>OY720679.1:135489977-138049375 GCA_963170755.1 Amphimallon solstitiale
CCAGAGATTCGCAAAATAGCGAAGACAATTTACAAAATCTTTCGTCAACAAAGTCTCGACATTTTTCTCAAAAACAATAGTAGCACTTTCAAGCAGGTCTAAAGAAAATAATATAGGGAATATTACCGTACGTGTCAGTCAATCCAAAGCAACAGGAATTCAGACAAAATGTTCCCAAAATCTGCCTGGAATAACAATTTATGCACACGAATCCTCTAGTGTTATGGTAAACTTTTATAACAGTTGTACTATTCAACATGGGAAGTAAATTTCAATAATAGCATCATCCAAATCTGCATATTATGTGTTTTTACTTTCTTATACGTAGTATAAGGAAGTATTGTGATGATGAAAATTTTCGACCTCGAGATTTTTGAAGATGTCCACGTTTTGAAGTCCCCTGATACCGAAAAGTGGTTTTTAAAAAATGTCTGTCTGTCTGTCTGTCTGTGTGTCTGTGTGTGACCACGATAGCGGTCAAACTGATATAGCTATCTATTCCAAATTTTACATTTAGTAGTATAATCTCCCACTTGATAACTGATTTGATTTTCAGCAAAATCGGCAGACCGGAAGTAGTAGTTTACTTCGATTAAAAAATAGAATTTTGCCAATATTTTACAACTACTAAGTTTAGACAAATTTAGAATTCATATGTGCTTAAAATTGAAATTGTGAACAATTTTATTAAAAAAGTTTTTCGAAATTCCTACCGGAAGTAGGTCTTTTACTCTTATCGAAAATCAGTTTTTTGCAAATATTTTGCAAGTCATGCTTTTTAGACAGGTACGTTACGAGTATAATAGTTATTTACGAACCAAGTGCGTGAAATCATATTTCGCGAATGAGTGACAAGTTTAAAGCGCGAGCCGAAAGGCGAGCGCTTTATGGACACGAATTCGCGAAATGTTTCACGCACGAAGTTTGTACAATATTTTTTGTACGAGAACTATAATAGTAATACATATTGTTAAATACGTTATCGTTTATGACACACTACTAATCTCTTGATATTAATTAAAAGTTTTAATAATTGTTCCGTTTCAATTTTTGAAAAGAATGAATAATGGTAATTTATATAATATTTGTTGCTGTTCTGACATTGAATTACATACCTTCCAAATATAACAATTTCTATTTCATTTCCTTTTATTTTCATAGAAAAACAACGAACTGGGTAGCATATTATTAAGGTTAGGGATTTATGATTTTAAAATGTCACTAAATTAATCAAGTTCTACGAAGTACCAACTTTACTTTTACGCACTCGTGTTTAAAGTGACTTTTTACGCACGCAAATCGAATCGTGAAATGACAGGTTTTGATAAGCGAGTACAAAAAAGTATTTAGAACTTAATTTTCAATACCTTTTGTGTAAAAAAAATCAAAATTCGGACCGGAACTGACACTTTTACTCTTACCGAATAACGATTTTTTGAAAATATGTCGTAAATTATGCACTCTATATATATATATATTTATGAAGAGTACAAAAGTATTTAGAGTTGGATTTGAAATATTTTGTGTATAAATGAAATTTCAAAATTCGGACCGGAAGTAACATTTTTATATGTATAAGAAAGTCGTGTGGTGGTCACACCTCATCTTTTATTCTTTGTACAACCTCTGTTGCACATGTTTGTTACATTAAATATTTATATTTGACATTTAAATATGATTTGCTTAATTTTTTTTCTTGTTACCAACATCAAAAAATTAAAATTAGCGTGCGATAAACTAAACTAAAACTACCAAAACTGGTGTCGTAAAGTGAACTTTTTAGCACGGAAATGGGAAAATAACAATATTTTACTTTTCGATACTATTTCCAGAACTGATCCAGCCTCAGTCTATAAATATTAAACTACTGCTAGAAGAAATGGAGGAAGACGTTTTCAAGTTACGGATTTAAAAATATGAAAATTTTTAAATTGCAATGCGTAAGTCAATTACAGATACACATTATATACAGTACAGAGCATATTTCTAATAAATTCAGAAAGTACGATATATCGTTTCTTGTCATACTTTATTGCTGACTTCATTATTAATTTTCCCATAAACATCACAGATTAATTCCGTAAATAAGATCGTTTCAGCGTTCATATGTGAACGCACAGTGCAGAAAAACAAATGATTTGTTGAACGCATACCGATTTATTAACTTATTATCCTTTATTATTTGACCTCATTAACTAGCTGATCGCGTTTAACGAACTGCAGACAATTTACGGATTTATTTACGAGCGTTGGCTACTCTTAAATCCGTCTACCTTTCATATATGATATCTATTTATTTGTGACAGCTCGAGAGAAACGAGCGAAGCTCTACGTGCAATGACTTATTCGTGCACCGTGGGCAATTGTTAATATTCACCTATAAAACTGCAGAAAGACCAGAAGACACCTAAACGAATAAGTTTGGATAATTATGAAATAATAAATTACGATTTTATATGAAGCAAAAACACAAAAATAATGATGGATCCTCTTTATTCTTTACAATAGTTTCTAATATACTCTAAGGGACTAGTTTCGACATTATGTCATCATCAACCTAGAATAGTCAAATGATTTTTCAAAGTATCTCGTGTCATAAGTAGATGTATGCAGATACAAATACTGGTTTTATAGTATCTTTCAAAAATATTCGATGGGTAGTTTTCATGTTAAAATAAGATGTTGATATATAAAAATTTAGATAAAATTCAAACGTAAAATATCAACAAACACAAGCCATGTGACATGGTGGACAAATACAGTGCACAATTTTATATGTTTAATAGAGCAGACTTTGGTTACATTTAGCAATATTTTACAATAAATGGTTTTATGTACAATGTTTCTGTAATTGATCTACGCCGTCGCTATTTGCATTTTAGCGATTTTCATTTTTTACAATTTCCACCCCTGCGTGTGTTTCAAATCAACTGTCAAATTTGACATTAGAATCCCATAAGCGCAGTTTTCTAGTAGTGATTTTTAAAATTATCGACATAAACTAATCAACTTTAACATAATATGAATTGGAAATTAGCGGTTATTATTGCTACTTAATAATATTGGCGATGTTATAGTTGCATATAAACGTGATTATATGATTATAAATCTATTACACTTTCCACCCCTCCGTGTGATTCAAATTAACTGTCAAATTTGACATTAGAATCCCATAAGCGCAGTTTTCTAGCAGTGATTTTCAAAATTATCGACATAAACTAATCAATCATAATATGAATTGGAAATTAGCGGTTATTATTGCTACTTCATAATATTGGCAATGTTACAGTTGCATATAAGCGTGATTATATGATTATAAATTTAGCTTCATATTGAAAACTAAATATATGGATAGATCAAATGAAAAAAGACGTTTCCAAGTTGCCGACTTAATAATCGAAAATTTCTAAATTGCAAAGCGTAGATCAATTTCAGACACCCATTGTTCTAAAACGTACAATAATATTGATATAAATGTGTATTATTACAACAGTAAATAAATCACTTACTCGTACAAGACTTTGACAAATAATAAAGTGACACAAGAAAATTCTATCTAAAGCAAAATACTTTTTCTTAGAATACCTGGAAAAGCCTGTCCGTAAATGAAAAAAAGTGTACATTGCAAAAAGTGTATATTGTTTGAACACTTAGCAACATTAGACACTATATAAAAAAAACTAAACTTACATTCTATAACAATTAAAACAATACACAATAAAAATAATTACACAAACAATAATTTTTCTTTTAGGAAAAAGTCTTATCATTATGATCACCCTTTTCAAAATTGTCCAAATTATGTTCCCTATCGCTTTCAGTCAAAATTTTCATTTTCACAACTATGGCTGATTTGCTTTCCTGGTGTCTGATCTCTTTAAGCTGTTCCCTTCGTGTGTTCCTTTTTGAGATCTCTTCTATGCGTGAACATGTTTCAAATACATTAGCATGATGAATTTTACGTTTTCTTTCACTATTGCTGCTCTGCGTAACTGGAAGTAGTATGAACTATTTGATATCACTAATTCCTGAAGTATAGTAAATTGCTGTAATAGACTCATGTCACAGAATCGGATCCATTTCCTTTAGAAGGTCTTGCTCTATCTTAAGTTTTGGATCGATCGGATACTAAACTAGGTGCAAATAAATGTTCCAGGTAGATATCAGGATTCATATAGTAAATTCATATTTATTTCGAATCTACAGTAGCATTTGCAATCGTAACAGGTTTTCCATAGGTCTCTGAAAAAAACTTGGTAAATTGCTTAGTAATTTAGCCACCTGATGTATCTAATCTTTGCAAGTACGCAGTCGACAACATAAAAATACTTGTAATTCTTAATCAACGTCAACTGTTTCCGTATATTAGCTAGCAAGCTTTCATAGCCAACTGGATCTGGCTATCGCTGTGCGCTATAATTGCCATAATATAAGTTCGATCTTCATTGTTGAAATTAATTCTGCTAACCTCAAAATATAGTCCCCTATGTCACGCCATCTCGTGGCAGAATAATAAATCTAAAATAAATAATTTCTTAATTTCTTTTGAAATAACGTTTAAGTACCACTTTAAATAAAGTTAAACTACGATCTTGAACATTAACTTTACAATAATAAATAGGTATCTATCATATTAAAATAAAAAACGGAACAAAATAAAATTAAAAAAGTGAAATTTTACTAACATTTCTAATTTTTTCTATTACTTGAGCAGGTGAAATTAATCAATTATGTTTTAAACTGTTTGTTTAGATTTTGTAGAAGATTGCTTGGATTATGAGAATGTTGTATAAATAAAAATAATAATTATTATTATAATAATAAGTTTATTTATCATACTAACCATTACAATAAAAATCATTTGGAAATTACAGTAAGAAATATAAGTTTTTAAAACGTACATTGTAAAACATTTAAACAAGCATACATTCAATAAAAAATTAAATTTATATTTGAAATGGAATAATTTGCATAGAACAAAAAGCATTTTACGTAGGTACTTCTTTAAAATCGCTGAAATTTTTTGGCAGAGCGGCTCTTTATGTGATGGTTTTAACATCACAGAAATCTACAAATCTCTGGGTCGTCTGTAGTCTGTTGCATGGTATTTTTAGAGCATTTTTAGAAACTTTGTAGTTTTTACTATTTTACACAGCAATATTGCCTTAAAAACATATACAGATGCTCTGGCATCACTAGCGTCATTGGTACTTACTTTAAACCTAATTCGTTCTAATTTGGAGGAATATAATTGCTTTTTAAATATTAGATAAATATTACATTTTGATAATATGGCACTATTATTATTTATCTAATACTTAAAATTATGTACTTGAAGACTAACACAACAGCTTCTTGTCGATGTTTGTGCAAAACCTATTATTTTTCATTATTTTGTAGTCGACAATAGTCTTTCACTCCCTTCTCTATGTGAAAGTACTTTCATTTCGTAAAATTAATAAGGAAAATTATTAACAAATAAAAAACTCAAAAACATGAGTTTGAAAAATGCGATCAAAATATTTTAGCAAAATTTAAATAACATATAAGATAGTAATATTTGTTAATGGTGAGGGCTCTTTGATGTCTTTTATTCCGGGTCGACCGAAAGAATCCCAAACAAGGCAGTTTTATGACCAATTTGCAATAACTTGGATATTTACATGAATTTCTTCACAAGAGAAAGGTATTCTGGGTCTTTTATAACTAAACTTCTACTTCTAGAGTGTATATACATATATAAGTCTGTCTCAAGATATAGTAACCTGTGGGAGCTCTCATTTGCACTATATCTTGAAACATACTATACAGGCTGTCCCAGAAATAAAAAGGCGGGGTAGCAGGTACGTAAAGTCCGCCCAGATATACCGCAATAACGAAGAAATTAAAAATTTAATTTTCTATGTTGTTTTTTAGATAAAAAAAAT
Source organism: Amphimallon solstitiale (assembly GCA_963170755.1). Classification (NCBI taxonomy): domain Eukaryota; kingdom Metazoa; phylum Arthropoda; class Insecta; order Coleoptera; family Scarabaeidae; genus Amphimallon; species Amphimallon solstitiale. The sequence continues at coordinate 135,495,905 of OY720679.1, forward strand.
TACATTATGGACCTGGCACATAATGTATGTTTATAAATACACGTAAGAATGCTCATTTCTAAATAGAAACGAACACGCATTCATAGAAAAATACGCCTTTATTTGTATAAAACGGGGGAAAAAGAAGTTAAATCGTACTCATTCATATAAAACATATTTTTGGCCCGATGCATCTAGATAACGCAGCTATGTAGTCGGTTGTTGACCCAGATGAGCGACCTACTTTATTGCAGACAATAAAAGATTGTCTTTATTTTTAAAATAGGAAGGTTGTTGCTCTTTAATGTGTTTGTAGTCGGAAACAGCTGATTATTATTATTTTAGAATATTCAATAAATCGTAGTTTTTCTAGCCTTTATTACAGTAAATATCAAGAATGTAATTATTTTTTTCTAGCAGGTGTAAAATTAAAGTAATTAATGGTTTGATATTTATTATGAAGTATCTATTCCTCCTCCTTTTTTTAATACAAGTAATGTCGTCCAGGGTCGGCGTAAGGCCAATTGAATTCTTTATTATTTTTTTTCTGCCGTATGCGTACGAATAAAGACTTGATATTTTGAATCTATCTTCCGATTTCTCCGTCTTTTTATTTCTGGGACACGCTGTATATGTATAGTCCGTTTTCAGATATAGTGCGAATGCAAGCTCCCACAGGTTACTATATCTTGAGACAGACTATATACATACTGTGTATAACTATAATAACTAAAATTAATTATTATACATAAAATATATAAAACTATTGACTTTAATTGCATAATGTATTTAAATTATGAGCTTTGACGTTTATCGTTCTGAACACCTAACACGTGAAAACATGTCTTCTAGGGCATCGGAACTAAATTATCTTGTTAAAACAATAAAACCCTCACATTGTTATACAGTTTACTCAAATATTATAAAATTATATAACGATACAATATGTCTAACTGGTCATGCCGAAGAATGTTTTTCAAACCATCTTTAAAGATTACAACTACTCCTTTTCGTTACGTAAATTATCCAATTTTACTTTCTTATACGTAGTATAAGGAAGTATTGTGATGATGAAAATTTTCGACCTCGAGATTTTTGCAGATGTCCACGTTTTGAAGTCCCCTGATACCGAAAAAGTGGCTTTTAAAAAAATGTCTGTCTGTCTGTCTGTGTGTGTGTCTCTCTGTGTGTGTGTGACCACGATAGCGGTCAAACCGCTGGACATATCAATTCCAAATTTTGTATTTACGAATATAATCTCCTTCTTGAGAACTGATTAGATTTTGAGCAAAATCGGCAGACCGGAAGTAGTAGTTTACTTCAGTGAAAAAATCAAAATTTGCAAATATTTCGTCAATTACTAAGTTTAGACTAATTTATAAAGAATTCATAAGTATTTAGAACTTAATTTCCAATATATTTTATATAAAAAAAATTTCAAAATTCGGACCGGAAGTACCACTTTTACTCTTACAGAATAACAATTTTTTGCAAATATGTCGTAAATTATGCATTCTATATACATTTATGAAGAGTACAAAAGTATTTAGAGTTGGATTTGGAATATTTGTTGTATAAATGAAATTTCAAAATTCGTACCGGAAGTAACACTTTCATACGTATAAGAAAGTCGTGTGGTGGCCACACCTCATTTTTTATATTGTGAGGGAGAAAACTGGCTACTTAACAATATATAGTACGTAACTTCAGTATAATGATATTACAAGAAAAGATCAAGTAATGTAACTCCTTCGCGTGCGCTGTTCATTACGATTGATTCAATTTAATACCTTTATGTTGTTATATTGCTTTTCAGCGTCGAGCAAAGGTGGATATAGAAAAAAAGAAAAAGAAAGAGGAAAATACACGAACAGAACAAAATAGGCACCCACGCGATCAAGTCGCAATCAATTCATTATATCGTTTTACTATTTATTAACCTGGTGACTGGGCAGGTGTGCCAATCTCTCTGCACGATCTAAATCGTAATTTGCATAGTGTTTTTAAACATGGATAATATCTGGTTTATTTATAGAATAATAAATACGCATATGACGGGTAGTTATCTCTATGTACATACATATTGAAATGCATATATGTAAGGAAATATTCATATTTTGCAACTATAGTATTAGATTTCCATGAGAATTTGCATGAAGCGCATCATAAATTATACATTTGCATACGAATAATGTAAAGGTATACATCTTGTGAAAACGTGCTTAGAGCTTGTTTTGTTATTCATCATTATTGCATGTGTAATTTCTCAATTTGAAATACGTATGGGAAATGTGCCACGTACACAAAAACGCAGTTAGAAATTAATTCTTAAACGACCTCTGATAGAGCAGTACACTCTGTTTTTTGATTTCGCAGACCACCTTTAAATTTTAGCGCTAAAAGTGAGCTTGACTGATTCTTCTCGTGCCCAAATGAGACTCACTTAATTTGACAGTGATTTGACAGTTGCATTTTGTATATTTTCCATGTCTTTTTTCTACTTCGTCTTCTCAGTTCTTTTTACAATTCTTAGACGGATTATTTAGTGTGTACTATAGTACATCATGGACCCAATGCCGAGTACAAGTAGAAACCTACCTATTTGTTCACCGAAGAAACTCGGTCGTTTTGCTCACTTGTTCCTTATTGAAAACCAAATAATTCTTAATACTTATAAGAAACTGTGAATTGAATATACAAAAAAAAGTACAAGGGAAATAACATCGCATATAGTGTCCACAATAGGTAATATTGTATTGTCTTAGGTTATGTTATGATTTTTGAAATTACATGTTACAAGAAGTACGAATTTTAAAGCAATAAAGGAATATATTATAACGATATTTATATACTAAAGCCATATGTATAAGGAAGATAATATCAATATTTATAAAATCTAATTTTATAGTAAACTCAAAAGTATGCAACTTAAGTTACACGAATTACTATAGCATAATTCAATCTTAATAAAGATATTTGAATGTCTAAGAAATTATAAAAAAAATTCAGAAGTAAATAAATTCCCAAGAATTAAGAGAAAATTGAATAATAACAATATTTGAAAAACATATTTTTATCAGTTACTCAAAATTAGTAAACTTAATATACAAGTCATATTTTAAAGAAAAATCAACTTAACCATTAGTGGACAAGGAAAGAAAAAAACAATTGGGAGATTAAATAATTTTTACACAGATAGGAAACGCCGAAAGGACGCTCATATAAATTAAGTTAAATTCCTATTATTAAAGAAGTTTATTAAATACCTGTGAGAGTATACCAATTTATTACGATTTCTACGATAATAATATACCACAATACTGAAAGGGTGTACAATTAGAAAGTTTTCATCGATTAAACTGTATTCCCATATCTACAAGTAAACAATTCAAACTAAGTATATTTGAATCAAAGTGTTAAATTAATTATTACCTGAATAAAGAAGAATTACAACGTAATGCTCGATGGATAAGCAGCTCAGATTTTGGAATTACACGCCAAGACACAGTATGCAGGACGAAGAAGATCACCAGAATATAGGAAGATTTCAGATACACTATTTGGAAATAATTGTCCACTAAAACATACCAATAAAATTATTAGACTCGAGTTAAGTACTTAAATATTTATTAAAATTGGGATTTTAAGAATCGGAATCAGAGAAAAAATTTAATTGCAATACAATTAATATAGTTAATTTAGTATTAAGGATATATATTATTGTAAGAATTATCCTATTTTAATTTTCAAAACACGTTAATATAATTGAAGTTGCATTTAAAAGTTTTTCCACAAATATATTATAAAGAATTTTCCGATTAATGTTAATTTTCTAAACTGAAGTTTATTTACTTAAAAAAAACTATATACATACCATATTTGATCCTGTTGTTGCTGTTTAAACAATGTCAATGGTAACATTTCACTAACAGTTTTAGTTGCTTAATAATGTTTGATTATAACCTAATTTTTATGTAATGTTCATGTATTCTACTTTCAATATATATTTATTTATGATTGTTTACTGTTGTTTCTTTGTACGAAGGTAATTTTCTTCAATATAAGAATCATAACACCCTGAGATGTTTTATAAGAATCTTATTAAGAATAGTAGAATTAGCACATAGCTGATAATAAAACTTTGCCGGTAAAATATACATAACCTATCTTCAGATGTTTATATACATAAATTTTCCCACGTAATTCTGTGTTGAAATACCATGAAATTAGTTAGAATCAGCCCAGATAGTTGAGATACAGTGTGTTAAAATAGATTTTGAACAAACTCAGAATTAGATTTGAAAATTAGTTTAAACACATTTAAAGTTTAAAACATACATTTTAAAATAATAAAATAAATACTAATAATTAATTAGAGATAAATTCCATACACTTGAGTGCTATAATATGTCCGAGGGAGCGATTACTTAGCCCAAGCAAAACTCTCGTAGACGCTCATTTGTCAAAAACTTTGACGAAAATGTAAAAATGCTTTAGGACAACTAATACACAGCTTTTTTTATAACAATAAAGCTCCTAAACCTAATAAAATTTTAACGAAATTCAAAACCATTCCAATATACCTCAAATGAGCCGTTCATCTTTATACCTACTAATGAAAAAAATTAATTTCAAGGAAAATATATTAATTTTTAAGACGAATAAGTATATAAAATGGATTATTATTATTATTATGGGTACATGAAGCGAAGCAGGTAGAGTTTATTGATAGAGCGTAGTGAGATAACTACTTGGAAATATAGATAATTAACAAGTATTAGTGCCTAACAAAGAAAGGTATTTTACTTAGTTGACACGTGGTTAAATAAAGAGCACACACAATCAAAAGTTTGGGTTGATGTTAATGTACATAACCGCAGGCATTTATAGATGGCGTCTCCACAGGTTTAAAAAATCCAACAGGAAAAAGCAAAAGACTTATTATTCTGCACATAACCTCTGAAGATGGGTTTGTTAAAGGTGGATTGTTAGTTTTCCAAAGCAAAAGAACTGGCGACTATCACGAGGATATGAATTCTGTTGTATTTGAGAATTGGTGTATTGCTGTTTTAGAAAAATTACCAGACGATACCATTATTATTATGAATAACGCACCGTACGATTCTCGCAAAGTTGAAAAGATTTCAAGTACATCATTTAAAGAGAAAGGACATGCAGAATTGACTACAATCAAAAGAAACACCATTTCAAGTGGAAATGAGTCCAGTTTAACTGGATTTGATTGAACAACATCGTCACAATTTCAACCATTATGTTGATGATGAAACGACAACAGCAAAGAGCAATATTGAGATTACCACCGTACCACTGTAAACTAAACCCCATTGTATTGGTGTGGGCTGAAATAAAAAATTGTGTTCCAGCTAATAATAAAAAAATTGAAATGGGAGAGGTCAAACAATTACTATTGACTGCTTTAGCTATTTTAATAGTGCGAAATGGAGAAAAGAACATGTAATTAGAGAGGAAGAAAAAAAATCAATTAAAAGGCTTAATTGACAAAATCGTAGAGATATTTATCATTTCAACTGCAAGTATTAGTGATACAGATAGTAACACCGAATAATAAATTAAACATGTACATAATTTGAAGTTTTCCTATAATTAAACGTGTGGCCATGTAATGATATTTTGAAGTTTTCTTAGTTAAAATTCTGATTAAGGAATGTATAAATGTTTTTAAAGTTTGTTGTACATTAGAAAATATAGTTTACTTTTTGTGTTATTATTTAGCTATATATTCTTCAGTCCTCTCTGTAAACATGAAAAACTATAAAATATTAAGTAAATCTCTTGTATTAACTTAATTAATTATTAGATTATGAGGCCATTATCACTCTTTGATAATGGCCTCATAGCCGAAACAATTGTTAGTGTATCTAATAAAGAAGTTGTGAAACTGAGCCAAGCGTTTATTTTCGAATAATTAATTAAGTTATTACAAAATGTTTCACCAAGAAATATCTGCGAAGTCAAGCAATGAAAATCTCTTGTAGTATTTTAAGATATCATGTACATATCTAACTTCCTTGACCGACATACAAATATTGTTAACATGTTTTAATATAAATAATCCAAAGTAATTGCAGAAATTTACTAAAAATATTTGAATACATAAATATTGATGTAAAAATATTGAACAGGTGCATGCAAATATGTGGCAAACCACGTATTTTAATAATTCTCCATAGAGATATAAAGAAATTTAATATTTGCAAGTCAAGCTCAAAAATAAAAGGTAAAACATTCACATCGATTAGAGTTTATGTATTCATTGTAATTTAAAAAACTTAAATAAGAGGTGCTGTGTTTCATTACGACGCACTATGCACTACGAAAGAATAATAATTAGCAGTGCTTAGAGAATTAATAACGACTTGAATTGAATAATAACAATCATACTAAAATGCGTAAGCGTTCTGTCTCTTCAATACCGTAGAAGTGGAAATGAAGTTGCATTTGTTAATCAAGCTTTTGCAGTGTTATAATGATCGGGCAGCGAAATGGACAGAAACACGATGCCAACAGTAACCGCAGAGTATCAGTACAGATCCCCGGGAAAAGAGAAAGCGCGGGAAAGGGATCGAGAGAGACGGAGGATACGTATAGAGAGACCTGTCTAACGGAAGTGATCGACGAAAATTATTGCAGTGTTGGACGTAATTACATATCCCATAAACGACGGGACGCAATGCGAGGGAGCTGCGCCCCTGCGGCGTCAACTGCGCCCCCCCGCGGGCTGCAGACAAATCAAGCAGCCTCCAACACATCCTCATCCACATATACCATGTAACACTTCGGTATGTTCACGATTGTGTATGTGTTATAGGTATGCATAATACGCAATATATTCAGTCGCATAGTTCATATATAGACACGTAATATATATATTCCTCAACTCTTGTTCTAACCTCTGCCCAGCACCCGCGATTCCGTTTGTAAAGATCGAATATAGTAGTAATTGTATGACATAGTTTCCTCGGGATAGACATCAATAACAATAGTCTACTTCTTAAGGAAATCACTATATTTGTTATTATTTCTATATTACATTTTTTTATAATCATACCACTATTTAAAAATTTAAGGTAACGACGCGACGGGTAACATTGACAGTAGGGAAATATTGACACATTTTCAAATATCCCTTCTAGCTCGCTGACAAATTAAAATTACGGCTATAAAAGTTTATCATAAATTATGAACAAGTTTCGCCATTTAGTGGTGTGACGCAAGAAGTTTATACCTAAATATTTATTATAGGAATTTTCTAAACGTCAAGACAAAGCTTGCAGTGTGCGGTAGTAGACGCCATGTAAAAAACTTTTGTTGTGAATGAAGAAAGTGCAGCTTTTGGGGTTTAAACCTAAGGCGAATTGATGTTGTAACATATTACCAATATTATCTGTCAATTTTGCGATTTATGTGCATTACTTAAAATAAAAAATTAAAAAGTAATTTGAGGTTAACTTTGACAGGGTGGCGATGTTTCCCGCTAAAAATGTGTCATTGCCTTTTTTATAAAACTCAATAGTTACACTATTTGGAACCGACTGCTTACGCCATGCCTCGAACTACAAGTTGTAGTTCGAGGCATGGCGTAGTTTAAAACTACTATATAAAGCATAGCTGACTCGTCCGCCATTTTGGAGATAACTGCGTCAAAATGTAGCCCATATGAGAACTGTCAATTTGTCCGCAATGACGTCATTGACAGCTAAAGTGAGCATACCGGTATAAGTGTATCGTGATATGAACTGACATTTATCTCCAAAATGGCCGACGAGTCAGCTGTCCTAAATATAGTAGCTATACCTCGAACTACAACTATTATATAAAGCATAGCTGACTCGTCCGCCATTTTGGAGATAATTTTAAGGCGGTAAATATGTATGCTAATAGCAAATGTTGAACAGAACTTCGAATAATTGACTTTATTAAGCCGGTTTAGGACGTGAAATAATGTAGGTATAATAGAAATACCCAGAATATATAATAATAACTAAAAATAAGTACGTAATATGACTGACATTTATCTCCAAAATGGCCGACGAGTCAGCTGTCCTAAATATAGTAGCTATACCTCGAACTAATCAAAGTCCAGGATGTAGACGCTATAAATACTGTAGTGAAAATAGCATGGAAAGCGCTATAGATAGTGTTGAAATTAATAAAACAAGCGTCAAAAGTGCTTCGGAAATATATGGCATTAATCGGACATCATTAAGAAGTTGGAACTTTCTTTGATGACTGTTGTAAAAACAGGAAAAAAAAAGACTAATGAAACGCATAAAAAACGACGTAAATTTGCAGAATGTTTGACACATGAAGAAGTTCGACAAAGAATGATCAAGCGAGATGAGATACAAAGAAAAAATTACCGAAAAGACCTCGCAAAGAACTTGAAATAAAGCTTGAAACAAGTAGCTCAGATAGCGATTCTAGTTTAAAACTAATTAATGATTCTGACATTGACATTCTTGACGAGACTGACTCTAATGCCGTAGAATCCACCATGGAGACAGACGAAGATACTGTGGAAGTTTGTTATTTCAATGATCGTTGTAATTGAGGTGTAGCAATTAACAGAAACAAGAAGGTTACGTCGACGTTATTAATTTTTAAAATATATTGTCTATACAATTTTTCTTAACCATTATTCCGTTAATTTATGTAACTACTATATACAAACATTGCTCGACACATCTCATATAACTGAAATCCAAAAAGGATATATACAAATTGAAAATATTTTGTCTAATTGGCGTATGAAATAAGTATCAAAATGCGGTTTGCATAGTCTATAATAGCTTGGAAAAGAAGATATTTAAATATTCGTAACTTGTTTTATTTAACTAGCATTCATCATACTGCGGAAATAATACAATAATGAAAAAACGACATTTGATCTTTGCAAATACTTAAAACATGAGTTAATTAATATAATTTTACTTGATAAAAAATACTTAACCATCATCTTATTGGTAGAGTTCTGTAAATTTCAAAAAGAAATTTGTTTAAGGAATAATAATAAATTCTACCAACAGAGAAGTTTCTTTATTTGCAGTACGCCAATGAACATTTACAGTGTCGAAATGATGACATGAAACAGTATAGATGATTATCAAAGTGAACCCTGCGAACGCGGGGTGCGGTTGGAGAGACGGGGGATGTGCGAAATCTAATCAAAACCGATTGCCATAATGTTTTGACTGAGCGGACTGTTTGCCTCCGCGCTCTGTACAAGCACTGATTAAACCCTTTGTGCATTACTAGCGATGCTCTCTGTATTCGACGGAGGTCACTAGTTACACATGGTGGGGGTGGGTGGGTGTATCGCGACCACGGGAAGTTTAATATTAACGTTATAATAACAATAACGTCACAAGCATTTCTATTATAAAGATAATTTACTTACATTTTTAATAATTGTATTCTAATAACAAAGAATCGTGTTCCATAAAGATTTTTGTTTAAATGTGCCACGGCTTCTATGGTTGAATTCAATAATAATAGTAATAATAATAATAATAATAATACAGCGGGATCCATTGGAACTACAGATGAAACTTATTACTTGTATCTAATAATGAATACCCTACATACATAGTAGCGAATTTGCTTTTATTAATGCTTTGATAACAATTATAGGGCTTTTTAATAAGAGTTAAGGTTTTGGATTTTAAAAACATCTACCCAATTTTAATACAATTGCATTGTGACCAAAATGGGCAAAAATTATACGACAATTTTATCATATAGTTAACGCAGTTGGCAATGTTAATACCACAATTTTGTTTTCATGATGATGTTCTGTGAACATGTATGAAGCTTATTCTTAGTTGATTATAATTAGAATTCTCCGATAATCAAATTTTGAGGTCAATAGCCAAACTGAAAGATAGTTGTAGCGCTTGCCATGATCAAGTACCAACGTTTATTATTAAAGATTGTACTCCCGCTCTTCTATATACTTTTAATTTGGCGCTAAAAAGTTCAACTTTTCCCGAGATTTGAAAGTTTATTCGCATTGTGCCAATATTTAAATCTGAAGATTGTTCTGACATGACCAATTACCTTCCAGTGACAATCTTGTCGAACTTCTGTAAAGCATTTGAACTGCTATTTCTCAGAGTATTAGAATCCGATCCAAACCTGATGATACCTGCGTAGAAAACGATTTTCGACATTAGAGAGAGCAAGCAGTATGAAATGAGAGAGAGATTTATAGGGAGCGCTGTACACAGTCAGGCGGGAAAACATTAGTCTACTATTTGATCATTTGTTGTTTAGTCCTTGCTTTGTGCTGTGCTCCGATACATTTACATCATTTTTATACATTCTCAAATCTTTTATTAAATCAGTTTTCTTGTAAACTCTTAAGTATTGCCATTTTTTGATTGGTAAGTTTTTTTAAGTAAATTTCTCACGGCACCAAAACGAAATGCTAACTTATTTCAGGTTAAGATGTCCAAAGTGCCCTGCGAGTAAAGAATAGAACAGGAGAGATAATAACGTAGTGGGGAAATAGGTATTATTTAGACGGAGGTACCTCTTTCGGTAGGTCAGTTATGTCCGGTTATGTCAAAAATGACATTTTAGTGTTTCTATAATGGTCAATTGTGTGGCTTGTGGTCGTTCTAAAACGGCAAGAACAAAGAATATTAATTTTTCTCTTCATCGGTAAGTTATTTCATTGGCATTCAACATAGGCAATAATAATTTAAAAAGAGGTATTTTAAATAAATTGTAATATATCTGACATGTCTGATTATGTGTTCAGTGTCGTAACATATATGTATATCCAAGTCATTTAATATTTGTTATATTTTTGACGCAGATTTCCTTTAAACCCGTTTGTAATATATTAAAAAGAAGAAAAGAATTGAAAACATAATACACTCATGATATTTCTTTAATTATTTTTGGACTAACAACCTATTTTAAATGATTATCGAGAACACAGGAAGTGTACATATACCCTATACAAAATATTTATGCACGCCTAGGCATTGCGGCGGCCATATTGAGTTACAACATTTGGACAAATATTATTATTAAGGAGACTCTCTCCTGTTCTATTCTTTACTCGTAGGAAGTGCCTGACCATTTAGCAGCGCGGGCAGCGTCCAAGTAACGATAAATTCAAAAGAAGCGGGAAATATGCACGATCGCTTTGGTGTCGATATTTTAAGAACGAATAGTACAGGGTTTAAACCACGCCTAGCGCATACCAAGTCTCATCAGGTTTGGATCGGACTCTAACACATATCTCTCAACTAATCAGCACGGTCTTACTGCAGGACGCTCTACTGTAACTAACCTGTGTCAATTTACTCAAACCTTATCGCAAGCTCTAAATTCATGCAAGCAAGTCAATGCACATACGTTGATTATTGAGTCAAAAGTCAAATCTAAAAAGTGATGTTAAAAATACTAAAAAAGTACCAAAGCCAGAAATATGTACTAGGAACAGTAATTTACCACTCTCACTCGCAACCTTTCCACAGTGCTGCCACACAGATAGTTGAAACTTGGTTGTCTTATAACGTGTACGTTACTGTTGTAAGTGCTCCCAGTGGAAACATTTAACCAAAGTAAATTTTGTGTTCACAACCCAATCTTTTGAAGTGGTTGTGATGGATTCGAATAAAAAACATGGAAAATCATTTGACAAATGCTGAAAAGTAAAAGAAAATGACTGTAAACAGTTGTGTAAATATGTCTCCATGTGTTGAACATAATTGAAACTATTTTGTGGACTTACACGCTCAGATGCATTGTGTACTGTCCCATATAATTCATTGTCACTCGTTGGCCGTGTTCTTTTTATTATTTGCTTGCACTGGTTGAATAACTCTTCTATTGGATTTAGAAAAGGGCTATAAGCAGGAAGAAGAAGAACCATGACCTCTAATGGGGGCCACTACTTCCTCACTTCTACGGAATTTTACGTTGTTCCTCTATACAGTCATTATGTAAATGTTGAATTAACGTTGTGAGAAATTCAGAAAAGTGCAGTACATTAAAGGGCACATCTTGAATTTGATAAGAGGTATACACACCTACATATAAACAAGAAAATCAATTGATATAAAGGGAAAGTAATTTGACAAAAAGGGAATTTCATTTGACAAATTCAGCTGACGTTAAAAACATGGAAATTCATTCGACAAATAGTGAAACGCAATTGACAAGCGCGGAAAAGCAAAAGAAAATGACTGTATTATTATTATTATTATATATATATATATAAATAAATAAATAAATATATATATATAAAATTACAATACGGATATGTAATTGTCTTAATAGCCATTAAATGCGAGTTGCATACACTATTTTTTCTACGACCCCATAATAAAACATTATTTTTTGAACATTCCATTTCATAAATTGAGGTTAAAATTTTCCATGCACCTTTGCGAATTTAGCTGGTAATAAATTGTTCGTGGTTACTAAGGCTTGTTCCATAATTTCTGGTGGACTCAAATTTTACATTTCACTGTCATTATCCCTCATTTTTACCGTTTATACTTTCAAAAAAGCACAAATTTTAAGTACTTACTTGTAAATTGCAGAGAACTGTCACATTTATTTAATTTGTATATCTGTCAGATATGCAGTCGCCATATTGAATATTGTTTGAATATTGGAATGTCGCATTCCTATTGGATATAAACTTGTATCATAATGAAAATCTGTATCGTAATGGACTACATTAAAGTACAGGTTCGGCATATCTAATAATACAATTAGAGTATGGGAGTAAAATAGTATATTAAAATACAAGTAACAGAAGGCCTTTCATTCCAGCATGATTTCCAAATCCGGACACGAGCGCGCAGCGCGAGTGGCCGAAGGAAAGAATGCTGGAATGGCCTTCTGTTACGAGTATTTTACACTATTTTCTCTGTTTCGGATTGTATTTATATTATTTATTTATCGAAAAATTATTAAAAATATTCATTAAGGGAAATTTTGATAACGTGACGTAGTCGATTGGTAGCAATGATTTACATTTATATTTGACAGTTGACTTTTGTAAGAATTATTTGAATTGAAAAGTTTGCTTAAATTAGAAAAAAATCTCATATTATCTGTGGGCGGAATGTCAGACGAATAGCGTTAATCTGCGGCACTAGAATTGCGGGACGGGGCCTCCAACGCCATAAATAATTTACTACCAGGTAAATCGAAGAGCAAATATGAAAAAGATAATGAAAAATTTATGCCACCAACCTATTTCTACTAAAATAAAAAGTTACCAAAAATTGGTGTTAGAATGGAGTCCATTCTAACACCAAAATGGCTGCTAGAATAACGTTGTTCTAACACCGAAACAGAGAAAAATGTTATTACAGTCTTCCATTTACATGAAGACTCATTTCAATACGATTTCCTCGCATTGTGATATGTTTCACTCATGTATTACAGCTGTTAAAAGTGCTGCTACTTCAATGTTCAATAATTTTGCATAATACTAAATATTTTCTTTGGATTTGTCACTTGTTATTTAATTTTGTTAATATTTTTTTACAAGTAAGTACAAGTACATTGCATATTATTTTAGAAATTGGAATTTGTAATATTCTGTTGGCAATAAAGAGTATTATTATACACTTAACACTTCTATAAAGTAACAAAAAGCTTTGTTAGGACTAACTCTGTAGGTTTAGAAAACTATTAATTAATTAATTTTGTTAATTTACCATTCTACCATCATTATGGTTATCACATATTTCAAAAGTGCACACCAAAGGCGTATCGCTCACAATGGATTGCTTATAAATATCGATTTTTAATTGCTATATCAGACCATATTTAAAATAGTAACACAAAAATATTTAATAAACTAAATATTAAACAAGCAACGTATAATATTACTATTTTTATAAAGTTAAAGAAAGCCGAATTCTTTCGTTAATATCGCAATTCATATCGACATAATATTTTCTCATACATCTTCGTAGTACAGAATTCGAAAAACCATCGAGACTAATAACTTAATTTAAGCCAGTACCAAGAACACCTCATGTCTACCGAAAACTCGCCTTCAATTGGACACGTTCAGTGCACCTAGTGGAATCGACGCACGAGAAAAAATCGATGAAAATATTGTAGCTACCGAATAAATCATTCTGTGGTCAGTCAACTCTTTTTACGCTCCATACCATCGAACCATGTCAAATCCATTTATGTTTGTTTGATCGCGGGTGTGGATATCGGGCTCGTTCCCATTCTCGAAATTCACTTCTCCGAATTCACAGTCCTCGCTTCGATTTTCATATTTGTAGTTCCAAATAATAACAGATTCCGAGTATATTTATTTACACTTTGAGGACCGATGGTTATTCCGTGAATGGATGAAATTAAAACTTCAATTCAGATCTGATACAAACATAATAAACATGTTTAATTTGTTCTTAATATTATTTAAGAATGTTTAAAAAAGTTAGGTCGATTCTGACATATCTTGTTTACAAATCAACAGCAAAGGACAAGTAAGCCAGATTCAATCGAACTTAGTTATTGGAGTAAAAAATACATATACAACACTCATTTACCACTAGAAAATTTTATGATTAAGTCGTCTCTTTAATTTGATTCTTCGGATTAAAAAATAAAGCACTCTCTTATAAACTATCGTTCATTTTGTGATTGTCAATTTAACTTTGAAGAATCCACTGATATACAGAAAAAAATCTAACCTGAAAAGAGAATAAACTGTCATTAAAACCCTTTATTGGTTAAACAATACTTACCTTGTTTAAATTACTAATTTATTTATTATCATTATTATTATATAACACTAGTAGATATATTTTTAATAGTGGAATATTATTAATAGAATAAATTTAGGTTTAAGTATTTCACAACTCCCAATGCCAACAATCTGCTCACAATGATAAATTATAAGTTATTATACCATTTGACAGATACCCCAACGTACCCATATCGATGGTATTTTGCCAAAAGGGCGAACGCGCCAATTTTACGATTTAGAGCTTTATGTACCAAAAAATAAGTACCTACTGTAAGATGATGTTAGCAAAAGGATAAAAGTGTTTGGTAGAATATAAGGTGCTGGTAATCAAAAATACATTTTTCCTTTGGGCGATTGTGTTCAGAACAATCCGTCCAAAGGACGAATGTAACAAAGCTAAAACGTCTAAAGGTCGAACATGCATTGCTTTACTATAGGCAGCATAACCTAAAAATAATTTTGTTCGTTGATTGTATGGTGGGTATACGATACGGTACGAAAAATTTCAGCTGATTGTTTGTATCTTCTTTTATCAATAATAGCCAAGAAGCTGTCAAATATAAATTTTATTTTGAGTTGTCAAGAAATATACTAGTCATCATGGCACTAATTTCTCACTTTAATAAAGTTAAAGCCATTTCCCTAGTAGAAACAGGATTATCTGAAACTGCTATAACAGGTCAGTTAGGGATGGCAAAGAGATCGGTAAATTTAATTGTTCGGCGGTGGAGAGAGGGAGAGAAAGAGAGAGAGAGAGAGATGATTTCTGGATAGATAACTGGGTGCTGGACGACCTTGAGCATCAGCTGCCCGCTTTTACTTTCTTATACGTAGTATAAGGAAGTATTGTGATGATGAAAATTTTCGACCTCGAGATTTTTGCAGATGTGCACGTTTTGAAGTCCCCTGATACCGAAAAAGTGGTTTTTAAAAATCTCTCTCTCTCTCTCTCTCTCTCTCTCCCTCTCCCCCCCCCCCCTCTCTCTCTCTCTCTCTCTCTGTGTGTGTGTGTGTGTGACCACGATAGCGGTCAAACCGCTGTAGATATCAATTCCAAATTTTGTATTTGCGTGTATAATCTCCCTCTTGAGATCTGATTAGTTTTTCAGTAAAATCGGTAGACCGGAAGTAGCAGTTTACTTCAGCGAGAAAACCGAATTTTGCCAATATTTCGTCAATTACTAAGTTTAGACAAATTTATAAGGAATTCATATATACCTAAAATTAAAATTGAGAATAATTTTATTTAAAAAGTTTTCCGAAATTCCTACCGGAAGTAGGTCTTTTACTCTTATCGAAAATCAGTTTTTTGCGAATATTTCCCAAGTCATGCTTTTTAGACAAGTACGTTACGGGTATAAAAGTATTTAAAACATAATTTTCAATATCTTTTGTATAAAAAAAATTTCAAAATTCAGACCGGAAGTACCACTTTTACTCTTATCGAATAGCGATTTTTTGCAAATATGTCGTAAGTTATGCATTTTATATAAATTTAGCAAGAGTACAAAAGTATTTAAAACTGGATTTGCAATATTTTTTTGTATATATGAAATTTCAAAATTCGGACCGGCAGTAGCACTTTTACTCTTAGCGAGGAGCACTTTTTTGATATCTTGCAAAGTATGCATTCTATAGAGATTTATTAAGAGAATAGAAGTACTTAGAATAGGATTTTGAATGATTTTTGTAAAAAAAATTCTTAAAATTCTATAATTTGAAACGCTCATACGTATAAGTAAGTCGTGTGGTGGCCACACCTCATTTTTTCTAACAGCAACAGAGGCAATCATTCATCGTAGCTTCCCCGTATCCGTTTTAACGCACGGCATCGTATTCGGAAAGCGAATTTAAAAATTACGCTGCTGCTAGAAAGATCAAACTTACAGCTAGATACAAAGAAGCCAGATTGGGCGTTCCATTACAGTACCTTGCGAATGGCAATGACTTTTGTGGAAACGTAATTTTTAGTGATGAAAAGACCTTCCAATCATCCCCCTCTGGCCAAATTAGAGTATACAGACCAAGAAGTCGGCAGTATGATGGAAAATATACACAAAAGGTTGAAACCAGCCGCCGATTTTCGGTAAATATACGGGCATGGATTTCTGCAAAAAGTCCCTGGCGTGTTATTGCATTTACAGGAACCTTTCATTAGTGTAACGTCTATATTAGGGGTTTTGAAAGATGTAATATCGCCCTTGGTGATGAAAGTATTTCCAGAAGGCGACTTTATATTTCAACAGGACAATTGTTCAGTCCATACTGCTGATAGAGTAACCGAATGGTTTCAAAACCACAATATAAATGTGCTTGAGTGACCGAGTTTAAGTCCTGATTTGAACTCTATAGGAAACATGTAGGGAAAGTTGGTTAAAAATATACAAAACCAAAGTTTACATTTTCAAAACAAGGAGGAACTTTTGGTCGCTATACGTACAGCATGGAATAATCTTCCACAAGGCTATTTCAGAAATTTATGCTTGTCTATACCCAACGGCTTAAATAAAATTATTCAAGTAAACGGCGAAATGATCACGTATAATAAGTATTAAGATCTTGTTTATTTATTTTTTAGTCTTATAAACTGTGGGATTTATTATTTGATGTCTGTATTGTATTATTATACCACTATTTATCATATTTCACAAATATCTGACAAATTGTAAATAATGACAACGTTTGGAAGAATTAATACCAAAACCAGATATACACTAGAGCGATGCCAATTGCATTAAGAATGACATAGACGATATAAATTTATTGCTTGATACTGACCATGAAGACACATCAAATGTACAGCAACTGTTGAAAGAATTCAGGTTCATATTTGTAGAACTACATTTTCCTTCGTACCACATATTAAGCGAAGCGGAATACAGACAGCTTCTAATTCTTGCTATATACTACCAGCTTTTTGAACACTTTTTAACTAATCTTGTTTTGGTGTACATACGGTTTATACATCCGCCATGGCTAGAGACACGCGAGCGTGCCGATTAATTTGGAATTATAGGCACGTGGCTGACGTCACTACTGTTATGACCATATCATTTAACGTGCGCCTAAATTTGAAATTAGAGGTACGTCAAATCATTAGTTTATTCTGCGCGAATCTGTAAGTTATGTGAATAATTAATAATAGTTTTAATTATTAATTTTTTTAAGGAAATTAACAATTAGAGTCAAAATAAGTCTTTTTATTAAAAAATTCAAAACATCAAAGACACAAAACTCTTACTAAGGATAAATAAAATATTATTGGAAAGTTTTAGTAGAACGTTCTGTATTAAAGGATGCTCTCCTTATAGCGTCTAGTTGATTGTTTAAAATAAATGTGAGAATGTCTTTCTTTTAGTCTTTTTATTGCGTTTATTAAGATTTATTACTGTCGTAGAATCATGTCCCTTGGGTTGCCCCCTTTTCTTAATTTTTGAGGGCAACACTATTGATTTTAATAAATACGTTTCAATATTTTCATTATTATTATTGTTATTACTATAATAATAATAATAATAATAATAATATTCTTTATTTGTCCAACAGCACATGCCAATTACAGGACAACAATCAATTCTTGATAGCATTTCCTAAACTAAAACTAAAAAAAAAAAAAAACACAAGTAACATTACAATAGATGACAAGTTATGGAACACTTCTTATATAAATGAAAACACACTCATAACCTGAATTGAAAAACTAATATTAAAATCTGATACAGTGGTTCATATTGTATTAATAACAATAATAACAATAACAACAATGAGTAGAAACCTTAGCACATTAGACTAAGAAGCAAATATTTAATAATTAGTACATCATAGCCAATGCGTTCAGATTAAATTAAAATAAATAGTGTTACAGACATATGCATTGAGTCAAATCGAAAGACATATTCATTTATCGATAGAGTGAGGCTTTTGAATAAAAGGAAAGTGAAAAGGATCAGGGCATAGTTCGTTAGCGTTCCTAGCCATATGCGTAAGAGGTGCCTTAGCAAAAACATTTGACCTAGCTCGAGCCATCACAAAAGTATCGCTTGAACGCGTACCGTATCTGGGAACCAATAAGTAAGTCGTGTGGTGGCCACACCTCATTTTTTCTAACAGCAACAGAGGCAATCATTCATCGTAGCTTCCCCGTATCCGTTTTAACGCACGGCATCGTATTCGGAAAGCGAATTTAAAAATTACGCTGCTGCTAGAAAGATCAAACTTACAGCTAGATACAAAGAAGCCAGATTGGGCGTTCCATTACAGTACCTTGCGAATGGCAATGACTTTTGTGGAAACGTAATTTTTAGTGATGAAAAGACCTTCCAATCATCCCCCTCTGGCCAAATTAGAGTATACAGACCAAGAAGTCGGCAGTATGATGGAAAATATACACAAAAGGTTGAAACCAGCCGCCGATTTTCGGTAAATATACGGGCATGGATTTCTGCAAAAAGTCCCTGGCGTGTTATTGCATTTACAGGAACCTTTCATTAGTGTAACGTCTATATTAGGGGTTTTGAAAGATGTAATATCGCCCTTGGTGATGAAAGTATTTCCAGAAGGCGACTTTATATTTCAACAGGACAATTGTTCAGTCCATACTGCTGATAGAGTAACCGAATGGTTTCAAAACCACAATATAAATGTGCTTGAGTGACCGAGTTTAAGTCCTGATTTGAACTCTATAGGAAACATGTAGGGAAAGTTGGTTAAAAATATACAAAACCAAAGTTTACATTTTCAAAACAAGGAGGAACTTTTGGTCGCTATACGTACAGCATGGAATAATCTTCCACAAGGCTATTTCAGAAATTTATGCTTGTCTATACCCAACGGCTTAAATAAAATTATTCAAGTAAACGGCGAAATGATCACGTATAATAAGTATTAAGATCTTGTTTATTTATTTTTTAGTCTTATAAACTGTGGGATTTATTATTTGATGTCTGTATTGTATTATTATACCACTATTTATCATATTTCACAAATATCTGACAAATTGTAAATAATGACAACGTTTGGAAGAATTAATACCAAAACCAGATATACACTAGAGCGATGCCAATTGCATTAAGAATGACATAGACGATATAAATTTATTGCTTGATACTGACCATGAAGACACATCAAATGTACAGCAACTGTTGAAAGAATTCAGGTTCATATTTGTAGAACTACATTTTCCTTCGTACCACATATTAAGCGAAGCGGAATACAGACAGCTTCTAATTCTTGCTATATACTACCAGCTTTTTGAACACTTTTTAACTAATCTTGTTTTGGTGTACATACGGTTTATACATCCGCCATGGCTAGAGACACGCGAGCGTGCCGATTAATTTGGAATTATAGGCACGTGGCTGACGTCACTACTGTTATGACCATATCATTTAACGTGCGCCTAAATTTGAAATTAGAGGTACGTCAAATCATTAGTTTATTCTGCGCGAATCTGTAAGTTATGTGAATAATTAATAATAGTTTTAATTATTAATTTTTTTAAGGAAATTAACAATTAGAGTCAAAATAAGTCTTTTTATTAAAAAATTCAAAACATCAAAGACACAAAACTCTTACTAAGGATAAATAAAATATTATTGGAAAGTTTTAGTAGAACGTTCTGTATTAAAGGATGCTCTCCTTATAGCGTCTAGTTGATTGTTTAAAATAAATGTGAGAATGTCTTTCTTTTAGTCTTTTTATTGCGTTTATTAAGATTTATTACTGTCGTAGAATCATGTCCCTTGGGTTGCCCCCTTTTCTTAATTTTTGAGGGCAACACTATTGATTTTAATAAATACGTTTCAATATTTTCATTATTATTATTGTTATTACTATAATAATAATAATAATAATAATAATATTCTTTATTTGTCCAACAGCACATGCCAATTACAGGACAACAATCAATTCTTGATAGCATTTCCTAAACTAAAACTAAAAAAAAAAAAAAACACAAGTAACATTACAATAGATGACAAGTTATGGAACACTTCTTATATAAATGAAAACACACTCATAACCTGAATTGAAAAACTAATATTAAAATCTGATACAGTGGTTCATATTGTATTAATAACAATAATAACAATAACAACAATGAGTAGAAACCTTAGCACATTAGACTAAGAAGCAAATATTTAATAATTAGTACATCATAGCCAATGCGTTCAGATTAAATTAAAATAAATAGTGTTACAGACATATGCATTGAGTCAAATCGAAAGACATATTCATTTATCGATAGAGTGAGGCTTTTGAATAAAAGGAAAGTGAAAAGGATCAGGGCATAGTTCGTTAGCGTTCCTAGCCATATGCGTAAGAGGTGCCTTAGCAAAAACATTTGACCTAGCTCGAGCCATCACAAAAGTATCGCTTGAACGCGTACCGTATCTGGGAACCAAAAAATCCACAGCGGAGAGTATATTGGGGGCATCAATTCTGTTACTAACCAGCCCAACCATAAAATTGGCACTTGCGATCTCTCTACGCTCCAAGAGGGAAGGAACGTCATGTTCTAATAGCAGACTCTTATAGTCAACGCCTCTAGGAGGATACGTGCCTCGAGCCCTGTACGAAAAGTACTTCAAAAATCTCTTCTGTACTCTCTCAATCAAAAGGTTTTGGTAAACGTAACAAGGATACCAGATTATAGAGGCATACTCCAGTCTGGGTCGCACCAGTGAGAAAAACAGTATCTTCAATGTATCAGGATTCATGAACTCCCGGCACGACCTGACAACAAAGCTGAGTGCACGTGAGGCGGAGTTGCATATCGAATATATGTGATTAGAAAAATTCAAACGTTGGTCAAATAACACTCCAAGATCCTTCATTTGTGTTTGCCTGGGAATAGGAGTTTGATCCAATACGTAGGGGAAAACTAGTGGCTCGATTCGTGTGGTATATGTAACTACCGCACATTTATTAACGCTGATTTTTATTTTGTTCCGCTGGCACCAGTTGTTAATAACACGTAGATCATTCTGTAGGGCTTCACAATCGCAGACTGACGAGATCCTTGAATAAATCTTTAAGTCATCGGCATAAGCTAGGACGCGACAGCTGAGAATAGACAGTAGATCGTTAATGTAAACGTTGAAGAAGAGTGGGCCCAGGTTTGATACTTGGGGTACACCTGAAGAAGCTGTAAAAGTGTTAGAATGAAATCCATTGTAGTAAACATAATTAGAACGATTGTCCAGGTAAGAGGCAATCAGATTAATGACAGGTGACGTAAGACCCAGGGAACTCAGCTTTGAAAGAAGTATTGTGTGATCAATAGTATCGAACGCCTTGGCGAAGTCTGTGTACAACACATCCACCTGCTTTCGAGAGTTAATTCCAGAACTGATAAATTGTGTTATTTCAACCAAGTTGGAGACTGTTGATCTGCCCGAAGTAAACCCATGCTGCTGCGGGGAGATGTGTGACCTTATGTATGCATAGAGCTTAGTATAGAGTAAATGTTCAAATACCTTGGAACTCCCCGACAATATACTGATTGGTCTGTAGTTCAAGATATCATCTTTGTTACCCTTCTTAAAGACAGGATTAATTTTACTTATTTTCCAGATTTCAGGAAAAGTTGATGTTCGGAGAGAAAGGTTAAAGATCACAGATAACGGAGCGCATAGAACAGATGCGCAATCCCTAAGCAAAAAGTTGGGCAACTCATCATGACCTGAAGTAAAGTCAGCTTTAAGGTGTTTCAAAGCAGTCAGAGTTTCACCTGTCGAAAAGGGCTCCATAACAAAGCTGCTAGAGCAAACATGGGCATCTGATGAGACAAAAATAGAACGTGGTTGAAACACTTCAGAAAATATTTTAGCAAAAGCTTCTACAATTTCGTCCGGAGCAGTAAGCTCCTCCTCCCCATGTCTTAACGTACCGGGAATTCTTGACTTTCCCGTTCTTTGACCAACAAAGTGCCAAAACGCCCTGGGATTTTTAGATATGTTGCTCTCCAAATTCAACAAGTACGTACCATAAGCTCTACGTGCATCCAACTTCACCAATCTACGTACTCTGACAAATTCACCCTGGAAGATTAGTGATCCCGATAATTTCCATTTCTTGTGGTAAAAATTCTTGAGATTTAATAACTTGAATAATGAGGAGTCGTACCAGCTAGGAAATCGCTGAGATGTTGATGAGTATTTTGGAACGTGCAGGTCTATAGCAGAATATAGGATATCATAATACTTTGAGACAGCGACGTTAACATCAGAGCATTCTTCCAGTTGCGTCCAGTCGACGCCACAGAGATCATTGTATAGGGCAGGGAGATTGGCTTTTCGAAAGTTATACCTGGAATTGATATTGGACGGAAATGCTGTTGTGGATTCGATATGAAAGTTCATCTCGATATTAAGAGCAGGGTGATGAGGATCCTCAGGAACCAAGGAACTGGGATCATGGTGTATGTTATTAGAAAGGCCGATACTAGCGAAGACTAAATCCAGCAGTCTATTGTTTCTATTCACAATTGTGTTAAGTTGAACTAAGTTAAGCGTAACCATAAAATTGTTCAAGGTTCTATATCTGAAGTCATGCATTCTATTGTCGGCACTAAATCTGGGACAATTAAAGTCCCCACACATGAATACATTTTTATCAACAAGACTAAGAGCTAAATGTTCAAAACATAATTCAAAATCGTCATTGCTAATATTCGGTGGAACATACAGCACCACTACATAAACACTTGATGACATGAAATTACACTTAGATACAACTATGTCCACCAAGGGTACCAAGGCAGATATGTAGGAGACGTCACACAGGACAACCGGAACGGACGGAGACGCAGCCACCAGCACACCACCACCAGCAGAACGCCCAACAGCGGCGAAGTCCCTATCCTTTCTGAGCACGGAGCAGTATGAATCAAACAATTCTTCGCAAGATATATCCGGCAAAAGCCAAGTTTCGGAAAACAGAATGACATTATCTTCATTATCACCAAAGGGTTCATCAACAAATGTAATGTGTTGAATGTTTGCTTAATTATTATATGTCAATTCAATTATATCTCCATCAGACAATACTATTCTAACACTATTTTGTTGGGAGATCGTTTCTTCATTATTGTCGTATGCTTCAGAACCTATTTCTGTATCGACCAGATCACTATTTGCCTCACCTATTATAATATAATTTCCGTTAGTGGTATCATAAGATATTTCCGGCAAAGTCACTTCGTTTCCAGTTCTCTAGCAGTGTTCCATTTTCTTCAATAAATCGAATCTATAGTTGAATTTACTATTGCTGGAAATACTAATTAAGTTGATTAAAGAATTGGTAATTAAAGTGGCTGATTTTCGTCTTTCGGTTGACGTCATCACCTTAGGCTTTTCGCTTACTACATATTTTGGTTTTGCCACAATATCTGACTTGGTTGTTCCAATTCTATGTTTTGATAAATAATAATTTTTTGTCCATCATATGTGACATAAGTTTTCGACAAATAATGTTATGTTTTCTTACGGCTAAAGGGGCCCACACACTTCATTTTTGTTCGACAGTTTTGTTCGACGAACAAGTCTGTTCGAACAAAAACGACGAACGTCAGTTGCCCACAGACTACAGTTTTGTTCGGCAGTTTAATAATATGAAGACAATATACGTGTGTACAGTGGCGGCGGCATTAGCCATAAAATCAAAAGAGAAAAAAAATAAATGGGCAAAATGGGCCAAGAATAGATTATTGCAATACCATTACAAAGGATTATAAGATCAGGGTGATAACCAGTTTGGATTTTCCGAAAGTTGTTAATAGATGTTTACAAAATCTCTAATGTGGGGAATAATTACCTTCGGAGAATTTGTTATAGGTTTACTGCACCTATAACAAATTCTCCGAAGGTAATTATTCCCCACATTAGAGATTTTGTAAACATCTATTACCAACTTTCGGAAAATCCAAACTGGTTTAAATCTTGTAAAATATTTGAATGTTTTAAATTACATTATTTGAATACAATAAGTTCGTGTACTGATCTTGAAATTACGTAGATTAACTAAACTTGAAATGGTAAAGATTTTACAGTTATAATAACAGGACTTAAATAAATATAAATATATAATACTACATAGAACTACACCACTGCAAAAAATCGTCGTCTTTTAAAACTGTTTACCCCACGCCCACTTCAGATTTGTTCGACGGTTTGGTTCGACGAACATGTTCGACGGACATAAACAGGCCGAATCAGCTTATTTTCAGCAGATTTGTACGCCAACATCAACGACGGTTTTCGACGTTTTTCTTCGAACAGACTTGTTCGTTGAACAAATCTGTCGAACAAAAACGCAGTGTGTGGGCCCCTTAAAATATGTCGGCAGGGCAACATCATGAGAGACATTAGGACATTTGCAATTGTCTGTTGTGACATTTATTATATTTCCATTTGATGTTCTTATTTGAAACATACCGTCATTATATTCCTTTAATATTCTGATTTTTGTCTTTTTACCAATTTCTAGACAGATTTTATTCTGTATCTTCTTCTTATTAGCGTCCAAACATAAATAATTTTCCATATTTCCAAGGTCTGTTTCATTTAATATACGATTTTGAGGTAAATGATCAAAAACTTTCTGAAAATAAAACTTTATTTTAATTTTATGTTTATACATAATATTAACTACTTATCTGTTTACATTCGAAAGTTCATGTTGTGTATGTTCTAAATTACAACTATATACTATTAAATATTGGCCTTCTGGACAAATACGTAGTTTGAAATTCGCATTATATCTTAAGCGTAGCGTGCTGAAAATTATTACACAAGTCAAAACAATTTTATCGGTTATTTAAAAGGTATTGTAACCTGGTCTGTCGTAATCCATTTCCTCTTTTAGGACGTTCTTTAGCATATTCAAGTTCATAAAATTCTATAGAGAACTTCAACGGTCTTTGTATGTATTTAAAAGAGGACTTCTTTTTTTTATAAATTTTTTTATTGTCTTTTTCGTAGATTTCTAGAGATTGCTTTAGTTCATCATAGGAACCAAACTGGAGACCAAGGGTTAAATCTTTTTTTTTATTAATAGCCTCATTTCTGTCATTACTACTATTATTCATGGTAACTGTAGTCATACTGTTATTTAAAAAAATGAGACATAAGATACCTCATGAAGTCCTGTTTATCACATAAATCCAGTCAGGATAAATTATTACCTAACCTCAATTCCTCAAGGTTTGATTTTGTATTATGCATTACGTGTGCATAATACAAAATCGGAGTACGCTCTGTTTAGTGATTTAACTATTATTAAATAGAAATTATTAAAATACAGCGTTTACCTGGTAGACCGTCCATATTTAATAGTTTATATCGTTATAAATTGCAGTAATCCACTAACACCAACAGAAATTCGCACCACGAACTAGAACATGCATATTTTCTGTTTTTAAATACACGTGCATCTAATTTCAGATTTCAGCGCACGTTAAATGATATCGTCATAACAGCACGTCAGATACGTGCCTATAATTCCAAACTAAGCGGCACGCTCGCATACCCCTAGCCATAGCGTTATAAATCCATTTCTTTTGTGCTTTGATATAGTGTTAAAAGAATTTGTGCTAATTGAAGTGAAAACATTACACTCCATAGTAAGAATATCAACATTTCTCCATTAAACTTTTAAAAACCTATTAATAAATCGCCTATGCACAGTCTCATGTTAATATTGTTTGCAATAAATGTCATCCGAAATCCCCTCTGTTAACTTCCACGTTATTGTTAACTTGCGGCTACCACCAAATCATCACGCAAACACCCGGCTCATATAAAACTTATATTACTTTTCGGCAGCGTCTTGTATACACACAAAACGCGTCTCAGACACCCACACGTACGATGCCTTAACCCTTTCTGTTATGACGTGTCGTGTGAGAGGGGCGGGTGCGCAGCTTACCGACGAGACGCAAGAAGTACAGAAAGCCATCGACGGGATAATATTTATTGCGGTGCAATAACGGTTTAACACAACACACTCGTCATCTCAACCAGAAGCCAGATATTTATACAAGAAACACGCTCTCTTTAAGTAAACATATATAACCCGTATTTAGGGAAACTTTCCCGGATATTGTATAGTTACATTTAATGTCCCGGCACTAAATGTCTTCTTTTAACCAGTTTGTAGTTTGGGCTGGATGTGGAAACGTGCGCGCGTACTGTACACTTAACGATTTTAATTTTAACGTCGTCTTCCTCTTCTTTATTTTACACGTAAAAAAACCACAAATATTTATACATATCCACCACCGCATACGTATTTACGGATAAGCTGGTAATGTGTTTGATAGAATTTCCTTATGATTGTGTCTTATTTACGTTGATTTATAATTCATTTACGTTTACGAGTTTGTTAAGGAAACTTCCTATTTTGAAAGTACCGTAAAATAAAACTCAAATTTTAGTTCAGATACACATTTATTTAATTTCGGTGTGCGCCGATATGTCGGGGTCGCTCGGCATCGAACATACGATAACATATACCATATACATGCGAACCGCTCGAGAAGCTATGGACCCCTATGTATGTGCAAATGCCAGACACTGCATTCCGTACGCATACATAGGAGGTCTCGCATCGCCTTCGGTGTACAGTCGTGTAGCCGGGCCAGCAGACAATCAACTCGGCCGCTGAGACTGTATACGCCCGAAGCCAGCTCCGCATCAGTATGCTTACAATATTTGCAAGTAAGAAATACATTAAATATAACAATATAATTAAAAGTTAAAAAATAAAACTTACGTTACAAAAATATAATAACACATAAAAATAAAGAAAAACATTCATATATAAAGCAAAAAACAATAATATAAAATAAAATAAAAGATATTAAATTCTTAACAGAGTTTTCACAGTAAAAGCGAAACAATTCAATGTTATATAAACGTCCATTTCTATGAATATTGGATATTGTATGACTTTTAAATTACTGGAGAGAGATAACAATTATTATTCCTGGATAAATCAACTAAAGAATCTTACTTTTATATTTTCTCATTAAAATACAGAAGCAACGGATGTCTCGTTGATTTAGGCTTTCCCATATAGGACGGGCTTTTCCAACATCGATTAAAAAAATACTTGGTTAACCAGCCATTGATTAAACCTAATCATTGATTATTTCTAACCGGCGTTTTTCAGTGCGAAAAAATACACCGCTTTCCTAAACAGTATTTAAGGATTTATTGTAAAGAGTTGGCAACATAACTGCTAGCACATTTGATCTAAATATATTTTGTTCTAATAATATTGGTGCAGTTTTCTACATTTCAAGTACTTATTTGTGCTTTTGTCCTTATTTTACTTTTGAAGTTTAAACATCTTTAGGCGCGTTGCGCTGATTGTAGGCACTGAACAAGACTGACTGCAACGCTCGGATATGTAACGCTCGGATATGTGTAACGCTCGTTCGGGTAAAGTCGGCTAAGGGAACAAGATAAATAAATATATCATATATGTACAGGTATTTAATTTCAATTAAATTAAAATTTAAATGAATAAATAAATTCATGTTCCAGAACAGATTCGATCCCGAACCGCACGGGTATGAAGACGACACGTTACCATCAGACCAAGCGCGGGACCGTAAGCGAGTATTTATATCGCGTATTTATACATACACATACGTCCGAACCGACCAAACGAAATGTCCGCTTGCGTAAATGTAATAAATGTGCGAATATGTTTTATTTAATACGTTACTGAATATTATACGCGTGTATTTCGTATTATTGAAAATTGACGTATGAAAGTGAAATTTTAGATACGGGAGTGTCTTAGGTCGCCGATCACCAATCCATAGTCAAAATGTCAAAAAAAACGAAATGGCGGAAGAGTTTTTTGAAAATTGACGTATGAATGTGAAATTTTAGATACGGGGGTGTCTTAGGTCGCCGATCACAAATCCAAAGTCAAAATGTCAAAAAAAAAAAACAAAATGACGGACGAGTTTTTTGAAAATTGACGTATGGATGTGAAATTTTAGATACGGGGATTTTGGGGGTCGCCGATCATGATTCCAAAGTCAAAATGTCAAAAAAAACAATATGGCGGAAGATTTTTTTGAAAATTGACGTATGAATGTGAAATTTTAGATACGGGGGTGTCTTAGGACGCCGATCACGATTCCAAAGTTAAAATGTCAAAAAAAAAAAAAATGGCGGACGAGTTTTTTGATAATTGACGTATGGATGTGAAATTTTAGATACGGGGGTTTTGGGGGTCACAATTCCAAAGTCAAAATGTCAAAAAAAAAATCCGGAAGAATTTTTTGAAAATTGACGTATGAATGTGAAATTTTAGATACGAGGGTGTCTTAGGTCGCCGATCACAAATCTAAAGTCAAAATGTCAAAAAAACAAAATGGCGGATGAGTTTTTTGAAAATTGACGTATGAATGTGAAATTTTAGATACGGGGGTGTCTCAAATCGCCGATCACGAATCCAAAGTCAAAATGTAAAAAAAAAACAAAATGGCGAAAGAATTTTTTGAAAATTGACGTATGAATGTGAAATTGTAGATACGGGGATGGTTGAGGTTTACGTTTTATTTAATACGTTACTGAATATTATACGCGTGTATACATGTGTAAATGTAATAAATGTGCGAATACGTTTTATTTAATACGTTACTGAATATTATACGCGTGTATTTCGTATTATTAACCTCGCCTTGATGAATTTTTCACTTCTGCCGTGTGGTTTTAAGCACATTCATTCTTCTTGTTTTAAGATTATATTCTATATAATTATAATTTTACTTTTAGTAAATAAACTGTAAGCATTTATTTTGTAACTATTACATTTGAGAACTTTTGTGTACACAGCACATATTTAAAATTTCTATTACCAAATAAACAACAAAGTGCAACATACTTGAGTGATACTGAAACAAAAACTATTATTATTTACTGCTATTGGGGAATACAAAAATATTGTGAAAATGAAAAAACTAACAATATACATACATATAAAAAATATGTAAAATATATGGCATGCAACAAAATCATAAAAGTAGGAATAGATCTAGAGTCTTAAGATGAATTATCAATAATGTTGGTAATGATGTAAGATATTTCACTTTCCATTGCTATACCTGAGACCATTAACTTGCACCAAATTTATGTAGGATGATTAAAGGCAATTACTTTTATTGAAAGAACATATATCAGCTGTTTATTAAAAACAATACATTCTGACTAATTTTATGTCCTTCAATCAAAGAAGGTTGATTGAGACAACCTTGTTTCCAAATTGGTTTACACAATTTCTACTTAAAAAAGGAGGTGTGGCCACCACACGACTTTCTTATACGTATGAGCGTTTCAAATTATACAAAATTGTTCTAAATTATTTTAAATAGTTTTATCTTCTTATAAAAATATGCCAAATTTTAAGAATTTTTTTTATATAAAAATTATTCAAAATCTTATATGTATTTCTATTCTCTTAATAAATCTCTATAGAAAGCATACTTTGCGAGCTATTCGAAAGAAAGTGCTACTCGCTAAAAGTAAAAGTATTACTTCCGGTCCGAATTTTGACATTTTTTTATACAAAAGGTATTGAAAACTAAGTTCTAAATACTTTTATACTCGTAACGTACCTGACTACCATGACTTGCGAAATATTGGCAAAGAACTGATTTTCGATAAGCTTAGAAGACCTACGTAAGGTAGGTATTTCGAAAAAGTTTCCTAATAAAATTTTTCTCAAATTTAATTTTGAGTACATATAAATTCTTTATACTTTAAACTTAGTAGTTGACAAAATATTGGCAAAATTCAATTTTTTTACTAAAGTAAGCTACTACTTCCGGTCTACCGATTTTACTGAAAATCTAATCAGATCTCAAGAGGGAGATTATACTCGTAAATTGATAGCTATAGCGGCTTAACCGCTATAGCTATCAATTCCAAATATTATTATTATTATTATTATATGGTGGTCATTCTGGTTTATATGGAAACCCATCTTGTCTCAATTTATGAATTTCCGGTTCAAACTTTTTACGATACAAAACATGAATTATTGAAATATTTAGATCGCTTGATAAATAATATTTCGTGTTTGTTACGATTGGAATGAGAAATGCGTTTTGGAAAACTGCTAATGTGATCGTGTACTTGCGTTTTCAATTCTTCAGAAATTAAGTTATGTCTATTTGAATGCCGTCTTCGTTTGTCCTGCACAGGCGTTACGATAGCTGTAAGATGCCTTGGAATGCGCTCAAGTCGTTTTTATTCCAATACCATGTAGACAACACACAGCTAGTTTACAAACCTCCAACTCAAAAGCATCCTTTCTTACCTAAAAATAAAATAGTGTCAGTAAATAACACCTTATATTTGTATGTACGATTTCGCAATAATTTTGGCACCGTTTCAGCCTTGCGACGTTTGCCGATTGGACAAACTTTAATTAAACTTGACAAATAGGAGTCTTGCTTGTCTTGATCTGATAGATTATGAAACGCCGTAAATATCTCTAGCTTCTCATCCTTTGATAACTTTTTTATATATTCTTTGGCACATTTACAATCACTACCTTGCTACCTTTCTAATACCGATTTTCCTGTTGAGGTAGATATGTAAGTTTCACCTCTGGCCCTTTTAAATTTTTCTACATTCCTATCCCACTCAGCTATTTTTCTTGTTCTTTTCCGCCCACGTTTGACTCTAGTTTCACCATTATTCTCAACAGCTGCTGTTTCTATCATTGGGCATCAGAATCAGACGAGCTAGGTCTATCTGCATCTAATGGTTTATAATCACTACCCGAACTTTCAAAAGGTTCACTTAACTCACTTTCACTATGACGATTCAGTATAATTCGCTATTTTATTCAAGTTTTTTTTTTAAATTATATGCCCGGCATAACCTAAACTTGTTGCAACCTGCAACTAGAGCACGTGGTTTTTCAATAATGCGTAATAGTAGAAGCAACAAGGCGTGTGGCGATTTCAGTAGAGAGATATGCGCACACATACTTTATTATGAGGCAACAAATGATAATTATAAGGTGCAAGAACGGGACATAATAATATATCTTTATTAGCAATAAGCTATTTACACTTACATTATTTATATAAATTTCTCTAAAATATACAATGACAGTTGTCTCTTAAACCTATTTAAATTACTACAGTGTTTTATGTCATACGGGAGGCTGATAAACATTTTAAGCCCATTAACAAAAACATTATTAGCCGTTGGTGACCTATTTACTCTTTCAATAAAGAAATCATTGATGATTCGTGTATTATATTTATGTGTGTCATGTATATAAATCAACTTCTGACTAATATACGATGGCGTAACACCTTGTTTACTCTTATAAATGAATAACAGTGTTTTGTACGTTATTCTTTGTCGCACATTCATTAATTTCAATGTACTCAGCATTAATGCAACTGGTGTATATTTGTTACACTTTAAAATTGTTCTCATAGCCCTATTTTGTATTTTTTGCATTTGCTGAGTTTCGTAATTATTTAACTTAAAGAGGATACTTGAGCAATATTCCATGTGTATCGAAATTAGCGATTTATATATAGACAGTTTAATATATGTAGACATATTTTGACCTATTCTACTTAAATAACCTACTTTTTTTAGACATTTTATTTAGAATATGCTTTGTATTTTCTTTAAAATTTAAATGCTGATCATGTAACACGTAACTTATACCCTCCTTGCAGCGTTTGACAGAATGGGATAAGTGATATTACTTTTTTTGCACGACCCTTGCATAATAGGCACGTTCACTCCCTTAAATGAGGGAGTGAAGTGACTCTTTTGCTCCCTTGGTATAAAAAACATAGCCAACTCAATTTATGAATTTAATCGTTTATTTAATATTAATATTGACATTAATGTTAGTACCACCATTAATAGTGAACAAAGATGTTAATGGACTAATCACACGTTGCTTAAAGCCGCTAGAATTGGACAGTCGATTTTCTTTTACATTAATATCCACTTGATTTGACCCACTGGAAGTTGACGGTCGATTTTCCTTTTCCGAGTCTTTTCCGATTAGAATTTTTTCGGAAATCAAATTCTTATTAACTAATGAATTTTCAATATATCCCTCTGCGACAGTATCAGATTTCCATCCGCCATGACGTTTTATAACTCCAATTTCAACACCTGAATCGGCCAGAAAAGATGTTGATGAGCGCCGAAAGCAGTGGCCGGTGTAGGAAGATGGATTGGGTAAATTGAGGTATGAAGCTATTTGCTTAGGCAATCCTCCAAAAGTATTCTTACCTACGGGTTGTGTGGAACATTTGTTATTTCTGTAACATACAAAAAACCGTCTATGATCTGTGTTTTCTTTCCGCAGAACCATATATTTTTTACAAATAACAACAAAATCAATTGCACAGTTTTCTTTGGAGACTATCGTAAATGCTCTATTTACATGATTTTTGGTATTGTTTACAGATACCAAAATAGTTGATCCCAAGTCTTGGACATCATCTACTGTCAATTTTACCAGTTCATCCGATCTTAAAGCCCCAGCAATTCCCATAATCATTGCTACCTGAAATCATAGTGTATAATTATCTTAAATTAGAAACATTAACTTTTTTAGTTTACCTTAACCATCAAGTACTTTTCTTCTGGAGCGTCTATTAGAAATTGATGAACTTGCTCCTTAGTAAGAATTTTTGATTTTTTTGCCTGGTATCCAGTATTTTGTCTTTTAAGGAATACTACTAATCGTGAGTACTTGCTGATGTCGACATTATTTTTCACGCTAAGAGTAGCTTTTATCATTGAATAATGTGACCACAGTGTTGAAGCCTTAAAATGCTTCGCCTTTTCGGCAAAATATACCAGGAGCACACTCTCGCTATGAATTTCATCTACTTCTTTTACCAGACACCAATCACAAAATTCCTTGAAGCACTTTTCGTAGATCTTCCTAGATTTTTCTGGCAATAAATTCACAACTATTTTTGAAGCCGTTTCTTCAATAGTTTCGTCACACATTTTTCCAATGCTTATTTAACGAAGCGAAGAAAATACGGGCAGTTTCTCGATATTCACAAAAAACCAATATGGCTACCCTTATTTATCGGTCGTCAAGGGTTTCCATCAGAACCAGCATGATTTTTGCGTTCGACAACTGGAAACGTCATGTTGACAATTTTTAAAAAAAGTTAGATTTCTTCAATTAAAATCGTTTGGGTCGTGCAAAAAATAGTATATACACCTCGGGAGTGAATGAATTTCTCCTCGGTGCTTTGTAGAGCCCTCGGGCTTCGCCCTCGGGCTACAAACTGCACCTCGGAAAAAAACATCATTTCACTCCCTAGGTGTATAATATACTATTGTGTCAGTTTCTATTAGTAGCACGTTTCCCATTTTTGCACCAGGTATAAACACCACCTTTTGAAATTCATATCGGTCAATATCTCAATTTTCAGAAAAATTACACATATCCCCTTCTTGCACCAAGTTCTTCAATTGCAGAATTTTACCACACGAACAGCTTACTTCTCCTAACTTTAAACAGCAGAACCTGCATCGAAAAATATTATAATAAGTAGCGAATAATAAATCGACATTGCCTTTACACATATGGATTTATTTTATCATCGTTAATAAGTTATAAATAATTAATAGACGAGATAGTGATAACACATTTATCTATTATGTGATGGTATCCTTTGCTGTTGAATAATACATCGATTAGTTTCTCACAGATATGTTCTATGTTCTCAAGACAATAGGTCGTAAACCATAACTGCGCCCACGTCAAGATAGTAAACTGAAATATTGAATTATAAATTCATGGCCATGTAAGTAGTTATAAATTATCTAATATTAGCATATTCCATAGAATTGTGCTCGTATGTGTAATTGTTGTGTATTGTTTTTTTCTACCTACTGTTTAATTCTACGCGCGTTCAATTATTTGCATAATCTGGTTTGCGATATTTAGTATTCGTTTCATTCAATGATTTTGCAATAAAATTTCTATTAAATCACTCCAATCGAAGAAAATAGTTGCCAATAATAATAACTAATTCATAATACATACTTACAAGTACTTGTATGAGTGCATCATAGTATTAATTCTTACTAAATTAAGTTGATAAATGTCGTATTTAATGTTGATTTAGACACCTCCAACAATGTAAACTTTAATTAAAATGTACTAATATTTAGACATTTTTATAAAAATAGTAAAGTGTCGAAAGGTATGAACATAATTATTATATATTAATGTACAGTTATTTTTGCTTTTCCGTTTTTGTCAATTGCATTTCACTATTTGTCAAATGACTTTCGATGTTTTTAAACATCAGTTGAGTTTGTCAAATGAAAATCCCTTTTTGTCAAATTACTTTCTGTTTATATTAACTGCTTTTCTTGCTTTATAGGTATGTATACCTATTTTATAAAAAATATAGCAACTTACACAGTAAAGTGAGAAATTTATTTTGTAATTAGATACAAACACAGTGTAAAATCTATGTAATATAAACTAGTTTAATTCAAAATTTCATTTTTCTGTAGGGATATACATATTTTAAAAGTGATAATTTTGTTTTTGTATA
This sequence comes from Amphimallon solstitiale, assembly GCA_963170755.1. Lineage (NCBI taxonomy): Eukaryota > Metazoa > Arthropoda > Insecta > Coleoptera > Scarabaeidae > Amphimallon > Amphimallon solstitiale. Next base: position 135,531,274 of record OY720679.1, read on the forward strand.
AGGGCGTTCATTTAATCATTAAATCTTAACACATCATTACGTCTATTTAGGGTAAAGGGTGTTTATAAATTATTAATTATCCCAAATCACGTAATTCCTCACAGTGGGGTATTAATATAGCAAATAAAAATTAAAAACTGAAGTGTAGGCACCACACAACTTTACTATACGAATGCATGTTCTGAATGTTTTATGCAAAAGTTGTTACAAATTAGATGTTATTAGATATCTTTGTCTTCTCAATGAACCTGTGAGGAAAAGAGTTACTTCCGGTCAGATTTTGTAATTCCTATTATACAAACACTGTTCCAAATCCAGCTTTAAAAAAAGTACTTTTGTACTTGTAATAAACTTGTATGGAATGAGAAATTTGCGAGACATTCGCAAAAATGGATTTTTCGTAAGATTAAAATACCAAGTAGTGGGTAGGAATTTCGAAAAACTTTTTTGACAGAAAATTCACTTTCGAGTAATTTTGTATTCCTTATAAACTTGTCTAAACTTAGTAGTTGACGAAATATTGGGTAAAAAATAAATATAAATATGTAGTTTATTAAAAAATATTACAAAAGGCAGAGGTCCAAGTATACTCCATTGTGGGAACGCTATTCAGATAAGCTATGAAAATACCTCATTAGTTTGGTCTAATTTTCTTTCCTATGATAAAATAGGTTGCAAACAATTTTAGTTATTCATTACGATAAATTAGCATTATGCACATACTTACACAGTTAATAAAAAGATATATTTGTATATTTTAATAGCAATTGCTAAATGAAGATTATTATTATTATTATAGTTAATAAAATGGATAATGTTTCAACAAAAGTTACGTCTGTTTGTCTGTATGTGTAACAAACTTTTTATTTGTAATATAATCTTCCTCGACAAATTTCATTAAATTTTAAGTAGAATCGATAGACCGGAAGTAGTAGATTACTTTAGAGAAAAAATCAAATTCTATTGTATCTTACGTCAATGCCCCATCATATAAATTATGTAAACTGTTAAATACACATTTACCAGGAATAATAAATTTCACAACCCCTAATGCAATCAAAAATTCTGAAGAAAGATGCATAAAGAGTAGTAACAACCCTTTTATAAAACTCACTTCCTTTTGGAGTACGTATGTAGATGACATAATATGTATTTGGTCAGGCACTTACGGACAATTAGATCAATTTTTAAATCATTTAAATTCAGTTAACAATAAAACACATTACAATAGGAAAAGATGTGGAAAAAAACTCAATACTTTTTAGATATAAAAATGACGCAAGTATAACAAAGATTAGAATTTGATATATCTAGAAAGACACTGTAACAGTTAGGAATACCTGTTATGGTTCAGTATCAATCATTGTTGTTGGTGTGACAAGTAGCATGTGTAATCACAGAGGTTTTGACACGGCTATATTCATGCGCTTCTTTTGTCAATTGACAGGCACATATAAACGATGCCGTGAGAATGTTGGCTTCTTTTTAATTGCGAAGCCTCATAAGATTAGGGTAAACTCAATTGTTAATAATACCATTTAATTTAAATCTCAAGTCATCATGCTTAGTGATGATAAGAAATAATGCACCTGTTGATAATTGTTTCTAATTTTGTAAGCGCAATCTGAAACGCATTCATTTTTTACCTCAAAAGGTGCACATGCTAATTGTTATTTCGACTTTTATGCTTTTAAGGAAGATCCTTGTTTCAAGGAAAATGTTTTAAGGAAATCCTTGTGTTAAGGAAAATCCTTTGTTGCCATTTAAAGAAAAGTAAATATTCCAAGTAACAACCTAAGCTGACTATGTGTCAAATGAACATCTAAATAAGAAATAGTTTATGGAACGTGTTCTGAAGAACAATGTGGTAAGCTGTTAGGCAGAGAATGCAGACATATCATTTATTATGAAATAGGCGACAACTTGTCGATATGTGCGACAGTATGCAGTATGTACAGGTGTAAATATTCGAAGAGATTAAGCAAGCATCGGGATAACCCTACAATTACATATGTTAGCAATTACAAGCAAGGCGAAGGTAAGAAGTTTTATAACCTTTTCAACTGTATGAAGCCATTATTCAGTAGTGCAAGTTCATCGACTAGATGCAGATATGATACAGTGTGAAGCAGAATAACAGCCTTCGATATACATATTTCAACGAGACCTTCACTTGTGCAGATTGTATAAGTAGTTTTAACTGTAGTTTATTTATTTAATGCAAAGGCTCCAAGATACTGTAGCTAATTAACACCATTTTGCATTGTTGTCCGGAGATTCCTTGTAACATATGCAGGAACTCCGGAATAACATCTCTTTAGCGTCGTTGTCAGCTAATGTGAGTTATTCATAAGGCGAAAGAGAGACTCTGACAGCTGTTACCAGCCAGCTGTCAGAGTCTCTCTTGTTTAGGATTTTTGAGAACTATGTTCATTAATTGACTGCCTGTAGTAGCTGTGTAGTGGCTGTGTGTTCATTCATATACCATAAGACCGCGTGCGTCTGCATTATCGCGATACCTGTAGAGTAAGCGAAACAGATAGAGATGTCTGTGTATTAGAACGGTAAACAAGTAGACGCAGTGTTATACTGGATTACAACAGAGCTAGTATTTCGCATATGCCTATGATGCACTCGTATTTGTCCAAAAAATCCAGATTTATACGGTGTAGTCGGGCAGTCGCATTCGCCGTCACTTCCACATATGGGCGTCAGTTCGAGTTTTATTATTGCTTAAGAATAACATTTTTTTTTGCTAATTACAGGTTAATTGCAATGTTGAATTACAATTCTGTTTTAAGAAGTAAATATTTTATGTTTCAGTAATTTATTATAGTTGAGTTTTTAGATTATAATATTTGTTGAAAAATATTATTTTAGTTAAGAAGTTTTTTTTTATTTTAAAGTCTAGGAGTTATTTATTATTTATTTTTGCTCTTTTATGTTGTTTATGAAGCTGTGATGAGTTACTTCACTGACATATTATCAGTGATTATCTGATGCTTCAAACAACTACAAATAATTACTTACAACGGGAAAGCAATACCTATTACACTGCTCTTCACTTGATTTGCCTACGAATACATTTATACGTATAACTTATACGCCCGCTGTCGGTGTGGCAATTCAAGTTGGCAAGCCCATTTATAGTCGACCAGTAGTTACTAATACATGCATCGCGCTATGAACGGCGACCACACGGTATATATATTTTACTGTTAATTATACAATTAAATTAGATCTTGTGCGTTTTGATTGCTATTGCTATATAAGTCTTAATCCTAGTTTTCATGTTTTCGTTCTTAAAAACATGTGGCGCTTATTATAATAATAACACATATTATTATTATTGTTATTATTATTATTATTATTAGACCAAAACATCTAGTCAATAATAGGGGGTGGCAACACCTACCACAAATACTATCGTTCCCGCTAATTCAAACCAATGTTGAAATACAAAAATGGCAGTCTTTCAAGCTTAATACATAGATTACTAAACTTGTAACTACAAAAAAGAAAGGGATATCATAAAAACAATAGCATTAAATAATGGTTATAGCACACAACTCATTGATAGAATGATTGAAAAGAAACAACATAGGATACTTATAAACAGCGAACAAGTACAAAAACCAAATAACAACCTGTATCATTCTCTTAACTATATACCGGGAATGAACAGCAGTTTCTAAGGAATTAAAAAGCTCGGTCTAAAGATTATCCAAGTAAGCAAAGTAAATTTTGGAAAAATGTTAGTCAATAATAAAGAAAAAACAAAATTGAGTGGTAAATCAGGTGTTTATGACGTAGGTTGCAGTGATTGTGACGCAATCTCCATTAGAATCTACAGGAACGAATTAACGAACATAAAAAACCATTATAAATAATAACAGAAATACAAGCTTTGCTGAACATTGCATAGACCTTATCCATGTATTCGATACTAATAAATAATTACACATTATTACACAATAGTTATAAAGAAATAAAATTATTGATTTATTAGAAATCCTTGAAATTAAAAATAAACACGTCACAAACACCCGCATTATTGACTCTGTACAGTAAACGCCACCGCGCGCACCATTAGCAATAATGAGACAAATATAGTCTGACTACTACGTCAGTAAGTAAGAGTACGCGTTTTTAAAAACGACTACAGCGCATCCTTACCACTCGCCATCTAATTTGGCGTTTACAGTACTTAAGGTACTATCACATGCATATAAATAGGCATTGGTAACTATTTATTTATTATTGGTCGAAACACGTGTCAGAGAAATATAAATATGTCTAAGTGAAACAAATATAACCTCGTGTTTATCCATTTTAATAAAAATCAAATTTTACCAATATTTGGTCAACTACTAAATTTAGATAAATTTATAGGGAACACAAAAGTGCGCAGAAGTGACTTTGAAACATTTTTTATTAAAAAAATTTTGTATAATGAAGTTTGAAAATTAGAACCTAAAGTAACACATTTATTCACAAGTTTATTTTATTAAGAAGATAAAGTAATTAAAACTTAATTTGAAAGAACTTTTGTATAAAAAATTTGGCCCGCTCATACTCATAAGAAAGTACTATCCTTCACATCTCATTATGTTTTGAATTGGCATACGAATTACCAGGAATGTGCGATTAACATTAAACATAATAGAAAATTTTATCAGAATTGAATACTGACCCCATACGGGAGTATGGACACGACATGCAGGGATTTAAATCAATAGGGTAAAACGACAGCAACAAGAAGACGATGAAGCCGCAAAAAATATATAAAAATTAAATGTCCGTATAAAGTACATACATACACAAGACACGAACATACATAACCTATACGGAGAGTATGTCTCCAGACCCGGGGTGACAATGAGACAATACCGACCTCAACAAGTCCACACCTCCCACGGCAAGCCGTATGAATATATTAACAAAACATAAACATAACTCTCACGGGACGGATCGAGGATCTGATAGGCCGTCATTATATTATACAGAGTGTACATTAGATTGGACGTAATGAATTAATGCTATGAGACGAACTGATTCACGCCAAGAGTAACGTATGTGTGTCGTACTGTAAGTGGATACGATGAAAATTTTGTTATTGCATTGTGTAAATGTCGTTAAGAAAGAAAGGATTGTGTATTGTTTTATTTTTGCAAAACGTTGATCCTTTTTTTTTGTATTATTACGGATTGAAATAACGAAATATTATAGAATACTCAACCTTGTTTCAGGAGAAATATTCTCTGTCTTGATTTAGAAAGAGTTTGTGAAACAATTAATATTGATGAGTCTTCCTGTTTTGAAAGCCTTGAGCCGTTTTTCATTCACTTGAATCTTCCTGTTTTAGAAGTTGTTTTAGAACTCCTCACTGAATTTACGTTATACGTCGTTATTCAGAAATGAAATAACACTACACTGTTATATACAACTTTATTTACAATTAAATAAAATAACAATGCGAATAAATGTAGGCTTCTTGCATTGGGCAAGTTGAACCGTACATGATAGCTAACTGCTAACAAGTTGAGTTTCGTTGATAAACTGATTTCAATTTTCTGTTACAAACAAATTCAGTATTTAGAGTGGGATAGTAAATTTACAAAACCATACCAATTCTATTGTTGTCTGGAAAAACCGAACATTAATGGGTTGTAAGTTTCATTAAAGGTTCTCGAAAGGAGTAAATAGCAATACAATTATCTAATATATATATATATATGAGCCCTGCTGTGCGTTTACGGGTTTCTTCAATTACAGAGTATCTATAATTCTGAAATCTGGCAAATGATTATGAATTTTTAAGTACTACAACGGCATGATGTTAATAAAAGAAAGAAAATAAATGGGAATTTTGACAAAGCATTTTACCGATTTTCTAGAACGGACAATAGAGGAGTTTCTAAGAAAGAGATTACATTAGGAGACTGATGCCCCTCTTGGTCTTTCCAGATTTAATTTTAAATATACATTATTTTACGATTACGAAGTAATAAAATGACTGTAAGCACTTATACGGAGAAATATACATATTCTAATTAATTGTAACTTTGTAAAATAAAGCAAATTGAGATTAAAACTAAACAAATATAAATTGACTATTATAAATGCTTCATAGTCATGAACTAAAGGTAGAGAATAACCATCAAGGAGAATCGAAAGTATAGCCTGATTATTTGATGTTTGGTGTCCCAATTATGTGTACGCTGACAAAATGTGTTTCTATTTACGCTGAAAGAACATTCGTTTTGAAACTCCATAAAGGTAGCTGTTTGTGTCATATTAATGAACATCATTAGATAAATTAAAAGTGGTGTGTTTGTTTATAAAACATATTATGTAAGTAATAAGAAACTTAATGGGACTCTGTGGCTTGATACTAAAAAACACCAATAATAAAAACGCTTCTACCAAGCTAAAGCATTGAAAGCTAGATATGTATTTCGACAACTATGTTGTCATTATCAGTAGCAATGCTTAATGAAAACCACGTTTTTTGTATACCGTAGCGTATACAATACAACACGGATTTCAATTTTACAGGGATGGCTTATTTATACCTACACCTAAGGTATTATTAGATCATTAACGGTACCTAATCATTGTACCGTTAATTTCGTGATGCTTAATATTAAAATCCTACCCTCTAGTTCTAATATTCTAAGAAACTATGAAAAAGGAATGCAAGTGTCAAGATTTTTAGCGTTAAAACTCTATAAGTTGCTACCCAAGACCTGGAAAGATTTAAGTAAAACCAAATTATAATTGGAATTAAAACATACTTAATATAAAATCAATTCTATGATCTCCAGGAGTTTACTAAGAATTTAAATGAGAACAAGACGGGGGAGAAATAAAAAATCTGACAGTTCTTCAAAGTTATTCTAGGTTTGTTAAATTGTTCCATTGTATTTCAAAAAATCAAAATTGATTGAGATAATTGAAGAAAACATCTTTCTCACACCCCACTCTCAATTTGCTGAAAATTGAAATTTTGAAAATTGTTCCAGGTTGTTCTTCTTGTTTTAAATATTGCTCCATAGAATTATATAATCTCGAAAACAAACTCACCATTGGCCTAGATGATTATCTAGGCCAATAATTTATCGATTGATAAAAACGAGTTTTTTGTCTCCCACATTTTCTTGAAAATTGAGAGGTTGACGGTTGCTCTAAGTTAGTTCTAAGTTGTTCCAAAGTATTTCGGAAAATCAACATCGGGCGAGAAAATTGGGAAAAACAAAATCCGAAACTCTTACGTCAGCCCCCCTTTTTTCGCAAAAATTAAATTTTGACGGTTACTATGGGTTGTTCTATGTTAGTTCTAAATTTTTCAAAGTATTTCTAAGAAAAACTCAAAATTGGTCGCGAAAATGGGGAAAAACAAAATCCGAAAGCATCCTTCGTGAAAAATAAAATGTTGACACTTGTATCAGGTTTTTCTAGATTTGTTCTAAACCTTGTTGCAAGACATCAAAACCGTATCTCTTAAGGATGAGATATTATTAACAAAAAAAAACCAAAAGTGTAAGTTAACTCCCTTTTGTTTGGGTGTTCCACATTGTTCTAGGTTTGATCTAAAGAGTTCCAAAATATTTCAAAAAAAAATTAGAATCGCCGGTAATAATATTTATTACTCAATTTTGCAGTACGCGTCTATTTATGTTACAATTAATACCAAATTTACCACAAAATTCAATTATAGTTATGGATAACACACCATATCACAGTGTCCAAATCAATAACACACCTATGTATTCATCAAAAGAAGCAGATATTTTATCCTGGCTGTTGTTGAAAAATATACCATATCACTCCGAAATGTTAAAGTGTGAATTGTTCGAATTAGTGAGACGCGATAAACTAGAATGCGAATATGCCACAGACAATTATGCAGCAAGTTTAGGTCATATGGTGTTAATGTTACCCCCACATCTCTGTGATCTTAACCCGATAGAAATGATTTGCAGCATAATGAAAAGAAAAGTAGACTCAAAAAATATTGATGGGAGTTGCAGTGTTGAGACTTTAATTTTGCAGGAGTTTACTGAAATTACTCCGAACTTGTGGCAAGCAGAATGCAAACACGTACAGAATATAGAAAAAGAATACGTCGAAAGGGACAAATTAATGGATGTCCATTAAGTATTTATTATTAGTACGGCGCGGACATGACCGGTTTAAACTACGGCGAAGTTACAACGGAGCAAAGAAATAATGTAAACAACACACGCTTACTGAACAGCACTAATTCATATGGTGAACTGCAACATCTGTTTACGTCCGAGAAGTGTCCGAGAATGAGAGCAAAAAATGCCCATAAAATAAGGAATTTATGAGTAAACCCCTTTTTTCATCGGCGTAGATAGGAGCGTGAGGGGTATTTAAAATTTATTATATTTACCTTATATTTCGCAAGAGAAATAAAATTTTCATTCATACTTACATTAGTTTCGTTTTTTCATTATTTTGACTGTTAATTACGTACTTCATAATTTTTGTAATAGTCTGTTTAATACCGGTTTATTGAATCGACTTCTCCCAATTATTTAGACGTAAGTGTGCACTGGATTTCGTTTAGTTTCAATAACATACGCGTACATTTTTAGTTATCATTTATTTAGATCTAGAACGTTATTTATCTTACTTTTTCTGATATGAAAATGAATTGTCAGTGATTCCTAAATTTATTACAAAGTCTGTAAAATATCGTTACAGAATGCCAAAATATCGCACGTTCGTCACTTAGCTTTGCTGAAACATACACAAAAATAGCTTTTTTTGCAGAGAATTTCGATAGTTTACAAAATTTCGTTACATGTTTAAATGACGATGCTCGAAGTATTTCTGAGCGCAAAGAACTAACACAAATCCCAAATTTAAAAAATCAGTTGTTATTCCTTCAGGAACACTTTGGAAATTTGCCTAAACTAATCACATATTTTGAAAATCGAAATCTCAAATTAAAAGATGGATTAATCACATTACACGTCGGCTATTAATAATTTCAAAAGTATTCCAAGTAACTTCGGATGTGGCCTTCGGCAAAAGTTAGACACAGTTTTTAATAGAAATCCAGATTTAATAACATTGCGGCAATTGTGTATGCTAAATACGCTGAAATAAAAGAATATTTCCAGTACGCACCTATAACCAGTTGCGATGTAGAAAGGACGGTTTCTATCTACAAGGATGTACTTAATTCAAAGAAAACAAGTCTTACAGAAGAGAAAATGAACAAATCATAAGGTATTTTGTATTTTATAGATCACCAGCCACTTGTTATCCAATTATATAAATATAATTAAAACCTCTTTAAAAATGCAACATTTCAATAGTGCGCCCATGGGCGATGAGTCATCAACCGTACGTGACCGCGCCCTAATTATTAGATTATGTGAATCAGATTCAGGAAAGGATTGGTTACAATCAGATGTTGAAACATAATTTTAACAATTATGTAGTATATAAGTGCAATGTATATCATGCCATATCAATTAATTCGTGTTTTTCTTTACTATCCTTACATAAATAAAATAAATATACAGGCTGTAACAGTGGGAACGCCGTGGTCTCTGGTAGTCAAATGGTAACAATTTTGAAAAAGTTACATACTGGAATATATGTAGGTGGATTAGATCCACAATTTAAAAATAATAGGCAATATACAGGGTGTTTCAAAACTTAGCAATGTACCAAAGTTATGTTTTTCTTAATGGAACACCCTGTATTTTATGTCATTTTTGAGTTGTACACTGAAATCTAGATCAACTTTATTTAAGGTTTCCTATGTCTAATTTTTGTAGTTTAGGAGATATTTCAAGTTTTTTGAAAATGCAATGTTGCACGAAAAGTTTAGTATCTTGAAAATGACTTAATTCAGAGAAGTGGAACGAATAGCGTAAATGGCAGATCCTTTGGCTGATTGAATGCCATATTCAAAGTTGCCGAGTATTCTACAGGTCGTTCATGTACCGAGAGCAAACTTTGTGAACTTCTTTCGTGCATAACTTTATTATTTTAAATGGAACACCCTGTATGTATTTATGTTATCAGATAGAACATTTTATTGTCTAAAGACCAGTATCAGGAATCCCTATGACTATCTTTACTAGTTTTTAAGTTATTTGCGTTTTTTAGATAACTTACGGAAATTGTTATTATTTAATCTAGGAGGTTGGATCCTCATAGAGAAACTGTCAATTTGACGTGTACTCTGTTAACATCATGAAGGCATACTCATTGCAAGAAAGAACTGATATGATTTTAGGTATTGGTGAGTGTCAGGAAAATTGCTTCCTTGCGTCTCGGGTGTATTCGCAGAAGTACCCAAATCGAAAACATCCAGATAAAAGGGTATTTGAAAATTTGTTGGGTAGATTCCGTGCCACAGGGAGTGTTGTATACAAAAGGCGAACAACAACTGTAGACGTAAAAAATGAATTCGTGGTATTGGCAACAGTCACTGAAGAACCGCATAAAAGCACACGACAGATTGCCAAGGAATTAGATATAACTCATATGAGCGTATCTAGGATACTAAGAAAACACAAATACCATCCCTATCACTTACAATACCATCAAAATTTATACGCAATGGATTATGAATGGCGAATTGATTTTTGCTTGTGGGCTCTTGATAGAAACGCAGAACATAATGATTTTTTTAATTACGTTTTATTTACCGATGAATCCACTTTTCATAATAATGGATTAGTAAACCGTCACAATTTTCATTATTATGATACCGAAAATCGCCATCTTTTTCGTACCTTGGATCGGCAGCATCGCTGGAGTTTGAACGTGTTTGGAGGCATTATAGGCGATTATGTAATTGGACCATACTTCTTCAATGGGCACCTAAACGGAGACGAATTTCTAAGGTTCTTAAAAAGGGACTTTTGGACCCTCTTGGAAAATATTCCCTTGAATATTAGAAACCGGATGTGGCTTCAATTAGACGGCGCTCCTGCCCATTTTAAACGGTCCGTTAAAAACTACCTTCACAGGAAATTTCCTAATAGGTGGATCGGAAGAGATGGTCCGTGCAATTGGCCACCAAGGTCTCCGGACTTAACATGTATGGACTTTTTCCTATGGGGGTATGTAAAAGGGATCGTTTACAATATCTTGCCCACTACAGCAGAGGATATGAAAACGAGAATCAGAGACGCCTTCAGTTCAGTAACACCGGATATGCTGAGGAACGTTAGAACAGCATTTGAACAGAGGGTTATTTTCTGTATTGAAGAAAATGGCAATTATGTTGAACGCTAGCACTTTTTCGTTTATTTTGTTGTTATGTTTTTTCGTTTATTTTATACGAAATCCTTTTTTCTTAATCCAAATACAAAAATATTTACTGCTGTTTTGTTTAGTTTATTTTTATTACTTGGAATTTATGTTTTCATGTAAATTGTGACAATATAAAATCAACTTCTTCGAATAATAATATTTATACCCATCGATGTAAAGATATACTGGGTGTTCACTTACAAAAAACAAATTTAGTTCACTTAAATTATCTAAAAAATACAAATAACTTAAAAACTAGTAAAGATAGTCATAGGGATTCCTGATACTGGTTTTTAGACAATAAAATGTTCTATCTGATAACATAAATACATACAGGGTGTTCCATTTAAAATAATAAAGTTATGCACGAAAGAAGTTCATAAAGTTTGCTGTCGGTACATGAACGACCTGTAGAATACTCGGCAACTTTGAATATGGCATTCAATCAGTCAAAGGATCTGCCATTTACGCTATTCGTTCCACTTCTCTGAATTAAGTCATTTTCAAGATACTAAACTTTTCGTGCAACATTGCATTTTCAAAAAACTTGAAATATCTCATAAACTACAAAAATTAGACATAGGAAACCTTAAATAAAGTTGATCTAGATTTCAGTGTACAACTCAAAAATGACATAAAATACAGGGTGTTCCATTAAGAAAAACACAACTTTGGTACATTGCTAAGTTTTGAAACACCCTGTATATTGCCTATTATTTTTAAATTGTAGATCTAATCCACCTACTACTATATTCCAGTATGTAACTTTTTCAAAATTGTTACCATTTGACTACCAGAGACCACGGCGTTCCCACTGTGACACCCTGTATATAATATAAATGACATACATTTTTGTTCTTTTCTCTAAATTTTTCAAATATTAAATATTTTAACTACAGTCGTTACATAACATTTGACATGATACGACTGATTTAAATACTGGCGCGCTCAGTTTTTGTCTGGGAATGTACGCAACAAACCGTCGCCGACAGTGCTGCTCGAAGGGTCACCTTTGACTGGTTTGACTCTAGTTGTGAAAGAAATTATGATATTTCCTCGTATATTATATTCTAGGTTTGGTATATCTATTACCCTTTCTGACTCTTTCCTGCATTTAAAAGACCATCCTTCCATTTAATTCTAATAGTATTCCTTAAAATTCTTAATATTTTTGATTGCAAAAATATCTTTAAAAGTATCGAAATCATTGAACAAGCGGAAGTGTGTATGTATCGATTTCAGTTGTTATTTTATGGCGAAAGAATACTTACCACTTCAATATCATCGTCATTGGGAAAAATTAATTGTACAAAGAAGACCTAGTGTACAGGAAATTATGTGAAGCGATATGTGTGTGAGAGGAAGCGGTCGACGCTGGCGACAATAACTACAAATAAGTCTGTCGACCTGCCAGGAAGGAAGAACGGATCATATTAATACAGTTGTTCTTTTTTGCATGTGAAAGTCAGAGATTATCATACATACTGCGGGTAAATGATATACGTGATGACACGTAAAAAGAAGAAAAGAAAACTTGAAACGAATATATAGAACAGGGTTACACGAACAGGTAGGTTTGTGGGAATCCAGAGACTGCCATGAATGAAACCGAATAGTTTACTTTAAAAGGTATTTTAATTTCGTATGGGTGACCACAAAAAACTTATATTTACGACTGAGAAAATTAGTGGCTCATAACATAAAATTATACCGGTTTCTTTAATATTTATTATGTTGGTTTTTGTTTGAGAGAAACTATTTAAGATTTTAAATTATTATATAGGCATTTAGAATAATTCTTTAACTTGTCAATTATCAATTGTTTAGTAGCATTTATTACTAGATACGATTCATTTATTTAGACAAATTTAATTACTAAATAACAACAACTGTTGGATTTTCACTTATTTAATATTTAAAATTTAATATGACAATTGTTTCACCAATTTAGGGCAATCACTACTTTGATTTATAGACTCCTGGCTGTTAGTTTTTAGGAGTTTTATCCTTATTGTTTTTAATATATTTAGATAACGAACAACAAATTATCTAATATTAAAAACAATGAGAATAAAACCCTAAAAACCAACAGCCAGGAGTAGGGTTTATAAAAAAACCGACTTTTTGAGAAACTGGTTTTCGAATTTTTGTCAAAAAAAAAATAGAATAGGGAAAAATATTTTATTTAATTTATACAAGGTGTATATAAATTGGCGGACCCACTACACGCGGCGATGTTCTTCGTTAAATTCGGAGTCCAAAACCCTAATACGAAAATGTTGTACCATGCTCCATATCTTTGCACGAGGTTCCTAAAGTTCGGACTTTCAGTCTTGAAATAAGTATTATTACTTGATATTTGTTGACAGAAAGAGCTACAATTTAGAAGAAAGAAGAATTGTTGTTATTATCCTTTCGTTAAAGTTTTCTTTTTGATTTTAAAGTTTGTTTTTAATATTTGTTTATTAACTTGTTTTGACGAAAAACACATCTGACAACGTTGTAAAACAATAAGTAGGCAGCCTAATGTTGTTCTAGTCAAATACATTACTACTGTCAAATTTTGACACTTTGTAATCTACCTATTTCATTCGACTTGCTTATTTTTCGTGTTTATTTGTATAGTTTTAATCAGTTTTCGGGTTTTCGTGTTTACTAGTTGTTCTGTTTGTTTATTATGAATTTTACGTTCAACGAATATGCCGATATGTACATGATATACGGTTTCTGTCGTGGAAATGCTAGCATGGCAGGGCAGGAATATCGAGTGCGTTTTCCAAATCGTAGGCATCCAAGTAAAAATGTATTTCGAAGGCTGGACCAACGACTTCGTGAAACAGGTTCGTTTATTCCAAGAAATGCGAACGCAGGTCGACCAAGGCAAAGGCGTACCGTGCAACTAGAAGAGCAAGTTCTAGCCACAATACAGGAAGATCCCTCTGCGAGTACCCGTCAATTAGCTTCTACACTAAATATTCCCAGTAATAAGACTGTTCATTTGGTTCTACGAGAAAACTTGCTTCATCCATACCATGTTTCTAAAGTTCAGCCTCTTTACGGAAATGATAACTTATTTCGAATCAATTATTGCAATACAATCTTAAATAGAATTCAGGAAGAAGGTGACTTTTTAAGACGTATTCTTTGGAGTGATGAGTGCATGTTTACCAGAGATGGTGTGTTTAATACTCATAATTTTCATCATTGGGCAGATGAAAATCCACATGAATTTCGCGAATACGGTCACCAAAGAAGGTTTTCTGTTAACGTTTGGCTGGGTACAATAAACCACAGGGTAGTTGGACCAATTTACTTACCAAATCGCCTAGATGCCGGTGAATATTTAAATGTTTTAGAACAAGTTATTGATGAGATACCGCTGAACGTACGCCGTAATATGATTTACATGCATGATGGAGCTCCTGCGCACTATGCTCGTAATATAAGAGACTGGTTGACTGAACACTTCCCAGACAGATGGATTGGTCGTGGCGGTCCCCTTTTGTGGCCTGCGAGATCCCCCGATCTCAATCCATTAGATTTTTTTGTTTGGGGTTTCATTAAAGGTAAAGTTTACGCTACACCTCAACAGGACGCTGACGAGGTTAGAGCCCGAATTGAAGCCGCAGTATTAGAAATCACACCAGAAAGACTTGAGCGAATAGTACAAACGATACCACAAAGATTGCAGCTATGTCTACAAACTGATGGATTTCAATTCGAACAATTATGTAGGTAATAATTACATTGATTTCTATCAAGAAGATGTACAAAAATTAGTCAATATTATCAAACATTTTTTAAAATTTGTAATATTTTCGTAATAAATATGTAATCTAAGAAACCAATTTTATTTCGTTTGTTTCTTTTTTAAATTTAAAATGTAAGATTCACATGACGACGTGTAAAAATGTTCCGAGGATTATAACTAGCACATGCGTGTTCAATGTTGCCAAATGTATGTTTCTTTCAAATTCATTCTGAAGACAAAGGAAGCCTGATACATCGTTTTAGGATTAGGACTTTTAACTCAAAATTTGACCAAGAATGTCGCCACGTGTAGTGGGTCCGCCAATTTATACACACCTTGTATAAAATAACAAAAAACGAAATCATATCAAAGTCAAAATATAAAAAAAATATTAATGATTACACATTACTTACACAAAATAACGAAAACTCAAAAAAACATTTCAAATAATATTTATATATATTTCACTAATAAATATTTTCAAATATCACTAATACAATAATTTCTCCTAAGAAAATAGGATTTTAAAAAACAATAAATATCCACTGAACGGTGGCTAAGTTTTGTTCTTATTTTGGACACAATATTGCCTGAAATTGAAAATACTCGTTCACTACCTACTGAGCTTGGTTTTATAGTTTTCAGGGCATCAAATATCAAATCTAAGTTTTTGATTCTTTTATTCGTTGCCTCAAATAATGAAAATTCAGCTTTCAGTGTCTTTGGATTTGTAAGTTTTTCTTCAGGGTCTTCAAGAAACTTATGAATTGTTTTTTCCATGACTTCCTTTAAAAAAGCACTACTCTGATAAGCAGTTTCTTCGATTTGCTCTTCATCAGAATCGGTTTCAACATAAAAACTTGGAAATATTCTAGACAATATCTTTCCAGATAACTTAATAATTTCGGTTTTTGAAGCTGGTTCAAGCAAAGAAAGTACACTAGATTTATTTGCTGAACTGGTAATGCTTTGTGGATTTTACAAATACAGCAAAAGAGTTGCTAATTCTACTTGTCTGCTTTCTTGAATTCGTTCTTCTAAAGCATATAATAATTTCAAACTTATTTCAGTGTTTAAATTTTTTAGTTCATTTAATAGAAATTCAAGTATATTTTCACTTGTTAAAAAATTGGCATCTCGTCGCCCTAAGCCTTCAGCTGCTAGACGAATCGGTCCCAAGAGTTTATGAAGTTCCAAAAGTTTAACATATTGAGCTTCATTCCACATACAAGAAGAACCAATATCACTCAATGCTAAAACAACACATTCTTTTACTGCCATAAATCTTCCAATCATGTCCTCTATATTATTCCACCTTGTTTTGCAGTCAAGAATTAAATTTAATTCCTTCCCTTTTTCTTGTTTGATATAATTTTGAAGAATGGTGTTTCTTACTGGAGATATTTCCTAAAGAACCTACAAATTTTTCTAATTTGTGAAATTGATTGTTTGTAATTGTCAGACAAAATAGGAATAGGATGTTTTGAGTTACAAATATAATAAAGAGAATCTTCATAATCGTTATATTCGTCTTCATCTTCATCTTCCGATTCCTCACTTGAAACATTTACTTCAGCTTCAGCTTCAGCCATTTCTCTATATTTACATAACACATCAGTAACTGCTAAGTGGATTGTGTGCATAGTTGATTAATTATAGATGACAATTTAATTCATCTGTCAAAAACATGACATTTTAATACACGCTGTGTTAGTTTGCTATCGGATAAACTGCATGTTTGCTAGCGGATAAACTGCATGTTGATTTTCCATGGCAACGAAAATTCAATTCTGACAGTATCGTTCAAATAAATTTCATACATAAACATTTATATTTTTCTCTTTCTTTTGTATATGTATTCAAAGGAATGTTAAATAAAAATATTTCGGTTTATTAATATTAATTAAATGATTCATTAAATTGTCTTACCAAATACCATTCGAGTTTGTGTTTATTTCCGGAACAAACTTTCATTTTGACAAAACTTAAACTTTGTTGCTTAAGGGTAACACGACTCGAACAAATAACAAAAGGTAAAACCGCTCCACCATCGGTGTCGCGGTTTTACCATGTTATTTGTTCTCGTCAGTTACCAAGCAACAAAGCTTTCGTTCAAAATGAAAGTTTGTCCGGATAAACACAAACTCTTATGGTATTACCCCCGATAATTTGCCAAATTTTTTCATAACAGCAGCACTATCATTTGTTGCTGCAACTATGTCAGTTTCTAGATTCAAGTTGAAATTTTGTAGCCTATCAGATACCAATTCTAATGTTCTCTGAACATCACAGGAACCAGCTATTGGCACTAATCCCAAATTGAAATCTTCTGCCAAGTGGTGTACATTAATGTCTAAATATCTATGATTTCTTTTGCTAGTCCACTCGTCTAAAGTTATAGAGAATTTTTTCCTATTATTTTTTATTGAATCTAATTCAAAAATAGTTTCACGTTTCGCATTGCCATAAAACGCATGAATGAGATCCATTACTCTAGAGTTGTTTTTGATAATTAATATCCTTGTTGTTGAAGAGACTCTAGTATGAATGAGCTATTTGTAATGCTACTAATAGAAAATCCATTCATTGCTGCAAGTTTTGATATGATTTCTTCTAAACTACACCTTTTTATTTTCATAAAATTCAAAATATACGTTTGTTTTTTTTTTGAAGAAGAGGAAGATCCAGGCGTTTCTTCTTCGCCGATCGTTTCTGATTTCTTTCCGATAATTATTTTATGAACTGCTTTTAAATGATTATATAGATTGCTCGTAGATGATCCTTTGCAGCTCAACATTTTATAACAATGATTGCAGATTGCCTTGTGTATCCCTAACTTTTTGAAACAATCCCAAACTTCCGACTTATTCATTTTTATCTAAAAATTAAATTAAAGTTATCATTATTTTATTTTTTAATATTTTTGGAGTTTATTTTACAATTTTATTATTTTAACTATTAATATTAATTTAAAGAAATCTACACATTTTCTAGGAATTTTGAAAAAACACGCATCTTCTTAATCTAATTCCAAAGCTTGAAAAAGACATAATATATATAATAACACCCTGTGTTTTATTTAAAATCCCAATAGTCAGAAGCCAGAACTTTTAATTTTACATTAATTTTTGAGAGAAGAAATTTATATAATGAAATTAAAGTTTTAAAGTGTAAAATAGAAAATACAAACTTAGAAATTAGAAACATACTTTTAATACTTACAACTTTATATTTTTGTTTCCAGTTTTCACAAGATTAAGCGAACCTGTTGTGACTCGTGACTAATTGCACATATGTACTAACATAAAATAAGTGCGCAGTGTTTGCGCACGTGCGCAGTACACAAGCACTGGCCAACGCAACTCCCAACATTGAAAAAACGTGCCTGCTGCCCGTTGCAAAGAATGAATAGCAAATCATATTAATAAGTAAAAAATTAATTTTTACATTTAAATTTGAATTCTTTGAAACCGGTTTTTTTTAATTTAAAAACCGGTTTTCAAATGTGACAAATTTATTTCAAAAACCCGTTTTTTAATACCGGGTTTGGAAAACCGCCAAACCCTATCCAGAAGCCTATAAGTTAAAGTGTAGTGATTGCCCTAGGTTTTACATAGGTCAAACAGGAAGAACCTTTGACAAACGGAAGTCAGAACATTTTAGATCCTTTAAAACAAGTAAAATCGATTCTTCATATGTAAACCACCTTCTATAGAAGAAAACCATAGTTTTAGTTCTAACTTTGATATTCTACATATAAAAAATAAAAGCATCAAATAACTTAATTAATGATCAGTTAGAAATAAATAGTTCCCCTTTATTTAATGTATTTGTATAACAGAAGATTATTACACTTTTCATTCATAATTAAGCCTGTTTATTGCCTTATTTACTTATAAGTATAATTTATAATAGAAACAGGTAGAATCTAAAAACTGCTAAAAAGAAATTTAATTCTTAACTTTTTTGTTTGCGTTTTTTCTGTATCTTCCCTTTTTTGAATTTTAATTGGACGATGAATTCTTAATAGATTATACGCCAGAGAGAGAGAGAGAGAGAGAGAGCGGGGGAGAGAGAAAATAAAAACAGCGTTAGCGGCATTGCGCGCGCGGACTAGTTTTTCTCGGGTAGGTAATATCTTTTAGCGTTGATCTTGATAAAGGGTTTTTTATAGCCAGCTTTGAGAAAACATTAGGAAAGCAAGGTAAAGAAAATGAAAGCGATTAATTTTAATTCGTGCTTTAACGACATTAGTATATCACTGACGATTTTTATGAACGAATCGAATTGCTCTTTTATGGACGCACAGAAGAAGGATGGAAGCGGATTTTGACAAATGAACTTTCGGTGATGTTTCTTGAATAAAAGAAAAAAAATTGTTGATACATGACATTTTGTATTCCACGAAAAAAGTTGAATAAGCAGATGTAAAGACAACACAACACGGTAATAATTCGTGTAGTATACATACAAACTGTCTTAGATATTTGCGATCATCATTGAGAACCCGTAAACGTTAAAACAAAAAAATTGTTGAATAATGACTTCATTTAAATTGTATAACTTACTTTCTCGTAAAAAGCATTGAAATAGTATTTCGCCATTATTAAGGTACTATCAATCTGAAAGTGATAATATGCGACTTAGGTCTCTTATACAAATTTTCCTATTGTACATACAAGTCGCAGCTGGCTTTCTTACAATAAGAATAAGGTGTGGGTACCACACGACTTTCTTATACGTATGTGCGTTTTAATTTATACAAAAGTTGTTCCAAATTAAGTTTTACATACTTTTACTTTCTCAAGAAAATAAATCGGTGAGTAAATATGTTACTTCAGGTCCGAATTTTGAAATTTCTTTTATACAAAAATTAATCCAGACCCAGTTCTAAATACTTTTGTACTCTTGATAAATATATATAAAATGTATATTTTAGGATATAGCAAAAAATGCTATTCGATAAGAGTAAAAGTGTTACTTCCGGGCTAAATTTTGAAAATATGTTTATACAAAAAGTATTCAAAATCAAGCTTTAAATTCCTTTATAGTCATAAAGTATCTGCCTAGAATTTTAATTCTTTATAAATTTGTTTAAACTTAATAGATGACGAAATATTGGCAAAATTTGATTCTTTCACTGAAGTAAACTACTACTTCCGGTCTACAGAATTTACTGAAAATATAATGCGACCTCAAGGAGTAGATTATATTCGTAACTTTAAAATCTGGAATTAATGGCTTTAGCCGTTTGCCCGCTATCGCGGCCAAAGTTTTTTTTGAGAACCAGTTTTTAGGTATCACGGGACTTGAAAACGTAGACATCTGAAAAAATTTCAAGTTCAAAAATTTTCTTCATCACAATACTTCCTTATACTATGAAAATGAAAAGTGTTTTAAATACTTAGATGTTAGAACTAACATCAAGAGGTAAATACTATTTACATATGTTTGTACTATATTATACCATTCTTTATGGTAGTATGAAATATATAATTAGTTAGAATTAGTTTTGAAAATAAGTTTAAACTCTTTTAAAGATTAAATCATACATTTAAAATAAAATAAAATAGTAATAACTAATTATATATTTCATACTACCATAAAGAATTGTATAATATAGTTTGTTCAATAACTATTTTACCACACTGTATCTCAAAATATCTGGGCTATGATTCTACCTAATTTCATCGTACTTAAAAAATTTGTGAACTGCAAACACCTAAAAGTTAGGTTATGTATTTTGTGGAAAATTACCTTCGTATAAAGAAACAAACTGTGAACAATTGTAAATACATATATTGGAAAGTAAGTACACTGACCTACATAAATTAGGTATAATCAAAACATCATCCTTAACTAAAACTGTTAGTTAAAAATGTTAACTATTGGAATTGTTTACACATAAACAACAGGAACAAATAATCATAAAAGGTATGTATATAAATCTTAAATAAGTAAATTTCAGTTCATACAATTGACATTAATTGAAAAGATTCTTTAAATACTAGGTGTGAAAAACCTTCTATATAAAACTTCAATTTATATTAAATTGTGATGAAATTAAAATAGGATAATTCTTACAATTATGAACATACTTAAGGTTAATTAACTATAGTAATTGTCATGCAATTATGGTTTTTAATAATTCTGATTCTTAAATTCTCAATATTAATATATATGTAATTACTTAACTCGAGTTTCATAATTTTATTTGTTTATTTAGTGGCCAATTCTTTCCGAGTTGTGTATCTGGTATATTCCTATCCTCTTGTGAGTTTCTTCGTCCTGGGAACGGTATCCTGGTGTGAATTTCCAACCTATTACGCAGCAAGTATACTCCTTCTAAAGAGGAAATGTATTTACACTTGACTGCTTATATAAAAGAATCAGTGTTGGGCCTATAAATGTTCAGTATTCTAAAGCAACCTTGTGGCGGACGCTAAAGAAAGCTGGTTTTAAGTTTGGCACTATAGATAAACGTCGCACAATTATGGAAAGCCCGAGGTTACAGAAACTTCGATATGAAAACTTAACAGCAATTAGAAGGAAGCACGATTCATATGTTATTTAGACGAGACGTGGTATGACACCCATGATACAATTTGCAAAGGTTGGGTGGATAGTTCAAGTATGTGTCAGTTGGACGCGCCGGTTTCGAGAGAGAAAAGAATAATTAATCTTAATGCTGTATCAGAAAAAGGATGGATCAGACAGCCGCTATTATCTCCTAAAAATGATAAATCCTCACGTTTAGATTACCATGAAGATATGACCTCATCTTTATTTGAAGAATGATTTTGTGATACTTTGCTGCCAAATTTACCAAAAGTGTGATAGTGATGGACAATGCTCCGTATCATTCTCGACAGCAAAACAAAGTGCCTACAAAATGTAATAATAAGAAAGATATTAAAGAATTTTTAGAAGCAAATGATTTATTTTTTGAAAATCATTATGCAAAAAACCAATTAATAAAGGTGATGAAGGCAAAAGAATATTTAAAGGATTATTATGTGGATAACAGAGAGAAAACAGAGCCAAAGAAGCAGGACATACAATTTTGCGTTTACCACCATACCATTGCATTTTCAATCCCATTGAATTAATATGGGCCCAACTGAAAAATACCATAAGACGAACAAATCTAACACCGAAATTTAGTGCAAGCAGTGTTACACACATAAAAAATGCTATGGAACATATTACCGCTGTAAATTGGAAAAATGCTGTTAAACACGCAATAGCAAAAGAGGACGAATATATGCGCATGTTCAAAATAGTAGCACCTTTGATTATAAATTTGCAATACGATTCAAACACAGACAGCGATTTGCAAGACGACTTAATCACAGAAGATGATTGATGAAATGCGGTGACACATAAATATTTTATTGTGTATTACAAACTAATTACCGTTATATATCTATATGTATCCACTACACATGTTGCCATACAATTTGTAATTTTTTCTTTGCATATAAACCCAATGTCTAGATATTTTTTATTATATACTTGAAATTAACAGCGCTTTATTATTATCTTATAGGGCCCTAATTTACAGTCAATACGGCCCCTAGATTCATAAGTTGCAAATAGGTAAACCATACCCGTTCAATAAGGAGACCAGGTATAATAATTTTATCGTCACAGAAAGTGGTGCAATAAAAGCATTAGAGCCGTTCAAAGTTATATTCTTATAATTTGAAATAAATTAACTATATACCCATTTTTACTACAATTATTAAAAAAATTTAAAATTATCGACTAGTATGATTTTTAACAAATATATTGGCCGTAGATATTACACAATATACAGGCTGAGTTTTTTGGAATGTTTAGCATTGGTATCTCAGAAACTACTGGAGATAGAAAAACGCTTAAATGGGGAAAGATGCGCAGTTTTACGAGTTTGATTTAAAACTGCTTTTGTTTCTCCGATAACTTTCATGGCTTATTAGATATTCAAAGAAAACTAAATTTTACGATTTTCTTTAAACATGCTTAGCATCGTTAATAGTAGTTTTAGAGAAAAAGTGTTCAGACAAAAGTTTTAGATAATTTTACGCCAAATAAAACTATGTAGCTAATATTTTTTTTTCGTTCACCATTATCGAGTTATAACACAAACTTTTGTTTTTTTAAATGGAAACCATAGTTGGTTTTGACATCATTAAAAAGCTTATTTTTTACTTATTACAATGATATAAGGTTTGATATGGTTATTTTAAAAAATAAAGAAGACATAGACATTTCTATGATTGTTCACTTTACAAGATATAAACTTAAAAAAAAATGTTTGTTTTGTAATTCAAAAAACGAAAAATCTGAGTTACAATAGTGTTCGTTGGAGCAGTCGAGATAAATATACTAACATTACTTTCACGTTGAGTCAGTAGTGAGAGCTGTTAATTTTTACTTTTAAGTCACGTTAATTGTCAAACATTGACAATTAACTATTAATTAATTTAATTGTAACTTAACTATAAGCGGTGCAAACGGCCGTTAATCATAAGTTTGCATTGGCTATGGAATTTTCTAACGTAGAAAAGCATGATATGGTTGAATGTTACATTCAGTGCCAGAAAAATTCTGCTAGAGCTGCTGAAGTTTATTTTGAAAATTATTTTGATCGACGTCAGCCGTCGCTACCTACTTTTAAGAGATTATGGGATAATTTAGCAGATTATGGTTCGTTCGTTAAACCAAAATCAAAAAAAGGGATGGATGAAGATAGAGAAATAAACATATTAGCATGTGTCGCTCAGAATCCATCTACATCGACCCGACAAATTTCAACAGAAATGGGCTCCTTTCAACGCACTATTGTCAGAGTGTTGAAGAAGCATAAATTTCGTCCCTACAAATTATCAGTATCACAAACTTTACATGAAAGTGATAACATCAGACGAATAGCTTTTTGTAGATGGTTTAAAGATCAGTGTCAAAACGATCCACACTTTTCAATGAAAATATTATGGACTGATGAATCTCGTTTCACAAATTGTGGAATGTTTAATAGGCACAATGAGCACATAGGGTCTCAAACAAATCCACTTCACGTTGAACATAGGAGACCACAAATTAAATTTGGGTTTAATGTTTGGTATGGTGTTATAGGATCAACTGTTCTTTCTCCTTTTATTTTTGATGGATCACTAACTGGCAATCGTTATCTTAACTTTTTACAACAAGATTTCGAGGAAATGTTAGATAATTTAAATTTAAGAACCCGAGCAATGCTGTAATGGTTTCAACATGACGAAGCGTCTCCGCACAATCAACTGAATGTTAGAAATTATTTAAATTTGGATAGATGGGACGAAATGCACCCATTGAATGGCCGGCTAGATACCCTGATTTATCAGTTTAGGATTTTTCTTGTGGGGTGTACTAAAGGACGCAGTATACAAAGGAACATATGAAACAATCGACGATTTAAGAGAAGTTGTCTTAGTTGCTTTTAATAACATCGATAGGCGTAAAGTACGCAATGCTACAAATTCTGTTGTGAAGAGATGCAATTTGTGTATTAATAATAATGGAGGTATCTTTGAACGTTAATAATGTTGTGTGCCCTTAATAAAAGTTTTTATAGTTTTCATTTTATTACTATATAAGATTTCAAAATAAGTTTTCGTTTGGTTTGTATTTTATCAGTTCGAAATTCAATTGTTTTCCATAAAAACCATAAAAATGTCTATATCCTCTTTATTTTTTAAAATAACCATATCAAACCTATATCATTGTAATCAGCAAAAAATAAGCTTTTTAATGATGTCAAAACCAACTATGGTTTCTATTTAAAAAAACAAAAGTTTGTGTCATAACTCGATAATGGAGAACGAAAAAAAATATTAGCTACATAGTTTTATTTGGCGTAAAATTATCTAAAACTTTTGTCTGAACACTTTTTCTCTAAAATTACTATTAAAGATGCTAAGCATGTTTAAAGAAAATCGTAAAATTTAGTTTTCTTTGAATATCTAATAAGCCATGAAAGTTATCGGAGAAACAAAAGCAGTTTTAAATCAAACTCGTAAAACTGCGCATCTTTCCCCATCTCCAGTAGTTTCTGAGATCCCAATGTTAAACATTCAAAAAAAACTCACCCTGTATAAAGCTGTACTAAAATTAATGACAAAAATAAAATAATGAAAAACGAAATACTATGTGAATGATAGAAGTATTGTAAATGAATAAATAAATATTCAATTTATTCTGAAGAAATTAACCTAATTCAACTTTCATCTACATATATTTCCTACAACTCTCCGAAGAAATGCTTTTATTCTGAATTTCTAAATAAAATTAATATTCTCGTCGTATTCCCAAACGAAGCAGAAAAACATTATTCTTCTGCAAATATATTTAAATTCACGTACATCCATCATTGCATTAAATTCATCTTCTAATCAGCGTACAGAGAATTGTCAAGTTACACGCACAATCCCGTGCATTACAATCAGATGGCGCTTCAATTTCTTAATTATAATCTGGGCACGTCACACCTGGTCGTCGTATTTATTCTTAACATATTTTCCAATCACCGCACTCCCTTTTCTCTCCTCGAACGCACGATCTACGCGCGCTCGTACGTAAGCGAACATACGCATCCACTAATTCATATTCACACTATTTACGAAGCAATTCTCACGGATCATCGGTCGCCGAGATGCTAATCTGATGAATATGTCGTCGTGGTGTGTGCATACGTCGTCGCCGTCTTCTATTATTTCTGCTTCTTCGTCTTCTCGTCAAATGCCAGCGGGTTATAATTCGAGGAAAACGTACTTTTTTCCTAGTCCCAACACCTTCTGTGCACCGCTCGAACGTCGAAACGCGCTGATATTGATGGCGTTACGTGCCCCACACTGACGTACGGAGCGGAAGCACAAGGTTATTCTGTCGATCGGTTGTATTGGTTAGTGATTATGCATGCACCTATGGATAACCTCGACTGAGACGACGGACGTCCATCAGTCATATTGGCGTTATGTGACTTTTATGAAAAATACATACAATCGTTCGATCCTTAACCTATACGTGCTCCGTGGATTCGTGATTTGTTAATGAGATACTATTAAAATTGCCAATGTAAACTGTCTAACGACTGTACGTGGACTAATTGACATCAACGTCTAACGGTATAGTTATCTTGAAGAAATATAAATACCATGTTCAGGTTCATGACTGTAATCGTAAATTTCTGTGATTTCTCCAGTATCACATCGTATCGATGTTTCCTTAAAGAAAGCATACAAATAGATTCAATTTATTCATTTACTTTTTATACTTACGTATTGCTGTAGCTGCAGCATTGTACAAAATGGTAAATTTCTTATTTAAGATGAAAATGTAACATTTCACACGTTGGGTACAGCCATTATAAATATATATGCTGTGGCTGATACACTGTTGATGAATGATAAAAATTCGAATAGTCTATTTATAAACTTATACCTAACAGCATAAAATTTTTATTTATGTTCTTATGAGTTCTTGCAGTGATTTTCTTCTTATATTCTGGTCCACCTCTTATTTAGTTTTGTTTGGGATAAGGTCAAAATTAAACAAAGTATCTAAATCTCATATAAAAATTACATTTATATTTTGTAAAGATTTGACGATCATTAATAACATTGGCACACTATATATATATATATATATATATATATATATATATATATATATTGTTTTACAAAGAAAGAGAAAAGGAAAGCATTTGTACTCGCTTAATAGTTATAATGCTTATGAAATACTTATACATTTATAATGATAACGGAAAGAATAATTATCTTGTTCCTTTAAATAAAAAAAATTTATTGATTCTTGATAATTTTACCAAAAACATACATTTTCACATAGTGCCTTGGTAATCTAGAACCTTGCAACGTGAATGCTCTGAAACCGGCCTATACCAATCGCTAGCTGTAAACATTCCCACATTGTACCTCTTGTAGCTTAGCACCTGCCCATCAAAAACATCCCCGCTTATTCGTATTTATTTTATTAATGATGCCCAAAGATATATTAACGGCAAATATTTTCACATAGTACCTTCAGCATGTCTAACACCATTAACTATCCTTTTAATATTTTAAAATAACGAATTATTATTATTAAACAAGATAATATTCATCTAATTAATAATGCCCAACGATTTAATGAAGGCAAATATTTTCACATAGTACCTTCAACACGTTTAACACCATTAACTATGTCTAAATTAAATTATTTATCTTATAACTTACTTCATATCATCGTACATTTTATCAAATTCATTCTTATTGATGTCCACCATCTTAAAAATTAAAATAATAAAAATGAAAATTAATTGAATGAAATTGTTTTAAAAGAAACTAAATGAAAATAAAATTCTAATTCTTAATACAGATTCTTAAATCGTGAGATCATAAATAGTGCATATAAGCCCCTACTCTCACTTTCGGTATCAACATTTTTTTATTCTTTCCCAAAATTATTGTCTTTACTGTTCGAATTATAAACTTCATCTTCGACAAGTCTATTCCTGTTTTCGCCTTATATACTGAAACAAAAGCCTATCGACTATTTGTAGCTATCTTTCCTTCCTCTTTAGTTTAGTCCCTCCTTGTACTTGTATATGAATGCATTGCTTTTTTCATCCTTTGTTATATATTTTCTTTTTTCATTTACCAATCTTATTCTTACTTTTCTTTTAGAAATTCTTCGATTTCGGTAATACGGGAAAGACGTTGTAAACAACTGAGATTTTTCTCGCGGAGCCCGCACTACAAAGATCGGTCGCCCCCATAACATCGTCTCCGATTTCTATCCATGCCTTCTCTTCTGGTAATACGTTGATATGCAGAATGCTGTAAACAACATTAACACTGTATTTTTCTTTTGCAGGTTTTTAAACCACACATGACCATTTTTCCATTGTCTTTGAAGCCTTTGTGTTATGCATACAAGAACTGACAAGTGTATTTTTAATTTATGCTGTTATTATTTACATAAAACATTCTTATTTACGATCTGTCACTTCGCACTAGAAATATTTTGATTTATATCCTTTTTCTGTACATAGATATTAAGTTACAGGTATTTACTATATCTTAAGTATTACTATTATAAAATATTCTGCTGAATTGGCATCATTATTTATATTTGAATCTATATTTATTTATTTAATGTGTATCTACAATTCATGTTTATTTTTGGTACATCAGTGCCTCCTTAAATGTAGGCAACTTATTCTACTTACTATTACATGTTTCAACAAATGCTAAAAATCTTAAATATACAATTTTAAAAATAAAATTAGTGTTCTTTTTCAATAACTAAACTAATTCTTAATATTATTATTTCAATGATAAGAAGATCACAGCAGTATGTTTTTCTGTTATTTCGTCAGTTCAATCTCAGCAGAATATCCTTCAAATTATTATTTATCTTTTATAACTATTTGTTCATCAAACTTACCCTAAATATCACTTTTGTTACATAGTCTATTGCTTATCCTAAATTTGGAGCAAATTCGCCCATTTTACTCACTAAAAATGCAAATTCGTATGACGTTTGATTATTTCTTTTATTTAGAATCTATGCCGAAACTGACGTGTTGTCGATCGTCAGCAATTATTCCGATTTTCACTTAGTTTTTCGTACACGTCAGCGCTTTTATGGAGAGTTTTGTGCTACGTCATCTTCCAAGACCGTTTTAAAAGACTAATATTTCTAGAAATGCGTTAATTAGAGCAATTATTTTTACTTTTTCTCTAAGGTAAAGTCGAGAGGTGGCACATTCTAATCAAAATATTTTGAAAACAGACACGCACTCCGGATGACTATTTAAACCGGATTCTTAATCTCTCTCTCATTCTGATCCACACACTTTTGATACGTTATCTAGTGGTTCAATATTAAATATTTCGTTTTTAGTGGCACCCCAAAAATAAAAATCAAGGTCGGGTTATCTCTCAGACCATTGTGCTATTCCATCATTTGAAATAACTCTCTCATTGAAATGTTCTCTCAAAGTTCCAGCAGGACAACCATCCTGTTGGAACTAGATGTTTTGCATGTTTTCATAGTTAATAATTTGTCTTAGGGCAGGCATTATCTCGTTCGTTAGTTGCTCCAAATATCTATTACCAGTTAAATTGTGGTCAAATATAAAAGGACCTATTAAGTGAATATCTAAAATGAAAAGACAAAAAATCAAAAAACAAAAAAAATGTCAATAAAAGTTCGTACCAAGCAAACCACGCCAAAGAGTAAAACCAAATCGAACTTAAAATATTCTTTGATTTACCAAATGTGGATTTTCGGTAGGTCAATGATGATAGTGATGACTATTGAACACTCACAATTGGTAAACAGTGTTTCATCTGTCCAAAGCATTTTCCTAGGAAAATTAGCACCATCTTGACATTTTTATAAATACCACCTGCTAAATTAATTATCGCCAATAGTCATTATCGCTTAAACCTTGTACAATTATTGGTTTGTATGGGTGGTATTTGTTTTTCTCCAACATTTTGTAAAACTATATTTCGGAATTCCAGTTTCTCGAGCCACTCGACGTACTAATATACTTGAATTGTTCAGAACATTTTGCAAAATATTTTTTGGACATATATCAGCATTGGTAACTTGGTAGTCTGTTTTGTTCGAAGCTTTCATAGATCACTAAATTTCTGATTATTCTGTTAAAAATTGTCCGAAGTAGTTGTGGTCTTTCCGGAAAACGCTGACTGTATTTCAAGATTTTTCATAGTGCATCCAAATTGTAATCCATGAAGACCGATTTCTAGCAAACATTGAAAATAATTAACGTCTACCAATAATTTGCGTTTTTTCTGCCTTTGTTTTTTTCAGCAGTGAATTAATCGCATGCTTTGAATTTTCGAAGCCTTGAGATGGTTCGACTATGGCATCATTCGAAAGAAACTGTTTAATTGACTCAGCATTTTTAGTCTTAACATAAAAGAATTATTAACACATAAAACACTTGAACAACATTTAAATATTACATTGCTTGAAGTGCTTGGTTGTTCAGTAATACTCTACCGGTTCCAGTGCTCTAAAATGGCAATACTAATTTTCTTATTTAATAGTTGTATTACTAAAACTTTTCTTACCTAGATTTTTCACCTTTAGTAATTGTTTCTAGCAGCACATAGAAAGGGCAAATCAGCTTTCTTGCATCTCAATAAATAAATAAAATTTCGAATTAAAATTTATATTATTTCAGTAAATAAATAGAGAAATATAAATTCCGGCAAGTAAGATTAAAAAGCGTAATAAATACTGTCTGGAAAAGAAACCTATGTTAAAATATTTTTCATTATTTTACAGAAGGTGAAGCTAAGAATAACTTACTGCACCATCAATATAATAATGTAACAGTAAATCATATAAAATCATTCGGATATTAGGTATATACTTTATTGTTGATGGCATTTATTTAATACTGTATGCTTTAACTATGTAAATAATGTTAATTTTTTTCGATGCATGTAGTTTACTTATTATGTTAATATTATTGAAAGAAAAACGGCTAAATATTGTGTTACTATTTATTGGATAATTATATAATAAAATCTTAGTTTACGTATATAAAATTTTACGTCACATTGAATATACTTACAAATTATGGTGTATACCACATTGTTTATACATGTCTTAGTTATATAGTAATATATGTGTATGCATATTGCCGTGTTCTTCATATTTTTAAGAATTATAAAAATTAGTAAATAGTTTAGTTATAGAATAAGAACATTAATTTTTCTGATATAATAAGCATAAGTTAAAAGTTTTACAAGTAAAAATGGGTTGCCTAACCTTTAAGGGGCAATGTCATTAAGAAAATGTATATATAAAAATAAGCTTAAACATTAAATTAGGAATAAAAAAAAGTTATGTTAAAGGATGGAACAATAAAAAGAATGAATCATTTGAATGCCATTAAATTGTATGAGCAAGGCCAAACAAGGTATGTTTAATTTTATTTTCTTATTGTTAGTTAATTTTACATTTGATAATTTCATTTTGCGTTATATTATAATTTTGTTCAAAATGGAGGGCATGAATAAAATGAAATTTGACAAAATGTATGATGAATTTAAGAATGTTTGAAATAAACTATTCAATTTTAAATAATTCATGGTGTAAGACGTACTCTAAAAGTACTATGTGAGAATATTTACTTTTTAGCAAGGAGTATAAAGATATAATAGGAGCAGTTACTCGGGTAATGCAGCGGTTCAGGTAAAGCACGCATTGTGCGAGAGAGATGTTAAGACGAAGACGCTGGAGCGGGGCCTCCTGCCTTCGGTTCGCAATTTTCGGCCAGCTCGCAATTTAATCCTAGTTCAGTTGCATTTTGCCATATTGCATGGATGCGTGCGCGTGTAACCGTTTTACTAGACAGTATTTCTAATAAGATGGGTAAAAAGTGCTTCGTCCCTAATTGCCGCTCTGGATACAAATCATGTTTAGAAAGGGTGTCTTTATTTTCTCCTCCTCGAGACAGTGAGAGGTTAAAGATATGGGTAAAAAATATACCACGTGCTGATAAAATGTTATCACAAAACGACAGAGTTTGCGAAAAACATTTTGAAGCACAATATGTTATCAAATCATGGTCTGATGGGTTAAATACGGTAAGTTTGCCTATTTTGTAGATTTATTACGAGTATCATTTCTATCACGCTTTCATTATTTTAGATTATGTTGGAAATGCCGCGTTTATCGGATGATGCAGTTCCCACAATTTTTCCCATATCTAAATATTAATACCAATACCAGAAAGCGACCATTAAACAGAGATAATATTTCTGAAATGCGGAATAAGCGCCGAAAAATGTGTGTTACTAACCCTGTTACTAATGCTGCTGATAATGCAACAACAAGTAATAATATTGAAACCACATTTTGTAATACAGTTTTAGTCAACTCATTTGAAAAATTATGGGAAAATAACTGTGCCTCAGTTAAACTGCCTAATGAACATTGGAGCTTCCACAAAATAATTGATGAGTCTGATCTTCGCAAAAAGTACATATGCTTTAGTAAAATGCTTGTAACAAAACAAACCACTTTGGCAGATATCGAGAGACAGGTCGTAATTGACTCTAATTTTGGAAACAAAATAGGTATACTTGGAACAGAGATACATTTGCCCGAAATGTCAGGAGATATTGTTAAAAATGAACTCGAGTTTATACAAAACCTTCTTTTGAAAATTGACAACTTTAAAATATGTCCAGGGGGACCTACTTTTTCTAAATTTCATCCGTCGACCACGTACAGCGAATCCGCGATACCGAATCATGCACTAGAAATTTGGAGACACATAAAATGCCCTCTTGTCCAGAATTCATTACAGCGTTGTAAAATGTGTCTCACCCTAAAAAACACAATG
The DNA here is from genome assembly GCA_963170755.1 of Amphimallon solstitiale. Taxonomy (NCBI): domain Eukaryota; kingdom Metazoa; phylum Arthropoda; class Insecta; order Coleoptera; family Scarabaeidae; genus Amphimallon; species Amphimallon solstitiale. Next base: position 135,563,751 of record OY720679.1, read on the forward strand.
CGCGTTCAACAAAACAGAAAACGCAAGGCTACTTTAAAATTAAAAGTACGCACGAAAGGTTTGTTGACTGCTAAATCGCAATTGGAGAGTTTACGTAACATGAAAAATAAACAAAAAAGAATTAGTTTCAGAGCTATGATGAGATTAGAAATGTTACAAAGAGAATTGGCAGATATTCAAAATAAAATGAAAAATATCAAGGAGGAAAAATTGGAAACTTATTTACAAGGCTCTAATTTACCTGAACAACAAAAAATATTGATAAAAGAGTGCATTAATATAAGTAAAGTGTGTAATAAAAAGGGGAGACGATATTCACATGATTGGTTATTATATTGTTTGTTGTTGAACATTCGAAGCTCAAGTACCTATGAGTTCTTGAGACATAATGATATTTTGCCTCTGCCCTCGTCAACCACCATGCGTCGCTATTTGACTAGGGTGAACATGAAATGTGGGTTGGATGAAGAGTTTTTTAAAGCACTTCGCTTAAAATTATCTCGAAAAAACAAATTGCAAAAGCACGGCGTCCTCCTTTTTGATGAAATGCAAGTTAGAAAAAGTGTCAAAGTTAATACAAAAACAATGGAGCTGGTTGGAATAGAGGATTTTGGCGATGATGTTGATGACAAAAAAAACACGTATGAAATGGCAGATCACGCATTAGTCTTTATGTTTTGCCCCGTAGCGGATAAATATACGCAACCAGTGGCACTATATGCTTCAAAAAATGCAACGAAGGGTGTCATTTTGGCATCTCTCATTGTTAAAGTAATTCAAGAATTAGAAAAGGCTGGAGCGTTCGTCGATGGCATTATCTGTGATGGAGCGTCTACAAACCGCCGTATGTGGAAAGAATTTGGAATATCAGGGAGTTTGGCTAATCCAAATAATAAATGCGTTCATCCTGTAGACGAAAACATCTATTCAAATGTATAAGGAACAGAATTCTTCAGAAAGGATACGTTAAAGTAAGTATATATAGTATACTACTTGTATATACTGTATATTATATTTGTATAATAATTATTTATTAACTTTTAGTTATCCAAAGGGAAAGTTGAGTGGAGACATTACGTTGCTTTATATAAAGAAGACTTAAAAAATCGTGGAAATTTGAAGGTTTGTCCGAAGTTATCATACAATCACATTTACCCAAGCACTTTTCTCAAAATGAGGGTAAAACTTGCAACACAGGTCAGTCATGCGTTCTTGCACTTATGAAACATATATAACACATAGGGTCAATAAAAGAATAAAATCACTTTACTTATGGTTACATAGTGGTGTATACCAAGGGTCTATACAAAATAAAATGTCAGCCATTTAGCTATCTTGGCAAGGCGGCAAAAATTTAGCCTACTTAGTTTATTCTTTTATAGACACACACATACTACACCCTGTTCTTCCTAACCTACAGATATTTAGGATAGTTTTTCCTACATTATTTTAATTAAAATGTTATAGCTTTTTAGTAACTCCGTGACAGAAGGTCTCATATATTATAAAAAAAGACACTTGAAAGAATTGGACGACGCAGATGTGACAATTTTATTCACAAAAAAAATGAACGATCTTTTTGATTCTCTAAATTCGAGTAAGGGAATAAGTTTAGATTCTGCAGAAATGAGGGTAACCTTAGGACATAAAATAAAAAGATAGCAAGATTTATTTACTACGTTGTAGATCATAACTGAAGGTCTGGAATGGTTAAATAGTTGGGAACAATGTTTAAAGGATGAACAAATTAAAAAAGATGAATTTTTATCAGAATCGACTGCGGAAGGTTTTAGGGTCACCTTATTATCTTCCTTAGATATTACCAAATACCTGATATCGAAGCAAGGTTTCAAATATGTGCTAACAAGAAAATGTAATCAAGACCCTATAGAGGTATACTCTTATAAAAAAAAGTTGATTTAGTTTTGTTCAAATAGTTTTGTTTTAGCACTTTTTTGGAGTGATTAGACAAGCGGGGGGTTGTAATGACCATCCCTCATTTCCTTCGTTCATGCAGTTATACAGGTTGCTGACTGTTTATAAGTTAATCAAGCCTCCTCGTTATGGAAATTGTACAGTTGAAGAAGTTAATTCTGGTGTTCTTGATTTCGAAAATTTTAAACTTATTTTTGAGCAAGAGAAAACAAATCTTGTTCAGAAAATTGAAAAAAAATAGAAGAGGTTTCGTCTGTATTATCCGACGAAGAAGATCATGAAATACTGCTCGATCAACTAATTTGCAGTTACAGTAATGATGTTAGTGATGCTGTACTTTATTACATAGGAGGTTTTTTGATCCGAAAAATTTCGAAGACAACTACCTGCTTAAACTGTTTAAATGGCTTATCCAGTAAAGTAACTTTTCAAAATGTGCCCGTTGCTGACCTCGTTTATTTAAAAACGAAAGGATTTTTAACTCATCCCGCAATTGAGATGTTTCATATTTTTAAAAGAGCAGAGGAAATTTTTCTAAGACATGTAAAGTCCAAGTATCTATACGACAATACAATTCATGAGTGTATTGATAAGATTCAATTTAAATTTAGCTGTGAGGTACATAAATTTGAAATAGTATCTACCGCCTTGCATCTTTTTATTTCAATGCGAATGAGACAGTACTTTAAAGCGGAAGATTTAAAAATGAAATCAAATTTTAAAGACAAAAATAAATTGTCGAAACTACAGACAAATTAAGAGCTCGTCTTCTTTTTAAATAATAAAAAGAGATAGATTATTTTTAAATGTTACTTCAAATTCATAAAAATAAATAATAAAAAATGTAATGTTATTTTATTGCCTGTAAACTTGCAAACATTTCTTGTGTCAGCCGGACCTCCTGCAGCGTCTCACTCTAGCATCCGCCTCGCTCTTGCGCGTGCTTTATGTGAACACTGGCGGAACGAGAGCGGTGTAGGTAGTCGCTACTCCTATTCTATCTTTATACTCCTTGCTTTTTAGCAAGGCGTTAAGCATCATTAATTTGAATAGATATCTTGTTAAATTGGTGATTAATTTTTTTTTTGTAATAGTGGGAAGATGGTTAATGGTGTTGAAGGCACTGAGAGTACTATGCGCAAATATTTGCTCTCAGTGAATCATTAGGCATCATTAACGATCATTTTAGTCAGTCTAAGATTTCAAATAAATAAATACGAATAGAGAGGGATGTTCTTGATGGGCAAGCGCCAAGCCGTTAAATGTACTATGTGCGAATATTTGCATTTAGCGATTGGTATAGGTCATTTTCAAGACATTCACGTTGCGAAGTTTTAGATCATCAAAGGCACTATGTGTGAATGTATGTCTTTGTTGAAATAAAATTAGTTTCGTATGGGAAAGATTATTTTAAGAATCAATAAATATTGTTATATTAAAGGTGAAAGCAAGATAATGTTTTTTTTATATCAATATAAAAAAATTATATGCTTTTTCTATGATCTTTTATGGTAAGAGAAAATTCTTGATATAGCCACAAAATAACAATGTTCTGTTACTGTTTTTATGAAAGAGAATTATAAACATTTTATGGAATCTATACTTGTATTTAATTATTGACCTTATCCAAATATAAACTAAATAAGAGACACGCCAAAGAAAAAGAAGGAAGATTACTGCGAGAATTCACAGGAAATTATAAATGAAATGCTGTTAAGGAATAGACTTATAGGTAAAGATATGACAATTTTAATGTATCCTCAGCATACTTTTGAATATTTATGCAATATTTGTAGCGTTAAGATTACAGCAATATGTATGTATATAGTGCGTTTCAATAAAAGTGCAACGCAAACGTATAAAGGGTTTACATATTTAAGGAAGAAACTTTATAGGAAACACACTGGATAAAGTGCTTGAGACTTATTTTACCATCATTATATTCGCTAAATTTCACTTGAATAAATTTTTGTTTTTGAAGTACTTCTTGTCTTATATTTCTTTCTTGATTAATACGTATAGAATTTAATTTTATATAAGTATTTTTTGAATGTCGTTTAGAAGGTTCAAAAAAACATGTATAAATTAGGATGTGGAAAACTACAATAATTTTTAATTTTTGAATGGAACGACTCTCAACAGTTTGTTGTTCTTGATAAAGAAGCAGAATTTTATCCCAAACTTTTCGTGGGAACACAGCATTTTCCTTATTATAGTTTTCAACAAGGTAATCTGCGAATTCGCGAACTCGTGTATCATAGGGCCGATTACACTCAAAATCAAACACATAGGCGTCTCCTACTTTTTCTGGATTAAGAAAAATTATACCAAATATATGTCGAAGCCACTTTCCAATCTCGGAATGTTTGTCTCTATATTCCTTGGATAGCCCGAATTGTTGAATTTTTCTCCACCTGTGAGTGAAATAGAAATTATCATTAATCAGTAAATTGTAATTGTAACTAAATCTTACCAAGCCTGTGTTAAGTGAAAACGACATCCGAGAATATGAACATCCGGGAAGATTTCTCTTACACTTATTATGTATAGCAATTTCGAATTCCATCACAATGCTGCTTGCTTTCAAAGTAAGTCCTTTTTCTGCACATTTGTATTTTAGTAGTCGAAACAAATTACTATAGTTTCCTTTTGTTTATTTTTTAATAGACAAAATACGAGAGGCACATAAATATCATTTTGAAATCCGAAAATTGTAAATAACTGTGTTTCGTGCAGTAGTCAAATGTACCATCTACATATAAAGTAGACTGGGCGCACAAAATTTATAAATTAGTATCAGAGCTAAACACTATTATCTTTAGTAACTTATTGTTTATAAGAATAAAGTGTTCGTTTTGTCTATGTACTCATGCACTTCTTCAGTCGATTTAGGTAACTTCGGATACATTTTTACTTTCTTATACGTAGTATAAAGAAGTATTGTGATGATGAAAATTTTCGACCTCGAGATTTTTGCAGATGTCCACGTTTTGAAGTCCCCTGATACCGAAAACGTGGTTTTTAAAAAATATCTGTGTGACTGTGTGTCTGTCTGTGTGTCTGTGACCACGATAGCGGTCAAACCGCTGTATATATCAATTCGAAATGTTGTATTTACATGTATAATCTCCCGTTTGAGATCTAATTAGTTTTTCAGTAAAATCGGTAGACCGGAAGTAGCAGTTTACTTCAGTGAAAAAATCGAATTTTGCCAATATTTCGTCAACTACTAAGTTTAAACAAATTTATAAAGAATTCATATGTAGGGGAGGTCGGGTACAATTGTAACGCGGTACGAATGTAACAACAGTTCTAAAATGTGTTAGTGCAGTCTCTAAATTTGACAACCCGGCGCATGAGCAGACCAGGTGACGTACTCCATTACATGTTAGTTTGAGCGAGAAGTATATTATTATTAAGAAGTTACTACAGATTGTTTATTTTGAAGTCAGGTAAGTAAATTTTAAATCTTTTTTTGTATTTAGGATAACCTCTGCATGTTACTATTTCTTCGAATGAGTTCGTAGTGAATGTTTAGCGTAGATATACCTTTAAAATATTCTGCCGGTATTTTGTGGTTAGGTATTGTCTAGCTTTTGTATTGAAGCCAAATATATAAAAATGTCACGGGGGTACAAATGTAACATTAGTAGCTGGTACAATTGTAACATGTTACATTTGTACCCATGAAACTTTTGATATTGAATTAATTATACATTATTGTGTAGGAGAAAATGCCGCGTCAAAAAATCAGAAAAACCAATAGAGGACCCTCAAATGAACTTATGAAAAGGGCGGCCAATCTAATTATAGAGGGAAATAAATCTCAACGACAAGTAGCCAAAGATCTGAATATATGCCATGTAACACTTAACCGTTACATGAAAAAATTAAATAATGGAGGTTCGCCAGAAATGGGTTACAATCCACATACCAAAATTCTATCAGAAGAACAAGAGCAAGCGTTTTTGAGATATATACGCATTTCCTCACTTATTTATTTTGGGTTAACGCCAAAGGAAATACGCAAATTGGTTAGTAGATCAACTAACAATCAGAATAAGAAATGTTATATAATTTAAAAATTGTCCACTGGTTTTTCAATTCGCTATACAAAATGAAATAACCGTTCCTCCCAAATGGTCAGAAAACGGGCTAGCTGGTAAGGACTGGTTTACGAATTTCATGAGGAGACACCCCAGTCTCTCTATAAGAACCCCAGAGGCGACAAGTTATGCACGAGCGATTAATTTTAACAAAACGAATGTCGGAAATTTTTTTGATAAACTTTCCCTCCTTTTTGAGAGATACAAATTTGAAGCCTCTGATATATACAATGTCGACGAAACAGGGGTCACAACCGTGCAAAAGCCGAACAAGGTCGTCGCTATAAAAGGTTCGAAACAAATAGGTGCCATTACCTCTGGAGAGCGAGGCACTTTGGTGACTGTTTGCACAGCTGTAAGTGCTGTCGGAAATACCGTGCCACCATTATTTCTCTTTCCTCGAAAAAAATTTCAAGCCCATTTTATACGAGGCGGACCTCCTGGATGCATTGGCGAGGCAAATGGCTCAGGCTGGATAAATGAAGAAACTTTTCAGATTTTCATAAATCACTTTATAAAGCATGTAAGACCTTCGCCCGAAAAAAAAGTTTTGCTATTATTGGACAACCATAATTCCCATCTATATGTTCCAACTATAGACCTTTGTAAGGCAAATGGAATAGTGCTTTTATCTTTTCCCCCACATACGTCGCACAAGTTGCAGCCCCTAGATCGTGGCGTGTACGGCCCTTTTAAACATTATGTGAATGGCGCTATGGATAATTGGATGAAATCACATCCTGGTCAAACAATGACCATCTACGACATACCGGCTGTAGTTGCTGAGGCTTTTCCAAAAGCGACAACTCCAATGAATATTATGGGAGGATTTAGGGTGTCTGGAATTTGGCCATATAACAAGGACATTTTCGGCGACGACGAATTTTCCCCGTCATTAGTAACCGACAGGGATCTACCAATGAACACCCAAGCAGAAGCTGTAGCCACTGACAACGCCCGAGTGGAAAATAACAAAGGTATCGCAGAGATGGCAACAGCAGGTTCCAGCACAAAGCCGGTTACTACAGGAGATGCAGATGCATCCTTTGAAGGTCTTGAAAGCATTCGGCCACTTCCAAAGGCGTCACGTCCCCAAAAACAATTGCCAAAAAGAAGAAAAAAACACAGCGCTATATTGACAGATACGCCAGAGAAACTGGTACTAGAACTAGAACAGAAAATAAGAAAACAAAAAGCATCCAAAATGAAAAGAAAATTAGTTAAAATTGATGAAGAACGAACAAAAAAAATTAATAAATGTACAAACAAACAAAAATCTCCTGAGAGAGTTAAAAAACACATAGCATTAGATGAAATGCTCTCTGATGACGAAGGGGAAGATTCATTTTGTTTGTATTGTTTAGAACCATTTAGCAATAAACCTGGAGCAACGTGGATTCAGTGCTACAAATGTAAAGGATGGGCGCACGAAAATTGTGTTCATAAACTACGACCGGATTTTTTCTTCTGCTTAAACTGCGATGATGATAATGATGTTGGAAGTGATTAGTTTAATTACCCTCTAAATGTTGCATAAGCATGTTTTATTCACTAATAAAAAATAATATCTGAAACACTAAAACAATGTTACAATTGACCCCCATGGGTGTTACATTTGTCCAGCCACGGGTACATATGTAACATTCTGCGTTCAAGCATTCATATTTTTTTTCTTCTGTTATTAAAGTGATAAACATCAATATTATAATTTTTACGTATAGCTGTATTGTAACAAATATCGAATTATATTTTTGAAATTGGAAAATTTATAACATAGCTTCAAAAAAAAAATCTGTACAAATTATTACAACTGTACCCGACCTCCCCTACTTAGAATTAAGTTTGAGACAAATTTTCTTAAAAAAGTTTTTCGAAATTCCAAGCGGAAGTAGGTCTTTTACTCTTATCGAAAATCAGTTTTTTGCGAATATATCGCAAGTCATGCTTCTTAGACAAGTACGTTATGAGTATAAAAGTATTTAAAACATAATTTTCAATATCTTTTGTATAAAAAAAATTTCAAAATTCAAACCGGAAGTACCACTTTTACTCTTATCGAATAGAGATTTTTTGCAAATATGTCGTAAGTTATGTATTCTATATATATTTATCAAGAGTATAGAAGTATTTAGAACTGGATTTGCAATGTTTTTGTATATATGATATTTCAAAATTCGAACCGGAAGTAGCACTTTTACTCTAAGCGAGTAGCACTTTTTTGATAATATCTTGCAAAGTATGCATTCTATAGAGATTTATTAAGAGAATAGAAGTACTTAGAATAGGATTTTGAATAATTTTTGTATAAAAATATTCTTAAAATTGTATAGTTTGAACCGCTCATACGTATGGGAAAGTCGTGTGGTGGCCATACCTCATTTTTAATTTAGCGTGAATCAAATTATTTTGTATATAACGTATGTCCGTTGATGTTCATCTTATTGTTGCTTCTGAATTTGAAGTTAATTCTAAATTAATTAATTTAGACGGTTTTTCAGACAAAAGTTGTTCACTGGCTTTTCTTTTCACACTATTGTTTATAACTTTTCCGGCTAATACGTTTTTTTCAGCATTCTTATGGATATGTTCCCCTTTAATTTTTGTTACAAAATCATCGTTCCAAACAGTAAATAATTTTACATAACATCTCCTACACATTTCTCCAGTACTTTTGACATATTGAAGTTTATAAAATGTATAATTATTTAATATTAGTAATGTCTTCCTCCTTTCACTTAGCGTACTTTGCACTTCCATAGTTGATTTGAGATATTCACTTGTTGGAGTAACCACTAAAAATAAACATTTTAAACATGCAAATTTACTCTTATATATTCATTTGGCCAGATTTTCCGAGAATTACTTTAATTACGTTTCGGTTTTCCCTAATTTAAATACGTGGTGCAGTTCGACTAAATCGTAGTAGGTACCTGAAATGTTTATAGTGCAGTTCATGTACCGATTTAAGTCATTAAGGATTTCGTAGTGCAGTTCGTGTGCATCGTGCTCCACAAGTCCCATTAAAATTAATAGTAATAATAAGTTTGTCAAGCTAATTTTTATTTACCACACTAGGAAGAAAATAAACTAAGTTTCTGTAATGTTATTTTTTTCCTAAGGTTTTCATAATTCTTAAAAATGTGTGGTCAAAGGAAAATTGCCAACATCAACATTCATTAAAAAAACTATAAATTGATATTTAGAGGTTAGTTCAATCTAAAATTTATCATTTTAAAATAAACACTTTAATTGCAATGCCTTTACATACTTAATCGTTTTAAGAAATCAATTTAATTTATTACGATTAAGATAATAACTTCAACCCTTTTTTTGCCAGGCATCTCTTAATTTCCGTAAGCTTCTTTATTTTTTCATCTGCTTCAAACTTCTATGACTCGGTCCGTTCTCTTCCTCCACCTCATGCAATCCCGACAAAATCCAATACCAGACGACGACGATGATGCCCCCTCACTAATTTATTGATCCATCAAAAAATAACAATCTCAATTTATTTCTAAAATTTTCGGGTGGTGCAGCGTAAAAGTAATTATTCTTTTAGCGTTTAATTGGTTAAAAAGGGGTCCGGGTCTGGAATATATATATATATATATTTAGTGGAGGGTCCGCGACGGAACAACGGAAAAGGAAAAGGGTTAAAGCGAGCCATGCTCGTTTCTTAGAATTGGAAATAACTGACGAACGAGAACGAGGGTCTCCCAACTTTGTCCGTTCCTTTGCACTTCACCCCTTCTCACACACCGTTCTCATAATTGTCGGCGTCTAGTGCGTTCTTCCTTGTCTTTTGGTGATGGCTTGTTTTAGTGTCGGAGTTGCCAGTGTAAATTGGGGACATTTTCGGAGAGTTTTAAAATATTGTCAACGGAATCCGTCCGGCTACAGCGATTAATTTTATTTAATTGCGCGCATTTCATTCAGTCGCGTCCAGTTTGTTCCTTTTCTTCCTCTACTGCATCTTATTCTTCCTTCGGTTGAGATGTCATCACGGTATCGTCATTAGTGCCGTTGTCATCTTTATGTAAATATTTATTTATAAAATGATGACATTAATTGCGATATACATAATGGTTCTCTAAATACAGTGAAATGATTACTGTATAATAATATTGTCTTTATTTTTCTCTACGTTCTTGTTACATAAACATTAGGGTCGAGCGAAAAAATTTTTTTTTGATATCAATGAGTTTGGGAGCGCAAAAGTTGCTACTGTATACCAGTAGATTGTGATTAATTTTTTTTTTAATTTTGCCGATTTTTAAAGGTGCCACAACGACCTTGATTGTTTCATAAAATGAGGTTAATTGATATATTGTATTAATTGTTTTAATTACTTGTCGATATCACATATAGTTTAACTTGAGCCAAAAAGAAGTACTCAAAGCTATGAAAAGGACCACAGAAAAAAATTAGGACAGTGTCGTCGTCTTTTGAGGTGTCACAAAGGGATCCAAATTTGGTAAAAATAAGGAAAATCACATTTAATTAAAATGAAGTTTATAATTCTTTTACGGAAGATAAGCTCTAGCCTAACTCTTATAATTTTTATTTAGAACTATTAAACTAAACATAGACATATTCAACGACAGTGGCGTACATACATAAAATATATAAACTGAATTAATGAGAAACAAAAGATTTCAAAAAACGCATTTTTATCATTTTACATTCAAAATAATAAGTTTAGACTACTACATAAGTTTGTATTCCGATTTCTTATTATATCGTGGCATGATAGATCTAGACATCAGCCTCGATCGAATGTAGCCATCTCTTTCTAAGTCTCCTACAGCTGCTGCAGCTTCTGTCACCAAACGGACGCAGCGTTCGACGGCTTGAGTGTGACACACAAGTTTGGGAAAAGTTATCATTTCTTCGCCGTTAGTTATGTAATTTTTAATTTCGGCTGTTGTAAGTGATCTTGTTAAGGGAGGTTCAATATTTTTAAAAGACTCATGATCTATCATCTCGTAGTATTCTTGGGCATCAAAATTTAACACGGGAACTTTAAACTGTCGTATTGAATTAGGCTTCTGTTGCTCTCTTGTACGTATTATTCGACAAAGGGCAAGTTTCCGAATATTTGGTCATTTATCTTTAATCATAGCCAATAATAAGTTCTCCGGGTGCGCGAAATAGGCGTTTCTTTGGATAACTGGATCAACTACATCCTTCAAATGTTTTGGAAGATATCTAGTTAAAAAGATGAGTTTCCACAAATGTCTTGGACCTTCCCAGCAAGCTGATTTAACTTTAATACTAAACCAGACCGGTGCATATACTTTTACTACATATGTAGCTAAAATGATCAGATTTTGTGAGGGTTCGTTGTAGGAGACATATAAACGAAGTATTCGACTGGCAGTTGTGAGCCAGCGGGAGTATGATATTGGTCCAGGTCGAATATTGGCCAGATCTTTATTACATTCACCCGATGTAACAGCAAGAACCATCTTATACAGATATTTCTGATCATTGCTTAATTCCTTTAAATCAATTTCCGGCAGTGGAGATACTTCATGTCCTTCAATTGGTTTAAATTTTATAACGGGCTGAGCGCATTCTTTTAAAGATTTACCAATTGGACCACCAAATGATTTAGGACCATGTGTTGCGCCGTCTAGACTAGTGGAGAGATGTCTTAGCGGAAGTTCATTTGTGTGCAGCAAGCACACAAACCAATGCAGAGATTTGTTGTAATGGAGCTCTAACTTTCTTATCACACCATTTTCATAACCGGTATTGACATTTGTCCCATCACATCCAATTAATTCTTGAGTGTCATATTTTTTCAGTAAACAGTAATCGGTAATGGCTTTTGAAATATTAATAGCATTTCCAGACGGAGGAGTAACATGTCCGAAGTATTCGGAATTTGGTTCCAGAAGAATGACAATATGTTCTTCAATAGTTCTTACCGGATGATATACTCCATCTTTTATAATATTTTTTCTGGATGGATCTTTCCTTCCATCGAAATAAATAGATCTTAGCACCTCATTTTTCCCGGAATCACACTGGAATTTACTCCGACATTTCTGTCTCTCACGTCTAATTTTACTGCGATCGATAATAGACGCTGTATCGTTTTCATGAACAATGCCTAAAACTTGTAATAACGCAGAATAAACAGCAGCAGCACCACGATCACATTCACGAGCTAATGTTGGCAGAGTTTTACGCATTTGGCCATACGTGGAAATACCAGATGAAGTAGAGGGGGTGGTAATATCTTCAAATAAAGGCAAGTCTGAATTCATAGTTAGATCATCTAACAGACTATCACCTAACTCCACGGATGTGTCTTTATTGGGTTTGTCAAATTTCTGCATTTTAGAACTTTTGGCTTCTTGTAGGGATTGTTCTTCTTTCAGTTTTCTTTTTTCCCGTTCTTGAAGCTGTTTTGTCGTATTGTTATCAATATTTCCTATCATCATTTTTCTTGCAGTTCTTTGGTCTAGTAGAAACAATCTTTCCGTCACAGGAACTTTTTTGTTCTTTTCGCAAATGCACTTTTCGCAATTTTTACATTTGCATGAAGCAATGTCGAACAAAACTTTCGATTTATCTTTAAATTCTTCGGTTTTCTTTATAAAACTGGGAATATTGGATCGTTGTTTGAAAGGTTTCATAAGATTTCTGTATTTACAGTGGTAGTCACGGATTCTTTCAATAATGCGTTCAGTAGATATTATAGGTATGGACGCTTTCTTCCAAAAAGTTTCAAGAGAAGGGACGATAATTTTGACTACTTCTGAAAACGTAGGCTGCTTTAACTGACCTTCCAATTTCAAGTAGTTACGTGTAAATATATACTGCCTCAATATATCACCATATGTGGGTAAAACATTTTCATTGAATTGTACTCCAACTCCAAATAACGGACAGTTACTATCTTTTGCACGCGTTAAAGTTGCCATTTTATTTGGTATATTACTTGCCCTAATCTGAAACAAAAGAAATATAATTATATAATAAAAGAAATATAATTATATAATTAAGAAAACGAAAAACTGGAAAATATGTGTGATTTTGGTGGTAAATCTTCGAAATTCAGTAATATTGTGGCACCTCAAGAAATCTGTTTGAAATTATGACATTTTTTCAGGGCGTTACTGATAGCATAAATATTTAATTTTTGGCTCAAGTTCAATCATATTTTGAACGAAACACAAATTGCATAAGCATTCATTTTTGCGTAATTTTAATTTTTTTTTAAATTTTTAAGGTCGCCGTGGCACCTGAAGATATAATTCGATTTATTGCAAATTCTAAGGGCACAATCAGTATACGGAGTAACAACTTTTGACCACCCAAGTCTTATCAAATTTTAAAAAAAATTCAAAACGCTACATTTTCGCTCCACCCTAATAAACATGTACACAAATGCAAGTATAAACATATACAAAACGAGATCACAAGAAAAAAAAAATAGTTTCAAAGTGGAAAAACAAAAAAGAAAAAGAAATATCCTAAAGGGTGTGTTACCTATTACTATAGATCCATTTTTGGTGTCAGAAACGACGTTTATTTGGAAATGTTCGAAATATATTTTTTTTTGCACAGGATAATACGATTAATTGAAAATTGTCATGTTTGATAATTAGTCAGAATATAATAAGACAATGACAGAGATTTGTATCTAATCAGTATTTTCATTATTATGATTTACTTTGATTAAATTAAGTGTTGTTTTGTTCTTTTAAAATACGGTGGGTGAATTCTTTCTAATTGGTAGCAATTTGGCTAGCATTTGGGCTAGGTTGCCTGGTAAACGGAAACTTTCGATGCAGTAGCATCGACGAATCCAGAAGAGACAATGTCCCCAAAAAGTCCTACGTCTCTGCGAAAGAGAGAATCCCGCCAGAACAAAGCGAATGGATCCGAACCGTCATTGTCTTCTACGAGGAACAGCCTGGAGCTCATGGAACAAACTGCGGAGCGAGCGTTCAGCGAGTCCTGGAGCATTACTCGCCTGAATCTGTGCCGCAGCACCATCCAGTTCAAAGACAACACTTGGCTGGGAGGATTTAGGAGCAATAGCCGAGGCGCTGAGGCAGATAATACCCGCACCCAAGCAACTGCCAATGAATCGACCACCACCACGCCCTTACCATGGACAAATAACGGAAGACCCAGTGTTATTTATCGAAAAACTGGAAGGTTGCCTACAGCACTTGGAGTTGGAGGTACCAGAAAATATAGACGAAGCCGTACTCCCACATCTAGAGGGGGAAGCTGCGCACCGGTTTTCTTATTATATTGAAAGTTTTTTATCTACTGAAGATTTAGTGCGGAGATTTCGGATGGATTTTCTCTATTTTTTTATTGTTCGAGCATGCTCCAAATAACGTCTTCCCCAGGAGTGGCCGAATTGTTACCTATTACTAGACCCATTTTTGGTGTGAGAAACGACGTTTATTTGGAAATGTACAAAATATGATTTCTTTGCACAGGATAATACGATGAATTGAAAATTGTCATTTTTGACAATTAGTCAGAAATAAATTAAGTAAATCATATCCAAAATTTACCCTATAGTTCCCCAAACTTACTTATCAAAATTTGCCTCTGTGACTTATATAGCACCTTCCATAAAAATAAAAACATATTTACAAAAAACAACAAACACATTAATTTCATTTCGTACAAACAACAAACTACAGAATCACATTAAAAATAATAAAGATAAAACTGACAAAAATTTAAAATCTGGGGTCTATAAGTTAAATTGCGAGTGTGGAAAAGCTTATATCGGACAAACTGGTAGATCCTTTTCCACACGCATAAAAGAACATGAAAGAAGTTATAAATTACAAAAAATAGATTCCACATATGCAAACCACTGTATTGAACAAAAACATAAATTCAATAATAAGTTTGACATACTACATATACAAGACAAGAGTAAAAAATTAAATTTATTAGAAAACCTAGAAATAAATAAATTAAACAAATTAAACCTTATTTTAAATGACCAACTAGAAGTGAATAATTCACCGTTGTTAAATTTAAATATTTAAAATCAACTTAATAATTCTTATAGTTATATATATATTTATAAATTGTTTAATTTTATAATAATAGTAAACAATCAGTTTTCAAAAAAAAAAAAAATTTTTAATATTCTTAATCATATTGTTATATACCGGGTGTCAACGAGATCATGTATCAGCACGCCATTTATTTATTAGTTAAAATAAAACTTTGAAATTCGGACCGTATATATGAGTGATTGGTGGGCTTCTTCAGGTACACTCAGTTTTTCTATAGCACTTCCGGTCAAACCGGAAGTGACGTTAATTTTGAATTTTTAAATACAACATTTATTATTTCTGTTCATATTCTGTTTCTTCTGAAAATTTGCCATCTAGTGCAGGTTAACTTTTGACATTTCTATCAAAGATGGCGGTATCTGTTAAATTTATCCATTAAAGTGAAACTGCTTCGCAACGATTGTCGAAATGTAACAACCATCAAAGTTAGCTTTGAAAACAATTAAGAAACGTATTTTTCACATTTACACGCATTGGCGAAGGAAACATGTATTTCACGTTGAAATTACTAAAGAAAATAGAAAAAAAAAAATTTTTCATTTTCAAATGACAGGTACTCGTTTTTTTAAATAGTAACACCTATTTTTTATTACAGTGCCATATTGGCATAATTTTTAGCTTTCAAGTGATATAAAATATGCTGTGGTTTAGTGGTAGACAGGTAGTACAAAACATAAAATGTTTTAAAAGTAGTCTTTGGAATTAGACTACTTTTAAAACTGTACTACCTGTCTACCACTAAACCACAGCATATTTTATATCACTTGAAAGCTAAAAATTATGCCAATATGGCACTGTAATAAAAAAATAGGTGTTACTATTTAAAAAAACGAGTACCTGTCATTTGAAAATGAAAATTTTTTTTTTTTTCTATTTTCTTTAGTAATTTCAACGTGAAATACATGTTTCCTTCGCCAATGCGTGTAAATGTGAAAAATACGTTTCTTAATTGTTTTCAAAGCTAACTTTGATGGTTGTTACATTTCGACAATCGTTGCGAAGCAGTTTCACTTTAATGGATAAATTTAACAGATACCGCCATCTTTGACAGAAATGTCAAAAGTTAACCTGCACTAGATGGCAAATTTTCAGAAGAAACAGAATATGAACAGAAATAATAAATGTTGTATTTAAAAATTCAAAATTAACGTCACTTCCGGTTTGACCGGAAGTGCTATAGAAAAACTGAGTGTACCTGAAGAAGCCCCCCAATCACTCATATATACGGTCCGAATTTCAAAGTTTTATTTTAACTAATAAATAAATGGCGTGCTGATACATGATCTCGTTGACACCCGGTATATTAAATATTACATTAAATATATAAGTTACTCCCGCTCTTAACCTAATGTCACAAACTCCCCCCTCTTCATTTGGGAAAAGACATAAATAAGAACGTCTACAAGTATTTGGTATTATAATATTCATCACCTGATGAAGCCCTAGTAGGGTGAAACAATTGTAGTCAATTGAATAAAACTGTTTTGAACTCAATTTGAATTTATTTCAATTTTTACTTGTAAATGTTACTGTTATTTCGTTCTTTTTAAACACGGTGAGTGAATTCTTTCTAATTGGTAACAGTTGGTTCAGACGAGCCACCTAAGTACACCCCCTCGTCTCCTTTCAAACCCTTAAAAATATTTGGACGTATAATAAGTAATAAATGCTTAAAAATAATCCTAACTAAACATAACTAAGACTAAAGTAATTCTGCGTATACAGCGTCAGTAAAAAGTCCCGGAACGGTCGAATAACTTTATTATTTGAAAATTATGATTTCTGAAACTTGGTATGGGGGTATAGTTAATATAAATGCATTTTATGCAATACAGTTAATATTTTTTTCACTTCCGGTTTAATCGGCAATACGTCCAACTTTTTTTTTTAAATGGAACGCCCAGATTTTTTTAACACTTTTGAATGCAAAATAAAAAACTACGTTCAGGAAGTATTAAGATGTTTATTTTTATTCACAAGAAAACAGTTAAAAAATTAAAAAAGTGTCCTAATACAGAAAAATCAAGATACCTGTCTATTCAGGCTGCGATTACAATAATTGTTCAAAATGCTCTCCATTTACAATTTGACAAAAATGTAAACGGTCAGTAAAATTTCTTATTGAATTTTGTATTTGTTCTGGAGTGATGCGATTGGCTTCTTGAACTATTCTCTCTTCCAATTGTTCAAGATTATGGGGACGATTTTTGTACACTTGACATTTCAAGTGACCCCAAAAGAAAAAATCTAATGGCGAGAGATCTGGCGAACGTGCTGACCATTCGATTGCTCCTCTACGTCCGATCCAACGTCCCGGAAAATTTTCATTCAAATAATCGCGGACATTATGGGCAAAATGGGGGGGGGAGCTCCATCTAGTTGAAACCAAAAATGTGCATTAGGGTGATCACCTATGTTTGCATTTGGAAAGAGGGCCGCAAGTGCTGAAACAACCTCATTTCGCAATAAATTTAAGTAGACGTTGCCAGTTAAATTTCCTCTTATAAAAAATGGTCCTATGATGTTGTTTCCAACAAGACCAGCCCAGACATTCACCTTTTGAGGACGCTGTGTATGGACTTCTTCAATCCAATGGGGATTTTCAATTGACCAGTAGCGACAATTATGTCTGTTCACAGTGCCGTTGAGACAAAACGTTGCCTCATCTGAAAAAATGATGTGATCTAAAACATTACGCTGCTGCTCGATCAATTCCGTCATTGTTTCGCAAAATTGTAGTCTACGATCTGGGTCATCTTCAGTTAACTCATGGACGGGATACATTTTATAGGCTTTCATTCTTGCTGATTTATGAATATTATGAGCAGATTTTTGAGAGATCTCATGAATTTGACCTAATTCTGTTGTGGACACGTGATGATTTTCTTCCACTGTAAGTAACACATTCAAACTAGTTTCTTCATCTGTTGCTGTTAATGGACGTCCCATTCTAGGTAAATCCTTCACCTGACGAAAGACTTCAAACTTTTGAATTGTTCGGCATACCGTGCTTTTACTAATGTGACGATCCGGATAAACAGTATTAAACAAAATACGAACCTCTTCAAAAGAACGTTGACGATCACCGTACCCACGCATCATTAATATCTCAATTCGTTCTGATTCAGTAAGTTTTACTGCCATTTTCAAATGTGTCAATGTCTAAAATAAGTAAATTTATAGCGATGCAAAAGTTAAAACGCTTTTAAAATTGTCAAATGTGACGGCAAAAAGAATGCAAACACTAAACAACAACTTTTTTCAAAGGTACCTTGATTTTTCTGTATTAGGCCACTTTTTTAATTCTTTAACTATTTTCTTGTGAATAAAAATAAACATCTTAATACTTCCTGAACGTAGTTTTTTATTTTGCATTCAAAAGTGTTAAAAAAATCTGGGCGTTCCATTTAAAAAAAAAAAGTTGGACGTTTTGCCGATTAAACCGGAAGTGAAAAAAATATTAACTGTATTGCATAAAATGCATTTATATTAACTATACCCCCATACCAAATTTCAGAAATCATAATTTTCAAATAACAAAGTTATTCGACCGCTCCGGGACTTTTTACTAACGCTGTATATAACTTTTAAGCATACATATACATAATAAACTAGATAAATTGAAATGAGCGTCATTGCTTTTCTAGTAAAAACAAACAAGCAGCAGCCCTGAAAGCTGTAATACCCACAACCCTAAAATGACCTGGTATAGCATTGTAAAGGGAGTAAATTGCATATGTGTATGATCTCTTAAAAAATGTTGTATGGTATTTAGGTAAGGTGATTCTTTTATTCTTATATTAATATTATGCACGTCACAGCGAAAAGGATTCTATGACCAACAAGGCAATGTAAAGTAATTGGGTTTTGAATATTTACCCATCGCAAAGATTGGAGCTTGTGTGATATTCTATCATACTTGGGGATACAAAAAATGTACCGCATACACGCGTTTTGTACTCTCTGCATTCGCTACGTTTTGAATACGAGTTGATAAACACATTTTACTTTCTTATACGTAGTATAAGGAAGTATTGTGATGATGAAAATTTTCGACATCGAGATTTTTGCAGATGTCCACGTTTCGAAGTTCCCTGATACCAAAAAAGTGGTTTTCAAAAAATATCTGTGTGTCTGTGTGTGTGTGACCACGATAGCGGTCAAACCGCTATAGCTACCTATTCCAAATTTTGCATTTAGTAGTACAATCTCCCTCTTGAGAACTGATTAGATTTTCAGTAAAATCAGCAGACCGGAAGTAGTAGTTACTTCAGTGAAAAAATCGAATTTTGCCAATATTTCGTCAACTACTAAGTTTAGACAAATTTACAAAGAATTCATATGTACTTAAAATTGAAATTGTGAACAATTTTATTAAAAAAAGTTTTTCAAAATTCCTACCAGAAGTAGATCTTTTACTCTTATCGAAAATCAGTTTTTTGCAAATATTTTGCAAGTCATGCTTTTTAGGTAGATATGCTACGAATATAAAAGTATTTAGGACTAAATTTTCAAAATCTTTTGTATAAAAAAATTTCAAAATTCGAACCTGAAGTATCACTTTTACTCTTATCGAATAGCTATTTTTTGCCAATATGTCGTATATTATGCGTTCTATAAATATTTGTCAAGAGTACAAAAGTATTTAGAGTTGGTTTTGAAATATGTTTTGTATAAATGAAATTTCAAAATTCGGACCGGAAGTAACACTTTTACTCTTAGCGAGTAGCACTTTCCTTCGAGTATTTCGCAAAGTATGCATTCTATAGAGATTTATTAAGAGAATAGAAGTACTTAGTATAGGACTTTTATATACAAAAATTTTAAAACCCTATAATTTGAAACGCCCATACGTATAAGAAAGTCGACGGGTGGCCACACCTCATTTTTACTTTCTTATACGTAGTATAAGGAAGTATTGTGATGATGAAAATTTTCGACCTCGAGATTTTTGCAGATGTCCACGTTTTGAGGTCCCCTGATACCAAAAAAGTGGTTTTTAAAAAAATGTCTGTGTGTGTGTGTGTCTGTGTGTCTGTCTGTGTGTCTGTCTGTGACCACGATAGCGGTCAAACCGCTGGAGATATCAATTCCAAATTTTGTATTTACGTGTATAATCTCTCTCTTGAGATCTGATTAGTTTTTCAGTAAAATCGGTAGACCGGTAGTAGCAGTTTACTTCAGTATAAAAAGCGAATTTTGCCAATATTTCGTCAAATACTAAGTTTATACAAATTTATAAAGAATTCATATGTACTTAAAATTAAAATTGAGAACAATTTTATTTAAAAAGTTTTTCGAAATTCCTACCGGAAGTAGGTCTTTTACTCTTATCGAAAATCGGTTTTTTGCGAATATCTCGCAAGTCATGCTTTCTAGGCAGGTACATTACGAGTATAAAAGTATTTGCATGAAAATTTTAAATATCTTTTGTGTAAAAAAAATTTCAAAATTCGGACCGGAAGTACCACTTTTACTCTTACCGAATAGCGGTTTTTTGCAAATATGTCGTAAATAATGCATTCTATATATATTTATTAAGAGTACAAAAGTATTTAGAGTTGAATTTGCAATATTTTTTGTATACATGAAATTTCAAAATTCGGACCGGAAGTAGCACTTTTACTCTTAGCGAGTAGCACTTTTTTTCGAATATCTTGCAAAGGATGCATTCTATAGCGATTTATTAAGAGAATGAAAGTACTTAGAATAGGATTTTGAATAATTTTTGTATAAAAAAATTCTAAAAATTGTATAGTTTGAAATGCTCATACGTATAAGAAAGTCGTGTGGTGGCCACACCTCATTTTTTAATATCTACAATGCTGCAGCCTTGAATCTAGTAACACTTAGGACTCATTTAAACGATCCCTCTTTGATTGGCCGTTTTAAAGATTTACTATTTCCATTTTTAATGTATTAACGATTTGAAAAAACTACATTAAAGAACTTGAGCGGTAGGAGCTTCATGCATATCCACTATTAACAAAAAGATTACTCTAACTTGTTCAAGTTTAAAATCGTTTTATTAATGACATTTCAGGAATAGGTACATTTCTATTGGATTTTCAATTAATTTTCGTTTATTAATTCGAACAATGCCTGGCGTTAATGTATTAACATTTTCTTGAACAAAGCCCATTGTTTTTGCATGATTCCGAGAAATACACGTAAACAAACAATGACACATCCGCAAACGCAGAATATACAGATAATACCTAAAACGTATAGACGTACGTATATAATCTAAGTAAATAGGACTCTAAAACGCACATACACATACACTGGGCATGTATAGAAGAGAGAGTATATAGACACATAATTTACCTTACCCGAAGCAGCAAGCGTTTCGTTGGCGAAACAAGTTTTATATAATGCAAATGACAGCGAATTACATGATAAATTAACCAATCTCCCCCTGGCTTTAATTTTAAACAATGTAACTTAATGAAATTGAGTTTGAAAACGGGTTGAATTAGGCGATGTAGTAATACATTTATTCGTACATGTACTGAATACAAAACCATTTATGGAGATTAAGATAAAATTTAGCATTCGGCGCTCCGCTGGGCGGGACCGGAATTTCTAATAAGCAAAAGAGAAAGCACTGAAAACATACATGCATATATACAACATCTGCGATACACATATTTGATTAACTCAAATTTCAAACATTTAGTAGATTTGGTATTGCTGTAGTATAAAACCAGCACAGTTCATTTGCTGAAACAGACGAGTTGCGATGTAAACAATTACTTCATGTCAACTAAATAATCCTAGTAATTTATTTATTTAATTATTTACCATACCCGAAAAACATGATTATAAGAATGCAAATAAAACACCTGAAATACCTAATAATAACGGCGAAGAAACAATACTGAGTAAGATACTAGAGCATCTGGAAGACGACATATGGGGAAATAGTTTCAGGATCGCCATGTGCCACCTGGGTAAACTGTCGCCCCAGTATAGCCCCACAATAGAGCAGAGAGTAAAGATAGTCAGTGATCTTTTCCCATTAAAGGCAGATACCCAAGAAGAAAGGGTGGAAGAGGTGGCTCTTTTCTCGGAAGATGAACTCCGAAGCGCCGTGGCCAAGATGAAGAAGGGTAAGGTTCCAGGACACGACCACCTAAGCACAAAGGCAGTGGAGGCACTCATGGCAGAGATCCCTGAAGTGCTGCTGGGGTTTCTCAACCATCTCCTAAGGCAACAACGCTTTCTATCGGAATGGAAGGGAGCCACTGTTGTATTGTTACCAAAGAAGTCAACGGCGCAGGATACCACCTTTAGGCCTATCTGCTTGATCAGCGTATTGAGGAAAGTCTACGAACGTCTGTAAAGTACAGGCTTGAGGAGGATCTAGAGAGGTCGGGCGGGTTGTCGCATAGGCAATTTGGTTTTGTGTGGCGGAAGTCAACACTGCATGCAATAGAGGAGCTGACCAGGACGGTGAGAGTCTCAGGCAAGAAATTGGTGGCAATGGTAACATTGGACGTTAGATATGCTTTTAACTCCGCATCCTGGACACAAATAGTTACCGAATTAAGAAGAAAAAAAGTGTCACAGTATCTCATCAAAATTATAGAGGATTATTTCTCCCATATTAGAGCATATGGTGTGTTGAACATTCGACTCAAGAAATTTGCTTATTATTTGGTCTTCTAATCAACAATATCCAAAGAAGAAAAGTACAAAGTAAAAATTAAAAACGTCCAAACCCTCCCTAACTGCAGGAGGTAATGGATATAGTTCCAGGAGTATATGGACACATAAAGAGTACACAGAAAAAGTAACTGGAATATGAAAATACAAAATAAAGGAATCATTTTTCTATAGTAATATATTTATAAACTTATTAATGTAGATTATAACTTGAGAGATCAATGTTAAAGTAAACCATATCTTTAAAACGAATTCGCTGGTCTTTTGTTGGCTTTGGTAAACCTATTACAATGTCATTAAACAATACTAATGCTGGTAGTTCATCCGACACAATAAATCTATTTGAAGCCAGTTGTGGCTTCAAAAATTTAACTTCATAGCCATCTACGGTTTTCTTTATAATTTCAGCAACAAAATTTTTGGATGTCTTTTTGAAATTATCCCTAAAAACTTTTACAATTGCAAGTCTTCCTTCTTCAATTATAATTTTTCCATCATTTTCTTCTTCATCTTCTTCGTAATTGAGGTCATCTGAAGAGCTGTCGTTTAATTCTAGTTCTTCCTCAGACGAAGAACTCTCTTGTACAACCTTCTTTGTCACTTTTTTGACCTTCTTTTTATCTCTTTTTTGAACCATCTCTTCAATCTCCTCTTTTTCTGGTGTGTCTGTTGCAATTTTGCATCTGCCTTTTCTTCTGTTTGAAGTTCTTTTTTTTTACCAGCTTTGGGAAACGGTCTTATAAATTCAGGACTTGCAAGCAACCTTCTTTTTCTTTTGTACCTATCTTCAAAATTTATCGTGCCTGTAATTGGAACATTACGATCTGCTCTATTTTCGTCAATGTCAGTTGGCTCGTCTTCGCTTGCGTGTGAAATATCTTGATTTGGCTCATTTTCCATGCTAACAAGTGGTCGTTCTTGACTTGTATTTCTCAGCGTATTCATAAGCCTTAGGAGTTAGCTCATGAAACATGTCTGAGCAGGTTAATAAATATTCCTGAAGTCTTTCTTCCATGTCATTTGTGAATACTTGAGTTGTTACAAATTGCGGTTTGACAGAAACATTTAATATTCCATTCATTTTTACTTTATTTACATAGTTTCAAATACGAGATTTTTTACATTATGTAATTCTGCACTTTTCCTAATTGACATGTTGTTCTCTAAAACATCTGCAGCTGCCAAATCCCCTGGAGGAAACTGTCTATTTGTTTTTCTTACATACACACGAGGCATATTGCAAACTGAAACAAAAATTACAATATTATTATTAGACTTTAAAATGATAAAATTACTATGGGAGTATTTGGACAGGTTGGGGAGGATATGGACACCAGTGTCTACATTCTCCTGAATAGGAGGGGCAAAATAAAAATGATCAGAAGTCATTGTATACAACGTTGAACTCAATTTTAAAGTAACAAAATATCTCCTAACCCAAGATGTTTCACGCATTATTATAATTAATTAAATCAAATTTATGAGTATGAAATTATTACTTACCAAAGCACTGAACAAACTTACATTCAACAACACCAAAACACACAAACTTTTCCTGTTCAAGCAACCGTTGAGCTATACCTAACAATTGTACTGGGATGTGAGGTTATAATGTTTGTTTTACCACAAATACTGCTCATGTGCGGTCACAAATTACAAAACGGTGGGAATTATGAACGTGTCCATTTCCTCCTGTAGTCCAAATCGTCCCCACTCTCCCCTGCCCCAAGGCTCGGTTCTGGGACCAACATTGTGGAACGTGCGACTAATGGATGGAGACATGACAATAGCGTATGCTGACGATCTAGCACTGATAGTAGAAGCGGAAGACGAGAAAAAGCTTGCGTTCAGGACTAATTAGTCCCTGGAGCAGATAGTGGAAAGAATGATAGGAATTGGCCTACAGATTGCCCCGGAAAAGACGGAGACTGTCACCCTCAAAGGACCTCGCAGACAAACGGGTATACTCTTTTATATTATGGGGGAACCGATCACCCCTGGGAAGCAACTGAGGTATCTCGGCGTTGTATAAATGAAGTTCCAAAATTCGGACCGGAAGTAACACTTTTACTCTTATCGAATAGCGATTTTTGCAAATATGTCAGAAAGTATGTATCCTGTAGAAATGTATTAAGAAATTGGAAGCACTTAGAATAGGATTTTGAATAATTTTTGTATAAATTAATTTTTAAAATTGTATGATTTGAAATGCTCATACGTATAAGAAAGTCGTGTGGTGGCCACATCTCATTTTTTTTGTTGGTATTTTAATGTTGAACCTTTACTACTTGCGAAGACTTATATGAATTAGATAAGATGAATAATAAATAAAATTCTGTAATAACACTTAAACAAGATATATTTTTTTGTGTTACAATTACAATATGTTTAATACTAAACTAAAAATAAAATTTTGCCGAAAAAACAGTCACTGTTTTTTGCAAATTTAAAGATGCTAACAATATACAGTGTGGAAATAAAGTAACGGATCAACTTTGAAATCTCGAAGGGGTATAGTGATTTTAACGAAAGGGAATATTTTCATTGCATTTTCAATTTCATACGTCATTTGTTTTTCATGTTATCACAAGTATTTTCTGTATTAAACTATAGTGGATCGTTAGAAAACATATCAAATGTTATTCCTGACGGTAAAAAAGGTAAATATCTAAGTACACAATGTTATAAAAATTACGTAGAAATATTTTCTCACATTCACATCACATAAATTTATAAATAATGGATTATAAAATGGCAGTTTGTTTGGATTTGGAACTTTGACCTGGGTTAAGATCAACGTCAATGCATATTTATAGCATTTTAATATCTCGTAACTTCGGAACCATTATCTGAAACCTCACTTAAACTTCAAAATTCTACGTTTATTATAATGCGTCGACGAACTTCAAAATTTTTAGTATTACAGATGAATTTATTGACCCTTGTTACTGACGTGGAATACATTTAAAATTGAAAAAAGAAATAATGAGAGTCCATGTTTTAACAAAGCATATTCGATTCAATAAAAATACAGTATATATGTGGAAAGATGAAATATTAAAACGCAAAACATTAAAGACAACCATAATAAAGTTTAAAACTAAAAACAATAAAAGGTAAACAACGAAACTAAAATCATAACTTTAAGAATTGCATTTTATTAATATAATTTAGTGAATTTAGAGTGTAAATATTTCTTAAAATCTTTTAGGTAGAAACAATTTTGTAGAAATTCTCAAAATTAATCATACATTCATAAATTTATAAATTATATGTAACTATACGTGTAATAGCTAATTAGAACAATACATAACATATATAACAAATGCTTTAGAATTGTCCCTCGAAACATTTCTTGAGGTGTTTTGCATTAGGTTAGTGAAGAGCGAACAAATAGAATAAAGAAAACGAATCGATTCCGATAGGATGAGGGAGAGAGGGGTGATGTTTCCCTTTAACCTTTTTTAACAGGAAAAAGTCACAGGCCAGCCATCTATGTGGAAACGGACAAAACGAATGCAGGATTTTTATTTACCCCAATGTCGGACGTTTATGTTGCATGTGGCGACCACTACATGATATCGGGTTGTAGTTTTCTGAACTACATATTCAAGAAAACATATTGATATATAAATTTAATATTAATACGATCCGTATTCACATAGTATTAATGTTCAATTATGCATCAATTTATTGGTTTCGTTACGTTTGTAATGTATTTTTGATTGATAAATATTAACCAAGTGATTTGTAATTAGATTATGAGTATATTAAAATTAACACTCTATAATACAATAAAAAAGATATCATATAATAATCAACTCAATCATTTTAAAAATAATAAATTAATCGTGATTACCAAAACAAAGATCAAAAATAAAAAATAAATATTATTAAATAAAAGTAAAATCCAAAATTTAAATGTAATCGAAAATTGCTTTGAATTTTCGATTACATTTATTATTCTTATTATTATTCCTCACAACCCAGTGTTTTTAATTTTCTCTTTAGACATTTGTACTCTTATTTCTCTTAAGTATTCCTTCGGTCTTATTTCATTTGGCGTCCTCCCATTTAATAGCCTCATTTTTATATCATATGGAGATCGGAACACGTGACCTTCTGATTTGATTCTTTGCTATCTTATAGCTTTCACAATATCGTTATTTACAAATTCTTCTCTCATTTCATAGTTCATTCTAGTTTAATATTCATGTTGTCTCATCTTTTATTATGTATCTCAAAATCATTCTTAGAAATATATCTCCTTTTTTTGTCATGAACTTTGCTTCCCCTGCTTATGTTACTATAAGAATTACCTACTTAAGAAGAAGGTTCGATTGATGTGATGTATTCAGCACTTCATCGACACTTTGCCAGTAGTCACAACACAGTCAGCGTATGTTAACGAGTTCTTGTGACCCATTTTTGCATATAGAACTATTTCAGTTAGTTTTGCTAGGTGTGTTGGTTAGAAATTCCCAGGTAAACGTATTTAGTACTTTTTACCCTAAACTGGTTAATGTGAGTGATTCAAGCGATTTTTGCAAAATGTTAAGCACATATAGTGTGGTTAATTCTATTTACGATTTAGTTATTGTTTAATATCTAATTTAATAAGGCAGCATAACATTATTGTTGTATTTTATGCAACACATTGTACCGGGTGGCCAACTAAGTAAGAATGGCCGCCGGCTATATCTCAGAAACCAGTAGTCATATTGCTTCCGGGTAAAAAAATGTCAAGTAAAAGTGCCCAAGAGAAAATGCTGGAAATTATTTTGGAGTTTGTAAAATGTCCGTAAGGGGGCGTAACAGTCAGGATGAATGTTAAAATTTATAATTTCTTCATATTTTTATTAATTAAGGGGTATTGAAAACTTCTAAACTTTATTTCCTACACATTCTTTAATACTTTTAGTCTTGCACATTTTTCACTATCTAGTGAAATAAAGTGGTGGGGGCAGTTCAGATGTTTTTTCACATAAACTAGGATTACTCCCGTTTGGCTTAACCGATTTGAATAAGTTTGGTCTCATTTAAAAGAGCCTTATTTGCTCTACAAACTCCACTTGCGTTTTTGTATCTCGAACTTTTGCCGTCACCGGTAGATGGCGTTAACTGAAATGTAAACAAATATTAGGCCTTTTTTCAAAAAAGTTAAATGCAATGATATGTTTCTTTTTACATAAATTAATAAAGAATTAAAGCTTCTACATTTCGGTAAAAAAGCGAAATTTTTATGTTTCTTAGAACAGGAGATATTGGCAAAAATAGATGAAAATGCATGAGTTCTCTTGTTTTAATTGTTTTCTTTTTGTTATACAGTGATGTGCAAATGTATGGAACCAAGTAAATATCTCTGGAGTTTCTAGAGATGTAGAAATTAAATTTGGTGTGTATATATTACACTATATTTTGTATTTAGTTCGAATGTTTTTATCGCAATTCAACTTCCAGTTTAACCGGAAGTAATGTCAGCTTGAAATTTTTAAATAGAACACCCTGTATATTATTTTAGTTTTGAATAGAACACTTTATTGCAAGTACAAAAATAATGGGTTCGATATGTTTTATTTCATGGCCAACCGTGATATTAACAAAAGAGTGATTTTTGTTACAATGCTAAGATCTAGTATTTTGCGAGTGTAAATCACAAATGTAACAATAACATTAAATACCAAAACTGAAATTGAGTACAACAGTACTTAAATTACTGAAAAGGGAAACATAGTAAAATAAAACATGACTACGACAAAGCGTTAGGATACCGTTAGTGTATTAAATGTTCAAACTGAGCACCATTTACCTCTTGACAGTAGGCCAGTCTATTTTTAAATGCCATTGTAACATTGGCCTTTGTTTCTGGTGGAATTCTTTGAATCTCTTGAGTTATTCTCTCAGCTAATTCTTGCAAATTATCTGGTCGATTAAAATAAACTTTGGACTTCAAAAAACCCCATAGATAATAGTCCAGTGGATTAAGGTCTGGTGATCGAGGAGGCCATTCTATAGCACCTCTTCTTCCAATCCACCTATTAGGAAATGTCCTCTGTAATGAGGTGGTGCCCCATCTTGCTGAAACCAGATATTATTTGGCAGTTGTCCATTTTCCTCCAGCGCCGGAATTATTTGTGCATCCAAAAGTTCTAAATACATGTTCCCGTTCAAATTTCCTTCTAAAAAGAAAGGCCCAATAATTCTGTTATTGTAAATACCGGCCCAAACGTTCAGTTTTTGAGAGTGTTGCGTATGAGCTTCTTGTACCCAGTAAGGATTATTTTGGGACCAGTAACGGCAGTTGTGTCGATTAACTGTACCGTTCAAACAAAAAGTTGCTTCATCAGAAAACACTACATTTTGTACAAAATTATCGTCACGGTTACAAATATCCATAACTGATTCACAAAATTCTAGCCGTCTGTTGAAGTCGTCGTCGGAAAGTTCTTGAACAAGGCGAATTTTGTACGGGTAATATCTTTCGCGTTTTAATATCCTCCCTACTGAACGACGGCTAATTTCGTGCATATTGGCCAGTTCAGTAGTAGACAAATTATGATTTTCCTCTAAAGATATAGCAATATTTTGAGCTACTTCTTCATTTGTAGCAGTATTTATACGTCCACTTTTTCTTAAATTTCCGACGGTGCCATTTGTATTGTACCTTTGCAAAGTCTTTGTAACTATCGAACGTGTTATTTGCCTATTCGGATGAATATTGTTAAAAAGGTCACAAACTTCTTGATGCGTTCTTCTTCTGTCGCCAAATCCAATCATCATTAGTATTTCAATTCTTTCTCTTTCGCTTAAATGAGCCATTTTTGCGTTAAAACTAAAATACTACTTATTTTGACAATAACTGTCACTGCTACAATTATTACATGGACTACCAGATATTATTACATTTTCATTCAAAAATAATTTTTTTTTGTTAATATCACGGTTGGCCATGAAATAAAACATATCGAACCCATTATTTTTGTACTTGCAATAAAGTGTTCTATTCAAAACTAAAATAATATACAGGGTGTTCTATTTAAAAATTTCTGGCCTACTGTCAAGAGGTAAATGGTGCTCAGTTTGAACATTTAATACACTAACGGTATCCTAACGCTTTGTCGTAGTCATGTTTTATTTTACTATGTTTAGCGCCCTTTTCAGTAATTTAAGTACTGTTGTACTCAATTTCAGTTTTGGTATTTAATGTTATTGTTACATTTGTGATTTACACTCCCAAAATACTAGATCTTAGCATTGTAACAAAAATCACTCTTTTGTTAATATCACGGTTGGCCATGAAATAAAACATATCGAACCCATTATTTTTGTACTTGCAATAAAGTGTTCTATTCAAAACTAAAATAATATACAGGGCGTTCTATTTAAAAATTTCAAGCTGACATTACTTCCGGTTAAACTGGAAGTTGAATTGCGATAAAAACATTCGAACTAAATACAAAATATAGTGTAATATATACACACCAAATTTAATTTCTACATCTCTAGAAACTCCAGAGATATTTACTTGGTTCCATACATTTGCCCATCACTGTATATATATATAATTTTACTGAATTTATTATATATATATATAATAAATTCAGTAAAATTCTAACACGCAGACCAAATAATAAAATGTCACAAAAGCGGAAGAAATTTGAAAGGCATTCCTGTAATACCGATGCAAAATATATAAAAATATATTAAATAAAAAAAATGTATAACATTTCGTTAGTTCCTTTTTTGAAACCAAAATTATAGCTCGGTTAAGACCTGATGGCACTTGCGTGGATGATGATTTTGAGACAAAAAAGGAGAAAGCAGCATGAAACGAGTGAGCTAGACATAGAAGTTAAGGACCGACTTGAAAACATTAGTCCGTATTTAATTTAGTTGCAACTTTGTCTATCATAGTGTATTGCTTTCGATACCGATGTTTTTAACGCACATGATACATATTTAAGCCACACCTTTGCGCATCCCAGGTGCTATCAGATGTTAACCGAGCTATACATAAATGTAATTTTATGTAAACTAACAATTAATACTAACACTATCAGAATAAAACTAATATTAAACACTAAAATAACTACAATTATATTACTGTAAAGATTGGTTTGCAAAATTTTTAATGAAGGCCTAATTGTTCAAAATGGCGCCCATCATTGTTAATGTAAGCCTGCAACCTTTACCGCGTGGATAAAACAGAAGTTTCAATTTCCGCCACCGATATGTTTCGTACTGCTGCTATAATTTTCTTCATTATATTTTGTCTTGCTTGTCGTTAACTCTCCCCTAAAAATAAAAATTTAGGATGTTGAGGTCTGGTGACCTGGCGGGCCAGGAAAATATACTACCCTGTCCAATTCACTTGCCAGAAATCCCGGACGCTTGCCGCAAAATGCGCCAGGCACCCATCGTGCTGAAAAAACTTATCACGACGAACGTCCAGGGGGACATCTTCTGTTAAGAAGGAGCAGCTCATTCATAAAAAAATTTAAATAAACCTCACCACTGAGATGTCGGTTAAAGAAAACGGGACCAATAATTATACCTCCTTGAATACCGCACCACACGTTTACCGACCAGCGGCCTTGATGCTAAACTTCCTGCATCCAACGCGGATTTGTCCTGGACCAATAGTTCATATTGTGCAAGTTCACACCACCATTGCTATTAAATGTTGCCTCATCCGTCCATAGGACGCGAGAAAGAATTTCGGGGTTTCCGCTACCATATTTAATAGCCATTGACAATAGTCAATCCGGCGATCGAAATCTTCAGCCGTTAAAGCTTGATGAAGAACGATGTAATAAGGATACATCCTGAAAATAATATGGCAAACGTGAACGAAACTGTGAGATCAAATTTATCCAAACTTGTTAGACACTGTTTTAGGTAACTTAGTATTTCTGTGGTCTATATAAATGGTATCGGATACAAATGGCCGTAACCGGTAAACAGACAATAAATAGGCAGATGAATGTATAAGTTAAACTTAAGGGAACCGAGTACGGAGGGTTAAAAACAACTGTTATGCTTAATGCTTAAAAGTATTAAAACAAACTGTAGGAGATAAAGCAAATCTAACAAAGGCCTTACAAAAAATCTCGAAATATAAGTTTGTTTTATTTTTAACTTAAATCTCTCAATATATTTCGGACCGTAGTTCTACAAATGCCCAACTCTCTACTTCTGGTTTCGGTCACTACATGTGCATTAAATTCAATATATTCTAATACTTTTATAGCATTTTCTTCGGTTCGACCAGTAGGTTGCCTTCTATACACCGGAAGATTAATATTTCCGGTGGTCCAAAGCCTTTCCACTAACCTACGAAAAACACTGCTCGCATAATGTCGTCTTCCAGGGAACTGCGTAGCATACACTCTGGAAGCAAATGTAGCATTTCGCATGCATTCGAAATAGACACCAATCATATCGAATGTCTCTTCATTCGCTAACCGCATCTCACTAAAAGAGAAGTTTTCCCAAACACAAAAAAGTAAACGGAATCAATCAAAAACTGACAATAATATTTATTAGTTTCACAATTGGTCGTTTTAACACAGAGTTATTGTTTTATTTTTTCATAGCTTACTTTTTTATTTTCAATGGTATATTTTTTGGATTAAAATAAGTATTAAAAATAATCTTGCTTTATTAAACAGGGTCTTTCAAAATGGTATAACATTTTTCTTGATAATAATAATATGCTAGATAATAATAATATATGTAGCTCAAAATTGTTAGCTTTATAAAAAAAAGGCCAGTAAAACAGGAAAACTTATGAATTTTGATCTATTTTTGTCAATATCTCCTGTTCTAAAAAACATACAAATTTGGTTTTTTTACCGAAATGTAGAGGATTTAATTCTTTATTAGCTTATGTAAAAAGAAACATATCATTGTATTTAACTTTTTTGAAAAAAAGCCTAATATTTGTAAATAATTGATTGAAGACGGAGATACGTGTTGAAACTCCATAATTTACAAGTAAAAATTGAAATAAATTCAAATTGAGTTCAAAACAGTTTTATTTAATTCACAATCACCTGATGAAGCCCTAGTAGGGTGAAACAATTGTTGTGAATTAAATAAAACTGTTTTGAACTCAATTTGAATTTATTTCAATTTTTGCCTAATATTTGCTTACATTTCAGATATCGCCATCTACCGGTAACAACAAAAGTCCGAGATACAAAAACACAAGTGCAGTTTGTAGAGCAAACAAGGCTCTTTTAAATGAGATCAAACTTATTCAAATCGGTTAATCCAAACGGGAGTAATCCTAGTTTATTTAAAAAAACATCTGAACTGCCCCCACCACTTTATTTCAATAGATAGTGAAAAATGTGCAAGACTGAAAGTATTAAAGAATGTGTAAGGAATAAAATTTAGAAATTTTCAATACCCCTTAATTAGTAAAAATATGAACAAATTCTAAATTTTAACATTGATCCTGACTGTTACGCCCCCTTGCGGACATTTTACAAACTCCAAAATAATTTCCAGCATTTTCTCTTGAGCACTTTTACTTGAAATTTTTTTACCCGGAAGCAATATGACTACTGGTTTCTGAGATATAGCCGGCGGCCATTCTTAGTTGGCCACCCGGTACATGTTCTTTCGCAGTTCTAAAATCTGTGGTAAAATTTACCTATGATGAGGAAATTAATATATTATTAATTCTCTATAGTTTTTAGTATTATTTTTAACAGCTTTATTTAATTTTAAATTCTTTTACATTGGAGTACAATTTAACATATTATATTTATTCAATAATTTTAACTCTCTGATTAAATTTTAAACATTAACATCGTAAATTATAATACCTACAAAAAATATGTTACTTTGCCAAAGATTCACTCTAATCAGTTACATTAGTAGATACAATTTAATTCAAATTTAACATAAAAGGGACTGTTATTTTCTTAGCAAGTGAAACTTTAACTTATACTTAATAAATAAATTAATTGAGTCAATTGTTTACAGAGATAATAAAAGTACAATTATGAAAAGAATATGTGTGTTATGACATATATAATATGATAATCCAAATACTTAACTTTTGAAAGATTTAGCTGAAAGTTAAGCCACACTGTTTAAAAATGCTAATCTGGTTTGATCCCTGCTTTCAAACTTTACATTTTTTGATGCAAATTGCATTTAATTGCTCTAAAATTTGACAATTTCCTTTGATTTTCCTAATTCAAAATAAATTACATACGAATACAAAACATCATAAAATAAAAACTATAGACTGTTTTGCAAACTTTTACTTGATTACTATGATTGTCAATAATACTTTGAATAATCGAGGATTTGCATTTGATATCTTTCCTGTTTCGCTCATTGATTTTCATACTTGATTTAATAATTTCGACAAATCCGTTGATGGAAAGAAATTCCAGCTGCTGGTATAGTTACACGCTCAAAAGAAAAGTAATCTTACATTTTTGTCCTGTAATTTCCAAACGTTAAAGAAACTAGTTCCAATTTTTATCCTTAACTCGCTCCTTTTGTTTCTTCTTTACGAATATTCTACTATATTCGAAGGCCGTTGGATTTGTTCTTTTAGTTATCTCTACCTTGCACATCTCACTGTCCCTAGGTGTAGCTTCTTTATTTCCGTTAGTATTTTTCCTCTTCCTTCCTCCATCAAATCTTTTTCGGTCTTCTCGTCTTTTTCTTCCTATCAATGTCGGTTTCTAGTATTTTCCTCAAGTGTATTCAGATCCATCCTCATCACATGATCGAACCATTCCAATTATTTCCTTTTTGAGTTCAATGATAGCGCTTTTTGCTTTGATATTTTCCTTTTCTCGATTCATTTCATCATACTTTGTCTTTCTTGCGATTTTTCTCAGATCCCTCATTTCCGCTGCTTGGTCTTAACGCTTTTTCAGTGAAACCCACGATTCGTTTCTAGTGAAATCGAATTATACGCTGTCTAGTAAACCTCTTAAAATTAAAATTAAATTATCACTCGCAATAAATAAATAAATTTATATTTAAAAATTCTTGTTTTTCTGAATTGTCCTCGTATGACTATATCTTCGTTAAAAAAAGAGGTATCAACTTCCGGTTTTTATCATCCTCTTCGATTTTGTATGTGCTTCAATATTACGATATTAGAAATAATGTAGTTCCATTTAGAAATTTTGCTGAACGTTAAGCCGCACTGTTTAAAAATGCCTTATACCTACTTTTGTACGCAGATATACCCCCCCCCCTTCCTTTCGCATGGGAGTTATATCAAAAAGTTTCAAATGAAAATTCTGAAAAACGTCTGAGAATGTTGCTAATAAAAATCTATCCATCTTAATCTAGAATTTAAATAAACATAATCGAATTTTTAATTGACCTTGAAAGTTGCGCCCCCTTGCGATTATTTTGGTAACTTAAAAATATTTTTGTTAGAATTCCCGTGCTCCATTTTACTATCAAGATTTTTCCCGCCAGGTTGTACGATAAACGATTGCCGAGATAGATTCCTAATTTAGAAGCCATTCCTATCTCTTTTTTCATAGTATTGGGTCTTATTTATCGTGTGGTTAATTCTTTTTTGACCTCTTTTATGAATTCCTGTATCTAGAATATCGTCGTTTGTTATAATTACTTTTAAGTAGGTACTTCAAAACTTATTAACAAATCTGATGTCTCTTCTCTACAGGTTATTATTTGCTTTTATGTATGTTTATTTCCATTTTCAGAATTTCAATTTCAATCGGATTATCACTCAAGTAGTTGTCACTCACATCATCATCCTGTGTACATTCCAAATAGCAGAGTTCACATTTGCTTCATTTATCTTGCTAAATGCTTCTACTAGGTTAAAGCATACCAACTATAATGTTTATTCTGGTTCCTGAACTCTTTCTATTAAATTTTTCAGCATGCTAATGCATTTGCTGATCTATAAAATCCACCTGTTCATCTACCAACTCACTTTTATATTTGTAAATTTGTCTGGGAAAACATTTTATATACATACTAAAGCCATTTGAGTGACCCACTCTAATCGCCTGAGTTTAAGTAGCTTAACCCAACCCTCAAAAAAGGCAAAGCACGTCACAAATCAAAAATTGTCAGAAATAACAGGGACACCGAAAAGTTTCAGAGTTCTCAATTTCACGAAAGAATTTAACGCTATCGAGATATCGCGTCAGGATGAAGAGTCAGAATACGAGAGAATGGACTTTTGGGCAGCGTTCGGTAGCAGTTTCCACTTTCCAAGTACTTATATAACGAAGGTACAGCTCATTTAAGGCCTCTCTGCAAGCGGATCCGGCAAAAAAATCTCGCTATCAAAAGTAGGCGAGAGCTTCGTCAATTCAAACAGATATTTATTTCTGCGTTGACATGAGTTTGATGTAAATTTACGATCAATTCGTGAAATGGTCATACGTATCCAGATTGGTAATTATCTGGACGAATCGACATTTAGAAGAAAGACCGGCAAAACGAACCCTGTCGAAAATTAAGGTGGAAAGAATAGAAGCGACAGGGTCAGTGAACTATACCTGATCGTACACGATTCAGAAATAACAGTCGAAAACGTTTGCAGGTTTCGTTCGTTAAATACTGGAAATATCCAAATAGCTTGAGAGAATCAAATGGGAAAGCACTAAAGAGTATACTAAGTGGCATTAATTTTATCGCACACAGATTTAGTATTTATTCGAAGAAAGTTGAAGTCAAGATCAGGAAATGATGCAGAAGAGATCCGTCTTTTAAATTTTTCGATATACAATCTTTAATTTGACATGTTGGTATGTAATTAAGCTTAAGTGTAAGAATATCCACTAAAGTAACGGGAAAGTTTAACATTTTGTGGGACAAAAATCCATCTGACGTTTGATTTGCGATGAAAATTCGATTTCACTTATGAACCGTCAATTTAATTAAATAACACTGTAAGTGGCTCATAAAATATATCAGCGTAGTCCTTCACGAAGAACAAAAAACCAAGTAGTTGATTATAACCAGATGTAATGTTTGCTTTAATTTTCGTAAAGCTCTGCATTACTTCATTAGACAGGAACGGTTAAATAGTTAATTAACTTCAGTTAAAGTAGCACTGGTAGATGAGCAACGGCAGACATCAGAAAAAGCATGGGAAAACGCAATTTGTAAGTATAATAATAAAAATAACGAGTTTTTTTGTATTATAAAAATGGTCTTTTGAAGAACATTACCCACAATTGCTACATTCACTTATGTCAACAATGACATTTAATTTGACAATTAGGTCTCTCAATAGATTTTTGACGTTTATAGCAACGAGTAAACGTCAATTAACTTTTGACGCAATGACAGTTCGTGCAAACCCTAAAATTGGACGTATATACAGAGCGCGTCAAAAGTTTAAAAAATCGGACATTATAAAAAGCATCACGGCAATGCTCGCGCTTTACAGTATTTTGTAATAAAACTGTAAACGGAAACAAAAAAGGCGAATTCAAGCTCGAAGAGATTGAAAAATCCAACTAGTTATACTAAATAGACAACATTTTAATGTACTGATGCATGTCAGTTGCCAAAACGATTCTATTATAGCATGGAATGATTATTAATTTCTTGCAGAAAAATAGAATCGTTGAGTTACGTCATAATTTAATTTTGATTTCAGTTTGGTGTTTCGGATGCACTTTTATTTCTTCCATTACAAGTTTGCTCTCTTCTGCAATTTAAATTAAGGCTTTTTCTATTACAAGATGTGGCAAACATTACTAGAATTGTTTAATTCAATATCTGATATTCTATATTCTTTGTATTAAATTTCTAGAAATAATTTAAGATATGTCCCCGGAAATATAAAAAAAAAAGCATTCGTCATTAGAAAATTCCCAGAATACGTAATAATATATAAAATATTTATAATAGTACCTCATAAAGAATTCTTTTTTCTTCGGTTCGTCTCCTGTGCATTATAATTTGATATTTTCTCAGTGCCGCCAATATCTTTTTACCTCCTTTTTGTGTGTGTGGCAGACGAAAACGCGACACCAAACGGCCGCTCTGTCCCTCATAAAAAGCCCATATCAAAAACGAAAAATTTATATCGATAAATATATGAATTTATTTCTTTCCGTTATGCGGTTAGAATACACAAAAAGACCTCTCAGAAGAAGACAGAGCATAGAAAGAGAGTAACAACGCGTAGACCCGATAGATATAGGAACCACTGAAGTTTTGTTAACATTTCTCCGTCTCCTTCCTTTTCTCATGTTAAATTCCATATGGGTTATTTATGAAATATTTAAAAAGGTAGGCATTAAATCATCGAGATCCTATTGTTTTATATGGTAATCGTTTACTTCTTTGAGTTACCCGACTGTAAGAATAAATATATATGCATATAGATATGCATACACGCATCATTCCTCGGAACCTCTTCTTTTATTTATTAGTCAAGAACGATAGTGGTCATGTTATTAGGTATGCGTCTATTTGAATAAAGGAGGGAAATACAGACAGAATTAGGTAAAAGCACAATTTTCTGTTGACAATAGGTAATTTTTAGTTGTACACGTTGCTGTCGTTGCCTAATTTAATAGATTTAGGGTGCTAATTTAAAAAAAAAGATTTTTTAAACTTTGGTATTCCCCTAGATGTTTTTGTACACGCCTTTTATGCATCAAGATGCATTTTCTGATGTACAATCAATTTTATAATTTTTACCTGTGGTGTCAAACATATTGCTGTACCTACTTATATAATAGATACAAATAATGTAACACTTTCTTAATCGATTTGTTCGTGTCAGCATAAACTTTTAAATTTTATTCGTGAATTCACTCAGTGATTTACTTCTTGATTTCTGCTCTTTCTCTTATTTAGTATAGTTTGAAATTGGTTCATAATAACTGCTAGCCGCAAATATTCTCACATAGTACTTCTAGCCATTTCTTACTTGCCCATCAAAACATCCTCGCATATTCGTATTAATTTGTTTGAATTTTAATTAAATGATCATTCAATACTTAATAACGCCCAACAATCCACTAAAGGCAAATATTCGCACATAGTACCTTTGTAGCATGTTCAACACCATTAAATATATTTGTAATTTGAAATGAG
The DNA here is from genome assembly GCA_963170755.1 of Amphimallon solstitiale. Taxonomy (NCBI): domain Eukaryota; kingdom Metazoa; phylum Arthropoda; class Insecta; order Coleoptera; family Scarabaeidae; genus Amphimallon; species Amphimallon solstitiale. Next base: position 135,602,617 of record OY720679.1, read on the forward strand.
TGAACATAATATATATAATCAAGTGAATATTCATTTGATATTCGATAATCTAAAATATTTCTATATCATGACTTGCTTTATTCGATCATACAATTGATCAAATTCTATTTTATTGATGTCTTCCATTTTTATTATTTTATAACGATAAAAAAATAATTTAATGAATTCGTTCAAAAGAAAAACTTAACTAAAAACTTAAATTCTAATTTTGAATATAAACTTCTAAATTGTGAGTTAATAAGCAGGGCTTGTACGCCCTACTGTAACTTTATTTTATTGTCTCGGAGTTTCGCTTTATAATTTTCGCGTCTTTTCAATTCAAATCGCAGTCGAAAACTCTGCACGTTCTATCATGTTTTGCCCCTTATATAGTCAAACAAAAGACTGTCGTTGCTTTAGCGTACTCTCATTCAAATTTTAAGTTGGCATCTTTCAAAAATGTTCACAGTAAAATTTTTCTTCGTCCTTTTTAAGTTGTCACTCCCACTCCAATATACATGAACCACATTGACAGTTGCGCAACATTGGCGACGCTTCTAAACTATTTGTCATTGAAGTTTACAATTTTGTTGTTTCTTATCTTAGGTAAGTGTATCGTTTCTTTTCTTCCTCTTCCATATAAACCTTCGTTGTATCTATATATAAATGTATTGCATTTTTCACTGTTCATCAAATACTTCCTCTTGGTTTACTAACTGTATTCTGATTCTTCTTTTATTATCCCGTCGGTCTGGAAGCAAGGGTAAAACGTTGTGTATAACCTGGATTTTCTTTGCCAAGTCCGTGCTGTGAGGAACTGCCGCCTCCATCACTTTCTTCCTGTCCCTAAACCACGTTATTTCTTCAGGTAATATATCTATTTGTAGTACGCTATAAACAAATATTAACGTTGTATTTTTCTCTTGCAGGTGCCTAAATCATACATAATTATTTCCAGGGCCTTCGAAACACTTAGGCTACACATACAGGAATTAAAGAATGCCTTTTAAACTTATATTACTATTTACAAAATATGATTTTATTTACGATTTAACATTTCTTAAGAGAAATGACGTAGTCATATCCTTTTTTATGAAATGTACTACGTATTTACTATATATTTAGTTTTATTGCTAGAATCATCTTAATGAATTAACATTATTCATGTTTACATTTATATCCTCATATAAGATTGTGGCATTTAATGTGCCATTTTGACAAAATAAAGCCTATTGATTTATTTATCTAATATTTAAATTTACTTAACTAAAGTATACCAATAATTTATATGTTTATCCTTATCTATAGCCTTTAACAAAGGAATTTGTCCTTAAATGTTGGCAACCTATTCTACTTATGTGTATGTATTCTAAACTTATAATCTAAATTTTGATACATATTTAAAATAAATTATTGCTCTTATTTAATAACTAGATTAATTCTTAAGACTATTATTTTCACAAATGTGAGGATCACAGCAATATGTTACGCCATTGCTTTTTCATAAAGTACTTTTTTTAACTCCCCATTCGTTTCTGAGTAAATGTAGTCACTTGTTTTTTTTTGTTTGATGTAAGGTTTTCGCTTAAAAAAATAAAATTCATTCATGTGCACGATGTTATGAAATTAGGTATTAACAAGGATTAAAAACGATCTAGTAGGCAAGAAGCAGATTTTATTTTGATATCATAAACAGTTTCGACATTTATCTACCTAGTATACTTGTCACGTATTTAAGTCGTTAAACATTAACTTATTAAAAAAACATGGTTCAATTTACGAATTCTGAGTACGCAGACATGCATTACATGTACGGGCTAGCTGATGGTAATGCACTGAAAGTCAGGCGGTTGTATGAAGACCGCTTTCCAAATAAAAATATTCCGGATGCCCGGCCATTTTCTAGCATTCATAGAAGGTTGTGCGAAAAGGGAAGTTTTGAACTAGACAATCATCTAAAAGGAGTACAACGTAAGTAAGAACTCCAGAAATTGAGGTAGCGGTTTTGAATTTAGTTGAGGAAAATCCAGGATTAAGTAAACAAAAAATTGGGAACAATTTGAATATCTCACATATTCTTGTTTGGAAAATTCTCCATGATTTTTTATTACATCTCTATCATATCCAATGGGTTCAGGCTATACTACCTCGCGACTTTCCATTATGGATAAACTTTTGCCAATTGTATCTTCATAACTTGATTGAAAATCCATTATTTTTCACTGGAATTTTATTCACCGATGAAGCCAATTTCCCCAGAAACGCCATCCAAAACTTCCACAACAAACATTATTGGTCTGAAGGAAACCCACATGCAATCTTGGAATCCCGTCACGAGGAGCAGTTTTCCGTTAACGTGTGGGCTGGAATATGCGATGATTATTTAGTTGGACCATAGTTCCTTCATGATAGGTTGTATGGGCATAATTACCGGCAGTTTCTCGAAGAAGAACTGCCATCTTTGATGGAGGATGTTCCCATTTTAGTAAGAAATCGATTATGGTTTATGCACGACGGGGCGCCAGCGCATTTCAGTGTTCTGGCGCGCGAATATTTAAACCAAAATTACAATAATCGCTGGATAGGTCGCGGCGGACTACAGGCATGGTCACCTAAGTCCCCGGACTGCAATAGATAACCCCATAGATTTTTTCCTGTGGGGTTATCTGAAAACATTGGTTTACAGCACACCAATTCATACTGAAGAGCAGTTGAGAAATCGCATCATAGTTTCTTGGGAAACAATTAGAAACACTCCCGGCATTTTCCAAAAAGTACGTGAGTCCATGAGAAAAATAGCAGAGGCATGCATATTAGCAGGAGGTGGACATTTCCAACATCTGATTTAATTTATTTTTCTGTGCGTTTAGGATAATTTCCTGTTACCATTTCAAAATGTATGTAGATTAGGTTATTCTCTTAAATAAATTGTTGTTCAAGTTACATAAATAGTTTTTTCTCATAAGTGGTCTAGCGAGATGCACATGATTGAATTTTTTTTAAACTTTAGAACCCTACAGTTCAAAAGTTAAGACATTTAGAACATATGTTCATATGAAATTCTTTTCATAAAATGGACCCGATAATAACCCTCTTAAATATTAGCATGTTATTAAGAAATACCCTGTATAATTCCATCCGAATTCGACTTTCATTTCTGAATAACATACCATTGTTATTCTAATTTATAATTTAATATATAAATCATTACCTAATTATACATTAAAACATATATCATCAAAATCTACCTAGCTGTCAATTAACTGTCACATCTTTAATTTATAAATTCCCGCGAAGTTAATTTACATTTACTATTCTCTTTAATTCAAAGTTAATTCATTAATTCCCTCTTTTAAAATGATAACGATTGTTCAACAAGTTTTACAAATTATAAATATACATCATTCTTAAATAACATGTCTTAATCTCTTATTTTCAGATTTGGAAAATCCGAAAGAAAAATGACAATTGAACAACTACCAATTAATATACTGAGTGTACTTAATAACCAATTCAATATCAGATTTAATTATGTTTGTATTAGCAAAAATTAAACATCAGAATAAAAGAAATCAATGATTCTTATGAAATAAATGTTATTAAACAAAATAAATGTAACCAGAAATATCGTTACAATATAAATCGATGGTTTTGAAGTCCTAAAATTAGTAAATAATAATAAATGACCAGGAGAGATATGTTTATCTTCTTCTTCTTCTTCTTCTTCTTTTAATAGGCGTATCGCCTGTTTAGTTCCGGTTTCTTTGCAATGGTGATTCTTGCGATTTTGATTGCCAGCTGTCACGCCATCGCTTTGGTGGTCGTCCTATAGGTCTTCTTCCATGAGGTGTGTTATTTCGAACTATCCTGACCATTCTGTCGGGGATCATTCGGCTAACATGGTGGTTCCATTCTCTTCTTCTCTTCCTCGACCATCTGACCACGTCGTCCGTTAGGCACTTCTCTCTTATGTCTGTGTTTCTCTGCCTATCCTTCAATGTATGTCCCGTTATAGTTCTTAAGGTCTTCATTTCAGTTGCCCTTAGTAATCTCTTTGTTATCGTTGTTTCCGCTCTCGTCTCAGCCCCATATGTCATCACTGGTCGTACGCATGCTTTGTATATTCTTGATTTGCATTCTGTACTTAGGTGTTTGTTTCTCCATATTGGATATATAAGATGTCCCGATATTGCTGCTGCTTTGTTAACTTGTTTCCTCACCTCGTCCCCCAGGAAGCCGGCGCTTGTAATTTTGCATCCAAGGTATTCGATTGACATGGTTTGGTCAATGACATTATCTTCTATTGCCAATTTGCAGCGCAGAGGTTCCTTTGCTATGGTCATGCATTTGGTTTTGATTGTGGAGATTTTCATATTAAGTTTTCCTGCCTGCTTGTTCAACGCTTGTAACAATCTTTGGAGGTCATCTTCCGATTCCGCAATAAGTACTGCATCATCAGCGTAGCATAATATATTTATTTTATGCATGCCCATTCGATATCCTAGTCCGGTGTTCTTTACAGCTTTCACCATCTCGTCCATGATTGTATTGAATAACAAAGGACTGAGACTATCGCCTTGGCGGATACCTGTTGTAGTTCGTAGATGTTGGGTTAGGGTGTGATTTGTGCGTATTTGCGTTGTTGTGTTTGTGTTTAAGTCCTTAATGAGTTCTATGTATTCTTTCTTCGTATTACCGTTTTCCAGGATCGTTATGACGTCTTTTAGTTGTACTCTGTCAAAGGCCTTCGTTAGGTCCACAAAGCAGAGATAGGCAGGGGTGTTGTACTCTAGTGATTTTTCTATCAGTTGTCTAAGCATGAATAGTGCATCAGTTGTAGATCTGTTTTTTCGAAATCCCTGTTGTTCTTCGCTTATTGGCACGGTTGTGGATATTTCGTCCGCAATGATCTTAGTTAGGAGTTTTAGCGAGGTGCTCAACAATGTTATTCCACGGTAATTTGCTGGATCGGTTTTATCCCCTTTTTTGAAGACGGGTATTGTTACGCTATTTTTCCATTCTTCAGGTATTCTTCTATGTCGTAGTATGATATTAAATAGTTTTGTGTATTCTGTTATGATGGCAGTTCCTCCATTTTTTATTAGTTCATTTGGTATTTTGTCTTGATTTGGAGTTTTCCTGTTCTTAAGTTTCCTTACCGTATCCCTTACTTGTTCTTCGGTGATTTGCGCGTACTCTTCTGGTGCATCGTTTTGTGCGTCCTCTTCTTGTGCTTCGACTGGGTTTTCTATGTCTGCGTATAGATTTCGGAAATATTTCTCCCATTTTTCTTCCGTGATTGTTCTGAGTTGTATTGTTTCATTCGTTTCTCGTTTCAGATATGTTTATGTTGGAAGAAATGTAATACATATTTGGTCTCTAAAATTTATATTTTTATATTTTAATAGCATTTGCTAAGTAAGAATTATTTACTTACTGATTTTTATTATTTTTTTTTTCTAGATTAACATTTTTACTATGACGAATGTTATTAATGGTTAACGTATTAATAGATATATATCTTTATTACAAAACTTATCTGTAGTGAATGAAAAATAAATTAAATTTCTTCACTTTCATATTTCCGGTTTTAATGTTTTTAATGTGTTATATTCAAAGTATGTTCGCTTTAAGTATAACTTAATTATCATAGACAGTAAACGTTTATTGACTTTTAATCTCGAAAGAAATAAAAAAATGATAACTTTAAAGGTTTACATAATATTGCGTCGCTACGTCGAGCCAGTGGGGCAGGATTGTAACAAATCGTTCCGATAAAACCCTAGAACAAACTTTTCAACTTACGATTTACATAGATAAAAAATTATTACGACAAAACACTTTAGAACGACTGAGCCTGTTTTGCATAATTTTGTATTTTGATAATCTGTTTACTCGGCCGTGTTTTTATGCTTTTCTGGTTAATAAATTTTAGTGTCCGTAATTATATCATATATGACTATAAAATGAGCATTTACATATACATATATATAATTATCTATTTAAAAATGTATTTCTTCTAGTATAATGATAGATAATTGAATCAAAAAATGTTACTGAAATTGTTGTAGTTAGAAAATAATTATATGGAAAGTATACAAGCCATGTACATTTTACTATACAAGTTATTATTTTCTTCGGTGCTAATAAGTAGAATTATAAAGGCAACTGATCCATCTATCAGCTTTCAACGTTGACATACATTATTAAAAAGTAATGAAAAGACAAGAAGTGTACAAGCAAATGTTAAATATTCAATATATTTCAGAAGCCTCATATGATCCTTTTCAAATAGACACTATATTTATCTACTTGTCAAACACTTATTAAGAGTGTGATCTTTTTGATGTTAGGAACTATAATCTTAACCTTTTGGATTCACATGATTAATTTTGTTTCTTTCAGTGGGGATAAATCAAGTTTACAACAGTCAACTACCGGAGTTCCGCAAGGATCTGTGCTCGGACCCCTCTTCATCTTTAAATTATTTTTCCAGGTTACTTTAATTTGTTTGTGTTAATCTTCAGCGCGAATTAAATTTCCTTTATAAATGGAGTCTTGTAAACTGCCTAAATTTGAACATTGAAGTTTATGACATTCCTATGAATCGTATTTTTATCTCTCGCAATTGCGATATAAGGGGTAGATCACTCAACAAAGTCGATCATGTTAAAGACTTAAATGTTAATTTTGAATTTTGATTACTGTATACGTTATTATTTTCTTAGGTGCTAATAAGCAGAATTACAAAGGTATCTGATCCATCTATTAAACTGAACTTTATACGGCTATTATTATTATTTTACTAGCTGTCCATCAATCTCTTCGAGCTTGAATCGCCTTTCGCGTCCGCTTACAATTTTATTACAGTTCGCGTCCACTTACAATTTTATTACAGTTCGCTGTAAAACGCCAAAAAAAATCATTTTTGATTTTCTAAACTTTTGGCACACCTTGTATAGACGTATATTTTTGTCCACGAAGTACTGTCACGGTGACAGGTGGAACGACAATTTAAAGCATCTTAACGTCACTCTGACTTTTCGTTGTTGGAGTTTGAAATTTAGATGGTATTTAGCGTAATACTAAGACTTGACACTAAAAGATTCATAGTTTTATTAGTTTTACACAATGAAAGGACTAAATCATTATTGAAAATGTAATATCAGATTTATTTTAATTTTGCATAATTTAACCTGCCAATTATCATGGCCCGCAAACATACTTTTGACATACCTTTTGAGCTTTGTTATAATGCAAATTTGTGAACAATGCATGCCCATTACACAGAAGAATCAAGTTTTAAATAAAATGTTGGTATAGAATAAGTATGACTTATTACTTTTATTTATAATAGTGAATTTATAACTGGCTTCCATATTAATAATTAGTTTCATTTATCTGCTCTGAAATTGTTCCTGTCAAAGTGAGTTTGCAGTGGCATTGAGTCGTCGCCTGTAGATCGTGCTCTGGCTATGTCGGTTGCTGAGATGATCCTATTAAAATTTAAATATTTAGTAGTGACGCTGGTAGTTGAACTAAAAACAATAACCAAAAATAATACTGACCGACGTTGGAATATCTGTGTAAACATTTTGCTTACACACTGTAAAAAGAATATAATTTGTAATTGTTGGATCATTTTGTGATTTTTATTAAGTATTTAAGGGAAAATAACACAAAAAGGTAGTTCATAATTACAACCAATCCATCGAAATAAGAGCCACCAGCCTGGGACACGATCATCATCAACCATCATTAGAATGTTTGATTAACAATTTGATTTAATGGTGTATTTTCAAACATATCGCATTACATGATTGAACGCTGCCCATACTTCAAACTTTCTACTGACAATCAAACTATTTAGTAGAAGTAATTGTTGAATTAGACTGGAATATTTACTTTAGTAAATTGAATAGTTACAAAACAATTGTCATTACATTGGAATTTGATTCGTCTGTCACCTAGTAATAATAATATAAATCATATTTTAAGGTAATTGTCTAATACCGTGCCGTCAAATACTTTCCCCATTAGAGTAGGCTGTTTTTGAAGTTTTTAAGTAATCAATGTTGGTGTACATGCTAATTTTTTGAAAACTTCAAATTCTGACAGTTGTCATACTTAAATTCAAATTATAGACGCCTATTATTATTTATATGACATAACCAAACTATTAAAATTATGCACTGTCACCAACCATTAAAAAAAAAGCATGGCCGTCTCTAATGCCGGAAAGTATTTGAAGGCACGGTATATAGGCAAAACTAAAATGGATCTGATAGCACTTTTCTCATTAATATTTTAGTCATTTCGCTGTATAAAATTTGTAATTTCATATCTTTTTGTGTCAAGGTCTACAATAAATATCGATGAAGCTTAAAAACATGAACCATGAAATATCAGACAGGTGTCAGGGTGTTTAGCCTTTTTTTTTGAAATAATTGTCATCATGAAAGCAGTTCAGATTTCATCACGAACTGAAATCGATTGATCGCTTTGACGTTTTATAACCTGCAATTAAATTTTTGTGAAATTGCCAACATTAATCAAAAGTCAGATGGACTTTTTCTGACAATTCTGACGTTTCGTGTAACATTTAAGCCACCTAACGTGAATGTTGAGTTGACCAACATTTCGCGTATGCTCTAGTTAAATATATCGGTGTTAAAATAATAATAGATGAGTAAAGATGGCTACACCCTTTAACTGTTACTTAATTTTAGTTTAATAATATACTATGTTCACCAATTTTGATCAGCATCTGGGGCGTAATGCTTAAGTTATTTTTTCTAAGGAAGGGATGCTTTTGTGTAATAAAGTAGATCGCGATCTTAAAGTAACTGATAATTAGTGAATTACCATGTATGATAAATTTTTAAATCGCATTCTCTTTATATGTAGTAGTAGTTCCACGTTTAAAATAGTAATTACATTACCCTTTAAATCGTTAGATTAAAGGTGATATGTGTGCATGATGTATTCGTTTCTTTGAATTACAATTAACGTAGGGCTTCCGGGACAATAGTCAAAGGAAATAAATTTATATGACGTTCGTTGCAAATAATCAAGCTCATCAGTGCTCCATAATGTTTGTCATAAAATGTCGATATAAGTCATCAAGTGCTGATTATTCAATTTACTCTTTCCCCCTTTTTTTTATTTTATTTAGGACACATTAATTTAATAGAATACTTGCTCTTTTTGTTATTCCATGTAACCTAAGATGGTTGTATGATCAAGATTTGTTGTATCATATATAAATTTCTTTGTTTTTTAAATTTGGTAGTACTCTAACTCTATTTGTCTCAAGTTTTATGATAAACGTTGCCCATACGTTAAATTTTCTTGCAAACTGTCATCGTGGTGACAGTTCGATCTATTGCGAGAATGAATTGTCAAATTGAATGTCATTGTAGACATACCATGCCTTCAATTATTTTTTTTTAGAATAACCTACGATTTCAATATTAATTTGAAAACACTGTGGAACTTTTCAATTAATTGACTTAACTATGACAGTAGTCAAAATGAAAAACATTACTGTAGCACAGTATTCCCAAATTAATATTGATATCATAAGCTACTCTAAATTTAAATTAAAGACGCAGTATGTATATTTGTATGTAGAAAGATGACAGAGATGTGTCCAAGACATTAAAGATACGATAAATGACCGATACAATAGTAATAATAATAATAATTGATAATGCAATAAAATGTAAATATTAACGGTTATAATATTTCTTTTAGTCGACGTTAAATAGTTATTTAAGATACAAGTGTAAAAAGTCATTCTTTAGTGCACGAGCGACGTAGTTAAAAACACGAACCTAGCGAGTGTTTTTAATGTCGTGAGTGCACTAAAGAGACTTTTTACACGTGTATTTTACAACGTTTTATCTACGATCATGCCAATTTTGGTCAGAAATAGTCAATTTTTATTAATACTTGTAGTATATCGATCTTTTAATAAATGTCACTTTGACGGGTATCGTATTATTCAAGTACTCCTATGCTATCATGTAGACTGTCATGTTGGATGTTATTCTGTCACTCTATTACCTGCTATTACTAAGGAAACAACGGTATCAACAAACTTCATTAGTATGTCATTGTTGCTTCTGAAATTATTAATTTAATCTGTTAAATATAAAGTATAAAATGATTGATAATGATCATAGTGATACAATTGTAGAGATCGCACAAACGGCTACAGCGAGTCTAATACCAGAAAAATCAAGAAAACAGTATGAATTGGTATATAAACGATTCAACGCCTGGTGTATTTCAATGAAAGTGGAGAATCTTACGGAAAATGTGTTCCTTGCTTATTTTTCAAAAAGGGCTAAGGATATAAAGCCATCAAGTCTATGGTCGGAATATTCCATGGTGAAATCCCTCCTATTAGCCGAAAAAGACATCGATCTTAAGCAGTTTTCGAAGTTAACCGCTTATATGAAGCGCCAATCTGTAGGATATCGTCCCAAGAAATCCAAAGTATTCAGTAAAAATGATATATTCAAATTTATAAATGACGCACCTGATAATAGATTTTTAGTGATGAAGGTATTTTAATGCAACATTTTCTTTGAGTGGTCAGTGACTAAAATTAGACACTTTTTAATTTTAGGTTGTAGCACTTTTTGGTATTGCGGGTGCTTGTAGAAGAGATGAGTTTCATAAAATGAGCATAGATGATGTGGAAGATGTTGGTAATATGTTGATAGTCAAAATTCCAACATCTAAAACCAATAAGCCTCGATGTTTTATTATTGGCACTGAAACGAGAGATATGAAAAATATGGTTGAAATATACAGAAAATACGTCAGCCTAAGATCACCAGCAACAGCACATAATCGACTGTTTGTCAGTTACAATAATGGAAAGTGTTCTGTTCAGCCTATAGGTATTAATACTTTTGGAAAAATACCAAGCCAAATAGCTAGTTATCTGAAGTTGCTTAATCCGCACGAGTATACTGGCCATAGTTTTAGACGGTCATCTACCACCATACTTGCAGATGCAGGAGCAGATGTTCTAGAATTAAAAAGACATGGTGGTTGGAAGTCATCAACGGTGGCAGAATCTTACGTGGAAGAATCCGTTCAACATAAGGTCGCGATATCAAATCAAATTTTGGGCAGAGGTCCAGCTGAGACGGTGGCAGCATCTTACGTGGAAGAATCCGTTCAACACGAGGTCGCGATATCAAATCAAATTTTGGGTAGAGGTGCAGCTGAAGAAGCAAACTCAAGCAATGCTACTACCGATATACTTCCTTCTACATCAAGAAGTCACGAGATTCCTCAAATTCTTATTAAAAATTGTACTAATTGTAAAGTAAATGTACATATTTACAGAAATGAATAAAATATCTTACTGATATTTTTCTTATTATTCTATTAGTTAAAATTGTGCAATAAAACCCGTGCAATAAAAACTTTTATTGCACGGGTTCAATAAATGCTAACTTTTTACCCTAAAAATCATGCAAAAAGCTATCACTTTTTACATGATCGTAGATAAATGTTATTAATCGCGCCTTTGCTTTAATTTTTAAAACTACGATATTGGAAACTGTACCCGAATGACCGACAATGTAGAGTAATTACAACCGCAGTTCAGTTTCTTCTTGTTTATGAATGAAGACGCATATTAAGCAAAATGTCTCTTAGAAATAAATTAAATATTATTGTGACATTTATAATTAGTGGCAAATGAATTTATTTATTAAGACTTTGCCCACAAAGCGAACAACATTTCTATATAATTTACTGAACGCTGATATTTAGAAAAATTTTGTTGACATTCAAGTTTTGTATCAATTGTGTGCATCTTCTTCTTCTTCTTCTTCTTCTTTATTGTGGCTTTGAGTTAGACTATTTAGTCTTTTACTCTTCATCTGAGTGCGGTGAATCTTGGATTGTTGAAGTTGAATTTGATTAGCTATTGTTTATCTTTATTTTGACTAAGAATTAAAGTAGAACCATTTTAGGTCTTTTGTGTTTGAAATTTTCATTTCCATCATATGCAAGTGCTCTTTTAAGATTTTGATTTGAGTGGTTTTCCATCTGGTTATAGAAACTGAGCGCTCTTTCCTTGATGTAGTCAATAATGGTTGGGGTATTTGTTTCATTCATTATTTGATTATTTCTCATATACCATGGAGCATTTAGTATCATTCTAAGACTGGTGTTTTGTATTATTTGCAGTTTTTTGATGTTGGTCTTGCACATATGCACCCATATTGGGCATGCATATGTGAATATTGGACCTAATACTTGTTTGTAAAGTAGAATTTTGTTGTTCGTGTTCGCTGGCTTTTTCTGCCTATAAGCGGCCATAGTTGACATCTTGTTTGTTTGGTTTTGGTTACACTTTTTGGTATGTGTGTGTTATAATTGAGCTTTATATCCAGGTATATTCCCAGGTATTTAATTTCTTTACTCCATGGTATAGTGTTGTTGTTGATGGTTATTTCGTTGTCTGTTGTTTTCAGATTCCTTTGAAAGATTATTGCTTGGGATTTGTCTTCGTTTATTGTTGTCCTCCATTGTTTGAATCATTTTATCGTGTTTTCTAGGTGCGTTTGGAGTTCCTGTACCGCGTTCGTAGGACATCTTGATGTTGAGAGCAGTGCCGAATCATCTGCAAAGATGGCTGTATTTAAATATCTTGTAGGGTTTGATACTGGTATGTCGGCTGTAAATATTGTATATAGGTGAGGTGACAGGCATGAGCCCTGGGGGACTCCCGCTGTTGGATGTTTTATTGAGGAAAGTGTGTTCTGGATGCTAACTTGAAAGCAGCGTCCATAGAGAAAACTGTTCGTGGTTTTTATGATGTGTGTTGGGTAATTGTGTATTATCATTTTATATATGAGTCCCTGCCTCCAGACTTTATCAAATGCCTTTGTTATGTCGAGAAATACAGCTGCTGTCACTTGATTTTTGTTGAATCCTTCTTGGATAATCTCAGCGACTCTTGAAAGTTGTGTTATCGTTGAATGTTCTTCTCTAACCCCATGTTGATCTTCTGGTATTGTGTCTTGATTGTCAGAGTGGTACTTTATCTTCTGTAGGATTATTTTTTCCATCACTTTGCTAATGGATGGTAACAGGCTTATGGGCCTGTAGCTGCTTGGTATTGTTTTGTGGTTTTCCTGGTTTAGGTATAACTATTACTTTGTCATGTTTCCATATCTTTGGGAATGTTTGGAGTCTGATAACGGAGTTTGCTATTGCTAGAATTGACATTATTGCTTTTCGGGGGAGGATTTGTAGTGATCTGTTGGTGATGTTGTCTATACCAGGAGCTTTTTTGGGATTTAATGCTTTAAGGATTGCTTTTAGGTTCTCGGCTGTGACTGGGTCGTTGCTAGGGGAGTGGGGTTCACGTATTTCTCTGCTTACTACTTTGTTAATCTGCACTACGTGTTGCATGTCTAGTTCATCCAAGTTCGGAGTGAATTGCTCTTCTAGTGATTCCGCTAGAGCTTCTGCTTTTTCTTCTGCTGTGACTTGTGTGGAGTTATTGAATTGAAGTGGTGGGATTTGTATTTGTTCTCTTTTGATTGCCTTGATTATTTTCCATGTCTTAGAGGGGTCTGCACCTATTTCTTCGAGTGTGCTTTGCCATTCTACATTTTTCAGTTCCAGTAATTCCTTATGTACTTGATGTTGAAGGTTGTTTAGTATAGTTTTGTCTTCTCCTAGCTCTGTTCTTTTCCTTTATTAGTTCTTTAATATGATGTGGTAGACTACCTGATTTATATATCCTTTCTATTTTGATGGTATTATTTTTAACAGCGTTTGTTATTTTATCTTGTAGTGATTTTATGTTCTGTTCTAATTCTGCAGTGTTTTGTATTTTAGGAACTGCAGTGATGGTTTGTTCTAGTTCTGTTTTGTAGCCGGCCCAGTCTGTCTTGAAGGTGTGATATGTTCTTTCGGTTATGTCTTCGTTCCAAGTTATTATAATTGGATTGTGATCAGAGCTCATGACACTTTCAGTTTCTATCTTTATGGTTTTGTTAATGTTTTTACTGATTGCTAAGTCTAATTGTCTAACTGTGTGCTTCTAGGCCAAGGTGAACGTCGACAGACAAAAAAAAAACCAAGACGGTTCGGCATTTAAATGTTGTTTCATGTTATTCGTTCTATAAAATTGGTAGTACCATGCCTTGTGTCAAGTTTACGATAAAAATAGTGTATACTTCAAATTTTTTGACAGACTGTCATCGTGACACTTATACGACAATGAAAAGTTGATGTTTAACCAAATTGTCGTTCCACCTGTCATCGTGACAATACTTCGTCGTAGTGTATTCGTTCACACATAAACTTGTGAGATCGAAATGTCAGACGGACAGTGCTTAACCAAATTGTCTTTCCAATTGTCAAATGAAATTAACAACATAACATGATGAACTTTAACAAAACATGTTTTAAACTTACAGGTCATTGAGAGAATTAATTAATTTTCATATTACGCTTTAATAGTATATATATGTACTTTGTAAAACCCAATCAAAAATCTTGCTGGCTCCTAATACCATTTAACTGAAAATGTACTTCTGATTAGTTTGTGCCAACCCGCATAGTGGCATACTTTAAATGCTTGCTTTTATAACTGAATTGATAAACGAAATTACATAAATGCTTATGGGAATTTTACATATTTGATGTATTTATGTTATTTCGAAGTGTTTCGGACACATCTGACAAATAAAGAAAACTCAGATGATTCTTTATTTAGGCTTGCTTCGGTACTTCTTTCGCGAGAAGTGACGACATTTCGATGACATATATAATTTGTATTTAATATATCTTAATAAAATATAGAAAGATCGTTATATTTGTCACTGTACTTACGTGCGATAATACACTTTAAGTTTATTTTATCATATCCGTCGGCATTGTTCATATATTCATAAATAAAAAAGAAATAGTAACAATTGATAATAATAACACTAATACGTGTCTGAAAGGTACCACATTTCCTTCATAATCCCTTTATTTGTCGGCCTTCTAACATTTAAACTTGACAACCGATGGATGAACGTGAATATATATAGTCATTAATGACACGCAAACTCGTCATCGCGAGATTTTTATACCCTGCAGAAAAACCTTCAATGAGTCACACCTTCGACAGCGACAGATTTGGCACTTGGACAGTGCACTCAATAGTCGCGGAAAAGTCCACGCTTTTGGTTTCCAACCCTCTTTCCGCACTCTAAACCTCGACGGCCTGAAATTTCTTCGTCAATGTGAAACTTTTACAATTCTTTCGCGCGTGCCTGTCATACCTGACATTTTTACAATTTTGATCGGTTGTCACGTGAATCGTCATGACGTAAGCCATTTTTCTGTTAAAACACCGAATGCACGCTCCTCTTCAACGGGCGATATCTCTGCACACGCTCCACTTAGAAGGAAAATCTCTCCGTCGAGGAACAATTCAAGGTCGTCGGTAACTTCACGCCAAAGGGCAGCTTTCAATTTCGCGTATCCAGAGACGAGTTCTTCCCCCCGCGTACCCAATTATCGTCGATTTTGACCGGGTTTGGTTGCCATTGGCTACTCGGCTTTTAGTATATATAATTTCACTCAATATATTTCAGAGATCTCATATGATCATTTTCAAATAGATACTATATTTATCTACTTATCAAACACTTATTAAAAATTTGATCTTTTTGATGTTAGGAACTATAATCTTAACCTTTTGGATTTACATGATTAATATTGTTTATTTCACAGGGGATAAATCAACTTTACATCAGTCAACAACCGGAGTTCCGCAATGATATGTGCTCGGACCCCTCTTCTTCTTTAAATTATTTTTCCAGGTTACTTTAATTTGATTGTGTTAATCTTCAGCGCGAATTAAATTTCCTTTATAAATGGAGTCTTGTAAACTGCCTAAATTTGAACATTGAAGTTTATGCCATTCCTATGAATCGTACTTTTATCTCTCCCAATTATAATAAGGGGTATCACTCAAGAAAGTCGATAATGTTAAAGACTTAAATGTTGAATTTTTAGAGATGGTTAACATTATTTGCTACACATATTCAGACTTACATAAATAACACTTTAAATGTATTAGTCTCTTGTGCAGAATGGTAATAATATTATATAATGCATATATTTGATATAAATTAGGATATTACTATATAACCTGGAATTATAACTATATATTTACTCAAATCTGCTTAAGCATGTTCAAAGGAGACTTTTTATAATTGTCTATTATAAAGGCAATGGTTCTTACTCTTCTTTCGACATTGGTTATATTGAGTTTCAATATATATCTTTAATTCACAGAATATTAAATTTCAAACTTGTATTTATAAAATATTGTGTGGACTTATATTGTAAAGCCCTGCTCAATTTGTTAAATTTTTATGTTCCCCGTGTAAGCTCGCCTTATGTTAAATATATTTTTAAGGAATCTAAGAATGACATATTTTCTGCACTGTGGCACTTAAATTTAAATCTAAGCTAGAATTTAATTATTTTTTAAGTTATTTGTTGTTATGTCTAAAATTATCTTTCATTTTAATTTTCTTATTCAGGGTTGTACTTGCATATATATTATATTGTTTTAATTTAATAATATTATCCGTAATTGGTTTGTTGACAGTTGATTAATAAATATAATTATTATCTTTGGAATATAAAGCTAGTGTAATGTTCATGTCTTTTTTTATTGACTTACTCAATATAGAATAATTTTATTGTGGCCATAGTACTTTAGATTAAAAACAGCAATTACGTTTGTTGGTACCCATTCAATGAAAATTGGTGGGAAAGAAGTTTGACACGCATAAACGAAATTTCCTGAAAACCATACAAAAAGTTGCCAAATACGCCTGTATGACTAATAAAATCCTATAAAGTCGTCTTATCTGCTCACAAGTATACAATATAGTTCTTGAGAAATTAATAAATATGTACAGCATTGTAACCAATAAACATGAATGACAATTAATAACAAAATGACAATTTGACAATCAGCTGTTATGTAAAAAGTTTTAATGACCAACAGGATATAATGCAAACGAGAAATATCTAAATGTGAAAATGTGAACAATAGAACAATCGCTTCTATCTACGCATTTAATTCAACTACACAAATAACATCGACACAAATTGTACAATTAAAAGAGTAATATAAAAATTGGGAGTATAGCTGTTGTATACCATTCATGTGGGTCAATTAGAAGGTCTTTTTGAGATGAACATCTAAATTTATCACACGAATAATATTGACTATGTGTCAAAGATAATATAGAATTGTGTAAATCAAACTTGAAAGTGTTAAATAAATAAAAAATAATAAATAAATAAAATATTTGGCTTCTTTAGTGCGGTACAACTAAAAATCTGTGTGTAGATTCAGATAAAATGTGTAATTAAAACAGTATGTAGCAGTATTACCTTTTTAGTTCATTAAGTATTTTTAAAAAGTTGATTCATGAATAAATAAAATTGAAATTTTCAAAATCATATATAATTTTATATAAATTTTGTACAAACCAAATCCATCCATGTGATATTAAAAAACCGAGAGGCATTTCGAGAACACTCTCGGTAGATTGCGGTGACAAATTTACAAAGCGCAACGAAGACCCGGAATCGAGCGCACTCTCTCAAACGAAAACATTCCGGGTGTGTAGTAAAGTTGTAAATACTTAATATAATTTGCCGTTCGGCAGCCGTGGGTGCGCACATTTTCACGAATGATAAACAATTTCGTCACCATCACGTATAATTAGCATCAAATATCTTCTAGTTAATGACGGTGTCAAAGCGCCCCCAAGTTTGCATGTAGTTAGTGTGGAAAGTTTACGCCTTCCTGGAGAAGTGTTGGTTTAAGGTGGCCTGACCACCACACAGACCGGAACTGACGATCTCCGGGAAAACTCCCGGAACCCCATCAAACGTAAGATACGATGCATTTCCACCAAGATCGCATGGCTATTTCCTTCCATTAATCTCAAACATTTTTGAGACCTTTTTTGTTTTTTGATGAAAACGGCGTTTTAGTAAATGTATTTTGATTGAAACTTATTAAATATATTTCAGTCGCATTAAAATATATATTGCAAGCTGGAGTTTGTGACAGATTGTTCAAGTGATTAAATGAACATATTAAATTTATTGTAATATCTAGAAATGCGGCCTGCTTTGAGTTTTAAACTATACCCTGTCTCTCAGAATAAGAAGGAGTGATTCAAATATCGCGCCAAAATGGTTAATTTTTTTCTGTGATTTCATTGGTTCTTGCGCAGGCAAGTTTAATATCCAAAAATAAGTACGCCCATTCCGCCTTTTTATGTTTATAACCTGCGATTTTGCTTTCTTACATTTTTGGTTTGATATATTACATTTAACTGTTATTAAATAAAATCTGTACTTTTAAGTATAAAATGAACATGAGTGATCTGCCAGGTCCCAGCAAAGCGTTAGTCTCGCCGCCCAAACGGCATGATCGATTAGGACATCTATAAGCACATAACGAAAAACAAGCAGTTTCAAATATGTATAAAATATTAACGTTACAAATTCCCAGAACTGGAACAACAAAAATGATAATAAACATCTCCAGAACACTAAGTAAGTTATAAATATTACATCAATAACAATGTATTATAAATATTGTAATGAAACAAGCCCACAAAAAAAAAAGAAGCAGACATCCGGGCGACGATAAAAACCTACCAGTAAACAAGGTCATAAATCATCCACATGTGTATAATGTGTGGGCGACGGAGGGTCTGTCGTATGTTCTACAAACATCGAGAGAAAGATGGAGTTTTCGCGAATGTTTTCAGAGTCTTGTGTGCCGATATAAAAAGCGGCCGGGGCCAAGAAAGAATTCACTCATTCAATAGTAGTAGTCGCGCGCGGTATTTACTGAACAGTTAAAATAAATATAAGCGGTGCAGTTTCATTACATAAATATTACAGATATAAATAGTAGTGTAGAAATAAATACGTGCATTAATTTATTTGTAGTAGTTTTAAGTGCGATACATTTATTTTATATTTTTATATTGTGATTAGTTTTAAGTATATAAATATACAGACTGTTTCATGTTAATTGCACGAGTTGTTTATTGCGAACCCGAAAACGCTACAATATGTATTTTAGGGTTGGCAAAGTCAACTGTATATCGGATAATGAAGGAATATAAGGAGACAGACAAATTAAGGCCTCCTAAAGAACGAGTAGACAGGCATTCGAAACTTCATTAATTTGATGAATCTGTAATAAATTCTGTACGACAGAAGGTACACAGTTTCTTTTTTCAAAATGAACTTCCAATGATTGATAAAATTATGGCAGATATATCTGTGGATGAGTCCATACCAAAAATGAGCCGAACACCTCTACACAGATTCTTGAAGTTCATTAATTTCAAGTAGATGCTAATGAAACACTGATCATATTACCACATGTGCATATATATGTTATATTTCAGATATGTTAAACGTAATAAGAAAAATTTACTACTAGAAAAAGATGAAATTATCAGGTGGAGAAGAAAATACCTGAGAACAATAAAACAATACAGAGATGATGGTTGTCCAATATTTTACTTAGATGAAACCTTGTTGAACGAAGGACCTACAAAGGGAAAAGTTTGGATTGACAGAAATAACCAGTGCACGGCAAGCTTTTGTTGAAGGTTTATCAACAGGATTAAGAAACCTTACTGGTAAAGGCAGGCGATTAATAATATTACATATAGGATCTGTATTGGGGTTTGTCGAAGATGGATTATTGCTTTTTGAAGGAAGGAAAACTGCTGATTACCATGATCAAATAAACAGCAACATTTTCGAAACAAGGTTCCAACAAATATTACCAAAGTTGCCAAATAATGCTGTAATAGTGATGGACAATGCATCTTATCATTCACGCACAGTGGAAAGGCTGCCTACTTCATCATGGAGAAAAGTTGCAATCCAAGACTGGTTTAATTCCAAAAATATTCCGTTTAATGCAGAAATGATACGTGCTGAATTATTGCATCTAGTTCGCCTTCATAAAGATCACTTACTTATATAATTGATGAAATGGCATTTGCTGCACATAGAACTGTATTGCGGTTACCAGCATATCATTGTGAGCTCAATCCAATTGAGATGATTTGGGCCCAAATAAAAGGTGAGGTTGCTGCAAAAAATACAACTTTCAAAATATCACATGTGCGAGAACTTTTAACTGAAGCAATTGAAAAAGTAGAACTGAGAATGTGGAACTTAGATGGATTAGTGGATGATATTGTGGAACCATTTATTATTTGTGTCGGAAGCCAGTGACTCATACTTGTCCAGCTCAATTGATTCAAACAAGTTTATGTTGCCGTTTGGTTAATATTTATAATCACTTTTCTTTTATTTTAACATGTTTATAAAATATTCTTCGTCATTACGAACATTTTACTTTGAATGTTACAATTCAAAATACATTTTAATATATGTATATTTGTGTGTATATGTATCAACAATGGATTCAATTCAAACAACAGTGCTTTCTTTAAAATGAACTCTTGAACTTTATAGTGTATAAAGTGCAGTGTGATAAGCATATCACACTACATTAATTATTATTATTATAAAATTTTGCTTAATATACTTTTTCCTGCAGCAAAATTCAGGAGGAAATGTATTAGTTGACTGGTTTTTCTGTAGCTTCCCCTAATTCTGTAGCGAATGCTGAGAGATTACCACTGAAGTGAACTTCAGATACATAAATAGTAACTCATTGCTGATGGTGATCCGGGTAATTCATGTGGATATTCAGTCATGGGTTATTGTAATTTATAACTATTACGTCTACTATTTATATATTCATTCCATACCACTGGCAAATGAATAAATATCTTTTTTTCTGTGACGGGAAAAAAAGTTGACATTTTATCCTTCTTGACAGGTAATAAAATGTCACTTTATCAACCCGGGCATAAAGTAATCACTTTTTGCCCATGGGAAAAAAGTGCTCACTTTTTGCCCGCTTAAATTGACAGATATTTGATTATTTTACAGGTTTCCATAGCAACGCATGTGTAATGTCACTTGAAATGTCACATCGATTGATTTTGTGACTTTAATATATAGTATTTACGTGTCTTTTTTAATATTAAATCGTCGTTTTCCCCATCACAGAAAAAAATTGTGTATTATACACGGGAAAAATTAGATTTTAGCTCTCGGTAATTTATCTCCCTCCGCTTCGAGTCGGGAGATAAACCTTACCTCGAGCTAAAATCTAATACTTTTTCCCTTGTATAATAAATAACTATTATTTCATATTATATTTTAAAAGTAGTTTAATTTTACCTTAGAGTCAGTAAGATATATAGAGAGCATACCGATAGTTTGAAGACAAATAATTTGAAGCCCGTTGCGCTGCTGAAGTGATAAAATGATTGCACACTTGATGGGTCATTGTATACATAAGCTAATAAAATTTATTAAATTATATTTTTTAAAAAGAAAAAATTAGGTGTGGCCACCACACGACTTTCTAATACGTATGAGCGTTTCAAACTATACAATTTTAAGAATTTTTTTATACAAAAATTATTCAAAATCCTATTCTAAGTACTTTCATTCTCTTAATAAATCGCCATAGAATGCATACTTTGCAAGATATTCGAAAAAAATGCTACAGGCTAAGAGCAAAAGTGCTACTTCCGGTCCGAATTTTGAAATTTCATTTATACAAAAAATATTTCAAATCCAACTTTAAATACTTTTCTACTCTTAATAAATATATATAGAATGCATAATTTACGATATGTTTGCAAAAAATCGCTACTCGGTAAGAGTAAAAGTGGGACTTCCGGTCCGAATTTTGAAATTTTTTTTATACAAAAGATATTTAAAATTATCATTTAAATACTTTTATACTGGAAATGTACCTGCTTAGAAAGCATGACTTGCGAGATATTCGCAAAAAACCGATTTGCGATAAGAGTAAAAGACCTACTTCCGGTAGGAATTTCAAGAAACTTTTTCAAGACAATTTGTCTCAAATTTAATTTTGAGTACATTTGAATTATTTATACATTTGTTTAAACTTAGTAATTGACGAAATATTTGTAAAATTTGATTTTTTCACCGATGTAAACTACTACTTCCGGTCTACCGATTTTACTGAAAAACTAATCAGATCTCAAGAGGGAGATTACATATGTAAATACAAAATTTGCAATAGATATCTGCAGCGGTTTGACCGCTATCGTGATCACACACAGCCAGACACACAGACATTTTTTAAAAACCACTTTTTTGGTATCAGGGGACTTCAAAACGTGGACATCTGCAAAAATATCGAGGGTCGAAAATTTTCGTCATCACAATACTTCCTTATATTAAGTATAAGAAAGTAAAAGTGATAAAAATTTTATCGAGAGCAGTTTAATAAATAAACAGTTTTAAATCGGTACTACAATTTTTAATAAAGCAACTTGCGTTTTCATCTTACGCATGGTGGAATGAATAGTTACCCTAATCAAACAAGCGACCAAAGCTTATAGATTCGAGCGATAATTAGATTCTACCACACCCTTGTCTTGAGTTATAAGGTAATAAGACGCCAAGACAAGCCTAATTTATAGTTAACCCGTTTGTCCAAACATTATAGCCGTGGCGTCTCTTAGTTCTTCGTCGGTCTTAGTTTTGAAGTCGCTTAGGATCTTATTGACAAAAACGAACACGCTTACCTGTCTTATTAACATAAAATAAGGTAATGTATTTATAAAAAAGACGGCAATTTGATTAACAGTATTACTTTCAGTCAATGTCATATTCACTTTACATATACACATATACAGGGTGTGGAAGAAGTATGGATACAGCTAAATATTTTGAAAATTAAATATTGGAACATGCTGAAATTTGGCATACTATTAGAAATATTTAGAGACATTCATTTCAGATTTTCTTCATTTTTACGTCATTTGTTTTCGAGATACAAGGCTAACTTGATATTTTTTAAATAGCACGAGGGGTTAAATTTAACATTTTTGAAAAGAGTGTTTTTATCTTTATTCAGTGATTTTACACATACCTGCCTTAATTTGCATAAAAACAGAAATATTTTTTCATACAAATTCAATTTGGAAGAAAAATAAAATTATGTTTGCTTTTGAATTGATCTGTCGTCAACTGTTTGACAAACCCCACTTCGTCAAAAACTAATAAAAATTTTATGAATAATGAAAAAATTGTATAAATATTTTATATTACAAAATATGGTTAGAATGTCAGCACAGGAAAAATCAAATGACCAGCCATTCAATTTTTCGCCTCCGTAGTTATCCATCTATCAGGAAACGTTTCTTTTAAATATTGGAGTACTACACGACCAAAATAGGGTGGTGCTCTGTCTTGTTGAAACAATATGGTTTCTGCTGGAATGTTTCGGTTATTGTAGATTGAAATTTTTCTGGGCCGGGAAACAATATTTTGTTGTAAAAGTTTTATGTATCTTTCAGAAGTTAAATTACCAGTAATGAAAAAAAGACCAATAATATTCCGGCCAATAATTCCGCACCAAGCATTAAATTTTTTGGGGATACTGGGTATGAGCTTGCTCCATCCAGTGAGGATTTCCATCAAACCAATACCTACAATTATGACGATTAAGATTGTCATTTAAACAAAAAGTTAGGTTATAAAAACACTCTTTTTTCTAATTTTTAATTTGTTTGGTTTGATTTGTATTCACTATTTTCCTATAATCTACCATTAATTTACAAAACTCTATTCTATTTATCTTTTCTTTAATAAATAGTTTGGTATGTATACCCATAATATTTTTGAATGCTTTCTGCTTTGATTTACAATTTGTAATGTACACGTCAGTGTGATTCTATCCCTTATGCTATGTCTTTGTCCTACATCGTGTATTGGTTTGTTTAAGAATTCCATAGTTGTCGTCATTGCAGATATATGAAGCCATTATGCTCCTTAGATGGCATCGAAGCCTCTGCATGCATAAATGAAATATCTTTAATGGAGTAAATATGCATAGACTTGATGACAATAACATTCCTACTCATTAATCAATTACTTTAAATCGGTTAAATTGCACAATACACTCTCATTCCGTTTAGAACCCATGTCTAACTATTAGGTTAACACAGAGTTAAAAACAATTTGCTTGAGAAGCCTCTTTTATAATCTGTAATAATTCTGACAATAGTGGTGTCGATATTTGAAAGGCATGGTTTATTCAAGTCCAGTAGATACCAGGAGGAGGTTCACTGCTAGGAAATACGAAATCAGGCTGGAGTATAATGGCGTTGCAGCAGTCTTCAATTCCACATGCCCAACAGCTTGAAAAATTCATAAATCTCTATATTAAGATTTAGATTAAGATTATCGTCAATGAAATCTTATACTATATATATATATATATATATATATATATATATATATATATATATATATATATATATATATATATACAATATATTACAATTCTTTGCCAAATATACAAATGTATTGAAAAATTGAAAATCTTTTTGATAGTAGTGGCATACAATGAAATAAAAGTAATAACAATATGACAACTGGTTGTCAATTAGAAAGCAATGACAAATATAGTATGTAAATCAAAATGTATAAATGAAAATGTAATCAAATAAGCATAGGACAGTCGGGATTACTTATATAGTCACATCAAAAGGCTTGGGTCTACCACAATCTGTTTAGTCAATGCAATTATATAAATAACAAAGACGCAACTATGTAATGAAAAATTAAGAGTAGAACTGTTGATATTATAACAATATAGAATGTAAAATCAGTCATGTATAAATGTAAATGAAAGCAAATAAACAGTTCTAAAGCCGCGAATCTTAATTCAAATTTGATTTTACTCAAATCCCAATAGATTATTATATTTTACTTTACATATTAATGTTCATTAAACAATTTTGTACAAATTCATAATACATAACATTTTTTAACAATACAAATATTTTTGTTTCCTTCCTTTCAGATTCTACAATTATTATATAGAAGAAAAAAATTTAACATTCCACCGTTATACATAGTGAAATAAAACTTTACACAACACATTTATTACTATAATAATAATTTTTATTAAACTTGCAAACCTTTGAAAAAACATTAAATCAATATATATATACTATAAGATTTTTTAAAAAAATGCGTTTCTTAGTACACTTAAGTACTTTTCAAACATAATTAGTTAAATTGATATCAATAATAAAAATATTTATGGTCATCTTCTTTTAAGTGCTGGATATATCAACACTTACTGGCATGTTCTATCCAACGAGAATATAGAAGCGGATAATGGTATTTCTATATAAATTTTGCATAGCCCAGAGATTGTCGACATATTCAGGAATACTGAATATATGTATGCGTTTATTTGGATATATCTATATATGCTGATGTTTTCAATGTTCTCCTGACTTGTATGACAAAAAATGTGTTTCCTTATGTTAAAGGTATTCACAAGAGTGCAAAATTTTTTAGCAGGAATTTTTTAATAACTTCAAACCAATATAATTATAATCACAATTGAAAGATTAATAATTAAAGGATATAATAAATCTAAATTTTAAAAAACCTGCAAGTACATATATTACTCTGTTAAAATTTTCTCACAGACTGTATTTTTATACATTTCTTGCACAAAACTATTGTGCTTAAAAGTCCTAATTAATTTGATGTCTAGATAAATTATTGTCGCATCTACATAATTTTGTTCCCCGAGATCGATTGTTCTATTTAAACAGTGCGTTTCGCTGCTCGTTGAACAGCCCGCGGACTCAGGAGATACGAAACTAAAACGTATCCTCATCTTGTCCCGGTGACATGCGTTTACGTCAAAGCCGGGTCCGTCTTAATATATGAGAGTCACATTGACAGGTACAGGTATCGGAAACCAAAAAGATTTACAGCGGTCACAATTATTTCTTTTATCGAAAGTGAATTCACCCAAGAAAGATAACTCGAAACCGAATTTTTCTTTATTCTCTTCTTTTTTCGTTGATTTCTTTCTTCTTTTTTTGTGGGATATTAAGTAAATGAGATTTTGTACAATTTTAATCGAATGCATGTGTTATTCGATCCAATACATAAAGAGCACATAAGACGTGAAATAATGTTATATAAATAAAGGGAATGTTCAGTGGAAAAGCAGAAGAATTTTATTTAGGTATGCCTACATGCAACGAAAATTATTTCTTTTTTTAATACCCTTATTAGACTCGTACAAAAATATGTAGATATACGTCTCACAACGAGTAATAGACGTAGTGGCCAAAGAACAAGTACATTTAAGAAACCTGATATAACAAATTCGCAGGTTCTATATAATTAATGCCATTATTCATGCCAAAATATAGTAATTAAGTTAAAGTGACTTTTAATTTTAAAGCTGACTTTAGGTTTGAAAATTTATTTGATCATATCACGAATAGTTTAAAGTCTACTTCAAAATGCTATCCAACATTAATTTCTTTATCGTGTAATTGGCATTATTTGTTGTCAGATAATAAATACCTATTATTATTATTGTTATTAAAATCACAAGTAAGAAATAACCTCACATAATATACTTTTGTTGTTGACGATTTACTTCTCAAATTTCGAATCTATATATTGACTGAATCCTGTTTTTATACCGTAGGGGAATATCTGGAGGCTTTTTTCCGTGGAAAGTGATTGATATTATCATTCAAATCTAGCAATATTCTCGCTCTGTTTAATCAATTCATACGAGGGGGTACCCAAAAGTAAACGGAATTATTTTTTAAATGCTATATATTTACAAAACAACCTTATCCCCTTCAAAATACTCTCCATTACAAGTAATACATTTGTCCCAGCGGTGCTTCCACTGTTAGAAACATTGTTTGAACTCATCTTTAGAGATGGCTGCACGCTCCTGTCTCGTTCTTTTCTTGATGTCTTCAATGTTTTCAAATCGCCGTCCTTTCATGCCCCTTTTCATGCGTGGAAACAAGAAAAAGTCGCACGGAGCCAGGTCAGGCGAGTAAGGTGCGTGGGGCAGCGGAACCATGTTATTTTTAACCAAAAACTGGTTAACAGTGATGGCTGAGTGTGCAGGTGCGTTGTCATGGTGGAAGAACCAGTCACCTGTTTGCCACAAATCGGGTCTTTTTTGACGAACACTGTTGCGCAATCTTCTTAACACTTCCAAATAAAAGGTTTGATTGACAGTCTGACCTGGGGGAACAAACTCCATGTCAACAACTCCTTTCACATCAAAGAAACAAATCAACATTGTTTTGATGTTTGACTTGACTTGGCGAAATTTTTTTGGACGGGGTGACGGTGGTGTTTTCCACTGGCTTGATTGTTGTTTTGACTCTGGGTCGTAACCATAGCACCACGATTCATCACCAGTAATTACCTTTGAAAGAAAATCTGGATCAGTTTCAAGCTGTTCTTTCAGTTCACGACATGTCTCCACTCGACGTTCTTTTTGATTGTCAGTCAGAGCCCGAGGAACAAATTTGGCAGCAACGCGTTTCATTCCTAAATCTTCTGTTAAAATTCGCTGAACCGAGCTCCAAGATATTCCACTGATTTCAGACAGTTGATCAATTATCTGTCGACGGTCTGTGTGCACAAGCTCTCGAATTCTTTCAACATTTTCATCATTTTCGGGCAGTTGATGGACGTCTAGAGCGAGGTTTGTCATCAATCGACATGTCGCCATTTTTAAATCGAGAAAACCACTCATACACTTGAGTTTTCCCCATAGCATCATCTTTGTAAGCAGTTTTCAACATTAAAACAGTTACAGCGGCACGTTGTTCACTTAAATTTGCCATCATAAAAAAACGAAGCAGCAGTAAAACAGCACTAGCAAAAACGGTCACTACTGACGAACAGAACGTGCCAGGTCAACGGCCCGCGCGGCACTGAACTGGCGACGAGTTGCGCTAGGCAGGCCCTAGCGGCAGAAACCAGTACTACAAAAGCTCCACCCATGGCAATGCTATTCCGGTTACTTTTGGGTACCCCCTCGTATGTACAAATGATTTTAATACTGTTTGTTTAGAAAATGTAATTAGATGTTTGTTTGATATCTTGTCACCATTACATATAGGTACAACTGATTTTATCTATTTATGTGTTATGTCTATTTATGTTGTTTGTTATTATTATTTAGTAATTCTCTAAAAGAATTTGTTTCTTTCACTATTTGTATCTGACATGACATGTAAGTTTTGCAAACGACAGTAGTTTCATCAGGAAACGAGGTTGACGTTGTAAGGCAGCGTAAAGTTTATAATTAGGGAGAACTGTTTGAACAACTTTAATGATAATGAATTTTTTGATAGGGCCGAAGTTAAAAAAATACTGTAACGAAACCAGCAGACATTCGAGCGACAATAAAAAAAAAGGTTTTAAATCATCTCGGCGCGACTGGTAAACATCGTAAAGCAGTGAGTCATTCATTTACGTATGGTACTGTGTCGGACACAGAATGTCTATGGAATGTTCTCCATACATCGAGTGGGAGATAGAGTTTACGCGAATGTTCTAGTAATCTTCGCATGTGTATATAAGGCGACTGGGTCACCGATGGATTCATTCATTGCGGGATGAGTAACTGCGGGTTAATTCCGAAATAAGAAAGTCCTTAAGCAGTAGTCGCGCGGGAAAAGTAGAAATAAATAGTGGTAGCCAAAGAAATAAATAAGTAGTGCCGTGTTATATAAATAGAAGTGTTACATAAATACGGACAGAGATATTAGTAATAGAAATAAATAAATACCTGTGTTAATTTATTAATAGTTGTTTAAGTGTGATACGTTAGTTTTTATATTTTACATTGTTAATGAATTTTAAGTGTATAAATATACAGACTGTTTTAAATAAATAATTGCACGAGTTGTTTATTGCGAACCCGAAAACGTTACAATACTGTTTTTTCTTTATTAGAAAGAATCTGTCATTTAACTTCGCTTTCTGCTAGTGGGTGTGTATTATCATCTAAATTCAAATTCAAATTTATTAATTATCAATATCAAAAACATACCCAGATAATACAAATGTATAATTATAAGACAAAATATAAAATATACAGTCCATATCAATTGATTTTCCGTTGTATTCATAAGTAATTCCGATATAGTCAATAGAAAGTGCGGTTGTCAACTGGACATTTCTAATCTCCAAAAGAAAGTTCTATTATTCAAAATAAAGTCCGCTATGATCAAAAGAGAGGACGGTCGTTTCATTTTGGTTACACTAGTACATCTTAAAAGTATGGTTTACAATAAAAGCAGTAACGAAAGAAGACGTTTAATAATAGAAGCGTTTAACAAAGGTGAAACTTAAAAAATTTAAGCACAACCTTTGATGTTTAATACCATACGGTTCGAAAAATTGTTACACTCCTAAATCCTTAAGGCTCAAAGTAATTGCAGATTAATCGTGTTTAAGTCTGTTATTTGGTAGAACAATTGTATTTATTACATAAATTTATCTGTTATCTTAACATATTGGAGTGATCTTGATTCTGGAATTCAATTGTTAACAAGTTTTCTCAAGATCACTTCTAGATTTAATTTAATTAAATACTATTTTATTTATTTTATAATGGTCGTTGTATATAAATATTTACTAAGTTAAGATTTCAGACAATCTCAATTAAATTAATTAAAATCAAGTAGGAAAGTTATTATAAATCTTATTCATAAAATTAATATTAGAATAAGCCCTGTATATCAAGTAAATATTCATGATAAAGTGTTTTCCGTAACTTCAGAGGGGAAAAGATAGGATATCGGAAATCGTTCGAGGGATTGGCCCGAGGTATACTTGATATATGCCATCAATAATTACGAACGTGTAACACATCAATGACAGTAAATACTTAGATTTTATATTGTATATAACGTAATAATTATTTGTAACATTTACACATTGATGTCTTAAAAAGAATTTTGTACAATTATAATTGACGTAAACCACGTCAACATTTAGATCAGTATTTGTTTACATGTCAAGCGAGAGATGCATCGTTTAGTCGCAAGAGGCAGTTAAGTCGATATGCATTTTTGGAAGTAGAATCGGAATCGTACCGAGTATGACCGTAGTTTTTTGTGAGAGATAAGGTTAATATAAGTCGGGACATGATGAGAAAACAGCGAAATTGCTGGTGGAAACCGCTCTCAAAATAATAAAGACCTTTCGAAGCAGGTGCGAACCGCTTTTAAAAATATATATAAAGAATTAAACAAAAATTAGAAGTTAGAATAATTTTTCATAAATCAGGACTTGTAATATTTTCCGAAATATCTAGTAACAACTTAGAATATTTTTCAATAAATTGGAACTTGAAATATTTTATGAATCAATTTCATTTCAACTTAGAATATCTTCGATAAATAGGGACTAATAATATTTTCTGAAATATTTAATAATAACTTTACATTTAATATAAATTTCGTTTTAAGTAAAACTTATAAATATTTTAGCGAGATAAATATTTTAGGGAACTAAGATTTTTTTTTTAACACGCGATGGTATAACACTATGCGTTAAGGTGAAACATTTTAGTAATCGTAACAGTTTAGTTTTAAATTTAATGAGAGAATTTATTTATTTGGATATAAGTATAGACACTTTACGTTTGCCAATTTGTAGAAGGTCAAAAGTATTAAGTTTATTTAAATTTTGTTTGTTTGTTTGTAGAATATTTCTTTTTACTCTTTAAGGATTTATTTATATATTTTAAAATGAATATGGATGAATTCAATTAATTATATGAAGAATCAAGGTAGCTTAATTGTGTTTACGTTTTTTTTGTTTGTTTCTGCATATTGTGTTGAACAAAATTTTATGTGGTGCTTTATGCTGGTTGTTAAATTATTTTTTTTTTATTTTTATATATTTTTTTTGTGCTTGTGTTTAAAATTTGACGTGTTGGGTAATCGATCAGGGATGTGTACAATGAATTAAGTAGGTGATTAATTCATAGTATGGAGCCTTGATTAATCCTAGAAATACGAATTGGTTTTGGTGGTACTGTTTGGGAGTGAGAAAAGGCGCTAGGCAGTACTAATCAGAACAAAGTCGATATTTTAAAACACAATTTAAGCACATAGTAATAATTTAATCGATATATTACATTAAGGCTGGACACGTAGTTGTGTACGCTAGGGATATGTGCAACGAGTCGAAAGAATTTTCGAACGGAGCCCTGGCTTACCAATTTTGCGTGCGTTTGTTTTGGAGATACTGTTTGGGAGCGAGGCGCTAGGCAGTATTAACGTCAAAGGAGAGTCCATGTATCAATGTGTATATTATTTGGACCGTGGGAATTTATGATATTTTATTTATTTATTATCCAGTATAAGTCACGACATTTAGCAAAATTATATTTTGTTGATTGTTTTAACTTAAACCTTCATGAATTAGTATATAACAAATGTGTTTAGTGGAATATTCTCTGATTTAATTGATATTATTGTTTTAATTTTAATTTAATTACTGTATTTTTTTATTATTATCATAACATGCAAGAATTTAATTTAGTATATAAGATCTCTTTATCGTAATATTGATGTATTACATCATATTTGTGAAATTACACCATTATTCTTTTTGTAAGACGTTACTGTAACCTTAATTATTACAATTGCATTTATTGTTGAAACTGCAGTCACAATAAGTTAATAAATTTATAAAAACAAGTAAGTGGTTTGTTTTTTAAAAGGTAATAATCCAAAAATAATTTTAAAAAAATCAAAATGTCTGTCTAATGTTTGACTTTAAAAAAATAGTCGTTTATAGAATTTCATAAGTATTTAAAAATAACATTATAAAGAATCTCATGTAAACATTGTATGAAAAACTTCCTGGAGTATCAAATTTACATCCATCTCACGTCTACGTATACCTGGACGGTATAGTTTTAATAATAAACAATTCTCGGAGATATATTACCACTAAAATTCAAGCTGTAAAAATCGCATTGTAAAATAAACTTGAGCGAGGTCCCAGGTAAGTAACATACCGAAACATAACGAAGTGCCTTTAAAAAATGACATTTACAGCATAATAAGTGGAAAATACATAAAACTATCTCAAAAGTCCGTAACTATAAACTCATCATTTCGTTGGTTCTCTTATCTTTATTTGCGACTACAAAACTATGGGATACATTTAGTGCAGTAGATCTGTACCTAAATTTTAGAAGAAGATTTTCAGTTTTACTTTACGAAATAGAACAATGTAACTTTGGTGATAAAACCATGTGATCTATGCGTATTCAAATTCTTAGAAGAGTTATATAACATTTAAAACGAAGTTCTGTTGCTTTCGTGTTTGTCATATAACATCAAGGTGATAAATGGGAGGAAATATAAATTATTAATTCTTCACAGACCGCTTCTACCAATGCAATTTTTTAATGCACTTTAATATAAAAGGATAGGTAAACAATGACTTCTTTTTTTTCGATATCCATTGTTATAAGTTATAAATAAAACTGTTAATAGGAAGTCGGCTTTCTGGGAGTTGATTATTATTTTTCATACCTTAAAATTCAATTTTAAGGGGTTAACGCGGATCAATGGGAACGAACATTAAACAGTCCCATGACGAATTTGAAGAAATAGCAATTTTACCTCAGCAAAAAATAACCTGAAATTACTGATGCATTTTAAATTATATGGTCACTTACCTAAAATGTCATTAATTTTGAATTTTTTGGAATATACATAAATGTTATGTATACAGATTCCGTATTCATTTAAAACAAGGCAAATATTTTTTTGGTAATCTTGTCTTTTAAATAATAATTTACAAATTCTGTTTCTAAAATTACATACATTCTTAATTAATTTCGTTAATTCAAAAATAGATAATATACAGGGTGACTCAGAATGAAATTCGATTTTGTCTTTTATGTTTAGGGGAAACTGTCAGTGTCAGTTTATTTTTACTGCCACCATTCGAATTATCGTTTTTTGGATTTTTTTTCCCAATGGAATATGTTAGTTATGAACAGCGTGTGTAAAGGCATTTTACGAAAATGCTCGTTCTTACGTGCAAGTCCAGAGAGCGTTTGGAAATCACTGCAATTTCCGTTTTAATTCAAAGTTGTATCGGATTCTCCATTCCCCATCCTCCATCATCGGCCCATATATTTTCCTTAGGATTCGCCGTTCCCATCTTGCTAGTAGCTCCTCTCTTTAATTAACCAATGGATACGCAAATTTTAAGTAAGTGGTTCTACAGTTTGTGCTAAGCCCTGTGGCCACAGAATATCTGTTAGAAATAAAATCAACATCTAAGATGTAAGTGCTGCTGTACGCCAAAATCCACATCGTTCGATAAGAAAGCACACGTTTGCTTTACATTACCATCCTTACAAGATCCAAACTTTGAAGAATGATGATCACCGTAGCTGCCCTAATATTGCTACTTTGATGCAGGAGTTTAATGATTTTGATAATATTCTTTTAAGTGACGAAGCCGGCAAATCCAAGAGAAAAACATGCAATCGCTTTGCACACTCCAAAAGTAACTGTTTGGGCAACAATGTCTTCAAAAGGCATTACTGGTCCGTATTTTTTTAAGAATAGTCAAGAATGATCAATCACAGTAAATGCAGAACAATATTCTTCGATGATCCGCAATTTTGTAGGATCAGTATTGCAACCATTTGAAGAGTTTGATAATCGCACATGGTTCTAGCAGGATAGCGCCACAAGCCATACTGCGAATGAAGCTTTAAAGGCAGTAAAAATGCTTTTTCTTGAAAAACTAATTCGCATGGACTGACCTGCAAGAAGGTGTGATTTGGCACCACTAAATTTCTTCTTGTGAGACTACCTTAAATTTAAGGTGTGAAAATCCTCCGGCAAATGTAAATAAACTTAAAGACCGAATACTGGAACAAATTATTATTAAAATGTTCAAAAACCAATGAGCTATTTTATTTTTAAAATCGAAACACCCTTTATTTTAATTATAAAAATTAATCGAATTTGACCAGTTTACAAAAAGGGTAACCGTTGTGATATCACTAATTGTAGACCCATTAGTATTTTAAGTAACTTTGCCAAGTTGTTTGAGTTGTTTCATGTACCTATCAGCAAATAATTACATAATCTAAAATGTTACTTGCACCCCGAGAACACGGCTTCGTGCCTGCACGATCTGCCACTACTAATTTCGCTGAAATAACGCAATTTATAAGCAAAACTATGGATCAACGCCTTAAGTTGATGTTATTTCCATTGACTTTGCTAAAGTCTTTGGTAGCGTTGTTTCTCCAAAAGCTTGATGCTTTCGCTTTTTCGATTGGTTTGCTCTAACTCTTGTCTTCTTATCTTTGTCATCGGTCGTGTTACGTATGCTACAACGGATTCCAATCTGGTCACTTTACAACTACTTCAAGTATTCTGCGGGGATCAAACCTTGGTCCCTTGCTATTCAATATATTTATTAATGATGACTTAAAGATCTTTATGGAAATAAGAAGTGTTGAAAACTGTCATTTACTTCAGGACAATTTGCGGATAGTTTAAGATTGGTGCCTACAAAATAAAATATTCTTAAATGTAGAAACATGCGCAATAGTCACGTACACTAAAGTCACCAACCCCGTTGACTTGTAGCCATTATAGTAAACGAAGTTACTTCTTTCAGCAAGGTAAGAACCAAGAAGTGTTAACAGTGAGTTGCTGAAACCGAACAAACATATTTTAGTCAAGAGAGCGGCATGCTCAATGGTGTCGAAAACTCGAGAGAAGTCAGTGTAAATTTGATACTGCTGTATACCGTTTGACTGAAATAAAAGTAGATATAGGGAAACACAGACACGCACACATGTGCATGCAAACATGAAATGGAGGGGTACGATAATAGGGAATACAGATGAGTTCATATCGGGGGGACACCGGGTACCGAGACCGAGGCTTCAGTGCAAAACGTTGAAAGCTAGTATGCAGACGTTTTCTTTAAGGAATTGCTCCGCTATTTTGGTAATTGATGTATAATGTATTAACATTGAACTGAAACAAAACTATAAAAATTGTAACTAAAATAAAATTCTCACATTTAAAACGAAACAAAATATTATAATGAACTATACAAATAAATTTTGCACGTCTTTGTACGAATTATCCTTCGCATACCATAACACAATCTGTATTTTTTCCTCGACAGCTAAGGGCATTTCATTTTAATATTTGCGAGTTTGCTCAGACACAATGTAATAAGTTCACGCTCTAAAGATACGGAACGAATAGCATGTGGGCATGGTGTTCGCTCTCTCGGTTTACCCACACCACCATAAGACCGGTGGTATGGGGGGCCACATTCTTGAACTGTTGTATACATACATACATAGGTACATGTTTATGTGTGTGTATTTGAAGATGCATATTAACTTTTAAATACGGCAATCTGTATATGTTCATATAGTATAGCCTCATACACCTTGGCAAAGTTTGGTAGGATTGATATTGGTCTATAATTATTAATATTGGTATTATCTCCCTTTTTGTGTATAGGACATATACAAGCTACCTTCTAGGACTAAGGAAAGACAGATATCTGCAGAGATAAATTAAGTATACTGCAAAGAGGCTGAGCAAAAATAGACGCACAATCACGATGCAGGAAGCTGGGAATATTATCATGTCCGGAGGTAAAGCTATTCTTTGATTTTTTCAGCTGTTTCAGTACATCAGAAAGATCAGAAATGCTAACTTCCTTTTTAATTTAATTAATAACAAAATAGACTCATCTGCTCTGCTTTCGCAATTGACGCGATCATCTAAATCTATCGTTTTACCCAGACGTAGAACAAACATTCTCTTTAAAGCACCACTTACACAAATGATGACTAATATTATGAGCATTTATCTGGATCCGTTCAGGTAGCTGTGTGGTTTGATTTCTGGATTTTTGTTGCAATTTCACTGGACTCTGACTGATTCATGACAGACTTTTTTTTTGTTGGTTTCTTCAGAACATTAGTTATTCTTTTTTTATTTTATTTTTTTGTATTTCTACATTGTATAGAGCAGGTGCTGTGAATTATTTTGTAATAATTATCCTGTAAATGGAGTATTCTATTAGACAATAAATACATTATTATTATTATTATTATTATCAAAAGTATGTATTTATGTCTTAGTTTGGAGCAAGTTTTAAATACCAACATTTTCAAAATTTGGACCAGAAGTAACACTCCATCTTAACAAGAAACAGTTTTATTCAAAGATCTAGCAAATGATTCATTCCGCACTAACTTATAAAAAAATTGCAACAAGTTTTTGTATGAAACACATCACATTTTTTTTGATTTTATTTGCACTTTATGTTTTTGAATTATATTTATTAGTCTATTAAATGTGCTTAGTATAATTATTATGTACAGCAGTGACGGCCCGTGATTTTTTGGGACGGGAGGGCACCGAGGAGATCCGAGTATTTAATATCAAAAATTAAGTACAGACAATAAATAAACTCAATATGTTATTTAATTAACTTGTTTGAAAATAAAATCCATTCCCCGTTCCTTACGATCAGCAAAATGATTAATAACTAATTCATTGAAGTTTGGTGTTGATGTCAGTAATTGTTTTTCAATGGAACACATTGCTAAGGCACTTAGTCTGCTTTCCTGCATGGTATTTCTAGAAAATGATTTTATTCTTTTCAAAGTAGAAAAACACAGTTCACTTTCAACTGTTGTCATCGGTGTGGTGCAAATTATTTTCAATAGCTTCACAGATTCGGCAAATGTAGTTGTTCAATTATTTTCATAGTAACATTGCGGCAATGTTAGAGCAGATGAAGCAGTATTAAAATCTGGTCTATTATACAAAACTACCAATTCATGCTTAAAAGCAATTGATTCAAAATTAAAAGTTTTCACGGCCATTTGGATTCAGTTTCGAGGAAAGAATTTTGATATGTTATGATAGGTGATCACTAAACAAAAGACGGTCATCAATATTGTCAATAATAATGTCCCACACACGGGAATGTTCCTCCTTTTTTTTTCATCGTTATCACTATTTTCATTGTAATAATCGTTGAGTTCTTCACAAGCTAAATTGACGATTTAAATGATGACACACAAGACTTTATTTTAATACTGTCAATTTGACGACGTTGTAATTGGTGTAGAGAATTTCGCATGATTAAATTAAAAAAGTATAACCAGTAATTGAAATCATAATCATTTAAAATGTTTTTCAAGCCTACAGCTTTCCCTATTGTCGACTGGTCACTAGATTCATCATCTATGACACTCACAACATATTTTGAATTAAAGTTCCATCTGGTTAGTGCAGCCCGCGGAAGTCGATTTTTCACAACCTCATCAAATATAACAGTACGCTTTGGAAATCTTGTACAAAAAGTAGAAAAACCATCTAGATTGCAAAAGAAAACTTTCACTTGTTTGTTATGTGAGGCAGCCCGTTCAACTATCAGATTTAACTGGTGCGCGTAACAGTGAATATAATTTGCATTTTTGTAAATATCTTTAATTTTTTCCTGAACACCGTTGTTTTTACCCCTCACTACTGAGGTGCCATTGTAGCTTTGGGATATTAATTTTGCAGGCGTATCGAACTATAAAAGCTAACTGGGAAAATGTAGCCGAATCTGTCGTCTCGTCTGCTTGTATAGCGATATAGTAGGCTTTGTTAATTTCGTCTATAATCAAAGTGCGAGAAACTTCGTAGATACTGTCCAGCAATTCATTTTGAATGGTTTTTGACAAACCCATAAAAACTCTATTATTAGACTGCCTTGTGTTTCGTCATGGCCTCTTAAGGCGATTTCAAACGTGCCACAAAACTTAATGCAGTCTATTAAATTTCCAATAATATGTCTGTTTTTACTGACGTTTTCATTGTGCTGAATTATTATTATATTATTATAAACATACTAAAAGCCAAGTCGCCTTGGTTACGAACCGAACCGTTAAAATCGACAAAAATCAGCGAAATTGTGCAAAGAACTCCTCTCTGGATACGCGAAATTGAAAGCTGTCCTTTGGGGTGGTTGTACGGACGACTTTAAAGGGTTCCTCGACGGAGAGATTTTCCTTTTTAGTGGAGCGTGTGCAGAGATATGGGCTTTTAAAGGGGAGCGTTCAGTCAATGTTGTAACAGAAAAATGGCTTACGTTATGACGTATTCCCACGACAATCAAAAAATCCCGAGAAACGTCAAACTAACAGGCGATAGCATATGTATCCCATGTTTCACTTTTGAGATTGAAATTCCAAATTTTGAAGGTTTCGAAGGCCCAACAAGACTCGGAGTCTTAAGAAACCGGCTTTTTAAGACCGTTTACATGCTTATTGCAAGTCGACAGTCGCGCGCAATCGAAGGTACCTGCAAATTAAAGTTCGTTTGCAGACGAATTTGGTCAGAAAAATGGCCGATTAAATGTGCACTGATATTAATGTATTCTGGACAGGCGAAAAATATATATCAAATTCATGTGCACTGCCGATCAATGTATTACGGTCCGGCGAATGTTCGGCATCTCCACACAATACATAAGGGTCCCGCTTAATTTAATATTTTTATCTATAGAGGGGTTGATTAATATTATAATAATGATTATAAATTTGAATTAATATACGATAATTCCAGAACGTGTGTTTCCTTAAAGGGTAAAAGGAGGATTGCTTTCGACATTTATGTGCCCCTACGAAATAATTTTATTTAAACGATTACGCAAACATACACAGTGGGCAGAGCTGGTATTTAATCTATATGCAGTGTTCAGCTGGCACATTATATTTACTTTCCCGAAAACTCAATATTCTATCATGTTACTAAGATGTTTTTCACTTACTTTATGTCGTTTTACTTTTTCACCAGTGTTTTAAATCCCTTATAGCTTTAGAAGTCCAATCAGGGTCGCTTTGTGGAGAATTCATAATTAAGCACACATAACAAAAAAAATCATTTCGCACATTACACTCACACAACCAGTCTGATACACTGTTAGAACTTCTGTTGAATTTTCTCGTCACGGTTTTATTAGTTTTCAAATTGTAATCTTCTAGTTTAATCAATAAATCTGGTCTTAATGTCATAGCTCAGAGTGTTATTTTCTATCATTTCGATTATGTTACTAACCAATTCATAGTTGTATTTGCACCGATAGAAATTATTGAAAAAATCAGAAAAATTACATACAAATTAAGTATTTATAATTAATTTATCTATTAGAAGAAATTTGACACGGGGGGGGCAGTGCCCCGTTGCCCTCTCTGCAG
The DNA here is from genome assembly GCA_963170755.1 of Amphimallon solstitiale. NCBI lineage: Eukaryota > Metazoa > Arthropoda > Insecta > Coleoptera > Scarabaeidae > Amphimallon > Amphimallon solstitiale. The sequence goes on from OY720679.1 coordinate 135,641,921, forward strand.
CAGCCGCCACTGATGTACAGTTCTGCAATAAATACATTAATATTATTCTTATTTATTCGAATATCATGCCCATTAACATATTAACGCTCTACAGGTAAAATTAAAAAACACATCATAATAATGACAAGATAGGTACTGCAGGAAACTGAATTTTGAACGCAGTGGCAATTTGTTCCCGTTAATAGACTTTTGGCTTTGACCGAAAGGGAAACGTAACAATACTTTATTACAAAAACGGCGAGGGTAAAGAAAAATTAAAATATTCGTCAACCGAAAAATCCAAGGACCCACTGTGCGAAACGCAATATTAAAAAATAAACACAATTATTTGGAGCTTTTGAAATTCACCGATGTTGCTAATAAAATACATAAGCCAGAGTGTAGCAAATAGGGCCCCTTTTCTGCGGGAGAACATGCACAGAATTCGTCCAGTCACGCCGGCTGCTACTGTTCATCCGATTCATAAAGAATTAGTTTCTCCAATGTCGAAATGAAACAAGGTTATATACTCCTTCGGCATACAATACATACGTATACACCTCTGTATGTTTAAAATTTTTCACAATCGGTGTGATGAGGCATTTTTCAGATGACGATAATGATAACTTATGTCACGCTGGATTTTTTGCTCTTTATAGGGTGGAATTTTTGTATTTCTGTGTGTGCCGACGCTAATCAACCATAGCTACGTTATGCTTTAGAGAAAAATGAAACCAATCTACATGTTATTTCAAGCACAATACAAGTTTAAAAACAAATTTTCACATATTATTGTCATGTTTGCTGTCGATTAAAATTTATGAATAACGATATTATATTACACACGTCAAAAAAAAGGAAGCATTATATCTCGCGCAAAGCTGTCATGTGTGGATATACCAGACATATCTGAAGAGCTCTTAATATCAGTTAAATTGTAAAACCTAAATTTAAAACGAAATAAAAAATTAACTTATACCGACCGACAATCGAACACATTGTTACCTCTGTTATAAACCAATTAATTTTGAGCTTATAACTAAAACATAATCGTATGCCATCGATTACATAAAGTTTAACACTTCTATGGCATATTTTTTATTTTCGGTTTAACTTTAAAAGCCGTTACACTTTCTGTAATATTTGCATCCATTTTAGAAATTAATGTACAATAATACATTATCCGTTGAAAATGATGAATTTCTATTCATATCTATAATTATTTCTTTTTTCTTTTGAATGTGAATACAAAGATGATTAGATTTTCAAATTTATTTTGACGAAAAGATATAAAATTATTAATTATCAGACTTATGTTATCAGCATCATACAAGTACACGCTTTTCCACTATAGCGGGTGTCCCAGCGAAGGCAATTATTTTTCATTTATGTAAAGTGTTTTACAATGCGATACGATTACAACAACCGTCAAACAACTTATGCTTTTTTTAATTAGAATGTCATTTTTTAACATTTTATTATAACCTTTGAACTGTCAGTTTACGTCAATTATTAGTCGATTTTCAGCTATATCTGACACGGCGATATTTCGTCAAAGATTGTCCAACTTTGGAAAAGTTGCTATAGAATAAAAGTAAATTTTGAAATACCTATTATGGCCTTAATTAGTAGAGATATCATTTCAGGACGTAAAAATAATTTAAAAGCAAAAGTTAAAAATTCTAAAAAAAATTAAACAATAAATTAATTATAGATATAGAATGTTATATCTGAATAAAACAGATTACAACTACTTATTTTAAAAATATAAGTGTGATGCATGACTTTCATTACATATAGCATACCTTATAATAGTAGGAGAAAAATTGAAAATTGATTAATTAGCCATATATGAACAATATCGCGGTCACTGTTTGTTAAAAACTTGATAAAGCTTTAAATTTTATTTTATAGGTCGTATTCAAATGCAGAAGAGAGGAAGAAGGCGATACATTTAAACACGTACATGTTTTGTACATTTCAAATGTTAAATTATACGCACGTCTAACAAGTATTATTTATGCCTTTATACATATAGTAGCTGTGATGCCTAAAAACCGTAACTCACAGTATGTGTTTTAAGATACATACTTTAAAGTAAATTTGAATACTTGTAGTCACCCTTTTACTGTTTCAAGTTCTTCAACTGAAGTTATAAACGTAAGTTTGGCATTTTTATAACATTTTTATACACTTAGTTGCAATAATTTTGAAATTTGCGTAATTCCTAAATTATCAAGCTTGTCACATTCAAACGTTTAAACATTTTGTTAAAAATTACTTACTTGTAACAAGCAAATATTATAATTAACTCTTTCCCTTTAATTTTAGTTATCTTATGTGTAAGGCAAGTGATATGTCAACTGATATTACAGTCTTATAGATATTTATTTATGTGCCGAAAAATGTGCAAAAATCCACTTTTAAACATTTGTCGGCTTTCTAATGTTCAAACTTGACAACTGGTTGAGGAAAGTGAATATTCTTTCTCGATAGTTTTTCGTATTCCATGACACATTTCTCGGTTATTATAAATGTCCATATTTATTATTTAATGCTATCAATTCGAAGCATTTATCAGTTGACAAAACACATTGTATTGCACGACTGATGCTATTCTGCCAAGGTTAATTAAACGTCGGACAGATCTTCCGTCTTCAAATTCTGACGTTTTCTGTAACATTAGAGTCAACCTAAAGTGAATTTTGAGATGTCACATGTCAGCTGTGCCCAACGACCTCCATATTGAATGCCGGGATTTCGCGTAGATGCTATTTTGTCTGTCAATTGTGACGTTTCCCTGCAACTGATATCGCGAACTGAAATTGACTGGGAGCTACCCAATATAACACAAAACATTGAATAAAAAAGTTTAGAATAAATTTTAGAATTCGGGTATCCATGTGTATTGAGTCGCCAAATTTTACGGCTGTAAGTGCGATAGGTTCGTCTTGACTTCCCACACATGCACGCAGGCACGCACACAAATACTACAAGTATAGATTTCATGTTAATTTTTGAAAGTTTTAGAATTTTTGACGATACACATCATATCCAAGAAATATTGGAAAATCCATAGAATATAACAAAATGTATAGTTTTTTTTAAACATAAATTCACATAATTTTATAGAGTCTCAAAATTATAAAATGATCAAATTAAAAGTCAGTGGAATCGACGTCAAAAAACCAAATTCCTAAAAATGTTCAAATTGATTGGGTTATTATTATTTTTCTTTTGAACACACGTGTATAAGATATTTTGAACACTTTTGCTTTAGAAAGGTCGCCACAAGCGGCTCGTTTTTCATATTTCGCTATCTGCATGATTGGATACCAATAATGGACATTACCGCTTCGCTGGGACACCTGTATATTACTAATTAATATGATGGATGATAGATTTTTTATATAAAAGATAAAATGTTTATATGTAACTAACATTTAGAAATTCATTATTTGTGTATTTATTTATTTATTATTACAAATAACAAATAATTATTGTAAACAAATTAAATTAATTTCAATTACTGCTCCCGGTCAGCTTATTGCTGGTATTGAGGGAGAATTGTAAGTTATATTTGACTTATTTAACTTATATTTTTCATATTTCAATTTTTCGTTCCTTGGTTTCTGACTCCACTGGGCCACATTGCGTCCCAGTCGAGAGTATCAGAATATACTAACATGTTCTTCCGCATATATTGTTACTTTGATTTTGAATACCCTGAAACTCAAGCTCTTTATTTCCGAGGGATTTATTTCCGAGGGAAGTTTATTAAATATCTCTATTGTTCCAAACTGAAATATTTATTCCCACTAAAGACACGAACAATAAACTATTATAAAATGCCAACTACTCTTTCTTATATTTATTTCGCAAAATTTGCCATACTCAATGAAGTTTAATAAAATAATCTTGATAGTACTGGATTTACCATTTATATATAAAACAAATAGCTGTTTAATGAATTGTGATTAAATTTGAACAAAACCGTTTTTTTAAGATTCCGTTTCATAAATGTTTAACCTATTACAATTATAAATATAATGGAGAACTTGAGGAATTTCGGCAAACACTTTTGCAATCTACGAGAAAAAACCCCGCACACGAAGAAGAATCAACACAACGGCAAAGTTCCGTAAAAAGTAAAAGAGGACACTTCTCAGACACAAGCGCACACCATTGTCGTGGCAATCCGAGAAAAATAAGCATTTGAAAAATTGGGACGTATATGCCCAGGTACTTGTAACTGCGATTTAAATTGGTTGATAAATAACCTATCTAGGATTTCTGTCTGTGCGTCTCTCTCTCTCTCTCTCTCTCTCTCTCTCTCTGCCATCACCACCGAACTCTAGGACACCTGACTCTGTCCAACCCAACGTGGTTTATACCTGGTGGTGATCTTGATGGACGATCGTCTGTACAAGGCTGCCTGCCACACGGAGCACCGTTTAGCACAACTTTAACCCTTACCTCACTTAGCTCATCGTTCTCGTATGATGATATGCTTCATGAACCGGGCACGTCACATAATATTGTCACCGATACCTTTCGTCTTATTATTGTTCGTGTATGTTGATCTCGTTGTATTGTCTACGTAGCTAACTCTTTTGTTGGACAGCCCGGCCGATGTTCTTTCAGAAATGTTTGATTTTTATCGTACAGGCCGGTTCTTATTTTTAATGACTTACATAGGTCAAGACAAGTGTGATTTATTTGTTTTCTGTATTGTGTGTGTTTCCCATTATCTCTTTGCGATAGTTTTCCCATTCCCACTTTAAATATTAATGACAAATGTTAAATGTTTCTCATTCTCTGACTGTAAAGATTATAATATGCGACACACCTGCCTGAAGAACTAAACCTTCACAATTATTTATAATAATATGTAAAATATTGCGCCTCAGTACTTATCACTGATAACTAGGGAAAAAATGATAATTTGAATTGTGGATGAGCAATAAACATACAGAGTTCGGATGAGAAATATTATGAATTTTGTTTTAAAATCCACCGAAGCATTGCGTTACTTTTTGCTCATTTCAAAACATCATAACTTCTTTGTATTTTGACGTAATGAAAACCTCTAAATCGATCTTAACCCAAATTGAAATCTATCAAATCGCTTAAGAATAAGAAGACAAAAAAGAAGAAGAGGAAAAAGAAAAAGAAGAAGGTGAAATGGAAGTAGAATATATTAATAATTTGCAATATTTGTAATTTTTTTGTACTACAATATAATATATATTACATGCCTTTACGATCTCTTGAAGTTTGTTTTATCTATGCATTTCGAATATGTTATCCGAGTATAAACTTGTACTTTATTGTCTGTTTATAAACTCTAGAGAATGCATTTGTGTAGCTTTCACAAATATCTACATTATACAAATGCGAACATTGCTTTACTTTTCATCACACACTTTCCCAGCATTTTAGATCAAATTTTATCATAAAAAATACAATGATTTAAAGATCGCACCAAGTATAGTTTGCATTCCCGATTTTTTTTAATAAAATAATGTTAGAAATCAGAAATGCAATATTTCTTTTGGCCCAAATTTTGGGAAGTATGTATATTGCGTAATTTACGGGTGCGTAAATGATATTGCTCGAAATTGGATTATGTAGAAACGGTTTGACATTTAGATTTGGCATTCTGATATGAGTTTTATTTATTTTGTTCGACTGGTGTTTGTCGGAGTCGGCCATCTTGAATTTCTTCAAATGATTTTATTTTTATTAGATTTAATTAGTTTTCATTTGACAGGTAATTGATTTATGTCATAAAGCAATTCGAATAATTGTTTTTCTCATGTAGAGTTCCATGTCAAATACAAAAATGAGGTGTGGCCACCACACGAATTTCTTATACGTATGAAAGTGTTACTTCCGGTCCGAATTTTGAAATTTCATTTATATAAAAAATATTGCAAATCCAGTTCTAAATACTTTTGTACTCTTGATAAATATATATAGAATGCATAACTTATTTGCAAAAAATCGCTATTCGATAAGAGTAAAAGTGGTACTTTTGTTTATATAAAAGATATTGAAAATTATGTTTTAAATACTTTTATACTCGTAACGTACTTGTCTAAAAAGCATGACTTGCGAGATATTCGCAAAAAACTGATTTTCGATAAGAGTAAAAGACCTACTTCCGGTTGGAATTTCGAAAAGCATTTTTAAGACAATTTGTTTCAAACTTAATTCTAAGTACATATGAATTCTCTATAAATTTGTTTAAACTTAGTGATTGACGAAATATTTGCAAATTTCGATTTTTTCACGGAAGTAAACTACTACAAGAGGGAGATTATATTCGTAAATACAAAATTTGGAATTGATATCTAGCGATTTGACCGCTATCGTGGTCACAGACAGATAGACACACAGACATTTTTTAAAAACCACTTTTTTTGGTATCAGGGGACCTCAAAACGTGGACATCTGCAAAAATCTCGAGGTCGAAAATTTTCATCATCACAATACTTCCTTATACTACGTATAAGAAAGTAAAAGTGAGTTACAATCACTGCTCAAATTGTACATTCTCTTCTTGAGAAACCAAATTAAATTTTGCTTGTCATTTAAAAAATTGCAAGATGGCTGCCTTTGATAAATACCAGTCGAACAAAATAAATTAAACTTGTAAAAAAATATGGATAAGTATGTATAATTAAACCACACCAAATTTCAAATCTATGTGTCAAACAGTTTCTACATAATCCCATTTGGTGCTATTTACACGCCCTGTATAATGTTACATTAACAACAATAGAAAGTATAGTCAACACATCACAAGCCTTGATTTAACAGCACAAAATTCTTGATTCAACAAAACTCTTAAGTGGATTAAGGTAAGTATATCTTGAATATACTAAAGTATGCATTGTTTTAAAACATTGCTTAGTCGTTTTAACAATAACAATATGCTTCTTTTGTTATTTTGACATTCCTGTCTCTTAAATTGAGAGAAAAGAGAAGTTGACACAAATTCAGTTTTCTGTTATTTGTATATTTCATCATCTTTCCAGTACACAAATTTGCATTGTATGAAAAAATTTTTTGTTAACATGTCATTTATGTCTATTCTGAACAAAAATATGTATCCTGAAATTTTTGCGCGCATTGAATGTAATATTATTTTTTTTTGACTGAAGCAACAGGTTTTTGACTGAAGCTATCAAATTTAACATGATGATAGTTATATAGTGAACACTTCAGATGGATTGCTAATAGGTGACTAAAAAAAGGAGTTGGTCGTATGCATTTTGCGATAATTCAACAAATTTTTTCTCTCGGTGTATGCAAGTTATACAATATGGTAATAAAGTAAAAGATTTATTCAATAATTTTGTTAATATAAATTTTTTGAAAAAGTCTGGAAGGAATATAGTGATTTTAACTAAGGGAAATATTTTCAGTCAATTTTTTATAAAGTCAGCCTGTAATTTTTTTAGTTGATTTCGTAATACTTTCTATTCCGTATCTATCTAGGGATGAACTTTTATCATTTACTAAATCATTAAATAAAACTAACTCATCGGTAGTAGATTTTGTTCCAGTAAAGTTCCCCAAAAGCTGCGGCATCATCTTTCTCATATAGTCAACCATTCTTTCATGAGGGGCTATTTTCTAGATTATTTAAAAGTTGAATTTATTATTCCTATTTATAAAGAAAAGCTGTCCTGATAACATAAATAACTACAGACCGATAACCTTATTGAAGGATTTTGCTAAATAGTTTGAAAAAGTAATGCATCAGCGCTTATTTAACTTCTTTGTGGAACATCAGTAAATCTCAGCATTGTTTTTTCAAAGCCAAAATTATGAATCCGCACTGTTTAATTCCACAGATCGTTTGTTCGCTGCCCTTGAAAATTAAAGAACACCGTGTGGGTGTTCTTCTCGATATTCTTGATAGTATTGAACATCAATGCTTATTTCAAAAGCTGGAACTTTACGGAATTAGAGATATTGCTCTTGCTTGGTTCAGTAGTTATTTATCAAAGAGGCAGCAAATTGTTATTCTCACTAGGGATGGTAAAATAGTTCATTCTAAGACTGAAACTATAAACGAGGGGGTACCACAAAGTACCATCCTAGGACCTCTGCAGTTCTTAATTTACTTTAGTGACATCTACTTCCTAAATTGTACCTGCAGGCCAAGCTCTTTTGTAATGAATTATGCCAATACAACTCTTTTTATGGAGACTGATAGTTTTAATCAATCATCAAATCATGATAAAACAAATGTAATGATCTTCAAATCTGCACGACTTACTTACCCAGCGCACATAGAGTTCAACAACTGTAAATAGCAAAAGTCCGGGCCCGTTTGCTCGCGGTTTTTGTCGATAATTTTTTTAATTAAAAACAACTCATAGATAATTATGCGAAAAACTATACCGTTACTGCTACAGTATTTGTTTAATGATAGAACTTATAAGTGAATATATACTTCGTGCCGCCTATTGCAGCGGTTACCTGTATATTAGATTTGGCATCATGGTCTGGCGTGGTAGTGGCGATCCGTCTAAGACCTTTATAATAAAAAACTAATCATTAGTAAGAAAATAAAATGTTATTGCTGCAGTGTATAGACAGGGCGATTTTACTTCAGTGCTACTGAAGATGACAACATAGTTGTCGAAATACTTACTATACAAAAATAATAATCTTTTGACAGTTTTTGCTATTTATATTTACGAGTATGAAGTACTAATACCCTACTTTAAAAACAGAACTGTTTGATAAAAATGAATACGATACCAGGCATGGAGATCGCTACTGTTATCCAATACACAGACTTACTCTGAGTGAGAGTGGTTTGATGCATGCAAAAATATTTTTTTTAACAAATTGCCAAATTGTTAAATACTTAATTAATAATGCTAATTGCCAAATTGAAGTGCTCCCATCTATCAATGGATAACTAAACGTCTTGAACATTCTTAGGGATATTTAACATCAGAGTAATTTTGTCGTCTATTAAATCTACAGTTGGTATTCGTCCACCTTCACTGTCTATATTTGAAAGATAATTCGATATTAAACTTTAAACAACATGTGTAATATAATATAATATAATATAATATATGTGTAAAATCAAGTGTTTTAAGTGTCTAGTGAATGTGAACTTTATCAACAGTAATGCTCAAATACGGGTAGTTCGGTTTACAGAGAAGAGAACTCTGGTTCGGTATGTTTTAGCATGTTTATTACTTCAATATTCATTTTATATTACCTTCTAGCATTAAGAGTAAAAGAATCAATCTTTTTATTTACATATGAAACAGAAATTCAATTACACAAATTTAGTACATAGTACAAGATCATAAAGTATTTGTTATATACAAAAGCAAGTATAATCCATATATTGAAAATAACTTTACATTTACTGAAAAAAATTATTCGCAGTACGTCAACAAACATTTAACGGAATATTCAAACAATGATTATTAAAATATACGATCATAAATATTTTGTGAATTAAGATATTATATACGTGATATTTACTTCGATAAAGGTGATATTTTTACACAAGTGTAGCAAAAGCGTTAATGCATCATCTGGTACTTGTGTCCGTATTATTGAAAAGATATTCGACGAGAATAATATATTTCTTTGAAATTCTACGTGAATCTAAAATTTACTTTGGTACATTTGAAATTATAAAATCTATCTTACGTGATTATATAAATTGAACGGAATAACCATATAAAGATTTACTCGAGACTTACAGGACGGAATTGTTTTCTTACCACGATCTCCCTGGTAACAAACTTACAGACCGTCTCTCTAGACTGCCAGAAAGACTAAGGGATAGGTACTAGGTACGCTCTAGACCACCAGAGAGTTTAGTGAGAATTCTCCTAGCTGCCAGGATAACTCTAACTTTACTAACAAAGTCGTCGTCTTATATAGGCCCGGACTTGCACAAATAATAGCTATGTGCAGTGTTTTTCCGAAGTATCACGCGTAAAAAGCAAAAACTGTACTCAAACGCATGATATTATCACGTGCAAAAATGCATTTAGAAAATTAACAAAAACATCATCTTTCTCTTTACTAACAGACTTTAGAAAAATTAAACATATTTTAGAATATTTGTATTAAATTATCGAAACCATTAATGCCAAAATTACATAAAATGCATTAATACAAATTTATGCGATAATTTATACAGTGACGGACAAAAGTCCGTTACATATTAATATTCTATCAGTATTTAGAAATACAACATTTATGTTATTATGTGAAATAGAACCCTACAGTGTCGAAGACTTTCTAAAATTACCATTACTTGGCATACATTATTGTTTACTTTGACGTTTACTTTGTTTTTGCTTTGTAATTATATGGCTGCAAAATATATTATTATTTATTATTATTATTATAAAAGTATATAATTTTCAATATGTTACATATGAAAAAGAATGAGAAAAAGAATCTTAAGTTTCAAACATTAAAAATTCATGAAATGGATCTTGTCATTCGTTTTTTTTATAAAATTTTAAAAATATTTAAAAATCTAAATTTAAATTTGTTATCTAGATACTCCATTTAATGTTTCGAGTAAATACCGTTCACATGCAATATATATATGATCTTTGTAAAGTTTTGATTCGGGGATTTTCTAAACATAGCCTTTTACTATATATTAATATAGAGATCTGTTTATATTGCGCTATTAAGTCACTAGCACGGCAGATCTTCTTTCATTGATAGCGACACGAGTCAATAGGTGTTAGTTTTAAAATAGAATACAATAACGCGCCATATTTTAATTTTTACTGTTTTGGATATTTATGCGACACCTTTCAGCAACATTTGTAATTAATTCGATCCTCGTGGGCTTGGATAATCTACTTATGCATAATCAATTGTCTCGATCATGACGGATGAAGGCCAAGCGGACAGCGGTGTACGTTCTTGAGCGGAACCTGTCAACACTCTGTATATCATTCCGCAGATTAAAATTAATAAATCACTCGGATGTATATTTATCTGTAAGGAAGCGATTAGTTGCTTTGTCAAGGCGAAGAACCATAAATCTAGTATAACTTCCTTTTGGCAGAATCTCTCCTTAATGTAAACGACAACAGCTATTTAATACATATCCGATATGATTGCGATAAGCTGGCGCAATGTTCACATATGTATGTACACAAGTATTATATAACAATGCCTAATACCCCTCGTTTAATGTGCCCTGTGTAAACAAGTAGGCGTAGAGAGGCTGTCGATAAAAGTCTAGAGATCATATCATACACTTTCTATTATGTTTATCACGAAGCTTATTCTAATGGATTGCCAGCGACGATAAAAAGGATCTCTTTTATGTGATGCGAATTGTAAACGTCGCCATTATAATACCTCCTCAGTAAGATGCACATAATATGTATGGACTTATACTAGCGTCCATTTATTTGATATGGAATAGATAACTAATGTCGCAACATCAAATAGATACATCTAATTGATATTGTCAATACATCGTAGTCATATTAAATAATCCGTATTTCTTTGGTAATCCTGTATTAACTACGATTGCTCATAATTCTTGTTTATTTCCTAATTCATTTCCAAAAGTAATAACAACAAGACTTATAAACGTCAAGTGTTAATATATAGATTGAAATCTATTTACGTATTTTGAAATTTATAACATAAGAAAAGTGGTAACTTTTGAAATCTTATGGAATTTAAAATCGTAGCAGAGCATTTACCATAAAAAAGTGATGTTTTTGTACCCACTATTTTCAAAAAGACGAAGTTTTCAGTAATTTCTTGTTGTTATATGTTTTATGAGTGTTTCAATGTCATACTGTCATATATTTCAAGTTATACTGTATAATCATAAATTGAAACATTAAAAAATAAAAAATATGTATTTCCAAAATTATTTAATCAACAGATATGTTATCAAAATACATTAAAACTAGTATAAACATGGTAAATAGTACAAATATATTTTATTTTATGTATGAATGTCCAAAAATGAGTGGCTAAAGATCTGAAATAAAATGCAAAAGGAAAAATCCCTTACCACAAAAAAATATAAAAATTCTATATACGTATTTCGGCAACTAAGTTGCCATCATCAGTAGAAATCTGTAGAAAAACAAAAAAAAAAGTGTTGAAAGTATTATTTTTGGCTAAGGTGTAACCTTAGAAGATATGTTCTTCACAAAACCACCAGTGGGATAACACTGCTTCCTTCACAAACAACATCCCCGAATGTCGTTTTCTTTTCGAAATTGACTGTTGTCCTATTAAAACAACTTCTTTGATCATTTGGTCAAAGACATTTTCCATATTTGGGATCAAATTGACATTGGCTTTGTTTGGTGGAAGAAAGCTAGTGAATCATTTCCTAGTTTTTCAACCGTTAGGAATCTTGAGTTTTAGTTTCTTCTTTCTCATTTGCATAGGAATCCTAGAAAAGAAAATACGTATAGTCGGAATTCCTCTAGAAGAAACATCCATTGACATTGAAATAGTGGCTATTGTAATTGCTTGAATAGCTGCATCAAACCAACTCATAGTGAAAGAAAATACAGTTAATTCGATCTCTACATGGCATTTATATCAAGGTGTTTTTATTCCTGGGGCCTGGCGGTTGGTCTGATGATGCCTGTGAACGGTCAAATATTTCTGCCTTAATTTAGTCCTTACTCAACTAAGGCATTTTTTCCTATGTATGCAAACCATGATCTGATCAAGATCTTTTAGAAACTGCTTCATAAGGCCCAGCTTGATATGAAGTGGAAGAAGGACTATTTTCTCTCATCTAACTAAGAGATCATTAATGACATTATTTTCCCCACCGTCCATATTTCCTTTTAGGCTACTCTTTTCTAGCCCAGTGGTGTGTTTTGTCTCTGCTATCCCGGAGGCATAAGAAGCAGAGATATTTGGTGTGGTCACTTTGCTGTCCAAGCAGAAAGTTGAGTAATTGATGACGTCCCTTCATAGTCACTTTCACCTCCATTAGTATCGGCAGGGTCATCAGCAGGACAATACTCGTCCTGGCAGAGCTCTGGTAGCTGTTGAAACGTTGGGATCAGCACTTCCTCTGAGTGAAGGACCGGGCGTCTTGCAGATACTAAATCAGAATAAGTCCACTTGCTACAGTTGCTTCTAGTAATATTTACTAGGCGGAAATAAAAGTCATCAAAGTGATTTTTGGATTTTTTCCAAACCATCGGTACGGCAAATTTCAGACTTTTTCTTTTCCAGATAGTCTATAGTCGTAAATGTTCTATACAAGTTATACAATCACCAACTCTAACACCAAAGTGTCCAAGATGAGCTCTCTTTACAGGGTGACTAACAGTTCTTCTGTTTCCTTTTAACAGCAACCACATCAGGATAACTTAGACAACTTCTTCTACTTGAATTCATTTTACTTCTTACAACGCAAATACATCAATCTTGAACACAATAGGTTTTAAGTAAACTTGATAACAAGCTCTTTCCTAAACATAAATATCACGCAAGGCCAACTTCCCTGCACGGCGAGAACTCACAAATTACCCTCAAGTCTAGTTAAAGCGCTGAAGGTCACTTCATTTACCGGACAGAAATGCTTACTCCATCTGGTGTATTATTCTGGAACTAACTGGATGGCAGATTGACAATAGGGCAAATTTACAAGTACCAATTCTTGCATATGTGACTTTAAAATGCACCTAGGCACCAAAAAACTTTTTTTTTCTTGTAGGCCTGTGTAATCATTTTAAAAAATTATTTTATGTTAGTATTTAAATTCAATATGTATGTTTTATTATTACTATACACAAGTTTAATTATTTTATCCACAATCACTATATTATACGGTCATAATTCAACTGCTTAGCAACCTTTTATGGGGTCTATAAAACACTAGTGTTTTATAAATCATAAAACACGCTATAAAACACGCCATAAAACTCTCAAAATGAATTTATTTATTAAGATTTACATTGATATTCAAGCTAATAGAGAAAAGGTTATTATTCTTCATTTGTTTTATTGGCGAAGACAAATTAACTTCAACCGTAGATGGAATTGAACTTTCACAAGAAGTTTCACCGGTATGATTCATTGCAACTTGTTTCGCAGTCTCTTTCTGAATCATTTCCCCTGTTTTCAATTTATTTGATAAACAATTCTCCACGTAGCTTTCTGCGACATTAGACGACTTCCATCCACCGTGACGTTTGATGGCCATAAGATCGCCACCAGCATTGGCCAATAATGTAGCTGAAGAGCGTCTCATGCTATGACCAGTATAGGAACTAGCATCCCGTAATTGCAAAAAAGAAGCCACTGCAGCAGGTATTCTTGACATAGTGTTGATACCCACAGATTGACTTGTACATTTTCCATCTGTATATCGTAGAAAAAATCTGCCCTGGGAAGCGATAGAAGCTGGGCGTAATTGCATATACTTCCTACACATGTCCAGAGCGTTAACAGAAAAACCCTCTTCCAATACTGTAAAACTTCGAGAAACGTAGGTTTTTGTATCAGCAATCGTAATAAACAAATATTTTCCTTTATCTTCGACATTTTCAATTTTCAAGTACGTCAACTCATTACATCGACAAGCGCCAGCTACACCCATTATAAGTCCCACCTAAGGAAGAAACTCTAAGTTTGAATGCAAACAAACAAAAATCACAACTCAGTGTTACCTTCATCATCAAATATTTTTCATCTGGAGCCTCCTTCAAAAATTGTGTGATGTGTTTGTTTTCAAGAATTTTGGCCTTCTTAGGTTTGTAGGTACGACACTTGCTTTTCAAAAAGGCGATCAACTTGCTGTATTTTGAGATATCTATATTTCTGTGCACTTTTAATGTTGTCTTCAACATAGAATACTTTGTCCATAATGATGATGCCGCAAACTTCTTATTAACATTGTAGAAATATGCTAGGAGTACCTCTTCGTTTATCGCTCCTTTTACACCACTTTTTTCTTTCCAATTATTGAAGTCGGCAAATACTTTTTCGTAGGCGTCCTTTGACTTCCACGGCAATAAATCTAAAGTTGCTTTCTGAGCTTCTTCAAGTATTTGTTCCGGAATAAACTCGCTCTCACAAATCTCTTCCATCTTTTCCACTTTTCAACAATGAATGCTTACAAATGGAGTCGATAAACAATCGAAAATACATAGTAACCGATCCAAGACCTCCCGATATTTTTTTAGCTAATGCGAAATTTCAATGATTTTTGAGGTGACAGCCGCTGTCAGACCGAAATGTCAGATCATTGTTTCATAAATTTCGGCGATTCTGATTATAAATAAGTGTGATTGTGGATAAAACGTTGTATGGCATACGGGTTTTAGATGCATTTTATTCACTTAAGAAAATTAAACGCTCGAGCAAGCTCTCGCGTTTAAACATTCTTGCGTGAATAATATGCTATCTAAAACCCTTATACAATAAATAACTATTTACGATAGAACTGTGTACATTCAAAAAAATTTACTCCCCAAAAAAAAATTTTTTTTAAAAACTTATAGTCAACCCAGCAACAAGTTAAGCGCATCCTCTCTGCGTGGATTGTTTTAAAAAGCTCTACTCATACGCTATTATGTAGATTGAAACGCGACGAAAACTTCTAACGTTTTCCAGTCTCCATACAACAAACAGAACAGCATCTAATTGTATTTGGCGTATCGCTTTCCCGGGTTTTACATTTCCTATGTCGGCAGAATATTTATTAAGTGAGCTTAACTGAAATTAGCATTAAGTTTCCATTCATCAGCGTGACATGAAGTTATCAGTAAATAACCGAGACCTCCCCTTCGTGCAGTGGAAACACCCTTGGCCATAACTGCCGCCGTTTACGGAGGGTTCCAGCCACTAGTCGACTAACATGATTTATCGCTTGCAAAATAACTATAATAACACAAAACAAGTTTACTGCTGTTACGTTATCGAGTCTGCTTCATTTGAATGTCTATGATTAATGGAAAAAATGATGTGATGTAAATAGAAAGGGTGTTTGTTTTGTGTTTATATTATCAACCTTAAACGAATTAAAGATACAATGGATGGTTTAAATTATAATATGCAAAGAGTGATATGCTGATAAAAAAAGATAGTTATTTATTGTTTATTGTTTTACTACCGCATGGTAGAACTCGGTTTGTGAACACAAACGCATATAGTAAAATGAATATAAGAGATTTGGGATTTAACCCAATCCAAACCAACCCAACCCAACCCAATATATTCCCGAAATCATATTCAAACGTTAGGAAGTTCTGGTTGCATTTACTTTTTCTTTGTATGCATACATTCCGAAATAAAATCGAAAAATTTTCTGAAAGTTTGTTAAATTTCGCAAGTTTATTTCGGAAACTTTAAACGTTAGGAAGTTCTGGGTTTACCACTGCATGTGCTTCTAGCCACGTTAGTAGGCAGTACAATACATGCACAGTTTCCCATTTGAATGCGTACTTTCCGAGATAAAACCGAATAATTTCCTGAAAGTTTGTTAAATTTCTCGAGTTTATTTCGGAAACTTTAAACGCTTGAGAGTTATCACTATATGTGCTTGTAGAAACGGTAGTAGTCACTACAATACAATGAACAAGCGATGGCTGGCAGACTAACAAATTTTTTCGAAGCACGGGGCCTGTTCTCAGAAAAACAACATGGCTATCGAAAGGGTAAATCAGTGGTAACGGGAATAATGGATGTAATTAATTATATACATGAGTCTTTTGATCAAAGGAAATGCGTGCAAATGACTATGTTAGACCTAAGTAAAGCGTTTGATTCGATGGACCGTAACATACTTTTGCACAAACTAGAGTGCTATGGAGTCAGGGGAAAGCCGCTTAAACTGATCGAATCATACCTATCCAATAGAATGCAGTGTGTTGAGTGGCAGGATGGCAGGTCGGAGATGCGGCTGATAGAATATGGTGTCCCGCAAGGATCAATATTGGGGCCGTTGTTATTTATAATATACATGAATGATATATTCGATCATATCAACGCGGAAATATGCCTTTATGCGGATGATACATCCATTTTGACGGATGGAGTGACTAAGGAAGAAGTGGGGCAAAAAACGGCAAATGCCATGGAAGCTGCAAAAGAATGGTTCACTGCCAATAAACTCAAATTAAATACTCAGAAAACACAAGAGCTTGTTTTTACTGCCAAACATAGCAGTGATATTAATATAGCAAAGTTCCTTGGGCTCACTATGGACAACTTGTTGAAATGGACATATCACATCGACAGTCTGTCAAAAAACCTAACATCAGGCATTTTTGCGATCAAAAGGATAAAAGCTATTGCGACTCATCATGCGGCCAGATTGACATATTTTGCGGCTGTGCATTCCTACTTAAGCTATGGAATTCTCTTCTGGGGAAACTCCACAGCCGCGACAAGGATTTTCTTGCTCCAGAAGCGTGCGCTCAGATCCCTGTGCGGCCTGGTACCAAAGCAGTCCTGCAGGGGGCACTTTAGGGATGAGGGTATACTGACTATGGCCTCAGTTTTTATTTTACAGACTTTAAAAAACTTTCATTCGCACAAAATGAACTTTCCACTAAATGGTGAACACCATTCGCATCATACCCGTCATGGGGCTGATTTCAGTGTCCCATATCACCGTTTAACGTCGACCCAGCAAAATGTCAACTATTGGGGACCAAAATTTTATAATAATCTACCGTCGAACTGGAAATCGCTGGAAACGGATCCGTTCTCAAGAAAGGTGAAGACTTTGTTATTGAAGAGGGAGTGTTACACCATGGAGGAATTCCTTTTGTCTTAATAGATCATTCACACAATACGTATAATGTGTAACTTTAATGTTAATTGTATTTTGATTTTGTGTCTTTTGTTGCTTCTTGTCTAGTTCCTGTTTAATTCGTAACGACACATGTATGTGATACTTTTATTGTAATGTAATTTAATTACTACAGATTTTAAATGTACAGTAACATTTTTAATGGTATAGAGCGTGGACAAATATCTGAAGAAGGCCGCAATAAATGACCGAAACGTCGCAAGCCAACAAAAAGCTGTTTTTATATATTCCTATACCCGAATTTTACCATCCGGTAGTAAAACAATTTATATAGTGAAATACACAATCAATCACAACTAAACTCCAGCAAATATACACTGCGTTCGTAAATTATTAAGATGAGAACCATAGGCAACCAAATATACAAATTGGTACTTGCCAAAAGAAAAATTCCTAAATATGATTATACTCCGTAAAATATTTGTTTGGATTAAAAAGTGGGTAAGCTACATAAAAAGTTTATTAAAAATGAGATAGTATCAAGTATAATAATTAGAACATTCACAGTAAATGTTGAAAGTGTCGTCCCACTTGCTATATGCATAATATGTTAATTCTTCTTTTCATATTTTCGAACACTTTTACTTTCTTATACGTAGTATAAGGAAGTATTGTGATGATGAAAATTTTCGACCTCGAGATTTTTGCAGATGTCCACGTTTTGAATTCCCCTGATACCGAAAAAGTGGTTTTTAAAAAATGTCTGTGTGTCTGTGTGTCTGTCTGTGTGTGTGTGTGTGTGTGACCACGATAGCGGTCAAACCACTGTAGATATCAATTCCAAATTTTGTATTTACGTGTCTAATCTCCCTCTTGAGATCTGATTAGTTTTTCAGCAAAATCGGTAGACCGGAAGCAGCAGTTTACTTCAGCGAAAAAATCGAATTTTGCCAATATTTCGTCAATTACTAAGTTTAAACAAATTTATAAAGAATTGAAATGTACTCAAAATTAAATTTTAGACAAATTATCTTAAAAAGGTTTTTCGAAATTCCAACCGGAAGTAGGTCTTTTACTCTTATCGAAAATCAGTTTTTTGCGAATATCTCGCAAGTCATGCTTTCTAGGCAGATACATTACGAGTATAAAAGTATTTAAATTATGATTTTAAATATCTTTTGTATAAAAAAAATTTCAAAATTCGGACCGGAAGTACCACTTTTACTCTTACCGAATAGCGATTTTTTGCAGATGTCGTAAATTATGCATTCTATATATATTTATTAAGAGCACAAAAGTATTTAGAGTTGAATTTGCAATATTTTTTGTATACATGAAATTTCAAAATTCGGACCGGAAGTGGCACTTTTACTCTTAGCCAGTAGCACTTTTTTTCGAATATCTTGCAAAGTATGCATTCTATGGCGATTTATTAAGAGAATGAAAGTACTTACAATAGGATTTTGAATAAGTTTTGTATAAAAAATTCTTAAAATTGTATTGTTTGAAACGCTCATACGTATAAGAAAGTCGTGTGGTGGCCACACCTCATTTTTTGTACTTCTTCTACCGTAATTTGTTGGATTTCATGTCTAATTGCTTGTTGAAATTCTTTCAGATTATGGAGCATGTTCTTAAAAACATCATTTTTTAGTCGACCAAACAAATAAAAATCAAGCGGTGTAAGATCAGGGGATTTCAGAGGCCAATAGGCCTTGACTAATGAGCTTATTATTGTAAAATTCCTGAAGAAATGTTATTGTTTCTCTTGCTGTATCCACTGGTGCATTATCTTGTTGGAAGTAACCATTATTTAATTCATCATCATGAAGTTGTGTTAAAATTCTTGTAAAATAGTGCGCCTGTATCTTTCTGCTGCAACATTTTCATGAAAAAATACAGGTTCTATTATTCAAGTAGGTTATTATTTCGTGCCAAATTTAATTGAACCATCCACAACATCTTATGCGATTCGCATAGTCAGGTGGCAATAATTAATTGTTGCACAACACTTATTTTATAAGGGGTGGAAGTGAAGTTTCTTCCTAACAGCTTTATGGACAGTGGCAAACGACAGCCCCAAAATTATTTCAATTACAATAAATAAACATATTATAGTAAATGCTTGATACCTGTCTCAGCTGATAGTTTTCCTAATGATTTTTATGGAGTAATTGTCATACGTTGCCCAATATCATCCATTACTGGTTGTGTTAATTCTGTTGGTCTTCCAGAAGTCTTCCCCTTACAAATACAATTTTTTTCTTGAAATCGCTTAATAATATTGTTTTTATGATTCACAAAATTATGACGTATAAAATCTATATTGGCAAACTGCTGTCTAAATTGATGAATACAAGAGTCCAAGTATGCCCAAGATCCATCTGGATTTTGAGTTCCACTGCGATAGTGGGCCATTAAAGTAAAGGCATCTTCCTCAGAAGTGAACACCATTTTAAAACTGAAAAGTATAAACGTATAATATTGTTGAAACATGATGTAGGGCAATTTATTTTTTTACCAATTTAAATTTTAAATTTTGGGCGGTTAATTTGAATTTCATCTTAACCATTTTTTCAAATTTTTATTATCTATTATGCGAAAGCATCAACATGACAGAGATGGCAATCACGTTTTTTAAGTGGAAAATAGGAAGATGCTAAATATCTGAACTTTTCAGTAATTATAAAAAAAAAATTATTCTACAAGCAAAAGTTATTAAAGATAATCCTCAAATACTTCAGATGACAGACTTCAACAGACAGGAGAAATTATATAAGCAGCAAGTTAATAGTAGTTGGTAACATGAGCAGGAGCTACGTACATTAAGTTGGTTTTATCACAATTTTTGACAATTCCTTATCGCAAGCCTAATATTGGAAAGCAAATCCTTTTTCAAATTTTGGATCACTTAATTCAGGTCGTTGTATGCCGATATAATAAAAGTATCGTCTACATACAAAAAGTTCAAGCATCTAAAGAAGTGTTCTTTTTCATCATTCATGTATAAACCAAGAACGCTCCCTTGGGGAACCCCTCTGCCTACCATCACTAAGTCACCTACTACATCGTTCTCTTTAAACTTCACTTCCTCTCCATCATGAATGAATGACTTTGCTGTAATTCGTGCATTATACCATTCTTAATTTTAGTCGTACAGTGAATCAGAAACCTTGGACAACATGGTTAATAACAAGAAGAACTAAGATCAGCCTGTAATTATCATATTTTTTAACCAACGCCTTCTACAAAACTAAAGTCACCATTGCAACTTTTAAGCTTTCGGAACAGATTACTTAATTAATAAAAAAGTGGATTATAAGAATTACAAAAATTTGTAATAAGTTGCGCAGCGTCAATAGCTATAAACATCAATTATATAAAATAAAATTACAACAAATACTCACTTATTCATAGCTGTAATGAGAGGATCATAACTTGACTACTTATACAATTTATTTTACTGAACTTATATATTTAAGTTACAAAATCTTTTAGTACTTTTGCCCGTTAAGTGTAATTGATGGGACACATATTCCTCTTATTATAACCACATACAAAGTTGGTATAGTAAGTAGCAGTCCTACTAACTATTTCTGGTTGACTTTCATTCGCTTGGTATCATACATACCCTTCTATTCCTCTTCTATAGGTCATTAGCCGTCAAAACTCTTTTAACGAAAATGAATTCTTAGTTTTTATTGTTTTCCACAAACTACACTTTGACTTCCAATATAAAGACAAGGAGATATTATTCACACTTTTCAAAGTTTTGATACAAATTAAATTTTTAATATTAATATGATTGTTTTAAGTCATATGATCCAATCCACAAATAACTGTATAGGGGGGGGGGGTCGTACACACTGGGACAGTGGATACAGTGAGTACAGTGAGATAGTCAAACAATTTAAAAATCAATCAATTTACGAAATAGCAGAGTGTGTTGGTGTAGCTCATGCGAAAACATTTACCCCTGGTAATATTATGGCGAGTTTTAGAAAAGCTGGTATTTGGCCGTTTGATGATAGCATTTTTATTGAAGCAGATTCCCTAACATCTGCTGTTACTGACAGACCACTACTGCAAAGCGACCTACCAACTACGTCGTCATCTTCTATAGACAGTCCACTATACCAAGAGGGACAACAATCTATATCATCTACTGCAGTGCAGGAACATGAAAGACAATTGCCCAAAAGTCCCTCACATGGATGTTCTGAAGAAAATAACAAAAATTCATAAAAACAGGACACAATACAATTACTCCTGAGTGAATTAGAGGCTACCCAAAAGCTGCACCTAGAAAGCAACGTGGAAACTAAAAATAAAGGTCGAAGTACTATAATAACTGACACTTCGGAAAAAACAGCAATTCAAGAAAAAGCGCAAAACGCAAAGCGACAAAAAGTATGCAAAACAACAAAATACTTGAAAAACGAGTTAGGAACAGGTAGTAGTAAAAACGTTAGCGTTAGCAAAAATGTAGACACTAAAAGGAAGATTAGCAAGGTTGATCAAAATGACTGGAGCACTGATTTCGGCAGTAGTGATGATGACTTGGTGATTAATGATGAATATTGTGATGATGGTGGTTGGATCCCCGAAGATGACTTTCGACCTGACTACCTCAAGATTGAACCAAAGAATGATTTCGCATTGGTAAAGTTTCCCAAGAAAGCGTTTTATATTGGTAAACTGTTCTCTGATATGGTTGATGAAGGCGACTACAAAATATCTTACATGCGGAAAAGTGAGAAACTTGGAGGTAGTTTTGTGTTTTCATATTGATGTAGACTCAATAATTTGAATCAATAGTAGTAAATGACAAAATCATTATATTCTACCTATAAGTTTATTCCTTAACAGCATAGTATTTTGAAAGTTCTTGTGCATTCTTGCAGTGATTTTTGCTTCTTCTATTCTGGTATACCTCTTATTTAGTTTTATGTTTGGGATAAGGTTAAAAAAAATAAACCAAATGTGTAAATCTCATGTAGAAATTATATTCATATTTTATAAGAAAGTCAATCATAAATAACATTATTATATTGTATCTATATCCATTTTTGTATTACAAATAATGAGGAAAGAAAACATTTATACTCATTTTTAAGTTATAATATTTGTGTAAAGCTTATATTAAATTAATGCTGGTTAAATAAAAAAAATATTATCCTGTTCTTTTAGATAAAAAACAATTATTGATTCTTGATAATAAATTTATCAATACGAAGCTAATTCTATTTCACCAAAAACATACATTTTCACATAGTGCCTAGGTGATCTAAAACTTTGCAACGCGAATGCCCTGAAACTGGCCTATACTAATCACTAGCTGTAAACATTCTCACGTAGTACATCTAGTGGCTTAGCACCTGCCCATCAAGAATATCCCCGTTTATTCGTATTTGTTTTGTTTGAAATATGAAAGCAAATATTCGCACATAGTACTCTCAGCACATCCAACACCATTAACTATCCTTTTACTATTTAAAAAAAAATGAATCATTATTACTGAACAAGATAATATTCATACAATTAATGATGCTTTACGTTTTACTAAAAGCAAATATTTTCACGTAGTACTTTCAGTACGTCTTGCACCATTAATTAATCCTAAATTGAATAATTTATTTCAAAACTTACTTTAAAAGATTATTGAATGTTAATTATTTAAATAAAAGAAAACTAAATTAAAATTGAATTCAAAAACTTAATACATTTAATCTAATTGTAAGTTAGACGTAGTGTATCTTAACCCTACTCTCATTTTTGCTATCTCAAGAAATTTTTATTATTTTTAAAAATTTGCGTCTTTCTAGCTCGAAGTACAGATTTAATCTTCGACCTGTTCATTCTTTTTTTCTGCTTATATATAAAAACAAATGCTATCGGCAATTTGTAACGGCTCTCTTGTCAAACTAAATTTTGGGTTGGCATTGATTTCTTGAAACGTTTGTGATGAAATTTTTCTTGTTTGTTTTCTTCAAATTGTCATTTTCCTAACAAAACGCGCACCTTATCTTTGACAGTTTATACACTAATGGCGGCACCTTGAGTTATTTGTTATTAAAAGTCTTTCACAAACTTGTTATGTTTCGTCTTGGGTAGGTATGTTTTTTTTCTTTCTTCTTAGTCTAATCCCTCATTGTACTTATATATGAACGCATTTCCTTTTTCGTCACTTGTTATATATTTTCTATTTCAATTCACTACAGTTATCCTTAATTTTCTTTTAGAAACACCTCGATAGGGTAATACTGGGAACACATTGTAGACAACTGGAATCTTTCTTACGGATCCTGCACCATAAAAACAGGTCGCCCCCGTCACACCGTCTCCAAATTCTATCCAGACTCTCTCTTCTGGTAGTACGTTGATTTGCAGAAAGCTGTAAACAATATTGACACTGCATTTTTCTTTTGCGGGTTTTTAAACCACATATGAACATTTCCATAGTCTATTGAAGTCCTTGTGTTATACATATAGGAAGTAATAAATGTATTCTAAATTTATACAGTTACTGTTTACTTAAAATGTTGCAATCTGTCACTCCGTCCAAGGAATGTTTTACTTTATATCCTTTTTTTATTCATAGATTTAAGTATGAGGTAATTAATTAAGTATGATTATTAAAATCTTTCTTATGAATTGACACCATTATGCATGTCTGAATTTACATTTATTCATTTAAAATTGTGTTTTCGTCTCGAGCACACCTAATATGGCCTTGCTCATATAACTTAATGGCATTTAAATGATTCACTCTTTTTATTGTTCCATCTTTTAACATCTCTTTCTCTGTTATTCACTTTCAGTACGTTTTTGTTTTTAAATAGTGGTCCATTTCTTAAAATGTTTAAGGCTGTTCTAACGCCTTGTAAGAAATTAGGTTCTGTCTTTTTATATTCAAACCATATCTCATGCTTGTATTTCCTACAAAATATAGAATGCATTGATTTATTTTGTATTTGTTTTTTATTTTATTTTTAATTTTAATTTTATTCAACTTAGTATGTATTCTAAAGTATACCTTTTTGTAATAGCATTGCCCCTTGAATGTTGGCGACCTATTTTACTTATTGTAACTTGTTTTGAGTAATGCCTAAAATCTTAAAATAAATGTTTTAAAGATAAAATTAATGTTCTTTTTCAACAACTCAACTAATTCTTAATATTATTATTTTTATTTAATGTGAAGGTCATAGCAATATGTACCAGATGTACATTTCGTAACTGAGAGACATTGAGTTTACACTTCCTGAACCTACAAGCATCAAGTCAAAAAGGTTTTCACTAGCTATCGTCAAATTTTCAATTTCCTTTCGTACGTACAACGTACGCTAAATATTGTCTCACAGTGTACTACACAACGTCTCACTTAGACATTTGTAACAGATTTTTGGTTATCTTTTCTTAATTACTTTTTACTTCTTAATTCCACTTGAGGCTTATTTGAAATTTCTGAGCAGTTTATTTATTTTTTGTCTCACTGTGTACCATACTCCCTTATACTTCTATACTATTCAAAAAGAAATATTATTGTATCACTAATAAGATTGCCAAAATATTAAAATTTGCCGAAATTATTATACAATTATGTTAATGTATATTTAGTAATTAATATCTAACACGATATGCATCTTCGTGCGACTTCAGCATCTGTTTCTTTTTTTCGCGTATGAAAACGAATGCGAGCGTCTTCTAAATGACAGCTGCAGTGACGGGAGCATCGCGCGTCCCTCAGACACACAAATCTCTCGCTCCTCATTGTTTCCACGGTTAAAACAACACAGATTTTGACATATTTACGAGGCACGTATCGCCTTCGACAGTGGAACTGTAGCAGTTCTACTGTCGGTGCACATACGGCCGCCTTGGTTGAACCGTATAGGCAGGCGGGTGCGCGCCGTATACATATGCCGTCTAGATTTTCATTTCGACATACATCGCGGTAAAAATACCTTCAATTAATTACGGAATACCCATTGTTTATATTTTTGGTGCACGCGCGTGCTTCTACCCCCGCCTCTTGACTCCACATGTGTGCGTTTCAGACTGTTTGTATCTTTAGCATCTATATACGTATTATAATTTAAAGTTTTCGTTTCTAGTTATAACCTCGAATAGCCGTCAACAATACACATGTCATTTCGACCCAACAACGGAATCTGTTTTGTGTTCTAATGATAGACATACTTAAATAATACGTAATATTAATCGTTATTATGGCGTCATTAATTATTTTTTTTACTTATTCAATACTTAATACCGATCTTAATACATTCCTATTTTAAGACTTACAGAATCAGTTAAATGTTATAATTGAAACTGTTTTGATTTAAACATGTACTCGAAATTGTAATGTTGGCACTTTTCAACGTTATGCACACTGTCTCCTATACTTAACAAGCTGTGTTATAGAAAAGCGGCAACACTGTAAGGCGCCCTATTGTATACCTGCCGTACACAGCTGACAGACAGTTACTAATTTTTCTATTTGAATTTTTGCATTTATATATATTTTGCCACAATAGTGACGTGGATCATTAACAAAAATTAATAATAATCGCAGTAGATGCATCGAGTTTAGCCTGTTATCGTCCTCAATAATTGTTCGTGGTAAGTTATTTACATTGTGAGGTTATGTGTTGTTAGGAAACCAAGGAGGATAGAAAAGAAGGAGAGAGAATTGTCGACAAAAAGTGATGCCGAGAAGGGTATCTTTACATTCGCCATTAATGGCTCATTACCTGCTTATTTGTTTTGTATTTTATTCTTTATTAAGGTGAATTACAAACTTCTTATGCTCATATATAATTTATTTATTATTTAATACATTCAGTACTATTATTTGTTGTTAATTAGTTGAAGGTTAAAAATTTCCATTATTTTCCATTTCATTTTTTACTAAGAATTTAGTACCTACTTAGTATTTAATATGGTTTGATGTGCCGCTTTTCATTGCACAAATTGGAGTAGCAAGAAGAGTGCGAAATTATAATTTTCCGCAATTGTAGGTAGGTACTATAATAAGTTATTAATTTCATCCATAATAATAATAATAATAATAATAATAATCTTTATTCCACGCGACTCAAAAGAGTATGGGAAACGTCATAACAATGTAAATATAATACATGTATATATATATGAATATAATAAATATGTATAACATAAAATACAAAGCCCACTATTACACACACAAATGAAAGTCAAATACACATGAAAATAAAACACATTACCCATTACAAAAGTGTATCTTCTAAGTATTCATTTACTGAGTAGTAACCCCTTTCAATTAGTAATTCCCTAGTTGCCTTTTTGAATTGATCGTCAGACATTGATTTAAATTTTCTTGGCAATCTATTATATACTTTAATGGCCATATATCTGGGACTTTTTTCGGTAAAACTTAGTCTATGTCGAGGAATCTCGAGCGTGCAACCATTTCGAGTGCAGAAACTGTTCTTATTTAATTTCGGCCACTTGTTTAAATTTTCTGCAGCATACAACAGCAGCCGCCAAATATAGACGCACGGCAGCGTCATAACCCTGTGCTCCCTGAACAAATCCCTACAACTAGTCCCTGCAGATACTTTCGACATAATTCTCAATGCTCTCTTCTGCATTCTAAAAACGCGAATCATGTCTGGTGATGATCCCCATGCTATTATGCCGTATACCATCACTGAGTGAAAAGAAGCAAAATAGAATATCCTCAGGACTGTGTAACTCACCACATCCCTCAGTCATTATAATTAATAGGATGGTAATTTTTATACTTGATAATTTTCAATTTTAATTTTTTTGCCTTAAAAATATTTCTCTCTTATTACTTTTGATTTAAATCTCAGAATTGATGAAAACCGACACTATACGCTTAACTCCAAAAATCGGAAATTTTCGATATTCTGCAAAATTTTCTTCATATAACGATTGAGTTTTATTGCTAGGTTTCCTAATACTATATAATTACTTCATTATAGCGTACAGATTCCTTTTTTTGCTTATAAAAAGTTTGGTGAAAATAATTTTAAAATTGTATAAATGGTGTATCGTGATATATACACTTTATTCTTTTTTTAATGTTTTTTATATATTTTTTAAATAATATTTTTTAATGTTAAATCGACAAGAAAATAATTTAACTAATGTGCTTTTTGCAATAGTATTTTAAGATAACTACACTAATTGTAATAAAACTAACATTATTAAATATTTTATTATATTTCTGAAGAATACCAAAATAATTTGTGTCGAAACGTTAAATAAACATACATTTTTATTCTACAGGAATAGTTTTAATTTATAATCCGAAAATACCCAAAATAACACACAATTAATGTATGTATATATGTGTTTGTTGACGTAAAGCATATTTTGATTATTATTATTATAAATAAATTTATTGCTTAAAATCAAACAAAAAAAGACAGACATAAAACTCCAGTATAGCTATAACACAAAAACATTTGATTCCGTTGCAATTATATTTATACGCATCAAGAAAACGTAAATTACATATAGCCAGTACACAAATATATTCGTTGAATAGCTGTTAATGATTACTGCCAGCCGTTTTAGAACTATTAAAAGTATAATATTACTATTTATGTCTCCTCGTATTTATCTGTCGTTATAAGTAGTATGGGATGTGCGAACAGTTATTACCTCCGCGGATAGTTGTCTTTTCTCTTCACTGCCTGATGTGATGTTAAAACAAAACCTATAGACCGTATGCGTACCCGTATACGTACTGTATTTGTGTGCAGTTTTCTAGAAGTGTAAATGACCTATCGATATGTCTTGTATATATAAGTTGAGGAAGGTTTATTTCTGTAAATGAACATTATTATCCTCGGCACCTGTCCACAATATAAAATAATTACCGCTGGTGTATGACTATTATGGATAAAGTGTCTTGTATAAGGTAATTCTGGTTAATTTATTAAAAAAAGAAAGAGCAGACCGAGATGAATTTCTTGAAAAATTACATTATGAATTCTGTATTTCTTACATGTTCTTACATATACATGTATATATATATAGATTTGTACTTTACGACAGTTTTATGATTATTTCTTTGGCCTTGTCCTTCTTACCTTACAGACGATGTCTTTCAAATAATGTTTATTATATGGATGATGCTTTAAATATATACGCATACTAACCAAAATAACAGTTACTTATTCTTATACAAAAATTGAATTTCTTCAACTGAAGCCAACTTTAGAATAAAATTATAAATCAAATATTATTCTTTCTTTTGTTTGTTATTTTCGTTATTCAGTTTCACATTCAGCAGTAGATAAGATTGTTTTCGCCGGAAACAACCGTAAAAAGAAAAAAGAAAAAGAACAACTTACTTTCACGTAGCCCTTCACTTAGAATAAATAAACATAACTTACCATTCCATCAGCCGCCGGCTCAGCTGGAGAAGGTCAGGGTCTAATCAGGTTTTCAATAAGGCGCCACTGTTATAGTTCTGAGCTTGTCAAGGTAACGCCAATATGAGACAACTAATTGTCCAGAAGATAGGGTAAGCAAAGGTCGAAGTCCAAAAGATCTGGTGTCAACACACTCAACTATATATTAAACGAATTTATATTAAAAAAAAACCTCACAACATCAGAAGACAACTACAATTTATTGGAAATTTAGAAAACAATTGCCAAACTTGAACATAAATGAAGGAAATTTCAACGTTATAAAAAAGTAATAATATAATATGAAGCTTTAATGTGAAATAGATATAAACCAATAAGCAAAATTGACACTGAACAAAGTATACAAGAAAAATAAACTAGAAAGTTTAATAAATAGGGAGCGGACATGAAAGGTTGATGACTTATCGCCCATGGGCGCACTATTGAAATGTTGTAGTTATAAAGATGTTTATTTTTATTTATATGATTGGATAACAAGTGGCTAGTGATCTATAAAATTCCAAATACCTTATTATTTGTTTATTTTGTCGTTCAAGTCACGTAAAGGAGTATTAATATTTACTAGCAATACTTTCTCAAAGTTCTCTTCTGTAAGATTTGTTCTCTTTGAATGAAGTACATCCTTGTAGATAGAAAACATCCTTTCTACATCGCAACTGGTTATAGGTGCGTGCCGGAAATATTCTTTTATTTCAGCGTATTTAACAGTTAGATTTTGTGTGATTGTCCGCATACACGATTGCCGCAATGTTATTAAATCTGAATTTATATTAAAAACTGCGTCTAACTTTTGCCGAAGGCCACATCCGAAGTCACTTGAAATACTTTTGAAATTATTAATAACCACATCTAATGTAGTTAATGCATTTTCTAATTTGAGATTTCGATTTTCAAAATATGTGATTAGTTTAGGCAAATTTCCAAAGTGTTCCTGAAGGATAACAACTGATAGTTTAACTTTGGGATTTGTGTTAGTTCCTTGCACTCAGAAATATTATGAGCATCGTCATTTAAACATATAACGAAATTTTGTAAACTATCGAAATTCTTTGCATAAAGACTAGTAGCTTCCAACCATGTTTCCCTTCTAGTTATTACTGGCGAGACAGGCAGTGACAAAGATGAAAGTTTTTCGCTGTAAAGAACTACTCTCAGTGGTGAAAAGTATGTATAAAAATAACTATGCCTACTCATAGCTGTGGGGATATTCCACAAGGTAGTGCGCAATTGCCTTTCGTATGCAATTTTGGTTAGGGGCGTCAACGGCTCGATAAGAAGTTGCATAAAATTTTGAAACTACGTCATCCATTCTAACTCCCTTAAACCATCACAGAATACATACAATAATCTATCATAAACCACCAAAAAATCTCCCGTAAAATAACATAGAAACAAAAAAGTTAGTAAGAGGTCATCAAATGAGACAATCAAGCGTCACCAGCATCTTAAAAAAGATATAACCCATTTGGTAAAGATAAAAGAAACAATCATATCTGATTCAACTTTTGCGCGTGGATTAATGAATTAAAGTTCTACCATCGTGTTCATCGGCCTCATAAATTACCTATGCCTTCTAATATCCGTACAAAACGTAAGAATCACAGGCGTCAAGAATAAACAAACGGTTCCCAGGTATCTAATGCGCCATAAATAATTCTTTATTTTATTATACTTTCGTAGAGCGAATCCGTTAGCAACTAACGTGGAAATAATACAATTCATTAACCAAAACTCCTTCAATGCAATTTACTAACTAAAATAAAGTCTTCATGTTGCTATTTGTCCATGGTTCTTCTTTTTCTTGTTTAAGATTTTTGAGTACATATATTATTTTGTCTAATAATTGCATTTAATCCTTTTTCATTGTTTTAGTTAATAACATCTTCTGCAGCACCAGTAATTATTATTTTCGAGGTTCTTAATTTCGGTCCAGGAAGTACATACTTACTTCCAATTTCCCTTATGACTTTTTTTCTCAATTTTTCTTTAGAATTACTATAACTACAGTTAATAGCCATACCAACTTTTCCAAAAGTTTTTATTGTTTCAATTTCAACTGCTAATTTACTTATATCTACTTTTAATATTCTTTTTTGTTGCATGTGATTTTCATCATCTTTGTAAGTTTAACAATTAATACAATATTTCTTTTTGAATAGATCGCTATATAATGTTTTTGCTTTATTTTCGGTGTTTGAAATAGATTCTAAAAATTTGTGCATCAATACATTTTGTTCTAATATAGTTTTGAGGCTACTGATTCTTTTATTTTACGACAAATATCTTAATTTCTTAGCTGTTTCGTCACTGACTGAAGCACATTTACCATGACTCTTTTCCTCACATATGAAACACTTTACCGTTCTTATGTCCTTCTACATTCAACTCGGCGAACATAAGACTTATTATATGACATGTTTTTCTTGTTTTATGTATCCTGACCTGCTTGACATGTAACGAAGTTCCTTCGTTTATTGAATAAATTATCATGTTTTAAGCTCATAATTAATTTGTCTTGTAAATATCAAATTACGTATAACTGATATTTTATTCAATTATTTATAATAATGTTTTCCTGTTGTAAATACCGCCGTAATTATTGTATTTGACTTGTTTGTATATATTTGTTATCAAATTATAGTAGGGGAAAATATTTGTGTACGTCACGATCGTATGCGCGGTCTTCTACGTCACGTTTGAGTATCAAAATCCAATGCTTTCGTGGTAGTTTTTTGTCATTCACGGATGATATATAAATCGACCGTTTTCTAGTGTAGGCAGAGAATCTTCCCAAACCTTGTCCTAGTCGCAGGTCCATTTATCGTGCGACACTTCCTCTTAGCGATGTCAGGCCAATTGCCGTGGTAGAGCTAAGATACCGAATTCTCCTGGATTCGCAGGCCCATTGCCGTGCTCCAGGTGAAAATCCGCTTGTTAAGTCCCGTCAGGTCAAATTATCGTGACACGGACTTAATAAGGTCATGTTCCCGAACCGTTTGGTTTCTAGCAGGCCAATTGCCGTGTAAGAAATCAACAATTCCGTTTTCCCGTAGGCGCCTCTTGACAGGTCTATTTATCGTGTAAAGAGCGCTCCTTTCCGACAAAACTCCGTCTAATTAATATTTTTTTTTATTTATTTTGTATTAGGATGTCCGAGTAACATTTCACCGCCGCGAATGTTATCCGCCGTGTATCATTAGTATTTGACCGCACTCGTACTGTAAATACTCCGAACACTTGTAAATGCCGATATAAATGTAATCAATCGCTAATAATTAAAGTTTAATCGCGTCATTAAATAAATGTTGCAATGTACAGAATATTTGTCTCTTGTCCGTGAAATACAAGATTTAAATTTGTTGTTTCTATTTCTTAGGTTATGTATGTATATAGATTTAATATCCGCAATATTAATGTTGATCCGTCTCGTTGAATATTTGACATTAATAAATACTTAGGTCTAGTAAAATGTATAATGTATGTATATGTATAGGAAATTTGTGTAAATATTTAGAGTTACTTTTGAAGAATAAACGTTGAATTAAACTTCATTTGTTGACTACCTGTTTAACATTTTCATGTGTTTATGAACCCGACCGCAGTGAATTACTTCCGATATTTGGATTAGATCCATGATTGTAGAAAGATATTTATAATAAAGCAAACATAGTACATACTCACCTTTAATCTCCGACTGTAGCGAAACCGGTAGAATTTGTATTCGTTACACCAACGGCGCGAACACTCAAACACTTTCATATTTATTATTTTTGACAGTAAATGAATACCGACCGCAGCAGGCCTACTTATCGACATTATACAAGATTATTGAAAGTTGAAGTGTGACTGGGTATAGGCAACCCAGAGCGCGCTGCCACACTGACGCACGTCTACTTGAAGTAGTAACGAATACTTATAAATTTTGTGATATGATGGTGTTCCGTAATTTTATAATTTTTTAAAAAATATAAAATGTTAACCTGTTAGCAGAATAAGCACCAGAAGTATCACAGACAAATGATTAATCATACATTTCATTCATCGATGCATATCACTAATAGTTTTCATCATCACAATTTCATGTATGTCCCAATAATAAATAACATTATTTTACTTTTTGACACTGTAGAGCCGATAAAAACACGGCCTCACTCGTTGAATATTAAATAATACTATTTTTCAATTTAAACAATAATATCGAAGTTACGAAAGGTGCATACTTAATTTAGATCAGTCTGTATATAACATAAAAAATATAATATATAAATTTTAGTACGATACCCAATATAGCAATATTTTCTTTGTTTGTCACGGAGTATATAGATTCAAGGTCTTCAGAGATATTTACAAAACTTGACCTCTCGGTTTTAATTAGAATTTCTTCGGTAAATAATACATATTCGCCTTGTAAAAAAAGTGAATTAAAAGCAATATATAAGTTGACATATTACTTTATGTAGAGGTAATTTAACGCATGTAATATAAACCTCTTTTGTATGATATCTTTTCGTATGGATATGTTATTGTTAAACTCACACCGATGCACGCAGTCAACAATCATAATAATTAATAAGTGTCTCATGTGGCAATGAATTTGCCGGATTTATCAATGGATAGTGTTACGGGTCCCGAGAGTGCAGAGCAATGATGAATCGCTTTCCATTGATCCCTGTGATCGAGATTTTTTCTCTATCCATTAGTAGTAATCGGACATGGATCGTTTTTTAAAGTTGGTTTTGCCGCTTTGTTGAGGTGTGTGTATTTTATATTAATATACTGCTACCTGCGAGGTATTAATTAATTTTCTAGTTATCCCTCTTTAGTCGAATCGGTTCGTACCTATATGATCCAGAGTTTCTCCTTTGGTGTTATATAGAAATAAGAAAAGTTGAAATTACAGATGAACAGGTACAACTACACAAAAATAATTTTAAAAAAAATAATTAATTTATGCGATTAATACATCGAAAGTGCAATTCCTGATATAATAATAATTATTATTATAATTTATTATGTCCAACAGTTATTTCAACATCAGTAGGATATATCCAAAATAAATCAAATACGCTCACTAAATAAAATCTCAAAAATAGTTATTTGCATTTTTCTTAACCTATTGAAAACCTTCGTAAAATGCGCATATAATATCCAAAATAAAGAAAACGGAGAATATATTGTAGTCTGTCCATCCATATAAGGATTCGACCTTTTAAGATTTAAGAGAATTATGGTGGCTATGAGCTACCTCTTGCCGCAAGTACCGAGAAAACTTGAAAATGAAGTATAATATAGGGTATTAGCAGAAATCGGATTTTCTTTAGTAGAAAAGTATTTCTGTTTCCTGTAATATAATCCAGCATTTACGATTTAAACTTTTTATTCTAAAGAATATATATATATAGCCTATCCATAGATATAACGATTTCACTTCTTAAATAGTACTCTATACAGCATGTGTCAATTTTCATTAGCCATAGGCGATTAATCCATACAGTACGTGGCAACATAGTACCCCTTCTTTCCTTTCCAATGCCAGCACGACCGATGCATGCTCGTAAATACAAGTTAGCGTGGTTAGCTGTAACTATTCGACCACCGGCTTGGGTGTTTGTAATGCGTTCAGAAATAATATTTACGAGTTGCAAGGATTTGTTTTTCTTTTTCCTTTCAGTAAATGCAGAGAATTATTAAGGTGCGTTCACGCTGCATGACACAAACAAAAGCGTAATTCTAATAAAATTAAAAATAAGGTAAATAAAAAAGGATTGTGAAAATAATATTAAACTACTAAATCAGGAGATCGCGGCGGACATTTGATGTTTCCCGTTCCAGTAATAAGACGGCTTTTATTGCAGACTAGATCGCAACGTGTTCGCAGCTAAACATTGAATGTAAAATCTGGTGGAGAGAAGTGGGAAGATCGGAGAAAATCGTTGTGATGTCGATTGTTGCCGGGATTGGTGACGGACAGTAGGGGTGCCACGTTGCCACGTATTACTTGTATACGTATAAATAGCACGTAAACATTTAATCCCTATACCTAATGAAAATTGACACATACGGTATACTTCACATAGACAATTTTCTACCTTTTCTGACTTTCATCTAACAATAATGCTATAAAACCATATCCATATTGCAAAAAAGCAATAAAAAACATTAATATAACCTACAAATGCTATATTTATGGACTTTATGGTTCTACGTCAATGACAGTAAAAGTTCGGAAAAGAGCAATTTTATAAAAAATAGTTATTTATTATACAAGGGAAAAAGTATTAGATTTTAGCTCGAGGTAAGGTTAAAATAAATTACCGAGAGCTAGAATCTAATTTTTTCCCGTGTTTAATACACAATTTTTTTCTGTGATGGGAAAACGCCGATTTAATATTGAAAAAAACACGTAAATACTATATATTAAAGTCAGAAAATCAATCGATGTGACATTTCAAATGACGTTACACCTGCGTTGCTATGGAAACCTGTAAAATAATCAAATATCTGTCAATTTAAGCGGGCAAAAAGTGACATTTTATTACCTGTCAAGAAGGATAAAATGTCAACTTTTTTTCCCGTCACAGAAAAAAACAGCTTTATTCTCGTTTTCTACAATACAATCAGTTTTTTCAAAACTTGTATTTGCATTTATTGATTCAAACGTAAGTAATAACAAACCAAACTAACAAGGAAATAGAAATATATATTTTTTGTTTGAAAGTTCGAACATCGGTAATGAAGGATTCTTCTGAACCTTTATCGAAAAAACGTAAAATTAAACATTATCGAGCTCGAGAAATCGTGTGGGATACATAAAATTACTTCAAGCTGTAAAACCATAAAGGTAATTAGAATAATGCTGTGTTTGTTTAATTAACAATTAATTTAGAACATCTCTGAATCACAAATAGAGAAATACAAAGAGATAAACAAATTTTTCGATTAGAATAAATAATTTGAGAATAAAGAACACTTTCATCAATATTGTTATTATTATAATAATATAATCGTAATAATATATGTGATATCTTAATAACTGTCACCCAAGCAACTGGAATTTCATCAGGAAGTGTTGCTATGAATGTGTTAGTGAGGGTTCTAAAGCAGTTGAGGAAAATGCAACTGCCTCATCAGAAGAAGATAGTTTATAATATTATCTAATAAATATATGTGAAAATTTGTAGAATTTTATTTATTTATTTTGTTTAATAATTAATAAGGAAATAACACACACTTTAGTTTCAAAAATATTTAATGTATATACTACATGTTTCACCACATTGTGGCTTCATCAGGTAATGAAAATATACAAATTCAATTTCTGTTACAATAGATCTTATAAATACAAATATAATAATTTAATAATTATTGTTGTTAGGATGGGGTATTCAATTACAGTTTTTAGCTTAGTAGTGGGAGCTGTTTAGGTCCACCTTATCGTTTAATATTATACCTAATTTACTAAATTTATTTTTTCCATTAAGTTAAGTTTTTTACTTTTTCCTTGAATATGTAAAATTTCAAATTGTTTGTTAAATTTATATTATTATTACGATTCCAGGCAGTGGTTGGAAAAGGTCAAGTCTGTTTTATAGCTTCTTTCATGTTCTTTGATTTTGGCTTTAGAAGTTCTGCCCGTCTCACAGTGGTCTGAAACGTCCAAAAAGTTTGTCAAAACCTAAAAAAATATTTTTTTTATAAAATAGTTTCTTGTGTGGTAGTCGGTAAACGAGGTGCCTGCGCGTCTATTTCTCGAATAGCAGATAGATGGCGCGCCTACGGGACGTGTAGTTGTGTGTGAAAGTCGCGGTTGTCAAAACTTGCTACGTGCAACGTTCAACAACAAACGAGAAAAACAACATTTGAAGTGCACACAAAAATTCGTGAACGTGCAAATATCTTCAACAAGAAGATGGAGGATGCGCCTGAAGATTGGTATAATGTTTTGACACTTTACTTTTTTTAAACAGTTTTTTATAATTTGTTATTAAAAATTTTCCGAAATTGTCAAAAAAGTTATGTTTCCGCGAGACTCCGCGTTGTTCGCTGATTCATTTCCCAGATGAATGTCTAACTAACTAGAAAATCGAAAATTCAGGTGCGACTTTCTGCGATTCTCCTCGCAATTGATTTATTTGTATTTGGTTGCGCGGCCCTATACATATGACGCGTCACATGTATAGGGTCACATCATAATTACATATTTTTAATTAATCTTGAAGAGATTAAATATGCGCACGATCCGAACCAAATAGTAACTTAGAAGAAGTCACTTTCAATTATTTAAAGTGCAATTACCAAGAAATAATCATAATTATTATCATTATTATCATTATTATTATTATTATCATTATTACTATTGTTATCATAATTGGTATTGTCTTTATCGTAAGTTTAATTATAAAAAGTATAATGAGAAACAACACAAAATTTATTAAGCCAAATTTTATATTATTTTATCGTATTTTTGAACATAAAACTGGCAATTTAAAACTCCCCATTTTGCAATTTACCATTTTTACCTCAAATCTACAATCAGAAAGTAAAAAAACTAAAGCATACTGATTTTTAGCCAAATCCGAACCTTTTTCGAGTTTTGACCAGCTTTTCGGGCGTTTCAGACAACTGTGCGTCTGTCCGCTGTACACTTTTTCATAATCGTCACAAATTAACTTATAAACTCCTGAGTTCAATTTTTTGTCTGTTTTGTCTTTTTTATTGTTAAGAGTTCTTAGTATGCAGTTGTTAGTTTTGAAAGAAGTGGATTCGTTATTCGCTTATTTTTATTTAAAGTGGTTCAAGTTTTCATTGTCATTCATATTTCTTCATTTGGAAGCATATAGGTATTTTTTAAATATTAATAATAATAATAATAATAATAATCTTTTTCACACAAATATGCAACGTTAGTTTTCCAACACATGAGCATTAAAAAATATTTTACAGAATTACAAAAGCTTTCAAATTAATAAAGTGTAATAGTTTTTCTTCCCTTTATCAATTACAAATAGGGTAAAACCCCCAACGGTTGGCACTCGACCAATCATTGGCACCACAGTACAATTTTATACTTTTATTTCAATTTCATGTATTTTTCGTATAATAAAAGTTTTTCAGCAATGTCTGACAACCCTGCGCTTCGACCGTATAGCACTGCGCAAGTCTAAACTTTGATCATGTCATAGCAATCACCCCTACTTTGTGACATGTGCTTAAACAAGGTAAGAAATTAACTATTTCATAAAAAGTACGAATAAGATCTCAAGACTCTTGTTAAATACACAAAACATTACAATGAAGAGACTCTGCAGAAAGCGCTAGAAGAGATTAGAAAAGGCGCAGCGAAGAAGAAGATTGCAGAAAAATATGGTATACCAAGGGCCACCCTGCAATTTAGGCTTGGGCCTAAATTTAAAAAACCGGGATTAGGAAGAGGAACATATCTCACAAAAATAGAAGAAGACACTCTAGCTAATTGGGTAATAGAATGCCAGCGCAAGGGTTTCCCCAAAAGGAAAATTGACATACAACTCTCAGTAAAATGTTTCCTGGACGCAAATCCAAGGGAAAATCCGTTTAAAGAGAACATTCCTGGGGACCACTGGTATAATTCCTTTTTGAAAAGACACCCGATTTTGACATCAAGAACTACAGAAGCAGTTACTTCGGCTTCGGCAAATGTGTCGGAAAAAGACATCAAGAAATGGTTCAATGAAATTGAGAAATACCTTAAAGAAAAAGATCTTTTTTCAATTTTGGAAGATCCTTCGCGTGTCTACAACGGAGACGAAACCTGTTTCCTCTTTTGCCCGAAGCTTGGTAAAGTCTTAGCTCCTGTAGGTACCAAGAATGTCTATGAGATAGACCAAGGACAAGCAAAACAAAACCTGACGGTAATGTTTACGTTTGCTGCAAGTGGAAATATTACTCCACCCTTAATAATATACCCCAATAAAAGGTTACGAACTCCAATCTTGAAAAATGTTCCAGACGAGTGGGGGATTGCGAGCAGTGACAATGGGTGGATGAAGACACATATTTTTCATA
This sequence comes from Amphimallon solstitiale, assembly GCA_963170755.1. Taxonomy (NCBI): domain Eukaryota; kingdom Metazoa; phylum Arthropoda; class Insecta; order Coleoptera; family Scarabaeidae; genus Amphimallon; species Amphimallon solstitiale. Next base: position 135,681,179 of record OY720679.1, read on the forward strand.
ATTACATTGCCAATATACTGCATCCATATCTTAAGAAAAATAATATTCAGTTTCCTGTCATATTATTTGTAGACGGACACCAGACACACTTGACATATGATCTTAGTCAACTCTGTACAAAATTGGATATTGTGCTTATCGCTCTTTATCCGAATTCAACACGTATATTGCAACCAGCCGATGTTTCATGTTTCAAACCATTAAAGTCATTGTGGAAAAATGGTGTATTAAGGTGGAGGAGACAGAATCCCTATTGTAAACTGGGAAAAGAACACTTTGCTCCTATTTTACAAGAAGCCATTAGTCGCCTGAAGAAAGAAACAATTGTACACGGTTTCAGAGCAACCGGCATTCACCCATGGAATTCTGCGGCAATTGATTTCACTAAATGTTTGGGGAAACAAACCGAGGAAAACCCGCTCAACACTAGTACAACTGAAGAGATCTTAGTAAACAGCTCTACGTTATCTTTCGAAGACTTTCGTCAAATTGTCGGCAGACATGCAATTGACGAACTAGAAAACAACATCAATATATGCGAATCAGCAGCAAATTGTCCAAATGTTTGGTTGTTACGACAAATTTTCCTTAAATTGAAGTCTAATAATATAGACGACACTTTAGTGTCAAACAATTTTGAAGACACTGTTCCTGAAATTGAAATTGATACCGATCATGGCAATGATAACGAAAATGAGTATGGCGATGAGATTACACAATATACAGAAAATGATATAGAAGATATGCCGATTGTTTTCTTCGACAAAGATGTCTTACATCAGGATTCTGAAGCCTTACGTCACGAATTCTTATCTACTTCTGATATGGACCCAAACCGTAAAATTATTATAACTGAAAATGTATTGATCAGAGCTGGCACCCCAATGAAACAGAATATTCCAAGTCTCTTGGAGTCCACAGTGGATATGGCAACAACAACTGTTCAATCTGACAATAGCAGCATTTTTAATGAAAGCAAAAATATGGAACATGTGACAAAGATAGATGATTACTTGTCACATCCTAAGACACCCCAACGTGCTGGAAAACGCCACTCAGAAAAAGTATCGTATGTTCTCACGTCATCTTCTTATAAGAAAGTTATTGAAGAAAAAGAAAAAGCTAAAGAAGACAAGGAGCGAAAAAAAGAGGAAAACAAGAAGAATAGGTTGCTAAAGCAAAAACAGAAAGAAAAAGAAAAGAATAAGAAAAAAGAAGAAAAGAAGAGAAAGCAATACAAAACCACGAAGACAACAAAAAGAATTTTTCTAAATGACACACAAACAAAGAAGTCTAAGAAAATCTTAATTACAAACGGAAGTATACAATTTGCTGATGACAAGGCAGAAGAGAAGACCGAAACCGCAACTAAAAACAGTGACAATGATGTTGAAGAAAAAAGCGCCAGTGACAACGAACTAACAGCTGTTAAAACATACGCTGGTGATAACCACCATGTCAGGGATTTATTCAAAGACGAAACAACTGAAACAAATATTCCACCATTACCTAGAAACAATAAAATTATTCCACGAGGAATTTGCTTCATCTGTGCGAACCAGATTTACCGCACAAATGTAGGTATTCAGTGCCAAAAATGTTCCAGAACCTACCATTACACGTGCCTGAAAAAAAACACTTATACAAAGAACATTTTACTTGTGCTCCTTGTTTGTCTAATTTTAAAAAAAATAGCTTTTTTTGATATTGTATTATAATATTTATAATTAATAAAGAGTTCAGTTCTACTTTGAAAAATAAGCTGATAGGTAGCTAGGTATCTATCTATTTTATTATATCGTCCTTATGGTTCTAGGTAGCCTACCTAGGTATCAGAATCTTCTGCTTTCCATGTGCCAAGCGTTGGGGTGTCAACTATCGGGCAACTGGTGCCAATTATAGGCAATTCAAGAGATTCACATCTTTTTTTTAATTACAAAAAAATACGACTATGTACAGAGTTAACAAACTTTATGATCATGAACTACAGATAATATTACAAAAAAAGTAGGGTTATGTGACAATTGTACATTTTTTTTTTATGCTTGTTGGTTTTGAATCGGCTTAAGGTGGCAATCATTGGGGGTTTTACCCTATAATCATATTCCCCATACTCTAGAATAGGTATTATATGTCAATAGAGTTGCAATAGTTTATAAAGAAATGCTTCTTAAAATTAAATCTTCAAAATATTTTTAGAATATTACAAATATTTTGCAATAATGCGTTGATTAAGTTTTCCATGGTTGTATTTTAATGAACTGTAATTGCTTCTTTACGTTTTCTAGATCAAAAGTATAATACTCTTATTATTTCAACACCTATTTAAACATAATCCAAAATTTGAAATAATTCAACTGTAATACAGTTAAGTTATTTTAATATTTATTTTGTAGATACATGTAATTTTTTCAAACTTTCCTGCAAGATCTACAAAAATAACAAACTTTGCTTGCAATATGTTGAATATTTCAATTACACAGATCTGTTTGTTTTTACATTGACTCTGTATATTTAGTATTGCTTTCAATACCGACGTTTTTAACGCACATAATACATATTTTAGCCACGACTCACTCATTATAGGTGCCATCGGATCTTTACCGAGCCATACCTTAGCTTCCGAAACACGTAGCGTTCCGAAAACCCTCCATAATTCCAACTTTTATTATAATTAGTGGTAATAAAACATAACATTTTACATTTCATTATAAATACTAAAAGCTGTTCGAGTGACCCGCTCTAATTGCCTGAGTAGAAGCAGCTTAACCGAACACTCAAAAAAGGCAAAACGATATGCGTAACTCCTCCCAGGAAATCGCGTCTAGAAAAAGTAGGCGACAGCTCGCGTCAATTCAAACACATCACATTTTGAAAGCTTTATTTCTGACAGTTTCATATCTCGACGTTTTCAAATAGTAAAAGGATTTTAATGTACGAACAGAGCGTGAAATTGTCATACGTACCCGATTTGTAATTATCAGGACGTCCACAAGGTAGAAGAATCGGCATTTAGAGGAGAGACCGGCAAAACAAGCCCTATTGCAAATTAAGGTGGAAAGAATTGATACCATAGATAGGGCCAGTAACTACATATGAATATATGCCCTATTTTTTTTAGAAATTACAACAAATTAAACGTTGCAGGGTTTATACGGTAAATACTGGAAAAATCCAAGGGAAATAAATTTATAATGGCCGTTTGCACCGTTGTTGTTAAACTAAGTTTAACGCTAAACTGTAGTTAAAGTGTAAATTTCCCTTGCGCCGTAGCCAAAACTAGGATTAAATTAGTATAAACGAGGTTTAAATTAAACGGTCAATTTTGGCGGCTTAATTTTTATTTCTAACCTAATTTTGTTGTATTATTGTGACCAGTTGTGACTGTTGCTTGAATTTTGACATTTTTGTGGCTTGAAATTTGTAATTCTGTACACAAAAAAACATTGAGTTAAATTTTTTCTTTGCATTTGCTTCGAAAAATATTGAAGAACTGCTTTCTGGCTGCATAAACATACCTCCAAGCTATTTTCATTCAAGCTTACCAATACTTCTTTTTCTTGGGCCACCTGCAAAAAGTATATTATTAATTTAAAAAACATATGTATTATAAACAAATAAATGCATACTGTATTAACCTCAGTATTATCACTGCTATAATCTCCAATAGTGTTATCTTTGTATTCAAATACTACATTGCCTGTGGTTTGATTTTGTGAAGATTTGTTAAGGTATATTCCATTTCCATCTAATCCACCATTGTCTAATCCAAATACTGATTTGGTGTTCATAATGGATAGCACCACATCATGACATGGATCCTTTTTTATTATTTTAGGTAAGCCACCTCCGGTACGAAATGTTTCCTTTTTTTCTTCGGCTGCAAGTTTTCTAACTTCTTTTTTTTTATTCTCATAGAATCGTCGCAAACAATCCGCCGCTCTATATGTACCATTCGGTACAGCTGAATTGAATTTTTTGGCAATATCTAGCCACGCATTCGCCTTCTCCTTTGATGTAACCTGGTCGGTCCTTTTATTTTCAATTACATGCTTGTATTCCAAGCAAATATTTGCGATCAACATTTTTTCATCATTTGAAAAATTAGGTGACCTATCCTTTTTTTGTTCGTTATGGACTTGATCCATTTTGTTTCAAGCCCAAAATAGAGGGAATATGAAGGATGAAGGATTGGGTGACGGATTATTGAGAAAAATAAAACAAGAATAACCTTAAAAAAAAATAATTACATCGCATGTGAAGTTAGTTGCGAATTTTTTTAGGGTGTTGCCAAATGTTGCTTTTCTTTAATCTTGGTTTACTTAACTGTTATACGGTGCAAATCAATCGAAACTTAATCCTAGCGTAAATTTAAACAGGGATTAGTTACACGCCGTTTAAATTATAAACGGCACAAATGGCCCTTAATCGAGGGAATCAAATACATAAGCTGTCATCGTGACGACATTTCGATCACGTTTTTTCGTTCGTGAACTCCAAATATATTGCGAGAACCAATTGTCAAATTGAACGTCATTGTTGACATAAGTAAATACGGCAGTCTATTTAATATTTTCTTGCATCCAAGACACATTTTAATAATATAGAAAACTTTCCTTCGGTATTATTTTTATATTGCTTAATGACATCTGTTCACCATCATCCGTAATTCCCTGTATTCATGAGTTATGCTTCAACATGATGTTACCTGCATGAGTATGACTCACCATGAATTTTTAATAAAGAAAGAAAAATATTATGACTTGCAACTTTAATATTTCATCTATATAAGAAATGGAAATATACAATTGTACAGCCAGCATAAAAATGCGTTATGAATAAATATATTAATGTTGTGTATTTAAGTGTATGTACATGTGTAAGTGGAGAAATGGAAAAAACAGATGCCTTCATGTTTCCAGTGAGTGCGCCCGCCATACAGTCGTCATCGACGTCGAAGAGGAAACACAAACACTGAAGAAATATGAATGAATTAACTGCAGTTGTATACCAGCATAACATCTATAATGTATGGAGTGAGTGTGACAAGACTCCAAATGTCATTAAGTCGATACATACTGATTGCCGTTTAATTCGACCGATAACGACCAAATATATGTGTTTGTGTATACAGAGAGACGGAAAATTATGCGCCTGGAATGTAAGAGAATATGTAAATAACCCCTCTATTTTTAATTCAGTACCGGACCGACATCGATACAGACAGTCGCATAAACGTAGCGGTAGATTTAAACAGGAAACTTTTTACTGTTTCAATTAAAATCTATATGAACATGATATTTAGCAATAACTTTTAATGTTAAATTGATTCGTATGGAAAAAATACAAGAAAGTTTAGCAATGATAAATTTTCAAAGTGAGTGTCATCACATTCGATACATAACCTAACTCTTCGCTTCTTGTTATTGAAGGCATTCCTTAAATATTATTTTGTAATTGCAGAGCAGATATTTCGGATAACATCGGCATGTTTTTTCCAATGCATGGGGACTACTTGCAAATGATCTATTTTCTTGTGCATATACAGGGTGTTTAAAAAAAGATGCGGCAATATTAAAGGGGTTGATTGTCCAGGTCATTTTATACAAAAAAGTTTAGGTATAATAAATAAGGTCCGCAAACGCTTCGTTACCGATCTACAGCGTGTTGAAGTTTAATTAAAAGAAACAGTAAAAATTAGATTTCTCCAAGACGACATTAAAGAGCATAATGAAATTTTAGGCGTGTTATTTTTCAAGAAAAAAATAGGACGCCGCTGATTTCTCTAAAAATAAAAATTTGTTTCTATTCTTTGTTTAATTGTGAAGAAAAAAGTTCTCTTAAATTTCTAAAAAAAAAAATTTCTGTAATAAATGTACATGCACTAAAATGTGTTTTTTTTACTAAAAAACGGTACGTCGTATGATAGAAAGTTAAGAGAGCTTTTTTCTTCACAATTAAACAAAGAATAGAAACATATTTTTATTTTTAGAGAAATCAGCGGCGTCCTATTTTTTTCTTGAAAAATAACACGCCTAAAATTTCATTATTTTACTGTTTCTTTTAATTAAACTTCAACACGCTGTAGATCGGTAACGAAGCGTTTGCGGACCTTGTTTATTATAAACTTTTTTGTATAAAATGACCTGGACAATCAACCCCTTTAATATTGCCGCATCTTTTTTAAACACCCTGTATATAAAATACTTCATGTTTTTTTTTTATTTTCCTAAAGAACTGTTGTATTATTACTTTGGAAATATCCAGCACAGAGTTGTCTACACGTTCCTGAAAATAAACTTGTTACGCATATTCTCGACCTAGAATCTAAGCTTTTTGCATCACGATATCCGCACAGGCTTAAAAAAAAATCAAAAAAATGCTGGTTGTGACTGGCTCTTAATTTTTCATAGTATACAGTGTGTCCAGATTTCGATGCTCACCAATGGTATATCGGTTATTAGAAGACATGGAGGAACAGTTAAATGGGGAATGTTTTGCAGAATGCATTGCTCGCAACAAATCTCATTTCAAATTCATTCGGACTTTTTACAATTTCGAGATATTTTGAAAAAAACAATATTTGCCGATTTGAACTTTCGTCAATAACTCGATAACGCCTAATGCGATCGCTTTTAAACTCAAACATTGTTGAGACACTTTTTTAAGACAAATTTTTTGATGTTAACAATAACCCCCGATTTTCATTTGTTTCTTAGCACTATTTCTTGTTTTTCTTATGGCGGCCATATTGGATTTTCAATTAGCTTGATAGTCCTTAAAAATAGCTTTTTAATAATGTACAACATGCCTAATAAATCTTTATTTATACGAGAGATATGAACATTTGAATAAAATTTCACTCTAATACGAAATTAGTTGGCTGTGTTAGTGTAAAACAGACGATAAATAAGCTCTGTCATTATTGACATGTAAAAGTGCAGTGAGATTGGTGGGAGATTTAGAACTTTGTGTAAGTAATTACCGCTAAGCATGGAGATTAATAAAAATTGATATTGGCACACACATTTTCAAATGAAGTAAAGGTTGATATGTTGGGAGTTTATTTCAAAGTAAATAGAATCTCTGAAAATGCTTGCACAAGTTACGCACAGCGTTTTCCGGAAAGACCACAACCACACCGGACAATTTTTAGCAGAATAATCGGAAATTTAGTGAACTATGGAAGCTTCGAACAAAAAAGATCTATCAAGGTAACAATGCTGATATATTTCAAAATAATATTTTACAATATGTTATGAACAATCCAAGTACATCAGTACGTCGAGTGGCTCGAGAAACTGGAATTCCGAAATCTAGTGTTTATAGAACGTTGAGAAAAAACAAATACCACCCATACAAACCAACAATTGTGCAGGGTTTACACCTACAATTTAGCAGGTGGTATCTACAACAATGTGAAGATGATACTGATAATATAATAAAAAACAAAAAAGAAGTCAACAAAAGTTCGTACCAATCAAGCTACACCAGAGATTAAAACCAAATAGAACTCCGAATGAATTTGAAACGAGATTTGTTGCGAGCATTGAATTCTGAAAAACATTCCCCATTTATCCATTCCTCTATGTCTTCTAATAACCGATATACCAATAATGAGCATCGAAATCTGGACACACTGTATATTCCTAGATTTCTTTGAGATCTCCTGAACTTAATATCAGCAGCAAAATAAGAGGCGTTTAATAAAGTCCAAGTAAATAAGTTTTGAAAATCGCTGAAGGAACCCATGAAAAAAAAATGTTCCTAGTAGTCGACTTAAAAAAGCTGAAACGGGACAGCATGTTACTCTTGTGGCCAGTGTATTCCTCCTGCAATTGTTTTTTTCCAAAAATATTAAAGCAGAATTATTTGACGGGTTCTCACAAGGAACCCTCGAATTGTATTATGAAACAGGATACAACTGATCCATTTAACCCTTGTGTGTACCATTTCGTCAAATACGTTAAACCAACCAAGGAAAACATTATTCTGGTTTCGGATGGTAATACAAGCCATTCCTCTTTAAATGCTTTGGCAGACGCTAAAGAACTCGGTGTCATATTGATATATCTCTTTCCCCATAACACACACCACTTGTAGCCGTTATATATTACTTTTCTTTCTATAATATCGAACTCACCAATTGACTTGAGAATCATTAAGGACGTACAATAAGCTTTTGTCAAATTAGTCGATTATTTCCCATTGCCCATTATGCCACAATAGAAAATGCGGTAAATGGTTTCAAATGTACAGAAATAAATCCTTTCAAGCCTAACCTAGGTCCTGTTCAACTCCCTGCTCCCAAGGATAAACTGACAAATTCTGACAAAACCAGTCAGGATGCTGAAAATGTAGATACTCGAACATCACGCCTTACTGTAGAATCAAATGAACCATATTTGAATTTACCTCTGCGTTAAACCATGGATGTCGCTAGAGACGCAAATTTGACTCTATCATAATGCTTATTTCTTTTGTTTCCACCGCCAAAGACTTCTCCAAAATCAGTAAGTAAGGTAGGATGCCAAACAAAATCTAAAAGTTTTGTTGATAACACCAAATATAGATGAAATAAAAGAAAAGCAAAGAAGCGTCAAAAGCAAAAGAGAAAATCGTTGCATCAGAAAAAAAGTAATGAGAAAATTGCAGAGCATAACCACCTAGGAGGGTCAGAAGAAGAAGATACATATAATACTGACGATGAGGATGGGGAAGATGACCCTTCCTTTTGATTCTGTAATTGTACTTACAGGAGGTCCAGATCCGGAGAATTTTCGATTAGATGTCAAAAATACAAAGCATGGGCGCACGTAGATTGTGCCCCTATTCCAAAAAAAAAAAAAAAACATATTTCCAAAATTTGTAATGACTGAATCAGACTGAAACAGTAAGACTGATAACAATAGAACTTTATTTGCTTTTATTTTATAACAGACTTTTATTTAAGTCTGATAAGAGTGTTGTTTAATAATTTTTATTTTACGTATATTGTCGTTAGTATTCTATAAATATTCTAATAAAAACCAGTTAAAATCATCCGGGTAAAATGAATGTTTGCAACTTTTTCTAATGTTTTGTAGTATAAATTTAGTTCTTTTCTAAAACAATTAGTGAATTGTCATGTATACGTAGAAATCATTATAATTTGTAGTTCATTAGGGGGGAGGATATAAAATCTCCCCCTTACTACTAATCTTACTAAAGATCCAAACAAAAACAATGCTGTTTTAGGCATACACAAAATATTTACTCATTATTAATGACAACGAATATAAGTTAATATTTAATTAATAATTTTTGCAAACAGCATTAAAATTACAACTTCTGTAAAGCAGGGATCTTAATGTAACATTCGTTCTCGCTGTTGAATAATAAAATACATTTTAGGAGCTAGAAGAATACTGAGGAACAACAAAGAGAATCTGTTTAATAAAGCGTTAATATGCAATAATTCATATTTAAACTTGATATGTGTTCTATGCCTTAGCAGTTCCAAAAGTCATTGCTGCTTTTTTTAAGAAAGATATTATTGCTTGTCCTTGAACATGCTAAGATTTATGTTTAAAATAATAGAGTGAATAATTTTGTCAATAAATTAAGAATTGGTTTCCTAAATATTCTTGTAAGAATCATTTTCTTTTTAAAAAAATACCTTTCGTTCCGTGATCAAAATACGGCCCTGTCCAAGTAATACCGCGCTTACATATTTAATGATCAGTCTCTTAGATAGTTTTTTAATGATTTCTCTCTTTCTGGACATATTATAATTTTATTTCAAAATGGAATTGATGATCCGAATAACAATGAACCCCTGTAAGTGTGTGTACAGTTATTTAAAATAAAATTACAATTTTAAATGAAGTGAATCTCTCTGTCCTGAATCCGCTACCTTTTTGTCTTTCTCCACTCGAAAATGAACGCGGCGCCACATATGTACATTTTAAATAATTGTAATGCACGCATAGTAAACGCATGCATATATATGCACATTAGTTTCTGTATAATATATTTCACGATATATGTTATTGCTTCTGAATTGGCGCTTTCGAGAGTCCCAGTTCCGACATAAATTTATGTCGATTTTTCTTTTTTACTGTTCAACGTTTATCTAGTCATTTGAATAATTCTATTAGCACTAGTAATAAGTTACTATGCATACGTTACATATATCGTTTTAAATGGATTATACGCATAATTGAGTTTTATCATTTCATTTCCATTCGTTTTAAATATTACATGTGTAAATATTTTTTTACATACACAGTGTTTAAATTAGCATTCTCTTATCAACAATAGATATGTTGTTTACTCCATAAGTATAGAAAAGCTTATATACATACATACACTTTGCATAAATTGGATTATTGCAGTTGAATCAGTTGATACTATAATGTGAAATTAATGATAATAATGGGATTATTAAATATATCAGTAATTTATCTCGGATTTATAAAGGAGAGTATTTATGAGCACTGACACTATTTGGACGTTGTTAACTTTTATGTCAAACGCGCAATGTTCTGTACTCGCTAGCCACGGGTTGTAAGGCCGTATAGGCTTTAATGGTTATTTAATCGGCGACAGTTCGAAAGAAACACAAAAAACTCCACAAACTTGGCATACTTATGCAAGACAGCACAGCATTAATTCAAAGTGGTACAGGTAAAACTTTTAATTCTTAACATAAACATAAGTCGCACTAAAGAAAATACAGAAGATTTACGCAAAAAATACTGTGTCCTCAATTTGTTTTTACAGAATATGCGGAGCCCTTATTACGGCATCTACTTTTGAACCCACCACATGGAGCCACAGTATGGTGAAATATGTTAGTCCAGTCAAACGCTGAATCAATCTACATAAAATAATGTAATTTTCGCGATATTATAATTTGTTAAAGGGATGTATTACTTTCTTATACGTAGTATAAGGAAGTATTGTGATGATGAAAATTTTCGACCTCGAGATTTTTGCAGCTGTCCACGTTTTGAAGTCCCCTGATACCGAAAAAGTGGTTTTTAAAAAATGTCTGTGTGTGTGTGTCTGTCCGTCTGTGTGCCTGTGACCACGATAGCGGTCTAACCCCTATAGCTATCAATTCCAAATTTTGTATTTACGTGTATAATCTCCCTCTTGAGATCTGGTTGGTTTTTCAGTAAAATCGGTGGACCGGAAGTAGCAGTTTACTTCAGTGAAAAAATCGAATTTTGCCATAATTTCGTCAACAACTAAGTTTAAACAAATTTACAAAGAATTCATATGTACTTAAAATTAAGTTTGAGACAAATTATCTTAAAAAAGTTTTTCAAAATTCCAACCGGAAGTAGGTCTTTTACTTTTATCGAAAATAAGTTTTTGCGAATATCTCGCAAGTCATGCTTTTTAGACAAGTACGATACGAGTATAAAAGTATTTAAAACATAATTTTCAATACCTTTTGTATAAAAAAAAATTTCAAAATTCAGGCCGGAAGTACCACTTTTACTCTTATCGAATAGCGATTTTTTGCAAATATGTCGTAAGTTATACATTCTATTTATTTATCGAGAGTACAAAAGTATTTAAAACTGAGTTTGCAATATTTTTTGTATATATGAAATTTCAAAATTCGAACCGGAAGTAGCACTTTTACTCTTAGCGAGTGGCACTTTCTTGATAATATCTTGCAAACTATGCATTCTATAGAGATTTATTAAGAGAATAGAAGTACTTAGAATAGGATTTTGAATAATTTTTGTATAAAAAAATTCTTAAAATTGTATAGTTTGAAACGCTCATACGTATAAGAAAGTCGTGTGGTGGCCACACCTCATTTTTTTTAGCATAATGCCAGTTTTGAGGGATTTTACGAGTGTCAGTCGCGCTATGCGAGTAACGCGTTTAATTCGATATCTCATGGTTCATTTTATACAAGAAAACTAGAGACCTTTTTCTTTCTTATACGTAGTATAAGTATTGTGATGATGAAAATTTTCGACCTCAAGATTTTTGCAGATGTCCACGTTTTGAAGTCCACTGATACCGAGAAAGTGGTTTTTAAAAAATGTCTATGTGTCTGTCTCTCTCTCTGTGTGTGTGTGTGACCACGATAGCGGTCAAACCGCTGTAGATATCAATTCCAAATTTTGTATTTACGTGTCTAATCTACTCTTGAAAACTGATTAGATTTTGAGCAAAATCGGTATACCGGAAGTAGTAGTTTACTTCAGTGAAAAAATCGAATTTTGCAAATATTTCGTCAATTACTAAGTTTAAACAAATTTATAAAGAATTCAAATGTACTTAAAATTAAATTTGAGAAAAAGTGTATTAATAAAGTTTTTCAAAATTCCGACCGGAAGTAGGTCTTTTACTCTTATCGAAAATCAGTTTTTTGCGAATATCTCGCAAGTCATGCTTTCTAGGCAGGTACATTACCAGTATAAAAGTATTTAGAATGTACTTTTAAATATCTCTTGTATAAAAAAAATATCAAAATTCGGACCGGAAGTAACACTTTTACTCTTACCGAATAACGATTTTTTGCAAATATGTCGTAAATTATGCATTCTATATATATTTATGAAGAGTACAAAAGTATTTATAGTTGGATTTGGAATATTTTTTGTATAAATGAAATTTCAAAATTGGGACCGGAAGTAACACTTTCATACGTATAAGAAAGTCGTGTGGTGGCCACACCTCATTTTTTTTTACTAATTCCATAACTTATTATTTATTTCGTTAGAATTGTACAAGCTTCCCTATTTTCGACTTTTTTCATCTTTATCTCCCTAACCGTTTATTTTTTTTTTTCGAATTTTACTTATCAAACTTATGAACCATTTCATTATCTACTACATCTATTGCATGAAACTTTTTTTTCTACTTATAATACTTTCGTAGTTTTTGCTTAGTTTGTCGATCGAACCCCTCGCCATCAACGCAATATGATATCAATGTGTATTAGTAATGAGAAAAAATATGAAAGTATTCGATGATTATTTATTAGTGATTTTACCTGGCTGAGAAGGTAAATCGATTGAATAACTTGATCTGAGACAGCCATTTTTTTCTTCACAATTATTTTTCCGATTTTGGTATTTTTCATTGCATTCAACTATTAAATAATAATCTAATTAAGGATCAAAAATGGAAGGAATTTAATAATTAAAATGGTTCCACACATTTATTAATAAAAAATACGACAACTATAATTTAAAATTAATCGTACGAGGTGAATGGATGAGATTCATGTATAATCTGTTTTAAGATATAGTGCGAATGCAAGCTTCCACAGGTTGCTTGAACACGGCAGGTGGTATACAATGAAAGTAATCGATATAGGAAACACGCTACAGATCCGTATTGTCAATATTTAATTAGGAATAATAAGACTCAATGTGTACTATAATATGAATGTATATTTATACGAAACTAATCTTTAATATACATTAAGAAAATTACCCATTAAATGCGTTGTTCGAAATAGCACCGCCACTGACACTCGGGGAATCCCTCAAATCCGGCATTTTGCTCAGAATGCATCCCTTTAACGAATTGTACTATCTCGCAAATTACTTTATTTTATATAAAATTCTATGTGTGCATAATATAATTTTGAAACTAAAAAATTGTGTTTTTATTAGGTATATTATAATTATCAATGCGGATAATACAGGTATGTTAGACAATTTGAAAACCAACAATACTGCTGCGATACAGTGATAGCATAAAATCATTAACTAAATAAAGACCAAAATCAGAACATATGGATAATTTTATATTTTTTCTTCAAGTCAACTCATTTATTAGAAAGCGGTTATTTTAAGTGCATCACCCGGTATATTTTTTTTCAATTGTAGTCGACAACAATGCGTGCCTATATACGTAAGAGGAATAAATTGTATAAACTCTATTATACTAGAATAATTTGTTACTCGGAAAAGCAAAGTGACGAAGAATCTTAATAAAACCATACATAAAAGTAAAAGAGAGCGCAAGGAAGAGGCTACCGTACACTTTAATTACTTTACTGCAAAGTATTTATTGGATTATTTCCATGAATGTGCCGCTCGATTTAAGGTCATATTAACTAATGATAACTGTCATTCTTTCATTTCTGCAGAAAATATATAAACTGGTCTAAGTCGACCGGCAATGATGGACAAGTTTGACGGTGGTGTGGTTGTATATATAAGTAGGTTGCTGCAATCGCTCGTTTACCGGTGCGACAGCGGTGGTGTGTTGTGGTGTGGTGCGGTGTGGTCATAAAGCATAACCTTCCTGGAAGCACGAAATGACACCTGCATGCGACATATTGTAATCCGACCTCGCCTTTTGCGCCAAATCCTTTCGAGCATGAAATAACTTTCCTTTTTGATCGGAGCATCCTTGTTTTTATACACGTTATACACATGCCTCCGCTTCTGTAACATACTGGAGGTCATCGTCGTCGTCTCCCTCTACCTGGTGCAAGTCTGAGTAGTACTTACGGGATAAAAAAAAAACTGATTGTTTTGGCAATTTTTTGTGCAGATAGAATTTAAAAAATTTGATAAATGATTTCTGTGTTTTTAATGAGATATGAATGCATTTCCTTTTGAATTATGTATTATATTGATAAATAATAATAATTATTGAATTATTATTAATATTACTATACAGAGTGAGTCATCTCCGCGAGTAAGACCGATTATGCCTTTATGAGTAAAGATATTTCGAAGCGGTTTCTTTTTCTATTGATAGCTGCTTATTAAGAGCACATTTCAAAAATATTTTGTATTATACAGTTACGTTTTAGTTGACAGGTGTAATTTGTTTATGCTATTAATCTCAAAATAATTGAAGTGATTTTATAATGAGGTTTTCTAAAGAAGAGCTTGCCGATATAATTTTTGTACTGGGGTAAAGGCAAAGCAATTATTTATTAGCTCAGACGTTTTACTGGCAGCGTTACCCTGGAAGATGTTCCAGAACATATGCCTTTAGGAGATTAATAGACACTTTCATTACTACTGGCAATATTGTTTATGTTATTTTGTAGTTTCTTTTTCACTAATTACCCTTGATATAACCTCCTAATTCCTGTTTCTGCACTTATTATATTAAATATAATGTGATAAGTGAATCGGATCGAGATAGGGAATTTGTTAGGAGGTTTTAGTTAAAATACGTCACGTTAACTAACTAACTATATTGTATATTCGTGTATGTTCGAATCGTAGTAAATACATTGTCTGAACGTTAATGAATCAATCGCCTTAAAACTAACTTACACTTGTATAATATACAAATCTATAGAAAAGATTTTATATTTTATTTGAAGCCAACATAGGCTATTTGATTCCATACTTTGGGAAATTTTAAATTAAAATGTAATATCCAAGTTATTTATTTATATACACTAATTTTGAAATGTACGTGTCCCTTTTTTATTTCTGACAAGTTTTTAATGTGTTTCATGTCAGTTTCGTTCTCTCGTGATGTATATACAAGTAATTATGTTACTGTCTGATGAAGCCTGAGATATTCAGTCGAAACGTCAAATTACGTAGAAGTGTGTTTTTATTCAATTTACCTCTACCTGTAATTCTGCCTTGAATAGTAAGAAGGTTTTTCTACTATATATACAGGGTGTCCGGGAAAATGTGGGAAATCTCTTGGATACAGATAGAACATGATCAAATAAGAAGACAAGTTTCTATAAAAAATTTCCTACAGGCCCCTCCTACGGAGATATGCGTCCCTGAAGAACGCCGCTGGAAGTCGGTTTTAATTTAATAAAAATTTAATTTGATGGACACTAGTAAGGACCTCTTAAAATAGTGTCCCTGAAACATATTGAGCTTTTGTAGTTTACCACGGGCGGGCTAATCTTTACAACTTAATGCCTACATTTTTAACACCGTTTATAATAAAGACTTTAAAAATATTAAACTGGATAGGTACTCTTGCTTATTGTCGTTATAATGAACCGTTTACGAGAAAAAGTTTGCAAAAAATGTGCGTTTTAGTTTTTATCAGCACCAAAAAAACCTATTACTGTTGTAAACGTTACTATGGTACGAAGTAAATAAAATATCCGGCATTTTAGAGCTTGTCATCACATCGTTGACACATTGAATTAAGCCCATGTTGAACCCTCTTGTGATGTTTTTACAAAAATTCCGTTAAGGTGCCTCCGGAGACACCACTGCGTTTATATTTATATTAATTACTTTAAAAGAAATTTAATATAAACCGATTTCCAGCGACGTCCTTCAGGGACGCATATCTCCGTAGGAAGGGCCTGTATGAAAAATTTTTATAGGAACTTGTAATCTTATTTTTTCATGTTCCATCTGCATCCAAGAGATTTCCCACATTTTCCCGGACACCCTGTATATATAGTCATAGAAAATAGTGGGTAGTCCCGCTGTAGAGCAACCGTAGACACGTGTTTCTGACTAATTGGTCGTCATCAGTGCGGTGTAGCCAAAGAATAAGGTGGGAAACCCTTGGAGATGTAAGCATTAACGGAAGACCATCAGGTGACAGACCGCCATTTGTAGCTTCAGTTGGAAGATCCTCAGTTTTGAGAACAACAACCAACATCGCCACGAGGAAGACATTGTCAACCCGATGGAAATAATTCCACTTTTGTTTAACTTTTATACAAAAACGTGTCTTGTAATTTTAATCCAGTTTTCTGCACATGTAATTAGTAGCTGGAAAAAAACATGCTTATATTAAAACCTCTTATTATACTACAAAAAATTGTGTCCATCTAATACGTCGTTTTCCAAAAATATAATTTTATAAAATCATTGGATTTTTCAGAAAAATGGGAATAATTCAAAAACTTTAGATTTTAGGCCTATACTATCTCATTACTTTTTGCCTAAAAATTATACGGGGAAAACAATAATGTAATAATATATAGGGTGTTCCATTTAAAAAAACTATTACTATGGTCAGCCACCAAGCTATGAAACACCCTGTATATGATATGTTAGAGTCGCTTCAATGAAAGAATTGATACTAAAAACATTTATATCTGGATGAATTTAGTATAAATTTATTTATTAAAAAAAAATGTCTATACAATAGAATATACACACATTTTTGTACTACATACCCTTAATTCTTTGTAAAATTCTCTATCTAATGAGCTTAGAAACATTAAAATCCGTTGAGGCAAACCAAAATTATAACTACTTTTGTAAGCAGACATACCCCCCTCCACCCTCCCCTTCGTATGAGAGTTAGATCAAAAAATTTAAAATAAGAAGTCTGAAAATGTTGCTAATAAAAATTTTAATCTATGTTAATCTAGAATTTAATGAAAAATTATTCAATTTTTAATTCATCTTGCGAATTGCGCCCCCCTGCGATCATTTTGGAAACTTAAAAATATTTTGCTGAAATTCCCATGATTAATTTTACTAACAAGATTTTTCCGCCAGGTTGTACGTTAAACGGTTGCCGAGATATGGCCGGTGGCCGAGCTTAAACAGGCACCCGGTATATAAAGTAATAAATATTTTATTATTTCATGTCGGAAATGTTAGTTTTTTTAGATCAGTCAAATCTCTTCAAATTAGAGGTAGGAATAAACTGTCACTTCCTTATTTTCTTTACAGATATTATCAAACTATAAAGTAGTTATGGTTTTAATAACTGACACTTTTGCATTTAATATTTGATCACATGATTAAAAGCAAAAGTCAGTGTATCCTTTTTAACTTGTTAAAGAATTAATAAACTGTCGCTCTATTTCTGTACTTATTTCTGTTACATTTGTCTTTGCAATCGAACTGATGTCCTCACATCCTGTTCTCTAAAATAATGATAAAATATAAAGATACAAATTTGTACATTTTTAATAATACAGGGATGCCTGGAAAAGGATATTATATACCTACTAAGATTTTCTGAGGATGTTCAAAAGTTTCATCGACCGTTTATACACTTAACGCAACTAAATAAAATGTCCACCGGTGTGGCACAAAAGTGAAGTAAAAATAGTGGACAGGTAACGTATTGCAGATAAGAGGGAAGTGAATGGCGAGCGGGGAGATATCTTGATGCTGGAATCCCAGGTGACTGGCGCCTGGTTTGATTTAGTACCGACGTCCCGGAAGCATCCCTTGGACATGGTTTGTGCACTGGCCTCGGGGACAAACCCCGTTCGCTGCCGTTACCGTAGTCGTTTCTGTTGCGACAATGAGAATCGCTTTGCAGATTTATTCTCGTTGTGGTAGTCTCCGAGCTGTCAATCTAGCCCTAGCTGGGGACACACGGAATTTCCCTTTCTTTTTTTTATTCCCTTTTTTTAAACTTTATCCAAACGTGAATTGTGATATGCAAAAAAAGAACTCCGAACCAGAGCAAAGTTTTAAATTCTCATTTACGAGCCGATTCATAACATGTGATATAATTATTTTTGAATAGCGGCAAAATTATTAAAGTTAAATGTCTCCTGAGAATACGTGGAAGCATTTATTATCAATAATATTAATAATAATGTTTCTTGTCCAACAGAAACAGCGTTTAACAAATAAAACGAAACAAAAATAATTCCCCGAGTGACTTATTTTGTTTAACTAGGATCCTTCATACTAAGATACGAAAATAGTACAATAATCAAACTATAAAAAATTTTCCATGAAATGTGAAACTGACATATGGGAATATACAAGAGCTAAATTTTTGCATGCTAGGTTGTAAACGGAAAATACAATTATAGTTACTTTAGACTCAATTGTAAAATATTACTTAGCACCAAAGTTATCGTGAAGGTGACTTCTTTGCATACTTTATGACATGATATTAAATGTATTAAGTAATAGAAATATTTATTTGACATTACGCGAACACTATTTTCTATTTGTTATGTATTTTTTTATTAAATAATAATAATATTGAAGGAACGATTTTTACTTTCGGCATTCAAGTTAAACTGAAATGTTTATAAATTTATGTATGCCTGTATTTGATTGTAAATATATAAAAAATATTTTGATTTAAATTTTTTATTCAGTGTATAAAGTTGTCAACAGTTAATTACTTCTTCCCTTAAATTTCGTTTAAATGTAAGCAACCCATTTGTATTGTTTCCCTAAAATTCATAAACGAGGCAATTCGATGAGATCTCTTGTTTCAGGTATCAACTCAGGCACATATGGTGGAAACGCGTTACATTCAGTTGCACGTCATACTAGATCCATGACTACTCGCCTTGTATATGTTGCCGGATCTATTTTGATTTCTATCAGTGACATTTGATATAACGAAAGAAAAAAATTATTCACAATACAATAACTACAATGTAATATATTTAGTAATTGAAATGCTCTAAGACTTCAGTCTTTCTCAACTTATTTATTATATTGATTTTGATTGTCGAAAAACCTTAAATGTTTCATTACGTATCCATGATATAATTTAAAATAAGCAATACTTACGCTATTCACCACATTAAATTTAAAACATGATTATAGAAACGTTTGTAAACAGCCTCGACTGTTTACAGAAACCTTTCGGCATTATATTCAAGGAACGCAAATAAATAATAAATACACTTCTAAGAAGCACTGTTTTTAAACAATTTATATCAAAGCAAAAATAAACATAAAAAACGCACGTCTTTTTGACAGATATGATTTATCTGTCAACACCGAATTGAACTATTAGTCTATTAAAAATATGTAATAAAGAAATTTAATATTGAAACGGAAATTTTGTGTTTATTTGTCATGAATGCGTATATTACGATCAATTTATAAATCTTCTATTTAAGCTAATGAAATAAATGCCCTCAAGTATATAACTTTTTTAGTTTCCCTAATACTGTTATGACAACATGTAAACGTCATCGATGACGTGCAACTTAACGCGTCTCCAGTATACCTGCTTTCGAAATGGTTAGTGAACGAATTTAGAAATTTACCCGAAAAACCAAATAGTTTCTGAATTGAAAATTCGTTAGAATGTATTTAAAAAGTCAAAGATCATAGGCTAGAACAGTATGAAATTTTAGTTTCATTTGATGTAAGTTCATTGCTTCCCTCCGTACCGATTGCAGAACCATTGAAATATTTAGACGATTGGTTGATTAAGAATAAAATTAAACGCACAAAAATAGATAAATACTTGAAGTTGACAACTTTTTGCATCTCCCAGAACTGCCATCAGTTTGTAGGCAGCTTCTACGAACAGCGACGAGTTCAGCAATGGGCAACAGCTCTGGTATTTATAAAATAACATATAAAGACTGTAATCAAAAATATGTTGGGAAAACTAGGCGTTCAATTTCAACACGTTACAAAGAACACATTGCCCATTTCAGATACAACAGACAAGAAAAATCAAGCGTAGCTCCAAATATTTTCGACACAGGCAATTTTATAAGTTTTCTACATTGTTACTGATATAATATTATATTGAATATGTAATGTGTGTAGACAAATATAAAATAGATGTTTTATTCTTACTTAAAGCCAAAATATTAAATACAATATTCATATTTGCATTCTTAAGCTTAAAAATACATAGCAAAACTATATCTCGAAATATAATACAACCTCACATATTAAACATACCTGAATATATTCGATTGCGCATATAAAATTTACCTGTTTTCTGTAAGTTGAAATGAAACAAGCAGCACTTATATTCAATAATATAATTTAACATATTCCAATAAGCAGGTATACCGGGTGTCCCGTAAAAAACGCCAACAATAATAACTCTGTTATTTATTGTCCGATTTTATTCAAACAAAAAGAAAGTTAATTTGCATCAAAAATGCTACAAAAAAGCAGTGTTTTGTTTGTTTTCAGTTGTTTTTATTAATGTCAAACGATAGTCAACTTTTTTATTTTAAATGGAAACAGATATATTTTTGGCTATATTCGGATTGGATTTTTTTTTCTGAATTCAACAATGTATAAAATGTCTATTTTTGATAAACAATTATTGAAAAAAAATATAAAACACTTAATAAATTTCATCTTTGTATTCATTATTTATAAATTTTGGAATGTGCCATGAAAAAACAAAAATGCGATAAACGTCAATAAACGTCAATAAACGTCAGTGTGAGTGTCTATTAAGTCTTATTTATTGTTCTGCTTCAACGTTTTGCCACAAAAAAAAGTATATTCGTAAAAATGAATAACAATGAGTTAACAGACATGTTGCAAGTGTTTTTTGAATGTAATAAAAATCGTCTTCAAGCAGTTCGGCGTTACAGCATTCATTTTCCGGACAGAGAAGTTCCAGATTCGAAAATATTTCAGAGAATTGAAACGAATTTGAGGAATCATGGATCATTTAAAAAACCTAAAACACAGCTACGTAGATTCGCCGAAGATACGGAATATAATGTTCTTCTTGCTCTACAAGAAAATTCACGACCTTCGACTCGCGAAATTGCACATAATATTGGGGTATCAAAAACTACAGTCCATAGTATTTTAAGAAAACACAAATTTAAACGGTACATAGCTCGAAAAGTTAATGCATTAGAACAAAATGATCAACGCCGAAGAATACAGTTTTGACGACTTTTTTTAAATGCATTAGAACAAGACCGGAGTTTTTACAGAATGATAATTTGGTCTGATGAATGCACTTTTAGCAACAATGGTATTTTTAATAGAAACATACATCGACAATGGAACCAAGACAATCCGAGATTTGTTATTGAAAATAATTTTCAAAGACGTTTCAGCGTAAATGTTTGGTGTGGTATTTTAGGCGATCAATTAATTGGGCCGTTTTTCATAGATGATTGCTTAAATCGAGAAAAGTATCACACTTTATCAAACGAAAATCTCCAAAACTTTTTAGATGAATTACCTTTGGCAAATTTAAATAGAATATTTTATCAACAAGATGGGGTCCCCGCTCAAAACGCCAGAGTAAATACTGATTGGTTGAACACCCAATTTAGAAATATGTAGGTGGATAGGAACATCCGGTCCTATCGAGTGGCCTGCGCGTTCACCCGATCTTTGCCCCTACATTTTTGGTTGTGGGCTTATCTATAAGATCGAGTTTATTTGACACCTCCAGAAAATGTTGACATTTTAAGACAAAGAATTATTAACACTTGTCAAGAAATACCTGCCGTTTGTTTTTTAAATGCGACTCGTGGAGTAATTAGGAGATGTGCGTTATGTTCTGAACAAGGTGGCGGGCAATTTGAACAATTATTGTGAAGTGTTTTGTTTTGTTTTTTAGAATAATACCTATAATACTTACGTTTTCAATGTTTCATAGCACATACATAATTTATTAAAAACATGGTCAATTTTAATAAATGGTTTTCTTTCAATAATCGTTTAAAAAAAATGGACATGTTATACATCGATGAATTCAGAAAAGAAAATCCAATCCGAATATATTCCATTTAAAATAAAAAAGTTGACTATCGTTTGACATTAATGAAAACAACTGAAAACATCTAAAACACTACTTTCTTGTAGTATTTTTGATGCTAATTAACTGACTTTTTGTTTCAATAAAATCTGACAATAAATAACGGAGTTATTATTGTTGGCGTTTTTTACGGGACACCCGGTATATCAATGCAGAAGTTCTAATTTTACAAGTATTTCTGTGAATAATCCACTGGAATCAGCCTTCATATTGTTTGTTTATGTCTTCATGGACTTTCTTTATTCTATCGTATTTTATGTGTAAATCTACAAATTCACCGATGAACTCAACATTGCTGTTATCAGTAATATCATAGTTATAGATGTCAATTTATATCAGAGGTTATGCTTATGTTTTCTGTTTATCTGTCATTTCGTAACTTTCAATAGACATTTTGATTTAACGCATGCGCAAAACAGACAATGTGACCAATTCTATCTCTCTTAGTTGGGACGAAAAATTACACATTATCAATATACTGCACACGCAATATACCTAGTAGTATCATATATATGGATTGCCCATTTGCCACGTTACGAATATCAACACTTTGTTAAGGTTATGTCAAGTTATTTGGATTTGATATTTCATAAACAATTTCATTAATTCAGTATGACTGTTGACTAGGGAGTACTGATGTCATTCATCATTTTATCAGTGACAAAGATAGTCTGGATTGGCAATACTATTATTATTGCGTAATTTATTTAAAATACTTTGTTGTTATTAATACTTAAAAGGTCGGAAATAAAAATGCATTTTTAATTTATATATGTAATGATCGTATATACAGGAATTTTATATCTATAAACTTACGGACCCGTAAAATTGTTCCCACGGACTTCTTTTTTACGTCATTCATATCTGTACCGTCGATGGCGCACCCTGAATATTATTACTCTTTATTTATTATGTAGTGCACAAGTCGCGACCTGCATGGTTGATCGGACGGCTATTTTCGTTACGTGAAATAATATGCATCATGGTGTTTACTTCCTTGTACACTACATATGAACGAAATCGACCCAATATACTCCACACACACACACACACACACACGAAGAGTGAGAGACAAACAAATTTACATACATGTGTGCCGGCATTACATATAACAACAACATTAACTTTTCGTTTTAGTATGTGGGACTTATGTCAAAGTGTATTTGCGTTATTGAAGACGTGACCGAAATGTCACATTCATGCTGCATAAATATACCAAACTTGTATACTGTTCATATATGTATTTATTTATGGGTTATGGAAATGCTTTTTTGTGTCTCAGTAACGGCGATGTAGATAACTTGGCTACTGGTATTCATATTTAAATATGCCTGTATTATCACGTAGTCGAAACAAAATGTGCGTGATTACATTTGTTACATATATGAATACATAATGAGCATTATGTATTAGGTTCGTTCATTAGAAAGTTGCATATTTAACAAAATAATTCGTAAACCAAATTGGTTAATTGAATTTATTTGATTTCCCATTAATAAACTCAAGTCGTTCTTGTACCATATCACTAAACAAGATCATTTGGTTTAGCACTGTAGGCGATAGATTATTTATTTTGTTTCATCAGTACATATCTGCAAAATGTAGGGAAAATATTACAAGGATGCATTTTATATTTTTATATATAGGTACCTATGAATAATTTATACTTTATTTATTCAGTACTAAAAACATTTCTTCTGGGGAATCAAAACTTTGGTTAATTTTATTTCTTCAACAACGTTGATTAAAGAATAATATTATTTGCTATCATTTTACATTATCTTACATGTGTTGTTTACATTATACGATTTGACTTAAAAACAGACATACGGGACTATACATGTCAGTATTTGTCTATTAATCTAATAACATACTTAATTACAATATGTATAGCACGCACAAAATAAGTGCCTGAAACACACATTTATACAAATACAAAGTTGAATATACAGGTTTGGCTTACGATTACCTTCCATACGGCTTTCCGTACATAACACGAAAGGAGTTGCCAAACCGTACCTACCTAACAGATATACATACGCGAGCCGAGATGTAGACCTTCATCGAAACCATATTAAATTCAATCATGAAAATAATAAATCTGAGGAATTCTTATAATATTAACTTAAGGGTGGGCTTTCCTTAAGAAAAATTCCCGAACGGCGTATGTCGGGTTGCCTGAAATAAATTGAATATATTTACCGAGTTTAAAATGCCTGCATCTTGTACACGATGCAGATACCGGCTAGCAATATGAAGGGATATGCCTGGTCAACTGGAATGCAAATAAATTTGGGATATTTGCCTCCTGTATTGCATGAAAATATTGGTGCGGCTATTTTCTTCGAAATTTGTTTTTGCTGTTTCTGAGTATTCTCCTGGCTTGTATTTATTTAGTTTTATTAAGACTCCCGATTTATGTAATTTGTAATTATTTTAATGATATTTGCCGAAATTAATTAGATATTAAGTTTTATTCTGCAATAAATATATAACTTAATTATTATTATTTATGATTAACAATTATTTAAGTTGTACTTCTTATTATTTCTCACCATGATTTGTATTTACTTTACATGTTGAGGCTTTGTAATAATATGAGTAATGTTTTAGAGAAAACTAAAATCTGCTAAAAAAACAGTGCCGGTGTTTCTTACAAAATGTAAAAATTTATATTCTCTAAATAGCACATGTTTTAAATTATTGAAAATTATATTCTTCACAGTCGACACTGGTATTGTTATGATTATTTATATCTTCAATAAAATATGCATTTGCCTCCGGCCCATAGTCGCGATCGTCCGTAGTTCCTGAATGTATTTTTTGTTTCCTATAAAAAAATTTTCTTCTCATACCGTTTTTTTCACACACTGTCGTATACATCCATATTTGGTCTGAAGCTTTGAGTGATATTTGCCCATACAATTAAATCAAACTGCTGCCGCTTTGCAACGTGCACTGTAAGAATTACGTTGAATATAATATAATCTCTTTACCTCCTACAAATTTTGCAATGACTGAATTAAAAGATTCAACAATGTTGGCATCTACGTTTCCTATTAAAGATCTACTATTAGGCTGAGCCGACTTAAAGCGTTAATAAAGTTACCATACATATTAAAATTCTGAAATTTTTCAAACATATTGATCTCACCTTCATTAGATCCTTGACAAAAGTAAGAAGCACAATCCGAGTGTTCACCAAAAATATGTCTTGATCCATTTATAATGTGACGATGCAGTTTCACAATCTGGTTTGTTATTGTTAAGTTCGAACTTTTGTAATGTTCAATTGTTTTTGTCAAGGCCACTCTGAATCTAAGTAAATTTTTTGTTATTAATTGTCCTATGTCCGAATTGAATTTAGGTTTTTTCAAACAGTCGCTAATTTTATTTATTACATAATATATGATTTCGGCACTCAATTTTTTCAATAATTTTTTGGGGACCGTAAGGAGCCATCTCACGTAGTTTTCTAAGAACGCTGCTATCACAGTCCTCTATTAATCTACCATAAATTACACCGTGCATTTCACCAGAATGTCGAAAACCTTCCGGAATAATTGGCGACTCCATGGCTGTTGACGACGAAGACCAATTTTTGTAGCATACGTGATTTTTAGATTCACCATATTTTGCACAAATTAAACAAAATTTGTTTTTTACGCCTACATACAACATTTTTTTCGCTAGCCATTAAACAATTGCTGTCACTCCTGATAAACTGCTGTAATTAGGCTTATGCGCTCGTTTGGCCCATGCTCTTTTACTTATTCACATATACAAAAAAAAAATCTAAAAACTGTCCTGTGGTCAAAATACAAAGTACAAATAAAACAAAAACATGAAGGCACAACAAACTCAGATATTTAAGTAAATGCTTTTACCATCTAGAAAACTGAAATTTGTGTAACTTGCTGTCTAAAACCAATGCATCTTAGTTTGAAGAGTCCGGAAAATCTCTAAATTTCGTATCTTACAATGACATAAAGTTGTTTTTGTCAGATTAAAAATAACAATAAGTCGTGCAACTTCATAATTAATAATAATAATGTATATTTATTGCCGAAGAAAACTGCATTTCTGAAATTCCATAAAGCCGAAACCTTGTCCTTGAAAAATAAAATACATTTTGAAAGCGAGAAGAATATAAAGGAACAGAAAAAGAGTCTAATAAAGTAGACACATCAATGTTATCACGTAACCAATCATAAATGAACACCGACAAATATCTGAAATATATTAAAATTTGCTTGTATATATCAACCGCACGTATTTTCTTTTACAAATATGTTTAATGTATACTCAAACTTATGTATGAAATAATGAATACAACTTTATTTGGTGATAAAATTTAGTTCGAATCTTCCCTGTGACACAATGTTTTATAATTTAATTTTGCTAATCAACTCCATCAATGCCGATTGGGAAGAATATAATATTCAACAATCCAAAACATCTGATTATTATAAAATATATATATTTACATTTTATTAAAAAACAAAACAGGCACTGTTACTGTACTGTTACAGCACAGAATTGTTTTTGTAATATTTTAGTTGACTACAACATTGCTCATTAAGATTAAAAACCTTCAACATCTAAAGCAAAATATCACCGCCAGAAATTAAGTAACAAGTTAAATTTCATAATAATAACAACATATATTTATTCCAGACGAAGAATTAAATATCTAATACATTCTCCCAAATATCATTAAAATAATTAGAAAATAAAGCCGATATCTGAATGAAGCATTCGTTTACCTAAGGTAATAAAAAAAGGTGAAGATCTCTCTGTTTATATGATGTTCGGCTTAATACAGTCGACCAGGTATACCTTCCATATAGCTGGTCTTAGACATTACGAAAGTGTGAGTAAGAGGTTGAATTATGTGTTGCCTATTTGCCATTTATTAGTGCGGACTTTGTGATCATTCTCATTGGTTTCAAAGTAATTTTTTGGAGACCAGGGTTATTTTGAAAATAAAGTAAATACATTGTCGAGTTCAGAATAAAAATATCTAGGTACTCACGATTCAAAAAAGTACTTTTTAAACAGAGTAAGCTTTATATCGCTATAAAACGAAAAAAATTCAAAGTGCTGTATTTTAACTATTTTTTAATATAATTGAAAATTTGAATCGTCAGTCGCTAGAACAAATATTCTTTATTTCGTTCACGTAGCGGCAACTTTTTCAAGTGCCTTGATTTTTGCGATTTTTTGCGTTGAATTTGACCATTTTGTGGCATACGCCGATCAAGTAAAACCCCCCCTTAAGAATATTACTAATGGGAATGGTACCTAAAAATGAAGATAACAATCCCTGTAACATGCACACATGCATTATATTGGTATCTTATGATCGTAATGATCGTATCGGCCTGTCGTCCAGCGTCGAAAAGTACGTGCCCACTGCCCACATGTATATAAATACTGGCTGGCAAAAACGTTCGTATGCAAGGTAAAAACAGACCGAACCTATATATATTTTACGTAACTATATAACGTACTCTTGAAAATATTTATAACTAGTTGGCCCGCCAAACGATGTTCTGCCCTTTTTCGGTAGGTGGTGCAATGAGTTATCAAAAAAATAGCGCCATCTATGGGACTGCAGCATATATAATTTTATTGAAAATATCATTGTGTACATAGAAATCATTTTGGTTTAAAAATATTCAATTTATTAATTACTCAACCACAGCACCACCTATTGAGTACAGATTTTGGGATTCTCTTTTATTGGCACTAGACCAACTTGTATTGTAAATATGAGTCATTTGGTCTATAAATACAGAACTTGTTAGTAACATGACTGCAGCGTCACCTATCGGATCGTAGCATAGCTATAAACCATCGTCTCGACGAAACAAATATTATTGTGTGTCGTTCCTATCGGCAATTATGACGATTCTTTTTTTGTTTTGTTCGTTATGCTCTCGCGATGGAAATAACTCTATTAAATGTTTGCAGATTAGGAGAAAAATCTTTATGTATGTAATCGTTGGTGTTTCTGTTAGTGATCGTGTAACTTCTTAACAACTTGACAGCTTTAGGTCATGTTAAACAGGTTTGGCCTACGATTATCTTGCATGCGGCTTTCCGTACATAACACGAAAGGAGTTCCCAAACCGTACCTACCTAACAGATATACATATGCGAGCTGACATGTAGACCTTCAGCGGAACAATATTAAATTCAATCATAAGAATAACAAATCTGAAGCAATTCTTATAATATTAACTTATGATACTTTTTTAAGAATATTACGAATGGGAATAGTACCTAAAAATGAAGATATGGAATCTTATGATCGTAATGATCGTATCGGCCTGTCGTCTAGCGTCGAACAGCACTTGCCCACATGTGTATAAATATTGGCAACAGTTCGTTGCAATACATGGACTTTTAGCTCGCATACAAGGTAAAAACAAACCGAACCTGTATATAGAAAGTGCATACAAAAATTATAATGTTTGTACTTTGTTCGAATTATCCGATTTTCCTTTGTAATTGTCTCAATTTTTTTTTCCTAAAAACTCTTTCAGGACCGTAACGAACAAAACGAAAAAAAGAATTACACATATCTATCGTTCGAATTGTGAATTATGGTCTTGAGTTCATACAAAATTTTTTTAGAAAAAAGCACTTTCAGTTTTTCTCCAATTTCTACAATTTTGCTGGCAACTTTTCCGATTATTCTTTTTCTAATAACCCTATTCGGACTATTACGAACATTTTCTTTTTAAAAAATAGCCAAATCGGAAAAGCCGTTCTCAAGTGATTCGCTTGCAAATATTTAATTTGTATTTTCTCGTATATAGATTACACAATTTCTAATATTTTATTATGAGTTTTGCACAGATTTATTAAGAGTACCTAGAGCCCGATTTGGAATAATTTTTTCATGCCGCCAGCCATTATCGACGGTTTTCCAGGATTCAAAATCCGCCGGGAACATTAAATTCCCGACCTAGTACTTACAAAAGTGACATTTGTTAAAAATTCACTAGAAGTGGGGTGGTAGCATTGACATTGATCAATAGAGCATACTCATTGTACACATCTTTCATATTATTGTCAGCAGACCATTTTACAAAACCGTCATAAGCCTTCCAATATCGAGGTGTAGATTTTGCAGGTAATAAATTCTGTATGGCTGTTTCAGCTACTTCCTTTATATGAGCTGGCGTTTCCATAATTCGTTTAGTTATTACTTTACTATTTTCAAAAGAAAACTAGGTAAATGTCAATTTAATTTTAAATTTGAAAATCAAATGTGCATCAGTGACAGGTACCAACCACAAAAATTAAATCCCCAGTTACTTTGGTTAATTTTTTACTTAGGTAATTTTTTACTTTTTAAAAATGATTTAAAATTGTTGGCATGAAAAATTTTGTGAATTACACGTCCAGAAAATGTTTTGCGACTACTCGTGTTGCTTCGTCTCGGCTAAACGCCTCGGCTACGCAATATCACTCACACTCGCAAAATATCATTTTCTGGACTAGTGATACAAATAACTATTGTATAAAAAACGTTGCAAATTATAAATAACACTTTCTTACTTTTAGGTTTATTTAAAACTTAATTTAGAACAATGTTGACGCACATACGTTTAGGAAAGTCGCCTGTTGCACAAACTTCATATTTAAATATAGAGGCAGTATCTTCTTCAGGCAGTAATTTTTAATGCCAAATTTATTATTTTTCCTTTAGTATTGAGATGGCTTCTCGTACTGGATTCCATTTTTTTAATTTGTGGTTTTATCATGTCTTGCAGCTTCTTCTCTTCATAGCATCTCGCTAACTTCAATTATAATACGTCTTCTTTTTGTATATTTAGATCATCAGGTTCTGCTTTACTCAATTGCTTTCATCTTTTCTGTTAATATTCTACCATCTTTTACCTAAATTATTGTTTTCTTTTCTTCTTAAGATCATAAATATTGCACAAAATAACTTCAGGTTCAGTTCACTGTTTTAGTTCTTTTCTGATCGCCTGCTGTTTCTATCTCTCATATTACTTTCTTACGTAGTATAAGTATAGTAATGAACATCAAAAATTACCAACATCGCCAACTGCTAAATTTAAACACATTTTTCAGACTGCGCGCACACCAATTACATAAAATGTTTGACAAAGAATTTATTTCAAGCCATTATGCACACAAATTTGACAAATTATTAGGTTGTTGTACACAAATTAAACAAAATATATGTAAAACTAAATTATACATTAATTATTAAGAATTTGCCAGAAATGTGTTTAAAATGTATGTCAAACATTTTGTTTGACAATTAACCTGTTTCGTATGATTGGTGTACGCGCAACCTAAAGAATACAAATGTACAGCTCACAGATTCAGACCTGACCGATGAGATGCCCCTCCCACAAGGTGCGCAGTGAATCCTTAGAATATTAGGATATGCACGAGCAGTCTGGAAAAATTGTCAAGCGCTACACATATATGTATCTCTTTTCAGTATATTACAATTTCTTATCTGCATTTACTCGTTCGTCCGGCTATTGTATGCGATGATAAACAAATGTTATCATTTCTTTTTTCCGAATACTTTCTCTGTCACGCACTGACCTATAAATCTGCGCGACTTATAGGTCGAGGCTCCTGTACTGTACTTTAAAATGAATATGAGCAAAGCTTCATGAAAGAAGCCTTTCAAATATCTTACTGGTTGTAAGTCTTTATTCTTATCGAAAAGCATTGTTAGCAACTATTTAGCAAATATCTCGCAAATTAGACATTCTATACAGATTTATTAAGAATATTAAAGTATTTAGAGTTGGATTTGGAATAATTTTTGTATAAAAAACATTTTAAAATTAATACCAGTTTACCCACAGTTTTATTTTGGAGAAGAAAATAGTTGAAATTTAATTTGGAACAACTTTACATACAAATTCGAATCAACATTGGTATAAGAAAGCCGTGTGATGCCCACACCTCATTTTTTCTCATTTTTAAACGCTTGTTACTGCAACAGTATTTTAAAAATTTCATAAGCATCTTTATTAAATTTTATCACAAATAAATATTATCAAAGAATTTATTCTTTCTATGTTAGTATTTTTATGCACCAAATATTATTAGTATTAATATTATTTATTTAGGATTTTTTTCTGAAAATAAAAAAAAACATTAATGATTAAATAGATTTTGCAAATTTAACTATACTTACGAAGAATTTCACGACTTTATTTTATAAAATTCTTATAGTTAATATTCACACCATACATAGTAAAATAACAATAAACTCAGAACAAAATAATTTTAATACTATAGCAAAACTTGAGTATGTACAAAACGATGGATAAATCATATAGTTACGCAACCACACTGGTTATCTTCCAGCTTTTACTACCTCCGGGTTTTATTTTGTTCTTGACTGCTTTATTATTGACCTTCCAGAGTATTTCTGGCGCCCCGGAGGGCAGTTTGTGAAACTTCACCCGAAAACTTATACTTTCAGCAACACGCATCGATGCCTATCTATTTTGCGTTATTTATTGCAATGTTAAAATAAAAGCAGGGAAAAACTTTCAGATCTACGCCCGATAGACGAATAATAACAGATTAATTTGAGGTTCTCGGCTTCTGACAACCGGGTCCTCTTCAAATTTATGACGAACACCTAGTAGAGGATCCTTCATGTTCTTAGAACGCGCGTAAATCATAAACGAATTCTTTTTTGGTAAGTCAAATTTTTTCCAGTTATGCGGATGACACAGAACAGGATGCTGTCATTTTATATTTCAATGATTTATTTTCGAATTTAGGAGAATATAAATCAAAATTTCAGTTAACATGTAGGTATTATCACACCAGACGATTATAGAATAAGTTTGTCGTCTTTTATATATTACAGCATTGAATGCAACTCATTTTATTAATAAAACAGAAAGATACTAAGTCCAACAAATCTAAAATTTAATAAAAAGCAAATACAGCAAAAACGTATAGGTATATAATGGTTGTGATACTACTATATTGCGTGTAGACGAAAAAACTTCGCTCCAACATTGTGAAACAGAAAACATAGTGCTATGCCGTTTTTGAGGCACGTTGTCAAAACTGCGCATGCGTTACAAATAATTTTTCAATTTTATGTCTGTTTGTTTATCACATAGCTTCATTACTACAAATATTTAATTTTAGTTTGTAAAACATCAAACAAGTATAAATAGTATAGCATAAAAATCGACAAACCTCATTATAATTAATAATTGTGTCTTGTTAAATGTGTAAAAATAATTTAACTTCGCTTAATAAATGACGAAATACATTTTGGTATACATTATGGCATCATACGCAAATCATAGACAAACTAACGAACATACTGAAGAAACACAATTGTCAAAAGTTGTACGAACAGCGATTATGTTATAGTAAGTATTGTAAATTAATTAAGTAAAATCCACGGCTACATCGAATATAATAAAAACACCAAATTTATCAATTCGACATTCAGGAATAATAATAATGAATTTAGATAATGGTGTTCTTGTATTCTAGAATTACTGTCATCTACATCGGAGCAATGTACACAAATAACACAGTAAATTTTACATGAAGTAATTGTATTACTATGGTACATATTAAAGTATTTGAATTACTCATATAATGAAAAGGCATATATTAAACCTCTTAGAAATCTTTTTGCCATGACCTAATTTTTTTATATATTTCTAATAGAACACATGTTTACAGAAAGTTGAGGAATGCTACTTTCCAAATAGACATGTTGATTTAACGCATGCGTAAAACAGAGAATGTGACCAGTTCTATCTCTCTTAGTTGGAATGAAAAATTGCACATCATCAAGATACACCACACGTAATGTAGTAGTATTATATCGGGAGATTAAAAATTATATTGACAAAGGTTTGCCATGGAATGTAAAACGTCTGTCTTAAGTTATATCATTAAGTGTTATACTGTCATTAATATTTGTCATTATATTTTATCTCTGACATCTTGTAGTTTTTCAATTATGGTTTACACCACAGCACACAAAACTTACATGATCGAAGCATATTTTAGAACAGGTGTATATGGGAATATAGTAGGCGTTTATTATTGGATAAGTTTCGGGAAATCTTCCCAAATTTCGCAGTAGTAGAACAAGAATTGTATAAGTGCCTCGCATATAGTGTAAGTGTATTTCGCAAAACTGGATCTGTTACTCATAAAAAAAGGTGCTGGTAGCCCAACTATTCGTACAGAAGAAGTGATTATTGACGTTCGTAATCGTATGGAACAGGACCCCACAAAATCTTTGAAACGCCTGTCCCAAGAAATTGAAGTTTCTTATGGAACATGCCGAACCGTTGTAAAGGAGAATTTGAACATGCATCCATATAAGATGCAATCATATGAAGCTCTTTTGCCAACAGACCACCCCAGACGTCTTGCGTACTGCCAGTGGTTCATCAACAATTTAATGAATAACGACCTGTTAAACTTGACATTTTTTTCCGATGAGGCATGGTTTCATCTTTCGGGGTACGTAAATTCTCAAAATATGCAAATGTGGAGCACTAATAAACCACACTTTTTTGTTTAGTCTCCACTACATTCTCAAAAAATTGGGGTTTGGATGGCAGTCTCGCGTAGAAAGATAATTGGGCCGTTTTTTTTTTCAATTTCACCATCAATGCAGAGAGGTACAGAAATAACATTTTGAATGAATTTGTTCAACAACTACACGACGATGAACTGCATAATGGTTATTTCCAACGTGACAGCGCAGCAGCACATACGACACGAGAAACTATAGCCTTTCTCCATGAGTTTTTTGACTTATACGTAAGTTTGCATACGCAAGTTGAGTTTCCTCCGAGGTCACCTTGATTATTATAGACTATTTTGTATTCCCTTACTGCAAAAATAGAATTTTTAGAACTCCTGTACATAATTTGCAAGAACTGCACCAAAAGGAATTGAAGTATGTGCAACCATAACGCCACAAATGTTGCAAAATGCTTTTGGTAGCATGAAAAGGCGCGTAAACGTGTGCATCGAACAAGGCGGGGGTTATTTTGAACATTTCTTGTAATTTATTTATTAATTTTTAATAAAATGATATTCAAACATGTAAATCATTTCAAATAAACATATATTTACAAAGTTTATGTCAGTCAAATGTCAGTATGACAGTTAACCTGATAATTTAATTAGAATTATCTCAAAAGAATGATACCTGAGACGGATGTTTTACATTCCATGGCAAACCGTTATCAATATAATTTTTGATCTCGCGGTATATATGAGCAAAAATCATCCTGGACAATGTGAGTCTGAAGTAAGTCGACAGACATTTTTAGGTAGAGAGAATGCGTAACGCGTGTTGACACCATACACATTCTGAAGTAAAAGAAATAAAAAGAAAGACAGACGACAATCATTGAATAGTTCATATCTCCGACTTCATTAAAACAGTTTATTATTTACGTCCTGTCTGTTATAACCGGTATATTAATTTTTTATAAGAACCGAGAATTGTCATTTTATGACTGTTCTCTCTGCTGGATCGATTCGGTCTCCTCTCTACTCTCCGTAAGCCCAAGCAAGACATGCACGTATGTAATACTGTATGTATGATGACGAGTTGTCCGTTTTATTCCGAGAAATTCAACTTCGGTAAAGTTATATTATCTGCGTGTTTACCACGTTTACGGGGAGAGACGACCGACGGCCAGTTAAAAACTGATTTACGGACTATAACTTTTATGACAAAGTGACATGTACCATTATTTTTGTAGTCACTACACCACAATTCATCCTTGACATAAATGTTGTCGGAAATTTACGAGAATACCTTAATTTGAACCAGTTTATGATCAATTTAACTGCTGCCAACCTTTAATAACAATATAATAATGTGTTCGGCGGGGGTCATGCGGACGCTAGACCGCGTCTGTGTATAATTATTGAAATTGGCTTCGTTTTAATTTGTGGTAAGCGGCAGTACATTAATAAACGGCAATCATTGCGTTTTATATTGGTCGTTATATTATTTTAATCACAATCATCAAGCAGTAAATGTATATACATCCAACAAATGAAATTGCAGTTCCTAAAGTAATTTTGAGATGTTTAAATATACACTTTTTATAGGTTATGTTTACTTAAATGTCGTAGAATATATTTTTATTGTATTGTATTGGGATGGACGTAAGATGACCTATTAATAATTAATTATTTATTACTTTAAATTTAATAAAATGTATGTTTATTAATTTTAATCACAGATGTCACCACTTTATACCAATAACCGTGCCCAACTAGATCGTGCGATATTAAGGCCATCACATAACTTCCATTTACATTGTTGAAATTGATTCTGCTAACCTACAAATATCGTCCCTTATGTGAGGCAATCTAGTAGTAGAATAGTAAACCCAAAAAGGAATATTTAATCTGTTTGAAAGCAAAATTAATTGAAATCAATTACAATCAAAATAACAAAATCGGTATTCTTATTTTGATATTTTGTTATTTTTCTTCTTGTAATTCCTGTTTTTCATTGTCACTACTGATTTTTTCATTATTGAAGTGTAAACTTCTTTAGACACGTTGCGCTGATTGTGGGCAGTTACAAGACTGACCTGCAACGCTCGGATATGTAACGCTTTTCGGATAAAGTTGGCTAAGGGAACAAGATAAATAAATATATCATATAGAGTATAGAGGTATTTAATTTCAATTAAATATATATTTAAATGAATAAATAAATTCATGTCCCAGAGCAGATGTGAACCGCAGCGGCCTGGGTGAGAGGCCAGCACTTAACCATTAGACCAAGGGCGGGAGTCGAAAGCCAGTATTCTTATCGTCTATTTATATATATACATGAGTCCGAAAATCGCCTTAATAATGCTTGCGGCCGAGGCAAAACAATCTCGAGTACGTTAAAGTTTTTCGCGGACAATATATACACACAATTTTTTGGGCAACCGTTAAATTTTTCAATCGATTTAATTTAAATTAAGACACAATTTAATTTAATTTAGTTCTAAAGGTGCTAAATTAAAGTGGTTTACTTGCTTTACATGCGTTACCATAAAAATGAGACGAATATAATAAACTACAAATACTTGATAGTTTTCAAAATAAGTCGTAGAATGTGTGATTAAACATGTGTCAAAATGTGTATTTACTTTAACGGCCGCTGCCATAGCAACGGCCCCGAAATTGTATTTCGCGAACTGTGTTGCGTTCGCGAATTGGTAACTTCGCGGACGATTATTTAAATGTAATGTAGAACGAAAAAAAAAGTTGTGTTTCGTATTATTAACCTCGCCTTGATGAAGGTTACACTTCTGCTGTGTGGTTTTAAGCACGCCCATTTTCTTGTTTTCTTCATCGTTTCATAACTTTTATGTATTCATAATCTACTTCTTCTTCATTATTCTTGTTACTTATTTCTACTTGATCTTCCACAGTATAATTCTTGTGTTCATCATCTTCTGTTACAATTATATCAAGACCATCTGTTTCAACTTCCTCAAAACTATCTACCGCAATGACGTCATAATCAGTTGAGTAAAACCTTGAATAGTGTTGGTATTGAATTTAATCAATGATAATTTTTCCACCCGTTCACAATCTAATCGATTTATTTTTTTGGAATGTATATGACCTACAAGCAAAAACTTCGTTTAGTGGAAGCTGAGGAAGAAGTATTTTGAGAGTCACGCTACATAAAATACTTTTATTACATTAACTCTTCCATCAAAGGTTTCCTGTAATTTTTTCAACATCTAAAACATTTCATAGATAGTCGCTTTTGAAGTGAGCTTCTTTTGCCCAAAAATTGGCTGTTTCAACCGCAATATCATGCTTAGACAACCATCTTCTTCAATGGCTTATAAGAAAAGCATGGCGGAAGTAAACTGGTCCTCATTCAGATCACAGCCTTTTGTTTTTGGATGTAATATCTTAGCTGCCAAATGTACATCATGGATTCCTTTTTGTCCTTTTTTTCAGATCTCTTTCTTCATTTTCTCTAATGACATGATATCTTGTTGCATCTCTGTCCCTTACCGAATCAATGTTATTAATGCAACTTTCAATTTTGTTAATGACATTTACGACTAGGTGACCATTTAGGAGATCGCTCTGTAAAATATTTATACCATCAACACAGTTTTTCTTTTTTGATAAATCAGTCAGTGACTGTTGTATTTTTGCATATCCGTCGCTTATAACAACATGCTCTAAAACAGATCGAAGTAATTGAACTCCTTATGCAGTTAAAAGTTGATCCCTTTCGGGTGACAACTGGCATCATTAATGCACAACCAGTTTTTTGTTATTTTTTATTTTGTCAAACAAAGCCTTCAAACCATGAGTATTATTTATGAGGGTAATAATTTTTTTTTGATCTCGTGATATTTTTTTTTACTCGAGGTTATGACTAATAACATAACCTCAATTTGTATCTTTCACATCAAATCCGAAAGATATTTCGTTGGCAAACTTTTCAGTGAAACTTGCAGTGAGAAGTGAAAATTTCCGTTCGAGAGAAAGTTTCTGCGTCCCAACATCGTAAGTAAGTAACATATTAAGTGTTATTTGGGCTGCGTATTTTAAAAGTATTCCGCGATTAACAAATGGTTTATAATGGTTTGGTCAGATGGCGCTAGAGTGGACGGAATTTAAGGTTAGTAGAATCAGCAAAATCCCGTTATGTTACGACCTTGATATCACGCAGCGATAGCTAAATCCAGTTAGAGTCCGATCCAAACCTGATGAGACTTGATATGCGCGAGGCGTGTTTTAAACTCTGTACTATTCGTGTTAAAAATATGGACACCAAAGCGATCGTGTATATTTCTTCTTTTGAATACAAGCACCATGGAATAAAGTCTGCAATCTACAAGTTTTATTATTATTATATACATGGCAAAAGCAAATGAAAAAGTAAACCTCAACACTAGAAAAATAAATTTAAAATAAAAAGAAAAATTAAATTAAATAAAAAAAACTAGACTTTTATAAAATTTTATCAAGCGATTTCATCTGACGATTAGTCAAATACAGAGTTAGTATCATTGTCACAATGTACATTAATAATAAATTCTTTGTGGAAATCAGCCATCATCCTTTAACAATATAATATTCAATTTTCTTAACATGGGCACAAATATTACTCCACTCTTTTCTGTTTTATTATTAATAACCACATGGCAAAAGCAAATGAAAAAGTAAACCTCAAAACTAGATAAATAAATTTAAAATAAAAATAAAGATTATTTTAAATTAAAAAACTATGTACGTTAATAATAAATTTGAATATGTATATAAATGATGTAAATGTATCGGAGCACAGCACGAAGCAAGGACTAAACGACAAATGATTAAATAGTAGACTAATGTTTTCACGCCTGACTGTGTACAGCGCTCCCTATAGATATCTCTCTCATTTTATACTGCTTGCTCTCTCTAATGCCGAAAATCGCTTTCTACGCAGGTATCATCAGCTTTGGATCGGACTCTAGCCATGCCAGCAACAGCATGCATAAATTAAGTACTTATTAGCTTTGCTTTATTCGTTAATATTTCTTTATATAATTGTTTAACGTATTAATTTTCTTTTTAGAGGGAACACCTACTCTATAATACATAAGAACAGCTCACATAAACTTAAAGAACATACCTACACAACTTTTCAAATTTTATTTAGTAGATGTTGGTCCTATGCTAATATATTTTTAACTATCACCTCGAAGCACCAGCTGACTTTGTTCTCAATTTCGCCAAAATATTGTTAATGTTTATAGTATTATAAAGATATTTGTTAAGAAGTATATTTTTTGACAGCTGAAAAATAATATTATATAAGGGAAGCACATAATATACGTGTAAGCGTACATAGCCACAAATCCCCAGATTTGTAAACGGAGTAGTCGCTATTATTGCATTAATGTTTAATAGATAATTCAAACAGTTTATTCGTGAAACTCGACGTCAACTAGGAGAACGAATACAGTGATGACAGTGAAAACGTTGAGAATATGATATTCAGAGGGTGAAAGTTAACGCACGAACGATCACCATCCAGATTGGCTAAATTTCTGATATGCAAACGAATTCTAGGATACTGTCGACACAACAAGAACCTTCTATGTATATATAAACTGGTATAATGCATATATACATAGATATACCGTGAAATAGTATAAAGCAAGCGGGCTCCGGAACATTAAAATGAGTTGAAATCCAGCATCACGGGCTGCTGCTAGTGATGATGAAACATGGTTTGCGTCTTAATCTCATCAAACATTTACAAGCCGCAAGAGGTCGCGGTTGAGCGTTAATGCCAAATGGCATCCCGTTTTTGGTTGGAACGTGTTCAAGATGCGGCCGCTTATTTTGGTCTTTTCATACGTTTATTTTTCAATTTTATAAGATGAGAAAGAAATAAGAACATACATACGTTCGCTTATATATTATTTTAAGTAAAATTTTCACTTCTTTTCTTCTCTATTTATATGCCATGAATTATTTACTAAAAGTGAGATGCAGCAAATATATTAAATAAATAAATGTTCAAAGTTTACATCTTTTACCACACCTTCTTAGCGCATGTTCTTATTTCAAGTGGAAGATTCGTAATTCACTTTATTAAAATAAATTAATTCAATATATTTATTTAATTTTAATTTTTAGAAATATATCCCGTTTTTTCTATTTGAGAGTTTGTAATTTGATTTAATATTCACATATCTAGCTGTGGCCCACAATGAAAGATTATATATATCAAAAGATTAGATTTTACTCAAACTCAAACTACATAGAAGCTAAACAAATTAATAAACGAACATATTACATTGACAACTTAACGTTAGGACGATCAGTGGCGGCCCGTGATTTTTTGGGACGGGAGGGCACCGGGTGGGGGGGGGGGTCTGAGTGTTTAATTTCAAAAATTAAGTACAGACAAAAAAATAAACTCAATATGTTATATAATTAATTTGTTTGAAAATAAAATCCATTCGCCGTTCCTTAGGATTAGCAAAATGATTAATAACTAATTCATTGAAGTTTGGTGTTCATGAGTTTATCTTTATTATAAAATTCATCTAGATATTTTTGGTTTGCTGTAAAATTGTCAAATTGTATTGTATATTTAAAACATGTGTTCCTAGTTGCTTTAACAAGATGTGATACATCAAAAGAATAAAATATTTTATGTTCTAAGTAAAAGTATGGTGATTCTGGAGTAACTCCTTTTTCTTTTGAATACTTACAAAAATTTGAGCCGACATCAGATACTAGTGCTCGGACAGAAAGCCCAACTGCAAATAACTTTAGTATTGTATTATCTACAGTCTCCTCTAAAGCTTTACCACTACATGTGCTGCTGACTAATACATAACCAACTGGCTGTTTCCAATTCATATGAATGCCCTTAGCAAAGAGAACCATAGCAAATTTTGCTGGTTTATATGTTGTTTGACCATTTATTTTATGAAATCCTACAATTTCGTCTTTAGTTATATTATAAAATAAATTAGCTTTTAGTCACATTTCATCAATGCGTGGAATGCATTCACGTGCTTATGGTGTAAAATGAGCAGTTTTTATTTCACTTGCAGAATACACAAAATCAACACTCGTGGAGTTATATTCCAATTCTGTGTTAATCTTTGTAATGTTCTTACGCTTTCCAATTGAAGTATTTTACTTAAGTATTTATAAACTCTTATAGATATTTAAAGCAAATTGTTTGTACTGTATGCTGTATCTTGCAATATTCTTATTTTTATTAACTGCATTAAATTTAACAACAGTTGCCAGTTCATTTGATAAATATCTGTCACAAAGCCCTAGACAATATTGTAAATTCTCCTGTTTAGGATAGAATTTCATTTTAGATTTAGTAGCTATAACTCGATGCTGTTTTAGAGATTTTCTGTCTTTCCTTTGTGGGTGTTTGGGCAGAGATTTTTTTTCTGTTTGAACCCCAACATAGGGTAGGACTTTCCATAACTGGTAAAATAAAATTAAAAAATTATACATTTCGTTAAAACAAATTAATTGTATGTTTGTAATTGAAAAGTTCTAAATTATTCTACTTTATACTAGATTAAATACATATGTGTTGAATTTTTGTTCAAAAATGACTTCGAATTCTTCAGTTAACAACTAAACGTATTTTATGTTTTGCTCATAAAATAATTTTGTATTGTAAATATTAATTGTCATACCTATAGGTGGGTTGACGTTCACTTGTGCTATGAACATTCATAGTTTCCACACATACTAAAATACATTTTGAAATTAGTATGCTTTTAAAATTTCAAATAATACTTAGTTCTTATAAAATAACATTTTATAATAAACATTTACCTTTAGATAGTTTCTTAACCAGTGAGGTTTGAATTGGTTTCTTTTCATTACGGTTATGGCTGTGAGAGATAACGATGTTCTCTAAAATTCTTATTTTCGAAGGAAGTTGCTTCATTATATAAAAAGTTTCATTCAAAGTGTTTACTACAAAGATGAATTATTACAAACTATCTGTTATAAAACTTACGGATTTTCTTCTTTAGGAAACGAAAAGAAATTGTAGAATATACTTTGTTGCTAAACATTTTTACAAGCAAAAATGCAACATCTATGTGCTCGGGATTTCTTCTTTCGTACAGTTTCTATTATTTATATCAACAACAATTTAACTGGCACCTTTATTTTTTCGTAAATTATAAGTTATAAAATTAAGACAGGTTATATTTATACAAGTGCATACACAACAAAAACAAAACACGCCATTTTGTTTGATTTTGCGCACAAATATCGGAATTATGCAAGTGACGCTTTTGTCACTTCTGTTATTTTGTGATATTACATACTGGATGTCATCCGGCATCACAGTCTAGTGCCCTATCGTGACATATACCGCTCTCGCCCCGCACCACTTTTTATACGCGCGATTTCTAGTACAAACTGGGCAGTGGCGCAAGATGCCCCGGAGCCTACGTCAGACTGTGATTTTTAAACGCGCTGAAGAGACGGACTGTTACTTCCGAAAAAATACCCAAGCAGCAAAATCACAATTTTAGAGAAGGATAAAAATATATATTTACTAATGTAGGACAAGTGCAAGGTCCACTGATTTTGCTGCTAGGGATATTATTTGTTATCAAACAAATTAGAAAAATTACATACAAATTAGGTATTTAAATTTATCTGTTAAAAGAAGTTTATCACGGGGGGCAGTGCCCCGTTGCCCTCCCTGCAGCAGCCGCCACTGAGGACGATCATTTATTACATGACTTAAAACGAAGTCATATCTGCTCAGACCTTTAAAACAGCTTGTACTCTAGCTGACATAGATTCCACAAACAACCTGAATAATCCGGTCTAAAGGATTCCCAAATTTCTGAGACTTTTGTCTTTAATTTGCTTATTGTTGTTTAAGGATTATTCCTTAAGTAACTTCTCAAGCGGTGCCACAAGATCTCAATTACATTGAGATCCGAGCTGCATAAAGTCCATGGTAAAACTCTCATGTCACGTTCCTCAAACCATTTCTTGTCGATTTTGCCGTATGGGATGATGCCCCATCCTCTTGAAAAATGTAGTTTCTGTAGGGAAGAATTCTGTACTAAGAATAAGGCTAGTTTCATATTGTCGCCTACAGAAATGTCGAATTTGGACTCGTCGCTAATTGTTAAGAACTTAACATCTTTTATTTTATTTTATATTATTGTTTCTTGCTTTATATATGAATGTTTTCTTTATATTTATGTGTTATTATATTTTTGTAATGTATGTTTTTTTTTGACTTTTAATTATATTGTCACTTAATGTATTTTTTACTTACAAATATTGTGAGCATACTGATGCGGAGCGACCTTCGGGCGTATGCAGTCTCAGCGGCCGAGTTTAATGTCTGCCGGCTCGAGTACACGACCGTACACCGAAGGCGATGCAA
Source organism: Amphimallon solstitiale (assembly GCA_963170755.1). Classification (NCBI taxonomy): domain Eukaryota; kingdom Metazoa; phylum Arthropoda; class Insecta; order Coleoptera; family Scarabaeidae; genus Amphimallon; species Amphimallon solstitiale. Next base: position 135,724,563 of record OY720679.1, read on the forward strand.
GACCTCCTATGTATACGTACGGACGGCAGTGTCTGGCATGCGCGTATATATAGGGCCACATAGCTTCTCGAGCGATTCACATGTATATATGCTGTATATCTTATGTTGGATGCAGAGCGGCTTCGACATATCGGCGCACACCGAAAATAAATAAATGTGTATTTGAACTGAAATGGAGTTTTATTCATGGTACTTTCAAAATAGGAAGTTTCCTTAACACTAATTATGACTTTGGACAAGTCATCTACTGCCCAGTGCAATTTAGACTTGCCCCAGATTAGACGATATTTCCTTTCGTTGCTAACAGCGATTTTTCCTTCGCCTATAGTAAAATCGTTTAATACTCGTGTAATAGTACTTTTTAATTATACCTTGTAAAAACCCCGTCCTGATTTGTGAATCCATCGCCTGCAACGTACTCGCGAAATTCTCACACCGGTTCTGCATTTAAGAGAGCAGCTACATCCCTTAGAGTGGTTCTTCGGTGGGTTTTACATATTTTTTTGTACTCGCCGCCTGTAAAGTCATAATTGGCGCACGTGTAGCTCGACTGGGAAGTACGTTTTCCCGGTTGAGGCGACTGTAAAAATTGAAAAAAACACTGGCACTTTGGGACATTTAAAAAAAAATCTAACTTGATAGTAATAACATTTAGTCTATAAAATGCTACTTCCCTCCACTATTCTTCACTAAAAGTTGGGGAAATAGGAGTAATAATTAAAAATTCATCGTAAAAATTGTGGCGCCATCTATCTGAAGATATTCATATTGGCTATTCTAATAAATTGTAATTAAATCAAAGAACGCAATAATGTACTATAAATTTATAAATATCAGAATAAATACCTCATGTTTGCCATGTGTAAGAATATAATAATTTAATTTTATGGAAAGGTGAGTAATAGATACGTACACGAAATTCTGAAATTAATTAGGTAATCTATTTTAGGTTAGGTGTGATACTAATCACATTAATCAACAATATTTTTATTTTGGGAAGATCTACAACTACTACAGATATTATTGTTAACATTTACAGTAAAATTTTGACAATTAGAAATCGAAGTTCCTGGAGTGGCTTGGTTTGCAACTGATAAAGTTTGTGCAACATTTACAGATTCAGGTGTATAAGTTGCAGTCACAGATGATGGTCCTGGTTGCATTATGTTATAACTTGTAGTAGTAGAAAGTGGTCCTGGTTTCATTATTTTATCTGCAATCATTTTCCTGCTATGCAGGGAGTTTTCTACATAACCCTCGGCCACTGTTGAAGAACGCCAACCCCCATGTCTTTTAAGGGTCAACAAGTCCCCCCCATTGTTCGCAAGAAGAGTAGCGGAACTTCTGCGGAAGCAGTGACCTGTATACTGACCAGGACTGTCTAAGCGAAGGTATTCAGCAATTTTTGAAGGAATTTTTCCAATTGTGTTTAGACCCACTGGAGTATTAACACATTTTTTATTACGGTATGTTAAAAAAAACCTAGTATTTACTGTGTTTCTTAATTCTTTATATTTTAGAACCAATTTAATCCATGCAGGATTGATCACTGCAAAGCGACGGCATATATTATTCTTTGTTTCTGGTACAGTTACACATATCACATCTGCTTTGAACTCGATATCATCAATGGACATTTTACATAATTCTTCCCGGCGACATGCTCCAGCAATACCCATTATTAATACCACCTAAATTGAAATGTAATATTTAATAATACATAAATAAACTTGAAGTAATTATGTATAATAAAACCTTCATTAAAAGATATGAGGAATCCGGAGCTTCTGCAATAAATCTTTCAATGTGTTCAATCTCGAGAATTTTTGTTTTCTTCGAAGACTGGTGTTCTGTTTCTCTTTTGAGAAAGGCGATTAGTTTTTCGAATTTTGATATATTGATATTGTTGTAAATAATTAAACAGGACTTCAACATTGAATAGGTTGGCCACAATGACTTTTTGCTAGAAAAGCCTTGAAAATATGCCAATAAACAATTTTCAGTATAATTTCTAATATTTTTGTCTTTGCACCATTGTACAAATTTTTTATAGACAACTTCATATCGTCGTTTTGATTTTATTGGCAGCAAATTTTGTACCGCCGCATTTGCAGCTTCCCGAATTTCGGGAGGAGTACATGAATTATCAGACATAGATTTTGTAGAAAATTGTGCACTTGAAAAAGAAACTGGCAAATTGCTGCAAAAATATAAATGTCAACTGAAACAATTACTTCTATACTTGTTGAATTGACACCATATTTAGTTGCGTTTGCAATTGTTTCTAGTAACAATAGAACTGTCATATTCCAAATGCATATATATGCATTAATTCCTTTTTAAATAGTACTATTAATCTATGTAGGCAAGTATAAAATTAAGTCGTCAAGATCTGAATAGGTATGTATGTATATATATATATACAATATCAAGGGAATATATTTGAATGTTATAGTAAACAATAATCATTGCCTGTTGCATTTATGTTTGCTCTGAATTTTGATGTATTAAAACTAAGACTTTTAATTTAATGCTCGTACAAAAAATATTGTACAAACCACTTGCGTGAAGACATCTTCCACGCATTCGCGCAATTAAAAGCACTCGCTTCCTGCGGTCGCTCGTGCTTACAATGTGCGCTCATGCGGGAAAACCGTCTTCCCGCACTTGGTTCGTAAATAACTATTACAAATGGTCTTGTCATTCTAGAAGTAACTTTTTTTTGGGTGTGCAGTACTTTTACCTCGAATTTCGTAGCTATTTGTTTCTCCATAACATTTAATAATGTCTCTATGGTAGATTTCGCCAAGTTCATTTTCTTCCAATTACACTCATGATTTTCCCTTCCATACTGCTTTTTAAAAAACATGTCAGTTAAACAAATTTATGCAAGGAACAAAATAACAAAACTAGAAATATTTTTGAACTATTTTAAATAAAAAAGAAACTTAACAATGCAATAAATTACCGCAGGAAAATTCAAATTTATGTATGTATTGTGCTGCATTCATGTATTTGCCGGGTTGTTAAGGATATACCAATTTTTTTTTTTTACTGTCAAAAAATATTTGACAAAATAATGCATGTATTTTTCAGTGTTATTAATAAGTTCTTTAATGTTTTATGATTCGATATTCTACATATTGCATTTTGAAAATGATAGTATTAAGTATTAATTTAGTTATAAAGTAAGAGTAATAATTCATTTGAATATTTATTTAAAGTTAGATAGCTAAGACTATAATATATGCACATAAATAAAATGGGTTGCCAACACTAAAGGATGAACTCCTTCATTAAAATTATAGTAAATAAAATACACATATAATTATGAGTGAACTTTATTTAAGAAACCTTAAATGTTAGATATATAAAGATAAAAGAGATATAATAATACAAATGCTAAGTAAATCAATAAACTTTATCTTGTAGAGAAGATAAACAAGAAGTACGGTTTGAATATAATGTTACAGAACTTAACTATAGACAAACTATAAAAATGGTCTTAAATATATTAAGAAATGGACCATATTTTAAGAGTAAAAAAGTATTAAGAGCAAACAATAGAGAAAGAGTCAAGTTGAAGGATGGAACAATTAAAAGGGTGAATCATTTGAACGCTATTAAACTATACGAGCAAAATGAAATCAGATATGCTAAAGAAAATGAAATAATTGCAAAGGAAAACGTAAATGTGAATATGAATAGTATTAATTCATAAATGTGACTCAAGCACTAAATGTAGAAGATAGCAAATACGTACACTTGATAAAAAAAAGGATATAACTACGATATTTACCTTATGAGATGTTAAATCGTAAATAAAACATTTTATATTATAATAATGAAATGTTAGAATGTATTCTTTGATTCTTTTTGCCTTTGTGTTTCGGAGGCATCAGTGATAATCTTATATGGTTAAGCACCTGCAAAAGAAAAGAAAACATCAATACCTTGTTCGTAGAATTCTAGAAATAACAATGTCACCTGAGATAAGAACTTGGTTTGAAGACAAGGAGAAAGAAACAGCGGCGACAATTCTTTCCCATACCAGTTCAGTGATGAAGATACAGATTTTCTGCGATGTTTTTCCCTTGTTTCCAAATAGACGACCTAAAAAAAAAAGAATTAAAATACGATTAGCAAATGGTGAAAGAAAATATTTCAAACTTGGACATTCTTGTATAGCTGTCAATGTAAATGAATAAAAGTGACAACTTAAAAAGGACAAAAGAAAAATTCAACCATGAGTGTGAAAGTATAGCCAACTTAAAATTCGAGATAGAGGGCGCAAACGTACCGATTGTGTTTTCTTTACGGGTATTTAAACGAAAAACATGATTGGACCCGAAGAGTTTTCGACTACGATTTTGATTGTAAATACGCAAATTTGAAAGCGAAGCTCCGAGAGAATATTAATTCAGAATAACGATATAGTAGGGCAAATACGCACTACCTGTTCTATTAAGATTTAAAATTTTATATTCAAGGATAGAATTTAAGTATTTAGTTTACATTTTGTTTAAAAAAAAATTCTTTTGATTAATTTTTTTGTCATTAAACAAAACGGAAGATATTTACAAAATGGAATTTGTCAACTGTACGATCAAACGAAGTGAGTTACGAAAATCCACATGAGTTATAATACAAAAGTTAATTCAACTTGTTTTATGAAATGAATGTTCACTTGATTTTAAATATTTAGTTTATTCACTACCAATTATCTGGTGTTAGACAGACCATAAAGGTACTATGTGCAAATGTTTGCCTCAAATGGATTGTTCAGCATTATTAAATATTGCATTAGCACATGATAATAATTCAAATATAAACACGAACACACGAGGATGTTTTGATGGGTAAACACTAAGCGGCTAGAAGTACTATGTGAAAAAGTTTGCTGCTAGCAATTAGTGTGAACCGATTTCAGAACATTTAAGTAGAAGGACTCTAGATTACTAAAGTACTACGTGCGAATGTTTGCTTTGGTAAAATAGTGATTGCATCGTGTTCAAAATTTTCTCATGTTTTATAATTCAAAACGAATATAAACAATTTAATTAAGAACCAATAATTATAAAAGGAGTTAATGTTGTTAATTATAGTAATTAAAAATACATCTAATGTTATTGAAAAACATAAATATTGCGTTTAATTTCCTCACCTTATCCCATAGTAGGCTAAATAAGAGAAAGACCATAAACCAAGAGGTAAATCACTGTACGAATTCACGTAAAAATTTAATATTTTATGCTGTTACAAATACATCAATTTTAAAAATTGCATCCACAGCAATATGTTTAATTTTTGTGAATTCAGTAACTTTCAAGAATAACACAACAGTTTGTAATTTAAATTATGTAGAAAACAAGCTTAATTTGACATAAAATTAATTAATGTTTTCTGTCCGTATACAAAGTTCGCTTTATGTTGTTATTTTTTACCGGCCATTTGCTAGTTTATTTAACGAGAATACTTTACCATTTTATTTACATGCTTATTCTCGTTATTTAATTACTCACCACAAGATTTTTACGCGAGAATTATGATCGAATGCTCACAAGAAATGGTAAAGCGATAATAAACGAATACGTTTTCGTAACTCTTGGGAATCAATTGTCTGTCTATGGCAGTCCATTAAATCTTGTTTCTGACTAATGACAATCGACGATCTTCCCCGAAAAAAAAAGTAGCGGCCAGAAAAGGACGGAGAAGGAGACATCCCTAATAAAGGAAAAAGAGTAACTAATAGGCGCGCGGGCAATTAAAAATCTTTTTATAATTGAGATGAATTTTAAACAGGCTGAAATGAGCAATATCTATGCTCTGTGCACCGTTTTCGAGTGATGTATCAAAAAGGACGACCGGTGTGCGGGTTTCGTCTTGCTGTGGATTATCAGAAACAGAAATTATAATGTCACTCTACAGGTCCGTTCGAAAGTTTTGTTTAGTCACAGTAAATGCAATAGTAATTATTATAATAATTTGCGACATAATCAATTATTTGCATGCTTTAAATAAAAATTAAATTGAATTTAAAAAATATACCATTATTAAAAAATTCAGATTATTAATAAAAATAGCAAAGAAAGAACAACGGCCCCAAATTCGAGACCTGCAGAATTCCAGATGAAAGAATACATTCAAATCACAAAAATACATAATATGATTTATTAGTAAATATTCAAAGCTTGATTGAAGGAAATTAAATTAGTAAGAGTTGAGAATCCGTCCAAAAAGCCTTTTCGATTTTTCTTTTTTCTTCGACTTTAGCAAAATTAGTATTATTGAGAGAGATTTATTATCAAGTTATAATAATGCAATATATAATAAATTAAATAATTTTATACAAGAATAAAGTTGGTGTAACAAAATTAATTAATAAACTCAATAAATGCCTTTTTATAATCTTGATGATGGGATGATGACTACTTCCAGTTATATATGCAGTTTCCTTTAAAAAATATGTCGTCATCAGAGTAGTTCGGAGGAGATGTTATGACACTTATTTCTGTTTTTTCTGTCAATTTGATATTTTTTATTTGTATTGGACTACACTTTTATTACATTATTTCAACATAAGGTTCAGTAAAATAAAAAAGTTTTTGAAGAATTTTCAGAAACTCTAGCCTTTTTCTCTTTCTCTCTCTCTCTTTGAAGCTTCTCCAGGCATTTGTTGTACAGACTCTCACCATGGTCTTTTAGCGTTTTTAAGTTCGCAGAATGGGGGAAGAGGAGGGAAAATAAAAATACAAAATTATTTCTTTTTTTCGATATATTCACCTGGAACCCTAATACATTTTTCAGATCTTGGGCTGACTTTAGCCATGCTAATATAATCAAGAAGAATTTTGAAAATGGTTGTATCATTCTTGTGAATTGCGTCTTCTTTAGCCGATCATCTTCCACTATTTCTCGACTTTTTTTTAACAAGTTCTGGAATGAAGAATCCCCGTAAACTAATGACAACTTTTCCAATATGGTATATGAACAAACTTTCCTTCTTTTGTAAGGAACATGATAAAAGCGCGATACTCATTTTTCTTTATATTTCACAGTTTCTTCCCGATTAAGTGGTTTGGTCAACGATAGTTTAAAGATTACTGACTCGATCAGGGGCGAATCTATGGAGGTGGCAGAGGGGCACGTGCCCCCCCCCCCTCATAATTTCCCGAACAGACGATAATACACAATAATAGAAAACAATAAAATTATTGAAAACGCTAATCATAGGCTAAACTTAGATCTGAACAAAGCAAGTACAGTGCCTATTATAAGAAATACTGTCGGTATAATTAGAAGTAAAAATATTTTATTAAGAGAATCCGCCTTAAGAACACAACTTCTTAGTACGAAAATTGGAGAAGGTTTACCAACACAAAAATCATCAAAGGCAAAAAAAAAATGCGAAACTAGATGGGTTGAGAGACACGATAGAATTTTTCATTTCTTAAAAATATTACCTGCAGTCGTTTGCACTCTGAACGAGATAAGTAGTAGTAGTTCGCATTGCTCAAGCAATCCTCTGCAATATGTCAGTTTTTGTCTGAAAACTTTATCATAATTTCTGTCAATTACGATTCCTTTGTCAATCCATTTTCAGAGCTCTAATATTGACTACAACAAAGAAATGTCAGCGGTCGTGTGACATCTGCGTTAAACAGAATTCGAGACAACTCTGAAAATCATTTTAAAAATTTATTCGAAGAAACAAAGAGTATCACTCAGGAAATGGACGTTAAAATAAGGATTCCTAGAATCAGTACTATTCAACAAAATTGTGCTAATGCTGGCATGACTGGGCTTTTTTCGAGTGAATATTTATTTATCCTACCTGGATTTTCTTATTTCCGAACTGAATGTCCAATTTGATAAGCAAAGTCGTAATACAATAGGGAAGCTCCAGCAAGTAGTTCCATAATTTTATTTTGAATCTAATGTCTCTGATTGAGACATCACTGCAGCCACTCAAAATTATCTGATTACCCTTCCTGGAGAGTTACATTTATGGAAGGAACTATGGATGAAATAATCGCGATAACCCCAATGGAAGCCATCAAATTGGCTTCAATGTTTCCTAATATACAATGCATTTTGAAAATCTTTTGTGTATTGCCATTGACAACAGCAACTGCGAAAAGATCTTTCAGTACTTAGAAAAGAATTAAGTCGGCAGCGTTTGAATGGGAGATTCTAGATTTATTTTCAAAGAAGCACGCTCAAAAATAACAATTACATTTTATTTAAAACAGAAAAGGCACGTTTTCAATGTCTATCCGAGCTGATAAAATCCTAAGATGTGGGTTTCACAAAGAATATTATTATTTTAGTACAAAGTGTTTCTATAAAAAAGAAAAAACTTTCCACTTTGATCTTATTTTATATTTACTTACCTTTTTTGTTATTTTCCTTTACCGTAAAATCTAAATCTAAAGTTGAATGAACTATTTTAGAACTATTGTCTGATATTAAGTTATAAATAAGCAGTTTAATTTCCCTATTTACTAATTAATTTTAAGCAACAAATGCAAACAACATTCGGTATAAAGTCACATAATTAGCTACACGACTTTGTGCCTTCTCTGTTACTTTTTTTTCTGGATTCGCGCTTGGACTCGATTGTGTTAAAACTTCATATTTGTACTAATGAACACGTTACGACACAAAAGAGCTTTTTCATTTCGCTACCATTCAACCCCTCCATTCCACGAACTCATGAATGTTCCCTCGTAATTTCGCCTGATTTGGAAGGCTACCATCATCATAATTTCACAGTCAAAATAGCTTTTCGAAAAGATTTTGACCATATGTTCAGTTGATTTAGAAGATTATTTTTACCGAATTACGGCCAAAATTATTTAAGAATAATAAAACAAATAGAAACGGTTTAGATTGTCTTCTTTAGTATTACAACACACGGCTAGGTGGTTTTTGAGTTGAAGAAGCATATTTTGCTTCTCGAAAATTTGGACGACATTATAAATTACGTTCTGGATATTTGCAAATCTTCAGAACCCTATGATATTAAAATAGGACCAACCGATACGCCTCGGTGTATTGAATATTGCTGAAATATTTCATGGGGTATCTGAGAGTGGTCCAAAAATTCAGCATTTCGGGTATTCTCCATTTCCCGCCTTATAAATCCTTTCTTCATTTTAATAAATTATCATTAAGTAATGCGCAACTTTACAGTCTCGTTATTAATTATAATGTTGTTTTTGAAGGTCGGAGCAAGACTATATAAAACAATAATCAGATCTATTGTTGTTTATGCTAGTTGGATCAGAATAGGAAATTAACCAAACATATATAAGTTAGAAATATGAAGATAAAAGGACTGTGTGTAAAAATATCTGTTGGAATTTCCGACAAAAACAGAGAGATGACGATTTTTGGGCTACTTAATTTGAATATGTGATAAAATCTGGAACTATCTTTAAATATTTCTAAATGCTTAAAATATTTATTAGGCTAGGTCAAGTGGACCCTTCGTTTCGGTGAGTACCATAACGTATTAAAATCAAATACCATAAAGAAAAAGTTGAGTGCATATTTACAATGTCTAACAAATAGCATATGTGGTACATGCAATTCAAGCAAGGCTCCGGTTCCAAGATTAATGTAAATATTATATACAGAGTGTACAAAAACAAAAAGTGAATTAAAAGTTTGCTCGGGAGTAAACAATACTGAAGACCATCATTTGCAAGATATTTTGTTTAAAACTTAACTAAAGAAACCTCCAATATTGCTTTTTTTAAATAATAAAATAAATTTGCTCTGCCTTTTCTAGTTCCGTTTTTATTCTACTTCAAAATTAGGGATGTTTCCGTGCCCCACCCTGTATAATAGATCAATAAAAAAAATACATTCTTAAACTTGTAATCAAACGATTTCGCATCATATTACGTTTGTTTTATAAGACACTAAAACGTAATTTTAATTTTTCCCAAACATACAACTTTTGAAATGCCCTGTAAATGGTAGTGTGACATGTCCCTCAAGCGAACAAGAAATGACGGCGCGTCAATCAAAGGATATCAACTGTTATAAATATTGTATCATAGCCAAGGTCTTCGACGTATAGCTGTCGCCTACCACCCACGAAGATAAACTCAGACCCATTTGCAGCCAAGTTCTTTTTCCCCGTTTGCCGTTTTTCTTCTTCTCTTCGCTTTTTATTTCCTCTCGTTCTTCACTATCTTTGAGAACTGTTCTCTTAGCGACTGAGTTTCCTACGGCCGAACTAACTATGTGTGTGTGTGAGATTGCGAAAGTGTGCGTGCATGCTCGTGTAAAGAGAAGAAAGAGTTGAAGGAGAAGTCCATCTACATTTCGCATGCGGTCCTCTCGTCAATCTTACAATCGACCGTCACCATCTAGACATGAGCAACACACCACCACCACCACGAGCTCGCACCAACGGACACTAACCACTTGCACATTGACAATAAACGATACAGTGACACAAGAAACAACAACGGCGGAACGGAGACAAGCGGCAACACATGAAGTGCTAGATGATGGGACATCGCTGACGTTCAATCTCAGATGTGCGCACCCACACGATGTTCGGTATATCTTTGTAAGATATCTGACTGTGACGATAACACGACTGTGTAATAAGAAATTTCATTCTTTTCAGGAGTGCTCATAAACTAACGCGGATGTTTCTTCAGTTAAAGCAACGTTTATGCGGATTGTATTTTTACCGGCCCGTGATTTTTTGGGACGTGAGGGCACCAGAGGGGGGGGGGCTGAGTGTTTAATATCAAAAATTAAGTAGAGATAAAAAAATAAACCCAATATGTTACTTAATTAATTTGTTTGAAAAGCAGATGATGATATATTACACAGTATTATTGATCAGAATGAACTGGAATTGACCAATGTAAATGCTCTGGAAAGTATGAAGATCAAAAGAAAATTCTCCGTTAAGAACAAGAAAAACTATGGCAGTATAGTTTTACAAGTTGAAGCAAACATATATAAAAGAATATTAAGCAAAGAAAAAATTAACATAGGATGGAGAAAATGTAATGTATATGAACATGATAACGTGTTTAGGTGTTACAAATGTGGAGGATACAATCATATGGCAAAGGATTGTAAAAATGAGGTAAGATGTACTAAATGTGCTGGTACTCATACAACTAGAGAATGTAATGTGAATGAAAATAAATGTATAAACTGCATAAACACTAACCGGAGATTAAAGATGAATTTAGATGTTAGTCATTCAGCAACAGATAGAGAGTGTCCTTGTTACAAAAGGATAATTGAGAAATTGCGTTCTAAAATTAATTATCAATAGCAACTAATAAATGTCGATAGTGGTGAAAAAGGTAGGATTTCTAAGGATATTTTGGTATTTAACTGTCAGGGTTTTTTGCATAATAAAGACTCTATATTGCATCTTTGTGATATGTGGGAACCGAGTATATTGGGTCTTGTAGAGACCCATATTGATGATGAAATTACTGATGGTGAAATTACAATTAAAGGATATAATGTAATAAAAGCACTCACAGAAAATAGAAGAACTGGTGGAGTTTCACTTTATATAAAAAGTAATATAAGTTATAAAGTACATAACATCCACATTGACAAATATATTTGGATGGTAAGTGCGGAAATCGTAATGGGTAGTCAAAGAGTACTATTGTCCGTTATATACCACCCTCCACAAAACATGGATAACCTATTTTTGGAATATATTGAAACCTATATTGATAATATAATCAATTTCAATGGGACTATTTTAATGATGGGTGATATAAATATAGATTATACAAAAAACACTTATTACAGTAATAGACTTAAAACCTTGATACATATAAATGGTTTACAGCAAGTGGTAACTGAATATACAAGAATAACAAACAATAGTAAAACGCTCATTGACTACATTATTACTAACGAAAAAACAATACAACATGAGGTACTACATACACCAAAAGTAAGTGATCATTCGATGTTAAAAGTTATACTACAGACAAAAAGTGATGTGACAAAAAGGAAAAAGAAAGTTATAAGGAGTTTTAAAAATTATGACATTGATAAATTGCATGAACACATTTACGAAAAAAGTTGGTATAATGGAAATGATGTCAACATTATGGTAGATCAATGGACTGAAAATATAAACCAAAGTATTGAAGAAATGTGTCCAAAATGTGAATTTGTTTTACCGGAAAAGTATTTAAGGAATGAGTGGATGAATTATGAAATATTAGAACAAATAAATATTAGAGATGATAAATATAAGGTAGCAGTATTTACGAAACGTGAGGAAGACTGGAATGAATACAAATATATTAGAAATAAAGTAGTTCAAATGATTAGAGAACGGAAAGAAGAGTATTTGAAAACAGCACTGGATCAAAACAGAAACGACTCAAAAGTACTATGGAAGAATCTAAAAATGTTATTACCAACATGTAAAGAAACAAATAATACAGGCATTATTTTCGATAATGAAGAAATAGAGAACGACAGGGAAATTGTTGAAAAATTTAATGAGTACTTTGTAACAAGCATAGATACACTAGTCGATGGGATACAAAGACAAAATATTGACAGTGAAAATGAAGTTTTGCGTGACATACCGCAGCATCCGGAATTTTGTAAATTTGAAAATGTAACTATGAAAGAAATTAAAGATGTAATTAAATCTCTAAAAGGTACAGGAGACGTTGCTGGTGATGGTATAACAAGCAGAGTTTTAAAGGACAGTTGTTTGGTGTCAGCAAATAGAATACTAGACATAATAAATACGTCAATGCAGTCAGGGGTATTTCCTAAATACTGGAAAATATCATATATAGTACCTGTCCCAAAAGTCAATGGGACAAAACTGTGTGAAGAATACAGACCTATAAATACAGTGCCATCATACGAAAAAGTGTTGGAAATGTGCGTTAAAAAACAAATCGATAGTTATTGTGATACAAATAGCATAATATCGTTGAACCAGTCAGGTTTCAAGAAATCACACTCTTGTGAAACAGTTTTGGTGAACATTTGCGATAATTGGACGAGGGAAATGGACAGTGGCAAAATGGTGCTGGCTGTGTTTTTGGATTTCCGAAGAGCTTTTGAGACCATCGACCGACAATTACTATTGAAGAAATTGGAAGTCATCGGCTTCAAAGGCATCGCTCTGGAATGGTGTCGTTCATACATGACTGACAGATACCAAAGTGTAAAGTTTAATGGGACAACATCAGGGGTGCGCTCTACTAAATATGGTGTACCACAAGGAACAATATTAGGACCATTACTTTTTAATTTATATGTTAATGATATTATGCTAAGTACCAAAAACAGTAAATTACATTTGTTTGCTGATGACTCAATGTTATATGTCAGTGGAAATAATTTAAATGACATGATGGACAAAATAAATGAAGACTTGACTTTATTATATAAATGGTTATGTGCGAATAGTTTAAGTATTAATATAAGTAAATCTAAATTTATAATCATTGGTAGTGCATATAAATTAAATACAATTAATTATGACAATATTAAGATAAAAATAGATAATAATTATTTAGAAAGAGTAAATAGTATAAAATATTTAGGGATAATTATAGATCAGCATTTAAATTTTAAAGAAAATACAAAACATATTCTAAATAAAATGTCTAAAAAAGTAGGTTATTTAAGTAGAATAGGTCAAAATATGTCTACATATATTAATCTGTCTATACATAAATCATTAATTTCCGTACACATTGAATATTTCTCAACGATCCTTTTCAAGTTAAATAATTACGAAACTCAGCAAATGCAAAAAATACAAAACAGGGCTATGAGAACAATTTTAAAGTGTAACAAATATACACCAGTTACGTTAATGCTGAGTACATTGAAATTAATGAATGTGCGTCAAAGACTAAACTACAAAACTATGCTATTTATTTACAAGACTAAAAAAGGTGTTACGCCATCGTATATTAGTCAGAAGTTGATTTATATACATGACACACATAAATATAATACAAGAATCATCAATGATTTCTTTATAGGAAAAGTTAATAGGTCATCAACGGCTAATAATGTTTTTGTTAATGGGCTAAAAATGTTTAACAGCCTGCCGTATGAAATAAAACATTGTAGTAATATAAATAGATTTAAGAGACAACTGTCATTATATATTTTAGATAAATTTATATAAATAATGTAAGTGTATGTAAATAGCGTATTGCTAATAAAGATATATTATAAAAAAAAGAAAATAAAATCCATTCGCCGTTCCTTACGATTAGCAAAATGATTAATAACTAATTCACTGAAGTTTGGTATTCATGAGTTTATCTTATTATAAAATTCATCTAGAAATGTTTTATTTGCTGTAAAATTGTCAAATTGTATTGTATATTTAAAAAATGTGTTCCTAGTTGCTTTAACAAGATGTGGTACATCAAAAAAGTAAAATATTTTATGCTCTAAGTAAAAGTATGGTGATTCTGGAGTAACTCCTTTCTCTTTTGAATATTTACAACAATTTTATCCGACATCAGATACTAGGGCTCGGATAGAAAGCCCAACTGCAAATAACTTTAGTATTGTATTATCTACAGTCTCCTCTAAAACTTTACCACTACATGTGCTGCTGACTAATACATAACCAATTGGCTGTTTCCAATTCATATTCATGCCCTTAGCAAAGAGAACCATAGCAAATTTTGCTGGTTTATATGTTGTTTGACCATTTATTTTATGAAATCCTACAATTTCGTCTTTAATTATTTTATAAAATAAATTAGCTTTTAGTGACATTTCATCAATGCATAGAATGCATTCACGTGCTTTTGGTGTAAAATGAGCAGTTTTCACTTCAATTGCAAAATACACAAAATCAACACTCTTGGAGTTATATTCCAATTCTGTGTTAATCTTTGTAATGTTCTTACGCTTGGCAATTAAGTAATTAAGTATTTTACTTAAATATTTATAAACTATTGATCCCAAAAAATAGATATTTAAAGCAAATTGCTTGTATGCTGTATCTTGCAATATTCTTATTTTTATTAACTACATTAAATTTAACAACAGTTGCTAGTTCATTTGATAAATATCTGTCACAAATCCCTAGAAAATATTGTAAATTCTCCTGTTTAGGATAGGATTTCATTTTAGATTTAGTAACTATAACTCGATGCTGTTTTAGAGATTTTCTCAGTCTTTCCATTCTGGGTGTATGGGCCGAGAGAATTTTTCTGTCTGAACCCCATCACTTGTAGTAAGAATTTCCATAACTGCTAAAATACAATTAAAAAATTATAGCTTTTGTTAAAACAAATTAATTGTATGTTTGTAACTGAAAGGTTCTAAATTATTCTACGTTATACTAGGTTAAATACATATTGCCGTGATCTCTTGCATATTAAA
Organism: Amphimallon solstitiale; assembly: GCA_963170755.1. Classification (NCBI taxonomy): domain Eukaryota; kingdom Metazoa; phylum Arthropoda; class Insecta; order Coleoptera; family Scarabaeidae; genus Amphimallon; species Amphimallon solstitiale. Next base: position 135,739,965 of record OY720679.1, read on the forward strand.
AATAATAATAATAACGTTAAGAATTAGTTTAAGTATAAAAATATAAAAGAAACAGTAAAAATCAGATTCTATTGTGTTTAAAAATTCTCGACATAAGAGTATACTAAGTTGCATACATTTAAGTATAGAAAACACAGACATAAAAATGAATTTATATTTACAATTTAAATATTAAACAGGTACAAAATAAAAGACGAAATAAATCTAAGCTATATATATATATATATATATATATATATATATATATTTCTTTTATAGAAAAGTGAAAAGAATTAGTCATTTAAACGCAGTAAAATTGTATGAAGAAGATAAAATACGTTATGCACGGGAGAAAAATATAATTGAATAAATTATGTGAACTTAAAAACGTGCATAAGGTAATAGAAATTCAATAAAATAAATTAAAATAAATCATACTTAAAGAATAAAATTTACCTTCACTTATAACTATAGATAAAAAAGGATATAAAAATATCTTGACATGACACAGTCAGCAGTAGTGTTTTTTATATAAAGACAACTGAACAAAAATAAAATACATTCATGAATTCGTGTGTGTAGCACTATGTTTCATTGACTGTAGAGAGAGATTTGTACGGTTTTAAGACCTACAAAAAGAAAATATGATGTAAACTTCGTTTGTAGTTTCTTACAGATAAATATATCACCATTAGAAAAATCTTGGGTGGAAACAAGCGATGAAATAGCAGGAGAGATGGATCGTGGTAGTGCGAGTAATCTTGAAGGATGAATATCTGTTATTTACAATATATTTCCAATTTTACCGAAAGCTGAAAATGAAAGAAAAATAAGAATTGTATTAGTGAATGGAAAAAAGAAGTATGTGGCAAATAATGAAGAAGGTAACAAATTCATAAACAAATATAAGGAAGAATTGTATTAATAAAAAATATACCTACTTTGGAAGATACCAAATAGTTTAAGTGAAAGACTTTTTAAATAAGCGAACAATTTCAATGTGTTGACGTTTTAGTAAATGAACTGTCAAAAACAATATATGTGCGTGTGTTAGTGTCAAGAAGGCAATTTGAAGGCAGAGATCTCACTGAAGACGCAGGGCGACAACTTAAATATTAGTTCCAAGGATGGCGTAGGGAGCGGTACACGTGTCTTCCCGGGTATATACATTGAAAACAAGAATGAACAAGATTATTAATTAGTTAGTTACTTGGAGAGAGATTAAATGCGACTTGAAAAGACATTAAATTGTAGGGTCAGATACACCACGATTATATTCGTTCATTATTTTTTTGTATTAGCATATTAATTTTTATTTGTACTTAAATTTCATTCATAATAATAATTTTTCTTTTGTTAATAATCCTTGTATTTCAAAAATGGAGATGCCTATGGCAGAATTCGAAGAGTTTTTCAATGATACAAAGTAAGTTATCGATACAAAGATTTATCAATGTTGCTATGCGTATATTGCAATATAACGTGCAAATGTATATTCAACAGAACGTTGTGCAGCAGGGATAATAGATATTGTCCTGTAGTAATATGCATTCATTTGTTTCTTTAACAACACAAATAGAATTATTAATGGTGTTGGGTGTTAAGAGGATATAACGTGCGAATGTATATTCTCTGACACTTTATTAAGCATCATTAATTCTCACAATAATTTTTTGATTTCAAATAAAAATTTAAAATAGATATTTCAAGAAGGGAAGTGTTTCTGGGTAGCGGACTTTGAGATGCTGGACGCAATGCGTGCAAATGATTGTTGCCAGTAATCAAATTCAAGCTTTTTCTCCGAACATTGACCATTGCGAAGTTCTAAGTTTATCAGAGCATTACGTGCGAATATAATGTTTCTGATAGAATAGAATTAGCATAAAATATCAATAGAATACTAACATTAATTGAATTTTGTTTGTTTTGAAACAGGATAATATTTTATTTTTGATTAAGCATTAAAAATATATTCGTTCTATAAAGCATTACAATCGAGAACACAGTACAAATGTTTTCTTTTAATTATGTTTTCTTTTTATAAAATGTTGGTGAATATAGTATAGCGATGCTATCTATTCTAAAAAAATAATGTTGAATAAAATATAAAATTATGTTTTATATGATTTCTGATTTTTATTTTAAATAAGCTATAACCTTATCCCTATAAAAGAAAAACAAGAGATTTGACGAGAGAAGAGAAATTTAGATACACTGATAGAATTCACGTATACTTATAAAGTATGTTCTGTTAAGAAAATAAGTAAATATATATATAAGATAATAAAAATTATCATTATTTTTATTAATTATGTTGCTGGAGCAGCACACAGCATAATCTATTTGGCAATGCCTAACGTATGGCAATACTATAATTATTTTATACCAAATAATTATGTTGCCACAGCAATATGTGTTGAATTTTTGTTCAAAAATGAATTCGAATTCTTCAGTTAAACAACTAATCGTATTTTATGTTCCAAATTTCCAAAGTGTTCCTGAAGGAATAACAGCTAATTTTTTTAATTTGGATTTGTGTTCGTTCCTTGCACTCAGAAATACTTGCATCATCATTTAAACATGTAACGAAACTTTGTAAACTATCGAAATTCTCTGCATAAAAACTGTTTCTGTGTGTGTTTTAGCAAAGCTAAGTGACGAACGTGCGATATTTTGGCATTCTGTAATGATATTTTACAGACTTTGTAATAAATTTCGGATTCACTGACAATTCAGTTTCATATCAGAAAAAGTAGCATAAACAACGTTCTAGATCTAAATAAATGATAACTATAAATGTACGCGTATGTTATTGAAACTAAATAATAGTAAGTATATACATATTTACATTATTTCTCTTGGGAAATATAAGGTAAATATAATAAATTTTAAAAAACCCTGACGCTCATATCTACGCCGATGAAAAAAGGATTTTACTCATAAATTCCTTATTTTGTGGGCATTTTTTGCCCTCATTCTCGGGCACCTCTCGGGCGTAAACAGATGTTGCAGTTCACCATATGAATTAGTGCTATTCAGTAAGCGTGTGTTGTTTACATTATTTCTTTGCTCCGTTGTAACTTCGTCGTAGTTTAAACCGGTCATGTCCGCCGCCTATTTATAATATTCAGATAATTTATATACCGGGTGTCTGTTTAAGCTCGGCCACCGGCCATATCTCGGCAACCGTTTATCGTACAATCTCGCGGAAAAAATCTTGATAGTAAAATGGATGACGGGAATTATAACAAAAATATTTTTAAGTTTCCAAAATGATCGCAAGGGGGCGCAATTCTCAAGATGAATAAAAATTCGATAATTTTTCATATAATTCTAGATTATGATAGACTCAAAAATTTACTAGCAAAATTTTTAGACGTTTTTATACAACTTTCATTTGAAATTTTTTGATCTAACTCCCATACGAAGGGGAGAGTGGAGGGGGGTATTTCTGCGTACAAAAGTAGGTATAACTTTGGTTTGCCACAACGGATTTTAATGTTTCTGGGCTCATTAGATAGAGAATTTTACAAGGAATTGAAGGCTGTGTAGCACGAATTTACGTGGTTGTCAAAGAACATAACAGGGGGCGCTGTTCTCAATATATGTATATTTCTTGTTTTTTCTTTAAAATTTCAAATGAAACGGTATATTTTTAATATTGTAATATTGAAGCACATAAAAAACTGAAGAGAATGTTGGAAACCGGAAGTTCCTACCATTTTTGTTGACGAAGATATAGTCATACGAAGACAATCCAGAAAAATAAAACTCTTTAAATATAAATTTTTGTACCAGTAGTAAAAAATCATAGCATTTTTACACGTAACAAAGCGCCACGAAATGACATTTCACGACCTGGAACTAATAAGAGGTAAATAATGAGGCCATTATTGACCTAGGGAAATAATGAAAACAAATAAAACGAATGCCGCAACCATGCACTCATGCTTGTAGTAGTAGTAGTATGTCAAGTTGTGAACCGTCAAAATAAATAACTCTATTTTAGGCACAATTTTAGGTTAACAATACCAGAATTATAATATACGTTTATTTAGCAATTGCTATTAATTTTATATTTTCTAACAATACTTTGTTGTTTACATGAAAAAAAAAGCATTTGTCTATTAATACATAAAATATGTATGATAGTATAATATGGAATCAATATATCACCTAACTATTACAGATGCAAATAATTATTTAATTCATATTGAAAATTCCTGTATATATTGCAGGTGTGGTTGCGTAAGTAGATGTAGGTAGATCTTGTAACATACATTCTATATTTTTTTTATTTACTAGGGAATCTTCGATATAACCTTTAGCTACAAAGTGGTTCCATTATTACAAACTTTTGAGACGTACCATTTTTGCTATTGTGGATGTGAATAACAATTAAATTATCTCTCATGATGACATCAGAAATTAATAAATTACACAAATCATCCTTCGGCATGCACCAGCAACACCAATTACAAGACCAGTCTACAGAGATATAAATTATCAATAATTTCAAAGTATTAATATATAAACATACTATCTTAGTTGCAATGTAACATGTATCGGGTGCCTCAGTAAGGAATTTTATAATTTCCTCTAGTAAATACTAATGACTTTTTGGGCTTATAATTTTCATTTTATCTTTTTAAAAAGGCAACTAATTTAGAATATTTTGATATGTTAATATTCTCTGTTAAGCCAAGCGTAGCTTTCAATATTGAATAATGGGTCCATAAAGTCAAGGCTTTTTAATGTTGTGTGTTTAATGGAAGTACGTTTTGAGAAGTTACTACTATATTTTTGCGCCCATAAAGTCGAGGCTTTTTTATTTTTTGAATATTCATGAAAATAAGCCAGAAGTACGTTTTCAGAAGTTACTACTGTATATTTGGAATTATACCATTTTTTAAATTCTGTAAATGTTTTCATGTATAAGTGATTGTGATTAGATTTATGCGGAAGCAAGTTCTCAGCTGCCTGTTCTGCAATCTCGCGCATTTCAGGTGGTGTACATCTAAACTCTTTAGACATTATAAATGGAATGAAAAATAATCTAAAAAATACTTGACTTTTAGTTTCAGCATTTACGTCAAAACTTATTTGTAAACATCAAAATATAGCCTACTTATTTGTTTACATGAAGTTTTATTACAAGGGCATTCTTACATATATGAGTAAATTTATTCATAATTATTAAGGTTTTAAGGTCCAATTAGACTACTGGTACAAAAAATAGTATACATACTACGGTTGAGAAGACTATTATTGCCCTTGTGGCTTAAATTCCTCGGCGCTTTGCGCCTCGGAATTTAATCTCGCCACTCGGGCAATAATAGTCATCTTCTCAACCTTGGTATGTAATATACTATTATTTATTTATTGGGAGCAATAATTTTATTTCAATTTTAATAGTAGTGTATAGTACGTTTTCACTTGAAATTTAATCATACTCTTCGCTAAATGTATTTATTTCAATCATTTTATCGATTTTTTAATTCATTGCATATGTTACGTTGAAAATGCATCCTGCTTCGGGGAAATATTCCCTAAATTATCACGAAAGAAGACATTATTGAGTTTTTATTCACCTTGCCAGATGTTCTTGAATAAAAGACATATGTACATAGTTTATCACAAAAAGCCGAGTACAACAATTGCTGCCTCCGAAATGGAAGTAACTCTGCTTTCTACTAATCGACAAGTAAACGTTTTTGAAAATGAAGGTGAACACTTTGAACATTTGTTAAGTTGAAGTTTTTTCTTGTTTTTTTTTTGTACTTTCTGATTTAAATATATTTTCTTTTCCTTTATATTACTTGGTCAATATATTTTCTTATTTATGTTTAGGCATTTAATAGGTTCTTTTATTTACTTTCATTTCAGGCGGGGATGATTTAGATATCAATTTGAGTAGCCTTTCGTTACTAATGAGTAAATGATTGGATTATAACTAATGCATTATATTATATTGTGTTTTTTTCTCGTTATTGTCTACTTAGTTCATGAGTTATGGAAATTATTTTTACTGTTTTCCTATAATTAGATCTACCTATATCAGTTGGGTGATAAAGATATATTATTATTATTATTATTATTATTTTATTTCAATGTCTAAAAAGGCAAAATAGCTAGAGAATTTCAAAACATTTAAGAAGAGAATCTAATGTAACATAAGCAAGAATTAAAAAATCGATGAGAAGATGGAAATAAATACATTTATGGAAGACTATTATGAAAATTCAAGTGAAACCGAACTATACACAGTCTAGTGATACTTAAAGTTAAAATAAAGTTATTACTCACAATAAATAAGTAAATTTATATTAAAAATTGTTTATTTTTTTTGGATTGTCTTCGTATGACTATATCTTCAACAAGAAAAAAGTTAGCAACTTCCGGTTTTCATCATTCTCTTCAGTTTTTTATGTGCTTCAATATTACGATATTAAAAATATATCGTTCCATTTGAAATTTTAAAGAATAAACAAGAAATATACATACATTGAGAACAGCGCCCCCTGTTATTTTCTTTGACAACCACGTTATTTCGTGCTACATATTCTTCAATTCTTGGTAAAATTCTCTATCTAATGAGCCCAGAAACATTAAAATCCGTTGGGGCAAACCAAAGTTATACCTACTTTTGTACGCAGACATAACCCCCTCCACTCTCCCCTTCGTATGGGAGTTAGATCAAAAAGTTTCAAATGAAAGTTGTATAAAAACGTCTAAAAATTTTGCTAGTACATTTTTTAATCTATCTTAATCTAGAATTTAATGAAAAATTATCGAATTTTTAATTCATCTTGAGAATTGCGCCCCCTTGCGATCATTTTGGAAACTTAAAAATATTTTTGTTGTAATTCCCGTCATCCATTTTACTATCAAGATTTTTTCCGCGTGTACGATTAACAGTTGCCGAGATATGGCCGGTGGCCTAGCTTAAACAGACACCCGGTATATCGTTTGGACTATTTTTTATTCAAATAGAAATTAAAGCGTATAGAAACTCCCCCGTTTAATATATTTTAACATTATAGAAATTGTTGTTTACTTGGTTGAACAATTTTTCTGTATTGTATGCAAAGAGTGACAAACTTATTATTTTAGTTATTTCAGATTTTAGCTACTTAAGGATTTGCTTAGAAATAACCAGTAAATACAATCGTATTAGAAGATATGTATATAAAGGCGCTACCAAAGTCGTAATAAAAGGGTAAGCAAACATCTTTCTCTCTGATTTAAACCTCCAAACGATACGAATGGAGTAGTTAGGTGTATGTATATCGTGCGTGTACACCTATATGGTCTTGCGAAAAAAGCACATAATATCTATGCACGGTGGAGAACGTATATTAAAGTCACAAGTGTCGTGGGAATGGCCGTTCCGGGCTGATCAAGTGTGCGTGTGCAGCCATTGTGTCGCATGCAGAACGCGCTATCGTCAGATCGTGTCCTCTTCATTCTGACGCATAATTCACAATCATAGCGGGGTCTGTGGATGGTGCACATGTGTGAAGATATTGTATGCCTATCCGAGAATTATATGTTACTTTATAAATTTTAAATGGCAAAGTACAGGCAGCTTTTGGTTAGCAGATTGATATATATTTATATATTACATGCTACTACACTTTCCAAATAGAAATTTGATATGAAGACCATCAACTTTAGATTCTACCATATCATTGAAAAAAAGTCCTACTTCTTTCGAAAATTGAAATTCTAAAGCTTGTTCCAGGTTAATCCATTTCGGTGATTTCCAACGGAGACGATAACGCCCCCCAGTGGGCGCTAGAGTCTTCCATAAATTTTAAAGAAATTTATTATCTTTAATATTTTAGGTCGCCGGTCAAAGATATATTAAAAACTGTTTTTCATGATAAGACACCATCAGATATCATCAAAAAATTTCCTCTGAGTAATAAATAATTCAATGCAAAAAAGAATAGATGAAATGGCAAAAAACGTTGAAATATCAGTATTAGAGACCGAACACGAGAGGCCCATGACTCATCGCCCACGGGCGCACTACTGAAATTTTGTAGTTTTAAAGATTTTTTAATTTTATTTATATAATTGGATAACAAGTGGGTTGTGATCTATAAAATACAAAATACATTATTGTTTGTTCATTTTGTAGTTCAAATCGAGTAAATTCTCCATACTTTATTTATCTTATGAAGTATAAGGTAAATAGAATAAATTTTAAAAACACCTACGCCGATGAAGAAAGGAATTTAACCGTAAAATCGACTTTTATTGCTGGCCGTTTTCTTGCAGTTCACCATATGAAGTGTTATTCAGTAACTGTGTAATGTTATACACTATTTCATTTGTCCGTCGTACTTTGGGCCTGATACGTCCGGTCCATAATCATTATGCTAATCAATGTGGTGGTTTGGCATTGTCACTGTTCGAGAATTATTTGCACATTATGTGGACATCAATGGCTGTTTGTCAAGTGTCAATGGAGGTGTGCCTCAGGGTTCTGTTGTCGGACCTATTTTATATTCTATTTATGCTTCTCAGATTTACAAGGGTTTGACTTCTTGTAGTTTCCATGCATATGCCGACGACACACAGATTTATTATTCGTTTTACCCTATTATTTTCAATACTACTATGAAGAAGAACCTTTGCGAAGTTTTTGTATTGTCCGATTTCTTTTACTCTGCTCCATTATATCATCCTGCATTGGACAGTATAACGCGGAATCGTATATAAAAGGTACACAACTCCAGCTTGCGATATATTTATTGTGTTCGAAAGTTTGATCCCATCTTTCATAAGCTGGCTTGTTGGTTAAATATGGAGAACAGGCGGGAGCTAAAATGCTTAGTTATGTATCACAAAATACTTTCTTTGAAGTTGCCGCCATATCTATATAATAAGATACGGTATAGGACCGACATTCATAATCTCGCCACCAGATTTCGAGGTAAAGTATCCCCGCCACAGCATATAACTACGCTCTACCAAAGATCATTTACGTTTAACATCTACAGCAAATATAATAGTCTAACCTTATGATATTACCTCAACTGCCATGTCTTTTTATGGAAAGGTTAAGAAACATTTAAAATCACGGGGCACATAGGTGTGAGCCAGTTGCGTTGGTATTGTGTTCGTGTGGAGCCGTTTTAAACTGCACAGTGGAGCTCTTCTTATTGATATTGTAAGGAGTAAGGTATTATAATTGTATTCGTGGCATCACCAATGGTATATGAATTGGGCATTCTACCGTCAGTGTTATGTTTATGTATTTATCTCTATTTTTATAGTTTAGGCACCTGTCTCATAGTATTATATAACTCAGTTCAAGGTTAAGTTGTAAAACAGCTACTCACTGCTGAACTTCAGCTTGAGATTGATACTGAACATATGCATGTATTTCGATCATCTGTTTCTCTTTATTTTTTGTATTTGCTTATTGTTAATGTATTAATAAAGCATTTATTATTATTATTATTATTACTTAAAGACATGCAAATTTTCCATTCAACTCGATGAATCAACTCCACCAAATTCCAAAGCTCTACTTACTGGATTTGTTTTAGTGGATACATTAAGAAACATTTGCGGGTATATCAACATATGACTATTTTAAGAAACAAATTATATTTTAACTTATAAGTCATGCCACTTTTGCATACCTGGGACTTCTTACAAGGAAGATTAACTGAAGAAGACCGACTCCTGGAAGTTAAGAGATCCTTTAATTAATTTGAGAGCACTTGCTGAGGGTTCGTTTAAACTTTTCACCTGAACTCTATGTAATAAATCCTGTACACGAAAGCGTTCGTATCTTTTTTAGGATGCTGTTCATATCGAGCACCGTATGTACTTACTATCTGTGTTTTTGTGTCATAGATATTTACAATTAAGTTTATGCCTGCTTTTAATTGTTGGCATTATACAATTTACAATTTAAATATAATTTATAGCAGATTATATTTTTTTTAAGAACCTGTCACGACACTTGTTATTTCGTCTTTTATTTAATTGTTAATAAATCTTATGTTCTATTGCTGTATGTGGTTGAACTCCTTAAACCTTCCTTTCTTTCCTGTCGGGTGAGAGCCCCCCTACAAAGCTCGCCAAATATCTACATGAGAGGTGGCGCCATTTTTCGGCCGTCGTTTGAGGAAATAACTTTCACCCACCCCTTCTCCGCATCAGGCACAGCAGCAGCTAAATCGACAAAAAGTGTATTTTTGTACAGGTAAAGTATACCGCATGTGTAAAATCATATTGGGGATAGGATATATGAATACTAGGCACACCGGCAACAACGCCCAATCGTGGCCGTAGTCATGGTACAAGGAAACAAGGTATGCTTTTGCGTCTTGGAAAATGCTTTCTGTCAGTGAGTTCAGTCAGTGACTTCTGTCAGAGTTGTCAAGTGACATTTTTTTCGATAAATGCGCGTCATCCAGAGATGCGCAAAAGCATACCTTCTTTCCTTGTACCATGACTACGGCCACGATTGGGTGTTGTTACCGGTGTGCCTAGTATACATATATCCTATCCCTAATATGATTTTACACATGCGGTATAGAGGTCGTTGCACAAAGATTTAGAATTAAAAGACGATCGCTTTGCGTGGCGTACTTGTCCCTGCTTACGGCAAGGGACACGAGATTCTAATACAACAATAAAGTTTTTAAAATATGTATTTGAACCCACCAACCTGAAATAACGTGAATATCAATTTTAATTACAAGTTAATTACAAATTTTTAAAATTCAATACTTTTGGATATCAGTATAGATAATAATCAACCGTTACCACACACCTTGAAATCCACTTTCATTAAATTTTTACGACAAATTCAACAGTTCGTAAACTTTACTACGTATAGAGCCCTCCCCCCCCTATACGTTCTCTGAATACGCAATATAAATGGCAACTGTGTACATAACGTGCACATTTATTCAACACGAGATACTATATATAACACATAAAACGGGATGGATGGAACCGGCTCTGGTCGATAGGGGAAGTACGAATATTGACATCATTTGCATAAATGCGCAGTAATGGTGAAGTACATCAGGTGGGTAACTGATTGAGGTATTGGGACACGGTATGGGCATGTCTCTGCATAAAATACATCTCATCCCGAAACCAGACTGCCGGGGCTCGTTATGCCGCTCCGTATGGCCTCTAACATGATGGGAGACTGAATATTATATTAGCTAATTACTATCTTCGATCCCGCTCTATCGGCTGCTCTGTCAGTCGAATAGCAGAGAGTCAGTGGTATTCGAGGTACCAACCAACTCAACCAACCAGCCATTTAACACACAGCACACATACAATCTGTGTACTGTGGACATCTCTCTCTTCCTGTATGTAGGTAATGGCACATACCTACTAAAGGTGACATTTGGTGTTTAATACCACTGGATATGTGCGATGCGCTATGGAAGGAATTCAACGATATCACGAAATGCCAATTAAATAAATATTTACATTATTGATATTTGCATTAGTGTCTGATTATTTACTACGAGCGTAGTTCTGTTAGAAAATATAAGAGCACTTAAAACATAAATAGCATACCGTAAATATCTACAGGCTGGATTCTTTTCGTTATTAGCGTTAGTAATCTCGACTTTAGGTGATTTAGAAATGCGTAAATGATAGGATATAATTTATAAATATAAATTGTGCTAAAAGCAAGGGAATTCATTGAAAACATAATGAATTCTTGTACGATAAAATGATATGATGCCGTTTTTTTTTTATTTTATAATAATAATAAACAATAAATAATATTTAATGATATACACATTTTCAAAACATATATATGTCGCAGGGACATGATGAAAACAGAGATTTGATCAAATTCCTTAACTGTTTTAGCGAAAAGATGAAATAATATAGTTTAGATATTAAAAGTATTTATTTAGTACAGCATGTATTGTTAAATGTAGAGTAAGTAATACAACAATAGTCATTGAAAGACAAATTATTTATTCGAAACTAATTAACAAAAGAAATAGGTATAAGCAAGTAATAACAAATAACACACTTGGTATTGTTTCACAAATATATATAATTAAATACTCGATGTACATTTCGCCTTGCGGCATCGTCAGGAGTTCTCGAGAAACTAAAGTAAAATTTATTTTACTGTAACTACCTACTTCAAACAAAAATGTAAATAGAAAAAATATTCAAAAATAGAAAATTATGAAAAGGTCATGATTTATCTGGAAAGACCATTTTTACAATGCTAGGGTTTATTAGCGGTGAATTTATGAGTTCGGTTTGTTCATTAAGAACATTGCCTGGTTGTAAAAGTAAACTTTCTTTTATAAAATAACCTTCTAGAACACTCATTTTTTTACTTTTATTTAAACTATACAGTACTTCTAAATTGTCTATTGAAAAATGATGTCCCGTGTCTAAAACATGGTTAGCTACACTTGAATTTTCATAATTAGTGTAGTCAAACTTTCAATTTATGTCCTGTGTGTAACATATTGCCAACCACCACAAAAATTACTATATTTTGAAATTCCTATTATTTTAATTTAGAAAATGATAAAATGTGGCAGATTAGAAAAAACAACATAAAGAACTCTTGTGATAAGACACTTATTGCACTCGCCCATCAGGACACTCCTCGCTGCACTCGTCGTGTCCTAAACTTGGGCTCGTGCAATAAGACGTGTCTTATGACACTTGTTCTTTAATATACTATATTATAATATTACCATTATTATAATATATTATTATTTACTGTTATAAATAAATAACGTAATTTTTTATGATCTAACGGGTGTATATTTGTTACACTTGAGAATTATTCTCATCGCCCTATTTTGTATTTTTTGCAATTGATGACTTTCGTAATTGTTTAACTTGAACTGTATAGTTATACAATAGTCCAGATATGTGACAATTATCAATTTGTGTAGCGTTTGCTTATATATTTTGACATATTTTAAATTAAGTAAATTACTTTTCTAGACATTTTGTTTAGTATAAGCTTTATGTTTTCTTTAAAATTTAAATGTTACTCTATAATTATCCCTAAATACATTATCCCGCTAAATAATTATTGTTTATTTTTACGTTAATATTTGCTGAAATTGTTGTGTAATTTAAACGCACTACCTATGATTATTTATACTTAAGCTATTTGTACACAGCCATTTACTTTATACATCATATTATTTAAGTCAATTCTACTAGTATACAATATTGCAAATCTTTTCGAGCGCTGTGGGATTCTGTCCTCGGCTTTTATCCTCCTTAAATCCTTTAGATTTACAAAATAAATGTATGAGAAAACTATAAAATTACGCTCAGCATTGATCATTATAAACAAATTTAAATTGATTGATCGTTCATGATAACATTAAAAAGAATCCGTACTCGAGTCTATTCGTAAATAATTTACATCATTCGCACCTGACTGATCATAACCTGTGTACTTTAAGGAACCGTAAGAGACGTTAATAAATTTTCAAACTTGTAAATATTTACCTATCAAAATCACAGCCGTAAACGAATATGTGAATTCGTTTCATATTAAGATCCAATTCAATCAGCGCAGGAATTAAAGGAAATCGAATATATTGTTGAGAAATACCACCACTCCCCGGAGTTTGTTATAAACACATACACACACGGACAAAAAGATTGATAAACATCGCATAACAGAATTGACTGGAAGAATGCAGATGTTAATTTTCACGTTTGCCATGGTGCCGCCGCGCTATAGAAAGAATCGGAAATGCTTTCTCTCTTACTGTAGCTGTTGGTATCAATGAAATATCGACAGTCGAAATGAAAACAATTTCATTTTAAGTACGGAGGCGGTGGAGTAACCGACGCGACGTTCCATCTCTTGCCCGTGAATATTTTAACAGTTTACATGGCGTCTGGTTAATCTCGATATTTTTTATTTTCAAATTTTAGTACCTTTTACTTTTATTTTTATTGTAAGATGAATACTTCCTCTACTTCTGCTTCTCCGCTATGTCATTCGGCCATCGTGTTTACGCCGTTTGAACGTAAATTATTACCGAAAAGTGTTATTTTTAAAATTTTACAAAGACAATCTCGAACCGAGTTATTTTAGATTCTTTTGTTCGACGCTGATGCCACGTACTCTAGTGTCATTTAATTTCTCTCGACTCGTTCGTTCGTTTGAATTATTCTTTTCTTTTTTCAGACGCCTAAATGCTAAACGGAATGTAAGTAGCAACTCTTTTGGCATTGTCTGTGGCTGTTGCGTTTCTTCATTATAATTTATTGTAAAGTAAATGTACCAGTTTTAGCCAACATAAGAAAACTTCAAAATGACTTGAACGCACCCCAATTATTTAGAATACATTTTTTTATTCGAAACAGATGAAGTTTTATTTATGACACGAATGACATTGACAAAAATATTTAAATAATCATTTGAAATATAAGTTAAATGTAACACTGCCTGCTTGCGTGCAGCTAAATTTCTAAAGTTATTAAAAGTAATTTTTATCTTTAAAAATCTAATAATATACAGGATGTCCAGAAACTGTTTTGACAAACGAAGACCGGAGATTCCTCAGATAATTTTAAGACAATTTAATCCAATTCACCCTAGTCCGAAAATGCTTCCTAAGGTCATAGGCGTCCGTTTTGGCTAGGTAAACGGTTATTTTAACGCATAACTTCTTTGTCTTTAACTTTTAAGCATTTGTGACACTTGATTATTAAATTTTCAGGTATTCTAGTACTAAAATGTACTCTTACTTTAAGTCGGTAGGATACACCGTTTTCTAGAAAAATCGATTTGAAAATTTTTCGTTTTTTCGTCATTAAAATTCAATTTATTATTTTTTCCACTAGTTCGCTCTGAACTGCCAACAGAAATAAAACCTACGTTTTTAATTGTCAAATTGTTGTCAGTTCGCGAAGTTAAAATGATGAAAGATGAAATGACGAAAAAACGGACGCTTATAACTGGTACTAGAAATTCGCAATTGATGGAATCGATTCATCTCTGGAGGATAAATAAGCATACCAGTTTTTGTTTTTCTAAATAGAAGCGTTCGGGAGGTATTAAAAAAAAACTAATTACAAGGCGCCATCTTCAAAGAGCTCTAGCTCCCTTAGGAAGAATTTTCGGATTAGGGTGAATTGGGTTAAATTCTCTTAAAATTATCTGAGGAATCTCCGGTCTTCGTTTGTCAGGAGAGTCTCTGGACACCCTGTATATCTTCTCAAAATCTTTACTGTCAAAGCGATGGCCGGAAGTAGTAGTTTATATCAATAAAAATGAAAATTATAGTAATTACTTACTTCAGACAATTTTCTAAAGAATAAAAAGAAGTTTCGAAATTCATGTCGGCAATTGGTCAGTCCTTTACTTTAGTCAAAAAAAATGAGGTGTGGGCACCACACTACTTTCTTATACATATTGCTATGGTATTTTTTAAATTTTAAAATAATAAAATAAAGAAAAAGAACTAAAAATAACAATATTAGATATAGGTAGATATTTAGTAAATATTTTAGATATATGGACATAAATAAATAAGACAAACGTATTTTTAGAATAATTTATTTGTTAAATAATTAGATATATAAGTAGTACACTAATTTTAATTTAATATTCCACATAAATGAATGGGACTGGTTGACCCCTGAAGAAAATAAAAATATGCAACACTATAAACATTCATGAGACGTGGGTTGCTAATACACACCAAGACATCTGATTTTTATAGATAAATAACAAGAAATTAAATAATTTTAAAATAGAAATTAGATACCTATTGTAAAAAACAATGTTCAAATACTGACCTCAGTTTTAAAAAGGATATATAATAATCTTAAAACAATATTTTAGCAACTAACAAAAATGTAGGTCAAGTTCAACAACACATTCTTTAGCTGCGATAACATTAAGAAATAGGAATTAATCACCCAAAGTATTGATATTGACTTACACCAATAATTCTCAATTAAAGGTTGACAGATCTGCAGAATTCACCAAACACGAGGAAATGGTTCAATGACCTCAACGAAGTAGAAGGGCAGAAACACTCTAAGGAAAAGAACGATCCATAGAAAACCAAAAGGATAAGGGTAATATGCAATGTATTCCCAATATTACCAGTACCTAGAGAAATAAAAAGGAAAAACATCAGAATAAAATTAATTAACGGTGTAAGAATATATATTAAAAATTATAACAAAGGCAATGAAAATATATAAAAATACAACGCGAACTGGCGATAAAATAAAGATAATAAAATTACACAATGATCTAGAGATAAGAATAAATCAAAAGGTACTTACCTAGCAAATAAAATCGATCGATATCAGTTAGAATGCGGGCGGATAGGGATGTAAACGATGATGAAATTCCAAGATGGCAATGGTCGACCAATGGGAGTAAAGATTGAAAAAATAGTTAAGAGAACCGTCACAGAGAGAGCAGTTAAGAAAATTCAAATAAGAATACGAGAAGCAATTTCAATAAACAAAAATTAGCGTTATTCAATTTTTCTTACTTATAAAAAGAGACAACACAGCCAAAAACAGCAGTTCTTCGGCAGCTCTTGAATACCTAAAAATTCCTGATCAGTTCCTGAGTAGTTCTTCAACAGACCACAAAAATCTACAAAGGCATTAAACGCTTTTAAGATTTTTTTTAACACGTGTAGTGATAATCAAAACGAACGCATTGGACACGGTGTAGTGGGAATACACGGATAATACATTCAAACCGTAAGTTCGCGCCAAGAGATAGAGGAGCGCGGAAAACTACTATTATCTCATTTAATAAAAGCCGCTATAATAATTTTTCAAGAGGAATGGAAGCTAAGAATTTTCAAGAGGAATTCGAAAGGATGTATACTCAAGAAGCGTAAGTACAAACATTGTAATAAAGTTTCACTTGCAATCTAATAATCAATATATAGATACATACATTAATTTATGTGTGTTCAAAAATATTACAATAAAATAAATTATTATTTAACATTTAATGAATTCCATTATTGTTTAACCGAAGTCCAACGTGCAAATGTTGGGTTAGGTGATTCAATAAAGGATACCAATCAACTAGGCTTATAGAAACTTTGAAAATAAGAGGATTGGCTTTCAACACATAAAAAAGGATAGTAGACAAACAATCATAACAGATGAAAATAAGAAAGATTGCAAGATGCTTGTATCTCAAAAGACAAAATAAATCACCTTTAAACAAAATCATTCAAAATCCTATTCTAAGTACTTCTAGTTTCATAATAAATCTCTAGAGAATGCATATTTTGTGAGATATTTGCAAAAAAATGCTAGTCACTAAAAGTAAAAGTAATACTTCCGGTTCGAATTTTGAAATTTCGTTAATACAAAAAATATTCCAAATCCAGCTCTAAATACATTTATACGCGTATTTGACAAATAATATGCAATTAAATTCCATTAGAATAACACATTTGTCTTATTATATATTATCGGCTTCCACCGCATAACATAGAAAGCAAGGAAATAAAAATGATCTATAATACCGCCCCACGCAAAGGAAATGTAAAATCATTGTTGTAAGATTCCAAATCTCTCCCACGCTTAATATATTATTCCGTTCGTGCAAGTAGCACCATTAATATTTAATAATTAATTTTCAATACGTAATGCGTGCCGGTAATGTAGGAATCATTCCGAACGAACAAAAAAAAACGGTAAATATATATCATCGCTCAACAGGCGTGTTACGAATGCGTGTATTTTACTTATCCGGGCGTAATATGTGGGAGCGGCTCCGGGTTTAGTTCAAGGCCTGTCTAGGCCGTGTCGCCAATCTGTCAATCAAGTAGCCGGGCGCCCGCGCTGAACCCTGCACCGCCGAAATATGAACACGACATCCCATATCACGAGCGGACGCGGAATGCATTTTTAATTAACTCCTGTGGACCGCCGGTGCCATTCCGTGAGATGTTCGTAAAACGTTGGTGTCATATACAAGGTCCACTAAATAAGTTCATAACGTGTGTAAATTTTCATAGATAATATATAGCCGAAAAATATAATAATTTTAATAATCAAGAATATAGAAGAAATAATATCTTATGTAATAAATACTTTGCAATGTATATTCATGCAAATTAATAAAAAAACAATTTAATTAACAGTTAACTTTCTATGGCCCCATGTGACTTCAAAGGAACATACCAGATAAAAAAATTCTACTGAAATAGTAGTTTTCCATCCTTTACGGACTATCGTTACTTTAAGGTAACATTATGGATTCAGAAATGTACACATATAGCGCCATCTAACAAACATTTCAAAAAGTAAATTGAAATGTAGCATTCACCCACCAATAATTGCGCCTAATTTGCATGTACTTGCAAACTGAATGAAAATTGATCGTAAAATAAAGTGAGAAATACTAAACGAAAAACATTTGGTGATTTCTACATTGTGTCATTATTGTGTGTGAATACTTGTGAAACCAAGAACTTGCTTATTTTCGTTCTGACAGAGAAAAATAGGTATGTTACTTCAAAGTTACAACGCACCAACAAAAATTTTATTCTTTATAGCATAAATATGGATCCATCAGTCTTCTTTGGAAAATTTTCAAATACAAAACATGTTCACGTTTACTAAATTACCACCAGATAACCCAGAAGATTCTGATGATCCAGACTTGAGTGAAAACGATGAAGACTCGAATGAAGAGGGTGTTATACTGGCGGAAGAATCAGATTCTTTTCTTGAAAAAGACGATGAAGAACTAAAAAATGCTTCTTCTCCAATACCTGAATCGGACTTAGAGGAAAACAATAACCAATCTGATTGGAATACAGAGGATGAACTTCCATTGGTGAATTTCTCCGACAAACCCAAGAAAAAAAACGAAAAAACAAAAAAAAAGAGTAAAGTGGACGTCCACGAAGGCGAGACAAATTCGACCAATATATCCCTGGAAAGGTCAATTACCACTCAGTGCGGAAACAATTGGCACACCTTGTGGTACTTTAGACAGCTTGTTAATAAGGACATATTACAATACATTGTAGAACAGAGTAGCCTATATTATCTTCAAACAGATATTACTCGGCCTCTTTTTCTCTTTGCATTGAGGAACTGGAAAGATTTATAGGAATATCATTCTGTATGTCCATTTATGGTTTGCCTCGAACCAGAATGTGTTGGTAAAAAGAAACTCGGGTCGCAAAAATAGCAGAAACAATGTCTAGAAATAGATGGGAACAGATCAAATCAAAAATTCTCTTCAACGATAATAGCCTTTTGGCTGGAGGCAAAGATAAACTGTAGAAAATTCGCCCATTTATTGATTCGATAATCAAAAATTTCAATTAAATATGTATGGGGAAAAAATATATGTAGATGAGCAAATGATACCATATAAAGGTCATCATTCCATAAAACAATACATAAAAGCAAAACCAAAAAAATTGGGATACAAAGCATTTGTTCTATGTGGCTCTGATGGCATAGTTTACAACTGGGAGCTCTACACTCGAGCTATTGATCACGATCCTGATCTTCCAGATGTAGGTGTTAGTGGTAATGTGGTTTTATGTTTGTCAAAAATAGTACCTAGAAACCTGAAAAAGAAATTAAAAGGAGAGGGAGATGGTCTGTAGAAGAAATGAAAACACTGATAGAAGGTGTTGAACCAATAACTACAAAATGGTATGACAATGATTACAACACGAAATTGAAAAAAAATCTAAAAGAGGTAAGATTGCCGAAATGACAACATTAGATACACTAAGGGATAGTATAGGACATTGGGCTACGTTCCAAGTAAAAAAGAGGAAGATGTAAATTTCCACGGTGTGATGGTATTCCAAAATTTTGTTGTTGTAAATGTAAAGTACATTTGTGCTTAACTCCTTCGCAAATATGTTTTTAAACATTTCATAATCAATATATTTCGTTGAAATTTTTAAATTTTATTGCCCGATGTAACTTGCAAGTAACATACCCCTAAAATTTATAGAGATGGATGGATATTAATAGTTTTAGGTTTTTAACAATAGTAGTATACTATATTAATTGAAAATAGCAGTTGAAATTTCTTTTTGAAATGTTTGAAAATTTGGGCCATAGAGGGTTAAAAGTAAAAAATAAATCAATAAAAAATCGATTTTAATACACCCAGATTTATTAAATTTGTTATTTGTAATTTTGAATAAATTATACGCGCTAGTAATTATTTTATAGTCGTAATTATTGAGCAGCCCTCGTAACCAATACGTCAGAAAAATTCACGAATTTTTTAATTACCTCCAAATGCCGCAATAAACTCATTAAATACTACAACATAACTAAATAATTGTGTCGTTAAGGCCCTGTCAGTTAAAATTCCGCAGTGATTAAACGAATCACGTATCAAAAAAAAAAACGAAATCCAATCGTAAGTGAAAAAATTATAGTGGCTAGAATAACTATGAAATATTATTCAAAAAATGCATTAAGCTATGATTAGTGAATAAGCAAGCGGCCAGTTAGGAAAATAATTAATGCATACTTTACTTACACAAAGAGTATCTGGGCAAAATTTTTTTAAGCTTGTGCTTAGTGTTGGAAGTTATAAAGCTTTAAAATATTATTCAAAATTTCGTAAATATTACATTTATTTCTTAAATTGTGGAATTTCGAAGGCGATTTTATCAGGTAAGTGACCTTGGCATTCTAACGGTATAGCACAATATAATAATTTTATATATTTTAATACGGATATGAATTGTATTTTTAAAGTTATGTATTAGAAACCAAAAGATATATTTCTTAGAACTGTTTTTCCTAAATGTTTATCCTATGTATAAATTAAGCGCTAGTTTGATAAGCTAATGTTTGTATTGAAATATTTATGATTTTATAAGACTAAATGCACCAAATGTGTGTATCTATCGATGTAAACGTGACTTTATCGTGTGAAAACGATAACTATATACATGGTCACAGGAGAGAAGGGAGTAAGTGAGCCTCAGGCAGAGTGAAGTTTGAAGGAAAAAAAGTCGACTGAGAGCCTTGAAAGAGATCGGTCACCGGTGTCTTAGCCCGGATTTTAAGTGGACCGTTTTAAAAGTAATAGTTAGGGTGGTTCAAGAAATACTTTTTTTTTTATTTCATATCGCTATAGTGCACAAAAGTTGCCATTGGTATAGACGTGAAAAAAGCACTAATTATTATTTTTTTATTAATTTGTTTTCCGGTCGCGCAATGCCATCGAAGTTAGCAACAAATTGTGAAAAACCTTAAATTTTCATATTTTTTTAAGCACGCCAGATGGACTTAATTGCGTACCTATACCATGAATTAACTACTAAAAGTATGTAAAATCAATATACATGCACTTATTATACATTTGTTTCATATCCTCCGGTCGCGCAGCATAGTACAAAATGAGTAAAATTAGTAGTTTTTGCAAAATTTCAAAATTTGACTGTTTAGTACATTTTAATCATACGACTTTTAGAGATGCTATAGTTTAATTCTATTACAATAATATCTCTTCTCCATTACAACGAACTGCCATTCCGCCACCTTTTCCACCACTTAGATGGAAATACAACAGGCCCAATAGGATATTCCCAACCGATTAGAAAGGCCCTACCTGATTTTGAAAGACTACCAGTTGTTGATTTTAATCCTATTGATTGTGAGATTTCAAAAGTTGACAAGCGTATTCTTAGCAAGGACCAATTGTACTTGCTTGAGATATCAGAAGTCATCAAGTTAGGACATTGTTCAGAAGACGTTGTAGTACGTGATCCTGGCCCAATTTGTTTTTTCCCAACGTTCTGTAAACACGAGATTTCGAAATTCGAGTTTCTCGAGTCACTCGACGTACTGATGTACTTGGATTGTTCATAACATATTGTAAAATATTATTTTGAAGTATATCGGCATTGTTAATCTAGACAGACTGTATATTGGGTTTGTTTGGAAGCCAAGTTATTTGCAGATTCTGCATCAATGAGGAAAATATTAGAATTAATCGGAAGAAATCATATGAAGGACAAGCCAAAGCCGCAGAAGTAATGAGAAAAAGGAGCAAAACCATCTTTGGCGAGATAGAAATAGGTAAATTTGTAACTATACCTAAATATTGCAAAATTTGACAGAGGACCATTAGATAAAAAAAATATAGAAGGAATTATAATTGAATAGACAAATGATGTTTACAGCATTGGCACCAAAATTGGTATTTTAAAAAACCTTCTGACTAGGAGTGACATAACACCTGTTTCGTCAATTAGTTTGACTTATGATGATATTCCCCAAGATTGCTTTATTTCCTTAAGAGAATCCTGTGCCAAGCAGTCTGTTGTCTGTTGGCCTTCAAAAACCCAATGCCATACTAAACGATGTGCCCGTTTCAAAACTGGAAATGTGTGCAACCGTAGATGCCATTCCAGCAATACCTGCCAAAATAAATTGTCCAATTGACAGCTTCTTTTTCCCAAAAATACAATCTCCCTGGTTTACTTGTGTTTATTTTATTGTTTATTTCGTTTTAAGAGAAGAAGTCTATTCGCCTACGACATTTGTCTTATTGTGAATCTTTTTGCCTAAAAGCCCAGCTGGCAGATACCATTTGCCTAGGAAAATAGCTTTTGAGCTGAAATAAATGATGCCAAGACAAATATCATTTGCCTAGGCAAAAGCTATTTGCCGAAAATGACTATTAGCCTGCGACATATACAGGGTGTCCGGGAAAATGTGGGAAATCTCTTGGATGTAGATAGAACATGAACAAATAAGATGACAAGTTCCTATAAAAAAAAATCCTACAGGCCCCTCCTACAGAGATATGCGTCCCTGAAGAACGCCGCTGGAAATCGGTTTTTATTGAATTTCTTTTAAAGTAATTAATATAAATATAAACGCAGCGGTGTCTCCGGAGGCAACTTAACGGAATTATTGAAAAACTTCATAAGAGGGTTTAACATGGGCCCCGTGAAGTCTGATACACTCGCGGGCACGACGTATTAAGGACTATTGTACCCGCAACAATAACCTGATTCTCTGTAGAAGTTCCTCCCTAGTGTCGACCGGAGTGGAATACACCTCACAGGTAAAAATCCAACGGCGTTAAGGCAGGAGATCGAGGAGGCCATGCAATTGGTCCTCTATCTATCCAACGGTTTGGATAGACGTTATTCAGGTGCGCCCGCACACTAACACTGAAATGATGTGGTGTCCCATCGTGCTGGTAAACTACAAAAGCTAAATATGTTTCAAGGACACTATTTTAGGAGGTCCTTACTATTGTTCATCACATTAAATTTTCATTAAATTATATTAACTACTTTAAAAGAAATTCAATAAAAACCGATTTCCAGCGGCGTCCTTCAGGGACGCATATCTCCGTAGGAGGGGCCTGTAGGAAATTTTTTTATAGGAACCTGTCATCTTATTTGTTCATGTTCTATCTGTATCCAAGAGATTTCCCACATTTTTCCGGACACCCTGTATATTTTATTTTTTAATTATTGTCAATAGTCATTCTTCAAATTTGTTCTGTTAAAGCTGGATTCAATTTTTGTTCTTGTTAAATTTTTGTTTTCTTATAAAGTATTATTATTATAATAGACAATTATTATTTACAGCATTTATAGTACCACGCGATCATTTAAATTCTAAATTATAGCAGGCGGGATTTTTTTTATTAGGTTGTCCAGAATGTCAATTATTGATTAATTAACATTTTGAAACGTCACTTTGACAATTCAAATTGTAAATTAGTACTTATATACCAACTTAATTTAAATTTCACAGCCTGCTCTAATTTAGAATTTAAATGATCAAGCGGTATTAAGTAGAAATTTATAACAATTTCTATTAATAAAATTCTCATACAATAATGCGTATAGCAACAGCATAAAATGAGCGCTTGTACGTATCGATACTAAATGTATACGTATTTACATTACATCTGTGTGAGAAAATAGACACCCACGGCCTTTCTATCGCGACCGATTCACGGTAGAAGACGTGGCGGTGGATAACGAAAACACAAAACGAAGGAAGAGGAGAGGGGTCAAAGATCAATCGAGTAGACTCAGTTCGGACAAATGAAGAGTGATTGCCCGGACTGCTTTTTTTGCAAAGTGAGGGTTGCGAACGGAGTACTTTTTGCCTACCTCTTTCACTAATACCCCGTCGTCCGATAAAGTGACGTTTTGTAACAAACTCTTCTGCTTAATTAATGTTGTTACACGTGTAAATTTATTTGATTCGATCCTCCTTTCCTACAAAGTGACAGTTTGCGACCTTTTTTTGTTTTTCTACCCTCCACTTTTACGTTTTCCCAAAGACATTCACTTACATGTGCAAAACGACAATGTATATATAAGCGTGATTATGGAAAGAATTGATTCAACATTTTTCACTTGCTTAACATATGTTTACCTACCTTGATGAAGCTTTTTCTCCACATTTGTCGACGTTTACGACATATATTTTTGCTGTTTATTTCTGTATTATTGTTATAGGATACAATAAATGCACTTCAAGCTGATCATGGAATATAATATAGGAATCGAATTAACATAATACTTAGAAACGTACAAAGTACTTTATTTTCAATCAAAATTTCCTCAAGTAGGCATAGTTAATATAGTTATTACATAGTAATATTTTTGGAGAATACACATGCTTCCTTATAACGACAAGGAACATGAAGAGTTATACTTTTTTTGGAAAATAAAAGTTTTTGTTAAATACCAGCAAATTGAGCAATCATTTGTCCTTACGGAAATCTCATAGTTTAATTGCTTGTGAGGTTTAAATTTTAATTCTAATTCAAATTAGTTTGGTCGAAATCGAAAGGTATCAATGACAAAAAAGTCCAATAAATTCAGGTTTTTAAGACTGACTGATTCCTAGATACGTTTTGTTGTGAAGAAATCCTTTTAGGCAATTAAATAAAAAGGAGAGTATTATACTTAAAGAATATCCTGTCTTTGCTTGTTGTACACCACAGAAATTAAGTTTATCAAAGTTTGGTTTTACATTCTTTAACAATTTTACGAGTAAACCGTAGTCCAAATTAAACAGACGATTTTCTGATTTATTTTTACTTGCAGCAGTGGTAAAAAATATTGATCAGAAAGATAGGAAGTTGGGTATTGAATTAAAGTCTGCAAAACTTTGCTTTAGAGTTGAGGCAGATCACTAGCAACGTAAAACCAGAAACCATCCAGTTTCATTACTTTATTTCGTTTTGAAACCCTCCATTGGTAACTAAGTCAATAGGATCTTCTTTTTTTCTACCCCTTCATGGGAGTGCCATTCCTTTTTTTATCAGAAACATACTCCAACTATTGTTAGTGTCAGAAAAGCGAAAGTATTTTCGGGAAACTACTGCTTAAATTTGGCTGCTACTGAAACTTGATTAGTTGAACTTGCTCCGATTGTAGAGTTCCCTGCAATATTTTTAAACTGTGACAATTTTTAGAACTATTCTATATTTCAATTTGTGACTTACACAGTGCTAATTTTAAAATAGTTGCTTCAATTTTATCATCCACACTAAGCAATTTATATTAGTGTTTTGCAATTTGGTATTCATATCATTGATATGATAAAGTGTCTGGTTATCTGAGGGGCCTTATATGGAGGAACAAATACATGTCCAATGAATGCAAAGTCCGCACATATACTTGTACTCACATATGCAGCGGAAACTCGAGCGGATACAACAAAAGCGAAGAGCATCATGAGTGCAGTAGAGATAAAGACATTGAGGAATATTAAGGAAGTAAGCTTGAGAGATTAGATAAGAATCAAAGATATAAGAGCGGATCTCAAAATTCAAGATGTGGCGGAGTTTACGAGATTGTGACGACGATATTGGGGAGGCCACGTCGACGGAATGACAGAGAATCGATGAAGAAGAAGAAGAAGAAGAAGAAGAAGGAGAAGAAGAAGAAGAAGAAGAAGAAGAAGAAGAAGAAGAAGAAGAAGAAGAAGAAGAAGAAGAAGAAGAAGAAGAAGAAGGAGAAGAAGAAGAAGAAGAAGAAGAAGAAGAAGATGAAGAAGAAGAAGAAGAAGAAGAAGAAGAAGAAGAAGAAGCAGAAGAAGATGAAGAAAAAGAAGATATGATAAAATATGATGGACAGGTAGGCTAACAGAAAACCTCGAAATTGATCAGAATATCGGGAAAGAACTTTTCAAAATGGTGGAATTTTTCGTGTAATTTCATTAAGAACTACCTTAATTTATCACAAAATTAAGTGCTTTTCCTATCGAAAGCCATCTTATTTGAGTGTGCATTCAGAGTGTGTACTTATTCAGTTACTTTCAATTTCATTGCATAGTTGTTGGAAGGGTGATGAAGTCAGTTTTTCAACACTCTTCCTTTGATCAAATTTATGACTTTCACATAAGAAAAACTGCCATCTCGTCATCTCGTAGAACGACAGACATTCATTGACCCCCTGCAGGGATCTTTTCCGTAACGAATGTTTTAACGCTTCCTTCTTTGCATATTTCTAAACAGATTATGTTAGTGCAGAGAAATTCGTCACGGTTTGTTAGAAATGACCAGGTTTATGTTTCTATGATCACACGCAATGGGTTCAATTTGTCCGTACCATCGCATAGGTCTAGCTGCTACGAGAGGGGGCCCAATTATAAAGCTTTAGCAACTTTTAATGCACTATCTGAGTATTTAAGATAGTGCCGACGTAAATAGAACCGCTTTTGAACGTAATTTGAAAACATATTTTTTAGACAGGGCCTTCTATAACTTTAACGAGTTCTTAAATAATAAGTTGTAAGTACCGGACGTACGTAGATACTGTATAACTGTGTTGACTCTATGTCTCTTTTCCTAGTGTTAGTATGTGTATTGTGCTATTTATGATTGTGCTATTGCAGTATATTCTTCTTTTATCTTTTATATTGTTTACTATTTGTTGACACTGCTAATGTTTTTGTAAAAAAAATTACGGCAATAAAGCATTATTATAATAATAATAATAATAATTATTATTATTATTATTATTATTATTATTATTATTATTATTATTTTATTATTATTATAATTATTATTATTATTGAAAACGATTTTGTCATCAGGAAAGGTTATGGTAACTGTTTTCTAGGATTCTCATGGTATTATATATCTTGGTCGGTTACTTAGAAAAGAGGAAAACGACCTCATTTGGCAAAGAAAAAAGTGCTTTTCTTTGTTAAGTCAGGTAGTTTCCGAATCACCCTCTTTATGTAATACTTGTTCAAATCATTCTTCAAAAATAATTAAATTTGAATTATTTCATAATGGCAGTCAGACGTTTTTATACCTTTGAAGTGGTTCATTTAAAAAAAAAGAAACTGCACGCCATCAACCGCTTAGTATTTTTGACATATTCATCAAATTCTACTAGTTTCAAATGCATGCTAGCTCTTTCTCTAGTTCGCCTGATCCTATTATTTAATTATGCAATGTACTTTCGCGCGTTAATTTAAAGCTTTTTTTTGAAGCAATTTATATTTAATGTTTTAATAATCATGATTTTTTTTCATAAGTCTAAAATTTGAACCTCAATTATTTATTTATACATACAAGAAGTAGTTATAATTAAATGAAAATAATGCGAATTATAAGATAATTTAAATTTTTACGAACAAACGATTTCACTATTGAGATCCATTCCCGTGAAATTTAGATGTAAACATCGAAAGGAAGCATTAACATCATATACCGGTTTCGATGACGTGCCTCTATTGAGTCATTTTCTAATTAAAATTGAAACCCGTACGTTAAAAGAAATTTGATTTTTATGCTCAACTTAACTAATTTCAGGTATCCACTTACAATTAGAACACGATGCTCCGATAGCCAGTAGATGGATGGGTAGCCAGCCATCGAAGTAGGTAAAAACACCTTCCTAATTTGTTAAATCATTCATATTTTACCGAAGATTATTGAACGAAATAGAATTCGTGGTGAGTCTGCATGTTTCTTTAATTTTATGCTATTTCACAGTTCACACATAAGGGACGATGGTATTTTCAAATGAAAAAAAAAAGAGAAAAAAGAAAGAAAGAAACAACGGTGTGTGAGCATTGTTTGGAGAAGTTATTTTAGATCTATTCTGTCGGATCATAGCTGTCGTCTCCCTGTAGATTATGTTATAAGGTGTGTGGAGATCAAGTTTGGAACAAAATTCATGAAAGCATTCTATAATGTTTTTAAGATAATTGCAAGGACAGGTAAATTTTTGTCTTTAAAATGCCGTCTTTTGACGAAAAATTTTTTTGAAGGACGTCATTGGTTTTGCGCAATGACGTCATCATATTTTTTTTTAAATGACAACTTTCAGTTTTTAATACACCTTCTTACTGGTTAAACGGTGATGTAGAAAAATTGGTAACATAATTTTTTTGAATAAATGACACATTTTCAAAGAAAAAATTTTTTTAACAAAAATCTTAAAACAAATCAACTCAACTGGGGAAATTTTACAGTTTAAAAGTTCCAATAATAGATGGAGACTGTGGCCAAAAATCTGAAACAAAATGCAAAAGGAAAAATCCCTTCCCACAAAAATTAAAAAGACATCAAAAAATCTATATATGGGGTTATCATAAAGTAAGGGATATACTTTAACTTATTATAACTTTTTAACAAATCAAGCTAACAACAAAAAGTAAACGAAATCTAGTTGCCTAAGGAATGGGATTTGTTGTATCTATGGAAAACAAAAGCGTTGTCATGACAGTTGTTGACACAAGTGTTAAAAGTAAATCATTCAATTTGGAGTTTATTTTCAAATTAAAACTCAAGTAAACATAAAGTTTTAACGACTCAAACTGTAATAGCATGGATCTACGAACAAGAATTGGTTTAGTTCAGTGTTATTATGAATGCGGCAGAAATTACACAGCTGGATTACGAAGGTTTCGCACGAGAATGGGTTTGAGAGCGGGGCCCTGTCGTATGAAAGCGTACCGCAATTTGATACAAAAATTTGAAAGAACAGGTTCGGTAATTGACCTTCCGAGATCAGGAAGACCAAGCATTAGTGATGTCCAAGTTGCAGAGGTTCTTCACGAAAATCAGGACATAGCCAGAGGTAATCCACTAGCAATCAGCAGTGCAAATGCGATATCCAAGCGATTGCAAATGCCGTACACCACGGTCTGGAAAATTTTACGCAAAATTCTAAAAATGTATCCATATAAACTCAAAATGCTGTTTGAATTAAAGGAGGCAGATTTGGCTAGTAGGTACGATTTTTCTTTGCGATTATTGGCTCAGATGGAAATTGAACCCGAATGGTTATCCCGTATTTTATGGACAGATGAGGCACATTTTTCTCTGAATGGTGGAGTCAATACTCAAAACTGTAGAATCTGGTCTGCAGAAGATCCACAAGTAATTGTTCAAGAAGGTCTTCATGACAAGAAAGTCACCGTTTGGTGCGGTTTTATAGCTGATTTTATCATTGGTCCGTATTTCTTCGAAGAGCTACAGAATGGAGTAGCCGTATCTGTAACTGTTAACGGTGAACGATACTTGCAAATGTTGAGAGATTATGTTATTCCACAGCTGCAAGGCGAGCACCACAGATTTGAAAACATGTTTTTTATGCAGGATGGAGCACCTCCGCACATTTTCCGACCAGCTAAAGAATTTTTAACTAACGTTTTTTAAGATCGCGTTTTAAGCAGACATTTTGCAAATTCATGGCCACCAAGATCACCTGATCTTAACCCAGCGGACCACTGGCTGTGGGGTCATTTAAAAAATTTAGTGTTTAGAAGAAGACCAACAACGCTACAAGAATTAAAAGACAATATTACGGAGCAAATTGGTGCAATTCAACCCGAAATGTTAAGAAATGCAGTGTACAATTTAGAGGAACGGTTGTTGATTTTACAAGATCGAAATGGAGGACATATTGAACATTTGCGGTAACTGGGTTTGGGCATACAAAATCCCATTATTTAAACAATTAAATTTCGTTTAGTTTTTGATATTAACTTAATTTGTTAAAAAGTTATAATAAGTTAAAGTATATCCCTTACTTTATAACAACCCTGTACGTATTTCGGCAACTAAGTTACCATCTTCAGTAGAAATCTGTAGAAACGCAAAAAGGAATGGGATAACACTGTGTGTTATTACACTGGTGATTTGGTGAAGAGCATATTTCTTAAGGTTACACCTTAGCCAAAAATACTACGTTTAACACTCTTTATTGTTTTTCTACAGATTTCTACTGAAGATGACAACTTAGTTGCCGAAATACGTATATAGATATTTTATATCTTTTTAATTTTTGTGGTTATATAAGTTATATAAGTTGTAAAAAGCCAAATTAAATTTTGAAATTAAGAACACAAAATAGCACATTTAACTTTAATTAATTAAGGGAAAGGGTAAAGATTTTAATAATGGTTGGATACGGCGATAGTCTAAGAACTCATGCAAAAGCTTTTTAGTTATTCACTCAAGCATATCCTGATAGGCGTCCAACTGAAAGCTCTACAGTAAGTATTGGTCGGCAAACTTAAGACAGTGGATGTGTAAAAGATTTGTTTGCGAGAAAGTCGACCACGAATATGTGACGAAAGAAAATTAAAAGTGTTACTTGAAGCAGGACAACATCATCTTATTTCTACAAGGCAGCTTGCCCTAGATAACAACGTAGACCATAATTTTGTTGTAAAATTATTTAAATAAGAGCGTATTATTCCCACAAAGTGCACCTAATTCACGAGTTAAACAAAGATGATCCAGACCTCCGAACACAGATAAATTTCCAGGAAACTGTGGACAAAATCCAAATATAATATAAAGTTTGAATTTTTGGGAATTTTTAGGTGTAATTACTTTATTTATTACCTGGGTATAAAAACCGACCCATCTCGTAAATCATAGCATTCGTTTTCAGATTTTATCAGTTAAAACCTTATGTTTGTGGAAGGTAGATGTTACTGGTTGTAATGTGCTTTGTTAATAATGTCTTTTGAAATTTATTATTAAACTGTTGTGGTGAATTATCTAATAATATTTTTATTTTATATAGATAAAATTTTTCAGTTGGTAGTAAATATAACAGCTGCTGGAAATAGGTGCTTCTTGAAGAATAAAAATTAAATTTCCCATATGTATTCGTAAGCAAAAGTTGTATATAAAGTTATATAAAGCGGCAAATTTATGCTTAGAAAATACTTGGGGGTCTACAGAACAGTTGCTATAATTTGCGATGTTTCTAGAGCTTCTTTGTTATACTGTAAAGTGTACATCCAAGTAAGTTTCCTTTTTTCTGTTACAGGTTCGCAGCCTATTAACATTACTACTTGAATTAATAAGACATTGTTAATCGACTAATTTCAAAGAAAAATGTAATTACCTGCATGATGAAATCCGAAGAGTTACTGGAAGTACTGAATTGTCAGCGAAAACATTTTGTTCTCAGTACAAAAGCAAATGGAACGTGTCATCTAGAAATTACCAGTCTTTCAGAATAAAAACGAATCGTGGCTAGAAGTCAGGATTGAATTTGCCTGTAATTCAAAATCACCTGCAATTTGCAAGGCAAGTGAAAGGTCGGCAGCTGATTTTTCTACAATTACTGAAAGTTCTAAAAGAAGAAAAGGCCCTGCGATCACAATTCAGTCCTCAAGAAATGAGCTACGCCGCTCAAATCCAACTTCGAGCAGAAGAGAAACTAGATTTTGCAGCTACACAGTTCATAAAATATTAATTCATAGTGCGGAAATATTAGATTACGTACTTCTTCCAATTGGCCTACTCGACGAAGAAACCCAAGAAGCCTGCAAAAAATAATATTAAAATATGTAGGGAAAGTTTTTCAAGGGAGTTTTCAAGGCAACAGAATATGGAAGACAATTTTCATAATTTATTGGTTTCTTCAGACCACTTTATCAGCTGAATGAAAAAAATGGGATGTAAAACGTTAAAACAATAACCTACTGAGATTCTTCACTTGTTAGAAGACCTGAGATGATCTACATCTGACAAAGAATTTGGTGATTCCGATTAAAAAAAATTTACTTTGGAATTATTTGTACTTTTAAAATTTATATAGACTGCAAATAAATAATTGTTTTTCTTGTTTTCAATGATTTTCTATATTTATTTTGAACGCATACGAAATGTTGACAAATATATGTTGTTATAAATATTATTTTGAATTCTCACGTGAAAATACTAGGGCGTATTTTTATGATATCTACCTAGCCATGAAACAAAAGAGTGACGATGTCAAACAAATTATTGAAAAATTGCTGTCACTGTTAGAAGTACTTGTGCTAAGTTGTGTTTAGTTTATGCTGTGTATAGAGATTTGAGACGGTCCATTTCTCGATAAAATGAGTGAAACTAAAGTTGAACATCGCAGCGTAATAAAGTTCCTGTCAAAGGAAGGCAATGGTCCAAAAGCAATTCATGAAAGAATGATTGCTGTATATGGGGAAGATACATCATCTTATTTCCAAGTAAAATATTGGTCTAAACTCTTTCGATGGGGCCGAGAGTCAATCAATGATGACCCAAAGTCCGGACGACCCGTTGAAGCTCGAACTGAAAACATTGTGCGAAAAGTCGAAAATTTGGTACTGAAAGATCGGCGTGTAAAGATCTCTATCATTGGTGGATACCCAGATTGCTTACACCTGAACAAAAACTGTGCAGAAAAGAAGTTTCTCAAGAAAAATTGGTCAAGTTGGAGAGGGACAAAACATTTTTATCTCGAATTATTACCGGGGATGAGACTTGGGTATATTACTGGGACCCTCCTCAGTGGGTTCATAAGGGCTCTCTACTACCAAAAAAGACACAATCAATGACTGTGGGTTTATAGAGTTAAGGCATCCACCTTATAGCCCCGACCTAGCTCCGTCAGACTTCTTTTTTTCAAAAATTTAAATAAGCGTCTCAGAGGAAAGCTTTTTGCTTCTGATGAAGAACTCAAAGAAGCTGTTGAAGAATATTTTGCGGGTTTACCGAAGCAATTTTTTTCTGAGGGTATGGGGCAACTTGAAAAAAGATGGAATAAGTGTATTAGTGTTGAAGGGAGTTATGTAGAAATATAATTTTTTTTGTTTTCTTATGTGCTTTTTTTCATGGCTAGGTAGATAATATAAAAATACGCCCTCTTAGTACTATAAAAATATTTTTTTCGAGATTCATATACAAGCACTTTTTTTGCAATTTGATTGGGTGCCATCAGTACCACTCTTTCCTAATAATGAAGATGGCGACGTACACCATCAAAATATTTGGTTTCACAGGAGGGGGGCACCTCCTCATTTTGACATTGGTCAATACATTGATGCTACATTTATAGAAAGATGGATGGGGCGGCGGGGACCATTTGACTGGCCAACGCGTTCCCCCGATTTAACACCCTTAGATTTTTATCTATAGGTTTACTTAAAATCAAATGTTTTTTTCAATAGACCCAACAACTTGGAAAATTTGCAGAGAATTCGTAATGCAATGCAACAAATTAGTCCAAATATTATTGAGAGTAGTATAGAATGTGTTTACTATAGTGCTGGTCAATGACAAATGCTTGGAGGAGGGCACTTTGAACATTTACGTTAAGTTTTGTTGATATACATATTAATAAAAAAACCTGATTGAACCCTTAGGTGTAAGATTCTATATGCATATCGCCAATTTAGGTTTTTTCGTGCACAATTTTCGCTACTCTTTTTTGTCTCTCGCAAGTGCTTTCGCTCTTAGTTGTGTTACGCCACGTTCCTCGAGTATCTTCGCCACATTCTTATTCCACGTCTTGGCTGATCTACCTTTTGCCGTCTTTGCTGGTATCCTTGACTTCTATACTCTCTTGACTGGTCGGTCGCTGTTCAATCGTACTAGGTGTCCATACCATCTTAGCTGGACCTTTTTAATTTTTTTATCAACTGGTTCCACTTCTAACTACTCTCTTATTGTCTTGTTTCTTATCATATCTCTCTTCGTTGCTCCTAGGACTCCTCTGAGGTATATCATTTCCATACTTTGCAATCGAGCTTTCATTCGTTTGATAAGTACCCAGCTTTTGCATCCTTAGATTAGGGTTTGGTTGAACACTGCTGCATATACGCATATCTTTGTTTTTCTAGATATTTCTTTTTTCCATAAAAAAGCAGTTCTCATTATATGGTATAACTTGGCTGCAGTCTCTATTGGGTGGAATATTTCTGCTTCATGTGTTGCCATGCTATTTATATGGACTCCTAAGTTTTGTTCATTAATTTGTTTAATATTTTTTGTATGTTTGTTGTGCTCGCTTACAGAATATATTCAATTATTTAACTGCAAGAACTGGTGTTTCATCGAGATCCCTCTTTATAGATGCTGTTGTTATTTTAATGGCATTTGCGGAGAGGAATTGCAAATTAATATGTTTGCACAATTGTTGATAATGGGTAATTGTTTTTTCCAATTATGTATTGTATTGTTGAATTATCGAAAATCTTTTTTTTTGTTGTATTCTATAGTTAGATGTAAACCTTTTGGGCAATAAAGATATATTATTAGTTCAGTTTGATCGGCATTTAAATTTTATTTCATCGTTATTACACAACCCTAACCTTATCGAAATTTCCTCCATTCATGTCGTCTATATTCAGCACTAAAGTTACGGTACGTTCAGTATACAATCGCTCTGTATAAACGTTTAACTTGCATATGTATAAAAAGCACGACAGTAGAATAATCAACAGAACTTTAAATTGCAACAAAAAAAGCTGAAGATATTTATTCAGTATAATTACTTTTAATGATAAAAGAATCTTTCTTAAAACAAAGAACTGGTCAGGTAAGTTTCGAAGCCTTGATCTTGCAGAAGTTATTACTTTCATTAGCCACTACCATTTATATTGCAGGTACTATATAGGTAGATACAATGCAGCCATTGATGTACGTACCTCTTGCAAATACAATTAGTCAGTATGCATTGGGTGTCAGAAAGCATAAAGTCTTGGATGAAACAGCTACTAGAATTCATTTGATTTAACAAGAAGAATTTTTACTTTTAATTTGCTCTTTCTTAAACAAAAACTTACTTCCTGTAGACGTATACACATTGCTGTGAACCTTATCATTTAATTTCTATTGTAGCCCTACAGCTATGCTATTTAAACGTGGGTTAAACAGTATATTTAGTTCTTACCTTTCCCTGATATTCTTCTATTTATATACATATTTATTGACACTGTCTCTCTAGGGTTAGCGATCACTGTCTTAATTTTCTTTTACTTATGATATAAGGGATTGTAGTAAAAGACCAAAATTTAAAATTTAAAAAATCTACTTTTATTAATCTATTTACTGATTGCAATATATTTTTATTTTTATTTATTACAATGCTAGTAATATTTTATTTTAAAAGTTTTAAATGATTCAAAACATTATACATTTAATCAAAATTAACGTTATTATTATTCTGATTACATAGAAATGCTATTTTCTTATTTTAATATATACGAGGATGGTTTAATATATAACTTCGTTCGCATACTTAATAGCTGGCGCTATCGTAATCTGAATACGTAGTTATAAAGTTTTCTTTCTATGAATAAATAGTCTTTAGTCTCAAGTTGTTCTGAGAGTAATTCGATGTTTGATAGTTACTTAAACAGAAGTGTTTCCAGCAAAATAGACAAAATGGGAATTATGAGAGTGTTCGACTTTGGGTAAATGAATTTAAGCGAGTTTCAATGACTAGCAAGATATAATGGAAACTACAAATGTGTAAAAGAAATATGAGAACAATAAGCATAGTCTTGATTTATCTAAGACAACTCTACTCCCATTTGTACACTACCTACTCTTGTGCAATTTGCGTCAATATTATTTGTGTGTTGGAGTTAAATGTATGTCTTAGATAAATCTAGCCCATTTGATAAAACTGTATAGATAATACTAATGATTCTATGCTTATTGTTCTCATTTTAATTTTTCCACATTTCTAGTTTACATTATATTTTGCTAGTAATAAAAAAAATTTAGCTGACAGTTTGCTGTGAAATTGCCATATTATTATTAATTGTCCTTATATTTACCGCTGCGGCAAGATAACTCACTGCTTTTAAAAAATTCTATGTATATATACATACACGCATCGTACATACGTATATATACATGCATAGGCACGGATTTCTTTAATTAGCGGATTTATATATGAATTGAACATTCTTGCTTTATATCTATTAATTAATGAACTTAAGGAAATGAATGACACCATTACCGAAGACTAATTGTTAGTTTCGCACTCGCTCATCAGTTCGGCATATGGCGTCTTTTCTTTGTACTTTCGTATTTGTGTATTTATACAAACCGAAGCGATCTTTGTAAGTATGAGAGTTAATTTCTTAATTATGTCTTTGAAACAGAAAGAAACATAATTTACACGTTTAACCTTCTGCCGACTCGAAGCACATACTGTGGTCGAAGCGTCGGGATCGATGAAAAATCTTTATTTCATTCAGGATAGCTATATTAATTTAATATGTGGTTAATATATATTAAACACTGATGAGCGAGTGCCAAACTAACAGTTAGTCTTCGGTAATGCTGTTATTCTTTCATTAATTAATAGATATAAAGCAAGTAATTTTCAATTTTCATATAAAGCCGCTAAGTCAAGAATTCCGTATGTATATATACGGATGTACGATTCATGCTTATTAACAAATACGGTCAAGAACATGGTATACGTATGTGTTTAATATATATTAACCACATATTAAATTAATATACATGCATATATATTAATAAAATACGTCCCTGTAATAATTTTAAATGTTTCTAGATATCTAGTTTTATTGCCTTATTTAAATATTTAAAATAATTTTCCCAACTAGCTCCAAATCTAAATTATAAATGCTTATTCATTTTAACTTTTAATAATTAAGAACATGAGACTCCTATAATACAATAATTATTAACAAATATCTTTCTTTTATTTATATTAAACCATCTAAAACAATTCCCTGTAACTTATACTTCCCAATGTACGTCATCTTCAGTAATTTTTTATTAGAAGTTGGTACTAAAATCTACACTTCAACATTCATGAATGTTCATATCTACCACTTACTTTTTATTGGATAATTATAAATACTCTCAGAATCGCGTAGAAAAGGCCCGTTTAAAGCATAATATTTATTAATACTTTTTAATATTTACCTCTTTATATGAATTAGATAAGTAATCAATTAACTCTCAATATTATTTGATAATTTTATATATGTTTCTGTTTTCCTTTCAAGGTTATCGATTGTGTCAATTGACAATGTAACCATAAATCTTCTGAGATGCAATTACAAAAATGAAATCAAAAACTATTCAAATCTCATACAATTTAAAAAACATGATAAATACCAATATAAACGTCTTCTTTATATGTCATAAAATAAATTTCAGTTTCATAAATATAAACCAATTTAATTGACGTTCGAGATGATAATAATATGGAACGATTATAATGCAATTCTTCAAATAACCTCTAAGGTAAATATTTTTATATACTACCTCTAAATATACAAATACACCATGACTTACTAAAATACATACGTTCACATTAATTTATTAATACAATATTAAAGATGTATTTGTATAATTTTAGGTATAAATAATATTTGTTTAGTATGGAAATTTTGAAATTAAAATTCAATAGCTCTATCAATGTGAAATTTAAATGTTAATATTATAAAGTTATTCAACCTTATTTAAATCAAAAAATTAGACAACTTTAACAACAATTATGAGCTTCTATTAGCTTCAATAAATTCCTTATTAAGACAATAACATATACAACCTAGTTCAAATTAATTCATGTATATTTCTTGATTTCCAATAATTTTATTATGATCCTTTTGATCCTAGAAATCTCCTATTCTGGATAGTATTCTCGAACTAGCTGTCCTACTGGATACTTCCTCTGGAATATGGCTAATTTCTTCGGAATGATGACAAACACAACGTAATTTATACCTATAACTGCTATTACTCACAGGACGATAACTTTCTTAACTGGTACTACTGGAACTTTCCTAATTCTTGTAATTTCCCTGGATTTATGGACACTCGATTTTCAATTGATATCATAAATTACTCTGGATCGGCTAATGGAACTCCTGTATCTCGCAAAAATATTTATATTGGGTATTCTTCAAACTTGATTATTAAAGCTGAAATAAATCACTGTTTCCTGGATTTGTGGACACTGGATTTTCAATGGTACTATTGTAAACTTCTGGATATACAATATTCTTTTAACGAACTCTTCAATTATTAAATATTATCCTTCAAAATGGTAAGTAATCTTTCAAATATTACAATTAACAAGCTTAAATTTCTCTTAAAAATTTTACCAATCACTTTTTATATCACTTCACTATTTTCTTACATGTATGATTATTTAATTCATACACTTTTCAATTAATTCTGGTTTATTTTACCATTAATATTCATAAATATTTATATTTCTTTTACAAACGCACACACGTCTCTTAAGAATTCATAAAATTCTCTCTGTCTCCTCTGTTTCAACAAATCTCCTTGACGATCTTAATAATTTTTCAAATCAACCAATCGATATCTTTAACAGAGTTTTTCCAAACAATATAGTTTTTAAATTTGTTTGACTATTTTTTATACTAACTAAACTTTATAAATTTCATTATTTCAAATCTTTTAAATTTTAATCAAGCTTTTCTATACTTTTAGTATTCCAAAAAATCGATATTCAATTTTAATCATCTTTCACCTCTTTAACGTCACTTAAACGAGTTTTTACAAAATAATAATATTTCTTATAGTACAATAATTAACATTTAAATCTCTTCTTTACAAATTATGGTAAATTCTAATGAAAAATGAAAATAATCAACATCTGAATATACCCGTCGGTCCACCAAGTAATGTACCATACCCAACAAATATCATTGTACAATAACTTAATAAATTCTCACATTAAATTCAATTACATTAGTCCATATTATCATCTTCTTTAATAACCAATTAAATTCTCAAATAAATAATTTCTAGAATAATATTGTTAGAGTCAACAATTGAACTTTAATAATATATATATAAGAACTTATGGAATTAATTATTGTACATACACTCATATAGTTTTTTTCTATTTTCAACAATGCCACCAAAAAGGATAATTCTTGATGCGCTCAATGCTTACCGATCCTAAGTATTCTCACAGAAAAAATCCAACAAGGAATTCTAAACTAAAAATATATTATCTAGGAAATACAAAATAAAAACAAACTCTAAATACATACGTACTCGTATATAATAACTTATGAAATTAATTATTGTACATACTCATATAGTTTTTTTTTTTTCAACAATGCCGCCAAAAAGGTAATTCTTGATGCGCTCAATGCTCACCGAGCCCAAACATTCTCACAGAAAAAATCAAATAAAGGAATTCTAAACTAAAAATCTATATTATCTAGGAAATTCAAAACGAAAACAAACTCTAACTATATACATATCTGAATGAAACTTTCTTTCGAAAACTTTTTTATTATTATTATTTATAATTAATATAGCCTCTACGTGATGATGACAAATTAATTTAATTATATTTCTCTATTTATATACATGTTCATAAATAATAAGTCAAATTGAAACTTTACACTCTTAATCTACCTGTTTCGTCAAAATAGATTTCGAGCTGAAAGCGAAGGAAGCGTTTGTAGACGTAATTTTGGGTGCTGGTGCTATGGCATCGGCCCGAGGATTGACAATTTCTATTAGTCAATGCGGGTACAAATTAGTGGATTATTACTCCGGGTGATCAATGATACGGTGTTAATTCTGCGACGGATGTAGGGTCCATGGGGGGCGACGGCGAATCAAAAAGGGGGAGACGAACACACGGAACGACACGTTCTGCCGCTCCCGATCCAATTTGGAGCTCCAATAAAACTGCCAGAGTAAAGCCCCGTCGATGTTGTTAAGTGACATGAATTATCCACCCCCGTCCCCGACGCTAGTTCCCCCCCCCCCCACCCCAGACCTCACAACCTTCTACCCCACCGTCTCCTGTCCCGTGCCACCCCTACTGGCCTCCTCCTGATCTATAACTGCTGCGCGACATGAAAAATTTAATGTCGTAGCGAAAATAAACAACTGAACGCGCGGACGAACGGACTCGAACCCGGGGATTCACCGTATATCTTTCGCCTACGGGTCCCACTCCGCCGTCACCTCGCTCTTCCCCATACAGATATCGGGATGGGACGATTTTGTGTTTTGCTTTATTTTTGTCCTGTGCTTCATTTCGTTTCATTTTGTGTCCCGAACGGCGGAGGGGTGAGGGGTGTGAGTGTGCGCGATGCATTCAAAATCAAAACGGGCAAAACGGATAGCGACTATTAATTTTCAGGAAGGAAACGGTGAACGACAGTCGTTGTAAATGCAACCTATAAATTTGACATGCGAATCGTTTAAGTGTTTTTACGATATTCGTGTTCCTCTACAAGCGTTTTTATAATAAATTTATCTATCGAGAATAGATAACCATTGTGGAATAATTTAAAATCCTTCGAT
This sequence comes from Amphimallon solstitiale, assembly GCA_963170755.1. NCBI lineage: Eukaryota > Metazoa > Arthropoda > Insecta > Coleoptera > Scarabaeidae > Amphimallon > Amphimallon solstitiale. Next base: position 135,780,517 of record OY720679.1, read on the forward strand.
TAAAATAAAATACGTATATCAATTTGTATACAAATAGTGTCTGGTAGTAAAATGTTTTACAAATATAATGAATTCAAAAGAAAATCAAAATAAACGCTAAATATGTCAACAAAAGAAAATAATAGTAGACACTTATTATAGAAAAATACTTACCACCATGACTCTTTATCAGTAATATTTTATAATACAACATCAACTTAAGGTCATGCAATTGAAATTCCGCCTTATTAATGAATAATTAATACATATAATAAAATGTTATAAAGAACATCACACAAATAATATTGACGCAAATTGCATAACAAAAGAGTAGGTAATGAAAAAATTGGGAGTAGAGTTGTCGTATACCATTCTTATGAGCCAATTAGAAGGCTTAGATTTATCTTAAGCTAACATCCAAAATTAACGCATAAATAATACTGACTGTGAGTCAAAGATACAGAGTTGTGTAATTCAAACATGAAAGTGTTATATATTATGTTAGTATTCGCATACATACAGCGTGTCCCAGGATTGATGTTACAAGAGGTGTGCGGAACTAAAAATCTTTGAATCTCAAGTCGAGCTTTTGTAAGCAAGCCCTGCTTGGTTTGAAACTTATTTTTAGTATAGTTTCGAGTTTGTGAAATCACGTAGGCCTTGACAGTTGAGCAAGATCTATTTCCGTTTCAGGAAAAGTACCTTTCTAGTTCACAGTATGCTAAACTAATACTAAGAAAAGTTGTTCAGAATGACAAACTATGGCGCATATATATATATATATACCGTTTGACTGAAATAAAAGTAGATATAGGGAAATACAGACACGCACACATGTGCATGCAAACATGAAATGGAGGGGTACGATAGTAGGGGAGTACAGATGAGTTCATATCGGGACACCGGGGTACCCAGGCTTTAGTGCAAAACGTTGAACGTTGATACAATGTATGTACGTTCACGCTCTAAAGTTACGGAACGAATGTGTTGTCCCCGCTCTCGATCTCCCCACTATCTCCCCACACCGCCGGTCTTATACATAGGTACATGTTTATGTGTGTGTATTTGAAGATGCATATTAACTTTTAACTACGACAATCTGTATATATATATTATAGTAATATTTACATACTGAAAGCACATGGGTCTAAAACATGTGAGTATAAATATGTAACTAGGCAACTTAAGATACATTAATTATAGAATGACTCAAATTCTAAAAAAACTGATATTTAATTGTCTAAGAAATTATTAATAAAATTCAGAAGTCAATAAAAGCCTAAGAATTAAGTTAAATTTGAATTATAACAGTCATATGATATCATAATCAGTTTTTGTATTTAACCACTTAAAGTTAGACAACTTAGTATACACACTTCATAGATAGAAAATCCAAGTAGCATTTACATGATTATTATTAAGAGAAGAAAAAACAATTGCGCTCTCCGAATTCAGTTAAAAAAATATCAATTAAAGTAATTGTATAAATACCTTTAAATGTCGAGTTATTGTTACGAGTTTATACATTAACTGGATAAAATGTTTATTATCATTGTACCAGTATAAGGAATTCATTGTATAAAATTGTTATTCGAACCTACAAGGAAATACAGAACAGTGAATAGTGTTAAACTAAAATAATACCTACGTTGAGAAGTAAAGAACGTAAAGAAAAGTATGCGGATAACCAGCTCATTAACGAAATAGCGGTCCATGAAGTATATCCAGGGAAGAGGAACACACCGGCATAGAAGAATACAGGCAAGAGATCCAGACAATTTGATCTATAGAAAAAATACCACAACATATTTAAAAACCGGATAAGTAAGTACAAAAATCGATTTTAAAAGATTCAGAAATTTAAAACAATAATGGCTAATTAAGTTATATGTATTTTAAGATAAGATTTATTGTTTTGTAAGAGTTATCCTATAATTATCTCGCATCATAAGTTAATTATTTGAATAATGTTTTTATAAAGTTTATTCGTAAATAGTCCAAAAGAATTGACTTATTAATTATTATGTGTTCCTAAAAGAATAATTTCAATAGTTAAAATTTTATCTACATACCTGTTTATTGTTCCACATTTAATTTTATTCCAGTAGAAATTACGTATTTCACAGTAACAGTTTTTTCTTATTGCTTTTATTTTGTATTGTTATGTTTTTGATGCTTGGATTTATGTAATTTTTTGATTCCAATATATTTATTTTTACACGTTATCACTGCTTTACATTTATACGAGAGTAATGTTCTTCACCTAAAGAACCCTAACACCCTGTTAAAAGAATTTATAAGAGTCTCATAAATAATACGATGAACGAGCTAGTTTTAAAAGTAAACAACCATTTTTTTTCGGTAAGAATAGATATTTTCCCACGTAAATTTTACAATTTAATATGAACATAGTTGCATTGATATAGATATATTCCCCTAAAAGTCGATACAGTGAGGACAAATAATGATCGTACAGCTTCGAATTTTAAGTTAGAGTGAATAAAAATAAAAAATTGTACAAATCATAATTAGTTTAAAAGATCAGTTTAAAATCATTGCAATTTGATTGATTGCTGCTACTAATACGTAAGAGCATACACAGAGGGTTACTATAATATATATATACATAATATTATATTGCATATTCATTCTAAAAACAAATACAATATAATTATTATAAATTATTATTATTTTACGTTAGATAAAATACAGCATTACAGTTGAGAAGAAGTCTGGGAAAAACTTCCTGTTAAATATGTTGCGCTATCGAAATATCCAATTAAGTCAAAATTTTGCTGCGTCACTGGCCCAATTACGAAAAGGTTAACACCTGCGCGATATACGTTTGTTACTTTCTTGCAACGGTGGTCCGCAAACAGACGACGACGATGACATACATATATGCATGATGTATACCTGTATGTATTGTTTCTTCTTCGATTTGACATATAAACGACATAGGATAGCGATACACAATTATCCCAGCTGATATTTTTTAATACGTCGACATCATGTGGTACTTCAAATGTGCACAGTTAAAAAAGAGGTGGAACTTATTCAGGTGCATTTATGAATCGACCGTGTAGAAGATATATTTGAGTTTTTGAGTTCATGGATGATGTGTCGGATGGTTTTCTTCGAAATTCATCCTGCATTAGTTATGCTTCGGTGCGATATAATTTTATGAATGTGGCTAGATTGATGTTACGGTAGTTGTCCTTCTGTGCAAATATTCTTTTATTATTTTTAAATGTAAGTACCTATACCTGCACAATTTCGTTTCTAGGAAAAAGAATGACTTAAATGATCTGTTTTTCCTAAGTACATATCAAAAGATTACATGAATTTTTGTATAGTTGAATGAAATGGAAATAAAAATGTTAAGAAGTGGAAAATATAATGCCAAACTTAATAAATATAAGTGTAAATATAAACAAAAATTAGGTGTGGCCACCACACGACTTTCTTCTACGTATGAGCGTTTCAAACTATACTATTTTAAGAACTATTTTACACAAAAATTATTCAAAATCCTATTCTCAGTACTTCTATTCCCTTAATAAATACCTATAGAATGCATACTTTGCAAGATATTTCCGAAAAAATTCTACTCCCTAAGAGTAAAAGTGTTACATCCGGCCTGAATTTTGAAATTTTTTTTATACGAAAGATATTCGAAATTATGTTTTAAATACTTTTATACCCGTAATGTATCTGTCTAAAAAGCATGACTTGCAAAATATATATATATATATATATATATATATATATATATATATATATATATATTGTTATAGTATAAAGGCATACGTTAACAATATAATATGAACTGATATGAAAGTTACCAAATTGAATTAAATAAACGTAGAAAAATTTATTATGATGTGTCTAAAATAAGATTTATTAGGTTTATCATAATGGAGGTTTATCGTATTTAACAAGTATTCGAATTTTATAATAAACCACCTGTATATGGAAAGGTTGACCATGTTCATTTTTCTTAGAAGTTCAAAATATTCTGGAAAGAAGAGAGTTGAATATTAGTTGTTATTTTGTAAAATGTATTATAAATTTGTAAAAACTTGGGTAATTGACGTTTATGAGGTGATAAAAATATTTAGAATCTTATTTTGAAAGGTGTATAGATTGTATTGTAGAACAGTTCCCGGGAATAATTTGAAATACAGGAACTGTCATTATTTGACATTTGATCAGAAATATAGAGGTAGAGAGGTATTGGGATATGAATATGTAAAAAAAGGTTGATAAAATTATAAAAAGAATTTAGATAATCAAATAATACAATGTTAAGAGGTATTCTAGGTATATTAGAGAATTTAAAAGCTATGTTGTTGATTGTTATTGCTGTTGTAAAACTTTGATTGGAGAATACAAAATGAGTAAGGATTACTAGGGAAATGAATAAATAAACGGGAGAATTTTTCGAATTCTAAAAAAACGGTAGACGTGTTTTTGGAAAAGGGAATATCTTTTCTGATATTAACGCGATAATAGTTAATTATAAAAGAGAAAAGTGTGTCCTGAGTGAACTACGTTAACTACAAATAAATTAATATAAAGAAAGTAATTGTACTTACAAATTTGTACAAGATCCAGGTATATCCGAAATAAGGTTGTTGTCTCCGGGATCATAGAAGTTTTCAGAAGGCTATTGAGTACCAGAGTTTTGAAATACCATAAAGGGTGAAGAAATCTTCAAGATCCGATTTTTATAAAAGGTAGCAGATTCCAGAAGTACTGGTGATCAAAAGGAGGCAGATTATCACAAGAAATCCATAAAGGTTGGTGAATTTCACAAGTTCCGGGTGTATAAGAGAATTTGCTGTGCACAAAGAGATTCGGCATCCTAAGAGGACAATTTATTCCAAACGTCGAGCAAGTTCCTGTACAGGATAATTGGTATTCTTTCTTCAAGAGTTTGAACAAGATTGAAGTTTAACTATATCAAAGAAGTGGTATTCGTCCAAAAACGTCATCAGGAAGTGGATAGTACTCATCTGAAAGAAGAAAGCAATTAAGTATTACCATTTTAGTATATTATTTGTGTCAGTACTAAAGAAAGATAACATTTTGTGAATGTTGGAAAAGATTTAATTGATTGCAATATAATTCAGTATTGAAATAGACTGAACTAATAGTTAGTTCAACAAGTACATCTGTTATAAACAACATAAGTTATTTTAATTCTCTTCTATCCAGTAATATGACAAGATATGAATAATTTTCATTATTATATAAATTTATAGAGTTATCAAGCCATTAAATAATATTGAACACATCATAATAGTAGTATAAATTAAATTTGAGAAAGAAAGTAATAGAAAGAATTACTTAATTTTGAATATCAATACTGCCGTCCTAAGAAAAAAGGCCTTAACTCCATTTTTCTGCCAAAATGAGTTAGATGTTCCAAACGCTAAAGAGGTTATCAATGTATAATATTGCTAGGCTAAAATACCTTAAAAACCATTTTAAACGTAAAATAACGAACAAACAAAATCTACGTATCTCCACCGCGTCATTATTCCCATAGGCAAAAATACCTTAAGTATCAACTCAGAAGCTAAAATGCCTTATGTACAAAATTAGATGGATACAAGGCCTTTTAGCTTATTATTCATCGACGTTTTAGTGTAGTTGTATGTTGTTACATCAATGCATAATTTCGTGTTTTCTGTGTGAATTCAGTGTTGAGAAATTACAATAATAAGGTAAGTAAAATGATTGAATCCATGTCCAGCACACAGTTTACAATAATATTGTTTATTAGATTCATAATGAACAGAACACGAAAAATTTTGGAACTTGCACAACATAACCAAGATGTGGTTGGTGGTATTACTGCTGCTAGTAATATACTTGTTGAAAATACATCTGAAGCCACAAAAGCCGCTTGTGATGAATATGAAGTCATCAATAATAGCGATGGCGGTGATCATAATTTCCCGAATTTAATTGACATCGAAAACACCCCAATAATTATCTTAGAACAGAATGGCATGGAGGATAATATAATCATCGACATTGGAGGGCAAATAGAGGAAGCGGCTGGACAACAAGAACAAGAGATAGTATGTGAAGAACAAGAAGAAACAGTTGGAGAACAAGAAGATACAGTTGGAGAAGAAGAACAACCAGTTGAAGGACAAGAAGAAACAGTCAGAGAACAAGTAAATGCAGTTGGAGAACTAGAAGAAATCTCGGAGGAAGAATTAGTTTGTGAAGATTTAGAACAAAGTTTAACAAAAAAGGGTACGGAACGGAAGAGGAAAAGATATAAATCTTCTTTAAGCACAAGGAAGCAACAAAAAAGAGAAAGGCAAGCATTGGGTCACAATGTCCATCCACCTTGCACTGAAAAATGTAGAAAAAAATGTACAAATTTCTTCACAGAAGAAGAACGAATTGTAATTAACCGGGGGTTTTGGAATTTAAATTACATTGCGAGGAGGGTGTTTATTCAAAATAACACGCTAAGGAAGTCGATTAAACGTCGCAGAGGGGCTGAGGACTCTGCAAGACAAAATACCTTTGAGTATTATTTAAAAAATGGAAGTATTCGAGAATCGGTGTGCAAAACCTTCTTTTTAACAACATTGGGTTTCTCCAAAAATAACAACACTGTAGTTCATGACGTGCTTACCCAGCCCAACCATTCACCAAAGCCTGATGGCAGGGGCAGGCATGAGAAACCAAAAACGGATAGAGAAATCGTTCGCACACATATCGAAAGTTTTTATCCCTGTGTATCACACTACAGAAGAGAGCACGCCCCGAATAAACGTTATTTGCCGAGCGATATAACAATTTCTTCAATGCATAAAGACTTGATTGTAAAACATCCCAATTTAAAGTGCTCATACGATTTATACAGAAGCATTGTAGCTCAAATGAATATTTCGTTCACTAAGCTAGGGCACGAGCAATGTGAGTCTTGCGAATTTTTTAGTCTGCATAATCCTGATCACAGTAAAGACAATTTGGCGGCTGACTGCGACAATTGTAATGTATGGGACACTCATATTAAGAAAGCAAACGAAGCCAGAGAAAAATACAGAGAAGATCGGGACTGTAAAAATAAGGATGAAAGAGATGTTGTTTTTTCTGCCGATTTAGAAAAAGTTATTATGATTCCTAGAATGGACGCATTTAAGGCGGCTGTATTTACTCCAAGACTCATCGCTTTTAACGAGTCGTTTGTACCCGTTGGAAAGATTCAAAACTTAACACCTTTAGCAGTGTTGTGGCATGAAGCGGTCACGGGCCGTAAGAAAGAAGATATAATCAGTGCTTTTTATTACTTTTTTTTAACTAATCGTGATGCGTCAAAAATTACCCTTTGGCTAGACAACTGTTCGGGTCAAAATAAAAGTTGGGCGTTGTATTCATGCCTTGTATATATCATAAATTCGAATGAAATATCTGCCAATGAAATTGTGCTCAACTATTTTGAGCCTGGGCATACTTTCATGTCCTGCGACAGTTTTCATCATCAGGTACATTCTAACTAATTACACATAAATCTTGATTCCAAGAAAGTTTTTTTTTAGGTCGAATTGTCGATGAAACGTGCTGGAAAGGTTTATGATTTTAACGACTTTGTAAACTGTGTTCAGGCGGCGAATTCAGGAAAAGTGGCCATCAAATCCATGGGTCCAACAGATTTCTATAAATGGCAAGACTATGCGTCTCTGTACAAACTTAAAAATACAGTACCAAGGCCTTACATGGCAGATATAGTGCAAGTTGTTGCAAAAAGAGGTGATTTTCAACTATTTTATAAAAATCGATTCAGTGAAGAGTTGAAGCCTCTTAATTTTTTAATGGCTAAAATTCTAAAAACCAAAACAATTGAAAAACCAGAGGCTCATACATTGTACCGAGGTATACCTCAACAGAAGAAAGACGGTATTTTGACTAATCTTGTTAAACTAATGCCTGTAAATCGACATAATTTTTGGAATTCTTTACCTGTTAGTGTGGATGTTCCAGACTTAATTACAACTGTTGAATAAGTTAGTTTTACTAAGTATTTACTTTAATTTTAATTTTTTATTACATTTTTGGATTAATAAATTGCTTTTTCTAAGATAACAAGACATTTTGTGCAGTAAGTGTCTTGTATATTTCGCTTTCCTACTAAGCTAAAAAACCTTAACCGCCATTTTCTTTGAAAAAAAACAGATTTTTGTTTTTTTGAAGTATATGTTAACTAGAAAAATAAAAGGTAAGTGTTCATGTCACATCGTCGTCAGTATTACTTTTGATCTACTGGTTGCCATCAATAAAAATCTTCATCGGCTCATAGCTCAAAACTGTGTTGTCAGTACTTAAGGCCTTCTGTCTTAGGACGGCAGAATAATACATAATATCAGAGTACGTACCTGAATTATTTAGTTGGGTTTGGAACTATACACTTTGAATTTAATATCTTCTAAACGTCAAATATCAGGTTTTCATATTATATTTATTGTCAGCAAATGTCCCATATTTTAATAAGTACGAAGTTTGAATATAAACATATAATTTCTTATTTGAGTATTGTTTTATTTTATCATAATCAAATTATCAACTAAAGGAAGTATTCTGGTAAATTTATAACCTGAAAGAAATAAATGACATATGACATAGTGAATTGAAATCTAATTATTATTGTTGTCTTACCGAAGGAATTAAGTAAATGTTATAAGAAGTATAATCTGAGAAATCAAAAAACCATTTTTTAAAGTAAAATAGCATTTCACATCCAACAATAAAACATTTAGAAATTTTACAATAAATAAACTGAGAGTAATTATTTTATACCGAATTGGAATGAGTAGTAGTGACATCTAGGTATTTTATTGAACACTTGTTAGTAGACTGGATTATGTAAAATACAGAAAGTATTAAGATAATACAGTAATCAGTAATTTATAAAATGTTAGTCTAGAAAAGAAATAAGAAATTTAAAAAAAAAGATTATTGAAAGTTATAAAAGTATATGATTGTAGGCAGAATTAAATTCTGTAAATTAAATAAAGAGTCAGGATAGAGTAAAGTAATTTATGTAGTGATGAAATGTAAAGCTAGCCGGGCATATAAATAAAACACCTTCATATAATGAATGGAATATAAGGAAATAAATAAAGGGATTATAAAAATAACAAATACGAGGGTTGTTCATTAAATAATAGTAAATTTTTACAAAACATGTCTAGAGTGTTATTTCATTTCATATACGGTTCAATTTATGACATTTAAACTGTAATAAGATTTAATAATTATTACGGGGATTGAACTGATATGTATGAGATATTACCTAGTACATTATATAATCGTGAAACCAAAGTACCCGAAGGTGTAGGTTATTACTTTGTCTATTTTCTATTTTCATATATAAACTTTGCCCACTGTTTTTTATCTCTTGTCAGCTCCAGCGCTTCTATCCACGTTTTGCCCCTTTTCTCCAGTATTGCTGCTATCTCCCCGTTCCATGTTTTCTTAGGTCTGCCCCTGCTCCTCCTGCCGATTATCCTCGCATCCCATACATTTTTCGCTTGTCTGCTGTTGCTCATCCTGTTTAGATGTCCAAACCATCTTAGTTGCTGGTCTTCAATCTTGCCCAATATTGGATCTACTTCCAGTTCTTCTCTTATGATTTCATTTCTTATCCGATCTTTGCATGTAACCCCTTTTACTTTCCTTAGGTATTTCATGTCCATTGCCTGTATTCTGGCTCTTCATTCTGACTGTCGTCACCCAGCTCTCGCTGCCGTATGTTAATATTGGTCTGAACACAGTGCTCTATATATTGCCATCTTTGTTTTGCGACTGATCTCCTTGTTGCTCAGAAACCACCCAGAAAGTGAGAAGTACACTCCTGCCGCGCTGGATATTCTTTCATTTACTTCCTGTTCCATGTCACTACGCCTTTCTATTTGGACTCCCAAGTATTTGAATAAATTTACTTGTTCTATTTTTTGTTCTTGAATTCCTATATTAATTTCTTCGTTATCCTTGCCGATGACTAGTACTTTTGTTTTATTTGTGTTTATTTTCATGTTCCTTTTGGATAACTCCTCATGCCATATTGTGATGTTCTTCTTGAGGTCTTTTCCGCTTGGTGCACATAACATTATATCGTCGGCAAAAGCGGAATTCGAAATTGTAACTGGACTCAGTCGTTTGTATCCTACGGTTGCTTTCTTAGTTTTGTCATTTATGGCTTTAATTACGTCATCCATAACTGTTATGAATAGCAGAGGGCTAAGGACGCCACCCTGTCTCAAGCCATCTTGGATCTCAATCTCCTCGGACTCCATGTTATTCTTCCTGACGTAGCTGGTGTTTTTATCATACAGGCTTTTTATTGCTGCTCTTAAATGCGCCTGGATGCCTCTTGCTTTTAAACTGTTCCAGACTATGCTTTTCGGCATTCGGTCGAAGGCCTTCTCAATATCTATGAATGCCATGTATATTGGTTCGTTTTTTTCCCTAGCTTTCTCTATTAATTGTTTAATTGTGAAGATGTAATCTTGTACACTTCTGCCCTTCCTGAACCCACTCTGGGTTTCTTCTAACTGCCTTTCTATTTCTGGTCTTAGTTTTTTCTCCAGGACACATTCGTATATTTTAGATACTACACTTAGCAAGGTTATTCCCCGGTAGTTCGCGCAAACTTTTGTATCTCCTTTCTTATGTTGATTAAGAAATTTAACTAGCATTTCTTTGCCTTGTAGGCCCAGGTGTTTTAACACTTCCGGGGTTATCTTATCATGCCCTGCTGACTTCCCTCTTTTGGTATTACTAATTATTTCCTATATGTCGTCTACATTTATTAGTTCTCCATCTCCTGTTTCTCTCCTTTCTTTTGCTTCTCCTTCCTTCCCTTTGTTTTCTTGTTCATTTCCCGTATTTAATAATTCATCGAAGTATTCCTTCCATCTTTCCATTATTTCTTTTCCGTCGGTTACTACTTCACCGTTTTTCTTTTTTACATGGCTTAAATAAAATAATAAAATATTCGCAAAAAACTGATTTTCGATTAGAGTAAAAAACCTACTTCCGGTAGGAATTTCGAAAAACGTTTTAAATAAAATTGTCTCAATTTTAATTCTAAGTACATATGAATTCTTTATAAATTTGTTTAATCTTAGTAGTTGCCGAAATAACGGCAAAATTCAATTTTTTCACTGAAGTAAACTACTATTTCTGGTCTGCCGATTTTACTGAAAATCTAATCAGATCTCAGGAGGGAGATTATATTCGTAAATACAAAATTTGGAATTGATACTTGTAGCGGTTTGACCGCTATCGTGGTCACACACAGAGAGAGTGATAGACAGACGGACAGACAGACACACAACCATTTTTTAAAAACCACTTTTTCGGTATCAGGGGACTTCAAAACGTGGACATCTGCGAAAATCTCGAGGTCGAAAATTTTCGTCATCACAATACTTCCTTATACTACGTATAAGAAAGTAAAAAAAAAAACATGTAAATTGAATTAATAATATACCAGGTATCTGTTTAAAATATATGAGGTTTACATAATTAAGTATCCATAAGGATTAGAAAACAATCGAGGTCGGACAAAGAAAAATGTAAAGCATTCAATATAGGTGATACTATTTCAAATATCATAGCAAATGTTGATATATTTTATATAAAATATTATCAAAAAATATATAAATATCTGATACATAAAACCAGTGCAGAAGTATAATTTTTGAAAAATGTATGTATTCATGAGGATTAGAAAGCAAATGAAATGAAATTGAAAGATATCTCAAGCAGCACAGGAGGTTTATCCATAAAGAAGAATTTGCCGAGTTCCACATTTATAGAAATCCATCCATTCCAAAATGGACAATATAAGAAAATGTATCACACTATATCAAGCTAAAAGCACAAGAAAAAGATAAAAAATATAATTATATATATATATATATAGTATTTAAATAAGTATTATATTAATAATACTATTATTTCTTGGCCTTTATTATATTCGTGTAGGTAAATTCTTGGTATTAGGCCTTTTTAACGAAATGCAATAAATACTAGGTTTTAACGTTTCGACATTTTTTAATATTAATGACTTCTTCAGAAAACTGAAATTATAAGTATAAGTTACAATAATGGTTCAAAAAATTAATACAAAACAAGATTACTTACTTAAGAATAGGTATAACAGTTAAAATTGTATAAATAAAATGTTTCTCTTAAAATTTTGTCAAAAGACTTGACATACATCAAAATATAATTGTAAATGTCAGCATATGATTTCTAGATTAACAAATTAACATTACTGACATATTCTAATAATAATGTCATTACAAAAATTTTTACAATGCAAGTATCAAATAAGCACTAAAAGAACTGATTTTTGAAAATATAGAGGGGAAATATTTGTTTATGTAAGTAATGAAAAATAAATTTTTGAAAGTGCATTAATTTCACTTCGGTCATTCACACAAACTGATTCATTTTTCTTAATTTGGATGAGTTCTAATATTGATCGAGATTTATTGTTAATTTCAATATTTAGAATTTTAGTGTTATCAAAATTGAAATTATGTTTAAATTGTTGACAATGTTTTTTTAAAGCCGTTGAATTTTTGCAATATTTATGACCTTTAATTCTTTCTTCTAAATATTGCATAGATTGTCCAATGTAAATTTTGTTACAATTATTACAAGGAATACTATAAACAGTGTGGGTTTTCTTTAAAAAAGGAGTTTTAGATTTAATATTAGTATTGATAAACTTTAAATTATTATAATTTGTATGTGCTACTTTAATATTAAATTTACTAAACATTTTAGTTAATTGTTCTGATAATTTTGGTACATATGGGATAGATAAATATTTAATTTGACTATTATTTACATTTTGATTGTTGTTTTGTTGTTGGTTGTAAAATTTATAAGTTCTTTTTTTAATGATACTTTTAATTAAATTTATTGGATAATTATTATTTGCTAAAGTTATGGTAATGTTTTCTAGAACTTCTTTTCTAAAATTTGGGCTTGTTAACTTAATTGCCCTATCAGTAAGATTTATGATAACACTTTTTTTAAAAGATAATGGTTGACATGATTTAAAATTCATTAATCTACCTGAAGATGTTGGTTTAGAATACCAACTCGTTAAAATTTTATTGTCTTTTCTTATTAAAGTCATATCTAAAAAGTTGATTTTATTATCAATTTCTATTTCTTTTGTAAATTGAATTTTTTTATGATAACTATTAAAGAATGTATCTATTAGATCTATTTTGTTTTCAGGTATTGCTAGAATACAGTCATCAACATATCTTTTATAAAATGGAATTTCAAAATTAATTTTTGATATAATTGTTTCTTCAAGATCTTCCATTACTAATTGTGCTATAACACTTGATATTGGAGCACCCATAGCACATCCATATATTTGTTTATAGTACTTATCTTTATATTGGAAGAACGTTGAAGTTAATGAAATATCTAAACCTTCTAAGAAAGAATTAAGATCTAAATAAGTGAATTCCTTTAATTTACACCAATGTTTCTTAATAATGTCTTTAGCTAAATCAATAGGAATATTTGTGTACATTGAAGTTACATCAAGAGAAATTAATCTGTGATCTTTGTTTAAATCTACTTTATCGATAAATTCTTTAAAACTGAATGAAATTTTTATATAATATTTATTTTTACCTGTAATATTAGATATGCAGTTAGCTAAATATTTTGATAATTTGTAAAAAGGATATTGAATGCATGAGACAATAGGCCTTAAGGGAATGTCTTTTTTATGTAATTTTGGTAAACCATAAATTTTAGGAGGATATGCATTATGTATTTTGAGAGATTTTGAAATTGTGGAAGAAATAAGATTTTTTTGTTCCCATTTATTAATTAGATCATTATTAAGTTTTTGGAATATAGTTGTTGGATTGTTTTTAATTTGTGTATAAGTTCTTTTATCATTTAATATAGTTTCCATTTTATTTTCATAATCATTAGTGTTCATTATAACGGTTGTGTTACTTTTATCAGCCTTTAATATTAAAATAGAGAATTTAAAACAGAAATCAAAAAAAGTATACAATTTGAGTCTCAATAATTATAATTGGTTAGTTAATTTATCTAACACTACAATTGATTCAGAAATTAAACAAGTATTAAATTTAGGTCCAAAATTCTCAATTCCATATAACAAGAATTCAGATATTCCAATTCCTAATATTATTGCTAATATTGAATCTAATATAGATCATTTGGATGAACATAGTAAAACCAGTATTAGAGCTAAAACTTGTAATATTATTACAAACTTTAAAAATTCAAATTCTGTAACAAAATCCAACACTTTTGTTAGTAAACATAGTATTAATAAAACGAAAACCTTTATTAACGAAAACAAGCAAATTACAATATTAAAGGCTGATAAAAGTAACACAACCGTTATAATGAACACTAATGATTATGAAAATAAAATGGAAACTATATTAAATGATAAAAGAACTTATACACAAATTAAAAACAATCCAACAACTATATTCCAAAAACTTAATAATGATCTAATTAATAAATGGGAACAAAAAAATCTTATTTCTTCCACAATTTCAAAATCTCGGAAAATACATAATGCATATCCTCCTAAAATTTATGGTTTACCAAAATTACATAAAAAAGACATTCCCTTAAGGCCTATTGTCTCATGCATTCAATATCCTTTTTACAAATTATCAAAATATTTAGCTAACTGCATATCTAATATTACAGGTAAAAATAAATATTATATAAAAATTTCATTCAGTTTTAAAGAATTTATCGATAAAGTAGATTTAAACAAAGATCACAGATTAATTTCTCTTGATGTTACTTCAATGTACACAAATATTCCTATTGATTTAGCTAAAGACATTATTAAGAAACATTGGTGTAAATTAAAGGAATTCACTTATTTAGATCTTAATTCTTTCTTAGAAGGTTTAGATATTTCATTAACTTCAACGTTCTTCCAATATAAAGATAAGTACTATAAACAAATATATGGATGTGCTATGGGTGCTCCAATATCAAGTGTTATAGCACAATTAGTAATGGAAGATCTTGAAGAAACAATTATATCAAAAATTAATTTTGAAATTCCATTTTATAAAAGATATGTTGATGACTGTATTCTAGCAATACCTGAAAACAAAATAGATCTAATAGATACATTCTTTAATAGTTATCATAAAAAAATTCAATTTACAAAAGAAATAGAAATTGATAATAAAATCAACTTTTTAGATATGACTTTAATAAGAAAAGACAATAAAATTTTAACGAGTTGGTATTCTAAACCAACATCTTCAGGTAGATTAATGAATTTTAAATCATGTCAACCATTATCTTTTAAAAAAAGTGTTATCATAAATCTTACTGATAGGGCAATTAAGTTAACAAGCCCAAATTTTAGAAAAGAAGTTCTAGAAAACATTACCATAACTTTAGCAAATAATAATTATCCAATAAATTTAATTAAAAGTATCATTAAAAAAAGAACTTATAAATTTTACAACCAACAACAAAACAACAATCAAAATGTAAATAATAGTCAAATTAAATATTTATCTATCCCATATGTACCAAAATTATCAGAACAATTAACTAAAATGTTTAGTAAATTTAATATTAAAGTAGCACATACAAATTATAATAATTTAAAGTTTATCAATACTAATATTAAATCTAAAACTCCTTTTTTAAAGAAAACCCACACTGTTTATAGTATTCCTTGTAATAATTGTAACAAAATTTACATTGGACAATCTATGCAATATTTAGAAGAAAGAATTAAAGGTCATAAATATTGCAAAAATTCAACGGCTTTAAAAAAACATTGTCAACAATTTAAACATAATTTCAATTTTGATAACACTAAAATTCTAAATATTGAAATTAACAATAAATCTCGATCAATATTAGAACTCATCCAAATTAAGAAAAATGAATCAGTTTGTGTGAATGACCGAAGTGAAATTAATGCACTTTCAAAAATTTATTTTTCATTACTTACATAAACAAATATTTCCCCTCTATATTTTCAAAAATCAGTTCTTTTAGTGCTTATTTGATACTTGCATTGTAAAAATTTTTGTAATGACATTATTATTAGAATATGTCAGCAATGTTAATTTGTTAATCTAGAAATCATATGCTGACATTTACAATTATATTTTGATGTATGTCAAGTCTTTTGACAAAATTTTAAGAGAAACATTTTATTTATACAATTTTAACTGTTATACCTATTCTTAAGTAAGTAATCTTGTTTTATATTAATTTTTTGAACCATTAATGTAACTTATACTTATAATTTCAGTTTTCTGAAGAAGACATTAATATTAAAAAATGTCGAAACGTTAAAACCTAGTATTTATTGCATTTCGTTAAAAACGCCTAATACCAAGAATTTACCTACACGTATATATATATATATATATTGTATTTCATTAATTCATTAACAGACATGCATTTGATTCCACTATGCAAATAATGTCGACGATAACTGTGTAATTAGAAGAGTAGGGAATAGTAAAGCTGTGGCATACCGTTCATGTGGGTTAATCAGAAGGTCTAGATTTATCTTAGACACACATCTCATCTCACCTAATCACACAGATAATACTGACTTTTGTATACAGTGTGCTTGCCGACGACCTGCGTATAGGGCTTACTGTGAGATAAAACGACGACACCGAGAGTTTGTATGAGTTAGTACGAAAAAGCAATATACAAACTGCTTTTTGGTCGAGTGTAGTGTTGGAAAAGAGGGGATTCGAGTAGATTTACGCTGAGGCTAGAACGGACTAGGCTGACTCTCCGTTTAAGCAGGGCAACAAGGATAGATAGCAGCTGTACTGCAGTTTGTATATTGCTTTCTCGTACTAACTCATACAAACTCTCGGTGTCGTCGTTTTATCTTACAGTAAGCCCTATACGCAGGTCGCATGCAAGCACATGGTATAAGATATATAATATCGAATTGTGTATGTCAAACATGAAAGTGTTAAATATATGTTGGTAGCCACAGACATATTTACCTTATTTGGTAAAATATAATCTACACACTTTATGATACCTCTTTGTCATTAACCGTAAAAGTTCAAAAAACTATCACTGAATACAAGTTGAAGCGTTCCGAGAACCCACCAGAACGACACTCCTTAATTAATATTAATAATTCCAATAAATACTGATAGTTAAGTTAATAATATTCTATTAATAGATTTCGCCCATTTCCTAACTGGGCAGTAATGAATGAAATTTAACTCGGCAAAAAAAAGGTATCCTATAAAATTCTTCTCCCAAGTCAATTTTTCAACTCAAGGCATGTGTTTTTTCTTCTTCCAGTATTTAATTAATGTTGTTGGCAAATTGCCGAATATTTTTGATCACTCCTGCCTCTCCGTCTCCAGTATGTCGGTAACTTTAAACTCTGTAATTAAAACAAAGGCAGCGAACAACAACGACCAGTCACCTCAGTTCCTAGCCAGCAGTAAAATTTAACATTTCCCGGTAATATAAACTTTTTTTCCCCCGGCTATCGAATTCTGGTGTCGCCAGATAAATAGGGGGGGGCGGCAATCAGTAGGTGGAGGGACGTTTGGTTTTCAGCAATGGTAGCGCAGCAGTCGTTTAAAAATAATTAATTAAATTTCTTAGCGGCCGTAGCACGTGGAATGTCCATACGCCTTTTGTTTTTATCTCGTTTTGTTTTGTTTTTTTTGCTCCATCACGATAAATCAGACAAAATCGCTCTGTTGTATGAATGCATCAGCCACCCTCTTCGCCGGTGCTTCCGTTTGTTTGTTTTTTTTTCCGTTTTCAATCTCGAGGAGACCGCTTCTTGTGTTTTTCGATACAGCCCGACGACGGCGACGACTACATCATCTGACTATTATGCCATAATCCATTACAATAGGTAATTTCATCTGAACTGTCGATCACGTTGCTTCCTTCTCGGAAAACAAACCAGTTCGCGTCTTTTTGCCGGCTTATTTCGATGGTGGGTCGTTTCGTTGTCGTGTGATGTCTTTCCTTTGCCGATCCGAGGCCTAATATGTTGAAAGACGAAGAATTTACGTTATGCGCGACGGCTCGGTGGAGTAGAGTGAAGTTAGGTGGACCGCCACGGGAGATTGCCTCCCCGTTGTGACGGGCCGACTGGTTTACTGTTTCATTAGTCCGCAGAGGCCTTAATTGACCCCCGCGCCACGCATTAATGACTTCGGTGCGACCGTTTGACTGACAGGTCGACTTGTCCTCTGATACGGAGCTCGAACTTTTCACTTCTCTCCGGATCTACTATATACATTCTGCGTGCTTACCCCAATTCGGTGTTATGTGACATTATTGAATGACAGCGGGAGGTTGACCGTTTGACATTCGTTTCTGTCTAATTAAGGGAATCTATAGATTATGTTTAAGGAGATTGGACATCTATAATTAATAATACTGAGCACTATTATGTACAGTCCTTTCAACAAAAAAGCTGAAAATCTACGTATGCCGCCGTGCGAATTTAGAACGATTTAACTTAAATAAATATATCATCATTCATTTATAAATAATTGATTGAAGACGGAGATACGTGTTGAAACTCCATAATTTACAAGTAAAAATTGAAATAAATTCAAATTGAGTTCAAAACAGTTTTATTCAATTTACTACAATTGTTTCACCCTACTAGGGCTTCATCAGGTGATGAATATAATAATACAAAATATTTGTAGACGTTCTTATTTATGTCTTTTCCTAAATGAAGAGGGGGGAGTTTGTGACATTAGGTTAAGAGCGGGAGTAACTTATATATTTAATGTAATATTTAATATATATATATATATATATAACAATATGATTAAGAATATTAAAAAAAAATTTTTTTTTTTGAAAACTGATTGTTTACTGTTATTATAAAATTAAACAATTTATAAATATATATATAACTATAAGAATTATTAAGTTGATTTTAAATATTTGGAAGTGAATAATTCACCGTTGTTAAATTTAAATATTTAAAATCAACTTAATAATTCTTATAGTTATATATATATTTATAAATTGTTTAATTTTATAATAACAGTAAACAATCAGTTTTCAAAAAAAAAAAAAATTTTTAATATTCTTAATCATATTGTTATGTATATATATATTAAATATTACATTAAATATATAAGTTACTCCCGCTCTTAACCTAATGTCACAAACTCCCCCCTCTTCATTTAGGAAAAGACATAAATAAGAACGTCTACAAATATTTTGTATTATTATATTCATCACCTGATGAAGCCCTAGTAGGGTGAAACAATTGTACTAAATTGAATAAAACTGTTTTGAACTCAATTTGAATTTATTTCAATTTTTACTTGTAATTCATTTATAAACTGATAGTTTGAATGTTGTCCGATACATGTTTAACTCATTAACTCTGTTAGGTTTTAATACAGTAAAATGGGTTGGCTTTGACCAGTAGGGCGAATATGACCAAAAACTCAAAAAAATTTTCAATGCGAAATACTTTTTTCATGGTTGTCATTATTAGAAGTTTTAGTGCTTAAATATTAAGCTAATATATTGTCTACAGCTTCTATGTAAGCAAATAGTTATTTATGTATCAAGGGTGATAATTGCCGCTGGCAACGGGGTTACTTGCCCAAGCTTATTGTCACCTGATAACTCTCGTGATAAATAAATAATTTTATTTCTTACTGATTTTAAAGCAAAATATGATCAAATTCTGCCTTCCTAAAATTTGATCCTAAATTAAGCTAACTCAGTTAACTGGGTACAGTCGCCATTGTTGTAATTGTTTGGTGAAAATACAATTTTGTTCATTTTATCAAAATGAGTGACACCACAGGCAAAAATATTGGTATTTCGCAAGATTTAGTAGCAAAAGCCGAAAAAGCTCGTGCTACGTTACTGCCAACGAGGTCCCAAGATTCTTATAAAAATGAATATACCAAATTTCATGAGTGGCTAAAGGTGAACCAACCAGGAAGTAAAAATATAGATGAAACCATATTACTGGCATATTTTCAAGATATGGTACGTTTTTATCATTTCAAAGTATGTTATTATTAATTTTGGTTTATATTTCTTGCAGTCCGAATCGTATAGTCCTAATAGCTTATGGACTAAGTGGTCAATGATAAAAACTGTGCTGACAATATATAATAATGTAGATGTTACAACAGTTTATGAATTGAAGGCGTTTCTTAAGAGAAAAAGTAAAGGTTACGTGCCTAAGAAATCACAAATTTTATCTCAGGATAACATTGTCAATTTTTTGAAGGAAGCTCCTAATGAAGTTCATTTACTAAATAAGGTATATAATGCATGAAATTGCTTAGATTGTTTTATAACGGTTATTATTCTAGATATAATACAGGTTGTTTTAATTGTGGGGTATTTCAGAGAATGTCGAAGCCAGGAGCTGCTGAATATGAAGGTTGGAGATATTGATGATAGGGACTCCGTTATGGTTGTTAATATTACTAGTAAAACGGGTATTCGAAGACAGTTTACAATTGTGGAAGAAAATAATTTTTCTGCATTGCCTCTGGTCAGAAATTATATGTCGTTGCGACCGCCAGGCATTGAAAGATTCTTTCCAGCATATCGTGAAAAGCGTTGCACAGTGCAGCCAATGGGGAAAAATATGTTTGGAAAAGTTCCGAGCAAAATTGCAAGCTTTTTGGGTTTACCAAATCCAAATTCCTATACGGAGCACTGCCTACGTCGAAGTTCTGTGACTGCTTTAGCAAATGCGGGTGCAAATATGACAACGTTGAAAAGACACGGCGGATGGTGGAGCAGTACTGTTGCGGAATATGACCAAAAACTCAAAAAATGTTTCAATGCGAAATACTTGTTTCATGTTTGTCATTATAAGAAGTTTTAGTGCTGAAATATTAAGCTAATATATTGTCTACAGCTTCTATGTAAGCAAAATGGTTTTGTTTTACTTTTTTTGTACGTTATACATACAAAACTAAAGTTGCATATTAATATTAATGAAAATTCTAAGTTCTCAAACTATTGTCAACAACGGAAAACCCAAAAATGTAAACATTAATATATTTTGTTGTATTATAACCTAATATTTTTGTGTCAAAACCTTATTATTACATTTTATATAACTATAATGACATTAGCATAGTATTCAAAATATTTAATTTAGGCAAAGTTGTTACGATTTTGGGGCGAATTTGACCACCTGGGTGAAGTTGGTATCTATTACTTGGAATTAGGACTCGGATATTATTTATTTATTTTATTTTTGTACCACTTGCGGCACCTGTTATTGGTGTGCCGAATTACCATACGCTTAAGTCAACGATCCCTTTCGTTCCCTTTTGGACGAGACTGTTTCTTAGTTAACTTTGTGGTTAACTAAGTTGATAGTGTTAGGTTTGGTTCATCTTCTATTTCTTGTGTTACTTTTGTACTTCGTAATTCATGCATTCGTTTAATACAGCTTATTTCTATTTTACAAAGTCATGCTTTGTGATGGGAATATCATCGTTGTTAGCATGGGGTACTTCTTATCCGCCCCTTTTTGATTGATAACTGTCCTAGTAAATGCGTGAGAAGTTTTATCTTCCAAGTCTTGGGCTGTCCTGAATTAAATTAATTATTAGGAATTTTGCTTAAAAATTCGAGGATGAAATTGCACTGCTTAATATTTTATAGTTTGGATAAGAAAATAATTGGTATTTGGCTATTGTTCATTGGATGAACATAGATTCAATTGTGGTGATTAGAAGATCGAAAATGTGTCGGTAAGTTTTTAGTAAGTCGCATGTGGTTTTAACATTGGTTTTTAATTTTTGTTTTTCTCCTCGTTCATAGCGTTCAAGTACACGTGCAAGAACTCTCGTGTGAATTCAGCTTTTATGTATCTAGAATTACACGTTGCTGTGCTTATATTTAATTAGAAGGGCCGTAACAACTTCCAAAAGTGCGTTCACGCACCTTTAGCAAAATATGTGTTGGTATATACATTACAAGTTACAGCGTAAAATTGGTACATATAATTCTGCAACCTCTTTTCAATGAGAATAGATTTTTTCATCTGCAAAAAAATCTGAAAGCCTTATTAAGTATTTTTATGGTTCGTCGAAAGTTCCGTTGCAAGCAAGGAAATGTTGCATTTGATACAGTATGTTATAGTTTTCTTCCTTAATCGTATACTTAAATAAAATTCATTTACTTTCGCGAATTTTTACAAAATATAGGTGATTATCCCAAAAGTAGGCTATAAAGCACCCGATTAATTTTTTATAATTAATATCAAATTTGCTTTTTTTTATAAAGTTAGTAAATTACTTGTATTTCTCTTGTACCATATTGAATAAAATCTCTTGGAAAAAAAAAAGTATTTCAATGTTTGGTATTTAATGGGTTAAAGCAAGATACAAATACGCATAATATCCGTTTAATTAACTACAACCGAGAGGATAAAAGACTTCTATGCTTCAAGATACATATTTACTTGTCAACAAGATTTATTTTCCTATATTTGGGATACTTAATATTTTTTAGGAAGAGAAAAATTAACTGAAATATGTATCAAAAATATAAACTTATATTAGAATTGAATTGATTCAGCAGAAAACAAAATAAATTGTTAGGTTTCACTTGATTTATTGCAAACTACTACAAATGTTTCACCGTAGAGTAACTTCTTCTGGTATCAGAATAAACAAAAATTTCAGGAAAAACAACAATTAAAAGTAACTGGTCATCGAAATTGATTGTCATGGATGCTACCTTTAAGAATGAAGGCTCAATAACATATGCTTTAATTATTGTTTACATAAGCGTATTGTATGAAATGTATCATCTGCTAACCATGTATAAATTGAGCTAATAGCACTTGTTTAACTTTTTTTAAATCTATTTATTTCAGAAAATTACAGTTATTATTCTGCTTAGAAATTATAGATATTATGGCACTGTCGTCGTAATAAGTGTGACTATAAGTGGTTATGTATTTGTCAAAGGTAAGTGTACAGCCGTTGTTCATTACCATTAACGAAATTAGCAAGAAGAATGGAAATACTCCCTAAAACTATGTGCTCAAGAATATCCCGATGATGATATTAGTCACGATATAATTTGGCCCTTACAGAATCACAAATCGTTTTTTAGAAACACACAACGTTTTTTAAAAACTTATTTTATCTGCATACTTTAAAGTGAATAATAAAAGTTATTAAAGTAATTCAAACTAGAATTGAAATACGCATACATTTAAAACTCCCGCTTCAGCGGTTTCATTTACTCTAGGGCCGCCTGTAGACGGCGCTAAACATTGTCTAAACCAATTCCAACTGTATTTGCTATCACTGAGCCATATAAGGCCGTCAGATAACGAGACTTTTCTGATTCTGATAACCTCAAAATATCTATCCTTAAGTGGCGTCATCTATCCAATGCATTATAAACTACTTGGTAATCGCATAGCATTTTTAAAACCACGTGTCAAAAATATGCAATATGAATGGATTATATCGAATTCTATTGTTATTGACATTTGACTGATTTGACATTTATCTTGTTTATTCCATATTATTTTCTACTTAAATTATTCTAATACTACGCACATTCAGTCCTTTCATTTAATGTGTGCTGCATATTTTATAATGTATTTTGGAAGAAGAAACGCGACTGTTCTAGATCATTTCGTTCTTACCAAAATCGTCTGCGGTAAAAGGCAAGTAATTCGCAGGGTACTTCGGAAATTAGAATTAAATATGCTAAATGTAATATAAGGTAAAATTCTTGATAAATAGCTATGATTTTTTGCATTTTTAGGTTAAATTTATGTTTTATTATTTGTACAAAATTCTAATGGAAAAATTGTTGGGCTGAAGTGAAGCAACTTTGCTAGACGTTATTTGGTCACTAATATTAACAATAAGTCTGAATATGTGAACTTTAGGGTATTTGAGGGCTGATTTAATACAATTTTAAAAAGGATAGAAATGGGTTTATTATGAATATTTCAATATTGACAATTTTAGTTATGTAATTAGACTTGCACCTCTTGGATAAATAAAGATGTTATAGCAATTTTTAAAATGCTCTAATTTAGTTGCGACTCTGTAGAAGAAATGTTTTCACATGTTCAGCTTAAAGGAGGTGCAAATTTAATGATACTACCGGTGTCAGAGCGGCTGAATATTTTATGAGGCAAATATTGCGATGTGAAATAGTAAGCTTCAAAATCTTCCAATACAGTTGAAAGCATCGATTACGTTAGTACCGCAACATTTTTTAAAATCCAAGAAGTCATATACAAAATCCAAACAAAGATTTTACAACGTAATTGAACCCTAATTAGTGTTTCCTCTTGAATTTTTATAAAAACTTCGAAATGTAAGTAAAATTCTATTCTTGACACTAACCAACAAATTCATTTTCAACACTTTTTTAATTTTGTTTCGTTCTATTTAATTATATTAAAATTATTAATATTCATTATTGTAAGTTAATGTTTAAAATGTTGTTTTCAAGTTTATTTCAATAAAAATTCAAAAATTATTTCTCTTGTACCCTACTAGATGGCGTTAGATAAGGGATCAATATTTTGAGGTTACCAGAATCAAATTCATCAATGTAAATCGAAGTTACGTGACGGCCGTATATCGCACAGCGATAACAGATGGCTTTGTCTAAACTTTTAACTAGAAAAAATAGAATAAGATCATGTCAATCAATTTCGATCGTATGTTAGTAAGACACTCACATTCTAATCACCTAAGAGATTTCTTTCCATTGTTTAAAAACAAAGTGTGTGCAACGAATCTATATAAAATACATTTGCATTCGTTCATTTTCCCTTTTTAATTTTAACTTTAATGAAGAAAGAAGACCACGACATGCACGTATAAAAATACACGAAGAAATCGTATACGTGGCTCCATCTAGGCGACGCAACGTGAACATACCAAACCATTGTGTCCGTACATACATATACATAAGCATAGAAATGTAGAGATGAAAGGACACGGTCGTAAGAGTGAATCACATGTAACGAATGTAACAGAATGGATGCAATGTGCATTATATATGAACAGGTACTTGAGTCCACTGCACTGGCGTATACTGGTGTGTTATCTCAGTAATGTAATGAATTCTACACCCTCTCCCTCTGCGATTGTCGAGGGTCATATAGTGGACATCACCCTCTGCTTATAGAGAAAAATCTGTCATCCATAAATCGTCAAGAACGATATGTATGCATAATGTAGTGTATGAGCAAGCATCATATGTCTGCGAATGGTAAACGCTTCCACTTTGTAACATTAAATAATGAACAATTTTAGAGTTAATAAAACGGAATTAATTGGATAAAAATTGGATAATTGAAGTTATAAGTTCTATTGTTGATGTTTATTCTTTTTATCACTGTTACTAATTGAGCTGTCAAATATAGTATATATATCGTAACTGTAAGTTTTGGAAGGTGCGCAATGTAAATAAGGCAATATGTGAAAATGTCAATGTTGAGAAAGGTAATTTTGCTTTGTGTATTTTCTCACAATTTAAAATTAATTCAATGCTAGGTAATACGAGTAAAATTATTTGATAGATTAAAGAATGCTGTTAAATTATATAGAATAATTTTTAATACCTTGGAAAAATAATTGTCTTTTTATTTTTTGTCTTTCAGTATACTTATAAGACTGCATTGGAATTTATGGTATTTATCTTCGTTTTTCTTTTTGTAATTATTTCTGTATACTAACAAGTCCCTATATACTCATTATTTTTGTGTTTTGCTTACTTTTTGTATATTATACTATGGCTTTAATAGGTCTTATAGTTTACTTTTGGAGATTTTGTATATTTTTATGTGTTTATGTTATTTCAACGAGTTTGTTTTAATTTTTCAGTGCTGAGGGGAATTTCATCGGTATAGGGTTATCAAAATAAAGTACAAATCTAAAATAGAACAAGCAAAGGCAAAGAGTTCTGGATTTTGTGACTAAATACAGGGAAATGGACATCTGAGAACAGCTGTACAAGGTTGTGAGTGAAAATATCCCACCTCCAACCTCCAACGTTGTTCCAAACCCTTGAGAAGAGGGTTGAGAACAAGAGAAGATGGCTATATGGTTGAATGGAGGTAATCAACATAGTTCCTGATGGAAACCCTCCTTGTTGATGATAGTAAGAAGGGAGACCAACACCACAGCAAGTACTAAGGCATAGAATTGTTGACCGCCCATTAAACAACAGCCCACTACCGCTTTTCATGGAGGAGGAAGTACACGCGACGATTCGATGTTTCAAGAATAAAAAAGCACCAAGCTCCGAAAATATCCCTGCAGAGGTCCTGAAAAAACGAACATAAGCACACTAACACTCACAGTCCTATACAACTATGCCTACGCCAGGCTAGGGTCCCACCGATTGGAAGATAGCAAAAAAGGGAAAAAGAGAAGGATCGCATAAAAGTAAAGTGCTATGGGTCCATCTTCCTCCTAGACAACTTGGACAAAGTTTTTGAGCGACTCTTGTGCAATCAACTTCAACAACACCGAGAAGAAAGCGATGGAATGCATCATATTCTTCTGGAATGGGGACATTATGCGTAGTAAAGCAAAATTCACAGAAGATGCTATAAATGTCACGTTGCGGGCTATTGCCTAGTATAATAAAAAAAATGCAACAACTAAATTACTAAGTATTACGCACATTTACATGACATATCAAAATTATCATATAATCTTAAAACTTCTGAAAAATGTGTGTAAGTTCGAATCTTCTGTATTATTACTGATTTAATAATATCATAATCAAAATGGTTTGAATAAAATTTAATTAATTCATTTTCATGTTTTTTAAATTTTTTATATATTCTATTGGGTTATGTATCTTTTCATTAAATTTGGGTAATAACACTATTATTAACATTTGTTGATAGTGAAACTAAACTATTAAAACTAGTACTGGACAATTTAATTTTGATCTTTAGTAACACCCACAACATGTTCTATGATAGTCCTTATATTATCTAATACTAGTGACACTGACATATCATTTGTACCAGTAGTTAATCATATTTGTATCAGACCTATTTTGCATATTTTTTTACCACTTCTTAAATTCATTAACAACTAAGTTCGAAATAAAAGATGCCCCACGTTGGGCGCCAATTTTGCCGTTTTATTTCTTAAAGAATATAAAAGACAATATGTATGGATATATGTATATATATAAAGTTTAATTTAATATAACATAAATTTTGACTTTCATATTCATAATTATTTTACAGTGAAATTTATAACATTATTCAATTTTCCCCAATTTATATGATTCAAATAACTAATGTGATATATTTTTAATAGTAGGCTTTTCTTATTACAACTCCAATGTGCAATTATTATGTAATTTTTCAATTCTCGTTTATAACCAAACAGATTCCACGTTTGTATAGTGAGCATGTATAAAATTGACCTC
Source organism: Amphimallon solstitiale (assembly GCA_963170755.1). Lineage (NCBI taxonomy): Eukaryota > Metazoa > Arthropoda > Insecta > Coleoptera > Scarabaeidae > Amphimallon > Amphimallon solstitiale. The sequence continues at coordinate 135,808,015 of OY720679.1, forward strand.
TTAAATAACTTTAATAATTATGTACATATTTTGCTATTGTTAGTTGGTTTTATTATGTCCTCACTCATGGCATTGACTAGACCTTATATATATATAGGCCGACGACATCCTTCTCTTGGTATCTGCGGAAAGCAGAACTGAACTGGAGGTAAGTGCTGCATGAAGCACACTACACCAATCTGCCTACTGCGAGAGCAGGAGGCTCCAAATATCAGCAATGCTTAAAGGTCAACTAAAGCAAGCACTATTAAACTGCAAGCAAAATGCAGCAAAATGACCAAATACCTGCGTTGGGTTTGGTGAAAAAGGGCATGTAGAAGAAAGATGTAGAAGGGCAACAACCGTGATGCAGAAGATTGCCAAAATTCTCGATGTAAATTAATTCCGTGATGACAAACATTACATTCTACATTGCAATCGTATGGGCTAGAAAGACAAAATAAGTAAAAACACGGCAAAAGCTGGATACCATCAATGTTCTATAACCTATTTCAACGTATTGTACAAACATTTATTATCATCAAACCTATCACATTGCTTAACGTTTTTTGTTACATCCAGTGCATTACATTTCCAAATATATCTACTTTTTTGTTGGATTTTATTCCAAAACTGACTTACTAATCTATTCATACTTACGATTTTACCTTATGCAGAAAACATTTTAACTTTTCAACTAATAAATATATTCAATAAAATTTTCAAGAAGAATCTCATACATAAGTAAGTAACATTCGTGCTTCAAAGAGGAAAAAACGTGTTTCGGTCAATAGATTTTTCATCACCTTAAAAATGCACTACACATGTCCAATACACTACCCTGCATGTATGCTGAAGTTGGTAACGACTGTATGTAGCAGTGTACGCAATCAATTTTACCCATTATTCGTGACTTTGAGGAAGGGAGACGATACTCCAGAGAATACTGACCATTTTAAAGGACGCACTTCGTAAATAGATATTCTAGTTTGACCCCTCCTGTTACGGCGACCAAATAGTGGATGCGATGACAATTCTCTTTCCGTACGACTTTTCGGCAAATATTGCCTCCTTTGATATGTGAGATAGCTTTTTCGAATTGAAATTGGAAATTCTTATGTGTATTAAAATTGGTCGGTGCTGTACACTCTTACATAAAGTTTCCAATATTATGTATTTACTGAATATATTGCTGGTCTTGAGGTATTGATCGTTTTAAAGATGCATAATGTAATTTTATGATAGAAGATAAATGCCGTTTGTGAATATTATTGACCTACCGTTCATATGAGTGTAAATATGGGGTGTAAAGAAAGAAATGACCTTCGCAGGATTTAGAAATGTTTGAGCAATTAATAAAATTTCATTGATAATAATAATAATAATAATATAATTTATTTCAGAGACATGTGTACATATAAAGAAAACATACATGTGTGAAAACGTCAAAAATGAAAACTACAAAATATAGGTAACAAATCATTGATTCAAGAAGTCCTCACATGAGTAACAATTTAATGTTAATAGTAATTCCTTAACTTTGAGTTTAAACTTTTTTAAACCTTCCCGTTTTATCTCGGTTGGAAGTTTATTGTATAGTTTACAACCACTATAAAGAAGATTTCTTTGAAAAAGTGCTGTTCTGTGCTGAAATGACAGCAGGTAATTATTTTGCCGTGTACTGTACTTGCGGTCTATACTGGAGGTGAAAGATGACCTGTTTTCATGTACAAATGACACTACTTCCAATATGTATATGTCAAAGAAGGTTAGAATTCTTTTTTCTAAAAGCAGGTCTACAGGTCTACAGGTCTCTTGCAATCTCAGGTTATTTATGTACCTTACAGCTTTTTTTGCAGCAAAAATACCCTCTAGGCATCTCTGCAATGACCCCAATGAATTATACCATATCGAATTCTGGAAAACACATTCGAGTAGTAGTATGTTTTCAAGACTTCGAAACTGCAAGAATTCCGCAGATCATATATTGCATAGCAAGCCCTACTCAGCTCACTGCACAAAACATCAATATGGGTGGACCAAGTCAAAGACTCATCCAACACAACCCCCAATACCTGCATGAACTAACCAAGTCTGTAGAAGTTTGATGTAGGTAAATTTTTGTTTCCCTAAACTTTAATTGATTTTTAAATAAAATACATTTGGCTGTTGTAGCTTATTGACTGACATCCAATCTTTTATCTCTGTGTAGATCCTGTCTGCTTTAGATTTTAGATCAATGATTATATTAATATCATCCGCATAGAGAGAAACTGCGGCCAATGGTTTTATAAGTTTTGGCAGATCATTAATGTAAATTAAGAACAATATGGGACTCATCACTGAGCCTTGTGGAACCCCCACTGTTACCTCTCTCTCAGCTGATATTTCTCCATAACATGTAACCCGCTGCCTTCTGTCCCGGCGATAAGACTCAAACCATTTGTTCACCATACCTATGCAGCTTGTAAAGAAGAATTTTGTGATTTATACAATCAAAAGCTTTTGACAAATCAATGCACATTGCTAAACATGGCAAATTAGAATCTACACTATAGTAATGGCACTCGTAAGGCATTGAAACAAGGCAGCATTCGTAGAATAACTATGACGAAATCCATGCTGATCATCAGAAAATAACTCAAAGTTTTTAAAGTATTCGGTTAATTTAGTAGTAACAATTATTTCAAAAATCTTTGAGAAGACTGACGCAACACTTATTGGTCTATAATTTGCAAAATCATTGCTGTCTCCCTTTTTATGAAGTGGTTTTATCAGTGCTACTTTTAGAGTTGATGGAAAGATCCCGTCATTAATCGACAAATTAAATGAGTATATAAGAGGCTCAATAATTAGCCAATAACCGTATTTAATTATACGGAGTGAGATATGATCATATCCCGCTGAGGAATCTGCATTTAATTTACCAACTGTCAATATCATTTTTGTCTATATTCGGCATGAAAAACGAGTTATTAACTAGGTCAATATGTGTGTCAATTGAATGAAATATCAGCTTGATTAAAATTTGTTTTAACTAGATTGGAAGCCAATGTGGCAAAATAATTGTTGAAATATGTAGAAGTATTTTTTCTATACATACTATAATCCGGAAGAACTGTTTTATGTTGATGTGTTGGGCATTCATTTTTTATCAGCGCCCAAACGGCTTTGTTTTTATTTTTTGATTGCAGTATAAAACTTATTGTATTGTTTTTCTTTGCCAACGATAAATTGTTTATAAAATTTTTCATATTTAAGAAAATCAGCTTTAAATATTGGAATTTTTTTAATATTGGATTGATTCGGTCTTTACTTGATGAAGATCAATCGTATTAATTAAACACATTAACACAAATTGGATTATCACTATTTAATATTCACAATAAAGTTTAATATTGAGAATTGTTTCGCCAGAAAATTTTCTGAAGAAGCCAACTTTTGTTGTTATTTAGTAATTAAAAGGAAATTTTTACTCATATCATTTAAGAATGTAAGTTTATTCTTTGCATCCAAGACTTCTTGATCAATCCACCCATTTCCCGTGCCATGACCAACGTGATACTTAACCAACGGAAAGCATATACTCATATAGTAAGCAAATATCTCTAGGAAATTTTAAAATTTCATTAGATAAGGCGGCTCACTTAAAAACGTCGCCACGTCGGTTGTTAATAATAATAATAATAATAATATGTCTTTATTATCCAACAGATTACTCCATTTACAGGATAATTATTACAATATATTTCAGAGCAGCCGCTCTAAAAAATGTAGAAATCAAACAAATAAAATAAAAAAGAAAAACCAATGTGCTGAAGAAAACAACAACAAAAAAGTCTCTCATAAATCAGTCAGAGCCCAGTGCAAGTATTTTTGTTAGCTGAATTGAATAAAATAAAAACGTTTTTGTTAAAGAGCTTAAGTGCAAGATTATCAATGAAGATCCCATAATCATCACAAGTGATACTGGGAGGGATACAAATATTAACAAAGTGAACCCTGTATGACAGAAAATCACATTGTGAAACATTAAAGTTAAATTAAATTAGTGATATTTTGTATTTGTTAGTTAAATTAAACAAGGTTCAACACATACAATTAGTAAGTTTGAAGTTTCATGATAATGTGGACAAATAGTAGTGGTCCCAAATTTTGCACCCTGAGGTATGCCAGATATGAAGCCCATTACTTCATCTCAAATTAGAGTTTATATTTATCCCATTTATATTCTGATATTTAAAGTGAATAAGGTAACAGCACCGTTGGAGTGCCGTTATTGCAGTGTTATTAAAATTGCTTCGATTGTTCAAGAAATCAGTACGTGAATGTCGGGCAAATAAGAAATACAATCTTAATAAATATTTATGTATTTTGTGCCGTTGGAGTAGGTAGTAAAAAAAAGAAGGAACACGTGCTTGAAGATTTCTGTTAGTTCAATAAATCTGAGGCAAAAATACATTGACCAGAAGGGAATTTCCATATATTCGCAGAGCTGTTGAGTACCGCACCCATAAAAGTGATGAAGCGTACAGTTCAAATACAACCCACTTTATTATTCTTAACTACCCGGTTCTCACCAGCGGCGGCGTTCAACGTTCAAAATATATGCAGCGGTAGTTCTTGTTATTTCGACATGGCGGTGTTGTCGTTATTCTATATACAGTGTACGTCAGGAAAGACATTTTTCGGTTATTTTAAACAATCCGCGTTAAACAAAACTGTGAGATTGGTTTAGAATGATCATGGGGATTGTCAAGAAAAGAACGAACTCTAACAATATATTGTACTGTTTAAAATGCATAACATTTAAAGACTATAAACTAAAATTATTATTTTAATAGTATAGAGATGTAAAACATATTGTCGTGACCTTTATAGTTTAAGTATTTTTAAAATAGTTAAATAATTAAGCATTAGAATAAGAAAATAAATTTTTAGTTGTAAATATAGTCGTTAAGATAATAATGAGTTGCATAACCTTTAAGGCGCAACATCATGATGAAAAGTATATAATAATTTAAGTCAAAATGTATATACATTACGAAGAATAGAAATAAACACAAAAATAAATTCATGTATTCTATATTTATAGAAAAGATGAGCGCAAGATGTGGTTTGAGTATACAAAGGCCGAACCAAACTTTTCGCATTGTGTAAGAGTAGCATTAAATATATTGAAAAAGGTGAAATTCGACATGCTCGACATGAAAACGTCTTTCAAAATGAATAGACGTAGTATATAAATTTGTAAAAAGATTTTTATCTCTCAGACATTTTATAGTTACATGATAAAATACAATAAATACCTGATACTTATATTTAATAGCATTTTTAAAAGGATATACAAAAAAGTGTTCTTTATTCGAAACGATATACTAAAAGTATAGATAAAAACACATCCTTGAAATGTTTTAATAAAGTAAAGGCTTCAGGATAACAGTATAAATCTTGTTTAATTTGAATAATCTACAAAGAAGAAATAATGTTAACATTGTTGACAGTTATGTGCAGATCAACCTAAATGAAGACGAAAGGAAATGGTTGGAAAGCAAAGGTGATGATGTCGAGGTCTGTGTTCCTGATGGTGCGGTCATAAAAAGAAGATCCCATCTGTGTTCAATGTATTTCCGATTATTTCCAACAAAGATACCTACAACAAGAAAATACGGGTAGTTTTAAACAATGGGAAACAAAAGTACATAAACAATAATGAAAGAGGCAATGAATTCATTTACAAACATAATGAGGGATGGCGTTAATAAAAGGAAGATATACCTACTGAAGACAAAGAATCGCAGATGTGCATGGACTTTATAAATAAACAATTTGTGTGTGTAAACATTTAGTGCATTCTTGAACTGTCAAAAAGTAATATAGGTATATTTTTGACCTGAGAAAAACTTGAAGAAAACAAAAATGAACAGGGCAACACCAACATAAAATTTATAGCTTCACTATACTCGACCAATAGAACAGTTTGTATATTGCTTTCTCGTACTAACTCATACAAACTCTCAGTGTCGTCGTTTTATCACACAGTAAAATGCATCCGCAGCTTACCCGCAAGAACTTATAATATAATATATAATTTAGAGGATTATTTTAAATTATACTCAATTATAAAGATAGTAATTTAACTAGCTCCAACAAAATAATTTGGAGAATGTTTTTTTTTTCATTGATTCAGAGAACTGAATTTGTACTGAATTGTGTATACCTTATGTGATATATAATAATTAAATTCTACTTACCTTATCTATTATTTAACCAAGTTGTAGTGTACTTTGAACAATTGAATAATATAAAGTTGTATACATAAAACTTGTTTTGATATTACATTTTAATTTAAAAGTCCCACAGAGTATGAAATCAAATCTCGTATGTCGTTGATTTCATACCATATGCCTTCTGCGTTTTCTGTCATATTAACTGACAATTTTGAGTATGACAGTGAAATAAATTAAGAAACTAATAAAACACAGTAATGACAGTAGCTGTAGTGTCAAGTAACTTCTAATGCCAAAGATTGTAAAGCACATGCAACGATGTAAATTCTATAAGTTACTAACATTAATATCATTAAAATTCTATTACTAAGAAAGTGTCCGTTTTATTTAAACAGAATAAGTAATTATAATAATATTCTTCGATTAAATCATGATTTATCTTAAGTTTTAACAGTTCTTCTTCTAATATACGCCACTGTTTTCCATAAGTTGAATATCCAGAAAGAAGTGAATGTGCGGCTTATCTGAGCAATTTTCCATTTCATTTTCGCTATGTGCGAGGCGCCTTCGTAAAAAATGCGCCCTCACACACCCCCTAACGCCCACCCACCAATACCGGGGAATATACATATACGCAAATTCGTGGTATCGCACACACAAACGTTCAACGAACGAAGAAAAAAACCGCCAGCAGCAACAGTCGACGCACGGCCGTCGAGAAAAGTGCGAATTTATTCATAGAGTCGCATAATGAGAAACTGTAAAAATGAACATTTTCGGCTTGACGGTTTTATGTTTTGATAAGGGGAATAACACGCCATTTTTCCAGCCACGCAATAACGACGCTCCGAGGAGGAATCGACGTGGAAAGGGGGCCTTCTTTTCGCCCATATTCAGATGTGCCCCGTTACCGCTACTCCCAAGTTTCATGTCCCCCCATCTCCAGTTCAGAATAAATATTTTTTCAAATGCCTGAAATACTGAACGAATGAATGAATAAAAAGGAAAAAAGATGGCTGATATGATGGTGAAGAATGAAAATACATACAAAACTATGAATTAAAAAATATATTAGATCACCAGTGAACTACTAAATGCTCAAATATTCTTTTATTCGGTTTTATCATTATTATTATTTGAAGTTTGTACCCAAAAAAAATGGCATTAAAGACAGTAATACCCAACAAGAAGTGCATAGGAATTTAAGTAGCGAAGGGAATTGGAACGCATTCAAAAAAGAACTGATGTTATATGTGTAACGGTACTGCTAAATTCGAATGTTTTATATTTTTAAATGTGAATAAAAAATTACTTTTCAAACATATGTGTTAGACACAGAATATTAATTTCTCTAAGTTGTTTATTTTAAATGTATATCAACCTATCTGTAAGTTAAGCATTATTTATTTAAGAAAATGTTTGTAGTGTATTTAAGACTTGTGACGCCGAGTTTTGGTATTTATCACCGTGTGGTACGTGAAAATATGTGTCTGAACCAAAAGGTGAAGAGAAAAAGGGCTGCATGTGCGTCCCAGAGAACGAAACCCGATTGATCGGGAGTCAGCAGGGAACCTTCCAACATAGTGGTCGACAGCATATTAGACTGTCTGAACCGTATAAGTAATAGAAGGTTCCCTATTTATATATAAGTAAGTCGACTCAAACATAGCGGTCGATAGCATATTAAACTGTCGTCCTAAACCTCATAAATAATATAGAAGGTTCTTTATTTATATAAAGAGGCCGACCGACTAAGTATTAAATGTGTAAAGTTTAATATATATTCAGTTAACCTGTAGAAAAGGAACAGGTGACTTATGAGTGGGCCTACAGCAGTTAAAGAAGCCCCTAGTATCCCTGCCGTCGGGGAAGACCTCTCACGAAACAAACCGACAACGGCAAGATCATCTGTCCAGTGAAGAAAGAACAAAAGAAGACAAAAATAATAAAGATACTTGAAAGTTACTAATAAGCAAGTGTTAAATAAGCTAAAATGTTAAAATTTGTCTTAATTTAGAGACGCAATCAAATCATATGATAATCTAAGGTTAAAGAACATATTTAATAGTTTGTCTTAGATACGGCAATATCTAGATATTTGTAAATTACGTGTCGATAATAATTTAATCAAATATTATATGCGTTATTTGTTTAATCTGAGTACAACTTGTTTTCTCATCTATGCCTATGTTGTTTGTGTTTATATAGATACGAAAAGGCACCGGAAAACAAATAATGTATACTAAATTATTTTGCAGAGGCAGTAATATTTAAATAGTTACAACTAATCGTTAAGGTGTGTTTATTTTAACTGAATTTAATGTTATTTTGCATATGTTCTTTGTATTCGTATTGATATATACAAAATGTTGGTTTCAAAACAATCAGTTTACTTGGCCGACAAAAAAGATATTAATAAAAATCATGAAGAGTCCAAAAGAGATCTAGAGATTTAAGCACAATCTCTGCTAGTTGCCGCAAAAAAAATTACAACGGCGAATATGGCGACAATGCTCTGGTGCAAATTCCTGACGTTGATAGAAAGAGAACAGCACCTAGAATGTAATGGTAATTATAACACATGTCACCGATGAAGGCTTCTATAATTTAGAGACTAAAAACCTTGCTTAAATCATACGTCCGAAAAGAATTTCAAATTTCAAATACATCATTTTAAAGATTAGATAAAGTCAAAACTGATTTTGAAGTTTTAGTCAGGATTAAATCAAATCAAACTAATGGATCCTCGCAAGGATTTATATACTGTGGATGCAACCAAAATTGCAGCGCAAAAGCATGTTCATGTGTGAAAAAGAACGAACTTTAGAATCCTAAATGCAATCGCAGCAGTCCTTGCAGCAATAACTAAGTTATACTCAACATAATTTTTTTATATGGCAGTTATTTTTTCAAGAATTTTTTGTATACACTTTCCTCACAATAAAGTTTCTTTACAGTTACAACCTATTGTTAGAGTTAAATTGGTTAGAACCAGTTTTGGACAAATTGTGACGCGTCATACTATTTGAAAATAGACGCATCAAATATTGAATGTTTTATTTGGTGATTTACTCACAGTTTTAATTTTTTTTTTTCGGGCATTAACTGAATTTGCATATTGCATCTAACAGATATACCAAAGACTAAATATAGAAATAAGAATATAGTGTAAATCGTAATGTTATGGCCATTAACGTATACTTTCTTAAAGTAACAGATGGTTATTTATGAATCAACTATAATACTATTGCATGCATCTTCTACTCAGATAGCGACCCCAGTTGTATTGAATTAAATTACTATCTTAACATCAGGTATAAAAGTCAACACGTGTTATTATGACATTGTATGATCAAGAGCCGTTTAGCTTAACCCTCGCCGCCTTTTAACAAACCGATGCGGCGCTGACTTACGGTCTTCTTCTGTCGTTTTACGTACCGCAAAACGAAATCATAACACCATCATAGAGGAAGCACGCTCTAAACCAGAAGAGGCCGCCAGCTGTTCATTTCATAAGCCCGTGAATTATGATCAATAATATAGTCGTAAATTCTGTCGTAGAACTATGATGGGTTATAGTTATTTTTGAATGATGCATATTAAATGGTCTAAGTGTGTGTACACTGCAGGACATCTTAATGGGAAATCTTAGTGTGTGCAAGCAATATAATGTCTTTAAAAGTGAATTTGAAGATACTTAATGTAAATGGAGATTTTACATCTGATAATATATTTAAAAACAATCAAGAACACAAAATATAATCAAAATGAAAAGTGTGAACACATGGATGTTAAAACTAACATCAAGCAGTAAATAATTACTGTGACTTACATATATATCTATACGTAAAACGTATATGCATATATGCATGTGTTTGAGATACACACATACATTAAGTGCTATTGTCGACAATCGAACGCACAGACACCGGTGTTTCGACCTATGAGGTCTCATCAGTGTGCGTGGTGATTCTCGACAATAGCTTCAAGACTTAAATCGCTCTTATGTCATTTTAGCGTGTTAAATGCAGTGAGAGTATCGCTTTGTTCTGTGTCATCTTTTGGGTGTTAGATGTCGCTGTGATACTCTCACTGCATTTAACACGCTAAAATGACATAAGAGCGATTTAAGTCTTGAAGCTATTGTCGAGAATCACCACGCACACTGATGAGACCTCATAGGTCGAAACACCGGTGTCTGTGCGTTCGATTGTCGACAATAGCACTTAATGTATGTGTGTATCTCAAACACATGCATATATGCATATACGTTTTACGTATAGATATATATGTAAGTCACAGTAATTACAAAATATAATGTTCAAAATCTCTAAAACCCATATAATATGAGCATGAGTCATATGTAGAATTGTAAAATATATAAAATGTAGGAAAAATAGGTATATTTACTAACATAAATAATAACTTCTCGCTACTTATCTCATATAACTAGTTATCGAGGACAGATCAAAATAAGTATGCGAGAGTCAAAGACGTGTCGGCAAGGAATTCATATCTTCTTAGCATAGACTTGACAACAAGTGAAATAAAGCGTTGTCTACTCAGCAACAAAAAAATGCAAAGGGAAGCACGCGAAAAAGAAAGATTAAAGGACGCATGATAATTAAAAAAATTGATAAATGCAGAAACACAAACCGAACAATAGATCAATTAAATAAGGGAGTTCAAAAATAGCACAGAAGTTTACTATATGACAATAAAGAAAAGCAGAATTAAAGATATCCTCAGTAGTTGGCGCGTTAAATTCCAAAATGAAAGTAAAAAAATACTTAACTTAACGGTCCTCCAAAAATCAAGAACAAGACGTTTTGCTTTAAATATAAAAAATTAAAATTTATGTACTGACAATGTCATTTATGTAATAATATTTCACATCTCTTTTGTTATATTTATTCATACCTAATTTTTAAATGAATCTTGTTATTGTTGTAATTCTGGTTAAACACCCTTAACACCCCCTTCGTTTCGGGTTAGAATGCCAAAGGTACCAAACATATATATACATCAAACGATGCTTCACAAATTCAACAGTTCTAATATTTCCCGCTCAGTACACTAGAGGGACGAATATGACAACACTATTGTAGATAATGATGTACATTTTGATAATTAAATAATAATTTTATAAATTCAATATGTTCATTTATGTTAAATCAAGACAAATCTGACATACATTCTAAACTCGTTTTCTGAAATCAAATGCGGGTATTTTCTGTTGACGTCACTATTATCCTAGATCAAGGTTGACAATCGAAACAAACCGGATACTTCTTTTTAACGCGTGTAAAGTATATAGAGTTAAAGAAGAGACTATTTCAAAGTATTTTTTATAGTGCACACAGGTTGACGTTTTTGGTGTTAGGTATGATATTTAAAATGTATTCTAACGATTCACTATAGTTTAACACATAAAATACTTGTATTTTTAGATTTATAGACCATATATCTTTGTGTTTTACAAACAGTGACTGTTTTCTTTCTTCATTATTCTGTTGAAAATCTTTAGAAACAAGAAACAATATTTAAATTGCATCCAGCATAAAAATAAACAATATAGGTAATAAAGGTTTTGCATATACAAGTTCAGTAAAATTCTTTGATAATTATAATTTCATGTTCTTTTGAAGAATCTAAATGTGAAAAAATTAAATTTCTTACTAGGTAGGTATAAATAAGATCTTTCAGAAAAAAAATTAAAAGTATTTTATGTGCTAAACTATAGTAAATCGTTAGAACACATTTCAAGAATCATACCTATCACTAAAAAAATCAATTTATGTAGTCACTCTTTATTAAAATACTTAGAAATACTCTTCTTACTATTTATACGATATATTATTTTTATATTAGACGTAATTTTTACTTTAGTTAATGAATTGGTTGAAAAACTTTTTTAAAGTAACGAACACTTTTAAGTACGTTACCGAACGACCGATCGAGTTGCGTCTCCAAACAGAAACGTCGAAAAATATTATGGGCTCGATGTCATCGTAAAAATCGTATAAAAAGATCGTTTAATGGAATTTTTTGTTTCGGTCCATCACAGACGGGGAAAATGCGTCCCTTTCAGCGTTAGTGCCGAGAGAAACATATTCGTGTCGACGTGCATTTTTATGTAGCAATAACATTCGTCCTTTTTATATTCTCTGGTCGTTATTTCGTTATTGATTATGTTGTAATTCGTTTTAAAATTGGAGCAATTGTCGTAGAAATAGAAAATGATTCGTAATAATAATAATAATTTATTCGTTGTAATTACTATTACAAAAAAGTCAATACATTCAAAACGCACACTTAGATGTATATGACAAACAAAATAAATAACAACAAAGAGTACATTCTTATATACTTTGTAAATTTTTGAACATTTAAAAAAGCCTTTAATGTTTCAATTTTAGAAAACTCTGTGTGGACCAAAGCTCATGTGGGCATCGAATATAATGAAGCCGCAGACAGTTTAGATAAAGGTTGCTGTAAATTTAGCCATTTAGCCGAGGAAAACTTTACATTGAAAGATGCCATATGTATAGCCAAAGAAAGACAAAGAGCAAGGTGTAAACTCCAGTAGAAAGATTATACAACAACCTCTCAGTCCTGATACACAGCATTACACCCTGAGTTACATAAAAGCATGTGGTTTACTAGCTATAGTATTCCACATGAATATATTTCGATCATTAGTCGTCTTAAGTTTGGGCATGGGTGCTACCCAGCACACTTAGCAAAACTAAAAATTATTGATGACAATAAGTGTGCTACTTGCAACACAGAGAGCGACCTGGACCATATCATTTTTGATTGTAAGAGACATTATCAAGCTTGCCGGGAAGTCTATGATGATATAGCTGCACTAAATGTAGAAAGGCCATTTAATCTGCTACATGTGCTAACCCTGAAAAGGAAAGACGTATTAGACTGTCTAATAATTATTTTTAGTAATTCAGAAGAAAAAATTTAGCTTCGATCCCATATTTGTAATACCTCTGTTGAAAAATCCTGTCTATCAACGGCTCACTTTTGTTTGTGTGATAAAGCCACCTTAAAAAGCCTCTGGGCGTGAAAAGTCTTTTTGTCCAATCCTTCTGGCATCTTCAGTTATTTCTTTATTAGTTAGGGTCTGGCTGCATGGACAATATCCGCAATGGCATTTAAAAAAAGTCACATTTAGTCTATTGACTAAAAACTGTGATGTAGGGATAGGAAGTTCTACATTCCAGGATTGGACTCAAGTGAATAATGTAATTTGAACTTTGGCACAGTAATAACAGCATGCAATCTTCTGATGTACATATTATATCAATAGCTGTCTTCTCACACCTTGCTTTCAGTAACGATGTTTAAAACTTACGATGTATATAAATAAAAGCAGTTGCATCTGTGGTGAAAACTGTAGGCGACGTTGGAGGGCAGCTGGTATCTTTTGCAGGGCAAAAGCCCAGCTGCCCCGAGGTAAGGTACTTCGGAAAATGGGAACGGATTATTCGAAATGTAGTATAAGAAAAAATTTTGGTAAATAGCTATAATTTTTTGCAATTTTAGGTTAAATTGACGCCTTAATATTTGCAAATGTATATAATTCTAATGGAAAAATTGCCGTGCTGAATTGAAGCAGCTTTGCTAGACGTTATTTCTGAATATGTGAACTCTAAGTATTTGAGGGCTGATTTAGTACAATTTTAAAAATGATACAAGTGGGTTTATTATGAATATTTCAACATTGTCAATTTTAGTTCTGTAATTAGACTTGCACCTGTTGGATAAATAAACATGTTACAGTAATTTTTGAAATTCTCTAATTATTACCAATCATGCACCTTGTTATCATCGTAAGGTTGAGAAGTGTCAAGAAGGAACTGATATGTGTTATAAAGGAAATTTTGAATTATCTTGAAATGTGTGCATAGAAATACTAACACATTTGGCACAAGAAGCACTAAAGAGTGCATCATTGTAATTAATTAAATTAGCAAATTGTAATAGTGCCAAAATAGAAGAAAGTACATGAAATATATACCGAAATACACAGAAAGAAGAATATTTAGTGAATATTACCTTTTTAACCTGTAATATTTGCGTATACTGTACTACAAAATTATTTTGTCATAAGAAGATAATTTAGTTGCGATTCTATACAAGAAATGTTTCCACATGTTATGCTTAAAGGATGTGCAAATGATACTACCGGTGCCAAAGTGGCTGAATATTTTATGAGACAAATATTGCGATGTAAAATAGTAAAGCTTCAAAATCTTCCAATGCAGTTGAAAGTGTCGATTACTTTAGTACCGCAACATTTTTTAAAATCCAAGAAGTCATCTACAAAATCCAAACAAATATTTTACAACGTAATTGAACCCCAGTTAGTGTTATCCCGTGTTACCTTTTGAATTTTTATAAAAACTTCGTAAAGTAAGTAAAATTGTTATTCTTGACAGTACCCAACAACATCTAGTAGAACTTTTGGGTACTACTAGATGCGGTTACATAAGACTCACTATTTTGAAGTTACCAGAATCAAATTCACCAATGTAAATCGAAGTTATGTAACGGTTTTATATCGCTCAGCGATAGCAGATACAGTTGGCCTTGCAAGCATAATGTTGTGCTGCCATCTCGTGATCATTAATATAAAGTTTCATAACATCGAAATAAAAATTAAAATTTGTATAGTTATTAACTTAATTATTTTTTTTCTGTGAAAGAAAAATTGACAAATATATGAAAAATGTATATTTTAAAACATTTTTTTAATATTCGCTTTAAATTATTATCCAGTGAGGAGAGGACCATTGAATTGGAAGTTTCATGAAGGGAAGTCATCGTAATCTCAACAGTTGAAATAGGAAGAAAGGAGAGCAATTTTATATACATAATACACAAAATTCACACTATAAGGTTAGTTAATTAAATTATATAATAAATTGGGGGGGGGGGGGAATTATTGTAAAATATTTGGATGTAAAATAATCATGAGTAGTAATTTAAATTTCATAATAGTGTAAATAAAACTTTACATATAAATATTTATATTCTGTGAAGGAAATAAAACGACAATTTTGGCGCCCAACGTGGGGCCAAACTTGTCGTTTTATTTCTTCGCTTCAGCATACACACAAGAAAATCACAAGAACATCTTTATTTCAAACAAGATGGAAAACGGCTGATGACTAGTAATATTTAATTGCGTAAGAATTAAGCATAATTTTGTTTGGCTATGTATAAATTGGTCCAATCATTTTCCACAACATCTATTAATAATTCGGGTTAAAATTCTGGCCGGGTAAAGGTACTTCAATAAAACTAATGTCAAACTGTTATTGTTCATTTATTCAGTTAATGTTAAATATCACCATTCGCGATCACGTGCATCCCATTCAGGCGACTCAATTCGCTTTCTTCGTGTGTTCAAACAACAATCCAAGTCTATGAGAACAATAAATTAATTAAATCATCCGGCCGAAACACTCCAAGATAGATAGAGATCGCCCATAATTATACTCTGCGACTCCTAACTATTGTTATTTGTGAATCACGATTTATGATTTTTCTATTTCGATGCGTTCTGGCGATATCGTTCGTGCCTGTTAAGTACACGATATAAACATAAAGACTCACAGCACAATGGCTAAAACACGCCAATCGAAGCAATAAGATTTTTTTCCTTCATGCCGCTTTTACTCCTCTTGAATTGAAAGACTGACTGCACGGATGAAAAATCTGTTGCGTATAGCAATGTGTAACATTTAACCAGACATTAAGTTTTCACGGAGTGAAGTAAATATTATACGGTTGTGCGCAAATTATGGTCTTCCGGCGGCCAGAAAAATCAAAATCAAAGCTGATTTCGAACAACGGTGTTCACGCAATTATAATGTCAGGAGAGGAAACGAAACGGAATCGTATCAGAAGAGCAAAGGCGAGGAGGGCAAAGAAATGAGCAAATGTGATTTTGTAGTGAAGTAAATTGCGCGTCACCTCGGCACATTGGAGCGTTCGTGATTGGCAGTTTCCTTCCGCGAAAGATAGTCTCCACACACCTACACACGTCTATCTACATCTGATTATCCTCACTGATATACTCATTTTAAATAAAATAATTCTCTCTCGCTCTAGTCAGTCAGTCGGAACGAAAAAACTTGAAGACTTTTTTATAGAGTTTTGTATTCCATTCCCCGAGAGATGTTCAATTGAAACAAATATTTCGTCCATAAGAAATTAATAGGAAATTTATTTATAAATACATAATTAAGGCAGGTATCTTATTAATTAATTAAAGTTCTTGTGGCTGCTGAATGAAAAATTCTAGGAGAGCCTTTTACTTTCTTATACGTATAACGTAGTATAAGGAAGTATTGTGATGATGAAAATTTTCGACCTCAAGATTTTTGCAGATGTCCACGTTTTGAAGTCCCCTGATACCGAAAAAGTGTTTTTTAAAAAAATGTATGTGTGGCAACTTACACGCGTTGCCACAATTTCAAACCTATATTTTCGTATTTCTCATGCTTAATAAGCTGACTCGGTAAATGTATTCCATTTGTCTTTGAGGAGTTAGACGATGTTTCAAGAAATTGTGTATAATACGCCACTATTTGGGTTTATTCTGGACGTATGCACAGTCATATTTGTGGCAATCTAAACCGATATAGTTAACAGCGCCCTCTATAACAACATACAATGCTGCCAAATTTCTTTGATCGTGTGTCATTCTCGCATTATTTTTAGTGCCTGAAATAAAGTATTCTTTCGGTGCCTAGATACAAAACGTCTAAGTAGTGCACAAAACGGCCATGGTCGTATGACGAAAAGCATGCAGTTATAACAATCTTCATATTGTCTATTAAAAAGAAAATAATTTCTGGAAAAGAAGAGTTCATGAATATTATCAAGAAGTATGCAGTATTAGCCTCTCGAAAATGGACAGATATGAAGTTCTGTTTGAAAACTAACATCCAGAAAATGAAAAAAATTAAAAATAAATTATTAAAACTTATAATGCTAAATAATTTCCATTATTTAGCATTATAAGTTTTAATCATTTATTTTTAATTTTTTAAAAATAAAAAGAAATCTTACATACAGTTGTTAATTATGTTGTTATTAAGTTACTCGATATATTTGGTTCTTCTCTTTTTAATAGTTGAGATTCTTAAGGGAGATTTGGTGGGAGTTTCTGTATTAGAAGTCCCTTTTTGTAATAATACGATTTTTTAATATATGTATTTGCAATAGATTCAGTAATGGTTTTGATTTTATTTATGTGGTAACGCTTGAGTTAGAGAAGAAAACATGAGGTAAATAAAATAAACCAAGAGTGATAATGCTGTTAATACTAAAACTAGTTTCCATATCACATATTTAACATATTTTACCTTTTCATAACTTCTTATAACGAATTTCTGGTTTTTATACAGGGTTATTCACGCTATACGGCACGGAATATTGTGGCCAAAATACGTGACTTTCAAAAAGTTTCACTTTTGGGATATATGGGGGTCTATTATAGTTACTTTTTAAAATTATTTTTATATTATACAGGGTGTCCCATAAGCCCTAAAAGTATCAAAGTTGTGTTTTTTTAAATGGAACCCCCTGTATATTATTGTATTTTCGGATTCTCCGATCAAAATAAGTGTCTGTTTTAATAAGGTTTACAATACCTAAACCTTAAGGTTTTTTAAATAATTTGAATTTTGCCAAAATCTAACCTAATTTTCATGTTTCAAATACTTAAGAAGTATTTAAGTTATGTAAGCGAAATTTACAGCGAAGTGTAACAATATATCATATTTTATATCCCAATCATAATAAACTTGCCATCTTATACAGGGTGTCCAAAAATTAAAACTAATCAAATAAGAACTTTAAGTAGCTATAACTTGATTAATTTAAATAGAACGCCATATTTTTTAACTTACCAGGAAATGTACTTTTTAATTACCTATCGAATGGTATTAGGGTGTTCTATAGCTAAGTCTTCGCGTTTTTACAGAATACGCCAAATAATCGTTTTTTGTACCATTTGGTGTTTTTTAAATAAAAGTTCTAATGTATCTAGTTGCCTATGGTATTTAGAAATGTCAGATAATTTACAATTATAAGAATAATAATGACGAATATCGTTACAAATGTTCAGAAACTTGGAACGTTATTTATAATCTAACAGGCTATAACAGCAATAATGGTAATAACATATCAACGATAACATAAAACAGAAGCAAAATATTTATAACAGATGTTCGAAATGTCGACCGTCCATTTCCAGACACTTACATATTCTTTTTTCAAAACCACTGCTAACTCTGGACAGCATTTGCGGGGTTACAGTTTCAAAAGCGTCTCTTATGCGTATTTTTATATCGTGTGGTGTTGTCGGAGGCGTATTGTAGACAATTCCTTTTATGTATCCCCATAAAAAGAAATCTGGTGGAGTTAAGTCCGGGGATCTGGGGGGCCAATTTTGAAATCCATTTCTTCCAATCCACCTGTTTTGAAAGTTGGCATTTAAAAATTGCCGAACCTCGCGATGATAATGAGGCGGAGCTCCATCCAGTTGAAGCCACATGGTTGTTCTGATGTTTAAAGGGACTTCTTCTAATAATACTGGAAGTTGGTGTAAAAGAAAATCGAGAAACATCATACCATTTAAAGGTCCTTCAAAAAAATAGGGTCCAATTAAATATTGGCCCAGTATTCCACCCCACACATTAACGGACCACCTATTCTGATTTCTCATGACTCTGTATTCATGCGGATTCGAATCAGAATAATAATGGAAGTTGTGTCTATTCACGAGACCATTGTTATGAAAAATACATTCATCACTAAATAACACATTTTCAAAAAAGTTTTTATTTTCTGCCACTTTATCTAACACCCACATGCAAAATTCAGTTCGGTTGTCAAAATCATTTCCATAAAGTTCTTGGCAGAGCTGGATTTTATAAGGATGAAATCTGTGTTTTTTAAGAATTCTTGAAATACTTGCTTGACTAATGTTAGTATTTTCGGATATCTGATTTTGACTAACATTGGGATTTTCGATAACTGAACCAACTACCGTAAAAACATTTTCTTCATCTTCAGTGACAGGTTTTCTTGTAATGGGTTTTTTATAACTGACACTTCCACTTTCCTGAAACTGGTTTAATAATCTCTCAAAAACGGCTGGCTTAGGATGATTTCTTTCCGGAAAACTTTGAGCATAAACTCGAGAAGCCAATAAACAATTTTGATGACATTCTCCTAGGATAAAAATCATATCAATACGCTCTTCTTTTGGGTAAATCTTCATTTTGACTAAGCAACACCACAACAATATTCAAATAATAACGATCTAAACTTCCACAATTACAAAAAATAATACCACTATAGCAAAAACAGACTTTGCAGACTAAACTGACAGACTAAATGAATTTATGTGACATTTCTAAATACCATAGGCAACTAGATACATTAGAACTTTTATTTAAAAAACACCAAATGGTGCAAAAAACGATTTTTTGGCGTATTCTGTAAAAACGCGAAGACTTAGCTATAGAACACCCTAATACCATTCGATAGGTAATTAAAAAGTACATTTCCTGGTAAGTTAAAAAATATGGCGTTCTATTTAAATTAATCAAGTTATAGCCACTTAAAGTTCTTATTTGATTAATTTTAATTTTTGGACACCCTGTATAAGATGGCAAGTTTATTATGATTGGGATATAAAATATGATATATTGTTACACTTCGCTGTAAATTTCGCTTACATAACTTAAATACTTCTTAAGTATTTGAAACATGAAAATTAGGTTAGATTTTGGCAAAATTCAAATTATTTAAAAAACCTTAAGGTTTAGGTATTGTAAACCTTATTAAAACAGACACTTATTTTGATCGGAGAATCCGAAAATACAATAATATACAGGGGGTTCCATTTAAAAAAACACAACTTTGATACTTTTAGGGCTCTTGGAACACCCTGTATAATATGAAAATAATTTTAAAAAGTAACTATAATAGACCCCCATATATCCCAAAAGTGAAACTTTTTGAAAGTCACGTATTTTGGCCACAATATTCCGTGCCGTATAGCGTGAATAACCCTGTATATTAGACAAATTGCATATATGTATATCTATAATCATCTATAATTTATTTTCAAATAAGAATTTTCTTTAATTTAAAATAAATGTTCATATGCTATTCTATGCCTAATACCAAATAATTCAAAAATAATTTATTGGTTTATTAGTATATTTAAAAATACTTTTTTGCAAAACGGTCTGTAATACAAAAATCCAAATTAATAGCTATATCAAAATCCGAGATTGTGAAATTGAATAGAATCAAATTCTTAAACTGTTGTTGAAATTAGTTTGAGAATTTCAAAGAAAATGTTTCTGTTAACAAATTTATGAGAATGACAGCAAGCATACGTACACTCATGATATATAATATGCATGTTAAATTTGGCAACGCTGCTATTTACACAATGCAACAAATCAAATATTTATGGCGACTTAATAATGGACAAAGTATGTAAGTCAATAGTAGTGACTCCCTTTACACAAAAAGCTTGTAGGCCAACCATTGTGGTACAAGATGCCACAATACAAAGTCCCATCTAGATTCCTTCATATGGAGAGTATCTCACTTTTCTATAAATTTCTAACCTCTACAACGGATGGCATACATTACCTACTGCATTTAAACGAAAGTGTCACAATTGATGCTAATTCATGGCATGCCACAAATACGGCCAAACATGTATGTGTGTGTGTGTGTATGTGACCACGATAGCGGTCAAACCGCTGTAGACATTAATTCCAATTTTTCTATTTACGTGAATAATCTCCCTCGTGAGATCTGATTAGTTTTGCAGCAAAATCGATAGACCGGAAGTGGTGGTTTACTTCAGTGAAAAACTGGAATTTTGTCAATATTTCGTCAATTACTAAGTTTAAACAAATTTATAAAGAATTCAAATGTACTCAAAATTACATTTGAGAAAAATTGTATTAAAAAGCTTTTTCGAAATTCCTACCGGAAGTAGGTATTTTACTCTTATCTAAAAGCAGATTTTTGTGAATATTTTGCAAATCATGCTTTTTATACATGTACATTACCAGTATAAAAGTATTTAAAACGTAATTTTCAATACCTTTTGTATAAAAGAAATTCAAAATTTGGACCGGAAGTAACACTTTTACTCTTAGCAAGTAGATTTTTTTCAAATATCTTGCAAAGTATGCATCCTATAAAGATTTATGAAGAGTATATAAGTACTGAGAATGGAATTTTGAATGATTTTTGTATAAAAGTTCTTAAAATTCTATAATTTGAAGCGCCCATACGTATAAGAAAGTCGCGTGGTGGCCACACCTCATTTTTTTATTTATAAATAAACAACATCTATCAATAGAAACCGACACTTGTATCTGCCAATACAAATATAAGCAATCGTGCATTTCATTTCACCAGCACGTATTTACATCAAGGAGATCCACAATCACCAATTTATCTACTTTATTCCAAGAAATAGCAAAGACGCTGGACATGGGTGGAGAATTGGATGTAATATAGACAGATTTCTTCAAAGCCTTTGACAGTATTGACCACTCAATCCTGTTCCGAAGACTAAGCTATTTGGGCTAAAGATATTTAATTTGTTCCACCCACTAGCTTAGTGGTTGGTAGACTGGACCAGTATTTCTTCTCAGGTAACACTGGTTCTATCCTCATTTTGTAAGCGACTGAAGTTCTGCCACCTGTTGACGCAGAAAGTTACTATTGCAGTGGATTGTAGAAGATGGTTTGAGGTATAGTGCCAAATCCAAATTTTTCAGTTAACTAACTTTATTTAGGTAGAAAAAATAGGAGGCATTAGATATTGACTGAAAATTGTATATGTATAATTCAAACTGAGAGCGGCAAAGAAATATTGGACAAGAGTAGTTTGAGTACAGGTTTTAAAGAGATGTAATCTGTCCCACCTAATAGCTTAGTGGTTATAAGGCTTGACCAGTATTTCTTCTCAGGTAACACTGGTTCTATCCTCACAGCCCAGCACCGGTATCTTATTGAGGAAGACATATTTATATACACATGCAAGCTAAAAGAATTTGGATATAACTTTGGCACATGCCTTTCTCAAGGTTACCCCGAAGACGCCAGTAGGACAATATCGTGTCGGAAATTAATAATCCAATAAAAGTTGGAAATTGTCTAAACAATAATTTAAATGTTTCTCTTATTTAGTTTTTATGTAGCAAATGGCGAGAATAAATTATTATTAAATTGTCACCCCTTTCTATGTAACCCTTTTCCGCCGATATACCTTGCGGTTGCAGTCATCTCATAGATGGACGTGCTAAGAGAAGGAGGAAGATAGCTATGAATGTTTTTATTTGTTAGAGCGAGAAGGGCATATGTAATACATGTAACGAGAGATGATATGTCTACTTCAATCTAAGGAATACATTTTCTTTTTGCTATCTTTCCTTTTTTTCATAGTATGTTTATACAAAAAACGCCTGCAAGTACACGATATACAAAGCAACAGAAGTGACAACTTCACGACAATCAAACGTTTTGTTTTCTTTGAAGAAAATCTATCTATGTTCTAAATTATAACATTGCAATTGGTGTCCACGTAATGATATTATTCTATAAACTTAGTTTTACATTTTACTTCACATAATCGATGTGTAAGTAAACCATAAACGTGCCAACTTTCTGATAAATGCATTACGAACGCATGTATAACAATAAATACATCGTATAATTGTAATATTAGTGTCACGTGTACGGTTGATGTATGGAGAAATTAATGTTTCATTTTGATAAATTAATATCGTCGTACAACAGTTAAGATTACGGACTGTGTTGTGTTAGTATGTTTCAAAAGCTTAACGCACGACATTCCACACAAATCATACTGTATAAATGCATTGGGGCAATAAGGCAACACATAATCACTCAGTCCTTCAGAGTCACACTCTCTCAAACAGACGACAGTACATATGCATACACATCATATTTATTAGGGGGAGGTCGATCTTACGTTCTCTACGTTAAGTACCTACATACATCGAGCTATACACAATGTGTATGGCGCACGGAGAGAAATATTATATTCAACGGAATAGTAGGGAATAAACTTGTCGCTATACAATTCAATTGTTTCTCGTTAACCCTACACTATTCAATACAGTCGGACCAGATGAATGATCACCGTGTCTTGTCGTAAGACGTAACGCTCATTCGATTGGGGAATTGTAAGTGCACATTCATCGACATCACTGAGCACAATTCATACATATTTGATATATTTACGTGACAAATTATATGCATCCCCCTTTTTCTTGTTCTCTTCCGATTGGAAATGGTGCATTATATTATTTAATTTCGCCATCGATTGGTGAATATAAAAGAAGCTGTAATTAAGAGGTCCATTTGGATTAAAGAAAATCAATTTAGCTTTTAGGTACTCGGTAAGTTAGTTATGTATGACAAAGGACTGAAGCATTGAGTTGATCGGTGTAGTGTCACCAAAGACATAGTTTTGAGACGCTCAGAATACAGTGTGTGAAGTGATGTGATTTCCTATAGGGAAAAATATTTTAATGTAAGTTCCAGGAAAAAACCTATTCTTTACAAAACATTTTGATAGTATGGAAACTACTTTTAGTAAATAAAAAAACCCAGTAATCATTTAAGATAAGAAAACAGCTTGAAATTATGCCGAATTGTTTATTTTAAATATGACTGTTATATTACATTATTATATTTTATATATTATATAAATATAATATTTGGTATTGATAGCTTTAGTCGTTTGGTCACTATCGTGGTCACACGCACACAGCACAGACCAGACCAGACCAGACCAGACCAGACCAAACCTGACAGGCAGGCAGGCAGGCAGGCAGGCAGGCAGGTTTCAGGGGACTTCAAAAGGTAGACATCTGCAAAAATCTCGAAGTCGAATAGGTTTGTTATCACAATACTATTAATGTTTATATTAAGTATGACAAAGTACAATGTATTTCAAATATAAATAATACACTCCGCAAAAAAAATATGGAATCACCCTTTTATTTTTGAATTTTTTTTATTTTTCCAAAATTGTATGTTCTTTAACTAAGTAATACATAAACATATTGAAAATCAAACAAAATGCAAAGGAATAACCAAACACCGCCACATGATAAACATAATAATTGAAAAAGTAACACCAACGTAAAGAATTTAATTAACGAAAAGTTGAACTAATACTGAGTATTTCCGCCCGTGCTACGGTAGCCATCCGCCTAGGCAAAGACTCAATAAGTCCTCTGATGTAGTCTTGATCCATCTGGTTCCAGTCTTCAGTGAGCGCTACTTCTAGCTCTTCTAGCGATGTTGGTGGAACTTTTCTGTTTCGAAGTGCTCACCCAATATGGTCCCAGACATATGGTCTATTGGATTCATGTCCGGGCTTCTAGCTGGCCACTCCAAATCACGTAACACCTTATTTAGGTAATTTTGTACAATGTTGACGATATGGGGGCGAGCGTTATCATGCATGGTGATTCATATATGAAACATACCACAAAGAAATATTTTTACAAGTCTTGAAATTGAACATTTCAACAACTGCATGATGTACCATATTAGGGACCGAGATTATAACCGTATACGGGCAAAATCCCCACTACTGCCAGAGAAAGCGCGTTGATACCCACTACGCAAGTCGTAACACGCTTGAGTTGTGCTGCCTCCAGCATTGTACATTTTTACGATCAATTTTTATTAATCAATTTGTGGTGAAAGAAATATCAGTGTATGTATAGCACATTCGTTGCTCTTGTAATTGAAGGTAAGTTTGTCACATTACTTTCGTTTTACTGAATGGTAATAATTATTTTGAGTCATATATGGGACACTATGCATTAGGTTTTTGGTGGTACATCATGCATATGAGCATCATCGCCAAAATAAATTTTGTTGTTTTCAGATGGATCCAAAAATGTTTTACGGGAAAACTAAATATATTCGAAACATACCTGTTGATAACGAGAGTGATGTTCCCGACCTGTCGGAAGACGAAAATGACGTACCATATCGCATTCTTGCCCCTGAAAGTGAAGACGAAGATGCACTTTACGATGTTGATCAAGATGAGGATATAATAATACCCGAGACAGATGTAGAAACTGATGACACCGACGAAGACATTCCTCTAAGTGAACTAGCGGAAAAGATGAACCCAGGCACTTGGAATTTATACTCCATTCAGAAACATATAGATCAGCCCGCAAATATTATACTATAAGAAAGAAAATTACAAAATCTGGACCCGATAGGTGTGCAGTGTAGCCAAGGAATAGGATGGGATAACCTTGGAGATGAAAAGCAACAATTAGAGACAATCACAGGAGACAGTCTACCAATTGAAGCTTCAGCCAGAATGTTCTCGATACTAAGGATGAATCTAAACATGCATCGCCGCGAGGTAGACGTTGTCCACCTGCGTGCCATCTGAACCCACAGGACATAAAATAAATAAAAAACCAATGCAGAACATAGGATAATCATGTAAAGAAATTTAATGTGGTAACTCCGCCTACCTCGCGGCGACCTTTATATTCATCTTCAGTATGGAGGACATTCTGGCTGAAGCCCCAGTTGGTAGGCTGTCTCCTATAATTGTGTCTGGTTGTTGCTTTCGATCTCCAAAGTTATCCCATCCTATTCCTTGTCTATACTGCACTGATGAGAACCAAGTAGTTTAAAACAGGTGTCTGCAGTTGCATTTTGAATGGAGTTATCCTATTAAATTTGTATACATGATTAATCAGTTCCGCATTGATTTTTTCTTTATTATATACACCGTGTTTCATGTAACTAGCACATTAGAAGTTTTTGTGCTTACAACGCGAATTTTTTCCAGAAGTTTTGCCTTCTCACATAATTGACCGCAATCTTTCAAGTTAAAATATTTTTAAACTCGTGCAACTTCCGGTTACACCGGAAGTAGGCGCCATCTTTGTTATTTTAAATGTGACACCCTGTATTTTATTCGAGTTTTGAATTGCTTATTTAAATAGAAGAACAGAGATACCGGGTTGGATTATGTCAAAGTCAACCGTTTCGGAGTTATTCAACTGTTTTCCATTTTAAGTGCACTTGAACGTAAATTTTAAAAGTTCTTTATCTGAGACATGAAAAAAGATAAACAATTGAAATTTGTTCCTGAGATAGTCAAAGTATTGTCCTATTCGAATATCACCAGGTTTTGCAATAATATTACACAGGGTGTTCTCTAATTAATTTACAATTATACACATTTCAAATGCAAGAAACTCAATTTTTTCAAATGAAACACCCTGTATATTTTCGCCTTTTCTGAAGCAGAAAAAAATTGTCTTTCGATCCACTATTACATTCCCTATACCTATCTCTAGAGGTTTTTGAGTTATTGGGGAGATCAGCCTGAAGGCCCGATATTTTACCAAATAAAACTGAAAAAATAATAGATTAAATATAGGAGGAGTGGATTAATAGTCATTTGTAAGCATGTTATGGGCATGGAAAAAAGTCTTCTAGTTCAAAACCAAAAATTTATTAATTGCGAAAACATTTTTGATCTCACGGTATAAGTCAAACAAAGAAAACAAAAACAAATCTAAAACCAAATCACAGCAAGTGCGCAATATGTCCACCGCCTACTTCAATGCATTTATTTAACCTTGTTTGGAGCTGGTCAGTCGTTGCACGTTCAATCATTTGAACTTCAATTTGGTCAAATGCTCTTCGCACCCTATCCTCTAGTTCTTGCCTGGAGTTAACTGGTGTTGCATAGACCTCTTTTTTTACGTAACTCCATAAAAAAGTCATTTGGAGTTAAATCCGGAGATCTAGCAGGCCAAAGACATGGTCCATTTGGATCAATCCACCTATCCTCAAATAGCTGGGTCAACTCTTGATATACAGCATGAGTAGAGTGAGCTGGAGCTCCATCCAGTTGAAACCAATAATAGTTTTGGTGTGGCATGTCATTGACTATGTTTGCCACCACTTCCCTAATGATTCGCAAATATCTTTCGGACGTTAGCCTTTCATCATAAATATGATAAAATACCCTTCCCCACCCTATTATGGCGAATACATTAAAACTAAATTGATATTGAAAATGGCTTACTCGTGAAAAGTTTGGATTTTCATCTGCCCAAAAATGACAATTTTTATTATTTACAACGCCTTGCCTGGTAAACTTGGATTCATCCGACCATAAAATCTTTCGTAACATGTCCGGATCTTCCTGTTTACGAATAGTTAGCCA
This sequence comes from Amphimallon solstitiale, assembly GCA_963170755.1. Taxonomy (NCBI): domain Eukaryota; kingdom Metazoa; phylum Arthropoda; class Insecta; order Coleoptera; family Scarabaeidae; genus Amphimallon; species Amphimallon solstitiale. Next base: position 135,835,558 of record OY720679.1, read on the forward strand.
CTCACAAAAATCAATTCTTCTCTGAGCGTCTCCATTTCTCAGTTCGTGGACTTTCCTTTGTGCATATGGGTGCCATTTGTTCTTTGCTAGCACGCATTGAATTGACGTCATACTAATATCTAAATCCACCTTTGCTTTACGTATCAAAGCATGGGGATGAGCTGTGAAATATCCCAGAATATTAATTTCGTTGTTTTCTTCACCTGTTACTGGCTTAGTACAATTTCTTTTTGTGTTCATATTCCAATGTCACAAAAAATGTGTTTCAATTTTTGCAAATTTGAATCGATTCATCGGAGGCAAATTAGGGAATCTCTGATTGAACACACGGCAAGTTCTACTTATTATGCAATTACATTCTCCGTGTATGTAAAATAAATTAAGGATACTTTCATTTGGATAATTATTATTATAGCCTTCCATTATGCACTAATCAAATCATTCAGTAAAGTACAAAAAATATCCAAGCATCAAATTAATAACACTGACAGCGAACGAAATTTTGACAACTAAACATTTTGTTACTTCCAAGGCATTCTTGAAATTGTGTATGATAAATGGCAAAATATCGGGCCTTCAGGCTGATCTCCCCAATAACTCAAGAACCTCTAGAGATAGGTATAGGGAATGTAATAGTGGATCGAAAGACAATTTTTCTCTGCTTCAGAAAAGGCGAAAATATACAGGGTGTTTCATTTGAAAAAATTGAGTTTCTTGCATTTGAAATGTGTATAATTGTAAAATAATTAGAGAACACCCTGTGTAATATTATTGCAAAACCTGGTGATATTCGAATAGGACAATACTTTGACTATCTCAGGAACAAATTTCAATTGTTTATCTTTTTTCATGTCTCAGATAAAGAACTTTTAAAATTTACGTTCAAGTGCCCTAAAAATGGAAAACAGTTGAATAACTCCGAAACGGTTGACTTTGACATAAACCAACCCGGTATCTCTGTTCTTCTATTTAAATAAGCAATTCAAATCTCGAATAAAATACAGGGTGTCACATTTACAATAACAAAGATGGCGCCTACTTCCGGTGCAACCGGAAGATGCACGAGTTTAAAAATATTTTAACTTGAAAGATTGCGGTCAATTATGTGAGAAGGCAAAACTTCTGGAAAAAATTCGCGTTGTAAGCACAAAAACTTCTAATGTGCTAGTTACATGAAACACGGTGTATATGTATGCAAAACAATCATATATGCAGATGACACCTCGACCTTAGCACGGGGGAGTTCCGAGAGAACCGAAACTGTACTGAAAACGGCTTTCTTATATAAGAAAGTCGTGTGGTGCCCACACCTCTTACATTATATCTGAATTCTACAAGAAATTCTTTTATTATAGCGCTATAATGCCCGTTTGTGTTTCCCTATTATATCTACGCAATAAAATAAACGGATCCACACGAAATCTGAAAATAATAATCATACTAACGACGTCAATCATAATAGAGCGATGACAGTCATGTATATCGCAAAGCTGCCAAAGCGAACAAATATTGACACGTTATTGTCGTCAATCGTGGTGGCAGGCTTATAACTAGCAGAGGCGAGAAGAGAGAATCTAGACACACAAGCTCAGACTCATACAGACACACACACACACACATATATATATAAAGCCAAACTGATGGGGGAGATTCATAAAATAAATTCATGCAGGCACGGAATCGAATTGCGAATAGGTTATTGAAGTTAAACTATTTAATTTCAGCTCTGTGGATCCCCAGGGCTCGAGTGCCCGGGTACGACTCCCACAGGAGAGGCCATATTTCATTAAACACTTGCACTGGAGTCCTATATGTGTGTGTACGTGTCTGTGTGTGTGTATGTATGGTGCATAACCGGGGATACAAGTTATACAAGGCGTCAAATAATCGTCACACCTAAAAAAATCTAAATTGAATCGGCGATTGTGCTATTATGCTATTAGAGGGCGCGACCCTTCTGCTATTAATACAACAAGAAAACGCATTCAATTCGCGATCAAGTATGTATGAACACTTATGATTACTTGCGAGGGGATTATGATTATTATTTCATTATGTTACGTGTTACGCACTGACGTTAAGATAATTCTTAACGACGGGGTTCCCCTCTTCAAGTAGTAGATATTATTGATGCTAGTTTGTTAATTGTACATGCTCTGACGTGAAATTGTTGTAATTTATATTAACCCTTAACCGCCCAGGTCTCAAAATCCGGACATTCGTACCCGGGACCGGTCACTGAGACCGCAACATTTCTTGTAGAAATACAGGGTTTTTCACCTAACCCGTTCGTTAGAACTTGTCTATGTTAACGCCTTAGGACAGTTTTGAAAATTTGTAGCACGTAATGTTGATACTTGGTCTGTTAATATAAAATATTTACACTCATTAACCACTTTTGGTTATGCAGGAAGTCATAGACAACTTTGATTTTTAAAATGGAATGTTATGTTTTTTATTGCTTTTTTAGATTCCTTGTAGAGTGCTGTAACACATTTAATTAGGTTTTATTTTGTGAATAATTAACCGTTTTTGAATTATTTTGATTTTTGTCAATTTTTTTGTTTTTTCAATGCACTTTTTAAAACCACATATCTAAGGCTTATTTGAATAGAATTACGTCATATTTCTACTGCAAACAGGGAAAGGTATAAGATTATGAGTAATGTCTAGATATTTAATAAATCTCATACAAGGTGTTCGAAATTTATCGATTATTTGTGTAATCTTAAATTTAAGAAAAATCGGTATTTTTAAATGGAATAGCCAGTAGATAAGCACGTCCTAGTAAGTAGATGAATATCTTGCATCATACAGATATAGGTTTTCCTATGCCTATCTCTCACAGTTTTAGAGATATTAATGATTATTTTCTAAATTGAGCATTATTAGCAGTAAACTGTGAAAAAAAATCTAAATTGTTTTGGAATTACACCAATTGTTTTTGATCCATCAAACCTTGTGTGAGAAGGTTAAAAAAGAAAATAAATATCAAAACTTGGAATGGCTTTAATATCATATGAGATAACAAAAATAACCATAACAATCTAAAATGTGAATAAAATCAACTTATTAAAGACAAATAATGCGTTCAGAATGATATTCAGAAATGTTCAAAATGATCTCCGTTCCGTTCTAAACAAATCATAATTCTTCTTCTTAACTCTGTTGTAGTTGCTTTTCTTACTTGCTCATCGTTCAAGTTTCGAAAACCGTCTCTTACTCTAGCTATAAGCTGTTCTTTGTTTTGCACGGGAGACGAATAAACCTCATTTTTTATTTGACCCCATAAATAAAAATCAAGGGGAGTCAAATCGGGGGATCTAGGTGGCCATAACGAGGGTCCATTGCGGCCAATCCACCTATTCTCAAAGATATTTGTTAATTCCCGATATATCTCATGTGAGGAGTGAGCGGGTGCTCCATCCATTTGAAACCAACATTGTCGTATGAGATTGTGTGGTAGGTTATTCAAAAATTGCAGTACTACTTCTCTTAACAACTGTAGATACCGGACGCTCGTTAAATTCTCATTATAAATTTCGTATTCAACGCGGTTATTTACAATCATTGCAAAAACGTTGACGCTGAAAGTGTCTTGAAAATTTGCTTCTCTAATGCCATGTGGATTTTGTTGTGCCCAATGATGACAATTTCTTCTATTAACTATTCCTTCACGATTTAATTTCGATTCATCTGTCCAGATATTTTTTTATAAAAAAAATAAGGATCTTCTTGTGTTTTAGTTATAATAAACTCGCAAAACTCAATTCTTCTATCTTAGTCTCCCGGACGAAAAGCCTGAACAGTTTGAAATGAATAAGGGTGCATCTTATTTTTCTTTAAAATCCTATGTATAGATGTACATGATATGCCTACATTTGCAGATGCCGCCGGTATAGAACTGGTTGGATGTGCATGAAAATATCCCAAAACAACGATTTCATTTCCATCGTCGCCCGTAATCGGTTTTGGAACTGTCTTCTTGACTTGAATACCAAAACGAATGAAACTTGACTCTATTCGTTTAAATTTAATTTTATTCATTGCTGGTAAATGTGGGTATCTTTCATTAAAAAGTCGACATGTTCTATCAATTATTTGAAGAGATTCACCATGAATGTAGAATAAATTTAAAATATCTCTATTAGAATAATTATTGAATTCGTCTTGCATATTTGTGAACAACTGAAAACCAGTTAGAAACGAAATGAACTATCTTTCAATTTTGACAGACCGAATTCACTTTTCAAGGCTTACTACTACGATTTTTCTTGACAATGCTCAATTTAGAAAATAATCATTAATATCTCTAAAACTATGAGAGATAGGCATAGGGAAACCTATATCTGTATGATGCAAAATATTCATCTACTTACTAGGGCGTGCTCACCTACAGGCTATTCCATTAAAAAAAAAAACCGATTTTTCTTAATCTTAAGATTACATAAATAATCGATAAATTTCGAACACCCTGTATGAGATTTATTAAATATTTCGACATTACTCATAATCTTATACCTTTCCCTGTTTGCAGTAGAAATATGACGTAATTCTATTCAAATAAGCCTTAGATATGTGGTTTTAAAAAGTGCATTGAAAAAACAAAAAATTTGACAAAAATCAAAATATGTAATTCAATAACGGTTACTTATTCACAAAATAAAACCTAATTAAATGTATTACAGCACTCTACAAGTAATCTAAAAAAGCAATAAAAAATATAACATTCCATTTAAAAAATCAAAGTTGGCTATGACTTCCTGCATAATCAAAAGTGGTTAATGAGTGTAAATATTTTATATTAACAGACCAAGTATCAACATTACGTGCTACAAATTTTCAAAACTGTCCTAAAACATAGAAAAGTTCTAACGAACGGGTTAGGTGAAAAACCCAGTATACGAAGTTTAAATTATTACTTATGTGCTGTAAGTAGCTTAAACTATTTATTAGGGTTGGTATAAGTAATTAAACGACATAAAACCTTTGGATTTTTTTTTATTTGTCACAAAATAATTTGTTTTACGAAGCTAACATTTATTTGCTAATTTACAACAGATCTAAATAAAAGTCGCTCACATAAAAACTGGTATGGAAAAAAGACTAAAGCTGATTCTACTACTACTCTTAGTTAAAGGGTCAAAATAATTAAAAATCATAAACTCGAAAAAAAAATTGCATTGTCAAAAAATATATGAAATCATATCTTGTAGTGTTTGGATTGTCTTATAAGAATTATATAAAACAAATGCGTTATTAGCACGTATATCAAAAAGGAACCATGGGCCAACATCTAGTAGGACCTCCAGTTGAATAATTGGAACATTTTTGATCTATTGAATCAACCCTTCCTCTTTCCCTTTTGTAGTAAGTGATTATTTCCGGTTTTCCGCTTTCTTCATCAACAGATTTGGTGTGATGCATCAATAAAACAAGCACAACTGCTTTATTCTTTTTTGGGACGTATGACACTAACGTGACTTTATTGGTAAATCCAGAAGGACATGTGTTAACATCTCTAGATTTTAACGACAAAAATTTATTAGGAACCTCTCTTTTCTTCTTTTTTTCCGACGTAAGTCAGACCTCTGTCCTGTAATAAGTTTACAAGTTCTATGGAAGCAAACCAATTATCTGCCGTAATGTTTTTGTTACTTTTTTCAAGTGGTTTACAAAGACGCAATACGGCGTCAGTAGGTTTTGAATATTTTCTTTCCTCGGGCAACAATGTTTCACCATCTGAATTGCCGGTATATGTGTATACCACATCAGTAACACACATCAACTTTACACCATATTTTGCTGGTTTGTTTGGCATGTACATTTTGAATTTTACACTTCCGCGGAAACTAGCAAGTATTTCATCTACGCAAGCCGCACTTCCCAGCTGACTGTTAATTATCAGCAAATTGAAAATTTTAGAAATCGCCGTTGCAAGATCACTATTTTTTCTTTCTTCTCTGACTTTGGGATTCTCAAATCAAAGATGCGAAAGTAAGCACCGAATCGACTCTTTGCCATAACACACCTGAATATATCTCTGCCTGTTCCATCTGTAGCAAAGATAAATCTGTAGTCTTCACGCTTTGATTTGAAAACAGCACTAAATAATAGCAGTCCAATAAAGACCCTTAACACCACTACATTGACATCTTGCATTTGAAATTGTACTTTGTATTAAATTCTTTCTCTAGCCAATCTTTCATTTATTCAAACTAACACTCGTTGCAGTATATGGTCGTCAAATAAAAAATTCCACGCGGTTAACGGATCTGCCGTGTCATTTCTAGGTCGAGCCGTTCCTTGTAGTCCTGGTAACTGAACAATTATATTATGCTGCTTTGTTCTTGAGATGACCATCGAAATCTATTTTTACCAAAGTAGTTTTTCCTTGGGTGGGTTTCGTCCTCGTAAACATCAACTTCACTGACTGTGTCGCTTTCATTTAGAGATTCGTCTATCACTTCATCTTCACTGTGTTCACTTGTTGATAATTCAGATAATGAATCGTGTTCGTTTTCTTCATGTTCATTTTCCAAACAATCTAAATTTATATCACTTGCTTCATCATCTTCAAACCATTGCATAACAGTTTTTTCAAAATTTGAATCTCTGTATCTCACTGTTCGCTTTTGTGCCATTTTATAATCTTGAATAATAACAGACTAAACGTCTAAACAGGTGAACGTCTTGCAGAAAACTGATTTCAAAATTATGAAAATATGGAGTGGTTATTATAATATGAGAGGGGGTAGCAAATGATGAGCAGTGATTAGTCTAAACGGGTTATGCAGCGATAGTGGAGGAGGTTGGGTTGGAAAATTTTCAGGAGAAAGCGAAGTTATGGGTATTTCGACAAAGAGTAGATTTTATGCAAATTTAAGCTGTTAAGGGCTTAGAAATTCAAGTAACGAGGGAATAATATGAAATCCAGCACAGTAGGATATTAATTTTGTCGTATTGTGCTTTGAAACATTTTTAACCTACATGAATATAGATTGCTGAACAGGGCTATCCACTTATCCATGATATGTGGCCTACCCATTTAAGGCCAGTGTTAAGTTTTAACCCCAAACATTTTGCATACGAATCATGTTCACTCTGAATTGTAAGAATTTCTTTCTTATCTTGTTCTGATTTAGTCCATTAGCATTGTGCTATAATTTTATATTCTTCTATGTACTTTCACAGTGTATTTCTTCTTCAAATATTCAAATTTAGTATTAAAGTCAGTCGCGGCTGCTACTAAAGGGCACACGGGCACGGCCCATCCAACCACCAAAATAAACACATAAAGAAATTCGCGTGTAATTCAGTGTATTATTTTATTTTATTACTTTTACGTATTTTTATAACGATGGTATCAAAGCTTCCTTCCGCACCACGCACACTAGCCAAAGTTCAAAACTATGTTCCGGGGCACGATTTCAGATGTACCTCTTTCGAGTATGAATCGGCTCGCACCGCTAATCTTCGCCATATGCGCTTATAACTTCGGTTTGAGGCACAAATTTGCCATAACTCCAGTTAACGTCTTGCATGCATTGCGAGTGCATGTTTTCATTGCGTTACCTTGTGTGTGTGATTTCAAAGCCTTGAAATTTTTATTATTAATGATGGAAGTTAATTGTGTGCAAGATATTTTAAAAAACCCGCTATCATTTGAGGAAAAACTTTTAATTAAGAAGAAAGGAAGACCTATTCCAGAACTTCAAATAAGCTACACTTCTACAAGTAAATCTCGAACTACTTGAGTATTCAATAAAAATATATATGAAAAATATGAGTGGATGTGCGAATGTTCACTAACAAATAAACTAATTTGTTTTATCTGCTTAATTTTTAAGAAAGAGTGCGTGGAATAAACAAGGGTTGAATGATTTTAGGCATATCGCAGAGAGGACAAACTAACGCGAAAATTTCGTTTCTCACATGAATGCATGCGTGGATTTTAGTGTTCTAGGCAAAGTGGACGCACGTGTACAGTTAGACAGTGTTTATTTGCGACATAAAATTAAGAACAACGAAGATGTGGAAAAAAATCGTCATATTTTGCGCCGGTTAATTATGTGTATAAAATGTTGCGGAACTTTTGAACTGGCGTTACGAGGTCTCATGATGAGACATTGGCGTCGGAAAATTCAGATATTTATGTAGGCTTAATCAACTTTGCAGCTGAATTAGAAGCTGTGCTTGCAATACATAAGAAAGGTTCACAATTGTTTAGAGACGCCTCAAAAACTGCAATGTTGCAAATTTACAAGCAGGAAATATTAAAAGAAATTAAATCTACAAATTTCATTGCTTTAGAGGCAGATGAAACTACAGACACCTTTAATAATCAGCAATTAATTTTTATTATTCGATATGTGTTTAATGGACAAATTTTTGAACGCTTTTGGTCTTTTTTTTAAGCCGCGTAGACATAATGCAGAAGTATTAACAAAAACATTGCTGAATGAATTGCAAATAATTTTAAATTCTCCTTCTGGGTCTGATAACAATAAACTAATCGCTCAAAGTTACGATGAGGTGGATTCAATTACTATTAGTGAAGCAAGTGGTTGATTGAAACATTTGAATTGCTCGGAATTTCTCTACTTGTTTAAAATATTTCATTTCATCATGTCACATGTTGAAATATTATTCAATCAGACTAGAATGCGCGAGATTGACAGTGCTCAACAGCAAAAGGCAATTGAACAATTCGAACATCAAATTATTCACATTAGAAATTTAAGAATTTCTCCTGACAATGACAATCAAGAACGCAACAATGAAGAACCTGCAAGGAAAAGACAAAAAACGACAAAGAACGTATGTGACACTATTTTAAGCCAAATTAGCGACCGATTTGATTCTAGGGATCACTTGCAGCAAAATTATTTGATTTTCAAAATATATTATAGTCATTCATTACCACAAAAACATTTTGATGAAACTGTGAAATCTTATCGTATGTTGGCAGTGTAAAATTGTGAACTTTCAGCAATTTATGGACGCGATGACATGTGTGACGTAGGTGGTGTTTTGCCACTTTTAGTGTTCATAGCAAACAACAACCTAAAAAGGGTTTTGACGGAAACATACAAACTGTTGGATATTATTTGTACAACGCCCATGTCGACAACAGAATGTGAACGATATTTTTCCACCTTCAAACGCATTAAAACTTTTCTGAGTAGCACAATGTCAGAAGATCGACTGAACGCTTTGGCGGTCCTATCAATAAAACGGAAGTTCATCCAGTCTATTCCGTATTTTAACAACAAAGTCATAGACGTCTTTTCCAGCATCAAAACTAGGAAAATGAATTTTATGTACAAAAAATAGATAAAAAAAAAATTTTGCGCCCACCCTCTTTCATAACTCACGAGCGGCCACTGATTAAAATGTCTTATTTATTCGAATATTCCAATAAATTAAATTCCATAAAATCGTACATACATGAACCTTGATCAATTTCAATTCGTTTATCGTTTCCCCGGCAGGGCGAACACCGGAAGACACATCAGCTACCAAATGATGTCAAAAGGGCCCTCCGATTTACATCACATATATTATGACATGTAGCTACGGATGTAGTACAGTATCGGAAATATCGGGGTTCAAACATGTCCAAACACCATCTCCTCTCGTCTCAGTACAGAAGGCGATCGCATCGGTTCAGTGTTCCATAAATCGTAGCAACTCATAACGAGAATTTCCGGTGACGGAGCGGAAGTGTTCCTCGGCCGATTAGGCACTCTTCATTTGATATTTGACTGGCGGTGGTGGGTTTGCGATCGTGATAGTAAGAGCAAGTGAAATGATCGTTAATCAATCACGGTCGAAAACGGTTTATTATGAGTCCGACATGGATGGACGTTTGTTATATGTATGTATGTTCAAATTTAATATCACGCGCGTACGTAGTGTATGGTGTAGTTACGGGCATGCAATCGGAATAATAAATGCTCGCGTTTGTGTGTATTTAGAAGTAGTACGCGGCAGAGAGCGTGTCCTCCACATATTTTATTTATATTGGCGCAATTGTATGGGAAAACAATTTTGTAAATGTGACGGAAAAAATGTGTTCTGGTAAACGTGCGTATAACGGAATAAACTATGAAGGTTTTAAATATTTATTCAATGCTATACTTCTCTGATTTGTAGACAAACGTGCTTACATCGAATGTCATAAAAAAATGTAATATAAAATGTATAAGGTACATATTCTATACGAGTATTTTTCAACATGTTGACTGAAAGGCCATTGAGAAAATATAATACTAATTTAAAATAATTCCATTGATTTAAAAGTGTTTCTGTGTTCTAAATCATAAACGAAAATTAAGTTCCACTAGAAACAAAAAAAAAATGAGGTGTGGCCACCACACGACTTTCTTATACGTATGAAAGTGTTACTTCCGGTCCGAATTTTGAAATTTCATTTATACAAAAAATATTCCGTATCCAACTCTAAATACTTTTGTACTCTTGATAAATATATATAGAATGCATAACTTACGACATATTTGCAAAAAATCGCTATTCGATAGGAGTAAAAGTGGTACTTCCGGTCTGAATTTTGAAATTTTTTTTATATAAAAGATATTGAAAATTATGTTCTAAATACTTTTATACTCGTAACGAACTTGTCTTAAAAGCATGACTTGCGAGATATTCGCAAAAAACTGATTTTCGATAAGAGTAAAAGACCTACTTCCGGTAGGAATTTCAAAAAACTTTTTTAAGACAATTTGTTTCAAACTTAATTCTAAGTATATATGAATTCTTTATAAATTTGTTTAAACTTAGTAATTGACGAAATAAAATTTCGATTTTTTCACTGAAGTAAACTCTTACTTCCGGTGTGCCGATTTTGCTCAAAATCTAATCAGTTCTCAAGAGGCAGATTACACACGTAAATACAAAATTTGGAATTGATATCTACAGCGGTTTGACCGCTATCGTGGTCACAGACACACACACACACAGACAGACAGACACACACACACAGAGACATTTTTTAAAAAACACTTTTTTGGTATCAGGGGACCTCAAAACGTGGACATCTGCAAAAATCTCAAGGTCGAAAATTTTCATCATCACAATACTTCCTTATACTACGTATAAGAAAGTAAAATGTAATAAAAAATGTATAAGGTACATATTCCATACGAGTATTTTTCAACATGTTGACTGAAAGGCCATTGAGAAAATATAATACTAATTTAAAATAATTCCATTGATTTAAAAGTGTTTCTGTGTTCTAAATGATAAACGAAAATTAAATTTCACTAGAAACAAAACAAAAAAATGAGGTGTGGCCACCACACGACTTTCTTATACGTATGAAAGTGTTACTTCCGGTCCGAATTTTGAAATTTCATTTATACAAAAAATATTCCAAATCCAACTCTAAATACTTTTGTACTCTTCATAAATGTGCTGCATAATTTACGACATATTTGCAAAAAATTGTTATTCGTTAAGACTAAAAGTAATACTTCCGGTCCGAATTTTGAAATTTTTTTTATATAAAATATATTGGAAATTAAGTTCTAAATACTTATGAATTCTTTATAAATTAGTCTAAACTTAGTAATTGACGAAATATTTGCAAATTTCGATTTTTTCACTGAAGTAAACTACTACTTCCGGTCTGCCGATTTTACTCAAAATCTAATCAGTTCTCAAGAGGGAGATTATATTCGTAAATACAAAATTGGGAATTGATATGTCCAGCGGTTTGACCGCTATCGTGGTCACACACACACAGAGAGAGAGACACACAGACATTTTTTAAAAACCACTTTTTCGGTATCAGGGGACTTAAAAACGTGTACATCTGCAAAAATTTCGAGGTCGAAAATTTTCATCATCACAATACTTCCTTATACTACGTATAAGAAAGTAAAATTGATATAAGAAGTTTCTTGGAAATTAAAAATGTCATCAAGGTATCTGAAGTCAGTACGTGACGTAACTATTATATGTACAGGTTTCTATAACAACAGTGGAGTTATTTAGGTAATATCCTGAGGTTGCACAACCTGTAGATTTAACACAAACGACTTCTGTATTTTGTGCCATAAAATCAAGTGTGTAAAGTTAGCCCCCCTTTTTTCGAATATCGGAAATCAAACGGTTGTTCCAAGTTGTTCTAGGTTTGTTCCAAATTGTTCCAAAGTATTCCAAAAAAAAGTCAAATTGGACGACATAATTTAAAAAAAAGATTTTTTCACCCAGCCCCTTTTTTCGGAAATTGAAATTCTGCAGATTATTTTAGAATGTTCTAAACATTGTTCCAAAGAGTCTCGAAAAAAAAATTCAAAATTGGTCGAGATAATCGGGAAAAATGAGTTTTTGCCAACCCCCCTTTTTTTGAAAATTGTAATCCTGACGATTGTTCTAGGTTGCTCTACGTTTGTTCTAAATTGTTCCAGAGTTTTTCAAAGAAAAAATCAAATTCAGACGAGAAAATGGGGAAAACGAAAGCCAAAAGTATGAGGTCAGACCCAGTTTTTGCATAAATTAAATTTTTTACAGTTCTAGGTTTGTTCTAAACATTATTCTAATACATCAGAACCGTATCTATTATATATTAAAAGATATTGCAAAAAAACTATATCCAATAGTGTGAAAATCGAAATTCTGACGGTTGTTCCAGGTTGTTCTATGTTTATTCTAAATTGTTCCAAAGAATTTCAAGGAAAAAATCGAAATTGGCCGAGATAAAAGGAAAAAACGATTTTACAATGGGTGGAATGACTTGCACTTTCCGAACGTTACTGTCTTGAAGGAAGTTTTTGTATGATATGCAGTTCTATTACCATACTCTATTGTGGTTTGTAATAAACATCTAATATAAGCAGTAAATATATATTTTCCCAAGAAATATAATGATCATTTATTACAAAACGATATTGTGACCAAATGCTGATCAACTATTCTGAAGAAAAAATCAAAACCGGCTGAGATAATAGGAAAAAAACAATATTTTTCCAGTCCCCTTTTCTTAGAAATCGAAATTCTGGCGATTCCAAAGTAAAGTCTGAAATCAGGCTCCCTTGGTTATTTTATTTTGTGACTAAGGCTAGACACTTTTTCTTTTCATGGTTTTCCTTCCGTGAATACAAACACGTGTCGGTATTATTACCGCGTATGCTTATTTTTTGTAGCCCCCGTTTCGTAAACGTGTTGAAATAACATAAGTATGTTGTCTAGTTTTCTCGCTAAAACGATTGTAAAGCCACTATTATTTTATTAGGAAAAAATATTATATATTTCGATAAATATAAGATAGTAGATTTGGGAAAGGATGTTGTTTAACAGTACCAAATTGACAAAAAAAAAATATTATTTTTGTCAAAGTTATTAAAGCATACGAAAGAATGTCTTAACTATTATAGAATATAATATAAAATAATTTCATAAATAAATTTTACACAAAGAAAATGTACATTATATAACTCAGAAACAATTAAAAATCCACTGATATAAATTCATGTGAATTTAACGGACTATCATTAAATGTAAGAAAAAGCATAGCATTCTACTTAAAGAAAAAGATTGGGTATACAACGTACTTTTGTAAATTGTTACCTATTTTGGTTTAAATTTTGAGAAAAAATATCAAGAACAAATACAGCAACCCAATATTGTTTAGAACAATGTTAGAAGAAACTGGAACAGGCGTCCAAATTTCAATTTTCGCGACAGTGGTCTGGGTAGAAATAGTTTTTTCCTATTATCTCTGCCGATTATGATTTTCTCTGTAAAATACTTTGGAACAATTTAGAACAAACCTCGAACAACAATCGTCAAAATTTAGATTTTCCAAAAAAGGGCTAACTTCTCACTTTTGGATATAGTTTCTTTGCAATACGCTTTGATATTTAACCCTTTGCCTCGACGAACTCACAATTGTGACTTCCTTATTTATTATCTACATAAGAGCTACAGATGCTTCACACTCGATTGACTCCCGATTCGTATGATTGTGAGGTCTGCTAGGAACACGTGGTCAGCGATTTTACCGGTTGTTTCTTGTTCAGTAATGTTTTGGTCACTGTCGAAGTGCATTGTTTTACGCAGTCATAGCAACTAAAATTAAGCACATTATTATTTCTATGTTTTAGAACTATTTACGCTCTGTAACCATTCTAGATAAAAGATATAGTGTTGTGGAATAGAGTAATAAAACTTTCACGACAAAATTTGAAGATTTGTGATTTCGGGGCACATTTAATTTTGAAACTTACAATTGTTTATTCCTGGAGTGAAAAAAGTTCATCAGGTCTATTCACAAAACGAATTTGTTTGTTTTGTAAATAGCCTGTTTGATCTGAAACGATTGAAAGAGAATCCCGATGAGCTTTTTGAATTACTAAGCGAGATTGGATCAGACTTAGAACTTGATGAAGATCAAGATGAGGACAAAAATGTTGACATCCCAAATTTATGTGAAAATCATAAAGTTATTGAGGAAGAAAGAACTAGGGGAAGGTCGGGTGGTATTGACCACCTTAGCTTTCTTCGACCTATCTGATGTAAGGATTGTGATATCTTATAACCTAATGTATAAAATAATACCTTAATATGTTATGCGCAAAGAGTTAAAACACAATAAAAAAATAATGATAATAATAGTACATTTTTAACAAAAGTTAAAACCTTTGCAATATTACCTTTTCAAAAATTGGAGGGTGGTATCGGACAAATGTAAAACTACTGAAAATAGGTTTTGCCGGCAAGGAATCAAACAATTGATTACATAACTGTTTACTGACAGAACTTATATTATATTAGGTGTAAAAATATGTAATGTACAGGTATATAAAATCCTTAAAACTATAGGTACCTATTTCAAAATTCATTATCACTTTTTGTCTTACACATGTCACAATAATAAAATAGATGGTCCTCAAGATTGGCACATTTCTCATGGGCCCACCCTTTGCAAGTATTGCATTGGATCCAATCTTCGTCGAAAGACTCTCCACAGATGATGCAATTTGTGTCTGAAGATGACGAAAAAGCCGCGCCGTCGTCGAACTTGAGGAATTTTTTCACGTTCAATTTTGCTGAATTGGAAGGCAGATTCCTTTTTTGGGGCTGAATGTTTTTATTTTTCTGTGCAGTATTTGCGGATCCGTCTACTTTCTCTTTCTTCATTTGTCTTTTCATCCCCTTTAGCTTCTGTTCCTCTGCCTTTTTTGTCTTTTTTCCTCTATTTTAGCTCTTTTCGCTTCAGCTTTGGCTTCCTTTTCTTCATGAAGGGTCTTTTTCGCAACAAGTTGGTCTTTGTAGGGCGTAGATGTCAGTATTTCACTTTTCTCACTGCGATGGTCTCTTATTTTATACTTCCCATTTGAGGTGCTTGGTAACGGAGATATATTTTCCAAGATGCATTGAGTTCTTGACGAGTCTAAATTAGTTTTTTCTTTGCTCTCACCATATGTTTGGTTTGAGGTCACAGGCATGTCGGAAGAACTAGAGGGCCAAGGTTCTGTACACTGATTGAGCGGTGGGGTTTGATCGGCTAGAGGGTCATTCGGCAAGCTTGAAGCATCAGCTGACAGATGAAGATCATCAAGGTCAGCAGTAGTTGCAATCTGACCGAGAGCTGTTGCCATTTCTTCGCCCTCCTGTGATTTATTACTGAGTGATGCTGCAAAGTCAAGATCTGAAAATACATTCCGATTCAGAGGGTAAATTCCTGTACATTGGAATCCAGATTGCGCCAACTCCATCCTGCAGATTCGGGAAAAAGCAGTATTTACCAGCCCAGCTATGTCTTTCAGAGTTATCTTCATGTTCGGGTACTTCCTCATCCAAACTCCACAGGCTTCATAGTAGGCATTTTTAAATGGTTTCATAATTGACCGATCTAATGGTTGAATCTTGTGGGAAGTGTGTGGTGGGAGGCTCAGCATGTGAATGTGATTTTCTTTAGCATAAAGGATCACATCGAGATCCTTGTGGCTAGAGTGTCCGTCTATGATTAGCAAGACAGGACTCTTTTCAGTAGGGTTAACCCGCTCAACAAATGCTTTTAACCATTTCAAGAAACCCTCCTTAGTGATCCACCCGCTCACTTGCCCATCAAAAATGCTTCCGTGAGGAGCATCTTTTTTCAAGTCATTATCAATCCTTACACGTGGGAAAACAAACAAAGGCGGAATAAACTGGTCCCCTGTTGCATTGGTGGATAAAAGTGCAGTCACGTTTCTGCCCCTCTCTGCAGATGTCAATTTTCCCACTTGTTTTTTGCCTTTTACAGACATGACGTTCAAGTTATTGTTGTGTACACATGATACTCCAGTTTCGTCCGCATTAAAGATACGGGTTGGATTGAATTTGTGTTTGTCCATAAGCTTAGTTAGCTGGTCAAAGAATCGGTCGACTTTGTCCTTGCTGAAACCAACAGCACGCTGTAAGCTTGTTGACTCGGCTGTCCTCAGGCTTAAGTCCTTGTGACGGTTCATAAACTCGTAATAAAAATCTTTTCCCGCCATACATTTCTCTTTATTAAAGCGGTGACACACATTTAGCCTCTCGGCAAGGTTGTAGGCTAGTTTTAGGAACACTTTTCTGCTTAGTGGCATCAGCTGAGCGTCCAAAGCCTTCACATGTTCATACAATATTTCCTCTTGTTCATCAGTAAACGTTTTCTGAAACACTCCTTTGTTATTTGAGCAACAAGGGTTAGGCGTTATCTCTCCACCCTTTAAAAGTATTTTAACACGATCACCTAACGTGCTCCTCGGCACACCAAACTTAGTGCTTGCAGTTCGTATGGTCATTTGCTTCAACATCACTTTTTCTATGGCCGATTTCATACTTGCTTTATCCCATTTTCCTCGTATTTTCCCCATGATTTCCTGAAAAAACCAGAAAGCTTTGATAAATCTTGCAGTTTAGCGACCAACGTGTTGTCCGATACCACCCGATTGTATCTTGTCCGATACCAGCCGACAAACATGAAAAGTTCGAACAGCTCTCCTTCAGCTATCAACAATACGAATAAACCTAAATGCTCAATTTACATAATATAAAATATAATAACTGGTCTGAAAGCAATTACAACTAAATACACTTACTATGAGAGAAGTTGCAGCTTTGCAAAACTATTTTCGTGCACAGAAACACCACCAATAAATCAAAAAACACGGAGCACAAATCAAAGCGTGTGCAAGAGCAATCCAAGATGGCGAGAGCCCGGCTAGTTCGCTTCAGTCGTTACACTGACTGCGTGACAGGTGCTGCCAAATGCCGCATATTACGAAAACTGCTTCTGTCCGATACCGCCCGCTGTCCGATACTACCCGACCTTCCCCTATATTTGACTCTGCTGTCTGGAGCAGTGAAGACGATGAACCACTTTCGCATTTTCAGAAAGGAACGTGGATAAGACGCCCTTTTCAATCTAAAGCAGATCCTGAATGTGAAAATATACCAAGTGATTGTAAAATTCTATCCCCTTTGCAATACTTCAAAAAATATTTAGATGATGACTTTTTCCAAATGGGGACTGAATTTTCAGCGAGATATTATGTTCACGCAATCATAGGAGCTACCAACTTTCCCAGAATTCATATGTATTGGAATACTAATTTTAAGTTTCCTTTGAAAGCCAACGTTATGCTTCGAGACTGGTTTTATTTACTAAGAGTGAATTTTCACGTAGTAGACATCCTTGCTGTCACTGATGAGATGAAAACAAACAAATTTTGGAAAGTGCAGCCCGTGGTAGATCGAATAAGAAATAGATGCCTCCAGTTGCCAAGAAAGGAGAATGCATCATACTCTATAGATGAACAAATTATCCCTTTTCTTGGCAGATGTCCTGTGCGTCAATAGGTAAAAAATAAGCCACGACCTGTAGGATTGAAAAACTTTGTTCTCACTACGTGTCCAGGACTTGTACTTGATTCCGAAATTTATGAAGGAACAACATCAAATTTAAAAAACCGGGAACTAGGTTTAGGCCCATCGGTAATTTTGAGATTGGTAGAAACAGTTCCAGGAGGAAGATTCGTATTTTTTGATATATATTTTAGTACTCTACCTCTGATGGAAAAATTGGTTGAGATTAACATCAATGGAACTGCCACAATAATGTCCAATAGAGTTAAGGGTTGTGAGTTCCGGAAAGATAAAGATATGAATCGTAGAGGCAGTGATCAATTTGTTCGAAATGATAGAAATATCTGTGTTACCAAATGGATGGATAACAAATCTTTACTAATGATTTCTACGGCATACGGATCAGAACCTCAGTGCGTGGTTCAAAGGTGGGACAAGTCAAGAAAAGAAAAGGTAGACATTTCTTGTCCAAAAGTTGTGAAAATGTATAATCAGAAGATGGGAGGCGTCGATATTTGTGATCAAATGCTAGAATATTATACATCTTTTTACAAAACTAGGATGTGGCCTTTAAAAGTGATATTACATCTCTTTGATTTAGCTATTGTTAATAGCTGGCAAGAATATAGACTAGACCATGCCATGTCTAGAAGTAAATCAACAAGGATTAAATTACTTGAATTCAGGTTGAAATTAGGAGAAAGCCTTGTAGAGAGTACGAAAAAACGTATGGCGCAAGACAATGATAATATTGACAACAGCCATCAACTAAAAGAAGACCAGCAGCTTCATTGCCATGTGAAGATCAAAGGTATGATGGATTTGAACAGTGGCTTTTAAACGACGAGTTGAAAGATCCTCTTTGTTGTGACAGTCATTCAAAAATTCGTTGCACTATGTGTAAAATCTATTTGTGCTTTAATAAATTTTGAAATTGTTGAATTTCATACCAAATAAATTGAACATTACTTACAAAATAAATATTTAGTTTCACAATTGTGACTTTCTGTATTCACTCCCAGTGCCCACAATTGTGCACGTCTTGTAATTCCTGAGCAAGATCCTGGAATAGATAACCAATATAATATCAATCAAGCTCTTGCATAAATAAACTATTAAATGTATGGGAATCAACCTATTAACAAAAAAATATTCCCGGGAGACAAAGGGATAAGAGGTACGGGTCCGATGTATTAGAATAATATTTAGAAGAAATCTAGAACAACCTGGAACAACAGACAGAATTTTAATTTTCGGAAAAAAAGGGGCTGGCGAAAAATTGGTTTTTGCCTTTTTTTCGGTAGATAATTATTTTTTCTTTGAATACTTTGGGACAACCTAGAACAACCGTCAAAATTTAGATTTTCATAAAAAGGGGTGCTAAGTTCTCACTTTTGGATATGTCTTCTTTTTGCAATATCTTTTGATATATAAGAGATATACGGTTTTGACGTATTAAAACAATGCTTAGAACAAACCTAGAACAACCTAGAACAACCGTCAAAATTTTAATTTTTGCAAAAACTGGGTCTGACTTCATACTTTTGGTTTTATTTTTATCCAATTTTCTCGTTTTCTTTGAAATACATTGAAACAATTTAGAAAAAACCTAGAGCAACCTAGAACAATCATCAAAATTACAATATTCAAGAAAAGAGGACTGCGGCAAACACTCGTTTTTTCCGATTATCTCGGCCAATTTTGAATTTTTTTCGAGATTCCTTGGAACAATGTTTAAAACAGCTAGAACAAACTGGAACAACTTTCAGAGTTTGAATTTTCATAAAAGGGGGACTGAGTGAATAAGTAGTCTTTTTCAATTATTTCGGCCAATTTTGACTTTTCTTTTGAAATACTGTGGGACAATTTACAAGAAACCTAGAACAACCTAGAACAACCCCCAGATTTGCGGTATTCGAAAAAAGGAGGACCAAATTCGCTCACTCAAAATCTTTATTATAATGAGAAATTTATGCAATACTTCGTAAACCCGATACCAAGAGGATCAATTAATTGTTCAGCAAAGCGAAAAATCCCTTACACTATTTGTGTGGAGTTCGACAAGGATCAATCAAAGGACCCTACTATTTTTATTCACATTGTTAATATTCTGAAGAAGTTGTAAAACCATGCCATTACAGATAACACTAACACATGCTTTTCTAATACAAAATAATCCCTGGTCAGTATTATTATTCAATAGGGAAAAGGGCGCTAGTCCAGGAACGACATGCGTTTTAAGCTAAAAGAAAATAAATAAATAATATTTGTACTAGGATATTAATGTGAAGTTTTAGTGCTGTATAACCAGTGATAAAAGGCATGGAACGTCTGTCGTGGCGACAAGGGTGAGTGGCGATGTTCCCGCACTAGCTTAAAACCGATTATAAATGTAATGCCAACATAAACAAGATAGAACCGTAGGATAATCGCTCCGGGAGATATGCAAAGCGATCCCGTTATTATAATCCATGATTCGCGTAATTCACGCGGAGCAGATAACGCCAGCCCGCGCGCGCGACCGATCCCCTACTTTTCTCTACTCCCGTTTCTCTGTTGCAGTCGGCTCGGCGGGAATAATCTGGTGGCGAAATTCGCCCCAGAACAATCTGCATTTTCTCGTGAGTCACGCGGACTTTGCTGCATTACATCTAACGGTATATTTAAGACGTGTCGGAAATAATGGTATTAACAGCGTTTGATAAGAAAAGTATAACATGTTAGTCTGTGCATGCTTACTCACATTTTAATAATAATAATAATATTTATTTAAACTTTGATAACATAATAAACATTAATTCCCTAGGCCCATAACAGAGTATGAGAAAAGTCAATATTAAAATGCAATAATGACAAAAATGACAATCACTATATGGATACAACCCAAATATAGTAGATCAAATCTTGAGAAAAAAGAAATATAAAAAGGTAATAGAAATGGTTTACCCAATAACAAAAGAGAAATTAAGTAATTATAAAGTATTAACTTGCATAGGATCAACAAGCGAAAAAATAGAAAAAAAATTACATAAAGTAGATATAAAAGTAGCATATAAAACAAATAATTCTTTGGGGAAATACATAAAAAACAATAAATCAAATCCAAAAGGGGAAAAAAAGTCTATAAATGAACATGTATGGATTGCCCTAAAACATATATAGGCCAAACAGGGAGGTGCTTTGACAAAAGAATAAACGAATATTTTAAGAGTTTTAGTAATAAAAAGGCAGATTCAAATTATGCAATTCACTTACTAGAAAATAATCATAATTTCAACAACGAATTTGAGACACTACATTCACAAAAAAAAAAAGGTTTAAAATTAAATTTACTTGAAGCCTTAGAAATAAATAAGCTTAAATACTCACATGTACTGTTAAATGACCAGATAGATCTAAATAATTCCCGGCTTTTAAACTGGTACCGTTAAAGACGTAGGTAGTTGTTAAGAATATATTTAGAGTACATTATATAGTCATTACGAGATTTATAGTAATTAGGTAATGAACAAGTGTGTAGAAAATGTGTTGGAAAAATCATAAATTTGTAGAATGTATTTAGGAGTAACGCAATACCTGAAGAAGCTACATCGTAGCGAAACATGTCGTATTTTTTAAATAAAATGTGATTTTACTGGAAATTAGTTGTAAATTGTATTTTACTTAATTTAAATGACAGTGATATCTAGTCACTTGATCAGTTGCATTTTGTATCAGTACATATACTATCCGTCCATCGGATCTTTTGAGTCACATGATTAATTGCGTGCGTTATCAAGGACATCCGCACCTAGAATGTATATATACTCATTTCTGTCCAATCTCAATGACTAGATAAGGATAGAAATTTTAAACTTTAAGGTGGGGTTGTCTTCTCCATAAGAGTAATAAGACAGACAGAGAAAATATACCGCCATGACATGATACTACGTTAGTCAACTTATTAAAGTTTGACATATAACATTATTCTCTGCGTTTTGGTTTATTTTTGTTATATTGCTTTTCTAATTCGTTTTCGTTCTATCTTGCAAATAATTGTTCTATTCAGAACAAAAAAAAACTGAATTTAATACATTTTCTGTAAGTATTCTAATCACTAAATTTATTAGTTAGAGGTTAAGAATTTACATTTATTACAGAGACATGTCTGGGAAACGTCTGAATTCTGAATTCACAATCTCAACAAATTGTATTAAATGTCCTGGCCTTTTTTTTGAAGTAAGAATCATATAGATATATTTTTTGAAATCATAATAAAGGTTTGAATATTGCAGAGAGCAGCCGCTGTCCTTAAAATCTCCACACAAACTATCAGAAATATAAAACAACGTAAAGGACAAAACTCAGTGCCTTCTTCACCCGGTAAGAAAAGACCTTGTGTCAAAGCCAAAACAGAAGATTTGCGAGAATCTACAAAGATGGAAGTACGAAATACTATTTATAACATGTATAAAGAGAGTATGTTATTAGGTATTTCATTTATGTTTCACAATTTTAATATATTTGAAATTATTTCAGAGAAACATGTTATACTCTGCTTACATTGAAAAACGAATTACACACCAAAGCAGTAATCGATATTGGAAAATCTTCTTTGTCCCATTTATTAAAAGATTGGATTTAAATTCAAAAAGGAAGACAACAGACGAGCATTGGTGGAAAAGCATGATATAGCCCTTTACCGAAGCACTTTTTTGAGGAAGTATACAGATAATTTAAAGTCAAATTCTCCAAGACCGGTGATATTCCTTGATGAAACATGGATATATTCAAAAGATAATTGAGGAAGATCTTGGCATGATACATCTACAAAAAGTGTTCGAAAGCCAGAAGGTTATGATGGCAAAAGGTTTATAGTTTTACATGCCGGAGGTGAATCAGGGTTTATTGAAGGTGCAAGTTTGATATTTGCATCGAAAACCAAAGCAAAATACTATCATGCTGAAATGAACAGTAAAAAGTTTGAGGAATGGATTAAAATACAATTCATGCCACATTTACCAAACAATTCACTTGTGATGATGGACAATACACCATATTATAGTGTAGTATTAAATAAAATCCCAAATTCTGCATCGAGAAAAGAGGAAATAATAGATTGGCTGTCCAGCAATGATAAGTTTTTCCGGTGAATTCACAAAATATGAATTGTTGGATTTAGTTAGGAGAAGCAAACCTGAGAAACTGTATTTAATCCTAATGAAACATCCAGTTCAGATTCAGATTTAGAATCTGAGTGACTTTTTATAATATAAAACAATGTGTGTGTTGAGTTTATAAACATGATAATGCAGAGTGATTACCTGACGAAGTTCTTATCTGAAAATCCATTTATTAACAACTTCTTTATTTTATGTTGAAATGTACGTGTTTTTGTTTCGGTGAAACATTTATAAGAAGTTAATTTAAAACCAATGGATGTGTAGTGAGTGCATTATTATGAAATGTGAATCAATACTTTCGGCTCACTCTACATGCATGGCTGGTAACAGCCGAACATTGTAGTTATGTTGGTGCATTATTATTTCTAGTATACGCAGAAAACGAAAGCCACTCATGCACTGATTAAGGATTACTTATTTAAATTTACAATACCTAACAAAATAATCAGAGGATTGTTTAATACGATTTATTTATTAAAATAGTTTCACTTAATTATAATAAAAGCAATAGTTAATAAATAGCAATAAGAAACTAAGTTTAATCATATAGAAATATTATGTGTGAGATTATAAAAGTTTATTATAGATATTTAGCATACAATAAATAACAGTTTAAAAAAATGTAAATAGATTTCAAATATATTAATAAATAAATTTAACTTATTATTAAAGTTTTGTGTTTTGTCTGTAATGAAATGCCTATTTAAATTCTAAAATAATGAAAACAGAACAACATATCCTGGGTTAAAATTGTTGCAAAAATTACTTCTTCCATTCATTTTTGAGATGTATGTCACTCCGAGCTTCACTAATGTAACATATACTTCACTGAGGAGTTATTGCTATTAAAATTTCTATCGTGCTTATAAATAGAACAGTATTCCTGCTGAGCTAAATTATTATCTGGTTTTCCAATGATAATTACTCACAAATTGTAAAAATAACCATAAAACAAAAATTATTTTGAACTGAACTGATTTTCCACAAAATAATTCCATTAAAAAATTGTCACTAGAAAATAGGTAGAGGTGCATTTAAACATTTTATGTGTTCTATATTCAGACTGACATGATTTGTTGTTAAATATTTTGAGATATTATTGCACTATTATGTTTTTTTTTAATAAATACATACTAAGGAATTGTACATAACCAATTTGTTGCAACGTGAATGAATGACAGACCGATAAATTTTGTTCATTAACCATAACCAAATTTTATTATTATTTTATAAAATTTCATTATGATAGATATAGCTAATTTTAAGCAATGAATAAAACATGGTATAAAATATAAAAAATATTAGATATAAGCATCATAAGTTCTTTATTTTTAAATGTTTAATTCTATTTTGTAAGTAATGAATTTGAGCCAGAAGTGTTGATTTAATTCATACGGATCAAAATTAATCACGTGACTCAAAAGATCCAATGGACGGATAGTATACACATAACTAATGAACATAACCTATATCAATAATTTGTCAAAAATAAACGTCAACATATATTGCATAGTGTATTCTACTTGGTGGTTAAAAAACAGAGTGTATTTACGGTTGCGGCCAAGAAATATCGGGCAGCAAGTTTTTTGATGTAAACATAGTCATTATTAATCCGTCATCTTATATAATGTCATATTATTAATCTGTCATTTCGGGAAAAGTCATGCCTCCTTATTTATCCTCCGTAGAGGAAGCTGAAATTGTTACCTTACTTGAAGAAGGAAATATACACGAAAAAAGAGCATTACAGTAAATCATTAAACAATTCAGTCACAGGCAGTCAGTGACATAAAGTAACAGTTACTAAATATAGACGTTCAATAGAGTAATATTTCAATCTTGAAGCAAATTTCCAAAACTATTTCCGGCAGAACTTCGTATAATAATACTTTAATGTAAGTACTTGTTAAAATATGTATTTTAAATCTTAAAATTCACAGAAAATATTTGTAAAGATTTTCTTTATGGAATAGACTTACATCTTATAATGCTAATTTGAATGGATGGATTGTGGCTTCAATTATATGTTTAGAATGGGTCCTGATATGGTTAGAATTATGATCATTATAATGACGAACATCAGCATTGTAAATGAGATTAAAAAAATTATTTTTCTTACAAACTGATTATAACATGTACCCATGGGCGGTAAGTTACACATGTTTCTTCTCGTACTTATGTATAAAACACAATAAAAGTCATTTATACATCCCTAAATAAGATAAAGCACTTTTTCGATTAGTTCCTTTAAAGGTGCATTCTGAAAATGTGAATAATAGACTTGTCTAGAATAAGTGGATTCTAATTACAAATATAGCCGCCTGTAGCATATGTAGGCATAGATTGCCTACGTTTGTATATATTTTTTAAAATGAATTTTAGATTGAGATTCAATTATTTTGTAAAGATTTGTGCATTATGTATTATGCGAACCTATTGAACATGTAATATTGTTGCAATGAAGTTACAATTTTGCCGAATCTATTTTTATGTATTGTGTTATATATCAATCAATAAATTGTGAAAATCTTTATATCACTTATGTTATATTTAATTGCAAAAAGTCAATTTTAGTTAGTGACTTTTTATTTTGTAAGGTTCTTTGCCTTTAATGTATATAGAAAATCTACCTCACTGCTTACTTTAAATAATAATAATAACATCGAGATAACCTACCAGGACTTCCAGAATTTACCAGCTGAAAATAGTTTTATTTACGACGTTTTATACCTTCTCTCAGAACAAGAAGGAGTGATTCAAATGTCGCGCCAAAATGGTACATATTTTTAAGGGATATCATTAGTCAGATTTTATAACATAACCAAGACTAAGCCTGTGAACATTGTCTTAAATTTTTGTTTTAGTTATATCTTACTTTCGTATTAAATACAATTCAAAAAATCACACTTGTACAAAAATATTATTGAGATAAATAATATTAAATATGTTATATATACTACTTGAGCATTTTGAACTGTCCTGGGTTGGCAACAAAAATGTCCCCGTATTATCAAAAATAGTCTCCATCCTATCAAAGTTGGTGTTTGAGTTGCAATGTCGAAAAGACGGATTATTGATACAATGTGATACAATTAATGCAATACGAACCGTGAAAAAATATTGGAACCCTTTCTTCATTAACAAACTTCACGAAGATGAATTAAACCTGGGGTACTTCCAACAAGATGGGAAAACTGCACATACTGCGGAAAAACTATTAATTATTTGCAAGGATACTGTGGTGACCGATTGATTAGTCGAAATCGATGGCCAGTAAATTCTCCTGATTTAACCTCACAGGACTTTTTCTCTTTGGCCATGAAAAAAATAAAGTGCTTCAGAACAGACTGCATAATCTCGATGAACTTGAAGAGGCAATTACAATAGAATTGCGAAATATTACACCGGAAACACTCCACAATGTGTTCAATAACATGAGAAGATGTGTCAATCTATGCATTGAGAATAACGGTGGACATTTTGAACAACTTTTATAAAATGTATTTATTTGGTGACATAATTATGGGATTATGTTTTACAGTAATAAAGATGTAACGTATTTATTATTGCTTATGATAAAAAATGAAGAACAATTACTATATTTCTACAAAAATTCTTTCATATAATTCAATTTAAAACTAACCCTATTTTATTGACATTTATCACAGGAAAATTTTAAATAATAAACCTAACCACAAAAATAAATAAAGAAGGGCTTGCCAATTACAATGTGTTCCTATATTAAAATCAGTATGACCAACTCAGGACAGTTCAAAATGCTCACTTTGTATAATAAATATATATAATATTAAAATATTAAAACTGTGCATTTCGAGTTACGTTCCGGGTTTTGGCGGGATATTTGATCACTCCTTATTTTTAGACAAGGTATTTTAAACCACTATCAATTCACGTTATTACAAAATCCATGAATTACTTATAACTGTAAATATCGATCGCCATTTGACAATATCCTGAACAACTATATAAAGTAAATAAATAAGTATTTGTCAAAAAAAAGCACAAGGAAATTTTATACCAGCTTTTAGATTTAAATTAATATCTTTCTATTTTACTTTATGTTAAACCTTTATTTACTATAACATTCTAAAAAAATGTTTCTTACATTTTAATACCCTGTATGTATAAAGCAAATACTTATTATCATAGGAAATAATTGAATTTATGTATAATATATCCATATACAAAGAACACGTAATATATCAGTATTAGTGCAAAGACGAAGTGTCAATATATATACCATTAAATACGATTTTTCGCAAGCCTCCGTGGCGCAATCGGCTAGCGCGTTCGGCTGTTAACCGAAAGGTTGGTGGTTCGAGCCCACCCGGGGGCGTCTTTTTTTATACTTTCATATTAATTACAACAAGTTCGTATATCAAATTTATTGTATATACTACTATGTATCTTAATATCAAAAATTAAATTGGTCCATGTGGGTCATGGAATGTAAAAGGCTTGTCTTAGTTTAAATCATCCTTTTGAAATAATTCAATCATTGTCAAGCTACACTGACATTATCAATAACCTACAAATGTGTTCCAACAATTATTGTAATTTAGTTTTTCTAGTTAATAAAAACGTTATTTATTTCATAACTTGTAGTTCATTATTATTTTACAGCTGAACTAAGTATTACCTACTTAGTTCAGTTGTAAAATAATAATAATAATTAACGTTTTTATTAACCAGAAGAACTAAATTACAACCGATTAATTCTTCGAGCAAATAATAGATTTAATTCACGTGTTTTATACATTTTTTTATTCAATTTTCACAAAATGTATCAAAAAAGAATAAAAAAAAATTCAAATTACATTGATCGGTTTAGCCAAAACATGTAGGTTGCGTAGCAAATTTCCGTGACAACGAGTTGTTTATTTTTTGCGTGAATTGTCACGTTTAAGCAGTTAAAGGAAAAATATATAAAAAAAAATGGATAGAATTTGCGATAATGAAGAGAAAAACCAGGTTTTCATTCATGCCTGAGTTGGTTCGTATGGAAGCTTTAGAAGCTGTGAATAAAGTGGTTCCTGCTAAATCAAAAAAATTGTAAGAAAAAGAGTATGAGAATTTTTGTGAGTGGAGGAAGCGAATGGATGCAAGGGGAGTAGACGAAACAATAATTTTGGCTTATATTTCTGAACGATCCAAAATTGCGAAATCTTCGTCATTGTGGGCGTATTACTCCCAAATGAAGAAAATGTTATCTGTGAAAGAAAATATTAATATAAGCAGGTATTTGAGGTTGAGTTTTGAACTATTAGATAATTGTTGTAGATTTCATCAGGTATCTGCTTTCTTAAAACAACAGTCTGTAGGGCACAGACCAAAGAAATCTATGGTGTTCACATTGAAAGACATGGAAAGGTTCTTGGATACTGCTTTAGATGATGAATATTTGCTTCATAAAGTGGTGGTTCTTATTGTGGGAGTGTTTGGAGGTTGTAGAGTTAGTGAATTGGTTGCCATGTCAGTTGATGATGTTGATAACAGAGGCAACGTAATTATGGTCAATATTCCTGACACGAAGACTTATAAGCCCAGAATATTTACTATCATTAACGGAAGTAACTATGTTTATGTTATTGATGTTTTTCGGAAGTATAGAAAATTACGACTTGACAGTATTTTACACAAACGATTGTTCATTAATTACCGAAACAATAAATGTACAGTACAACCTGTAGGAATATATACTATTTCAAAATTTCCCGGAAAAAATTCACG
The DNA here is from genome assembly GCA_963170755.1 of Amphimallon solstitiale. Taxonomy (NCBI): domain Eukaryota; kingdom Metazoa; phylum Arthropoda; class Insecta; order Coleoptera; family Scarabaeidae; genus Amphimallon; species Amphimallon solstitiale. The sequence goes on from OY720679.1 coordinate 135,864,330, forward strand.
ATATATTGGTCTCCGAAATCCTGAAGAATATACGGGTCACCGCTTTAGACGTTCGAGTGCAACTTTATTGGCAGACTCTGGAGTAGATTTAGCAGTTGTAAAGAGACACGGTGGTTGGCCTTCAAATAGGGTTGTGGAGGGATACATAGAAGATTCTCTTAATAATAAAATTGATATTTCAAGGAATATCATAAACCATTCTTCAACAAACATTCAGGAGGCATTGATTTCAAGTTGGGGAAGCAAGCATTTCCGTATCAAAATCAGTGTCAAATCAAAATATGAATTTGCCTATTAATGGTACATATGGTGTGCAATTTAATGGTCACAATAATTGTAAGATTTATTTTAATAAACAAAAATAGTTTTTTGTTTTTCTTCATTAAATGTTTTCTTATTGTATTGGTAAAACAATTTTTAAAACAATAGTGGATTAAAAGCGTTTTAATCCACTCGTAAATAATAGACTACTTATAAGGATTACTATGGAGTTAATAATGTCACTTTATAATGTCAAAATTGAATAAAATTAATTTAATGACACTGACATAAAATTCACATGTTGACAATAATGTCTAAGCACCCTATTACTACTAGAGTACAAGTATTTTTGAAATGTTTTTTATTTTTAAACTTGAAGTAAAACAAGAAACGATATTGTGCTACATTATTGAATTCAGAAAATAAATCTTTATCAAATTCTGTGAAAAAAGTAGCAGGCGGTCATTTAACATAAGAAAGTTGATTATCGACCCTTGATGAACCGAATAGCTGAAAATAAAAATTGATTTTCTCTGATAGTACTTGTTAAGTCGTTTAATTTGACATGTCGATCGTAACAATGAGGCTTTAAATAAAGGTGCTACGAGATGGGGTGTTATTTTGTGGACACCCGGTATGTAATATCATTGCCTGTCAAAAATGCATGAACTAAATTAATTTTTTTCAAAATACTTTGAACATTTATATGAAATATACAAAAATCAGAAATTTTAGGATCATTCTTCATCATGATTACAATAGATAACAGTACTTGTAATAAAGATTCGATAATAAATACAATATGTCTCACTAAGTTGGAACCATATGGAAAACTCTTTTATTATTAATTTTAGGAAAAAAAGTTATTCTTTATAAAAACTTTTGCATGTTCTAAAATCTAAAATACAATCATCAGATATTAAATTTTTTCAGTTGTATAGGAGGTATGTCAAAAAATATTAATTTTACTGAAGAGTAAAGTACCTTTATATTTGAGAATATCGAATAATGTTATTAAAAAAAGTTGATTAGAACTAAAAATTACGTTCAAATATGCCATTACATCCATTTATATGGAAAAATTCATTTTTTCTATTTTTGCCTGCAATAACAATGCAAATTTAACTGTAGTTACATATTATCTAGGATGCACTGACATACAAATGATTTGTTGTTTGCTAGAAAGGTTTGAGAGTGAATGTCAAAACGCGTTAGAATTTATATGGCACATAAACATGGTAGTGTTATTAACTTGTAAAGAGAAAATAGAAATTGTTTTGATTGTGGGAGAAAAGTATAAAACGCATAGAGAAGCAGCAATTATTTTTAATAATAGATATTCCAATAAAAATATTAATCATTCAACTGTTACGAAAATAATAAATAAATTTATGAGTACTGGAAGTATTAAAAATAATCATAATAGAAAACGCCAAAAGCTGGTTGCCGATGAGAATACGCAGTTTGAAGTAATGCTGTCTGTTGTAGAAAATCCAAAAACGTCATTGCGCAAAAGAAAGTCGTTGATGCAACAAAATGAAAGTAAATATACAGTGGCAAGAATTTTAAAACTAAATAAATACAGACCATTCCAACCAAAAATCGTTCACACATTAAAAGATAGGGATTATGATAGGCGCTTTGATTTTTGCTCACTCATCCAAGGAGAGTTAGAAAAGGACACTTTTTTTACGAGCCGTATAATTTTTTCCGATGAAGCAACATTTTCATCAAATGGAACTCTCTCGTCAGAACATTGTCGCTGGTGATCTAAAGAAAATTCCAATTTTATAATAAAGTCTCATGACCAATATTTATTTAAGACGAACGTATGTTGTGGCATTTATAAGAACAGATTAATAGGACCTTAGTGAGTAGTGATTACTTCTTATGGGGTTACTTGAAACAAAAAGTTTACCAGAAAGGGCCGTTTCAAGATGTTAACCATTTGGAGAGGATAATTATAGTAACATGCCAGGAAATTTCTCCAGAAATGATAAAGAATGTATTACGTCAATTTTACAAAAGAACGATTAAATGTATTGAACGAGAGGGTGGATATGTCGAGGCATTAGTGGAATGAGTGAAAATTAACTTTCTATTTACTTCTATTATTAATATTATATTAAGCCCGTTTTACATTATTATAATTTTCGTACTAAATTTGATAATAAGTTTAGTATTGAATAATTATGATAGTGTAATGCAAAATTGTTATGAAAATTAGTATGAAAATAGAACTTGTCCTATTTTTCATGCCAATTTGTAATGCACGCATGCGTATAGCTACACATATCAGCTGAGCTGACAGAAATAATTTAACTTATCTTGCTGTTGTTGTTTTTTGCAGTATTTGGAATGGTAAGTTAGTATCAAACTTAATATAATTATTGTTTGCTATATAAATAGACGGGCAATTAATATGTGGTAATTGCCGGCTGTAATCTCATTCGGAGTGCTAAATAATTAGTAATTGTAATTAAATTGCTTGCTTATATTATATACTTTCTTAACATTTATTGAGCTTATTAAAATAAAAATTTAGAATTCGCCGTGGTCTTACGAACAAATTGAAGTGCTGATAACGGAATATGAAAAGCATAACTGTTTATGGGAAGTGAAGAATCCGTACTACCACAACCGTGGTAAAAGGAGTGAAGCTATCCAAAAAATTCTTGAAGTTGTAAACAAAGTAAAACCAAATACAACTGAAGAAGCTTTGACAAAGAAATGGGTTGGTATTAGAAATACTTATGCTACAGAAAGGAAAAAGGTTTTGGAAAGCAACAAGAAGAGTGGCTCTGGAACAGAAGAGGTAAAATAGTTGTTATTAAATAAATAAAGTTAAATATTGTTAGTTGTTTTAGAAATATGAGCCATCCTTGAAATACTATAAGTTATTGGAATTTTTAAGTGATCAAATAACTTGTAGAAAATCCAAAACAAATATACAAAATGAAGAACCAATAGGTGTTGAAATTCCGGAAGTAGAAGAGGGAGAATATGATGTAATGCCGGATGGGATGCTGTCTCCTTCCTCAAGTACCTCAACCGAATTAAATGTTAGTACAAATATTCCATTTCGAAAAAAACAAAAAACGGATGCAAGTGCTGAAGCAGTGTCGTGTTTAAGAGATATTGCTAAAGCAACAGCAACTTTAACAAATGCTAAAAGCACTGAAAATGAAACATTTGGTGATTATGTTGTTCAAGCAATTGATTCTTTAAAAAGTAAGAAAAAACAATTAATTTTAAAACGTGAAATTATGAATTTAATATATAATGCTCAATATGAAGAGTTAGAATAAATAAATGTACTTTTTAATATAATGTTTTTTTTTATTGTGAATACAAAGATTAAAAATTATATAAACACTTTTCTTGCCATCCGACTGCCCCATTTGTATCGAAATAATTACAAAATGCGTCTCGAATATTTTGTGATTCAGTTGATGATCTGTTAGGACCTTGACTGTTATTTACACTGTTGAGACTATCATTGTTCCTAGACTGCAATAACTCTAGTTCATCAGTGACTTATGTTGTACCTTTGTTTAATAAGAAATTATGCAGTGCGCAAGTAGCTAACGTTATTATTTCTACTTTATCTGCAGATAAGTTGATTGTAGTCAATAAAATTCTAAAACGATTGGACAGGATACCAAAAGCATTTTCTATAGTTCTCCTTGCTCTAGCAAATCCTTCTTGTTCTATGTAATCCCCGGCTTGAATATGGTTTCATTATTCGGTTTGTTAGAGGGAATGCATCGTCTGCTACAAAAACATATGGCAGAGGTGATGATTGTCCAGGCAACATTCTATGAGGAGGTAACTGCATTTTATCATTAACAATTAATTCTCTTAGTTTTGAATTGCGAAAAACGCCACCATCACTGATTCTACCATTCACTCCTACATCAATATAGGTAAACTTGTAATCAGCAGTACAGGCAGCCAGTAAAACAATGCTATGATGGCCTTTGTAATTATAGTAATAAGAACCTTCAGTTCGTGGTGCTCTGAAGTTAACATGTTTGCCATCGATGGCTCCTACACATAATGGAAAATTCCAAAGTGTTTCATAAGTTTCAGCTATGGTGATCCATTCTGCCACAGTACTTGGTATCTACAATTACTACTTGATATATTTTAACCCAAACATGTGCTGTAATACAAACTTTCAAATAATCAGCTTTTAATGCATCAAATATTGCTTTACAAACTGTAGGTATAAATAAGCTAATTGTACTTTCGTGGATTCGACATGAGTACATGAGCGACCTATAAGTCTCCTCGGTAGCTAGAAATCGTAAGGTTACTGCAAGCCTAAAACATTATACAAGATATTGTGAACAATTTTAACCTTATACGATACCTACTTAGCTCTAGCAGATATACATTCTCTTAGGTGTGTATCCTGTTTTGATATATTTTCATATATTTTTGCAAGTAATTCATCAAAAACATGATCGGGCATTCTCAAAAAATTACGAAAAGAATTTGGATCCTCATTTTTTAATTCATTTTCAACCATTATTAATAAGCCTTTTCCTTGATTCCTTCGAAGCAACCACTTCTCACTCCAAATTTTTCTGTTTCTCTTCTTCTTTTCTTTATTTATTATAAATATGTCTGCATATACTGCAGTTGCAAGTAATAATGCTCCCGAAGCTGCCCTTGCTCTCCGTTTTACTTTTCCCATATCACTGATCACTGATTTTTAACTATACGTAAATGCTTGATTGTATTACGAAACATGCAGAGATATGACAGGATTAAAAATAGTTATGTGAAGTGATGCAAATACATCTATGAAGGAAGTGCGCATGTTTCCATGCCAAAACCGTTAGTATAGTATAAAGTGATAAATAAATATCCTATAAGAATCTTTAATAAATACTTGGATAAAGATTTGATATCATTTTTGTATCTAATTTTAGTGCTAAAATTGTAATAATGTAAAACGGGCTTTAGTTACACAACTTAGTATTTTTTTGTTTTTCTTATTTGCAAAATAAATGCACATGCATTCATTACGTGTTCAAATTGCGAAATTGTTTTATAGTTTTCTCCCACAATCAAAATAATTTCTATTTTCGCTTCACAAATTAATAACCCAACGATGTTTTTGTGCCATATAAATTCTAACGCGTTTTGACATTCACTGTCAAATATTTAGCAAACAACAAATCATTTGTATGTCAATGCATCCTAGATACCATGTAACTACAGTTAAATTTGCATTGTTATTGCAGGCAAAAATAGAAAAAATGAATTTTTCCATATAAATGGATGTAATTGCATATTTGAACGTAATTTTTAGTTCTAATCAACTTTTTTTAATAACATTATTCCATATTCTCAAATATAAAGGTACTTTACTCTTCAGTAAAATTAATATTTTTTGACATACCTCGTATACAACTGAAAAAATTTAATATCTGATGATTGTATTTTAGATTTTAGAACATGCAGAAGCTTTTATGAAGAATAACTTTTTTTCCTAAAATTAATAATAAAAAAGTTTTCCATATGGTTCCAACTTAGTGAGACATGTTGTATATACAATTTGTTCTTGTATAGAATGTATGTTGTGAATTACGTATTTAAATATAACTTATTGAAAATTTTTGAATAAATTTTAATACAAAAAAGTTCTTTTTTACACTATATCTTTTTTTTCACAGATTTAAACTTCCTTATTCGTTTTTCTTCCTCTTCCCGTTTACGTATACATATACTATATACATAAAGCGCCATAACTGTTGCCAGCTCGCGTCATTGAATAATAATAAGATGTGCCTTCGGATGTGTGCTTCAGAAATGAATTGCTTCGGCTTTATAGTTTTTTTTTGCCCTCCCCTTTTTCCACCGTTACTGGCATGCCAGCGTGCGCTCAGCTTTCGCGAGATAACACCCCGAACATCATACCATCAAAACAGCGGCACCAGGTATACGCATCTCCACCGATACCAGCGCTACTGCAGCAGCGATTCCATCATCATCATCCCACCGAACAGTTTCGGGATTTTATCCGCCGCCGTTTCTCCTCGCCCCCCAGTCATCCGCTCTTACGGCAATTCTTATATCTCCCGAAATCGAAGGGCGCTATAAAATAACTGATCTTCGAAGGGTAAACGACACGCGTGATTTGCATGTGGAGTTTTTCTTTTGCTTTTTCTTTCTCCGGCAACCGACGGTCTTCCCATCCCCTTTTCATATTCCCCATTCTTTCTGTCTCGCTTTGACGCGCACCTAACCTCTAAAGAGGAAAAAAATGAAAGCTTAAAGAAGCGGGGAAAAACCGTCTCAACGATGTGCGAGCGGGACGGATAGCTCGGGGCGTGTTCCCGCGCTCTTTCCTCTCTAACTACTGATTGTTTAAATTAAAAGTTGTGATGTCCGCAATAACGACTCTGCCGATTCCCCGTGATAGGAACAACACCTATCTGTGTATATATGCGGACGATATTGCTTTCGGCACCCGAAAAAGCGCGGTAAAAGGGAAGTTGCCGAGGGATTGCAGAGTGGGTGGTGGCGCCGTAGACGAGTCGCATCGTTGGTCGTGAATTTTAAGCAGTCATAAAGCGACTGATGTTAATTTTTCGTTCCCGAATGTAATATCGCGTAGTCTACAGACGGACGTGTTCCGAATAGAATTAGAGAGAAAGAGAAAGAACGGGAAGCCCACTGGAGTTTGGAGGGATGTATTTTTTTGCATTGGATTGGTGGTATGTGGCAAGTTGTTTCTTCTGGGTGCATGATGGTCAGTCAATCTTTTGTTGCTTGTTTCTAAATATTCAGCAAGTGTATACTGAATTAAGTAATAATTAATAAGCCTACTCCGAGTTATATCAATTCCAGCGTAGATGTCTACTTTATCAACAAATATATTGCAGTGATCTTGAATCTGGAATTGAATTGTAAAGAAGTTTTCGCAAGATCACTTCTAGATTTAATTTAATTAAATACTATTTTAATTTATTTTATAATAGTCATTGTATATAAATATCTATTACATATTAGAATGTCATTATAGATTTATTCAAGAAATTAATATCAGAATAAGACGTACATATCGAGTAAATATTCATGACAAAGTGTTTTCCGTAACTTCAGCGGGAAAAAGCTATGATGTGGGAGACCGTTCGATGGATTGGCCCGAAGTATATTCGATATATCGTCGGCTTAATTTGCAAACTACGTAACTCCACTCTTGGCCGAAATTGGGGTTTTAGCGCCATCTGATGTCGAATTTGCTCACAATTGTACGGAAAAATCCCTACATCCATGAAAAAATTGTTTCTCCGTTTATTGTGTTATTAGAAAACTGCTTAACTCCTTCCCGCCAAATCAGTGGGAAAAAGGCGTAACTCCATCAGTTCCCAATGGCAATAGCATGGTCACAGCTACAGCATCTCACGTGCTTAGTTATGTTCGGTGAAGGCAAGGGAATTTTAGTGAAATCTTATTCGAACTCGATATTTATCAGGTAAGAAAAGGATCATTTACATTTTAGCTACAAATCTACACACAATGTGCTGCAATTAGAACCAGTTTCATCGGTTTTCATGACTACATGGAGTTACGTACTTTTCATAGAATTATGTGTGTGGAGGTTTAATTGTTTAGTATTGAGATACGTACTTTTCGTACTCATTTGTCATGTCGTTCATAATTGTTTCAGGAAAATGTCGACTCGAATCCAGAAAATATTTCATGCGTTAGCGCAGCAGAAAACTTGTTTACAACATGAAAATTCTACAATAGATACAGTTGAGCCAGAAAATCACAAAGGAAATAATGGTTCAGAGCAATTCATTGTCGACGAGGTTGCTGAAAGTAATGATAATTATTGTAGAACAGATTATGCAGATAGCGAAAATACTTTGGATGCAGTTTCAATGATTCAAAAGGCAGAAGTAATTTTTCTGAATGACATCCCTAATTTGACAAGTAGTGACACAATGGAGTTTAACACAGTTGATGAGTTTGCATAAATCAGCTCTGTAGATCAAATAAATAATATCCAGAATATTATGAATAACGAAGAACCCAACCCTCCTTCTGATGTAGAATTGCTAGAAAACGAAAATGTAATATCAGAGACCCCTATGCCAGAGGAACAAGTTGTAGTAGAAAATGAATTAGACGAATCTACAAACATTGAACTCGAAGATGAGCTGGTTCAACAAGAAGATTTGGAGGATGAGACACCAAAGAGAACACGTTCTACAAAATACATGGTTAACTCGAAAGTATGGAACGCAAACGAAAATCGTTTGAACAGGGAAAAAGGAAAATCGTATTATGGAAAGAAGAAAGAAAATGGGGAATGGAAGTACGATTTTTTGAAAAAGCCCAAAGCAATGCGATCAGCTTGTAACTGCAAGCTTAGCAGAAATGAAAAATCTACACTAAAATGTAGACACCTGAAAGAAGAAGAAAGAACGCAAATATTCAAACAATTTTGGGAATTTACTTGGAAGGAGAAGAAGGTCTTTGTCAAAAGTCACGTTTGTGTCAAAGCAAAAGCTTGAAAACGAGGAGAACAAGAAAATTCAAGGCGAGCAAACTCAAACACATTTTATTTGGGCAATTATAAACTCAGAGTCTGTAAGGAAATGTTTCTCAATACTCTAGCGGTCAAAATTGGGTTATAAGGAAATGGGCCAAAGATGATTTACCAATCATGAAACAAATCTCACGGGATACAAATTCTGTTAGCACTTCCGAGGCACGTATTAAATTGCGTCATGATTTTTTTGATTCCTTGCGGAAGTTAGAATCGCATTATTGCAGGTCCTCAACATCAAAATTATATTTAGAGCCCATTTGGAACTTCAAAGCCCATTTATATAAAATTTATTGTAAAGACTTTTGTGCGAATCAAAATAGCAGTCCTTTGTCAATTGCAACGTTCCACAAAGAGTTCGATAAAAAGAGACTATCACTGTATAAACCTAAAAAAGATTTGTGCGACACCTGCGTGGCGTTTGAAACTGGTAACTTAACAGAAGAAAAGTATAACGAACACATCCAAATGAAAAAGGAAGCAAGGGAGGAAAAATCAAAAGACAAGGAGTCTATTAATGACGTATTTACTATGGATCTGCAGTCGGTATTATTATGTCCGTAATCAAATGTATCGTCTTTATATTACAAGACGAAACTTATCGTGCATAATTTTACAGTTTATGATATTAAACGCCAGCAGGGATATTGCTACCTCTGGAATGAGTCTGAAGGTGGGCTTACTAGCAATGAGGTTACAACTATAATTATTCATTTCATAGAAAACCACCTTCAAGTAACCGACAACAGAGAGATAATTCTATACAGCGACGGTTGTGGCTACCAAAACAGGAATGCAACATTATCAAATGCACTATTTAATCTCGCAATGGACAAACAGATAGTAATTACTCAGAAATATTTACAAAAGGGTCATTCCCAAATGGAGGTCGATAGTGTCCATTCGGTAATTGAACGAAACATACGGAACAAGAAGATTAACACACCAGCAGACTACGTTCAAATTTGTGCGATAGCATGCCAGAAAAAGCCTTACAAAGTTGAGTACTTGCTCCATCATTTTTTCAAACTATGTGACAATATAAAGTTTTTCAACTCTATAAGACCAGGAAGATCAATCGGTTCACCAGTGGTAAACGATCTAAAAGCACTACAATATTCAAACAGTGGCGTTTTTTACAAGCTTCGACGCCCAGAAGATTGGCAAACTTTGCCAGTCAGACTGAACATGAATAGCATTGAGCCAGTAAATTTTTTAACCCTACCACAATTACATAAAAGTAGGTTGAAAATCAAAAAAGAAAAATATCAGCACCTTCAACAATTAAAAACAAGTATGGAAGCAGACTACCACAATTTTTTTGATAACCTGCCCCATGACTGATTTTTTTATTACTATTATTTTACTATCATTTCATTTCAGTTTGCAGTATTTTAGAATCTTTTTTTTTTAAGAATGTATACATACATATTTTGTTTTATTTATGACACAAAAGTGTATTAAAACCAGTGTTTATTAAAAACATTGTTTTTTTTTCACGTCTTATTTTCTGGAGACATAACCCATACAAAGTGTGTAACTCCTTTTTTTTATCATATTTATTTTAGAAAAATGCGTAAGTCCAGTTTTCCTCTTTAAATGTAAATACTTCAATCAGCAGAGGTCAGAATTCGTTTTAGAATGAAATTTTCATACCATAAAACCATTTAAATGGATGTGGTGTAAAAAACATGTTTTTTTTTGCACTAGATTATAAAATAGGTAGTTTTTTGTCTCTCCTGTAAAATTTAGAAAAATTGAGTTACGTACTTTGCAAATTACGCCGACGATATGCTATCGACAATTACGAACGTGTAACATATCAATGACAGTAAATACCTAGATTTTATATTGTATATAACGTAATAATTATTTGTAACATTTACACATTGATGTCTTTAAAAATTTTTGTACATTATAATTGACGAAAATCAATAAAAAAAAATCAATATTTGTTTACACGTGAAGCGAGAGATGTATCGTTTAGTTGCAAGAAGCAGTTAAGTCGATATGCATTTTAAGAAATTGAAAGATAGCCGGTATAGAGCATGTCTAAGTTTTTTATTAAGATAATGTTAATATAAGGGTGAAACGCGAGAATTTGACTTTTATGAAGCAGGTGCGAACCGCTCTTAAAAATAAAACACTGGTGCCTATACTTATAAATTATTAAGAATTAAATAAAAATTAGAATATTTTCCTAAATATTTAATAACATAGAATAATTTTCAATAAATTGGGACGTATAATATTTTCCGATATATTTAATAATAACTTCGCATAGACGAAACTGATAAATATTTTAAGAGAGACAAATATTTTTGGGGAACTAGAATGTTTTATTTTAACAAGCGATGGTATAACACTATGCGTTACGGTGAAACATTTTAGTAATTGTAATACTTTTTTTTAGATTTAATGAGAGAATTTATTTTTAATTTTGGATATAAGTATAGACACTTTACGTTTGCAAATCTGTAGAAGGTCAAAAGTATAAAGTTTGTTGAAAGCTTTTTTTTTTGTAGAATATTTTATTGTACAAAAGTTTATTTATATAAATACTTGATATGGATGAGTTTAACCAATTGTATGAAGAATTAAGGTAGTTTAATTATGTTTATTTTTGTTTGTTTTGTATATAGTGTTGAACAGAATTATATGTGGTGGTTTATGCTGGAGTTTAAACGAGGTTGGTAATTTTAATTTTTTTTTATGAATATACTTTCACAATTCATTTTTTTTGTATTGTGCTTATGTATTAAGATTTGACGTGTTGGGTAATCGTAATTAAGTAGGTGATTAATTCATAGTATGGAGCCTTGATTAATCCTAGAAACACGAATTGGTTTTGGTCGTATTGTTTGGGAGCGAGAAAAGGCGCTGAGCAGTGCTAATCAGAACAGAGTCAATATCTTTAAACACTATATAAACACGTAATAATAATTATATAGATATATGTGTACGTTAGTTATGTGTCAACGATTCGAAAGATGTACTCGTAGAACGGAGCCCTGGCTTATCAATTTTGCGTGCGTTTGTTTTGGAGATACTGTTTGGGAGCGAGAAAAGACGCTGGTCACTGTTAACGTAAAAACAGAGTCCATGTGTTAATGTGTATATTTTTGTTTTATTTTTGGACAGCGGGAATTATTATATTTTATTTATTTATTATCCAGTATAAGTCACGACATTTAGCAAAATTTTGACTTGTTGATTGCTTTAGCTAAATATTCATGAATAAGTATGTAACTAGTGTGTTTAGAAGAATATTTTTGATTTAATTGTTATTATCGTTTTAATCATAATTACTGTATTGGCTTGTTTTTATTATTATCATATTATCATAACATGCAAGGGTTTGATTTTGTACATAAAGTTTCTTTTGTTTGTAAATATATCTGTTTTGTTTTAATTTAATATTTTAATAAATTATGTTATAAGATATTTCTGTAATTTTATTTATTTTGTCTGACCTGGAGACAACTTGGGAGCATTCATTTTGGAGGAGGAACATTGTTATTATTTTTCTGCCCCTGAGATAAATTATCATTAGTGTAACCTTAAAACTGAGCTAGTGAAGTGTGAAATTGCTTAACCTACTTTCCTGCAGAAACTATAAGATCCTAGTCTAGCATATGGCCTAGCACTAGGATATATGCTAGATTCTGCCCTAATTTAATATTTAAATAATTTAAATAAATGTTTTACCATTTTGTTGACATTTTGTTGATATTTGTTTGTGGGGTCTATTTTTAATACCTTGAAATCAGATGTGGCAAGCAGATTGTTTATTTTTTCTATTTAATCATCTCTTTTGATTATTGTAATAGTATTACCTTTGTCTGCTTTCATTAGTACTAGGTTATTTGTTTTTAATTTCTTTTTTATTGGCGCACAAAAACAGCAGCTCTACATAGTTTCGCTTACAGACTAATTAACATACCACTAAGTGAAGAAGATTTCAACACAGAATTATCCATAATTAAAACTATAGCTAGAAATAATGGATTTAAAGAGAAAATAGTAGACAACATTATCAAACATAAACAGAGAGAAAAACTCAAAATACACTTTTACCCTAAAATAATAGAAAAAGACAACACGAAATGGCACATTATACAATACATTCCACATATTAATTACAAAATTAACAGAATATTTAAGAAAATAGGAATCAAAACAGTTAACATAAATAAAAACAGTTTAAGTGCTATGTTAGTCAATAACAAGGAAAGAACTAAGCTTACCGACAAGTCAGGTGTATATAAAATTAGTTGCACAGACTGTAAAGCTATCTATATCGGAAAAAGTGGCAGGAAGATCGAAACAAGATTAAAAGAACATAAAAGATCAATATTGCATAATATTATAAATACAGGCCTTCCCGAACATTGTATAGATAATCTCAATTTTCCCGATATAGATAGATGTAAACTTATGCATAATATGAACAAGGGACCGAAATTAAATTTGTTATAAATATTAGAAATTAAAAAATCAATTTAAAGAAAAGAGAAATTAACGAACACACACACGCAGATTTTACAAACACACACACACCCATAATAGACATTTATGTACAAAGAGGCAATAAACACAACGGCATATATAACACCCTTCACACAAATTGACCTGTTAGTTCAGCTCGAAAATGGTATGAAGATACCGAAACATATTGCCATAGCCTTGTTTTCAAATTAAATATAATAAATGTGCACCGGCATAATTTAATCAAACTACGATAATACAAAGCTGCATGATTTATTACGAATGTAGAGATAACGTTGTCATGTAAAAAAAAGTTCTTTATTAAATTTATAAATTCAATCTCCATAAACATTCATATATTTCTTGTAGGTTCTAGCAGTGATATTCCTTTTGTTTTTCCAACAACATTTCTTATTTAAAATTAATAGGATAAGGTTACTAATAAAAAACTAAATCTCATAAAATATTTATATTCAATTTTAACATCTTATAATAACATCATCGAAGAAATAATTCTTTTGCCACATGTGGCCGTAAAAAGAAATTGTCCTTTTTACTTTCCAATTACAAGTAAAAAAAAAACGTGTATTTTAGAAACACATTACAAATATAACATATAGATTTAGAATAGATATCACTCTTTGCTATATTCAAATTTTAACATTATATAGTTTCAAAGAAATAATAATTTTACTATACAACGCTAAATTTTTGCCTTACCAAAAACATTCATTTTCACAAAATGCCTCTGAGGATACAAAAACTCGCATAGCAGAAAACACCTTGATAAGACCGTCACCAATCATCATATGCAAATATTCACACGTTGTACATATCACAAATTGGCTATTATCCATCAAAATGCTCCCATCTTTACGTATATTAATATATTTGAAATCCCCATAAAATTTTGTATCTTAAACTTGTTAACAATGCATAGATAACATCGCTAACAAACATTCACACGTTGTGTCTTTGATGTTTCTCCACATTGTTAACAATAATCCCATTATTTATTACATTAGTCTACTTATAACAAAGAAGATAATAATCGCATCCAAAATATTAAATAAATTTTTAAACGCTTTGCTAAAGATGAATATTTCCACATAGCATCTTTAGCATAATTTATTTTAAGTGAAACTTACTTATGATGTTTATACATTTCATCAAATTCTTCCTTATATTGGTCCATCATAGTGATAATTAAAAAATAAATGAAATTAAACTAAATGGCAAAAATTAATTATGAAATGAAAAATACTTATTGAAAATAAAATAACCTAATACATTTTACTAAGGATGATTTTTATGCAGTGTATTACACACCTGCAATCATCGAACGAAATGAAAAATCAACCGCTTCTTTTACAAGTTCGGTTACTAGAGCTCGGCAACTTGTTCACTTCTAGAGAGCGACTGCTTCTCTGCCACTTCTCCCGTACTTGCCTCCTTCCCGGCTTTTTATAATTTTCGGTCATCAGAAAAAACCATACTTCGTTCGCAGCGCCACAATCTCCGCACTAACGTTTATGTTGGCATTGTCCTGCTCAGATTTATTTTCTTGACGTTCTCCCTAGGCTGACCTGCACCCATATTGTTTGACATATAGAAATTACACAAATTATACACGCACTCAAATTGTTTATTATTGTTAATGTCTATGCACATTTGCGATTTTCTTATCTTGGTAGGTACATTCCTTTTCATTAACGTCATCCTTCATTATGTTTATAGATAAATTCGTTGCTTCTTTCATCGTTATTTAAATACATTCTTTTACTACTATTTAAGACTATTCGTATTTTTCTTTTGCAGACGTTTCCTTTGAAAATAATAGGAAAAACATTGCATACGACTGGAATGCTCCTTTTATTAATTATGTTATTTTGAACCTGGACCTTGATAACTTCATCCATATCTTCGAACCATCTTTCCTCGCCTTCATGTAGGTTGATTTGTATGCAGCTGTTAACAATATCGAACATTGTTTTTTCTTTGTAGATTTAATGAGATTAAACCAATTTTAACGTGTTATTTCCGGAATTTTCCTGGATAAAACTGGATTTAACCTGCTATTACTGAAGTTTTTTCCACATTATATTGTGTCGAATAACAAAAATATACCTTTTACACATTCCTTTTAAAATTATGCTTGGATATAAGTGTCAGGTATTTATCATATTGTTAAGTGTGACCATAGAATGTCGAACAAATAACAATCTCTTATAAATTTACGTCTATTCATGATGAAAGATGTTTTATTGCTCAATATATTTAATGCGACTCTCACACAATGCATAAAATTTGGTACTGTCTTTGTATATTGAAATTGCATCTTGTGCTCCTCGTTTCTACAAATATAGAATACATGTACTTTATTTTTGTATTTATTTTTATACCTTTCAAATAAATTTTGTTACAATTTTTAATTGTCATCTACCTAACATTATAATACTACGCCGTTGCGGTTATGCAACTCATGATACATTTTTCCATAATTACACTTACTACTAAAGAATTATTTACTTATTCTATTACATAATTATTTATTTATCTTATAATGCCTGACCAATGTAGGGATCACGGCAATATGTCGCAAAGATTAAATAAAAATTGTCGAAGGTTTTCAAGTGTTTTATTATTTTTATTTTTATTTAAAATAGTTATTAACAAAATGTTCCACCAAGAACCGTTTGCTAACTCAATTAATAGAAAATTATAATCTCCTAACGGCTCAAATTTTATATTAAATTCTCCAGGAACAAGGCTGGTCCGTGGCTGGCATTCTTTTATTTGGCAATGATGCTAATCGGCTCGACTGTCATACAGACAAAAAAAAATAATAATATTTGGTAAACCCTCCTTGCAGTCAAATTAATAAGGAAATAACCTTAAGATCACCACAGATTTACCAGAGATGTTTTGAATATTGAATAAGATTTAATATAGTTGACATACAGTCATACGTTTCTTATGGGTTTGTAGAATGATCCATTGAAATTGATGGTTTCGAGTTACCACTTTAAAGTAAAACGGTTTTCGACGAGTCGATAAACAATCGCCATTCTTCAGGGTTATATTCAATACTCATTTAATACAAAAGTTAATTTATATCAGTAGAGTAACAGAAATTTCTTTCAACTTTGAAAAATGAACTGAATTTTTCGTAACAATTCTTCAATTCTGAGATTCTTGTAGTGGAATGTTAATTCTCCCAAAATTTGTGATTTTTCTTTGGTTAAAGTCATATTCCGTATGAAATCATTCTGATCTGATTGAGTAATGAGATGTGGTTCGTTAGAAGGAACATACGTCAGATCACTTGAAAATGACACATTCAAAACGTTTATATCTTTCTCGTCCGTGGAATTTGCAGAAGAATCTGAATGCATTAAAGTTGGAAGCTCACAATCAGTCCTTTTCAACGGCTTGCTTACAGATGGAATGTCTGGATACATTACTTTGTATTTATATCTTTTTGAAAACCCCTCATTTTTTACAAGACAAAGTAATAGGCTGTGGAACTGATCTGCTGGTTCAGGCCAAATCATTGACCTTTCTGAGAGGACTTTAGAAGAATTCTTGTTTTTTATTCCACTGAGTTAATTTGATAGAACACGAAATATAGTATATATTGTTGTGGTATTTTTCTGTATTTTTAAAATATAATAAAAAAATAAAAAAATAGTGAAAAACTGGATATAACCAGTTTCATATATCCAAAAATTTATATATGTAAAAACAAAGATAGAACTAGATATAAGTGGATATTACTGAATATAAGTGAATATAACCAGATACAAGTGAATATGGATAACATTTAATAATATAAAAAAATTAAATAAATAAATAAAAACAAAAGTAAATTTCAGCACAATTTATTTTAGATAAATAAACGTATATGTATGTATATTTGGTACACTGGATACAATTTAACATTTCATCTGATATAAATGCATAAAATAATCCATTGACTTATATATATATTTTGCTTGAATAATCGTATGATATAGTGAATATTCTAACTGATAGATATGCAATACAATACACATCAAAGCAATGTGGGTTGCACACCCGTCAAAAGAAACATAAATAAAAGCATTAGAAATTCAAATAGGAATTGTATTGAATATTGTACAAAACATAATGTTCAAATACTGACCTCAGT
The DNA here is from genome assembly GCA_963170755.1 of Amphimallon solstitiale. Lineage (NCBI taxonomy): Eukaryota > Metazoa > Arthropoda > Insecta > Coleoptera > Scarabaeidae > Amphimallon > Amphimallon solstitiale. Next base: position 135,881,825 of record OY720679.1, read on the forward strand.
CTAAAAAAGGATATGTAATGATTTAAAACAGTATTATTAGTAATTAATAGAAAAGTAGGTCATTCTGGTAATACATTCTTTAGCAGCGATAATAATCAACAAATAGGAAGCCTACGTTCAAAGAAACATTGATGTAATGATTAATATATTGTAAAAACAAAGGTCTTTATACGTAAATAAGCATATTCCACTTATTTCTTAATCACTATATAAAATTTCAATTGTATTTTCTTCTGTATGAGACATCATAAAAATGCATATAAAGATGTATGATTTATTTGTCTTCTTCTATACACCAACATACAAAGAAATTCCAAGCTATAAAAACAAATAAGATATTAGTCAGTATATAATGTAGTACAGATTAAAAATACTTACCAAAATAAATAAAAAATCAATCGATATTAATTAGATATGCAAATGCATAGTATGTAAACAACAACAAATGTAAGATGGCGGACGCAATGTCATGTGATCACATGACATCGATAATTATCAAAACAAACACGGAGGGCGCAGTAGAAGAAAATTCAAATAGAACCAAAACACTTTAAAACAAAATAAGGCGTTTTTCAATTGTTGAAAGATATAAAAGGACATGCATTGGCCATTAGAGGGGAGTTCGTCGGCAGCTTTCAGTACCTTAAAATTTCTAATCAGTGCTCCAAGTGTTCTTCAACTAAACAAAATCTAAAAAGGCATAAACGCTTTTAAGATTTTAACACGTGTAGTGAGACAAAACGTATAATACATTTCAAACAATAAGTGCGCGCTAAAGTATAGTAGAGCGCGGGAAATTATTACTACTTTATTTTATAAAAACCGCCATAATAACTTTCAAGAAAATGGAATACGAGAATTATCAAGAGGAATTCGAAAGGAGATATAATCAAGAAAAGTAAGTACAAGCACAGTTAATAAAGCTTCATCTTGCACTCTTATAGTCAATAAATAAAAAAATCTTCATGTGTGTTATACAGGGTCGTCCAAAAGTCTGGATTCACGTGGATTTTGAGTAAACTATTCACTTTTTTGGAAAACTGAATTCTGTATCTTGAATGGGAATAAAATTGCAACTCAATAGTATTTTTTATTTCAAAAAAATTGTTTATAATTTTGAGATAAAGTTAATAACAATGTTTTTTTAAATGGAAACCTACCGTGATTTTTATTTCAGAGAGAGTACTTTCGATAAGAATTGCATTGGCATAGAAATTTTGGCTATAAACCTTACGATTATTGTTTAAATTAATATTAAATTTTCGATCCGAACACTCGTTCGCGCTTGTTCGGAAAATACACGAACGTGTCTTCTCTTACCACGTTTCCAACTGTAGGCATGGGTCCACCCCCTAATAAAGCATTCTATTGAAGGCGTTACGTTTATCTTGAATGAAAGAATTTTTTTTTTATAAAATGGAGATCTACCGCGATTACGATATTTAAACGTTATGAGAAAGTACAACGTAGTTTAATAAAAATTAGATCCGAAACGTAATTGGCAAACGTAAGGAAAGAAGCGTAAAAATTAGTAAATATCTCAGAATAAAATATTAGATTAATGATTAAAAACGCAACGTCATAGTTTTCGGCGTCCTAATTAGACATCAATCCACGGAACTGCGGATGTGCAGTTTCTCTTTCATTATGTCAATTTAAATAACAGCAGTGTCAAGAAGACGAAAAATAAAAATACCAATTACCACAAAAATCCCTCAATCGATGAAATCAGTTTTTCTTTTAATTAAAAAACGCCATAAGAATGGCAAATTGCAAAGCGAGTTATTTTAAACAATGAGTGCCTCAAGTTCTATAAAATGATTTTTTATAATAATATAAAAAAACCATTTTATAAGACCTTAAGGCACACATTTTTAAAAATGATTTGTGACCACTCGTTTTTTAAACTTTTTTTATACTAATTTTTCTTACTTTAGTAATAAGCAAAAATTTTTCTTACTGAATGCGAATTTGATTTTAAAAATATTTTACAGATATTTTTATTTATTAAAAAATGGGGTAATACAGGAAAATAACAAACACAAAATATAAATAAAAATTGTAATTAAAATTTCGTGTAAAAAAAAATACTCCTAATATAAAATTAAAACAAACAAAACAATGAAATTAAACTAGATATTACCAAAATCATATTAAATGTTCAAAATGTTCGCCATTAACTTCCTGGCAGAATCCAACTCGATGAACTACACCTTGGACAGCATTATTCAACATTTCCTGAGGTATATTCGCCATGGTCTCTTCAATTCTCTCTCTCAGATCCTCTAGATTTCTTGGTCTACTTTTATAGACCAAACCTTTTACGTATCCCCATAAAAAGAAATCTAATGGGGTGAGATCTGGAGATCGTGGTGGCCATTCCACGGCTCCCCTCCTTCCAATCCACCTTTCGGGAAAGATTTCATTTAGGTAATTTCTTACAGCAATACCAAAATGAGCACCATCTTGCTGGAACCAAACTTGATTCGGAATTGCATTTCGAAATATTCTTCGAATCGCTGGAATTATCTGGTTCCTTAGCAAATCCAAATACAATACAGCAGTTAAGTTGCCCTGGATGAAGAAAGGACCAATAATTGTCCCATTAACAATACCTGCCCATACATTAAGTTTCTCGGGATGTTGGGTATGGTGCTCCTGCATCCAGTGGGGGTTCTCCAGCGCCCAATATCGACAATTGTGACGATTGACTATTCCATTTAGGCAGAATGTTGCTTCGTCCGAAAATATGATGTTATTTGTAAAATTCAAATTTTGTTCTTGCTGGAAGAATAACCATTCACAGAATTGGAGGCGACGATCGTAATCTTCTGCGGTCAGCTCTTGCTGAAGTTGCAGTTTATATGGTTTGGCACTTTGGTTTTTCAATATCCTCTTGACAGAAGTGGCACTTACATCATAATCTAGTGCCAACTGCTCGGTTGAAATGATTGGCTCCTCAATAATCCTTTCCATTACAAGCTGTGCGACATGGTCGTTCGTTGCTGTCTTGGTTCTGCCAGATCTTGGGAGACTCTTGACGGTTCCGTTTTCAAAAAATCTTCTGTATGTTTTTGCAACAGTCGATTTTGAAATTGGGTTTCGCTCGGGGTGAAGTTGATTGAAGAGATCACAAGCTTCTTGATGTGATCGCTTTTTGTCGCCGTATCCCACCATAATTAGAATTTCTATCCGTTCTCTCTCTACCAGTTCCATATTTACGCAAATTGTTCAAAATCACAGATCACAAAAATAATAGATAAAGTCAATACCAAAACAACACAATTAACAACAAACAAAACGTTCAAGAAAACAGAAAATAAAAATTCAAATTCGCTCCGTAAACGTACACTAGTAATACCAAAAAGAGAATGAGATAAGATTTGGACCTTCCAAGTGTCTAAAAACGGAAAAAGACCATAAAATTATTTTTTATTAAACTACGTTGTACTTTCTCATAACGTTTAAATATCGTAATCGCGGTAGATCCCCATTTTATAAAAAAAAAATGCTTTCATTCAAGATAAACGTAACGCCTTCAATAGAATGCTTTATTAGGGGGTGGACCCATGCCTACAGTTGGAAACGTGGTAAGAGAAGACACGTTCGTGTATTTTCCGAACAAGCGCGAACGAGTGTTCGGATCGAAAATTTAATATTAATTTAAACAATAATCGTAAGGTTTATAGCCAAAATTTCTATGCCAATGCAATTCTTATCGAAAGTACTCTCTCTAAAATAAAAATCACGGTAGGTTTCCATTTAAAAAAACATTGTTATTAACTTTATCTCAAAATTATAAACAATTTTTTTGAAATAAAAAATACTATTGAGTTGCAATTTTATTCCCATTCAAGATACAGAATTCAGTTTTCCAAAAAAGTGAATAGTTTACTCAAAATCCACGTGAATCCAGACTTTTGGACGACCCGGTATAAAGTTTACTGAATAACAATAGTTTTAAAATATTATTGGAGCATTTGATAAATTCTTCTTTGGGTAAGTCTTGACTTGACGTGAAAATCTCAGGTTAAGGCGATTCAACGAAGTATTAACAATTTTACCTGAATAACAATAATTTTTGAAAATATTATTTGAACATTTGATAAATTCTTCATTGGGTAAGTCTTGACTTAGCGTGAAAATCTCAGGTTAGGGCGATTCAACGAAGTATTAACGTTTTCACTTGAATAACTATGATTTCAAAATATTATTTGAAATATCTAATAGGTTCTTCATTGTTTAAATCTCGATTTTGACGTGAAAATCTCAGGTCGAGATGATCCAATGGGGATACGTCGGTAAAGAGTAAAGAAAATAATTTTAGTAATTCCTTTTAGAATTGTAAGCACACATGAAGAAGTAATTTAGTAGACTTCTACAATTTAAAACAATAAAAGATTTGCAAGGTGCTTTTACTATAACGGAGAAGATATTATACCTTAATGAAACAAAAGTATTATATTATATAGTTGTCAATAATTTTTTTATGTTTTGTAAAATCTCCATATTATAAATAAATATAAGTTGTGCTGACATTCATTATTTACTTATATATACCCATCCCAAAGGAAAACATGAGGAAAGTAAACATCACAATCACAGCTAGAACTCACAATAAGGAAAGGATGTGACATATTTTCCTTTAAAACAAAGAAATCTATCTTTAGGACCCTGAGATTGTTAAATAATATTAATTTTATTAATTTGACTATTGGTTATCAACCATAGAGCAGATATCACAGCAATATGTGGTATCAATGTTTTACCTTGATTCGTAATTTTGAAGCCAAAATATTGTCCAATACATCTTTGAATTAATTCACTTAAAAGCTTCTTTTGAGATTTTGTAACATATAATCCACAAACATAACAAAAACTGCCCGGAGAATTTTTACAGTTTTCGATTCTTGAAAATCCCACGCAACACAACTTGTGGAACATTGCTTCAAACTTTCTTAACTAAGTGACAATCTAGTGACATTTCGTTTTTCTCTTGCCAGACCGCGTCAACAACTAAACAATAAATAAATCACTACGCCTTCTGCAACTTTCATGTATGCACGTATCGATTACAGAAGTTTCTAGTTTCCATATTCCGCGATGACTAATATATTAGAATTCGCTACTTCTCTCTGGAATGCGTATCGTCGTATTCTTTGCAATTACCGCTGCCCTTCGCGGTATAGCCGCGAACATGATCGAGCTTGTTACAATACTTTTCTAATTTTAAATTTTACGTTAATCTTAGTGAAAAGAGATAAAAAAAATATTTTGTTAGAATATGGTTTTTGTGTTTAAAACAATGCAGAATAATAAAATTTTAGACTGTTAAGTCATCAGTTATAAAAATCGTGTCGGCTAGTGATTATTATTCTATTTGAATGTAAAACGTACTATTTCCCGATTTAAAAAAATCACAGACGACAATGAACAGGCCAACAGCATCTCTCTCTGTGTTCTCTTCGTATTTCAAACGTGCGAAAAGAGAAAAATCCAAATCTTTCTCGCCATCTCTTCCAGCTACCCAGTTATTGATGGCGGGTGGCATTCATTATCACGACGGTGGTGGTGGTGTTGCGCGCGTTTTGGTTTCTTAAATGGAAAACTTTTCCCTCGGCACGTATATTTATAAGAGAACAGTAGCAGCTTCCCTCTGCCCGTTTCACACACAAAACGAGCAGAAAGAAATAGGTGATGTCAAGAGTTATGGGATGTTCGATAAGATTCATTTCGGGGGGAGCCCGTCGTTCCTCTCACTAACGGTCTCTCTTCTTCGTCTTCTCATGCCTTTGCCCGTGTGCCAGCCGCACCAGAACTCCGACCCCGCTCTTTAAATGGCTGAAGAGGTGTTTTTATAACCGGTCCACTACCGGGGTCTGAGGGGGCCTTCCAAAGCCGAGAGTCCGCGATTTATTACCGTCGATGAAGTGAAATAAAGTACCTACCACCAAGTATAGAACTGATCTCCTTCTTCCGCTAGCTAAAGATCAAAATTTTCCGAAGATCGAAAATCCTCGTCATGAAATAATATTTTTTTTAATTTCTTCTTAAACGTCGCAGTCGATATAGTTTATAATTTTCCGATATGCTGATATTGATGGCTAAAATACACAAAATTCATAATGCAAGTAATTATTTTACGTAAATGATTTTTTCTACTCCCATGTGTGAAGTAGTCGATCGTAGTTATAAGATTCGTCTTAGTTCGTGAAATGCAATGAATTTCTTATTGGGTTTATTTCACGGAGTAAAGCCAGATATACACTTTTTGGCAAAGAAGAAATATTAATAGGCTGCGTTGCTCTAGCAACGAATCACAGTGGTTCAGAACACAAAAAGCGCGATCGAAATTGTGAACTCCTTAGTTTAAACAAATTTTACATTAAAAGTTGAGTAAGTTTATATGTTTTTGGGTATGCTGAATCTGAAATTATGCAGAAAAACCCCGAATTTGTAAAACCTACCCTGAAATACAACCCCTAAATGCGAAAAATTGATATTACATAATACAAGTACGAAGAATATTTTTTAAACAAATTATACAGTTTAGTTTGCAAATTCGAAGTATTCGTTTGTCAAAAGCACCCTTAATGCATTGAATTTGACATGTTTAGTAGTTTGTACTTGGTTAATGAAAAACACTTAAAACATTCTCACATTATAATGTAGAAATATATAATATTATCAGGATAAAACGTCTTTTTGGCTTTTAGAATATCGTGGTAACTTGGATATAATTTGCAACCACGTTTTAAAGCTGTTGCTGTAATAAGCATATATTGCTGCTTCGTAAAAATACCCTAGATAATAAATGATAAAGCCTCTTCAGGTGTCATGGCATTATGTTCTTGTTCGGGAATCCTCCATTTTTCCATTATGCGTTTGCCTTTAGTTGGTGTAGTTGAAGTACTTTTAATTTTCAAATCGGCAGTACTTTTATCTCCACTTTCTCGTACTTTCATTGCAGTAGCATGCACAAGTTCTTCCACGGAAGTGTTTTTTCTGAGCTCCTCGGTTTTAAGGCTTTTTATAACAGAACTTACAGCAAAACTCTTTGAAGGACGACCTCGAATACCCGAAGTTGATGGTCGATCACAGTAAACAGATTCAGAAAAAATAATTTCTTCTTGTAGTTCTTCTTGATGTTCTATTGGACGATTTCCAATATTGAAAATATCTTGGAAAAAACTTGTGTTCAAGCCAATACAGAATATTTGCTTGATTTATCTTCTTCGGCAAGCCCATATGTATCAAGTATAAACCGATACATTGCTCGTTTTTACTTTCTTATACGTAGTATAAGGAAGTATTGTGATGACGAAAATTTTCGACCTCGAGACTTTTGCAGATGTCCACGTTTTGAAGTCCCCTGATACCGAAAAAGTGGTTTTTAAAAAATGTCTGTCTCTCTCTCTCTCTCTGTGTGTGTGTGTGTGTGTGTGTGTGTGTGTGTGTGTGTGTGTGTGTATGACCACGATAGCGGTCAAACCGCTGTAGATATCAATTCCAAATTTTGTATTTTCGTGTATAATCTCCCTCTTGAGATCTGATTAGTTTTTCAGTAAAATCGGTAGACCGGAAGTAGCAATTTACTTCAGCGAAAAAATCGAATTTTGCCAATATTTCGTCAACTACTAAGTTTAAACAAATTTATAAAGAATTTATATATACTTAAAATGAAAATTGAGAATAATTTTATTTAAAAAGTTTTCCGAAATTCCTACCGGAAGTAGGTCTTTTACTCTTATCGAAAATCAGTTTTTTGCTAATATTTCGCAAGTTATGCTTTTTAGGCAAGTACGTTACGGATATAAAAGTATTTAAAACATAATTTTCAATATCTTTTGTATAAAAAAAAATTTAAAATTCAGACCGGAAGTACCACTTTTACTCTTATCGAATAGCGATTTTTTGCAAATATGTCGAAAATTATGCATTCTATATAAATTTATCAAGAGTACAAAAGTATTTAGAACCGGATTTGCAATAATTTTTGGTATATATGAAATTTCAAAATTCGGATCGGGAGTAGCACTTTTACTCTTAGCGAGGAGCACTTTTCTGATATCTTGCAAAGTATGCATTCTATAGAGATTTATTTAGAGAATAGAAGTACCTAGAATAGGATTTTGAATAATTTTTGTAAAAAAATTCTTAAAATTCTATAATTTGAAACACTCATACGTATAAGAAAGTCGTGTGGTGGCCACACCTCATTTTTTACTTACAGTTGATTCATCACCATTCTTCATAGCGACTTCGTGTAATACCAATCGACTTATTTTCTTCGCGTCCATTATATTACAACTTTTAAAAAAAATATTCCAACAAAAACACAATCTTTTACAGTTTGAACTGATCGGGTACCAAGTGGAGTTTTCTTTTATATGTGCTGAATAAGCAAATATTGGCAGCTAATTTTCTTCAATTTACAAAGCCAAATAGATAATTTAGGCATAAATGACGTAATTACCGTGTAGAGTTGTGTAGAACTAAACTTAATCCTCTACGTAAGACAAATTTTTATAATCCGATTACCTGTTATAAACAATTAATTGTCTTGTACCAGGTAAACATTTTCCAGTAATAAATAATGCGACTTAATAATACACTTAGCATTGGTATACCAATATTATAATGACATCAATAAATAAGCGCATTTGCTTGTGGTACGGTCTCTTTAATTACATCCTAATTTCTATACGCAGAAACGTATCAATTTTACTGAACTTTGAAAGCAAATATACAAAAACTTATGTCAATAAGATGCATATTATTTACATCATCATATAGAGGAACTATTCAAGATTAAATTACTGCAATTTTAATTTTGCACTGTGCGAATTGTTTGTAACGCGAAAACCACAGACTAAACAAACCCAGACCGGCAAATACTTGATAAAAAAATATCCAAGATCTTCTATCCTTGTCACACATGAATGAATGTGTACGAAGATAGCGCTAGTAGCATATTGGCGCGAAAGTTGAAATGAACTTGTTTTTATAATATGCGTATTTAATACGTTATTAACGTAATAGAAAAATATACAAAACTATTGGACGAATCGCACATATCTTCAACTTGTATGTTTAAAAAATACGAATACTTAGATTTTATTATTGATAGAAATCTCTGTTTATTATACTTACACAATATAATACATAAAATCATTCTAACGCAATATCTTCCTATGAGTTTATATTACATAACATTTCAATAATTTTCACTCTGTACTTATTTATTATAAACTCGCTATCAATATCAACATATAATTAATATAATGTATAATAGGAAAGGATTGCAATAATACTTAACCACAACATAACAAAAAATTTCAAAAGACGCTAGCGCCATCTCATCTCCCGTTCAGTTAATATGACAAAGATGGTAGATGATTGATATTTTCATTTGCTAAACAAGGAAGCGTAATCTGGATAAAATTTGGAATTTAGTTACCAGTCTGAGTTTGCTTAGGCTGTGCGAAAACGTCAAATTCAATCGTCCACATTTTCTCTGCATTGTACCATTTTGGTTCTAATAGTTATGGATTCGGTTACCGAAAGATCTTGTACTTTACCAGATATTAGGGCTGCAGCAAATACAACAATTACATCTTTGTTCATCTCTGAAAATTTAAAAAATTCGTATCTAAAATTTATGAAATGACGTAATAAAAACAATATTCCGTTTTCTAAAAAAAAGTAATGTTAACATACTTGTCGGAACTCGCCCAGAACTTTAAATCGTCAACTACTACCTACTCTATTCTGACATGTACTTGCCATAAATATTAAGCATGATATAAACATCAGTGAATATGTTCGTTCTTATTTAAAAAGAAAGAACGATGGATATGTTCAAAAAGAAGAATCAGTGTGCTTAAAACCACACGGCAGAAGTGTAAACGTCATCAAGGCGAGGTTAATAATACCGTAGATAATACGAAATACACGCATATAATATTCAGTAACGTGTTAAATAAAACATATTCGCACATTTATTACATTTACGCGAGCGTCCGTTCTGTTTGGTCAGTTCGGACGTATGTGTATGTATAAATAAACGATATAAATACTTGCTTACTGTCCCGGTCTTGGTCTAATGGTAACGTATCGGCTTCATAACCGTGCGGTCTCGGGTTCGAATCTGTTCTGGGACATGAATTTATTTATTCATTTAAATTTCAGTTTAATTGAAGTTAAATACCTCGATAAGTTATATTTATTTATCTTGTTCCCTTAGCCGACATTAGCCGAAGAGCGTTACATATCCGAGCGTGACGGATCAGTCTTGTTCACTGCCTACAATCAGCGCAACGCGCCTAAAGAAATTTACACTTCAAAAAAAAATTCGGATTAACCAAACATTACTGTAATAAATGATTTGTATAATTTTATTAATTCTGGATCATTTTATTCTTTGAAAAGAAGATTTGAAAACAATTCTTGTCGTAGTTATTCATGACACAAAAACCAAGCTACAAGAAAATTTATAATAACTAAACATTTGGAATTTTACAAAAAAATATGTGTCAAAATTATCTAGTACAAAATTCTTTTTTTAATTTTTAAAGAAGAAAACACACCCGCCAAGTTCGGTATAAACAAAATTGGAAGAGCGCTTTGTGGTCGGAGAAAAAAGTATAGTATGCAACACCTGTGTGAAGCTTTTTTTACACTCCCGCGGTTGCTCGACTCTTTTCGCAAACTCCACGCTTATGTAAAAATTCTTCACTATTACCATATTGAAGCATAACAAAAAAGGCCTTTGATTTTTCATTTTTTCCAAAGATGAAATATTTACTATTACTTTCAATTAATAGACTTTGTTCATATTTTACTATTAATTACACCATAAACTTCTAGATATAAACCACCGAAAGGATATTATTTAGCTGACAAATGGTGGAAGATACAAAGCACATAATTTAAAATTTAAGCCTATGTCAAAATCTGCCTTTTAAATTTTGCCAAGATCGGAGGTGCCCCATAAGATAAACTTGGGACCACTACTCCTTGTGCTGTTTATAAATGCTTTGTCAATACCTTTGACTTATCGTATCTCAGTTCAAGCATATGACTTCAAAATATATTCCTCTACTAGGAGATCAACAACGTTTTCAATCTATTGAAAAATCATTATGCTTAATAGCCATTCAACAATTTTGCTCTTAATACCAACAAGTCCAATTGTGTTCCTACACTAAAAAACTCCTTCCAATTTCTATCAATAAATTCGCCAAATCTGAATACCTGGCAAATGCTGGTAGTAATAACATTTCGCGATGATCACTTTGACTCCCAATTAATATCTATTCCTCGAATTCAAAGCTTTTGCATAATATATCTTTATGTCGCCTACATTGATTTGATATCCTACTTCCATTACTGATACTGTGTTTATCCAATGTGATTTTGCCCTGCTATTAGAAGTAGTAATCATAATAGTAAGTTACCGTAACATATATTGAAGGCACGTGACAAATGGCTTGATACGTTAAATGTCAAGTCTTTTAATTTACTAATGTAAATCAAGCTAAGATCTTAAGAAAATACGCCAAATGTACGAGTCGTGGGATCACAGTTCTAGCTTAATAATAATAGTTAGTTAGTAGATATAGAAAAGCAAATTATTATCAACTGCTTCTGCGATTATTAACTTATTACGAATTAATATATGTTCAATAACATGAATGATATTATAAGTTTATAACAATATTAAACATGAGTGTATTCTCTAACAAACAAGATGAGCCGATCAAGTACCGGCACCGGAAAAGAAGAAGAAATACAAGCAGGACATCAACGACTAACGTTATTAGCATTGGTCTCCGTTTCTGTTCTTCTGTTCTCTCTTTTCAGTCTCCGGCTATTGATTCTGTAGTGGTTTGGTTGTTTATTTCAGTTGTAAGAGGTGATCGCATTATTTTCTTACTGAATTATTCAACGATACTCGTGAAAGTGAATCACTAACGGACTAAATGTTAAATACAAGATGTCGGAGGGTACATTTTTAAAGAGAGTGTAACAAGAACTTAAACCGGTTTTATCGTAGTGAGGGTTGTTAATATTTTAATAGTGTCACGGTTTCTCTAACGTATTGTAATTGCGCATAATGTGTAATGAAATTTTGGAAATGTAATGGAGATTCACGTTTGGGGTGTCAAAGTTGATATAATTATAACAACCAGCCCCACGTTTGGCGCCAAGAAAAGATAGAAATAGAAAAATAGTTGCTAAACGAGATAGAGACAGATCGAAAGAAATGTGTAAGACAGTAGAAACAACATTCAGAATAGACGAAAGATTATTATGTTAGAAGCAAGACAATTAGCATAGGATAAAAAAATAGAAGATTTTTGTCCAAAGCCGCAATTAAAGAGTTGTGTAATATCAATTCCCACACCGAAAGCTACAAAAGGAAAAAATTACAAACATCACAGAATTCCTCTAGGGTACAACGGCCTTTTGTACAGGCCTGAGAAAAAAATAAATCAAATTCCGAAACGACACATAAAATTGTTTGTCTTTTATTAAACCAAAAGTAAACCCAAATTCTGTATCAAATACATTTAATTAAAATTTAAATTTACATTTGCAATGTCACAATTTAAAAAGTCCTGCACAGAATAGAACGCATTGTTCAAGAGGTACTTCTTTAAAACAGTTGAGAATCGGTTGGAAGAAATGCGCCACATGGTGTCAGAGAGTTTATTGATAATTTTGGCACCCCAGAAATCCGCAAATGTCTGCGTCGTTTTCAATTTATGGTACAGTAATTTTAGGGCATTCTCATTCTTGTGTGTGATTGTGTGTGTCACCATTCCTCTGCACATGAGATCCACCCCTGTGCACATGTTTGGCGACTGTGAGTATGTGAGCACACGGAATGGTAAGTATTTTTCCTTGATAAATGCCAGCTAACATGTCTGTTCTTGCTTCAGATTGCACAGGACTCTCACTGCCCGCTTTTGAAGGAGAAAAATTCGATCAGCGCCTGAAGCCATTCCCCAGAATTACAAGCCATAAGTAGCCACACTATGGAAGTTGGCAAAATATGTCAATCTTGCAGCATGATGAGTCGAAACATTCTTAATTCTTCTTATGCTATAAACTGCGATTGACAATTTGTTTGCCAGTTCACCCAGATGTGCATCCCAGTTCAACCTGCCATCAACGTGAATAGAATACCCAACACTCTGATGGAATTATTATTTTCTTTTTTGTCTAAACAGAAATCTGGGTGTTGTGTCTTATCTCCGTTTAGTTTTAGTTTATTCATGGAAAACCAATCTTTTGCGTCCGTCATTGCAATTTCGGCTTTACTTGATTTTCCATCTCTAGTTTTATCTGTGACTACAAAGGATGTATCATCAGTATCAGTAGCAGATCCCATCCGCAGACAAATTGAACACCAGATCATTTATATAAATTACAAACAAGAAGGGTCCCAGCATAGATCCTTGTGGAACACCCTTTTCCACGGTCTTCATGCTAGATCTTTTGTTATTTATATCAACATACTGTTGTCTTTTAGTTAAATACGATGCCATCAAGTCGTATAAGTTTCCCCTTACACCATAATAAGTATAGTAAACTAACAAAAATAAATATTATGGGTAAGAAGTATAAATTTTAATATTATTATTTATTTATTTTATAATAACGATTATTTGAGTGAAATTTTATCACAACGGAAGCAGTGTTATGTGGCGTAATGATTTGACTGAAGTAAATTGCCGGCCACTTCCGACGAACCAATCCAAAAAAGTAATAAATTTCTTAGTCCGTGTCCGAACAAACATCGCAACCGCCAGGCCAGAGAGTGAACGCGCACCTGCGATTTGTCTCCTTTCCTTCATCCCTGTCGATTAAGTTGAGAATAAAAATCAATTTGGACGGACTTTTTCTCGGCCGTTTGTCTCAATCGGGGGATTTAGCGGTGTCTCCTCTGGTGTCGCCCAAACAATGCAAAATGCGAAATAATGAGAGCAATTAATTGAATTATCCTGATGTTAATCGACGTCGTCGTCGGCGGCATAGCCTTTGTATCCCTCGTGCTGTGTGAGCCACTATAGGCCGCCCACTCTTTCCCTTACCACTCGGTATCCCTTTCAGTATAACCACCCACTCCCGATACTGCTCACGACCACCGGAACCTCCAGTAATTACCCTCTGAGATCAGTGATCAATATTTTAGTTACGGTATTGTCGATTTTATTAATAGAATTACATATAAACACAAACATCGCCAACGCTGAAGCATCAAATATGTTTACCACCGGAAAAAAAATGTGAGTATCCTCAGGGAAAAAAGAGAAATCAAAACATACAAGAATTATAAAACGAAAGTACATACGAGGGGTGGCAATTTAATTCCCGGATTAACGCTGCAGTAGTGTCAATTGAAAGAAAACCCAAAATAAAACAGCATCTAATAGTTTACAGTCTCGCCAATAGATGCCAGTCAAGCGAAGGCCAACTATATCTACTACCACTGCGCGATATAAGGTCGTCGCATAACATCGATTTACATTGATGAATTTGATTCTAATAACCTCAAAATATTGATCATTATGTAACGCCATCTTGTAGTACCCAAAAGAAATAATTTCTGTTTTTTTATTGAAATAAACTTTAAAATAACACTTTAAACATTAACTTTACAATAGGTAATTAATATTAATAATTTTAAAATAATTAAAATTAATTGCTGATAATAAAGTTGTTGGGTAGTGTCAAGAATTACAATTTTACTTACGTTTATCATTTTTTATAACAATTCAAAAGTGAACACTAATTAGGGTTCAATTATGTTGTAAAGTGTTTGTTTAACGTAATCGCCGCTTCCAACTGTACTGGAAGAGTTTGAATCTTTACTATTCCACATCGCAATATTAGCCTCACAAAATATTAAGCCACTCTGGCATCGGTGGTACAATTTGCATCACCTTTTAGCCTAACATGTAGTCTACAGAATCGCAACTAAATGATCTTGTTATGACAAAATAACTTTCTTGTACAGTATACTCAAATATTACAATAAACTGATGTACATGCATATACACTAGAGTGGTTAGAAAAAATTAATTTTGGATTTTTCACGGGCTCACCCCCCTAAAATGTGCCAATTGGCTATAAAATGCGATTGGCAAAGTTTCAAATCTTTTAAAAAAATTTAGAGTCCGAAAGAAACAAAATAATCAATTTCTTTGTTCAGCAAATGATCAACTTCTTGGAAATTAAGTTTTTTCTTTTAGATCCCTGTTATCAGAATTAACTTCATCGTTTTCCTCTTCGGCCCATAATTTTCTAACCATGCTTGTTTTCACATTTTTTTTCAAAGTATCATCGAAAAATGAAAAGGCAACTTGCTCCGAATTGAGATACCATAGATGGTTAATTATTTTAAACAATGCCTTGTCTGCCAGTTCTTTATCAATTATTCTATATTGAAGATTTTAATAATTGTAGGTCTTGGTTGGGGGCCAGGGTGGGCTTGTGTGCGTTAAACCATGCTTTTACATAAATATTGATTATAAATAAGCAAATATCTTCAATAGTCTTTCTATCTAAATCAGTTAATGAAAATTGATCCCTGAAAAGATATATTTTGAGGCAATAAATGGCCTTTGCCATCCATCTGGCGTGGTGAATAATAGCTCCATGTACTCTAAAAGTATTTTCTTCCGGTGGTAGGCGACCTAAATAAATTAGGCAAAGTTGGATGAATTCTTTATAATCATTCCTGGGATGGCGAATTTTTAATTGTTCAAAAAGATAATTTGAAATTTGTTCCGGATTACTTATTTTATTTCTAAAATTTTTATCTTCTATAACTGCTTTGTATTTATTTTTGTCCAGCTTAGACCACCCAGTCTGGAATTTTCGAAAAATTTCTGGTTGAGGAGCGGTGGATATGCCCATTTTGCAATTAAAAACTTTTGTTTTTAAGGACGAAAAGATGGGTTTTTTTTGAAAAACCGCTGTTTTTCGTAACTTTAACCTCAATGCGACACGTGTTTATATTATCAGATTGAGCTGAAACTTTTCCAATCACATTTTCTAGCCTATTGGCACATTTTAAGGGGGTGAGCCGAAAGATAGGATCAATTTTTTTTCTCCTATAGCTTGTAACCACCCTAATGTACACTTATTAAAAGAAATATAGAATATTTTCAAATAACACTGGTTAAATAGCTAATATTCACTAAACTCTTTTTTCTGTTATTTCGGTACATATTTGATGTACTTTTTTCCATTTTAGCACTTTGCTACTTTAGTTACTTTGCACACGTTGATGCTGCCTATACCAAATCCGTTAGTATTTCTACGCACACATCTCAAGACTGACCAAAATTTGCTTTATAACACTAATCAGTTTGTTGTTGGCATTTCTCAACCTTACTATGATAACAAGGAGCGTTATTGGTAATAATTAGAGCATTTTAAAATTACTATAGCGTCTTTATTTATCCAAAATGTGCAAGTCTAATTACAGAACAAGAATTGACAATGTTGAAATATTCATAATAAACCCACTTGTATCCTTTTTAAAACCATACTAAATCAGCCCGCAAATACCTTAGAGTTCACATATTCTTACTGTTAATATTAGTGATCAAATAACATCTAGCAAAGCTGCTTTATTTCATCCCAGCAATTTTTCCATTAGAATTTTATTGATCTAAAAATATTTATATATATAAATTTCACCGAAAAATGTAAGAAATTATAGCTATTTACCAAGAATTTTCCTTATACTACATTTCGAATAATCAGTTCTTATTTTCCGAAGTATCCTGCGAATTACTTGCCTTTTAGCACAGATTATTTTGGTAAGAACTATATGATCCAGAACAACCACGTTTTTTCCATGAGGAAACTAAATATATAGTTTTCTATTGAGAGATACTCGAAGTAACATCCAAAATATGGTAAATATGTAGCACACACTAAATGAAACTACTAAATAGTAGGTTTGATATAATCCAATCATATTGCATAATTTTATCACGCGATTTTAAAGATGCTCAGCGATTTCCAATCAATTTAGTATGTTTTGGATAGATTGCGCCACTTAAAGGTCATTATTTTTAGGTTACTAGAATCAGAAAAATCTCGTTATGTAACGGCATTATATGGCACAACGATAGCAGATATAGTTGGCCTTGGGTAGAACAGCTGTTAGTTTCTGCCTACAACACTAGAGTGCACATTGAGTTTCTATCAATCGTAAAACTGGAACAAAAACTTACGAAATGTTGAAATCTGTGCACGGTAACAACACTTTAAATAGTACTACTGCGTTTAAGTGGTTTAACCTATTAAATATGAACGTTAGAGTGTAGAAGATGGCACTAGAACTGGTCTTCCGTCTGTCTTTCGAAATGCGGATACTATCGCAAAAGTACGTGAACTTGTGACACGAGATGGACAAATAACCCTTCTATTTTGGCAAAAGAGTTAAGAAACTAAACTTGGAGTCTGTGGCTTGAAACTACACAAAAACACTAAAACACCTTTGCACACTAAAGCACAAAAATGGCTAAATACGTATTTCAACAACTAAGTTGTCATCATCAGTAGCACTGATCAAAAATCAGCTCTGTACGCTACACACCGTAGCGTACAGAGCAACACTGATTTCCAATTTACGGGGATGGTTTATTCTTTTACCTAGGTTATTAACAACTTCATTAAAAATACCTGATCGTTGTACCGTTAAATACGTCATACTTACTATTCTAATCCTATCCTTTAATTCTAATATTCTAAGAAAACCAACAATATAATTTCCTATTTACGGGGATGGTTTAAATATTTTTACCTAAACTATTAACTACGTCATTAACAGTACCTGATCGCTGTATCGTTAAATTAGTCATGCTTAATACTATAATTCTATCATTTAATTCTAATGTACTATGAAAAACTAACGGTATCTAAAAGGTATTGTTTACGCCACAAACTTATATAAACAAGATTGGGGAATTGGCCCGTTATCTGAATTCATTAATTTATTTTTATTTTTCTGAATGTATATACTCTCGTAACTATCTAGTTCTCTATAATTGCGCACTTGTTTTATAAGTTTGAGGCCGCTTGCTGGAATATCATGACCTGTGTCCGAAATATGTCGAGCTACACTAGACTTCTCTGTCCTATTAAACCGAAAATGAGCAATGTGCTCTTTATAGCGAGTTGCAATCGAACGTCTAGTTTGGCCGCTATATTTTTTCTCGCATTTATTACAATTAATTTCATAAATTCCAGATTTTTGTTCTACCTCAATTTTATCTTTAGTACTACTCAAAAGACTTTTCAACGAATTACATGATTTAAACGCGACTTGCAAACCAACATTTTTAAAAATATTATTTAAGTTTCTCGAAATATTATGAAAAGGTAGGACAACAAATTTCTTATCTATATCACTTTGAGGTAGCAAAGTTGTGGAATTTAGAATTACATTCTTACGTTTCCTTTTTCTTAAGATATTGTCAACTACGTCTGTCTGGAAACCATTGTATTCAGCGATACCTCTTATAAGGCGTAATTCTTTCTCGTATCTATCTCTTGTAAGTGGGAAGTTTAACAAGCGATGGATTAGAAAATTGAATGAAGACAATTTTTGTTGCAAACAATGATTAGAATCTGCTGTAATGAATCTGTTTACATTGGTTTCCTTTCTATAAATATCTATTTCTATATTGCAACCTGCTTTAATTACTAATGTATCTAGAAAAGCTAATTGTCCATTGTTTTCCTTCTCAAGAGTGAATTTAATCGTGGGGAATTTTGAGTTTAATTCATTAAGAAACATTTCGGTATCATACATTTTAGTGTCAAAAATCGCGAAAATATCGTCAACGTACCTTAACCATACTTTAGGGAAATATTTGGCGTTCTTTTTGAAATCCATTTCAAAATTACTCATGAATAAATCGGCAATAAATGGAGACAAGCAATTTCCCATGGCAGTCCCATGTCGTTGTTCATAGAATTTACCTTCTATTTGAAAACAATTATGAGACATACAAAGAGATGTTAACTGCATGTATTCATCTATTATCGCCTTTTCGATATTATTGTTCTGAAGTAAACGTTCCAAATATTTCAGGGTTTCTGGAATCGGTACTGAAGGAAACAATGAACTGACATCAAACGAAATCAAAATCTCACCTTCTTGCAACTTATAATGTTTGATTTTTTGAATGAACTCCAGCGAGTTTTTTACTGCAAAGCTATCTTGATGCAATGGTAAATTTGTGAATTCATTTACTAGCCATTTAGACAGTAAATAAGTCGGTGAGTTTATACCTGACACAATAGGTCTCATCGACTTACCGGGCTTATGTATTTTAGGTAAACAATAATAAATAATTTTGATTTCGTTTGATGTCAGTTCATTGTTTCCTTCAGTACCGATTCCAGAAACCCTGAAATATTTGGAACGTTTACTTCAGAACAATAATATCGAAAAGGCGATAATAGATGAATACATGCAGTTAACATCTCTTTGTATGTCTCATAATTGTTTTCAAATAGAAGGTAAATTCTATGAACAACGACATGGGACTGCCATGGGAAATTGCTTGTCTCCATTTATTGCCGATTTATTCATGAGTAATTTTGAAATGGATTTCAAAAAGAACGCCAAATATTTCCCTAAAGTATGGTTAAGGTACGTTGACGATATTTTCGCGATTTTTGACACTAAAATGTATGATACCGAAATGTTTCTTAATGAATTAAACTCAAAATTCCCCACGATTAAATTCACTCTTGAGAAGGAAAACAATGGACAATTAGCTTTTCTAGATACATTAGTAATTAAAGCAGGTTGCAATATAGAAATAGATATTTATAGATAGGAAACCAATGTAAACAGATTCATTACAGCAGATTCTAATCATTGTTTGCAACAAAAATTGTCTTCATTCAATTTTCTAATCCATCGCTTGTTAAACTTCCCACTTACAAGAGATAGATACGAGAAAGAATTACGCCTTATAAGAGGTATCGCTGAATACAATGGTTTCCAGACAGACGTAGTTGACAATATCTTAAGAAAAAGGAAACGTAAGAATGTAATTCTAAATTCCACAACTTTGCTACCTCAAAGTGATATAGATAAGAAATTTGTTGTCCTACCTTTTCATAATATTTCGAGAAACTTAAATAATATTTTTAAAAATGTTGGTTTGCAAGTCGCGTTTAAATCATGTAATTCGTTGAAAAGTCTTTTGAGTAGTACTAAAGATAAAATTGAGGTAGAACAAAAATCTGGAATTTATGAAATTAATTGTAATAAATACGAGAAAAAATATATCGGCCAAACTAGACGTTCGATTGCAACTCGCTATAAAGAGCACATTGCTCATTTTCGGTTTAATAGGACAGAGAAGTCTAGTGTAGCTCGACATATTTCGGACACAGGTCATGATATTCCAGCAAGCGGCCTCAAATTTATAAAACAAGTGCGCAATTATAGAGAACTAGATAGTTACGAGAGTATATACATTCAGAAAAATAAAAATAAATTAATGAATTCAGATAACGGGCCAATTCCCCAATCTTGTTTATATAAGTTTGTGGTGTAAACAATACCTTTTAGATACCGTTAGTTTTTCATAGTACATTAGAATTAAATGATAGAATTATAGTATTAAGCATGACTAATTTAACGATACAGCGATCAGGTACTGTTAATGACGTAGTTAATAGTTTAGGTAAAAATATTTAAACCATCCACGTAAATAGAAAATTATATTGTTGGTTTTCTTAGAATATTAGAATTAAAGGATAGGATTAGAATAGTAAGTATGACGTATTTAACGGTACAACGATCAGGTATTTTTAATGAAGTTGTTAATAGCCTAGGTAAAAGAATAAACCATCCCCGTAAATTGGAAATCAGTGTTGCTCTGTACGCTACGGTGTGTAGACAGCGCGATTTTTGATCAGTGCTACTGATGATGACAACTTAGTTGTTGAAATACGTATTTAGCCATTTTTGTGCTTTAGTGTGGTAAGGTGTTTTAGTGTTTTTGTGTAAAAGAGTTAAGCATAAATAAGGAGAAGATTTGACACGAATAAGCAAAAACAGAGAAGTGTTGCATCGTACAAAGACTTTGTTCAAAATTGTCACGACAATGCAAAATTTTTTAACTGCATTTTCATTGGTAATGAATCATAGAATCCTGCATCGCAAAGACCCAAAATTTCGTTTTCAGCAATCCAGTATCAAACTGGAACAAAAACTTACAAATTACTGATAATTGATAATGATTCATAAAAAAAATATATTTGGTGGCCAATGAGTTACTGGCACATACAAATCGAGACAACAATTAAGAGAAAAAGGTAATTGGTTTTTGATTCGTGATAATGCGCCGTCACGTTCTTCACTAATTGAAGGGCATTTTTGTGCGAAAGGAGTTGTTGAGATTAATCGCTCACTCTATTTACCAAACTTGGCATGAGTGATTTTTTTCCTCTTTACAGTGAAAACTGTCCTCAAAGGGAAAGGATTTCAAGACGTAGAAGATATTCAGAAAAATGTAACCGCCGAATTAAACACCATTTTTTCGGATGCATTTGTTGACTGTTTTCAAAAACTGATAATACTGTAAGCCGTTACTTTGTGATATTCCATAACGAACTGAATAAAACATGTATTAACTTGTTATGTCAATATATTATACTAAACGTGTGACTGTTATTTCAACCAACTTGATCAATAACAAACACGGTATTACAAATAAAACAAAACCTTATTTATACTTATGTCTAGGTGTCACAACGTAGCAAAGGCGAAAATTATATTTCAGTTAGTACAACCAGCATACAAGATACAAGAAAATGGGTACACTAATATGAAATAAATTATAAATTGTAGGGATACCAAGCGTAGGCAGCGATTATGTATGAATAATGAAAATCCAGAAAACAGAAAAGTGAAAGCAATAATATGTCTAGAATAATGGATATCTCTCCAAAATTAAGTAATATTTTTTAGAATTTCCGCTTTAGACAATGGTTTGTAATTCTAAAAAACATGCGTTAAGAGTCCATGTAAATATTAAATTTACGTACGAAAGTGATATTTCTACTAATTGGGCCCATAACAGATCTTTTATCATGAATTGTTATTTAAGAGCACTTTTTCAAAAGTTTCTTTTTGGACAATTTTTGAAAAAAAAATCGCCATATCTGAGAAACAGATAAAGATCTAATAATATAGTTGGTGACATTATTAGTAAACATTCGTTATTTAAAAATTGTATATACTGGGTGAGATATGTAGACGATATTTTGGTGTGTTTTAAAGGAACGGATAGACAATTAAATTCACTTCATAATCATATTAACACTTTGCATCCTAATATTAAATTCACCATAGACTTAGAAGAAAATAAAACCATTAATTTCCTAGACCTTCAAATATCACATATTACTGATACACACGAATTCGCTATTTACCATAAATCCACGCACACAGATATTACGATACATTCTTACTCTTTCCACCCGATTAGTCATAAATTTGCTGCTTTTCACTCAATGTTATATAAATTAATCCATGTTCCTATGAATAAGATTCATTTTGATAAAGAATTAGATAGAATTTACACCATAGCTCAGAATAATGGTTATTCAAAAGAATTAATAAATAATCTCCTTCATAAAAAACAAAAAACAAAAATCATATCCAAAATTTATCCTATAGTTCCCCAAACTTACTTATCAAAATTTGCCTCTATGACTTACGTATATAGGTACACCTTCCATAAAAATAAAAACATATTTACAAAAATCAACAAACACATTAATTTCATTTCGTACAAACAACAAACTACAGAATCACATTAAAAATAATAATGATAAAACTGACAAAAATTTAAAATCTGGGGTCTATAAGTTAAATTGCGAGTGTGGAAAAGCTTATATCGGACAAACTGGTAGATCCTTTTCCACGCGCATAAAAGAACATGAAAGAAGTTATAAATTACAAAAAACAAATTCTACATATGCTAACCACTGTATTGCACAAAAACATAAATTCAATAATAAGTTTGACATACTACATATACAAGACAAGAGTAAAAAATTAAATTTATTAGAAAACCTAGAAATAAATATATTAAACAAATTAAACCTTATTTTAAATAACCAACTAGAAGTGAATAATTCACCGTTGTTAAATTTACATATTTAAAATCAACTTAATAATTCTTATAGTTATATATATATTTATAAATTGTTTAATTTTATAATAACAGTAACAGTTTTCAAAAAAAAAAAATTTTTAATATTCTTAATCATATTGTTATGTAAATAAATTAAATATTACATTAAGTATATAAGTTACTCCCGCTCTTAATGTAATGTCACAAACTCCCCCCTCTTCATTTAGGAGAAGACATAAATATGAACGTTTAGAAATATTTTGTATTATAATATTCATCACCTGATGAAGCCCTAGTAGGGTGAAACAATTGTAGTGAATTGAATAAAACTGTTTTGAACTCAATTTGAATTTATTTCAATTTTTACTTGTAGTGTCAGTTTAATCAGCTCCTAAAGGGCTATCAAAAAATGTAAAAAATTGCATAGAATTCCGTTAAAAAACCATATAATTGTCGAACACTCTGTATAAATGAAAATATTTTTAAATTGCATTTACATTATTAGATACCGATAATGGATTTTACCACTTCGCTGGGCACGATATATGTGTTGCTTTATCAGATGATTTAAATTGTAGGACGCTTTTTTGCTATCTATATTTTTAGATACCAATAATAGACATTACCACTTGATGTCCCAAATTGTAATGTCTGTCGTCAGTATATGCTTTGGTAATCAATTTCCAAAATATTCCAATTATTATTTTGTACATTTTTTTTTACTGAGAACACGATTAGTTTCTAACAATCTACAATATGTTTCCATTATCTCAGCTATCTATTAAATATGTTGAACCCGCTATAAGAAACGGACTTGCAAATCCCTAAAGTTAGCTTAACATCTCACGCAAAAAATTTGGTTAATTATTTTATTATTTCCGCAGTATGATGGATCATAATGAAATAAAACAACGTGCGATTGTTTAAATATCTTCTATCTATTTTTAACTATTATAGAGTATGAACATAAATCATATTTCAGACAAATGCTTTCAATTTTTATATGCTCTTATCCTTCTCATGCATTTAAGGTATATGTAATAGATAGAGCGACATTTGCACGATATATTTTAGTTAAATAAATTAACACAAGATTACCAATTTTGTTGGTTGCTCAACTAATACTACTTCAAAATTAACTATATCAATTGCACCAGTTCCAAATCCGCAGTAATGACACCTATTCAAATAAAATATACTCTTCAATATTCTCTAATTCATTCAAAGAGTTTAAAAGAGAGAGCTTTGCCGTACGACCGACTAACTCCTTCAAAAGCTATGTCGACTACATCGCTATCACCAGCGCTTTCGTACCTGTTGCAACATCCGGGAGAATGTTTATCGCGACCATCACAGTCTAGTTAAGTTAAGCATACGTTACGATCCATTTCAGGTCAGTTTTACAGATCGGTAAAGCGAGCAGTGTTTTACTATCATTGCTACAAAAGCAGCTTTTTTATTACTATTAGATAATAGAAAATATCTTGTTGTAATATTTTAGAATTAAATTTAACTGTTAAATTTCTCACAGATCTCATTTCATATTGTTTTTATTTTTGATATTAATACTGTAGATTCTAATGGTTTTTGTAAATTTCAAAACCAGTATGTATGTTGTTGGCGTAATCTGTAATTCTAACTTACAATGATATGGGTTTTCACATGATTTGGTTTAAATTTATTGGCTAGTTTGACACTAATAATTATTTTTAAGGCAAAACTTTATTTGTATGTTTTGTCAAGAATGTCCGTAGGAAAACATAACAAGTTATTTACTTTATCCACTTTTATTATATGTAATAATACAAATTTGGTCGAATACTGGGCCAAGGGTATATGTTTTATTTTGTAAAAGAAAAGATCCAAATGTTCTTTCAAGTAAATGTTATGCTTAGGTGGCAAATAATTTCTTTTTTTTAACATAATTCCCATTGATGACATTTTTTATAGCGGGTTACCAACTATCCTTCTCAAAAAGGAATACCGTCAGTGACAACAACCATATCTTCACAGCTTAGAAAACGCCGATCGCTAAGAAAACTCTTCATGTGCAGGAATAAATGGTTGTCGGGTGGTGCTATGTCTGTGCTGCAAGGAGGATGATCAAGCTACTTAACAGGCACCAACAGCATGGAACGAGCATTGTTGCAAAACAAGACAATTCAAACTGTGTAAACGATAAACTCTAATCATCATATTTATTTTGATATTTGAATCTTTTGAAACATCCCACACTCTCACTAACATAAGGTGTAGTCGACTAGATGATGCTGTTATATACTGTCTTTTTCCTGGGTCAATTTTCTCTTTCCTAGATTCTTGTTCGATGCTTAGTATAGTGTGTTTGATTTTTCGCTTTGTTTGACAATTCTAATTCTATTTTTCCAACATTGATATATATACAGGCTGTCCCAGAAATAAAAAGACGGAGTAGCAGGTATGTAAAGTTCGAACAGAAACATTCCCAAATATACCGCAATAACGAAGAAATTAAAAATTTAATTTTCTATGTTGTTTTTTAGATAAAAAAGTTACATTACGTACCTGGCACAGAATGTATTTTTATAAATACACGTAAGAATGCTCATTTGTAAATAGAAACGAACACGCATTCATAGAAAAATAAGCTTTTATTTGTATAAAACGGGAAAAAACGCTAAATCGTACTCATTCATATAAAACATATTTTTTGCTAGATGGGCGACCCACTTTATTGCAGACAATAAAAGATTGTTTTTATTTTTAAAAGGTTGTTGCTCTTTAATGTATTTGTAGTCGGAAACAGCTGATTATTATTATATTAGAACATTCAATAAATCGTAGTTTTTCTAGATTACAGTAAATATTAAGAATGTAATTATTTTTTTCTAGCAGGTGTAAAATTAAAGTAATTAATGGTTTGATATTTATTATGAAGTATCTATTCCTCCTCCTTTTTTTTAACACAAGTAATATGGTGGACCTGAAAAGGACCGATTCTGAAAGTGAAGCAGGTAGATATACAGGGTGGGGCACCTCATTTCCGTCGGCTTATATACGAAAAGCGGTAATATGTTTTATTTTTATTTTTATTAAAGGTTGTGTAGGTTCATTAGGGGCACGTTTTAAAATTATTTTGAAATATACAGAGTGATCCAAAAAAATGTGGCACACCAAAGTTATGAAAATTTAAATGGAACACCCCGTATATTATGGGATATTTTGATGCTATAGGCTAAATTAAGGCCACTTACTGTTATATTCCCTATACCTAACTCAACCTCTTTTCGAGATATTTCACTATTTTGGAAAATGTTCAGAGACATTGCTGTCTTCCATATTTGAGCGAATTATTTTAAATTTTATTGAATGTATACTCAAAGCATTAGACTCTATGATAAGCTAAAGTTGATATCTAAAAATTATACAGGGTGTTTAAAAACTACATTTGTGTTTTGACTAACATTAAAGGCAAATAATTTTCTTATTTTAAATGGAACACCCTATATTTATTACCATATTTAGATTCGAATTTTAATTGTTTTTAAAACTGTATTAGGGTTTCCTATACCTATCTCTTATAGGTTTTTGGTAATTTAGGATTTTCAATTTCAAACACTAATTTCTTGCAATTTTTTCCAAAAGTAGGCTTTGCCGCTGTTATTAATACTTCAAACAAATAAATTATTTGACAGTGACAGTACATATTAGTTAAGACATCAACGTTATTCGACGTCGTTTAAATAATTTTAATTATTTAAAATGAGAACCTTCTCTGAAAACGAAAAAGTGGATATGATTTTAGTAATCGGAGAGTGTGGCGAAAATTGCTTGCTAGCATCAAGAGTTTATGCTCAAAAATATCCTAACAGGCGTCTTCCTGACAGGCGGTCATTAGAAAATTTATTGCAAGTTTTCCGAAGAACAGGAAGTGTGCGTTATCAGAAACCATAACGGCAAAAACCAATTACGGGAAATCAAGAAAATGATTTTGTTGTTATCGGATCTCTGGCAGAAAATCCGCATACAAGTCAGCGAAAAATATGTGAAGCCAGTGGAATAAGCAGACTGAGAGTCGGAAGAATTATAAAAAGGCACAACTTCTTCCCGTAGTATTCAATTACACCAAGCACTTTTGGAAGTAGTTTACGATAGACGACTCGTATTTTGTTTATGGGTTTTAGAAAAGTTTAGTGAAGATGAAAATTTCTTCGATTTTGTACTTTTTCGGATGAGTCATCATTCCACAATAACGGACTAGTTAATCAACATAATTTTCATTACTACAGTGACGAAAATCCCCATTTTTTTAGAACTATTGCTAGGCAATACAGATGGTGTGTCAATGTATGGGGTGGAATAATTGGAACGCAAGTGGTAGGTCCGTTCTTTTTTGATGGTCACTTAAACGGCGCCATGTTTCTTCGATTTTTTAGAGACAATTTCCTGTACTTTTGGAAAATATACCACTTAAAATTCGTGAAAGGATGTGGTTACAACTAGACGGTGAGCCAGCGCATTTTCAAGTAAATGTAAGAAATGAATTGGATAGGCAATATCCTAATAGGTGGATAGGACGCAGCGGTCCACAGAATTGGCCAGCAAGATCCCCAGACTTAACGAGTCCCGATTTTTTCTTATGGGGATATGTCAAAAATATCATTTATGATACACCACCAATCACACCCGACGATATGAGAGAACGAATAAGAATAGCGTTTCGTTCTATAACACCAAATATTTTAACAAGAGTTAAACAGTCCATTCAAGAGAGAATTCGATTATGCATTGAAACAGATGGACATCATTTCGAACACTTGTTAAAACATTAGTTTTCTTTTAGAATTTAAGTTTGTTATTTGTTTAATAAAGTATGTATTTTTTTATTTACGTAGTTATGACGCCTTTTAATTAATGTGAAACAAAACCAATCAACCCGATAGGTTAATAAATATTAGCATTTTGAAAAATATTTTGCAAGGAATTAGTGTTTGAAATTGAAAATCCTAAATTATCAAAAAAATATAAGAGATAGGTATAGGAAACCCTAATACAGTTTTAAAAACAATTAAAATTAGGATCTAAATATGGCAATAAATATAGGGTGTTCCATTTAAAATAAGAAAGTTATTTGCCTTTAATGTTAGTCAAAACACAAATGTAGTTTTTAAACACCCTGTATAATTTTTAGATATCAACTTTAGCTTATCTTAGAGTCTAATGCTTTGAGTATACATTAAATACAATTTAAAATAATTCGCTCAAATATGGAAGACAGCAATGTCTCTGAAATTTTGATCTACATTTTCAAAAATAGTGAAATATCTCGAAAAGAGGTTGAGTCAGGTATAGGGAATGTAACAGTAAGTGGCCTTAATTTAACCTATAGCATCAAAATATCCTATAATATACAGGCTGTTCCATTTCAATTTTCATAACTTTGGTGTGCCAAATTTTTTTGGATCACTCTGTATATTTCAAAATAATTTTAAAACGTGCCCCTAATGAACCTACACAACCTTTAATGAAAATAAAAATAAAACATATTACCGCTTTTCGTATATAAACCGACGGGAATGAGGTGCCCCACCCTGTATATAGTCCAGGGTCGGCGTAAGGCCAATTGAATTCTTTATTATTATTTTTTGCCGTCTGCGCACGAATAAAGACTTGATATTTTGAGGGTACGTTTTTACACAATCTAGCTTCCGATTAGCCGAAGGTCTTGTAGAAAAATGGCACGATGGGACGAATGGGACGATATATCCGCAGCATGTCTCGACGATGCCAAGCTGTAATTAATACTAACGGAGGGCACATACGACATTAAATCCGGATATTCGAGCCTAAACAGACTTTTTAATAATTTTTGGTAATAAAATACATTTTTATTTTGATAGTATTCCTATTTGTTTATTATTGTACAAGAAATTGTTAAATTAGAGCATATTTATTGGTAAAGTTTCGTTAACTAATGTTGAAAATATAATATTCCAAAGTAGATAATTATGTTTCTCTTTTAATTAAAAAATATTGTAGCATTAAATTTGTGTTCTGCTAATTTTGTTGAACAGTGTATATTAATTTTATAATTTATGTATTAAAAAGTTTTAATTATTCCTATTTATCTTCTGTAGTTATGTATATAAATTTCCAAATCTTGTTTAAAATTAAATATTACTTATCCCTATGTTTTGTTGATCGTAATATCATTATAGTATACAGGGTTACCGCTAAATAGGTGCGAATCTGAAAAATACGTGTAAATATCTAACTGAAAGTCAAAAAAGAAATGTATTTGTACCTCATCAAAAATTTATAAGTTTTTAGGGCCAAAATGTAGTTAAAGACGGTCCATAACTTTGTTTATCCTATACACATTTACGTAAATACCCACTAGTAATTTCAGTGTATGATTCTCCTCAAAAAACGATAAAATGCAAATAGTTACAACCTTTGAAAATAAATGGCAATTGAAAAGACTTTCTATGACAATGTTTGTATTTTAATTGCGACAGCCTGGGATTCGAGGAAAGAAAAATCAATTTCTCGTCACTGCGTGCACATTAGAAAGTGATTTTTATTTTTATTTTTTTGTACATGCATTACTCATATTTTTCTTTCACCCCTTTTTTTTGATGACGCTATTTAAAACTAACCCTGTATATTAAAGAACAAGAGAATAGTAAGCAGCTACAACCATTTAACATCATTGTACAGACTCCTCTCGCGTAATCTGCATTACTCGATCTTTATCGGTAAGTAGCGTAGTGTACATTCATAGAAAGAGATACGTCAATAGCATTGGCAAGTACAAATAACCTATTATTGAAGAGAGACGGCAAGAGGCAGAGATATACATAATAAAGAGAAAAGGAAATTGAACTGGAGCGCGCCCCGTACACCCAACACGTCAATGCTACTGCTGCTACTAAATCACTTATTAATGTGTGTGGTGGTGTGCAGGTGACTGTGGCGGACTCTCTTTGTGTGCCCGGATCGTGGCTCCATTAAAATCTAGGCGGCAAACAAATGACATACAACGGTTCGTACTTCGCCCAGGCTCATTCACACAACATCAACGAGAAAGGATTACGACTGTACGACACACGAGATATAACTTGGAGGCGACTGCTTCGACTAGGAGGACGACGACGTCTACGTTCTGACGTGAAAGCCCAGCATGGAGATGATAAATGGGTTAGGTTCGTGTTCGCCGTGGGAAGAGAACGTCCGACGGAACGAGAGAGCGAGAGAGAGAGAGAGAGAAAGAGATGCACGACGGAAGATTTCCAAATCGAGAAAAACTCCGGAGAGAATCAGGAGCTCGCGTACGTATAGTACGCCGTGCACACACACACACACACGAGCGCTCGGTAAAAGAAAGGAGAGCGATTTCCGAACAGCGCGGAAGGTGGAAAAGAGACAGACTGAGGACGGAGTATATCGGAATAGCCGTCGCACAGGAGGAAAATTGAGAATTGAATTTATCATAACTGGGGTCGAGTTTGCGCGATACATGTGTATGCGGTCACCAAAGATGGCTGGCACGGTTATGATAAGGCGATGCTTTAATGACGAGGTGGTTGCCATGGTGACGTGGCGGGCATTGGGCAGGACCGGGCGGCGGTCAGCAGGTGAAGCGGGGGCGGTGTGTACTGCTGCTAGCTGCCGTCCGCCATCACGCAATCTCAAGCGGCGGCCTGTCGATACATACGCTCTTCTTCCACGGACTAACCGAAGGACCATCGATATGTACCTATAATACATCGAAAACATAGTTAACTGTTTAACCGACGCTGCCACCAAAAAAGATTTTCCGTACCGTACATGTCCATCCTTGCAGTAAAACGTATCCGACCTAAGACAAGTCGTACGAAAGAATTTAATTTATTTTAAT
This sequence comes from Amphimallon solstitiale, assembly GCA_963170755.1. Lineage (NCBI taxonomy): Eukaryota > Metazoa > Arthropoda > Insecta > Coleoptera > Scarabaeidae > Amphimallon > Amphimallon solstitiale. The sequence continues at coordinate 135,912,902 of OY720679.1, forward strand.
TCAGTTAAAGGAATTCCCTCTCTCTCTCTTTGTCTTTCTCCCTCTCTTTCTATGAATGCTAGATACAACTAGTACTTATTATCATTGGACATGAAAAGATGTTCGTCGAATTGATTCCAAACCTGTTCTTCAAAGAGATTAGATTTTCTTAACAAATAATTTCTGTTAATACGAATTTCTCGTTCTGTAATAATAATAATAAAAATTTCAGTTATATAAGAATACAAATCTGCGCATCTCTGAAGAATGCGTTAAATTTATATATTACAAACCAACAGAACAAACATTATATAACAATAAGAACAAAATACCTTATAAATACAAATAAGTAAAAAAAAATAGGAAAAAGTATTAGTAGAAGTAAGTCCACTATTAAATAATATTTGATATACAGAGTCAGGCAAAAAGAGCGGAACACCGAATTTATGGCTTAACTAGCACTTTTAAAGTTTTTGTATATTTTATGTATTATTTATTGGTGTTTGCAGATTTTCCGTTTTTGTCACATTTTTGAAAGTATGATGTCACCGGATAGTATTTTAAAAGAATCACCCGATATTTATATATTTTTTTGAGTAGATATTTTTTTCCTGAATTCACTAATACCAGGTTTAATTTGTCTCTGACTTAAGGTTTTATAAGAAAAAAATAAAATGTAATGGCACCTAAATATTTATTTAATAAAAAACGAGCAACAATAACTCAAAATTCTACATACATTTATTTACAATAGGTGTTCAAACTGAAAACCTTCGGCTGCCTGACAGTATCCTAATCTGTCAACAAATGACCTTAGTGAATTTTGTATCATTTCAGGCGTTGTACTATTTTGTACCGCCGCGCCGCTCTGATTCGATCATTTAGTTCTTGAAGAGTTTGAAGTAAATCCTTATAAAGTATCGTTAAATGACCCCACAGAAAAAAAATCCAGGGAAGATAAATCTGGTGACCTCGGCGGCCACTCAATATAGCCTCTTCGACCCACCCATCTCTGCGGAAATACTGTGTTCAGGTATTCCCTCACCCTAGCCGCATAATGAGGTGGAGCACCATCCTGCTGAAACCAAATTTGTTCTGATAACTGTAGCTGGTAATATGATTGGGAAACAAACGAATTAATTCTGGAACTGTCTGATAGCGTAAACGTTGTAAATATCTACCATTTAATGTTTCTTCTATAAAAAAAGGTCCAATTGTATTTTCTCTAACTATTCCACACCACACGTTCACTTTTTGTTGATATTGTGTGTGACCTTCTTCCATCCAGTGCGGATTATTATCTGACCAATACCGGCAATTATGTCGATTTACAAATCCGTTTAGGCAAAATGTTGCTTGATCGGAAAACACAATGTTATTCATAAACATATTATTCATAACATTTAAATTCATGATGTCTTCGCAAAAGTGCATTCGTTTATCAGGATCATCTTCATTTAATGCTTGGCGTAATTGCGCTTTATAAGGATGAAATCTATTTCTTTTAAGTATCCTTCTTACAGATATCTCAGTAATATCGTTATTTATTGCAAGTTTTGATATTGAATTTTTAGGTTGTTCGTGTGCACATAAAATTACATAGACACTTTGACACGTTGACTTTGAAATTGGAGAAATTCTTTCAGGATATGTAGCATTAAATAAATCAGCGGCTGCTTGTAAAGATCTCTTTCTATCTCCAAAACCAACAATCACCAATAAAATAATTCTTTCACGTTCACTTAGTTGAGACATGACTAATAATGTGTTAATGTAAAATAATTTGTAAAATCAAATGTGATAAAAAAACTTAAACAAACTGGAGTTTTTGTACCTGATAGTGTTATTCAAATGTACGTTTTTACTTTGACAGAACTCAGAAAAAAATATTGTAGATAAAAAGTTTTTGGTATACCTACTGCGATAATTACTTAGGACCGGTATCATAATAAAAGTTAATGCTGCATTAAAAGTTCATGTCACATTTAAGCGAGAAATTAATTTCATAATCACTTGTTAAAGTTAATGGACGCTTTAATGAATAGAATTTTTAGTTATTGTCGTTCGTTTTTTATTAAATAAATATTTAGGTGCCATTACATTTTATTTTTTCTTATGAAACCATAAGTCAGAGACCCACTAAACCTGGTATTAGTGAATTCAGGAAAAAAATATCTACACAGAAAAAAATATAAATACAGGGTGATTCATTTAAAATACGAAAAACTGCTAGTTAAGCCATAAATTCGTTGTTCCGCGCTTTTTGCCCGACCCTGTATATAGTACATAGGTAAACAATGTCATAACCGGGGTCGACATATTTTAATTTCTGATACGAAAGTAGAAAGAGCAAAAGAGGGCGACGAAATAAACTAAAGATAAACATAAGCGAGGCTGCCACACTCAATAAACGTTTGCTATGAAATGTAAGGCGTGGGGGCCCCCCGCCACTCCGTTGCTCTCCCACTACTGTTAGCAAGCAGGCATCGCTGCATATCATATGGTCATCTTCTGCATATGATAGAAGTGCACACCGAAATTAAAATTTGACGACTATGGTATAAAAAATATAATAAAACATAGAATTCTCAGTCTTGTATAATTACAATAACGACCATACAAATATAGTAACATGAAAAATATTATACCAAATAAAAAACTTAGAATATAATAAATAATAATTTGAAATTTTAAAAGCATCAGAATGTCTTTTTTTTATTTCTTATTGTAAATTAAAGTCTTTGTCTGGTAAGTCTTTGGAATAGCTGAAATCTTATTTGGTCGACAGGATTCAGCACTCTAAACTTAGTGAAGTGCAGGTAGTTAAACACGCTGTGCCCCTAAGTTCTATATCGGGACCGCTATTATTTCTGATTTACGTAAACGATTTACCTTGTAATATTCACGCACAAAACAACATTATTTGCCGATAACACTGTTTTTCTAACAAAAAAAACTATGGTTTAGTGGAAATCGTTAAACATTAAACATAAACAAGACAAAAATCATCAACTTTAGGAACAGGAAAGAGACACAGCAAGAGCCAATAAAATACCTAGGATTACTTTTGACGATGGTTTAAATTGGAAAGCACATGTGGATTCAGTATGCATAAAATTATCAAAGACTATGTATGCTATACGTAAGTTGTCATATTGTGTTAATGAGGAAGCAATAAGATTATCATACTTTTCTATGTTCCATTCTGTAATGTCCTACTGCATAATAGCATGGGGAAATTCCGTTGGTTCAAAAAGGATATTTGTGCTACAAAAGAGGGTCATCAGAACAATCTACAAATTACCATACAACTATTCAAGTAAGGAGGTTTTCATCACAAAAAAGAAGTAATGTCATTTCCTTGTATATATATTTACCAAACGCTAATACACATACAAAAAAACATCAATAGTTACAGCTCTTGCGGAGACCATCCATAGATCAGTTAAATGAGCCCCAGTATAAACGCACTAAAAGTAAAAGAAATAATATACAAATAAAGATCTATAATAAGTTATCTCAAACTATTATCCATTAATGGTTTCCATAGACTTCTTAAAAATGTTTGATAGCCAGATGCTATTACTCAGTTCAGAAGTATTTAGATGATTATGAATTATGTACCTAATTCCAAAGACTACTTTTAAAACATTTTATATTTTGTACTACCTGTCTACCACTAAACAACAGCATATTTTATATCACTTGAAAGCTAAAAATTATGCCAATATGGCACTGTAATAAAAAATAGGTGTTACTATTTAAAAAAACCGAGTACCTGTCATTTGAAAAAAAAATCTTATTTTCTTTAGTAATTTCAACGTGAAATACATGTTTCCTTCGCCAATGCGTGTAAATGTGAAAAATACGTTTCTTAATTGTTTTCAAAGCTAGCTTTGATGGTTGTTACATTTCGACAATTGTTGCAAAGCAGTTTCACTTTAATGGATAAATTTAACAGATACCGCCATCTTTGACAGAAATGTCAAAAGTTAACCTGCACTAGATGGCAAATTTTCAGAAGAAACAGAATATGAACAGAAATAATAAATGTTGTATTTAAAAATTCAAAATTAACGTCACTTCCGGTTTGACCGGAAGTGCTATAGAAAAACTGAGTGTACCTGATGAAGCCCACCAATCACTCATATATACGGTCCGAATATCAAAGTTTTATTTTAACTAATAAATAAATAGCGGGCTGATACATGATCTCGTTGACACCCGGTATAAACTAAATCTTGTATTCAAAATTATAATGAGCCCCTTAAGAATTGATTAGACTTTTAGAGAAATTGGTTTACCAAATTTTAGCAATTTTTCCTCAACTATAAAGTTTAGAAACATTTCTATACAATACAAAAATTTACTAAAGTCAAGTTGCAAGTCTTTGTATGAGAAAAAAAATTGAAATGCTTACCGCAAGTATGTCTACTCTTGGGAAAACACTTTTTTGCAAATATCATGCTTTGTAGATAGATATGTTGGTATAAAAGTATTTAGAGCTTGAGTGTGAATAATTTTTGTGTAAACGATATTTTAAAAAAATGGACTGGAAGTAAGACTTTTACTCGTATCAAATAACATTTTCTTGCAATTGTCTCGTCGAATATGTATTCCAAACAGAGTACATTATACATTAAGAGTACAGAAGTATTTAGAGCTAGATTTGGAAGAACTTTTGCATAAAAAAATCAAAATTCGAATCGGTTAACACTTTTACTCACAAGTTTAATTTATGATAAACGTATTTAAAACTTAATTTATAACAACTCTTGAAAAGTTAATTTGGCAACAATTTTATGAAAAAGTCGAAAGTAGGTCTTTCAACATTTTTTATAAAAATATTGTGGAATTAATTTTATTCTTAATAAACTACTAATTCTGGTGTTTGACTCTTGGGAGAAAGATTGTACTCTTATATAGGTATGTACTACGTGATCATTTTGAACTGTCGTGAGTTTACTATACTGATTTCAATATGGGAACACAGTGTAATTAGCAAGCCTTCTTTATTTATTTTTGTGGTTAGGTTTACTATTTAAAATTTTCTGTGATAAATGTCAATGAAATAGGGTTAGTCTTAAGTTGAATTATATGAAAGAGTTTTTTAGAAATACAGTAATTACACTTTATTTTTTATCATAAACAATAATAAATACGTTACAACTTTATTATCGTAAAACATAATCCTATAATTATGTCACCTAATGAATACATTTTATAAAAGTCTTCTCATGTTATTGAACACATTGTGGAGTGTTTCCGGTGTAATATTTTGCAATTCTATTGTAACTGCCTCTTCAAGTTCATCGAGATTATGCAGTCTATTCTGAAACATTTTATTTTTTACATGCCAAAGAGAAAAAAGTCCAGTGGGGTTAAATCAGGAGAATTGGCTGGCCATCGATTTCGACTAATCAATCGGTTACCACAGTATCCTTGCAAATAATTAATAGTTTGTTGCGCAATATGTGCAGTTGCCCCATCTTGTTTGAAGTACCCCAGGTTAAATTCATCTTCGTGAAGGTCTTTAATGAAGGGTTCCAATATTTGTTCTCGGTATTGTCTTGCATTAATTGTATCATGAAAAAAAATTGGTCCAATAATCCGTTTTTTCGACATTGCAACCCAAACACCAACTTTGATAGGATGGAGACTATTTTCAATAAAAACATGTGGATTCTCTGTTGACCAGGTACGGTCATTTTCATAGTTGATATACCCCGACAAATAGATCCAAGCTCTATCCGAAAACAAAGTGCAATTCAAGTCTTCTTCATGTAATATTTCATTAAACCAGTTGCAATAATTCATTCTCTGCTCAAAGTGATTGCCCGTCAATGTTGTACTATAGAAACATTATACAGCATGTGTCAATTTTCATTAGCCATAGGCGATTAATTCATGCAATACGTGACAGCATGGCACCCCTCCTTTCCTCTTCAATGCGAGCGCGACCGATACAAGCTCAAGTTAGCAGTAGCTGTTGGACTATTGAGTAGGTTGTTTGTACTGCGCTTAGAAATAATATTTACGCTTTGCAAGGATTTTTCTTTTTCCTTTCAGTAAATGCAGAGAATTATTAAGCTGCGTTCACGCTGCATGTCACAAACAAAAGCGTAATTCTAATAAAATCAAAAATAAGGTAAATAAAAAAGGATTCTGATGACGGGTTTTATTGCAGACTAGATCGCAACCGACACGGACGCAACGTGTTCGCAGCTAAACATTTAATGTAGAAGTGGGAAGATCGGTGAAAGTCGTGTGATGTCGATTGTTGCCGGGATTGGTGGCGGATAGTAGGGGTGACACACGTTGCCACATATTATTTGTATACGTATAAATCGCCTGTAAACATTAAATCTATATACCTAATGAAAATTGACACGTACGGTATGGGTGCGTATGTAAGTTTGTTTCCAGTGCCTCATGACTACTTCCGTAGCAAAAACCTACAATTTATATACATAATGCTGTATAACAAATTACGTTTAAGTTAATTAGATCTCTTTACCAGGCAGCTTTCGTACAGAATTTGTGGGACTAACTTCCATTCGCTGCCTAATGTCTGCGACATCTTGAGTTAAAACTGTTGGTACTTTTTCAAGTTTACATTTACAAACACTCCCCGTGTCGTTAAACCTTTCAATCATGTGTTCAAGTTTATTTCCAGATTTCTATTTTCCGTTACAAATTGCTGAAAACCCAATTCCAATGAATATTTCCATAATCCATCCTCGGACATTACAATAAACGCATCCTGTTGCATCATAAAAGCATGGTATACGAGGTATATTGTCTTGAAATAGACAGAAAAGCGACAATAAAACAATGAAGATACGAAAGTACAAGACACATCAATACATTATGGTTTTGACATTTGACATGTAAATTTAGTATGGGCAATTCACGGAAGTAAATATTTCCTACTTTTTGATAATACTGGGACTTTTTTGTTGCCAACCCAGGACAGTTCAAAATAATCTCTTTGTATAAAGTTCGGTATTAATAACTTTAATAGTTTGGCCGCTGTTGTAGTTACAGTCACACTGGAGACCATAGAAGAAAGAGAGTGGAAGATGAATGCAAAAATCCTTCTTCGTTATCAGGGGATTTCAAAATCTACAAAAATCTCGAGATCCAAAATGTTCATTATACTTATACCACGTATAAGAAAATAAAAGTTCTTATTGCAACAAAATAATAAACTATATATAATCATTTCATCCCCATCCCCTCAATACGTGTGACGGACTGTATCTTTATTGCTAAATAATTAGAGAACAGTTTACATAATCTAAACAAGAGGGTGCTGCAAATATGAATCGACCATTTCCGCTTGGAGATGAAACAGCGCACCATAAGATCAACGTACGTACACACAATTGTGTGTGTGTGTGTGTGTGTTTGTGTATAAAAGCGCGCACTCCTGTGTCCATTTGTATGCGTGCATGTGCCAAAACAAACGGGAGTATAGTCAGCAATAACGCGACGCTAGGTAGCGATGTTTTATGTGGCCAAGGCGCGGTCTCCTCTTTTTCCCTGCTCTACCCAATATTCTCCTTCTGTTCTTTCTCTTATTTCCTATAAACCGCCCCGCTGTCGCTCGACTTCTTCTGTTATTTTATTACACGGGGAGAGAGATTCCCCCGCTTCAATCCTAACAAAGCGCGCTGTGTTGCCTCTCTGATGGTTTTGTTTCGCTACCTCAGCAAAAAAAAAAAAGAAAAGAAAAGCAAAGGAATGACAGGAATACCATCAGTTAAGATGCAAAAACTGAAATTATATTCGGATTATTTAGTATAGAGGGTGAAGATATAAAAATGCAGAAATATGCTCAAAATTTTTAGAAATTATGAGTAGAAAACTATTGGCAAAAGCATCCAAAATTTTGTATTGATAAGCTAGGTACTGTAACAAATATATACACTGAGAGCAAGAAGTAAGATCAAAACTGTAATCTTTAATATTATACTTCATTCAGTCTAAGAAAGAGATCTTGTATTTAAAAGTATAATCTTCATATCTAATTAGATTTTCAGTCAAATCCATAGACCGAAAGTAGTATTTTACTTCGGTGACAGAATTATTTTTTTTTTTAATATTTCTCCAACTGTTTTTATGCTTAGAAAAAAATTTAACTAGAATGCTTTTTCCTTTTTTGTCAATTGTGTTTCACTGTTTTTCAAATGTTGCTATGCATGTTATAACGGTACAGCCTATTTAAATATTTTTATAATTTCAAATATCAATATTAATCATTCTCAAAGCATAGTCTTAGAAACCAACGATATATTTCTTTAAACTGTTTATTCTAGATGTATATCTAAGTTAAACACTACTTCGATAAGAAATATTTGCATTAAGGCTTATGGCACCAAGTGTTTGTGTTATCTCCGAAGTTATGTTTGTCGCCGTCTCGTACGTGCTGATATGCGTGTGAAACTATAATGACTAAACAATGGCAGATGAGAAAAGGTAGATTTGCATCTGGGCCCCGAGAGAGCGGAGCCTGATGGAAGAAAGAAGTCGACAACGAGACTTTAAAGAAAGAAGTCGAAAAGAGAACCTTTTAACGTATCGACTGACCGCGTATTAAGTCTGTCCTATTAAACCGTTACAAGTGTATAGAATGTTCTCTAATTAATAAATAAGTTGACTCAAAATATATCGGTTGACAAAGTAATAAATTGTCACTTTGAACCTTATAAGTAATATAATAGATTCTTTATTTATATTAAAAGGTCGTCCGACAAATATGTGTCAAATGTGCAAAGTGCAAATAGCAGTTAAAGAAGCTCCAGGTGCCTCTATCATCGGTGGAGGTTTCCCACTAAGCACACCGACAACAGGAAGATCTTCTTCACTAAAAAAGAAGGCGAAAATTTTATAAAAGGTATTTAAATTATAGTATTGTGCGAGTGCCAGATAAACTAAATGATAAAATTTGTCTTAATATAAAGATATGATAATCTAAGACTGAATACATATTTAATAGGTTGTCTTAGATACAATAATGTCTCGGCATTCTTAAATTGCTTGTCGTTGAGGTCCTAAAAATATTATAGGCGTTGTATGTATATAAATTGAAGCATAGTTTGTTTTCTATCAAGGCCTACGTTTTTAGTATTTATGTAAAGACTGAAGGGTCTCAGAAAACAAATGATGTATAATAGAGGAAAATCGCCTAATATGGGGTCCTTTTTTTCAAACCTTAGTAATTCCTTAAGTTTTAGTAATTAATACTTAAAATTTAAACTACAGATTCATTGTTATGCTAGCTTTCGATGTGTAATCAGTCATTCCTCTTTTTTTGTAATTACGGACAAAAATGATACCAAAAAAAAATGTGCGTACCCCAAATTAGATTATAATAGGGCCATAATATGGGGCAGGCAAAAAACATTCTAAATCAAACTAAAAAATTGAAAAAATATAAATGTTGTTGCTTTATTCAAAAAATTATCACAAATGCATACATATCTGTATCTACAACATGCATGTCAAATATGTTTTTGTTATAAAATATGGGAACTTAAAGTCAGAATTTCCTGTTTATAATAAACATAAATTTATAATCGTGATTTTTATTTGCATAAGTCACAAATGTAACGTTTGCCTTTTTCTCCTGCACACTCACTATGCGCCCATTTTAAACAGACAGAGCATCTAAGCCACAGTTCTCCACACATATCTTCCGAAAATGGTTGGTTACAGAACAAACATTCTGCATCTTCATCTTCATTTGGTGAATAGTCACTTTCTTGCAAAAAATTTCTGCAGATGAATCTGACGAGGATGAAGACATTTGTCTCTTTTTGCCTCGGGTTACTAGTTTCCTTTTCGATGTTGGTTTTTCTTGTCCTTCCTTATTTTTATCCTTACTAAAGAAGACTTGTCGTTTAACCTTTGATGTAGATGGAGAATTTTTCTTATTGAGACTTTCTTCTAACTCTTTTTTGTATGGGGTACTCGTGATAATAGTTGCTTTACCAGCGTTTGATCGCTTTTTGATAACTATTTTCTCTGCTAAACTTGGGACCGGTAATAAATCAGCAGGCGCCACATGAAAAAGATTGTCTTTTGGTTCCATTGCTTCTTCTTCTTCAATTGATACCATATCTGGGATCTCGTGATTTAATTCTGCTACTGACACAGGATTATCTTCCTTAGATAGTTGTTCAGCTACAAACTCATGCTCTTTAAAAACGTGCCTGTTAACAGGAACTGCGTTTGTATGGCAGTACCTAATGTGGCAGCCTTTAAATAGGCTCTACCAAAAAGTTCTCCAACCTGATAGACTGTTACAACTCGCCCTGGATTCTGCCTAAGCCAATCTCTTATTTCCTGAGCATAATATGTTTTAAAAGGAGACATGAATGAGACATCCAAGGGCTGCATTTTATTTGTACTATGAGGAGGGAAACAAACAATATACACATGGTTGTTTCTTGCTAGATTAATGAGTTCAAGGTTTCTTGTGTGCGAATAATGACCGTCCAGCAGCAAAACAACTGGGTCGTTTTCAGTAGGTTTAGTATGACGAACAAAATGTTCAAACCATTGAACAAAGATTTCTTGCTGTATCCATCCAGATTTATGGCATGCTGAAACAGCTCCTGGAGGCATTCCATTCATTAGCTCGGCCTTCATATTTTTTCTAGGAAAAACAATTAGTGGAGGGATATACTGACCGGTAGCCCCAAAACACATGACAACAGTCATTAAGGCCCCAACATTCTGCAGATGTTAAAGCAGCGACTTGCTTTTTCCCTTTTAAGGCAATAACTTTCTGTTGTTTATGTTGTACAATGGTTATACCCGTTTCATCACAATTGAAAATGCGTGATGGGTTGTTATTAACTTTTTCCAAAACATTCTCGTATAAATTAAAGAAATTTTCAACATTTTCTTTAGTGAAAGATTTCAATTATCACAAATATACATATATCCATTTATACGTAAACGTATATGAATATATGTACGTGTAGAGATACACAGCATACACTTAGGTGTCATTACCAACAGCGAACGCACAGACACCGGTGTTTCGGCCTTTGAGGCCTCTTCAGTGTACGTGGTGCTGCTGGTAATGATCCACAACTAAGACCGTGTCTTATGTCCGTTGAATCGCAGAAGTGCCTATGAGAATATCTCAGCGACATCTGCCATCCAAGCGCGACACCGAACATCCGTTAATGTACGTTACGCATTCAAGTATTTCATATCCTATTTATTTGTGAAAGATTTCACATGAGCGTAGGATATTCCTTGCGGTTTTCTAAAGGAAAAGATTGGATGGCGGTTAATAAAGCTCTTTAGCCACCGAGAACCTGCACATTGCTTGTGATTGTTAAAAGGGTTTTCTATATTGTTTTGCTCGCAAAGTTCAAACGCGAGGCGACAAATGTCTTTCTGAGTGACTCCAAAAAAGTTTCTTTCCAGTTCTAGACAGTGATTAACCAATTCTTCTTCCATTTGTGCTGAAAATACTGGCTTTCTTCCTAACCTCTCATTCACAATCTTCTCTGGCTCTTCTCCGCTTGCTACATATCTTTCTAGAGTTGTTTGTGGAACGTTGTATGTCTTGGCACTTTTTTTATAACCCATTCTTTTTTCTCTGCAAGCTTTAATAGCTTCTATCATATTTTCACGCGTCCACTGCTTTCTTTTACCCGACATCTGGAAGAATTATTTAATTTATTTGTGTTTTACCATTTGTGCCATAATATGGGGTACCCCAAAATAAGCACATCTATGTACCCCATAATAGGCAAAGATCAGCTCACAGAGTTAGGTTAATATAAAAATAAATCGGATAAAGATTTTTTCACATCAGTATACACACATCATTACCTATTCCATCTACTTTTTAAACAACCAAAAACAGTAAATAATACTTACTTTTATCTCCTGTTTTAACCAATGCACACATACAGTTGCAAAAACTCAACCGCCGCCTAAATGAGTTATGGATAATGTTTGGTCGGTACAATCATTTTAAGTCGATAAATCTTTTACAGATGTCTGCAGACACCAAAACCTTATTAAAAGTTATCACATAATAGATGTCACTGCCATAGTTTAAAAAATATTGAGATACCCCATATTAGGCAGTATCCCCATATTAGGACACTTTCCTCTACATATTATTTCGTAGAAATAATAATAGTTAAATATCTCAGTATTAAATGAGTTCTGACATTATTTTAATAGTATGTTTATTTCAGCTAAAGTTTATTCTTAATACAATAATATTTAAATTAAAATAGCGTTGTTTTATTTAATTGTACCAATTAATTCCCGAAGATTATTTTTTGACATCTCTTGACATGGATCGTCCTGAGATAAATATATAAGCTAGCCAGGTAAAACGATTCAATACTTTACATTTTATTTAAAAATATTAAAAACGTTAAAAATTATACGGGTAACAATTTATTGGTTCCTATTCAATGTCAAATAATTTTCTCGTATGTCAAATATATATCACTTTTTGTCTATTCAGTTTCACACGTTTAGCTGCAAATAACATGAATGATGAAGGACGAAGAAAAGTGATGAGGTGCGTTCTCTTATTATATCTCCAATTATCGAAAGCAAATGAAATTAAAAGGAAATGTGACGGTGATCAGACAAAAAAATGTTCTATAGAAGCTCTGCAATTGGATTGATAAAGATTGTTCCCTAAAACTTTAAAAGTTAATAACTAAATTATTAGAAGAAAATCCTCAATTGCAAATTGGCATATCCACCATAAGTAGGGCTAGTTTATTTTAAGTCTTTATTAGATTTATATGAAATAAGATTCTTTCTCTATAGTGTTTGGCGTGAGCCTTGATAACATCCTTCACAAATGGTAATTGTAGGTTCTACAGGTGCTATGTTTGTCACGTACCAAAGTGTGTCAGCCATCATGCGAAGCATTTTAGACTGGAATGATAGCAGAATTTTGATGTTTGACTATTTTGACCAACCCCACATTTCGATTACATTGCTCGATATTGGTACCAGTATAGTTTTGTAGAGAGGAATCTTGTCTTCAATGGTTAACTGAGATCTTCTACTCAATAGCCAGTTCATTTATCTGAATTTCAATATAAGTTGCTGTTTTTTCGCCTTGATGTGAACTTGCCAAGCTAATCTCTGGTCAAGATGAATAACCAAGTACTTAAAGTCAGTTTTCACTGGTAGTGGTTCACTATCTTTCAGACAGATAGAATTTTATTATTAAATATAGTTGATCTGGTTAATCAAGTATGGGAACAAGAAAGAATGCCCAAAGAATGAAACATTAGACTAATAGTGCCAATATTGAAAAAGGGAAATCCAACGAGATGTAATAACTACAGAGGAGTCATATTGATTGGTTTTGCATATCAGGTCGATTCATGAAAAAGTTAAGATGCACACAGAAAATACAATTGGAAATTATCAGTATGGATTTAGACAATGTAGATCTACAATACACCATTAATTAGATTATTGAAAAAGAATATAAAAATAATATAAAATTGCACTAAAGGATATACAGATTTCAGACAAGCATTTGATAGGATCAAAAAGAATATGATATTAAAAGAGGCACAAAATATTGGAATACCACATAAATTGATTGGATTAATGATGACGTAAGGGCCAAAGGCTATTGCACTGTCCCGAAGACGAATTTCCGATGAGTTTTAATTTAATACAGGGTGATGGTTTATCAAGAACATTTTTTACTGGAAGAAATTATGAGATTGTAGTGTTATAGGAAGTACATATAATAGAAAAGAGAACACAGGTGATTGTGTATGCTGATGAGCTCGCAATTATAGCAAGAAAAGAAAAAATACTGAAGGAGACTGTAGTAAAAAAAAGAAGGAGCTGGAAAAAATAATTAGTGATTAACGAATAAAAGACAAACTGTATGAGAATAATTGGAAGTAATACAAGTAGCCTACATGAACAACAAGTTTGTGATAGTCGAAAACTTCAGATGCCAGGTTACAATAGTTATTAAAAAACAATAGAAGTGGTAAAATATCGCAAAGAATTCAAGCGGGGTATAGGGCTGATGACAAGTTTAAAACATTCACGAAAAAACAATAAATTAAGTAAAAATACAAAATTCAGAGTCTATAGATCAGCAATAATGTGTAAAACTGTGGAAACCTGTGCATCTGAAACTGTGCCTAATGAAAAGAAACCAAGAAAAATTAAGGATTTTTAGGAGAAAGATTATAAGAAGGATACGTGGACCAAAAAACTTTGGAGAAGAATGCAGAAACTTATTGAATTATTAGATTAATGACACGTTATGAAGTGATCAATAAAATAGATTATACTGAATTAGCAATAAGAACTACGAAGAGGACACCACATAGAGAAAAATTAAGAGGTAGAGTGAAAATAAAATGGGAAGACCAAGTGATAGAGGATATTAGAACGATAGACGTTGAGAGATGGAGAGAAAATCTGCACAACAGGAGAATGTGGAGCGGGATTGTGGAGAAAGCAAAAACACAAGTTTATGAGAGTAGAGTGACTACCCACACTAAACTGTTCAACAGGACGTAATCAAATGATTGGCTACTACTTCACATGAAGTAATAGCCCCAATAAGTCTACCCTTGTAGCATATACCCGAAGGCGTAAGTTGGGGGATATAGGACCGCTTACCCTGAGGGGAGAAAACATACAGATCTCAAAGGAGGTAAAGTATCTAGGAATAACACTAGACTCGAGACTTACCTGGAATCGACACCTGAACAGACCATTCGAAGTAAACTTTCCAGAAAGACTTGAATGGGAGAATGGTATGCTAGATATTAGCAGGCGTGACCAGACCTGGTACACAGACGGGTAGAAGACAGCAGCTGGAGCAGGAATTTACTCTGCTAGTAAGAGCAAATACTATGCACTGGGGAGGTATACATCTGTATCTCAGGCAGAGGTGTATGCTATAATACAATGTGCTATAGAAAACAATAGGAATACTTACAATATCAAGCCAAGAGGTGTCGTCGAGACTGGTCTGGGAATGCCTCAAAGAACTTAAATTGCTGGCATAGAGGAGTCGAGGGCAATGAAAAAGCTGATGAACTCGCTAGGAGACGATCAGAAACAAGACTCCTAGGCCCAGAACCGGCTCTGGGGGTACCCAAAAGTATGACCCGAAGCCACGTCAAAGATTGGGTTTATGAAAAACATAAGCACTACTGGGAAACAATTCCGGGAAAAAATCATAGCAAGGAATTTTTTGCCAACCATGCAATAAAAGAGCCGTAAAACTGCTCCACATGAGTAGGAAACGGCTACGAACAACAACGGGTCTTTTGACTGGTCATGCACCTGTTAAAGTGAATCTCAACATGATAGGCCTGTATGATGGTGACCTTAGTTTTAGACTCTGCAATAAGGAACCAACAACAGCCAGGCATATACTAGTAAATTGTGAGAGACTGGATTACAGGTGGCAACGCATTTTTGGGCAACCGAATGTAAACCCAGAGATGCTCAAGAGAACCCCAGTAAAGGACCTGTACAACCTTGTGCAGGACACAACATTACTGGAGTGAATAACATAGATAACACAGGTTCAGCACAATAAGCCTTATTGGCGGCGGTATAAACTAGAGACGTTAGTCAGACAGGCCTAGAAAAAAAAACGCGTGAATTATAAAAGGTAAACATTGAAATAAGAAGATTTATTGAAGTGGAAATTGACAGAGGATCATGATCGTTGCTTAGAGAAATGCCAAACTTGCATATTCTGATCGTTGAGATAACATGCTAGTGCAAAATTAAACCAAATTAAAAGTAAAATTATATAGCAAGAGTTTAATACAATTTCTTTCTTATGACATTATTTATGCAATTTAAGGCGTCGTGCTTTTCTAAACGAGAAATAATTATTTTATTTTATAACTATATAGTATTCTAGGAACACGTAAAGATACCAACCGTATGATTAAATAATAACAAAACCGAGCAAAATGCATTAAACGCCCTCTAAAAATTAACAAACATCAATCGATTTAATCCACCTTAGTATCTGCCGAATTGACATACATAAATAATATAATACACTGTGTTACCATAATGCGTTCACAATTCTCATCATATGAAGATTAAAACGGGATTTTCGCCAGTGAATATAGTCAGCGGCCCGTAAAATTTTCCTTTGGGCTATCGCAAGGGTCACAAAAACGTATTTGTAACATATATCATTCATGCATTTTTATCAAATAGAGTGTACATACGTGTTCCTGTCTCTTGTGTAAATACAAAGGGAGTGAACATTTATTTGCGATAACTGGGTCGTCGTTGGTGGAACATTCCTTCCGAACGAGTAAACTTATGTTGCGGAGATGCAGGGAATCATATTGCTATTTAATAAAATACTCGTTCTTTTAACAAAATAAATACAGGGTTGTATAATAACCGTATAGGGCACTAGTTTCATCTAGATATTCAGAGAAACACCATAGAGATATTATTTGTAGTTTAAGACATTTTATAGTTTAACAAGAAACAAACTAAAATAATTAAATATATAAATTAATTGCAAAACAATTATAGACTTACTTTTATAATGCTCAGGAACATAACAACAAAAGAAAAATGTTTTTAATAAAGAGGTGCCTACCCAAGCTCAAAAGGATACCATACGTTTGACTTTGCGTCCTCTAAAAGTCGTAACTAACTCCAGTATTAATTGTATCTGTAAGAAGAAAAAATAATTATGTAGTGCGAAATATTCAATATAACATTTTAGATAAAATTAGTTTAAAAGTTGATATTTTTTGTAAATGTTTTATAAAAGCATTATTATTTATAATTATCAAAATTACGATAATAGATAAGTTTCCTTCCTTTTTTAATGCATTATTAAAGAGCCAGACTTCCTCTGACAATATATAAACAATATAATTTTTAAAGAAAGGAATGGTTGTAATCTTTAAAGAATTCAGAATTTTTTTAGAATTTAAGTTTATTTTAGAAAATAATTTTTAAAGAATTTAAATAGTGTAAAAGTTTTATCTTGATTTCGGCTATTTAAAATAATTAGTATGCAATCTCCATAATCCACAGATATATGTAATTTTAAAAACCAACCAATTTCAAAAGATGTCTATGAAAATAATTTACAAGAAAAGAGAAATGCTTTTAAAGCCAAGATATTCTCGAGTAAGTTCTTGTAGCTGTTTATTAGTAAAAATATGGACCTCTGTCAATCTCCCTTTCCGGAACTCGCTTTGTGCATGTTCCATGGTTGGTTCAATTTCCTGGTTTAGTCTTTTTACGAGTATTTTCTCATATGCTTTAAGCACTATACTTAATAAAGTAATGCCTCGGTAATTGGCGCAGTCATGTGTGCGTCCCTTTTTAAAGATTGGGATAATAACACCCATTTCACAGTCCTCTGGTATCCTTCCCTTGTTCCAGCATCTAGTATAAATCTGGGTTAGAAACATTATACCAATTTCTTCTAAATGTTTTAGCATCTCTCCAGCTATCTGATCATAGCTAGCCGATTTCCCTTTCTTAAGCGTTTAAATTGCTTCTCTTACGTCCTATATCATCCCCTTCGGGTATTTGGATCCTACCGTCTTGCCACATATTGCATTCCAAATTCTCATTCTGGTTCAGCAGGTTTTCAAAGAACTCTTTCCATCTCTCCATAATGTGTTCTCTTTCATGAAGCCTTTGCCCTTCAGTGTTTCTGATTTGTGTTAATGTTTGCTGGTGTTGATTGATAAAACAGTTTTTGGTTTGTATGGAAGTCTTCTTCCATTTTGCTTCCAAATGTTTCCCAGGATTTATGCTTTGCTTCCTTTACAGCTTTTTTAACTACGTTGTTCTGTTCTTTATATTCGATATGTCGTTCATGTGTTCCTTCTTTAAGATAAATTTGCCATCTTTGTTTCTTTTTTTTAATTTACTCTTTTATTTCGTAGCTCCATCAAGCAGTTTGTTTCCTATTTTTATTTACTTTAGCATAACCGCATGTTGCCTTGGCCGCTTCAATTAGTGTTGTTTTAAATTTCACCCACATTTATTCTACATTCAACTTTTCTTTGGAGCTGTAGAGCTGTTTCTCCATTGTTTAATTTGTGAACTCTGATTGATTCTCTTACTGGTATTGTCGTAGTCTTCCGGGACTCTATTTGTTTTTCATTTGAATCTAGGTGCCCAATGTTCGTTTTGACCTTGATTAAGTAATGATCGCTATTAATTTCTGGGCCTCTGCTTACTTTAACGTCTTTGATATCCTTTCTATGAGGTCTGTCATTAGTGCATAGACTATTATGGGCTTTTACTTATGCATTTCCTTATGTTCGAAAAAACTATTCATTACCGGGAAGATGTTTTGAGTACAGAAGTCTATGATTCAGTTTCCATTGTTGTTTCTGGTTATTTCGCCATGAATTCCAATTTCCTGCTCTATTTCGTTAATATTCCTTCCTACTCTTCCATTTAGGTTACCCAATATGATTGTTCTTCCTTGTATGTCTTCTATTGTCTGTGTAACTTCTTCCCAGAATTTATCTTTTATATTGGTTCGTTCATTTTCGTCTGGCCCATTTAATACTATTATGTTTCTTTTGCCTTTTCCTCCGATATCCATTGTAATCTTCAGGATTTTTTCTGATATAAACTCATATTTTTGGACATGCCTTGTAATTGTCTTATATACTATGCACCCCACGCCTGCTTGTGCTCTATCTTCACACTTTAATCCAATCAGTATCAGGGACCGCTATTACATTCTATGCATTTACGTTTTTCTTTTAGGTCTCTGTTATGGCTAGTATCTTTAGGCCAGTGCTTTCAAACTAATCTATCAGCTCTTCTTCTTTGCCATTCAGTCCTCTGATATTCCAGGTTCCCAACGTTCAACCCCTCTTTCTGCCCACCTTTTTACAATTCTGATTATTTACTTTTCGTTCTTCTTGATTCATTGCCAAAGTCGTCATCGTGTTTCCATCCCATTTGTTTTGCTTAGTTTTTTCTTTGTGGCATTTCTCTTTTTGCTATTTCTAGCAGGTCTCTTTACAAAAGATTATACAGGGTGTCCAGAACCTCTCCTGATAAACGAAAACCGGAGATTCCTCAGATAATTTTAAGACAATTTAACCCAATTCACCCTAGTCCGAAAATGCTTCCTAAGGTCATAGGCGTCCGTTTTGGGTAGGTAAACGGTTATTTTAACGCATAACTTTTTTGTCTTTAACTTTTAAGCATTTGTGACACTAGATTATTAAATTTTCAGGTATTCTAGTACTAAAAGGTACTCTTACTTTAAGTCGGTAGGATACACAGTTTTCTAGAAAAATCGATTTGAAAATTTTTCGTTTTTTCGTCATTAAAATTCAATTTATTATTTTTTACACTAGTTCGATCTGAACTGCCAACAGAAATAAAACCTACGTTTTTAATTGTCAAATTGTCAGTTCGCGAAGTTGAAATGACGAAAGATGAAATGACGGAAAAACGAAAAATTTTCAAATCGATTTTTCTAGAAAACGGTGTTTCCTACCGACTTAAAGTAAGACTACCTTTTAGTACTAGAATACCTGAAAATTTAATAATCTAGTGTCACAAATGCTTAAAAGTTAAAGACAAAAAAGTTATGCGTTAGAATAACCGTTCACCTACCCAAAATGGACGCCTATGACCGGTACTAGAAATTCGCAATTGATGGAATTGATTCATCTCTGGAGGATAAATAGGCATACCAGTTTTTGTTTTTCTAAATAGAAGCGTTCGGGAGATATTAAAAAAGACTAATTACAAGGCGCCATCTTCAAAGAGCTCTAGCTCCCTTAGGAAGCATTTTCGGACTAAGGTGAATTGCGTTAAATTGTCTTAAAATTATCTGAGGAATCTCCGGTCTTCGTTTGTCAGGAGAGTTTCTGGACAGCCTGTATACAGTCTGTATTTTGATCAATCTGACATTTAAAATCTAGATAATTTGTAAACTCTAAAAACAATTATTGTGTAAATGAATACAATTATATCCAAGTGGATAATAGAAAAAGGTAAGAAAGACATGTTTGCAAAAATAGTACTGAACATCTGCAATGTAAGGGGTTAGAATCTCAAAGATTATTGAGTACATATATCTACTATATGTTAATATGTAAATAAATTGTACTCAAATTTATATTACGTGTATTATGTATGTGCTTAATACTTTGACAAGCTCTTAGAACTTTGAAATTTAACCTCGGCCAAAGTTTAATTATTTAAGACGTGGATAATAAAGATTGTTGCATTAAATAACATCCATTGAACGAAAATTTCACTGCCTGCGGTGGATGTTTTAATTGCTGGGATGTATGACGCGTGTAAACAAGGAAACAGGGACGATGCACGCAGAACAGAACTGCTGAAAGAAGAGAAATAGGGACGGAGAGGTGTATTGAGATGTGTAAGTGACACCAACCCGAGACCAGCTGTGACTGTTTGCTCCATCTGGTTCCATTTCGCGGCTCGTCGGCTCCATCTTTCACCCTCAACCCCTAAGTTTCTGTATCATTCCGTTCTCTTTCCTTTTTATCGTGTACAACGATGCATAATGTCATGACTAATATTGTGATTTCGCCTATGTACGCCTCGTGCGCACTGAAAAATTAATAACGTTTCATCTACTATGGAAATTAGCTTTCGTGTTTGGTGAATGCGTAAAATAAAGAAAAAAGTGCAGTACATCAGTTATGCGCGATTTATTAAGAAAATATAATGAAATGAAATAATACAATTAGTTTAATAAAAATACAATTAAGTGGATCTATCGCTCATGTATAGAAGAATTTATGGCAGAATTTCCAAATTTTCCAGTAACATATGACAGTTTGCGGCAACTGATCCAACAATCAGTGGCAAAATTCCGTGAAAAAGCATGTGTGTCCCGAAAAGAATGTAGTGATAGGCTATTAAAATGGACAGTTGAAAATATAGCAGATGTTGAGGAACGAATAAATCAATCACCTAAAAAATATATTGATAAGTATAGATCGGACGTACGGGGTTGAAATTACGACGGACAAAAGAAATAATGTATAATATCACGCAGTTACTGAATAGTACTATTCATATGGTGAACTGCAACATCTGTTGTTGTCGCGAAAACGGGCAGCAAAAAAGACGATTTACTTTTAAATTCCCTTTTTCATGGGCGTAGGTAGACGCGTCAGGAGTTATTAAAATTTATTTTATTTTCCTTATATTTCGTAAGATAAATAAAGTACGGGGAGTTAGTTTTGTTTTTTCATTGTTTTGACTGTTAATTACATATTTCGTAATTTTTGTAATAGTTCCTGTTTTTTAATACCGTTGAATCTACTTCTCCCAATTATCTTGACGTAAGTGTGCACTGGATTTCGTTATGTTTCAATAACATACGCATACATTTTTTAGTTATCATTTATTTACATCTAAAACATTGTTTAAGTTACTTTTTCAGATAGGATATGGAAGAACGTCGAGAAGAGCATCGTCAAACAATGGCGAATTGGATTTGGAAATTTATTGCAAAGTCTGTAAAATAACGTTACAGAATGTCAAAAAAGCGTACGTACAACGTCACTTAGCATCGCTAAACCATACACAGAAATTGGACCCATTGGAAGCTGACAATTTTAACGAAGAACTCTGTGAAACTTTAATGTCGGCTAATATCCCATTAAATAAAGTGTGATTGTGAAACACTTTGAAAACATTTCTCCGAAAATATACTCGAAATGTTCCTAAAGACTCCTCTTTACGCAAATATCATGTTGTAACGGTAGGCCCTGTATATAATAAATAAAATATAAATATAATAGGACATCCAAAGTATTTATAGGAGGGTAATGTGTATTATGATATTATGGTAGATAATGAATCAACACAGATCAGGAAACATGTATTATTCATTTATTTGTATTAAATTATTATATTCCTATTTAAAATGTTCCTATATAAATTCTGTATATGTAAAAGAGAAATAGTGCGTAGGTATATCGGTGTAAAAACATAAGTGGCGACAATGATATCGGCGCTAGCCAGGAAGTTATGCGACATCAATAAGAAACCGTTTGTGTGCAACCGACACGTAGAACCTTGAATGTGGTGAAGAAATGTATAAAGTACATAGGTGGCTCGGGGAATTCCCGAGTAGAAATACGGCGTGGCGTGACTTAAGTAGGAGTAGGCAGATAGACGTTCCCTAGCCCGAAAAGACGGAAGACGTTCCCTAGTCAGCGCATGAAGTGGTTCGCAGGCCGTGTTAAGTAGAATAACACCAGACCGCACCCAACAAAAGGGAACGCTTCTCACAGGCTAACAATGCGTATAAGAATATAGAAATTCTACGCATTAGTAATAAGTAATTAGTTAAAAGTGATAAAAAAAAGCCTAGTGAGAAAACAGTTACAAGTTTTAATAAAACAAATAGT
Source organism: Amphimallon solstitiale (assembly GCA_963170755.1). Taxonomy (NCBI): domain Eukaryota; kingdom Metazoa; phylum Arthropoda; class Insecta; order Coleoptera; family Scarabaeidae; genus Amphimallon; species Amphimallon solstitiale. The sequence goes on from OY720679.1 coordinate 135,935,314, forward strand.
GGGGCCAAGTGAAGTAAAAGTTCTATTAAATCACGTGTGTGCCGTAGCTCCAGACAAAGAAGACGACGATTTCAGTCTGCCCGTGAAAACACTGTTTCCAGCGTCATTGCAGCGTATAAGGTACCCAACATTGTTGAATTAAAGGCCTCTATCATGCATGCAATTTGGTAAATACTAAATTAGAATCTAGTAAAAATCACGAGATATGATTTATATAAGGCAACATTGTTGAATCAGTTTATTATATTTCCCCATTTTATAATTGACGAGTAATTTGTATTGTGTTGTACTATTTGAATTGTGTTGTTTCTCTAACCTTTGCTTGTAACCTGATTTGTGTTGATAGTGTTTTTAATCAATATATTAATAATGTTTTAAATATTCTTTTGCGTGTTATTTGTCTACCTTACTATAGGAAATTTGAAATATAAAATAGAAGTAATAGTAGGTGCCGAACAATTTACTTTAGTGTTTTAATACCTGAACCGACCTGAAATTAAGAGTTTTTGTGCGAAACCGAACCATTTAACTGAGCTAAATTACGCGGAGCATTCAATAAGTCATTTTATTTATTTGAGTCATTTTACTTATATTCTTTAAATTTATATTATTATTGCTGAACACCCTACTTTGGGGCATTTTATTCATTTTAATTATATTTTAAATCCGTACTATTACATATGTCACCCAACTAAGGGGCCGTACTATTACAATGTTTCTAAGTGCTTCACGAACGCAGTAGAATGCATTAAAAGACATCTTTTAAATCAGTACCTAGGATAGGTGCCGACGAAACTGTCAATATATTAGGACGCTGTGTGGTAAATGTTGTAGCTGGTGTACTACATCCAACTATTCCATACAACGCATATGTAATATAGCATTTAAAATTATAAATACAGTTGATGCGGAAACAGTTGCTAAAACCATTGATGATAAATGCAGAAAATGCTTCATTCGGACGACAAATACAACGTATTTTGTATTTTATAAATCACCACCCACTTGTTATCCAATTATATAAATAAACTTAAGACCTCTTTAAAAATACAACATTTCTATAGTGCGCCCATGAGCCATGAGTCATCGGCTTCTCGTGTCCGGTCTATATTGATAAGCTTTCACAGCAAACACAACTTGCATATGGGACATGTCAGAAAAGCCTTAAGAAAGATTTACATAAATTTTCATGCAAATTTCATTGCATGTAATAACTCTTCCTCATTGATCACGTAACCCGACTCAGTTACTGTCAATGGTTTTTAGGTACGATGAATAATGATTACGACCTTGACAAATCCTTTTTCTCGGATGAATCATGTTGTCATTTATCAGGACATATAAATAAACAACCAATGCGTATCTGGTCTAGTGAAAATCCACATTAAATTCATGAAAGACCTTTGCATTCTATATAACTTATTAAATCTAAACTTACAAAACCTCAATCTGTCAATTGCATAACCTGCACCATCTAAACTTATAAACTAAAAAAATATTTTTGATGAAAGTGAAAGGGTTACTTCCGGTGCGAATTTTAAAATTGTAGGCATGCAGATAGATCTATTTCCGTTAGAGTTTTGAACAACTTTATTATTATATTATTCAAATTCACTTTTGAGTGCTTTTCTTTGGAAATTTTAATTTAATAGTTGACGAGACATTGATATATTGTGATTTTTTTTATACAAAAATTAGTCTAAATCCAGTTAAAAATGCTGTTATACTTTAATTGTATAATTTGCCTGTTATTCGATAACATAAAGGTGTTTCCTCCGGACCGAATTTTAAAATTATTCGAAAATCAACTCTAAATATTGTGTACTTTTAAAAAATCAATATAAAATGCGCAATTTGTAAAAAAAAACTTTAAAGTCCAAATTTAGAACTTTTATATAAAAATTATTTAAAATCAAGATCAATATAGTGTAACGTTTTCGGGTTCGCAATAAACAACTCGTGCAATTTATTTATTTAAAACAGTCTGTATATTCGCAAACGTAAAATTAATTACAATATAAAAATGTAAAACTAATGTATCACACTTAAACTACTACGATTTAAATTAACACAGGTATTTATTTACCAGTATATACTATTTATATGTCTGTAATATTTATATCTTTATTGCACTATAATAAAAACTGCACCGTATTTATATCACTTCTATTTATATAACACTCTAATATTTATGTCTTTTCTTCGGCTACCACTCAAGGAACTATTTATTTATTTCTTATATTTATTTCTACTTTGGTCTGTTCCGCGCGTCGACTACTTAAGGAACTTCTTATTCCGGAATTACCCATCCATCGGTTTAACTGCCTTTTTATACACATACGAAACATCTGGAAGCATTCGCGTAAACTCCATCTTCCTCTCGATGTTTGTAGAACATTCGACAGACATTCTGTCTCTTCGCAGTATATATAAAATGGATGATTTATTGCTCTACGATGTTTACCAGTCGCGCCGAATATTTGCCTTTCTTTTGTCGTCGCCTGGATGTCCGCTTCTCTGTGGGTTTGTTTCATTACAATAGTTTTATACTTAAATATATTTGTTTCAGATACATAAAATTATCTGTCGAAACGAGTAAAAGACCTGTTTCCAGTAGGAATTTTGGAGAAAAGAAATTCAAAATTGCTATAGATTACTTTTATGTTCTTTAAAAATTTGTTTAGGTTAGTAGTTGACGATATATTGGTTAAAAATGATATTTTCACTAAAGTAAACTACTACTACCGATCTACTGACTGTAATCAGATTTTAAGTTAATTACTGTACTCAATAATACAAAGTTTTATATGGATAGCATTAGCTGTTTGGCTGTTACCGTGGTTACACACACATACAGAGAGAGAGAGAGAGAGAGAGAGAGAGAGAGAGAGGCATGTTTGGAAGAACTACTTTTTGAGTTGATAACTGCAAAAATCTCGAGTTTAAAGATTTTCATCACAATACTTGAAGAGTTCCCTCAAGTTATAATTCTCATTTTCTGTCTTTTACTTGAAATTAATAGGAATACAAGTTATTTACATCTTCGTCGTATGCATTACTAACACATTTAAAATACTGAATGAAACAGTGCAATTTATAAATGTTTATAAAATGTTTCCTAATATTTTTATTTCCAAGATAATTTGAATCAAAAATACTGTTTTCAGGAGACCCCGTAATATGGCTATATTTATTTTTCCCATTATTAGAATTGTAATGTCATAAATATTTTTAATCTGAGTGTTGAATAAATGATAAAATAATATTCCAAGGATCTTAAATCATGGCTAACTACGTGATATAAGATTCGTAACAACTGGTGTTATAGACACAGAAATTAAATAATTTTGAATTGAAAAGTAAAATCGTAAACTCATTGCAAATAGAAATCACATCAAGCGAAAAACAATGCTAGGAAGAGGAATCAAATAAGTTACACATTCTATCATTATCTACCATTATCATATAATCTTCGACAGATTAGTTTATATTAAATTTATATTGTAAATAATTATGGGAATAAGATAAATTACACATATAATTGACGAACATTTAATTAATTTAATTCATTGCATGAATTCGTTGCTCTAATCTGTTTCTCATCATTGGATTACGTTATTCTAAAATGGTACTGAATTGAAAACACACGGATCTAGTAAGAAAAAACAAATATCAAGTGAATTTTCAAATTTCAGTGTAAAATGTCCTTTTCGATTTATTCAGATGTATAATCCGGGTATTGTACAATATGTATACATATGAATGCGGTAGCTCCTACCTATGTTATGTTGTATGATTTGTCCAGGGGGTTGCATTTTGTAGGTTGGACGTGGCCGGCATCGAAACTTGCGAACGCAATCAGACATCGATCGTGACGGTCATAAGAATAAGCTCTGGTCGGCTAGTTTATACGCCAGTAACGCTGATGGATAACGTTAATGTTTATAGAACAGACGAAGACAGCCAGTTTTGAACAACAAGAGAAAACGTGATGTGGACAAGAAATTTGATCGAATGTGTAATTATCGGAAAACTTTTTTCGTTAAGAAGTTTTCATGAAATAATGTATTAGGTAAAATATCACTTGTATATAATACATATGTATTGTGATATTCATATATATAAAGAGATTGGAAATAAAATTGTTGTCTTTCAAGAAAATTATTTAATATTAATATTTTTCGGTGTACTGAACTGTTTTGCTAGCGTTTTTTGCGACTTTCTATACTTTTGCTTATGGCATCTTCTCAATAGCTCTATTCAGGATATTAATACACTACAATTGATGACTTGACAATTTTCGCTGCAGTTCTGCAGTTCGAAATACCGCAAAATGAGTATATCAGTCTAAACACAGCAGTTCTAAACCAGTAGATTAGAAATATGTACATTACAAAAGATTAATTTTTATTTTGAGCAATTGCTAGTATTTCTTGGAGGTTTCTTTTTCAGTGCTCATAGGCTTTGGAAGCAAATGCGTATTAGATATGCCAATTTATATGTAATATTAGTTTATAGTATTGCTCAGAAAATTAATACTCCCTTTTCCAAGACAATTTATGGTTTTTATCTAAATTTGCAATTGTTGAATATACCCTTTGGTTAAATTCAAAATTTAACCAAAAAACGAATTCTGCAAAATCAGCATAATAATTTTCAAAAGAGACTCTTGAAGAATAGAATGCGGATTGTTTCCTAAATTTCAAAAAATTATAATGATAAATTATATATTTCTTTGATTATTTATAGGTATGTATATAAAGAGAATTCTAGATACTCAAAATATGAATTAAAAGAAATCGAAAATAAGACGTTATTAGAAAAATAATTTGAGGAAATTTATACAACTATCAAATAGCTGATATGCATTTTAATAGTGATTACAGAATACCGAAACTGAACACTCATCAACGAGGATTAATGGTAAATGCAATTCGATCTTCGTATTTATTTTCATTTATTATGAGACGAGAATGGAGTTACTTCAGAGACTAAAATTACAAGCGATTATGCATAACAGGTCCATTCCAATTTAGGTTATATTGCAAAAATAATGTTTAACAAAATAAAAAAAAATAAAAAAATTAAAAAAATTAAAAAACAAAAAAAGAAATTTAAAGATTGCAAAAAAATATTGTATGTGGAGCAACTTCCACGTTTTTTGCTGCAAGATAATTTAGAGTTACAACACTATCGAAGCCAGGCTCAGCTATTATAAACATGTTTATTATTTAACTAGATTACCAGAATATATAATACCATATTGACATCCACTTTCAAGTTGTGAGAATTGTAAGAAAAAATTCTTGATATATTTATTATTTTCTTCATTTATACCTGGTGTTAATGAAATTTTGAAAAATTTGGACAAAGGAATATCTACTTCCTAAGACACTATTAAGGTAAAAGCTTATTAGAGGTTTTTCAAATATAATAATATATATTAAATATAATATAATAATACGTTTTGTAAAAGAATATTTGACTGCCGTTCAGTTTCAGAAATACTTAAAGCCGATAGGATAGCCTACTATCATCAGCATACAAATTTTGAAACTGCGTTTATATATTAAGAGATAACGTATTTTAAAATACATAGTAAATGTACAGATATGATGCTGTTTATTTGTTTTATTTCATGATATGAAGAATTAGTAATACATATTTTGTATAACTTCTAATGCTTTTTATTTAAAAACATTGTGCATACTGAAAAATGGTTATTTTATTTTTCAGAGTGTACATACACAATATATTAGATATTTAAAAGACTCGCTATTCGAATATAGTTGAGTCGCTCCCGCAACCGATATGCGCCACTAAATTAAATGGAATCAATTTTGAGATATTGCAAAATTTTACTTGTCAAGTAATATATATATTGTAATGAAACAAGCTTCACAAAAAACGAAAGAAAGAAAAACAAATATTGGCGCGACGACGATAAAAACACACCCACATATCATCGACATGTGTATACTGGATAGGCGGCATTTCTCTAGAAGGCTCCCGGCCTATCCAGTATGAGCACGAAGTTTCTGGCAACTTCTACCCCTTTTTACGATGCCGATATAAGAACAGCTGGACCCGGAATTCATTCGTTGATTCAGTGGTATTCGTACGATACAAAATAAATATGGTGAACGTTGCAGTCTTTATTATAGTGCAATAAAGATATAAATATTACCGTGTCATATAAATAGTAGTAGTAAATAAATACGTGTGTTAATTTTAATTTATTAATAGTAGTTTTAAGTGCATTACATTTATTTCACATTTTTATATTTAGACTAGTTTTATATTTTTATATTGTAATTAATTTTACGTGTGTGAATATACAGACTGTTTTAAATAAATAAATTGCACGAGTAGTTTATTACGAACCCGAAAACGTTACAATATATAATGTACAAAAGCCATTTCAGTACTGTCATAAATAATAATGTTCACACACCAATTGACATTTGTCATAATTATCTTTTGACGTTTGTTATAATTGTCATCTAAATCTTTTAAATTTGTCAACAATGCTTGCCTCCTAAACAGTATAACCAAATGTTATATAAAATATAGGTGTAGAAAAAAATAATATTTAATAGCTTTATTTATAATATTTAATTTGTAACTGTATTAGTATTTTACTATGGGAAGGTATACATCCTGAAAATTTAAATAATTAGATTAATTTTATTGTATTCAAATTGTAGTGGTATTGAATCGTCGTTGTTTGTTCGTACTTTGGCCGTGTCGGTTGCCAAAACGACTCGACTATAGTAGTTCTACTATGAGTTTAGGGGGAGATGCCAAACGAACGTAAAATGTTTTAAAATATAAACTTGATGTGTCAAACCACTGACAATCTCGAAAACAATGAGCTAGGTCTCGTTTATTTCCATATCATTCGGGCACTTCAATACCAAAGTGTTGCTACAAATATGGAATTTATTTGATGCTATTACGCTTTCAGCAGTGTATGCGGGAAATAATAAACGGCAATTTTGCCTTAAATTGGAAATAGAGCACGCCCATGTGACCCAAGCAAAGATTACTATTTTGGGCTAGTTTAGTAACCTTTCTTATTATGTCGCCACGTTGGGCGCCAAAGCTTTCATTTTATTTTCTTAAAACGAGTACTTGAAATATATATACAGAATTCAGAAGAATAATATATAAATAATGCGTAACATCCTCAAAATTATTTTACAATTGTAATTACAATGTAATAATTTGTGAAACTGAAAATATATATAAGCAAGTAATAACAAAAAACACACTTGGTATTGTTTCACAAATAAATATAATTAAATACTCGATGTACATTTCGCCTTGCGGCATCGTCAGGAGTTCTCGAGAAACTAAAGTAAAATTTAATATACTGTAACTACCTACTTCTAACAAAAATGTAAATAAAAAAATGTACAAAAATAGAAAATTATGAAAAGGTCATGGCTTATCTGGAAAGACCGTTTTTACAAGGCTAGGGTTTATTAGCGGTGAATTTATGAGTTCGGTTTGTTCATTAAGAACATTGCCTGGTTGTAAAAGTAAACTTTCTTTTATAAAATAACCTTCTAGAACATTCATTTTTTTACTTTTATTTAAACTATACAGTACTTCTAAATTGTCTATTGAGAATTGATGTCCTGTGTCTAAAAAAATGAATGTTCTAGAAGGTTATTTTATAAAAGAGAGTTTACTTTTACAACCAGGCAATGTTCTTAATGAACAAACCGAACTCATAAATTCACCGCTAATAAACCCTAGCCTTGTAAAAACGGTCTTTCCAGATAAGCCATGACCTTTTCATAATTTTCTATTTTTGTACATTTTTTTATTTACATTTTTGTTAGAAGTAGGTAGTTACAGTATATTAAATTTTACTTTAGTTTCTCGAAAACTCCTGACGATGCCGCAAGGCGAAATGTACATCGAGTATTTAATTATATTTATTTGTGAAACAATACCAAGCGTGTTTTTTGTTATTACTTGCTTATATTTCGACATGTTTCACCAAGACATTTCCATCACTTCATTTAATTATCTGAAAATATATATCATTTTGAGACAGAGAATATAATGTAATCATTAAGATATTATGATCTACCAGATCTAGCAATTTAGTTAAATCACAAGCACGATTAATATTCTGTTACATTATTTATTATTATTACTCATTGTCTGATGTAGTTTTCTAATTAGCAATGAATTTTTCTAATTTTCAAATACGTAACCATATACAATAGAAATCTTCATTGTGTATGAAGACATTGCCTTCTGAATTAAATTTAAAAATAAAACAATGCAGCTTAACCAAAATGTCAACTGCATATTTAAAATGTTCAAAATTAATAGTTCTGGGGTATATTTACAAGTCTGGAGACATTTAAAGACGGTGAATGGTATAAGACCATCAGGAGGAGGAAGACGGTCCTCCGCCCTGTGCTGCTCTATCCACGGCGACATCTTCCATCACCGAAATTAATGTTCCCTAAAGTATAATTTGTGGAGACGTTCGTCCCGGCTGACGCGATGCTGTATTGCCATGACGCTTCACTGACTATAATATGCCGCTTAATTGTCTCGAAATGAGAAATTCGTTTCCAAGTTATAATTGGATATGCGCGCGAGACTATGGATCTGGTTCTTACTTGCTCTTCACGTCATTCCGCCTTTTTCTAACTCTTTCTTCTCCTTCGTACATACATATTAATCTTATTTTCTTTATTTTGTGGTAAATATGACGTATCGGTGTCGTTCTCAGCAAACATCGTCAGTCTGATATTTCACGGCAAATGAAAAATTAATAGATCCCTTAATGAAATAATAATTTCATTTTCAATAACACAATATTCGACTATAGTAATCAATAAGCTTCGGATAAATATGTATTTGCATAACTGCATATTCTAATGCATAATTAAGTCATTTTTGAGTTGAAGTGCATATTTTAGTCATTTTCAGTTTTATTTGCATATTTCCCAGTTAAATTTTTTTTTAAAACATAATGTAATGGTTTTTATGGGTCCGAAAAATAATAAACAATTCACTCACTATTTATTTTTAAAAGTCTATATTTAAAACACCAAGTAAAAATATAATTGAAAATGAAATTAAAGAACACTCTTGAAACAAACGAACTATATATAAACTGAATTGAATAAAACTATAATTATTGAATGAGAGTAACACAAAATACCATTTATGTACAAGTTTATCTAAGAATATTTATGTGACAGATTTATGTAAGAGAATTTATTTGGCGTGTCATTTAAAACCTTTTTGGAAAAACATACGAAGCAAAATATTCCAGAGTAATCTATACTACGAAAAAACTATGTTCTGCCATTATATAACGCCACAATACAAAAGCTGCGGGAAAAAGCTAAAGATAAAAATATTTGGGTATCTTTAGAAGAAACAACGGATGTAGAACAAAGAAGCATAGCAAATTTTGTTTTTGGTATTTTGGGAGTTGAAGAAGAAAGAAAGAAATCGTATCTGTTAACAATGAAAGTGCTGAAAAAAGTGAACCCTTCAACAATTGCCACATTTTTCAATGATGCGCTAAATTTTTTGTGGCCAACAGGCATTTGCTACGAAAAAGTGCTTCATACATGTCTAAAGCAATGAGTGGTTTGAAAATACTTTATTCAAAAATGACTCACGTTTCTTGTGTGGCGCATGGCTTACATCGAGTGGCCGAATTAATGCCTTCCGTTTATACAAATGTAAATTTGTTAATATCATCTACCAAGAAAGTGTTTTTAAAAGCACCTATTCGCGTTGCCAAGTTCAAAGAAATTGTTGGTGGTGGGATTCCACTTCCGCCGTCCCCGATTCTTACAAGATAGGGCACCCGGATTGAAGCTGCAGCTATTACGCTCAACATTTTGAGCTTATTGCCCGTATTGTGAACGATTTCGATCCTGAAGAAGCGAAAAACATAGAGGATGCTCAAAACGCCTTTAACACAAAAAGGATTGCGCGAAGATTTGATTTTCATTATATTAAATTTTACTTGTATTTCCGAGGCTATTTTGAAATTGGAAACCAAGGGACTTCCTTTAGATAACAGCATACACATTGTTGAAAATGTTTTTGATAGGTTAAGTAAATTAAAAAATTGTTTTTTTTTGGATAAAAAATGTCGTCAGTTTTAGATAAAAATACTGGATATCAAATTTTGAAAAATATGTATTTCCGAGATTTTACAAAATGAGGAAACACTGTTGCTCCCAGTAATTTGAACCTCACTGACATAGTGGATTTATCATTCATTCCTATTGTATCATGTGACGTGGAACGATATTTTTTAGAATTTAAAAATATTTTAGGTGATAATAGGCGTAAATTTATATTTGACAATTTATTACATCATGTCATAGTGAATTGCAATAGTAAAAATCTGTAAATTTATTGTAAATAGACCAATATAACCTTTAAAAAATGTTTTATTTAAAACTAATAAACAATTTTTTAATGCATATTTAAATGCATATTTTTAATATTATAGATGAATATTTGCATGCATGTTTTGTACTTCTTTAATGCATATTTATCCGAAGCCTACTGATGACACTTTCACTGTTGGCAAGTACATTAATTAGCTTCTCCGTCGGAACTGATGATCTTCCTGTGCACATACTGAAGATTTCTTGCCTTTTGATTTTGCTATACCGTATGTGTCAATTTTTATTAGGTATAAGGATTCAATGTTTACTTACGATTTATACGTATACAAGTAATACGTGACAACGTGGCCCCCTACTTACTGTTGGCAAGTATATTAATTAGCTTCGTCATCGAAACTGCTGATCTTTCTTTGCATCTAGTGAAGCTTTATTGCTTTTGCTGGTTATTATTCATGGTTTTTATACTTTCCGGAAGACAGTTATACAATTTGAGGCCCCAGTAGTTCACTCCCAGTTGTGGAACACTTAGGCGATGATATGGGATTACCAACGCATCTGCATTTCGCATGTATCGGTGAAAGTTCTTATTGCTCGTAAATTTAGGTATATTCGCATGCACATGTTTACTACACGAATAGATGTAAGCACTAACCAAAGTAAGTATTATTTCATAAAATGTTCCCGGCAAGGCAACCCACAAAGAGTTCTAAATGCTCTATTGCTTTTTTATTTTGCTATATATTACCATCATCAAATCTTGTATTATGTCGAACATTTTTTCACGTGTTGAAAATATGCGACAATTCTTCTTCTTCCTAAAAATCTAGTGCTCAACAGTTGTCAGATCTACATCTTTTTACAATATATGATACTTTTCTGTCTTTCTGTTGACAATTTCACTGTTGGCAAATATATTAATTAGCTTCGCCATCGGAACTACTGATCTTCCTTTGCACCTAGTGAAGCTTTATTGCTTTTTTTTATTTTGCTATATATTACCAACATCATCAAGTCTTGTATTCTGTAGAACACTCTTTTTACGTGTTGAAAATATGTGACAATTCTTCTTTTTCCTAAAAATCTAGTGCTCAACAGTTGTCAAATCTACGTCTTTTTACAATATATGATACTTTTCTGTCTTTCTGTTGACAATTTCACTGTTGGCAAATATATTAATTAGCTTCGCCATCGGAACTACTGATCTTCCTTTGCACCTAGTGAAGCTTTATTGCTTTTTTTTATTTTGCTATATATTACCAATATCATCAAGTCTTGTATTCTGTAGAACACTCTTTTTACGTGTTGAAAATATGTGACAATTCTTCTTCTTCCTAAAAATCTAGTGCTCAACAGTTGTCAGATATACATCTTTTTACAACATATGATACTTTTCTGTCTTTCTGTTGACAATTTCACTGTTGGCAAATATATTAATTAGCTTCGCCATCGGAACTACTGATCTTCCTTTGCACCTAGTGAAGCTTTATTGCTTTTTTTTATTTTGCTATATATTACCAACATCATCAAGTCTTGTATTCTGTAGAACACTCTTTTTACGTGTTGAAAATATGTGACAATTCTTCTTTTTCCTAAAAATCTAGTGCTCAACAGTTGTCAAATCTACGTCTTTTTACAATATATGATACTTTTCTGTCTTTCTGTTGACAATTTCACTGTTGGCAAATATATTAATTAGCTTCGCCATCGGAACTACTGATCTTCCTTTGCACCTAGTGAAGCTTTATTGCTTTTTTTTATTTTGCTATATATTACCAACATCATCAAGTCTTGTATTCTGTAGAACACTCTTTTTACGTGTTGAAAATATGTGACAATTCTTCTTTTTCCTAAAAATCTAGTGCTCAACAGTTGTCAAATCTACGTCTTTTTACAATATATGAGACTTTTCTGTATTTCTGTTGACAATTTCACTGTTGGCAAGTATATTAATTAGCTTCGCCATCGGAACTGCTGATCTTCCTTTGCAACTAGTGAAGCTTTATTGCTTTTTGAAGAGGCAACTTCTTTGGGCGCGTTGCGTTGATTGTGGGCACTGAACAAGACTGAGCCGTCACGCTCGGCTATGTAACGCTCGTTCGGGCAAAGTCGGCTCGAGTCGACTAAGGAAACGAGAGAAATATATCATATAGAAGTATTTAATTTCGATTAAATTGAAATTTAAATTAATAAATAAATTCATGTCCCCGAGCAGATTCGATCCCAAGCCGCACGGGTGAGAAGCCGGCACGTTAGCATCAGACCAGCGCGGGACTCGTAAGCGAGTATTCATATCGTCTATTTATATATATATATATACATGCGTCCGAACCGACTCAGAAACGTATCGGATAATCTCTCCGTTGAAGACCCCTTTAAAGTTGTTCGTACACCCACGCGATTATATTTCGCGGCCGCTGCCATAGCAACGGCCGCGAAATTGTATTTCGCGGACTGTGTTACGTTCGCTAATTGGTAACTTCGCGGACGGTTAACCAAAAAATTTGTTGTGTGTGTATGAAACATTACCTCTATAATAATATAATATAATACTTCGCGCTCAGGTAAGTTTTAGCATTTCTATCATAATGATATGGATGACTGGAAACTGATCAGTATATTCCGGGTGTTAAATAACGTCCACGCGCATTTACTATAATTTGTATACCAATGCAAAACAGAAACGTTGAGAATAGAGCATTGCTTTAATTGCTCATTATATACGAATTTATAAGCATTTAATTCTTTTCTGTTACACAGGATGGATAAAGAAAATCAAATCGATGACAATTAAAACGAAAAAGGGAATTATCTAATGCGCGCGTGGAGAAATATCGTCAAAAGAAGCACACTAAATCTCAGCAACTGAATTCGTCGATGCAGGATGACCCTAATGAAATACAGAACGAACAAAAAAGTTGGATTTCGTATTATTAACCTCGCCTTGATGAAGTTTTCACTTCTGCCGTGTGGTTTTAAGCACACCCATTTTCTTGTTTTTTTTATTTTGCTAAATATTACCAACATGACCAATTCTTGTATTCTGTTATTCTTCTTGTTGTTGAAACTATGCGATAATTCTTCTTCTTCCTAAAAATCTCGTACACAACAGTTTTCAGATCTATTTCTTATTACAATATATGAGACTTTTCTGTCTTACCGTTGACATTTTCAATGTTGGCAAGTATATTAATTAGCTTCGCCATCGGAGCTCATGATCTTCTTTTCCATCTAGTGAAGCTTTATGGTTTTTTATTTGGTTATATACTACCAACATCATCAATTCTTGTATTCTGTCGAACACTTTTTCTACTTGTTGTAACCATGCGATATTTCTTCTTTTTTTAAAAAATCTAGTGCTGAACATTTTCAGATCTACGTCTTACTAGGTTGCTTCCTCCGGTGTCTAAGACTGGAAACATTTATCAGCTCTCTCTTTCGATCACATCTAGAGTTACACCATATTATACTTGAATCACAATCTGGATTCAGATTAAAACGCATTTTCACCATTGGCTTGTTGAATGTTACTGGCGCTATTTGCTTGCGATAGTGGTAGAGCTTCTGTTTTCGCTTTACTCAACTTCAACAAGGCTTTTGATGCTTTAGATCAAGCCTGGCACAACTCAAAATGTAAGACGGCCTGTAACTAAAAGTTTTTAGCGCAACTTCATAAAAACCACTGTACTTTTCACGGTCCAGACTTTTGTAGAAATCCTACATGCTGCTCTCTCTATGCCTGCTTTGGCAAATTGCAGAATATTGTAGTTCGATAGCCTCTAGCTGCAATAAAACTGATATGTCCTCGCAACTACAGAAAAGGGCTCCTCAATTAGTTTAAACCAAGTTTCTTCTTCTTCAGATACAGTAAGTCTTTTATCAAATTCCTCTATCAAAAGATTAATTCCATTTGCAAAATGGTATCCCAGCACGGCGTTATTGTCGTGAGGAATTAGGTTTTGAAAAGTATCATTGTCTATTTAAAAGTGTTTACTGCTGCATACATTTCAAACACAAATTGTTGTTTGCCTTGCACCTGAATGTTAATGCCATTTATTAGTATACTAATATCACAAAAGAAGAGGTTATGATTTCAGGACTCATCTTCAAGCTCAGGGATCTCCTTGCTTCGTCTTGTAGGAATTTAAATATTTTCTTCTTCAAAGCAACGAATCACTGAAGCACTTTCCTCCAGCTTAACACCTCACTCCTGCATATAGTACATCTCTGTGAACAGAGTTGATATCTTCAAGAGAAACCTGAAAAGGGCTATGTTTGAGTTCTTTTGATCTTATCTCTTCTAGTTGACTATTTTGATAACAACCGACATAACATGTTCTAAATGCAACACTTGGCTACACATGGCCTGCAAATGTATAATGCAATGATATTTTGTTATTTGCTTTCCGTCCATAAAGTATATAAAATTTAATCCCAACTGATCTTTTAAGCATTTTATCACTTCATTGAAGATATCTTCTCCGATTTTGCGACCTAACATGGTGCATCTTCCAGCGAGTTCTTCGGTAATTTCACAGTTTTTGCCAAAACCTTTAATGAAAATAAAGGTGTTGGCAACATAAACTCTGTCACGACATATGAGGCACAGTATTTTATTCTTCAACACGTAAACAAATGCACTAAAACACATGTACCACACTAAAGCACAAAAAAAGGCTAAATAAGTATTTCGACAACTATGTGTGTCTGATCAGTGTTGTTCTGCTACTCTGCGGTGTATACACAATGCGGGTTTTAATCAGTGCTACTGAAGATGACAACATAGTTGCCGAAATACATATTTAGCTTTTTTGTGCTTTAGTGTGGTAAAGGTGTTTTAGTGTTTTTGTTTAGTATCAAACCACAGACTCCAAGTTTAGTTTCTTCAACACTGTAAATAAATATATTTATCCACTCAGGATTAAAAATTCTGTGCTCTGTATATACTTCGGCATTAGTTGCAACGTTTTTAGAATGCATAGTACAGTACCGCGACGCACTCTATAGACAATCCTAAGCGACTTATATTTTAGATTCTTGGCGATCTCTCTACTTATGTATTCTACAAAATCAACATGAATTTGATGTTGCTTACTAGACATGGGCAAAATTTAATTTTAAATTACTTTTAGACTTTCTCTATTTTGCCTTTAAATTATTATTATTTGTAAAGGCTGTACGGAAAATCAAAATTCATTTGTATGTTCGAAGTAGAGCCCGTTTTTCAAGTCGATGTAAATTACGGAACAACATCACATGTTCTAATTGCAAGATTTACCTATACCTTTTAAACTAATTGTTTAAAAAAAGATGTGTTATTTACACGTCTTTATTTTGTTTTACTCGAAATAAGCGGTTTTAAGTTACAATAAGTCAACAGGTCCATTACACTTCAAAACTCAAAATTGAAATTATATGATGATTTTAAATGTATACCAAATGTGAGGTTTATGCATAATCCTCGTAGAAAGGCTTCTCCATAAAGAAAACAGTAAATATTATTCTAAACGACTGTTAAGATAAATGACGCAAAGAAAATATATTTATCACGTTTACACTTTAAAAAGTTCTCCTTAAAATCCCACGAATTGTAACGTCAATAGCATTTACGAAATTTATTTAATCCTTCTGGAAAGAAAGCGCTTATTTCGTTTTCAAGCAAAAAAATCGTAATAAATTATGAAAAGCACTGAATATCTGTTGGCAAGCGAAATGAAAGTTGGATTAACATTAATATTATAAATGTGAGGGGTTTCCGTGACGTTTTTCACGATTTATAGCATGGCAAAAGGAAATAAAAAGTGCATATGCCAGCATGTTAGCTTCAACATGTGTGCGTGCGTGCGTGTGTGTATGTGTGCAGACGAAAATGAAAGAGGAGGAGGAATTCTCCATATATCGTTTCGCTTTATTAATGAACCTCATACATACAGCGGCACTTTATAATCCTCCCGCCAACTAGATTGATCACACAGGCCATTTACTCCACTCAAGCCAAAAACAACTCGAAAAATAACCAGACATTGTTGATGGAGCTACATTTTATTACGGAGACCATATGGAATACTGATTTGATGCTTTTGTTCCGCTACGTTTTGAGGAACCGGGAAATAATACATGCCATATATATATATATATATAATATATATGTATATAAGTTTCTCTAGAATATACTACATACGACATAAAATAATGCTATGTATTCCCACAAATGGTATTAATAAATTGTTGCAGTATAATGGTATATTATATAACAAGTTTTATAAACCTCATTTTAGTCATGAGTTTTATTAATCACGAGCGAAGCGTATCGGAGCGAGTACTTAGTAAAACTATTGATCAGCGAGCAAATATCTAAATAATACAAAATTCCCCATCGGAAAAGAAGTACTTAATAGATGTACAATCATGAGCAGTAAAATCTATACGAGTACTGAAGCTATTTCGCGATATTTCCTTTGATTGTTACGGGCTTCATAAAAATACGGAGTGGCATCCTTTCTTTATATGACGTTTAGAAATAAAGACGTGTAAGAAAATTATTTTGACTGCATTTTGAAAACTACCCGGGCACCGATAATACTTTTTATGATTTCTTGAAAGCTGTTCTCGAGAACAGCGAAATTCATCTAAAAGAAGTAACTGTCTAGCCTAGATAAAAAATTATACCTAACGGACATCTATATGTACTGGTGGCTAAAAATATATCTGAAAATGACATAAAAAACATTACAAATTCAATACTAAATTTAATTTGTAGCTGGTCACTTCTTCAAAGACCAAATATTAATTTTATTATTTAAAATTGTTAAATAAATATTTTATGTTATATCGCTTTCTGTCTGTCTTCAACGGCACATTTCTCACATATTTTATCATGGGGTAATTTTAAAAATAATTAGATTTCCATGCCTACAAGGGTAAGACAAATAATTTAAAAGTAAACTAAAATGAGAAATTAAATAACAGTAGTGTGGACTGTGTTAACTGGTGAAATATTATAATGTTAAGGTTTTAATTTTGGTCTTATCGTTAAACTGTTTATTCAAATTTAAGAGAATTTATTTGAAGATTCTACTTGATAACAAATTTGTTTAATTAATTTGTAATATATAATAAATTTTCGAATTAAGTAGCATTTATTCGTCTTTTGACGAGAAAGCGATATATTAATGCAACATTTTTGAAAACATGTTATCTCAGACATGTATAGCAAGCAACATCTCCATTTATTGTATGTTATATAAATATTTACACATGAAAATAAAAACTGTCGTATTTATTTTATTTAAAACCAATGTGACAGTCCCTATACCTATAAGATTTTGTGTTATAAACCGACATACACTGTAACTTATCAACAATCATGACCGTACAAATCTTAAATGTTTTAGAAGAATATTCGAGGATTTATGAGTGAATTTACTTCTCACATTTAACTCATTAACAAGCAAAAATGAGCAAGATTGTTTTTCTTTCACGCCCTAAACGTCCACGTTCAATAAAACCGACAGAATAAAAATCAGATTCGTTGATCAGTTTTCTGATGATTTCAATGCAAAAAGATTTGCAAACAACTTGGTGTGTTTGCAAAAGAGTTAGGAGACTCCAACTCTTTCTCTCAAAATGAGAACTACGTCGTACAACATAGTGTCATTCAAAGTTCGACAAAGCTATTATCCTAGACGGAAAAAATTCAGATCTTTCATACTTGCATGAAACCCTTCCTATAAAAAAAAAACTGTTTAAAATATTTCTAGAGAAGTATAAGATTCATACACTCACAAGGGGAGAAATTTAACATACCCCTCGGATACCAGTCCAGTTTATGGCAATTTAACATTACCAATTAATACTGCTGCGGGCCCAGAACCAAAATAAAACAAAATTTTCTGAACTTACACCAAGCTACAAATTACGTACAAAGTAAAATGAACTGACTTGTTTCTTATTTGACTACATGCAAAATCTATCTTTGCCTCATATGCGAAGAGGTGATGTGTTTTGTGCACTTCAGCTCCAGTATTAACTATTTGACGTACGTAACAGAGAACCTGAGTGGTGTCACAGTGTCTGTTTATGGTGACACAATTGGCAGAAAGGGTCAAAGCGATGTCATCTCATTATTACTAAATTATTTCTATATTCAAGGACCACACACCGCGACGACACTTCAGTTTTATTTCCAGGATAGAACAAAAAATAATATAATGGTCCGATTTCTTTATTTTCTTGTACATGTTTGAAAGTTGTTCAAAAAAATTATGTATTACTCTCCTGTTAGAGGGCATCCTTGTCTTTTTAACGATAAGACTTTAGTTTAATAAAAGCAAAAAAGAGGAAAATCAATGCTAAATCTCAGCCTGATTGGGATAAAATTTATTATATTTGCTAGCGAGAATCCCTCACCTTTCAACCTTTCAAAATTTTTCAATATTACAGATTCACTAAAACCATAGTTTACTACTAACAATAACCACCAATGAAAATAAAAGAAATCTCCTCACTCAATATTCTGGTGTATGAGAAACCCTTCACATTTAAAATAAGAAGAAACCACCAACAGAATTAAACTTAGAACCCCTACATACAGAAGAAGTTCCAATAAATCCTAATAAATTAGCTTACTCGAGAAAACTTGCAAATGTCCTTCAAACTCAGAAGAACCAGCAATATTATTTAAAACTGCAAGCACATGTCGATCCAGTTGGAGAATATAGAGAGACAGAAGATGAAGCCCCAGAGGAAACTTAATTTTAATATTAGAGTGTTATAAACTTCATTTATTTAAAAAAAAAGAAACCTGTCTACCGATTTTTCTATCCAAAAACTAACAATCTCGTATAAAACTTGGCAATTAATAGTTTACTGCTTATCATTGCTTATCTCTTCGCTAGGTAATAGTTAATAAATAATTTTTCTAACATTTAAATACAATCGTGAACCGAAACAGTAATATAAGTTCAGCTACAATGAATGTCTTCAGATTTGTATTGGAGGAAGCGGCAAACGTTCGAAAAAATGCTAATTTAGAATAAAAATGTGGAAAAGAAACCTTAGCAGGGTATAGCGTTAATAAAAAAACAGTCGAAAGAAAAAATAAAGCACTTATAGCACCCTTTACTCTTACAATAGAAGAGAGATTGATTATATATATTACTAGCTGTCTCACAGATGTTGTTTTTGCTATTTCCAGTACAAGAAAGTCTGGATGGAAGAGGCCTTTAGTGCGATCACAGGAAAGGCATCATTTCTGTTTATAAATATAAAATTTATTAATAACTTGACTTCAACGCCACCTATCGATGTTTTGATATCCAATTTTACGCGCTTTGATGATATAAATATGGTGTGAGGATATTCAGAAGATCGGTTGAGCCATTAAAAAGTTATTGAATAATGTAATAACCCGACGTTAGCCCCCTAGCGTGTCCAGATTTTGTGATTTTCGTTTTTGTCCTAAACCAACAAACATATATTGTGAATATTCAAACCAAATTTTCGATTAGATCAAATTTATTTGCAGTTCAATAAAAGTTACAGTTGTCAATAAAATAAATTAAAAAATTACAAAAATATAGTAATAGATATAAAACAAATTATGACAAAATATGAGTTATGTTGGTCCACAAATATAGAATTTGTTAATAACTTCTGAAGCCAAGTTATTAACAAATTCTATATTTGTGGACCAACATAACTCATATTTTGTCATAATAACTTGGCTTCAGAAGTTATTAACAAATTCTATATTTGTGGACCAACATAACTCATATTTTGTCATAATTTGTTTTATATCTATTACTATATTTTTGTATTTTTTTAATTTACTTTATTGACAACTGTAACTTTTATTGAACTGCAAATAAATTTGATCTATCACCTATCAAATGTTTTGATAGCCTATTTTACGCGCATTGACGATATAAATATGTTCTGCGAATATCAGGAAGATTGATTAGGCCATTAAAAAGTTATTTAATGAACAAACCCACCAACGATTATTATTAGGTATATAGATTATTATAAATCAAAAATAATAAAGAACATCAAACAGATTTCTGTGCTACACCAACTTCACTATTAAAAACTACAAATTTATATCGAAAAGATATAGTTAACATACATCTAAGAATCTACTATATAAATTTTTAATGATGCAGCTTATTTATTAAGATATGATGTACATGATCGAATGCTTTAGTTAAATCACAATGAATACATGCTACATAAGTTTGTTATTAAGGTATAAAATAATTTCCAATGCAGTAATTGTGAATTTATTTTCTTTAAATAGCTGTTGATTTTTTAATGTTAACTTATTTATTCCTAAGTAATCTATTAAACACGAATTAAAAATCCACTAAGAAGTTTTGAAAAACACCAGGTTACGCTTCATTAATTATTAGATAATATAATGTATTATTATAAATTAAATAGCACTTAAAAACCTGTATTATTCAGTATATTTTATTGGAAGGGAAACCGGTACAACACCCAAGTTATATGAACTCGGCAATATTCTAAAAACAGGACTCTTTTGCGCCTACCTGTAAGCAACGGCTACCTGTTACTCATCTACTTGGATGGTTGCCTAAACATAAAATCCGCTTTGTCTGAAACTATCAAGCGTAGATTTCAATATATACTTGTAAACGTTTAACATTTACAATAACTAGATGGTATATACTTGAAAATACGCCTTTTATATAATTTAATTACAGATTATTACCGTTAATAATATTCTTTACCCTGAGGGTGTCGTGTTAAGGAACTAGGGAAAGACGGGGTCGCAAATATATTTCCAAAATAAAACAAAACAGATTATTTAGATGTTTATTTTAATCTTTTGCATCGGAAATAAATAATATACTTAGTTAATATAATATTATTAATTTTTAAATACAGACATGTTAATTACGTTTAGATTATCGTGTCGATTAACGTATTTTTCCAATATTTATAATTTTGGTTAGTAAAATTTCATTGCAGTTGCGACTGTTTGTGATGTAATTTTTTTTTATTTATTCATTTTAGAATTTGTCGATTAACAACTTCATATAGAGACGATTTCATCTGAGTGACCTGAGGATATTATTTTGTGTTTGTTTTTATAAATAGAGTTATAAGGAATGGTAAGTTTCCAGACAAGCAAGAATAGTACCTGGCTATAGGAAAGCGGTTAAATCGATAGCGAATACTCAAAGACCTACCGAAAAACACCACCTATTTATCAACACAGTTTTCGGAGAGGAAAATTGACTTTGACAGCAATCTAGAAACAAACCTGAAAGCGAAAGTCTTAGCATTCGATTCCGTCTCACATGAGACTGTGTTACAGTAGTGAAACTATTAAACTGATATCATTAACTACTGAAAATATCAAAGATGTACGTCTATAATGTCGAGAGATATTCTATGGAATACGAAAAACTATCAAGAAAGAATATTCAAAATAGTCACTTCCATCACCCAATTGTGAAAGCTGTCGTGTGTTTCCGTTATTTACACTTTCTTATGTGTTCTATTTCTTTGCTTTTAGATCATCAAACCCTAATTGTGATCAAAATCAAATTTGTAGTCTTTCTCACAATTAGAGTTTGATGATATAAAAGCAAAGAAATAGAGCGAATACTAAAGTGTAAATAACGGGAACACAATAACCAGTAAATATTATTACGTGATAATTATCGACGTGACAGTGAAATTTTGAGAATGACATAAGAAACTTAAACCTACCTAATAAGCGGGTAGAAATAATGAAATGGAAAAAAATCAAAACCCTGCTAAGCACACAAATTAGTATCAGTTGAGGGTTCTCCGCTTCCCCGTCATCGAATGTGGGGTTCTCACCATGACATACATACATGCATACATCCATCGACAGCGTCAAACACTCTATGAAACAACGTTCTTTTAATCATATACGCATATACATATATACATGGAGTGCATGATTCACAAACGGTACGGTGTATTAACTTGTTTGCACAAACAATTTGTTTACTTTTAGAATGCGTCAGATGCCATTTGATCTTCAGCAATGCGTGAAATACTCACGACATATCTTGCTTTTAATGTTAAAATGAATTATAATTAATAGTTCGGCTTGTTATTAACATGAAATACATATAATTACACCTGATCATAAACTATGTCATTACAAATTCGTAGACAGGTAGATAGAAAAATTATTTGGGGCAAAATTGTAATTTTTTACTTTCGCCAAAAGAACTAGCGTTTTTTCCAGATTTCCTATAATTGAATAAGTTTTATTTCAAAATTAGTGGTGCCAAAGTACAGAAATGTAAATATGGTTCATTATTGGTGGATGGAATGAATTTGTTCCCCATAGTCTCGCAGACCTGTTCTAAGAGACTCATATCTCCAAATTTGCGTCATTTAGAGAAAACTAACCTAGCACGTTGACTATTAAATGTCGAATTTTGCTATTTTTAACGTTTCGTTTGTCATTCTCAGCACATGTTTTCAGAAAAACAGATCTATTCGCTTTTTTATTAGTAGTATTGAAATCTGTTACGTTTTTTCTTATATTGTTTTTTTTTTTGAGCGCTTGTGTTATTTTGATATTATTATTGCAAATATAATAATAATAATAATAATAATAATATACTTTATTCTATGTTGCAATAGAGCGTAGAATACGTCATACACATAAAGTTAAAAAAAAATAAAACAATATATAAGTATATAAACAAGTATATAAAAGTAAAAGTAAAAGTAAAAGCAGACTTTAGACATCACATTCAAATTTTAAATTTACAGGCTCTTTAAAAAAGTCATCGATCTTGTACAAGGTTCTTGCAATTAAAATATTTTTAAGTGTATTTTTAAAACGTTTTTGTGGCAGTTTTCTAATCTTGGCTGGAAGATGATTATAAATCTTCATGCACTGATGCAGAACATTTTTCTGAATTTTTGTCAAGTGCGTTCGCGGTTGTGACAAAAACTTATGAGAGTTTCCTCTTGTGTTATGGCAGTGTGATAATTCATATTTTTTGAAAAATTCGAGATAGTTCTGCTTCACAAACAGTGCACATTCTAACACAAACATAGATGGCAATGTCAGTATATTGTTTGACTTGAAAATGTTGACACAGGAGTCACCTGGACGCACACCAAAAACCGATCTTATGCAGGCCTTCTGAAGTATAAAAAGTCTATCCGAGTCCACCGAGTTACCCCAGAATATCACGCCGTATTTAAGTCTGGAATACACATTAGAGTAGTAAACAGTCATCGCGGTGCCAACACCAACGTTTTTTGCCACCATTTTCAAAGCATAGCACGAGCTGCTTAGTCTACCAGCTAGACAAACCACATGCTGACGCCAAGACAAATGAGAGTCTATGGACCATCCCAGGAAAGGTGCACTCTCTACAGAAGTAAGCATATTTCCATTGTGTGACGTTTGCCAAGGTTCTTCAAAGTTGGTGAATTTTATGAAACTGGTCTTGTGTATATTAAGTTTTAAATTATGACTGGAGAACCACTCCTCCATATTTCCAAGTTGTGTTTTTAATTTATTGATACAATCTTTCTCACCAGCTGCCCGAGTCACAATGGAGGTGTCGTCGGCATACATAACAGCCAAGCTGTCTACAACGTCCGGGAAATCGTTGACATAGAGTATAAACAGCAATGGGCCCAGGATAGAACCTTGCGGAACCCCAAAGGAAACCCTGCGCCACTCCGAGCGAATTTCCTTCCCCGTATTTTCATATGTTGCTACACATTGTTTCCTTCCCGCCAGATAGGACGCAATCCACTCTCGCGCCACTCCTCTGAAGCCAACCAATTCCAGTTTTTCCAAGAGGAATGAATTTGTTTTAAGGAAGCTAAATAAAATAAAAATCTAATTCTTAATACAGATTCATAAATCATGAGATGGTAAGTAGTGCATATAAACCCCTGCTTTCACTTTCGCTATCTCAAACATTTTATTCTTTTCCAAAATTAACGTCTTGACTGCTTGAATTATAAAGTTCATCTTCGACAAGTCTATTCTTGTTTTCGCCTTATATACTGAAACAAAACTCTATCGACAATTTGTAGCGCCTCTGTTATCTAATTAAATTTTAGGTTGGCATTGATTTTAAAACGTTCGTGTAAAATCTTTCTTTTTCGTTTTCTTCAAGTTGTCATATTCGCACCAATACGCGCATATCCTCTTGACAGCTTACACACTAATGGCGACGACTCGAACTGTTTGTTATTATTGTTTTTCACCAACTTGTTATATCCCATCTTCAGTAGGTATACTTTTCTTTTCTTTCTCTTCAGTATACTCCTTCATTGTACTTGTATATAAATGCATTGCCTTTTTCATCGTTTGTTATATATATTTCCTTTTTCCATTAACTAATGTTATTCTTATTTTTCCTTTAGAAATTCTTCGATTTGGTAGTATGGGAAAGACGTTATAAACAACAGGAATTTTTCTTGCGGAGCCCACATTGCGAAAATTGGTTGCTTTCGTCACACTGTCGCCAATTTTTATCCATGCTCTCTTTTCAGGTAATACGTTGATTTACAGAATGCTGTGAACAACATTAACACTGTATTTTTTTTACAGATTTTTAAACCACACGTGACCATTTCCATTGTCTTTGAAGCCCTTGCGTTATACGTACAAGAACTAACAAGTGTATTTTTAATTCATGTTGTTACTATTTACATAAACATTCTTATTTACGATCTGTCACTTCGCACCAGAAATATTTTGATTTATATCCTTTTTAGACATTTATTTATAAGTTACAGATATTTACTATATTTAATTGTTTTATTATTAAAAACTATGAATTGGTACCATTATTTATATTTAAATTCACATTTATTTGTCTAATGTGTATCAACAATTCATGTTTATTTTTGGTACAGCAGTTCCTCCTTAAATGTAGGCAACTTATTCTACTTACTATTTGCATGTTTTGACTAATGCTTAAATCTTAAATATACGATTTTAAAGATAAAATTAGTGTTCTTTTTTAATAACTAAACTAATTCTTAATATTATTATTTCAATAATGTGGAGGTCACAGCAATATGTAAGCGACAGGTATTGAGCTTAATCCTCAGCCACTTTCAAGTAAAACACTCCCGGAAAACAATGTTTCATTTGATGCAATGTTTTTCAAAACCATAAACAAGGTGACTTATGTAGACGATCTTATCAGAACACTAGAGAGAGAAAATTGCCGTTGCGCATAATTTTGGATGAAATCAAAAAGAAAAGCAAACGGAAGAAGGCTCCCGTAGATCTGTAGATGAGGTATTAATTGGAAGTGATGAAAAAGTAAACATAAACTTCTCAGAAGCATTTGTGAGAGGGCAACATTTAAAAAGTGAAAAAGTTTTAACGACGACTGGGTTTTTGGTGAAATTTACCAGATTAACTGTGTAAAACATTATGTGGGTCACATTATGACTATTACAGATGATCGTATTGTTAAGTTTTCTACAAAAACTCTATTTTCTTTATTTTCTTTCTGTTAAAAACTTGACATATTTTATTTTATTTGTTATATTATTATTGTTTCTTGCTCTATATATGAATGTTTTTCTTTATTTTTATGTGTTATTATATTTTTGTAATGTATATTTCATTTTTGTTAACTTTTAATTATATTGTGAGTTAATGTATTTTTTACTTACAAATATTGTGAGCATACTGATGCGGAGCAGCTTTCGGGCGTATACAGTCTCATCGGCCAAATTTATTGTCTGCCGGCCCGAGTACACGACTATACACCGAAGGCGATGCAAGGCCTCCTATGTATACGTACGGACGGCAGTGTCTGACATGTGCGTATATGTAGGGACCATATAGCTTCTCGAGCGAATCACATGTATATATGTTGTAATCTTATGTTCGATGCAAGAGCGTCCCCGAAATGTCGGCGCACACCGAGAATAAATAAATGTGTATTTGAACTGAATTTGAGTTTTATTTATGGTACTTTCAAAATAGAAAGTTTCCTTAACACTTTCTCTTTCTATTAGTATGATTGATTTGAAGTTGTAATTTGTGGTTTCTAGCAGTTATTATATTTTTGATATGTTTATGACAATGCTTTTACTCTCTCAAGCCTTACAGCAAATAAAAGAAAATGCTACTAATCAACTTTGAGGGTACACTTGCACCACCTTAATCACAATTTAACGGCTTCTTTTCTCCTTCTAAAACGGTCGCTAATAAAAAAAAGTCTCTAAGTTGTCTAGAAAAAAAAACAGAGACAATCTAGCAAGATCTCATAAAATGAATCAAGTAGTAAAGATCCAGTAGGAGGTATCTATACACATATATAGGCGTGCATGGAATATACGATATTCGATCTGTTTGGATTTAAGAAAAAGTCGGATTGACTGGAGAGCTTTAAAAATGAAATAGAAAAATTCTTTTGTAGTATATTTCAAATGAAACGTTTCCCTCTCCCTCTCCCTCTCTCTCTCTTCGGTTTCCGATTTGCCGCGTTTCAGGCGTGATTTCAGCCCTGGAGTTTTGATCGCCATCTCTTCTACTATACCTACCTATCTCTTCCTGCCTTCCGCATATAGATGGAAACAATCGACGTGCCGCACAACGGGGCCCATATATACGACATTCGATTTTCGTATAAAATAAATTCGGAACGATAGCGCAACTTTCGAAACCCGAACTCCATAACCCCGACCGTCTGTATGTACAATAGGAATCATCCGTAGATCGACGAATTTTTATTGGCAAAATACACCACCGGGATAGAAAAGCATCCTAACCAAAGAACCGAACACATACGTGCGCGCACGCACACACACATCAGACTCCTAAGATCCATAATTCGAAGCGAGTGGGTGGCAGTTAGGGGATGCTTAACCATCGGGGCGCACCACACAAAACTGAAAAAGAAACTAAAGCGTTAGATTTTCTGACAAATTGAGCTGCATTTGAGTTTGGTGCGACCCGGTTCCATTCCCCTCAGTATCGGTGGCGCGGTGTATATGCCGTTCTCGTCGTCAACAGTGCCTTCCCGCGGAAGAAGATGGATGAGGTTAGTTATAAATGTGAAGCTTTTGCGCGATCTGCGAAGATTCCTCTGACGTCTAAGCGTTTCTTTTATACATAAAGTATCTCGGGACATATCCCCTACCAGTTTTTTTTATCTCTCCGCCGAAAACGAAGCGTCTCTTATCGTTGATGTTGTAGAAGCTTCACTTCCATCATCGTCGTTTTGCCTCGCGTTTTCTTGCCGATCTGCCCCTCATATCTGTTGCGAGGTATACGAGTAGATGGATGCGAGCGAATACGTTTTGATCGATTCGCTTTCAATTATGGATGACGAGCGAATGATTATTTGTCATTGAGCGCCATATTTTAAGGCAGAAGGTTTTTGTGTTTCGTGGAAATTTAGCAAGGAAATCGTTGAAAGGAAATTAAAGTATCACGCGATTCCTTAAGAATTGATCAAGGAATGAAATACCGATTGACTTTATGACGTATATTATCTTTTATAGGAAATGTAATGGTATAAATCCCTTAAAAATTACACAAAACAGATCATTGAAAACGAGAAGAAAGGATTACTCAATAACAAATTTAAATTTTTTTCTCGATTCAATGCTAATTTAATAAATTACTGTAGCTCCCATTATAAACATAATTTTCAGTATTGCTTTCGTTTTGATTTCATTGATGAAGTACCAATCTCTAATATTATTTTTTGAATGAATGAAACTTCTTATGGGCCTGATGGGTTGAGCGCTAGAATGATTCAGTTATGCTGCCCTTATATAGTAAAATATATTGTTCACATTGTCAACAGGGGTGCGTTCAGAAATGATGGATAGGATACTGGCATGGTCAGGTCATATTTTATGACGTCATCCACTTGGTAAACTTGGAGCGCTTTACAATTCTGAACACCGTAGAGTGAGTCGAGTTAGTTTGTGGCAAAAGTCAAAGGTAAAGCTAGGCATTGCAGAGTTAGAGGTTATGTATGAAAAAATAAAGTCATCAAAGAAATAAGTAAACTAATTAGAGCAATGGATCATAATCAAAAAAAAATTTTTAATAAAATCAAAATTGGCCAAAAACAAACTGTTCAAACTCCAAGAAACACACCTATGGAATAACATGAAATTATAATTATAACCTTAAAAAACACTCAGAACCGCGCTTTAAATACCCCGACCCGAATGCCCATGAATCGCCCGCTATTAACCATCACAAATAGGTGGGTGATATAAGGAACACTCCGAGCGTCGCACCAATCATTTTGGAACATCTTTTTGTTTCTGAACGGCAAGTGTGAAATTGGAATGACGCTTGGATAACATTATTTCCTATTCTGAACGCACCCCAGTTGTATACTCCCCCAGTGTGGAAGAATACATTTGTGATTCCTCTAGTAAAAAAAAACATGAGTCAACGAATTACTCGGATTTCAGACCTATCAGCTTCATTTCAATCTTGTCAAAAATAATTGAAAAAGTTCTGAGCACGCGACTTCAAGAGTATGTTCTTACCTCAAATATTCTTCCTGATTATATCAATCGAGATTCCGCCCGGGACTCAGCTGTGAGACAGCTCTTCTCAATGTGACGGATTCAATAATTGATGGGACAAATAAAGGTAAACTGACACTTATTCTACTTGATTTTAGTAAAGCCTGTGATACTGTTAGTCATGACATGCTCTTATCAATTCTACAATTTATCGGACTGGATGAGCCGGTTATTAATAGGGCGCGGACACGAACGGTTGATGACTCATCGCCCATGGGCGCACTATTGAAATGTTGTATTTTTAAAGAGGTTTTAATTTTATTTATATACTTGGATAACAAGTAGCTGGTGATCTATAAAATACAAAATACCTTATTATTTGTTCATCTTCTCTTCTGTAAGACTTGTTCTCTTTGAATTAAGTACATCCTTGTAGATAGAAAACGTCCTTTCTACATCGCTACTGGTTATAGGTGCGTACTGGAAATATTCTTTTATTTCAGCGTATTTAGCATACACAATTGCCGCAGTTTTATTAAATTTCTGTTAAAACTGCATCTAACTTTTGCCGAAGGCCACATCCGAATCTCTTGGAATACTTTTGAAATTATTAGTAGCCACATCTAATGTGGTTCATCCATCTTTTGATTTGAGATTTCGATTTTCAAAATATGTGATTAATTTAGGCAAATTTCCAAAGTGTTCCTGAAGGAATAACAACTGATTTTTTAAATTTGAGATTTGTGTTAGTTCCTTGCACTCAGAAATACTTCGAGCATTTTTGTAATTTTGTAAACTATCGAAATTCTCTGCATAAAAACTATTTATGTGTATGTTGTATGTGTATGTAAGTGACGAACGTGCGGTATTTTGGCATTCTGTAACGATATTTTACAGACTTTGTAATAAATTTCGGAATTACTTACAATTCATTTTCATATCAGAAAAAGTAACATAAACAACGTTCTAGATCTAAATAAATGATAACTAAAAATGTACGCGTATGTTATTGAAACTAAACGATATCCGGTGCACACTTACGTCTAGATAATTGGGAGAAGTCGATTCAATGAACCGGTATTAAACAGACTATTACAAAAATTACGAAGTACGTAATTAACAGTCTAAACAATGAAAAAACGAAACTAACGTAAGTATGAATGGAAATTTTATTTCTCTTGCGAAATATAAGGTAAATATAAGAAATTTTAAAAAGCCCTCACGCTCCTATCTACGCCGATGAAAAAAGGATTTTACTCATAAATTCCTTATTTTTAGGGCTATTTATAGGTATTTTCTTATATTTCCGAATAAACTATACATAAATAACTATTGTTCTAGAAAACAAGTAACGTTGTCACATATTTTAGTTATGATTTTATTGATGAGAATGAGGATGCACGTCAATACAGCGGTGTAAAGGTACATATTTTGCCACCTACCAACGCGACGGTTAATATTACCGGTGAAGATTCCAGTGATAGGAAAATCTTCTCGTTGACAATGTTGCAGGGAGTCAGTTGAATGGTCCTGCCTTCATAACCGCGCCAGACAATGCACTCGATTTTAAACGTGATAGCCCTAGCTCTGAAACTTTGACAAAGAAAAAAATGGCAAGTAAGACAAGTAGAAAGAAATTTCAATGGAGAAAAGTTGATCTTGTACAAACAAATACCGAATTTCCGTTACATTACACCGCAAAATATAAAGAACGAATGCCTTTAAAATATTTTTAATTGTTCTTTGACTCTAAAATGATGGTAAAATATACAATTAGATGTGCAAACAAGCGAAACAGAAATGGCGCACAGAATATTTATTAATATTATTTGTACATAGATGTTGTTGCTTCGGTCAAACCATCGATTTTGTAAGGTACATGTTTTTTCATGTTTCTTATCAAATTATCTCCAGATTTAACTAAAACACTATAAATTTATAAATATAGGAATAAATACGGCATATTTGCCATGTGTAAGAATATAATAACTTAATTTTATGGAAAGGTGATAAAATAGTTACGTACATGAAATGCTTAAATTGATTGCGTAATCTATTTTAGGTTAGGTCAGATACTAATCACATTAATCGATAATATTTTTATTTTGGGAAGATCCACAACTGTTACAGATATTATTGTAAACATTTACAGTAAAATTTTGACAATTGGAAAACGAAATTCCTGGAGTGGCTTGGTTTGCAACTGATAAAGTTTGTGCAACAATTAGAGATTCAGATGTATAAGTTGCAGTCACAGATGATGATCCTGGTTGCATTAGTTTGTTATAACTTGTAGTAGTAGAAAGTGGTCTTCGTTTCATTATTTTATCCGCAATCATTTTCCTACTATAGAGGGAGTTTTCTACATAACCCTCAGCCACTGTTGAAGAACACCAACTCCCATGTCTTTTAATGGTCAACAAATCCCCTCCATTGTTTGCAAGAAGAGCGGAACTTCTGCGGAAGCAGTGACCTGATATTGATCAGTACTGTCTAAGTGAAGGTATTCAGCAATTTTTGAAGAAATTTTTCCAATTGTGTTAAAATCCAGCGGAGAATTAACATATTTTTTATTATGGTAAGTTAAAAAAACCTAGTATTTGCTGTGTTCTTAATTCTTTATATTTTAGAACCAATTTAATCCATGCAGGATCGATCACTGCAAAACGACGGCATATATTTATTCTTTGTTTCTGGTACAGTTACACATATCACATTTGCTTTGAAGTCGATATCATCAATGGACATTTTACATATCTCTTTCTGGCGGCATGCTCCAGAAATACCCATTATTAAAAGCACCTAAATTGAAATGTAATGTTTAATAATACATACATAAACATGAAGTAATTATGTATAATAATATACGTTCATTAAAAGAGCTTCTTTCAATGTGTTCAATCTCAAGAGTTTTTAATTTCTTCGGAGACTGGCGTTCTGTTTCTCTTTTTGAAAAAGGCGATTAGTTTTTCGAATTTTGATATATTGATATTGTTGTAAATAATTAAACACGACTTCAACATTGTAAATTCATGTCTTTGCATCATTTTACAAATTTATTATAGATGAGATATTGCAGAAAAATTGTGCACTCGAAAAAGAAAACTGGCAAATTGTTGCAAAAATATAAATGTCAAATGAAACAATTGCTTCTATACTTGTCTAATTTACACATAATACATTTAGTTGTGTTTGCAATTGTTTCTACATAGTAACAGTAGAACTGTCATGTTACAAATGCCATTTCTGCAGTATAAGATAAAGTGTGCATATATTTCTTACAAAATAGTACTATTGATCTATGTAGGCAAGTTTATAATTAAGTGATCAAGATCTGAATATTCTGAATAGGTACGTGTATACAGTGTGTCAATAAAATAAGGAACACCCTAAATATCAGCTTTAAAACATATCTCTAGCAAAAACGCTCAGACATGTATTTTTTTATTTTTGAAGGCGCATTTTCTTAGATTAAATTGAAGTATACAGGGTTATCAAAAAAGAAGATATGACGTTATCATGTGTTTTTTTAAATGGAATACCCTGTATATTTTTAAGAAAATCAAAAGAGCTTCTCATGAAGATTTCAACGATATATGAGTTGTTGGGGATATCTTTAATATTTACTTGTAGAAATTGAAAAAACACTTTTGGTGGAACTACATGATAATTACTAAATAAACAACAAATGTTGGATTTTCACTATTTAATATTCGAAGTAATATTTGACAATTGTTTCTTCAGAAAATTTTCTGAAGAAGCCACTGTGTTGGCGAAACAATTGTCAAATATTACTTCGAATATTAAATAGTGAAAATCCAACATTTGTTGTTTATTTAGTAATTAATACGATGGATCTTCATCAAGTAAAGACCGAATCAATTCAATACATGATAATTTTTGGTAATTTTAATCTTTGAACGTTGTCATGACAGAATTGTCAGTATGGAAGGTGACGTCTTATCTAATTAGACAGTGACTAACCACCGTTAGTTTGATTAGCCTTGCTTGTTTTATAATTGCCATTTCTTTTGATAAAAATGGGTCTAAGTGAGAGAGAACGGATTGAGATTCTTATGATGATTGGTTATGGTGACCGAAGAAGCAGTACAGTGGAAGTTTGCGAAATATTTAATGCAGCGCATCCTAATCGGCAACCAATAACTCGCTCAACTGTAAGTAAAATACTTCTAAAGTATGAGGAGTACGGAAATGTTAGGGATCTACCTAAAACTGGGCGACCAAAAGTGGATGATGAAACTAAGTCAAATGTTCTTTTGACAGTGCAAGATAATCCGAATTGTGCTACTCGTCAAGCAGCTTTAAACTTTAATTGCAGCCATGAGACTGTTAGAAAAATTTGGCATAAGCAGAAATATCATCCTTATAAAGTGCATCTTGTCCATGAATTGTCGGATGATGATTTTGATCGCCGTTTGGAGTTTTCAGAAAACTTGCAAATACTTTGTGAACGTGATGAAATGTTTGCTAGAAACATTTTATTTTCAGATGAGGCAACTTTTTCTTTAAACGGAACAGTTAACCAACAAAATTGTAGATACTGGACGGAACATAATCCTCACTGGATGCAGGAAGCTCGAAGTCAACACCCTCAAGAAGGTGAACGTCTGGGCTGGAATACTAAAAAATAGGATTTTAGGACCTTTCTTTTTTGATGGAAATTTAAATGGAGATATCTATTTGGATTTTTTACAGTTAGAGCTTCTTCCTGCGCTTGTGGAACTTTATCCTAACCCAAATACCCCTGACAGTTCTAGTAATGAAATCTGGTTCCAACAAGATGGGGCACCTCCTCATTATTCTCGACCTGTGCGTGACTACCTAAATTTGATTTTTAATAACCGATGGATTGGCAGACGTGGGGTTGTTGAGTGGCCAGCTCGCTCCCCTGACTTAACACCACTAGATTTCTTCCTGTGGGGTTACCTAAAAAGCAAAGTTTATGTAAATAGACCTCAAAATATTCATGATTTAAAAGAACGCATACGCCAAGAGTTCCGAAGAATCACGCCAGATGTAATCAGCAATGTTCAGAATGAGTTTATTTCTCGCCTAGGCTACTGTCAGATTGTGAACGGGCAGCAATTTGAACATTTACTTAAGTAAATTTTTGTTTTAGATTTAAAAATAAACAAGTTAAACTCTATTGTAATTATTTTATGACGTTGTTCCACCAAAAGTGTTCTTTCAATTTCTACAAGTAAATATTAAAGATATCCCCAACAACTCATATATCGTTGAAATCTTCATGAGAAGCTCTTTTGATTTTCTTAAAAATATACAGGGTATTCCATTTAAAAAAACACATGATAACGTCATATCTTCTTTTTTTGATAACCCTGTATACTTCAATTTAATCTAAGAAAATGCGCCTTCAAAACTAAAAAAATACGTGTCTGAGCGTTTTTGCTAGTTATATGTTTTAAAGCTGATATTTAGGGTGTTCCTTACTTTATTGACACACTGTATATACAATATCAAAGGACTATACTTGAATGTTATAGTAAACAATGATTATTGCCTGTTGCATTTATATTTGGTCTAAATTTTGTTGTAAAAAAACTAAAACTCCTAATTTAATGCTCGTACAAAAAATATAGTACAAACCACTTGGGTGAAGACATCTTCCACGCATTCGCATTGTCACGAAATACGAATGGGTGTCTAGACAGCTAGATAAAATAGCAGCTTCAGTACATGGAGACAAGGATTGTCAATATGAAAATTGACACATGACTGTCAATACAGAGAAATTAATAAAAGCGAATCACGCTACAAATGGTGTCAGATGTGGGGTTATTGAAACAGACTAAGAGTTAATAATTGAAGCTAATCATAGATATGGAAATAAATATACAGTGCGGAAGGACAATCAAAATAAATATACAGTGTGGAATTAAAACAGACTAAGAGTTGATAATTAAAAACTAATTACAGACAATCAAAATAAATCTACAGTGTGGAAAGAGTTTTTTTTAAAGAAAAATTGCGATGACGACTAAAGAAGTGTTACTGTCCGAATTAAAGGTCACTGACCCGAAACGTGAACTCGAGGAACGTGATCAAGAAACTTCCGGAAAAAAAGCAGTGTTGCAGGAGCGGCTTCGAGAGGCATTCACGATGGAGGGCGAGGATCCAAACAGCTACTTGTTCGAGGTTCAAAGTGGGGAAACTGAAGGAAACGTACTGATGAAGAAATTAGAACAAATGGAACTGAAGAATTTGGAAAATTCGAAGGTTTTACTGGAGCAAATAGAACAAAAGGATCTGGAAAGTTCTACAACCTTAGAAAAAACTTTAATAGAGCAAACGGAAAGGAAAAACTTAGTAAGCTCTAGAAATTTGGAACAACAACTGCTGGAAAATTCAAGAACTTTGGAGAAAATTGTAGAACGACGACTGGGAGAGAACTCAGAATATCTAAAGAACACAATGGAACAGAAAATTCTCGATAACAGCATTGAAACAAGAAGTCCTTGCTGTGGTCGAGGAAATCGATCTAAATGCCAAATTGTTAAGTGGCGTAATAGAAAAGTCTAAACTTTTGGAAGAAAAGACTAAAATGATAGAGGGATTCATGGCCCAGATAAAGTTGTCAGCGACCGGAAGCTGTTCTGACCGCAGTGCAGTAGACGAAGGAGCCATGCCCCTGCCTATCATAATAAAAGAAGAGGCTGTAGCTGTCACATAGATAAGAATAAAACCTAGGGTCGCTCGTGCTTTCAAAATGTGCTCATGCGGGAAAATAGTCTTCCCGCACTTGGTTCGTAAATAACTACATAACTATAAGGAGAAATTCGTTGCGCAAACTCTATAATATTGTTCTCGAGCAGTGGTTCCCAACCTGTGGTTCGCGAACCCCTGGGGGTTCGCGATGTGTACAAAGGGGGTTCGCGAAAATAATAGCGTAATGGCGGGATTTTAAATGGCCAAAGAAAAATAAAAGCAAAAAAAACAAAAACACACAAAAAAAGAAAAAAACACACCAAATGCAATGCAGATTGCACGCTGTTGTTTCGAACGTATGCATACTGCCTATATCTTATGGTTGCCAACAGTTAGTTAAGCTATTTTACGGCCTTTAAATTCAAACTCAATGCCGTAAAAATCAAATGATGCGTCTACATGCACCGTTAAATATCAGCACTAGATAAATACATGTCTGGAATACTTAGAAAACGTTCAAACATCTGGAATACTTAGAAAACGGTCGTTAAAATGACAGTGGCAACGGTCCATGTAAACTTAGATTTTAGTTGCACGCAGACTTTAGAATTAGATGCTTGTTCACAGCTGGGAACTGGGAGAGTAGTGTTGCATTTACCGACGTTCGTACATAGGCTTATAAACCTTGAGTGATTAAGTTCACAATTAGTAGAATAGCTACTCTGACATTGTTTGTTTATTAAAGTTCTTCTCACGTACATAACTTTTAATAATTATTATACCCCAATTTTATTATGGATCGATGGTTAAAAACTGGTCGTTTAAAAACAACACATGATGATACTGAAAGTTGTATTGAGCTACCGTTTCACCAGAGTAAAAACCAAGAAAATGGTGAACATGGTGTGAAAAAAGGGAAAAGCGAAAATATGACAGCGACTATTTACAACTAGGTTTTCATTTTACTGGGGAAGAGTCTGAACCTAAACCGCTTTGTGTTATATGCAACGAAATTCTTGCTAATAGTAGTTTAAAACCATCACTTCTTCGTAGACACCTTGAAACAAAACATCCGACGCACAAGGATAAACCTCTTGAGTATTTTAAAGAAAATTATCAGATAATAAAAAGTGTAACCTCTCTTCTTTCCTGTCTTCAAACGAAGATAGTAAAATGGCTCTTGAGGCATCATTTCGAGTAAGTTATAGAATTGCAAGATCTGGGCAGGCACATACAATGGCAGAAAATTTAATTGGACCATGGAAAATTGACCTGGTTCCCTTATCTAACAATACGGTGTCGCGTAGAATTAATGATTTGGCAAATAATGTGGAGAACGAACTTTTGAAGAAAATAAAATTGAATTATTTTGCTATCCAACTTGACGAGTCGACCGATGTAGCAAACGCCGCAATCTTGCTTGTCTACGTTAGATATATTTTCACGAATATCGTTCAAGAAGATGTACTATTTGCAAAACCATCGAAAACCTATACAACTGGAGAAGCAATTTTCGATATGATCAATGGTTATTTTCAAAAAAATGGAACAAACTGGTCTTATTGTGTGGGTGTGTGTACAGATGGTGCAAAATCAATGACAGGAAAATTTTCTGGTTTTGTGGCACGGGTGAAGAAGATCAACGAGAAAATTGAATGGACTCATTGCTGTATTCATAGACAAGCGTTGGTATGTAAGCGTATTCCTGAAGAGT
The DNA here is from genome assembly GCA_963170755.1 of Amphimallon solstitiale. Taxonomy (NCBI): domain Eukaryota; kingdom Metazoa; phylum Arthropoda; class Insecta; order Coleoptera; family Scarabaeidae; genus Amphimallon; species Amphimallon solstitiale. The sequence continues at coordinate 135,972,631 of OY720679.1, forward strand.
TATCTACTACTTTAAGTGAAGCCGTAAAAATTGTGAACTTTATAAAATAGCGTGCTACAAAAAGCCGTCTATTCCGTGCGCTTTGTGAAGACTTTGTCTCCACGATTCTTTACTACATCACACAGAAGTTAGATGGCTTTCCCGTGGCAAAGTTTTGACACGCTTGTTTGAATTGAAGTCTGAAGTTCAAGCATTTTTTATTGATCATCCGTTTTATTTGTCCTCTTGTGTATCCGATGTTCTTTGGCTGCAAAGGCTTGCATACTTAGCTGACATCTTCTGTAAATTAAATGAATTAAATGTGTCACTACAAGGCGCAGGTGTCACCATTTTCAGTGTTCATGATAGAATTGAGGCTATGCTAAAAAAGATCAATTTTTGGATCCAATGTCTCCAGATGAATGAGTATGAATGTTTCAGTTCTCTCTGCACTTTTTTATCAGAAAATTCAATGAAACTTGACGAAAACATTAAAAGGAATATATGTGAACATCTGAAACATCTTCAATTAACTTTCGATGACTATTTTCCCAATAGATGCAATATATCCATCTCAAACAACTGGATACGTAGTCCATTTCAAGTAAATGTAAGTTTAGAAACCTCTCTAACTTTATTAGAAAAACAAAAGCTCATAGAGCTATCCTGTGACAGTTCTCTGCAAGCTATTTTTAAAGATCACTCCTTATTTGACTTCTGGCTCAGTATAAAAAATGAATATCCTGTTCTGTCAAAAAAAGCCATAGACGTTCTATTACCATTCTGCACAACATATCTGTGCGAGAAATGATTTTCAACATATACTTATCTGAAAGATAAATATAGAAACAGGTTAAATGCAGAACCTGATCTAAGACTGAAATTGTCAGATATTGAGCCAAACTTTCAATTGCTTTGTTCCATGAAACAGCCAAAAATATCCCATTAAGAGCTTTTTCAAAGGGAACATGTGCTGAAATAAGAACCAGCTAGATAAATTTATTTTGTATTCAATTTTTATAGCTTATTTTAGTCTTATTAATATTAATCATTTTAATCTTATTAATATTAATCATTTTAGTCTTATTAATGTTTGTGCAATATGTAAAATAAATGTTCTACAAAATTTTATTGTTTTTTGCCTATCATTAACGACTACATAGGGGGTTCGTCAAATTCTGTTGGATTTTACTCTTGGTTCGCGAGGAGAAAAAGGTTGGGAAACACTGTTCTAGAGTATTTACATTAAATTGTAGTGTCACGTGTTTCTTTTATATTTCATGTGTTATTCGTGTAAATTAGAATGTATTGACTTGTCATGTACTATTTGATGATATAAACAAATAAACTAAACTGAAATAACTGATGACTCAAAATTGGTTTCCAAAATTATGCACAGATTAAAAACTTGGATTAAAACACCCAATCGATATAATGACAACGCCAAGTAAAATGATTGTATAGGTTGCTTCCTCGTTTCCCCTTTTGCCTCCGCCTACCCGACAACGACGCGTGTAACAATCACCCGTTATTTGTACCGCTCGGCCGAGACAAGCGCTATAAATTAGCCGATATCTAATAAAGTTGCAGGGATTTATCGGTTCGACGCTCGGATAAATTTGTGATCGCACAGAGCGCACTGTGCATGCAAATGCCTTAATCGAAATCAATGACGGGGATGCATTAATAAGAAGACGAGAACTCGCGGGGTGTAAACAGTATCGTGCGAAGAACGGTACCGGACCGGCCTCTTCGACACGTTAGGCGTTGTCCTCAGTGTCCTGACTTACAATTCACCTTGCCTTGCAATAACACCGGAACGGTAAGCTCCCCCAACTCGACCTCGTTCTCTACATACACACGCACAGGGTGAGATTGTTGTATAAGAGAGGATCGGTCTTTTGAGATGGTAATGAACGTGTCCATGTTGGCCGACGGGAGAGACCATAGAGTAATGAACGTCGCAGCAATCGAGGAGAAGCCGCGCACCGTCCATGAATATTTACCAGCTAATTTGGTATTGCAGGCGTTCATGGCGGGGCGCTTACTAACGGTTAATGACGATGTCTGTCCTATCTCCCTGACAGTCAGAGCCATGTGCAATGTAACATCGAACTAATCGAATTCGACAATTTAGTACGTATTTGACACGACGACGCCATATAAGCAGAGATAAAGTTTTGGCTGAAAACAAACTCCGTTTTGACTCATTTACAATTATGCATAATAGATATTTGAGTATATTTACTTTTAGTATAATATACCTGCATATTATACTGTTGACGTCACTATTATCCTAGATCAAGGTTCGTAATCCAAACCGGATACTTATTTTTATCGCATGTAAAGTATATGGAGCTAAAGAAAAGACTATTTTAAAGTCATTTTTATAAAAGTTGTGTACATAGATTGACCTTTTTGGTGTTAGGTATGATACTTAAAATGTTTTCTAACGATTCATTATAGTTTAACATATAAAATACTTGTATTTTTAGATTTATAGACAATATATCTTTATGTTTACAACAAACATTGACCGTTTCCTTCATTATTGTGTTGAAAATCCTTGGGAACTTGCGAGTTTAACTATATCAATAATACAAAGCAATATACTTCAAGGAAAGAAACAATAAGTATTTAAATTGTATCCAGCAAAGAAAGTTATTTTAATAAAGGTTTTGCATATGCAAGATCAGTAAAATTTTCGGCTTTTATAACGTTTTCAAACACGTTTTGGCATTGAGTCAACCAGTTTTTACTTTGTTATACGTAGTATAAGAAAGTATTGTGATGACGAAAATTTTCGACCTCGAGATTGTTGCAGATGTCCACGTTTTGAAGTCCCCTGATAGCAAAAAATTGGTTTTGAAAAAGTCTATGTGTCTGTGTATCTCTCTCTGTGTGTGTGCATGTTTGTCCACGATAGCGGTCAAACCTCTGTAGTAATCAATTACAAATTTTGTATTTACGTGTGTAATCTCCGTCTTGAGATCTGATTAGATTTTCGTAAATTCGGCAGACCGGAAGTAGAAGTTTACTTCAGTAAAAAAATCGAATTTCCCCAATATTTCGTCAACTACTAAGTTTAAAAAAAATTATGAAGAATTCATATATACTCAGAATTAAATTTGAGAATATTTTTATTATAAAAGTTTTTTGAAATTCCTACCGAAAATTTCGTACCGGAAGTAGGTCTTTTACTCTTATCGAAAAACAGTTTCTTACAAATTTTTCGCAAGTCATGCTTTTAAGACTGGTACATTACGAGGTATTTAGAATTTTCAATATCTTTTGTATAAAAAAAATATAAAAATTCGGACCGGAAGTAACACTTTTACTTTTATCGAATAGCGAGTTTTGCAAATATCACGTAAATTATGCATCTATACAGGGCAATCCAAATTAAGTGTTCACCATTGGTAACTTTGTTATTATTAAGCATACAAGATTGTTTAAATTAGCAAACTTGTAGTACTTTTAACGCTCTTTAAGATGGAAGAATAAAAAAAACAAATGAGCAACGCGTTTTCGAGTTTTGCCGAAAAAATTTTTTTTTTCAAATGGAAACCCCTGTATATTATATCATTTTCTGCTAGAACTTTAATTTTTAAACAAAAAATCTTATAAGAAATTTTTTACTGGGATTAAAAATACTTGAGTTATAATGAATAAACGAAAACAGCTAAATTAGTTTTATAAACTTTATTTTATACATAAACTTATCACTAAAAGAAAATAAAAATCACTGATTTTTTCATAGAAGATGTTCAAAAATACCATCTTGTAGTTCAATACATTTTTGTACACGCTTCCGAACTTCTCGAACTGTCTTCAGTATGGTCCTACCATCTATTTGGTTTATCTTTTCACTAACTGCAATCTTTAGGGCGTTTACGTTTTCGTACCTTTGCTTATTAAATCTGGTTCTTTAAATATCCCCATAAAAAAAATCAAGCGGCGTTAAATCTGGCGATCGGGGAGGCCACTGAATAGGACCATTTGTTCCTATCCATGAAGTGTTAAAAATAGTATTTAGAAGTTGATGAGTACCTCTGTAGTTGTGCGCAGGTGCGCCATCCTGCTGAAAATGCAGATTCTGTCTACTTATGAGATCCAGATCGTCTAAGAAATTATTCAAAATTTCAGTCAAAAATTCTATGTACCTTTTACCAGTTAGAGTGCCCTCATAAAAGAAAGGACCAACAATCCATGAACCGATTAAACCGCACCAAACATTAAAACTGAAACGGACTTGTGGACGTCTTGGATTTACTAAAAGAAGATTTTCCTTTGACCAGTAATGATGATTTTTTTTATTGTACATTCCATAATTTGAGAAATTCGATTCATCGGTCCATAAAATATAACGAAAGTTGTTTACATTTTGGCGACAAAAGTTAAGATACCAGTGGCAAAAAAACATTCTTCTCTCTGGATCCCCTGGCAAAAAAACCTGAACTGGTTTGTACTTATAAGGAATGAATTTGTGTTTCTTCAGAATCCTATGCACAGTACCGTGACTCAAATCAGATTCATTGACAATATCTAGTATGGAATTCTCACGGTTGGCCTCAAAATATGCGATAACTGCAATTTCCGTGGCCTCGCTTTTTATAAAAGTCCTTTTTGTCCTTGTTTTGGCAAAAACACTCTCATTGCCTCTAAATTTGCGGTAAAGTCTCAGAAAATATTGCTCATGTGGTTGTGTTCGGAGTGGATATAATTCAGCGTAGTGTTCTTTTGCCCTCCTAGAAGATTTCCTGCACACTAAATAAGATTCTAACATATCACACTTTTCTGAATGGGTAAAAATCATTTTTTTGTCAAATTAATAACTACCACAATGAAACTTATGAGTGAGAAACTAATAAAACTGTACTAATATTTGACGTTTGGTAGAAAGACTTATCGTCGTTTTCATAGATACATAGAAATGCACTTGACTTAGCTGTTTTTGTGTATTCATTATAACTCAAGTATTTTTAATCCCAGTAAAAAATTTCTTATAAGATTTTTTGTTTAGAAATTAAAGTTCTAGCAGAAAATGATATAATATACAGGGGTTTCCATTTGAAAAAAAAATATTTTTCGGCAAAACTTGAAAACGCGTTGCTCATTTGTTTTTTTTTATTCTTCCATCTTAAAGAGCGTTAAAAGTACTACAAGTTTGTTAATTCAAACAATCTTGTATCTTTAATAATAACAAAGTTACCAATGGTGAACACTTAATTTGGATTGCCCTGTATACAGCGTTAGTAAAAAGTCCCGGAACGGTCGAATAACTTTGTTATTTGAAAATTATGATTTCTGAAATTTGGTATGGGGGTATAGTTAATATAAATGCATTTTATGCAATACAGTTAATATTTTTTTCACTTCCGGTTTAATCGGCAATACGTCCAACTTTTTTTTTTAAATGGAACGCCCAGATTTTTTTAACACTTTTGAATGCAAAATAAAAAACTACGTTCAGGAAGTATTAAGATGTTTATTTTTATTCACAAGAAAACAGTTAAAAAATTAAAAAAGTGTCCTAATACAGAAAAATCAAGATACCTGTCTATGCAGGTTGCGATTACAATAATTGTTCAAAATGCTCTCCATTTACAATTTGACAAAAATGTAAACGGTCAGTAAAATTTCTTATTGAATTTTGTATTTGTTCTGGAGTGATGCGATTGGCTTCTTGAACTATTCTCTCTTCCAATTGTTCAAGATTATGGGGACGATTTTTGTACACTTGACATTTCAAGTGACTCCAAAAGAAAAAATCTAATGGCGAGAGATCTGGCGAACGTGCTGGCCATTCGATTGCTCCTCTACGTCCGATCCAACGCCCCGGAAAATTTTCATTCAAATAATCGCGGACATTATGGGCAAAATGGGGGGGAGCTTCATCTAGTTGAAACCAAAAACGTGCATTAGGGTGATCACCTATGTTTGCATTTGGAAAGAGGGCCGCAAGTGCTGGAACAACCTCATTTCGCAATAAATTTAAATAGACGTTGCCAGTTAAATTTCCTCTTATAAAAACTGGTCCTATGATGTTGTTTCCAACAAGACCAGCCCAGACATTCACCTTTTGAGGACGCTGTGTATGGACTTCTTCAATCCAATGCGGATTTTCAATTGACCAGTAGCGACAATTATGTCTGTTCACAGTGCCGTTGAGACAAAACGTTGCCTCATCTGAAAAAATGATGTTATCTAAAACATTAGGCTGCTGCTCGATCAATTCCGTCATTGTTTCGCAAAATTGTAGTCTACGATCTGGATCATCTTCAGTTAACTCATGGACGGGATACATTTTATAGGCTTTCATTCTTGCTGATTTAAGAATATTATGAGCAGATTTTTGAGAGATCTCATGAATTTGACCTAATTCTGTTGTGGACACGTGATGATTTTCCTCCACTGTAAGTAACACATTCAAACTAATTTCTTCATCTGTTGCTGTTAATGGACGACCCCTTCTAGGGAAATCCTTCACCTGACGAAAGACTTCAAACTTTTGAATTGTTCGGCATACCGTACTTTTACTAATGTGACGATCCGGATAAACAGTATTAAACAAAATACGAACCTCTTCAAAAGAACGTTGACGATCACCGTACCCACGCATCATTAATATCTCAATTCGTTCTGATTCAGTAAGTTTTACTGCCATTTTCAAATGGGTCAATGTCTAAAATAAGTAAATTTATAGCGATGCAAAAGTTAAAACGCTTTTAAAATTGTCAAATGTGACGGCAAAAAGAATGCAAACACTAAACAACAACTTTTTTCAAAGGTACCTTGATTTTTCTGTATTAGGACACTTTTTCAATTTTTTAACTGTTTTCTTGTGAATAAAAATAAACATCTTAATACTTCCTGAACGTAGTTTTTTATTTTGCATTCAAAAGTGTTAAAAAAATCTGAGCGTTCCATTCAAAAAAAAAATTGGACGTATTGCCGATTAAACCGGAAGTGAAAGAAATATTAACTGTATTGCATAAAATGCATTTCTATTAACTATACCCCCATACCAAATTTCAGAAATCATAATTTTCAAATAACAAAGTTATTCGACCGTTCCGGGACTTTTTACTAACGCTGTATATATTTATCAAGAGCACAAATATATTGGGAGCTACATTTGAAATATTTTTTGTATAAAAGAAATTTCAAAATTCAAACAGGAAGTAACACTTTTACTCTTAGCGAGTTACACTTTCTTTCGAATATTTCGCCAAGTATGCATCCTATAGAGATTTATTAAGAGAATAGAAGTACTTAGAATAAAATTTTGATAAATTTTTGTGTAAGAAGATTTGCAAAACTTGAACCAGAGGTAACACTTGCATATTTATTTCTATTTATGAAGATAAAAGTATTTAAACTTAATTTAGAACAACTTTTGTATAAATTGAAACGTATAAGAAAGTCGTGTGTGCTTATTTTGAGTTATTCCAATCTGAAGAAATTCATCCCAGTGAGCAAATGAATTCTGTATATTTGAAAAAAATAGTTAAAAATAGAAGTGGTACAAACTCTAAGACTTTTTTTTACATAAAGTTTAGTTATTTTTTTCATCTTTTTCACTGTGCGTGTAAGTCAAATTTGTACAGTTCGCATTTTTGGTAACTTTGAAATTTTGATTCATAGGGGCTAAGTATTTTTAAATTGACTTTTTAGTGATAGGTATGATGTGTGAAACGTTTCCTAATGATTTACTATAGTTTAACACAGAAAATACTTGCATTGACCGATTTAAAGACAATACAACATTGTGTTTACAAGAAACTGTGGCTGTTTTTTCTGAAAGATTTTATTTATATTTACCTAGTAAGTAATTTAATCTTTTCACATTTAAATTCTAAAAAAAAGTATGAAATTATAATATCAAGTTATAAGAGCCGGAGGACATATTTTCTATTAAATAAAACGTAAATAAAGTACTTTTTTAACCTTTTTTTTATATTCTCGTTGTTTGTAACATATAAATAACTTCTTTAAATTATCACTTGCTTTCACATTAATTCACACAATAGAATAGAATAGAATAGAATAATTTATTGGTCCATAAAATTTTACAAAAATGTGTTGGACACGTCATGTTACAAAAATATGTGTTGTAAAAAACAGAAATACACAAAACAAATAAATACATACAACTAAATAAATAAAAAAGTAAATAACAAATTATATACATATATAGAGTTATCATGCGTGAACTCATCCAGAAGTATCACCGGTCAGTAACATCAATAAACTCTTGCACCGAATAAATGCAATTAATTTGCAGAAGCTGGCGCAGCTTCCGTTTAAATTTTTGGGCACTTTCTAAAACATGCAATTCATCGGGTAACCTGTTAAATAGTTGTAGCCCCATGGACACCGGCGACCTCTCTGCAATATTCAATCTATTGTTCGGCAACCTGAAATCATTTCTTCGCCTAGTATTGTACGCGTGTATTTCATAGTTTTTTCTAAAATCGTTTTTATTTCTAAAAATATACACCAAAAGTTCTAGAATATATACACTAGGCAAAGGCAAAATGCTGTATTGCCTGAAATATGGCCTGCAAGATGTAGTCGAATGAATACCAGCAATAGAACGAATTACGCGCTTCTGCGCAAGAAATACTTGATAGGCATACTGAGATGATCCCCATAGGATGACTCCGTATGCCATGCGAGAGAAAACCTGCCCGTAATAAAACCTGACCAGGTCTGTAGCATGCAATGTATGCCTCAATACTCGAATTTGATAACATGAGGAATTAATACTGGAAATCAGCTTATCACAATGAATCCTCCAATCCAAGCATTCATCAAGCGTCACGCCAAGAAAACTAACGCTAGACTGATGACTAATGCCAGTATCCAGGTAACCAAGATCCAAGTCAAAAGCCTCCCTGGACTGCGCTGTATGAAAAATCACAAAGTGTATCTTTGAAAGATTCATAAACAACTTATTACTCTGAAACCAGTAACAGAGTCGCCCAAGGACCGCAGCGGCCCTATCACGCACGCTCACAGGGTCAGATCCCGAAACCAACGCAGTAGTATCGTCAGCATAAATGTACAGTGGAGCATCAACGCATGTCACAAGGTCATTAATAAAAAGTAAAAACAATATTGGGCCAAGAACAGACCCCTGTGGCACACCGAGGCCCCCAGGCAAAACGGAGGAATAAAAATTTCTTGTCAAGTTATCTTTCCTGTGTGATATCCTAACGCACTGTGTTCGCTCTGACAAATACGAAGCAAACCATTCAGACACTACGCCTCTAATACCGTAGCTATACAGCTTGTCAAGCAGGAGCCGATGGTCCACGCAATCGAAAGCACGTGTAAGGTCACAAAAAACTCCAGCAGGGTACTCTCCACGATCCAAGCCATCAATTACATCTGTAATAAAGGCAGTCACGGCAGCCACAGTTGAAAAACCTTCCCTGAAACCAAACTGTCTATTTGTAATTATGTTGTTTTTATTTAAGTGACCCATCAACCTATCCAACATTGCATACTCAAATAGTTTAGAGAAACTAGAGGTCAGTGTTATCGGACGATAATTAGACACTTCATGTGTAGAGTGTCTTTTATGAATTGGATTAACAATCGATGTTTTAAGGACTTTAGGAAAAGAGCCTTTCTCAAACGACAGATTAATAATCTGCGTTAAAGGCCGAATACATGCAACAGCAACACGACGCAACAAGTTGCAAGGTACATGATCTGGGCCCGAACTACCCGTGTTTTTTAATTTGTTTATTATATTAACCATCTCATGCTCAGACAAAGGAAGAGCACACATGGAATTACAACCATCACCACCACCAGTAATGGTATCCTGCATAGTTGTAGCAACACCAGATACAATGCTAATTGGCTCCTCAACAAAAAAATTGTTAAATTTATCAGCTACTGTAATAGGATCATCGATCAAACAATTTCCTATATTTAAGGAAATATTCTCCCTCGGCTTCCGCTGTTTATTTGTAAGCTCCGCTATAACTGACCATGCTGCACTGTTCACATTCTTAGAATTCAGAATTTTGTTTGCATAAAAATATCGTTTAGTATTATGTACAAGAGCTGCATGATCCCTTCTAGCAGCAGAATAAAACTCCCGCAGATTTGGGTAATGCAACTGCAGGTAGTATAAATCTCTCAATCTGCTACTTGACACCCTGACTTCCTGAGTAACCCAAACAGCACGATCTCGGACCCTATCAGAAACTATCATTTCCGGAAAGTTAATCTCAAAGTGGTACATAAATATTCCATAGAAGGAATTGAATGCCTCATCAACATCCGGGAATACACTATAATCCTGCCACCCCTCCTCCGCAAGAGACGTCTGAAAACGCACAATGGATGTTTCACCAAAATGTCTTGCCATTCTTTTCCCCGCAAATACCGGACTGCACTCAGAAAAATTACAAATAAAGGAAACGTAGTCATGATCAGAAAAAAGGCACGGACTAACATTACAACGTGCATTCGAAAGATTACAAAAAACATTATCCAGAATGGCTCCATTGCGCGTGGGTCTATAAACCTGTCCAGACAGACCAAAAGAGTCCAAAAGATGCATTAGCCTAGCTCTTTTACTATCGTTATCATTCTCAAAATGAACATTGAAATCACCCGTCAAGACAATATAGGATTGCCGAGAGTAAACAGACTGCAACATATCAGATATCACATCCATAAATATCTCAAAATTGCCATCCGGCGATCGATAACAAGAGATAATTTTTACCTGTATATTACCAATCTCCCACAATGCACCACATACTTCAATGTGAATCTCCCGGCAGAAATCATTCAAACACACTGGTTTAACATGCAAAGTAGACCTCGCCCACAGAGCAACACCCCCACGAGAATGAAACTCCCGACAAAAATGCGAAACCAAGACCATGCCGCAGGCCACACAAGAACCAAGGAAATCAGAAGGCTGCCATACTTCAGTCAATGATATAAAATTTACATTTACCTCGTCTAAGTCCAATTCTAGCTGGCACAATTTAGGCACTGTTAATCCTTGCACGTTGAGCAATAAAACATCTATGTCATCACCGGGACCAACGAGGCTACGTTTAACACCCCAAGATGGAGACATTTCATTAATATCGCGTGTGTGGCAGATATCACTGAAAGATTCACTGGATAAATCCAGACAAGAGTTACTATAGTTACTTCTATCGTATCTAATGGATTTGTAGTTATTAACACTCTCACTGCCACCAATGGGCATCTCACACTCAACCAAACACCCCTCATTGTCTTGAAATTGATTATATTCACCAAACGCGAATGTGTCGAATTCAAAAAGTTTATTATTAAAGCCCTGTATGTTGGAATTCATTATGTTGAATAACTTTCGATAACTGTAGATAATTTTTTATACCTAAAATTATAGGTGTTCCTAATATTTTTCTTTATTCGCTTAGATATCTCTTGTAATTCCGGCATCAATTAATATGAATCAAACTATTCATTATTAATGATGAAACCCAACCCAATAAAAAAAAAATGCTATCTAATTTCAATAAAGAAAAAAAGATATTTGTCCAGACTGTGCAGACCCACCGCTTCTTCCATTCGTGAACATCTCATGTGTGAATGACATCGCGTAGGGACGCCCCCTACTGGTGGATCTTAATAATGATAAATTCTCCCCCAAAGCCATCTGGAGTCGACCGCTAACGCGACCGATATCGTATGTTGAAGCGACCGAGAGCGGTCCAACTCACTACGACCACTTTTCCGCCACACTGCCTGATGTTTTCCAACTTATACTTTTCTATACTTTGCATGTAGTATTTAGCAGGAAAAGAAGTCATATTTTAGCGTTACATTAAACAAAAAAAAAATTATTGCCGAAATATATGTGAAATTTCGAATTCTTTCGATTTATTTATTTGTTGCTCTCTTTGTTTAATATTCAATTTGTGATTCGGGAGTTTATTGTTTATTAGCTTGATATAACTAAAGCAAGATATTTTTAATATAACCTATTTGCTTCTTGTGAATACAAATATTTAATTTCAGTTTGTGTTACAATCCCATTACGGCTACATCTTCTCAAAAATCCATTAAAGGATATCTAGGACCGATTTTTCTACCGTCGATTAATAATTCGGTTAGCTTAATCGTTGGTTAAAACAACCGGTCAAAAATATGTGTTCTTCTAACGTCGGTTAACACTAATCAGTAATTAATATTCTCGATAACCAGAAAGTTTTTAACCGGTGTGTTAGATACCTAATAATACGTATATCGTACAACTGTCATCATAAGAAAGAATGGCGAATGATACCGAGCAGTACCGGAATTATAACTAAATAATCTTCATGACCTAAGAAATTTGCTTTGCTTCTTTTATAAATGAAATGTAAAGTATAATTAAAAATATAAAGATGAATAATTAATTTGTGGTTACAAATACCTTAAGTTTTCTGATAAGGACAAAGGAGTATTGGTAGTTTTCTTCTTAAGGGGGAGTGCTCACTACCTCAATCAGTTTCTTCCAAATCCTGACTTTATTTTTTGAAATAGTTAGACAATTATTTTTTCGAATTACTTTAAAAAATAAAAGAAGTATCATAGCATAGTCCTTTTTTCGAAAATATATGTAGAAAAAAAATAAAAATTGAAATTAGACAAATATCCGAAAATTAACGATACGACAATAATTTAAAAAATATTCTGACCACGTCCTTGAAAGAGTTGAAAAAATATTTTCTTAATTAAACTTATGATTTGGAAAATAGAATACATTCTGCAAGACTAATTGTTGGAGAAATGTTAAAGTGAAACATGGTACGGCTTCAGCTAGCAGGCGGAGTTTCGCCAGACGAGATTTATCTGTTCTGAGTACTCTAACGGAGGCTAAAGATAAGGGTTTTACGATCCCCATTCATTGGGTGTTTAGAGACCAGATTTTGTGAGTGAATGGGAAAGGAAATAGACATTGTGCGAAAACAGGGATGATCTTATAAACTAGAAAGTATGAATTATTATATTTTGAATATGAGAGTCCTACCGATGAGAGCTTCGACGAAACAAAAAATGAGGTGTGGCCACCACACGACTTCTTATACGTATTAGCGTTTTAAATTATACGAAATTGTTTTAAATTGTTGTAAATAGTTTTATTCAAAATCCTATTATAATAAATCTCTACAGAATACATACTTTGCGAGATATTCGAAAAAGAGTGCTACTCGCTAAGAGTAAAAGTGGTACTTCCGGTCCTAACTTTGAAATTTCATTTATACAAAAAATATTCCAAATCCAGCTCTAAATACGTTTGTACTCTTGATAAATATATATAATTTACGACATATTTGCAAAAAATCGCTATTCGATAAGAGTAAAAGTGATACTTCAGGTCCGAATTTTGAATTTTTTTTTATACAAAAGGTATTGAAAATTAAATCTAAATACTTTTGTACTCGTATCGTACAAAAGTTCTGCTAAACAGCATGACTAACGAAATATTGGCAAAAAACTGATTTTCGATAAGAGTAAAAGACCTACTTCTGGTAGGAATTTCAAAAAACTTACATTATAAAATTCTTCTCAAATTTAATATTGAGCACATATGAATTCCTTATAAATTTGTTTAAACTTAGTAGTTGGCGAAATATTGGCAAAATTCGATTTTTTCACTGAAGTAAACTACTACTTCCGGTCAGCCGATTTTACTGAAAATCTAATCATATCTCAAGAGGGAAATTGTATTCGTAAATACAAAATTTTGAATTGATGGCTATAGCAGACCGCTATAGCCATCATGATACAGAGAGACACAGGCATTTTTTAAAAACCACTTTTTCGGTATCAGAGGATTTCAAAACGTGGACATCTGCAAAAATCTCGAGGTCAAAAATTTCACATATACATACTTCAAATTATCACAATACTTCCTTATACTACGTATAAGAAAGTAAAAGAAATTATCCGGTAGATAAATATGTAATGTCGAGAATTAAAATATACTCAAAATTAAATTTGATTAAAAAAGTTTTTTAAAATTCCTACCGGAAGTAGGTCTTTTACTCTTTCGAAAATCAGTGTTTTGCCAATATTTCGCAAGTCATGCTTTTTAGACAGGTACCTTACGGATATAAAAGGATTTAAAATAAATAAATAAATAAATAAATAAACTTAATTTTCAATTCCTTTTGTATAAAAAAAATTTCAAAATTCGTACCGGAAGTAACATTCTTATCCCATAGCGATCTTCTGCAAATATATATTATGCATTCTATAGAGATTTATTAAGAGAATATATGTGCTAAGCATAGAATTTTGAATAATTTTTGTATAAAAAAATTCTTAATTTGTATAATTTGAAAAACTCATATGTATAAGAAGTGTGGTGGCCACACATTATTTTTGTTAATTTTTTATGTAATAATTTACATACTACAGACAAGAAATATTTGTGTTTGTTATATTACCTAAATAAATATCTATTACAGACCTAATTTTGGGAATTTATATAAATTTTTTTGTTAATTTTTTATATAATAATTTAAATACTAAAAGGCAAAGAAATGCTTCTTGGAATATTTTGGTTGAAAAATAATAATTTTATCTCCTACCCGAACTAGCCTGTATTGTATTCTGTTCCAACATTTTTATGGTTACAAGTCCACGTGGATTTGAGTGACACATGTCTAGTGTCGAGTCAACAAATCAAACGCGCGGTACACTCATAAATCAGAGGGCCTAACGGTTGCAACTTAACATAAATATTTTATCTCATTCGCATCACTTGCGATTAGCATGACGGTCCAAAACGTACGTCGGTGTACAAAAATCGGAGAAATACAAGACTCGCCCGTTTGAATTCGGAGTTTCTGGAATCTGGGAACACAGCCTTAATCCCACTCCAATTTTAGAAATTTATTCTCAATTTTCGAGGATCCTGACTCTTTTCCTTTATAATTTTATATAACAACATAATTTCTCTCAAACATATCTGGAAGTCACTTGTCTATACACCGTAGCGTATACAGAACAACACAGTGTTGTTGTGTATACAACAACATACAGGACACAACATAGTGTTATTCTGTATACGCTACGGTGTATAAGCAACACGGTTTTTCATCAGTGCTACTGAAGATGACAACATAGTTGTCGAAATACGTTTTTTGTGCTTAATGCGGTAAAGGTGTTTTAGTGTTTTTGTTTAGTTTCAAACCACATACTGCATGTTAAGTTTCCACAATTTCTGTAAATAAAAAATTTCAAAATTTAAACCGGAAGAAAGTCGTGTGATGGCCACACCTAATGTTTTTTTTTCGAATTTATTTCCTTCTTTTTAACAGTGGCTGTGGATACTGTTTCACTTATTACTAGATCGTGATCTGCGTCAACATTTGCTTCTCTATATGATCATACATCATGAAACCATCTCTTTTCTTAGTTATTATGACATGAAATATTGGTTTCCATATTTTTTGTCAGATATAATCCATGTTTCTTTGTATTGCATTTGGTATTTAAATTTCCTGCTAAATTACACAATTTTTCTGCGTTATTTTTTGTTCTATCATTTTCGCTTTGTATCATCTATTATCATCAGGGTGTCATGGTTTGGTGTATGTTCTTATAGTTGTAAATAACTCAGAAATAAAGCGTTCAATTGCTTTTATGTTTTCACCAGATCAGTCAAAAGAAAAAATGTCGCTAACCAAATTTATAGCTCCAATAATAAGAAAAAGAATGGTTAACACTTAACTTTAGACACATTTTATCGACCTTTTTACAAAACACAGCATATGGACAAGGCAGCAGAGTAGATACTTAATACGCGCTATATATTGTGGTAGATGGACAATCTTTTGGAATCCCTCTGTATATCATTCATAAATAAAATATAATAACAAATGTATTTACCGCTAATAGAATGGTAGATTAGTTCCTCTAGAATGTCGCAATCCGTATATCATATTAGAACAAAGGACACAATGCAGCATTGTACTTGTAATTAAAATCCTTAAGTGCTAATTTAATTTTAATTTCGGCTGCATTAATATATGCATGATTGCGGACCATAAACATTATAGGCGGGCATAGGTCGGTTCCGAATTTTGAATAATGCATTGCGTCATGACTCGAATGGAATTAGAGATAAAAGCAATCACAAATTGATGGGCTATTATACAACACGGTGGCGGCGGCGTCGGGAGCGTGCAGCGCGCCAGATTAAATTGGAAAAGTTTAACGGTTATGGGGTGCGCAATTTTAAATCAAATTCACCGTCGACGCCAACGCTGATGACGATCGCCGAAGAAATGTGTGATGAATATCATAACGTTTACCTATCTTCTCCATTCATCTCCGTTGGAACTTGATTTTTTGCATTTATTTTCGATTTGTGCACTTCCTTTTATGTGATATACGGGGTAGGATCAGAAAAACGTAATAATTTTACTTTCTTATACGTAGTATAAGGAAGTATTATTGTGATGATGAAAATTTTCGACCTCGAGATTTTTGCAGATGTCCACGTTTTGAAGTCCCCTGATACCGAAAAAGTGGTTTTTAAAAAATGTCTGTGTGTCTGTGTGTCTGTGTGTCTCTCTCTCTGTGTGTGTGTGTGTGTGTGACCACGATAGCGGCCAAACCGCTATAGATATCAATTCCAAATTTTGTATTTACGTGTATAATCTCCCTCTTGAGATCTGATTAGTTTTTCAGTAAAATCGGTAGACCGGAAGTAGCAGTTTACTTCAGCGAAAAAATCGAATTTTGCGAATATTTCGTCAACTACTAAGTTTAAACAAATTTATAAAGAATTCATATATACTTAAAATTAAAATTGAGAATAATTTTATTAAAAAAGTTTTTCGAAATTCCTACCGGAAGTAGGTCTTTTACTCTTATCGAAAATCAGTTTTTTGCGAATATTTCGCAAGTCATGCTTTTTAGACAAGTACGTTACGGGTATAAAAGTATTTAAAACATAATTTTCAATATCTTTTGTATAAAAAAAATTTCAAAATTCAGACCGGAAGTACCACTTTTACTCTTATCGAATAGCGATTTTTTGCAAATATGTCGTAAGTTATGCATTCTATATATATTTATCAAGAGTACAAAAGTATTTAGAATTGGATTTGCAATATTTTTTGTATATATGAAATTTCAAAATTCGGACCGGAAGTAGCACTTTTACTCTTAACGAGGAGCACTTTTTTGATAATATCTTGCAAAGTATGCATTCTATAGCGATTTATTAAGCGAAAGAAAGTACCTAGAATAGGATTTTGAATAAGTTTTGTATAAAAAAATTCTTTAAATTGTATAGTTTGAAACGCTCATACGTATAAGAAAGTCGTGTGGTGGCCACACCTCATTTTTTACTTTCTTATACGTAGTATAAGGAAGTATTGTGATGATGAACATTTTCGACCTTGAGATTTTTGCAGATGTCCACGTTTTGAGGTCCCCTGATACCAAAAAAGTGGTTTTAAAAATGTCTGTGTGTCTGTCTGTCTGTCTGTCTGTCTGTCTGTCTGTCTGTCTGTGACCACGATAGCGGTCAAACCGCTAGAGATATCAATTCCAAATTTTGTATTTACGTGTATAATCTCCCTCTTGAGATCTGATTAGTTTTTCAGTAAAATCGGTAGACCGGAAGTAGCAGTTTACTTCAGTGAAAAAATCGAATTTTGCCAATATTTCGTCAAATACTAAGTTTATACAAATTTATAAAGAATTCATATATACTTAAAATTAAAATTGAGAACAATTTTATTTAAAAAGTTTTTCGAAATTCCTACCGGAAGTAGGTCTTGTACTCTTATCGAAAATCGGTTTTTTGCGAATATTTCGCAAGTCAAGCTTTTTAGACAGTTACGTTACGTGTATAAAAGTATTTAAAACATAGTTTTCAATATCTTTTGTATAAAAAAGATTTCAAAATTCGGACCGGAAGTAACACTTTTACTCTTACCGTATAGCGATTTTTGGCAAATATGTCGTAAATTATGCATTCTATATATATTTATTAAGAGTACAAAAGTATTTAGAGTTATATTTGCAATATTTTTTGTATACATGAAATTTCAAAATTCGGACCGGAAGTAGCACTTTTAGTCTTAGCGAGTAGCACTTTTTTTCGAATATCTTGCAAAGTATGCATTCTATAGCGATTTATTAAGAGAATAAGTACTAGAATAGGATGATTTTGAATAAGTTTTGTATAAAAAAATTCTTAAGATTGTATAGTTTGAAACGCTCATACGTATAAGAAAGTCGTGTGGTGGCCACACCTCATTTTTAAAATAATAACAGCAATTGCAATGAACATGTTTTCGTTCATGAACTAGGCTTAAATACACTCCTGTGTGACCCTATATAGAATAATGATATGTGGCCACCACACGACTTTCTTATACGTATGAGCGTTTCAAATTATAGAATTTAAGAATGTTTTTATACAAAAGTTATTTGAAATGTTAGTCTAAGTATTTCTATTCTCTTAATAAATCTCTGTAGAAGGTATACTTTGCAAGATATTCGATATAAGTGTTAGTCGCTAAGAGTAATAGTGATACTTCCGGTCCGAATTTTGAAATTTCATTTATACAAAAAATATTCCAAATCTAGCACTAAATACTTTTGTACTCATGATAAATATATATAGAATGCATAATTTACGACATATTTGCAAAAAATCGCTACTCGATAAGAGTAAAAGTGTTACTTCCGGTCCGAATTTTAAAATTTTTTTTTATACAAAAAGTTTTGAAAATTAAGTTCTAAATACTTTTATACTCATAATGTACCACTAGATAGCATGACTTGCGAGATATTCGCAAGAATCTGATTTTTAATAAGAGTAATGACCTACTTCCGACAGGAATTTCAAAAAAATTACTCGAAAATTTGTATTTTTTAAATATAACTAATACACGTAGTTCTTTTTTTGTGTGAATCGATAGCGACACTTCCTGCGGCATATTGGCGTGAATAATATAATAAATCAAATTGGTAAAGTTCTAATGGCTTTG
Source organism: Amphimallon solstitiale (assembly GCA_963170755.1). Lineage (NCBI taxonomy): Eukaryota > Metazoa > Arthropoda > Insecta > Coleoptera > Scarabaeidae > Amphimallon > Amphimallon solstitiale. The sequence continues at coordinate 135,991,644 of OY720679.1, forward strand.
TAAACGGAGAACTTTTCTGCGAAAACCTGCCGACATGAAATCATAACATGTTTTACTTATATAATGTTATTGATATGAATTGGATTTGTGCCCTGCCGTGACCGGATACGAACACTTGTTATATTTAACGAGGCTCTATTGACGATTGGCACGCTATTACGCCACTCTACACATAGACCTCAATTACTCAGGAAGGAGATATTTTATATGCACACTCGAATGGCTTATCATTGTTAATAATTCAAACTGGATACCGTGCTGTATTATTACAAGACATATGCATGATTATATTTGTATCCCCGTCGATGCATTGACGTATGAACGTGATCATGGCCTCCCTCGCTGTTAATCATGTAATTATTAGTAATTGTTTTGCGATCGTGATATTTCCCTGTTAGAAGTCACTAAAGCTGGCTGATATAATAAATCAAACAGGAAGTGTATACAAACAAACCTCAATAAATCATGATGTTAGTAATGTTTTGTAAAACAAACACCACGCATTATGAATTTTAAGTAAGATTAATCAATAACGTAAAGAGAAATTTATCTAAATAAAAAATAATAATTTCGAAAAATCAATAACTCTCAATCATGTAGATATAGGTTTGTAGAGATCCATGCAGGAATATAATTCCGTGGATTGTTCTCTTGTAACGAACTTTCGCTCGACCATGTATAGAAATGTCGAAATATTATTTATTGAATACAAATGTTAATTTCCCTCAATTAATTCAGCATCTCCATACGAATTGTTACCGTATTTACGCGATTTACTTTTCCAAATATGTAAAAGTATATTATGTATATTGAAATCTCTATATAATTATTTATTCTAGAAAGAATCACGTCACGATGCCTACATAGCTTAAAGACTAGATGCACGTTAAAACATAATGTTCACGTGAACAAAACGTGTTTTCTAGTCAAAAACACGTTTCATTTGAAGGGCGCTTGTCGTTTTGTTCCTATATAAGGCAACGAAATTTAATTTGAAATTAACTTGAGAGCTGTATGTTCACATGCTCCCTTGTACATACCAGAAATTAAAATGTGCCCTATTGGCCCGTCTTTTTGCTCCTAACCGCCACTAAGAAGCAGTGTCTTCCACCTGCTTTTTGATTATCGTGGGCCGTAATAATCCGCCTCTAATTGGCTTTGTGTTCCACCTGTCAATTAAATCCTTTACAATAACAAACAAGAAAATCCTTTGCCGCACCCCTTGACTTATGACAATTTCTTTGGAGTGTTTGTATAATTATCTTTTTAATAGGTATTATATTGCCATCGAATTAAAAGATGGATAGACAAGTCTGTCTATTGCATCTTCATATTCTCTCGCCTTTAATGGTACTGAGGAACATTATCTGACGCACTCTACAATCATGACAGTTACCGTACATCTACAATATTTACATACATAATACGTAAAATGACAGTATAATTAATAAGAACACATGACAAACTGAAATGCTAAAAACTAAGTATGCAGAAAATATCAACTTCTAATGTAATAGGCAGCTAAATGTCAATCGTGAGTGATCATGAATTCAAACAAAACACAGTGTATTCCCAAATTCTCCTGAATAGAATTCCTCTTGAATCTGTCTATAATCTCCATTAATGTACACGAATCTATTAGTGGTGGAATGTTCGGGGCACCGGCGGATGGTGACGATTGAGTTTTAACCCTTATTGTGCTCTACTAAAAAGGGACTTTATAACTCAACTTACGGAAGACCGTTTTCTAGCTGGTCCGTTCCATATTTCTTTCTTCAGTTAAAGTAGTCGTAGGTGAACTGACTTCCGGTAGAAATTTCGAAAAGCGCTTTTTATAAAAATTTGGAAACCTACAGAATCTCGTGGTCGAAAATTGTCATCATTGTCATTTGTTACATTTGGAAATTGGATACCACTTAATTTGAAATATTCGAATATTTTCGTTTTGAAATTAAATTGAATATTAAATATCTACTATTATCTCTATTGATCTTAAGCTACTTACAGTATTTTATAAAACATGTCATTCTATACTAGCCTACTTGCTAACTTGCAAAATGTCGTAAAATACGAGTAGGTCTGCTAGATATGAGGACAAATGTAGTAATTTCAGTGATGCATAACACATTGTAAAATATTGCCCTCATTACTTATCACACGGTAAACAACTGCACTTTGCAAAATGAGAAGTAAATTTCAAGTATTAGAAATTATTCCATCCAACTCTTTTACCGATTTATATTGTTAATATGTCTAAATAAAATTTTAGCATGTGTATTTTTTATTCTTTGCACAATTTCTACTACACGTGTTTCCTACATTAAAAATCTCGCTACCAACTGAAAAAAAGAAATTGCCTGCGATAAACTAAGACATTATACAACCAAAACGGTTTTCGTAAAGTGATCTTTATAGCACCGAAATAGTTACAATATATTTACTAAATAGTATTGGCAACTCGGGGCCCGATGCATAGAAAAGAATATGAAAGATTTTAAGTGTATGTACATACATATATCCGAGGTATGTATGCACATGTGTAAGAATCGATAAGCCCGTGTCTGTATGGACGTAACATCGACTGATTGGTGTAAGTTCCGAACGACCAGTATAAAAGAAATCGGCAAACAATAAGGGCAAAGCGATAAATTTTCTGTCCGAGCAAATGCGAAATTTATGAAGGTCTAAACCCATTATAAGGTATTGACCCGAAATAATCTGCCTAATAAATATTTACTTTTTGTTCTTTCTTTGTGCCCCGTGTGGATGCTCAACTACTAAAGTCCAAACGACCATGCCTAAATATAAAAGGCCATCTAATGCCTTTTACATTACTTAATACCCGCCTTATTGGAAACTAAATGGGCCAAATAATAATGAACATCACCTTATGCATAATTTAGTCTAAAAATACGATAATCCGGGAACATACTGCGGTCACGTCAACTAGTCGATCGATTTCTAATAAACATGCTCGAGATTTTATGCCCGTCGAAGTTTCCAATAACGGTCGCTAATAATCGTAATAGTAGTTGAATTTCCGGATGTTTCGAGGGTGTTTTAAACTTCTCCGAATATTTTATTTCGAATAATGTAACTTGAAATGTTTATTTTTTTTTATGTATATAAAAGAAGCAATTTCGTATTCTTTTCGCCATCTAGGAAGCCAAATAGAAGCTATTTCATTTTAGTTTAGTAAATCACCCATTGTCTCAATAAAATAAAATGAAATGAAAAATGTTTTATACAAAAGTTGTTCCAAATTATGTTTTAAATACTTTTATCCATTCTAAGAAACCTGTGAGTAAAGAGTTGACATTTTTGTTTATAAAATATGTATACACAACACAGTCTGTCTATTTAAGTTGTAATCATATGGAAAACTTTTTTATTATTAATTTTAAGAAAAAAAGTTTTTCTTCGTAAAAAGTACCAAAAAATACCAAGCACTCAATCTAAAAAGTGTTGCCTAATTTTGGGACAGTCGCAGGTTCTCAATTTCGGGTATCCGAAATTAGGAGTATCTCTATCGTTACGTCTACCAGCAAGTGTAAATACGCCGGCAACATTATTTATTTCAGAATAAAATGCCAAGAGTCAACACAAAACATTAGAAATGGAATCATAATCAAATGAAATTGTCTATCAATGCGAAAGTAAAGAAATGGGGTATCTTAGAGCCTCCAAGCTGTTTGCTGTTCCTGAAACAACTTTAAAGGATTACGTTAAACAAACCAATAAAACTCCTGAGCAGCGAGTTGCTGTTTCGATTGGAAGAAAGCCAATACTTTCTACTGAATTAGAAGACGATTTAATTTCGTATTGTTTGGAGATAGATAGGAGGTTCTACGGATTCGGCCCTGGCTATATGAAGAGACTTGCCTATCAGTTAGCCAAAAGAAATAATTTACGCCATTCTTTTTCTCATAAGAGTGGAGCTGCTGGGGAAAAAATAGTTGAGAGTATTCTTTAAACGCCATCTATATTTGAGTATTAGGAAACCGTAAGGTACCTCAAAAGCGAGAATAAAAGGTTTCACTCCAGAGAAAGTTGAACATTTTTCGATCTGCTTGTACCACAAATGCAAAAAATTATTTATAATCCTGCGAGAGTTTTCAACGTTGATGAAAATGGCATAACAACGGTGCAATCAAAAAATACTCGTATTATAGCTCTTCAAATAAGATACAGCCTCTGGACCTTATCATTTATTTCACCTTTTAAAACCTTTTATTCTCAGCAAATCCAAATGTGGTTGAAGTAAAATCCCGGCCGAATTATCAACTATTGCCAAATTTGTAAACACAAGTGTCCTGCTTATTTAAGAAGTTCCAATGCAGAGATTTCGGTCAATGGATTTCGGTAATCTAGTATATGTCTACCTAACAGGAATAGATTTTCTGATTATGATTTCGTTATTGAAAGACAACGAGAGAGGACACCACCACTAGATATTTTACAAAATAATGAAGAAGTTAGTCTCCCAAGAGACGTGTTGACTGAACAACCACAAAAAGAAATTGACCAAAAAAAAATTTCGTAGGAACGAAGCACATCAGCCTTCTCATAGTGGCACTTCAGGATCTAATAATGGAAGAAAACCTAGACAAGACTCTAGCTACATAATCACTAATACGCCATACAAAGACAAACTTGATGAAAGCATGCGAGAACAAAGAGACAAAACCCTTTGAAAGGGAAGGGCGGATAACCAAAACTTAGTTGTGAATTAGGATAATCCAATAAAATAAGGCTGTAAAAGGTATTAAAACAAAGAAAACATCATCAAAAAAAAATAGAAGAGGAAAGAATTATTGTAGCGATGATGATTCATCAGATTCTGGAAATGAGCAAGTGTTGGATGACGAATCGGATATGGACGTTGACGTTGATGATACAGCATGTTTTGCAACCGTTTATACTCTGAATACGTACAAGGTGAGCAGTAGATACGTTGCATGAACTGTTTTAAGTGGATAAGTGGTGACATGGGACAGCCCAGCCCATTTCACTTTATTAATAATATTTAAAATCAATGAATATATTATTATATTATTAAGTAGGTATTAGTCATAGGTTTTGTATATATTTATGAGTAAAAAAGGGTGACGCCGAAAGTTTATATTAACGTGATAAACACTCCAGTAGCAATATACAATCCCGCGGCTAAATGAATGTGTATGTGCATGTAAATGTGGAACCCTTGAACTTTGTGGAAAGCGGGAAACCCCAGACATTCTGATATTAAAGGGAAATATGCGTGAGAAAAGAGAGAGTCGACAGCAAGATACGTTAAATATCGTATCAAAAGGCTAACTTCTAACATTAGACTACGCATAAGACTCATTGTTACTATAACTTCAATAAATAATTTACTACCAAGAAAACGTAGTAAAGTAGTGGTCAAAGTTGCACCTAAGAAGTAAGTGTGCAACGTGTTATATTGTTAAAATAAAGATTGTATTTCGAGTAACAGAACAAGCAGATGATGCCGTTGAAAACTTCGTAGAAATAAAGAAGATTTCGTCGATAATAAGCAGCCCGAAGTTCCTGCTGTAAACAGTACAAAAAAGAAAATGAATAAGAAGAATTTAGATAAGGTATTATTTAAATGATTATTGTTTAATGACTGTAATGTTTATGTAATAAAAGAGGAGACTGTAAAAATAAAAGTTCAAACCGAAAGTAATTAGTGAAACAAATAACCAAGTGTGAACTTTTTTTTACCTTTATTAGAAAGTAATTAAATAAATATCGTCTAATAAATATCTGTGTAAAGTAACTTGATATGTTCACAAGTATCGATATAAACACGTATAATATAGAATGTGCATTGTATGTAATAAATTCTGGCGTTTATAGCTTACGATTGAATCGAACAAGGGATCTACAGAAATGTTTGTGTTAGTTTAATGTTTGTAAAAAAAAAATTATTAGAATTGCTTTTTAAATATATGTTACTTCTTGTATTGTTTGTAAAATTATAGATACAGGATTCATTGATTTTAATATAAGAATTATTAAAATTTTAAATAGAATTTTTTTTAATGTACACGAACCCCTATTACTTAATCATTTCAATTAACTCGAATCGCCCTGAGATAATTTGAGTTGAGCTGGCAAAACAAATTTTACATTTTATTTCTAAAGTTTAACTTTAAATTAAATATCTTAATTTAGAGATAGGGGCTTTTTTACATTGTGTCACCCAACTTTGGGAGTGGTACCTATACAGTGGAGACATAAAAATGTGCTAACTCAGAAAAGAAGCAAACTATTCGGGTGACTTTTGTTTGGACATTTAGTTAAATAATCTGATTTCAAAAAATTTCTCCTAATATCGGAATTATATCCGTAATTAGGAGCCCCTTTTTTTATTTAGACATAAATGTACTTGGTTTAGTTTTCTCAATGCATAGAAAAAGATAATTATAATTATAGTTGCTTGGACTATCTCTCGTTTTACTACAATCCATGGCATGGAGGTTGCACAGAATAAATTATTCATTTATGCTTTTTTTCTCAAATGTTTTTGCTAATTTCAAAACAGTATCCCAAATTAGGCAACTTTCCCTTACTTTCGTATTGTTTCTTATTCATAGATATTTTCAATACCCACTTGCAGCCACTCTGCAAATTCTTCAATTGTAGTGACTTCTAGATTGACGCGTATATATGTCAATGCAGAAAAGGGTCTGATTTTTCGTCTGCATAAATTGTTCCAACTTATTCATTATCGCCAACACGTTTGGATTACAATCGAAGCGTTAAATATTTCGGCGCGTCTATAAATTATACAGATGCTGCTCGTTCTCGGGCGAAAATGCATCATCGTACGCACACAGAAGAAGATAATAAATACGCCTGAACTGTGAGAGAGGGGTAGTACCTATTGGATAATAGTACGGACGAATTTATTATATTAACTGTATTTATCCGGTTCCAGTTTCAAATTAACCCCGATGTCAGCGCATCCATCCGTCATCTGCGACACCCTAACCCGACATTATAGCGCGAAACTGCCGTCATTAGGGGGACTTCTCGGTTGGACGACGGAACGTCGAATTTCGGTGTTACATTTTACGACCGCATATAAACGAAGCGAAGGAGGTGGAGGAGACGGAGGAGGAATTGTATAGGTTCATGATTAAAATTACGAGCAGATACTGGGCATAAAGAAAAAGCTTAGCACCAGGAAGAATATTCCGGTGGATTTGCGCAAAATCGTATGATCCGTGTATAGTAGAATTACGGTAAGTAGGTATTTATGTTTAGGAGAATTATTATATTATTTACATCTGATCATATTTATGAATATAAATTCTTTTAGGGCTGATGTATTAATAATACTTTTAGCAAGTATTAACTCTCTTTTAATAATAGTATATTTTATTGTATTTTATAAAACATTACAACTCTTAAATAAATGTTATGAATCAATTTTGTGCATATATAAAATATATAAATTCGCATACATAAAAGTATTTGGAAAAGTTAAAATTATATGGACGTACCATTTTTGGCACACTTGAGTAAAACGCCACATATATCCACCTGCAGATGTCGTTAGGAGGTGCAATTTCAAGGGCTACTGTATCTTGCTATCGCTCCGCGATATAAGGCCGTCACATAATAAGATTCTTTTGATTCTGATAACCTCAAAATATCCATCCTTAAGTGGCGCCATCTATCCAAAATTAAAAATTAATTTGAAATTTCGATTTTCAAAATATGTGATTAGTTTAGGCAAATTTCCAAAGTGTTCCTGAAGGAATAACAACTGATTTTTTCAATTTGGGATTTGTGTTAGTTCCTTGCACTCAAAAATACTTCGAGCATCGTCATTTAAACATGTCATTTAAACATGTAACGAAATTTTGTAAACTATCGAAATGCTCTGCATAAAAACTATTTCTGTGTGTGTTTTAGCAAAGCTAAGTGACGAACGACAGGCTTTGTAATAAATTTCGGAATCACTGACAATTCATTTTTATATCAGAAAATGTAACATAAACAACGTTCTAGATCTAAATAAATGATAACTAAACATGTACGCGTATATTATTGAAACTGTAAGAAATCCAGTGCACACTTACGTCTAGATAATTGGGAGAAGTCGATTCAATAAACCGGTATTAAACAGACTATTACAAAAATAACGAAGTACGTAATTAACAGTTAAAACAATGAAAAAACGAAACTAACGTAAGTATGAATGAAAATTTTATTTCTCTTGCGAAATGTAAGGTAAATACAATAAATTTTAAAAACCCCTCACGCTCCTATCTACGCCGTTGAAGAAAGGATTTTACTCATAAATTCCTTATTTTATGGGCATTTTTACTTTCTTATACGTAGTATAAGGAAGTTTTACTTTCTTATACGCTGTATAAGGAAGTAGTGTGATGAAAATTTTCGACCTCGAGATTTTTGCATATGTCCACGTTTTGAAGTCCCGTGATACCGAAAAGGTGATTTTTAAAAAATTTCTGTGTATGCTGTGTGTCTGTGTGTGACCACGATTGCGGTCAAATCGCTGTAAATATCAACTCCAAATTTTGTATTTGCATGTATAATCTCCCTCTTGAGATCTGATTTGTTTTTCAGTAAAATCGGTAGACCGGAAGTAGTAGTAGTGGTAGTACAGTTTATTTCAGTGAAAGAATCGAATTTTGCCAATATTTCGTCAACTACTAAGTTTAAACAAATTTATAAAGAATTCATATGTACTTAGAATTAAAAACAACAATTTTATTTGAAAAGTTTTTCGAAATTCCTACCGGAAGTAGGTCTCTTACCCTTATCGAAAATCAGTTTTTTGCGAATATTTCGCAAATCATGCTTTTAGACAGATACGTTACGAGTATAAAAGTGTTTAGAAAATAATTTTCAATATCTTTTATATGAAAAAAAAATTCAAAATTCAGACCGGAAGTACCACTTTTACTCTTATCGAATAGCGATTTTTTGCAAATATGTCGTAAGTTATGCATTCTATATACAGCATTTTTCTGAAAAATTCAATGTTTGTATAAAATTATATTTCCCGAACACGACGTATTAGATGGACAAAATTTTTTGCAGTATTGTTTACAATAAGAGGTCCTAATAGAAGCATGTTTTTTTTTAGAGTTACTAACTGCATGTGCAGGAAACTGGATTAAAAGTACATTACACGTTTTTGTATAAAAGTCAATTTTTTTAAATGGAATACCCTGTATATCAGTTCATTTTTGAATTGTTTATTAAATTTCATGTCAGAAACATGTAAAACGTTAATAAGTACAGTAAAAGTGACTATTACAGAGTTATTGTCGTTTTTTGATATTCTTTTGTTAGTTTTTACAAAAAAGTCAATTTTTTCAAATGGAACAGCCTGTATATTATTTCATTTTTGAATTTCTTATTAAATTTCACATCATAAACAAGTCAGACGTTAATACTATAAATGTGACTATTACTGAGCTATTGTCTCTTTTTGATATTATTTTGTCAGTACTATAGTATATTAATTAAACCACAAAACTGACAAAATTATATTAAAAAGAGACAATAGCTCAGAATAGTCACTTTTAAAGTATTAACGTCTTAGATGTTTTTGATGTGAAATTGAATAAGAAATTCAAAAATGAAATAATATACAGGGTGTTCCATTTGAAAAAATTGACTTTTTTGCAAAAACTAACAAAAGCATATCAAAAAACGACAGTAGCTCAGTAATAGTCACATTTAAAGTATTAACCGTCTTACATGTTTGTGATATGAAATTTAATAAACAATTCAAAAATGAACTGATATACAGGCTGTTCCATTTAAAAAAATTGACTTTTATACAAAAACGTGTCATCTAATTTTAATCCAGTTTCCTGCACATGCAGTTAGTAACTGTAAAAAAATAAAACATGCTTCTATTAGGACCTCTTATTGTAAACAATATTGCAAAAAATTTTGTCCATCTAATACGTCGTTTTCGAGAAATATAATTTTATACAAACATTGAATTTTTCAGAAAAATGGGAATAAGTCAAAAACTTTACACTTTAGGCCTATACTATCTTATAACTTTTTCACTAAAAATTATACGGGTAATTCAAAAATGCAATAATATATAGGGTGTTCCATTTAAAAAACTATAACTATGGTTAGCTACCAAGTTATAGAACATTCTGTATAATACAAAATACACTAAGAAAAAAACCGCTTCGAAATATCTTCACTCGTAAAGGCACAATCGGCCTTACCCGCGTAGTTGAGTCACCCTGTATATTTATCAAGAGTACAAAAGTATTTAGTGCTACATTTGCAATATTTTTTGTATATGTGAAATTTCAAAATTCGGACCGGAAGTAACACTTTTACTCTTAGGAAGTAGCACTTTTTTTCGAATATCTAGCAAAGTATGTATTCTATAGCGATTTATTAAGAGAATAGAAGTACTTAGAATAGGATTCTGAATAATTTTTTTGTAAAAAAATTGTTAAAATTGTATAGTTTGAAACGCTCATACGTATAAGAAAGTCGTGTAGTGGCCACACCTTATTTTTTGCTCTCATTCGCGGGTGTAAACAGATGTTGCAATTCACCATATGAATTAGTGCTATTCAGTAAGCGTGTGTTGTTTACATTATTTCTTTGCTCCGTTGTAACTTCGTCGTAGTTTAAACCGGTCATGTCCGTGCCCTACCAATTAACAACATTTTATTTTCATAAAACGTACTTTTCTAAACAAATGTATATAAAGAAAACTACTGATTCTGAAAACCATTGATCTAATATCTCATTTTCATCAAAAATACGTGTTCAAACCAAACTTTTTTTGTCAATATTTTATGCCTTACTCCGTTTTTTTGGTGCCTTTTAGTCTGATCTTTAATTATTAGTAAAAAAGTAATAGGATAGTATAGGCCTAAATTTTCGACTTATTACTATTTTTATGAAAAATTCAGTTAAAAATTCTAATAAAACTATATTTCTCGTAAACGATGTATTAGATGGACACGAAGACTTTATTACATTAAATGTGACTATCACTAAGCTATTTAGTCTTTGATATGATTTTGCCAACTTTGGTTTTTATGTGAATACGGTATAGTGATCCATGTACTTGGCTGCGAAATTGACATTTGAATGGCTCACATTTAATAAGTTGCTTCGTAACTGACAAGCATGATTTTATAATGAATTTTTCCAAAAATCAGATTAGAGATATGATTTTTGTATGTATTGAGAGGATGTCAAAAAATTTCTTACTAGCTAAAGAGTTTGAATTGTTTATAAAGTTACATTTCGAAGATACATAATATACCATAGCTCTTCTTCTTTTCTTTTACTTACCTATATAATCTTAGTACATATCTGATTTTCCATAATTCAGAAATAACACAGCTTGCTGATCTGACTGATTTGATATATACCCCTTTGTTTTTTTGCTATACTTAGCATTTGTAATTTATTTCATATTAATGTACCCTTTTTCTTGTAATTTGTATCCTGGTTTTCCTAACTGATCACACATTTATTTTAGTACATCCATTTAACAAAGTTATACGTTTTTTATTTAGCACAGAAAACTTTGCGAAACCACTGTAAATATTTAAAAAATCTGTTCTCATGTGTTTTTATTATTAGACCTATAAAAAATTATAGATATTTAATACAAAAAAAAGGTGATAATTATCCTACAACATACTGTATAATATATATATATATAGTATGTTGTAGGATAATTATCACTATATAGGTATATATATATATATATAATATATTTAATTGTAAGTATGAAAAATTTATTATGTGCTCCGCTTTCTTATTTTTTCACATCAAAAATTCTTATTAGCGAACGCTAGTTCTCATTTAATGTTACAATGATCTGGCCGACATGATTTGATTAGTGGCCGTTTTACGGGCGGATGCCCGCACCTGATCCTACGGGGAGATTGAGGGAGAAAGAGAGACGAGGAGAGACAGCCACTACCACCGTCACATGGTCATTTCACACTAATCTAACACGCGCCGCGCCCTGCCACCCCTCGCCTCCCCCCAACATTTCCATTTGCCTAGAGCTAGATGATAACGTTCGCCATCTAATCTAATAACTAATTCCGAACAAGATCAGTCCTGGCGTCTTGATTATACCACAGCAGTAGAGCGGGAACAACAGAAGCGGCAGCAGTAACAGAAGCAGCAACAACGCCAGCAGAAACTTTAACACGTCCTTTCCACCCTCAGCATTTGAAATCGTTATCCTTGTGGTTGTACGTCTGTGTTCAGAATGTTAGACCACCGATTATTTATTACTCAGTTTCTGTATATTTCATTTTGTATACACAGGAAATACTCTAAGCACGAACCGTGAATAGAGTTTTTGAAAAGCAACTTTTAATATCCGGAAAACGATGCCACAATATTATCTCCAGAACAATGTTAAGTGGAAATTTTTCTGTCTAAAAACGCGTTTTAGCAGAGCTGTAAGAGTTATAGACATTTTAACATACAACTCTATTCAACAATTCATATCTTAATTAGTGATTAATAAATTTTTTACAAGTTTTCTATACAAACGAAGAGACACAATAAGTTCGTAGGATAACTAATTAAAAAACATTTTTTAGGCAAAATGTTACCTTATTAATCAACGCAGTCTCCTTCAAGGATGATACATTCACTCCAACACTTCTCTAACATTTCGATGCCTTTTTTGAAGAACGGTTGATCTTTAACTCAAAATACACTTCTGTTTCGGCAATTACTTCTTCGTTGGAGCCAAATCTTTTTACCTGGAGCATTCTATTTAAGTCTGCAAACTGGTAGTAGTTGCTGGGAGCCAGATACAGGAAATAAGGTGGATGGAAAAGCAATTCAAAGTGCAATTCGCACAATTTTGCCATTTTTGGGATCGACTGGTGACACGGTGCATTGTCTTGGTAAAAAAGCACTTTTTTCTTATTTATTTGGGGTTGTTTTTTCGCTATTTGTCTTCAAACGCATCAGTAACGCCACAAAATACTCGCTATTGACGGTTCTTCCTTTGTCAGGGTGATCGCCACTAATCTACCATTTGTCTCGATCGAGCAGAGTCTGGATAACACTCGTCAAGCCATTGCTTTGCTTGAACGGTATTTTTCCCAATCAAAGAGCAATGCTTTATCAACACACGGCATTCGGATTTTTCCATGGTTTTGAAAATTACAAAAGGAACATCACTGAAAGCACTGTAACTTGTGAACTAAACGTCAGATTGTCATGAAATTTTGACACGTATAGTTTGAAGGTTGGTACTTCCAAAAAATCATATGGTTTTGTCAATAGTGATGCCATCTATATGTCATACTACGAACATACTTACACTAGTAATTATAAATTTACCTACGAGGAAAGAATAGAACGGGAGAGATAATGAACTGGTGGGGGATTAGGTATTATTTAGACGGAAGTTACCACTTTAAGGCAGGTCAGTGATGGCAATATTGACCAATCATAATTTATAAAATGAATATTTTGAATAATTTGTCATATATATGACATGTTTGATTATGTGTTCAGTGGCGTAACATACATATTCTATGCATGTTTTTTTTATGTTTTCTTTTACAGTTAGAATAAATGTTACTATATTAAAAAGGATAAAAGGATTTGAAAAATAATGCACTCACTATATTTCTTTGATTAGAACATACGAAGTGTACATATACCCTATTCAAAATATTTATGCACGCTTATGCATTGCGGCGGCCATATTGAGTTACCACTTTGGACAAATATTATTTTTAAGGAAACTCTCCCCTGTTATATTCTTTCCTCGTAGATTTGAACAAATTTACTGTTACACAACAATTGTTTCACAATACCATTTCTTCATCAAGTGTATGTTAAAAATTATAATTTGCTCTATTGTTACAAAACAAATTCAAAAAACATAGATATTGCCATAAATTAAATATAAAAAGAAATGTATGGAATGAATAGTTTGGGGGATATTTTCAAAGAAAAACTGCTGTTCGATAAGAGTAGAAGTATTATTTCCCGGCTAGAAATATTTGCAAAGACTGCTGTTAAATAAGAGTAAAAGGGCTCTTTCAGGTCCGAATTTTAAAATTTTATTTTTTCTATACAAAAATTATTCAAAATCAAGTTTTCAATACTTTTATACTCCTAATATATGTGTATAGAAAGTGTAACCTCCCAAATATACGCAGAAAGCTATTTTTATACAGGTGACCGCTGAGGTATCCGAGATACTTCGTATATGACTTCAATGACTAATTTTAACCAAAATTGCACACTTCTGGTCAACAGACAGACATTTGGGGATTTATATTGCAGACGCGTTCATATGAAATAATCAGTGCCTCAGATAATTCTTTTTCGCCCAGTTCGACGCCTGACAACAATTCGGGGACGGACACAGAAACTGCCCTTCCTGATCGGTGTTCATCTTCAATGGCAAATTTACTCCTTTTGAAGATTGCAATCCAATTTTTCACGGTCGCATACGATGAACATTGATCACCAAGGGTATTAAGCAAATCTTCGTAAATCTGTTTACCTCTTAGCCCTTTCAAATACAGGTACTTGATGATTGCCCGATACTACAATTTTTCGATTTTCCCAATTTCGGTCGACATAGTTTTTTCAAATAATAGTGCGCAAATTCGGTTTGACTTTTTAACGTGAAACTTTACACTGACACGTCTAATAGGTTATGTTTCGTTGCTATGGTATCGCAGTATTCTCTTTATCCACGGAACCGGTCAAGGCTAACTACGAGTAAATATCAATACATCCTCATAAGAGAAAACTCATGAATCTACGGACTGATAAAACATTTTATTATCGCTAATAATATTAAAACAGCAAAAGAGAAATTTTATTTGAAATTATTTATTGAGAAAACAAATGAATTTAATGTACTTATTTTAAAATAATGAGGTGACCACACGACTTTCTTATACTTATGAGCGTGTCAAATTACAGAATTTTCAGAATTTTTTTTATACAAAAATCATTCAAAATCCTATTCTAAGTACTTCTAACTTCATAATAAATCTCTACAGAATGCATACTTTGTGAGATATTTGCAAAAAATCGCTACACGATAATAGTAAAAGTGTTACTTTCGGTCCGAATTTTGAAATTTTTTTATACAAAAGATATTGGAAATTAAGTTCTAAATACCTTTATACTTGTAAGGTACCTGTCTGTAAAGCACAGCTTGTGAAATATTGGCAAAAAACTGATTTTCGATAAGAGTAAAAGACCTACTTCCGGTAGGAACTTCGAAAAACCTCTTTTATAGAATTTTTCTCAAATTTAATTCTGAGTATATATGAATTTTTTATAAAGTTGTTTAAACTTAGTAGTTGACGAATAACTGGCAAAATTCAATTTTTTCACTGAAATAAACTACTACTTCCGGTTTGTCGATTTTACTGAAAATCTAATCAGATCTCAAGAGGAAGATTGTATTTGTAAATACAAAATTTGGAACTGATATCAATAGCGGTTTGACCGCTATCGTGGTCACACACACATTGACAGACAGACACACACACACGCACCGAAAGTTTTTTAAAACCACGTTTTCGGTATCAGAGGACTTCAAAAGGTAGACATCTGCAAAAATCTCGAGGTCGAAAGTTTTTATTATCACAATACTTCCTTATACTTACTACGTATATGAAAGTAAAAAAATGAGGTGACCACACGACTTTCTTATACGTATGAGTGTTTCAAATTATGAAATTTTAAGAATTTTTTTACAAAATCCTATTCTAAGTACTTCTATTCTCTTAATAAATCTTTATAAAATACATACTTTGCAAGATATACGAAAAAAGTGCTACTCGCTAAGAGTAAAAGTGTTACTTCCGGTCCAAATTTTGACATATCATGTATTCAAGAAATATTGCAAATCCAACTCTAAATATTTTTGCACTCTTGATAAATATATATAGAATGCATAATTTACAACATATTTGCAAAAAATCGCTATTCGATAAGAGTAAAAGTGAATTTTGAAATTTTTCTTATACAAAAGTTATTGAAACTTATGTTTTAAATACTTTTGTAGTCGTAATGTACCTGTCTAGAATGCAGGGCTTGCGAGATATTCGCAAAAAACTGATTTTTGATAATAGTAAAAGACTACTTCCGGTAGGAATTTCGAAAAACTGTTTTAATAAAATTTTTCTCAAATTTAATTTTGAATACATTTGAAATTTTTATACATTTGTTTAAACTTAGTAGTTGACGAAATATTGGCAAAATTCGACTTTTTCACTGAAGTAAACTTCTACTTCCGGTCTTCCGATTTTACTGAAAATCTAATCAGATCCCAAGAAGGAGATTATACTCGTAAATACAAAATGTGGAATTGATAGCTATAGCCGTTTGACCGCTATCGTGGTCACACACACACACAGACACACAGAGAAAGAGGGACATTTTCTAAAAACCACTTTTACTTTCTTATACGTAGTATAAGGAAGTATTGTGATGATGAAAATTTTCGACCTCGAGATTTTTGCAGATGTCCACGTTTTGAAGTCCCCTGATACGGAAAAAGTGGTTTTTAAAAAATGTCTGTGTGTCTGTGTGTCTGTGTGTGTGTCTGTGTGTCTGTGTCTGTGTGTCTGTGTGTGTGTGTGACCACGATAGCGGTCAAACCGCTGTAGGTATCAATTCCAAATTTTGTATTTACGTGTATAATCTCACTCTTGAGATCTGATCAGTTTTTCAGTAAAATCGGTAGACCGGAAGTAGCAGTTTACTTCAGCGAAAAAATCGAATTTTGCCAATATTTCGTCAATTACTAAATTTAAACAAATTTATAAAGAATTCATATATACTTAGAATTAGAATTGAGAATAATTTTATTTAAAAAGTTTTTCGAAATTCCTACCGGAAATAGGTCTTTTACTCTTATCGAAAATCAGTTTTTTGCGAATATTTCGCAAATCATGCTTTTTAGACAAGTACGTTACGAGTATAAAAGTATTTAAAACATAATTTTCAATATCTTTTGTATAAAAAAAATTTCAAAATTCAGACCGGAAGTGCCACTTCTACTCTTATCGAATAGCGATTTTTTGCAAATATGTCGTAAGTTATGCATTCTATATATATTTATCAAGAGTACAAAAGTATTTAAAACTGGATTTGCAATATTATTTGTATATATGAAATTTTAAAATTCGGACCGGAAGTAGCACTTTTACTCTTAGCGAGGAGCACTTTTTTGATAATATCTTGCAAAGTATGCATTCTATAGAGATTTATTAAGAGTATAGAAGTACTTAGAATAGGATTTTGAATAATTTTTGTAAAAAAAAATTCTTAAAATTCTATAATTTGAAACGCTTATACGTATAAGAAAGTCGTGTGGTGGCCACACCTCATTTTTTATTTTCTTATATGTAGTATAAGGAAGTATTGTGATGATGAAAATTTTCGACCTCGAGATTTTTGCAGATGTGCGAGGTCCCTTGATACCAAAAAAGTGGTTTTTAAAAAATGTCTGTGTGTCTGTGTGTGTGTCTGTCTGTGTGTGTGTGACCACGATAGCGGTCAAACCGCTGTAGATATCAATTCCAAATTTTGTAGTTACGTGTATAATCTGCCTCTTGAGAACTGATTAGATTTTGAGCAAAATCGGCCGACCGGAAGTAGTAGTTTACTTGAGTGAAAAAATCGAAATTTGCAAATATTTCGTCAATTACTAAGTTTAAATAAATTTATAAAGAATTCATATGTACTTAGAATTAAGTTTGAAACAAATTGTCTTGAAAAAGTTTTTTGAAATTCCAACCGGAAGTAGATCTTTTACTCTTATCGAAAATCAGTTTTTTGCGAATATCTCGCAAGTCATGCTTTTAAGACAAGTACGTTACGAGTATAAAAGTATTTAAAACATAATTTTCAATATCTTTTGTATAAAAAAGATTTCAAAATTCGGACCGCAAGTATCACTTTTACTCTTACCGAATAACGATTTTTTGCAAATATGTCGTAAATTATGCATTCTATATATAATAATAATAATAATAATAATAGACTATATATTTGTAAGACCTCTGTTACATAAAATTGTCAATATTCTCAAACTTGTAATGCATTACAATTGTCTACTAATGACATAATACTAATACTAACAACACTCTTAACAAATAACAAAGAAGACAGAAAAAAAACACAAAATAATAAAATCAAATAATAAATCAAATAAGATCATTTGTATATAGAAGAGGAATGACTAGTGTCTAAGGAATTCTTCTATTGTGTAGTATTCTCCATTAATCAAGTGGTTCTTCACTTTTCTCTTAAACAAGCTGATTGGGAGGCCCTTAAAGCTCGGCGGCAGGTTATTGTATAATTTCGACCCCCAGTAAAAGATGGATTGCTGCGAGGAACACACCCTATGATGTGGGATCCTCAGCCAGTCCCTCTCACGGGTTGAATACCCATGATTGTACCCATTCGTGGTAAAGGCCTCCTTGTTGTGTACATACACCACTGCTGAAAGTATGTAGATCGATGTTAATGTCAATATTCCTTCCTCCCTAAATCGTGTTCTACATGTTTCATTCACCTTCAAGCCACACAGCATTCTGATGGCCTTTTTTTTGTATCACAAAGATCCTCCGAGCCTCCGCAGATGTTCCCCAGAATAGTATCCCATAGCACAAATGCGAATGAAAGTTCGCGAAGTAAGCCAGCCTTGCTGCCACATGAGTTGCAATATATTTTAATCTTTTGATGGCATACAGTGCTGAGGACAAAGTGCGAGCCAAACCATCTATGTGCTGATGCCATCTCAAATGCGAATCAATAGTGACACCCAGAAATCTTGCAGAAGTATTTTGGTTCGTATTTCTGGTACTGAAGACAACGTTTTGAGTTTTATTTATGTTTAACTTTAACTTGTTGGCGGTGAACCAATCACTCACCACTTGCACTGCGTTTTCCGATCTTAGTTTAGTTTCCTGATTGGTTTTCCCCTGCACCACAACGGAAGTGTCGTCTGCGTAAAGACACAGCTTTGCTCCAACCACACTAGTCGGTAGATCATTGATATATATAATAAATAGCAGAGGGCCCAGTATGGAACCCTGTGGTACTCCAAAGTGTATTCTCTTGAGCTGTGATTGTTTGTTGTTCCATCCCGTTAGTTGCATTCTATTTGCCATATAGGATTTCAGTAGGTCCAGAGGTACCCCCCTTACTCCATAATACATAAGCTTCTCGCATAAAACATAAGGACTCACAGTATCAAACGCCTTGGTTAGATCCAGTAGGTTGATTTCAGCGTAGTTGTTATTGTCAAATGCTTGATATATGTATTCGGTGATTTGCATTATTCCAGTAGTCGTCGAACGATCCCTTCTATATCCATGTTGCTCGGAAGATAAATATCAAATATTTATGTAGAGTACAAAAGTATTTAGACTTGGATTTGGAATATTTGTTGTATAAATGAAATTTCAAAATTCGGACCGGAAGTAACACTTTCATACGTATAAGAAAGTCGTGTGGTGGCCACACCTAATTTTTTTGTATCAGGAGACACTAACATGTGGACATCTGCAAAAATCTCGAGGTCGAAAATTTTCATCATCACCATACTTCCTTATGCTACGAATAAGAAAGTAAAATGTTATACTAAATAAGAATTTAAAGCATGGAAGATATAGACTTTTAGTAATAGTGTATGCCTACTGACATTCATTTATTATATTTCATACAATCAAATGAATATACGTTCATTTGCTTCTTTACAATTTGAACTGCTTTTATGTGAAGCATAAAGGTTTGTGTATCTTGCATTTAAATGCAGGCAAATATTCACTTCAGAGTTTCGATTCCGTAGTTATAGTAGTCGCAGTGTTAGTGTGAAATTTAACCGGACCCGTGTGCTAGCAAATTAATCTGAAGTAGCGTCCTGTGCTTCCGTTGCCCCCGGATCCGGAACCTCCGCTCCGGACGTCTCGCCGCGCTCTATGCTCACCGTCCCAAAACAAACTACAAGCCAAACTTATATTGCAGCTATTAATTTTAGTAACCGAGTGGGTCCGGTCATACCTTACGTCTAATTGTATCACCGTGAAATAAATTGCGCACGATGCATTAATTACACTGTATATTGTGTGCACGGGGAAATGCGGGTGGCTCTGTCCGTTCTTGTCGGTGTGTGCAAGAGGAGGGGGGGTCAGTCAGCCGCCCCTGTCCACCCTCTCGCTCTAGTACTGCAACCCTTATATCTATTTCGTGTTAGGTATGTTATATGTATGAAGCATGCGGAGCGATGCGAGAGCCATATATTACTCGCTAGCCGTCGCTACGAACGTGTACAGGATTAAAAACGGAGCACGTTCTACTGTTCCGACCGCTAGATACTGCACCGTATTACTGCTGATCTTCCTGGCCATCATACAATGTTATTTATGGTTAATAGTCGGTTGAATCTAATTGACAATAACCTAAAATTGAATAATAATAAAATAATATACCTATACAGAGTGTCCTAAAAATAAAAAGACGGAGTAGCAGGTATGTAAAGTCCGAACAGAAACAGACCCAAATATACCGCAATAACGAAGAAATTAAAAATTTAATTTTCTATGTTGTTTTTTAGATTAAAAAATTACATTACGGACCTGGCACAGAATGTATGTTTATAAATACACGTAAGAATGCTCATTTGTAAATAGAAACGAACACGCATTCATAGAAAAATACGCTTTCATTTGTATAAAACGGGAAAAAAACGTTAAATCGTACTCATTCATATCAAACATATTTTTTGCCAGATGGGCGACCCACTTTATTGCAGACAATAAAGATTGTTTTTATTTTTAAAATAGGAAGGTTGTTGCTCTTTAATGTGTTTGTAGTCGGAAACAGCTGATTATTATTATTTTAGAATATACAATAAATCGTAGTTTTTCTAGATTACAGTAAATATCAAGAATGTAATTATTTTTTTCTAGCAGGTGTAAAATTAAAGTAATTAATGGTTTGATATTTATTATGAAGTATCTATTTTTTCTCCTTTTTTTTTAGCACAAGTAATAAGTCGTCCAGGGTCGGCGTAGGGCCAATTGAATTCTTCATTATTTTTTTTCTGCCGTCTGCGCACGAATAAAGACTTGATATTTTGAGGGTACGTTTTTACACAATCTGGCTTCCGATTTCTGTTACTCCGTCTTTTTATTTCTGGGACAGCCTATATAATTTACACTGTGTTCATATGGAAGTTTAGCCTTGCGTTTCTAGTTTCTATATTTTTTTTTCTGCCTTCTGATAAACGGGTTATTCTCTTAATCGGGCAGTATTGTCGGAACGAGCAATGTGCGCCTATGGGAAGTTTCACTGTAATCATAAACTACTATAAACTTAAATTATTGAAAATCAGAAAACAAAGTACAGTCAAGTACATAGTAGGGACAAGCAATAAAACAGAAGAATATGGGATATTACTAGGGAGCGGAATCGAGCGAGCTAAACTACCACGGAGCCACAACCGTGAAAAGAAATAATGTAAACAACTGCGTGTTGTTTACATTATATCTGAATAGCACTAATTCATAGGGCGAACTGCAACATCTGTTTACGCTCGACAAGAGACCGAGAATCAGAGAAAAAAGGGCAATAAAATAAGGAATTTATGAGGTAAAATTCTTTATACACGGGCGTAGATAACGGCGTCAGGAGTGTTTAAAATTTATTATATTTACGTTATATTTCTAAGAGAAATAAAATTTTCATTTATACCTTACGTTAGTTTCCTTGTTTCATTGTTTTAACTGTTAATTACGTACTTCGTAATTTTTGTATAGTTCCTGCCGGTTCATTGAATCTACTTCTTCCATTTATATCGACGTAAGTGTTAATTGGATTTTGTTAAGATTAAGATTAAAATTTTTAGTTATCGTTTATTTAGATCTAGAACATTGTTTATGTTACTTTTTCAGATATGATATGGAAGAACGTCGAGAAATACATCGTGAAACAATGGCGAGTTGGATTGAGGGTCATACTGATTGTATGTCCATTGTCAGTGATTCCGATATTTATTGCAAAGTCTGTAAAATATCGTTACAGAATGCCAAAAAATCGAACGTACAACGTCACTTAGCATCGCTAAAACATACACAGAAATTGGACCCGTTGAAAGCTGACAATTTTAACGAAGAACTCTGAGAAGCTTTAATGGCGGCTAATATCCCATTAAAGAAACTTGGCAATCCCACTTTCAAAACATTTCTCCAAAAATATACTGGTCGACATGTTCCTGATGAATCCACCTTACGCAAATGTTATGTTTCTAAGTGCTTCACGAAAACAGTAGAATGCATTAGAAGACATCTTTCAAATCGGTACCTATGGATAAGTGCCGACGAAACAGTCGATACATTAGGACGCTGTGTGGTAAATATTGTAGCTGGTGTACTACATCCAACTATTTCATATAACGCATATGTAATAGCATCTAAAGTTATAAATACAGTTGATGCGGAAACAGTTGCTAAAACCATTGACGAGAATTTGCACAAAATGCTTCATTCGGACGACAGGTACAGGGAAAAAATACTTTTATTTGTTAGTGACAGTGCCGCATATATGTTAAAAACAGGCAGACTATTAAATGAAACATATCCTTATATGCTGCATATTACTTCTGTAGCACATGCTCTCCACAGAATCTGTGAATATATCAGAGACAACTATCCGGAAGTTGATAGACTTGTATCGGCTTTTAAAAACGTTTTCAGAAAATCACAATCGAGAGTGGCCCTTTACAGGATAAACTTCCATCTTTGTCACTGCCACCCGCGCCAGTAATAACTAGATGGGGAACATGGCTGGAAGCTACTAGTTTTTATGCAGAGAATTTCGATAGTTTACAAAATTTCGTTACATGTCTAAATGACGATGCTCGAAGTATTTCTGAGTGCAAGGAACTAACACAAATCCCAAATTTAAAAAATCAGCTGTTATTCCTTCAGGAATACTTTGGAAATTTGCCTAAACTAATCACATATTTTGAGAATCGAAATCTCAAATTAAAAGATGGATTAACCACATTAGATGCGGCTATTAATAATTTCAAAAGTATTCCAAGTGACTTCGGATGCGGCCTTCGGCAAAAGTTAGACGCAGTTTTTAATAGAAATCCAGATTTAATAACATTGTGGCAATTGTGTATGGGGACAATGACACAAAATCAAACTGCTAAATACGCTGAAATAAAAGAATATTTCCAGTACGCACCTATAACCTGTTGCGATGTAGAAAGGACGTTTTCTATCTACAAGGATGTACTTCATTCAAAAAGGACAAATCTTACAGAAGAGAACCTTGAGAAAGTATTGCTGGTGAATATTAATACTCCTTTACTCGACTTGAACAACAAAATCAACAAATAATAATGTATTTTGTATTTTATGAGTTGTTATTGAATTATATAAATAAAATTAAAACCTCTTTAAAAATACAACATTTCAATAGTGCGCCCATGAGCGATGAGTCATGGCTCGCTCGATTCCGCTCCCTAGATATTACACATACATACAAGACAAAAGAATTATTTTGAATAGGGAATTTTTACATTTTCTTCGAACAACTGCAGAAGAAATAAAATAAATTTTAAAAAAAGTTCTAAAATTTTCCTCCCATCGCACAACCAACCTAAATTGCAAATATTAATGACAATAATTACAAATAATTAAATGAAGTGATGGAAATCTCTTGGTGAAACATGTCGAAATATAAGCAGGTAATAACAAAAAAACACACTTGGTATTGTTTCACAAATAAATATAATTAAATACTCGATGTACATTTCGCCTTGCGGCATCATCAGGAGTTCTCGAGAAACTAAAGTAAAATTTAATATACTGTAGCTACCTACTTCTAACAAAAATGTAAATAAAAATGTACAAAAATAGAAAATTATGAAAAGGTCATGGCTTATCTGGAAAGACCGTTTTTACAAGGCTAGGGTTTATTAGCGGTGAATTTATGAGTTCTGCTTGTTCATTAAGAACATTGCCTGGTTGTAAAAGTAAACTTTCTTTTATAAAATAACCTTCTAGAACATTCATTTTTTTACTTTTATTTAAACTATACAGTACTTCTAAATTGTCTATTGAAAATTGATGTACCGTGTCTAAAACATGGTTAGCTACACTTGAATTTTCATAATTTAATTTAACGGCTCGCATATGTTCTGAGAATCTTAATTTGAAATTTCGCCCTGTTTGACTTATATAAAATTTACTACAATCACTACAATTAATTCTGTAAATTCCTGATTTGTTTAGTTTAGGATTCGCTGTTTTATTACTCGAATAATAAAACAGCGAATCCTAAACTAAACAAATCATAATTTATTATTCGAATAATAAAACAGCGAATCCTAAACTAAACAAATCATCATTTATTATTCGAATAATAAAACAGCGAATCCTAAACTAAACAAATCATCATTTATTATTCGAATAATAAAACAGCGAATCCTAAACTAAACAAATCAGGAATTTACAGAATTAATTGTAGTGATTGTAGTAAATTTTATATAAGTCAAACAGGGCGAAATTTCAAATTAAGTTTCTCAGAACATATGCGAGCCGTTAAATTAAATTATGAAAATTCAAGTGTAGCTAACCATGTTTTAGACACGGTACATCAATTTTCAATAGACAATTTAGAAGTACTGTATAGTTTAAATAAAAGTAAAAAATTAATGTTCTAGAAGGTTATTTTATAAAAGAAAGTTTACTTTTACAACCAGGCAATGTTCTTAATGAACAAACCGAACTCATAAATTCACCGCTAATAAACCCTAGCCTTGTAAAAACGGTCTTTCCAGATAAGCCATGACCTTTTCATAATTTTCTATTTTTGTACATTTTTATTTACATTTTTGTTAGAAGTAGGTAGCTACAGTATATTAAATTTTACTTTAGTTTCTCGAGAACTCCTGATGATGCCGCAAGGCGAAATGTACATCGAGTATTTAATTATATTTATTTGTGAAACAATACCAAGTGTGTTTTTTTGTTATTACTTGCTTATATGACAATAATTACTACATTATTGTCATTAATATTTGCAAAATGGTACAATAGAATCACATGCATTAACAGAATTTATGTCTCTCGCAGGTGATAAATACGTTCTGTATAGAAATACGTACAGGTATACATCTTAGACTAGACATTTTCTTTGTAGATCTTTATTAGAAAAAAGTTATACATAGCTGAACGAATTTTCGCTCTAACTTTCACAATATCGTTACGAGTGGTGCACGGTGGCATATTACTCGCAGGTGTACGGGGCCCCGTGGCAGCGGTTGGGGGGCAGTTAGACCGCGAGCAAGCGGGCGAATGGCTTCGGTCGGCCGCCATTCTCCACTTTTGTAGCCACATAAATAAGATTGATGTGCGGACGAAATGGAATAGAAGAAGAAGAAGTATATAGTGGAAGAGAAACGGTGGAGGAGGAAAAAAATACCGAAGCGGAAACCCACCGCGACGAAGTTAACAACGTTCCCAGCAAAGATCGACTTTTTGGCAAAAAATTCAATTATATCAATAAACTATACTTTTTATATTTTCATCATTTTCTTATTTAGAAATGTGTGTTTTGCGTGTCTAGCAAGTACAAAAGACATATTGTAATGGGAATTTCGGGATTAAATTTAAATATTTTGAAGAGTAAATTAACATAAAAAATATTATAATATTACTCTAAGTACATATAAATAATAATAATAATAATAATAATAATAGTATTTTATTGCCCAACAGATTACAATCCAATTACAGGACAATTTACAATTTATGCACTATACAAAAGGATATACAGCAAAAAAGAAAATAAGATAATAATAAAAAAGAGATAATAATGAAAGTAACAATAAAAGTAAAAGTAACAGTGCACCCAATCGCAGAGCAAGTCCTAACCCCATTGCACCGAACAGCATGCAAAATCCATACGGATAGCAAAACACGGTAAAGTGATATAAAAATAACTATCGACAATAATAACCTCACACTCTGGCATTTGTTGTTACAACCACAATTAATTATCAAAGCCAGACCCAAAGATCTAAGACACGTGAAATTAATATCACACATACCGGATATTTGGTTAAAATTTGTGCACATGGAGAAAATGGGTGATCCAAGTAACGCATTCGTCCTAGCCTGAGGGCAGTAGAATGCATCACCCCGCCGAGACACCAATCGCGGCACATGAAATGGAACCTGGGAGAGTAAGGATGGGCTATCAATCCCATTGTGTAACAACTTGTATAAGAACGAGATAGCATGAATGGCTCTTCAACATTCCAAAGACGCCACCCCAAAACGTGCCAGCAGCTCAGTGTGCTCACACCCACGAGGAGGATAGAAACCATCGACGCGAAGTGATAAAAATTTCCGAAATTTCCTTTGAACAGCCTCAAGAGAGAGCCTATGGGTTTCATAGACAGGATTCCAAATTAGTGAACCATATTCTAGTCTAGACCTAACCAATGCAAAATATAAGGATCTAAAAGCAGCTATATTAGAGAAGGAAGAACAATTCCTAATAATGAAGCCCAAGGCTCATCGCGCCGACGACGTCACGCCAGAGATATGCTCAACAAACGTCAACCTGGCATCAAATGTAACCCCAAGGTCGTTAACCGAGGCATTACGGGTAAGGATCCCACCCCCCAAAGCATAGGCAAAACTCACAGGCCGCAGCCTCCTCGTAAATGTGACAACCTTGCATTTCGAGATATTTAGATCCAATTTATTAAGTCGGCACCAACCGGCAACGTTGTCCAACTGTTCCTGCAAGAAGACACAATCATCGCCATCCTGAATACTATGAAATATTTTCATAGCAAATAGTACCTTGATCGAATTGACGCAGAGCACCAGATCATTAATAAAAATCAGGATCAGTAATGGACCCAGGTTTGAACCCTGTGGAACGCCCGATGTCGCAAGGAAGCAGTAGGAGGCGAATCCGTTGTACTGAACATACTGATACGTGTAGTGCAAATAAGAAGAAAATAAAGAGACCAGGGAGTCACAGAAACCAAAACGCCTCAACTTCCCCAACAACACCGAATGACTGATTCTATCGAACGCCTTACAAAAGTCCGTGTAGATAACGTCCACCTGCCCCTGGCCATCAATAGCGTGGAAGTGTACTGCATGAAGTACGCCAAATTAGTAATAGTAGATCGCTTCTCCATGAAACCATGCTGGTGTTCCGAAATAAAGTTCGAAACAGATGGGTAGATATACGAATAAACACATATCTCGAACACTTTAGCAAAATTCTGCAAAATAGATATTGGTCTGTAGTTATTAATCATGGCTGGGTCACCACGCTTCAAAACGAGACAAACTCGTGACAACTTCCAAGTATCAGGAAAAGTCGCTGTTTTTAAGACCAAATTGAACAAAACTGTCAGAGGTCGCGTAAATACCTCCACACAATATCTTATCAAGAAACTGGGAATTTGATCATGACCTGCAAATAAATAAAGGGCAAGAGAGAAAATCAACACTTATTTATAAAGAGAGATCAAATAAGATTAACCGTGCCCGCTTCACAGTTATGTTAAGACTGGGGTTCGCCCGTGTTAAATGTCCATAAGAAATATCGGTACCATTTTAACGAAAAGTTGTAAATCAAGAACAATGAAATTTTCACACAGTAAATGTTAAAACACACTCATCAGGTTGAGTTATTTTGAAAATCCTAGTGCCCTTATTTTTAAAAAAAAAAATTATAAAATTAGTAAATTTTGAAGAAACATAAGGAAATTAACTCAATTTATAAAAGGCACTATGCTGATGTATCCGAAAAAAAAATTAATTTTGATTTTTGGTTTCGCCTAAAATGGTACCGAAAAAATCCATTAGATGGGTGTTTTAATTAGAATCTAGGAACACTTTCTGTATTAATTTTTGTTGTATTACTATCGTTATTATAAGTATTTCTCTGTTTGTTTCTCTATTGATCAAGGGTTATAATAAAAACTGCAAAAAATCCATATGCAATCACAGCTTCATCTATGGACCCCCGTTAGGGTTAGGCATCGAAGACCGCACCGTTAATGTTATAATTGCTGCATATATCATGTTATGAATTGTATTTCGTCCGTGCGACATCTATAATTTTACGTATGAACTATTTTCGAAAATGTTTATTAAATTGATTTGTTTTAATAACTTAAGAAATACATTCAATAATTGAAAATATCTTTATTAAAAATAATTTAATACAAAGATCGATATTGGATATAACATTACTTATTTAGAAATATTATAACATGTTCAAAATGACATCCTTCATTTTGTAGACACACATTTATACGTTTTTTTAGAGAATTACAAACATTTTAAGTCATTTCTTCCGTTACAATGTTAACAGCATTTGTAATAGCCTCTTGTAGTTCTGGCAACACTTGTAGTGGAGTCCTAAAGACAGTGTTTTTTAAATACCCAAAAAAACAAATCCAATGGAGTCAAATCTGGTGATCTAGCAAGCCATCTATTTCTGCTAATCACTCGGATATTATTAAAATATCTTACAAGGAATTCAATTGTTGTATGTGCAGTGTGAGCAGTAGCACCATCCTGCTGAAAATAGCCAAATTCTCTTTCATTGTTGTCAAGCCGTCTAATAAATGGTTCTAAAATAAGTGTTCTATATCGTTCTGCATTTATTGTATCATGGAGGAAAATTGGACCTATTATTCTTCTTCGTGATATAGCACACCAAACACCTATTTTAATAGGATTCATGTCAGTTTCAACAGAAACATGTGGGTTCACGGACGACCAGTGTCGATAATTTTGGGAATTGACATACCTAGGTGGAACCAGGTCTCGTCTGAGAAAAATGTGATGCCCAACAAATTATCATCCGCAAGATTAGTATTAAACCATATACCAAATTGTATGCATTTCTCAAAGTCTGTTGGAAACAATTTCTTTATATGGATGTAAGTGTAGTTTTTTAGTAACTTTATGGCATGTTCCATAAAATAGTCCTATACAGGGTGAATCATTAATAGCCGCTTCTTCGATTGCTCTTTTATGTTTTAAATAAAAAAATAATTAGTGGAAGATCCATGGTTGCTTGTGGGGCATATTGTAAAAATACTTTAAGCTCTGACACACTTCCGGTGAAACCGGACATGCAGGGAAATTATTTTTTTAACGACTCACCCTATATATTTTCGGATTTTCTTGTACTGCTTTAAATTGTCTGTTAAACTGTTTTCTCTTTTTCAAAATTGAGCCAATAGTTTTTGAATTATTAATTTTTTTTTGAAAATATTTGACCAAAACACGTGTTCAGAAAAAAATCATTTTCATATTGTTTTTAAAAGTAAAAACATTATCTTTGGTCGTGCTTGTAGCCAAGAAAATTCTGCATCATTTGGTAAAGTTGCACTCGACAATACCTCAAAAAACTTTGTTTTTTCAAAGCCCACCTCCTGACATTTTCACATACCAAAAACTTATTTTTTTTTAAATGGAATACTCAGTATTTTATTGAGGCACAAAATATTCGTTCAACCAATGGAAGGCAGGAATGGCGCCCGACTTCTTTAGTCAACTGTCAAACAAAGCAAATGTTCAATCCAACTATCCCAAAAGTAATAATTTTACAGAATGAAGAGCATCGCATTAATTTTTTAATCCCGGCAATGTCCAGTTGCAGTATTTCATTTTTGACACTGTTGGTTAACATCGAAATAAAATAAAGGTTATGTTTTCTGACATATTTGAAGATGTCTTCAAAAAGTTTTAGGGTTAACACTAAATACTAGCCTTAAATGGAGGGACCATATAATATCGATAAGTGGAAAGCTATGTTCAGCAATCTATATCATAAGAAGAATAAAAAATGTCTCAACACACAATGCGGCAAAGCTATCGTACTATGCGGGGTACCATAGTGTTGCATCGTATGGTATTGTGCTTTGGGGAATGTCTCCTGAAATGGAAAGGGTGTTGTTGCTGCAAGAAACGAGCAGTGTGGACCTTGTGCGGACTAGGTTATAGAGACAGATGTCGTTCATATTTTAAGAGCGAGAAAATACTTACCGTCGTTAATGTGTACATTCTAGCTTGTATAAAGTATGTACACGCGCACAGGGCTCACTTCAAAACAAACTCACAGGTTCATCAATGTGACACCAGAAACATGAACTCACTAAGAACTATATAACAAACTCCCTGAACATCTGAAGAACCTTAGTGTGAAGCGCTTTTTTAAAGCAGCAAAGGACATTTTATTGGGCAACCCCTTCGTCCATACATTTTAATATTTGACTTTAGATGCGGAAGGTACATGAAATCGTATTGTAAATTTTACAGTGATGTTTGTGATTAACTCTTAATGTATGGATTTATATACCATTATTTTCACCGTTTGTAATTGTATTTGTATCTTTTTAAAAAAAATTATTAATGATTATCATATACATAACATTTTGTGTAATCTACATGTATACTTGAAGTGTCTGGTTGTTAAGGCAGATAAAATACTACTGCTACTACATTATCATTCCTATTATTTCAGATATATTTGAGGTAAGAGTCTGTATTATTCTATTGCCTCTTAAACTAAGCTCCGTCGGTAGAAATTATAATCGAGTATGAAAAATTAATAATAATCTCAGGATTCAATTCTTTTGCAAAGGTTACTTTAATATTTATTTCAAAATAATATTTTTGAAAAACACAAGATTATGTATGTTGAACTACATAAATTAAATAATGATGGAAAAATCTGTAAATCACATAACAATAAATTCAATTTCAAAATTAAATTCTCTGTCTTAATGAAAATTATTAAACAATAATAGAATATTATTTATTTATCTTATAAAGATATTACTTCGATGTTTGATATTAATTATTATGAAAGAATTTTCTTTTAAATGTTTATAATTGTACTTAACGGTGTTTCTATTTCTGTCTAGGAACTGGTCCTCTTCATAAAATACGTCTATTCTGGTTTACAGGTACAGTTTCTTAAGATCCGGATAATACAGCATATAAGGTCCAAGTTAAATTCATCCAATAGGTTTTTCTCGTATTTGTATACACGTTATGGGCTTCTGCTATTTCGGTTTCTTATATGGATTTTTCAGTTTATAAATCCAATTCCATTTATTTTTATAAGCAACATCAAGGTAATTTCGGTTCACTAATCATTTTGGTCCAAGATATGAGTTCCACAAGTTTACGACTTATCAAACATGTAGATGATGATAATTAACTTATAAAATCAGTTATTTATTACTTTTATACCAACTTTTCTATATAAATTATTCTTTATTCCAAAAATCTCGTTTCATTACATAATTCTTTTACTTTCATGTCAAAATTCACAAACCATCTATTTGTTTATGAGTAACCAGGATATTTTTACTTAGCTTCCATATACGTATTTGATTTTTCATGATAATGACATTTTCTTGTATAGTAATTTAAGTTGCCTATCTTATGTCTTGACAATATTACTAATATTGTGACTTTTTAAAATCTTTCAATAAGAATGAGATTACAATAAATTCAGTTCATATCTAACATTTTATACATTTCATTACTATTCTAATAAAATTCTTCTATTTTATATACGAATGAACTTTTATTTGTATAGCAAAAATTAATTTTTGTGAGCAGTTAATTTTGATTTTATAGGTACTTATAAATATTGAAAATTTAAATCACTATAGTATTTATTGAATTGTCTTTTATCCTTTTCTCTGGCCAATATTTGTTTCATCTATCCCGTAGATTTCAACTCCTCCTAAATAAAATCTCCCCGTAATGTATATGTAATTATTACTACCGGAATTAAAGCAGTAATTTATAAACAAAAGACTAGTCAAAACAATTATTAAAAAAAAGTACAAGAAACAATTTCGGGGTTCTCATTTATTTTGCACTTCAAACCTGACAAGACGTACGGCTCTCTCTTGCGGAAATTTATTTATTATAAAACCCGGAAAATATTTCATTTATCAGTAGATCCTAAACGGAGCAGGCAATGATAAAACGCTTTCGGGTAGATGTCGAGGGGTCAGCAAAGGATGATTTGTAGCCCGCAGAGCGCACCACTGCCGCGCAGAGAAATGGACTGTCCACTTCCAGCTTCTTTCCCTCCGCGCGCCCAGCCGGGGTCCCTCCTGGAATATTGACGAGTGTTCTCGTCGTTGTGCTGCTACTGCTGGTCGCTGTTCCTGCTGCTACTCCTGCTACTGCTGCTATATACTGCCGGTCGTTACTACCACTACATATCTATAGATATATTGTATGTGTATGTATGGTGGATTTATGTTTGAGTGTGTGTGGCCCCCCGTTTTTGAACTTCGTCGTCCCCCCTGTACGTGTGTGTGTGTGGAAATGTTGTCGAAGGGGGGAACGTCCATCTCTTGGAATTTATATGATGTTCGTTTCGCGCCGAGTATTGGTCGACGCCGGCATCCAATAACCGGCGCCATTTCGTGTCAAACTGAAAGAAACCGCACCGATAAAACATGACATTCCGAAATGGACAGACAGAATCTATAACTATCACCCTCTCTTTCCATCGCGTCGGAATTCCTTCATCATCTCTCTTTTGCTTTTTCTCCTCCTTGCCTCTAACATTTATTTCGTCCCTTTCATTCTTCGGGCAATATATATATACAACGTACACACCATGCATCTATATGTGTGTAGCATACGTATATGTATATGGATTTATATATAGTAATAGAAATACACCGCAGATGAAACTTAGCCACCAAGGCAGAGTGAACTGGTGAAAAGAATTGGCTGATTTATATCTATAATCAAGCAGATGCAATATTTAACGGTTAGAGCGCTATTGAAAGAGAATCTAATTTTAAAGCTTGTTTAATGTTATAATCTTAACGAAGGAAATTTTGGTCAAAATCACATATATATTTCTTTATTTTTTAATTCACTTGATTCTACATATTTTATACATACAAAAAATATCTTTTTTCATACAAATTCTTTAATGCGATTTTAAGGTTATGTGATATGGAAAATCACAAATGTCTTCTGCAAAAATTGAACTCTATGGATTAAGAGAATTGCCGTTAAAAGGTCGACACATACCTTAACGAGGTAATGTAATTAAGTGATGGATTGGAAAAGAGATAATTCATCACTATTAAAAATCATCGGTGGTGATCCCCAAGGATCTATTTTGAAAGCTCTATTATTCCTAATCAACAAAAATGATAAATTTGAAATGTGTATCTGATGACACATCCACCTTGGTTTTAGTAAAACAAAAATAAGACTAGTAACAATCCAATCACACGTAACACCAGGCGAAGCCAAAACATAGGTTGCTTCTACGCGCCCCAAAATATATCCCCCAAAATTAATAGTGAACAGAAAAATCAACTAATTTTCTCAACAGATTATTCGGCGACTAAACTAGCTCGATTTCTTAAATATATGAACTATTTATTATATACTTATGTAATCTATTGTTTATATATTAAACTGTGTGGTAGGATGAAAGTGTCAGATAACAGAAAGATAACAAAAAGGTGGTCAGAAAAATACAAACTTAGATAAAAAAGAAAAAGAAGTTATGGAAAAAAAATTGTCTAACAGAGATGACTTGACATATGATGAATACAAAAAAAACAAAAAAAAAGCTGAAGAAAACATATGAAGAAGCAAAGAAATTAAAGTGAATCAGAAATGAAGAAATAAGTTAATGAAACAATAGAAAATAATCAGTTGTTTAGTCACTTAGTACGTATGCCTAGAAATAGAATAATTAAAAAAAGTGTAGGGAAAAGGGTGTTTGTGGAAAGAGGTCATAAAGATTAAGTAAATAAGTGAGTTAAATTCTTACCTGAAGTAGTTTTTTTGCTACGTACACCTGTGCAATAGTTGATTTCGTTCCTACGAACAGGTGGCGTCAGTAATACAGTCTGACCTTAATAAGTTTTACATTTCCATCTACAATTTATAGGGAATCTGTCCTACACATCATGATTTAATACCACTACAAACTGATATCGACAGAACTAGTTCAGAAAAATAAATGCAGCTAATTAATTAATATTTAAGGTATATACTCTACACTAAATATTCAACATGTGATCATATCGTATAAGTAATATAAATACTTTTATGGCTTTATAATACCTATTAAAATTAAAGTGTTCAATTAATTGTAATTATACAATCGCAATATATGCGATACGAATATATTTCAAGGATACTCTCCACCACTTTAAAACATACATCTACATAACTAATAGGCGTCAATTTTTAAATATGTACCAGAAAGAATTCAATTCATAAATACACTGAAACATATAGGGTAGTTATAAAATAAGGGATATACTTTAACTTATTATAACTTTTTAACAAATTAAGTTAATATCAAAAACTAAACGAAATTTAATTGTTTAAATAATGGGATTTTGTATGCCCAAACCCAGTTACCGCAAATGTTCAATATGTCCTCCATTTTGATCTTGTAAAATCAGCAACCGTTCCTCTAAATTGTACACTGCATTTCTTAACATTTCTGGTTGAATTGCACCAATTTGCTCCGTAATATTGTCTTTTAATTCTTGTAGCGTTGTTGGTCTTCTTCTAAACACTAAATTTTTTAAATGACCCCACAGCCAGTAGTCCGCTGGGTTAAGATCAGGTGATCTTGGTTTTCAATGAATTTGCAAAATGTCTGCTTAAAACGCGATCTTGAAAAACGTTAGTTAAAAATTCTTTAGCTGGTCGGAAAATGTGCGGAGGTGTTCCATCCTGCATAAAAATCATGTTTTCAATTCTGTGGTGCTCGTCTTGCAGCTGTGGAATAACGTAATCTCTTAACATTTGCAAGTATCGTTCACCGTTAACAGTTACAGATACGGCTTCTCCATTCTGTAGCTCTTAGAAGAAATACGGACCAATGATAAAATCAGCTGTAAAACCGCACCAAACGGTGACTTTCTTGTCATGAAGACCTTCTTGAACAATTACTTGTGGATCTTCTGCAGACCAGATTCTACAGTTTTGAGTATTGACTCCACCATTCAGAGAAAAATGTGCCTCATCTGTCCATAAAATACGGGATAACCATTCGGGTTCAATTTCCATCTGAGCCAATAATCGCAAAGAAAAATCGTACCTACTAGCCAAATCTGCCTCCTTTAATTCAAACAGCATTTTGAGTTTATATGGATACATTTTTAGAATTTTGCGTAAAATTTTCCAGACCGTGGTGTACGGCATTTGCAATCGCTTGGATATCGCATTTGCACTGCTGATTGCTAGTGGATTACCTCTGGCTATGTCCTGATTTTCGTGAAGAACCTCTGCAACTTGGACATCACTAATGCTTCGTCTTCCTGATCTCGGAATGTCAATTACCGAACCTGTTCTTTCAAATTTTTGTATCAACTTGCGGTACGCTTTCATACGACAGGGCCCCGCTCTCAAACCCATTCTCGTGCGAAACCTTCGTAATCCAGCTGTGTAATTTCTGCCGCATTCATAATAACACTGAACTAAACCAATTCTTGTTCGTAGGTCCATGCTATTACAGTTTGAGTCGTTAAAACTTTACGTTTACTTGAGTTTTAATTTGAAAATAAACTCCAAATTGAATGATTTACTTTTAACACTTGTGTCAACAACTGTCATGACAACGCTTTTGTTTTCCATAGATACAACAAATCCCATTCCTTAGGCAACTAGATTTCGTTTACTTTTTGTTGTTAGCTTGATTTGTTAAAAAGTTATAATAAGTTAAAGTATATCCCTTACTTTATGATAACCCCATATAAAAGAAAACGATTTTCTCAACATATGTATTCTCAGCTTTGCTGAACGAAAGTTGTTGCTAATGCAATTCTAAGTATTTTTATACTTTTAATAAATCTGTATAGAATGCATAATTTGCTATACGTGTATTAGCAAAAAAAATGCTTTTCGATGAAAGTAAAGGTGTTATTTCTACTTAAAATTCTGTTTTTTTGTTTTTAGTCACCATTTCTATATTGTTTATATATGTCTAGATTGCATAACGTGGATAATATTCGATCAGAATAGAAAACCGCTGTCAGAAGAGAATCTCGAAGAAATTTGTTTCCAAATACTGTTATTTAGAAGTTTCTCTAAACTTCTTCTAAAATTTAATCCTTTCACTGAAGTAAACTAACTTCCGGTCCACCAATTTTACTGAAAATCAGACTTAAGACCCTTAAGGGGGCTTACGCAGAGGTGCTGACTAACTGCCGTGAGGTAGGACATAAGGGTGTGGCGCCATATGCGCTAATGTAAATTCCGCCGATGTAAGGTATTTGTTAAAATAAAACAAACAGCAGCAATTTTTGTTTTTCTTATTATGTTTTTGCATTAAATTGAATACAAAGGACTAATTAGGGCTTCGTTGGGAGTACTTTCTTATAATTCAAATTATTTACTCCCACATTTCACTCTCGAAGTTGACAAAATTTACAACATCATAACACAGCTTCAGAAACTTTATTTTAAAAACCAATTCCAGTCGAGCATGCATTGAGCCTTTGTTTATTTGTGTTTTAAATTTCGTTTTGATATTTCGTAAATAAAAGCCGTACTATTGTTTTAACGAAATCTTGTGAAGTTCAGAATTTACATTAGCGCATATGCCGCCACCCCCTTACGTCCTACCTCACGGCAGTTAGTCGGCATCTCTGCGTAAGCCCCCTTAAGAAAACGATTATAGTTTTAAATGCAAAATTGTGTTCATAGTTATAGCCGTTTGATCGCTATCGTGTGCATAGGGAACAAGAGAGAGAGAGAGAGAAAGAGAGAGAGAGAGAGAGAGGGACACTTTCTCATACAGCAATACTTTCTTAAACAACGTATAAAAGACTAACAAAAAATGAGTTATACACTCCACCCCATAGAACATATTTTACAAATGAAATAAGTTAGCTCAATATACAAATAGTCTGTAACAATAAACTCGATTAATATTATTATACAGGGTTAGTTTGAAATAACGTCATTAAAAAATGGGGGTGAAAGAAAGATATGAGTAGTGCCCGTACAAAAAAAATCGCGGTCCAATGTGCACGCAGTGACGAGAAATTGATTTTTCTTTCCTCGAGTCCGATCCTGTCGCAGTTAATATAGAAACATAATAATTTCAATGTAGAGAATTTTAAGTTTCAAAATAATATACTTCTATTTAACGAAAAATAAACATGGTAATGCACCGAGGTTGTCGACCTATTCCACGTAAAGGCCTATTCACAAAAAAAAAACATCGCCAGAGAAAATCTTTTCAATTGAGGTATTTACGTAAATGCGTATAGGATAAACAAAGTAATTGACCGACTTTAACTACATTTTGGCCCTTAAAATTTAGACAGTTTTGATGAGTTATAAGTACATTTATTTTTTGATTTCCAGTTAGACATTTATACGTATTCTTCTTTTTAATTATAAAGTTCTTAGGTTCCACAAAATGTTTGCATGTATACATATAAATTAGATTTTGGTGCCACTGAATATATGAAATTTTTAGTCAACAGAACAGGTATTAATACTATATACGCATGTAATTCAGACAACCCCGAGCTCAACTACTCATTAATGAATATTAACGAAGGGCGCGTTACTACCATTCGAGACTTCCACTCTCTCTCATAACAATTTAATAAACGTTAATAACATCAGCGCGTTATAAAGTAAATTAATTCCGTAGGGGCACTCCACTTCTCTCTCGTCGCAGCTTGTAATTTCTGAAGAGCGAAGCAAGATG
This sequence comes from Amphimallon solstitiale, assembly GCA_963170755.1. Lineage (NCBI taxonomy): Eukaryota > Metazoa > Arthropoda > Insecta > Coleoptera > Scarabaeidae > Amphimallon > Amphimallon solstitiale. The sequence continues at coordinate 136,029,468 of OY720679.1, forward strand.
GCATCAGCAGAGAGTGGTAGTGTCGCCGTGACAGAAGCGTCTTGGAGGAATGTCATTTATGCAGGTAAACATTAAGATGAAAACGAAATCTTAATAATTGTGACGCAAACATTATATGCCAGAGCAAGACGGAGACAATCTTAATGAATATTTCGTCTTTATGTTCGGAGGAGGAGAGATCGAGGTACGTACTTGTCTTTCTCGTTTTACTTCAGTAGTGTATGCCATTCAGTTTTTGCGATCTGCAAGGTTTATATTTGTTTAAGAGGAATTATTTTAATAAGAGTAATATCAAAAAAATATGACAAACGCTATTGCCCAATATTCAATAAGTTGATAATTTAATTAGGGTAAATTATAAGTACTGTTTTTATGGTAAGGTTAACAAAAGAAAATTTGTCGGATTTAATTCGCAAAAAGTGAGAGGCCATAACATATTGCTGTGGTATCTACTTTTAAAGTAAATATAAATATGTTTGATTTATTTATAACAGCATAAATATTAAATTTATATGTGAATTCGAACAGCGATTTACGTCTTGCACCATGTATTCGTTTTATTTTTAAAAGATTATTTGTGAAAAATTGAACACGTTGTAAGCACTATTTTACCAAAGCAAACATTCGCACGTAGTACTTTCGTAATCTACTATGTTGCTACTTAAATATTTTGAAATCAGTTCACACTAATTGCTAGCAGCAAACATTTTCACGTAGTACCTCTATCCACTTAGTGTTTACCCAACAAAATATCATCGTATATTCGTGTTCAGCTATTTAAATTATTGTCATCTGATAACACAATATTTAATAATGCTAAACAATCCATTTGAGGCAAACATTCGCACGTAGTACCTCTATGGTATATCCAACACCATTAAATATATTTCCAATTAGTAATGAATAAACCAAATATTAAAAACAAAGTGAACATTCATTTCATGAAATAAATTAAGATAATTTTTCTGTTATAACTCATAAGGATTTTCCATAACTCACTCCGTTTGATCATACAGTCCATCAAATTCCTTTTTATGAACATCTTCCATTCTGTTTAACAAAAAAATATTAATCAAAAGAAATTTTTAAAAATGCAAATTAAATACTTAAATTCTATTCTTGAATAAAAATTTTCAATCTATAAAGGAACAGGTAGTGCGTATTTGCCCTACTGTATACATTATTTTGAATCGATATGCCGCCGGAGCTTTGCTTTCAAATTCGTGTATTCGCGATCAAAATCTCAGTCGAAAATCTTCCTGTCCAATATTGTTTTTCGTTTATATATCATTAGACAAAAGACGATCGTTACATTCGCGCCCTCTGTCTTGAATTTTAAGTTGGCCATACTGCCACACACATGGTTAAATTTCTTTCTTGCCCATTTTAAGTTGTCGCTTTTACTCATTCACAGCTATACAACAATGTCCGCAATCCAAATTCTTCCTTACTTAAGTTTACAAATGTATTACATCTTATTCTAGATAAGTGTGTTATTCCTTTTCTTCTTTACTGTAAACATCTATTATATCTGTATATGAAGTCATTACTCTTGTAATTGTTCGTCAAGTATTTTCTTTCACCATTTTCTAATCGTATTCTAATTTCTTGTTTATTAGTTCGTCTATTTGGGAACAACGGAAAGACGTCGCACAACCTCTATCTTCCTCCCCAAACTCGGACTAGGAAGAATCGTCGCTGCTTGCTTTTCTTTATCCTCAAACCAGTTCTTCATCTGATGTGAAATTGTTATTTCTAATATGCTACAAATAAAGTATTGCCGTCTTATTTTCTTTTTTGCAGGTGTTTATTCATACATGATCGTTATTGATGCCTCCAAAACATAAAGGCTATAAATATAGGAACTAAAGAACACATTCCGACCTTTAATTATTATATACTACTAAATATTTTATTTACGATTTAAATTCTCATAAGATAAATATCGTAGTTATATCCTTTTTTACTAACTGTACGTATTTGTAACCTTTTTATTTTTTTATTCTTAAATAATGGTCCATATCTTACTTTTCTTAAGCTCAAGCTGTATCGTACTGGAAAATATGTACTTAGATTATCTCTGAAGAAAATCAATCTTAGTTTCAGATAAAATATTTCTCTATTTTTTGTAATTGATGCGTCCACGTTTATTAAAAATACATCATATCCGAGTGTTCTCATGAAGAAGCAATAAATCATTGTAAAAACTGCAGTAACATAATATCATAATATGACATATTATTTTCATTATAGCAAATAAAACCATTGCAGGATAGATTCAATAAAATAAGTATATGGTTATGTTAAAAGAACATAATAATCTAACGAATTTTCACTAGAAATCATATAAACACTGTAGCACTTCATGTCTAACAGCATTACTTTAACATGTTTGCCGAAATTCTTCGTAGAGTCTTTTAAATTTTGTTCCTCAGTACTTTATAAGTTAGATTTAGTAGATATACTCTTAGACCATGAAAAATTTGAAGACAATGCAGGATATAAACACCGACTAAGTAAGTATTTTTCTAATATAAAATAGTAGGCTACTAAAGCTACCTTACTTAAGGTTTTAAATACTTTCTTTTAAACACAAAATCTATAAAAGTCACTCTTTAGTTTAAGCTCATTTGGAAAATAGTTAAAGTCTCATGGTAGATCGAGAGACCATTAGTGTGTATATTAAACACACAAAAAATAAGACGAATAATAACAATAATTCTCTTAATTGCAGATTATAGATAGAGAGTGTCCTCAGAGCTAAATAAAATTATCTGTGTTTTAAAATAATTGATAGTTAGGTGATTAGACTGTAGTATTGCTCTAGATGTGCTAGATATCTGGAGCCACTGTCGACAACTGCCTCACGTGTATCACCAACAATCACCACGGAAACGTCGTCAACGTAGTTCGTTGTAAAAGTTTTATTTTGTATCAAAGTTTTGCATCAACAGTATAAACATCATTGAAGTATATGACAAAGAGCAAAGGTTCCAAAATTCTACCCTGGCGTACACAAGTGCTGATAAATAGGAAACCTAGACAAAAATATGAAGCATAAGTTAGAAGAATTAGTCCCAAAGAAATGGAAAGCGAGTAATGAACTAAGAATATTGTAAACTGACTGGAAGAAGTGGGGATATTAAATGAAAACTCCATTTTTAGCGTCGACATAATAAAGCAAAGCATTTCAAGAAAAAAAGAAGAAAAAGAAGAAGAAGAAGAAGAAGTTTTAGCTTGTTAGACATAAGCCAAACTTAGATTGCTTTAAAGAGTATTTCAGCTTTCACATACAGCAGAGTCCATATCTTGCCTTAAACAAAAGTAGAATATGTATGAAAATGCTTCGTCAGATGTTGGGACAAAATCTTCGAAGGTTTAGGGAACTGAAGATGCCCAGAATGCGCAAGGCATGTTCAAAAGCAAAAACCAACAAATAAATCCAGAAAGTTGAGGTTTTGGTTTTAGTAGATTGAGGGGAAAAATTGATATTAACATTTTTGTACAAAGATTTAGGAATGAGTTAGATTTAATCACGTTGGTACCGGCAACATGTTTGCGAACAAGACTTGGCCTTGGATAATGTTACGGGTTTTTCCACAGAATTCATCAGGAAAGATAATCGCACGGTGTTTTTGGAATTTGGAATAAATCTGAATGGTTGAACACATAAAAAAGCTCGGCAGTAACAGGAACAGTCTATAATCAGACAATCTAAAACCTCCGTAGGGCGAAAAACCGTTACAAGTGCGATCAAAAGTTGCAGAGTTCATAAAGCTCGCAAAGTCCTTGAATTAATCGACAACATAAACCAAACTTAGAGTGCTTTTAGAAGTATTGCAGCTTTCACATCCAATTTTGCATTAAATCATAATAGGGGTACCATCAGATGATACATATTTTGACATTCAACAGTTAAAATACGAATACCAAAGTACCTAAAATGCTTTGCAGTACACATTACTCGCCATTCAAGCCATTGTACCCGTCATGCTTCCATTGCAGCACCTCTTTTCTATTAGATAGTTATTATGCCTCATCTTTCCCAGAAGTGTGACATGATCTGCCTTATAAAAAATATTGTTCAGGTTTAGTAAATTTGTTTTGTCATATTTTTATCATAATTTTTGGCCCTTGCCTGTTAGTTTTCTCGCCTTGCTATTTTTTTATTAATAACAAAAGGAAAGATAAAAATAACAATTTTTAGCAATCTTTATTTTTCTTTTTATTTAAGATAAATCTCTTTTTTGCTATTTTTATCTTTTTTTTTCTCTGAAATATTTGATTTTGACTTTCTTATTTACACTAATACCCATGATTACCTTATTTATATCTTATACCTAAGAAATTTTAATTAATACCAATACAATAACATCGAGTTTCTTTGCATTCATTTTCTGCCCATCAAGAAAATCAACGAACACCAATACTTATCGTGAAAAAGCTAACTATCTCTGTAAAGAAACTACGTAAATATTGAATTTGAACATTCGCCCAGAGACAACGTTCATTAAAATTACATAAAAGAGAATCACAATTCTTTATTTTCATGTTCTTTTTTTATTTTCATTATTTTGTGTACGACAGTGGAAATTTTGTTCCCGTTTGGGAAACGGACTATCTCATTAAAATTGCACCTCCGCTCATAAAATATGCAGTCTTCTTGTAAATGGAGTCGGGGAACACCGTGGAAACTTTTGAGAACGATATCATACAGCCACTGCCTTCTATGTTTTATAACTGGCGAACTTTTACAATCCCTGTCGTCAACATTTAATGAGGCGGTCTGGGGTTGTGTGTGTTCGGTCCGCTCTCGCCACTGGGGCCGCAAAGGGGCATGTAAGGAGAAATCTCCTATGCCATTACCTTATTTAATATTAAAATCGACATTCACTTTTGATGGAAATTGTAGAAAGAATGACGCACAATTTCAGATATTCGTTCCGATATTAATATAGTAAGGTCAACTCGACCAAACCCTCAAGTGGGGTAAATGCGTGGTGTTTTCTTCTTATATTTACATCTATCAATCTGTGAAACTGATAATAAACTAAGCATGTTTACCTACGTACAACTATCCACAGGCACAGATTATTGCACTGCACGGCAAAGTTAATCGAGTGTTTTGATAGATCTTTTCCAGAGGAAATGGTTCCTTCAAATTTCAATAGGAATATGAACACTAACTGGTATACAAACGAACCTAGCGTATTGAAGCGCTGTCTGGGTGCACTTTATGTTATTTATGCAGTAACTAAATTGCCTGATGTGAATTTAGAATACGACAATGCAAGAAGAAGTTACAAAGAACAAGTTGTAAAAAGTAAATTTGCATGGAATGCAATATTATAAAGAGGGAGACTGGTGGAATGGTAGTGAACCCCCAAGAGAACGTGTTGGTAGCAAATTAACAGAACACGTACTTTAGTAGTGTGGGTGACAATGTGACCACCGCAATACCGAGTCCTGTTAACAGTCCTTCCAGGCTATTGAAGAATCATGCCAATGTGACGACCAATTCAATGCTTATGATGCCAGCATCAACGGATGAGGTTGTTAGGGCGGTTCGAAGACTGAAAAATCGACAAAAGATATCTATGGTCTCGATACGAAAGTTCTGGCATCCATCCTTCATATAATAGCAGAACCGATTATGAATGGTTTCAATAATTGTCTTTTCTACGGTGTCTTCCCAAAAGAATTAAAACATGCTAAAGTAGTACCAATACAAAAAGCTAGAAGTATCGATGACCCCCAGAACCATAGGGCTATATCAATATTACCAGCGGTGTCAAAGATATTCGAGAGAAGCATGTTTGCGAATGAGCAACGTTGATATAGACGTGGGAGATCCACAACTGCTCTCTTATTAGATCTCCTGGATCAAGTGGCGCGAGCTATGGACGCGAAGCAGAATATGAAGTTGCTTTGCACAGATCTGTCTAAAGCTTTTGACACGGTCGACCATTCGATTCTGATACAAAAGTTGGAGTGCTGAGGATAAGAAGCTCAGTCTTGAAGTTCATAAAGAGCTACTTAGAGGATAGACAACAGTGAGCTTATTGGGGGAACTATAGGTCTGGCACAGCGGAGGTAAAGCTTGGTGTTTCACAGGGGTCGATACTGGGTCCAGTTCTATTTATCATATACATTAACGACCTCCCTGTTAATGTAAATTGTGGCAACTTTTCCTGTATGCGAATGATGCCTCCTTTTTACTCAATCTGGATGATATTGATGGGGAGGATGAGACTGGCAGAGTGGCGAAGAAGGCTCAAGAATGGTTCTGGTCTAATGGTCTGAAAAGGAAACAAGGTAAACAACAGCCCCTTGTGTTCTCCACTGGTGCTGCTGTAAATGTATGTCTCAAATATTTCGGTGTGTATTTATCGGGTAATCTTTCGTCGAAAGAACATATGAATTTCTTACAACACCAACTAGCAACATCTATTTTTGCCGTCCACGGATTAAACAAATTGCAGGCGCAGAGGCCTCAAAAGTAGCATATTATGGCTGTTTTCACAGTAGAGCAACATATGGCATAATCCTGTGGAGTGGTTGTGGGGTAGCACGAAGAATTCCCCTGCAACAAAAACAGACTATTCGAGCCTGGCATCACAAAATGCACCAGTTACAGAGACTCTTTCAAGAATTTAAAAATACTTACTTACCTTGCCAACGATTTACATCCTCGCCTGCCCCAGACAAATCCACAAATCATACAAATGCAAAACCCACAGTGATGTTCACAACTACAACACAAGGGAGCCGAAATAATATATCGTATGCGTATCATCGCCTGACGAGAAAACAGGTGACGGCGATCATCAGGCTCTGATTTTGTTCAACAAAATGCCCGATACTTTGAGACGCCTTGATTCAAAGCGATTTATAGATACAAAATAAAAGGGATGCTACTTGAAAATGCAGTAAATGATACAACAGTTCACGGACTTGAATTTGGGAAGATTTTGCTAGAGTTTGAGTTTTTGGTTGTTGTTACTTTCACACATATTGCTGTGGTATTTTTCTGCATAAATAAATAAATAAATAAATAAATAAATCAAACAAATAAAATGCCAACAAAAATAAAATACCAGCACATTTATTTTAAATAAATATAGGTTCACATATTTGATATAAATTATAATTTAATATTTCATCAGATATAAATATAGAACAATCCATTAATTTATATAAATACATATTATTTAAATTATTGCATGACAATAAATATTCAAACTGATGAACATGCAATAGAATACACATCAATGCAATGTGGGTTGCACACCCGTCAAGAGAAAAACAAAAATGAGAGCATTGAAATTAAAAGTGTTGATCCCAATTTTAAATAAATTAGAGCACAAAAATTGTGTTAAATATCATACAAAACATGATGTTCAAATACTGACCTCAGTCTAAAAAAAAAAAAAAAGGATATGTAATGATTTAAACATTATTATTAGTAATTAATAGAAAGTAGGTCATTCGGTAATACATTCTTTAGCAGCAATAATAATCAATGAATAGAAGCCTGCATTTAACATATTGCGATAATAATAAACACTACGGCAAAAACAAAGGTCTTTATACGTAAATAAATATATTCCACTTATTTCCCAATCACTATATAAAGATCAATTGTATTTTCTTCCGTATGGGACATGTAAATGCATACAAAGGTATATGATTTATTTGTTTTCTATACACCAACACATCCAGAATGTAAATATTGTGGCCTGGTTCACTATTAAAAATAAAACATTATGTTGGGTATGCGATTTTTCACTGATATCTCCAGAATAAAAGATATTATTGAATGTACATTTAAATATGCGATTAGTACATAATTTCCTTCATATAAAAATGCTTCAAGAGATTCCAAGCTAAAAACAAATAAAACATTAGTCAATATATAATATAGCAGCTCAAAAATACCTACCAATCGATAAAATCAATCGATGTTCATTAGATATGCAAATACAGGATATGTAAACAACAACAACGGTAACATGGCGGAAGAAAGATCACGTGATCACATGATCTCGATAGTTACCATAACAAACACGGAGGGCGCAGTAGAAGAAAATTTAAATTGAACAAAAATAATTTTGAAACAAAATAAAGCGTTTGTCAATTGTTGAAGGGTATATAAACGCGTGCATTTGCAGAAAATAAGGAGTCCATCCGAAGATCTTCAATACTCAAGAAGAAAAAGAAAAAGTTGATCAACAGTCCCTTAAACTTAAACCAGTGCTTCAAGTGTTGTAAAATAAAATAAAATAAAATCTAAAAAGGCATAAACGCTTTTAAGATTTAGACGTCGTGAAATAAAACGTGTGATACGTTTTTCAAACGATAAGTGCGCGCTAAATACAGTAAAGCGCGGGATATTATTATTCGACTCTATAAAGCCCGCCATAATAAATTTCAAAGGAATGGAAGGCAAGAATTATCAAGAAGAATTCGAAATAATATACAGTCAAGAAAAGTAAGTACAAGCACTATGTAATAAAACTTTATCTTGCAATCTTATAATAAATAAATAAAGGAATCTTCATGTGTGTTATAAAAAAATTACTGGATAATAACAGTTTTAATTTTACTATTTAAACATTTAATAAATCCTTCTTTGAGTAAGTCTTAGTTTGACGTGAAAATCTCAAGTTAAGGCGATTCAACGGAGTATCAATAATTTTCACCTGGATAACAACAATTTTAAGAATATTATTTAAACATTTAATAAATCCTTCTTTGAGTATGCCTTGGGTTGACGTGAAAATCTCAAGTTAAGGCGATTCAACGGAGTATCAGTAATTTTACCTGGATAGCAACAATTTTAAGAATATTATCTGAATATTTAATAAATCCTTCTTTGAGTAAGCCTTAGGTTGACGTGAGAATCTCAGGTCGAGATGATCCAATGGGGATACGTCGGTAAAAGGTAAAGAAAGTGAATTTAGTAATTTCCTTGATTTGTAAGCATACATGAAGAAGTAATTCAGTAGATTTTTTACAATTTTCTTAAGGAACAAAGGATTTGCAAGGTGCTTGTACTATTGATGAAAAGAGAACACATCTAAATAAAAATAAAGTATTGTATTGTATAATAATAAAAAAATATTTTCCATGTTTTTGTAAATCTATACTGTAAATAAATATAAGTTGTGCTGACACTCACTATTTACTTATTTACACCCATCCCAAAGGAGAACATTAGGAAAGCAAACATCACAATCACAGCTAGAACTCACAATAAGGAAAAGCTGTGACATTTTCCTTTTTCATAAAACAAAGAAATCTACCTTTTAGACCCTGAGATTGTTAAAGAATATTAATTTATTAATTTGACTATTGGTTATCAACCATAGTACAGCAGGTCACAGCAATATGTAAAGAAGTCTATATTTTGATATAGTTTTACTTTGTCTATATTTTATGACTATTTCACACATGTACATATTCTGTACTTTTTTAAAAATAAATTAAAAAAATCAAAATCAATAGATGACGCTGTTTGACGTCATCTAAATTCAAATCAGATATCTGTTAAATACTCTTACAAAATAAATAGGTGATACTAGTATGTAATGCTTTATTTTATCTGTTCTCATTACAGTTATTTATATGTGCAACTAAGTTAGAATACAAATTCTTATGTAGCTTTGATAAAGGTATTTAACTTATTTCCCTTTTGATTTCAACTTTCTTCTTGTTTTTGTTTTATTCTAGGTAGAAACTTATTTTTCTTCACGTACCCATTATAGCATTTCAGTGTAAGTGCAAACCCAACTGTACTTCCATCTTTTTAAAGGTCTCGTTCCTGCTCCTTACACAATTCAGAAATGTTGGCGCAAAATATTTTTTTTATTTAGGCAATGATGTGTCAGACTCTGATTGGAATTCTGAAGATCTTGTTCCATTGTCTCTACTTAATCAAAAACGTAAATCAGTCAGTGATGAGTATAGTGAAATTACCGATATTAACAATATGCTGCAGAACGTTACCACTGAGAATAACCAACTGCCGGAATCAGAGATCTGTGAATCAATAGATGGCGTTGAAGGGCATTTACCGTTGCATAGTGATGAGAGCGACCCGAAAGAGGAAGGATTGATCCATAAGTGAAACATAATAATTCAATTCATTGTTTCAGTACATGCATACAGTGGGCTGAATTTTTTAATTCTTAGTTTTATAAATTGTGATTTTTGTCTTATATTCTCCTTACTTTTTATGTACGACATAACGTATTTTAGTTTGTATTTAGAATTATTGGTATTCGTTTTTCGTAACATTTTCTATATGACAGTTTGTATTTGAGTTTATAAATCACTACAATATATATTCTGGGTATTATTTTTTAACTTTTGAGAAAGGGTCCGATAATCCGGATGTTTCACTACTTCGGACTAACTCTTTGGGTACAAGTGTTTGATTTGGTTGATATTTTCAGATGATTGGTTTTACTTTTGTTAATTTTTAAGTTATTGCTGCCAAACCATTCTTGCGCTTCTTTATTTCCTCCCATACTTTATCCATGGTCTTTGCTGAAGTCAGTATCGAGGTATCGTCTGCAAATTGATTAACCCTTCCCGCCCCGATGTTGCTCGAAAGGTCATTTACATAAATTATAAACAACACTGGTCCTAGTACTAACCCCTGCGGAACTTCTGTGCTTATTGTTCGTACTTCCCATACAACTCCATTCCATTTAATTGAACCGGAAAATGTCTTATATTTATATTTTCTCCTCTCCCAGGTACATAAAATTTAAGCTACCTCACAAACAATGAATGATATTTAGTAATATTTATTGGAAGAACAATAACCCATAAAAAGTACTCATTTTAATTCTTCCGCGGAAGTTATGGCGTCAGCGAAATATTTCAAACAACTGGTGAACGTTATAAGCGATACTTTATCGTCGAAACGTGGATTAGAGTACGTAGAAACGACGAAGAACTAATTAATGCAGTTTTAATACTCAAATAATGGCGATGAAGTTAAACATTCATCAGAGATACAACTTAATGGATTACTGGATAGATATTCGCGCGGCCCAGCCAACAACGCTACTTATCATTTAATTACAATTCCGGGAGTTATTAATTCGTTTGCGAAAGAGAAGATGATGGAGAGGGAAGGCGGATATATTCGATGTGAGGGCGGCCGCGCTAGGAAATGGGGAAACGGTTAAATCGAAGGCGCCGAAAGTACAGATGTGAAATCCTGTGTTATAACACGCTTGGATTATCGTAATAATTACTGTTAGAATTTAATATCGTTTTTACCCAATGAATTTTATAATCCAATCACGTTTTTGATTGTCGCATTTTCCCCAAATAATGTAATCATGAAACAAGGCAAAGGGGAAAATTTCTTTTTGTATTATTAATAATAATAGATAATGAAATAACAGCCTGATGTGGGATTCTAACTGATTCCCGTAACGATTACGTTTCCGTAAGCTGCGATAGCAACTAATGATCAACAAATTGACAGTTCACGATTTACGCACATAACCTTTATGTTTAATATACAGGCTGTATCACTTTACATGAGGAGAGGATACCTAAATATTTTTTTTTATTAATAACGCAACCAGTATAAAAATTACGGACAAAAAATCCAACTGACGTTTGATTTGCGATGAAAATTTAATTCCGCTTATAAACCGTCAAGACGATCAATAGGCAATGACACTTGCTGGCAACGTCATAATTCAGTGATATAATAGTGTCGGTCGTACAATACGACATGTTATGTCATCTCATAAATGTTGTAAACTAACAGGACTGAAAACACCACACAATTGCCATATTTACTTATGCCAAAAATGACATTTAATTTAACAATTACGTCTCGCAACAGATTTTTTGAATTTTATAGGAAAAAACGTCAACTTTCCTTTGATGCAATGGCAGTTTGTGAAGAAGTTTAAATTGATCTCAAGGTGCGTCAAAAATTTAGAAAATCGAACATTATATATATATATTACACTATAATGTCGTTATGCCTCTACGTTGGGTACCAAAATACACTATAATTGACTTCGTTGTGTATCAAAATATACTAAATTCTTACCCTTATGTAGAGATAGTGTTTATGTTTGCATTAACTTTACGTAATTTGATATAATTAAATTTATATAATGTACAATTTAAATTTTTATTGACTATTCTTAACTTTGTACAATGTTTATTTTAACTCACTGTAACTAAAATTTCCCAGTGGTCTATTTATGGCTATGTTCACTCCAATTATATTACAAGTGGTGGGAACAACGTATTTTAAACATTCACAAAACTATGAAGTTTGGTTATGTTATTTTCTTCCGGCATTTATTTACTTAAAAAAATTGTTTAAGTATTATTATTATAACAAACTATAATAGCATATTCTTACAAAAACCATAACAAATAACTATATCTTGTACTAACAATATGCTTTATAAACCTTTATTCTGTTTTATTTTTATTATTGAGATCTCAATATAACTAAATGTTTTTAAGTACTTATCTTGCGTTGTTTCTAGTCTTTAAGGCGTGTGTCTTGTATCCTCTTCGTCCTAATTCCTTCGTTTTGAAGAGAAGAACCGTCTCAGGATGTAAAAAGTCCCAATTCTTCGGATAATACCTTCCACAACACGTTCAGATTCTTCGAAATGTGGGTAAGATTCTTTATATTATTTTAATTTCAACACTAAAGTTAATTTTCACTGTTGTAGGGATGAGTGCACATAAATTACGTCGAATGACTTTCAAAATCGTATAAATTTCAGCACCAATATGATTTATTTATCGAGGAAAATATATTTACTAATTTTACACGCACCAAGGTATTAAATTTTTACTATTTTCACAATTATTTCACTTAAAATTCAGGCGCGTCCTTTTAGGCGTCCTTTCTGTGCAAAAACTTAATTTCTCATCCCTTTGTTTTTTTTAAATTTCAATGCTGTCTTTATTTTCGAAATATAACTTGTATATTGAATTGTCTACATTTAAGGCGCATAATATACATAATTTTATTATGATATTTAAAATGTTATTATAAATTTCTTTCTCTTGATTCTTGAGAAATTAATTATTTTAGAATTTATTACATACTTTTTTGACAATTTACCCTTATTTCTGAATAATGCTATTAACTTGTATATGAAGTTGCATATTCTTAAGTTACTCTAAATTGGCAATTTCAACTTCTGATATTACATTAGGCTTATGTGTTACTTTAACATATACATATCATGATAATATATATATATATATATATATATATATATATATATATATAATGTAAGGCTTAATTATTGGGGAATCCAGCATAAAAACAAAATTCAATTTAGTTCTTTATTTTTTTCTTCCAATATTTCGCACATTGTGTGTGTGCTTCCTCAGGGATTAACTTAAAGAAATTGAATATTCTAGTCAGTAATTATAAAAAATGTATAAAAAGTCTATTATATAAATAAAGATAAAAAACTGTTTTGAACACTTACAAATGTGAACTATGATGTGGACAAAAATTACTTAAATACATCTACACTAATATCGACAGAATATATAAAATATGTGTTTTTTCTTGGGTTAATTGGGTATAATAATGTACACAGTTAAAAATATACGTTCATTTACTTTAACGTTTCGATGTCAACAACATCTTTCTCAAAAAGTCATACATAATTAAAACTACGAATAAAATAACAAATATAAGTATAAAGAATGGCACAGAGGTGTACGTCTCCCGGTTCCTGATCATACAGTATAGAGTCTTTGTATATGAAATTAACAATATAATAACGTTTACGTGTTACAAAGTTAATAATACTCTCATTTCACCGTAAAATACAGTTGGGTTAATTGCCAAATGGGAGGATATACTAAACAAAAATCAAAAACAGCAAATAAGAAATAAAGACACAAAAAACAATAAACATGATGTCGACAGTTGTTGAGGAGCCCGCAAATAATATTATTATTTTAAAATAGCTATATGTTGATGCACAACTGTAAAATATAATTCAATTGCCATATTAAAACGAAATTGAAAAGGGTTAAAAAGCCTAATATAAAATTGCGTGTAATGTCTCGCTGTGTTCTGTTAGTTAATGTTGTCATATGTGAAAGTGATGGAATTTGCGAGGTAAGTTTTTGTCACCTCTGTGCCATTCTTTATACTTATATTTGTTATTTTATTCGTAGTTTTAATTATGTATGACTTTTTGAGAAAGATGTTGTTGACATCGAAACGTTAAAGTAAATGAACGTATATTTTTAACTGTGTACATTATTATACCCAATTAACCCAAGAAAAAACACATATTTTATTTAAAAAGAAGGGGTAAAGAAAAAAAAACACAAATTGTAACTGTACTATATATATATATATATATAATGCATCATGGCAATGCCCGCGTTTTATAGGAAATTGTAAAAAAGCTGTAAACAGGTGCAAAAGAGGCGGATTCAAGCTCAAAGAGATTGTAGAATTCAATTAGTAATCATTACTAAACACCGAACTGAAAGTCAGCAAAAAAAAGTGTTTTAAAAAGGCTCTTAAAAAGGCATTTTAGTCCGGTCTTTAGTCATTATGCAATCATCTTCCATCGGACTTGAAGAGGTTGGACGTGGATGCCTTCACTAGGTTGGTGAAAGCATTTTAATAACAAATGAGTGATACTTTGTAGACAATTTTTTGCCGCAATATACGTGTTCTGTGCATACATATATTTATATAATGCTCATTTGTTTTTATTAGTTTTCGTGTTTTCCTTTTTATATTTATATCTAAAGATTATTGATATAAATAAATGTTTTATTATTGTTATTATTTCATATTAAATTCATATTAGATCTTTTTGCTTATTTTGCCCTTCTGAGTATATCCTCGAAATAACTACCTTTCCTTCTAAAACAGCCTATATAACAACCAACTAACTTATTTCGAGATACGGGTAATTGTAAAGAAAAAGGACTTAATACAAAGTATCCTCAGACCAGATCTCACTGTAAATTTAATGTTATCTCTGTGTTTGCATATAACTAGTAGCAGATAACCATATACGTAAACACGTATATATATTATCTCATTTCTTTTATCCGATAAAAAGTGACGATAGCGGTAAAACAGAAGAGGCCGTATAGTTATCGAATAAGGTTTTCTGCTGTCGCAATCAGAGAATCAAATGAACGGACGAGGACTGACGAACGCTGCTGGCGCGTTTTGAAATAGAGAGGAAAGAACGTTCATCAATCTTAATGAAGAATCGATCTGTCCGTACAAGGACGATTTGTTACACACTCATAAACACTGCATGCGTTCGGAATCGTAATTGTTCGACTTATCTTTGACATAGATGATCGCTGGGACTCTCCCACCACGTACGTATGCATGTTCACCTCTAAATACCTATAAGGCGTCGAATAAATAATCATCCAAGAATATATTGCATATCAATAATAATAATATAATGTACATAAAAAACACTTCTTTTTTGTTTAGAGAATTCGATGTTCTAAAATTCGAAGCACTCTTTGTATTCAATCGTATTTGTTAATATGTCCTGATAAATCTCAATATTTTCAATATTTTTGAACTGAAAACTTCTATGGGCGCGTTGATGCATTGATTGTTGAGCACCGAACGAGACTGAGCCGTCACGCTCGGAATGAAACGCTAGTTCGGGTAAAGTCGGCTCGACGCTCGGCTTTGTATTATAATACTAACTAGCGGTATTTAATTTAAGACCAGCGCGGGTACTCGTATGAGAATTATAATATTTGTATATATACATGCGTACGTATGAATTTTTGAAGTGAAAACTTGATCAAACCGAGCGAAATGTACTAGAATAATGTATACACAATAATAATAAATATAATATTTCTTAAATGTAATATAGAACGAAAATGGAAAATGGAAAATGTAAATGTAAATGAATATAGAACGAAAAAAAAAAGTTGTATTTCGTATTATTAACCTCGCCTTGATGAAATTTTCACTTCTGCCGTGTGGTCTAAAGCACACCCAATTTTTTTCCTAATTCATTAAAGGGGTATTGGGTTGTAGCTCTTTGCCGTTATGACATTTAGGTTATGTAAACACTTCTGCTACATTCAAGAGACTTAAAGGAACTGTCATGGAATATCTATTTGCTGTATCTTAATGATATGATTGTAGATGAAAGGACCTTCAAAGATCAGCTAATGAATTTACAGCAAAAAACTAAATAATTTTGATCATGTAATATCTGCAAAAAAAAAATGGCAGTCAATGGAGAAAAGGGGGAATCTGTAAAAAAATTGCCTCTATATTTAAGAGCAAATTTGAAGTGACCAGTCCTTGCGATTAACAACAGAAAATTGACAATTATTGGAATCGCAAAACTCAAACGTAAAATAGGCGACATGTTTTTTCAGATAGAAAAATTTCATACTGTAAATATTATTGTTAGATAAACATGAATATGTTATTCATAATTCTTATAAAGTTAATCTAAATTTTATATGTATATGTTATATATATTCGTTTTTAAAAAATAAAATGACAATTTTGGCCCCTCACGTTCGGCGCCAAAATTGGAATCGCAAAAGTCAAACGTAGAATAGGCAACATGTTTTTCAGATAGAAAAATTTCATACTGTAAATATTATTGTTAGATAAACATGAATATGTTATTCATAATTCTTATAAAGTTAATCTGAATTTTTTATGTATATGTAAGCTATTCGTTTTTAAAAATTAAACGGCAATTTTGACCCCTCACGTTGGACGCCAAAATTATTAACACGATGCCCTCCTACTGTCAGTACGATACTCGCACCTTCTGAGGTGCAAACAAGCATTAAAGACCCCTTACGAATTAACTTCAACGAGCTCTGTTGCTAAGTCCACTAACAATTCTCCAAAAAAAAGTGTTGAAAACGGCTAACGCAAAATACTTAATTAGCCAAGTGTCATCTATAAGAGTCGACAAATCTAATTTGATACTTCCTTAACACCGATTACGAGAATACCTTTCAATTTGTACATCCTTTTTAGCATACTTTGATAACTCCCTTCAACTGAATATGATACTTTCTTCACATAAATACACCAATTAAATTCTTTCCCTCAATACGGTAAGTTTCACCGATTAGTTTTGGCGGTGTAACCAATACTTTATACCGTCATAATTCAGTTGTGAATGCATGTGTTAACACAAGTTACATTTTGCGACTCAAGACATTCATTTCCAATATTAATAGCTAATGATTTATTATCCTAGAATGTATACCAAAACTCACCACTAATTTATTGGTCATACACCAACACCTAAACTGTTCTCTGATAATATTTACCCGATTCGGCAATTAAAACTCATCACATAACGCGACTGTCACTGCTGCATGATCTGCATACAATAATATTTTTATCAACATACCCCGTTATATCATTTATAAATAAAGAGGAAATAAATGGACCTAGTACCGAAACCTGTGGCACGCCACACTTTAATTTGTGTACTTCAGATACTTCACCGTCTGTCTTCATCCTTACCCTTCTATCCCTCATATATGATTCCATTCACTTAAGACTATGTCCCTTTATTCCCATCGAAAACAGCATACCTAAAACAAAATCAATGTTGAAACGATCAAATACCTTTCACATATCGAAAAAAATTATAGCAACATAATTACCCTCATATAGTTCGATAACCGTGCCGATGCGGTGTCACAAATTCCTTTAAAAATCTAAGCAACTTTTGCCTTAGCTACACCGTACTAATGATGACAAATGAGAATGAAACACATAGGGTTGCGTAAAAATGGAATTTTCCGTAAATTTTTCACTTAATTATTATGAATCTACGATATTTTTTTTCAAATAATTTTTGCGCACTGAGAAAAATTTTTCATTTCACAAGATTCTAAATTAATAGTGTTATTTAAATAGCAACACTAAAGCAACTGCTTTCTACTAATAATAATGTAAACGTATAAGTCGAAAATGAGTACATTTATAAATGAGCTCCATAAAACTTCTGTCTGTGAATGTTTCTTTAAATATATGACGCACACTGTATATTCATTAAGGTATTCATATTTCAACATTAGCGCAAATAATACTTTTTATAATTATTATTACTGCGAATGTCGAATTCCGTTCATACTACAAGCACTTTGATGTTCATTAGCAAATTAACGCAAAAATAATACGGCAATAAATAGCGAAATAAATAGAAACCAGCTGGTGTGGTTGAACAAGGAATAGAGCCGCTACAGACATGTGCATATATACAGCTCACACTTTTTAAAATAAAGCTTGAGAAGGTAAAGAATGAAAATAAGTGATCCTTTGCATAGTATACTTATATATACAGTACTTATTGGTTATTTTTAATCAGCTCAAGCCAAAAACTTCTTTAAAGGGTTCTATTTGCAACACATGTATACAACATTACTACGTGCATAAATCCATGTGAATTCTGTGTTCTTACTGGAATTTCTCAGCTTTGAAGGA
Organism: Amphimallon solstitiale; assembly: GCA_963170755.1. Classification (NCBI taxonomy): domain Eukaryota; kingdom Metazoa; phylum Arthropoda; class Insecta; order Coleoptera; family Scarabaeidae; genus Amphimallon; species Amphimallon solstitiale. The sequence continues at coordinate 136,047,979 of OY720679.1, forward strand.
ATAAATTAAGATATACAACGTACAGACGTGTTTATTCTTTACTGCGGGTATAGTTTATAATCGCGCCACATTCATATTTAACCGAATATTAACTGTTGCCCTGTTTAAAGCGAATTCCTATGAAGTGTAAGAAGTTAATGACTGAATTATGGCTAGTAAATTTTGAAATTAAATTTGTTTGATGTTAGTTTTAATTTATCGTTGTACTTTGCGATTTTTGTTCGTGTTATTCTTTTTTTCTAGAATTTCATTCTCGTAAAATGGTAAAGAGCGATTATTCATTCGCAAAATTGTTATTTTTTATACAGGTTGTTCGCAAAGTCTGAAATTAGTTATTCATATATTTAATGATTAATTGTTAAATTGAATTTTACCTGTTTTATTGTTAATGTACAGCTGGTTTTTTTATCTTCTTTAATATACAGAGCTTTCCGTAACTTGGTGAATGACTACAGTTACAGTTTTTTAAATGGCAAACTTAGTTTACTAGGTATTACATTTTTATATTCCTCGTGTAATTCTTTGTCAAAAAGTGGTAAGATAGTATAGCCCTAAAATTGAGAGTTGTCGACTTATTACAATTTTTCTGAAAAATTCAATGTTTTTGTAAAATTATATTTCTCGTAAACGACGTATTAGATAGATACTATTTTTGGTAGTTTTATTCATAATAAAAGGTTCTAATATACCTAAGCTTATTTAAATTTTTTTCAATTAATAATTGCATGTGCAGAAAACTTGATTAAAGTTACATGACACATTTTGTCTAAAAGTACATTTTTTCAAATAGAACTCTTCATTTTTGAATTGCTTACTAAATTTTATGTTATGTGAAAAATATTGTTTACTAGCTAAAAATTTTGAATTGTTTATAAAATTGCATAACAAAAATATGTAACATATCATTCATCATTGATATATTTTATATAAAATACACTCTATACCAGCAATATATTTCACAAAATATGTACAATTTGGTACAATAAACAAATTTTAGAACCAGCAAATGAATAACTTGATTATAGTAGGCAAAAAACACAAATTGTTACGTGAATGGATGTGAAATTAGTGGAACAGGAACTATAAAATAACAATAAATATGAACATTAAAATAGGTAAAAATTATTTCAACAAGTCTTCAAATAAATATTCTTATTTACTTCTAAATATTTTTGAACACGCTTCCAACATAATAAATCGACAGTAATAGTTGGGCACCTATATTTCAAAATATATGTCAAATATCGCATAGCTTCTTTTGTGTTTATAGGTATACTGTGTATTTGCATTTTTACGTAGCCCTTTAAGAAAATCTAATGTTGTGATGTCCGAAGACCTAGGAGGCTAGCCACTTACATTTCATTTATAATATTTCCTGCAGGCCCATCGTCCGATCAACAAGACTGCCTCCTCATACATTTATGCTCCACCTATGCTGCTGATCTATTAATTAGTGAAGTATTGGAATAGTTGACAGAAGAAATTTATATTATTATTCTATGGAATAACAATTCCTATTTTTGCGCCTACTATAATCAAGTTATTAGTTTGTTTCGTTCTAAAATGTGATTACCGTACCAAATTCTACATATTTTATGAAATATATTGCTGACTATATTTTAAATAAAATATATGCAACAATTTTCAAATAAATATAGGTAGGAACAGACATGATACACTTACTAAGATTATACAGGGTGTCCAGAAACTCTCCTGACAAACGAAGACCGGAGATTCCTCAGATAATTTTAAGACATTTTAACCCAATTCACCCTAGTCCGAAAATGCTTCCTAAGGTCATAGGCGTCCGTTTTGGGTAGGTAAACGGTTATTTTAAGGCATAACTTTTTTGTCTTTAACTTTTAAGCATTTGTGATACTAGATTATTAAATTTTCAGGTATTCTAGTACTAAAAGGTACTCTTACTTTAAGTCGGTAGGATACACCGTTTTCTAGAAAAATCGATTTGAAAATTTTTCGTTTTTTCGTCATTAAAATTCAATTTATTATTTTTTGCACTAGTTCGGTCTGAACTGCCAATAGAAATAAAACCTACGTTTTTAATTGTCAAATTGTTGTCAGTTCGCGAAGTTGAAATGACGAAAGATGAAATGACGAAAAAACGAAAAATTTTCAAATCGATTTTTCTAGAAAACGGTGTATCCTACCGACTTAAAGTAAGAGTACCTTTTAGTACTAGAATACCTGAAAATTTAATAATCTAGTGTCATAAATGTTTAAAAGTTAAAGACAAAAAAGTTATGCGTTAAAATAACCGTTTACCTACCCAAAACGGACGCCTATGACCGGTACTAGAAATTCGCAATTGATGGAATCGATGCATCTCTGGAAGATAAATAAGCATACCAGTTTTTGTTTTTCTAAATAGAAGCGTTCGGGAGATATTAAAAAAAAACTAATTACAAGGCGCCATCTTCAAAGAGCTCTAGCTCCCTTAGGAAGCATTTTCGGACTAGGGTAAATTGGGTTAAATTGTCTTAAAATTATCTGAGGAACCTCCGGTCTTCGTTTGTCAGGAGAGTTTCTGGACACCCTGTATAAGTAAAAGAAGCAGTAATGATATATTATACTTTTGTAATGTAATTTATAAACAAATCAAGCTATTATAGTAAACACTTTTTTGACATTCTTCCAATACATACAAAAATCATATTTCTAACCTCATTTTTAGAAAAATTTATTATAAAATCATGCTTGTCAACTGAGAAATAACTTTTTAAATGTCCTCCTTTCGATTGTTAATTTCGCAGCAAATATCATGGCTCACTATACCGTCTTAAAATAAAAAACATAAAGATGGCAAAATAATATTAGAAAATAACAATAGCTCAGTAATGGCCACTTGTAAAGTAATGTGATTATTTCTTGTGGAAATACCTGAAGGCTAAGGTATACAGTGTGCACGCGGTCTACCTGCGGATGAATATACTAGACAAGCTGGTCGACTATAAGTGGGAGAATAAGGGAGTAGCCTCTGTTACTAACATTAGAGCTACGTTAAAGTCGACACCGCAGAAATCGTTACTGCGTTAGTCCGTCAAAACTGCTACTGTTACTGTTAATAACAAATTCTTTAACCAAGACTCAAGTCATTTACTGTACTGCTTTAGAGAAGACGGAAATAATATTAATCAATAAAGAATCACTACCTGGATGATTATAAAAATTTCGACGGACATTTGTTAACATATCCGGGGTAACATGATTCGAAAATTCAATAATTTTGACGCGTAATTGTTCTAAATTAGATGGACGAAACGCGATTTAAAAATGTGTTTGCTAGGCGCTAGACATCGACCCGACCGTTAACAAAATTCAAATGAAATGCGCAAGTACATCTGCTATATCCTAAACGCGAGGCAGTCAGCTTCACTACACTCTACCAATAGAACAGTTTGTATATTGCTTTCTCGTACTAACTCATACAAACTCTCGGTGTCGTCGTTTTAATTGAGTATTACTCTAAAGAAATACGCCTTACATGTTTATTGGTGCAAAATTTAGGAAGCAATTCAAAAATGAAGAGATATATAAGCTGTTCCACAATGAAAATTAGAATAATAACGAAAATTTCTTATGACAACTATTCCATTAATATGGAAAGTAGCTTCACCCGTAAATAACACATTATCAAAATGAATTGCTTAGACATTAATTTTAGTTATTATCCAATGCCAGAACACTATTGTAGCTTTAAAATGATATAAAATTACTTTACATGTACTGACGTGAGGATTTTCTGTTGTCGTCATAAGAGTTCGTAATTGATTTTCATTATTCGTCACATATTTAGGTTTCCGTGTTTTTCAATAAGCAATCCTAAAAATGTCCACTACTCTTCGAAAGGCATTTGTCCTGAGAGTCTTCTTCCAGGGAACTCTGCTGGTAAACTCTCTGAGGTAACAAATAATTTCTGTGACATTCCTTCATTACCAAAATACCGTATTAATAAAATTGGCAAAATTATATCAAAAAATGATAACAGCTCAGCAATGGTCACTTTTAAAGTAATAACGTCTTATATGTTTGTGGTGTAAAATTTAGCAAGCAATTCATAAATGAAGCGATATACAGGCTATACCATTTCAACAAATTGACTTTTATATAAAAATATATTATGCAATTTTAATCCAGTTTTCTGCGCATGCAATTAGTAGTTGAAAAAAATTAAACGTGCTTGCATTAGATACTTTTATTATGAACAATATTACCCAAAATTGTGGCCATCTGATACGTCGGTTCCGAGATATATAATTTTTTAAAAACATTGATTTTTTTAGAAAAATGGTAATAAATCAAAAAATGTTTTTCAATACGCATTCTAAACGCATAAATCTTAAAACTAAGAATTGTTTTTCTATTTTAAATAAATTAAATTGTATTATAAAAACTTTGAACATCTGGCCATTTACAGGGTGAGTCAACTACGCGGGTAAGGCCGATTGTGCCTTTACCAGTAAAGATATTTCGAAGCGGTTTTTTTTTGTGGTAGCTGTTCATTAGGGGCACATTTTAAAAATATTTTGTATTATACAGAGGGTTCCATAACTTGATGGCTAACCATAGTTATAGTTTTTTAAATGGAACACTCTATATATTATTGCATTTTTGAATTCCCCGTATAATTTTTAGTCAAAAAGTTATAAGATAGTATAGGCCTAAAGTGTAAAGTTTTTGACTTATGCCCATTTTTCTGAAATATTCAATGTTTGTATAAAATTATATTTCTCGAAAACGACGTATTAGATGGACAAATTTGTTTGCAATATTGTTTACAATAAGAGGTCCTAATAGAAGCATGTTTTATTTTTTTACAGTTACTAACTGTATGTGCAGGAAACTGGATTAAAATTAGATGACACGTTTTCGTATAAAAGTCAATTTTTTTAAATGAAACACCCTGTATATCAGTTCATTTTTGAATTGCTTATTAAATTTCGTGTCAGAAACATGTAAGACGTTAATACAGTAAAAGTGACTATTACAGAGTTATTGTCGTTTTTTGATATGCTTTTGTTAGTTTTTGCAAAAAAGTCAATTTTTTCAAACGGAACACCCTGTATATTGTTTCATTTTTGAATTCTTATTAAATTTCACATCAAAAACATCTCAGACGTTAATACTTTAAAAGTGACAATTACTGAGCTATTGTCTCTTTTTAATATAATTTTGTCAGTTTTGTGGTTTAATTAATATAGTATAGTACTGACAAAATTATATCAAAAAGAGACAATAGCTCAGTAATAGTCACTTTTATAGTATTAACGCCTGACATGTTTTTGATGTGAAATTTAATAAGAAATTCAAAAATGAAATAATATACAGGGTGTTCCATTTGAAAAAATTGACTTTTTTGCAAAAACTAACAAAAGCATATCAAAAAACGACAATAACTCTGTAATAGTCACTTTTAAAGTATTAACGTGTTACATGTTTCTGACATGAAATTTAATAGAAAATTCAAAAATGAACTGATATACAGGGTGTTTCATTTAAAAAAATTGAATTTTATACTATAACGTGTCATCTAATTTTAATTCAGTTTCCTGCACATGCAGTTACTAACTGTAAAAAAATAAAACATGCTTCTATTAGGACCTCTTATTGTAAACAATACTGCAAAAAATTTTCTCCATCTAATACGTCGCTTTCGAGAAATATAATTTTATACAAACATTGAATTTTTCAGAAAAATGGGAATAAGTCAGAAACTTTAGATTTTAGGCCTATGCTATCTTATAGCTTTTTGACTAAAAATTATACGGGGAATTCAAAAATGCAATAATATATAGGGTGTTCCATTTAAAAAACTATAACTATGGTTAGCCACGAAGTTATGGAACACTCTGTATAATACAAAATATTTTTAAAATGTGCCCCTAATGAACAGCTACTACAAGAAAAAAACCGCTTCGAAATATCTTTACTCGTAAAGGCACAATCAACCTTACCCCCGTAGTTGACTCACCCTGTATATTGGCGACTTACTTAAAGTATATTAATTAAAATGTAATGATATTAAATACAACAATGAAAACCGTATGTTTCAAATATGTTAATAAATTAATTATTTTTTAGAAATACACTTTTAAGAATTAAATAATAGTTATGTATTTAACAATTACGTAATGCGGACACTGAAAATAAACGTTTGAGAGTTTAACTTCATTTATCCTCCGCTAACTGCACGGAGATGAAGTAACAATGGCGTAGAATATTTTACATTAGCTATTTTACGAATTTTGTATTAGTTGTTTGTGCATCAAGAAGCCACTTTAAGTAATTACTATAATATAGTAGGTATTACTATATTAACTGTCATTTATTGTACCGCATATTTTGCATAGTTAATTCTGTTATAAACATTCCTCTCGTTGTATGAACGCTTGCAAAAACTGTGATATACAAAAGCGAGCGCTCGTATACATGTCATGTATATATTTTATACATATAAAAGCCAGTGGTCAGTTTTCATTTCGCCTTTTCCACCCTAGCTCCGTCTTTGTTCTCGTGCGTTGTTTTCCCCCAAAAGTTATTGCTTAATCTCTCGGCTTACGGGGCTAATAAAAGGCATGTACTGGACATGAAATATGCTTCATTAGAAATGGTCCCCTCGGAATACGGCGACTACAATGCACATTCATTATACTCGCGAATTCTGCTGTTGCTACTCCGATGTCCACTACGATTTACAGGCCTACATTCTGCTCGCAATTATGTTCATTTTGAAAAGACCCATTGTCGATACGTCAACTTTATCAACACGATATATGTATGTATGTATATAGTAGATATATAAACACGTATTGCAGATACGATATACAAACATACTGTCTGTCTTAATTTCAAATTTATGACTAATATCGATTCAGAGTATCTAACGTTTAATCAGTGCCATTATTTTTCGGTTATAGCTCAAAATCCATGACAATATTTCAACCGCGGCTCGTGATAATTGTACGTGGAGGGCTCTTAGTTTTAACATAAATAACAGGTGTAATTAATTGCAAATATAAATTAAAAAATAAACGATCAAATAAGACTCACTTACATTGGCTTGATATTTAAATCCAATGGGAATGATGTATTTTGTCAGTGTTAATACTCGATATACCTACTCGAGGTTGGGGGGCTCTTGCCCATGACCCATATACCAGAGCCGCCGCTGCAATATTTATTCAACAAGAAGACCCTTTTGCAGTTCATATTTTTGTACATATACTAATTGTGCTTATTTATAAAAACGGCTGTCCTAATAATATAAATAACTACACACCGATAAGCTTACTGACGGGTTTTTCTAAATTGTTTGAAAAAGCTAATTTAACTTTTTTGTGAAACATAAGTTAATAAGTAAATCTCAACATAGTAAAATTATTGAAACCGCGCTGTTTGATTTCGCACATTGTATCTTGGCTGCTCTCGAAAATAAAGGAATACCGTGGGATGTACTTCTCGATCTACTAAAAGCTTTTGGTAGTATTAAATATCAATGCTTACTTCAAAAGCTGGAACTTCACAGAATTATAGGTATTGCTCTTGCTTGGGTTACTCTCACTAACGATAGAAGAACAGTGCATTGTAAGAGTGAAACTATAAACCAAGGAGTACCACAAGGCAGTATCCTAGGACCTCTGCTATTCTCAATTTATTTTTATGACATCTACTCTCTATAAGTTGTGTGTACAGTACATGCATTTTGGTAATAAATTATGCAGACTATAGAACTCTTTTTCTGGTAGCTAATACTTTCCATCACCTGGAATCTATAGCCCGTTCGACCATGAAAGAAATCGAAGAGCTTTTTACAAAAAATCTATACTGAATGCATAATTTGGGGGACATGCAAAAGCTTGTTTTCTGTGTTTTCTTCTCCAGGCCTGGTCACGTTGCTACGCAGTCTTATCTTAAGACTTATTGTGCTGAGCCTAATATGGTTGGTGATATCCATTCCAGTAATTTTCCTTTACTGAGTATTCCTTGAGCATCACTGGATCTATGTTAGGTTACCCAAGAAGGTGTTGCCTCTTATAATCTAGTTCCTCACAGTTTACTAGGATATTCCTGTCTGTTTCTGGTTCCTTATTGCAGAGTTTTCAGTTAAGGTATCCCTCATACAGACCCATCATATTCAGAAACTTTTATGTAGTAGTTCTTCACCTCTTTTGTTACATGGTTTGCCAATAAATTCCTTGTCATGATTTTACCTGGGAATTATTGCCCAGTAGTAAAGGTATCACTTAAGGTGCATATTTTGAAAAAGATTATATACAGAAGTTTTTCAAATTTAGTTTTAAATACTTTTATCAGCAATAGATCTGTGCAGAATGTATAATTTGCAAGATATTCTAAAAAACAGAAACTCTTATTCGATATAGTAAAGATGTTACTTCTGGTCCGAATTTTTAAAAATTCTTTCATAAAAATTTGCTTCAAATTAAACTTTTATATATATCTCTTCTCTTCTTTTATATATATATATATATATATATATATAAATAAATAAAAGGAATTATCGCGGATACATGAAATACAGGAAAGAGAAAATTATTGGGTAAATTCCGCTGTAGAGCAACCGTAGACACGTGTTTCTGACTCATTGGTTGTCATCGGTACGGTGTAGCCAAGGAATAAGGTGGGATAACCTTGGAGATGTATGCTATACGGAAGACCATCAGGAGACAGACCACGATAATTCCTTTTATTTATCTTTCCTGGGTTCTCGGATGGCACGCAGGTTGACATTGTCTTCCTCGTGGCGACGTTAGTTGTTGTTCTCAAAACTGAGGATCTTCTAACTGAAGCTACAAATATGGTGGTCTGTCTCCTGATGGTCTTCCGTATAGCATACATCTCCAAGGTTATCCCACCTTATTCCTTGGCTACACCGTACCGATGACGACCAATGAGTCAGAAACACGGGTCTACGGTTGCTCTACAGCGGAATTTACCCAATAATTTTCTCTTTCCTGTATATATATATATATATATATATATATATATATATATAAGTTGAGGATTGTCGTGGGTGTAGCGGCCTTTTTTTGGGACAACACGGTTTAAAAACAGGTAACTTAACAATGTAATTAAAAACACATATTTTCGTTTTTATTCTTTGTAACGTTTCGGCCAAACATCTATGTTGCCTTTTTCAAACAATCTATAATTATTTTAACAAATTAAAATACAATAAAAAGGATATAACTTTATAACTTACACTTATCTGTTGTTTTCTTATTTAATTGTAATGGTGAATATAATATACGATACATTTACAAATAATATGTTTTTCTTCCTGAAAGTCGTCATTTCTTTCTCTAGTTCTCTTACACTTTCAACAAATCTCATTTACTTTTACAGTCGTATTTATATTTTTATAGTTCTAATACTTATAATTGTCAAGTTTATGTGTTGACTCTTAAAACATATCTGTGACAAGCATGCGTTTAAAATCAATGTGTATAGGTATATAAATTCTTCTAGCTCGTGTATTTGTAAAAAGTTGTGTGTATGTTGTGTTTTTATTTTGCTTGTAAAATGAAGATTTATTAATAATAATAATATTTCGCTCGTACTAAACTATCACAATAGTTTGATACCTATGGTCTTGTTTTGTTTTAATACATGCAACTCGCTTCCTTTATAGCAGGAGCATTATTCCCGGGTGTATGGGGTTATTTTGCGAATTCAATTTACTCAAAAAAGAAGAATCACTATACGTACCTATACACACACACACACATACATACACATATATATATATACTTAGGAATCGACTCCCTTCTCCGAGTTTCCTAAAATCAACAACACAAACGAAGTCGGCATATATAGAGAGAGGGAAACAAAGAGAAATGGCCAGAAATTCAGTTTCTCATTTTATCTCCTTCTGATGAACAATGGTCCAGAATCCGTTATAGTTGCTTTGTTAGCACTCCAGCGGTAGACCTGGGTATTGATCAGAGAGTTTCTCTTTCGCGCTTTCTCTCCCGGACCGTCTCCCTCTTGTCCGTTGTTTTCCATTAGCTCCGTCCCACTTGCACTTAACGGATCCCTTTTCCGTTCGCCTGGCTGACCAGTGCCCAGTCCTGGACTGGACTGTACATTCTCTCTCTCCCAGCTCCCACACTCTCTATGACAAATGCTCGCCCCCAATCGATATATAACTGTTATTGACAGTCACACGGACCAGAATTGCTTGCTTGCGTTCGAATTTACCGAGATGATATTTAATGGTTTAAATCTGATTTAGCACATTTTCTAAATGCATCTAAATGCATTAAGTGCATGTCTGGTACGAGAGTGCATCGTGGACTTTCCTAATTTTCTTTTATATTTGACAGAGATATTTGATTTTATTGCATTTTCTAAAGAAAGAATTTCACATTCTTGAACAAAATATTAATATAAGTAGGAGAAAGTACTTAGACGGGATTAATGTGAAGATGTGGTTGACATAAATACAAACTGCTTATATTTTTTTGGGAAAACACGATTTGTTATTGTTATTTTTAAAACTGCAACAAACTTGTGTTTGTCCTTGTATAAAAATGCCGAAATTTTCCAAAGGTATATGTTAATTTGTGTTAATAATTCGGTATTTCTATACCACGGCGTTTCTATAATTATTTGATTTTTAAAAATGTAAAATGTTTTATGTATATATTTTTTTCTTAAGATTAATTATTTTAGGAGAGCAAAGTCGTGTTTGTCATATGATCAAATCGCGAATTATTCACGTGATAAACACATGCCCATGGTCCAAAAACACGTAAACATGCGCAGGCCAAGGGATGGCATATAAAGGATCCGAATTTTTTAATTCTTTCTTCTGGCCTGCTTTATGGTCCACCTTTAACGATGTCAAACCGACCTGAATAAATCTCGCTGTCGCTAATAACCTATTAATTATCCCGTTAATTAGCTGTCGTTAATGACCTGCTAATTATCTGTCCGTTTTTATAATTTATATCAAACAATTCTGGGAATAATAATAATTGAAAAATGCTTGAGTATAAAAGACCTTGTGTCACAATATTATTTATTATTTGATGCCTAAAAGTTTATAGAAACAGTGACAATCCCGATTAATTCAGTTCGTTATCACACGATAATTCAGATACTCCGATGTCTATGTTTATTAATGATTTAAGAAAATATGTTAGTTTTGTATTAAAATTAATTCTGACATCCGTAAAGGTCGAATGTTAATTTGGGAGTCTTTTAATATACATACTGCTGTGACCTTCACATTAAATCAAAATAATAATGTTAAGAATTAGTTGAGTTGTTGAAAAAAAACATTAATTTTATCTTTAAAACGTTTATTTTAAGATTTAGGCATTACTCAAAACAAGTTACAATAAGTAAAATAGGTTGCCAACATTCAAGGGGCAATGCTATTACAAAAATGTATACGTTAGAATATATATATTAAGTTGAATAGGTACTAAAATTATGCATAAAACAAACACTTAAGATATAGTAAATACCTCAGACTTATATCTATGAACAGTAAAAGGATATGAATCAAGACATTCATTATACGAAGTGACAGATTGTAATGTTTTATGTAAACAGTAACTGTATAAATTAAAAATACATTTATTAGTTCCTATATGTATAACACAAGGACTTCAATAGACTATGGAAATGGTCATGTGTGGTTTAAAAAGCTGCAAAAGAAAAATGCAGTGTCAATATTGTTTACAGCTTTCTGCAAATCAACGTACTACCAGAGAGCTGGAGCCTGGATAGAATTTGGAGACGGTGTGACGGGGGCGACTGGTCTTTATGGTGCAGGATCAGTAAGAAAGATTCCAGTTGTCTACAATGTGTTCTCAGTATTACCTTATCGAGGTATATCTAAAAGAAAAATAAGAATAACTTTAGTAAATGGAAAAAGAAACTCAACAACGAATGACGAAAAAGGAAATACGTTCATATACAAGTACAATGAGGGTCTATATTAAGAAGAAAGGGAAATATACCTACCGTAGACGAAACATGGCAAGTTTGTGAAAAACTTTTAATAACAAATAATTCAAGGTGCCGACATTAGTGTTTAAACTGTCAAAGACAATGTGTGCGTGTTGGTGTAGATACTACAACTTGAAGAAAACAAATAAGAAAGATTTCATCGCAAACCTATCAAAAAATCAATGCCAACCTAAAATCTAGTTTGACATGAGAGGCGTTAAAAATTGCCGATAGCAATTGTTTTTTTTTTATATTTAAACGAAATACAAGAATCGACTTGTTGGAGATTTAATCTGTACTTCGAATTAGAAAGACGCTAATTTTCCATAAAGAATAAACTTTTTTGAGATAGCAAAAGTGCGAGTAGGGTTAAAATACACTACTTCTAACTCACAATTAGATTAAATGTGTTAAGTTTTTGAGTTCAATTTTAATTTAGTTTTCTTTTATTTAAATGATTTACATTAAATAATTTTTTTTTTATTACTAAGTTTAAAATGGAGGATGTTAATAAAGCTGAATTTGATATAATATATGACGAATTAAAGTAAGTTTTGAAATAAATTATTCAATTTAGGATTAATTTATGGTGCAAGACGTACTGAAAGTACTATGTGAAAATATTTGCTTTCAGTAGATCATTAGACATCATTAATGATTATACAGTTATTTTAATTTAATATTTCAAACAAAATAAGTACGAATAAACGGGGATGTTCTTGATGGACAGGTGCTAAGCTGCTACTACGTGAGAATGTTTACAGCTAGTAATTAGTATAGGCCAGTTTCAGGGCATTCGCGTTGCAAAGTTTTAGATCACCAAGGCACTATGTGAAAATGTATGTTTTTGGCGAAATAGAATTAGCTTCGTATTAATAAATTTATTATCAATCAATCAATAATTGTTTTTGTTATCTAAAAGAATAGGATAATATTTTTTATCATTTAACCAGCATTAATTTAATATAAGCTTTACACAAACATTATAACTCAAAAATGAGTATAAATCTTTTCTTTCCTCATTATTTGTAATACAAAAATGGATATAGATACAATATAATAATATTGTCTTTCTCATAAAATATGAATATAATTTCTACATGAGATTTACATCCTTGGTTTATATTTATTTAACCTTATCCCAAACAAAAAACTAAATAAGAGGTATACCAGAATAGAAGAAGCAAAATCCACTGCAAGAACTCATAACAACTTTCAAAATACAGAATATAATGATTTTGTCATTTACAAGCATTTATTCAAATTATTGAGTCTACAGCAATATGGCTTAATGTTTTACAAATACAAATTTTTTATCACTAAGGATAGTTGTTGTTTATTGCACAAACAGAATATATATTCATAAAATTTTAACTTACCTGGAATGGAGTTTTTTCCCTCTGTGGTATTCGATAGAGCTTTATAAAATTCTTGCAATCACTTTTAGTATTAATTAAAATCTGGGATATTTCTTGACAGGGGTAGTTTATTAGAATTAAAGAGCAAAACGATAAATCGCAAGCAATAACTAGCGCGCCATCGATGTCAAACGTCGCCGATCTACAAGTGTTGTTCAACAAGTTTAGAACGTAAAAGCTATAAGTGGCTAACACTGTAGATAAACGAAATGATTTTTTCTTTGTTTTATGCACTTGGGTTAATTGCTAATTAACTAAAGAGACAGTAGCAACAGGTTTTCAAATAATTTTAATGGTGAATTACTAGACAACAATTTCGGACGAAACATGGCTTCACATCCTAATAAATTCTATCTTGAAATCCTTTTACATCCTTAGTTGGTGTTTGATGGAGTATAAGTAAAAGATACTCGTTCAATTTTTTTATGGTACTTTGACGTAAAAAGTGTCTAACACGGTAGGTAAAAAAGAATGTTTTTATTTTTTGTTTCATGCACTTGGGTTTATTGCTAATTAACTAAAAATGCAGTAGCAACAGGTATTCAAATAATTTTCATGATGAATTCCAAGACGAAGGTTTCTTTTCGGAAGATGATGCGCTATACCATACTGCTCCAATTTTTTACTTTCTTATACGTAGTATAAGGAAGTATTGTGATAATGAAAATTTTCGACCTCGAGATTTTTGCAGATGTCCACGTTTTGAAGTCCCCTGATACCGAAAAAGTGGTTTTTAAAAAATGTCTTTGTGTCTGTCCGTCTGTGTGTCTGTGACCACGATAGCGGTCAAACCGCGATAGCTATCAATTCCAAATTTTGTATTTACGTGTATAATCTCCCTCTTGAGATCTGATTAGTTTTTTAGTAAAATCGGTAGACCGGAAGTAGCAGTTTACTTCAGTGAAAAAATTTTTACTAATATTTCGTCAACTACTAAGTTTAAACAAATTTATAAAGAATTCATATGTACTTAAAATTAAGTTTGCGACAAATGGTCTTAAAAAAGTTTTTCGAAATTCCAGCCGGAAGTAGGTAAATCAGTTTTTTGTGAATATCTCGCAAGTCATGCTTTTTAAGCAAGTACGTTATGAGTATAAAAGTATTCAAAACATAATTTTCAATATCTTTTATATAAAAAAAATTTCAAAATTCAGACCGGAAGTACCACTTTTACTCTTATCGAATACCGATTTTTTGCAAATATGTCGTAAGTTATGCATTCTATATATGTTTATCAAGAGTACAAAATTATTTAGAACTGGATTTGCAATATTTTTTGTATATATGAAATTTCAAAATTCGGACCGGAAGTAGCATTTTTACTCTTAGCGAGTAGCACTTTTTTGGTATCTTGCAAAGTATGCATTCTATAGCGATTTATTAAGAGAATGAAAGTACTTAGAATAGGATTTTGAATAAGTTTTGTATAAAAAAATTCTTAAAATTCTATAATTTGAAACGTTCATACGTATAAGAAAGTCGTGTGGTGGCCACACCTCATTTTTAATATACTTTGACTGCAGGAATGTATAATTTGCTTTATTCAGTTTCGTAATGATAAACTCGGTTTAAGTTACTATTAACAATATTATATACTAGAACACATACAATGGGTGAAACAATGAATATGTTACGTAAATGTTTGGAAATTATTTAGTTTAAATAGTGAACATGAATTTCTTCCAAGGTTTTGCGATCTCACGCGGTATAATAACGTTTTAGGACAATAAATTTTAGTTAACTCTCTTCGAAGAAGTAAAAGTATAATTGTAGCTATTTAAATGTGTATTTTACGCTATCAAATTTGTTTGTTTGCGTGTCTACTCATAGTTTGGTACGGATTTCAATAAATTCTCATAATTATGAATTTATATGCAATGTTTCCTGATTTTCTTTTACAATTTAAAATTACTAATTGAAATAGACTCTCATGTTTGTTGTATATGTCAACTTTTTCACTCAATATAATAATAATAAACAAACTGACTTATGAAAATATTTAAATTATTTGCAACACTAATTGTTATTATTAATCTTCGTTTAATTTAATAATATCCCTTAAAACCACCATTACAATATCTAACTCAATCTAGCAAAATAACAGTTTAGAGTACTCACATATGGGAATGTTGCCAAAATTGTCACTATGGGAATACTCAATACAGCATTAAGAGACTGAAAACATACACACCTACATCATTTTCTCTTAATAAAGATTAGAGCGTTTAATGAACGAGATATGGCCTTGCAAATACGTGGCGTTTTGGATTGATTGAAAAAGGTTTCTCTTGCTGACAGGCGAATTGTCCACCTCGTGTGTTTTCAAAATCTAATATTTAAACGGCATCAAACGTTTCGTTCATTTACTAATCACATCTGACAGTTCATCTGCCTTACATATACAAACAAATATGTAGGTATACAGTGGCACCGAGGGGTTAACCGCCAGTGGAAGTAGGTGTACATCCACTTGGAATTCCATGGAAGTATGTGGAAGTTAAGTGGAAGTATGTGGAAGTATGTGGAAGTACGTGGAAGTTTGTGGAAGTTTGTGGAAGTTTTGTGGAAATATGGGGAAGTATGTGGAAGTTCTAGTGAAAGTATGTGGAAGTAGTTAATCAAAACAAATTACAAAAATTTCAAATTTGGGCAATGAGAACGATACTCATGTGTAACAAATATACACAAGGTGCATTAATGCTCAAAATGTTCAAATTAATGAATGTACGACAAAGAATATTATTTAAGACGTTATTTTTTTTATATATGAGTAAACAATATGTAATGCTCTACTTATATATGTGACAAATTAGTATATATTAATATTAAATATAGATAAAATTAACAGATCTTTAATTACAATTAATATATTTATGAATGGTTTAAAAATGTACAGGGTTATTTATTATAAATTACCCACTCTTTATCATCTTTATTATTGCATATACAAAAAAATGTTTCTAATATAAGTTGTGTGGCTGAGACTGAATTTTATTTGCATGCTATCAAAAACACAGTGGCGTGCAGATACAACGATTTAAATTTTTTTTTAAATGGAACACCCTGTATATTATTATATTTTTATAATGGTCTTTTACTCAGATTTCAAAAATATTTCATATGATACCGGCATCTTAAACCGTTTTCGAGTTATTAAATGTCTAATATCGTAGTTACTGTACTATGGAAAAGTTAACATTATTAAAGTAAACTATGAAAATGACAATTATTGTGTTTGATAAATGACATTTCCATTTTGACTATTTTATTAAGGAAGTGTGTTGCTTCGGCCACACATCTTAATCTTTTGTCCGTGATTATTCCATAGATAAACACAAGTTGACAATCTCCGATTTAAAACAGGACGATAAAATGAATTTTGCCTAGGCTGAAAAAATGTGTTCTTCGACTGTATTAAAGTTCCTACCAAATATTCCAGGTAGTGACGGCACTATAGCTTTTCTAAAGGTCATGAATGTTATTATCGACTCATTTTACTTTCTTATACGTAGTATAAGGAAGTATTGTGATGATGAAAATTTTCGACCTCGAGATTTTTGCAGATGTCCACGTTTTGAAGTCCCCTGATACCGAAAAAGTGGTTTTACTTTCTTATACGTAGTATAAGGAAGTATTGTGATGATGAAAACTTTCCCCTGATACCAAAAAAGTGGTTTTTAAAAAATGTCTGTGTGTCTGTGTGTCTGTCTGTCTGTGTGTGACCACGATAGCGGTCAAACCGCTGCAGATATCAATTCCAAATTTTGTATTTACGAATATAATCTCTCTCTTGAGAACTGATTAGATTTTGAGCAAAATCAGCAGACCGGAAGTAGTAGTTTACTTCAGTGAAAAAATCGAATTTTGCAAATATTTCGTGAATTACTAAGTTTAAACAAATTTATAAAGAATTCATATGTACTTAAAATTGAAATTGTGAACAATTTTATTAAAAAGGTTTTTCGAAATTCCTACCGGAAGTAGGTCTTTTACTCTTATCGAAAATCAGTTTCTTGCAAATATTTTGCAAGTCATGCTTTTTAGACAGGTACGCTACGAATATAAAAGTATTTAGAACTTAATTTCTAATATCTTTTGTATAAAAAAAATTTCAAAATTCGGACCGGAAGTATCACTTTTACTCTTACCGAATAACGATTTTTTTGCAAATATGTCGTAAATTATGCATTCTGTATATATTTATGAAGAGTACAAAAGTATTTAGAGTTGGATTTGGAATATTTTTTGTATAAATGAAATTTCAAAATTCGGACCGGAAGTAACACTTTCATACGTATAAGAAAGTCGTGTGGTGGCCACACCTCATTTTTTAAAAATGTCTGTCTGTCTGTCTGGCTGTGTGTGACCACGATAGCGGTCAAACCGCTGTAGATATCAATTCCAAATTTTGTATTTACGTGTCTAATCTCCCTCTTGAGATCTGATTAGTTTTTCAGTAAAGTCGGTAGACCGGAAGTAGCAGTTTACTTCAGTGACAAATTCGAATTTTGCCAATATTTCGTCAATTACTAAGTTTAAACAAATTTATAAAGAATTGAAATGTACTCAAAATTAAATTTGGGACAAAGTATCTTAAAAAGATTTTTCGAAATTCCAACCGGAAGTAGGTCTTTTACTCTTATCGAAAATCAGTTTTTTGCGAATATCTCGCAAGTCATGCTTTCTAGGCAGGTACATTACGAGTATAAAAGTATTTAAATTATAATTTTAAATATCTTTTGTATAAAAGAAATTTCAAAATTCGGACCGGAAGTACCACTTTTACTCTTACCGAATAGCGATTTCTTGCAAATATGTCATAAATTATGCATTCTATATATATTTATTAAGAGTACAAAAGTATTTAGAGTTGAATATGCAATATTTTTTGTATACATGAAATTTCAAAATTCGGACCGGAAGTGGCACTTTTACTCTTAACGAGTAGCACTTTTTTGATAATATCTTGCAAAGTATGCATTCTATAGCGATTTATTAAGAGAATGAAAGTACTTAGAATAGGATTTTGAATAAGTTTTGTATAAAAAAATTCTTAAAATTGTTTAGTTTGAAACGCTCATACATATAAGAAAGTCGTGTGGTGGCCACACCTCATTTTTTGTCTAAAAACAGTATTGTGAACATCGTATTTATTGCATTTGGTACGCAGTATTTTTTCTTCGAATTTGGAAGGCGTGACTTCGACAGAATAAATCTCTTTCCAACGAAAAAGACAACTTTTTAGCATCCAACTGCTACATGTGTGGAGTTGAATGCGCACGCATTACTAAAACTATTGCAATTATGCGTTACCACCAACGAGTTGGATACCAGCATGTTTTTACCTTGGTTGTACAGCAGTCAAATGTGTGAAAAAATATTTCGAGCTACCAGGTCGCTGACGTCCACATTTAGCACTGTCGTCAACTTTAGTATGTTGGATATCTTACATCGCCTAAACTGAATAGAAATTATATATAATTTAACGCACGATTACCTTTCCAAGAGAAAAAAAAAGAAAAATTTTGAATCAAGATGTTAACGTATTTCTCTCTTCTTATTCCGAGGCAAATTTCCAAGACAATGTAGAAAAGATTGTAAACTCTGCTGTAGAAGACGCAATCTCGGATATGAGTAAACTTGGAATTAGAGTTAAAGAGGGATCGTGGAATCAAGTTTTTGCTCCAGCAAATAATGAGAAACAGGGATTCAGAAAACAAGGCAAAAGCGACTTCAGAAAAGTAAAAGTATGACTCAAGAAACTATAGTAAATAAGAAACATCATACAGCATATGCAGGCGAGGTTGCAAGCTCGAGTCAATATTCGGACGAAGAAACAATTGAACAAGATGAAGATTGTATCGATGATGAATTGCCAATAATATGTGAAAAAGAACATATTCATGAACATCACTTTTGACGGTGATAAAAATGTAAGTAATGACACATCTGAGGATATACTCGAAATTGTCCTTTTAAAGAACGCTGGGGGCTCGTTGTTATTTAAAGAGCATACCGACAAATACAAAGGGAGTAACTTTTATGCCAAGGGGCCATTTGCGCGCGTTTTAATGAAAGATAAAGTAACTGTTGTAAAAAAAAGTTCTTTGTGCTGGTTGTTGAACACAGAAAACCACAGAGTAAGTTCTGATCCATTAAGAAGATTTATTTGTTATAACAAATATGCGATGGAAACATCGAATAATTGTACAGTCGATCCCATTGTCAAAGTAGAAAAGAGGACACATTTAAGAATTGCTGCTGGTGTGTATTCTACAACAGCATTTCTAAAAATACGAGAAGCAAAACTCTCAAAACAAATTGTAACAAATTGAAACTTGATAATTACATTTGTGGTCGAATTCTTGTTTTCTAACAAGACCCCAACTTCTGTTCAATCAAATACGGAGGGAATAGGACGTCTTTGCACATGGCACAGAATTCAAAACTACGGTAAATTAATACAGTCATCATCATTTCGACATGAATTTTACGACATCGTACACTATAGATTTTCAATGCCAAGTCCATCTATGATACCAACGACTGACATTATAGACTTGGTGCTAGATGATCAAACTTTGACTGGTTTGATAAAATAAACTGGCGTCTGTTCTGAAATCAAAAGTTCTACAGTCACGCTCGAATGCGAAAATTTCGTAATTGATTGTGAAACAGCTGTTACGGACAGTAGTAACACTGATCAGGATGCGGAAGCCTGGGAAGCTGAGGAAGACGGCCTGGGCGATTATAGCGGAGACAATTCTGTCGGCGCAAATGTCGCCGATAACTTTCCATTAGCTGATATGGCAAGTTCTCAAGCACTTTCTTTAAGGCAAAAGTATGTTTACATAAAAATTGAAAATCACTATGCTGTATTTTACTATAATTCATGGTATATTGCCAGAGTTATTGAGGTCGTCGATGAACATACTAGCAGAGTGAAATTCTTAAAAGAAAATTCACGTCAATTGTTTTGGCCAAAGCGTGATAACATTCAGGAAGTTGGAAATGAATACTATGGCCCCATGATTTTACAGGGCGCTGGTCCTTTTTCCTTAACATAATGTGTAAGGTCAAGTATCATAAACGGTTTCAAAGAAATTAAGAGAAAACACAAGCCAGAACACAAGTAACGCAGTTATTAGTTGTTTTCTCTTTGAGAGGCAAAGAAAGTTTATTATTTTTTGATATTTTATTTCAGTTAGAAGTCTATTTTTGTTTGTATTTCTTTGACTTATAATAATAAATCATTCCATTCATATACGTATACGTTTTTTTCTTAAACTTACACAAAGTGTGTCAAAACATAATGAACAAACGATGAATAAATATTGTCAAAATCAGTATGGAAGTATGGAAGTTTGATGGAAGTATGTGGAGGTTTGTTGGAAGTATGTGGAGGTTTGATGGAAGTATGTGGAAGTTTAAAGGAAGTGTATAGAGGTTTGATAGAAATATATGGAAGTTCGAAGGAAGTGTGTGAAGTTCGAAGGAAGTGTGGGGAAGTTTGGTGGAAGTATGTGGAAGTTTTTTCAAAAGAGGAAGTAGGTGTACAGAATTTTCGTCGGCGGTTGACCCCTCGAGTGGCACGCTAGCTGTCACTTCTTTTAATTGAACTCTTTCATTTGAATGTTAATAAATGCCACGGCACATGAGTGATCGCTTTTGATTTATTCAACGAACATTCAATATCGGAAACTCTATCTTCTATACACTACCTTTTGAGTTGCTTTATTTATTGCAACATGAATGAATGAAATAGTAGTTATGATTGTTAGAAATACTGATGACAATATAAAAGTAAACGAATTAGTGTTTAAATAACTATTCTTCAACTGAAAACGCATAATGCATACCCCATGAACATTAAACAATCTACTTCGTTTGTATATAGCATTTTTGTCTGTTCTTTGGTCAGTAGTCTGTTGGAAGTAGTTTTACTATGTTTCTTGACCCACTTTTTTACCATGCTTGTAGTATAATAGGTACGAGGTAGACGCAATAAATTCTCGGCCTGACAAACTTATACAGGTCCAAACTTCGTCACGTCATGCATGCACATATGCGAGGTGTACACCATAAATATTACGATTCGAAGCCTAATAGTTTTTGGTAACCAGCCAACGTGACTAGCGCGCGAAAATGTCTGAAGTAACGAATGAGTACCGCGCGGTCATTAAATTTTTAACAAGAGAAGGGCATACACCTTATCACATTAAACAACGTTTAATCATTCGTCATCATTGGTTATGTGTAGCTAAGAAATAATGTGGGATAACCTGGGAGATGCAAGCATATTCGGAAAACCATCAAATAACAACATCATAGCAACATTTCTAGCTTCTGTTAGTGAATCCTCAGTTTTGGCTACACCGTACAGACGATGGCCAATGAGTCTAAAACACGTGTATATAATTGCCGTACAACGTAAATTGTCAATATTTGCTTTTTTTTGTATTAATACGTATCCGCGACATCTTCTATTTGTGATATGTCATTCCTGGATTCAAAATCACACGGGTTAACAATTTTAAAACTCATAAAAACAAAAACACGATGCCAATTACCTAGTAAAGTGATAAGTTTGTAACAAAGTGTTTTTGTGCCTCTAAAGTTTCAAAATTCTAACTCCGTTGATTATGAAATACATATTCGATGTTGATACTAATTTGGTGGTAAAGATTTTCACTTTTATTCATGTTTTGTAAATTGATATGTATTACGAAAAAAAATAAACTAAATTTCAAATAAGTCTTGAGGTAACCATAGTAGCGAATATTGATTAAAAGTTCCGTCCTCCAAATAACTCAATTTATCTTTAGTAAATACCGCTAGAAAATGAGCGAATAATAATAAAAACTGCGCGAATTGACGCTGATTATTTTGACATATAGTAACACGAAATTCTAACCTACAAAGAAAAAGATGATAGTATGAAATGTTAAATAAATTGAAGACGATTCAATAAAGTACGAGTATTTCCAGAAAATCCAAAAATTCAGAAGATATAGAATAATTTTAAAGAAGACTGCCGTTCATCCAGTTGCCAAAAAAATGCAACTAGCTCCGACGACAGTCAAATTGTGATACATCGGAAAGCGATTCCTGACCATATAAAATTCAGTTATTTATTCCAAAATTATTAAATTCTGAGTTTCAGAACATTAATAGAATTGCCATGCAATAAAAAGAAAATCTGGCTAGGGGCCGGTCTTTTCACCTTACAAATAATGTTCAATGCAAAAATATTTCTTCTGTTGGTATCAGAAACTTGGTAAAGATTTTGATAAACAAGATAAACTGCAGTATACCTCCAAGAAATAAGAAAGTGATGGGGATAGAACGTGATTATTTTATTTTGGAAGTTCAGTGTCAGTGTTTACTGTTAATTATAACCTATAAATTTGTTGGAATGTTAACCAACAAAAATGACAGAAAATATATATTACCGGTTAGCTGATCACTAAATTTAACTCTGCTGTCCAATAAATAACAGAAAGCATATATTACTTGTCAGCTGATCACCAGGAGACGTCCACACAGGCGTAATAAGTACATAATAAACTAAAATAGCAGGTTCAAGTAGTTTATACGTTATTTGCCGAATTAGGGTTGTTATTAAGTGAATACTAGGTACTTATTAGGAAGTGAAAACACGGTAAATTAAATTATTTGCTAAATAAAATTATTAGGAGGTTTAATGGCAGATGGAAATACTGGCCATAAGTAATATTTTATTATATTAATTTAGTACATAAAATATGTTTGTTTTCTTAAGATGATTTATTCAATATATTTCCAAGTATTAATTAAATTATTAGCGTTTTGTTAATTCATTTAGGTACATATTTTTATTGTGTTAGATATCACTTGTCAACTGAATTTCCTAAGATAATCAAATAAATATACAATATACCTTATCTTTAACAAACTATTAAGTGTTTTTGATTTCACATCAATTTATATAAGAACATGTATTAAATGATGCGCATTCGAATTCAAAATTGGACTACTACACACGAACTCTGTATTAAGAGCTAAATAAGATATAATTTTCAAATGACTAGTAAGTATAACTATCAGTTTATTAAGATCTTGGTCGCGGTAAATTTAAATAGTTTTTTTTTTTTACATTTTCATTAAACCATTATTATATATTAAAGTTTGATATTTTAAAATCATCATAACATTTTGGCGCCCAACGTGGGGCTATTTCAACTCCCAAGTGACATGACATTTTGGCGCACAACGTCTGGGACAGAATTCGAATGGATTTACAATAAAGATATATGGCGTTGATTTATTATCACATACTAAAACAAAATGATATAGGAAAAAAATAGGTAGTTGAATTGTGAAATTGAAGGAAATTTAGGTAGAGAAGAAGAGATATATCGAAGAAGATGCATAAAATAAAAATACAAATATCTGTTTCTTGTATACAATTTTATTTGTGTTTTTTATGTTTATAGTTTTTTAATATTGTGTTATACGATCAAACAATTACAAATATATATTTAAATATAGGTCAGTTCTTTAACATTAAATATAAGTTAAATTATTGAGTCTGACTTTATTGGAAATTTAAATTTATATTATATCACATTCTTAATAAACCATCATTAAATTTTATTGTTTTATATTTCAATATCAAACATCATGTAATTTTGGAGTAACCAATGGGTGGCAATTAAATATTATAACATTTTTGTCGCCCAAACGTGAGGCTATATTCTCTCAACTTTTTAACTTTTAAATTATCTTTTCAGTAAACAGCCTCAAAAAAACTATAACCAAAAGAAAATTGTTTTATCGCAGACTTGTGTTATCAATCCTTTTTTAATTTGTAATGCTATGTGATATAGATATAGACGTATGAAGAGTTCTTTTTTTCGTGCCATCATATGGACACACGAGGAATCAAATAGGAAATAAGAATAGACACATCGTGAAACATTTTAGATTCGAGGTTGCCCGTTCTGGTACTGCTGCTGCTGTTGCCGTCGTATTCTCGCCCGCTTCAGGCTCAGCTTAATGGCCGGATCCCGGAAATTGTGAGCACATATATCTCGCTGCAGATTTATGAAAGTGCTTTTCTTTCGAGTGGCACGGGTGGGGAAGGGAGCGAGGAAGAAATATATACAATAGTTCTTCTTCACCCTTTCCTCTTCTCCTCCTCGTATTTCTCGTCCACCTCCTCGTCGTTTCCTTCACCACCTTCTCTCTCTTCTTTTCTATTTCCCGCCGATCATTACCGCGCTTCCTTCATCTTTATGCGTCCTCTTTTCGCGAGGGCGATACCTGATTATTTCTTTGACCGTTCCGCTCCCATGTAATCTGCAGCTTGGCGATCTGTTTTTGAAACGTTTCGTTTTCGACGCAGCCACGAAGTAAATAAACAAGCAGAAGTTGTGCGTAAAGATGAGAATGATGTGCGTGGTGGGATGGTCGAAAATAACAGAAATTGAATTTCCCCGGATGAGAGATAAGAGAATCTCTCCTACAACTGTATATATATATGTTGGAGAATGTGTATGTGGTGTGTATGTGTCTGAGAGAGAGAGAGAGAGAGAGAGTGAAATATCTTTCAAAGAGTCCGGGACTCGGAGTGGGAACGGATATTGACAATCTGAACAATTGAACGCTCGCGAAATGAGATAAAGGAAACAAATATAGTGGGCCATTGAAAGTGGTGGTGGTAATGACGTTGGCACTGTTGGCAGTACTGATGAGAGAATCAAACAACATTAACAAATTATATACATTAACTTATATTGAGTAACTATTAATTATGTCGATGACTCATCGCCCATGGGCGCGCTATTGAAATGTTGTATTTTTAAAGAGGTTTTAATTTTATTTATATAATTGCATAAAAGTGGGTGGTAATCTATAAAATACAAAATACGTTATTATTTGTTCATTTTGTAGTTCATGTCGAGTAAAGGAGTATTAATATTTACTAGCAATACTTTCCCAAAGTTCTCTTCTATAATATTTGTTCTCTTTGAATGAAGTACATCCACGTAGATAGAAAACGTCCTTTCTATATCGCAACTGGTTATAGGTGCATACTGGAAGCATTCTTTTATTTCAGTGTATTTAGCAGTTAGATTTTGTGTCATTGACCCCATACACAATTGCCGCAATGTTATTAAATCTGGATTGCTATTAAAAACTGGGTCTAACTTTTGCCGAAGGCCACATCCGAAGTCACTTGGAATACTTTTGAAATTATTAATAGCCACATCTAATGTGGTTAATCCATCTTTTAATTTGAGATTTCGATTCTCAAAATATGTGATTAGTTTAGGCAAATTTCCAAATTGTTCTTGAAGGAATAACAACTAAATTTGAGATTTGTTTTAGTTCCTTGCACTCAGAAATACTTCGAGCATCGTCATTTAAACATGTAACGAAATTTTGTACGTTTTGTACGTACGTGCGATTTTTGGGCATTGAGTAACGATATTTTACAGATTTTGCAATAAATTTCGGAATCACTGACAATGGAGGACATACAATCAGTTTGACCAATTCGCCATTGTTTCACGATGCCATTCTCGACGTTATTCCATATCATATCTGAAAAAGTAACATGAACGATGTTCTAGATCTAAATAAATTATAACTAAAAATGTATGCGTATGTTATTGAAACTTAACGAAATCCAGTGCGCACTTACGTCATAGTAATTGGGACAAGTAGATTCAATGAAACGGTATTAAACAAGAACTATTACAAACATTACGAAGTATGTAATTAACAGTCAAAACACTGAGGAAACGAAACTAACTCCTAGTACTTTATTCATCTTACGAAATATAAGGTAAATAAAATGAATTTTAAAAACTCCTCACGTTTCTACCTACGCCCATGAAGAAAGGAATTTGACAGAAATATCAACTTTTTTTGCTGTCGTTTTCGGGACAACAACAGATGTTGCAGTTCACCATGTGAATGGGGCTATTCAGTAACTGCGTGATGTTATACAGTATTTCTTTTATTCGTCGTAATTTCAATCCTGTACGTCCGGTCTATATACATGATGGAACGTAATAAAAAATAAAGTTTTAAATATTTAGTGAGTAATAGTTATTTTTCGCCCGCGTCATCATCTTTACTCAAAAAAAAAAAATACAAAAGTACTGATATTAAATAATTACAAAATCTATTATTCACTACTTTTTAATTTTTGAGAGTCAATGATGTTTTGTCAACTGTCAAATTAGATATAAGCAGCCGTGATGAATGTATTCGTAATTGTGTTGAATGTGCAACACAATATACACCACAGCGGTTGTTATTATTTTTCTTTCTCTATGTAATGACATTTTGTATCTACCATGCCTTCATATACTTTCCTAGTCAGAGACGGCCATGCTTTTTTTTAATGGTTGGTGACAGCGCACGTAATCAGAAAAAAACGCATAATTTTGATAATTCGGTTATATCATGTAAATGTGTTAGTAATTTAGTTTTCGAAAATTTGTTTATTACAATAGTCAAAATTAAAAGAAAATCATACTAAAGCATCTGTTGGAAATTTTGACAATTTTTTTGAAGACAAAGTTGAACTCTACGCTTCATGCTTTCAAAGCTATTTATTAGGGTTTCTTAGGTTATGTCAGCACAAGAATTCACAATAGCATTAAGAAACTCTTCGATTGTGTAATGGCACTAATGTCTGATCTTGAAAATGGTATTCTTTAAATATGAAAAAATAAAATAGTCAGAAATTGTCATATCCGGAGAATTGGGTTCTAAATATTTTTATACTTTTAGTAAAATCTGTGTTCAATTTTGTTCCTAAATTGTTCTTAAATTTACTTTTAAAAAGTGACAAAAATAATTTTTTTCCTATGTTTTTTATCGCTTTTATGTTACCAGTCCATATTATTCCTTAGATATATCTTTTAAAAGTAGTTGACGTGATAATGTTTGATGTTTCAGTGATGTCAACTAGCTGCTACTTTCAGTCAATTAATTGAATTGAAAATTTAACAAGTTCTTAGGAGAAAGTTCATACTGTTAAATATAAAGTTTGATACTGATAGCTGTTCCGGTTTGGCTGCTATAGTGGTTACACACAGACAGATAGGCAATGAGTTATGTAGACATGATTCCAAACCCACTTTTCATAATACCATGTATAATATCTTGCAAAACACTCCCTGCATTTTACTTTCTTAAACCAAGTACTGAGACCAACGTAAACCCTAAGAAAAACGTGCGGAAATATGGTAGAAGTATGGAAACGGAAAATATTGAAGATAATAATGGGTGGGGTTAAGATACAAGACAAATGGGGGAAAAGAACAAATGAAGAAGTATATACGATTTTTGGAGAACCAACAATATTACAGGAGGTCAGATCACAGAGACTGAGATGGTTAGGATATGTGGAAAAAATGTCAGAAGAAGAGTAACGAAACAAGCAATGTGGAGAGGAAGAAATGTAGGGAGAAAAGTTAAACAGGCCAAAGAGAAAATGGAGAGCGACTTGAGGAAATTGGGAGTAATATCATAGAGCAAAAGCAAGGGACAGAGCGGTTTGGAAACAAATTGCTAACCGAGCCAAAGACCTTGAAGGTCTTAAATCAAAGAAGTAGAAAAAGTACTGTGACAAACATGCTTGACCTCGAATTTTTCCAGATATCCAAGCCTTGATGTTCCATGGTATCGATTTTTTTATTATTAAACACGCCTTTCTCTTTCTGTGCTTGTATGTTTTTCTGTGTATGCCAATGATAGTGGACAAACGGTTAAACTTAATAAGACCAAATTTTATATTTAGAAGCAAAATTTTCTTTCAAAATTTGGTTAGATTTTCAATTAAATCGATAAACCAGAAGTAATAATTTACTTCAATATTTGGACATGAATTTGCACTATTACCTTTAACGAAAAACAATATTTTACAAATTTCTTCAAAATTATGGATTCTATACAAATTTATTAGTATGAAAGTATTTAAAGCTCGATTTGGAATAATATTTTTATTAAAAAAACTTCAAAACTCATATCGGTAGCAACACGATTACTTTCACCGAAAAAAAATTATTCTATCCAGATTTATTATCAGGATAAAAAAAATTAAAATTTAATTTAGAACAACTTTTGTAGGTATAACAAATTTAGACTCCACATACTTAAAATAAAATAGTTTGGTGTCCACACCTCCTTTTTCATCTGCTTTCGATCGTTTAAGATTTTAAAAGGTGTAGAAATTCTCTCTTCATATAAAGAAAAAAAAGTGGGTGTGCTTAAGACCACACGGCAGAAGTGAAAACTTCATCAAGCCGAGGTTAATAATACGAAATACAACTTTTACTTTCTTATACGTAGTATAAGGAAATATTTGTGATGATGAAAATTTTCGACCTCGAGATTTTTGCAGATGTCCACGTTTTGAGGTCCCCTGATACCAAAACAGTGGTTTTTAAAAAATGTCTGTGTGTGTGTCTGTCTGTCTGTGTGTCTGTCTGTCTGTCTGTGTGTCTGTGTGTGACCACAATAGCGGTCAAACCGCTGGAGATATCAATTCCAAATTTTGTATTTACGTGTATAATCTCCCTCTTGAGATCTGATTAGTTTTTTAGTAAAATCGGTAGACCGGAAGTAGCAGTTTACTTCAGTGAAAAAATAGAATTTTGCCAATATTTCGTCAAATACTAAGTTTACACAAATTTATAAAGAATTCATATGTATTTAAAATTAAAATTGAGAACAATTTTATTTAAAAAGTTTTACGAAATTCCTACCGAAAGTAGGTATTTTACTCTTATCGAAAATCGGTTTTTTGCGAATATTTCGCAAGTCAAGCTTTTTAGACAGGTACTTTACGTGTATAAAAGGATTTAAAACATAGTTTTCAATATCTTTTGTATAAAAAGGATTTCAAAATTCGGTCCGAAAGTAACAATTTTACTCTTACCGAATAGCGATTTTTGGCAAATATGTCGTAAATTATGCATTCTATATATATTTATTAAGAGTACAAAAGTATTTAGAGTTATATTTGCAATATTTTTTGTATACATGAAATTTCAAAATTCGGACCGGAAGTAGCACTTTTACTATTAGCGAGTAGCACTTTTTTTTCGAATATCTTGCAAAGTATGCATTCTATAGCGATTTATTAAGAGAATAAAAGTACTTAGAATAGGATTTTGAATAAGTTTTGTATAAAAAAATTCTTAAGATTGTATAGTTTGAAACGCTCATACGTATAAGAAAGTCGTGTGGTGGCCACACTTCATTTTTTTTTTCGTTCTATATTCATTTACATTTACATTTTCCATTTTCCATTTTCGTTCTATATTACATTTAAAAAATATATATTTATTATTATTGTGTATACATTATTCTAGTACATTTCGCTCGGTCTGATCAAGTTTTCACTTCAAAAATTCATACGCACGCATGTGTATATACAAATATTATAATTCTCATACGAGTACCCGCGCTGGTGTAATGGTAACGTGCCGGCCTTATACCCGGGCGGCTCGGGTTCGCATCTGCACGCGGACAAGAATTTTTCAGAAAATAAAAATACAATATTTCGCGTATTTATTCTAAATTTCAATCTAACTGAAATTAAATACCGCTAGTTAGTATTATTATTCAAAGCCGAGCGTCGAGCCGACTTTACCCGAACTAGCATTTCATTCCGAGCGTGACGGCTCAGTCTCGTTCAGTGCCCAACAATCAATGCATCAACGCGCCCATAGAAGTTTTCACTTCAAAACTGTGAATTCTAAGGTACGAGATTATTTTTTGACGAAAATGTAAAGTAGGCAAAAGTCGTCCTTTAAAACAAATTAATGTTATTTTCTTTCTACATATACCGGACAGATACGTTTGTTTAACTATACTTAGGCCAACCACTAAATTAGAGCAATTATTATTATATATTATTGCTTCCAAATAACAAGAAAAACGGGAACTTCCATATAAAAGCGTTAATACTGAAGTTTCTACATAGCGCCATCTACAATATAACCTTAACATTAATAGCAAATATTTATATGATCCGTCGTCTGATAGCGCTCGAACTCGAGGTTTATCAGCCCCATAAAATAGATAATCAACTTAGACTGTACTGATGACGACCAATGGGTCAGAAACACGTGTCTACGGTTACTCTACAGCGCTTTTTACCCAATATTCTCTGTTTATTTTATGTATCCGCGATAATTTCACTTTTGTTTAGTTCGGATAGATTCGAATGGCACCCGGGTTGACAATGTCTTCTTCGTGGTCATGTTGGTTGTTGTCCTTAAAACCGAGAATATTCTAACTGAAAACAACAAATGGGGGTCTGCTAACGATAATCTTCCGCGTATGCTTACATATCCAAGGTTATCCCACCTTATTCCTTGACTGCACCGTACTGATGACGACCAATAAGTCAGAAACACGTATCTTCGGTTGCTCTACAGCGGTATTTTCCTAATAGATGATGTTTTGAAGATATCGAATAAATTTACGTAAACATTTTCGTTGGCGTGCTAGTTTTAAGGAGACATTTCTTTAAAAGATTAAGTATATTTACTGAAATGTACAACATCAAAGCAAAAAATTATTTACATATCACCCGTGTGACTTACTGACCATGGCGTTCTTAATCTTACTCGTTCGGTTCAAAATTAATTTCTCCCTCTGTCTCTCTCCACCCCCAAAATGCAAAATCGCGAACAATCAATTGCCTCCTACTCTTCCACCCACTGATCCTCCACCGATGCTGACTTCCAAAAACGAAATTATTTTCTTCCGGCGAGGAAAACAGTTCGACCCACCCGACTGTCTCCCCAACCTACCACGCCGATACTTCTCGACCTGCCGCCCACTCAAAAGTTGATTTTGTCGCGAGGCGGTCGGTCGCCCGTTGAACTCAAATACTCAATCATTCATGTAAATGACGGATTTTAATGTTGCAAAGTTTTAATTCTTTGCACAGCGTAGAGCGTGAGAGGAGGGTGGGGGGACGCGGATGGAACGGGACAAAGATGACGATGACGACGACCGACGACGATCCATCGCTTATTGGAAATATCAGGTTGTCTTCGTTCGTTGTTACTTTCGCCTCTTCTCGGCGGCGATTTCCATTTAAATGTATTCGACGACGGGTCTGGCGGCATCGCGCCACTGCACAAGAGATCCTGTCCGTTCCTTCGTTCTCTCTATGGGTATAAGATCTTTCTGTGTCTGGAATTAACTTCGGGGCTTTTTATATCTCCGTCGAGAACAGTATCAAAAGTTAATTTGTGGTAAAATCTTGAGGGTCTCCGGGCTTTCTGTATTTACTCTCTAATGATGGAAATGCGCACTCTACTACTCCGTCTTCTTTTGCTTTCATCTCTTATTCCGTGTACTTAATTTCTTTTCGTTTACGTTTAATATTTAGAGATGACCTCTTAAATTAAACATGAACCGTGTAACTGAATCACGAGAATTTTTTTTTTTGCTTGTACTCTCCCAAACTTCATGTCTATTGTAATAAGGAAAGGGACGCAATTGCAGGAATGCGGTTTGTGGACTTAATGAAACTCAATTAATTAATACAATATTTCGTTATTTGCTTCATAACTTCATCAGGAGATGAAAGTCAAGTTTGTCACTAACAAAAAGAAACCATAACAAAATCACCGCAAGAGAGAAAATTAATATTTGCAAATTCTAAAGAGGTTTCTTACATATTTCAAAACTTTCACCTGAACAATAATTTCTAACGCACGTAATTATTTTTTTAATTATTATTAATACCTACTAGCAGTTGTAATGTCTGTGTTTATATTTTGGAGCATTTTCTAACAATATACACTCATGACCAGAAGTATTGCACGTTTTTAATTGAGGAGCTTTTAGCAAAAACAACCTTAGTCCATTTTCTTGAATTTGAGATAATCAGAAAAATGTTCCAACTTGGTTATTTCTAAAGATATTGACATTTTAGTTTCGCTTAGATCAGAGGTGCCCAAACTTTTTTTTCTCGTGGACCACTTTCAAAGTTTTACTATTTTCGGTAGACCCCCCTGCTGCTACATTTCTACGGTATTCCCAAAACTCCTAAAAAATATCACCCTAAATTGAGGGTGTTAAGAAGAAAAAAAAAGTAGCACATTTTCTTGTGTCCTATTTATTAAAATAATACTTGTGGTTATACAAAATTATAAACATTTATTATTACAAACAATCAACAATTGACAAAAAATCAACAATGAACTCTGGAATGTAAATCAACAATAAAAAATAGTCATACTTTTAATGAGACGAATGTACTTGATGAATTGACAGCAAATCATCAATATTTGGCTTCAGTTTTGTAAGAAGTAATCACAAATCTCCCCGTTCTGTGATGTTCAATCTACTCCTTTTTTTTTGTTAACAGGTTGGTACCGGCACTAAAACTTCTTTCGACAAAATATGACGAGGGAAGCGCTATCAAAAATTTTCTCGCAATTTCCCACAGCCCAGGATATTTTTCGGGGACTTCTGCCTGCAGCCAAAATGTTTGATAGCCTTTTTTAAACTTCACCTTCAGTTCCTCGTTGGTGCTGAGCTCAAGTAGCTCCTCTTGTAATACCACATTCGCCTCTTCCGTTTCATCAAATGGGGTTATGATCCATGGTGGTATCTCCATCGTCAGAATATCTTCAAATCTATTTTTGAAGTCATCATGCAGGGTATTTAAATGTTGATCGTATGTCTGAATATCCTTATCAAGACATTCTATCTATGACAAGTGCGGAAACTGGGAGAATTCGCGCCGACTAATATTTTGCTTCATTAATTTCAATTTACCAAGAAAAACCGAAATTACACCCTTTGTTTTTATTAAATTAAGACTGCCCCCTTGTAACTGCAAGTTAACGTCATTGAATTTTATGAACAAATCTGTTAAGTACGCAATGTCCGCTTTATATTTGATCAGATTTTCTTTTAAATCTGGTGCTTTAGTTTCCAGACACTCTATCACTGATTCGAAAAGTGAGTAAAATCTCGATAAGCATGCACCTTTCGACAACCAGCGTACTTCAGTATGTAAGAGCAGTCGTTGGAAACCTTCATCATTTTCATCGCACAATAGTGCAAATAAACGGGTATTCAAAGCATTGCTTCTTATTTTATTAACTGCGTTAATCACAAATTGAAGCGATTTGTGCAATCTATCACTCAAATTACAGTGAATTGCAATTAGTCCTGGTATTATTCTTTTAAGATGGCTTATAAACTCACGATATCGCTCGAACATGGCAGGAGCTCCATCTGCTGCCACCGAAATAATGTTTGTAAATGGAATAGATTTTTCTGTAAAAAAATCACTCAGGACATTAAATATCGATTCGCCTTTAGTGTCCGACTTCAAAGTTTTTGCGAATACCAACTCTTCATGGATTTCTTCGTCCATAACAAATCGAACATATGCCAATAATAATGCTTCATTAGCAGGCAAAGTAGACTCGTCCAACTGAATAGAAAAATGAGTGGTTTGCAGATAATTACACAAGAAGCTTTCTATATCAGGGGCCCGATTCTCGAACTTAAGAGAAGTGAACGTTCTATTGAGAGAAGTGATAGATCACACTTCCATTCCTGGTTCTCCTAACTTCAAGAATAGCTGTTTTTAGGTAGGGATGTGTGTCGATCGTGTAGGAAATAGCAGTGCAATGTTGCCAGGTTGCAAATGAATGCGGATTAGGACAATTGTTGTATAGAACAGTGTATATTAGGTAATATGTAATACGAAAACTATTTCTTTTAAATAGCGTGTGTAATGTTGAAAGGTTTTATGGGTTATATCAGTTGGATTTCCGGAAAGTGTTAGGCTAAACATCGAAATGTTAATATTGTTTTCTACGTATCATACATGTAGAAATAATGTAACATATATTAAAGTAATAAAAATAATAAAATAAAATAAAACATCTTTTTCAGAAAATTAGTTTAATAACTATTTAAACATATTACCTACCAGACATTTTATAATAAGTAAAATACATGTTATACAGACAAATTTTAAAGGTAGGGTGTAAAAACGATTAATGCAAAATTACAACGAATATTAACACTATAAAATTCTGAGAATTAGTTCAATGGGAAATACAAAATATTAATGAGAAAGAACGGGTAAAACTAACGCTGACAGGATTACGAATTACAATTCTAAATAAGATATTAATGAAAAGTTTAATATATAATTATGTATTTAAACCTATTATCTACGAGACATTTTATAATAAAAATACATGTTATACAGAACAATTTTAAAGGTAGCTGAAAAACGATTAAAGCAAAATTACAACGAATATTAATAATATATCATTCTGTGAATTAGTTCAATGGGAAATACAAAATATTTCTGAGAAAGACAACGGGTTAATTTAACAGTGACAGGATTATGGATTAACAATTCTAAATAAGATATTACTCAAAAGTTTAATACATATTTCAAGAGAGTCTTAAGTGTTATCCGATGTCGGTATACAAGATAACAAACCAGAAGAAACGTTCAAATACGATATAAAGAACACATGGCTCATGTCAAATTACACAATGTAGAAAAATCCGCATTAGCTCTACATCACATTGATACAAGTCACAACTTCAGCCTAGAAAATGTTAGTTTAGTTAAACAAAGCAACAATAGAAACTTAGATATGTGGGAAGTCATATACATGAAAAAACATAAAAATTATCTGCTGAATAATGATATTTCTCCCCTTAATAACAAGCATTGATCGGTCATATGTACAAAATTTAAGTCGATATGCGCATGCTTCTCTTAACTTTTAATATGTTCGCTTGACTTGAACCGATAGATGTAAATTCTCCCAACTCTTGAGGGAAGGGATCTATCTCTCAAGTTCAAGAATACGATTTTTAACATTTCAAGAGAATCCCCTCCATTATTCTCTCGAAATCTCTGTTCTCTCGACTCGAGAATCAGGCCCCAGAGCTCATTACATCAATACGTCTTTGTACAGTGTTGTTACTTAAAGGAATTCTTTTGAGTACGTCAAATGGAGGTTTGTGCAGAACAGTTTTTAAAACCTCTTCAATACCGGGTAAAATTAACTCTTCTCCGATGGTGTGCCGTTTTCCAGATTTCGCTATAAGCGACGAAATATTGTAAGATGCCCGCAAGCCATCATCGTTACTTTGAGACGTTGAAGCAAACATACTATTTACGGTCGGTCTCTTTTCATATTTTTCCTTCAATGTTTGAAAGTATTTCAGATATTTACCCATTTTTTCAGGATGACACCTTCTTAGATGGTCTTCGAGCTTCGATGGTTTCATAGAGTCATTGCTCAGAACTTTGTTGCATAAAAGACACATGGGCAATCGTTTGTCTGCCGTTGATGGAAGAACACCAAATTTCAAATAATCAACACTGTACTGTCGACATTTCTTCTTAGATTCAGCCATTTTCCGTATCAGTTGTGACCTGTAAAAAAATGTTTGTTTTTGAGGCGATATTACCAGAATATGGCTATTATAACACAACAGAATAGAATTATTGCAATAAAAAAAAACAAAATGCCCGCTCTTTTAATTAATCGCCGTCGTCGCGTAAATAAATATTTTTAAACAAAAAAGTACCTAGGTACCTAAAGTTTAATCTTCCCTGGCTTTTTGTTCTTTTATAGAAGTTTTGAATAATCTCTAGTATTTAATTTTTACTACATAACTGCCTACTACACTCAAATAGTAACACAAATATAATATGATTGATAAATTACAATATACAATAAAAATATGTATAACAAATAGGCAGATACTTACTTTTTCGGGCACTCCAAACACTGACATCGATTCACTCACAGTCACACTTTTATGTTCAAAATCCCGGAAACAAATGAATAACGTTTTGTTTTTGGCATTCGTATTTATACTAATGTAGATTGCAAGCACAGCGCAAGTCGCATTTCATCCCTTTGCAGGTCTAAACAAGCATCCCGGACGAGCGGGCGCACGGGCGGCACTTTGCAAGTCTCGACATGTGGTGTACACTTGTACATCTATTGTTCTATTCAATTCTGTGTTTGAACTGAGTCTCGAATATTTTTGAGTACCTACCTAGTGAATGATGCTACCTGCCTACGTTGATAGGTAAATCCAAGTCAAAATTTTTGTTCTTTATTATGAAAACCAGAAAATTTTTCGTGGACCCGCACTTACAACTTGTGAACCCCTGTTTTCTTTTCACATCTACGTGGACCCCCGTGTGGTCTCCTATGAACTGGGGGTCCACCTGGACCACTTTGGGAACCACTGGCTTAGATGTTCGAACAAGTATTTGGATTTTATTAGTTTAAAGTAATGTAACAAATAAATTGACATTGCTGGGCAATTGGTTGTTTTTGTAAGAAATCTATATTAATAAAAATCAAAGACGTGGCAACATTAAAATTGAAAAGAAATGTCAAATTTCATTACACATTATTATTCCGCGCCACTGCTGTTGTCTTCATTTTCTGTCTCTTCATACGCTCCTTCTGGAACGATGTTTGCTTGCAGTTTTAAATAATATTGTTGATTTGCTAACGTTTGAACAAAATTTGCCAATTTTCTTAGAAAAGCTAATTTATTTGGCTTTATTGCTACTTTTTGTCCATACAATAGTTGCCAATTCAATTCTGATGGTAATTTCTTCTTATTTCGAACATGAATGGTCTCCCATGAACCAGTGTAGTGATGTCTCACTTTAACATGATCAACGTTTGCCGAAATCTCCATGCAGCGGATTCCTTTTATTTTCATAGGTTGTTTTGTATTAGAAGTGAAGTATGGTTTTAAAGAATCTGCAATATTGAGAAATGCCGATTGTTCTACTTTTATCAAGTTAAAAGGAGATGGTTTTTCTCTAGCAGATAAAATAAGTTCGTCCCAATTCGATTGAATTTCAACATTGTGCTTTCTTTTCTTTGCTTAAATTAAACTGAAGTCCTGATCATTAGGAAGTCGCGAGTGCCCTCGCACTAAAAAGTAGTAAATAATTTTTTTGAACAGCTTCCAACCGTAAACAAGAAAGTAAAGAAATCGGACCATAACGTATTGTTTATTTTGACCTGGGCAACCATCACTAAATACAAAAAAAGTATCTTTTTCTACTCCCCGATTATTAAAGTAGTTCAGCAACAAAGAAGTGACATCATTTTGCCTATTGTTTCGTCATAGACGAACATAATGGCCTTCTTCGTAACGAAATCATGTACCCCGAATACATAGTACCACAACTGGCTCGCGAAAAACACATCACCCGTTCGCAGATGAGGCAAGGGCAGGTTTTGCATATGGTCGAATGACAAACAAGTCAATTCATCTTGCTTGGCACGCTGTTTGTAACTGCGTTTAAGGTCATAAAACTTATCGGCTTTAGCTAAGTAAAGAGTTTTTTCAGTAATCAGGTTCTGTTTTAATTCTAGATCCTCAGCAACATTCGTCTTTAGCATCAACTGATCACAAATTGGACAGGTATCACTTCTTGGCAAACCAAAACCTATGTTAAATCTACTTTTGAAAACTGACCAATACGCCTTATAAGTAACATTAATTTTGTACTTATCTAAGAACATCCTAAACATCTTTTTAATAGAAAGAGTTTCGGGCAAGTATAAACGATTTGGATTTTTGCGTCTCGAATAATGACTCTGCCGAGCTTTAAACGATTCGATATGTTGTGTGATAAGCGTTGCAATTTCTGCGCGTAATTCATTAGGTCTATATTCATGCGTGCCACGTTTGTCCCTAGGAGAACAACCACGGTGTATGACGCAGTCTTGGAGTCTTCTGATTCTTGCTCTAGTTGTTCCAAAAATAGCCAGAAATGCTTTGAAACATACAGCTATTTCAGAATCAGAAACTCGCACTTTGTAAGTTAAAATTGCATTATTTGCAAATTTCCTTGCCTTGTCATCGTTATGCCGTGTTGGAGCATGAAAACTCATAAGACCGCTAAGAAAATTGTCTTGTTCATTTTTCGTTGTCATCGCGTTGAATATATGAAGTAAATTTGTTCTGAAATCTTCAGAAATTGTTTCGAAACACTTGAGTTTTTTACATCTACAATCGGAAACCCTTGATTACCGCTTGTGTTGTGATACAATGGTAAAATAAAACATACCTGCAGTCTGGTCAGGTACTTCTTTTCCAACGTGATTAATAATGGCTTCCCCATGTATTTTTTTGATTTTAATGATTTCTTCTTTTTTGTCTTTTTTCTCATTTATTTTTTTCACTGTGTAGGATTATTTTCATCTGTGTATTGTTCAGAATCATGCATTTTGGAAACAATAAACTAGCACATACGCACCAACAATTAAGTAAGGTTAGGAATTGTTGGAAATGTCAAATTGGTTTCTAGCAAAAATAACCAATTTAAAGAATTCGTTTTGGTAATTACGAAAATCATAATCGCAAAGTTTTATTGACACATTCTCATTTGTATAACAAATCATATTCCGACATTCGATAAAGAACCGTGAAACTTTTAAATCCTTTACGAATTACAGAACTGAAATAGGACTAGAAATCCGTTTCTGTGTTTGTCCTTTTACGTCAAAAATAAGAAAGTTGGAAGTCCGACAGTCGGGTAGAGTTGCCTTTGCCCGTTGTTATACTTGAGTCCGGTCTGAACTTGCCGACGGTATATCTCCTGGAGCGACCATCTAACTTTGATAAGTTTTCTCCCGTTCACACACTGCGATGCGATGCGATGGGCGACAGGGTTGAGAGTTTGATACCGCTCCTGGTGGTGGTGGTAGTGGTGGGCCACCCCCTCCCGAAGCCCCCACACTCTTTCGTTTCCCGTTTTCATGCCGGCGGATGGACACCGGTCATTTTTCTCTCGCTTTCAATCTACGCAGTCTAACCTCTCATTCTCTCTAGACAGATTTTCTTGTTTTTCTTTTTTTTCTTTTGTTTTTTCGTCTTCTTTTCTATACTATTTCGTTCGCCCCGGGGAAAAAAGTTCCTTACTCGAGAAAAGTATAAATAAATACCGATTGTAAATATAAAGCCTTCGATTGTTGGAGTTTCTTCTCCATCTATATATACGAAACTACCGTTAATACTTTATAAAATTTACCCTTCTGACAGGGATTCGACGAAAATAATATTATTGTAATTATAGGTAGTTTGGATAAGTGTTCTCGGAAAAGCTATCCAACAAAGCCCTGCTAGGAATTTATTTTATCATCGAAATTCATTTTTAAATTATAAAATGGATAACAAAAATTAAATCTTTTAATTTATATTTTCAACAATGCAAGCGCTTCTTGAGTCAGCGGCGACGCTATGTGGTAAGAAAGGTAAGCATTGCAGGAGGATGCATCATGTAAAGGGGGCGGCAGCAGGGTCTTATCAATAGCAAATCAGTAACAGGTATTCAAAAACTTTTGAAGCATTAACAAATAAATTAAATTAATTTCTTAACATATCAGATATTAGTTACTTCTATATTTAATTTTACTACTACAAGTGATGATGAAATCTTTGGTATTATTAACACAGTCACTTCAAAATCTATTGGTGTGTACAACATTTATATAACACTTCTGAAATTGTGCTGTCCTACAACTCATATCCTTTTACTATTCATAAATATAAATTCAAGGTATTTACTATGTTTTAAATATGATTTTTGAAACTCTTTCTTATAAATTGTCACATTATGCACGTCTAAATTTACATTTATTTATTTTGTTATATTTTCATCTCGTGCATATCTA
This sequence comes from Amphimallon solstitiale, assembly GCA_963170755.1. NCBI lineage: Eukaryota > Metazoa > Arthropoda > Insecta > Coleoptera > Scarabaeidae > Amphimallon > Amphimallon solstitiale. The sequence continues at coordinate 136,088,135 of OY720679.1, forward strand.
ATGTGACCCTGCTCATACAATTTTATAGCATTTAAATGAGTCACTCTCTTTACCGTTCCATCCCTCAACATAACTCTTTCTCTGTTATTAATTTTGAATACCTTTTTGCTTTTAAATAATGGTCCATTACTTAAGTTGTTTAGAGCTATTTTTACGCCTTGTGAAAAATCAGGTTGCGTTTCTGTGTATTCAAACCATACCTCATGCTTGTCTTTTCTACAAAAAATATAGATTGCATAGTTTTATTTTGTGTTTGTTTTCTATTTATTTTATATTTAATTTTAATACTTATTCAACTTAAAATATACTAATGAATTATGTTTATTTTCATACAAAGGGTTTCTCTTTAATATACATATATATATATATATATATATATATATTTAACTACAAATCGAGATCATTTCAATTCATTTTCTGTACAAACTGAGATCTGTTTTGCAAAGCCAGATCCGATTTCGGATCTCACGTGGTTTTATGCGTATAACGTCTGCTTTTACTCAGCTGAACTGATAGCAATCAAATTTAAAATTTTTTGTGGGATCTCATGTTTACGCATATTGTCCTCTCTGATACATTTTCAGTTCATGTAGGTCAACGCAAGAGGGCGACCTGTAGAGTTTATATTTCTAGAGAAGCTGAGATCCGCTAACGACGGCAGCATTGGAAATTTAACCGAGCGATATAGCATTACAAAAACACGTATTGTGGGTCTACTTTATAAAGGGTTATCTTATGTATAAATACAGCAGATACAGCAAATTTGAAGATTTTTTCTGCAAACGTTCGGATATATTATTTCTTTTCCCAACATAATTCTGGAATGTTTAGTCATTTAAAAGAATAAATTAAAATCAATTTAAAGATGGCATTATTTTATTTAATTAATTTAATATATAATAGATTATTAAATTGCCGAAAACTTGAAGTTTTAAGATATACAAAAACGTTATGTTAATGCACTAAATAATTTAAAAGAGACAGTTATTTTTCAAATTTTGAAGAAGTATTCATACATGCTATAGGCAACGTTTTATTTCAATATCAGTCAAAGAATTAAATGTTTGTTATTTAATGTAAATAAGGCAACTAATATTTTTCGTGGAAATGTAAATTAGGATTTTCTCAATGCAAAAGATAATATGAATACAGTGTGTTCCCGGATGGAGTTGACAAGAGGGTAAAAAACGATAGTTATTCTTAAATAAAATTCTGCTTGTCGAATTAACTAGCGTGCTATTCAAATAAACTACGTAAGATATACAGGATCTTCAGAAACTAACAAAACACGAAAATGATTTAATAGATTATCTTGCAATTTAGAATTCACTGTCAATATGAAAAGCTCCTTAAAAACATAAAATTAGTGAAAACACAAAATTTCAAGTCTAAATTTAAATTGTTATGGTTGTATGTTTAATGAACTGTGTGTGTGAACTATATAATCTGTGCCTCTTCTACTGCTAAATATAATGTACATAATTCTTAATTTAATTTTGTCTATCGCTGGCTTGTGTGTTATAGATAATATTTAACTGTCAAACGGCATCAAGTGTACAGATTTCAATCCGGTTATTTTCCGTTGGTTTCACAAAATGTAAACCATTGAAAAGCGTATTTATTTGTTTAAATGATATGCCATTGGAAACGCATCTTATCGATATGCTATGCTATATTATGAGTAAATTGGCAAACAGTAAAATTCATATATAGCATTAATAGAGAAACAAAATTCGGCCGTTTAAACCAAAGCTCCGATGTACACTTAAAATTGGAGATGTAGAGTAGCGATGGACTCTTATTTATGAATTGGTGAGAATTACCTAGTAGATAGAAGTTTTTACAGCATGATCTTTTTTACTGATGAAGCATCCTTCTGCACAAATGGTAACGTTTTATAACAAAATTACGAAAATAACGACTTTGTTGAAAAACTTTGATAGTAAAGAAACGCAAAATTTCGTTGTCGGCGTAATATATATGCGTGGTGATAAAGTTTGGAACAAGATTCTTAAAAAAATGTTTTTCAGAAAATCGCTCGGATAGGTCAATTTTTGTTTTCAAAATTTTTTTTTTGAATGACGTAGGTTTTTACAGAATGACGTCATTATCATTTTTTTTAAATGACAACTTCAATATTTTTTCCAGTTTTTAATAGTTAATAGTGATGTAAAAAAAATGGTACCTTACATAACAATTTTTTTAAATAAATGATGCATTTATTTCACAACTTCGAGAGATATAATTTAGCAAAAATAATAATCAAAAAACAAACATACAAAGAATATTCAACAAATTAATAAACAAGACTTAACGCAAATGTTGAAAGTGCCCCCGTCCAACCATTTGGCATTGACCAGCACGATACTAAACACTTTCTATACTGCTCTGAATAATGTCTGGCCTAATTTGTTGCATTGCATTGCGGCGATAGGCTAAGAACTCATACGGAAGCTTGTGAGTTATCGAATCAAGCACATCTTGAAAGGACTCCAATTTTAAGATCTACAGTAAGTAAATTGGTCGCCAAATTTACGGAACCTGGAAGTGTATAAGATTTGTTTCGAGAAGGCCGACCACGGATAAATTATGAAACAAAATTAAAAGTGCTACTTGAAGCAGAGGAACATTATCATATTTCTACAAGGCAACTTGCCCTAGATAACAATGTGGATCACAGTTTTGTTAATTAAAAAAGAAAAGTATCATCCGTACAAAACGCACCTAATTCACGAGTTGAACGAAGATGATCCAGACCGCCGATTGCAATTTTGTGAAGAATTAATGTTACGATGCGATCAAAATCTCTATTTTTTAAACAACATTATTTTTTCTGATGAAATCAGGTTTTACCTCAACGGATCAGTAGATCGCCATAATTGTAGGTAGTGGTCACGGAACGATCCTCACTGGATTCAGAAATCACAGTCAACATGAAGCCAAATTAAATGGATGGGTGGGAATGATGGAACGGCGTTTTTTAGGACCTTAATTTTTTGAAGGAAACCTGACTGCTGCCCGATATTTAAATTTTTTCGAATTTGATTTGGTACCAGCAGTGGCAGCTCTTTTTCCTAATAATGACGAATATTTGGTTTCAACAAGATGGGGCGCCGCCTCCTCATTTTGGCATAGATGTCCGTCAATAACTTGATGCTACATTTATAAGAAGATGGATAGGGCGGCGAGGACCAATTGAGTGGCCAGCGCGTTCCCCCGACCTAACGCCCTTAGATTCTTATCTGTGGGGTTACTTAAAATCAAGTGCCCATTTCAATAGACCAAACAACTTGGAAGATTTACAACAGAGAATTCGTCATGCAATGCAACAAATTAGGCCAGATATTATTGAGCGCAGTATAAAAAGTGTTTACTATCGTGTTGGTCAATGCCAAATGGTTGGATGGAAGGACCTTCAAAATTTGTGTTGATTAATTTGTTGAATATTTTTGTATGTTTGTTTATTGACTATTACTTTTACTAATTTATAACTATTGAAGTTGTGAAATAAATGTGTCATTTATTTAAAAAAATTGTTATGTGAGGTACCCTTTTTTTTGTATCACTGTTTAAGCACTAAGAAGATCTATTAAAAACAGAAAAAGACAATGAAGATTGTCATTTAGAGAAATGATGATGACGTCATTGTGCAAAAACCAACGACGTCATTCAAAAAAGAAATTCGTCAAAAGACGACATTAAAAAAAATTTCTTTATTTCAAGCGATTTCCTTAAAAACAATATAGAACGGTTTTATAAATTTTCTCCAAACTTTATGACTACATTGTATACTTCCACGATACAATAAGTATAAATGAAGAAAGTTTGAAATTGGTATACATAAAAGATAATATTGCTAGTCAAAAGCGAAGATATAAAAAATATTTACATTATACAATAAATGCGGATAGATGCATATAAGTGCTTATATCAAAGATGACATCATAGGCATTTGTTTATCAATGGGATATAATACTTCAAATGCATGCGGAAACCCACAAACATATCACATCAGACTGAGATAGGCATATGTATAATAGTAAAGCCTATTCAAGAAACTCGACAACACTGGCGGATCTCATCTTCTCTTAGTATATAAAAATATACAAATTTAGGACCTCATCTTACACATACACACCAAGTGATCTCGACTTGGCATACATACTTCATGTATATAGAAAAAGAATAAAATTGTTTCCCCTCTCTTGCTGCCTGGAATAAGCATGCGCTTCTACGATTTTCTACAACTTTTATTTTACAAAATATCAAATCCTTTAGGTGGATCTCGGGTTGTCCAGAAGTATCACGGATCTCCACTTGTGCAGAAAACGTGTATATATATATATATATATATATATATATATATATATATAGGCAACCCATTATACCCTTGTGTTACTTGCATTGTCTAATGCTTAAAACTAAAATAAACATTTTTAAACTTAGAATTAATGTTCTTTTCAACACTTAAGCCAATTCTTAATATTATGATAATTCTTAAAGATACAAAGGTCACAGCAATATGCTTATTCCGATATTGTGTTAAATTTATAACTTTTGTTTGCTTAATAATGTGCTTCCTGTTAGAGTACTTCCATTACCAAAAAGAGAAACTGAATGACCTTAGACCAATTAGTATCATGACTACATTTTATAAAATACTTAAAAAGATAATTTTTAAACAGATTTAGATTCATTTAAATCAATTTAACATTTTGCCCTAATATCAGTCAGGGTTTAGAACTCATCACAGTTGCTCTACTGCATTAACGAATATAATAGATGATGTTTTGCATGCATTTGATGATAATAAGATCACGTGTCTGATTTTACTTGATTACTCCAAGGCAATTGTTGCATGCAATTTTGCATTTTGTTGGCTTTGGTGAAAATGCATCTGCATTTATTCTCGGTTATGTAAGTAATAGGCGACAGATGGTTGTTTTTAATAATTTGGATTCAGATTTGATCGAGATCACTGCAGGCGTACTGCAAGGATCCATATTGGGTCCATTATTGTTTACAATATACACATGCAATTTGTACAATGCACTGCATTACGCTCCTCACCAAATGAATGAGGATCTGATGAGATTAGTTGCGTATTCTGTTTGGTCATAATTTAAAACTAAATCCTACTAAATTAGTTATTTTTTTTTGGCAAAACAAAAATTGTTAACGCCGTAAAACCTTTACTAAACATTAATATTGGTAACTTTCATGTCCAGATAATTGATGTCATCCGTGACCTTCGTGTGTTGATTGATACTGGTTTGCGTTTTAAAGAGCACATTACTCTTTGCTTTAGACGTGGCTATGGAAACCTAAAAAACACGTTATAACAATTATCGTATCTTGAATAAAACCACAAAGATGTTGTTGAGCAACTCTCTGGTTTTATCGCATATACATTTTTGTGATGTTGTTTATGGAACAAAGCTACATGTAACAGAATTCAAAAAATACAGAATAGTTGTATAAGAGTTATTTATAAATTATGTATATTCGCGACAAAAAGTTTTGTCGGGTGTTAAGACCAGCTATATCGAAGGTATAACTGGTCCACTCTAGTAATCCGATAATATTTCCCACTAAATTTTAATCAACCATAAAGGGTAATATTTTTATTTACGTTTGAGAGAGATATTAAATTTCGTCAAAAATAAAATACATCTAGCATAATAAAGCAATAAATAAGCAAACAAAAAATTACAGAAAGAATCTTTGAAGACAATATATTTAAAGGAAAATATTTTAAAATGTAAAATAAAAGCAATATCACACTTACCCCGGGCGTTTTAACATATGTAGTTTTAAATTACCATACTAATAAAACAAGGAATGGTGAAATAATTGATCTTTAGAGAGGTGACTGAACTATTAAAAAAAGTATTTGATATATGGGCTACAAAAATCTTGATTTAAATAATATTCCAAAATTTAAAGACCCCTAGCAATTGCGCTGTAAATACCAAGGTAAATACATATTAGGCAAACATGCCCCAGGTAAAAAAGTCTTAGAATGCAGATATAGTAATATAATCATGAATTTTAAATTAAATTATAATGAAAAACCCACATTCTATTTCAAAATAAATAGAATGTATATTACAGAAAAAAAAATAATAACAGATACATACTCGTAAATATCATCAATATAAATAATTACAAATTCCATAAAACCGAGATCTTAATAAAGCATTCATTCTCGCCCTTGAAAAATAAAATAAATTCCGAAAGCCCCAAACATTTGTACAACAGCAAAAATATTTCTTTGTAATCTTGGCACATCAATGTTAATCGTAAGATAAATAATAAATGAAGAATATTTGAAATATATTTACCTACTTCTATATGCCACACGTATTTTCCTTTACGATGCAGTTAAGTATATTTACTCAAACTTAGGTATTTATAAAAATTGAATATAATCCCTCTTTATTTCGTGTTAGAATTTATTAGAGCGGACCAGATATACCTTCCATATAGCTGATCTTACGACTGACAAAACTTTTTGCCGCGAGTATAGATAAGAGACAGCGTGTTTCATCCAAACTAAATGATGTGTGTTGGTTGAATATGAATAACAGACGAATATTCATATGCATGGAGCTCCACCATATTTAACATATAGAATTGCATTCAGATCTGATGTTCATAATGTGAATGTTGGCCACCAACATTTCATTACCCCGCCTTTGCACAGATCAATGTTGTACCAGAGGTCTTTTTCCTATAATATTGCGCATATTTTGTACGAGTTTCCATTTGATTACAGGGTATTGGCATTTCCTTTGTTTATAAAGAAACTCATTTTTTACATGCTCTTTGCCTTGCAGATTTGATTCCTTTTGATTTGTGTATTATTATTATTATTATTATTAATATTTTTATTTTGTTGTTGATTTTCTTTTTAGCAATCTGTATAATATTTGTTTTATGTGCTCTATAATATTAATTTTCTACAGCTGCATATTTTTCTATTATATATTTCATTTGCTGTTAGTTTAAGGGACAAATTTAAAATCAGCATTTCAGTAATGAAATATTGCTGAATTTGTTCCTTTTGGTACATATTAGTTTTGTTTTTATTTGTTATATTATACATAAGATTTGTATTATTATTGTCTTCTTATTACTGGTTGTGTAATTTACATTTCTTTACGTTTTATTGTATAAGTATATGTATCAATAAAAACTATCATTATTATTATTATTTATTACAAATTAGAAGTTTCCCTAAAATGCTAACTTTATATATAAAGCGGAATTAGATATTGATATCAAGTCCGCGAAAAATAGAATAAAATCATGACAATCAATTTCGATTGCATGTTACTATCTTTAGGATAGTAAAAATTACAATCTGTATAAAGTTGATATAAGTGAATATTACAGAAAGGTATAAATTCTTTTAACAATTACTTATTTAAACAGTCTTGGTAAATAGGAATGTTTTCATTTATAAAACACCGATACAGAAAGATTTCGTAAATAGCAATGATTAGAAAAAATTTCCTCATTTCCTTGTTGAAAAAAAGTATTATTTTTTTATTTTAAATATTGACAGAAAAATGACAACTTTAACCGCGACCATAAACATGAAAAATTCATTCCGTTAAAAGAATAAACTCGGTGGAAAAAACGAAGGAATTACTTTGTGCACACAACGATATATATTCGTCGGTACTTCTGTGTGTTTTTCTTACCGACCGCCCCCTTCCTTCTATGTCCCTCCTTTCCTTTCTAACCACCAAAATTAAAAGCGGAAAGAACCGCGCTACAACTGCTACTCAATTCGGATTATTTAAGATACCGCAGCTATGTTTCCAGAGAGAGAATCTCGTCGAGCAAATCTCGTTCACAAAGCTTTCTTTGTCATTCTTTGTCTTGGTCTGTATATTTACCTTTCTCTTCGCGGGAGCAGCAGAGAAGAGGTCGCCACTGCCTCTGCCGTTCTGCTCTGACCTCCCGCACCCCCCCCCCTCCATCACACAACGCTACTGCGGCCACCACAGCCACCGGCATCGCCACCCATCTTCGTCTCACACAATCCTCGAGGCAAACGAACTAAGAACAAAGTTTCAGGGATTTCGTGCTGTGAGTGTGTTAGTTATGTGTGTGTATTTGTACGTATCTTGGATAAAAGTTTTTCTCTGACCATCGAGTATACTATGTAGAGTCAAAAACAGCAGTAGCAGCAGCCGAGATACTACTAATACAAGTATAGGTAATAACATTGACCAAAAGAAAACTTTTCTCCAAGCACGTCTCTGCGCTTTTCACTTTGCCTTATATATCCTAGTATATAGTTCGCATAAAGCCGTTGCTGGTTGTTTTCTAACCGCTACTGTACGACAAAAAAACAACGTCCGAGATGAAATACTGAAATTAAAGCACACCTGAAATGCCACATCAAAGGACTGCCTGCGCTACCCTCTCATACCTCTCGTTATTTCTTTCTGTTTTATTTTTTCTTTTTTCATCCTTCCGGTTTTTTTTTTTTTTGCAGAACACGGCGCTTGTTCGCCCCCATTCTGGCCTGGATATAAAGGTAAATTGATTCTGTCAGACGCATGCCGAAGAATCGTGTGTCGGATTCCCGCTTCATGATTTTATTAATAGATCGATATTAAGCATCAATTTGTGTGCAGCGCGCCTGTGTGTTCTCGCGCGTGGATTGTCTTCTTTAAGGGGAAACGTCATTTGCACACTAATTTTCTCGTTTTCTTTTCTGCACACTAACTAAACACGTAAATATTGAGCAAACGGAGGCGACAGACAATGGAATACAGTTCATTTTCGATTTACAAATAAATAAGAAACCCTAACACTGAGAGCGTGTTTAAGCTTGACCACGAGTAATATCTGGGCAACCTTGCAGATAAATTTATATATAGGGTGTTTCGAAATTGCACGGCTCTATTGTAGGTACTTGTTCTCCAGCATAAAATAAACAAAAAAGTCCATATAAATATATGTCTCAAATTAATTTATTACTAAGATATTGCAGCATAAAGATATGTATTTAACAATACAACATCCAAAAGAACTGTTTAAAGTGGCCACCGTTTTGTTGAATGCAGTATTCAGCACGACAAATTCATGCTTCTTTGGCACTACGTATAGCATCAGGACGATCCTTGATAGTTTCTGAGGCCTCCACGATGCGATTACTAAACTACCGATCTAACGGCGTTAGATCGGGAGATCGGGATTCATCAGAGTTTAGTAATCGCATCGCGGAAGCCGCAGCAACTATCAAGAATCGTCCTGATGCTATACGATGTGCTAAAAAAGAATGAATTTGTCGTGCTGAATGCTGAATTCAACAAAACGCTGACCACTCTAAACAGTTCTTTTGGATGTTGTATTGTTAAACAAATATCTTTATGCTCCAATATCTTAGTAATAAAGTAATTTCAGACATATGTTTATATGGACTTTTTTGTTTATTTTATGCTGGAGTACAAGTACCTACAATAGTGCCGTGCAATTCCGAAACACCCGGTATTAATACTTGAAGAAAAAACTTTGTACCCCTTTTTAAGCATATTGCGCGCACGGAGGTGTGTGAGATTTGGAATAGTTAAAGTTCATATGGAGAAGGAGTGCAGGAAGGTAAAATTTATGTATAATTATTACAAATACATTAAGTTAAGGAAATAAAAAGGTCGAATTTCGACCACTGGGCGACCACTAGTTTTAATAATAAAGTGACCAAGTAGATTTCAGCAAAAATATTTTTAAATGTAAAATGACCTCCATTGTCAAATTACTTCAAGTTGAAAGTATAAGTTAAGATTTCCCCGAACAAAATATTCAGACGTTTTTTCACAATTTTCATTTATCGACTTTGTCGTCACGATGACAGCTCTCGAGAGAGAAGTACGAGCTATTTTTTCCTTAAAACTGGACGCAAAAAAGTCAGCAACTACCAATTTCATACAACGAAGAACTTGAAGCAAGACTAAATAAAGAACCATCTGAGTTTTGCCTTCTGAGCCTGCCAAATTACGTTAGATGCACACGAATTATACAAAACCTAAATGTCAACAGAATGTTGGAAACATATCAGTGTTCAAGATATAATTATATAAATTTAAGCCATTTTACGAATGGGATCATTTCAGTAGAGGCTCTTTAATGAGAGCAAGTGAGCAATTGCACCCCCTGGAATTTTGAAACAAAGCAAACCACGCGGCGACTAACTGTGAAAGTATTTATTTATTACGTATTCATAGTTATTGAACAGGAACGTGGCGTGTGCGGCTCGCGTAACAACCTACATGCACAGATCGTCGTCACAGATATAATGACGAGAAACTATTCGAATGTTTACCCCTTCCACCGAGAGAAACATACCCATGAGCAAAGCCCTACCGTTGCTGCGTTAAGCCATTAAACATTACATTGAAGGTGGGGAGAACTGTATTTTGTTCTACTTCCATATCGTATAATATATAGCAAGTGAGCAAGATCCCCAGTCTGCTCACCGCTGTTGTAAAATGAATTTCGTGTCTGCGTTACAGAATAACACGTTTTCGCGGTTAACATATGATGAAAAAATCGCAATAAAAAATCTTAAACGGCCGATGCCTCAATTATGTTTAGAAAATCAATCTGTTAAAGTTAAAGACGTTATAAGAAAATTCAAAATGAATATTTATCAGAAAAATGACTGGATTTGTGGGTGTGAAATTAAAAATACTTTGTTTTGTTTTCCGTGTCTTTTGTTTGGTGGTGAACCGTCTTGGTCAAAGAACGGCATAAAAGACTTAATTCATCTTAGTGCTATTTAGTCTAAAAATGTTAGGAAAAAATAACATTCAGAATGTTTTAGATTCATCATATAAAAAAGCAGTTCAACAACTCAATGAACAGGTAACAAAAAATAGGCATGTGTTAAATTTAATAATAAATTGCATTAGATTTTGTGGCGCGTTTGAACTGGCACTTCGGGGTCATGATGAACGGCAAACGTTGAATACCAAGGGCATTTTTCGGGAATTGATAAATTTTACGGCAGAATTGGATAAATAGCTCAGAGATCACATCGAAGCAGCACCGGTTTTTAATTGAATTTATAAATGATTTCCCAAATTTTAATGAAAAAGTGATAGAACTGTTCTGCAAGTCAAAGACACGCAAAATGTACTTCGTTTATCGTCAGATGTAATCAAACTGTGGTGTTATATTTACTATTCCCTCAAAACAAACTGTACAATGAACAATACCTGTCTGGAACAGAATGTCGGTGAAACTTATAAAGATTGGGTAAGCGTTCTTGTATTATACTTTTTAATTTTGAAATTCTACACTCCCTATGTGAACCACCCCGAGCCGCCACTGGATCATTTAATAACATTTCTCGTCGATCCATATTATATTAAACGGCTTGGATACATATCTATCATCGTTCTACATACAAATAATAGGGTGGGTTTTCTTTGTTTGTCAGATGTGTCCAAAACACTTCCAAATAAAATAAATACATCAAATAAAATTCCGATAAGTATTTATGTAATTTCGTTTACCAATTCAGTTATAAAAGCAAGCATTTAAAGTATGCGACTGCTGGTTGGCATCAACTAATCAGAAGTACATTTTCGGTTAAATGGTACGACAAAGTGTTTAGCATCAACCATTTAGGAGCAGCAAGATTTTCGATTGCGTTTTAGAAAGTATATTATTAAAGCGTAATATGAAAATTAATTAATTCTCTCAATGACCTGTAAGTTTAAACCATGTCTTGTTAAAGTTCGTCATGTTACGTTGTTAATTTCATACAACAATTGGAAAGACAATTTGGTTAAGCACTGTCAGTCTGACATTTCGTTCCCGCAAGTTATTGTGAACGAATACACTTCAACTGCTGTCACGATAACAGGCGGAATGACAATAATTTACTTAAGCATCTTAACGACAGTCTGACGTTTCTTCATTGTCGAATAAATACCATCGAAATGTTATCACTATGACAGTCTTAGGCTAAATGCACACGATTTATACACAACCTGACTCTTAACGAAATGTTGTAAATGTCAACGTTCAGTAAATTATATAGAAATATTATACGTTTTATGGGCAAATACTTAATAAATAAATTCATTTGCCACAAATTATAAATGTCAAATAATGTATAATTAATTTTTAGACATATTTTGTTTAATTTGCATCTTCATTCATAAACAAAACTACTGTTGTAATTACTCTCCATTGACAGCAATTCAGGTACAGATTCCAATATAGTAATATAAAATAAGGCAAAGGCGTCAAAAGCAATGATTAATAACATTTTACTTACATTTAAAAAAAATTATAAGTGTTAATATTCATGTACCTACCTTCGCGACTGGCAGTCGTCACATTGTCAAAGAGGCACATTTATAGAGAAACCTATGGAGAAGAAGTGGACGCGAAGAGGCAGTTTTAACTCGAAGAGTTTGATGAACCACTATAATAACAATAAGAGCGAGTGTTTTATAGAATTATTGTCTTATTTTTAAAAAAGAAAATTAAAAATAAATTGAGTAATCAACATTACTTATACCAATATTCTATGACAAACATTATGGATCACCTATGATTTATGATGATCTTGTACCAGGCTGGTGTCGCGATCTTATTTGGATCGATTAAATTATTATTTGTAGTTTCATTTTAATCATGAAATCTCCCCTTTTGTGTTATTTTTATTAAATATTTCATAAGAATCGCAAAATAATCCAACAAATAGGAATTACAGAGTACTTTTTTGCAATGTATGTAAGCATAATGTTAACACAGATATTCCCACGTCAGTCTGTATGAATCTTTTAGTGTCAAGTCTTAGCTTTACGCTAAATAGAGCCCAAACTTAAAACAATTAAAAGTCAGACTGACGTAAATATACTTAATTAAATTATCGTCCCACCTATCATCGTGACAGCATTTCGTTTAAAAGAAGTATACGTCTATATAAGGTGTGTCAAAAGTTTAGAAAATCAAAAAGATTTTTTTGCGTTTTACAGAAAACTGTAATCAAACTGTAAGCGGGCGCGAAAAAGGCGATTCAAGCTCGAAGAGATTGCAAATACAACTAGTTTTTATATAATAATAGCGTTTTTAATGTGTCTATTAACAAGTCTGTACAATATAACCTCATTGTGCTTAACTGCTTGTCAATATTCAGAGGTCATGCTGTGCTTCTATACTCCGCCACTGAACTTTACCAAGTTTAGATAAATAAAAAATAAAATCCATACTACCAACTTAATTGGCCTACAAACATTTACAGACAGTCTGTAGTTCATCCTTATTTTCACCTAATAATCCTGAAACATTACGCATTCATTTTGGTAGACTTCAGAGATGGATGTGACCCGATACTTTTGCGAATACCTGTATAAATATGTAAACGGCACACGGATACATAATATACAAAATAAAACGAACCAAGTACATTACATATGAGCGTTGTAGAACGAAGGTAGAAGAAGTCGCATGCAATATACGGAAAACGCGATGTGGGACGGCTTTTGAGACGGGCGGCCGCGAAGTAGGGGCACGCTCGCGACCAATGGTGGTCCTCACGTTTATTACTTCCATAAATTCATCATATTCATAGAGAAGGGAAGTGAGCGCGACCACGGGGGAAAAGGCGACCCTTTATACACACGGTGCGATTGGCGGCCTCAAGAGGGGAGCGAAGTGGCCCCGTGGCGCAATGCGGACTTCTTCACTCACTCCGCCTCGATATTAATATTGAATTTTTCCCGTCCTAGTCGTCCTCGCCGTCGTGGTATAGTAGTCCTCTGACTCGAGACAAGCGGAGGAACGTGTAAGATGCGCGCGCACGAACGCCACTGGACAACACCGGCCACGGTGTGTCACGTACGTGTGCCACCGTCTGTTGTATGTGAGGCGGAGTGCGTTGCGTTGATATCCGCCACCATGCACACTGTCGCTACACCGGCAAAATAATAATCTGGTTATAATAAGACGCGGCATTTACAAAATCGCCCGTTTTCCGTTTGTTTGCCTCAGTCAAACTTTAATGCATTAAAAATAGGATCTTAAAACGATTTATAATAATTTAATTTACTATAATAACATATAAAGTCATGCGTAGAGCTGAAAAGCAATTCTAATACATTTGAATTAGAATTTTTATAATAATTCTTAAACTAACACAAACATTTCTGTAGGTCCTTTGTTCGATTCAATCGTAAGCTATAAACGCCATAATTTATTACATACAATGCACATTCTATATTATACGTGTTTATATCGATACTCGTGAACATATCAAGTTACTTTACACATATATTTGTTAGACGATTTTTATTATATAAAACATTACAGTCATTAAACAATAATCATTTAAATAATACCTTATCTAAATTCTTCTTATTCATCTTCTTTTTTCCTACTGTTTCCAGCAGGAACTTCGGGCTGCTTATTATCGACGAAATCTTCTTTATTTCTACGATGTTTTCAACGGCATCATCTGCTTGTTATGCTACTCGAAATACAATCTTTATTTTAACATATAACACGTTGCACAATTACTTCTTAGGTGCAACTTTGACCACTACTTTACTACGTTTTCTCGGTAGTAAATTATTTATTGAAGTTCTATTAACAATGACTTTTATGCGTAGTCTAACGTTAGGAGTTAGCCTTTTAATAGGATATTTAACGTATCTTGCTGTCAACTCTCTCGTTTCTCACGCGTATTTTCCTTTTATATCAGAATGTCTGGGGTGCCCCGCTTTCCACAAAGTTCAGGGGTTCCCATTCACATTTACACGCACATACACGTTCATTTAGCCGCGGGAGATTTAGCTATTGGAGTGTTTATCATGTTAATATAAACTTTCGACGTCACCTTTTTTTACTCATAAATATATACAAAACTTATGACTAATATCTACTTAATAATACAATAACACATTCATTGATTTTAAATATTATTTCCTTTCAAAATATTAATAAAAAAACATACCTACTTACCTAATTAAATCCTTAAAGATATAATCAAATTTTATAAAATTAATAAAGTGAAATGGGCTGTACCATTACATCTGTTTTCTTGCCTTTTTGTGCATTTTATTGTATACTAAATTAAAATTTAAAGAAAGTTAGTTTTTAAATTTTCAACTTTCAACAAAATCCTACTATCAATTTTTTTAGAAAAATGCACATTTTAAATTTATACGGAGAACACAGAGAAATTACTGGTGACTAGTTGACAGTGTAATAAAACAAATGTTTAAAGAATCATGTGCCTACCTACAATAAATAAATAGTTAATACTGTACATATATACGTACTTATGCTATTTTTTTTTAAATAAGCAGTTTAGTTTTACGTTTTTGCCATTTTTATATTTTATTTTTGCCTTTTTAGTGCTTTTTAAATCATTTTTTTTCCTTTTTGCCTGCCTTTTTCGAGACTATATTTTGGCTAACTATCCTAGGTCTAGTCATGTGCAATATTTTTATGGATATTTCTTAATTACATAAAGTTAATATATTTTGAATATCTGTATAAATAGTTGTCAAGGAGCTGCCTCAACCCATACTAATTTAATAAGATGAAATTTATAACTAAAACAAACTGGGTGTAGGTTATAAAAATAATACCTTGGAAATAGAGATTTAAAAAAAATTAATAATTATTAAAAAATTATTACGTGATTTTGTGAGCTTCTTTTTATTAAGATTATTTTTTAATAATTTTATTAACCAATCGTTTAGCAGTATTTGCGGACACGTGCTTAATTCTGTGCAATCACAATATTATTATAGTGAGAATAATCTTGGTACATTATTCTCCCGAGAATATTTTCTAGTATTTTGTTTCTGTTTGTTGACAACGTATTTTCTAGTTTTGACACCTGTCACCAGTATTATTGCAAATTGGAAGCTATGAACCATAAGCGATTTAGTTCATCATCACTGGAAGATATAAACGCACAGATAAAAGAAAATTTAAACATTAAAAAATAATCTTTCGAATACCACTCGAGAGTGAGAATTAATTAGAAAATAATTCTCCAGTCTTTCTCAAACTTGTTGCCATTCGGGAATAGCCACTCGAGCCCTACGGGCTCTCGTGTCTATTCCCTAGCAACAAGTTTTCGAAAATTGTCGAATTATTTTCAATTTATTCTCACTCTCTTGTGATATTACTATTGAGAATAAATTTTCTCTTTCGAAGTACTTGAAGATAGGTATGCCATTCCATTCAAAAGTAACAGTAAAGTAGTAATATTCATTCTAAAAAATAATTAAGTGACTAAATATTATAAATATCTAAGAAAGGAATTACTAGAAATTTATAAAGAATTCACATAAGTTTTTGGTATGTGAAAATTTCGGGAAGTAGGCTTTGAAAAAACAAAGTTTTATGAGGTATTGTCGAATGCACCACTTTACCAAATGATGCAGAATTTTCTTGGCTACAAGTCTCACCAAAGTTAATGTTTTTACCTTTAAAAACAATGTGAAAATGATTTTTTTCTGAACACGTGTTTAGGTCAAATATTTTCAAAAAAAATTAATAACCCAAAAACTATTGGTTCACTTTTGAAAAAAAAACAGTAGAATAGACAATTTAAAGCAGTACTAGAAAATCCAAAAATATATAGGATAAGTCATTTAAGAAAATTACGTTCCTTGCATTTCCGATGAAACCGGAAGTGCGTCAGGGTTTAAAGAATTTTTTTGTACTCACCGGCTGTAAAGTGACATTTGGCGCATGTGTAGCTCGACTGGGAAATACGTTTTCCCGGTTGAGGCGACTGTAAAAATTGAAAAAAAACACTGGCACTTTGGGACATTTAAAAAAAAATCTAACTTGGTAGTAATAAAATTTAGTCTATAAAATACTACTTCCCTCCACTATTCTTCACTAAAAGTTGGGGCAATAGAAGTAATAATTAAAAAAAATTGTGGCGCCATCTATTTGATGAAATTTTAAGCGACATCTTAAGCAAGATTCAAGCGCCATCTATTTGAACCACATCGACATTCATATTGGCAGTTCGGAATTGTTTGTATTTAAACCAAAAAAGCAATAAATGTACTATAAATTTATAGATATAAGAATAAATACCTCATGTTTGCATTGTGTAAGAATATAATAACTTAATTTTAGGGAAAGGTGAGTAATAGTTACGTACATGAAATGCTTAAATTAATTAGGTAATCTATTTTAGGTTAGGTATGATACTAATGACATTCCTTCCTGCGGTCGCTCGTGCTTACAATGTGCGCTCATGCGGGAAAACAGTCTTCCCGCACTTGGTTCGTAAATAACTATTACAATATGTGCCACAAGCAACCATGAATCCACCACTGATTGTTTCTTTTTTATTTAAAACACAAAAGAGCAATGGAGAAACGACTACTAATGACTCAGCCTGTATATATTTATCAAGAGTACGAAAGTATTTAAAGATAGATTTGCAATATTTTTGTATACATGAAATATCAAAATTCGGACCGAAAGTAACACTTTTACTCTTAGCGAGTATCTTCCGAATATCTTACATAGTATGCATTCTATAGAGATTTATTAAGAAAATAAAAGTACTTAAAGCAGGATTTTAAATAATTTTTGAATAAAAAGATTCTTAAAATTGTATAATTTGAAACATTCATGCATATAAGAAAGTCGTGTGGTGGCCACACCTCATTATTTCGATAAAAACTAAATGCCCCAGAACCGCCACTTTTTTTTGTGTGATAAAGCTAGATATATAGTTTTCTATTGGTACTCGACGTAACTTCCAAAATGTAGTAAAGATGTAGCACACATTAAATGAAACGACTGAATATGTGTAGTATTAGAATAATTTAAGTAGAAAAGAATATAGAACAGACAAAATAAATGTCAAATGAGTCAGTTACATCACGTGACAGTCAATCTGAAATGATCCAATCATATTGCATATTCCTAACACGTGATTTTAAAAATACACAACGATTACCAAGCAGTTTATTATGCTTTAGATAGATGGCGCCACTTAAGGATCAATATTTTGAGGTTATTAGAATCAGAAAAATCTCGTCATGTGACGGCCTTATATCGCGCATCGATATTGATGCTGTTGGCCTTGAATGACATAAAAGTAGTCAAGGAAATGTACAGCTAGTGAACAGATGGCAGCGGATGTATAACTAAACGTTAATTAAATAATAATGGGCATAATTTTAGATAGAGATATACAGTACAAAGAAAGCTAAATCTTAAGAAAATAAATTAATTATACACCGGGTGGAATTTATCCCGTAATAATGTAACGGGCCTAAATACCATTCCTGGGGGACACCAAATTTTATCATAGTTCTCCCTTAAAATTAAATTCTTGCTCACCTATTTACTGTCGGTATTATTCAAAATACATAAGTTATACACGAACTGCAAATAGGTGTAGATGCGAATAATCTCAAAAGTTGTGCAAAAAAAAAGAAAACTTTAGGCATAGAAGCACTTCGTTCAGTTATAAAGACAGACACCACATCAGCTAAGTATATAGGATACAAGAATAGTGTGCCCTGTGAAAAGTGAGTAATTTAAAGCAAAAAAAAAATTCACGGTAAGAAATCCCAACTCACTTTTCCGATCTCGAACGCTGATAAAGAAAGAGCCATCTCCGCGTGAAAGATTTCAATTTAACCGTCCGTAATGGAAGTCGGTCCGTTTCTCCTCCGCCGGACAGCAGCATCAACATCACACAGGAGAAACGAAGGAGCTAGCGGAACTCGCACGCACACACACATACAGGGCTCGAAAATCAATAACATCTTTAAGTAAATACTTGACAGTACACACACGCAATGCCATCATTGCGAGGACATGACCGAAAGGACAGTATATCGAAACGAATGGACAGTTTTTTCTATTGCATAATAAAATTGCAAGGGAATAAGGAAATAGCAATATAAATACAGGTGTGTAAATATATATAGTGTATGTTTTTATACATAAAAAAAGGAGTATCTACATGAAGACCTATTATTTTTCTTGTTCTTTAGTTTTTTATAAAAACACAGCGGGTTATATGTAAATATATAAATGCAAACTTATATTTTATTCGAGCTTTTCCCATTCACCATTACATATATATATATATACCCTTCGGACAATTTCTTCTGCCGGTCATTCTGATGTCCACCATTTCTCATTGTGAAAAGATAAAACGAAGAATCTCCTGGGAGTCCGGCAACCTTCACTGATAGTAAATCGAATGTCATTCTATTGAACCTAAATGTTAGGATACAAAAATTGTCTCCATGTATTTTCAGTACCTTATATTTTCTGCTCGACGATATATCGTTAGATGCTTTCTGGAAAATACGTGCTGAATTTATGTCTTTATATACATCGGGTTAGCTTTTTTTGGTTTTCTTTTATTTTCGAAAAATGTCGATATCTTTTGACGACAAACTAGTAAGGTTAGGTTATCATTACCATAAACTTAAGCTTTGACGTTTCTGTTGCTTGTGTTTTTCGTATGATGTTTAAGTTAAAGTAAATTTAAGCTATAGTTATACGAAAACGATGTAAATCTACAAAAGTTGGTGCTCCTATAGTATACGGTCTGTGAAATATTTAACATAGATCAGTTTAAAATATAAAAGAAATTCTAATAATTCAACTTTACCAAAAAAAAACATTACTTTAAATGAAGAATAACAACAACACTCATTCATCACTGGAATTTGTGAAACTTAAAAGGGAAGTTTCCTAGAAATATATAAATTAAAAAAAAGGAATTTTTTTTGGTAAAAGTTATTCCAAATTAAGTTTCAAATATTTTTATTACCATAACAAACCTATGAGTAAAAGTGTTACTTCCAGTTCAAATTTTGAATTTTTTACGAGAAAATTACTTCAAAATCTGCTATTTACACTTTTATAG
Source organism: Amphimallon solstitiale (assembly GCA_963170755.1). Lineage (NCBI taxonomy): Eukaryota > Metazoa > Arthropoda > Insecta > Coleoptera > Scarabaeidae > Amphimallon > Amphimallon solstitiale. The sequence goes on from OY720679.1 coordinate 136,108,050, forward strand.
TAGATAACACAGTATATAAAGGGTGTATCCCAAAAATAACTGATATTTTAAATTTTTAATAAAACACGTTTTATATTTGATAACTGATAATATTTTTATTGATTTAGAAAGTAAAGAGACATGGAGGTTATGTGTGATACAAAACATCTGACAAATGACCGTCTCTGCTGTTGGAGCACATATTCACTCTTTTAATGAAAATTTTCACAACATTTTGACATAATTGCTGGGAAATATTCGCACTGTTGTGTCGAATGTCATTTTTGAGATCCTCAGTTGTTTGTGGTTTATTGCTGTAAACTCTATCCTTAAGATAACTCCACAGAAAGAAGTCTAACTGTGTCATGTCACATGACCTAGATGGCCAATCCACTTTACTTCCCTTAGAAATAATACGACCATCAAATGCTTCTTGCAATAACTGCAGGGTTTCATTGGCAGTATGACACGTTGCACCATCTTGTTGAAACCATATTTCTTCAACATCCATTAATTTCAGGCAATAAAACGTTTAAATTCATCTCACAATATCGCATTCCATTGACAGTAACCGCATTTTAATTTTCATTTTCGAAAAAGTAAAGTCCAATCACTCCTCAGATCAAAATTCGCACCAAACTGTGACCCGTTGAGGATATATAGGAAATTGTTCGATCACTTTTGAATTTTCGGATCCCCAAATTCGGTAATTTTGTTTATTAACACAGCCGGTAAGACGAAAATGCGCCTCATCACTAAAGATAATTTTCGAAAACTTACCATCAACTTGTCGTCTTTTCAAAACCCACTTTGTGAACGCCCGGCGACTTGCATGATCTTATGGTTTCAATTCTAGCGTTAATTGAACTTTGTAAGCAAACAAATTCAAATTTTTCGTCAAAATTCTTTGAAGAGAGCTCCTTGAAATGCCTAAATGTTGGCTGTGACGACGAATTGATGTTGAAAGATTTTCCTCAATACATTGACTAACACTGGTTATGATTTCATTTGAACGAGCCGTACGAGGACGGCCGCTAATTTTTTTTGTTTTCAATTGAACCGATTGACTCAAATTTATTGATTAAATTCACAACGGTGTTACGAGTAGGAGTATTACGATGACCGAACAATACGGCATCTTCGAACGGTTTCTCCAAAATTTTCACCATGTTTCAAGTTACGTTTTACAATTTCTGCCCGTTGTTCAATGATGTACCACCTTTACATAACTTAACCTTAATGTTTACTAATGAAAGCATATAAATATCTTTACGCTAGTTATACCACGAAAATAATAGCGGCAAATTTAAATTGTCACTTATTTTTTGGACAACCTTAGAATGCATAATTTGTCAAATATTTGTAAAAAAAAAATTGCTATCCGGTAAGAGTTAAAAGTGTTTCTTGCCGACCGTATATTGAAATTCTTTTTATCCAAAATCAAGTTTTAAATACTTTCGTACTCTAATACGTCTAAAAGAATTTGCTAGATAATAGCAAAAAACTACTTCTCGGTAAGGATGAAAGACTAATCTGGGGTAGGAATTTCGAAAAAAATTTTCTTAAAAATTTTGCTCTTATTCACTTTTGAGTACATTTGTATCTTTTATACGTTTGGTTAAACTTGGTAGTTGACGAAATATTGGTAAAATTTGATTTTTTCATTGCGATTTAGAAATGTCCATGTTACTAAAGTGGGTTTATATTTTAAGATTTTCCTTATGGTCTCTCATAAGCAAAAATCATGCGGATCGCTTAAGAAATGCTTAAGAGATGACACATTACACAATATCTAAAATATTGTGTTTACATGCTTATGAGTCGTTATGAGTTTTGTAAAGATTATTACGTTAAGATCAGAAAAAAGTGAGGTTAAAATTGTTGACAGTATTCTAACTTAGAAGTTGATGTGAGAATTGAGTTTCGTAGAACAGGTAGTTGTATGTACTTGTGTCGCAAACAGTTTATTTCAAATGGATGAAAATGGTCTACGCAGAATTGCTAAATTATTACAGAAACATGAAATTTTTTCTTACGAATCATTACTCAATAATATAGCACTAATGTTTTTCTTGTACAAAAAACAGAACTTATCGTCCAAGAAAACAAACAGGAAGAGACTTTGGACGGCGTGGTATATCTAACTTACTTTTCAATGAACTCGCTGTGAAAGATAAAAGAAGTTTCAAAAACTTTACGAGAAGTCGACAAGTACGTTTGAGAATTTGTTGGCTAAGGTGGGCCCAAAAATATGTAGCCAGGATACAACTTTCAGAACTCGATTATTGCTAACACTAAGATATCTTGCTACAGGAGAAACTTTTCAAAGTCTGCAATATAGTTTCAGAATTTCAGTACCATCTATATCACACATTATTCCAGAAACAGTAAAAGCTATTTACGAGACTTTACAAGTTGAATATTTTTCTACACCTAAAGAAGAACATCAATAGGAAAAAATTGCATCAAATTTTTATAAGCAATGGAATTTCCCAAATTGCTTAGGTGCTCTCGACTGAAAACACATTGCATTTCGTGCCAAGAAAAAAGATGAATCATTTTACTAGAACTACAAAGGTTTTAATAGTACAGTTCTAATGGCTCTGGTAGATGCTGATTATATATATGTTATTGTGGCCTATGATGCTTTCAGACTTACTAAAAGACTAATGAAACCATGGGATCAGAAATCAACAAAAGAAGACCAATTCTTCAACTATAGGTTGAGTCGAGCTCGAAGGATAGTGAAGAACGCTTTTGGATTTTAACTAATAGGTTTCAAGTGTTACAAAAAGATATAAATTTAGGAGTCAGTAAAGTTCAAGATATCGCACTAGCTTGTTGTGTTTTGCACAATTACATCAAACATAAAGATGGCGAAACTTATCTGAAAGGAATTGAGTTCGAAGATACAGAAACAATAACCCTTACTGGAGGTGAATGGAGAAAACAAACTTATATAACTGGTTTGGAAAAAAATCCTAGAATGGCCGCCAATGAACCAATTCAACTAAGGAAAAAGTTCACCACGTATTTCAACACTAGTGGATTTGTTCCATGGCAGTGGGAAGCTATAAAAAAATTTAATTTTTGAGAACTAAAATGTATTTAATTTTCTCTACAAAATAGAAAATAATTATGTAACATTAAAAAACATAAAGTTATTCTGTATTTTCCATAATGATTATTCCCGCTTTTTTCTTTTGGATCCACTTTTTTTTGGCAGAGTAAATTATACTTGTTATTGCAAATTTCTTTACTCTCACCAACTCATAAAGACACATAAAGAATAGGTACTTTCCTATTCCTTATGATCCGCTATGTTCGCTTAGGAATTTTGCTAAGTCTTGCTTATGACAGCCTCTCTCAAGAACAATCATAATATGTAAACAAGCACATACGACGTTAAGATTTTTCATAAGACTAATCTTAAGTCAATCCCAAGAAAAATCTAATAATGTAAACCCACTTTATAAGTACTTGGAAAAGTTTTTCTTCAATATAACACGAAAAGTTGATTAGTTTATGTCGATAATTTTAAAAATGACTGCTAGAAAACCCTTCAAACAGGAATGTCAAATTAAACAATTATGTTGAATTCAAGCTGTTCATTATTATTAAGATGGGGCAAAAATTGTAAAACTTAAAATACCCTAAACTGCAATGCATTATTTTTATTTTATTTCAGTAGAAGCGTATACTGAAATCTGGGAGTCAGTGAATGTACGGTTGCGGCTAATAAATATTGGGCACTTATTTGACATTTAATGACTTTTGCATGGGAATAATAATGACAATGTTTACAATCAAAAACATTGCTGCCCAATATTTATTGGCCGCAACTGTATGTATAAGCAATTCCGTATTTATGAGGACCCATGACAACTTCACAACTTAAAATTTATATGAATAATAATAATTATTAATAATCTACAATTCTGTCAATATTATAGGTGTTAGTAATTATCAGATTATTTAACTTAACAGAATTCTATTAACAGTTCTATTTTCAGTACCCCTAATGCCGCTGATCTGCTGTTATTGTACTTGTTATTTTTGTTAATTATTTACCTGCTTTCTGTTTAGTATTGATCATAGTTATCAGTTCTTTTAAGAACTAATTTTGCATCTTCATATTATATTTCTGCATTAAAATGCTGAAAACTTTATGTAAAAAAAGCATTATGCTTTTTTTTTTTTTTATTGACCGACTACTTTACAAAAGAACCAAATAATGGAGGACCATTGCTATCAATAGATGCTATTAATGGGATATATATTAATTATATATAATGTGTAAGAAGATTATTAATAATGTGTTTTATAGAGAGTTAGTGAAGCATTAAATATTAGTATGGTGACTGTAAGTCAAATTGGGAAGTGCATCAAGAATGGGCAGCCAATACTTAGCCCTAAAAAAAATACTGAAGTATAAGAAATGTGTCAAACGAAAGCAGCAGGTAATTCAACGTTCTATATTAGAAGAACTTAAAGATGCTGTCATTTGTATCAGATATATAATGTATTTTTACAGACACAGATATTACAAACATGCCTAAGAGAAAATCTGACAAGAGCGAAGAGCTCGCAATGCTGCAGAATATTATCATATTTTGCGAGAATGAAAAGTCGGCAAAAAGATATACATTTTCTGTTGACCAGGTTATAACTCGTGTATCAGCAATGACAGGGAAATCCGAGAGAACAATTCGCCGAATTAAACAGATCTTTGGTAATAAAAAAGAAGCAGCTACACCAGAAGGACAGCCACAACCATCATTCATCCTCACCATCGATGGATATTGTGAGAACGAACCCTGTTAAAAGGATTCCTCATATTATTTTAGACGTTGCAGAGAGATATTAAGAAATGAAAGGGTATTTACGAACTAATTTTTCATTGTTGTAGATGTGTACTTCGCAATAAAATTCATTCGCTATACACAGTTGACAATACTGTACCAACTCTAAATATCCTACTTGAATATATGCGGTAAAGGAAACTCGATTCAAACGCTCAAAAGAAACATTACGGAATCTTTTATCAATGAAATGAATTTTGTTTATGAATTGTTCAATAGTTGTAATAGTATAAATGACACGTTATATTGCCAATAAATATAATGTAAATAATGAAGTATGGTACATACATTATCATTTTTAAATCCTTCGCTTTAATGTCTACATGAACGTAATACATTGACATTGGTTACATGACAAACGTCAAACTTCAACAACCCTAGAATTTTTACACGGAGTGTACCTTTCAAAACGACTGTGCTGCTCGAGCGGCCACATTGGACTTGTTGGACTCTATATATATAGTAGTCCCAACTTCATAAATGTCATTAATTTGTCAACGATACATTTTTTCGTAAAAATGTCACACGTTAATAATGTTGATAGGCAAGAAGAATTGCTAATGCAAAATGGCGAAAAAAACTATTGGCTCGTATTATTCAAAGAAGAAATGTTCGACCACAAAATGTACAAGACTTACTGGAAACAATTAGTATTGCGTAGGATGATAATTCGAACCAATACTGTTTAAGTTTATTTAATTCTATGCCGCGAATGTAGCAGATGTTATAAATCGAAATGGTGCAATGACTAAATATTAACAAAATAAAATACTTAAGAGACAATGTGATTTTGAATAAACTATTGATAGTCCATTTCCGTCTGGCTTTGTGTTATATGACAATAACTTAACCATTTTTTCTGACATCATTTATTGGCGTTTGTTTTTCAAAATCCCAGCGTAGATTAGGCAAAAAAAACTGTCCGTAACTGTAAAATGAAAAGTGCGAAATCACTGAAAACAGATGGGAGTCGTTTTATTATTCTCCATGCAGGTAACAAAAAAGCATCCATTCCAGGACTGTTTTTGTGCTTTTCTTCTAAAACGAAAGAAAGTGGTTATCACGAAGAGGTGATTCAATATAAATTTCCTTCCTGGTTTGAAAATCAGTTAATACCAAACCTGGAAAAACCATCTACGATTATAATGGACAATGCGAGCTACCATTCTACGTTAGAAAATAAAGTGCCTAACTCTAGTTCGAATAAAGCAGATATTAAGCAGTGGTTATTGACAAGTATTTCTTATGAAGAAGATATGTATAAAAAGCAATTATTACATTTTGTATTAATAGAATAAGCCAAGGAAAACATATCTAGAAAAAATTGCTGAACAGTATAAGCATATAGTTTTAAGATTACCACCTTACCACTGCATTTGTAACCCCATTGAAAATGTATGGGGAAAACAAAAAGTTAATATTATTATTATTACAAATGAACAGCGATCTTTGCTCTATAAGTAATTATTCTAGGCAGCATAATCTGCAACTTAATTCGGCTAAATCAGCTGTGCTGCTCTTCTGTTCCAAACGTAAAAGACACCTGATTGAAATGCAATTCAATATTAATATTAATGAAGCTGCATTGTCCCTTGCTAAGTGTACAAAAATTCTAGGGTTACTGGTGGATACTGGCTTAGGATTTTCTGAGCATGTCAGCATGTTGATGCAGAGATCGTACTTGCGCCTGCGAGCCTTCTATGCCAGCACACACATTCTGAGCACTAAACTGAAAAAGCTTCTATGTGAGTCCCTGGTTATGTCTGTCTTCTCGTACTGTGACTTGGTGTATTATTCGTGTTTGAGTGCACGGTTAAAGTACAGGAGCTGGTTCAGAATACTTGTTGTAGGTTTGTGGCTGGTCTCAGGAGATACGATCATGTAAGCCATAAATTATCTGAGATGGGTTGGCTCAGGGTGGAGAACACAATAAATCTTCGGTTTCTGATCTTTGTTAGGGGTCTACTTATCGCGGGCAAACCTAGTTACTTGTATGGTAAATTACTATTTCGCGGAAGTATGCACAGTATAAATGTTAGGCACAGGCATACTCTCACCTTGCCTCGCCACAGGACAGCCATGCTTCGGAGATCATTTTCATACAATGCTGTGAAATTGTACAATGAATTTCAGAAATATTTTGTTATGCCTACGAAAAATAAATTTAGATCCTGCATTAAGCAAGCTCTGTTGAAGTATTTTTTTTTTATTTTTTCTTTTTTTTTAGTTTTCCAATTTTCTCTTGTTTATATTACAATTCATGCATCACTTTGTGTTTTTCTTTCTTTGTATTCATACTTTCGTTTAAAATTATTATTTTATTCATTATTTTTGTATATGCCTTATTGAAATTTATAGAAGTTGTTTCATTATTATACTTTGATTATTTTAAATGCGTCTATCTTGTGTATTTGTATTTGTATAATTACGTTCTACTTATTCTGAATATACTGTGCTGGCTAGGTTAAGTGTAAGAGTAGCTATAGCTAAACTTCGCCTAGTTCAGTACAGTGTCTCTATGTATATATTAAATAATAAAGTCGATTTATTATTATTATTATTATTATAATCGTCATATTGGAAGAGATGGATACATACCGAAAAAGAAATACAAAAAAATGACGATGTTGCTGAATTAATTATACATTTAGGTGATAATAGTGATACCACTTGTGATTCGGACACAGATTAATTTGTTGGGTTGCTACATAATTACTTAAGAATTTTATGATAAGAAATGCGAACAAATTTTAATACATTTTAGTGGTGAAAATATATTATTGTTTATAATTTTCCTTATTAGTTAAAGTAACCTACATTTTAATTCTAAGTATAGAAATTTCTGCAATTGACCAGTTATACTTTTCCTATCGACGGTTCGATGAGCCCTCAAAACTTCATAGCACAACTATACACAACAGCCCTAGAACTACTCAAATTAAAGAGGAGGGTGTGAATTAGATTAAATCTGTTTTAACTAAATACCTAAAAGTATTTTTAACATAAATTTCTTAATATACGCCAGCTTTTACAGGAATTTCGTAAAACCGGAAAACCCCAATCTAAATTTATTCAGAAATTTTTACGATTTCTTTTATTGATATCGCATGTCGAAATAGATATGTATATATACATATACATATGAGACGAAATACCTAAATATAAATGTGAAATATAGCACAAGGACGGTCTGGCGTATAACATTCGCCCACATCCATTCTCTATTCTTAGCGACACGCAAAGGCGAAGAACATTGAACATCGGAAAATTGAACTTCGAGCGTAAAATAAGTATGACAAGCGGTCCAGAGTCGGGTCGACGGACGGCGTCGCGACGCTTTCTCCCGACGCTCCAACTCTCGCGTCGCACAGTGCCAGCTAACTTCATATTTTCTAGGCGTCACCATCGCCGACGCATACCAATCATAACTGCACAGATATGAATTATTATATGCGAACGTGGATTGGTGGTTGCGTCGGTCCAATGACGCCCAAATATGAAATAATAACGCACGGGCATTGGTCGACAGGCGTCGGCGCAACCCTGAGATCGATATGATCTTTCTACGGCACACGGCGTCCCTTCCGCTATCGCATCCCCTTTACCCCTCGAACCCACCATGTAAACCCCAGAAATATATATATATATACATATATGTATATACATACATATATAGAGATACACACTCACACGTTCATACATGTCCATCCAAGAACGTGAAACGCACACGCGTCCATAAGATTCCCTCATATCTCATCTCGCATATTCCGTGGATGTTGCGTCGCAATTGGACATGTGTCACAGGATCAGACGCACAAGTACGTCGAGCGGTCACAGTTAGGTAGAGGCGTGAAGATGACATGCTTAACGTTTGAATATGAATACAGGTGTCCCACTTATATTGAAGATAAAAAGTTGCTTGAAATTGCAGTAAAAAAATTGAGATGATATTGAGCTTCCACATACAATTCTGTTGTTATAATACCCCCCCCCCCCCCGCATCACCATAAACATCAAACATTTACACATAAATTAATGGACGCTGACGTGCTTTAGATATTTGATTTGACAAGTAAATTGTTTTGTATAATCAGGTTGCCTCCAGACTAACTAAAATCTAGTAAACATTCATTTAGACTCCTCCATAAAGGATCCACTAAGCGCGCAACTTGTGCAATTCATTTGTACCGTGCCTTCAAAATCTTAACTCATTAAAGTAAGCTGTTTTTTTAAGTAATTAAGGAATCAATGTTGGTGTTGTAAAAATACTTACTCGTATTGGAAATTTAAATTAATAATAATAATATGCTAGGATTATTGCTCCACGTTGATAAGCCATAATGTAAAGGTTCAACCATAAATTGCCCCAAAGTTGGAAGCCATATTGTAAAGGAACTATACTCAAAATAAAATTAATAAATTTAGTTATAAAAAGGTAACGTTAAATTCTAAAATGAAATGTAAATAAATTTGCCTGCTTAGCTCAGATCGGATTCTCGAGGGCGATTCAGATTACCAGAGATGATTAACTAAAAGGTTCCTAAATCATTTATTAGATGTTAATATAAAAAAAAATACCATTTTAAAATTTCAAAATCAATGATTTTATATGTTTTATAAATAAAGAAATATCCTACACAATATACTGTTTTTATACAACAAAAGAAACAAAAACACATTCATAGACAGGTTAAATACACTTTTACAAATATTACATAAAAAAAAATATTTACGTGTATCATTCGTTGTTATCCAAATGAAAAAACAACAAGGCCAAGAAAAATAACAACTTCGGCTATAAGATTAATTTATGATTATATACATACACAACAAGGCTGAGACGTATTGAATTACATTACCCTTTATATTACGGAGACGATGTTTATTTAACAATTATATTTACTTATTTCGTCTCTATTTGAAAATTGATTTATAATCTTTAGTTCTTTATTTCTGAATACATTTACATACAATAATTGTTATCATTTAAATAATACCTTATATTAAAGCTTTTCTCTTCTTTATTTGGCGCTTTCCAGCTGACTCTTCTTTGTTCGCTGAATAACGTGAAGACTCGGCTTACGCTGCTGATTGGAGCACAATATCTTTATCATAAAGATATAAAACTTTACACATTTAATATGTATATGCAATTTACTTAAATTACTATTAACAACAACACCTTTGGCTGTTGTCTATACCCACTACAATGATAATTAACAACAACTCTTATGGCTGTTGGTGACCCACTGTGTCCACTTGGAGTTTGCCTCTCGACACAAAGTCTAACTTTCGATTCATATTTCGCAATACGTTTTCTTGCTTTTTATAAGTGGACGCCTGTGTGAGATTGGGTTTATTTCATTAATCAGTGCTTACAGGATTTCCGGCAACAGTTTCCTAATCTGCCAGTTACTTACGCACAACTGCAAAACATATTCATGCTTGTGTTAATTTTGATGAAACAGGAGTAATAACTCGTAAACCTGGCAATAACGCACCTAGAAAACGAACAGCAGATTGTATAGAGGATATTCAACGTCGAATGGACAACTCACCCAAAAAATCAATAGAAAAGCATTCTGAAGAAGTTCAGTTGTCAGTGGGAAGATATCGTATTACATATTTAAAAAAAAAGACTTAAAATTGTTTGCATATAAAATTCAAGCAGTTTCGAAACTCAAACACGTACATTTTGGTACGAGAACACAGTACTGTGAATGCTTTTTGAATAACAAATAATAATGACATTCTCGACAAATGTTCCTTTTTTCTTCTAGGATTCCTTCATTAGGTAAATTGGAATATAGCTCTATTGTTTGGAGGCCATGTTATAAGAAGTATACTGACCTAATCTAGAGTATACAACGTAAATTCTTAAAGACACTATTTTATAGAAAATATGGGAGTTACCTTGACCACGGTTAATGCTACGTTGAATTGTGTACAGAATTCGTCTTCATCATCATTTTCTTGTGTGTGATTGGTGACGTAATGGACCCTGCTTTATTAAAATTATTGTGTTTCTGTGTGCCGCAAGCTGGTACTAGGAGCCGGTCAACATTCTATGTACCCTCAGTCAACACCACACATTATCTTTTTTCGTCGATTCTATCAATGTGTTGTAATTGACTTGTTTAATACAGGGTGTCCCAGAAATAAAAAGACGGAGTAGCAGAAATCGGAAGCTAGATTTTGTAAAAACGTACCCTCAAAATATCAAGTCTTTATTCGTGCGCAAATGGCAGAAAAAAAATAATAAAGAATTCAATTGGCCTTACGCCGACCCTGGTCTAAATACCCACCTGCTTCATTTTCACAATCGGTCCTTTTCAGGACCACAATATAACTTGTGTTAAAAAAAAGAAGGAGGAATAGATACTTCATAATAAATATCAAACCATTAATTACTTTAATTTTACACCTGCTAGAAAAAATAATTACATTATTGATATTTACTGTAATCTAGAAAAGCTACGATTTATTGAATATTCTAAAATAATAATAATCAGCTGTTTCCGACTACAAACACATTAAAGAGCAACAACCTTCCTATTTTAAAAATAAAAACAATCTTTTATTGTCTGCAATAAAGTGGGTCGCCCATCTGGCATAAAATATGTTTTGTATGAATGAGTTCGATTTAACGTTTTTTTCCCGTTTTATACAAATGAAAGCGTATTTTTCTATGAATGCGTGTTCGTTTCTATTTACAAAGGAGCATTCTTAAGTGTATTTATAAACATGCATTCTGTGCCAGGTCCGTAATGTAATTTTTTTTTATTTAAAAGACAACATAGAAAATTAAATTTTTAATTTCTTCGTTATTGTGGTATATTTGGGCCTGTTTCTGTTCGGACTTTACATACCTGCTACTCCGTCTTTTTATTTCTGGGACACCCTGTATATCGCGTGTAGGGCTGATAATGTATTTCAGGCATAAACTGGAGTAAACCATTTCATTGTTCATTTATTACCATTAATATTGCTTATTTCTGTTGTTATCTCGTATGTATTTACATAGATTTATGTAAAACTGTGTATAATAATTTTGTTATTGTGTGCTTTTTTCTATTTCATTGTATTATCCTGTAATAAGTAGCTAATACTGTTGGATTATAAACTATTATTTTATTATTATTAATAATTATTGATAAAAGTATGAATTAGCAAATTTCATCGATGGACAAAAAAGTATGTCATCTAATAAGTGTAATGTTTGCCAAGTTGAATTTAGAAGGACGGAAAGAACTGTAAAGTGTTACATATGTGAGGAAGAGAGACACTGTAGATGCGCCAGAGTAAGCGACAAAGCTAATAAATTTAGTGAAACTGATATAATAAAGTCATGAAACAAAAACAGAATTGAGAAATAAATATAAAGTGTTAGAGATCCTAAGTGAAAAATCCAGAGATTATTATAGTAGTAGTAGAAAAAGAATACATACACTGACATACAGCCGGAGAATATTATGTGCACAATTGTTAATCAGAATGACTTAGAAATACTATAGACACTAATAGACAGTGATATAAAGGAAAAGTAAAGATAAATAGGAAGTATCTCAGCAAATGCAAAATGAACTATTGTAATATAATAATTGATGTAAAATCGGATATATTTGGAAAAATACTACATCAAAAAACATTATAATAAGTTACCTGTATAGACATTAAAGATTGTGCATCTATGTATACATAAATACATTTAAAGTTTAAATTGTTTAATGTAAACAACAACATATTGTTATGTAATATAATGTAAAATAATAGCAATTGCTAAATAAACGTATATTGTTATTATTAATAATAAAGATAATTCGTAGGGCATAGTATCGGAATTTAACATAAACAGTAGGCCAGCCAACACAAGACATTTGGTTGGCAACATGTAGCACACGATTGGGCGCACAAATTCGTCGAGCGTGGTTTAATGCTATATATAGTTTTTTTAATACTTATCCACTGTTTGCCGGTTGGTATTTTTAATGAGCAACTGTTAAAGCTCCATATTCGTAAGAGTTGCGAAATATGTGTCATAATATATGACGATTTAAGTAAACTTACCGTTTTTAGTTTATATACGGGAACTGTAACGTAGGAGAGGTAAATGCATATAGAAGGCATGACTGACGTACTACGTATGTATGTATGTAAACAATGTACATGCGAACAATTGTTGAGTGGGAGTGTGCCCGTACGCTTGACTGCGAATTTTGCAACGACGTGACGATGCCGGCGGGCAAAACACAAACGCGACCGAGAGTACCACGACCACGACGGCATTAGCATACACGCGACTGTAATCGATAGCTGATGCTGTATATATTGGGCCGTTGTCGTGGTTGTCCTCGTCATAGTCGACGGCGTCGTCAACGCGGGTATTCGGCGAGTTTACGTCAACAATAACTATGCACTGTAAATACATACACAAAGAGGAGAAAAACTGACGGATCTATATACAATGTAACTTTCCTAGCTCGAACCTCCAAGGGACTGAAAGTATTCGAGTAATGGAAAGTTCGAGTTAGAGAAAAATACGTTTAATTAAGGATTTTCAATTTATATACAGGGTGTAACAGTGGGAACGCCGTGGTATCTGGTAGTCAAATGGTAACAATTTTGAAAAAGTTACACACTGGAATATATGTAGGTGGATTAGATCTACAATTTAAAAATAATAGGCAATATACAGGGTGTTTCAAAACTTAGCAATGTACCAAAGTTATGTTTTTCTTAATGGAACACCCTGTATTTTATGTCATTTTTGAGTTGTACACTGAAATCTAGATCAACTTTATTTAAGGTTTCCTATGTCTAATTTTTGTAGTTTAGGAGATATTTCAAGTTTTTTGAAAATGCAATGTTGCACGAAAAGTTTAGTATCTCGAAAATGACTTAATTCAGAGAAGTGGAACGAATAGCGTAAATGGCAGATCCTTTGGCTGATTGAATGCCATATTCAAAGTTGCCGAGTATTCTACAGGTCGTTCATGTACCGAGAGCAAACTTTGTGAACTTCTTTCGTGCATAACTTTATTATTTTAAATGGAACACCCTGTATGTATTTATGTTATCAGATAGAACATTTTATTGTCTAAAAACCAGTATCAGGAATCCCTATGACTATCTTTACTAGTTTTTAAGTTATTTGCGTTTTTTAGATAACTTACGGAAATTGTTATTATTTAATCTAGGAGGTTGGATCCTCATAGAGAAACTGTCAATTTGACGTGTACTCTGTTAACATCATGAAGGCATACTCGTTGCAAGAAAGAACTGATATGATTTTAGTTATTGGTGAGTGTCAGGAAAATTGCTTCCTTGCGTCTCGGGTGTATTCGCAGAAGTACCCAAATCGAAAACATCCAGATAAAAGGGTATTTGAAAATTTGTTGGGTAGATTCCGTGCCACAGGGAGTGTTGCATACAAAAGGCGAACAACAACTGTAGACGTAGAAAATGAATTCGTGGTATTGGCAACAGTCACTGAAGAACCGCATAAAAGCACACGACAGATTGCCAAGGAATTAGATATAACTCATATGAGCGTATCTAGGATACTAAGAAAACACAAATACCATCCCTATCACTTACAATACCATCAAAATTTATACGCAATGGATTATGAAAGGCGAATTGATTTTTGCTTGTGGGCTCTTGATAGAAACGCAGAACATAATGATTTTTTTAATTACGTTTTATTTACCGATGAATCCACTTTTCATAATAATGGATTAGTAAACCGTCACAATTTTCATTATTATGATACCGAAAATCGCCATCTTTTTCGTACCTTGGATCGGCAGCATCGCTGGAGTTTGAACGTGTTTGGAGGCATTATAGGCGATTATGTAATTGGACCATACTTCTTCAATGGGCACCTAAACGGAGACGAATTTCTAAGGTTCTTAAAAAGGGACTTTTGGACCCTCTTGGAAAATATTCCCTTGAATATTAGAAACCGGATGTGGCTTCAATTAGACGGCGCTCCTGCCCATTTTAAACGGTCCGTTCAAAACTACCTTCACAGGAAATTTCCTAATAGGTGGATCGGAAGAGATGGTCCGTGCAATTGGCCACCAAGGTCTCCGGACTTAACATGTATGGACTTTTTCCTATGGAGGTATGTAAAAGGGATCGTTTACAATATCTTGCCCACTACAGCAGAGGATATGAAAACGAAAATCAGAGACGCCTTCAGTTCAGTAACACCGGATATGCTGAGGAACGTTAGAACAGCATTTGAACAGAGGGTTATTTTCTGTATTGAAGAAAATGGCAATTATGTTGAACGCTAGCACTTTTTCGTTTATTTTGTTGTTATGTTTTTTCGTTTATGTTATACGAAATTCTTTTTTCTTAATCCAAATACAAAAATATTTACTGCTGTTTTGTTTAGTTTATTTTTATTACTTGGAATTTATGTTTTCATGTAAATTATGACAATATAAAATCAACTTCTTGGAATAATAATATTTATACCCATCGATGTAAAGATATACTGGGTGTTCACTTACAAAAAACAAATTTAGTTCTCTTAAATTATCTAAAAAACGCAAATAACTTAAAAACTAGTAAAGATAGTCATAGGGATTCCTGATACTGGTTTTTAGACAATAAGATGTTCTATCTGATAACATAAATACATACAGGGTGTTCCATTTAAAATAATAAAGTTATGCACGAAAGAAGTTCATAAAGTATGCTCTCAGTACATGAACGACCTGTAGAATACTCGGCAACTTTGAATATGGCATTCAATCAGCCAAAGGATCTGCCATTTACGCTATTCGTTCCACTTCTCTGAATTAAGTCATTTTCAAGATACTAAACTTTTCGTGCAACATTGCATTTTCAAAAAACTTGAAATATCTCCTAAACTACAAAAATTAGACATAGGAAACCTTAAATAAAGTTGATCTAGATTTCAGTGTACAACTCAAAAATGACATCATATACAGGGTGTTCCACTAAGAAAAACATAACTTTGGTACATTGCTAAGTTTTGAAACACCCTGTATATTGCCTATTATTTTTAAATTGTAGATCTAATCCACCTACATATATTCCAGTATGTAACTTTTTCAAAATTGTTACCATTTGACTACCAGAGACCACGGCGTTCCCACTGTTACACCCTGTACATAGGTACTTACAAACATACCGTAGTCGTCAAATTTTAATTTCGGTTTATACTTCTATCCCATGCAGAAGATGACCTTAAATATGCTGCGATGCCTGCTTGCTAACAGTGGTGGGAGAGCAAGGCAGTCTCGGGGGACCCTCACGCCTTACATTTCATAGGAAACATTTGTCGAGTGTACTGTCTTGGCAGCCTCGTATATGTTTATCTTTAGTTTATTTCGTCGCGCTCTTTTCCTCTTTCTACTTTCGTATCAGAAATTATAATATGTCGACTACGGTATATGTATGATGGTGTAACCATTATTAAATAAAAGGCCGCTTATTTAATAATGTTGAAATTTAGTCATATAAGGATAACTGAAACGATTTTCTTAACGTTTCGGTATTATATACCACAAGATCTTAAATTATATTGATAAAGGTTTGCTATGGAATGTAAAACGTCCGTCTTAGGCTACGAGGAAAAAATAGAACAGGAGAGATAATAAACTGGTGGGGGAATAGGTATTATTTAGACGGAAGTTACCACTTTAAGGCAGTTATGGCAATATTGACCAATCATAATTTATAAAATGAGTATTTTGAATAACTTGTCATATATCCGGTATGTTTGATTATGTGTTCAGTGGCGTAACATACATATTCCAGGCATGTTTTTTTTATGTTTTCCTTAATAGAGTTAGAATAAATGTTACTATATTAAAAAGAATAGAAGGATTGAAAAAAATAATGCACTCATGATATTTCTTTAATTATTGTTGAACTAAGAAATTATTTTGAATGATTATCGAGAACATACGAAGTGTACATATACCCTATACAAAATATTTATGCACGCCTATGCATTTCGGCGGCCATATTGAGTTACCACTTTGGACAAATATTTTTATTAAGGAGACTCCCTCCTGTTCTATTCTTTCCTCGTAGGTCTTAGGTATCATTCTTTTGAGATAATTCAGATTAAATTATCAAATTAACTGTCATACTGACATTTGACTGACATAAAATTTGTAAATATATGTTTATTTAAAATAATTTACAAGTTTGAATAACATTTTATTAAAAGCTAATAAACAAATTACACTAAATGTTCAAAATGACCCCCGCCTTGTTCGATGCACAAGTTTACGCGCCTTTTCATGCTATCAAAAGCATTCTGCAACATTTGTGACATTATGGTTGCACATACTTCAATAATCTTTTATTGCAGTTTTTGCAAATTATGTACAGGAGTTCTGAAAATTCTATTTTTGCAGTAAGGGAACACAAAATAGTCCATAATAGTAAAACCAGGCGACCTAGGAGGAAACTCGACTTGCGTATGCAAACTTACAAGTCGATCATCAAAAAACTCATGGTGAAAGGCTATAGTTTCTCGTGTCAAATGTGCTGTTGCGCCGTCATGTTGGCAATAACCATTATGAAGTTCATCGTCGTGTAGTTGTTGTTGAACAAGTTCATTCAAAATGTTATTTCTGTACCTCTCTGCATCGATGGTGAAATTGAAAAAAAAAACGGCCCAATTATCCTTCTACGGGAGACTGTCATCAAAACCCCAATTTTTGAGAATATAGTGGATATATTACCTATCGAAAACTAAGGCATCGCCGTTTCGCGTTTTTTGAATTGATTTTGTAATTTTAGATTCTCAAATTTGGGTTAGTGATGCAAAAGGTATCAATTTATAATGTCAAAGTCAGTTAAAAAAATAAAAACTAAAGTTATATTTAAATAAAGTAATTACCCTTTTTAACTTACTCCTCTAATATAGAAGGAGCAGCAGTTGCAAACGCTTCTAATGTGGGTTGTTTCGAAATCGCTATTAGTTTTGTTTGATGAATAGCTGAATTATTATGCTTCATGAGTGCATCCTTTCCACTAATTATATTTATATTTTTGTCGCATGAACTGCATTTTGCGTACTGAAACCCCTTTTCATTTTTTTTAACCAGCCTTTAAAAGCATCTATCGTTTCCCACTCTTTTTTATAAGTTTTGTTGTATTTCCTTTTTTAATAACACCTTCATTGCTACTATCACTATCACTCATTTTTGTTAGTTAATTAATAAGAAAGCACGACTAGATTTCTACATTCAATCTACAAAAATAAAATGAGAGAATAGGAAGTTGTACGTATATATATAGTGTTTGCTCCTGTGATTTCCCTATATAAATGTATTTAGGTGAATACCCTTATTTTGAAGTGAATTCAATAAATAACATCGAATAGGAAGTTAAACGTATATATATAATTTTGGCTGGTGGTTTTCCTATAAAACCATCGGTGAATACCCTTATATTGAAGTGAGTTTAATGAATGACAATTGCTATCTATCTATTTTTATTATAAATAAATTCTTTCTTAGAGTATGACAAGGAAAATGAGAAACAGTTTTTCGTTAAAAATACTAATATTAGTAAAAATAGTAACACCCAAAGTAACTGCCTATCTGTTTATAGGTAGCTCGCATCCGTCAGATTGGTTATTCTAATTTATTTATTTGTTGTGCAGATTATCCATTTAAGAATTGAAATATTTGGATAGAATTCCATAGCACTTCGGTAGATCGGTAGATTATACCTAAATTCCGTAGATCTACCGAAAAATCGGTAGGGTTACCACCACTGGTCCAGTTCGAGTTATTATAAAATTCTTACAGAAACACCCGTGAATTCACGTATCCCAAATAAGCACATACATATATATATTTCTATTTTCCATTCGCTTGGCGAAACATATAAGGGAAAACGCGGGCGAACTCTCGAGGAGTACAATTATTTGCGGTTACCGTATTAAGCTTAAAATAAGTGGAATGCCGGGAACGTATAGAGAGGGTGGCTGTCCGCCATTCAGCGTTCAATTACGTTCCGTTAAAATTTAATTTGTACGCCGACGAAATGTAACTTTGTTTTGTAGAGCAAGCCGCACAGGGAGATGATTCGTAGCAGCCGCACAGCTCTATCGTTATTGCCTTTCTCCATACATAAATACATACACCCAACATACATACACACACTCATACACAATAAAGGTACCTATTAAGATGTATTTCAACATATCTAGGTATATACTACACGAATGTGTTCCTATGTAAGGTAGATAATTCCATGTTCCGGAACAGAGGATTTACGTAGCATATATGTACATACCTATATGTACAAGATTGGCAAGTCGATGGAACCTGATGGAGGTGAAAAGAGAGTGTTTTAACACAATTTTCAGTTGCACGGTTTCATTCAATCCCCTCAGAGTTAACACGTGTATGTACATCCTGACGTGAAACGATGCACGGAATGGTTAATTTTCTTATAGAAATGTCTCATTTATCTTATACAGTGGGATATGTGAAGTTAGCACCCCTTCTTTCGAACATAAACATAGCTAAAACAGATCGCTAAACTAAAGAATACAATAACATGTTTAAAGAAAGCAACTACAAAATGTTAAACAGAAGAACAAAAGAATACCATACTAGGAGAAATAACAATGAAAATGACAGCATCTTAGACCATGTAATCACAAACGTGAAAACTCAAATAAAATTGTAAATAGTGCCAAATAATATATCAGACCATCACGGTATACAGAATACAAAAAAAAAAACCACCGGAATACAAATATTACGAATATACCACATCAGATTAGTTCAACATAGAAAAACACATTAAAGAAATTAAAGAAAACGAAATTGACACTTTTCAGAAATTATCAACTACATTCCAGAATATAATAGAATCACACCAGAAAATCCAGAAAATTAAAAGAAGAAAAGACTGCCCATGGATAAATAAAAACATAGTCAGTGAAATCAGGAAGAGAAATGATATATACAGGGTGTAGATAAAGTCTGGAACAAAATTAATATTTCTGTTATCTTCGGTTTGATGGAAAAACCCTGAAACAGGTCGATTTTGTTTTTATCCCGTGCACTTTATAACATCGTGAATTTAATTCTGTCGTCATCTGGTTGCGCGCGGGCGTGACGTCATTAGTTTTTTCAAATGGTAACCCGCCACATTTATTACCCCTTGTCGTTAGGTATTCCATTGTGCATGCAACGGTATAAAAAGTTTGGTACCTTACATAACAATTTTTGGGAGAAAAATGCTTTCGAATTTCAAAAATTTAAAATTTTATTTCTAATGAAAAACTAATCAAAAATTATTTTAAAAAATCAGATAAATTATAATCCGAGGTTTATCTTGGATTGTCGTCAAACAAGACACCAAAAAAATGTCAACGGAAGTGTTCAAATTGTCCGCCATTGGCCATTTGACACTGGCCGAGACGGACGTACACGCTTTCTACGACACGTCGTATTGTCTCTGCGCCAATATTTCGCATTTCCTCGCGGATACGATGTTTCAGATCATCCAAGTTATTTGGCTTATTGGTGTACACCTTTGATTTCACATGACCCCATAGAAAAAAATCAAGTGGTGTGAGATCTGGCGAACGGGCAGGCCATTCAATTGTTCCCCTTCGTCTGATCCATCTCACGGGGAAAATTTCGTCGAGGTAACTCCGAACACGCCAGCCAAAATGTGGAGGTGCTCCATCTTGTTGAAACCAGATTCTGGGGTGAGGTTTGTCGGGGGTGTTTTCATCCGGAAATAATTCTACCAATGTTGGCACTAGCGTAAATCTTAGGAAATGTAAGTATGTTTCAGCGTTTAAATTTCTGTCCAGAAAGAAAGGCCCCACAATGCGATCTCCCACTATTCCCGCCCATACATTAACTTTTTGCCGGTGTTGGGTGTGCTCCTCTCGAACCCATCGAGGATTTTCGCCCGACCAGTACCTACAATTGTGGCGATTCACTTCACCGTTCAAAGTAAAAGTTGCTTCGTCACTAAAAACCACATTGTCGACAAATCCGGGATTCTCATCGCACCGTAGCATGATTTGTTCACAGAACTCGAGTCGGCGGTCGAAGTCATCTTCATTCAGTTCCTGAACCCGATTGATTTTGTACGGATGAAGTTTTTCCTTCTTCAGCAATTTGGCTACTGTGGTAAAATCGACTGCATGATCCCTGGCAATGTTCCTTGTTGAAGTGTGGGGGTTGTCCTGAAGTTCCAAGAGAATATTGACCCTTCTATCTTCCTCAATTCTTGGTCGACCTTGACGAGCCCTGTCTTTTACACTACCAGTTTCAGCAAATTTTGCGACAATTTTGCTCACCGTTGACCGCGAAATCGGTGCGCGGTTTGGATTTTCTGCATTGAAAAACTGACAGGCTTTTTCATGGCTACGTATTTTATCACCACAACCAACAATAATGAGAATTTGATCCGCTCTTTTTCGCTCAAATTCGCCATTTTCGCAATGCACGTTCAACACTACCAATGGAGCAAGTATTGTGAATGGATAAGCGTGTACGTCCGTCTCGGCCAGTGTCAAATGGCCAATGGCGGACAATTTGAACACTTCCGTTGACATTTTTTTGGTGTCTTGTTTGACGACAATCCAAGATAAACCTCGGATTATAATTTATCTGATTTTTTAAAATAATTTTTGATTAGTTTTTCATTAGAAATAAAATTTTAATTTTTTGAAATTCGAAAGCATTTTTCTCCCAAAAATTGTTATGTAAGGTACCAAACTTTTTATACCGTTGCATGCACAATGGAATACCTAACGACAAGGGGTAATAAATGTGGCGGGTTACCATTTGAAAAAACTAATGACGTCACGCCCGCGCGCAACCAGATGACGACAGAATTAAATTCACGATGTTATAAAGTGCACGGAATAAAAGCAAAATCGACCTGTTTCAGGGTTTTTCCATCAAACTGAAGATAACAGAAATATTAATTTTGTTCCAGACTTTATCTACACCCTGTATAAAAATCATATTAAACACCCCAGAAACGAAGAAATAGATACAAAGATCAGAAAAAATGTTATAGAAAATACTAGGAAAGCAATTCAAGAAATATAAATCAGAACCGAAAAAGACATGGAACTTAATTAGCAAAGAAGTCAGCCAAAATCAAAGTAATAACAAAAATATAAGCTAAATACAAAAAGAAAATGAAATGATAACAACTGTGCACAAAGAAATAGCAGAAGAAATCAACAAATACTTCGCAAATATAGATCAAACCTTGGCAGAAGAACAAATGTCAAAGAACACAAAAGCCCTATTAACAACAAAGATGAAGAAACAAATACCTGAATTAAAATTTAGAATGGTAACTCTGAGAGAAGTGACAACAATAATAAATCATTTAAAAAACAACACAGCACCAGGATTTGATAAAATAACAACAGCAATAGTTTCACCAATTTTGACCAAACTAATTAATCTTCATACTATCTACACTGAACAAAATCTTAGAGAAAAGCTTACAAATTCAATTGTCTGATCATCTATCAATGAATAAAATTGTGGACTCGAACCAATATGCTTTCCAGAAGAACTCCGGTACAACATTTGCAACAACAGATTTTATAAATGAAATTAAAGAAAAAGTGGAAAAAGGAAACATAGTAACAGCACTATACATAAACATGAAGAAAGCATTCGATACAATATCCAAAACCAAATTTATCGAAAAATTGCAGAACAGAGGTATAAAAAATACAGAGCAAAAATAATTGAAACTTATCCAATGAATCGTCCACAAAAAAACAAAAATAAGTCGAAAGTCATAAACGTGTTGCCAAATATGGAATACCACAGGGCGGGAACTTACCACCACCATTACTTTATATACTGTATGTATACCAATGATATATTTGAATTACCACTCCATGGCAAAATATAGGGATACGCACACGACACCTTTATTATATACAGTAACAAAAAAAACCACATAATAAAAAAAACCACATTAATAATGATATGAAGCAAATAGAAGAATGGTGCTTTAATAACCTCATAACAATAAACGAAGATAAGACAAGCTTTATGATCTTCTCAAATAAAGCACAAAAATCAAAACTAGATATACGTACAACTTGAAGGCAAGAAAACCCATCAAAGAAAAGAAATAATAATTAATAAGTAAAAAACACAAATTTTAGTTTCAAAAATATTTAATGTAGAAAGTATATTAATTCAATTTCTGTTACAATGGCACTTATAAATACAGATAATAGATGACACAATTATTGTTGTTAGGTAGGGGTACTCAATTACAGTTTTAAATTTAGTAGGGGGGAGCTATTTAGGTCCAAATGATCGTTTAATATTATACCTATTTTATTAAATATGTAAAATTTCAAATTGTTTGTGAAATTTATGATTCAATTCCAGGCAGAGGTTAGCAAAGGTCTAAATATTTTGAAATAAAAATAAAAAACATGGATAAACTATACCGTATGTGTCAATTTGCATTAGGTATAGGGATTCAATGTTTACGTGCGATTTATACGTATACAAATAATACGTGGCAACGTGTGTCACCCCTACTGTCCGTCACCAATCGACATTACAACGATTTTCTCCGATCTCCCCACCAGATTTTACATTCAATCTTTAGCTGCGAACACGTTGCGATCTAGTCTGCAATAAAAGCCGTCTTATTACTAGAACGGGAAACATCAAATGGCCGCCGCGATCTCCTGATCTAGTAGTTTATTATTATTTTCAGAATCCTTTTTTTATTTACCTTATTTTTAATTTTATTAGAATTACGCTTTTGTTTGTGTCATGCAGCGTGAACGCAGCTTAATAATTCTCTGCATTTACTGAAAGGAAAAAGAAAAACAAATCCTTGCAACGCGTAAATATTATTTCTGAACGCATTACAAACACCCAAGTCAGTGGTCCAACAGTTACTGCTATAACTTGAGCTTGTATCGGTCGCGCTCCCATTGGAGAGGAAAGTAGGGGTGCCATGTTGTCACGTATTGCATGAATTAATCGCCTATGGCTAATGAAAATTGACACATGCTGTATTTTTGTGTGTGTTTTATTTCATCTCCTTTAACTTAAGACAATTAATGTTCATACAAATTCAGTTTATTTTAAAATATATTCATAGCAGATCTAGAAAGCGAATGTATTTGCAATTACATATTTCATTAATAAAATTTAAAAATGGTAGATTTTTCTTGGATTATTCAATAATTTTCAAATTAGAAATACGAATAATAAACCGTCACTTTCTTTCATCATTATCGATTTTATAAAAATATAAAGTAGTTATAATTCTAATAATTGTCACTTTTGAATGTAATGCATGATTAAAGATTAATGTCAATGTATCTTTTTTATTTTGTTAAAAATATTAAATATATAATAAGAATAACTGTCATTCCCTAATATTGCTATCACTGTTTCGCGTTTATTTTGCTTGCAAAGCTCCGTCCATTAGTATTGTTAGGTTATTGATTACGGCAATGATAATGTTCAGCGATAACGTGATCCAGTTGGCCATAATCTACTTGAATGTTAATTCAGTATATGAAGGTTATTTGAGCTGGTTGTACAATATATTAGGTATACAGGGTGGTTCACCGGAAACTGAATCGATCGGTTGCGGAAAAACTGTAGCTAGGAATGATCTCAAGTTTTGACTTTATACTAAAGTCGATGGGGGCCATTTGCCTAAAATATTTTCAAGATGACCGCACTTCGAACTATGCCGGCAGTAGGCACCAACTTCCTAATTTTAAATAGAATACCTTGTATATTGTCAGGTTTTTAGATTCTACGTGAATTTCTAAATATATTTCATGTATAATATCATATATCTAAGTGTAACACTTTTTGACTTATTGAAATTCTTATGTTAAATTAGACGTTTGCAGGCAGAAAAGCAATAGCACTTTTTCCATATAAAGATCAATTTATTATTTAATTTGAAGTAAATTATCTCAAATAGATGGTCTAATTAAATACTATTTGTATAAAATTGTTACAATTATTAATACAGAGTGTGCGAATTATACGCCTGAAGACGAATTTGAAAAAATTGCTAAAAGACAATTTTTTTTAAATGAGAAGCGGCAACTTTTATAATTTTATCTTATTCTGCATTAAAAATAAGGATCACTTTGTATAAATATGTCTATTATAAAAATGAGTAGTTTTCGAAATATTGGCAAGTTAGTGTTTTTATCTTCTACAATACATACTGTTTGCATTAGTTTTTTTTTCATTAGTTAGCCATGACAGTGTTTACAAAATTATAAATTGTCATTCGTTGAAGAAAAGTCATTTACCTTATCATAATTTCAATAAGTCATGCCGGGGCGCTTAAATTATACAAACGATGATTATTTACATTTATTTATTATTTATGGGGAATGTAATAAAGTTATGTCAAGAACATATTATCGTTATTAATAACTGATTTATTTCCCTGAATCTTTGCCCTCATGGATCCAAAGTTTCTGAAGTTTTCTATAATACGTTTAACGGTATTGGTAGATGGTTTCCGTTTTTGCGGATATCGAGTTGCAAATGTATCACATGTTCTTGACATTCCCCATAAATAATAATTAAATTTAAATAATCATCGTTTGTATAATTTAAGCGCCCCGACATAACTTTTCTTCAACGAATGACAATTTATAATTTTGTAAACACTGTCATGGCTAACTAATGAAAAAAGAACTAATGCAAACAGTATGTATTGTAGAAGATAAAAACACTAACTTGCTAATATTTCGAAAACTACCAATTTTTATAATAGACATATTTATACAAAGTGATCCTTATTTTTAATGCAGAATAAGATAAAATTATAAAGTTGCCGCTTCCCATTTAAAAAAATTGTCTTTTGGCAATCTTTCCAAATTCGTTTTCAGGGGTATAATTCGTACACTCTGTATTAATAATTGTAACAATTTTATAGTGTTTAAATAGACCATCTATTTGAGAGAATTTACTTCAAATTAAAAAATAAATTCATCTTATTATGGAAAAAGTGCTAATGATTTTCTGCCTGCAAACGTCAAATTTAACAAGAATTTCAAGTCAAAAAGGGGTACACTTAGATATATGACATTATATATGAAATATATTTAGAATTTCGCGTAGAATCTAAAAACCCGACAATATACAGGGTATTCTATTTAAAATTAGAAAGTTGGTGCCTACTTCCGCCATCTTGAAAATATTATAGGCAAATGACCCCCATCGACTTTAGTATAAAGTCAAAATTTCAGGTCATTCCTAGCTATAGTTTTTCCACAATCGGTCGATTCATTTCCCGGTGAACCACCCTGTATACTGAAACACATAAGCACCAAGATCCTGCACGTCTAAGACTTTTGCAGTAAAAGATACAGTAAGTTATTATTTTTATATTACTTTCGATAATTATTTACAAATAAAAACAATACGTAACTATAATTTATTGTAAAATTATTTACATTATGTCAGAAAAAATATGTTCTTTTGTACTGTTGTAGGCAAAATTTCTTGTGTAAGTAAGGAAAATGTTCTTGATCAGTACCAACTGGAACTCTAATGGAAGTACTAAAATTGACTGTATTGCTGTCCACTAACATCCAAAAGTCTATCGTGGTAATCATGATCGTCTAACGCCACTGAATGTGTATGCACTTTAACTGGAGACGATTCTTTATCACTTTGGAATATTTTCTTCAAAGCAATGGAGCCTATTATAATCAAAGCGGCCTTACTCGCTAATAAAGCCTTAGCAGCGACCACAGCCAAACCCTTCAATACTAGAGGCACTGACAAACCAAAGATACCCGTCACAGCAGTCATGGCGTAATAAAGATATTTCTTATCCTTCTTGCCGACTTTTCCAAAACCATCGTAACGTCCTTTACCTCGTCCTTCGCTAAGATCTAGCGCAACGACGTGAGAATCTAAGAAGTTGTAGAGGGATCTTCGGAGATTCGAAAATTCGGAAGTAATCGACCGATGTTCGTTTTTAACAATAAAATCTTTATTCCTTTTGAGGACGAACCCGTCAAATAATACCACGTCTTGGTCCATCACGTCGTTGATGGCATCGGCGAATTTTCCAGTTAGGCATGGTATAACTGGTTTTTTCCCGCTACATTTCATGAAGATTATCCGAGCCGCTTCTGTTGTATTAATCGGTCTTGAACATTCTACAAACGACACATATAAATCGAACAGCACCAAGAATACAATGGGCACAGTTGTTTTGAAATTCCGTTTTAATACGATCATCCTTGTAAAATAAAATCAGCGACTTATCTAGTCTAATACTAACGAGGAGAAAATTGAACACTTCCATTTATACATTTCTTATGTGCGTGTCGGACGTAATAAGAGAATGAACGCATGTTATTTTACGGCCTCTTTAATCTAAGCATATATCAATATTAATTCGTTACACATAGATCCGTATTCTTTAGTTTTAATGTCAATATACATACAGGGTGTAGCACCTGAGATGCCTCGGACCGTAGCTCCTCTATCATACAATATATCGAAAAAAGTCTAAGAGAAAAATTGTCCATAAACACAATCACCATTTTCCTAAAATATTTTTGGTCATCAGTGCCGTGCCGTATTCCAGTGGCGTATCAAACCTATGTTTTTTTAAATGGAAGAATATATATTTTATAGCTGATTCGGAAAGCCCTCGAAGAGTACTTTTTTTTCTTATGTAACTAAGCAATTGTCAATGCACATGGAAAAAATAAAAATAAAGTGACAGAAGCATTATTTTTATCTGATAAACGTTGCGAAAATGCCTGGAACTCATCAAGAAATGGTTGACATGGTGTTTATTCTTGGAGAATGTTTCAAAAATTGTTTGTTGGCGTCACGAGTGTACGCTGAGAGATATCCTCTCAGAACGTGTCCAAATCCACGTGCGTTTAAAAAGGTGTTGGATAGATTTACGTCTACTGGTACTGTTCAACGAGCAAAGAGAGTTAGAATGAAGCCAGTTTTGACCGTAGAAAACGAGTTGAAAGTTCTGTGGGCTGCTGTTGAAAATCAGTGTCCGTGAAATTAGTAGGAACACTGATATTTCAATGCGTTCTGTGCATCGCAGTCTTCAGAAATACAAGTTTCGTCCATTTTAAATTTAGATGCACCAGGAATTGCAACCCCAAGATTTTGAAACCAGGCAGAATTTCTGCAATTGGGTAATCAACAAAATCGACCAAGATAAATCCTACCTCATGCGAGTGTTATTTTCGGATGAATCGACATTCCATAAAAATGGGGTAGACAATCGGCACAATAGTCATTATTACGCCGATGAAAACCCGCACTTCATGAGAATTGGAAACCACCATCAAAGATGGTCACTCAATGTTTGGGGTGGCATACTGGGAGAACACGTACTTGGTCCTTACTGAATGGCAACAATTATTTAAGGTTTCTTCGTGACGACTTGGTTGAACTTTTGACAGCTGACAGATAGTTGTCCAACACGATGGAGCTCCTGCACATAATAGTTAGTTCGGGAATATCTTGACGAAAGGTTTCCAGATTTATGGATTGGTCGTGGGGGTCTAGCAAGGTGGCCGCCAAGATCACCTGACCTCACTCCCCTAGACTTCTTCCTCTGGGGTAACATCAAGAACGAGGTCTACAGGGGTGTACCAACTACTGCCGAGGATATGCGATAGAGGATTCGCGCGGCTTTCCGTGCTGTATCACCGGAAGTCCTAAGGGCGGTGTCCAGGGCCTGTGAGTCGAAATTACGATTATGCCTCCAAAGGGAAGGTCGTAATTTTAAACATTTAGGTTAGGCTGAGTAAACACCATGTTTACCAATTTTCGACAAATTGACCTAAGACCTTTCTCCAAGAATAAACACTATGTCAACCATTTCTTGTTGAGTTCCAGGCATTTTCGCAACGTTTATCAGATAACAATAATGCTTCTGTCAGTTTATTGTTATTTTTTCCATTTGACTTGACAATTGCACTTCTATTGTTTTATCATGACAGCTGACTTTGAAAAAGGACATTTTTCGACAAATTGACTTCTTTTTTCTTTTAAATTTTATAATGAAATGCGTTTTTTTTTTTTTTGATAAATGGAAAACTTGGAATTTCGATTATCCAACGATGTAATTATTTTATATGGTTCCCATTTTATATTATAGAAAAAAAATGACTATTTGCAAAGCCCAATCAAAAATTATCTTCTTTTCTTAAATCACTTGAAAAAAAATTAAGAGTAGGTAAAAGAGGTCTTAGTCTATCCCTAAATTCGAAACCGAAACGCCGGTACAATTTAGTTCCTGCCAAAAGAAAATGTCGAAGTACGGTCTAACTGCGAAGAAAAACCGTTATAACAACGAAACCGCTAAAGTTAGGGGTATGACGTTACATAAGAAAAAAAAGTACTCTTCGAGGGCTTTCCGAATCAGCCATAAAATATATATTGTTCCTTTTAAAAAAAACATAGGTTTGATACGCCACTGGAATACGGCACGGCACAGATGACCAAAAATATTTTAGGAAAATGGTGATTGTATTTATGGACAATTTTTCTCTTAGACTTTTTTCGATATATTGTATGATAGAGGAGCTACGGTCCGAGGCATCTTAGTGCTACACCCTGTATACAGTGTGTTCCAAAGAGTTTTATACAAATGGAGAAAAAGTTTATCTTACATTTCACAAAAAAATATTCTTGATGAAAAGCTCTGCATGACTTGTAGATCCATTAATAAAGTACAATTTTTTTTAATACATTGGCTGGAATACAGGAAAAATCAAAATGATGATTTGGAGTGAGAGTAAAATACGTTTAAACTGTAGTGCATAGCAAAATGTTCATTTTATTTGTTATTAAGTAGCAAAAACTTACGCACACTTGCAGATTTGTGATTTTCCCAGATAAAAATTACAAGATTATTTCAATAAACACGTCAGCAATTTTTGTATTAATGTACAGTACGAAACATCGTAAGATCCCGTTCATAATAAGCGCCTGATTTAGTGTTGTTCATCCTTATTAAACACATTTTGGATAGAGTGCTTTCGAATATCTAATAATTGTCAACAATTGTCAAATGTTACATCAGTGTGTGTTTGCAATAATTGTGGAGCAATCAGACAAAAGCAAATAAATCCATTTTTCATAAAAAATGAGATGACTATGGACCCATTAGTAACGGGGGTCAGATAATCAAGCTAAATGGAATGTATACTATTGAAAAGCAGACTTAAAAAGTAGACAATCAAGCAAAAGCAGATAAATCCGTTGAAATATACTTTAACTTTAGGTTTCAACGAAAACAGGATAAACCCAGTTAAATTCGATATAGAATATTACATGTGCAGATGGCTCTGACTACGTTAATCAGCTGTTTCTGTTAGTTGAATCGACGCACTTTGAGCTGTCAAGTTGTTAGATTTTCTTTAGCTACTGTTTATCCGTTGAATTCTTAGATTTGATCTCGGTGACTCCAGTATTTGACCAAAAAATGGAAGAACCAGGAGGAATTGATATTTCTGTGCAAGAAGGTAATAATTTTATTTATTTTAAAATAATCTATCTATAGTATTTTCATCGTAAGATGTCATCAATGACGTTTGCACAATGTTGTCAAACTGATACATAAAGAACACGTGTGAAAATATTTGGCGCGCTATAACCTAAATGACAGAACGGTATTTGACAACACTGCCCTGCTTACTTTCAGTACAGACAACTGTTAAAAGTGCGGTAGAGTTGGGTAGAGTATTAAGGTTGCATTTATAAGAGATGGCGTTATAGGTACTTAATATTTGGTATATTTGTCATTCCAAAAGTTCTGTTGATGACGTGCAGCTATTCTTACGGTGAAAATACTATACATACAAAACTGCTTTCTTCAACAGGCAGTCGAGGAAGTCGGACTGAAATTCCGCAGACTCCTTTTAAGCGAAAATTACTGAAAGAAAAGAAGTATGCCGATAAAGATCCTTTGTTGGCAAATTTTAAACGACCTTGTAATCACGACGGGAAAAGTTATAAGTGCAACAAAATTCGATTGAGCGACATTAAGGTTATTCGGAAGACATTTTATTGTATTCCTGATAAAATCACACAGGATGTGAAACTTTGTCATATGATGGGGGTTTGTTCAGTAATTAGAAATCGCTCTGTCAGAAACGAACCGAAAGCTCGTTCTATTAATATCACTTACCATCTAAAAAATAAAGAAAATAAGTTGATTAGAGTCTGTCAAACTTTTTTTACCATGGTTTTGGGGATTACCAAAAATCGCATTAATACCACGCGATGATTTAAATTCTAAATTATAGCAGGCGGGATTTTTTTTATTAGGTTGTCCAGAATGTCAATTATTGATTAATTAACATTTTGAAACGTCACTTTGACAATTCAAATTGTAAATTAATACTTATATACCAACTTAATTTAAATTTCACAGCCTGCTCTAATTTAGAATTTAAATGATCGCGCGGTACTATCGCAAAAACCATTCATGAAGGGAAATCACCTAAAGAAAATCGTGGTGGCGATGAAATTTCTAAAAAATTAGAACATAAAAAACATAGCATCAGGAAATTTATTGGAGAACTAAGAGGAATAGAGAGCCATAACAGCCGGTCAAAATCTCAAAGAGTTTATTTGCCTGCTAATTTAAGCATTGCAAAACTACATAAAATTTATGATTCGAAGTGTCAAGAAAACTGTAAAAGTAGCTTGTCCATGTTCTCAAGAATTTTCTGTCGAGAATTTAATATAGGATTCAGTTTACCTGCAGCAGATTGTTGTTCATTGTGTACTCGTCTCAAGCATAACATCAAGATGGAAAAAGATGCAAAGAAAAAATCTGGCATTATGATTGAACTAAGAATCCATAAAAAGCGATCTACAGCTTTTTACGAGTTGGCCAAAGAAAAAACCCCAAATTCAATAACGCTTTGTTTTGACATGCAGCAGGTACAACCTCTACCACGTACCCCCATTTCCGACGCCTTTTACTCCCATCAAGTAAGTTTCTACGTTTTTCGCTGCGTTGGAATGAACTCTAAGTCTCCAACCTTCTATACATGGACAGAAGATCTAGACGGAAGAGGCTCAGTTGAAATTGGTTCTGCACTCCTAAGTTATCTGGATTCTTTAGAATATGATGGTATAAGAGTGGGGGGCAGAATAAGAATTCACATGTTATTCATGCTCTCAGTTACTGGCTCAAGCTAAAGCTCCCCCTGGACTTCAGGAAATTCAAATCACATACCCAGTCCGAGGTCATAGTTTTTGCCCGCCGACAGGGTTTTTAGGCGGGTAGAATAGTCTTTACGCAAAAATACGATTCTTATCAAAAAAGAAGAGTATTTTAAAATATATTCTGAATTTGGAAATGTAAAACAACTTGGTGTTGACTGGAAGCTGTACGATATTAAAAGTTTACAAGATAATCTGAAAAAAGTCGAAGATATGTCTGACTACAAGCGAATATTCATACAAAAGGAAACAGATAATAGAGAAATAAATACTATAAAGGTACAATGCTACCAGAACTTTAGATTTGTTAGTATGACTGAAACGCCATGGAATTTGCTCAAGAGAGGAAAGACGTTTCCAAAAATATTGAAAGAGATTAAATTAGGTCGCACTCTTCCAGACAAAAAGGAAAGAACTATTCGTCACCTGATGGAACAACAATTTGGTACTAAATGGGAGGAAGATGAAAACTTAGACTGGTACAGAAAAATATTGTCTAATGTTGGTACGGATGAACCAAAAGAAGATGAAGATGAAAACATACACTGTGATTGCTTAGAAGATGACGTTGGAGTACATATTTAAAATTGTTAGTCATCAAATTAATATTCTGAATAAAATTTAATATATTTTCTAAGATTTAGGTTATAGCTTTTATTACGTCTTTTACAAAAATAATATATTTAAGTTTGGGAGCTATCTTCTGTTGCATTATCAAAATATTATTAAAATTACTAATCAATTTTCTTTAACAATCTATTTTCGAGTGGTTTCACGCGTCAACTATAAACTCTCTTTTTCAGGTCAAGCAAAACCAGATATTACGAACTCAATCAAGCAAAACAAGACAAATCCACTTTATGTTTGTCAAAAACTTATCGTGCGTACGGTAAAAAACCGTGAAATTTACATTTTGGTGGTGCTTTATTCAGCTTCATTGAATGAATAAGTTATTTTCTGTTTAAATGTCACGGAATTATAAATATAGGTTTTTGTCGAATATCTCAAAACTGTTTAGAACGGATTTATCTGCTTTTGTCTGATCACTCCACAATTATAAATGCCAGTAAAATTAAGTATTAGTGACAAATTTGACATTGTACTCTGATAAAACAATACATTTCACAACTGTCGGACATGTAATATGTAAATTCAAGAGTTCTGGAAATGTTGATAATAAATTTAGAAAGAAACATCGGGAATCGGTTAGAACTGAAGATATTGAAACTGATGTGATGCTATCGGTCGTGGAAAATCCAAAATATTCACTTCGAAAACGATCCAATTTATTAAATGTAAGTAAAACTACAGTTGCACGAATTTTAAAGACAAATAAATTCAAACCATACAAACCCCAATTTACCCATACTTTAAGAGAAGGAGATGCTGAACGAAGATTCGAATTTTGTGCTCGTATCCAAGGAAAAGTGGAAGATAACAGATTTTTGACACGACAAGTTCTTTTCTCTGACGAAGCAACGTTTACGTCTAATGGTACAGTAAGTTCGCAAAATTGTCGATGGTATGGTGTGGCATTTACAAAGACAGGATTGTTGAACCAATGTTTTTTCGAAATAACATAAATGGAGAAAGATATCTACAATTTTTAAATAATCAGTTATCTGACTTTCTTGATGAACTACCATTAAATGAACTAGGAAAAATATGGTACCAACAGGATGGAGCACCATGTCACTGTAACAGAAACATTCTGGATTTTCTCCTCCACACACTTAACGATAAAGTGATCGGGAGAAACATGGAGTTTGTTTGGCCATCAAGATCTCCAGACATTATCCCTCTAGACTTTTTTGTGGGGCTACTTAAAAGAAAAGGTATACCTTCAGAGGCCATTTCTAGATTTTGATCATCTTGAAAGACTCATTAGAGAAACATGTGAAGCTATAACTTCAGATGTGATTAGAAATATCATTAAAGAATTTAATCAACGAACAATCACCAGTTTAGAAAGGGACGGTAGATACGTTGAAGTTCCGTAGTATTTCAGTAATTTTACATGTTCCCAATAAAATTTATTAGTAGCGTATTATTTTTAGTTGATTAAATTTTTTTATTGACTGATTAATAATATCTTGTAATTTTTATCTGGGAAAAAAAAATAGTACTTGCCAATAATAATAAGCCATTTGTCATTTATTTCTAAGTAATTATTTATCTAATGTCATTTTGACTAACAATATAATTTGCTTCCGAAGTGCACAATTTCTTAATGGAGAATGGCAATATTCCTACGCGGACTGTAAGCGACAGTGTCACTTGCAGTTTCCTAATATAGAGTTGTGGATAATACCGCTTTGCATCATCACATTCGCCTAGTCGTGGAGAAGTTTGTGGTAGATCACGTACACGGCAAAATATTGCCACGTACAAAACTTTGTTGGAGAAAACCCATATGTATCACTTAGTCGTTTATCACTTCCAGCGTACGTATCTTCTAGTACCGTTCATAGAATTTTGAGGCGTCGCTTGCATATGTCTGCATACAAAGTATCGGTTGTTCATCAGATCTTACCTGGAGATCAAGCTAGTAGGCTTAATTATAGCAATTTCTTCCAAGAAAATTTAAATAACACGAAATTCAAGATCTAAGTTTGTTTTTACTGATGAAACATGGTTTTATTTAAGCGGGTTTGTAAATAAACAACATGCCCTCCAGTTTTTAGTATTATTATATTCTTTGGACACTTTTCTAAACTTATTAGTTGATGAGGTATTGGTAAAATTTTAGTTTTTTCACTATTCCTAAATATAAAGTTTGGTATTGATACCTTTAGCCCTTTGGCCGCTATAGTACTCCGATAGAGAGAGAGAAACAACAGGTAGACACACAGACATGTTTATCAAAAGCACTTATTTGTTATCAGAAGTCAAAACGTGGTAATCTGTAAAAATCGAGAAGTCATAAATTGTTATCATCGCTAGATATAAGAAAACGAAAATAACGTGGGTCATAAAATTCAGGCTTGTGGCACCCCACTACTGATGTCTGAAAACTAGTATGTAGCTGAATATCAACGTTACCTAAACACTCTTGCTATACCGGGTGTCCAGTTTAAAATGCAGTACATGGGGATATTGGAAACTGTTGGAGATACAACGTCGGTTAAATGGGAGAAAAATTGCGTATTCATTTGTCCATGAATAATCCGACATCAGATTTTGAAATTTTTGTTTCATTGGGCAGATACAGGGTGAAAATGAAAAAAATGCATTTTTGAAAATCTTCCATATTTTGTTTCCTAGAAGAGATAAATTTACAAAAGTTGTAAGCTAGGGATAACAAGTCATGAGGATTTTAAAAATGATTTAAAAAAAAATCTAGGTCTACTAGATTTTGCGTGACAATAATCAACTTTTGTTTTTCTTACGGCAGCCATATTGGATTTTGACATTTTTAATATCTTCAAAAAAAATGCTATTCAATGATGTATAACATGTTTATGTTCAAGATAGTAAAACCATGAAAAATAGAGAAAGTAAGATTTTAACATAGTAGGCCATGGAACTGTGGATATCTTAAGTGTATATTGATAAAAAAACAAAAAAAACAAGTCTTCAAGTACTGTTAAAATATCTTTAACATTTTATTTATTATTATTCATTAAGTAAAGGTGGTTAGGTAGCTGAATCATTAATGTAACAACTGTTCAAATAAGCCACCGTTCATTCGTATGCACAATCTACATCGTGTTAGTGTACTGCCTCACAAGATTGTCTAACCATGTTTGGTGTCATTCCATTCACTGCTTCTTCAACTACTTGACTTAATTCTTCCACATTTTCATAAGATCCCGAATACATTTTGTTTTTCATATAGCCCCATACAAAAAAATCAAGAGGTGTGAGGTCCGGGGACCTAGCAGGCCACCCTATTGGTCCTCGGTTACCAATCCAGTTATTGTAATATTGATTATTTAAATAATTTGTAACCAACAAGGAATTGTGTGGAGGTCTTGCTGAAAATACATATTTTGCAACGTGGCAAGTGGAAGTTCTTCAATTCGTTCAGCAACATGTGTGCGCAAAAGTTCTAAATACCTTTCAGAATTTAAATTTTCATTGAAAAAGAATGGACCGATAACATGGGTATCAATAACGCCGATCCAGAGATTAAATCCCCATCTGACTTGCTGTCTAATGCCACGAAATAGGTGTGGATTTTCATCGGACCAAAAGATAGTATTTTTTCGATTAAACATTCCAGAGTTAGTAAATCGACTCTCATCAGACCATAAAATTTTCGCAAAAAAGTTTGGATTTTCATTATGTTTTTCGATGAACCAATGACAGAATTGTGCTCTCCGTATTTCGTCACCATTCTGAAGCCCTTGACTGGCTCTTTCACTATAAGGTTTGAATTTGGCACGCTTTAAAATGGTACCAGCTGTTGACCTAGCGACGCCAAGTGTATTTTCAATTACCCGTAGAGACGCACGGGGATTTTCAACTACTGCTTGAAGAACAATATTTTCATTATTTTCATTGTTTTGCCTTTTTTTGGGTTTGACAACACTTCTATGCATTATCAAATCATCACGCAATCGGCGAAAAATGCTTTTTTCTGGCTGTCGCCTTTCACGGTATCTATCGAAATACATTTCTGCAGCCAATTCATCATTTCTTCCACACAAAATAAAACACTCCAGCATTTGATATTTGTCACTATTTGTAAAACGATCCATCTTAGGTTTGCACAGTACAGATACTTATAACAATACAATGGGATTAACAATAAGATTACTGACAGTTCAGAATAAACTTCACAGCTTTTAGAGTAGTTTAATACAAATGTCACATTTATTATCACGGCCTACTATGTTAAAATCTTACTTTCTCTATTTTTCATGTTTTTACTATCGTGAACATAAACATGTTATACATCATTGAAGAGCATTTTTTTTGAAGATATTAAAAATGTCAAAATCCAATATGGCTGCCATAAGAAAAACAAAAGTTGATTATTGTCACGCAAAATCTAGTAGACCCAGATTTTTTTTTTAATCATTTTTAAAATCCTCATGACTTGTTATCCCTAGCTTACAACTTTTGTAAATTTATCTCTTCTAGGAAACAAAATATGGAAGATTTTCAAAAATGCATTTTTTTATTTTTCACCCTGTATCTACCCAGCGAAACAAAAATTTCAAAATCTGATGTCGGATTATTCATGGACAAATGAATACACAAATTTTCTCCCATTTAACCGACGTTGTATCTCCAACAGTTTCCAATATCCCCATGTACTGCATTTTAAACTGGACAGGGTGTATATATGTTTCATTTGTAAGCCTTAAATTCTTTTTATCACATTTTCGTTAATTTACTTATAGTCAATATACCTCAGACTTCTTATCATGGAATTATTTAAAATCCATGTATACAATCAAATTTTACAGATACATCAAGAATAAAATATCTATCTATGATTATATATCTTTCAACTGCAACGCTTGACGAGAAAGTACGGTCCTGCATGTTAATAAATTCCGTAACACTTATTATTTGCAATGATTACTTACAGAATCGCATGTAAGCACCTTCTTCACACGAAGGTTTTAAATACGTGCATTATTAAAAATTAGTGCATCGACCTAGATAGATATAATAAACTGCATAAACTTAATGTACCTAAACAAAATAGGTAATTTATCATGTAAAATGAAAAATTACGATCGGGCCAAGTGATTTTCTTCACGTTACAAAATTATTTTTATTGTACATTGTTCCAGATAATCAATAATCAAACGGCACTTTATATTTTTTAAAAAGAAACTTCTGCTGATGACTATTCCGAAGTAATTTTATAATTTCTTTCCGAAAAAACTGACATTTGCGCCAAATCTGAAATTTTGCAATATTTACGAGATCTTAAGCTGCAATTTACTATTTTGTTGTTAAACTTATGTGAATCAAAATGTTATGAAATAGGATACTTTTAATTATCATCGACTTGTTCCAATTCTTGTTTCCTTTCAAACTACTATGAACCACGTTATGTCAAACCTTCCTCGTTAATCTTCGATCAGTGTTCGCTCATTCCATAGTTGTCCTTCCTTTTACTTTCTTATACGTAGTATAAGGAAGTATTGTGATGATGAAAATTTTCGACTTCGAGATTTTTGCAGATGTCCACGTTTTGAAGTCCCCTGATACCGAAAAAGTGGTTTTTAAAAAATCTCTCTCTCTCTCTCTCTCTCTCTCTCTATCTCTCTCTCCCTCCCTCTCTCTCCCTCTCTCTCTCTCTCTCTCTCTCTCTCTCTCTCTCTGTGTGTGTGTGACCACGATAGCGGTCAAGCCGCTGTAGATATCAATTCCTAATTTTGTATTTACGTGTATAATCTCCCTCTTGAGATCTGATTAGTTTTTCAGTAAAATCGGTAGACCGGAAGTAGCAGTTTACTTCAGCGAAAAAATCGAATTTTGCTAATATTTCGTCAACTACTAAGTTTTAACAAATTTATAAAGAATTCATATATACTTAAAATTAAAATTTAGTATAATTTTATCTAAAAAGTTTTCCGAAATTCCTACCGGAAGTAGGTCTTTTACTCTTATCGAAAATCAGTTTTTTGCGAATATTTCGCAAGTCATGCCTTTTTGGCTAGTACGTTACGGATATAAAAGTATTTAAAACATAATTTTCAATATCTTTTCTATAAAAAAAATTTCAAAATTCAGACCGGAAGTACCACTTTTACTCTTATCGAATAGCGATTTTTTGCAAATATGTCGTAAGTTATGCATTCTGTATAAAGTTATCAAGAGTACAAAAGTATTTAAAACTAGATTTGCAATATTTTTTGTATATATGAAATTTCAAAATTCGGACCGGAAGTAGCACTTTTACTCTTAGCGAGGAGCACTTTTTTGATAATATCTTACAAAGTATGCATTCTATAGAAATTTATTAAGAGAATAGAAGTACTTAGAATAGGATTTTGAATAATTACTGTAAACCAAATTCTTAAAATTCTGTAATTTGAAACGCTCATACGTATAAGAAAGTCGTGTGGTGGCCACACCTCATTTTTTACTTTCTTATGCGTAGTATAAGGAAGTATTGTTTTCTTTTAATATGAAACCTTTAAGGAGGGAGGCTACAGTATACCTATAATTAAAACGTAGTCATAAAACTTCATACAAATGTGTTTTGAACGGTAAGAAATGCTGTTCACATATTAAAGTAAAAGGTTTAAATCAAGGTTAAATGGAAGCAAATATACCGGGTGATCCAAATTAAGTGTTCACCATTGCTATATCCGTTATTGTAGGAGCTACGTACTCGGTTAAATTATGAAAATTCTTTCTTCTGCTGATTACGATAGTGAAAACAGAAAAATAATTGAACGTGTTGGATCCCAGTTATTTTTAAGAATTTATATTTTTCTAATAGAACACCCAGTATATTTTTATACCAATCAATGCAAAATCAATTGCTTAACAAAATTATTCATATGCCTTTCTTCACAGAAGTTAAGAATAACCGATGTAATTCAAAAACAAAGTTTCTATAATTTAACAAAAGTATGGAGTTTAATATTTTAGGAGACGTGGAAATTAATTCTGTACCTCCGTGTGTGTGTGAGAATATAATAAACTGTGCGCTTAATAGCAATAATTAATTTTTTATTGTTTTGAAAATACCTTCCTCGCATATTGAAAAATGTGATATTCTGGAAACATATTTGAAGTGTCAAAAAAATTGCGATAGACTCGTTCAACGATACAGTGAATTATTTCTTGAGCGACAAGTGCCGTATCGGCTTTACTTTTTAAGACTTTATCGACAATTTCAAAGTAACGAAAATGTTTTTGACGAGAAAAGGACAAAGAAGGAAAATATCATTTCAGAAGAAACGGAAATTACCGTGTTAACGTGTTTTGAAGTGCATCCTAGAAATTCGATAAGACAGTCATCTAGAGAAACAGCCATTTCTTTTACAAATATTTAAAGACTTTTGAAGAAACATAAATTTTTACCGTAAGTTTCAACTAGTTTAGACGTTAGATGGTGACGCCGGCAGAAAATGAGAGTCTTGTGTGTGGTTTATTCGTAAGTGTACTGAAGACCTAAACTTTACCAAACTGATTAGTAGAGAAAAGTAGAGAAAACCCTCTATTAGTTCAGCAGCGTAATCTACATAAACGTTTTAATATTAATGTTTGGTGCGGTTTGATTGATCCACAACTGTAGTTGGTAGTCATCAGTACGGTGTAGCCAAGGAATAAGGTGGGATAACCTTGGAGATGTAAGCTAAACGGAAGACCATTAGCTGACAGACCACCATTTGTAGCTTCAACTTGAAGATCCTCGGTTTTGAGGACAACGACTAATGTCGCCACGAGGAAGACAATGTCAACTTGGGTGCCATCCGAGACCCAGGAAATGTAAATCAAAGAATAAGGAATTATCGCGGATACATAAAATATCAGAAAAAGAAAAATATTGGGTATAATCCGCCGTGGAGCAACCGTAGACACGTGTTTCTGACTAATTAGTCGTCATCAGTAAGGTGTATCCGTGATAATTCCTTATTCTTTGATATACATTTCCTGAAACAAATTTCGAATGTGTGCCATTTTAACGCGTCACCGTGTATAATTCAAATTATTTTCAAAATGTGTGCTTTTTGCCACTTTTTATAAACTGATCGCCCACGGGCGCACTATTGAAATTTTGTATTTTTGAAGGGTTTTTAATTTTATTTATATAATTGGATAGCAAGTGGGTGATAATCTATAAAATACAAAATACGTTATTGTTTGTTTATTTTGTAGTTCAAATCGAGTAAATTTTCCGTACTTTATTTATCTTACGAAATATAAGGTAAATAGAATACATTTTAAAAACTCCTCTCGCTTCTACCTACACCCACGAAGAAAGGAATTTAACAATAAAATCGACTTTTTTGCTGTCCGTTTTCTCGACGAAAACAGATGTTGCAGTTCACCATGTGAATAGTGGTGCTATTCAGTAACTGCGTGATGTTACACATTATTTCTTTTGTCCGTCGTAATTTCGGGCTCATACGTCCACTCTATAGATATAATTAATTGCAAAAAGTGAATTTCTGTAGATAAAGGCTGATTCCTTTCAGTTATTACCTGTATTCATTTACCTCTTTATTTTTGAAGGTTCATTTAAATCTACTTTATATGGAAAATGTAGCTTGCTACTGATTTCAATTTTACAGCATCTTGGAGAAGTCAATTATACAAAATGTTTGGCGAACAATTTGTCATATAAATTGAACATAATATCTGTAAAACTTATGAATTATACATTAATCTGACATTTTTAATTTATTTTGCATAATTGGTGTGCACCACACCTAAGATGTACAGAGCAGAATTTTATTTTATCTTTAGTTATTTTTGGATTATAAACATGAGTTCTAGATTGGTGGAAATATCTGAATGTTGACGGGTTTCTGAATTTTCTTGTTGTATCGTTAATGTTCCAGCAGCAATTAAATTTATAGTAGTTGTAAATTAGAAATAAGTAGTTACATTTTTTATTTATATTTATATGTCCCACGGTTCATGAAATAGAATTATTATTATAAGAACTTGTGGTTATAAACTATCTGAATTTTTTATTTATTTATACAAGTGATTGTTATCAATAAAATTTATTTCACCTAATTTTTGTAATTAAATTATTTAAATTCTGAATTAAAATCTATTTATGCTGATAAATTAGTTTATTTAACATAAAAAGGAAGAACAAACTGCAATAATTATAAACGTGAAAGTACAACTAATATAAATGTCACAGTAGTGATATACCTACATGGAATAAGAAAACTTATGAAACATACAGGCTGATCCAAGTGTCCACTATTGTTAACGTTATGAGTAGTCACAAAATTGTTAAAAGTAATAAACTAGTAGTATTTTAAATGCTCATTAAATAGAAGAACGTTAAAAACAATTGAACATCGTGTTTTCGAGATTTCACTCTATTCACCCCTGTCGTAGGTAGATAATACTTTACTTACTCAAATGATAGTAATTATTAATTCAACAACACAATACTTATTGTTATATAACATTGTATGAATGCTAGTTAGGGCGCTTTTCAGATAATAATCGCATCGCATGTCAAACAACCAGACATAACCAATTCGTCAAAGCATGAGATATGACGCCAATGCTGGAACGAGGCGTCACAATTTCAAATGATGCAAATCGACTGCTATGTAAATTATAGGTGTCTTAAAAACTATTGGTAAATGTCACTTTTTGGTTGGGTCTCCATTCAAAAGAATAAAGGAAAAATATAAAGTTTATTAGAAAATATTGTAAACAATAAATACATACCTACATATATATAATATAAGCCTTTATGTTTTATTATCTCATGTAATGAAAATAAATTTATTCTTAATTATTGCTTGAAAAAATACTTCTATTTAATAATACTATAAACTAATAACATTTAAATATGAAAACCCCTGTATGTATATGAGTAGATCACCATGATGTATGAAAATAGCTTAATTATTATACTATTATAATAAATATAATAAACTTCGTGACTCTAATTCAATTTAAACTAAAAAATATATTGTATACACCATAAAGTTGCTTCAAATAGAAAGAAACTATAATTCTAATTTATTTCAAAAAACCTTCTGAGCCAAAAATATAAAATTAAAATGCCTGCTTAATTGTGACAAGTTTCTTTCGTTTTAACAAATATGACATCTGTTGGAATTTCATGAATTGGGAAAAGTTAAAATGTTAAAACGGTAAATACCTTCGGAGTAATTTGAGTAATATTAGTAAGATATTCACTATGAAGTTTTGAATTAAGAAATGATAGTTTCTGCAAAGGCAAAAACCATTTTTTTTAAATTATCTTTATTTTTCGAGTTTATCTTGTATCTAAGAATAATTACTTTAATGAATGTTGTATTTGTTATCATAAAAAGCTGTGGATACTTCACGTTCGAGTTTCTTACATTTATTTTTTATTGCTAATGAAATTTAATTAATATTTGATATGCAATATGTGTAAATCCACAGAAACAAAGGAAAAACACTTTTCTAATAGGGCTCCTGTGTACAATCAACATTGTCTTTGTACAAATTCATTTGATCACCATTCAAAGAAGGTCTATTATTGTAATATGAATTTATATTTAGTGTTTTCTGAACAAGAACAAAATTTGATGTAATTGATAAATTTCGATTTTTTAATATAACGCCTTGAATTATGTTTTATAACTACCCCAATAGCATGCAAAGTTTATATAATCGTACCAAAATATTTATCAAATGTTAAATGTTTTTTAAATATAACAAACATGTTAAAAATATTTATTATATATTACAATTGTAATGTTCATAACTGATTATTAAATAAATATTATATTGAAGGTTTTAGACAAATATTTACTCAGTGTTTGTAAATCTATCACATATCTTATTGACAGGGAGCACACCAAGAGTCATCAGTGTTTGTATATAAGTTGCCATGCGGTTCCTTAGAAGAATTAGATGAAATAGAAACACTTATAGCTGATGATAATATGAAGTTCAACGAATTGGTACGAAAATGTATACATACTTTATTTATTATTTTGCTTCTCCATCGATTTACAAGCCTCTTTATTGTTTTGTTCTATCATTAGTTTTTAGGTTAGTCTTCTTCACCTAACGGGTGGAGAAAATGTCAACACAGCCATATACGGTATTTATTTTAAAAAGACTGTTGACAAACGAGTTGGCGCTGAAGTTTTCAGGGCAAGGTAAAAAACGAAAAAGACCATTCTGTAAGTTAAATATCCACAAAGCTCTACCCTGTAAGTATTACTTTAATTGTTCGTTTTGCAACTGATTTTGTGTTAATAACGTTATACAGGCGCCACCAGAAAGCGACATGCAACAGCAAGCGATGACGAAATAAAAGACTGTAAGTTTGAGACTACTAATGATGGGCGATTATGAATGATATAATCGAGATATATCGATTATGGTCGAGAAATCGATTATTCGATTATGGTTCACAAATCATTCGTTTGAAAATCATTCGGTTCGAAACTGAATTGAATCGAAAATAAAATAACTAACAAAGCGACAAGCGAGTGATTTGTGAATCGAAATACCGAAGTTAAACGACTGCAGTCGAAGGTTGAAATTTCAGGATTCGAGTAGAGTGATTTGAGTGATTCAATTCAACCTCCACCTAGCGACATAGCGCGATATT
This sequence comes from Amphimallon solstitiale, assembly GCA_963170755.1. Classification (NCBI taxonomy): domain Eukaryota; kingdom Metazoa; phylum Arthropoda; class Insecta; order Coleoptera; family Scarabaeidae; genus Amphimallon; species Amphimallon solstitiale. The sequence continues at coordinate 136,152,383 of OY720679.1, forward strand.
CAAAATATTGGGAATTTCGAAAGTATATCTAATGTCCTAATTTCTAAATTTTATAGATATAAATATAATCAATATTGCTTGTTAACTATACATACTTCTAACAATTATTAATAAAAAAATGTATTTTTAATATATCTTTTATTTAACCTTATTATTGTTACTGGTAGGGTTACTGTTTTTCCCGCCCTTTATTATTGTCATTATTATTATTATTATTCTGTTTCCCGCTTTTTCGTGTACCATAAATGAGAATTCATTCATTACATTTTAAATAGTTTAATAGTTGAGAGTTTTGAGACAGTGCAGTGCGATAAACAATGAGTTCCAGAGGGAAAAGATCTATGGTGTGGCAGTTTTTCACATTAACAACAGACAATACATTTGTTGTGTGTAATTTATGCAAAAAAAATATAAGTACTTTAAAAATACGACGAATCTCAGTGAACATTTAAAAAGGGTGCATCCAAGTCATCTACTTGTACCTGTGCCTGCTTCAGAAGAAGAACAGGAACATGAAGAATGTATTTCAGTGTCTTTGGCTTCTGGTCCAATACCAGCCGTGGATTTGAATGCTTCGACATCCAAATCAGCAACTACACAAGGAGAGCCTCTTGTAAAAAAGTCTAAAAAGGCCACTACTAAACAGTTGAGACTTGTGGGGTCTTCACGATTAAACAACGAACTTACTGAAGCCCAAATAGCAGACCTGAATCTTGCGCTCATTAAAATGATAGTTATAGATTACCAGCCATTGAGCATTGTTGAAGATAAAGGTTTCAAAGAGTTTGTAACTAAACTGAATTCCAATTATAGACTCCCATCTCGTAAAATATTATCATCTAAACTCCTTCCTGAAGTTTATGAAACTCAAGTAAATAAATTGCACCAGCAGCTATCGAGCGTCAAACATGTTGGTGTGACAACAGATATGTGGACATCAGACAGTAACACACACTATGTAACAGTTACTGTTCACTATATATTTGATGGAGTATTACATTCTAGCGCACTTCAAACTGGTGACGTCAAGGGCAGCCAGACAGTAGCACACATAGCTGAAGAACTTACAGTTATTCTTGAAAAGTGGAATATTTTGGAAAAAGTTGTAACAGTTGTCTCAGATAATGGTCCAAATATCAAATCTGCTATAAACAATTTTCTTCATAAGCATCACCACCATGTGTAGCTCACATTCTGAATTTATCAATCCATGACAGCTTGAATGCAAATGATGACTTGAGTGTTATTTTGGGCAAGTGTAGACGAATTGTGGGACACTTCAAGCACAGTGTTGTGGCTGTTGAAAAACTATTACAGATGCAGCATCAAATGAACACAGCACAACTGAAAGTGAAACAAGATGTTGTCACACGGTGAAACTCCACATATATTATGCTCCGAAGACTTGTTGAGATAAAGGCACCAATTTCTGCTGTAATGTCTGAATTACAGAAGGCTCCTGAAATGCTCACTGCAGAGGAATGGGTGGCAATTGAAGACTGTATCCCAATCTTGAAGCCAGTAGACCTCATGACAACAGTTTTATCAGGAGAGAAGTATGTTACTTTGTCATCAGTTATCCCGCTTGTAAGGGGACTCCAGTATTCTATAAATAAGGTGAACTGCATGACAGCAATTGGCCAAAAATTGAAAAATGACTTCCTTACCACTATATCCAGACGGCTTGGAAACTATGAACATGACAAAATATCAGCCAAAGCCACTTTCTTGGACCCACGTTTTAAAAAACAAGGATTTGGATCCCAAGAAACAGCAGACAGCGCTGAAAAATGGGTACTAGAAGAACTTGGCAGTCTTTTTGCAGAGATTCCTGCTGAGTCCCAAGCTGCTGTGCTTGAACCTAAGCCTGGTTGTTCCTCTAATTCTGATGTTGACATGTTGTGGGAATATCTTGATAACAAAGTTGCTAAATCAATGGACACTGCTCCTCCTACAGCAAAGGCCATTTTAAAGGTAAAACAGTATTTATCAATGCCAAACATACCTCGGTCCTCAAATCCATTAGATTTTTGGGAAGAAAATAAGAATTTGTTTCCTGAACTGTACAAAATGCACGCAAAATATCTTTGTGCACCAGCAACATCAGTACCATCCGAAAGGATCTTTTCAAAAACGGGGATAATTACCAACGCTCGAAGAAACAAACTTTCGCCCAAAAATTTAGATTATATTATATTTTTAAACACCAATCTATGAATTATTGTATGACTATTAATTAATAAAAGACATGTTTCATTCTCGATCACCGTTATTCACAATAATGTAACCTCATAACCTCAACCTCGACGCTTCCAGTCTTCACACTTCACACATTTATTATTAATTATAATTAGGTACTGATTATTAACTCCAACGATTTCAGATATCTTAATTTTATTCCTTTTTTGCCAGTTTTTCGTTATGTATTTGAGAACTGACATTTGACATTCAACATCAAGTTCAAGATTCCAAAAATGAATATTCTTGAAAATGCGCATGCGCATCATTCATAATCGATTATTCGAATGATCTATCGATTATGAAAAACGATCATTTCGATTAATTCGATTATAAAAATACATCGATTATGCCCATCACTAGAGACTACATTAAAAGTCACAGGGGACGCGCTTTATGCGCATGCTTGACGGACGTCTACGCTTGACATTAGCGGCAAATTTAAATTTGTTGTTTTTTGAATTTGTCTGCTTTTATCCGTGAAAATTAATAAAAAAAATTGTCTAAAACAATATTTTGACGATAATTAATATTTAAAAAAATAAAATCGAAAATTACTGTTAGAGACGCCATCTTGAAAGTGTCTTGATTTTATTTTAAATATTGACTAAAAAATTATAAAATATAGGAAAATGAAACAAAAGCTTTGCATGATATTAACTATATTGTAGTAGATTCAATTACTGTTCATAAACACAAACAAAAATAAATTACTACATATGGTATTTACAAAATCTAAAAGGAACAATTTGTATTCAGTCTATAATAAACTATGCAAGACAATAATATTTAAAAAAAAACAACTAAATACACCTATCATTTAATCTATTTTCCATCCTTCGCTCCAAACCTAAGTACTTACCTAACCTTTAATACTAATTAATTACTATTTAAAACAACGGTAATAAAGCTAATAAATATGAAACTTATAACAAAAGTAGTCGCTTTTAGTCGCTTTCTGTGAATCAGTAAGGCGGCAGTCCCACTGATAAAGCGATGTCCACCGACGGTCATCGATTAAAATTAGGTTATGAGTAAAGTATCCGCAGCAGTCCGACTGCATCGATTAACGGCAATCGTTCAACAACAACCGGCATGCATCGGTTCATAATTTTCGACAGGTTCTAATTTTAGTTGATGATCGACGATTGGGCACATGCGCAGAAAGGCTGTTTTCACAGTTAACCCAAGCGTCGCCTGTTGATTTTGTTTTGGTTTTTTTTTTTTGTAAATATAAACAGAAATATGAAACAATTGTTCTACTTTTGAAATTAAGATACGATAACATTGAATATTCATTCTATAATAATTGTAGAATTTTTCTGTATCATTTAAAAGTTGAGGGATTAAACGGTGAAATTCTCCTAAATCCTCTCTGTTTGCAAATATTTGACGTGCCCACACTTTTCTATGCTTTTTACAGTAGCAAGCTGTTATGCTTTCAGTATCAGAAGAAGATGAATTAGATGACATTTTTAATTAAAGAAGTAGGACAAAGATTCTATTTATGACGTCTGAGGTTATGTTTGTGTTTATAGTTTATGTCCTGCCAGTTTTGTTGAATGAAAGTTTTGCGCGCGAAACTTTCATTTTGTTTGAATACTTTTCCCAGTGAGACCGTACCACATAATTTTAGTCGATGAATGTCGATGTCAGTTACTGGCGCTCAATGGTTGTGTATGCAGTGGGACTGCCGCCTAAAGGTGATGCTGATCGAACAAAGAAGCGGGAAAAAGTGAGAATTTGCCGGCATATTTTTGACATGTTACGTGGTTGGTATTGTAAGGAATTAAGTTGGCATCTACTCTCGACGCATGCGCAGAAAGCGTGTCCCCCTGTGTCTTTTAATGTAGTCTGTAAGTTTGTACTTGGCGCAAACTAAGGCACGTATACAAGCAAAGCAGGTAAGTCTTACTTTGTATTTCGTTACAACAATAATTATATCTTTTGTTTTTTTTAATAGATTCAAAATAATGATGTCGAATTGTCCTAACCGACCAACCAAAAAAATATTTAAAAACCTTATATTCTAGTAACGTAACCCCTTAATGTCCATCTAACTACATGTATAAAGCAGAATAAACATTTCATAAAACTTTACTGTGATGTTTATTCTTAAACAACAAATGTTACATACAAAAACAGACTATATTATTATAACAAAAAATACACTTCAATACAAAAGTATGGGTATGAGGTATGTATATGTATATGTTTTCTTTACTTCTATTTGCAAAGCCCTGCTGACACTGCTTGCTCACACCCACCAACAAAGCAGACTACTGTGTAAGAAAGCTGTAAAACGAATTAAAAATGCATGCACATTGTTGCTTCTAGATAACACTTAGAAATAACAAACACTTGAGCTTTGTTTGTTTTACCTAAGAATTTTAACAGGCTTTCATTTAAATTCGTAATCTAGCGACCATTGGAATTTTGATGAAAGAAGACAGCCAACAGATATAATACATGTCATAGACAGAGATAAGCAATAATTTTAAGGTTGCTAGATTACGAATTTAAATGAAAACCCGTTATAGTCTTTGATGACAAAAGCTATTTTGGCTCTGGTAAATATTGCATGTGCCAGTTTTATTTCAGTCTAATAATTCTGAAGATGAAAAGCCGAAATGAGTTTTTAGGCTTAAATATAACTACTTAGGATACTTAGTAGTATCTACCTACTAAAAAGCAACTATACCCGGGGTCATTACTACCTGGCCACTTTGCAGTGTAAAATGGGTAGACAGACATTAATGATCTCGGGTATAGAAAGAACTATTAAAGTGCAATATTTAATTCACATACATATGAAACATCTAATTGACATTTACAAAATAATATTTATAATATATCCATATAAATAATGTTTTTCCAATATTTGAAATTAATTATTTATTCAATATTATGAAATAATATTTTATAAATAAAACCAAATCTGTCGCTAATTTAGGTTTAGAAAATATTTAATGCATATATATATAATGCTACTGGAGTAGTTATTTTTAATCTGAATTAAAATGTATTTTTGCTGACGAATTAGTTTATTTAACATAAAAAAAAAGAAAATTAAGGTGTATCGGTTACAAAGTTGAAAATATAGCTAATATAAATGTCGCAGTGGATGTCGATTAATATGAAAAATCTGATGAAATAATTAATACTAAATTAGTGAGAGGAATCCACTCATTCACTCATGGTTATCGTGAGTAGATAAGAAATAAATTTACCAATTCAAATATTCATTCGATTTTATACTTTCTTCATGATAATATTAATTGCATGTGAAATTGCACAAATGATTTGAATTCCAAGTGTATTCTAATTGGCATTACATTTAGTGAATATCTATCTCTTTAATATTACTTAATTAAAAACAAAAAAAATTATTCTAAAAATTTACATTTTAATTATTTTGTTTCCAATTTATTACAAACTTTATGACTAATACAGAATATATCTTCAAATAGCCCTTTCTATCAAACTTATTGAATTATTTTTTTCTATTCTTTAGAGCCATGTTTAGCGCAATGTATTTTAACTGTTTAATATTTGTTTATTAGCTGATAATAGCATATATTTGAGTAAACAGCAAATGTGTGTAATAGAGAAATTGATTGCTGGAAAAGGCATTAGCGACTTTACTAACGGTTCTGAAATATTTCAAAGATGGCGTCGTGATGTAAATTCGAATGTTTACTTATCGACTCGTCCGACGGCTTGGATATCTGGAAAGGAAATAAAACGCATTAGATGTTAAAATATTAGCATAATAATCAGGCAAGCTTTAGTAAAAAATAATGTAAAAATTTTATAACCACAACGAAACATAACCACAAAATGTACTCTAAATTACCCAACAAAATATTCAACACAAATTAAAATATTGAAAGTAAATTGAAGAATAATAGAATATGACCTATTTGATAAATTTTAAATATTTGGTCTGTTTTTGAAATTGAACTTAAAATTGACAGATGTCAAACTTGATTTGACGTCAATTATGTATTAAATCAAAGTTTTCTATAAATTGAACTTAAAATTGATAATGTAAAACGAACTTAAGGAAGTTCTTTCTTTTTTAAAGCACATGATTCCTATTTTTAAAAAAACATTTATTTACCGCTTTCTAAGCTAACCAATGACGTGGCCGTAGATAATTGCTCATTTTCATCATCAAGTTTCGATCCTTTGAGAGCTTCCGCGGCTTTCCCGACCGGGGAGAGCGCACTTGGTGCAACCACCTCACCAGCGCCACCCTCAGTAGATTGGGCAACGATGCGAATCAAATCCTTTTGTGATTCGCGTGCGTCCACAAGGTAAATGTTCTCCTTGTCCTTCCTCTCGTTGTACTGGTAGATTTTGTCATATATGATGCCGTGTAAACCAAGATCTTTTAGGTACTGTATTGTGGCTGGATCCGCTATGTCATCACCCCAACAAAACAAAATCAATCCGGCGTCCAATCCTTGCCTGACCTATACAAATATCAGAACAACGTCAACGGTGCAAGAGAAAATCGTAATAAGCAAACCGTAACAAAATAAGCGACTTATGTTTTATTAATGCTAACACAGACGTGACAAAAAGAATACTTGTTATTGTTTACATATAGAATAGAGGTAAGACTGACATGTAAATAAATATATGTCTAAATATAAAAAAATCAACTTACAAGATCACTACAAACACTAGATTTGACTTGAATTCTTATTAGTAATATATGTCTCTTATGTAGGTCCGATGAAACACATTCTTATAGTTCACGCACACATTTAACACATGGCAAAATACGTCAAAACAATTAATTTCACTACACATCACATCTCGTAGGTATTGATCATCCATCTTGTTCTCTTCACATAATTTAATAGAATCTTGTAATGTCACATACACAATATTTATTATTCGAAAATTCATAGTACAACATAGACAAATGATTGTTTATATTGGAAAAGTGTAATACGCAATATCGTATAACTGGTTGTCTATTGTTCATCAATTCCAATTTAAAATTAGTTGAAAAATACATAAAATTTAAATGATTTTCTTTTTAGTATGCATGCGTTAACATTTATGACATTTCTACACATGACAAAATATAATGCAGTAATTAAAAGCTAAAAAGATATTTGTAGCACAATTTAAAAAACGCCCTGTACAAAAATTCTGTCATACATTCTGTATGTCCTGTCCAAAAATATACATTTTTAAAAAGAAAGACAGAAATAGAATATAAAACTGTACCAGACGAGAGGAGGAAAGAGAGATATAGCATTCTCGGTAAAGTAAGTGCCTGGGGTAGGGGTATTTAGCCAATGGTGGCTAGTCAGTACATGCTTATTTATTTGAGATATATTTTGTATTTTATTCTTGATTATCGTGATTACAAACTTCATGTATTAAACCACAATTACCTCCAATGATATTATTTTCTTGTTAATTAAGTTAAGCTTAGAAGAAGTAGTGCTGTTTGTAGCTGTTTTGTGTTTCTTTCACTATTATTAAAATGGTTGAATGTGCCGCTTTTCAGTGCCCCAATTGAAACAACAAGAAGAGTGCAAAACAATTGGAGGCAGGAGATAAAGTTATAACCGCAAGTTGCAGTGGTTGTTACATAAACCTATAATTTGATTAATATAATTCTTTAACATAAAATTTGTTGATTCTAGATATCTAGCCCATTAAAAGGTATCTGTAGATAAAGGCAATATGTAAGAGAAGCTGGGTGCCAAGTAAAAGTAGTAGACTTTGTTCTGAGCATTTTGGGGAGCATTGCTATTATAAATATATAATTACTACACATCTTAGTGAATGTGCTATACAAACACGTTAATTGTGAATCAAGTCTTATTATTCATTTCCTTTTTCGATTGCAGTGGAATTGTTTGGTAAATATTTAAGCTATATTTCGGAATAGCTCCCCCACAACATTAATCACCACTTCCGACTTCAAACGCTACACTCTAGTACTAACTATGTGGCGCGCGGATCGAATTCAATTGCCGAATGATGGCAATTTGAATTAAATAAACTCGTGTACAACCTTGTTTTTTTTAATATAAATGTTTATAATCTGTATTAATATAGTAATAAATATGATGTATAGTTTTTTTCAATGTTATATAAGGTAGGTAATTAATTTTATACAGTCACTTATGCACTACTGAGATAATATTATACCTAAGCTAGGGCAGTTGTATGTTATGCGGTGTTCGTAATTAAATATACATATTACTAATTATTATATTTGTTATTTATGTATACTATAAATATTGAAAAACTGTTTTCGTTGAATAATGCACCCTAACTTATATGTTACTATATTGGTAACCTGGAAATTTCCCTAAATATTGGTCGCATTCACCAGACACAACACTTACGCAACTGTTCAGTGATCGGATTCAGATGATGTACGCTCACTCTGAACATGTTGCGGGTGGTCGCTATTTTTGTGAGCGGAAAAATTCTAGGGTAACTTAGTAAGAGTATTCTGTACGCATGCGCCGTTAACACATTCAACATCATTGTGCAGAAATAAATGTATTATAATATTAGAGTTAACCGAGTATTTTAATCGGGGTTAGAAAAACCGGCCTTTACACCAGAAACTACGCCGAAACTGCAAAAAAACAATTTACTATTATTATTGTTTATTCGGTTTAATCTGTATACTTCTAACAAATGGCAACAGTGAAAAGTACCAAATGGTATGTGATCACAAAAAGGTGCACATCCTGGCCAGCGAACACTCACTCGACAGTTGTCAAATGAACAGTTGGAGCGAGAACGGTTCCCGACCCGTCTGCTGAATGCGACCATTACAAAATAAACTTCATAATCTTATAATCATTCTTATGTCCAAGCAGTGTTGCGATTGCTGTTACAGTTGTAACAGATCTGTTACGTTTCACTATGTTTTATTACGTCGTTACGAAAGCATATAAATCTATTACGTTTTCGTTGATTTTTCAACGATTCTTTATACTTTAATTTCAAATCTTCCCAAGCAACAATATCACAATTTTAGAGAAGGATGAAAATATATATTTGCTAATGTAGGACAAGTATGCGTATAGTGGTTTTGCTACTACGGTTGTGTCCAGGGCCGCCGCGTGGGTATTAGGCGCCCTTGTTCAAATTGAAATTTGGCGCCCCTTTATGGGGTTCTGTTGGACTCTTATAAAGTGCTGCAAATTATATGTGATATACTCTTTTATAGTATTCAAAATTTGACTTTCGAACTGAAAAGCTTTAGATTATTAAAACACTTTGTCTTATTGTTTTTTATTATTTCATAAATTTTAAAAACAAAACAATGGTAAAACATTTTTTAAGTAAAATATAAAAAATAGAAAATATATTCAAATATTGACCTTTAGCAGCTACAAACGCTCGTATCAATTCCTTTATATATAATTTATCCAAAATTTCGCTCTCTGTGGATATAATTGACAAGTCCGATAATCTCTCCAGCGCCATGGTAGATCGCATGTAGTTTTTTATAATTGTAAGTTTTGGAAAACCTCGTTCTCCAGTAGCTACCGAAACTAGCAGGGTTACAGAAATCCGTAAAGCTATTGCAATATTTGGAAATGTATCGGTAAGATTGTTTTCATAAATATAATTTAAAACATCAATAGGTGACATATCCTCTTTGGTAAAACATCGTAAAGATTTTATTTCTTCGAACAAATTTAATCCATCAATGTCATTTTCATTAACATTTTTAGTATCCGTTAATTTTTGTTCTAATTCTTTACAATGTTTTAGAATTTCATTGTCACTCCAGTTTTTTAAATGAGGTATTTAGTGTACCACCATGAAGTAATTGTAATCTTCTTTTAATTGACTGAAACTTTCAGTACTTAATTGAAGAAATGGCAGTGTCTAATATTATATCGTAAAATTCAACCTTAAATTTTTGTCTTGGATTGTTGATTGGTTCGTCGGTTTGTTCATCTTTTAATAGTTTCTTTTTAAACCTGTTTCGACTTTGTGGAAAATCAGTATCCACCCCCAAATCATTAGCAACGATACTTGCATTGGCAATTGCATGTTTGCATACGTTTCATCTGATCTACGATTATTTAGTTCTGATATAAGATTTTGTAAAGTCACGATTTGTAAATCACATTTAGAATTTTGCATTATTTCATTTACCACATTTACTAAATTTAAAATATCGTGCCAGATGTTAATGGAACAAATGAATTTAAACGAGGAAACCTTCTGAATCAACTTTTTTGCTTGAATTCTTGATTCCATGTCTCTTGTTTGATCTTCTTGAATATTTATTAACACTCTCAAAATTCCCTTCAAATCGTTTTTCAACGGTCTTAAAGCTTGAATTCTACTTTCCCATTTGGTGTTGGACAGTGGCTTTAAAGTTAGATTTTCAACATACTGTTGAAAATAGACCAACGTTTAACGGATGAAGAAAAGTAGTTGTAAAGCTGCATCATTTACAACTAAATTTAGAGAATGCGCAGAGCAGGGGATATAGAGTGCCCTCGAATTATTTTCAATAATTATTTGTTGCAATCCTATGCGCTTTCCTCTCATATTAGCACCATTATCGTAAGATTGGCCTCGTAAATCTGAAAAATTTAGTTCCAACGATTTTAAATGTCCATTTATGAATTGAAACAGAACCTGTCCAGTAGTGTCGTCGACAGATTGAAATCCTAAAAAATTTTCTTCAATTTGGGCTTTATTGGTTTCCTCGTTTCCTCGACTTTTGGTTGTCACATTTAAAAAATGAATGTGTATTATCATTGCAAAAATAAGGCAAACTAAACAACGACGTTGAACCGCAACAGCTTCTCAGCACATAAAGAATAAATATATGCCGATACAAAACATTCCCAATTCCTGTTGTTACATGTTACAAATTCTTAGATTTTTAACACGTTCCGTGTGGTAGCGCGAATTCCACAAGGAACGTGTTTTTATTGTTCGCATCGGCAATCAAATTTTGTTTTACACAAACGAAAACAGCCCGCAGAAACGAAAACAAAAGTAAAATAGAATTAAAATATAAAATTAAAATAAAAATAAAATCTCATTTTATTGCTTAGGAAATATAAAAAATTGCAAGCGAATAATTAACAACATTAAATTTAAGTAACATTAAATTAAAAAACTATAAGTAGTATCTATAAATTTTGGCGCCACCCCCACGCGGCGGCCCTGGCTGTGTCCTATATTTTTGGAACAGTATTCTTGTAGCAAAATCACTATATGTACACTTGTTCTACATTAGCAAATATATATTTTGATCCTTCGCTAAAATTGTGATTTTGCTGGTTGGGTACATCCAACTAATACCTACATCAAGAAAAATATTATTGGCTGTCAGATTTTGGACAAAAAATGGTTACCGTATTGCGGTTTTTTAACTATTCAGCCTACTATTCAGGGACTTTATATAGTCTTGAAAATAGCTGCGCCATCTATTACGAAACAAGGTAAATCTATTACGTTTTTGCGCAGAATTCTATTACCAACTCACATGTCGCTGGGACAACACTGTGTCCAAGTACAGCATTGCCAATAGTAATAATAATTTGCAATTTCGAATTAATATTATGTTAAAGCTGATTATGTCGAAAATTTTCTAAATTACTGATATTAATGTCAATTAATTTGAATTTAAACAGTCGTGGAAATTGTAAAACGCAAATGGCGGCGCCGGCGTACATCAATTACAGGCACGTGATAGATGAAAAGTGTCATCGCATTTTGAGGTTAAGTTTGTAACATATTTCACGCGAATTATAGTTTTGTAAATTGTAAAATGAAGGTTACAAATTCAAGTGACTTTCGTTGTATTTTTCATTGTAGTTAGTTTTAATTATCTCTGTAATTTTCCATCATTTGAATTAATTTGTAGATGCTTGTGTATATGCAAGAATTATAAAACATACTCATTATTATTAAACATTTCAGTACTTTCTTTTCATTTCCTTACGAAGCCAGATCTTTTAATGTAGAATATACATTATAGTCAATATGAGATATGTTTTTAGCAAAACAATTTGAACAACAGTGCTCTGAAAGTGATGGAAGAATCTAGTAAAGATGCAGCTGAGCTTGCATGCTATTCAATAATAGCACATAGGGCATGGTCAAAAAATTATATAATGTCATCTGGAATGCCACTTTGAAAAGGTGAACGTCTATTGTTGGACAAGGAATGGGAAAGTTGTTGTAATTGAAAGTATGAAACTACGGCTTTGCAAGAGAGATGTAAAACCAAATTATAAGCTGGCATGGTCAACACAATCACATAATGTAGTATAATAATACCATATCAAATATTAATGTATATTATATTACTTTAAGAAAAATTAGGCTCGTATTACAGACAAGGAATTGGTAAACTGTACAAAATAACAGACCCGACCATCAGGGACAAGATCTGGACATATACTGGTAATTATCATAGATATATTTAAAAAATAACATGCATGTATATGGTGCAAAATATATGAAATAAAATCACAACCATTATGGAGACATTGATGATAAAATATTCCCTTCAGTGTTGCATATTATATTAGTATGTTGTTAAATTTCTTCTTTCTTAAAATGACAATAAAAGTTAGTTTACTACATTTGTTTTTTTATTCCGTCCCAATTCCAAAAGAAGAAATTCAGGTAAATATATTAATGAGATAATGTATTAAATATTAACAATATAAATTAGTGTGTGTTTCAGAATGTAATTGTACATTTTTGTTGAATTATTAGTTTTAGTATCATTACCACAGATCACTTATGTAATATATATTACACCGAACTAGCAAAGAAATATATGAAATTAGACTTCTTTTTAAATATTACACATACCAATATTATACACTTATTTCATTACAAAATAACTTTATTACACTCAATTCCTTCTACAATTATCACCATCTTCCTCTTATCTTAGAGTAAATATCTGATATCACCAAATATCAGTTCATTTCGCATACTGCAAGTTCTTCAGATGAATTAAATTGATATTTTCCACTATTTTATTAAAAAAACATAATCTAACTTTAATAATTAGAATCTATTACAAAAAATATTTGTATGGTCAAAAACCTAACTCTAACTATTCATGTATCTCAAAATAAGGGGAGAATAGTGCTTGAAATAAAAACATTTGAATGTTGCTGGATGTGATTTCCCTTGCATATAGCCAAACTACTATCATAGATAAAGAAATTCAATATCCCACTAACATTTTATTCTAATAATCATGTAAGTTTGTAATGCGCTATATGAAATAAAGAGAGCGTTGCTGTAACTTATGTCGCACAATAAAAATCAAGTGTGTTTTCTTTTTCCTGCTTAAGGGGGCGTTAAGATAAAGTAGATACCTACCGGCCGGTAACAATTTTATAATTATGCAAATGTCGGTTATAAAATCATTAAATGTTTATTTTATTGTATGTAATAAGTCATAATATCCTCCTACGTATGGTATAGGGGTTTAATTTACACAAACGCTCTTTTTGTAAAATTTTTATTTGAATTTTATCAAAACAAACCCCTTAACCCTATGACGAGTGTTTCGTAGAAGAGAAATATAACAGAAATTTTGACAATGATGTATTAGTTTGGTTTATTTGCATATTTTAAATAACGGATAAAAAACGGCTATATTTGTACACACACATAGATACCACCTTGGGGGATTCCCTAAGAGAGGGCGCGAGATCAAAAATATGTTTGGAAAACTAGACGTTCAATTTCAACTCGTTACAAAGAACACATTGCACATTTCAGATACAACAGACCGTTACTCAACATATTTTCGACACAAACCACGGTATGCCTACAGATAGTCTTAGATTAGTTTAGAGAATTAGACAGTTACGAAAGTATTTATGTATACTCGCGGCAAAAAGTTATGTCGGGTCGTAAGACCAGCTATATGAAAGATACGATAAGAACGAAATAAAGAGGGATTATATTCAATTTTTATAATACCTAAGTTTGAGTAAATATACTTAACTGCTTCGTAAAAGAAAATACATGTGGCATATTAAATATATTTCAAATATTCTTCATTTATGATTTATCGCACGATAACATTGATGTGTCAACATTACAAAGAAATCTTTTTACTGTTCTAGAAATGTCTCCCGCTTTTGGAGTTTATTTTATTTTTCAAGGGCGAGAATGAATGCTTTATTAAGATCTCGGTTTTATAGAATTTGTAATTATTTATATTGATGATATTTACGAGTTTGTATCTGTCATTAATTTTTTTCTGTAATATACAGTCTTTTTATTTTGAAATAAATACAAGAAAATTATGGGTTTTTCATTATAATTTAATTCAAAATTCTTGATTATATTACTATATCTGCCTTCCAAGACTATTTTACCTGGGGCATGTTTGCCTAATATGTATTTACCTTGGTATTTACAACGCAATTGCTAGGGGTGTTTAAATTTTGGAATATTATTTAAATCAAGATTTTGTGTAGCCCATATATCAAATACTTTTTTTTAATAGTTCAGCCACCTCTCTAAAGATCAATTATTTCACCATTCCTTGTTTTATTAGTATGGTAATTTCTCTGCATTTTTAAAACTACATATGTAAAACGTCCGGGGTAAGTGTGATACTGCTCTTATTATTTACATTTTAAAATATTTTCCTTTAAATATATTGTCTTCAAAAGATTCTTTGTGTAATTTATTGTTTGTTTACTTATTGCTTTATTATGCTGGATGTATTTTATTTTTGACGAAATTTAATATATCTCTCAAGCGTAAACAAAAATATTACAATCTCCCTTTACGATTTATTAAAATTCAGTGGGAAATATTATCAGTAGGGCGCGGACATGACCGGTTTAAACTACGACGAAGTTACAATGGAGCAAAGAAATAATGTAAACAACACACGCTTACTGAATAGCGCTAATTTATATGGTGAACTACTTACGCCCGAGAAGTGCCCCAGAATGAGAGCAAAAAATGCCCATAAAATAAGGAATTTATGATAAAATCCTTTTTTCATCGGCGTAGATGGGAGCGTGAGGGGTTTTTAAAATTTATTATATTTACCTTATATTTCGCAAGAGAAATAAAATTTTCATTCATACTTACGTTAGATTCGTTTTTTCATTCTTTTGACTGTTAATTACGTACTTCGTAATTTTTGTAATAGTCTGTTTAATACCGGTTTATTGAATCGACTTCTCCCAATTATCTAGACGTAAGTGAGCACTGGATTTCGTTTAGTTTCAATAACATACGCGTACATTTTTAGTTATCATTTATTTAGATCTAGAACGTTGTTTATGTTAGTTTTTCTGATATAAAAATGAATTGTCAGTGATTCCGAAATTTATTACAAAGTCTGTAAAATAACGTTATAGAATGCCAAAATATCGCACGCTTTGCTAAAACATACACAGAAATAGTTTTTATGCAGAGAATTTCGATAGTTTACAAAATTTCGTTACATGTTTAAATGACGATGCTCGAAGTATTTCTTTCAGAGTGCAAGGGACTAACACAAATCCCAAATTTAAAAAATCAGTTGTTATTCCTTCAGGAATACTTTGGAAATTTGCCTAAACTAATCACACATTTTGAAAATCGAAATCTCAAATTAAAAGATGGATTAACCACATTAGATGTGGGCTATTAATAATTTCAAAAGTATTCCAAGCGACTTCGGATGTGGCCTTCGGTAAAAGTTAGCCGCAGTTTTTAATAGAAACCCAGATTTAATAACATTGCGGCAATTGTGTATGCTAAATACGCTGAAATAAAAGAATATTTCCAGTACGCACCTATAACCAGTTGCGATGTAGAAAGGACGTTTTCTATCTACAAGGATGTACTTAATTCAAAGAGAACAAGTCTTACAGAAGAGAAAATGAACAAATAATAAGGTATTTTGTATTTTATAGATCACCAGCCACTTGTTATCCAATTATATAAATAAAATTGATGAGTCATCAACCGTTCGTGTCCGCGCCCTAATTATCAGATTTCTAGAGTTGACAAGTGATACCTTCCATATAGCTGGTCTTAAGACCCGACAACACTTTTTGCCGCAAGTATATATAGAAATAGAGTAAGTTAATGAATTCTGACAATGGACACGAGTCCAATTTGTACGAATTATTGTAAGTAAAGATGTTAGTCTGTCACGTTTCACGGTTCCGTTATTGTCCCGCCAGATTTAGGTAGTATATAATGTGAGGTTGTTAAGAAATCAGTATTATCCCATTGGTGATTTGGTGAAGAGAATATCTTTTAAGGTTACACCTTAGCCAAAAGGACTACGTTTAACACTCTTTTTTTGTGATTATACAGATTTCTACTGAAGATCGCAGATTTTTATATCTTTTTAATGTTTATGGTAAGGGATTTTTCTTTTGCATCTTGTTCCAGATTTTCAGACACAGTCTCCACCAATTATTGGAAAAAAATTCGTTGATATTCTTCTTTCGTTACCGTTATTTCCGTATAGACATGTAGTCTTGATTAACTGGATTAACTATTATTAATTAAACAGGATTTCACTTTAGCTGTAAATTTTTGAATTATAATTATTTCGCGAGCTATTTATGATAAAGTAAATGTCCGTGCTTAAGGATAACCATGCACTTTGCAATGGAGAAAGAATTATTAAAGAAGTTCAAGATGTTAACTCAGACAAACACACATCCACACACATACAGTTTATCTCATAATATTAATATAGATCATAAATACAGTACAAATTAGCAAATAAATTTGTCTTTGTTGTACTAGAATATTCCTTAACACGCATAAAACTGAAAAAATTGAAAAATTTAACACTAATCATCACTATAAAAATTCACAGGTCGAACTTTCTATAATTTTTTCAAATTTGCCCCTAATTCTTTGAAAAGTACATACTGCATAAGCTCAGTGTTCACCGGTCTATTTTTTACACGTTATATTTTTTTCTAGTTCTTTAAATTTCTCGAGCTTTTCGTCTTCTTAATTTTCACAATCTCTCTAACACTTCACCATACTTTTTATTAACTACATAGCACCGGACGGAAAGGTCTGTACTCTGTTTTCTCCTCAACAAACTCTCATAGATCCATCACTCTAGATGTCACATCGGCCTCTTCATCTCACTTTGCACTGGGAAAAGTTCTACTTGCTCAACACCTTATAAAACTCTATCCGATACACTTAGCGGCACTTTTAACACTGCATTACGTCACAGAAGTCTCCGTCCGTCTCTCTTTGATAAAAATAGTAGCATACATCAGTAATATCTGTAGAAAAAACAAAACAGAATCCAATGCAAAAACCCAGTAGTCGTCACTCACTTTTCATCATTAACGAAACAAAATATATTTTTAATTTAAAACAGAATAATTGGAAACCAATAAAAGATTTTAAAGATTGTTATAAATTAATTTGGCATAAGGAGAGGAGCAGACATGTCATAGTGAGTACTGTAAATGTATACATATGATCATTTGTTTGTTGGTGATGTCGTAACGACTACGCATGTGCGCTATTTTGTTTCTGCGCACATGCGCAGAAACAAATGCGAGTTCAAATTCGAATGTTGCGACGTATGTTCCTCTATTATCCCACATTAATTGTGTGTAATGTTAATGCTAAAAATGATAGCTAATGACTATAAGATAATTACGGAATACTATAATATTGAAAGTGTAAAAGTATTTAAGCATCGAATCAGACTCATTTAGGACACGACAATTCACTCGTGACAGGTCGGGTAAATTAAGTTACTTCCAGAACAGAAATAACTGCATATTATCATTAACTCACATTCCCTCCACAAACAATCCGATTTGTTATTGCGTGTCTTCACATGCCACGAATGAATGGTCGTGAAGTTATATCAAAAACACAAATTCAAAATGATATTCGTTCTTTTTATCGTTTTTGATGAAAACCCTTACTTTTCATGCAGTAATCTTTAATTGTCGGTCACAAAAAGCTTTTGTATAATTGATGTTTATCAGTATAATAAGCAGTTAAGAAATAACACTTCCAATTTTATCTACAAGGCTTGAATTATACGCAATTACTCTAAACTACTTGTTCATTATACCTTGTCTCAGAATAAGGATTGATTCAAATGTTGCGCCAAAATGGTACATATTGTTAAGATATTTTCATTGGTTCTTGGGCAGGCAAAGTTAATATGGAAAAATAAGTAGGCGATATCCGCCATTACCCCTGTGTACATTCTCTAATTTTTTTCTACTTTAGTTTATTCTGTACGTTTAAGTACGTCATTAGTGACTGACTAGGCAGGTCCAACTAAACCGTTAAATTCACCACCCAAACAGTGTCAACGGTTGGTACACTTAAGATGACGAATATGTACAAAATGTTAACACTACAAACTCCAAAAATAAAAACAACAGCAAATCCAATGAACATCTCCAAACACTAAGTATGATATAGGTATTACTCCAATTACAATATATTATAAATATTAATCTATTATAAGATGAGTGGATAGTCAGTTATAGAAGGTAAAAACACGTGCTTTTCGAGCTCCGTAGTAAACTTCGTTAATTGAAGTACTACGAGCATTAAATAAATACGAAATAGTGAACAAAGAGTAAAGTAAGCAGTGTAACTTGATTGTAAATACTAACCAACAGTAGAGGTAAATATTATAAATAACACAATAATAGAAGTGCATTACGAGTGAGATAAGGTTAATGACCTCCGACGTGTGGATCGGGGTTTTAATTTTCGCGATCGCTCGAGTGGATAGGCAACCAGTTTATCAAAGAATCGGTGCTATAAAAGTTGCATATATAAAAGACTATTTACAATATAAATTAACACCACGAACACATGACTAGAAGAGAACAGAAACGGAAGATATTCGATACAAACTTAGAAAATCAAGAGGAGAAAGCAAATAAAATTTTTAAGAAAAGGGAAATTACCCGAAAGCGAGAATTAATAACTGTCCAAGTACAAGCTTTAGAGCAAAGAATAGAAAACCAGGAGGACAGGAAAAGATATAATATAATTATAAAGAATGCCGAGGTAACTGAAATGAACATAGTCAAAGAACTGAAAAATTTCTTAACAGATGAACTTAATACAGAAACCACAATTTTAGAAGCATATGAAATTATGAAAGCTATAAGCTAAGATTAATAGCTGGGAACAAAAGAGAATGATAATGCAAAGAAAACGGAAACTGCGAGGAACAAATATATATACAGCACGTGTCAATTTTCATTAGCCATAGGCGATTAATTCATGCAATACGTGACAACATGGCACCCCACCTTTCCTCTTCAATGCGAGCGCGACCGATACAAGCTCAAGTTAGCAGTAGCTGTTGGAATATTGACTAGGGTGTTTGTACTGCGCTCAGAAATAATATTTACGCATTTGCAAGTATTTTTCTTTTTCCTTTCAGTAAATGCAGAGAATTATTAAGCTGCGTTCACGCTGCATGTCACAAACAAAAGCGTAATTCTAATAAAATTAAAAATAAGGTAAATAAAAAAGGATTCTGAAAATAATAATAAACTACTAGATCGCGGCGGCCATTTGATGATGACGGCTTTTATTGCAGACTAGATCGCAAATCGCAACGTGTTCGCAGCTAAACATTTAATGTAGAAGTGGGAAGATCGGAGAAAGTCGTTGTGATGTCGATTGTTGTCGGGATTGGTAACGGTGACACACGTTGCCACATATTATTTGTATACGTATAAATCGCATGTAAACATTGAATCCATATACCTAATGAAAATTGACACATACGGTATATGCTGCATGACATGGAAAGTGCAACACCAAGAATGGGTGCGAATTTTTTTACCAAACTTGATAGAAACGTATAACTAGTCAAAAGCAATAATTGATTAAAATTTTGTTGCGATAGATCAAGTGGTCATGACACATCTGACACTTCATTCAGTTTTCGCAGACATTAATGTGTGGTGTATTAATTGTTTGTTTGAAATTAATTTCAACGGTTTTGTCTTATTATACCTTTGTTTAACGTGTTTAAAGAGTTTTATTATGCCTAGAGTGTGGCAACGTGGAAATTATCGCCAATTAAGCGAATTCGACAGAGGTCGAATTGTTGGTTTGCGAGAAGGTGGTTTTTCATACAGGGAAATTGCAAATCGCCTTAACCGGAACCAATCCACCATTATGCGCTGTTATCAATCATGGACTAGGGAAGGTCAGGAAAGACGCCAAAGAGGAACCGGAGGCCGAAGAAGAACTAATGAGATACAGGACCGCCGCCTTCGCTTAATGGCACTAAGAGACAGGTTTTCCAGTACCAGATCAATTGCTGACGTGTGGTTAGGTAATATTGGTCGTCCTGTAACCCTTCGAACCGTTTATCGTCGAATTAGGGGTTTCGGCTTACAATCTTATCGTCCACATCTTGTGTTACCACTTACGGCTCAACACCGACAGCAACGTTTGGAGTGGTGTAGATTGCGACTGCACTGGAACGTGGAGTGGCACAGGGTGGTATTCAGTGATGAATCTCGATTTTGTCTAGGGATGCATGATGGCCGTATGAGGATCAGACGAAGACGTGGGGAACGTCGTGATATTCAGTGTTCCGTTGAAAGGCATGTGCATCGAGCAGTGGGTGTTATGGTATGGGGTGCTATAGCATATGGGAGTAGGTCTCAATTGGTGTTCATCCAAACCACCATGAACGCCCAGCGTTACATTGATGAGGTGGTAGAACCCCATATTCTACCATATCTTCAAACGCTCGAAGACCCACTTTTCCAGCAGGATAATGCCCCTCCCCACGTAGCGAGAATTTCTATAAATCGCTTGGAAGAGGCTCATGTCAATATCTTGCCATGGCCACCCAAATCCCCCGACCTCTCGCCAATAGAACATGTGTGGGACATTATGGGACGAAAACTTATGAATTTAGCCAATCCCCCGCAGACACTAATAGCTCTCCGGCATGAATTACAGGTTGCTTGGGACACCATACCCCAAAAGGATATCGACCACCTAGTCGAATCAATGCCACGAAGAGTGAGGGAGTGTGACACTAATAGGGGCGGTTCAACACATTATTAATAAAAATTATGTTAAATTGTGTTAGTCTTTTGTTTTTTTTCTTTGAAATTTTAATCAATTATTGCCTTTGACTAGTTATACGTTTCTACCAAGTTTGGTCAAAAAATCCGCACCCTTCTTGGTGTTGCAGTTTCCATGTCATGCAGTATATATATACATAGAAAACGACATGACACTACATGAAGGGAAATACAGAGATATTTAAGACAAATAGCTAAGGAGCAAAGGGGAAAGGCAAAGGAAGCGAAAGGAAGCTATCAAAAAGTTACAATTAATAACGAAACCTACGGATGGGATTAATTATAGAAAGATAGCACTTACAGCGAAGGGATCAGGGACAAATACAAAGGCAAAATAGATAAGGAAAGAAAGAAAGAGATAAATACATCAAAAAACTAGGAAGCATTGAGGTAACAAACAAAAACATGACGACAAGGGCAGCAAATAAGGACTGAATTGTGGAAACACTCGGTTATAACGTCAAAAGAGCGCCGGGCCCGATGATGACACTATAACCGTGTTCTACTGTATTTGTAACTTTGAAATTGTATTTTTGAGATATTTTCATAATACATGTTTAAAGTAGTTTGCATTTTACTTTAAATTATACTATCAAACTTGATTTAAATACCAATAATTTACGATGTACATATTACTTTCATATTTAACAGAAAATTTCATGAACTATTTACAAAGAAGATTTAAAATCGATCTCAAACTACTACACTATTCTCAATTGTTTAGATGTCATATCAATTTGTTTACTAAATTTTTAATCTATGTAATTCGGGTTTTTGAGGGATATTTGAATCACTGCTTGTTATTCTGTGACAAGGTATAGAGTATATATAATTATATTTTTAGCAAAAAGTGAACGTGAACAAGAAATATTCACAATAATAATAATGAATATCAGTTACCCTTCTTTTGTAAAATAAAGGGCATAGGAAGCGTTATTTGTTGACTGTCCCTGGTATTATCGGTTTCCAAACGAGCGGTGTTAATTTTAAAAAAAATGGATTTACATCATCTTGATTAACACCTTTATGACGTTTGCATTGGTTAGAATATCATAATTATGTATACCAGTTGATGTTGCTTTACATTTCTTTGTGCGAAGAATTATTGAATAAGAAAAGTAAACAGTAAGGCTGCTTTATAAAATTATTACAAAAACTATTTATATAATTTTTCACTTGCTCGTTATTCCATAGATGTTTGATAATGTTGTAAATTCTTTTAAATTGCACCTGCATATCAACGCAGGTGTCAATTAAAAGAATTTACAACATTATCAAACGATAAGCATAATGAGAAAATTACATATTTTCTAACACATGTTAATATAAACTTAAATGCTTCTTTTGATGAGTAGAATACGTTTCTGAGATATCAACCCATAGCATTGTACCGTCCTGTATATTCCTCTGACTGTGAATGATTAACAAAGGTAGTTACGACCGCGCTATATTAGAGAACAAGAAAGTTACTAGATATTCGATGTTTTAAAAAAAATTAAACTAGTTGAAAAGCTGAATATTTCGTAATGTATTTATGACTTCACCAGGAGGAATTACTTGAACATAATCAATATGAATACCAACATCATAACAGTCAAGCATGTTAAACACATTAGGAATTAATGTAAAAATATCAATGAGAGATTAACTTAAATTGCTATGGGAAATGTCTGAAACTATCATTTTGTTTCACATATTTTGAATTTCGTCTAATTATGTATCAGTAATCATCAAAAGAAGCGTTTTATTCAACAACCAATCAAATAACCAGGAGTTATCCTAGATAAACAAAGAAAAACAAATGACAAAATAGACATATTGGAAAACGGTACCAGTAGTCACTATATCAACAAAAAAGCATATCAAATAAACAAAATCAGTGAAATCCTCTATGTCAAAAAATTACGTCAATACATCTTCAACCAAAATGCAGGGAGAATACAGGGTGTCCCAGAAATAAAAAGACGGAATAGCAGATATGTAAAGTCCGAACAGAAACAGGCCCAAATATACCGCAATTACGAAGAAATTAAAAATTTAATTTTCTATGTTGCTTTTCTGATAAAAAAATTACATTACGGACCTGGCACAGAATGTATGTTTATAAATACACGTAAGAATGCTCATTTGTAAATAGAAACGAACACGCATTCATAGAAAAATACGCTTTTATTTGTATAAAACGGGGAAAAAACGTTAGATCGTACTCATTCATATAAAACATTTTTTGCCCGATGCGTCTAAATAACGCAGCTATGTAGTCGGTTGTTGACCCAGATGGGCGACGCACTTTATTGCAGACAATAAAAGACTGTTTTTATTTTTAAAATAGGAAGGTTGTTGCCCTTTAATGTGTTTGTAGTAGGAAACAGCTGATTATTATTATTTTAGAATATTCAATAAATCGTAGTAAATATCAAGAATGTAATTATTTTTTTCTAGCAGGTGTAAAATTAAAGTAATTAATGGTTTGATATTTATTACGAAGTATCTATTCCTCCTCCTTTTTTTTAACACAAGTAATATGGTGGTCCTGAAGAGGACCGATTGTGAAAGTGAAGCAGGTGGATATTTAGTCCAGGGTTTGCGTAAGGCCAATTGAATTCTTTATTATTATTTTTCTGCCGTCTGCGCACGAATAAAGACTTGATATTTTGAGGGTACGTCTTTACACAATCTAGCTTCCGATTTCTGCTACTCCGTCTTTTTATTTCTGGGACACCCTGTATATATATTTGCAGATATCTGTCATACAAGACAACACAGCTAAATCAAGGAAAACTACTGAAGTTATTAATCTTCTCAGAACTGTTCAAAAGCCTTTACTTAAATTGGATTTGGAGCTGCTTAGTAAACATGTGTAATACAGAAAATATAGAACTCAATACAGGATCTTGCAGAATAATAGTGGAAAGAAAAATATTTAACAGAGAGTTTGTAAAATGTCAGCTAGAGTGCGTAATAGCCATGATCAATGACAAATTTCTTCGTGTTTTTACTAATTGAGATGTGTTGAAAATCTTTGATTTTTATTCTTTACACATTCTTTAATTCTTTTAGTCTTGCACATTTTTTACTATCTAGTGAAATAAAGTGATGGGGGCATTTCAAATGTTTCTTTAAATAAACTACGATTACTCCAGTTTGGCGTAACCGATTTAACAAGCGCTATTTGCTCTTCAAACTGCACTTGTGTTTTTGTATCCTGGACTTTTGCCATCACCGGTAGTTGGCGTTAACTGAAATGTAAGCAAATATTAGACTTCTTCTCAAAAAAGTTAAATTACAATGAAATGTTTCTTTTTACATGAGCTAATTTAGAATTAAAGCCTCAACTTTTCGGTAGAAAAAAACAAATTTGTATATTTTTTTGAACAGGAGATATTGACTAAAATAGATGAAAATTCATGAATTCTGTTTTAGTTGTCTTTTTTTATTATATATATATAATAAATTCTATTTTTTGTTTGTATTCTTCAATAAAATTCTAACAGGCAGACCAAATAATAAAATTCCACAAAAGCGAAAGAAATTTAAAATGTATTCCTGTAATACCTATGCAAAATATATAAATAATGTAACGAAACCAGCAGACATTCGGGCGACGGCAAAAAGAGGTTGTAAATCATCTCGACCCGACTGGTAAACTTCATAAAGCAATAAACATGTACTGAGAAGAGACAGAATGTCTATCGAATGTTCTACAAACATCGAGAGGAAGATGCAGTATACGCGAATGCTTCCAGATGTTTCGTATGTGTATATAAGGCGGCTGGGTCACCGATGGATGAATAATTCCGGAATAAGAAAGTCCTTAAGTAGTAGTCTCGTGCGGAACAGTAAGATAGATAAATAGAAATAAATTAATAGTTCTTTAAGTGGTAGCCGAAGAATAAACATAAATATAGTGTAATAAAGACATAAATATTACCGTTTGATATAAATAGAAGTGATTTAAATATACGGACATAAATATTAGAGTGTTATATAGAAATAAATACCTGTGTTAATTTTAATTCATTTATAGTAGTTTAAGTGTGATACGTTAGTTTTATATTTTATATTGTAATTAATTTTACGTGTATGAATATACAGACTGTTTTAAATAAATAAATTGCACGAGTTGTTTATTGCGAACCTGAAAACGTTACAATATATTAAATGAAAAAAATTTATACCATTTCGTTAGTTCCTGTTTAAGAAACCAAAATTACATTAATGTAATTTTATGCTAAACGTTTGAAAAAACGTGAATTTTAAATTTTCATATATTATGATCTACTAACAATTAATACTAACACTATCAGAATAAAACTAATATTAAACACTAAAATAATTTCAATTAAGTACATAAATATAAAGAGAAAAAAGTTTTCCAAAACACAAAAAAGTAAACGAACTGAACGAAAAACTGACAATAATATTTATTATTTGGACAACTCGTTGTTTTAACACAATGAGAGTGTTTTATTTTTTCATTGTTTGCTTTTTTTTATTTTTAATGCTATACTTTTTGACAAATAATAATCAAAAGAAAACACTGATTTTAAAGATTCAAAATTTTAATTATAGTAAACCACTGATGATGCCCAGAGAGTGTAATATTTACTTACATTTCAGTTAACGCCATCTACCGGTGACGGCATAAGTCCAGGATACAAAAATACAAGGTCAGTTTGTAGAGCAAATAACGATCTTTTACATGAAACCAAACTTTTTAAAATGGATTATGCCAAACGGGAGTAATTGTAGTTTATTTAAAGAAACATTTGAACTGCCCCCGCCACTTTATTTCACTAGATAGTAAAAAATGTGCAAGACTAAAAGTAATGAATAAAATTCAAAAATTTTCAATATTTCTCAGTTAGTAAAAATAGGAAGAAATCTTTAATTTTAACATTGATCCTGACTGTTACGCCCCCTAGCGGACATTTTACAAACTCCAAAATGATTTCCGGCATTTTCTCTTGGGAACTTTTACTTGAAAAATTTTTACCCGGAAGCAATATGACTTCCGAGATATAGGCGGCGGCCATCTTTAGTTGGCCACCCGGTACGCTGAGTTAAAGAAAGAATTTGACTTCCAATTCCGTATGAACTTTTAATATTTACGTGATTTTTTCCTTCATAATTGTTCATTGGTAAATAACAAAGTCTGTTAAATATTAGTAAGCAGAATATTTAATGGTAAGAGTTGATGTGGAAGTCAAATTCTTCCTTTGACATGCTCACCACTTATTCTGATGTATCTATTTCCTTTTGTCATATTATTTTGAAAATATTTAAATCTATTTTTTTTACAAATAACCTTTCTAGATCAACTTTTCTTATCCAACACTCATTGCAATACATTCCTGAAGAAGTTTCCCATTCGATAATAGTAGATGATCTCCACGTGTAGATTGTCCACTACAACTTACCAACGTGTGATCGCGGAGTATGTCCTCGGTGTGAGCGCACAGCCCCAAAGCTTCTATCGTGTTCACAAATTGAACGCCAGCATTGATACTCCAAGTGCGGGGATCATCGTAATGTTTATATTTCGTTGTCTCGCCCTGTGTCAAGAACATCACTGGATATATGTTCTGCTTGAAACGGACCAAGGTGCATATGTTCGCATTGAAGCTGGAAAAGACTATGGGTCTTGATTTGGCGTTCTTCAAAACCACTTCCAATATGGTGTCGACGAAGAGATTTATATCGACGGCGTCGTTTAACTCGAAGGTGCCATCTTGGTACTTGTTCGTCCACTTGAGTTCGATATTGAAACCGCATTTCGTATCTAACAGTTCCAGAGCACTCTTCAACGTGGGGAACGGCTGATGGTCTTCTAGGTCTTCATCGAAAAAGCGGGGGTTCTTTTGTTTGCCTTCCATCACGTGATACAGCTATGAACAGATATATTTCTTAATTTAATATTTTCTATTCATTCAATGTGAATTTATAATAATAATAATTATTATTATTTATTGCCCAACAGATATCGCCAATTACACGACAAAATTATATAGAATGTATGACAAGCATATGTTAAACGTAATTCTAAAGAACCCATCTACAGTCTTTACAGACAACAAAACTCCAAAGAAGAATAAGTACATAAAAGAAATAAAGTAATGAAAACTCAACAAAAAGCAGGTGAATTTAACAATTCAAGTAACGTTGAGTGGTGTATATCAACATGAATACATTTGACATTGAATGTGTAACATATTTTATATATAGGTGACCTATGCATCATACAAACAATACAAACCAATATACAATAGTTCATCCCAATATGGCGGACGAAATCCATTTCGGTTCGAATCTAAGATTTTCGTGTTTCGTAGTTCTACTAGTAATAACTGGATGATGCTACAATATGTTGTGTATCTGCAGTAATTTACACCTGTAAAATATTTGTTGCATCCGGGCGGAATGTAGTTTTAAGTTAGTTTTTAGACATTCTTTACATACTTATTTTTTATTAATTGTAAAGGCTCTATGGAAGATCAGAACAGACCTTGTTGTGCTCTGAGTAGAGTCTTTTGTTTTCACTATACGCATAGAATTTAGTTGTTTATTAGCTTCTTTTATTATATTTATTTTGTTAATAACCCAGTTGTATGGTAGAAAATATATGCTATTATTATTATTATATCAATTCTGAAGGAAATAATCAGAAGAACATGGTCTCATCCATTGATAGCGGTCGCTAACATCGACGACAGTTGAGTAAAATTCAAAGTCTACTTGAAGGGTAATTTTACTACTTGCTACTAAAATGTCAAATGCAAGTCCGCTGATGAATCTGTTTTGTTTACAAACAACGTTTGTGAAAAATCACTTAGTAAGAGCAATTTAATTTAATTATCCGAATTTAATTTCTATTAAATATTAAAATAATAGTTGTCATCGACAATATAGCAATCGTCTCAACTCCTAGAAATTTTTAATCAATCGCCCCTGCCCGCCATGTTACTCAACATGTTACCGATACCTAGCAATAATAGATGTGCTACAAAAGATGGCCGTCCGCTCCGTAAAACAATCGATGTAATCGTGACGTAATTCGATGTAGCGTAAGTATCCAACAGACGTTCCCTTAACAGTTCCACAACAGTTTCGTCTGCTGAATGCGACCATTGACCATGAATTATTTAGAATTATACTTGTTTACCTGGTTTGTACTCTTACATATGCAAATGTATACATACATTCTAACACAAAAATGTCTAATCAATGTTGGATTATATGAACCGCAATTATCAGTTTTGTAGATGCCTAAACGCATTGCTTCATTATCTGAATTTACTGTTTCTGTCCGTTTGTGCTTTGTTCTATTTTGCATTTTTGCTCCTGGACAGTTTTATTTTCTTTTTGTAAATATGAAAAATTACACATATTTTAACGAAAAGTTGGGGTTGTCGTGAGTACGTTGTAAGCACAATAAAATTACTTATGGCAGGCAAAGGACATACAATGTCTTCTACTCGATTACTTTTTCAGATATGTACTTCATTTTATAATGCTTCAAATCAAAATGTATATAACACAATACATTTATATTTTCTTATTATTAATTTATAAAAAATGAAAATATACCGAAGCTGATATCTTATGCATTTAAACTAATATTGTAAATTCGTCTTTTGCCATGAGTCACGTGACCAGAATCTATTGCTCTGCTTTCTACGAGTTGTACAACCAGTAGTAGTATTGCACTCTGTCAATCTCAAATAAAATGTTTGTTTACATTGTAAATAGTTAGCAAAAACTTTAACAAAAATTTTACTAGAAACCCCCAGAAAATTGAAGAAAAATAGAGAACATCTTCTAAACAACAAATTCTTGGTCAACTCGACTTTACAACTGTAATACAAGAGTTATTGTCAATTTTTGATTGATCAACTTCCTGGTCAAGAAACTGATAAGCTTAAAGCTTCATTCACATCCATTCAACTTAAATTAAACCTTACTTAACGTACCGTAAAATTAACACAAAATTTATGAAGTCGTTCACATTGCTTTAATTTACGTTAAGTGCGCCGGCGCATGAGCAGCTGAAATGCCAGTCGGATAGGTTCTAAAACGGCTGTTTGTCATATAAATTTGGATAGCTATGCACCAGATCAATTAAAACGCCGTCGTTCATGATAAATATAACAGCAACGTTCAAAACATTAAAATAACTGTGGCAAAATCTACAACAAATTTCGCAAATTTAGGTTATGCTAGTTTCAAATGACAGATTAGAAAATATAAAAGATTGGTTAAGTGCAATAATTTTCATTGCGACCAGATACATAAGAAGCCATGTGTTTTAACTTTTGTTGATTTTGCGACTACCTTAATTTATGTTAAGTTAAGTGGATGTGAACAACACTTTAGTCTCAATTTAACTAATTTGCAAAACTGACCTCACTGATAAAAGGATATCAACCTTTAATTCAAAATAACAGAAAAATCCAAATTGTAAAGTCATTACAAAATTATACTATATAACTACAACAATTACACAGTTTGCCAATTTATTTACCACTTATACAGGACTACCGCTAAATAGGTAGGTACCAGGCTATACGAATCTGAAGAATACGTATAAATGTCTAACTGAACATCAAAAAAGAAATTTATTTGTAACTCATCAAAAATTTCTAAATTTTTAGGGCCAAAATGTAGTTAAAGTCGGTCCATAACTTTGTTTATCCTACCTATACGCATTTACGTGAATACCAGGAGTAATTCCAGTTCTTCCAAAAAAACGATAAAATGCAAATAGTTACAACCTTTGAGAATGAATGGCAATTGAAACGATTTATGGCGATGTTTTTTTTTGTGTGAATAGCACGTCGTTATGTGGAAAAAGTCGACAACCTCAGTGCATTACCATGTTTTTTTTTTTTGATAAATAAAAGGATATTATTTTGAAACTTAAATTCCTCTATCTGAAAATTATAATGTTTGTATATTAACTGCAACAGGTTCGGACTCGAGGAAAGAAAAATCAATTTCTGGTCACTGCGTGCACATTGGACCGCGATTTTTTTGTACGGGCATTACTCATATTTTTCTTTCACCCCCTTTTTTTAATGACGCTATTTAAAACTAACTCTGTATATTAACTTAATTTGGTTAAAAAACTTGAAAAAAATGCTATTGTTTTTAACTATTTCCCTCCCGCCAAAACATTTTCAAATATAGACTTAAGCTCCCTTTAGAAGAGTTATATACTCTACTCTAAGAGCAGAAAATAATAAACTAAGTATTTGTACAGCATGGGTTTTAGTCAATATTATTTTAAAAATTAGAAAGTATTTTCTTTAATTAAAAAAAAAATCAGGCGTTTATTTACATCACATGAATAAAAATTTAAAATAATTCCAAGAGATGTCCACACTCTACGGAACTACGAACAGGCCGGACGTGTTCGATGTTCGCCGAGAAATTTGAAAATGAATTGAAATGTAACATTTAGGTAAATATTTTTGTCTCAATGTGTATTCTATCTGGTAAAAACAAATTTTAAACTATGTTATTTCATTTACTAATTTCATTTTAATGGAACATTGACGATTCGTTCAATATAGAAATTTGTTTTTTCTTATTCTTGTCATATATGAGAATATTATCAGGAATATGTTGATGTATTAATTGCAAATATTGCCCTAAATATCTCGATCCGGCTCTGTCAGATATTTTACTTTAACTATTTTTCCGCACTATTTTGACCTTGCCAAGTAGTTATTTTTATTATTTGGCAGACTCTTTGTATAGTGATATATTTCTAACAGTAACATACTTAATCTCTGATTTGAATCTTGTGGTACCTATTCTAACTTGTATTTAATATATATGTGTTACAATTACATATTTATTATTATTAACTATAAAGCAATTACATATCTCAAAACAAATAGAGATTGTATTTATGACATTTACCTATCCAGAACAAAACAATTATCTAATCTATAAATATGAAAAGCATGCATAAACAATGTGCAACACATGCAAGTAGAACTAGATATTTTAAGTAGGTAATTAAAAATAAATTAATAAATTACTTATATATGTAGTTATTTATCATAACTATAATTGTAAGAGATTAAATAACAATGAAAGGCATGCATAAACAATGTGCAACACATTCAAGTATAACTACATATATTGAAGTAATAAAAATAATAAACAAATTATATATATATATATGTAGTGTTTACCAGAACTATAAATGTAAAAGATTAAAAAACAATCAATATAAGTTAACATGTTCTACATTCATAAAAAAAAAAATGCCTACCTTCAACATCCTTAGCTGATCAAGTGTTAATTCCTTTATTGGCAATTCGAACATATCAGTTTCCACCAAGGTTTTTTTCTTTTTCATTGCTACACAAACATGATAATCGTGATAGATAACAGGCACTAAATCTTTGCTAAGTTGCACATCAAACTCAACATAATGAGCACCATGACTGACAGCAGTTTTCAAACTCGCAATAGTATTCTCCCTTATTTCTGCAGAATCCTCCATTTGAAATTTGAAACTTGATCCAGACCCTCTATGTCCGACATCCAAACCCTGCTTGGTTTTCTTCCAATATCTTGAATACGTTATTGACATATCACATTTATAACTCGTTAACGGTTGAATAACTAAATAGTCTAATTTTAATTCACCTAAAGGTCTTTGTTTTGTACTTGTTAATGGCAGGACAATACTACCAGTTGAATGCTGAAACAAGCCAGGTAGCATATAGCTGAAGCCTGCATGATATGGAGGCTCATCATCGATCGCTTTAGAACTGTACACGTAAATATCAAGTAATAAAGCAGTATTGGCAGGATTTAACATGTAACATTGGAAAGTAATAAAATCCCCATCACGAAATTTATGTCCAAACTGTCCTTGAGGCTTAAAACTAGGATCTTTAGAATACAAATTTGCTACATCTGTATAACTATATTGTGGATGATCATCAAGATAATCATTACTTAAAGATTCATCCATAGTATCGACTTTTGTACTAGGTCGATTATGCTTTACTAAACTAATAGGTGTCACTTTAATATGCATCTTTCTATTTTGAAATTTAGGCCTCCACAATTTAAAAGGTTCTTTGCATAACATTAATTGAATTATTGTACCTTTAATTAACCAGCCTTTATCTACTTTTGTTAAGCCATTATAACTACCAAACACCTCAGGTTCATCAATTGCCTCTGGCATTTGTATTTGATGAGCTTTAATTTTCCTGGGATGGAAATTGGTCTCCCAATACCTAATAATCATCTGTTTGTTTAATTCAACTATCACACCCACAAAATATCTGTAGTATATCTTTTTGTTATCTGGTATTTTTAAATTAATTGACCATATGTCTGAATCAATTTTTTTTTTCAATATTTGACACCTTTCTGGTATCCAATTTCCTAATTCTGGTACATCACCAGTTAAACAAACTACTTCTTCTGGCTTTAAATTAGTGGCTATTACTGTAAAATTCCAATCCCTCAAAATTGACTGTTCAGCTATTTCTTCTGTCATATCCAAATTCGCACTACCTTCTCCAGCACAACGGAGTGCTGCATTTTTTGAGTCCTCCAAAAAATACCAACGTTGCATTTTGTATAAATTAAAAAACTAAAATAAATAATAAATGTAATATACTGATATATAATCAACATGAAACGTTTCTGTTACCTAAGAATCCTATAGTGCCAGAAGAATAAAAATAATGTCACCTAAAATTTTGTAAAAATTTACACACCATTATAACACTATCAAACTTTTTATATAATTATGCATTTCAAGATCAAAGTCAATTTACTATGAGGGAAATTGAAAATACACAATTTCTGCAATTTCTAGAATCCAGCAACGCCAACACTAACATATGACGACTGACATCTCACAAACAAAGCATTTCAATTTAACTACATTTTCACTTCAGTTTTGAAAAATTGAGCAGGAAGGGGAAGAAAATATAGTCAGGACCGACTTAACTATTTTTAAACCCGCAAATATTTTATTCCATTTTCTATACGCTAAACAAACACATTTCAATATAGTGGTCTAAATTATTTATAGAAAAGTGCAGTTATATGTGTGTACAAATCAATAATTCAACTGCATATACAGATAGTTTCAAACAGATTGTCTATCCCGCTTCGATAATACATGACATGTTCTAGGCATGTGCCGCTTTTTATGCTTTTACCACATAGCGTTTTGAGAAATGTCGATAAGTCAGATACTCTACATTAGCAATTTATTTTAAATAGTTGACATTTTGACATAGGAGTTCCTTACTGCAATTTCTTATTATTTAGTTTATTATGGACGTTTGAAACAATTATCTTTTGGAGACTAATGAAATAACCATGCTTTATCTCAGTCCCGCAGCATAAATTACTTTCATTATTTTTCATACAAAGGTACAAGAAGAAAAGCTTCTGTACCTTTGTATTGTACTTTACGTTTATGACCAACGTAGAAGAAAAAAATCCAAACATCATATTTATCGACAAATTTACCAGTTTTCTAAAAATTCTACACGTACCTAAAACGTGCCAAATATTAATAAGGCAGAATAGGCGATCTCACGTTATTTAAATTAAGTGTATTCCATTTTATGATTAAAATTATTAATATTCAATATGAAGAAAAAGAACTATGACAGTTCTTGTTCCAGACTATGCTGTCTAATCATATGTCAAAAACAGTGGCGAAGTTAGAAAACTGCTGAAGTAATTAACAAAACGTCCAAAGAAAGTTTTATTAGCTTGCTACGCCTCTGATCAGATAAAATAACATTATGAATTGCGTTTTAGTGAATTTTACATTTACCCACTTGGCAAAATCACAATTTTAGAGAAGGATGAAAATACGTATTTGCTAATGTAGAACAAGTGAGTATATAGTGATTTTGCCTCATGGGTACTTTTATAAGAAAGTAGTGTCTGTAATTTATACTGTTAGGAAAGTCTAAAGTCCAAAAGCTTTGTAATTTGATAAACGTACTACTTACATACATTTTGTTATAGAATTATAGCCAATTTCGTAACATTTCAGTGTATATTATTACTCTTCTTAAATTTTAATGTAATTACTAAGATATTTATTGAAATAATAGACTATTATTATTGATTGAACGAAATAAGTAATTTATTAAATAATAATTTTTCATATATAAATCAATTATATCTATTACAGAACATGGTTATTTAAAAGAAATAATTTATAGAATTGTTAGTTGTTAAAATGTCAAAAATACCATTGATTGGATTGGATAGCTTCAAATATTGCTGCCTAATTCATATCATGTTAGTCATTACGATTGCTGTTTAATGTAATAGATGGCGCCACCGTTTTTGCCACGTCAACAAAATTCTCTACTACCATGAAAATGAAAACTATTTTTGTTGTATTTTTTATAGGGGTGTCTAAAATTATTTCGCTGCTAAAATTTAAAAAGTAGTCGGGGCATTTTGTTCAAAATAAAAAAAAAAGTATTTAAGATATATTTTAAAACATCAAAAAATAACTAAAAAATATTAATTTTTACAAATCTCTCTTTTCTATATTTTTAAATAGATACAAAGTTATAACTAAGTATGTACATTAAATAAACAAGAAAAAATATAGCATACCTTATCAATTAAATAGTATATAACTCATAGCTCATGTAGAAAATACAACACTCTTTGTACACCTATAGTCAGCAAATAAATGCACCAAGTCCATACTATTTATCACCACAGGGATAACTAATGACAAAATTACTTCCTTATCAAAACAATTATAATCGTGAAGTTTATTGTTTAACTCTCATATAATATTGTATATAATACACAATGAAATTCTTCCATCATGAAAAAGTATTTAAAAAAAACGGATGATACTAAAAAAATTAAAAACAAATCGTCAATATCCGGTATTATAAATATTGTCAAATTGCACATTTAAATTGTGTCTCTCTTTTTCTTGTGAAAACGTAAAAACTGGATTCAAACTATGTACATCATGCACTACACGTATTTTTTGTTTTTATAATTTACACTCGTTTCAAAATTATCACATTTCTTTTTCTATTCTACAAATGTGTGTTACATCCCTCCGTCAATTGGGATGGAAGAAATGACAATTATCGCGATTTCTACAATATCCGTGCATTTTCACATTTTTACACATCCTGCCACCACGGTTCATTCCACCTCCGCCTCTTTGATTCCACCCGCCGGGTCCAGGACCGGGCCCATTCATCCGAACCCAGGGCCCGTTACCGCCGCCCCGTCGAAAACCACCTCGACCGCCTCTGATATTAAAGTTGTTCTGCGGAAACAAGTTCGGCTGATTGAATGGCGGAAATTCATTCATATTATGATTGAAATTCTCCGGATGTTTGGGCGGGAACATGGGAGGACCTTGGTTCATCATCTCGGGCGGTGGCAAATTCGGCGGCATCATGGGCGGTCCGTTATTCATGTTCATATTCATATTGTTCATGTTGTTCACGTTATTCATGGGATTGTTCATGTTGTTCCAATCGGGTGGGTTGCCAGGTGGGCCGACGTTCGGGGGTCCACCGCCCATCATATTGGGCGGAACGAAATTCGGAGGGTTAAACGGTACGTTCGAGAAATTAGGCGGCGGCGGTCCTGGGAAATTCTGGAAGGGACCCTGTTGAATGGTGGGATACATCGCGGGCATATTCGCCATCGGTACATGCGGAGGTGAACCTTTAGGTTCGGGCCAGAGTTGCGCAGGCGCATCCGGATCTGTACTTTCTGGATCTTCTAACGGTATTATTACAGGATCGGTGACCTGATATTGTTGCACGTCCGGTTCTGCTGGACTTTCAGCGTATCTATGCATTAAAGGTGACATTCCTATGAAGCTCTTTTCCCTTGCGAACTGTATGTCCTTCTCTAAACTCTTACTGCCGGGTTCAGCTAACGGTATCTTCAAATCGATCTCTATGAGCATCCGCCAAGGCATCTGAACACTCATATTGTCGTCGATGTGTATCCTTCTCATCTGTAACGCGTGTTTTTCACTGGTAATCTCCATCCTGGCCATGTCACCGAACGGTTTCGACACATTGACGCGTTCCGTTTCGTCCAGTTCGAAATACTGCACTTCCACTAAATCAGCTTCCGGTTTCCACTTTAAAGACTTCTTCGGTCCTTTTCTCTTAACGTGCACCAGAACACCTCTCAATCCGCTCTCGTTAAGTGGTGGTGGCTCGTCGCCTATCTCCATTTTCATCTCGTCATCCGTCGGAGTCGGAGGTGGATTTTCGGACACTACTTCTTCTGCTGACTTCTCGTCGGTCTCTTCCTTGGGCTGAGCATCGCCATCTTCAGTCGATGTTAAGGTGTCTTGGTAGAAATTCGGAGGCGGTATGCTTCGCAAGACCATCGGTGATGTATTCGGAGCAGCTGTTGCTCCATTTGTTAAAGCTGTCGAGGTAGATGGTGAAGTGGGTGGTGAATTTGTATCTTTGCTAGTGCTAATTCTTCGTTTTCGCTTTTTAGGCTCTTTCTTGGCCGTTGCGGATGCTGCTAGGGCGTCCATAAATATGTCACTTTCTTGTAACACAGGTGCTAAAATGAAGAAGAAAAACAACAGATATTAGAAAAAAATTGTGTATTTATCACTATAAAAACAAAAACATTATCAAAATATTTAATTGAAACATAACGTGGTCGATAGCTTCCTGTGAATATACAATAAGTAAAAACCTTCAAGTTCATAAACAACTAATCTTATCCTATTATCTTTTTAACGCATTTCTAATTGCATGTTACATTTTACACATTACTTTTTAATTAATTAGCAATAAAACTTTTTAACAGCCCTCACGTATCTTTAAGCTATATAACAAAAAAATATTATTAGCAAGTTTTTTATAGAACTAAAATACTGACTTACAGTGAAGATAAAATCATTTAGTTAGTTTCTTTTAGTTAGATCATGAGGCAATAAAATCTGAAACTTCTTAAATTATGCTATTAATAATTTCCCAACACCTCTAGTAAATTGCTTTAAAAGAAAAGAAAACCTATCGTCTGTACATTAAAATATAATTTTTGCAAAGCTATAGTCACATAATCATCTACTTTGATATTCTCTTGTTAAATTCGATTATTTTCAAACGTCTTGCGTTCGCAACACTTAAGTCTGATACTTAAGCAACCTTACTTGGTACGTCGCAAATATATAAAACTCAGATAGGATTAATGTGTCTGATACATTTATTACCCCATTTTGGTTAATGTCATGCCGTTATTGATTCAAAATAATTATAACTGCATCGATACGTAACACAGGTTTTTATTATCTATTGCATGTTTTATTTCGATTTACTGGTTTTCCAATACTCTAGTGTACTTCTATATTCCCAAGCGACTAATTGAATCAAAAAAAAAAGTAGCTTAATTGCATTTTTATAGAAAACAACATAGCAAAAATTCAAGGCAACATATAGTTACTTCATTATATATTTATTTTCACCACGTTGATTGTAAATATATGTACACAATAATTGATTGCTTTTACAGAAAAAAACTTCTGCGCGCTTTATTTTGGTATTATTTAGTTTTTTTTCTTTTTTAACCTAATGTCATTAAAGCAAAAAATGGAAGAAAGAACACAACTGGTAGTAACCCAATTACTTTGGCGCCTAATCACTAGTATTTAATATTCACTCATACATATGTTTTGCTGTCACTTCAATAAACTTATACGATGCAATAAATTATGATCATTTTAATGCACTTTTGATAAGAAATAAAATCTACTTAAAAAATATGGAGTGGTGAAATTTCTTTTATTGCTTTCATACTGTCATAAAAAACCGCCCCACTAAGAAAAAAATATATAAATTATTATTTTTGTGGTTCGTTTGAATTAACTCTTTTTTAGATTTCTTTTTCTATTTCCTAGAGATTAAGGCGTAATAAAAACGAATTATCCTCTGAAACAGGTCATATATTAAAACATATATATAAAATTTAGTATGTAATATGTTTATGTATGTATAAATAAATGAATTAATTACAAAACATTACCATAATACTGGAATATATTATTTTCGTATATGCTGGCAATTTAGATATCCACGCTGTATATATTCATGGATTCCGTTGGACGAATAGTATGCTGCAACAATCTAAAATATGAATCGGCCGCAAAATTCTTTAAAACTACAAGTTCTTCTGCAAAGAGTTTATTAAACAAACAAACACATGCGAGACATTAGATATTTAACAAAACACCAATTAGCGTTTCTGTTAATTGCCCTTGTTGTTAAACAAAATTATGTTTATATGGAACTTTTGAAGACAATTTAATGCGTTTCTTTTTCACCAATAAATTTGTTTAAATTTCTATGTGAAAGGTAAAATTATATTAAAATAAACCTAAACTGAAAACATCCTTTTAAATTCACTTATTGATGCCCGGTAATCTCCCTTCTTTGAACGTGATAACTCTTTTATAACTTAAAAACACGTTACTTAGCCTGTACCTCTACTCAACTTACCAAGAGCCATCTATAGTAGGATTTGCGCATTAATAAAAAATAACTATTTTCTTTTTATATGAACCAATTACTTTTGCATATAAAAATATACTTTATTTTAACTCTATTATGGCTTTAATTGTTTATATACATTCAAGTTAACCCCTATATAAGTTAGGTTAGAAATCCCAGATTAATGTTGCAGATACCAAAACTCACTTCTTCTGTTCTCTTGGTCACTTGCGCACATTCTGGCACACACTTGAATTATTAAAGCTGTGTACGTTGCACAAAAATACCGCTTTAAGAAGAATATTATCAATACATACTGAACAAAAACTATACAAATATTTTTTGCAACATTCCGATGCACGACAAATCCATGCAAACCAAAATGATTATTTAATGAATGCCAATAAAAGCAGAAATAAAGAGGGAGTTTCATAAAATAAAAAAAAAACGAAACTAGGGAGGAATAGCAATTTTTGATGTAAAGTATGGTGGGATCTCTTGAAAGGAATATAAATTCTATAAAAAAAAAAAAAAGAGTGGCGATCGAGAACAGGAATAAGCAGCAAAGGTACAAAAAAAATTTTAACTACAAATTTTAAAAGTGAAAAACTTAAAACAAGGATAGCGTAAATTAGTGCAGAATTCTGAATAGAAAGAATTATGATATCTACTACAATCTAAATTATTGTTGAAGAAATAAAGTTGAAAACATTTACCTAATTGGTTTCCGCGATCATCGTCCATGATCTTTCCTAGCCTTCCGCATCGGAACCGCGTCGTAGACCTTCGTACTGTCAATATTTCGTAACCAATCCTTCAAGATTTCACGTACAATGTACAGTTTAATGTCTTCGATTCTACTGTCGCTTTAAAACGTTTAATTCAAGAAAAATGACACCGACAAGCGCATAAGCCTTGAGGATTACCCATAGGATTAGGAACGAAACGTTGGCAACTAAAGTGACCACGATGCGGTCCCAGCGAGAAAACTAGTTAATATTATAGCAGTACTAAAATTTAAGGAAATACGTTGAAAGATTAAAAAATAATATTTGAGGAATTAGTAAATGTTCTTTAAGCATAAATTACAAGAAATACCCAGATCGTTCTTGTCAAGTAAATATACATCAAATTACTCTAATTTAATGGGATAAAGGCTGCGTTAACGTGCTTGAAATCAGTAATATATATTGGTCCCTGAATTTATAATGATTTATCTAATGTAACTGGCCTGTTTTGAGCTGAGATTAGAG
Organism: Amphimallon solstitiale; assembly: GCA_963170755.1. Lineage (NCBI taxonomy): Eukaryota > Metazoa > Arthropoda > Insecta > Coleoptera > Scarabaeidae > Amphimallon > Amphimallon solstitiale. The sequence continues at coordinate 136,192,499 of OY720679.1, forward strand.
GTTTGTTACACATATTTTTAAGATAACAGCTATTGTTATTTAAGTGCATTTAATATTTATTTGGTTAGAATAACTAAGATATACGTAAATATTTTCTTCTGGAAATAAAATATGTAAAGCTGTGGATATTTTAATGAAATTGAAAGATTTTTTATTTTCTTCTTTTTAAATAGTTCATGTAGAGATTAACTTATTCAAATTACGCATAGAAAAAAAATAATTAGGTTTAGACCCCTGTATTATATGTAATTGAAAATGGCGGAAAAGAAGACATCTTAGCACACACCCATCTATCTTTGTACAAGACAACACTGTTTATTGCAATTACGATTTTTTTTCGTAATATTTACATATCTTAAGCGCGAATATCAACCAATTCAAATTATTTACAAGAACCCTAAACATTAATTTAGTTAGGTTTAGACACCTGTATTATACGCAACTGAAAATGGCGAAAAAGAAGACACTTCAACATACACTCAATTATCTTTTTACATGGCATATATGTTCCAATAACTAACATGACATTTGGTATATTTTAACGAATTTGAACTCTTAGTTTTTAGTGTCCTAATGAATATTTCAAGTTTTTAGACCCTTGAACTATATGCAATTAAAAATAGCAGAAGAGAAGACAACATACTATAAACCCAATTATCTTTTTACAAAGTAGATATGTTCCAATAGAAAAAATACATACTAAATTGAAAATGAGCTCCAAACTTTAAAAAAAAACATGCAACATGAAAAATGAAACCACATGTTCTAAAACAAAATGCAAAAGGAAAAATCCCTTACCACAATTAAAAAGATAAAAAAAAATCTATATACCTATTTCGGCAACTATGTTGCCATCTTCAGTAGAAAAACAAGTGATTTGGTGAAGAGCATATCTTCTAAGGATACTACGGTTAACACTCTTTTGTTTTTCTACAGATTTCTACTGAAGATGGCAACTTAGTTGCCGAAATACGTATACAATTTTTTATATCTTTTTAGTTTTTGTAGCAAGAGATTTTTCCTTTTGCATTTTGTTTCAGATTTTTAGCAACAGTCTCCACCCATTATTGGATTAATATGCTGCTTTAGAAAAATAATAAAAATCCAATTAATAAAATATTCAGAGAGGTCTTTTGGTTTTAAAAATGATTTGTTTTTAAACAAAGTAATTTTTTACCAGTTAAACTAAATGAACCGCGTACAATGTCAACAAGAACTATGATGATCTATAAAATGTCGAAAAAAATGCTCTATATATTAAGAGAAATTGTGTTTTTAAAAGTGTTTTATTTGTTTTTAAATAAAACAATTTTTACTAATTTTCTTATTGTAATTGTGGTTAGAATGGCAGCTGCTGCTTCATTCATATCACCGTCCAATTTCATGGAAGATGATACTCCCTCCCTTTCTTTCGTAAATCGCTACGGCAGCCAATAGCTATCTTTACATACGGAATGACATTTTTCGTTATAAAACAGTTGCGCAAATAATTCTTCCAAAATATATTTGTTCTTGTTTCTTGTGGGCCGTGTAATTTTAAAATCTTGTAAAATAAGTTTAGTGTATAGACTTCAATGGGGGAAACCTACAGACGGTTGGCCCGCCACCTAGCGGTGATATGGTGTATCTATCCACTTGACATGACTGATCTGTATATTGTTCAGCTTAGCGCTCGTTACTTTGCGGTTTTTTTATCACATTAAAAATTCCTCATTTAATAGTATTTAATCGCATTTTTATTCAATTATTTCCAAAGACCATTCACACCCACACATAGATATAATTATCACAGGCATACTGAAAAGTAGTGGTAAAATCGTTAGCGCTTGGTATTTCTTCAGGTATAGAAAAAGAAAATATTAAAAACTTCTAATAATGCGAACATCTTGTAATTTAAAATATACCTTAATTAATTACTAAACACAGCAACATTGAACACAACTGGTCACATAGTGTTGATTGCCAAGAAACACTTGATTTTACACAATTGTAATTATAATAGTCATTTGTTACTTTCATTATTATTAACTAGTGTGCTTGAAGGGCTACGACCACGTTTGTTTCATTCATAAAATATACACTTTGAACGGGGGGGTGACATTTTCCAGTCGTCCTTCCCGCAGCGATCACCTGAAAAATAAAAATAACCAATAAGTATCTGTTTAGTGCGAACTTACGTTTGGGTTTTGGTGGTATCAATTTTATTGCTCCCGGCCTCTCTGCAGGTTCGATCTTCACTTTTTTCTCTGGCGGCGGTATCAGATCACGAATCGGTGACGGTCTCTTCGCTGGAATGGTCGGTAATACGGTCGCGGTCGTCGTCTTTTTAACCGGTCGCGGTGGTGGCGGTTTCGCTTCTTCCAATAAACCCGTCGAACGCATTTTCGCGTTAAATACTTTAACCGTCTTGGGTTTCTCTTCGGAATTTTTTCGTACTTCTATAGAGAATGATGGCTTTTTCGTTTCCTCCTTCTTTTCTTCCTTGCCATCTTCTGAATTCTTCTTCGGGATCCGTCCGATCTTTTGTAAAACTTGAGGTTGAATTTTATTCAATGTATCTTTGTCTTTTTCAGCTTGTTTTTCCTTTGTTTCCTTTTTCGTCTTTTCTTTATCCCTGTCGCTCTCCTTATTATTACTGCTGCTATTTTTCCCAGATGAACTACTACTCTTTAAAGATCCATTGTTCCGATGCTTCTCTTTATCTGATCTTTCTTTTGAACTGTCACGAGAACTCCTTCCCTTCCTCTTGCTACTTCTAATTTTATCCTTGGACTTATCTCTACTACTACTTCTGCTCGATTTCTTGTCTTTATCTTTACTACTCTTTGAACTGGAACTGCTACTTCTAGAACTAGATCTCCTATGTTTCGCTTTCTGCCGATCATGATTAGATTTTTCTTTTTTCTTCTCTAATTCGATAGGTTCTTTATTTTCTAATTCCTTCTCTTCCTTTATATCTACAATTTCGTTTTTCACTACAGACTTTTCAGCTGTTTCTTGTACAGGTGTTATATCTTCTATAATTGCATTTTCTACTACAGTAACATTAGCTTCATTAGGTGGAACCTTACATAATATATGTTTACCATCTCTGACATCTAATTTGTAACAGGCTTGAGTATTCTCCGAGGTAACAGTAGGTTCTTCGACTACTTCATCAGCTTTACAAGATTCAGACTCGGGCTTTTCAGCTATACTTTCAGGTTCTACTTGTACGACAGGTACATCGACCACTTCTACTGGTTGTGCAAGAGATGCAGAATTGGCAGTTACTACTTGTACATTTTGTGCCTGCACTCGTTCTGCGGCTATCTGGTTATTCTGATTTTGATCCTCTTTAACAATTTTAAGCCATTTTTGAACTAACTGATTAGCAAGGTCTTTCACTCCTGAAATAAATATACACATAATATAAGCATAATGCTTGATGAAAACAATAGAATTTATAAATAAATGTTAACTCACACAAAATTACCAATATATATAAACAAATAATCACCATTATAATAAACTAATATGAACTTACTTTCTATGTCATCCCGCTTTGACAAACTCTTCACTAACTTTGGCAAGTTATTGGTCTTCAGCTGCTCTACAGTTGTTGGGGACATAAGAAGCAGTTCAAGTAATTCCGAGACAAGAGCCCAATTTTTGTTGTTATAACCATCTTGTAACCAAACATGTACTAAATTCCATCCACCTTCTACCATGAAAGACCCCAGAAGTGGTGGGTCAGTATTTCTTAATATCAATACATAAACGCACTTACTGACAAGTTTCTTTGAAAACTTTGTCATTAAACTGAAGCAAAGAAATAAAATTACTTTATAAATCTGTAATCTTGATAAAACATTTGATTAAACTCACTTTGCTAATCTTTTAACCTCATTTTCAGATAAAATACCTCCTGTTGGGGTCAGCAATACAGTTAAACAGGAAAGAAGTTGATGGGGATCGATACGCGGCTGAAAATAATTTAAATATTTTTGACTACTGAAAGCATTATTTCAAATAATCGCGCCAATTTCAAGGTCAAATGACGTCATCGGTTCAATAAAAAGTAATAGTAATAAGGTCATATTTTATATCTTATGTAATAAATAATATAATAAAAAGCATAAATTTTACTGATTTATTATTATTTAAAGAGAAAATTCTTCCTTATGCCTTACCATCTTAACTTTCCGGAACGCACCACTGATGAAAGAATCACATCGTGTGATTATTTGATTTTAAACAGATTTAAACGTTTTGTATAAAAACAGTCCTTAATAATATAACAATCAATACGTATTTATTTTACAATGAACTATATCGTTTTCATAACAGGCAACGCCCTGTCCTCCATGACGTGTTACTTTTACCTCGTATGCGTAACAAGAAAGTTGAGTATATACAATACAATCAACGTTCTTGTGTATGTTAAACCAATTACTTAAACCCGCAATACAACAATTATACAAATATGTATATATAAAGAATAATAATGAAATATAATTAATTTTTTGCTGAGAGAAGTAACAGAACTTCACCCAAGCAATTACGGAAATGACGATTCACCAGGTATGCCACATTTACAAACCTGCTATCTTAGATTTCAAAATGTAACTAAAGGATTTGTAAATAATCAATATTCTATACATTTTCAATTATAACTTCAAATTTTGGATGTGATACTAACAGATTAATCATTTGCTAATATTCAATAATTATTGATACAGTCAAAGACAGAATATCTTCGATAAAACGCACGTAAGTAAAACACCACATTTCCCTACATTACAAAAAATAAGTTAGCATAAGTTGGTAGACTTTCTGTTAGTAACATGAGGTAATAAAGCAAAAATCACTAAAAGAGCTGAGGTTATAAATATTTTTTATAAAGATTATCTATTTAATAACTATTACAATTATGCTATCTGTAGGTATCATTCGTAATAGTATTTCTCGAACTATTGGTGTACGACTGCTCAGCTTAACGGAGACTAAGTGTAACACTGGTAATAATAATGAGACCGGTATAGTCAAGGATAGATCTCAAGAGATTCCTGTTGAAACAAGCATAAAGTATTTAAAAAGCAGTGCTTATCAGAAGACCTATGGTAACGAACCAGTATGGGTACAATATCGACGTAATTTTAAGGGATCTATTCCTCCCAAGAAGACACGTCGTACTTGTATTCGCGCCAAGCAAATATCGACAGGTAACCCATGCCCTATTTGTAGAGATGAATATCTAGTGCTACATGAGGAAAATGTGGATCTTTTGAATCAGTTTATTTGTGCACATACACAGAGTGTATTAAGTTATTATAAAACCGGTTTGTGTCAGAAGAGACACTTGGAGTTGTTAGTTGCAGTGAAAAGGGCTAGAGATCGTGGTTTATTGACATTTGATGTTCCTTTTCGAAAGTATAATTATTCAGAATATTATAACGTAGAACAATAAATAAGCAAACTATGGATGCAACCTTTGTTATTGTTGGTGGTGGAATAGCTGGAGTGTCATGTGCAGAAACTCTGGCTTTTTATCAACCAGATGAAAAAATTATTTTAGTAAGTGAATCAGCTTTAATTAAAACAGTAACAAATTTACTTGCATTAACACAAAATTTAACAACCTTCACTGTTGAAGAGGCTCCTGCCAATTCTTTAACTAATAAATATCCCAATATCAAAATAATTCATGGCAGCCTTATGCAAATTAATGAAACTGACAAGAAAGTACTAGTGTCTCCTAATATAATAATAAAATATCAATACTTATGTCTTTGTGTGGGTGCTCAACCAAAGTTAATACCACAAGCAGAAAATAATCCATATGTTTTGGGAATAAGAGATACAGATTCTGTAGATCATTTTATTACAAGATTAGCTAATTCAAAATGTGTAGCCATAGTAGGTAATGGTGGCATTGCTTCAGAATTAGTCTACAAAATTCAGAATGCAGAAGTTCATTGGATTATTAAAGATAATCATATTTCTGCAACTTTTGTTGATCCAGGTGCAGCAGAATTCTTTCAATCTTCTTTACATGACAAGGACAATATAGTCGAATCAGTACCAAATAAGAGAATGCGGTATGAGGAAGACATGGGACACAAATCTGGTGCTGCACTAGGCCCAGATTGGTACAAAAAATTCGAAATTAAAGGTGCTTGTGAATTACCCCCTGAAGTTAAAATCCACTATCAGACAGAAGTACTTGAAATATTAGAAAACGAACCAGGTGACAAATTTCCTATTCAGGTTATTTTATCAAATGGAGAACAAGTGAAATGTGATCTTGTAATATCAGCTACTGGAGTCGAACCTAATTTACATTTCCAGTTTCCATCGACGTTAGAATTATCTCCAGCGAATGAAATTAAGGTTAATGAATACATGCAAACATCAATACCAAACATGTATGCTGCAGGAGATGTATGTTGCCCATGCTGGGAATACGCACGTCATTGGTTTCCAATGAAGCTATGGACTCAAGCTCGACACATGGGCTGTTATGTAGCGAAATGCATGTCTTCTGCACTTAATAATGAAGAGATACTGCAGGACTTTTGTTTTGAAATATTTACCCACACAACTAAACTTTTTGGATACAAAGTTATATTACTTGGTTTATACAATGGACAAAAATTAGGAAGTGATTATGAAATATTATTCCGAATGACCAAGAATCATGAATATTTAAAGTTAATTCTGCAAAATGGAAAACTTCAAGGAGCTGTTCTAATTGGTGAGACAGATTTAGAAGAAACATGTGAAAACTTAATACTGAATGAACTTGATTTGTCAGATTATAAAGAAGATTTGCTTAATCCAAATATAGATATAGAAGATTATTTTGATTAATTCTTTTGCATAATTACCAAAATATGTAGGTATGATGAAAATGTATGTATTATTATTATTATATGTATTAAAATTGAATAATATATTACTATATAAATGAATTTCAGCAGTCTTCTTTTCTTAAGTTTTTAAAGTATTTATTTGTTATTCTATTACTGGATTTTATTTTAATTATTTTGTCCATAAACGTTTATATAATATATATATAGGCTGACTATTTTTATCCTAACATAATTCGGGACAGAGAGCGTTCATTGCGTACGAAGAGCACACGTAAATACGTGCCCGTGGAAATTTGTTTGAAAAAGATCCTTTAGTGTCATTTTAAAACTACAATTTACGACAAAAATTTCATTTCATATAATATTTATATAAATAGTAAACATTGATAAATATAAATGGGAAATACAAATTAATAAATATGAATACAAAGTGATAAGAAAAACCTATAAGAAAGATGAACAAAACAAAGCTAATATTTACTCACAGAGTGAATTGTGTAATTCGGGACACATTAGTACGGGACTCGGGGCTTTAATCCGGGACTGTCCCGGAAAATTCGGGACGAATGGTCACCTTATATATATATATATGTATCTAGAATAACATTGATTTATTAAATTTTCGATTTCATGGAAAAAGCCGTCACTTTCTAGGACTCTTCAAATAAAAAACAAATTTTATAATTAAGATGCAGAACTTTTCTGTTTCTATAAGGAGGTAGGTAGTAGGTTTTTTCAAAATTTACGGAACAATTGCAGAAATTCCCGAAAATTTCGATTTTTAGGAAGTTAAATTAAGCAAAAGGATTTATTGCTGCTTTTACTTTGCTTTTAAATTCAATTGCATTGCATATAGACAGGATGTTTATTAAAAAAACGCCCCATCCCGTAACTTCTTTATTTATTAACCGATTTCAATAACTAAAAAAAGTATAAAAATGGTTTGACAAACTCTATAAACTACCTATAATCCCAATTTTTTCAACAATATCTTGAATACGTAACGATGGTCAACTTTTTTTTTTTTTAATGGACACCTGCAGTTTTGTTCATTTAGTCGATATTCAATTTTAAAAAAATCGATTTATCTGCAACCTTTATCCTCTGACATGAAAATTTGAAGTGTACCGTGAAAAAGAAAACGCAACACAAATACAACAAATATGTCATTCGAAAATTAGTGTGCCTTGCGATTTTAAAGCATTATTTCTTGTGAAATAACGATACCACCGCAATCATGAACAATAATTATCTCACCGATAAGTACTGTATAAGTTTGAAATTTACGTCGAATATAATAAAAATCGAAATCAAGCTTTATGGTGAGTGGTGACCGTTTTCTGAACAGAGAAGTACGAAACTCCGTCAATTAAGACGGCTTGAAGAAAATTTGAGGCGCTATAGTGCTTTTGAAAACCCAAAGCAGGAACAGAGACGATTTGACGAAAATGTTGAAGTGAATGTTCTTCTCAGTGTGCAGCAGAATTCCCTTATATCAACTCGGCATATTGCCAGTAATGGTCGTTTGTTAATTGTTTGTAATTTGAAGTAATTTGTTTTTATTTTGAGTATTATTGTTAATTTTATTTTATTTTTGTCCTTAAATCTCACTGATTTTTGTTTTTGACTCGTGATTTCGAATGAATTATGAATAATAAATGACTGCAGTGGCAATGTTTTGTAACAAATAAAAAAAACTAACCAACAGATGCTGACTTCCTAGCTAATTTTCGAATGACAGCCGTTTAAATGACATATTTGTCACATTTGGGATGCGATTTTTTTTTCACGGCACGCTTAAAAAGTTCATAAAGAGGATAAAGGTTGCAGATAAATCAATTTTTCTTAAATTAAATATTAACAAAATGGTAACTAAATGAACATTACTAGATTCAGAAAAAAATTATCTACCAGATGAAATGAAAAAAACTAGTGTCCACTAAAAAAAAAAAGTTGAATATCGTTACGTATTCGAGACATCGTTGAAAAAATTGGGATTATGAGCAATTTATAGTTTGTCAAACTATTTTTATGCTTTTTTTTAATTATTGCAGTCGGATAATAAGTAAAGAAGTTATTATAGAGGATGAAGCGTTTTTTTTTAAACAGCCTGTATGCTCAAAATTGAATAACAGTAATTGACAGTATGCGTTTCTAGTCAATTATCTCAGCTTTTAAAACTATGTAATTCATATTGGAAGGTGATTTTTCTTATTTTTTACTTGCTTGTAAAGCTCGTGTGACATTTGTCGATAGCACGGATCGATAGAACTTATAATTGAAGGTCACAAAAATGGCGTATAGCGTTTTACATGCGTCAGTTATAAATTAATAAACAGATATAATAATACCTACTCGACTTGTTGGCAATTTTGACCAAGTTTTAGAAAGTCAACATTAAATTTATAAATGTAAAGGGAGCTTTACTTTTTGCTCTGACATCATTAACTTTGTTTGAAATTTGTTTTTGATATTGCGCAAGTAAGAACTATACATTTTGCTTCTATACTGTTACTTTATTTTCAATCTTGCCCTCCTAAGGAAGGGCGTACCTGCAAAATTTTAACTTTAAGATAAGGTAATTATATATAATCTGTTTTATCTATTTATTTTTGTGGTAATTTTAAAATTTGCGTATATACATATAAGTTAATACATTCACTGATCTTTCTCGTAATATTTTTTCCCGGTTGTAGGATATCACGTTTCTATTTAATAGGGCGACTATTTTCTGTATAAAACATACAATTGCAACAATAAAGGTTTTCGAATAAGATGTGTGATTGTGACTTCTGTGAAATTTTCACACATTTATAATTGAATATTACAACCAACTGTTGCATGTTTTCTATCTCAGAAATGATGAACATATAATGGCTAAAAATTAATTTAATACAAAATAAATACATGTATTACATACAAGGTAACAAAAAAATCACTTATCAATATGATCAAGTTGAAATGTAACACTTTTCGTAGGGTTAGACTTGCTTAGGCTATTAAGAAATGCAGTTTCAAAAGCCTGAAGTAACTTATTGGTTCTAGCGAATAATAGTCTCACATTTTCTTCTACACAATCAACTGATGGTCTCAAAGTAGACATTATCTCGTATATTTGATTCATGGCAAGTGCAACATCGGCTTTTGTTAATTTCTTTTCTGTTCTGTCCTCTGAATTATTTTGCAACATTCCTTCTAACTCTTCCAAGAAATTCGATCTATATGGTGAGACCCGAACATTGGCGTTAGTATTATTCATAACTCGTATGTGCGATTCTAATTCCTCTCGTTTCTTTTCTGCTTCAGATAATTCCTCTTGTTGCTTTATCTTGCTCTCCATTAATCTTTGCTCCCAATCAATCTGTGCTTTTAAAAGTGCCTGTTCCGTATCCAGTAATTTTTGTCGTAACAACTCCATTTCTTCTGTTCGATCAGCAGAATCATCCATACTGATAATAGAAGAGCTACTTGTATGTCTCTCATAATCTTGTCTTAAGGCACGAAGTCTTTCCACTTCCGCTCTTAGTTCCCTTATTAATCTATCATGTGGATTCTCGTTCACTCTTGCCCTATTGACTATACATCGAGCTTGACAAGCATATCTTAATGTGGCTAGTGTCTCATCTAAATGGGTATTAATAGGTGTAATAGTTGCTAACATGGATGTTAGAGAGTTTCCTCCGAGGCTTTCCTAAAAACAGAATATAACTTGGAAGTTAATTAATTAATATATATTAAAAATACGACTTACTCTCAATAACCAAGTTAAGACAGAATCTCTATATGGAACAAAATTAAACTTCTTATGCTCTGACAATGCAGAAATAACTTTACCTAGTGTCAATAATGACTTATTAATGCAAACACCTTGCCGAACCTTTTCATCATTAATGTTTAAATTTCCTAACCGTTCACTTCCTGCCAAATCAACCAAACTAACTTTACTTCTTCTACCAGGGTTGTTTTCACCAACTTTTTCAGATAAATTTAATTCTATTGAAAATATACTGTGTGATCTTGAAGACTTTTCATTCATTAGTGTAGCAGCAGTCACTCGGTTTTTATTTCCTATTAGCAACCACTGTTTCATTTCTTCATAGGATTTTACTAGATGGACACTCAAATCAACTACGTAAGGTCCCCAAACTGGGTGTTCCCTCACTTTTAAGGCTGTTTTATTATTACTATTGTTAGAAGCTAACAAATCATGTATTTTTTCATTATATATTTCATAATAACTAAGTTCTACAGAAGCTGAAATAGTATGCTTAATTTCATCTAACTTTTCAAACAATCTTTTGCAGAATCTAGGTGTAATACCTGCATTTGTACCACAATTGATATCACAAATATCCTCGCCCATCATACTATAACTTTTACCAGAACCTGTCTGTCCATAGGCAAAGAGACAAGCATTATAGCCTCGAAAGGCACTATTCAATAAGGGTTCGCCCATATTAAGAAAAACACATTCTTGACTAGCATATATTTCATCAGATTCATCACAAGACCAAAACACATGATCATATTGAAAAATATGATCAATACTCATAGATATATTACTATTGGCACGAATCACTAATTCATTGTTGTTCACTTTTGCAATATTTGCTGCACCAACACAAGATAATTCTTTTGAATTCATTGGTCTAACTCTAACTGCAACAGTTAAATTCGTTAATTCATCACACTTATCTTTACTAATTCGATTTCTTGTAGAAACTGGGGTTTCTATTGTCACATTGTTAAAACATTTTGGCGTTTGTTGTATAGGAAAATTGTCTTGAGAACTATTAGATTTTACAGGTGTTTCATACTCATCCTTCGTTTTCTTAATTCGTTTGGGAGTAATGGATTTTAAAGACTTGGGTGTTTGAGAACTTGCTAATTTTCGTAGTGCTTTTAAATTATCTTTAGGTGCTGACGGAGTAGATAAAGCCATTTTTACTCGTGTATGTATATTTTAAATCTTGTAAGTACTACTAATTGTTTTTCTGTAACTTCTTCAACATTTTCGTAGCATAGCCGTTAAAAAGTAAACTTGGCATCATTTTGACAATGTATATTCAAATATTTGAAATTCGCGACTACCAACTAAAACAACAAATAACTAAATGTTTCAATTGTGGAGTTCAACTTAAAGTTGCAGTATATCAGTATCGTCTGTCTCACTTGCCTCTCAAGGATTGTAAGTTAACCATCTCGGTCATTCTCGGCGCTATCTTGGTAAGGTGAACGGTGAATTCCTGACTAAAGTATAAATATTCCAAAACAGTAAAATTCCTTGATTTATTTTTAAACGAAAGTGAAGCATAATATATGATGTAATATTGAAAAAGGTTGTTAAACATTTGAGAATTTAGTTTTGAATATTTTGCTATTGAAACTAAATTTGGAGCTTGATACTAAAAAAACACTAAAACACCTTGTCTATCATGCATAGACAACGCGGTTTTTAATCAGTGCTACTGAAGATGTAAATTAGTTGTCGAAATACGTAATAATTTTATTTTTGTGCTTTAGTGTGGTGAAGGTGTTTTAGGGTTTTTATTTTGCTTTGTCATTTTATAGAGGGCATGACATCTAACAATTCACTCATATGATTATAATAACTATAAAAAATAATATGATACGATTGTAGCACAATGACAAAATTATAAAGATCTAATACGAGCCAAGAGAGAGTGTTATCCCACTGGTGATTTGGTGAAGAGCATATCTTCTAAGGTTACACCTTAGCCAAAAATACCACGTTTAACACTCTTTTTTGTTTTATACAGATATCTACTGAAGATGGCAACTTAGTTGCCGAAATACGTATTTAGATTTTTTGATATATATTTTTTGTGGTAAGGGATTTTCCTTTTGCATTTTATTTCACGAGCCAATAGCCAAACCATATACCTACTATTATACCAAATTCAGTCCAAATCCAGCTTTTCCTAAGGATATGAGGCATTATTATAAATTGTAGAGCAAGTTTTATTTGAGTCGTCAAATTAAAAATAGATGGCATCGCCATGGCAGTCCGTAAGTGTCATGTTAGTGTGTTGTGGTTATAAAGTTATCTTTAGAAGGTTGCACGATTATTTGGCGTTCTATGATATTTTACGTTTGTGGATGTGTGACTTTTAATCAATCATAGAAGAACATTAGAAGTGGAATGATAATTGAATCCATTAGTATCTTAATTGATACTACTTGAAGAAATTGTAAATATGTACTATTACAAAGGTGTGTTGTTACCGCTGTTACAAAGTTCTGAGTTGAACTTCACGAAAATGTATTTACCGATAGTGAACCTTAATAGTGTTATGGAATAAAAAGGCCGTACAAATCAACGTTTATAATTGGTTTATAATTCAGAAAATGATATTACATACATTAAAATATTTCTGTTAGTTTAGTGTATTTTTGGGAGCAACATTTTTTCATAATTATGTGAAATCTTTCTTTGAAGGTTTTCTACTTGATGGGTACCTAGAATGATCTTATTACTCTTTTGAATATTAGTTAGAGACCCTTTTAGTTTTTTAATTGACCTTGTTTTCTAAGTAGTATAATTAGTTATATTATTTGACAATGGCACCAAGAAAAAAACGTGTTGCAAAGAGTGCTGCATTTTCTGTTAGAACTAGGTCAGGAATAAAGTTTCAAGCACCAAAAAAGGATCAAAAGAAACCTGTAGTGAAAAATAGTCCAGATGTGAAAAAAGCTAAGGAGCCAATACCATCTTTAAAGCCTTCTGAACCAATGTTAACAAGGTCTCATAAAAAATTTGGTAAATATCGTTTTTTTACTGAAAATAGTGGTGTTAAATCTTATACTGTGGTTTCAAAATATGATGCTACAACGTCTGCAAGTACAGAAACTGTTGAAAGTGAGGTTCAATCAGTTGAAGAAGTGCTTCTACCTGAAACTGAAACAACATTGGAGGCAGAAAGAGAACCAGTTGGGGAAATTGGAATCAGTGATGATACTGATGAGGACACTTCAATTATACAACATGACACATCAAGTGCAGATGTATTATCTGAAGAAAATATGTCTCAGCAATCTGAGGAAAACATGTCATCACAACAGGAAAGTGCCTCTTCACAATCGGAAGAGTATAAGGAGCAAGTGGAAGGCTCAGAGATGGAATGTGTGGTAATTCATAATCCAGCAGCAGTAATAACACAGCAACTTTCCAATTTAGATGTTAATGAACAACTTTTATTAGAAGCAAAAAATGATGTTTCAACTGTTATTCAAAATGACAATTGTGTTATTGACAATGTACAGTATAATACAATATCAGAGAAAGATCATGCTGTTTATCATATAGAAAATTTTGAGTCTGAAATTATTATCGACTGTATTCCAGAAGAAGTAATACCTATTTGTAGTGAACAAGAAATAGTGAATGAAAATTCCTCTGACATCAATGAACTTGATAAAGAAATTATTAGTGATAAAACTAATGTAGAGCCAAAAGAAATTATAGAACAAGTTATAGAGCCGACTATGCCAGATGATAGTAGTTTGGAAGACTCCCAAGATAAATCGCTAGACTTAGATATTAAAACTGATTCAGATAGTACAAATGTGAATATAGAAAAAGTGCTATCTAAGGCAGAAATTTTAAATACTATTATTGGAGACTATGATGAAAGTGTTTTCAAAATAAAAGCTATTGTGGATACATACTCAGAAAAAAATAACCAAGGCAATGTAGAAACACTTGTTGAAGATCAAAACAAAGCTAATATTACTGACATTCAGGACATAAAAAAAGACGAATCAAAACCTAAAGCAAAAAGTAAATTACCTAAAAAGAAAGTAGTAAAGACAGAAAAAGAAGATGAAACCACAAATAAGCAATCAGAAAGTTCAGTACGCAGGTCCAATCGAATTAAATCGATTAGTGTTTTAAAGCAAAAATCTTCTAAAGGTCATGGATTGGTGAAACAAAAAAATGAACAAGGTTCGAAGAATATTGAAAGTGACAGTGGAGAAATCAGCAACCCCTCTATTACAGACTCGCACAGTAAGCATACCCATAAGAATGCTTCTTCTCCCATCGAGTCAATCACAGTACAAAATGAGCACAAACCTGTTAAAGTTAAGTCAAGGTGGCGACGTTCCAGCGAATTAGAATTACATAACAACTTACCACCTAATTCTTCTAACAAAGTGACAACACATATGACACCTGCACCTCAATCTAACACAAGCGTTGCTGTTATTGAAGAAGTTCCTTTAAAAAAGAATACACCGAAACAGGACAAGGAAGAGGTTACAAAGAGATTAAAACAATTCGTTCACTTGAAAGAAAATCTTTATTTAACTGAAAGAATAAGCTGTAAGGAAGCAAAGAAAATGGCTTGCGATTGTTTTTTAACTGAAGGAGATGTAGAACAGGGCGATTATGGTTGTGGAGAAGACTGTTTGAATAGATTACTAATGATTGAATGGTAAGTAAAGAAATAACTAATTTAACATACTGTACTGTGATCTTAGAATATAACTCATATCTATTTGTTCGTTCAATCGAACAGTCAAAAAATGTTTGGCCACATTCATTTTATGTCCTATCTTTGTGTAATTTGTACGAAAAGTAATATTTATAATAAATCTTTTTACTGGCGAAATTATTGAATTGAGGCAATATAAATCATAAGCTTTGAAAAACTATATTAGTGTACGAGTTGGCATGAAAATAGTTTTTCAAGGCTTACGTCCTCATTATTTCCTCAAAAATTAACAGTAATCGAACTACTTTTGCTGTAATAACAATTTTAAAAAGATTACCATACCAAACCTTATATCTATGAAATCAGAAAAAAAAAAACATTTGATTGCCATTTAAAGAAATGTAAGTTCATGTTATATCTTGATAATTAAGTGTGTCATGAATTTTCAACTAAGATTATCAAATTCTATGTAAAAATTACTACCTGATACCATTTTTATATTAGTTCTATCTACAATAATTACATGTATAATTGAAAATTGCCGAATTTTTTTTTAAATATCTTCAAAACTTGACAATAAATCTGAAAACACTATCAAATACTCCTCAAATTTTTTAGCAACTTGATGATCAAATCTGTAATTAGAATTTTAATTCCACTTATGTATGTTCCAAAAAAGTTGTTTTAATTTTTTTCATCGCATTTCATCTATTATTTTTTGTGGTGGAAGGCGTCAAACCGGAAGTGACGTTAATTTTGAATTTTTAAATACAACATTTATTATTTCTGTTCATATTCTGTTTCTTCTGAAAATTTGCTTATAGTGCAGGTTAACTTTTGACATTTCTGTCAAAGATAGCGATATCTGTTAAAATTATCCATTAAAGTGAAACTGCTTTGCAACAATTGTCGAAATGCAAAAACCATCAAAGTTAGCTTTGAAAACTATTAAGAAACGTATTTTTCACATTTAACGCATTGGCGAAGGTATTTCACGTTGAAATTACTAAAGAAAATAATTTTTTTTTTTTCATTTTCAACTGACAGGTACTCGTTTTTTTTAAATAGTAACACCTATTTTTTATTGTAGTGCCATATTGGCATAATTTTTAGTTTTCAAGTGATATAAAATAGGCTGCGGTTTAGTGGTAGACAGGTAGTACAAAATATAAAATGTTTTAAAAGTAGTCTAATTCCAAAGCAACACAACAATTACATTTCAAAAAAACAGTTATCATAGGAAATAAACGACTTCCATAAATTTAATCAACTACTAGATATTAAACAAAGATACGCACATGTTCAATGCTTGCATTAAAACTATTAGTAACACAACAATAGCGAAAACAGTAATTTACAAAATCTATGTTTTGAGTATTATTGAAAGGAGCTAGATGTAAGTTATTATTATTTAGGTATTTATTGTAAATGTTCAAAATGTCGCCCTTCCTGATCTCTACATAAATTAATTAACACGTCGTATAAATTCCCTCACATAATTATGTAACTGGTGCCTGGTTATATTATTTATTGCTTGCCTCACTCGTGCTTCCAGTTCTTCGCGAGTGGCAGATTGTACAGTGTATACTTTTTCTTTCAAATATGGCCAGATATGGAAATCTAAGGGTGTTAAATGCGGTGATCTAGGAGGCCACCTGACTGGCCCATTGGTACCAATCCAGAGGTCACCAAAAGTTTGATTTAAGTAATCCCTAACGAGCCGTGAATTATGAGGTGGTGCGCCGTCCTGCTGAAAAAATACAGCATATCTTTGCTCCCTTGGTATATAACTTAAAGAGTCATTAATTTCATTATTTAAAAAATCCAAATATCTTTCGGAAGTTAGATGTGCGTCAAAAATTATAGGAGGCAAAAGAAAGTCCCCAATCATTCGCAGCCAAGCATTAAAACCAAACCTCACTTGATGGTTACCTTGTCTGTACAATCGCTGATTTTCCTGCGCCCAGTATCTCGTGTTTTGTCGGTTAAGTAATCCAAGATTTGTGAATCTTGATTCATCGGAAAAAATAATGTTACCAGCAAAATTACCGTCTCTTCGGATATTATCTACAGCTCAGTTGCAAAACTCTAATCTTCTCACAAAATCGATTTCGAACAGGTGTTGGTTGATCTGATACTTGAAAGATTTGTAGTTATGTTTCTTTAGAATTTATCGCGCAGATTCATAACTAATAGTTAACTCGCGACCGATTTGTCGGAAAGAAACCGTTTTATCAACTTCAACTAAGGCGAGTACATTAATTTCTGTTGCTTCGTCAACAATAAGCTTTACATTATTATTTTGTGGATCGTCTTCTTCGCTCCTAAATTGAGATTCTACTCTTATAAAATAATTTGGGGATGGGTGCTGTCGGTCTAGAAAGCGCTGTGCATAGAGCGCTGCAACGGCTCTTGAATTTTTACGGCTCCGGGAGCTTAACGAACAAAACAAAATAAGAATCAACCAAATTTTCCGACTTTCCTTTGTAATTGTTTCGATTTTTTCCTGAAAAGTTTTGCTGGACTATAACGAACAAACCAAAAAAAAAAAAAAAAGAATCACGCATAATACATCGTTCGAACCGTGTTATGGTTTTGAGTTGGAACTAAGCACTTTCGGTTTTTCCCGAATTTTCCGGAACTCTTCCAATTTTTCTTTCCCTAAAAATTTTATTCGCACTATTATGAACATTTTTAAAAAAAATAGCCAAATGTGCTTACCAACGAATAGCATTTAATTTTTAGAATATGATACTTGAGTAAACATGTTGATAAATTGTGAATATTTAATTGTGGTATCAGTTTGCGTAAATACAAATACTAAATGCTTGTGTGTTAACTTTTAGCGGAAGCCTCTGTGCAGTAGGTGACAGATGTACAAATAAGCGTTTTCAAAAAGGCCAATTTGCGCCCTGTGAAGTCTTTAGAACTGATAAGAAAGGACTTGGCATAAGA
Source organism: Amphimallon solstitiale (assembly GCA_963170755.1). NCBI lineage: Eukaryota > Metazoa > Arthropoda > Insecta > Coleoptera > Scarabaeidae > Amphimallon > Amphimallon solstitiale. The sequence continues at coordinate 136,210,764 of OY720679.1, forward strand.
GCAGCGGCAAATATCCCATAGTGAGTAAATATTTATAATTTAAAAAAAGTGGAAAACAAGTACAATGACGAATCGTAAAACATCTTTCACGTATCCGTTATATCATTAATAATTACGTTATTCTACAGTGGCGAGTTCATATTGGAATATGTCGGGGAAGTCCTCAATCCCGAGGAATTTGAAAAACGGGCTGCCGAATATTCCCAAGACAAAAATCAACACTACTATTTTATGTCCTTACGTGCAGACGCTGTTATTGATGCAACTCGTAAAGGTAAGTAGATATTGGAACTCAAATCTCAGATGTTGCAAAATTTTATCTGTCAGGTAATATAACCTACAAAAGCCATTTCAATCACAAAATAATAGTTTTCATAAACCCTTTGCCATTTGTCATTACTTTTTGACGTTTATTTTAATTGTAGTAGACAAATGTATATTGCATTTGTCTTCTATACAGAATAGCCAAGTATTAAATAAAATATAGGTATAGACAACTTTATTTATAATATCCAATTTGTAACTGGCTTTCATGTGATAGTATTTTGTGATCAGAAGCTAATGGGAATTTTTAACAAGGGATGCGCCACTAGCGAGCAAAATTAGAACTATACCCTGTCTCGGAATAAGAAGGAATAATTTAAATATCCCGCCAAAAGATGGAACACACAGCTTAAAATGTAGCAGATAATTTGATATAACATCATGACAATTGAGGTTAGAAGGACTGTATTATTTTTTACTAAGAATTTAGCCGACTTTGTTCTGAGCGTTTTGAGCAGGATTGCCATAAGGACGTCCTAACTCTTCAAGTTTACAACACGAAATTGAAAAAAAATCTAAAAGAGGTAAGATTGCCGAAATGCCAATATTAGATACACGAAGCGATAGTATAGGACATTGGGCTACGTTCCAAGCAAAAAGAGGAAGATGTAAATTTCCACGGTGTGATGGTATTCCAAAATTCTTTTGTTGTAAATGTAAAGTACATTTGTGCTTAACTCCTTCGCAAAATTGTTTTTATAAATTTCATAATGAATAAATTTTGTTGAAATTTTTAAATTTTATTGCCCGATGTAATTTGCAAGTAACATACCCCTAAAATTTATAGGGATGGATGGATATTAATAGTTTTAGGATTTTAACTATAGTAGTATAATAGTTTAATTAAAAAAAGCAGTTAAAAATTATTTTTGAAATGTTTGAAAATTTGGGCCATAGAAGGTTAAGGTTTCGTTTTTGTTCCAGAAAAAACTATATTTTTCCATCAAGTCAATAAAAATACTTAAATCAACGTTTTCAGTGCTGGAAGTGACAGACATTCATGTTTAAATTTTATACAAACAATCGCAAAAACTATTTAAATAAATTTCAGGTTAGTGCACTGGTTATTATTGAATGTAAACTACTAAAAATGACATTTTACGCCACGTCACAATCAGCTGTGCTGCACATGCGCAAATTCGATTTTGTTTTAATTTCTGTGCCCTAATTCTTAAAAGTTGAAAATTGGCAACTTTCAAGGTAAGAAATTATGCAATGAAATTATTATGCAAGAAGTAATAAACTGTTAAAACCATCACATTCTAAAACATACATTTCATCTTTCAGATTGTGCAATAAAATTATAATATAATATAATAATAATCTTTATTACCCAACAGGCCAGTGCCCAATAACAGGATAATTATAATCATTTGTGTATACAATTCAATACAATATAATATAAATTTAACTAAAATTCTCAATATGAATTTAAAAAAAAAAGAAAAAGGAAAAATATATGTATATATAATATTCAGCAACGCAGTAATGTTCATCCATATTTAGGCAAAAAACATCCTCAAACAGTCCATTGCCCAGACGGGATAACGTATAAATTGGTGCACGTTTCATTATGTTTGTCCGTGCAAATGGTACCAAGAAAGTGCATCCATATCTTGTGTTAAATCGCGGGACAAGAAAGGACAACCGCTCAAGTAGTAATGGACAATCAATTTTATTTGACAGGAGCTTATATAAAAACTTTCCACACAGAGTATCTCTCCGGCCGGACAAAGAAGTCATGTCATGACGCGTTAGTAGCTCTTCCTGTGATGTGCCCCTCTCCGGATAAATTCCATCATGTTTAAAAGACAGAAACTTCAAGAATTTTCTGTGTATCCGATCCAAAGGTAAGGTATCACAGGCATATATGGGATACCAAATTAAGGCGGCATATTCTATTTTACTCACAACATATGCAGAGTATAATGACTTAAGCAGTGACATATCTCTGAAGTACTTAGAAATCCGCATGATGAAACCAAGGAGTTTGAAGGCTTCTGAGCATATGCTTGAAAGGTGTGATTTGAAAGTAAGGCTTGAGTCAAATAAGACTCCCAAATCTTTAACTTCTGGTACCATTTTTATGTTAGTGCCGTTAATGAAGTACGCAGATGAACTATTAAGGAAACCACAAGTATACGAAACTGCGCAACATTTGCTTACATGCAAAAAACTCCACAGATTATAGGGAGATGTTTTAACGGAATTTTCCATATCAATAAGATAACTGTGATAGTTAATGTTTATCTTGTGTTTTGATTAATCCTCTTAGACGCTTAAATTCATTATAGAATGTTATATTTTTGGTCCTTATCCATTTCTTATGGTAATGATCTTTGACTTTAAGATTAGTTATTATTTCCGAAGAAAACCAGGGCGGATAAGTGGAGTTACATTGTCTTGTATATGGAACATAGAGATCTAGTGTTGAATATAAAGTATTATAGAAGGCGTCCAATGCCTCATTGACATCCAGAAAGTCCATCAAGAAAGACCAGTCAATTTCCTGCAGATGATAGTATAATGACAAGTAATCAGCTTTTTTGAAATTATATCGCTGATTGTTCGCAGATGGAAAACGCCGCACCTGAGTGGGTTGTGAGAGATTGAGCAAAGCTTCAATACTGGGATGATAAGGATCCTCCGATACTACCGGATTCTCGGACTGGAATATGTCAATACTGAGATCAACATTAGATATTATTAGATCCAGAATCGTTCCATCACTATTTCTAAGATCATTGTATTGCTTAGCACCAAGGGTATTTAAGAAGTTTTTGAAAATATTTGTTTTGTTGCAATGCTGCTGAGATGACAAGCAAAGCCTAGCAAGATTAAAATCACCAAATAATACAAATGAATTGTTAATTAAGAGTGGCTCCAGGGACGGCGAAAAAACTTCAAGATCCTCACACGACAGATCAGGAGGAAGATAAGCCAGTCCAACAAGAAATATTGTGTTGTTATCAAGATTAAGAAATATTGTGTTGTTAACAACACATTTACAGATTAGCAAATCCACCAATGGCACCAATGAACTAACCCGGCTGGTATCAACAACATCAAACAAAATATCACGTCTAAACGCCACTAGAATTCCTCCACCCCTGGAGCGATTCACCGCACGAAAGTTGCGATCTTTACGAACAACATTATAATAATTAGTATTAGTAATTGTCATAAATCGAGTCATTTAACCATGTTTCAGTAATTAGTATTATATTAGCAGAAAGGGTAATTACATTATTGAAGAAAGTATGAGTTTTTGTACTTAAACCTCTAACATTTTGATAATACACATTGTATGAAATGGTATGCCTGTTGGGTGAAGCTAGTTTTCCGAATTTTGTCTGATAATTGTTGGGATACCATTCCGATACTTTATCTTTATATTAGTTTCGCCACCCGCAAGACGCTTGTCTAACTCAGATTTTACATATTTGAATATGTACAGCTATTTGTTTAGGTGTGCGATCCGGTGAAATCGACAAATATGAAAACGTTGAACCATTTCTGATATCTTTAAACTTGCGCAACGTTTTGAGAACGTCATCAGAAGAGTGAAGCCGAATACGAATTGGCCGAACACGGTGTTGATTGGTGGAATCATACTTTCCAAGTCTGATTGGTTCAATTTTTTCTACATGAATTCCAATTTTCGTAACTATGCTCTGAACCAAAACAGTATCGCGCTGAATCTGGTCCTGTTTTGTTGATCCATCCTCAGTGTCACCATAAATAATAATATTTCTTGCCCGTTTATTCCTTTCATATATTTCACTAATAATTTCCTCAGTAGCGAGCAAGTCAGAGGAATGCAATGAAGTGGGAACATTGCATTATGAATACGACTAAGAATTAAGACTTAAGATGTTGGGTAAGTCCAGCCTTAATTTTATTGTTCTACAATTTTTCCGGTCGATGTCAATTCGCAGTGGCATTGAATCGACATCTTCAGTTTATACCTTAGCCATGTCGGTTGCTAAAATGATTCAACTATAGGGAATTCTTGCTAAGCGATACGCCACCTGGCGGGTTATTTTAGTACTGTAGGTGATGACATTGTTCTTGTAGTTTGTATACTTACACGTGTTGAGATTCGTTTTAATTATTGTGCTTTTAACATTAATATTCATATATAGAATTTTTTTTTTGTGATTTTACAAAATGAGTAATAATAATTCATACTGTTGTGTACCTGGATGCAAGTCATGGTCAAAGAGGAATCCGGAGTTAAGTTTCCATAGATTTCCTATTATTGGTAAAGAAAAAGTTTATTTGAAAAATAAGTTCGATAACAAAGAAAAAATAGATAGACAAAAAGCATGGATATTGAAACTCAAAATTGGAAAACCAATTAGTAAAAATATGAAAGTGTGTTCACTTCATTTTAAACAGCAAGATTTTTTTTCAAGAAGTTAGTTTACTTTGTATTCTAATTATGGCATATATGAGTTCTTATATATTATTTTTTAGATGCTACCACTTCTGCAAGGACATTTTTAAAGTAGAATGCTGTTCCTTCTGAAAATTTACCTTTGTCTACAAAGTCAACTAGATCACCTCGTTCTAGAAATAGAAATGCTGAAGTAAACCAAAATTTGTCAGAATATGAAATATGTTCCCATGAAGGGGAACCATCGATTGAAAAAAAGAGTGAAGATATTGAAGCTGCAGAGACTCTCTTAAGTTTATTAGAAACTCAGCCACATTATGTTGGTCCTAAAACCTTCCGAGATTTGTCTATTCAAGTGAATACACCAAAAATACAAACAATTTGTGATCTTATTACTGCAGATAGTGTGCTGTCTAGTTTTACAGGACTTAATAGTTTCCAAATGTTGGACGTAATAGTAGAAGCTGTCAATTTAATATATAAAGACGAACGTGCTCATAAATTAAATATAAGAGAACGAATTATCTTAACGTTTGTAAAACTTAAGTGTAATTTGACATATTGTATATTGGGTGTTTTATTTAACATACCATCAAATTTATGTAAAACATACATTCAATCTTTTCTCCCAATTCTTGCATCAGCTTTAAAACCAAGCATAGAATGGCCATCCTCTCATGAATGCAAACAAAATTTACCAATTTGTTTTCAAGATTTTTCAAATGTAAGAGTAGTACATACTTGATTGTACAGAAATTTATATCCAAAAACCTAAGTGTTTATGCTGCAGAATTAGGTTTTATTCTCATTATAAATCTAGCCAAACAGTGAAGTTTATGACTGCTGTATCTCCTGGAGGTCTAATAACTTTTGTAAGCGAACCATATGGTGGTCGAGCATCTGATAAAATGATTTTTGAACAAAGCAATTTGATTTCAAAATTAGAAAGACAAAAAGATGCAATTATGGTAGACAAAGGATTTTTAATTGATGACATTTGTATAAAACATGACATCAAATTGATCAGACCTCCTTTTCTGAAGAAGAGAAAACAACTTTCAGCCGAAGAAGCAGCATATAATGCCAAAATTGCTGCTGCTAGAGTTCATATAGAGCGTGTAAACCAAAGAATAAAAAAATTTAATATACTAGGTGGTAAACTTCAATGGTATCTTGTTAAGTATGTGAAAGATATAATTCTTATTGCTAGTGCAATTACAAATTTGTCAGCACCTATTTTAGCAGACTGTCGTTTTATTAAAGATATGTAATATTGTTTATACAAAATAAATTTTGATAGTCCACTTTTGTATTTATCGTATTACACTATTCATTTTATGAAAAAATATTTAAGTTTTTTATAGGGTACTTATACACGTTGGACAACCCAGGTTCTCGGCATGATCTAAATATCGTACCTATATGAAATGGTATAGGAAATAGTCGTGCGGTGTTGCCGTCGCAGTTCTTAATTCACCCGTCCCGTGTTTAATATTTCTAATATTTCAGCTGATTTCAGTACGGATCGAGACACTGTGGAGTATGTTGTTGCCGATTAAGTAAATATTACGTAAATGCTAATCAATAATAATGCATGAAGCGATATTTCTCATATTAATAAAATATTGGTGTAGATATTTAGAATGTGTAATACTGACAAAGTGTTTATGTACGTTTTTCTGTCAATTTGTCATTACTTCAATAATTGACAGATAAATGTACATTAAAACTGATCGTGTCAGACGGGCTATTACACGTAACAATTTAAAATATTGAGTTTCACATTTCTTTGTGATGCCTACTTATACAACAGAGGAGCGAATAAGTATCATTAAATGGTATTGTTCTTCTCTAAGTGCAGAAGCAGTCGTTGGGCGTTTTGTGTTTTCGTATCCCTATCGACGAGTTCCAAACCGTCAAACAGTTTTAAATATCGTCCATCGTTTCGAAAAGTCCAGTTGTATTAACTGGCTGTTCTAAATGCAACAATAGCGATCGGCAGGAACGTCCTTTTTCTGACGAAAGAATGGAGCGGGAGGTGCAAGTATGTGCATTTGTTGAAGCAAATGAACCGTGTTCGAGCCGTCAAATATCCGAAAACGTGAACATTCCAAGAACTATAGTTAGGAATATTTTGATGCGACATAAATATAAGTGCTTTAAGACACAAAAGAGTCAGGAAATTTTCCAACATGATCAAGTTAATCGCCTTGACTTTTGTGAGGCTATGAGGGAAAAATGCGACGAGGATGATAATTTTGTCCGAAATATCTTGTTCACGGATGAATCCTCTTTTTCGCTTTATGGTCGCCACAATCCGTCCATCGTCCGATATTGGTCTCGGGAAAATAAACATATCAATTTAACAGCAAAAACGCAGTACCCACAGAAGCTAAATGTCTGGGCAGGAATTCTGGGTAACCATATTATAGGACCATTTTCAAAAATCGCACTTTAAACGCCCAGACATACTTGCAATTACTGCATCATGATATTATATCTGCTGTACGCAATGTGACTGGTAATCTTGAGGAAATTTAGTTCCAACAAGATGGGTGTCCGGCCCATAACGCAAGAATAGTATTGGAATTTCTTAATTTAAATTTTCCTCAACGCCTCATTTGCACCAGGGGCAATATACGCTGGCCACCTAGATCTCCTGACTTAACACACAACGATTTTTTTCTGTGGGGATTTTTTAAACAAATGATCTACGGATATCAACACGAAAGGCCTAAAACATTACCAGAGTTACGAATGCGAATTACACAAATATGCAACAGCATTCCACCCCAAACTCTAAGTAATGTACGTCGAGAATTTTATGATAGGCTAGGTTACTATGAAGCGGAAAATGGAGGGATTTTTGAGCGCTTCATTAAATAATATTAGAATTTTTTATTAATTTTTCACATTATTTAGAATCCATTTCTTTTATTTACTGTTTAGAATTTAGCTTGTATTTATTTTCTTTAAAATACATTTTATTATATGACAAGACGCTCTTTAAATTTTTAAAATATGAAAACACTGTCAGTATTACATATTGTAAATATCTACACCAATATTTTATTAATATGAGAAATATCGCTTCATGCATTATTATTGATTAGCATTTACGTAATATTTACTTAATCGGCAACAACATACTCCACAGCGTCTCGATTCCTACTGAAATATTAGAAATATTAAACACGGGACGGGTGAATATAAAAACTGCGATGGCAACACCGCACGACTATTTCCTATACCATATTTAGATCATGCCGAGAACCTGGGTTGTCCAACGTGTATATAACATATTAAAATGTGTTTTCCATACCTACAACTCAAGTTTATGTAGACCAGTGGTTCCCAAACTTATTTTGCCTACTGCCCACTTTGAGAATAAATTATTTTTTAGCGCCCCCATTTTTTCACCTACTCAAAAACCACTATAACTTCAAATTAAATTAATTATTGTGAGCTATATTAGCGGAGATTAAACATTCATTCTAAACGAGACTTTTACTATGGGTTATAGTAAAAGTCTCGTTTAGAATGAATGAGTTAACTTGAGACCTGAGCGTAGTAGGTAGTACACAACGGCGCTCAGGTCTCAAGTTAACTTTTACGGGCTACACCTGCCAATGAGAATGATTATTGAAACGCAACTTTATAGTATTCAGACAAAGTATCTTTTATTCAAAATTCAAAATAAAACAAACATAATCGATTCTAATATAAAAACTAATGTGAAGGATGAATCTGATGCTGTTTAATAAGTTTGTTGATATCAGGTTCCACAGCCGCAAGTCACCACGTTCGGTAACATGCAAACGATTTCTCTTTTTAGTAAGCAGCGTTGCTACAGCACTAAATCCACGTTCACACAAATATGACGATGGGAATGCTATCAAGAATCGTTGAATGATTGACCACAATCCAGGGTACAATTGCGGGATCGGTTTTTGTAGCCAAAATTCTTGGTAGCCATTTTAGAACTTGATTTTTATTTCCTCGTTCGTTGTCAATTCTATAAGTTCTTCTTCCAGATGTGGTGATATTGCTGTGTTGACATTTGAAAACGGATCCAACACCCAGTCTGGTATTTCCAAGTTCAAAATATCCTGGTATCGTTCGGTGAAGTCAATGTGGAGCTTTTCCAAATGTTGGCAGTAGGCAAACAAGTCGTCGTTACTGCAGGATACTGATAAATTCGGAAAATTATGAAACTCACGTCTGCCCATATTCTTTTTGTGTAGAAGCAGTTTGGCTGCGAAAGCAGCAACGACATTTTTTGTTTTAATTAAATTTAGTTCATCGCCTTGCAGTTGGAGATTCATGTTGTTGAACAATTTATACAGGTCTGTCATGTAAGCTATATCATTTTTTGATGTAATGAGCTTGTTGCGCAATTCTGTATCTTTAGTTTCCAAAAACTCTATCACAGAGTCAAACAGGTTGTAAAATCGAGTCAGACAATTGCCTCTTGATAGCCAACGAACTTCGGTATGAAACAACAAACGGTTGAAATCTTCGTCATTAGTAACACAAAGCTGATGAAATAATCTATCATTCAAAGAGCAGTTACGGATTTTATTGACTGCTTTGATGACATATTGCAGTGATTGAAATAGTCGTTCACTTAAATTTCTAGCAACCAAATGTTGTCTATGAATAACGCAATGTACAGCAAGGACATCTGGAATTTTATTTTTTACGTACGCTATGAAGCCTTTATGGCACCCTGTCATAGCCGGAGCGCCATCCGTAGCAACTGATATAATATTTTTCAAGGGAATCTCTTTCTCATCACAAAACTTTTCCAATGTATTGAATATGGTTTCGCCTTTTGTATCGGTCTCTAAATTTCTAGCAAACAATAGTTCTTCACATATTTTCTCATCTTTAATAAACCTCACGTAAGACAGCAACAATGCTTCATTAGTTGGTAAAGTGGACTCATCGAGCTGAATTGAGAATTGACTAGTCCTCAGATGATTGGACAATGATTCTTCTATGTTTCCGGCCATTTCATCAATTCGTCTTTGCACAGAATTATTACTCAAAGGAATTTTTCCGATAATATCTGCGGCCGGTTTATGAAGCACAGTAGTTATTACTTCCTTTATTGCTGGCAAAATTAACACTTCTCCGATGTTGTGTGGTTTGCCTTTTTGAGCAATTAACAAAGAGATGTTGTACGAAGCTCGAAGTCCGTCGTCATCTTGCTTAGCAGCCGCCGAAAAGAGTTTTGCTACACTTGGCCGAGTATTATGCTTCTTCTCTAGGTCTTGAAAATATGCTACATTCTTGTCTTTCTTATCTGGATGCATTTTATTCAAATGATCTTGAAGTCTTGAAGGCTTCATTGCTTCATTCGAAAATGTTTTTAGGCATAGAAGGCACAAAGGCGACGATGGGTTTGTAGGATTTTCAATGAATCCGAATTTAATATATTCCGCACAGTATTGCCGTCTCTTCTTTTTTACTTCCGACATTGTTTTGTTTTGAGAAATACGTAAGTATAAGTGTTGAACTTAAGTACTGCTTATCTATTACGCGCGAAACCGCAAATGAAAATAAAATAAATATTACGTTGTTTATATAGGATTGCATAAGCAGCACGCACCGACAGGAATAAGACAAACATGCATTAACTCGTTTATCTCATTCGACGCTCAATCGTACTCAACAAGTAAGAACAAGTATTCTATGAACCAGCCGATTGATACAGTTGCCTTTTTATTTGTTTGTTTGTGTCTCTTTTCGTTTCGAAACGGAGCGACCGATTGATATGTTTTTTATTTTATTTATTCAATAAAACAGGACAGATATATGAACTACTCGGAGAGAAATATCGAACCGAGTTGGTTTGAGCAATCTCTTAATTAATATTAGTTGATGTTCACAAGCTGTAGTCGAGAGTAGGGATGGGACATCGGTGGGTAAACATCGATATCAAACATCGATGTTAACATCGTTGATCAACATCGATGGTTGCAAAATATCGACTACCAAACATCGATAATTATATTTATAGATTTATTTTTTGGCAGTTTAACAAAAACTTTATTATAACTTAATTAATTTACGTCCTTAACAAAATGATATAAAAGATATCACTATTCAAAAAAAATAATAAAAGAAATATATACATTTATAATATGTAGTTAACTTTAGAAACTACTCAAAAAAAACTATATAAAAAAACAATATTATGCAATTACGCATGAAACAACCACATGACTTACATCGTCTGATACTTAAAAAATATATACATTTACGTGTATCAAAGCTTTTTAAGAGAACGATTTTTATTTGGGATTTTATAGTCTTGCATTTTTTTTTGACTACGCTGGCAAATACCGAGATACATATGGATATGGTTTTATATTTCTGATGTGTCATCTTGCATTTAATACGTGTATCGTCGTGTATGATTGTACGCACTAGGGAATTTCCCGAAGAAGTATACATCGGTAATGTCTATCTCCCTTCTTTTTCTATGAAAATACGTTTACCTCCTTCACTTATTCTGCATGCATACATAATTTAACTTTTATTCTGCACATTAAAAGTACTATAAATTTATGTATTTAATTATATATTATTTAAATATTTATACTGAGTAATATTTAAAAGAGCCTAAAATGAAATATTCGAATTTATATGATATAGCACTGTGTAATTTAAATACTTCTTTTATTCGTAGACAATTTTACATCCTCGTAGCCTGTATGTGAGCTGTTAATTTGGAAACATTTTTGTATTTGTCAACAGAGGACGCTGTTTTATTTTGTGATTAGTGCAAATACATTTTGTCAAGCTTAAAAGTTCGATGTTCACTATATTTCTTCTAACATCGATAGTTTATCGATAAATCTAAATTGCAAACATCGATGCAAAAACATCGAACATCGATCCTAAAATATCGATGTTCAATGAACATCGATGTTTATCGCCCATCCCTAGTCGAGAGTCGAGAGCTCAGTCGGTGTCTAAGAGTCCTCCTAGATTCTAGATGAAATTACAAATCGCCCCCTAAGCCTTTACACAACGCCCCCATTTTTTTTCTGGGTCTCTTACCGCCCCCCTTTAGACCTGCAGCGCCCACAAGGGGGCGTTATCGCCCACTTTGGGAACCTATGATGTAGACGAAAGTTTACTTATTGAGCTATAAATCGTTTATTGAAACAATAAAAAGGCAAATGTCGTTTGATCTTTTATTTATGGCATCAAGCAGCTATGTACATTTACATATAGTTTATACACACCTCAATTCTGTATATATTCAATTATAAATCATTGATATTTATTTGTGCATACAACATGCCACATTTGTTTAAAAAAATTTTGCTTTACTTTTTCAAGCATAGTTTTTGCAAATGCATAATTAAAATCAACACAAATGGTTTCAAATGAGTTGTCATAGGAAGCAAATAAGACAACATAACATTTTTTTAAATTAAGCGGGCTCATTCCCAGTTGAATTTGTCCATGATAAGGATGTCTTTCCTTTATTATTAGACCATTTTCATTTTTCTTCACAAATTCTGCTGACTTTATAGCTTCCTTAATGGTCATAGTGCTACCTAAAAACTTGACGTTAAAGCTTTTGTATATTAATAAATGCAATACATACCTTTAAATAGACACTTTACTTCTAAAAGTGCACTAGGTTTATTTCCATGAAAAATGATTCCATCAGGGGAATATCCCAACCATCTGTTCGAGTTTGATATAATAAATCCACAAAGGACTACTTCAAATCCAGAACTACTACAAAAAGCATCTACTGCTGATTTTTCATATTTAGTACCATGTTGTACAAACTTATTGGTGAAATGTTTTGGCCAAAAATGGTTTAAAGCCAGCTTTTCCCAGTCGCACTTTGAATAAGTAAATATTTTATAGCATGTAGAGCCAGAGTTACTCTATGTCTACGCTGTTCCAACCATTCTACAGTATTCTGCTTTATATAGATAGTTTTATCAGAATATGGGCACTCAACAATTTCTTCAAAACTTTTCCTACAACATGGTTTTATCTCAACAGCTACTGTTGACAATTCTAGCATTAATAGTGACTGACATGCATTATTTAATATCAATTCATAATAACTATTGAAATTATTATTTGGAATTAACGTATGCATTAATGATTTGCTACATCTGCGGCCAACACTGCAATAAAATAGAATTTTAATACATTACCAAAACAACTATAATGTTACTAGCTGAATTTGCTAGTTTTTCTTTAAATAATTTGCTTATTTTTTGTTCATCCACTATTCTATCAGCTACATTTACGTTTTCTTGAAAACATGGCATGTCTTTAATCGAAACAGCTTTGTATGTTTCTTTTGTAGATTGTTTTTGTGTAGCCCAAACACATTTAATATCCGTTAAAGATATCTTTTCCAGATCACTTAAATTATTTCTGAAATAAAATTAATAGAAATATCTATGGTACATGTAAGTACATTGTAATTATACAAAACTTCATTTACCTAGTACACCATATCAGTACTGCTGATATATGTTTACACCTGCCACTATTTCCAGCTTTATAACTGCACAACATACTTACAATTGAAATATTTTCTCCAATCGACAGCACTCCTCTTATTTCATGTGGATCAGAGTTTAATGCACTAGTTTGGAGACAAAGACCATACACATTAATACTTTCATTATTGCAGTCAATTATCCCACATAAAACAATATGACCAGCATTCAGCACTTCCTCTCCTTCATAAACACATCTCGAGTTTGTACTCGCATCTAGATATTTAAAATACTCCATCAGACTTACACATTTCGACGGAATAACGAAATCCATCTAGAACACAATTACTTTATTGGGATATTCAACATTTATTAAACATATTTTACGGAATATTAACATTACGTTAACTTACTTTCAAACACAACAAATCTCTAAAACAAATGCACTTTTCAAATGTTTAGGCTTATCACTAACTGTTATAATTTTGTGGATGTATATAAGTAGGATAAATTGTATTGAACACAGTAATAAAACAGGTAAACATGTGATTAAGACGAGTAAAACACCTTTACACCAATGCAAGAATTAATACTAATGTCATCACCTGTAGTTCACTTTTTCGGCACCATGGCACTGCAGTCTTAAAAATGTATCCCTATAGAATAACCAAAAGCGTTTTACATGAGAGTGAAGTTGTAAAATTATTAACTAATTTGATTTTCCAAATAGTTAATACAGACTATTTACTAAACAGACAGCCAACATGTAGGGGATTATTTCTTGAGATACTTTTTGTTCTTAGATGCTTTGTCTTGAAGAAATATTTTTTGGATATTTCTTAAATTATTAATGTACACTAATTAAAATTATGGTGTACTGTACTTGGCCTACCTAATACAAATGCAGAATCATCCAAGAATATAAAAAGCTTTAATTAACCCTAATTTTTGTCGCACGTTTAGTAAACACTCTGTATATTATACAAAATAATTACAGTGAGACACAACGCTTTATTGTGAAGCGGGGTTGTTTCTTAATATTTAAACTTTTTTTTTTTATTTCAGGGAACGTTTCAAGATTCATAAACCATTCTTGCGATCCGAATGCCGAGACACAGAAGTGGACGGTCAATGGTGAATTAAGAATAGGATTTTTCAGTAAACGTACTATACTTGCGGGCGAAGAAATTACATTCGATTACCAATTTCAGAGATACGGGTAAGAATAACATGTTTTTCCATTAAAAGTCTATATTGTTCATGAAGTAATTAATAATTCTGTACCAACCGTGAATATGTTGGTAACTCAAAAATTATAAATTTTCAGAAAAGCCAAGTTAAAGTTTGTCAGGTTCCGTAAAATCGGGAAACCACTGTAGAGGTTACATTTTCATGTAACTTCATAGCAACGAAATAGAACAGACACCTGCAAAGGGCGAAATTCAGTATTAACCACTGAAGTGGCCTTTTCTTGCTTTAGATTTGATTTTAGTGCGAGTTACCTAATTATTCACAGTGATTGTTCCTACAATCAATGACTTACATAATTTCTCACGATATAATAAAACAGCTATTAATCAACTTTGAAATGCTCTATTACTATGTAGCTTCAAGTGTACAAATAAAAAAGATTTGTTGACTTAAATTTTTAGAAGAAAATCATGATTCATCGGGATCGGCTTCAAGAAAATCAGGATCTTCATCCACAATGCCCTCTTTGGTAGATAGATTCCTATAAAAGTCCCTAAAAACTTTGTCAATGAGAGGCAGCAATTCAAGTAAGTTATCCTTCTTCTTTCTGCTGATTGGAAATGGATGTTCACTTACAAGGGGTAAAGAAGGAGGAAACGATTGCTTGCCTCGTTTTCGTAAATTGAGTATTTTGAATGTCTCATCATTTTCCAAAGTAGTCTTGTATTTTATAACCCCCAATTCACCAGAATATTGTACCCATTGCACAGGCTGCCATAGGAATTTTTCACCATTTGTATTAATTTTTTTTGACGCAAATAAGCTCTTGACTGCACTACTAAAGTCAAAGAAATGTTCTTTTTCCATAATAACCACTTTAAAGGGTTTCTTCTTTCTGCAGGATCTAACCAACTGGTACCAGTCATTCGGATGGTTAATTTTTATTCCTGACTTTTTCTTTGCTTTTTCTATAATGGCGTGATCACTGTCACACTCCATGTGTGTGTGACCACTGACTAAAAACTTATGGTTTATTGATTTGAAGGTACCAAGCTGATTTACGGCATAGTTAAACATGAAAGCAACATATTGATTTTTATTCTGTCCGCCACACGTGTCAGAATAGAAAACTACTTCCTCGACATCAGATGGAAGGCTCTTAAGAAGACGATAAATACACGAAGCGATTTGATTTCCACCTCTGCCAGAAACTGTTTGATCCCACATGTAGCAGGTCGCTTCATTCGTTGCCAAATCATGTACCGTTAAATTAAAAGTCCACAGTTGTCGCAAGTAAAAAACCTTATTGCTAGTTAGGTAGGGCGTCGGAAGACATTGTTGAAGGTCAAAAGCGAATACCTTAATCTTAGCGTTAGTTAGTGCAGATTCTTTGTCAAGTTTCTTTGCACTATATGCATTTTCTGCTAGCTTATGATGTGCTTCCCTTTCCTCTAACAATGTAATCCTCTCCTCTTCTCGAGCACCTGCTATCTTGTTGTTCAGCAAATCACACTTAAAGCACGTGTCCTGTTTGGGCTTTTTGAATGCTAAGTTAAGGTCATGGAAACATTTTGAGTATAACGTTAACGAAATTGGTTTATCATTTGTCTCTTTGTACATATCGTACATTTTAGAAATAGATAAATCCGACGAAAGGTATTTTTTAGCAGATCTGTTCCTGCAATAGTGGCTTTCATAATGAGGAAATGACAGGATATGCTCTTTTGCTAACTGAATTTCCTCATTTGTTCGCTTATTTTTAGGCGCAGCCTTGCCTCGTAAATCTTTTGGGATAATTCCTGAGAAAGATCTTCTCTTCTTTTCAGCAAGCAACTCAACAAAACCCTTCGTTTTGCCAAAAGTTCCGCAAAAACAACTCTTGCATATTGCTTCTTTTGTTTTATTTATAATTATTTCATATTTATATGAAACTTCTCTATGTTTTCGGCTATTCATTTTTGCCGTTTTTTAGGCATAATGTTTATAAGTGAAGCAATATAAGCAGCCCTTCTATCTCGGCTACCTAGACTCCAATATTCCTCGAAACATTTTTTGCGTTGCTCTTCTGGGAACCTCTCACGACATTTCATACGACATTCCTTGAAATCTTTAATCATTCTTGCTTTTATTAACTT
The DNA here is from genome assembly GCA_963170755.1 of Amphimallon solstitiale. Taxonomy (NCBI): domain Eukaryota; kingdom Metazoa; phylum Arthropoda; class Insecta; order Coleoptera; family Scarabaeidae; genus Amphimallon; species Amphimallon solstitiale. Next base: position 136,227,305 of record OY720679.1, read on the forward strand.
CCCTTTTTCTGAAACATAACATTTACCGGTATTCCTTAACCTTTTACTCTCTTCCCTTTGTTTTCTTGTTCACCCCATATTTTGATGTTTGTTTTCTTTCACGTTTACGTTACTACTTGACGTCACAGTTTCACACTCAGTTACTTCAGTTCCCATGACTGCCTCGATTGGAGTACCTTGCCTGGAAACTAAAAATATCTTCGTTTTGATGTAATATTGATAGTTTATTGTGTTATTTTTATCACAAGTTATTTAGATGAAACCACAAAATTAAATCTCATTTTAAAATACTTATTTTATATTCACCTTTAATAAGCCCTTCATCAGATTCGCTACTTTCACTAGAGGGTGGCTGAAATTCAGGATGAGCAATGCTATCATCTGAGAAAGTGGCAGTTGAAAATATTATATTCTCTGCATCTACAAAATAATAAAAATTTCTTAGTCGTCTCAAGTAAAAGTGTATTCTCTGTTTTCTTATTACAGGTGTCATGTAGATGAAGTCAGAAAATTAGATCTAATTTTATGATATTCAAGATTGTACCTTTAATAAGCTCTGCATCAGATTCAATACTTTCGCTACTAAAGGATGGTTTAAGTTCAGAAGCAGCAACGCTATTATTACTTGAGCAACTGGCAGTTGAGTTAATATTCTCTGCGCCTACCGAATGAAAAAAGTATTTTAACCGATTCAGAATGTAAAATTGTAAGAGCACAAACTTACCGTTAAAAACATTTTCCTTGTTTTTACCATTTAATGCAAGGTTCACTAATAACTTACCACGATTGTTCATATTAAATATCAACAAACAATCTTGACACTGACAAGCTTAGAAACATTGAACGTAACCTCACCTAGAGCCTGTTTACGCGCGAAATCGTATAAAATAAAGTTTCCAATGTGGTGAGTAACTAGGTAACTCAATCAATTACCCACTTATAGACAAATCATATGATACAAATTCCCACATCTTGTTGGTGAATACGTAGGTAACTCGATATACCTCTTCAACCACGATAGGAAAAACCGGTTATAATTAGGTAACTCGACTTACATAATTTTGTACAGTAAATATCAAGATGCCTAATAATTCCCCTCAAGTTTGGCAACACAAAATACACGGAATCGTAGTTATCTACTTATTCACGGTGTAGAGAGTGAATCTGCGAATCTAAATCTGCAAATATCTGATTTTTCACGAAAAGTGGACTTTTCCACATATTCACCGTTGGTACAGAATTATTATTAACATTGACATTTGATCCATAAGGCGCGTTCGCTTATACCATCTTTTTGCTAATTTATTTAAAAATCGTTAAACGAAGCTCGATTTGCTAGGAATATATCGACCGAGATCGTAAATGTTGTCAAAAATTGTAAGGTTATGTTATGTTGGGTTGGTGTTGGATGATTGCGGTCGAAGGAGTTAAAGTCAGTTGAAGTGGTATAAAGTGTACGAAATACAGAGCACAGAATGAAATTTATTTCTATTAAAATATGTGTTTGTATGTTCTTTGGGTGCTAATATGCGCATATGACTGCCATCTATACAGACGATCACACATGACGAAACAAACAACTCAGTTATCACAGTTACTTCGCTGTAAAATTAATATCGAGAACACTTGCTGGGAAACCGATTTATGGCTTCAAACTGTCTTATAAATAAAGAGCTCTTTCTCCACTAGGCCAAGTTACAACACCATATCTTCTGTTGTTAACTAGAAGTGTTTTTTCACAGGTGCGGTGTAAGGCTTGCCAACACGTGGATATGCTGATACCAAATCGTGCAGCCACAGCTCTGTAGTTAATTTAAAGTTAAAACGTGTTACATAGAACATGCAAGGTTGTAAATTACCTAAAACTCTCCATATTTGCTAAGCACTACATTGTAATCGTGCCCTGTTTATCTACATTGAGTTGTGGTTGTCCAGACTTATCTTCGTTCATTTCTACAAAGTGCAACTTCCGTAAGATGTCTTCAAACGTTTCCGGATTAATTCTGAAGTTCATCTTAAATTTATTAGTCGTACTATTTCTTCAACAATGTTTTCAACTTTTTCAAAACATTCAGTATTTCCGTTACCATTTTCATCATCATCCAATAACATATAATCCCATCCGTACATTAGAAAATGCCAAATCAATTTTCATTCTTCAAAATTCTTCTTTCAACCGTTTAGATCTACCATATTACATATGACAAACACCAAATTTGTAGATGATTGAGGTTAAGTTAGAGGCACATTTGACAGATGCACCGCTCTCACTCGTGTTCCTATTTTTCGTTCGTTTATTTCAGATTGATCTACAATCAGCTGTTCAACTCAAGTAAATCTGTGTTCGGATCTCCGAGATGGTATCCGAACACAGCTATAGATAAATACATCTATGTGTAATATTGAAATCAACATACAGGGTGTCATTTTGATAACGTACCACCCTCTATATTTCGGCCCCTATAGAAATTCCAAAAATATGCAAAAACACGTCAAACTTATTTTTAAGGGGGACATTTTGTAGGCTGGTTTTCAATTAAATTACATCAACCCTCTAGCGGGGGTGGACATAACCTCTAAAAATTTAAATGGAAATGGGGGTTGAGTGATACCTCATTTTAAAGATCGTTTAACCCGCTTTTCAAAAATGCTAATTTCTTGTCCTTTATTTTTAATACTTTTGAAGAAATCAAGTCAAACCATGAACATACAAGTATCAAGTGTTTTGCAATAAAACATTAAAAAACTAATAAAAAGTAACTTATTTTATAAAATTTTCGAAATGTTGTCCATTATTTTCTAAACAGTGATAAAGTCTACTCTCAAACTCCTCTCTAACATTTCGAAACACTTCTGCCTGAAGTTCTCTACATGTAGCTGTTATTCTTCTCTTTAAATCTTGCAAATCTCGAGGCGGTGTTTTATAAACAATCGATTTTAGATGCCCCCATAGGAAGAAATCTAAAGGCGATAAGTCGGGTGATCGTGGTGGCCATTCTAGTGCTCCTCTTCGACCAATCCATCTGCCAGGAAATCTATCATTTAGCCACTGTCTAACTGGAAGGTAGTAGTGTGGTGGAGCTCCATCTTGTTGGAAGTGTAGAAGATCTTCTTGCAAAACCATGTTACCAGCCGCGTCAATTTGATTTTCCAAAGTAGTTGTTATTAAGGGGTCTATTATTTCTGCAAGCAAATTTTAGTAGAGCTCACCAGTTAGATTTCCTTCAATGAAGGCAGGTCCAATAATAGTATTCCCAAGGATACCAGCCCAAACGTTAACTTTTTCTGGATACTGTGTGTGACCTTCCCTAAAAAGTCGCGGATTTTCATCGCTCCAATAGCGACAATTTTGCTTGTTAACATGCCCATTAAGAAAAAAAGTACAGTCATCAGTAAAGCAAATATTGTGCAAGATATTTTGGTTTTCATTTATAAAACCCGTCATTGTTTCACAAAATTCAATCCTTCTGTCGAAATCGTCGTCAAAAAGCTGTTGTAGAATTTGCATTTTATAGGGGTGAAACTTATTTAACTTCAGTGCTTTCCTTACTGTTTCGTGAGACATTCCTACTTGGCGTGCCACAATGCGAAGTGATGTGGAGGGATTTGCAGTAAAGGTGCCTAATACTTCTATTTGTGCTGCTTCATCCAAGACACGGCTAATATTTCTTTTTTTGTTAGCAACGGAACCAGTTTCACTAAACTTAGCGACTAATTGTAGAACATACTTATGATTTAAATTACTATTCGGATACCTTTCATTAAACATTCTTGACGTTCTTCTTGCGCATCTTCCACATTCCCCATAAATAAGAATAATTTCAATTCTTTGTTGAAGAGTAAACACCATTTTTAAAAATAATGTAATAAAATCGCAACTTTTACCTCGCAAAACTAATTTTACAATAAAGTAATTTTGGTTAAAATAAATGGAGTGACAAGTACAGAAAAATTTGACAAGAATGCTTAAACCAGGGCTTTTTTTTTTCTACGTTAAACTACCTGTACGACTATCACAAGTACTAGTTCAGGTAAATCACATTCTTTCCAATAATTTTTTGCAACCTAGTGCGGCTCATAATATCGTTAAAAATGTTACGTCAATTCTTCTTACTCCATAACTGAGATATTTTTTCGTTTTTTGATTTATATACTTCTATGAGTATTAGGACGCCCATAATTTTTTTTGATCGTTTTCTTCTATACTTCATTCACTGAACGTATAGAGTAATCACGAGCTGTCCACGACTGTAACACGTGCACTGCCCAATTTACAATAGAGTGCTTATATTAACAATAAAGTTTATATAACCTTTTGATTACATGTTTAAATTTTCGAAAACAACAATTTATTAATTTATATAAAATATTGAACCGATTTAAATTTACAGAAAATGCACGTTTTGTCTTTTTAGATAACTAAAATAATACTAAAATTTCAAACATAACCCATATCAACAAAACATTCGTAAATTGCTTAAAATCCATCACTTAATAAGTGGGTAAATATTAATTAACAAAAAAATACACAAATGCGCATTTTGTAAACAATTTAAGATAAATTTAATATGTATTTGTCAAATTCAATATCCGGCATTTTAACAATTAACCCATTTACGGTCAAGGTGTATATTAAACGAAAACTTTACAAAAAAAGTATTGTTTATTACTAAAAACATATTGAAAAAAACGATTTGATACATATCAGCTCGAAAAAAAATTGCGTATATGAAAAAAAGATGATGCGTGTATATTGTTGGCCGAACACATGTTCATATTTTCTTGTGGTAAGCTTCAAAACATTTTAAATGTAGATGTGTTTTGCACTTTACACAAATGTAAATTGTGTGACTTTTGCATAGTTTGCAACGGCGTCTAGCTTTATCGGCATCCATCGAGATTACATGACCAATGTTATCAAGACGAACTTCATCAGGAATGGAGCTTCCAACTGCTTGATTAATTTTCCTGTTTCGATTGTCATCTTCTGCCTTCATCAAGCGTACTGCAATGTAAGATTTGAATTCCAGTTGCGTCATTTGGGTTTCATTTGCTATGTTGTATATTTTCCAGGCGTTAACAATAGTGCTGTATAGCAAATTTATAAATAACGGCCACCACCACTTTTTGCCACGCACATTTATTCTATAGTTAGAAACGCCATTGTCGTGCAAATCCACGCCGCCCATATATTTATTATATTGTGCGATCATATTTGGCTGAGAAATCATCACTTCCTTTCGCTCTTTTCGGTTGTATCTTTTAACAGTGCATAAAGGTCGTAGTGTAAAAGTATTACTAATAACAGTCACCACTGAATTATCGTTCCACCTGTTCAAAGATATGTTGGTTGGTTTCCTCGTCAAATACAGAATCAAAACTTCCTCGTTGTTTCTTGGAAATGCTTTTTACGTTTTCCAATGGATAATTAGCCGTTCGGTGGTGCCTGTAGCATAAAAGCCTTTCTGACTCAAAAACTTCAATAACTTATACGACGAGAAAAAGTTATCAAAGTAAAGGCGATGCTTTTGTGGACTTTTCACAATTGTGAGCAAGTCAACAATAACCTGGCCTCCTAAACCAAGTTCTGATTTACTATTTGATGCCTTCGCCCCTCCATATGGAATGAACTGAAATAAATATCCATCGGCAGAAGTTAGGCACCAAATCTTAAAGCCAAATCGCACGGGCTTTCCCTTTATGAACATTTTACAGAAATGTTTCCCAAAATAGGGCACCATTTGTTCGTCGATAGATAGATCGTGAGCAAATACGCCAAACTGCATGTACCTTTTGTTCATTATGTTGAAAATCGGGCGAAGTTTTGAGAATTTGTCATTTTTGTCTAACTGAGCATTATCAGATAAATGCAAATTACGTTTTATACTTCGAAATCTATTGCGAGGCATACATTTTCGAACTATGGCCAAACCTTTATCTTCGTCGGTAGACCAGTACATATCAGTCTGAGGCAGTGTATGGTAACCGGAAAACAGCAATATTCCTAGGAACCGTTTTAGGTCTGTTATACCAAATTGAAAATCATGACGATTATTGTCATAAGAATATTTGACAGAATAGCTCACTATTCGCGATAAAACTTCTTCGTCAAAAAAGAGATAAAATAATTCCAACGGAGATTTGCCACATAAATTATTTTTTATATCTTCTCTTCCAGTATTGTCAAAAACAGGTAAGTTTGCGTAAGTTGTCTCGCCTTTTTTCCAAACAGGCGCCGATACTTTTTGTCTTAAAAGTTTTTGTCTTTTTACATCTAACGTCTCATCGTCAGAATGAATAGGACCTTCATTAGTGGTATCATTATGATTTTGTATCTCAAATAAACCAGAAATTTCTTGCTCATTTGGACGAACCTGTTCAATTACCACATTATCATCAATATCTTCCTCATCGGTCAATTCATCAACTTCCGGCGGAATATACACTACATCAATATTATCTAAAAATATTCACCTTTACTATGTTATGGGGTACACTACCTACAAATTTTACGTACCATTTCTGTTATCTAACTCATTTACTATTTCGTCTAAGGGCCAGTTGTACGAAAGCCGTTCAATACAAGATCAACGGTGATCCCGGTTCAAGGCAAAGAATTGGGTTGTACAAAGCTCGATCAGTCTTGAACGAGCGATCTAGATATCGTTCAACAGAACGACCGATGAGGACCGTTCAAGCGCAGATCAACGTCGTGATCTGATAAACATAACCTTACACGTGTGTTAGATTGACAGTCACCATCCGCCCATAAGACTATTATAAATATTTATACCTTGGTGATGTTTTATTTAATCATATTGTGTGATGGATGCCTACGAAGAAATAACAGATGATGAAGACTTTGTAGAATTACTAGAATGTCAATAGTGTTATAAGGAATGTGCTAATAAATGATTACTTTGAAAATTTATTAAATACATATAAATTAAGTTGTTACTGCAATACCTAATTTATTTGATCCACTGACCAATAAGGCGATAGACTCCAAAGGTTGTATTTTAAAAATCTTATTACACACTTCACAAGTTCTACATTTTGTAATTATTTTGCAGTGTTGTTTGTAGTATAAATAAAATTATTTATTAAACGAAATGGATTTTTATTGATACAATACACAGCGAAGATTGAAAATATAGTTCAATAATACAATATATACATTTTACTTTCTAAATTCAACTACAGCTATTTATCTTAAAAAATAATAATCACTATAGGTACACATTTTTGAAATTGAAAATAAAACAGAAAATATGATAGAATCTAAAAATAATAAGTACAATGCTACATAATTATTAATTACAAAAAAAAATTAGATTTATAAGAGTACCTAGTTGATACTGACTGAGTGCGTACATCTTAAAAAAAAAAATAATTCAAAGTCCATAACATTTACAGCTAGTTTATGTAACTCACCATTCTCACTAGAATTCATATCCATTTCATCTACAAATTCTTGCCAATTAGCTACAATTTTACATATATGTATCTCATTAACAATACAGATCTACATACAATACTCCCAATTGTTTAATGTATCCATTACTGTAACTTCATTCGATACTTCTGGTAGGACAAATTCTGTAAAGAATAGGTACTTGTAACAAAATAGTATGCAAATTATACACATTTAACATACGTATTCCAACATCTTTATCAAATTCAGAAGGAAATCCAGTAAATTGGGAACCAATTATCTCCTCCATGTCTTTCTCTACTTCTGTTAATACGATTTCTTGTGCAGGTCCCCCACCTGTTTCCAATACCTCCTTTTTATGTCACCTAATTTCTGCTTTATCCTTTTTTTAATATTGTCAAACTTATTGCGCAGCGTTTGTGCATTCTTATAGTTCTCTCCACTTAAGGCATTAAATTCCCTTTCTATTTCTTCCCACGCTTGGTTTTTGAGTCGGTTAGTGTTTTGTACCAGATCGCTTACAATCCACTTCATTTTTATATTTTTTAATAAGCGTTATTAGCAAGTAATCCTCTAAAATTGCATGACCTACAGAATTTTTTTCCATTGCTAATCAGAATCTGATAAAAATTTATCCACCACCTATAAATAAAAATATACCTCTAAAACCTACTTTTTAAGAAGACATATATACTTACCGTTTGCAATTTTGCTTAAAAATTAATAACGGCACATTTTCTTTCTATCTATTCCATTATAATTACATTCAGATTAGATTGCAGCTAAACATTAAACCGCGCCAAAAAAATTCTTTTAAATGCGCATGCTTAAACGGAATGTCAGTGCTACCAATTCACATTATCAAGAGTTCTGTTGAACCGATGTGAAATATCGTTCATACAACTCGCTTTTCCTTGAACTGGGTTCAGCGGTGATCGTCCGATCAAGTGATCTAACGTTCAAGAATCTTTCGTACAACTGGCCCTAAGGCGGCCTCCAATTCCCGTTGAGTTAGGTAAACCGGCATTTTTTTTGTTTACCGTAAGTCTATTTGCGTCTATATACTGCAAAGGAACGTTAAAGACTGAATGCATCTGGTTATGAATCTAAAACATAAACAAGTCTAAACTTGTATTTTCTTGAAAAATGCATGCGCTATACGCATTAAGCCAATGGTGCGTTTACGCACCAAGTAATCTACTGTCATTTTTTCTAAACAAACTAATAACAAACATTTAAACTAATGTTTTAGTATCATAGTATTGACATTTAGAATGTTTAGTCTAAAAACTTAAAATAAAAACTAATAACAATTTATAGAAATTTACTTCGGGGATTGGTGAAAACTGAAAATTGTCTATTTTTAATAATTGCTATCTCAATAAGTTATAGTCTTAGAAAAAAATAGATTGATGCTAAATTTAACTCAATATATTAGTTTAGTTATCATACAAAATTAAAAATCTGCATCTAAACAATTAGCGAAAAAAAATGTAAATGGGTTAATTCACTTACCAAAATGCATTGTTTGCAAGTATTTTGAAAACTCGCGATTTTGGGATTAAGTCATTTGGTGAAGTGCTCGAAGTAATGCGCTAAAGTTATGTACTTTGGGCCAGTTATGATCTTGTCAGTATGAGTTGTGGCATAACAAGAATAAGAATTTAGTTGGCATCGTATTTCTCAATTGTCCCAGTTTTGGATACATGCGTTTTAAGTGCCCTCTCAACCTGTACTACTGCTCAGGCGTTCTCCTTGCATTCAATTCCACTTGAAATATTGCAGAAAAGAAGCGCAAAAATGTTTCTGCGAAGCGGCGACATGTAGAGGTTGGTTGGGTGAAGAGCCGGACGATGACGAAGATGACGATGAAGATGACGAAGAGGAGGAGGAGGAAGAGGATGAAGACGAATATGAGGCGGAAAATACAGAAATTGAAAAGGTCGTCGATCAAGCGGTCAAAAAAGACGTTGAAGTGGCGATGTCAATGGAGAAACCGGAATTGCACGAGAAACCTGATGAGTCTCAGAAGCCGGTCGTGATAAAAACGGAAAAAGCGGCCAAGAAGGAGAAAAAGCGGATTTTAAGGCAACGTTTGCCACGAAAAGACATATTCGAAGATCTAGACGTAAGTATAAACACAAACGACTATGCAGACCGACTCTCAGCAAACGTTAAGAGAGGCCTCTCAATATATAAAATTAATTGTAATATTATGAGACCATCGAATTTGGTATAATTCTATTCTAAAATAGCTTGTACTAGACACACTTGTGCTTGTTTTTTTGTACACTTATATACAGAGTGTTTGCTAAACATGCAGCAAAAAATCAGGTGGTCAGGAAATGGATATATTTTATTCTTTTTTGTCGGTTGCCATATTTGTATAGTAGATGTTCAGTCTGCATAGTATAGTTTGTAGTTTAAAAAGGGAGTCAAACATCAACAAATCCCTAAGAAGTTACAACATAACGAGTGATCAAATAAATCCGAAGTCGTTTATACACGAAAAAACGTATTTCCTAACTTACGCATTTGTAGTAACGTGAAATGTCAACATTGACAACCAAATATCAAATGTTAGCCTATTAGAGGAAACGCGTTACATTCAATTGTACGTCATACTAGATCCATGGCGACTCGTCTTGTTTATATTATTTGCAATTCAATAACTATAACGTACTATATTTAGTAATTCAAATGCTCTAAGACTTCAGTCTTTCTCAACTTCCGTCTTTCATAACTTAATATATTTTTTATTTTTTTATAACTATTTTAAACAAACGATATACTAATATGCTGCCATAGAATTTTTTATTTATTATATTGATTTAATTTGTCGAAAAACGTGTTTCATAATGTATCAGTAATAAAATTTAAAATAACCAATACTTACTCTATTCTCATTAAATTTAACCATTGAGAAAGAATAGGTAGGGAGACGACGTCACGTGATCAAACCGGGTACAGGTTCGCCATATTGATACTACGCTTAAGTCAAACAGGTAGTGTTGGTAAAAAGTGGAGTGTTTGTTAAGTGCATCGTGTATTAGAGTTATATGATAAGATAAATATTAAAAGTCATTATTGTTTATTGTGCTCTACGTAGATACAACAGCAGAGAAGAATTCGTCTGGAATAACATTTCATAGGTTAGTGTAGGCCTGACAGATGTGGGATGACAGATTATAATTTTGATTAGTCCGGACCAGGTGAGGCAGCCATATTGGTCCCACACTTAGCCCCGCCCAATGCGCACAACAAAGATGCTTTATAGCGTCTCCATAGTATTTTTCCTCAATGAATTTAACAGTTGATTATAGAAAAGTTTGTAAAAAATTAATAGTACAAATCAAATAACGTTAAAGAAAATAATTTATTAATGGTATACATTTGTATATATTTAAATAAACATTTTATCGCCAACCGTCAGTAAAGTGATGCGTTACCATAGCGTTTTGCGGAGGTAAAGAAACACTTTATCGTACTGTACAATAAAGTACTTTACCTGCCGCTAATATCTGTCAGCGTAGCATGACTGATGACTTTTAAAAATAAATCGTTTGTCACTGTCATAAACTGTCAAAAGTTATTATATCTTTATTTCTTAAATTAACAATTTTAACGGTTGGCGATAAAATTTTGTATGCACCACGTCAGTAAAGTACCTTTACCGAACTCGTCTGTTACTCGCCGCGCTCGCTTCACTCGCTTGGCTCGTAAACCAGACTCGTTCGGTAAAGTATCACTTTACTGACTTGTTACATAAATAACTATAGTAGTACAATGTCAAAATTTACAGCATTACTTCAATGATAAAATTTTATGCCTATAAGCAACAATAAACTTTTTTTTAATATTCCCAGTCACATTTGTCACTATCAGACTCTTTATTTAGATTTATTATCAATTCTGTATCATTTCTATCAAACCCAACCTCTCGATGCCACCATTTTTTTTTATATTGACCTCAGTATGCTATATAGTGTTTGCCCAAGTTTCTGTTGTTATTGCTGAAAGTGCTTCTTGCCTACCATCTCGTCCAACGTTTCTATTGTAGTAGGTTTTAGCGATGCCCAGATGTGTACAATACAATGGTATAGTGGTAGCTGAAATACTGTGTGACCATATCTCAATGCAAGCTCATCAGTAGCAGATTTTGTGGTTTATACCTAAAAGAAATTTTTAAATAGGTATTTTTACTTTCCCTTTTGAAAATATATTTACTGTAAAGCCAACCGATATAACTGTGATTTCAATAAGGTCTCTTTATATATAATGTGTTGATTATGTAGCCACTCTTGAATTTCGTTTTTTTCCATGATGAATTAGGTGATTTATTTACGATTGTGGAATGGTAAGGTGCATTATCCATAATTGTCATACAAGGATTCTTTAAGTTTTTTAATAACTGATTTTCAAACCAGTAGAGAAAGTTGGTTTCATTCATTTCACCATGATAATCAGGAGCTTTGGTTTTAGAAGAAAAAACAAGAGAAGCCCTTCATTGAAACCGTTTTCATTACCAGCATAGCATGCACCATGATATATCTAGTAAAAGAAAATGTATTTGTAAATTCTCATATGTTTTAATATTTTTATATTACCTTTTACCGTCAGATTTTATTTTTTTAACTCTCTTATCACTGGTGTCCATGACCATTTAACTGATCCGTCTTCGAAAATCCATGTTTCATCGATGTAAACAAATTGTCAAAAGTAATTATATACTACTTATATTTGTAATTTATCGTAATTTTGTAGAAAAGTTACTCAAGCCATAGCAATTTGTGGTTGTTCCATCAGACCCCTTAGAGGGTCATCTTTTTTCTACTTAAATTCAATACCTTTTAAAATTAACCCTAATGACGTTAGTGAGCCACTAAAATACCTCGTGCTTTCAAGAGATTGAGTATTGAACGTCGTGTGCTGTTCTAAAAAAAAAATTGTTGTTTAAGGTAATAATGCATTATTAAAATATTGTTGTTTTACTTACTTGTACTCATAAATAACATTATGTATGTATTGAAGTTTCAGCAGCATCATCAATGTCACGAACAGGCTTAGCTCTTACTCCTTTATTTGATGGCTTTGTGAGGGGTTGGTCTGTTTTCATACATTTGGCTATGCCACTAACGGTGTAATATTAAAAAACTTCTATTATTCCCTACATGGTAAATAATTTAGTCGTTTACTTACTTTTCCACATTCGCGTTCTTTCGCAAAATGACGCAGTTAATTGCTTCCACTGTTTACAGAAACCATTTGGTATTATATTCAAAGATAATAAACAGGATGTACAGTTCTAAGAAGAACTGTTTTTATACAATTTATATCAAAGCAAAAATAAACACGCAAATTTGACAGGAAAAATATACACAACATACGCCTCTTCGACTGATATGATTTATCTGTCAACACCGAATTGAACTATTAGTCTATTAAAAATATGTAGGAGAGAAATTTAATATTGAAACGGAAATTATGTGTTTATTTGCCATGAATGCGTATATTACGACCAACATTTTCTATTTAAACTAATGAAATAAAAGGCCTCAAATATAATTTAACAAAGTAACTTTTCTAGTTTCTCTAGTATATTTATGACATCATGTAAACGTCATCGATGACCTATGTTGATATTACATATGCGTAAATTAGGAAATACGTTCTTTCGTGCACGACATACTTCGACTTCGGATGTATTTGATTGCCGGTTATGTTTAAAAGTTAACTCAAAAGGCTGTAGATTTATCTCGAATTTTTTATAGTACTTTACATGACATAATATCGTTTTCTTTTTTCAGTTGGATGACGAAATTGAAACGTTGCAAGCTACCGGCTTGAAGAATCAGGCGCACACTTTAAAACTGAGCAGATTAATGGTGCGCGCTAAAGAGCCACCTCAAAGGACCAAATTGTTGAGAGTGTTGCGAAGAGGAGAGCTTCCTTGTCGCCGTTTATTCTTGGATTATCATGGATTGCGTTTGATACACGGATGGATGACAGATGCACAACATATGTCCAGAATTAATAAGAAATTGGAGTCTCAAAGGTTAGTTTTCGAAAGTAAAAAATTGATAATGCTATTCGGAAATGTATTTTTTTTTCTAGACTCGAAATTTTACAAACTCTAGCAACATTGCCCATACCAAACAAGACTATGTTACAAGATAGCAAAGTATTGCCAACTGTCGAAAAATGGTCAATCAAATTAGAACAAGAGGCATCTCCGATAGATTCCGATAGCAATTCACCTAAAATAGAAACTGATATATCTGAAAGAATCCCACTGAAACAGGAAGAAATAAAGAAAGAAGTATCGAGAACGGAACATAGACCAAGTGCTCAAACTTCTGCGGATACTCGTAAAATTGAAATAAGTAGAAGCCTTTTGATGCGCAGTGGGCTCGGTAGCAATGCGGCCAATCTATCCCAAGAAGACATGGATATTTCACCTGTACCGTATGACGAAAAGGAATCTGTTGCAGACGTGAAAAATACGGCAGCGTTAAGAAGTCAGCCTTCATCCTCAACTTTAGACGTTAATGATTATGAAACGGAAATTATTGCTCTTGCACTAAAGCTATTGGAAGAATGGTCTGTGTTGAAGGAAGTTTTCAGGATTCCAAAGAAAGAGCGTATCGAACAGATGAAAGAACACGAACGAGAAGCCGATAGAAAGTACAAAGACGGCTTAGATGGCCAAGAAATGTTATTAGAGAGAAAAGACTGGCAGCGGAATTCCTGGTCGAAACGTCAGAAAAAGAAAAGGCGGAAGAGCTCGCGCGGCGACAGAGACGCCTATTACGATAAGTACGATAAATACGATAAGTACGAGAGACGGAAGATGTTCGCTATCCAGGTTGAACAACGGGAGATGGAAAGGAGAAGAAGCCAGAGGGAATTCTGGCGACAGCACGAACAGAGATGCGTCGTATTAGGGGCCGATCCGCGTTTCACCGCACCTTTCGAACCGAATCAGACATATCAGTGCGTGTGGAATCCTCAGACCGGGCAATGGCAGAATTATCCGCTTCCACGTAATCAGAATTTTAACGCAAACATGCCTTCTCATCATCACCTGTCGCACCATCATCATCATCCGCAACAGCAGCCGCAACAACCACACTTGCCGCCGGGGCAGCAACATTTACCACCCGGGCAACAACATTTACCACCCGGGCAACAACATTTACAACCCGTGCAACAACATTTACCACCCGGGCAACAACATTTACAACCCGTGCAACAACATTTACAACCCGTGCAACAACATTTACAACCCGGGCAACAGCATCTACAGCCCGTTCAACAACATTTACAACCCGCACAACAACATTTACAGCCCGTTCAACAACATTTACAACCCGCACAACAACATTTACCACCCGCACAACAACATTTACCACCCGGACAACAACATTTACCACCCGGACAACAACATTTACCACCTGGGCAACAACATTTACCGCCCGGGCAACATTTACCCCCCGGTCAACAACATTTACCTCCCGGTCAACATTTACCACCTGGGCAACATCTAGCGCTCGGGCAACAACATTTACCGCCCGCTCAACAGCATTTATCGTCTGGACAACAACATTTACCACCCGGACAATCGAATCAACAGCAAATTTTGATATCTCAGCATGGCCATATGATGTCCAATCAACCACCGGCGATGCCTGTCAGCCATCCATCTCCTGTTTTACCACCACCTATGCAACAAAACCAACAGATGATGAAACACATGCAACAACCTGTCAATTTACCGCCATCTCACGGTATGCTTGCGAAGCCACCGCCGGTGTTTACGTCTCAACCACCGCCTCCTCCTCATCCCTCTAATCCCGGTCAGCATCAGTTTAATCCCAGGCCTTCTCCTAATATAAACACGCCCCCGAGTGTGCCTCCCTCTCCTTATGGACAACAGCAACGTGGCAGCAACCAATGCACTCCTTACCCGCCGATAATGTCTGATCATATTCAACAGCAGCAGCAGCAACAGCAACACCAGCTGACGAATTATCATCTGCCACCAGATAATCAAAACCTCTCGTCCACGCAAATGGGAATGCACGTTAGTGGCACTTCTTTGCAGTCTAGTATGCATAACAAACCACCACCACCACTTCCGGCCTTGCCATATCAAGAAAGTATCAAGGAACAGGAGGATGTCTTGCAGGTGCTTTTTTACACAATAAATTCTATAAATTCTTAATTAGATGACAGTTGCTTAGAAAAAATAGTTTACTCTTAAATATCCTGGAATTCGCCACGCACTCATCTCTAACTGTTGTGCTGCTATATCATTACCTACTAAAAAAGAAGGCCTGACGTCTGTGACGTATTTCGTACGTGGCATTCTGTAGTAGTCATAACACAGGGAGATTGTGTTTTTCTAGAGCATCTTGTTGTCTAGTTGAATTTAGTGCTTTTTTCATCAAAAACTCGTGAATGTAAGTGTTCGGAATGGTTACTACAGCCTTGCAAAATGTTAGGTTAGGTAGATATTAGTGTTGTGCATTCCATTTATAATTTTATTGTTCTTTAATACCAAGTTTAATTCGATTCAAAGTAATTCAGTGTATAGAGAGACATGATCCATTGCGAAATAAATCTTCAAAAACATTATTTTAAACAAGTGCATCATTACTTATTTAGCAGGAAAAATAAGACGTGAATTTTCTAATACCGGATTGGTGTATGACGCGTTTCTGGTTGTTGAGGAAAAGTATACTTCAATTAAAACTTTGGGTCTTTGGGCTTTATCGTTTCTTGTAGGTATTATTATCTGTGCAGTTTTAACCCCAATAATACGAATACAAAGTACGCAGGGATCGGGTCCTCAGTGACCACATAATATGAGTTAAAAGAGAGAAAGTTAATCAACTATACAGGCTGTGCCATCTCCTCGGCCAAGCTATATTGCGACTTTATGGGAAAAGATATTTCGAAACGGTTTTCTTCCTAAGATAGCCACTCACTTTTAAAATTATTTTGTATTATACAGAGTTTTCCATAACGTAATGGCTGACCATAGTTATAATTTTTTAAATGGAGCACCCTGTATATTATTAAATTTTTGTATTCCCCATATAATTCTTAGTGAAAAAGTTATAAGATATTATAGGTCTAAAACTTATGGTTTTCGACGTATGTATTACCATTTTTCTGAAAAATTCAATGTCTAAAATTATATTTCTCGAAAACGACGTATTAGATTGACACAATTTTTGGTAGAGTTATTCATAATAAAATGTCCTAATACAAACATATTTTATTTTTTTGCAATTACTAATTGAATTTACAGAAAACTGGATTAAAGTTACATAACATATTTTATCGGTTCATTTTTGAATTGCTTTCTAAAAAACGTTATTATTTTAAAAGTGACCATTACTAAGCTATTGTGGTTTTTTGAAATAGTTTTGCCAACTTATATTTTTTATTTGAATATGATATAGTGAGCCATGATATTTTCCGCGAAATTGACAATTGAATGGATGGTACATTTAATAAGTTGCTTTTCAGTTGTCAAGCCTGATTTTATAATGACTTTTTCTAGAAAAGCTTTGAGATACGATTTGTGTACCGGGTGTTTTTTTATCTTTGATATCATTTTGATCACCTGCAACTTTCTTGTTTTTAAAAATATCAGAATGAAGCAAAAATCATTTTGCATAGGTATCTATGAAGTTTTTTACGTTTTAAAAAATAAAACAAAACACTAACGTTTTTCCAAGATATTAACCTAACTTATATTTTTTTAAATGGAAAGCCCTAAATATTTTCGGATATTTTGATTTTACATGAAATTTCAAGTATATTTTATAAAGCATACCCTAGGTATGGGGTATCTTCAACGGTTTGCGAGAAAACGGCGTTTAAACATGCCATTTTTAGAATAATTTAATTTTGTAAAATTGTTTTTTTTAATAATTTGTTACTTTGTTAATCGTTAATCTTTTGTATTATTAAAAATAAACTTTCTAAATAATTATGAAAAATGATTTCTGTTTGATTTCGACATCTTTAAGAACAGGGTTACAAAACTAAATTTTTCTTTGTTGCATGTTTAAACGCCGTTTTCTCGCAAACCGTTGAAGATAGGTATGGGGTATGCTTTATAAAATATACTTGAAATTTCATGTAAAATCGAAATATCCGAAAATATTTAGGGCTTTCCATTTAAAAAAATATAAGTTAGGTTAATATCTTGGAAAAACGTTAGTGTTTTGTTTTATTTTTTAAAACGTAAATAACTTCATAGATACCTATGCAAAATGATTTTTGCTTCATTCTGATATTTTTAAAAACAAAAAAGTTGCAGGTAATCAAAATGATATCAAAGATAAAAAAACACCCGGTACCTATGTAGGTACTGGGGTAATGGCAAAAATGTTGAATATATCCTATTTACAATACCGCAATATAATTCAAAAATATGTAGAATATGGCACAATAAGTAAATTTTAAAAAAGACAAATAAATATGATTTTAGAATGGATGAGTAATTAGTGGAACAGAAATTATAAAATAACAATAAATATGAACATTAAAATAGGTAAAAATTAAAAGTGTTCAAATTCACTTTTAAAAGTTTTTCAACATACTTCCGAAATAATAAATCGACATTAATTAAAGGACTTATACTTTCTAAATATTTGTCGAATATGTGCCCTCATAACCATAACTTCTTTTGTAGTTATACAGGGTGAGTCATTAGTAGCCGCTTCCTCGATTGCTCCTTTGTATTTTAAATAAGAGAAAAAGCAATAAATGCAAGAGTTATGGTTGCTTGGGGCGCATATTCTAAAAATACTTGCAGCTCTGACGCACTTCCGGTTTCACCGGATATGCATTAGGATTATTTTTTTAAATGACACCCTATACACCCTGTCCAGTTTAAAATGCAGTACATGGGGATATTGGTAACCGTTGGAGATACAACGTCGGTTAAATGGGAGAAAACTTGCGTATTCATTTGTCCATGAATAATCCGACATCAGATTTTGAAATTTTTGTTTCACTGGGCAGATACAGGGTGAAAAAGAAAAAAATGCATTTTTGAAAATCTTCCATATTTTGTTTCCTAGAAGTGATAAATTTATAAAAGTTGTAAGCTAGGGATAACAAGTCATGAGGATTTTAAAAATGATTAAAAAAAAAATCTAGGTCTACTAGATTTTGCGTGACAATAATCAACTTTTGTTTTTCTTATGGCAGCCATATTGGATTTTGACATTTTTAATATCTTCAAAAAAAATACTATTCAATGATGTATAACATGTTTATGTTCAAGATAGTAAAAACATGAAAAATAGAGGAAGTAAGATTTTAACATAGTAGGCCGTGATAATAAATGTGACATTTGTATTAAACAACTCTAAAAGCTGTGAAGTTTATTCTGAACTGTCAGTAATCTTATTGTTAATCTCATTGTATTGTTATAAGTATCTGTACTGTGCAAACCTAAGATGGATCGTTTTACAAATAGTAACAAATATCAAATGCTGGGGTGTTTTATTTTGTGTGGAAGAAATGATGAATTGGCTGCAGAAATGTATTTCGATAGATACCCTGAAAGGCGGCAGCCAAAAAAAAAGCATTTTTCGCCGATTGCTTGATAATTTGATAATGCATGGAAGTTTTGTCAAACCCAAAAAAAGACAAAACAATGAAAATAATGAAAGTATTGTTCTTCAAGCAGTAGTTGAAAATCCCCGTACGTCTTTACGGGTAATTGAAAATACACTTGGCGTCGCTAGGTCAACAGCTGGTACCATTTTAAAGTGTGCCAAATTCAAACCTTATAGTGAAAGAGCCAGTCAAGGGCTTCAAAATGGTGACGAAATACGGAGAGCACAATTCTGTCATTAGTTCATCGAAAAACATAATGAAAATCCAAACTTTTTTGCGAAAATTTTATGGTCTGATGAGAGTCGATTTACTAACTCTGGAATGTTTAATCGTAAAAATACTATCTTTTGGTCCGATGAAAATCCACACCTAGTTCGTGGCATTAGACAGCAAGTCAGATGGGGATTTAATGTCTGGATCGGCGTTATTAATACCCATGTTATCGGTCCATTCTTTTTCAATGAGAATTTAAATTCTGAAAGGTATTTAGAACTTTTGCGCACACATGTTGCTGAACGAATTGAAGAACTTCCACTTGCCACGTTGCAAAATATGTATTTTCAGCAAGACGCGCCTCCACACAATTCCTTGTTGGTTACAAATTATTTAAATAAACAGTATTACAATAACTGGATTGGTAACCGAGGACCAATAGGGTGGCCTGCTAGGTCCCCGGACCTCACACCTCTTGATTTTTTTGTATGGGGCTATCTGAAAAACAAGGTGTATTCGGGATCTTATGAAAATGTGGAAGAATTACGTCAAGCAGTTGAAGAAGCAGTGAATGGAATGACACCGAACATGGTTAGACAATCTTGTGAGGCAGTACTAACACGATGTAGATTGTGCATACGAATGAACGATGGCTTATTTGAACAGTTGTTATATTAATGATTCAGCTACCTAACCACCTTTATTTAATGAATAATAATAAATAAAATGCTAAAGATATTTTAACAGTACTTGGAGACTTGTTATTTTTTGTTTTTTTATCAGTATACACTTAAGATATCCACAGTTCCATGGCCTTCTATGTTAAAATCTTACTTTCTCTATTTTTCATGTTTTTACTATCTTGAACATAAACATGTTATACATCATTGAATAGCATTTTTTTTGAAGATATTCAAAATGTCAAAATCCAATATGGCTGCCGTAAGAAAAACAAAAGTTGATTATTGTCGCGGAAAATCTAGTAGACCTAGATTTTTTTTTTAATCATTTTAAAAATCCTCATGACTTGTTATCCCTAGCTTACAACTTTTGTAAATTTATCTCTTCTAGGAAACAAAATATGAAAGATTTTCAAAAATGCATTTTTTTCTTTTTCACCCTGTATCTGCTCAATGAAACAAAAATTTCAAAATCTGATGTCGGATTATTCATGGACAAATGAATACGCAACTTTTCTCCCATTTAACCGACGTTGTATCTCCAACAGTTTCCAATATCCCCATGTACTGCATTTTAAACTGGACACCCGGTATATTTTTGGATTTTCTAGTACTGTTTTAAATTGTCTATTTAACTGTTTTTTTCTTTTTCAAAATTGAACCAACAGTTTTTGAGTTATTAATTTTTTTTGGAAACTTTTGTCCAAAACACGTGTTCAGAAAAAAAATCATATTTGCTTGGTTTTTAAGTGTAAACGCATTAATTTTAGTGGTGCGTGTAGCCAAGAAAATTCTGCATCATTTGGTATAAATTACATTCGACAATACTTCAAGAAACTTTGTTTTTTCAAGGCCTACTTCTGGAAATTTTCACATACCAAAAACTTATTTTTTTTAAATGGAACACCCTGTATTTTATTATGGCATTTTGTTCCCTTTTTTATTCTCTTTCATTTTTGTTAACTATGTACTATACTGCCCTCCTTAGGAAAAAGGTCCTATCTATCCTCTTTTTGAGTTATTTTAACTTTTATAAATTCTTCAATGGCGTCCACAGTTTTTACTGCACACAATCCAAATTTCGAACAACATTGTAAAACATGTTGCTTTATCACCCGACATAATTTACATTTCTAATATTTGCCGAATTTTCATTTTATGATAGATTGGACTTTTATCCTTAGTAAAGTAATTAGTTTTTATCATCACCTTTTTCATGTGGTAGATAAGGCTAAAAAGAATACAAAAAACTGCTTTTTAATAGAAAGTATTTATTTAAGAAATGCAAAAAAAACTTCTTGAAGTACAAAATTTAAATTAAACGCTACAAATTCAACAAAATAAAAAACTTCTTTTTTAAATAGAAAAGACATTATTATTGCATTAAATTTCTTCAGGTACATTTATTGCAACTGGTAAGTTTTGCCAAAAAGGCACACGATTTTTGGGCATTATTTGTGACAACTTTGCTAAAAGTCCTTCTTTTCTTTCTTTCGATATGCCTCTATATTGTGTGCGAGGTTGTGGTTTTGGTAGATTTGTTTTTATAGCTGTTGCCGTGAGAAAATTAAGTTTAACAAAATCGCCTTTAAAATCAATTTTATATTCTAACAATTGACTTTCTCTTTCAAAAGACACCCAAACCATATCGTGAAGATATACACGTGGCTGCAATTTTTGCAATTTATATTTGGAACAATAATCTGGCCAATCATAGAACTGTTCAATTTTCATTTCGACAATATCAACATTTGACAAATTTGCTGATTTTACGGCATCTGCAAAATCACCAAAATCATAAATTTTACCTTTTTTCTTTAGCGATAATTCCACTTGGTGGTGGAAATAATCCGCAGACATAAAAGTGTGTCCTGTCTCAAGATACTTAATATTAAGTTTGTTTAAAGATACTTCTGGCGAATTAACAAGATAAACAAAAAAACTGAAAATGGTCCAATTTTTGTTTTGGGCAGAGCAGTTATCTAGCCACAGTGTTATTTCAGTTTCGTCTCTGTACAATTGAAAAAACGCATAATAGGTCGAAATTAAGTCTTCTTTGGATCTTCCTGCTAAAGCCTCATGCCAAAGAATAGCTAAAGCTTTTCTTTTTTGTTTTTTTCCGATGGGGACAAAGCTTTCATTAAATACAATAATGCGTTTTGTAAACACAACTTCTTTGAACATATCTACTCGCGGAATCATGATAACCTGCAAAATTCAATTAATTAATAAAAAATTATAAAAACAACTACAAATTTGAAAAAATACTTTTTCAAGGTCTGCTGAAAAAAAGAGGCCATTCTTCTTGTCGGCATCATTTTTATATTCCTCACGAGCAGTTACATATTTCATATGATGCACATTCCATTTTTGACATTCTTCACACAAAGTTCCCTCTTCATGATTTTCTTTCTTGTGAAGATTATAAATTTCGCACTGCCAACACTCCTCATGACCTAACTTTGCAAAAGAGATTTTAAGGTCATCTGATACCACTTGCCTATATAATTCATAGGAAACTTTTAAGGTCTTATTTTTTTCTTTGAAGTCGTTGTACATAAATCGTATTATAATATCTGATGGTAAATACCTTGTATTCGGAGCATGTTCCCTCCGATAGTGCGACTGAACGGGATTGAATAAGTTTACATGTTCCACAATAACTTGCCTATCAATTTTATGAGGACACGGCTGGCATCCCCTTCCATCTGCTTTGGGCGTTATTAATTTCGAATTCGTTTTTCTTACGTTTTTTAAAACTCTGTCGTTATTAAAGGTGTATCCTAAAGTTGCCAAAAAAAATCTCTTGCACACTTGAACATCAAGAGCATTTGCGGTTTTTAAAAAATATTTATATGAAAATTGTCTTGCAGAGTTTGGTCCTGCTGTTTGTCTTTTTTTGTTCTCTTTTTTAGTTGAATTAAAGATAAATGTTTTTCGTGCTTCTTCCTTAACTTGCCAAAATTGAGTGTTAATGGCGGTTTGTCGGTCTTTATTGAGAAGTGAGGCACACTTGAATTTGCAGGTATCTTTACAAGGTTCCTTTACTTGAAACTTTTCAATTTTACTGGCTAGTTTTCTTTTTTTTCTTTCAGAAGGTGTGGTGTCAAAACACCTCCTCTTGCGTATTTGGCCCTTTTTGGTATATGTCAACTTTTGTTTATGCTCAATGTGTGCCATAACATTCTCAAGTAAAATTGGTAAAATAACTCTTTCAACGAATTCAATACTTGCGCAATTTTCACGTTCTATTATAATATCTGTGGTTATGTCTGTATGCTCAAACTCGTCAACTTCAGGATCGGAATCAGTATCTTGACGTTCCTCACTTTCTAAGACAAAATCAGGGTCTTCCTCTATTTCTTTACGGTTACTGGAGCATTTACGAACAGCAGATACCTTTTCTTGGAACGATTTATTTAAAGCAAGGCTGACTAAATGTTTGCCTCTGTTAAACATTCTAAAAAAATTAATAGTTTACATGTTTTTATTACTTGAATTTAGTTTTTGTAGCTCACTTGTCTTATTTTTGCACTATCACAATTAACATTTAATAACTTCACACTACAGACGCAAAGAAAAAACACAGGAGGTTTGAGTTTTTAGGTTATGTTAATTTTAAACAACAGCGCAATATCAGTTTCAGTTGTCCTTACTGCACTATTATTATAACTAGCCTACTAAGGAAAAAAGTCCGAAGTGCAAATAATTTCACAGATAGGACACACTTGCTTAGCATATGAAAGATAGTACATTTTTACTTAGTAACCCGATTAGTTATTGTAGATAGGACAAACTTTTTAGTGAATTATGAAAGGTATCGGCTGTAGTTAGGACTATCTTCTTTAGTAGATAGATAAAACACATTGCACTATATACAGAGCAATAAAAATCTGAAAAACACAAATTTTGCAGATGGGACCATCTTCCTTAGGAGGGCAGTATACCTATCTTTTGTAATTTCTGAGATAATCACTATAGGAGTAATCGGCGGCCAAATAATGAACTACGAGCGTTGTTCTATGCACCCCAAATATTCGTTTAACCAATGGGAAGGTCCGACTGCCTGTGTCAACTGTCAAACAAAGTAAACATTAAACGTCCTATACCTATCTTGTGTAATTTCTGAGATAATCATTAAGCCAAAAACGGTTAAAAGAGCGCTGTTGTTAGTTGAACGAATATTTGTGTGCAATATTCGTTCAACCAATGGGAATGCCCGACTCCCTGAATTACCTGTCAAACAAATTCGGTAAACGTTTATGTCAAATTTATGGAAGCATCTCTATTTGTTATCATCAAAATGAATTATTTTCATGTAGAATTAATAGAAATTATTTACATTTTGGGTGAATCTGATAGAAGGCATCCGAAGCCAGAGGCCTTTGAAAGTGTGAAGGAACGGTTCGAGAGGACTGGAAGCATAATTTTCGTTATTATGACACACAAAACCCCCACTTTATTCGACCTGCAAACTTTCAGAATCGTTGATCATTAAATGTTAGGGGGGGAATAGTAGGTAGTTGCATACTTGGACCTTATTTCTTTGACGGAAATGTTAATGGAGAAGAATATCTCTTTTTCTAAGAACGGATTTTCAAAACTTTTTGGAAAATCTTCCTTTAAATATTATTGGTCGTATGTGGTGTCAACATGATGGAGCCCCAGCTCACTATAGCCATCAAGTTCGTGAATACCTAGATCAGGATCATCAATTTCAGAACAAGTGGATTGGGCGGGGTGGTCCTGTACCATGGCCCGCAAGATCACCGGATTTAACCAAATTAGACTTCTTTTTGTGGGGATACGTAAAGATCTAGTTTATCAAACAGTGCCCACTACCAAAGAGGACATAAAAATTAGAATTAGAAATGCGTTTATAAGAATCAGTCAAGACGTTTTACGTAACGTTAGTACTTCTTTGGAAAACAGAATACGCACGTGCATTGTACAGAATGGTGGTTATATTGAACATATTTGATGAAATTTGTTTGTCTTACTTTACTTTGTTGTTGCTTTGATTAATAATTATTTCGGTTATTTAAATTGCGTTTTTATATTTGTTTTGTTTTACGTTATCAATTTATAATTTCGAAAAGCTGCAGCCATCTATTCTGAAGAGCAAATGAATGAATACGAGCAATCAGGCAAAGTAAATTTAAAAAAAAATATTGGAACTGAACATTGCTGGAATTACAAAAAAATGAACTG
This sequence comes from Amphimallon solstitiale, assembly GCA_963170755.1. Classification (NCBI taxonomy): domain Eukaryota; kingdom Metazoa; phylum Arthropoda; class Insecta; order Coleoptera; family Scarabaeidae; genus Amphimallon; species Amphimallon solstitiale. The sequence continues at coordinate 136,252,490 of OY720679.1, forward strand.
AAAATGCAGTAGTCTCTTGGAATAGTTAGGTTTAATCTTTACTTTGTTTGACAATTGACACAGGCAGTCGGGCCTTCCCATTGGTTAAACGAATATTTGGGGTGCATAGAACAACGCTCGTAGTAGATAGGTATAGTACATAGTTAACAAAAATGAAAGAGAATAAAAAAAGGAACAAAATGCCGAGGGGGTAACCACTAAAGGAAAACGTGTTCCACAGATTTCATGTGACACGGGATTTCATCGCATTTCACGTGGATTTCACGGCGTTTTATGGGATTTTCCGAGGTATTAGGAAATTTCACAAAGATTTCACGCGATTTCACGGCATTTCACAAAGATTTCCCGGGATTTCATGGCATTTCACATTGATTTTATAGGATTTCACGGCATTTCACATTGATTTCATAAGATTTCATAGAAAGTTGTGAATTTTTTTACTTAAGTTGAAACTACATATTGTATTACACTTATTTGTAAACATGTATTAATAATTAATCCAGGAAATGTGACTAAAATAACAGTTATCAAATAAACATATAAGAAATTCTAACATTTGTTAACATGAACAATAAACATAAAACTAAAGAATAAAAATAAATATGAAGTTATTATAATATGTAAGGAATTCTAACATAAATTTTGTCATGAACATGAGGATTATTTATCAACATTATTCTATTCTATTCAGACTATTTAACACATTTTTGTCTATTCGTAAGCCAGTGTGTGTCGCAGTCGGGTTGGTAATGGTAAATTTATAGGTTTGAATGCTTATATAGCCATGAGTGTTTACAGGTACTGAGAAAATATGTCCGTCATCAGTCCATTTATACCAAGTGCATAAGACGCCTATGTCACTTGTCAGTCTTTCAGTTTTCACAGGAGCCCAAGCTTTCGAATATTCCCTTTCTTTTGCACTCCTTCCTTTCAAATAAGAAAATCCAAGAACAAAACCTAGATAGGCTACATGCTGATCGTTTACAAACAAACACCATTCCCCAATAAAAATGTCTTCACATACTCTACAGGCTTGTGTCTTGCTTATAGACTGCTTCTTTGAGTGGGAAGAATTATACTCGGCTTCCTTGACTCTTTGTAGGCGATCACTACTTAAACGGCCACTGTTCTTTTGCAATAACCAGCATATGGATGATTTTCTTACTACCATCTCCTTACCCATGCCGTCCCTTACTGTTGTGAATGGACTAGTTTCGTCTAGTTTAATATTGCTTTCCGTATAATCTTTAAGGACAAGTTCGTCCGTTACACAAGATAGTACAGCCAAATCTTCCAGTATTTCTTCGTTACTTGTGTGAGAACTATGGTTATCTTCTGAATTATCGTTATCGAAACTTTGTGTAGTATCGTTTTCATCCATGGCATCACTTGTTTCAATGACAGAATCATCTTCACCTTCCAAGTCTATCGTCAATTCAGAATCGTTTGCTACTGGTATAGAACATTTGTAATCATAATCTGCGGGTACAATAAGATCAAGAGAAATAGCATCAATAGTAGCGTCGTCTTTAGATTTGTTTATTTCTGCATATATTTCTTCATTAGTCGGCAAAATAGTTGGTGAAATTTCCGATATTTTCTTTGAAATTCTTGGAAACACAATATTTGGGAGCTGACACATTGATATGTCACTTTGGAGCTCAACTCTCTTAAGTTTATGAATTATATCAAGCATACTGCAATTAACAATTGTGGAATACGTTGTTGACATTGAACGTATTTGCCTGAAAAAATTTTCACATGCTTGACTACTAAATAGTGTTGGCAAAAACAGGTGTGGTAATTCCAAATTCCGTAGTGTAATCAGAACCTTAACAATAGAGTGTGCATTTATTTCAATACACGTGTAACAGTTGAGAGTTACATAATTATCTGAAAGATTAAACACATTCTTTTTATCTTGAATCCATTTGCGCCATATTCGTAATAAGAAGACAGCGTACCAAATTTTATAAATTCTTTGGAGAGGTGACAATTCTGGATCAAGATAAGAGCTTGTAACATAATTAATGATTTTCAAGTAAGTAACAGTACCTTGACTATCTGGAACATGTTCTTGCAATAAAGAAAATACATGAGGCTGACTGATTTTGTGCACTGATGGATAGTTCATTCTGTCTTTTGGATCAATATCGTAAGGGGTTAATAAATGTTTATCCTTTTGTATAGTTTCTATCAAAATTTTCAAATGAGAAACAGAAATGATTTTAGAACCAATTGGCAGAATGACGGACGGTTTAAGCAATCTATTTCTTAACTTGGTACCAATGTGTATAGTATCTTGTACAAACAAAACTTCACTATTATTATCTTCATTAAACGAAGCATTGTACCACGGCCAATTAAAGTTTGACTTTTGTGACGTCCTGGATACACTTCTTGACACACCCAACTTTGCCTTTAGCTTCATACTTTTTAAAAGTCTTGGATCCCCATCTGAGGAAATGCCTAACACTTCAACCTTCCATTTGGCTAACTCAGCAATTATATAGTCCCACCTTTTCGTTACGTCAGACGCAGTAAATTTATTATCAGTTCCAAAAAGTAAAAGGCAAAATGGAGGAATATTTTCTTTTAGCGGCTGAGCCATAACAGCATAGACCAATGATGCATTATGTTGACAATTATTATTCTTAAAATGCGTTTCGATTTCTTTGCCTGATCTAGCTTGGTACGTAAAAGGTATGGGCATACCATGGCTGTCAAAGGGAAGAACGAAGCCGACCAATTGGTTTGTAGACGTATCGTATTGAATTTTGCCTGTTATTCTTGTGGCATCTTCGGACAACCAAACTTTTAAAGGTAGATTCCTTTTTTCTATATAATCTTTTAATTCAGCACATCGTAATTTGCCTTCAGTAATTGATGGTCCGTTGTCTTTCATGTATTTGCTAATAGCTGTGGGGGAGGGGAGCGGTAAGTTTGCATGGAGAGTTTCGTATAAAAGTCGGCCTCCGAGCATAAAGATATACAAAGAGAAAAGTTTAATTGTTTCGTCATACCTAAAACCATGTTTTGCAGTTCGTGAATGTTGATGTGCTGCATTTATTAGTACGCTTAATATTACATTGTCATTTGATTTAGTCTTTAAGGTAGTAGTGTCTGTGTTAGTATTTACAGAGTCAGATAAGTCTCTCATTTGGGTTGAAATCCGGAAGTTTTTAGAAAAGTTTTTAAAACAATCATGTAATTCCTTGTGCTTTTCTTTCAACAGTTCTATATCTTTTAAAATTCTAAAATATTGTGGTATTCTAGTTTGCCTATTACCAGAGCTACGTTTTGATGATTTGTGAAGTCTTCTAAGTTTTCTGTCTTGTCGAGTTCTTTTGTCACATCTCTTTTTTATTGTCTTATTCAAGGTTTTTATTTCGTTGTGGAAAATGTGGACTCCTTTGCTTTCCCCGGGGCAGGTGGTCCTAGTACTGCCCCAGGGACTAATTCCCCCGAAGCCCTTGTTTCCTCGTTTGACACTACACTTACATCTGACCTCACTTCTGCAAATGCTTGCAGGAAACCTTCAGCTGTTCTTTGCTCGATCCTTTCTGAATCTTCTTCTTCTTCTTCGCTACTGGATATGAGGATTCGAGAAACATTTTTCAAACATTTTCTTTTTTTAAGTGAAATTATTTGGTCTTCGTCCTGGCTTTTGTCATACTCGTCATCTTCTTGAAATTTTTCCTTTTCGTAAATCTCCTCGTCTAGAGTTTCGTTAATAACAGATTCAAAAGGTGTGGCAGTAGCTTTGCTCGAAGATGCTTTATTAAAAAAATTACGGATGTTTTTTTGTGACTGGTTCTTCGTTTCGTCACTTAATTTTTGTAAATTTCGTTTTTTATGTGCTCGTACGTGTCTTTCGAAATTTGATTTTATCCATCTTTTTTCCCCTGACTGGGATTGCCATATCCCACTTTGAAGGCTTTGATTTTATCAGTGCATAACGGACAGTTAACTACTGCAGAATAGACAAACGAATCATCTTCATTTTCTTCTACTTTAACTTGGACCATAGAAGATGTAAAATTTGGAATAACCTGTTAAAATACAAATATTTAAGTATCCGAATTAAAATAACAGATTAATTAAAAAGTAGATTACCTACCTCAGTTAAATCTATTTGCTTTTTCATCCAGGTTTTTATTGATGTGTATAATTGACTAGTTTCATGGTTTAGATCTAATCCAGAATCTGGATCTGTTGCTAGTGCTGATGAAGTTCGTGGTAAAGAGGTTGTAGATTGTTGCAAGTCGGGATTATTCATTACTTGCTTGGGATTGCTTAAATGTTTATGAACGTTTTTTATTCCACATTTGGCATTCGTGGCGTAATCAAAATAACGACTAAAATACGTTATGTCATTTTCAGAAATTTTTAAAGCTATATATTTTTGAATTTCTCTGATAATTTCTTTGTGTCCGTTAACTATTTTAAATTTGTCCTTGTGAATGTAGTATTTATCATAATAGTTTTTCAGATCTTCATTTTCTTCAATAAACAAATGCATTTCTTCTTTTGCAAACTTTTCGAATTCTTCAATAGTTTCTTCCCTTACATTTTTGAATGCAATTGCGGAGTCATAACCACATAATTTTATTATATTTTTTAAATATAAGGGAACGTTAATTCCTAAATCATTTTCAATTGCGCACCAAAATATATTTTCTTTGGGGTTTTGGTTGGCTTTTGGTATTCCGTCTTCATCTTCTACTTCTCTATTTGATTTTTCAGCGAGCGTTTCATTTGGATTCTCGCGAGGATTCTGGGAGTTGCTTGATGCCATGAGTCCCTGACTATCGGCAGGATATCTAAGGACGAAAATACACACACTTTACATATTTATATACTGGGTGATTCACGAATAGTGTCTGATTTAGCGTCTGTATTCCAGCAACACAAATTACTCTCCCATATAATACCTGTGACAAAGTAATTTGTGTTGCATAAAAAACGGCGCTAAAGCAGGCACATTCGTGAATCAGCCCGTACCTACAGAGTTCCCAGAACTACCGCCACACTAGTGAAGGGGTTATTCCTGACCGTATACAGAATCGCAGTCTGCAGGAAAAAACGTCCTGACTTCAAGAGTAAAGTAGTTAGAGGGGTTTGAAGCAAGCCAGTTTCTTACTAAATATGGCAGTGGCTATGTTACGGATAGGTTTACTTTTCAGTCAACAACGAACGAGTTTGTCCATTGGTAGGCTTACCATACGTCCCGGTTTGACCGGGACTATACTGGTTTGAGCAGGGTGTCCTGCCCGGTTTTTGAGATATCCCGGGAACACTTGAATCAGCCTGCTCCTGACTGGAATTATTTTACAGCATAAATAGTAAATTGGAGAAAATCTTACTTATCTTAGCAACGACAGTTCGTTGCTAGGATACTATGCTTTGTTGCTAAGGTAGACGCATTCATTTGTCTGATTTTTCTCCAAAAGAAGTACTTTTGTTCGTTTTTGTTTTGAGCAGAATTTATTATTGGATTTTAACTTCAATGTCAGTAGTTTTTTCTGCACAAATTAGGTATTATGTTTGTATTTGCAAGTTGGATTTGCGTCGGTGCAACTTTGCGCCACTGATTTTTGTACTCCTTTTTTTTTGTAATCTTTCATCCATTTTCAAAACCAAGTTTACTGCAGACACGTAAGAACAGCACAATCTTGTTAAGTTTGCCACAAAACGGCACAAAATTTTGCTATAGTCACTTGTAATACGAATATGAAAATCACTGACGCAAAGTTGCAGCGCCGCAAATCTAATTTGAAATCAGCCCCTTAATTTGTTTGTTCAGGAATAAGAATAATAATGAGACGTTGATTTGTTCTTGATTTTGATCCTGTCTTTGTGCCAAGAACAATTTTTCTTGCAGATTCCAATTCTGTATACGGTCAGCGAAAATCTCGAAGGTACTTAATATTAGTAATTTCTAGGTTAGGTATCTACTTACCAATAAAATATGCACTCAACGAAAAAATCTCTTAAACAATACACTTAGCAACGAGTGTTACAAGATCTTTACACCCTCACTACACATGCACATCAACGCGGCCGCAGAAAATTCTGGGTTATTGAAACTCGCCTGAAATTGCCGGATGGATGCCGCCCAACATGTGATCCCACTCGAAATTCGAGAGTGAGTTCGAGCGATGTCGGGGAAGTACCGGACTGCTTCCTTTTTACAAAAATCAATCTCTTTATCGTTAGAAGCTTAATTCACTTAAGAACATTTTATGGAACGTGTTAACAAAAACTGTCATTTTAATTAATTCGCATTTTATTCGGATTTCATGAGATTTCATACTGGATTTTATGAGATTTCATGAGATTTTATTGAGATTTCATGGGATTTTATTCAGATTTCACGAGATTTTACGAGATTTCATAGGATTTCATAAGATTTCATGGGATTTGATGGGATGTCATGAGATTTCAAATCATTTCACTGGATTGCAGGAGGATTTCAAGATGATTTCAACATGAATGTTCCACGGATTTCCTGAGTGGTTAACCCCTCGCAAAATGCCATAATAAAATACAGGGTGTTCCATTTAAAAAAAATAAGTTTTTGGTATGTGAAAATTTCCATAAGCAGGCCCTGAAAAAACAAAGTTTCTTGAGGTATTGTCGAATGCAACTTATACCAAATGATGCAGAATTTTCTTGGCTACACGCACCACTAAAATTAATGCGTTTACACTTAAAAACCATGCAACTATGATTTTTTTTCTGAACACGTGTTTTGGACAAAAATTTCCAAAAAAAAATTAATAACTCGAAAACTGTTGGTTCAATTTTGAAAAAGAAAAAACAGTTAAATATACAATTTAAAACAGTACTAGAAAATCCAAAAATATATAGGGTGTCATTTAAAAAAAATAATCCTAATGCATATCTGTTGAAACCGGAAGTGCGTCAGAGCTGCAAGTATTTTTAGAATATGCGCCCCAAGCAACCATAACTCTTCCGTCTATTGCTTTTTCTCTTATTTAAAATACAAACGAGCAATCGAGGAAGCGGCTACTAATGACTCACCCTGTAGATATACTGTATATTTGCTCTTTTACGGATCCCTATAAAAAGAAACTAATTTTGTGATGTCTGAAGACCTAGCAGGCCAGTCAATAGGGCCTCCACGGGCTTAGCTACTTCTCTGGAAACGTTTTATTAATATATTTCGCTTCATCTGCAAATAACTCACTACCAAAAGGAATTGCCCGGGCATTCATTTTAATTATTGCCCATTGGCAAAACACTCTTCTAGTTTTAAAAAGATGGTTGTGTAACTTAGTATTTAAATGTGTTCATTATGGGTGATATTTATTTTATGTTAGGGCCCTTGCAACGATGGTTAGCTAATATCCAGTAAACGATTTCATTCATGGATACTGAAGTGTTGATTTTCTGTTGTTGCCATAAGAATGCTTAATTAATTTTTTTCATTAACCATATATTTAGGTTTCCTTGGTTGTGAATTAGCAATACTACCAGTAGTAATGAAAACATCCATTACTAGTCTAAAGGCAACTGTTTTGGGACATATTCTGTCAGGGTTACGCTGCTTGTATATTCTTTGGGCCAATAAATAATTTCTTTGTCATTACTTCAGTACAGAAACACTGTATTAAAATAAAAAACATAAAGTTGGAAAAATTATAGCTCTGTAATAGTCACTTTTAAAATAATAACGTCTTATATGTTTTTGTTTCGAAATTTAGTAAGTAATTCAAAAATGAACCGATATACAGGCTGTTCCATTTGAAAAAAAATACTTTTAGACAAAAATATGTTATGTAACTTTAATCCAGTTTTCTGCAAATTCGATTAGTAATTGCAAAAAAAATAAAATATGTTTGTATTTGACCTTTTATTATGAACAACGCTGCCAAAAATTGTGTCCATCGAATACATCGTTTTCGAGAAATATAATTTTATAAAAACATTAAATAAGTCGAAAACCTTAATTTTTAGACCTATACTACTACCTTATACTTTTTTCACTAAGAATTATACGTGGAATACAAAAATGTAATAATATATAGGGTGTTCCATTTAAAAAACTGTAAGTATGGTCAGCCACCAAGTTATGGAACACTCTCTATTATACAAAATAAATTTAAAACGTTTTCGATTTTAAATTTCGTTTTAGGGTTTACAATGTCACGACACTTCAGATTGTATAAATATCTTGGAAAAGTATACATCGCTAATAATTATAGAGTCACAATAGTATATTAAAATACAAGTTTCATAAGACACGATTATTGCGCACGCGCCTAGCGGCTCGTTTTCTAAAGAACAAGTGCGCAAAATGTCTTATAAAACATGTAGTTTATACTATTTTTTCTATTTCGGTTATTAGAAGTTCAAAAAAGCTTAAAATAAGAGACATGTTTTGTTCGAATATTTTAGAAATGTTGTTTTTTTGAAGTTGGTTACTCTGATTTTTAAGTAGAACATTTTATATATTTGAATATCAGCGGTGTTATATGTAATTATGTTTAAAATTCAGACTGATTTATGCAATAAATTATTTCAAATTATCAACAAAAAGGACGAAAAAAAATAATTGTGCGTCCCCAGAGATTCGCAAAATAGCAGAAGACAACTTATAAAATCTTTCGCCAACAAATCAAAAACAAACTTTTATAACAGTATTCAACATGGGAAGTAAATGTCAATAGTGGCATCAGAAGATTTATCATCCAACTCTGCTTAACAATTTATATTGTTAATTAGTAAATAAAATGTTAGCATGTGTGCTGTGTGCTTTTTATTTTTTGTACAATTCAATTGCACATGTTTGTTACTTTAAAGGCTTATATTTTGACATTTGAATACGATTTGGTTTAATTTTTTTTTGTTTCCAACTTCAAAAAAATATATTAAGCGTGGGATAAAGTAATACTTTATGGTACCCAAACGGGTGTCGTAAAGTGAGGACCGGAATAGAAAAAATTATTTTTACCGTTATGATTATTTATGATGGTTTTCTTTGAAATTTCGTTTTCCATGCATTTCGCTAAAAAAATCGAATGGGGTGCGATTGAGGGTTCAGTTCACGACTGGCAGCCCCGTTTAAACACGAAACCCTCATTTATTAGCTTTTTAATAAACACATGCAAAAACAGTAGTCGTCAATATCGCACTCATGACTACCACTAAACACGTCTCGTCCTAGCGGCCAGGCCTTGTTCTTAAGTAGGTAATGATTAAATATAAATGGTGATTATTTTTAGTGCAGGGATTACGATAACACTAAGAGTTAGATAAAGGCTTAAATGAGAAAAGAATTACAGTTTTATTAGCATGATTCAAAACCGCGTTTTTTTAAAGAAAAAAATGTCTGTCTTTAAACGGAAATCTTAGTTCGCTCTGACAACAATAAAGTTCCTTTTTTTCTGATTAAAAAGACATGATATGTTAGTCGATACGGTTATTACACAGAATAAAAAAGTAATTTTATTTTGAACACAGTCCAAATTAAAAATGGTGTCCACCCAGTTTCAGCGGTACACAATACATATTATGCATGCCGAACTATGGTTTAGGCTCATATGTTCGCGGCCAAAATTCTTTACGTATTACGTAAAATCGATTGCAGAAACTTTATAAGTGCATGCGAAAGACGTAGAATAAGAACTTCTTCAGATGTCATTCTTTCAGACAGTAGCAAAAAGTATCAGCTGACATTTGTAGGATTAATAATAGAGATTAAAAGAGATCATATAATCTTATGCTTGTAAAAGAACTCCTTAATAATTTTATTATTTTTGATAAAATAAACTTGTAATTCTCCAAAGATTAAAAAAAATGTTGAAAGATAAAACAATTCTTTTTACTTTTATTGATGTAATAAAAATACAATAAAGACAAGTAATAATATAATTTTTAAAATACATTTTTTAAAGATATAATTGTTTCTTAGATTCTTTAAGTCTCTGGATTTTTGGATATTTGAAAAATTATTATTAGCATGTTAATTAAATATTTGTTCCTTATGTGATATGTTTTGGTCTAGGTAAAATTTATGGGTCCCATACCTCCTCCAGCAAAGTTGCCACCAAAATGGAAATGCGCCAAGGATAAATACGGCAGACCATATTATTACCACATAAAACTTAGAAAATCACAGTGGGAACCACCAGAATTTCCACCTGAAGAAAATGAAGAAGGTAATTATATTTTAATGTACAGATATCATTTGCAATGAAACTACATAAAGCTCTTCCACAGGAGTCAAAAGTTAAAAAAATTATAAATTTAAAAATGCTACTTCAAATTTGCCATTCTCAAAAGGACAAGTACATACAGCAATACACATTGTTTAATTAGGTTTCGAGGTTAAGTTTATACCGACGCTTCAGGGGATAAGAAATGATATCTGTCCTAAAAGTTTAGTTCACTGTTTTTTTTTTTTGCATAAAAAGTGCTAAATATACATACTATATATTGTATACCAAGGTAGCTATTTTTATTACTGTGAGAATAAATAAAAATTATCTACTTTGCACATAAATTTGGAGAATTAATGGAAACATAAGCAATTCAAAATGGCGACCAGGGTAAACCTAACCTCCAACCTGTGAAATATCCAAAAAATGTCCTGTTGTCTGAAAACACCTCCGTCTTTTCGATTCCATATATACTACAATAGCCTGCCAGTTCAGTTCCAGTTAAATAACGCTACCTATCCAAGGAATTCCTTCTAATCGGGAGCTTGAAGCCATTCTTACCTCGTTTCCCCCCTTTTCTTGAAAATAGAAACATTTATTTGAGGTTCAGTGTAAAAAACTTATCGTACAAGCCATGCAAACGATAATACTGTCGATTTTAATACGAAGTATAGACTACCCATAGTACACAATCAAGTTATTTTAATTTTATTTTACCTTACTTATAAAATATTAAGGAGGTTGCCATATCAATTTAGCATCATTTGTGGGGTCTTATGCGCTGCCCCACGCTCTGACAACAATTTGGCGCCCAACGTGTAGGGCTTTGCGCACTCGCTGTCGTTAAAACGTGTAATACGACATTTCATGAAATAACTAGTTTTATATTATAACGAATTAATCATCTATATTACATTATTATTCATTTTAGTGGTATCTGAATCATCATCTAGTTCAGAATCTAGCAGCGTGAGTTCAGATACAAGCTCGGAAGAGACGGACAGCGACGACGATATCGACGATGCAAAATTACTGTTACAATTGAAGAATAAGTTTGCGTTAAAGAGCGACAAAGCAGTTGTCGAAAAACCGGATGTCAGTGTTACGGTAGAAGGCGATGCAGAAACTGCGGAGGAACTTCAAGAGAAGTCACTAGACGACAGATTAATTGAAGAATTCTGTTTTATGAAAGGCGATTCGACGCTGCATGCGAAGCGGAAACGAATGGGTCTTGTCCAGGAAATTTTGATCAGTGTAAGTACAAGAGCTTGATATGTTCACTATATAAATGTAAATATAATGTATTCTTGTAATTTCCTATCTATACTATATTTTTCTTTTGTTACAATAGCCCAGGACAGAGGAAGATAAACTTCAATTTAAAGAAGACATGAAACGTTACAAGCAGAATAAGGAAAAATTAAAACGACAAAAGGAACAGTTACTAGAACAGACAAAGAAACACACGAATGTTAAACCAAGTAAACCTGTCGTCACGCCCGTAAAGAGTGTGAAGAGTGATAAAAAACGCAAACTTTCGGTGAAAACTAAGTTAAAAGAGTTGACAGACAATGAATCTGCAAAGAAGATAAAGGAATCTTTTAGATCAAGTATGGCAGTTGTTATGGTGTCGATATTGAATACTTACAGAAAGCCTGACTGTAAGGAAGGTAGAATTACGAATACAGATGATTTTAAACATCTCGCCAGGAAGGTTAGTCCAAAATATTTAGCTATAATTTCTTTGACTTTTTACTATAAATTCGTAGTGTTTGTTTTTCTATAGTTTTGCGCACTACTTAACACACAAAAGGAGCCCACGTCATAATAACCGTCCGTAGATGATAAACTGTTTAGTATTACAGCGCCATCGTCCAATTTTCACTGTAACTATTAATTGTTGCGCGAAAATTCGAATAGATGTTGAACATACCTTTCGGTTTTAAATGTGCATGAAATCAAATTTTTATTGAATAACTTTTCGTAATCATGTCTTACAAAAAGTTGTAAAAGCATAACGTATGCTCACGATTTTTTATCTGGCAATGCACATCATCGTTCGTCAATTTTTAACCGTTGCCAAGTTTCCACTTTCGCAAAACGTCACCCGTAATAATATTGAAAGGTTATGTCATTATATGTGTGCCATAAATTGTAAAACATGACATTCCATGTTAGTATAACAACTCCTTGCAACGTAATAAAATTTTCAGATATGCCGTCGTCATGCAATATAAATATATCTGAGTTTATTATGACTATTAAATTAATGGAAGTACGATTAAGTTCCCGTAATGGAGGGGTTGGATGTAGTGGAGGAGTTCATTTGTATTGTAACGTGCTAAGTGACTTATTATTAGTATAAATATAAAGTTTTAACACAATCGCGTCAATATCTTTTAACCGCTCCATGATTGGCACGTACTATTCTTGAGTTATGGAAACGCCTTTATCTTTATAATCAATTAGCAGGATTCCTTCGGAGTCCCAAAAAACAGTAGCCATGAGTGGTCCAGTCGACTGTCACACCTTAAACTTCTTGGGCGGGGATGTGCGTTTTTATGCTACTGCATGGGGTCTTGCTTGGACTCTGGTTCATAATGATGAATCTAAGTTTTCTCCCCATTAACAATTCAACTCAGTACACCGTCCCTACCTTCGTGACAGAGGTTCAAAAAAGCACGTCATGAGTAGGGAGCGGAATCGAGCGAGCCATGACTCATCGCTCATGGGCGCACTATTGAAATGTTGTATTTTTAAAGAGGTTTTAATTTTATTTATATAATTGAATAACAACTCATAAAATACAAAATACATTATTATTTGTTGATTTTGTTGTTCAAGTCGAGTAAAGGAGTATTAATATTCACCAGCAATACTTTCTCAAGGTTCTCTTCTGTAAGATTTGTTCTTTTTGAATGAAGTACATCCTTGTAGATAGAAAACGTCCTTTCTACATCGCAACTGGTTATATGTGCGTACTGGAAATATTCTTTTATTCCAGCATATTTAGCAGTTTGATTTTGTGTCATTGTCCCCATACACAATTGCCACAATCAGCCCTATTCATAATGAAAGTTAGTGGCTACTAAGATCCAACTAACACGCTACTAAAAAAAGTCGTATTCATAATCGTATTTAACAGCGTACTAAGCGTAGTAGCCAACTAAATTGTTAGTAGCGTGTAGGGGTATGTTTAAAGTTACAGCTCACCGTTAAAGCTAACCTAAAAAAAACAAATTGGTACGAATAAAAATAAACACATATTTGTCAGACTTCTTTTAGATCCAGGATTATAACTTTTTAATTAAATACATTGAAATGGAAACATTTAGAGTTGAAAAAGATCCGCGATATGAACATACAAAATGAAATTCAATATCATAGCTATGAAAATGAAATTGTTAAAAGAGAAAAAGGAAGGAATGAGTGTATAAAGATATTTTTATATTTAGACTTTATTTTAAATAAAACATACTTATGATAATAGGTGCTTTTAATTAAAATGTCTCATTATATGCTAATCTAATGCTTAAAAATATTGCCAACATTATTAATAATCATTTTAAATCATTATCCACATTATCAATCTAATTCCATACAAAGTTAATGAAAGTGAGGAGATATTTTTTTAATGTGAAGATTCCTCTGTTTGCAATTTTTCCTTTTATAATATTCATAATGGATATTGCTACTATCGATGCCCTTGTGTCCAGTTTAATGAAAAAAGCAACCAAATTTATTCTTCATAATTTCAAATGCTTTTAAAGACATTTCTCGTTGATATATGGAGTCTTATATTTTAACACAGGACTTGTCGTTAGTGTTTGTGATAGAGTTAACAGATATCTTGAACATGCATATCCATTATCACTAATCAAAATACCTTCTATATCTTCATTCTGAAATCATACTAATATCACCTAATATTGTTTACATTTTTCTTAGCATTTAATTTTAATGAAGAATTACTTCAAATTTCCTGTTTAATGAACATTTGTTCCAAATTCTCTAAGTCATCGATACAGTCTTTTTACCTTGCAAGTGTATCACAAATCCTTGCCTTAGCATCGCATAGATTATTATTAATGCAAAATATAAGAATAAACTATATATATGATTTAATGTGTAGTACCTATAACATCTTTCCACCTATTGATTATCATGTTTGAAACTTATTTTATTTCATTCTACATATATTTTGTATAGAAATTCTATTATTATTGAATTATATATTTCCAGTGGATTAAGCCATTTCTAGAACATTTTTGGATTTAGAGCCCCATTAACTTGACCTTCCTCAACTTCTTGCTATTCTGCTCTAACATGTATTTGTTCATAATCCATGAAAACTTTTTCTGCTATACATACAATTTATATATAATTGTTATTTTACAGATTTTAGTTAATCTGAAATTGTAAATTCTAACCTTTTAATATTTGCTTTCTATCGTGATTACCGCAAATTTAAATTTGTACATCAGTGCGCACTGCGCACGATCGTTCTTCATATTACCCTGTTGCCATATGCATTTTTCTATTAACATCCTACTACTTACTAGCCACTAAATAAGCGTTTATGAATAAGGTAAGTTAATAGCGTCTTAGTAGGATGTTAGTAACTACTTACTAGTAGCGTACTAACACCCTATTAGGGTGATGATTATGAATAAGGCTGATGGTTATTAAATCTGGATTTCTATTAAAAACTGCGTCTAACTTTTGCCGAAGGCCACATCCGAAGTCACTTGGAATACTTTTGAAATTATTAATAGCCGCATCTAATGTGGTTAATCCATCTTTTAGTTTGAGATTTCGATTTTCAAAATATGTGATTAGTTTAGGCAAATTTCGAAAGTGTTCCTGAAGGAATAACAGCTGATTTTTAAAATTTGGGATTTATGTTAGTTCCTTGCACTCAGAAATACTTCGAGCATCGTCATTTAAACATGTAACGAAATTTTGTAAACTATCGAAATTCTCTGCATAAAAACTAGTAGCTTCCAGCCATGTTCCCCATCTAGTTATTATTGGCGCGGGTGGCAGTGACAAAGATGGAAGTTTTTCCCTGTAAAGGGCCACTCTCGATGGTGCTTTTCTGAAAACTTTTTTAAAAGCCAATACAAGTCTATCAACTTCCGGATAGTTGTCTCTGATATATTCACAGATTCTGTGGAGAGCATGTGCTACACAAGTAATATGCAGCATATAAGGATATGTTTCCTTTAATAGTCTGCCTGTTTTTAATATATATGCGGCACTGTCACTAACAAATAAAAGTATTTTTTCCCTGTACCTGTCGTCCGAATGAAGCATTTTGTGCAAATTCTCGTCAATGGTTTTAGCAACTGTTTCCGCATCAACTGTATTTATAACTTTAGATGCTATTACATATGCGTTATATGGAATAGTTGGATGTAGTACACCAGCTACAATATTTACCACACAGCGTCCTAATATATCGACAGTTTCGTCGGCACTTATCCATAGGTACTGATTTGAAAGATGTCTTCTAATGCTACTGTTTTCGTGAAGCACTTAGAAACATAACATTTGCGTAAGGTGGATTCATCAGGAACATGTCGACCAGTATATTTTTGGAGAAATGTTTTGAAAGTGGGATTGTCAAGTTTCTTTAATGGGATATTAGCCGCCATTAAAGCTTCACAGAGTTCTTCGTTAAAATTGTCAGCTTTCAACGGGTCCAATTTCTGTGTATGTTTTAGCGATGCTAAGTGACGTTGTACGTTCGATTTTTTGGCATTCTGTAACGATATTTTACAGACTTTGCAATAAATATCGGAATCACTGACAATGGACATACAATCAGTATGACCCTCAATCCAACTCGCCATTGTTTCACGATGTATTTCTCGACGTTCTTCCATATCATATCTGAAAAAGTAACATAAACAATGTTCTAGATCTAAATAAACGATAACTAAAAATTTTAATCTTAATCTTAACAAAATCCAATTAACACACAGAAGTAGATTCAATGAACCGGCAGGAACTATTACAAAAATTACGAAGTACGTAATTAACAGTTAAAACAATGAAACAAGGAAACTAACGTAAGGTATAAATGAAAATTTTATTTCTCTTGGAAATATAACATAAATATAATAAATTTTAAACACTCCTGACGCCGTTATCTACGCCCGTGTATAAAGAATTTTACCTCATAAATTCCTTATTTTATTGCCCTTTTTTCTCTGATTCTCGGTCTCGCAGTTGTTTACATTATTTCTTTTCACGGTTGTGGCTCCGTGGCAGTGTAGCTCGCTCGATTCCGCTCCCTAGTCATGAGCATTCTCGGCACTCATCTTGGGCTGACCTTAGTCGTGCCCAGATGATCATGGAGAATTTTAAAAATGGTTGTCTTAGATACTCCAGTCATTGCTGCGAGTTGCAGCTTCTTTATCTGATCATCTTCCATTATTAATATTTCGACCTTTTTAACAAGTTCTGGAATGGTCGTCTTCAAGTGATTAAAAATCATAGTTTTTCCCGGGAAAGAGTCTCCGTAAACCGATAGCATCTCTACCAGTATGATATGAACAGCTTTTCCTTGTTTTGTAAGGAACTTGATATTGGCGTAATATTCTCGCAATATTTCAAAGTTTCTTCGTGATTAAGTGGCTTCGACGATAGTTTAAGACTTATTAAAAAATTGACGAATGCTTCCGGCTACTAGAGTCGTGTTGCGCTGACTGCCCTGCATAAAGTGGGCTTCGATATTTTAAATCACCCACCTTGTAGCCCAGACTTGGCTCATAGCGATTTTTACCTATTCCCTAAAATGAAAAGAGAGCAACGCGGAAGAAGTAAGGGATGCAATTTCGGTGTATTTTTCGACAAGCTAAAGCTAATTGAACGATCTGAAAAATGTATTAGGATTGCAGGTGAATATATTGAAAACGAAAATTGATTTTCTATTTTTATTTTCTCTATTTCTATTTATTTATATGTTTATTTTTCCATTTATTTTATTTTATTTTTTTAGCTATTTTTCGGCGTATTTTTCAGACAAAGCTAAAGCTAATTGGAAGATCTGAAAAATGTATGTGAATAAATTGAAAAAGAAAAATAATTTTCTATTTTTATTTTCTCTTCTTTTTCCCCATTTCGCGAACCTAAACCCGCTCCCTCGTATGTGTATGTTTTTGTAAAGATACATTTTAGTAACTGATAATTAATACAATTATTATAAACACAACGGAATAATAGTTTTGAATAAAACATTTTAATTTTAAGATCCATTTTGAAATTTTCCCGCTATTCATGACGTAGTTATGACGTGCATTGCCAGTAACGAAACCATATTTATATATATATTAATGTTTAACTGATGGACAGTGTAATTAGATACCAAGTGATATTCTTCAAAATAAAGCAAGATATTACACTATTGTTTCTATTTTCAATTTCTAAATAGTTATGTCTACTACATTTCATTATGATTTCAATGCGCGACAATTCGCTGACGTCATTATTAAGAGCGGTCAAAGTTCATAATCCAAACAAACATTTTTCTCCCGTGTATATTATATGGTGTGAAAATAAGAGAGTCTTTTAATAAAGTGTGCCTACATAAATTGACTTTTTTAGTGATAGGTACGATGTGTGAAATGTGTACAAATGATTGACTATAGTTTAACACAGAAAATACTTGTATTTTGAGATTTGTGGACAATACAACATTGTGTTTACAACAAACTGTGGCTGTTTTTTCTGAAAGATTTTATTTATATCTACCTAGTAAGTAATTTAATCTTTTCACATTTAGATTCTTAGAATTTTACTGAACTTGTATGTGTAAAACTTTTACGAAAATAACCTACAATGCTGGATACAATTTAAATATTGTTTCTTTTCTTGAAGTATATAGTTCAACTTGCAAGTTCATAAAGATTTTCAACAGAATAGTGAAGAAAAAACTGTCACTGTTTGTTGTCAACACAAAGATATATTGTCTATAAATCTAAAAATGCAAGTATTTTAAGTGTTAAACTATAATGAATCCTTAGAATACATTTCAAATATCATACCTAACAGCAAAAAGGTCAATCTATGTACACAACTTTTTTTAAAAGTTACTTTGAAATAGTCTCTTCTTTAACTCCAGATACATTACACGCGATAAAAAGAAGTATCCGGTGTGTTTAGATTGTGAACCTTAAGCTAGGACAATAGTGACGTCAACAGAAAACACCCGCATTACGAGCAAAACCGAACGTCGTCGTTGCCGCTGCATCATTTGAAACTAAAAACTAAAATCACCACCATAAAGCACTCCCTTACGAAACTTAAAACTATTGCGAGTATTAAGATATCAATTACTGTTATTATGATTAAACTATCCATCATTTAATATATATTATGATGATATCTATATCGCTGTAAGAATTGTTTAATGTAATACTTACGATTATGTTCTCGCATTTTAGCTGACGCATTTCGTGATGTTAAAAGAACTCAAACACTGCCAAAACATCGAGGATTTAACGTGTACTGACAGTGTGAAATCGAAGGCGAAAGAATTCGTTAGGAAGTACATGTCGAAATTTGGCGAAACTTATCTCAAACCCAAAGACGAAGCAGATTTTTATTAGATTAAATTAAGTCTTTTCTATGTGTCTGTGATAATGTATTTATATATCACAATTTACTGATTCATTTAAACCGATTGTACAGACGTTTGTATTTTCATCCTTCATATAATTATTTTAATTTGACTTTACAATAATAGTAACTAATTTTTACGTTGTACTTGTAGAAAATAAAATAAATATTTTCAAATATAAAATTTTATATAAAGTGCCCACTTTTCTTCCGTGCATTAGAGGTAGTGGCTCTCTGATTTACATACTGTATACTGCGAACGAGATGTCCCGCAGTCAGACTGCGATTTTTAAACTCCGCGCTGAGGAGACGGACTGTTACTTCCGAAAACATTATTTGTTATCAAACAACGCAGAAAAATTACATACAAATTAGGTATTTATAATTAATTTATCTGTTAAAAGAAATTTGTCACGGGGGAGCAGTGCCCCGTTTCCCTTCCTGCAGCTGCCGCCACTGCTTTAAAATAACAAAAATCGACAATGTTGGAATATTTACAATAAACATCCTTCCATCCTTTTTAATTGTACTAAATCAGGCCTGAAATACCTTAAAATTTTACATATTCAAACTGTTATGATTAATATTAGTGACCAAATGACGTTTACCTTGCTTCACTTTTGCTCGGCAATTTTCCGTTGGAATTTTAAAAAAATTGCCTTTACAACTACAAATATTAAAATATAAATTTAATCTAAAAATGTAAAAATTATAGCTATTAATCCAGAATTTTCTTTATACTACACAACATCCACTTTTTTAAGTGGAAAAACTAGATATAATTTCTATCGGTACTTCCAAAGTATATTATAGTAAATATGTAGC
Source organism: Amphimallon solstitiale (assembly GCA_963170755.1). Lineage (NCBI taxonomy): Eukaryota > Metazoa > Arthropoda > Insecta > Coleoptera > Scarabaeidae > Amphimallon > Amphimallon solstitiale. The sequence goes on from OY720679.1 coordinate 136,272,127, forward strand.
ACACATTAAATTAAACGGTTGAATGTGTGTAGAATTAGAATTTAAGTTGAAAAGTCAAAAATAAATGTCAAATCAGTCAAATGTCAATAATAGTAGGCTGGATATAATCCAAACATATTGCATATTTTATTTATATTTTTTGTTTATAATGCTTTGGATAGATGACATGCATAAGGATCGATATTTTGAGGTTATCAGAATCTAAAAGAAATCGTTATGTGACGGCCTTATATCGCGCAGCCATAGCGAAATCCAGTTAGCCTTGGTCTGTAATAGTACAGCGATATTTCTAATTTGCAGGAGTAGAATTTCGCCAACTTTCAAGCTTCTACCTCATGTAAACAGATGCGCTAGTATGTAGTTGTCGTACAACGACATCTAGTTTGAAAAAAAGGAACTTCAGCACAATTGAAATCTTAATTTCTATAAACAGATGTCGCCCGTATCTAGATTACAGCCGACATCTAGTTGCGGATAGATGGCGTGCATGAGGATCGATATTTTGTGGTTATCTGAATCTAACAAAAATTCGTTATGTGACGGCCTTATATCGCGCAGCCATAGCGAAATCCAGTTGGCCATGGTCTGTACTAGTACAGCGATATCTCTAATTTGTCGGAGTAGAATTTCGCCAACTTTCAAGCTTCTACTTCATGTAAATACATGCCCTAGTATGTAGTTGTCGTACAGCGACATCTAGTTTGAGAAAATAGAACTTCATCACAATTGAAATTTTGATTTCTATAAACAGATGTCGCCCGTATCTAGATTACAGCCGACATCTAGTTGCGGATAGATGGCGTGTATAAGGATCCATATTTTGAGGTTATCAGAATCTAAAAAAAATCGTTATTTGACGGCCTTATATCGCGCAGCCATAGCGAAATCTAGTTGGTCTTGGTCTGTAATAGTACAGCGATATCTCTAATTTGCAGGAGTAGAATTTCGCCAACTTTCAAGCTTCTACTTCATGTAAATAGTTGCGCTAGTATGAAGTTGTCGTACAGCGGCATCTAGTTTGAGAAAATAGAACTTCAGCACAACTGAAATTTTAATATCTATAAACAGATGTCGCCCGTATCTAGATTACAGCCGACATCTAGTTGCGGATAGATGGCGTGCATAAGGATCCATATTTTAAGGTTATCAGAATCTAAAAAAATTCGTTATGTGACGGCCTTATATCGCGCAGCCATAGCGATATCCAGTTGGCCTTGGTCTGTAATAGTACAACGATAACACTAATTTGCAGGAGTAGAATTTCGCCAACTTTAAAGCTTCTACTTCATGTAAATAGATGCCCTATAGTATGTAGTTGTTGTACAGCGACATCTAGTTTGAGAAAATAGAACTTCAGCACAATTGAAATTTTATTTTCTAAAGACAGATGTCGCCCGTATCTAGATTACAGCCGACATCTTGTTGCCGATAGATGGCGTGTATAAGAATCCATATTTTGAGGTTATCAGAATCTTAAAAATTCGATATGTGACGGCTTTATATCGCGCAGCCATAGCGAAATCCAGTTGGCTTAGGTCTGTAATAGTACAACGATAACACTAATTTGCAGGAGTAGAATTTCGCCAACTTTAAAGCTTCTACTTCCAGGGTTGCGATCGGATTTTTTTTTATTTCCCTAGATTTCTAGTCAAAATGTCCCTAGATTTCCCCGAAGTGTATAATATTGTTTTTTTGTTTCTACAAACACTATTAAAAACTCAATTTTTAACACATCATACTTCAATTAAAAATGAAATATCTTAACAAGTGTTAAAAGTAATTAACTTTTAACACTAGCGTTAAAAGTAAAGTGACAAGTCGTTTATCACAATGACGTTTTGATAAAGATATGACAGAGAACTCGAAATATTATTCAAACGATGTTGATTCAAGTGAATAGTGCCTACCTAATCGATGAAAGTTATCAGTTATATGAAACAAATACATCTTATTTGCTAAAAATGGAAAATACACGTAGGTATTTTGCTGAAGGATTATGAAACCGATAACGTGTATGAATTTGAAGTATCGTTGATTGAAAATAGTAGTACTTGTCTTATTTGAAGTGGATCATTGTCGTCGCCTTCCACAAATACAAAATTTTAGATAGGTATAATTATGTTTTTTAAATACCAGAATAATGTCTTCTACATCCAAGCTAGTAGCAATGGCTCCAACAGCACACTTAAGTGGCTTTATAACATTTAAACCAGAGAGGAAATATTTGTATAACTTATAAAAAAAAAACAATAAAGCTGTAATTTTGAAGTATATGGTGATATAGGGAAATACCCGTGTTATTTAACATGTGTATCAGTGGTTTAAGCACAGATAAGGGAGATTACAAATAGCCGGTGTAATGGCTATTATTGGCAACACATTTTGGAGACGACCGCTAGAACCTAGCGGTCGTCTCTAAAATGTGTTTATCTGTGGTTTAAGTTTAAAACTTTTTAAAATGAATTGTGATACAATATAGGTAGCTTAAATACAGACGGTTGTATTAAATTTTCCCTAGATTTTGACCTATTTATATTAAAATTCCCTTTTTCCCTAAACGAACATAAAATTCCGTAGATCTAGGGAAATTTCCCTAAATATCGCAACCCTGTCTACTTCATGTAAATAGATGCCCTATAGTATGTAGTTGTTGTACAGCGACATCTAGTTTGAGAAAATACAACTTCAGCACAATTGAAATTTTAATTTCTATAAACAGATGTCGCCCGTATCTAGATTACAGCAGACATCTAGTTGCGGATAGATGGCGTGCATAAGGATCCATATTTTAAGGTTATCAGAATCTAAAAAAATTCGTTATGTGACGGCCTTATATCGCGCAGCCATAGCGAAATCCAGTTGGCCTTGGTCTGTAATAGTACAGCGATATCTAATTTGCAGGAGTAGAATTTCGCCAACTTTCAAGCTTCTACTTCATGTAAATAGATGCCCTAGTATGTAGTTGACGTACAACGACATCTAGTTTGAGAAAATATAACTTCGGCACAATTGAAATTTTAATTTCTGTAAACAGATGTCGCCCGGATCTAGATTACAGCCGACATCTAGTTTGCAAAAGTAGAACTTCAGCAACTTACAAGCTTCTACTTTATTTCAGTAGAGGACGCTGGTAACAAGTGGTGGCAAGGGCAACTGTATCTCGCTCTCGCTGCGCGGATATAAGGCAGTCACATAACTTGGATTTACATTGGTCGCATTCAGCACTTCTGATGGGTTGACGCAAACTGTACCCACATAATAGTCATGTACAAAAAATGTATTATGGTTACATTCTTATCTTTAATTATCACTTCTTTTTTTAATACGATGGTTTCTATTGATATTCTATCTCGTGTCGTCACTCTTATTATAAAGGCACTCTAGTTGTAGTTAGTGCTTAAAATACGAACCTGGCGAATAGGACAAAGCTAGGCGAATAATTTGCCGAGAAACAAATTAGCAAATCTATCTTGTTAACTCTAGATCTAGTGAATTGGGCGAGTATCCTTTTCACTCCGAAAACAATAAAAGACAATATTTAGAGTCTATTTATTCATATTAATAATTATATACAGTATAATACAGATACATATCGTCTAGATAGATAAATATTTTATATATATGGTACACAAATTATGACATCAAAACTATAAGACTAACAAGTCTAAATAATCACACGAAGCGCACTTTCGTATTCAGCCGGATGAATGACATCTTTTATATAAGAAAATAAACCTCAGGGCACCCTTAAAAACTAATTGGTACAATCTAAAACCAGACGTGACATACGAAAACTGCGATCCGTACAATATAACAGCCTCTAAAACATGTAGGTATCAATTCTTTTTTTTTTTTTTGGATTTTTTAGATTTCATTTATTACATAATTGTGTTATCATCATTGTTTCAGATATTCAGCTTCATTATTATTATTATTATTATTTTGTAATGTTATTTAATTTATTGTATAAATTGACAACCGATATGCGTGAATATTCTACGCATCTAATTGACAGACACTACGGCCACCATTTAATTGTTTTTCGACGCCGGGCAATTGCTACAACACAATTAATAAATGTTCGGCCAATAACGAACCAAAAATATACAGTGTGAGACAACAGAATGGAAGCAATGCACCCTAAAATTATTAAATAGATAAGTGTTTCAATATTAATATACAATACTGAATTGTTATGATGAGTATTATTGAAGTATTTGTTTTGGAATTTAGACGTAAATCAGTCAGTCATCTTGGAAAAGCAGTATGAGATATGTTTGATTCGTAATATTAATTACATGTGTCTTTCATCATTTATAATAATAAATTCACATAACAGGCTCCAACTTAAATTTCTTACAGAAATTCGAAAACTTTCCGACTACTATTGTGAAGTTTTTACCGACTTTTGCAATCGAAAAATAAACATGTGAGATATGTATATGATTTTCAATTTCAGTTATGTCTGCTATCACTTATAATAACAGACCTGTAACACTCCAATAAAGTTCTTCAGCGCCAATTATTTTTATGGAAGAAGTTGCTGCATTCAAGGCCATCTAACAGTAAAAATAGTTATTTTTCAAAAAATCAAATAACCCATGTACCCCCTACTTTTTCATTATTCGCCAAAAGTCTCATTTTAGATTTTGATGTCCAAGGGCCAAGTCGACGACAAACTATAGGCGTTTGTTTATATTACCAAATTTATACAGTCACGAATGGCCAACAATTGAAATTTAACATGGGGTAAAACTTTCAAATTCACTTTGAAATGACTCAACTGGTAGTATAGGGATATGTATTTGTCTTTCTGGTTTTATATGTCTATTCAGATAGTTTATATTTTGACACAGGATTACAATTATACTTCTTATTTACCCATATCTGTAATACTTGCTTTGCTAAATTATAGAAAGTTAATTGATTAAACTTTGAACCAAATGTAAAATAGCTGTTATAAAGTCAATTTATGGTATGTAGTGACCAAGAAGATTTAAACCTAGTCGTTCATTTGTATTTTAGGAAACATTCAGGTAGAATTTAGAGAAATATTTTCTTTTAACCTTTTTGTTTTCGTTTATCCTATATATTACGTCAGTCAATAGCCTTCTATTTGTTTCTACCTAAATAAAGATGTTAAGTGAAAAAATTGAATTTGGCGCTATTCTACAAACCTTCTCTACAATCCACTACAATAGGAACTTTCTGTGAACATGTGGCAGCACTGCAGACGCATGTAAAATGGCCGACATCGATGTTCGTATTAGACAGTGTTCTGTAATTGGATTCTTGAATGCAGAAGGTGAAACACCCATTCGAATTCATAGAAGACTGAAAAATGTGTGCGGTGATGCAACAGTGGATGTCAGCACTGTTAGACGAGGGGTTCGACGCTGTAACGAAACTGAAAGACAAACACCGTTGGCTGACGAAAAGCAGAACGTTGTCTAATACGAACATCGATGTCGGCCATTTTGCAAGTGACTGCAGCGCTGCCACTTTGTTGACACAGAAAATTACTATTGCAGTGGATTCTAGAAGAGGGTTTGAGGAATACCGCCAAATTCAAATTTTTCACTTAACTAATTTTATTTAGGTAGAAAAAAATGAGAGGCATTAGATATTGACTGACCCTAGTACAACTAAGTCGTTGTCCTAAGGCGAACATGTTTCACTTCGAATTAACGGCTGGTCGCATAAATCAGTACAATATTGCTTTACCGATAGGCTATGTTGATAAGTTGCTTAAATTAACTGTGCATAACGTTTATATCGTAACAACATTTAAAGAACGTATAAACTAAGAAACATTGTAGTCCTGGAAGGAGAAAACCAGCGAAATATTTTTTACATAAAAAATATTTATCACATCATATACTCCCCTTTTGATCGGCGTTAATTTATTTGGTATCGACTTGATAAATGACCCACTTGAGTTCATACTACGGTAGAAAATCAAGTAAAATTGCTTCGTGCCTTGCTTTACCCCAACCGTATATATTAGCACTAAAAAGAGATGGCGGATAATGATCGACAAGTGTAGCAGAATGTTACGTTGATCAGTCATTGGAACATAACGTGCCTGAAATTTATTCTGAAAAGTGAAAAAAAAAACCGAAATATTTAAGGAATAATAACGCTACTTAATTCTTGGAACTTTTTGATAAATTCAAAATTTTGACAAGTGACATAAGGGTCTGCCAAAATGTTGCCGTCTAGACGGGGAACGATCAATTTTCACGTATCAAATCAAAATCAGTCTTGTAATTGGGATATTACTTTAAATTGCGTTTCAGTTTTTCGAAAATTATAACAATATAATTATTTGTAACTAGATAAGTAAATGCAAATGTATCATCAGGTATTGTGAAATCTAAATTATTCCGAAATTATATACTGTGTGTTTTAAATTAGGTTTTTCCCTTTAGAACAACAATATAATAGAAAATCATTAGATTAGTATGTAGTGCGCATTAGCCTAATACAGCCTCTCGTACTATATCAGCTTATATGAATAAGATGGATGTAACGTAAACCACACCTCTATGTTGCCTTAAAGATTTTTGTCTTCGTAAAACGATTTAATTATATCCGTGTTTCCTAATTTGATCTATTTTATAAATTGAATTATATTAAATTTCTGATAAAAATTTATCAGTTTGTCATCAGTAAGAATATTATTTAACTGTTTGATATTTTAGAAAATATATGAAATTTAAAGGTTATCACCTTCCATTATCTTGTGTCACCTGTACATTTGTACAATATATAATTATGTAATTAATAATTATGTTAACTATGAAGGTTTTTTTTTACCTTTTTAAAATTCTCTTCTTTTAAAATTTTGTATTCGTTGTAAGCTAAGCAACACAGATTCACTTAACTATAAAATAATGTTATGCTACCATTCACTGTCAAATATCAGTTCCTCGGCTAAATACATAAAAATATCATCTGACTAGCAAACGAAAACTAAAAAAAAAAAATTACAAGATAATCTTTCAAAACAGAAGGTGAGATAACATTAAAAATTACGAAAACTCGTTGACTTCTAATCGTGTTAAAAATTTCTGACAAGCACCTATACTTACACGTGTGAATAATCTTAAAAGAAAGATGTTTCGATTAAGTAATCTTTCGGAATAAGAAAAAAGCATTGTTAAATAAAAACCATCACGCATTAATCGAATACACTTTATTTTAAATATAAATCACAATATCAACACTATAACACTAATGTAATAATTAAATAATAATAATAATATAATAAAATTCAGTACAAGAAAAGTCTTAAACGTTAATGCTTAACTATATATAAAATGATACACAAAATCGGAATGAGTGACGTTAATGTGTGTTCGTATAGTGTTCTTTATACATATATATTATATATTTTATATATATATATATATATTGTAAAGGATATGAAAGTAACTTTTCATATTAAGAAGTGATGTCATGCTGCTTTCAATCTTTTTAATGGCATATAAATGGCTTATTGAATATGTAACGAAATTCTTTTAATTTTTTTAAACTAGAAGTATGAGTTCTCCAATTTGACATCAATGACAAATTAAAAACTTGCATTTCATCTCTGGAATCGATCAATTAATTCAAACATCTGAAAAATGCATTAAGTCTTGTGAGGTATACGCATTAAATTAAAAGTTAAAATATGGAAAACACATCAATTTTTACCAAAAATTGACAATTTATTACGTACCTACTTTCCGACAAAAAAAAACAAACTATTAACACTAACGTCATCCATTCACATACAAAAAGAAAAAAAAGACAACTGCATGGTTAACTCGTTTCATTTTCTCGTAATATTAATTCCTTTGTACATACAGACATTAAAAATAATTAATCAATAAATAATTAATAACAGTGAATGGTGGCAAAAATTATTGAACTAGTTTATAAGCTTGTAACAATTGTGCAGTAGAGTGTCTACATATATTTTTTTCTTTAAAAGCGTTTTATATCTTAATGGGGCGATAATTATAAACAAACATTGCTCCTCCCATCGATGGATGATGTTCCTCATTTCAAAAAAGAAAAATATATCACATCCGCCTTGACTTCCGATTAAATTTGTTTAAAAAAAAAAGTATTATGATACTCAACGGTACACGACAGAGAAACAAAAATATCTTCGTGTGCATTCTCTTCCTTCGTCTCTTTCTCCGCTTATTTTAGATGAAAGCCCAGCATTCCAGTGTTTTGACGACGAAATCCACGTTGGGCGTCAGTGGCTCGTTTCCGTACGTTTTACACTTTTCCGAACGACCCTGGTAGAGATCGCCATCGAGCCACAAACCGAATTTGCCGTCGCCGGCGCCAATGCTCAAGCTTTCGTTGTTTCCCTTTATGAAATAGAGATTTTCGCCCGTCCAGTTGTACACTTGAAATTCCGGACTGAAACGGAACAGAAGGGATTCCCCCGTACCGTAAAAGTGGTCAGATACGTGCAGGGCGCAAGAAGTAAGGGCACCAAATACCTGAAATTAAAGCGAATTATTTTATTAAACATATAAAATATTAATTCCTATTCTACAAAGAAATATGTACCAAACTATGATTTTTGACCGAACAAAACAAAAGAGATACAATTAATGCTTCAATAAAGGAAGAAATACAGTAAGTACATTATTTAGTGATGGGAACTATCCAATAGTTTAACTGAAATGAATGAACACTTTAACCGGAGATTCGATATTCTACCTGACAGAAAATGCAATAAATTATAATTGTTACCGTAAATAGCCGAAATCCGTTTTTACGCGTACTTACTAGTAACAATGCGAAGTAACTACGAGCATTTGTATTTTCGCGTTTTTACTAGGAAAGACACGAATTAAAATTTTAATTCAGCTATTTACTGCAGCCTTCCGTTAGAACCCGTTCTAACATACTTCCGTAGCTCACACCTCTATTTAATAGACAATTTTTCAACACTATATTAAAATACCTCCTAAAAAGCGCACATACTTATGAAGTTATACCAAATACCATCTTTTATTTCGTTCTCTTATAATTGGCTTGTTAATTATTACATGGGCTAGTATTGTGACATTTTGAATTGCATAAGACTTATTTTTTTTTTACACTTACACAAATTAGTGAGACACTTTTTTGTGCAGTTGCACAGGGAAGCCGCATGTCGTAAAGATATTTGCATATACTTCATTACTACATCAATGTCAATAAATTTTTGCTTACAAATATCAAATTCTGATCTGATGTACAGTTGATCTATAACACCATCCTTCCTTAGTACCGATGACAACATGGACCAGATATTGTCATCGGTTTTTAATAAAACAACAGCTATAACACTGGTTAACAAAAAAAGAAAAACTGTTTGTTTCCTGTGATTTTTTTTTGTTTCTATCTCAAATTGACGCGTACTTTTTAAATACGGCAACAATTTTTCCCTAACACCTTTTGTTTTTGGGTTATAGCTAACTACCCTCATTTACTATTTTAACTTAGCTTTTCGTTTTTTATTGGACACTAAAAGATATTCTGTTGTTGTTTTAGATATGGTTTCGTCAAGAAGATGTCGTGTGCTTAATCCAGATTGTTTTTGTTATATTTGTGGTGAATATATATTTGAAAAGTATCGAAAACCTATATCGGATTTTGTGAAAACTTGCGTATCATCAATTCTTTAAAATAATAAAAAAACAGAAACACTGACAAACGACTGCCAAACAACCGTGCGTCCAAAATGGTTAAAATTTTCAGAGGCATCTTTCAACGTATGCACAATTGCATTATGCGAAAAGCAAATTTTCTCCAAATATTGCAAGTAAATGCTATACAGTCAGGGGTGTGTTAAATTGGAAATAATTTTGTTTTAATACAGGATAATTATCCGTAAGACACGACGCTAGTATGTAAGAATTATTTAAAACGTGAGCAAAATGTAAAAAAACTATAAAATTATAGCCTCAGGGGTTACATTATATTTAATTAATGCATAGTTCAGTGTAATAAAATTGAAAAATTATATATACACGAGTGTAATTAGCAAATAATATTGCTTATTTCCTTGGAGACTTGTAAATTAAATGATTAAAAAAAAGTGGAGTTATAACATTCTTAACTCTTTATTTATAAATAAGTAGCTCTTAAAAAATACGTACTGATTTAAATGCTCACACAGTTTGCATTACATAGGTAAAGGACTTGGTAAGGTGGTTATTTGGAATTATAATAGTTTTATGATATACGGATTGTTTACAAAACCATGTCAAATGAAAAAGAAATTCAAACCCTCAAATGAAAAAAGGGTTTATAGATTTATCTTATTTTTTTTTTCTACAATTAAAATAGTTTTTCAAAGCCAACTTGCCTATTATTTACTGAATTAGGAATAGTAATTGAATTTCTTCCAATATAATAATAATAATAATAATAATGTAATCTTTGTCATACAAAAATAAAAAATATCCAAATTTAGCCATTAGAAAAAGAAAAGTTTTAATAGTAAAAATAAAACACTGATTTTAACGTTTCAAAATTTGAATTATAGTAAACCACTACAACGTTGTTTCGTAGCACAGCCACTTCATCAGGTGGATGAATAATGACGAATTTACATTTGTGCGAGAAATTATATACTAGACAAACATTACAAATTTAAGGACAAAAGTGGGAAGTGACATAGGTTGGTTTGATCATCTAAGGCTAACCCTAATTTTGTAATTCTAGAAATTTCCAATGATTCTAGAAGATCAAGTTTTTTACTTTTATCTTGGATATGAAGTATTTTAAAATTATTATTAAAGGTATGTTTATATCCTAAACAATGGTTCGCAAATGTAGAATCAGCTTTTTTAGCATTAATTTTTTTAAAAAAAAGTTTATATTAAATCTTGTGAATTTATAATTAAGATTATCAAATAATTAGTAGCAGATGTCATTTTGAGTCTTCTATCTTCAATAGTTACGAAGATATAATGTGTTTGTAATTGATTGACGCCGTCGCCATTTGAATTTTAGCGATTTTTACGTTTTACAATTTCCATACCTGCATGAATTCAAATTGTCAAATTTGACGTTGGAATTCCATTAGCGCAGTTTAAAGGATTTACTATCCGTTATTATTGTATATAATCTTTATTTAACACAAACACTATTCATTTACATTTATCAATTCCAAGCCTTAATATTTAACATCTAAAGTCTAAACAACTGTCCAACATTCTGTTAACGTTCAACCTTCTCAAGCCATACTATGGCTTGTAGTATAGATGTTTCTCCCATAACTACTTCCTCCTGCACCTCTCTCTCCTCCACGCCCTCGATTATAGCCTCTATGGCTCTGATTGACACTTTGTACATCTCAATCTCGAAATGGAATTATTGCTTCCTGTGAAGTTGCTTCCTTGATTCCTTTCACTATGCTACTTAAACTTTTGACACTGATTTTTATAAAGTCCTATCACTCTACAAACATGACACAAAGTTTCTCGATTTGTCCAAAAAGTTGCAGGTTTATCTTGCTCTAATTTATTGTAACATGTATTTTGAGCTTTTCGACGTTCTACTACTGCTCTTAGTTTAGATTTAGCAATACTTGATATTAACTTATCCGACGACATGTTTTCTAATATTGTTAATATTGTTTTAAATTATTTCAGCATGGCAAGTAAGAAATTACATACTAAACCCTGTTTCTTGCATTTTGCTGCCGATACTCTTAATTGTCTAACGATTTAATCAAACTCTACAAAAAATGTTTCTAAATTTCCATCTTCTTTAAACTTCATGGTCATTAATTTCCTTTTCAATATTAAATGTCCCTGGTATTCTTTTCTTTTCATAACCTTCTTCAAGCATTTTCCACATTTCTATGCAGTACTTACACCTCTTAGCATATTTATTTGGTCATTGCCTACGCATTGTACGATCAGTGACTATCATTTATCGTCCTTCCTTTTTGCTTTCAGTTTTGTTTCCACTTCCGGATCATTTTCTTCCTTATACTCTTTTTTAATGCATTCCACAACTTCTTTTCCGCTAATAAAATATTCAATCTATACTTCCATGTGTGATAATTGTTTGAACTCAAAATTTTAATATTAAAGTAGTTATTGACGCTAACGCCAGCCAAATGTTATATTTATACCGCTTGGGCCCATAACCTATTATTTTATATAATCTTTATATAACGCAAATACTATTCATTTACATTATTCATAATACGTTTATCAAATTCAAACCCTTCATACTTAACATCTAAAGTCTAAACAACTGTCTTTCATTCTGTTAACGTTCAACTTTCCCAAGTCACTGCTGCCCACCTACTTCATAGTAGTGTAGCATTGCTTTCATTTAGCAGGCGGATCGGGAACCGATCCCGCTCCAACCGTTCACTTGACAACAGTTGAGTGTTCGCTGGACAGGACCGCTCACCTTTATGTCATCGTCTGTCATCTGGTACTTTTGATTGCTGCCATATGTTCAAATTTTACAAATTAAACCGAATAAGCAATAATAATAAATTGTTTTTCTGCATTAAGTTTTGGCGTAGTTTTTAGTGTAAGGGCTGGTTTTTCCAACCCCGAATAAAATACTGGGTGAATTCCAATATTATAATACATTTATTTCTGCACAATACCTTTAATTTGTTGTATCTTATTTTTCTAGTAACTTCCTTCAAAATTATGTATTAGGTTGGTCTTGGCATGCATCAATGGAGCATGCGTACAGAATACGCTCAGTAAGTGAGCGTAGAATTTTTCCGCTCACAAAAATGGCGGCCGCTCCTGAACATGTTCAGAGTGAGCGGTCGTCAACTCGACATGATCACTGAACAGTTGCGCAACTGTTGTGTCTGCTGAATGAAAGCATTATTACACCACAACCGTGATTTTAAAAATTATCGACATAAACTAATCACCTTCCACGGAATATGAAATCCGCAATTACAGGTTATAAATGCTATAATAAGTTTCCAAGTTGCCGATTTAATAACATGAAAATGTCTAAATCGCAATTACAGACACCCATTACTAATTTTAATTTTATTTATAAATATCTCAAAAAGTTTACAACAAATGACAAATCTGAAAACGCTATAGGGAGATGGAAAATGTATAATTTACTCTGTGGTACTATCGATTGTCAAAATGGTCAATACTGTTCATCATTTATTTAAAGATACATGCCACTAATTTAATAATTATTACGAGAAAAATTGTCGGTACTTACATTATTGTCAGTGTCTTCAATAACAAGTAGAATCGGCGATTCCAATTTATACATCTTACGATACATCGAGTTCAAACTGAATCCATGCTGACTAGTACTGAAAACAAGCGTCCAAACGTATCCTTCGGCTCTGGCTGGTAAATGTCTGCACAACGCCTCACGATGAATATCCGTGAGTATTTCTGTCGCCCCTATCAGATCTGGCGGTGACAGATCTACATCCAAAGACGGTGCCGATATGTACGTGGCCTTGCGTAATTCTTCTGACATGGGCAGCACCTGACGAACGGAAAAAAATCTTATAATTTCACCAAAACGACGGAATAGCTGGTGTACTTTATAAGCGCTATACAGTAAGGTGGTGGCGAGAGTTTTCGTGAAGCATTATTATACAAAACAAAAAAAAGTAATAGGAAACGTAGTATTTTGTATCTACATCGCGTATATGCAGCGATAATTAAAAGAACAGTGGAAGGAGAACTTAAAATTAACTGTATGTACATGTATTTGTATTGTGTGTGTGCACAGAAAGGAAAAAAACTGAAACATATGCATTTTGCCAGTTTTATAAAATATCTTCATTGTTATCGAACAATTACAATCGTAGAAGCACCTTAAAATAATTGGCGATAATCAAAAAGTACGGCAATCAACGAACCATGAACACAGGAGAACCATTACATTTTATCTTTATTACTTTCTTGCTTGATATACATTGTTCGTATCGGATTTTGCTCGTGGTATTTCAGAAAATCAAACTAATAATATGCGGCAAAGATGTTATACGAGACATATTTAATTACATAAACCGAAACGATTAAATTAATTATAATCAATAGGGCGCGGACACAAACGGTTGATGACTCATCGCCCATGGGCGCACTATTGAAATGTTGTATTTTTAAAGAGGTTTTAATTTTATTTATATAATTGGATAACAAGTGGCTGGAATACTTAATAGCCACATCTAATGTGGTTAATCCATCTTTTAGTTTCAGATTTCGATTTTCAAAATATGTGATTAGTTTAGGCAAATTTCCAAAGTGTTCCTGAAGGAATAGCAACTGATTTTTTAAATTTGGGATTTGTGTTAGTTCCTTGCACTCAGAAATACTTCGAGCATCGTCATTTAAACATGTAACGAAATTTTGTACACTATCGAAATTCTCTGCATAAAAACTATTTCTGTGTAAGTTTTAGCAAAGCTAAGTGACGAACGTGCGATATTTTGGCATTCTGTAACGATATTTTACAGACTTTGTAATGAATTTCGGAATCACTGACAATTTATTATCATATCAGAAAAAGTAACATAAACAACGTTCTAGATCTAAATAAATGATAACTAAAAATGTACGCGTATGTTATTGAAACTAAACGAAATCCAGTGCACACTTACGTCTAGATAATTGGGAGAAGTCGATTCGATAAACCGGTATTAAACAGACTATTACAAAAATTACGAAGTGCGTAATTAACAGTCAAAACAATGAAAAAACGAAACTAACGTAAGTATGAATGAAAATTTTATTTCTCTTGCGAAATATAAGGAAAATATAATAACTTTTAAAAAACCCTCACGCTCCTATCTACGCCGATGAAAAAAGGATTTTACTTATAAATTCCTTATTTTATGGGCACTTCTCGGGCGTAAACAGATGTTGCCGTTCACCATATGAAATAGTGCTATTCAGTAAGCGTGTGTTGTTTACATTATTTCTTTGCTCCGTTGTAACTCCGTCGTAGTTTAAACCGGTCATGTCCGCGCCTTAGTTATGACTTTCAGACAATGCAATATTTTGCAGGAATATATTATTAAGAAGAAATCGCATGGATTAGATTATATTTAATTTATTGTAAAATCTCTATTTTTGTAATTTTCGATCTCCAAATTTTTAAAATATAATTTTCGAAATAACTGATAACTGAAACAATATTTTAAGATTTAATATATTCGTCTGTTTTTTTATATGAAAAATACCGCACGGCCAAACAACTATTAACTAAGTTTGTTTGAATTTAATAAATTATATACACACTATATTACTCATCCACTAAATATATGCTCTTTCCTATTTTTTGCGGATTCTATTTATGCTGCACGAAATTAAAATAAACAAATCCCCCATACATTATAATATGCACACAGTGAACATGAATCTTATTATTGTTACATATAAGTTTAATTTCAATTCACTTGTTAACCTTGTGTCATACGATCCATACGTGGTCGAATGCACCTGCCCTAGACTCGATATTGGTACAACATGGATAAGCAATCGAAGCAGATATTTAAGAATTCACGCACGACGGTATTTCGACGCAAAGAGAAATAAGCGAACGAGTACGGCCACCGAGCTTGACTAATTTTAACTCGGGTTGGTTACCAGTAATTTGCGCGCCAGATGGTATTTGTTATGTGGCATCGGTTGCATATTTTTAATTAGTATGAACGACGTGGTACATAAGTAATTCGGTGTCAATTTATTTAAATTATACATGACTTATTTGATTTACTTCCCTATGTATTTATAATGATGACGATGTAACCGGCACGGCTCATATAGCATATTTAAAATATGACGCGGAACGAACAGCAGAGTTTGTACATTTGTTGCTGTGAAAGTAAATGATTGTCTACAACTTGTTAACTAGTAATGTATAATTATAAAATAATTTGCTTAACTTTGGTGCTATGATAAAAGGTAGCTTGATGAAGCATGTAAGGTAGGGGTCATCATTAAAAAGATATTTTAGATTAGATTACTGATAGTCAAACAATTAAGATAATGTAAACATTTACATAATTGAATATTCCAACAGAGAAGCTAAAACTTTATATATATATTTGATCTTAAGAGATTCATAATATGCAGTGTGGAATATTAACTCCAGGTAGTACAGATAATTATCACGTGAAAAAGTAAACTCGAAACTAAATCAGAAATAAAAAAAAAATTAATTCAAATCGGCTTATATACGACGTGCTCCAATATTCGCGGAACACTTGGATATTATGTGAAGACCAAGGATCATGAGAAGAATATGAAAAATATTCCATCACTGTTAATTTCAGAGAAATTAATATTCAAAGTTAACACTTTAGATGTCGTTTGTCCAAATTACTGTAAAACATTTTAAAAAGTGGTTTTGATATGGGATAACAATTTTGACAACTATAACCAAGTTTGTAATCAATCACTCTTCTAAAATTATATCATTTCCAGAAAATCATTTTACCTGAAAAAATATATGGCGACGTTGTCCTGAATGTATACTTAAACCACTTTAACGTAAGGAAGTATCGAATTTAAACTTGCTTATTAATGTCATTTTGACGTTGTCAAATTGTCCTGCTTATTTCAACCCTATTACTGCCTTATTAATGTTCGTTCCATTTTGGATGTTCAAGTTCTTAGCTGCATTTTCCGTTGATTAGTTCTTTAGTGTTTGTGCTAACTTTCAAGTTCTGCTGTCTTATCTTCGTGTTTTTTTTTTATTTATATCAAAATGTTTTCAAACGACGAATATGCAGGCATGCGGAAACAATGCCGGCGCTGCTGCTAGAGTCTATCGCAAAAGGTATCCTCTGTGAAGACATCCTAGAAGTAATGTCTTTAGACGTTTAGATCGAAGAATAAGAGAAACAGGAAACGTATCACCAACAGGTGCCATTTATCGGGATAGAGGTCGTCCAAAAACTACAAGGACCTCTGAAGTGGAGGATGCCGTTTTAAATTTACTAGCAGACAATCCAACAATATCAACACGTGAACTCGGTAATAAACTAGACATATCACACAGTTTAGTTGGTCAAATTATTCAGGACGAGCAGTTTCACCCTTATCATTACAGAAAAGTTGAAGCTTTATTACCTGAATATTTTCCACGTCGGCGTTCTGAGAATTTATGTAACTGGTTCTTAGAACAAATACAAATAAATCCTCAATTTTGCAGAAATATCTTGCGGACGGAAGCCAATTTTTTATGAGATAGATTTTACAGTCAGCGAAATTCACATTTTTATGCTTTGAAAAATTCTCAGGTATTTAGACCAGCGCTAAGCACCAGCATAGGTTTAGCGTAAATGTCTGGCCAGGTATTATCGGAAATCGGTTAATTGGGCCAGTCATTATTCCTAACAGGGTGGTCGGGAACAACTTTTTAGAATGTAAATGGTTTTCAAAATTTTGTAGATAAACTTCCATTAGCGGTAATCAATAATATGTGGCTACAAATGGACTGGTGAGAAACTGGTTAAATGGCCAATTTGCCGACAGGTGGATAGGAAGAGGTTGACCGTTCCGTTAGCCAGCTAAATCTCCCGATCTCACCCATTTCGACTTTTTCTTTTGAGGTCACATTAAAGAATTGGTGTACAGAACAGCAGTTTTAAAGGATGCAGACTAACCGGATATTTGAACCAGCTCGTTCAATAGATGGAGAAATCCAATAATGGGTGGAGACTGTGGCTAAAAATGTGAAATAAAATGCAAAAGGAAAATCCCTTACCACAAAAAATATATATCAAAAAATCTAAATACGTATTTCGGCAACTTAGTTGCCGAAATACGTATTTAGATTTTTTGATATATATTTTTTGAGATGGAGAAATGCTAAAAAGAGTACAGGGGAATATAATTTGAAAAGTGGAAATTTGCAGAGATCAGCACGGACATAATTTTGAACATTTATTATAAATTTATTATTAATTTCATTTATTATAAATTTATTATTAATTTCATCTTGTTGAGTCTTTTGACATTTATCGTATTTGTCATTGACATTAAAATTTTTAATTCACATTAGGATAAGTCAAACGTGTTGCCAATTTTACATTTTCAAAAAGGCCTATATCTTCTAGAATGAACAATGTGGGATTTTTTAAATATTTTTTCCGTGTTCCTTTATCACTACTTTAAACCGTAGTGTGGGGCTGTTTGCGAATTTTGTTTGGGACACGTTGTAGAAACAGTTGCTATTTCTACCAGGGGCTATTTCTTCTAATTTCACCTATATTAGCAAATAACTGAATCTCGATAAGAATAAAAGACCTAATTCCGGTAGAATAAATTTGTTCTCAAATTCACTTTTGAGTACTTTTGAATTCTCTGGAAATCTGTCTAAGCTTAGCTAGAAAAATTTGATTTTGTCACTGAAGGAAACTACTACTTCCGGTCTTCAAAATTGACTGAAAATCTAATCAGATATTGAAAGGAAGGTTATATTATTAAAAACTAGCCCTTAACGGTCGTAAGTCACGTTTGACGTCGTATGGCATGTGGGAGGTGACAAGACGCATCATGTCGAAACTCGTCTGTGGAACGTGTGCGTGCTTGTCAATTAATCATCACCAACGGAGTAACAAACATATCAATGCCTTTTTAAATAAATTTTTAATATATTGAGCCCAAAAAATAAGGCAATTCTCAAAGTGTATTTGATTCTATTGATGAGACTAGCAGTCACGTCTTATTACGTCTTAAGAAAATAATTTCCAGTGAAGAAGAAAATTATGTAGACAAATTCATTAAAGGTGAACAAGCAAAATGGTAAAACTGGAAAAATATTTCATATGTGGATATGCTGTTTAACAGTATTTTTCCAAGGAATATTCCCATTTTTCTCTAAGATTTTTAGGAGAAAGAACTTTTTTCGGAAGTCAAAACCTTTCTGGATTATATTGATTTGAAGTTTAGATAAATTTCCGGAAAAGAAATATATGTGGATAAAGCTGTGGTACCGTTTAAAGAAAGATGCATTTGCTTAATTTATAGGCCCAAAAAACCAACTAAAAGGGGAATAACAATATGTGTTTTGGCATATTCATATACTGGATATCTGTATTTAATTCCTGTTTTGGATCTGTTACGTCGGACTCTTTCATTTATCCCGGGTTTTCTGCCAGTGCAAGGAACGTTTTGCATTTGTACAACAATCTACTCGAATCCATCCCTATTTCCGAAGATGTCATTTTTAGGTCGAGATATACTATATCAGTGTTCCAAACACTGGTTGAAGACTTGCTATTAGCTAGTTATTAGCTTTACCATCGCGAGATTAATGAATTAACCCTTTAAGGACGTGTGCTCCATATTCATCACGTTTCATTCTATGTTCACTTATGAGCGAAATAGAACCTTTTTCGCCGCGGCACTTGATTTACTGTATTCGTTACGTGCAAATTTACATATCAAAACGATAACACGTGAAAATTCCATCTTGTGGCAAACTTTAGTATTATTTTCTATCATATGAACCCAGTTTTCTACGTTAGCGTAGGCCAATATTTTGCGAGTGGGTCATAGATGTCGTTATTTTTCGTAGGTTTTTGCAAACTTGAGGTTTATTGTGCTTAGTAATGTAGTACAGCATAGAGGTTAGACACATGAGAGATAGGTGGCACGTCTGTCTCTGTCAGTTACCTGTCCTATTTGAAACGTGACGATATTGTTTCACTTCAACTTTAGTACGTTCAATATTTAGAAATGGATCCGGCAATATTTTATGGAAAAAAACGGGCCGTTCCAAAAGACATTACTGGTGATAGTGAAGTTAGTTCTGCAAGTGATTGTGATGATCCTGAATACATCCCAAACGCTGAAGACAATCGAGACGATATATCTAATGCAAGTGAGTCAGATGGGAATTTGGACTCGGACGATAATGCGGTCGACAATGAGCAAGTAGTGCAACCGAAAAGAAAAAAGATAAGTTTCTTACGTATATATACAACGATATAACTAAAAATGAAGATACAACGAGACCGGTTCCATTATGGAATAGAACCCTTCCAAATGCAATGTCTCTTCGAGAACCGATTTTGAATACTTTCGTCGATTCTTTGATGACGATTTGACAAATTTACTGACGCAACAGACAAATTTGTACAGTATACAAGTAAATCTTAACAAGCCGCCCCATTTGACGCCTGAAGAGTTAGAACAGTTTCTAGGTATAACTTTTATTGTCACTAGTAAAATTGCCTAACACACGTTTGTACTGGAATTCCCATTTCTACATTCAAAAAATTGGGACCATAATGAGTAGAGATCGGTGGGAATCTATAAAAAAAAACTTGCACTGTAATGACAACTCAAAAATGCCCCCCTGGTCATTGATTTTTTTCAAAATAAGACCAGTAGCGGAACACTTGACAAGAAAGTTCCAAGAAATACCTAAGGAACAAATATATTTGTTGTGGATGAGCAGATGGTACCGTTCAGAGGTCATTCAGGCTTGAAGCAATATATGCCGAAAAAGCCCCATACATGGGGTTACAAAATTTATGTACTCGCTGGATCCAGTGGCATGGTGTACGACTTTGAAATATATACTGGAAAAATATTGCAAGCTACAGGTCACCCTGATATTGGGGCCAGTGGAAACATTGCTTTGACTCTGTGTACAGAAATTCAACCAACAAATCATCTTCTTTACATTGATAATTGGTTTACTTCAATTCAATTATTGGAAGAGCTGGCAAAAATGGGTATCCTTTGGTTAGGAACTGCTCGCAATGATCGCTTGCCTGGTTGTCCACTATTGCCAGATAATGTTATGAAAACAAAAGGAAGAGGTTGTTTTCAAGAAATAGAAATGAAAACTAATACCAATACATTCCGGATTATTAAGTGGTTTGACAGTCGCTCAGTGGTACTTCTAACCACATTTTCTTCAGCGAGACCGGTAGGAAAAATTGATGGATGGGACAAAGCAAAAAGGGAGCGTGCGCCCATTGACTGTCCAAACGTAATAAGTACATATAATAAAGTTTATGGGTGGTGTGGACCTAATGAATTCTTTGATTGGGCTCTATCGAATCACAATTCGATCGAAAAATTCTACCATCGATTGCTCTTCCATTTCATGGATTTGACATTGGTCAACTCTTGGTTGCTCTACCGGAGATATTGCTGTGATTTTAGCGTTCCAAAAAAGAATGAACTCAGATTATTTGAATTCAAGAGCCAAATACCTGAATGTATACTAAAGGAGGGCCAAAGTACAGAACGAATAAAACTGGGCCGCCCCAGTAGCCGTTCCATTGATAATGAACAGGCCCTGAAGAAGACAAAAGGGCCTGCAACGAAACCTTTACCCCAGAAAAATATCCGCCAGGATGGTGTCTATCATTGGTCAATTGTACAAGACAATGTAAGAAACCTAGCTGTAACGCAAGTCCAGTGTTTTATTGCGCAAAATGTTCAGTGTATTTATGTATAAAAAAAGAACTCAAATTGCTTTTACGATTTTCATCTAAAGGAGATGAAAATCGTAAATTTGAAAATAAATTTATTATTTGAAATTTGTATGGTAATTTTATTTGATAATTTATTTCTTAGATGCCGAATGTGTCGATTTCGTTACGTTCTGAATTTTCAAAAAAAATCAACAAAAAAAAATTCTGGCTTAAAATATCCTACTAATATTTATCGAAGATTTTCTTTAATTTTTACGAAAATATCTCTAAATTAAGGTCCAAATACTTTTCTAGTCTTAATATATCTGTATCGAATTGTTTTTATACAAAAATTGTTCCAAATCAAGTTGTACATAGTTTCGTGCTCTTGATAACTTCTTACTATTGATTAACTTCTAAAATAAAGTTTGAAGTTGATAGCTTTGACTGTTCGACCGCTGTCGTGGTCACACAAACACAGAGAGATATGTCTCACACACACATCTCATCGAAACACAATTCCTTATACTACGTATAAGATAAAATGAGTTGTTTACATAGGTTAACGTCTGGGCTTTCTTTGTATTATTGTTATTTTAAATCATATGGTAATTCACTGGACAGGACTAAACGAATTTTGTTCAAAAAAAAAAAAAACTAATTTTATGAAACTTTTTAAAAATAGATAGACTGCTTTATGGATACAAGTTTCTGTTGATGTACGACTTTAATTATATTTTCTTCATACCATATACAAGATGTATGTAAACAGGAAGTCTACGAGGTATACATTAGATTTCAATTAAATTTAAATTAAATTATTTCAATCGTTTATTCAAATATTTAGTGGATAAACAAAAGATTTATCGTATTAAAATAGAATTCTGTATGCACGCGCCAGTTATGGGCGAGTTCAGCCGTAAAATTCCACACTTAATTAAAAGGTCAGACATTTATATTAAAACGTTAAATTGAATTTTGTAAAATTAGAGTATTCGTCACCTTTTTAGTTTATTTTTGTTCTTTGTATACATATTTACATTATTAATAAACTACACAAACAAACACAGATATTCTTCGAATAACAAGACATACAAATAATCCAGGCGTTCATATCTAATACCCTCCTTTATATTTTGATACATATTTTAACTGATATTTATTGTGTCTATGTAGATTTTCCATATTTAAACGAAATGAATTGCATGGCCATTATTTACTGGCTCCTAGATTGTTTGACAGCAATGACCTTAATGGTACTTGTGGAATTTAAATAATCAAGTGATCGCGGCTTACAATAAATTTTAAATTGAAATGTAAGGTGTGTATGTTTCAAACCTATTGATTTTTATAGGTGGCCTTGGATAAATAACCAGTCAAGTAATTATGTGTAGTACATACATACACTCTTTTCGCCTAAGAATTAACAACATAATGGATTTTAAAGTATTGTTTTTGATTAATATTCTATTTATCTCTGTAGGATATAATAAGAAATTTAATATTGTGAAATTTTGAGAAATCACGCGGAGGTGTCTTTGTATTACATACAATTGTCCTCAACGTCCTCAGTATTGCAGGATTCATGTGTGATTGTACGTTATAAATAATTCATATTATTTAAAATACGATTTCAATAATAATTATTATTCCAAATGCAAAAAAACACGTTATACAGTTGTTTCCTGAAAACTCTTAGAGGAAATTAAAACATATCATTACAAGTGTCTAATTTTGACATTTTGTACCTCAGTACCAAAGTGTATTAAAAATATTTCAGTTTTCGAGTTATTTATACAGGCTGTCCCAGAAATAAAAAGACGGACTAGCAGGTATGTAAAGTCCGAACAGAAAAAGGCCCAAATACACAGCAATAACGAAGAAATTAAAAATTTATTTTTCTATGTTGTTTTTTAGATAAAAAAATTACATTACGGACCTGGCACAGAATGTGTGTTTATAAATACACGTAAGAATGCTCATTTGTAAATAGAAACGAACACGCATTCATAGAAAAATACGCTTTTATTTGTATAAAACGGGAAAAAAACGTTAAATCGTACTCATTCATATAAAACATTTTTTGTCCGATGCGTCAGCTATGTAGTCGGTTGTTGACCCAGATGGGTGACGCACTTTATTACAGACAATAAAAGATTGTTTTTATTTTTAAAATAGGAAGGTTGTTGCTCTTTAATGTGTTTGTAGTCGGAAACAGCTTATTATTATTATTTTAGAATATTCAATAAATCGTAGTAAATATCAAGAATGTAATTATTTTTTTCTAGCAGGTGTAAAATTAAAGTAATTAATGGTTTGATATTTTTTATGAAGTATCAATTCCTCCTCCTTTTTTTTAACACAAGTAATATGGTGGTCCTGAAAAGGACCGATTGTGAAAGTGAAGCAGGTGGATATTTAGTCCAGGGTCGGCGTAAGGCCAATTGAATTCTTTATTATTTTTTTGCTGCCGTCTGCGCACAAATAAAGACTTGATATTTTGAGGGTACGTTTTTACAGAATCTAGCTTCCGATTTCTGCTACGCTCTCTTTTTATTTCTGGGACATCCTGTATTAGTGACTTTATAATCTTAATTTATTTAATGTGTACAACAGTATAATTGCACACAATAGCAATTATTAATTTTCTACTTTGCACTAGCTAAATTTAATTACAAACATTTACCCACGGGTGAAATTCGAACCCACGATCTCTTGATCACCAGAAATGTGCCCTTGCCTTCGGGTCACCGAGGGCACTGCGAGTTCGAGTGTTTTAATCGCCTATGCCATTGTCCTGCGTAATGTACCAAATATGCTAAGTATCAATACTCATTTTTTCTAGGTTTTGAGCTAGAACCTACATGCCATGGCACATCTGCTAACAAGTTTTCTATGTGCCACGGTTTGTGTAGTGATTGAAAAAAAAATATTGAAGATGACGCTCGGTTTATTATAACGCCGTCATGTTTTCAGTAGAATGGTGTTAAGCGTGTCATGTTGTGCGTTTGTTAATGTATATTTGCAGCGTTTTCAGTTTAATTACATGGGTAAATCTACTAATAGATTTTGAGATATTAAACAAGAGTAGAAACGTGTCAACAGAATCTTATGTTACCCGTGAGAAAAAGGAAATTCCTGCTAAAGAAGCAAATAAATAAGTTTGTCTTAACCTTTAAATTACGTTATTGTAGAAGTAAATGAAGTATATTCGTAAGAATATGATTTTAATATTCTTGTTTTCAACACAGACTGCGATCTAGCTATTTTTATTATTCTTCCAGTGTATTTGCAAATGCTATTCCAATTGTAAAGACTAACACATGGTAAATACCAAGAGTAAGAGGAGAGTCGTCGACAAACATCGGTGTTCTAAACAGTACCAGATGGTTATGCTAACATTATTCGTATTTGTAAGAAAACGTTTACTGATATTTTCGATCTTGGCAAGGGAAGATTAGAAAATAAACTCTTGTTAGAAAGAAAAAATCAGGAAAAACCACATTTAAAGATCTTCGAACTAGCTACGAAATTTGACACTGAAGATAAACAAGTTCACCAACATATCCTTTTCTATACCGATGGATGAATCGCACAAGTTGAGGGCCAAATCCCAAAAAGTATACATGAGCACAGATTTAAACCACCACTGATTATAAAAAAGCTTGTTAAAGTAGATGTCCTAATTCGCCAATGACACACAGGTTCTACGTCATAATATTCAAACAAATTTTGCTCAATTTAAGCTTTCGTTGTCCAAGAGCAGATACACGTCATCCTTGCGATAAACTGCATTGTGAAGTTAAATTTAATTCAAGTACCAAAAATTAAAAAAATTCACCACACTCAAGTACATAGAATTAAACAATTGACTCACAACAACCTAATAATAGTCAAAGCTGTTGCATATCGCTTGATATGCAACAAGTTATGTTTGTTCTCACTTTAACACACAGTGACATGTTCTACTTATCTCAGTTATCGTGTTTTAATTTGGGAATTCATCTAGTAGACACTAATCATGCTTGAATGAGCATGCGGAATGAGACCATGGATGATGAAGTAGCTTCGTGTCTGCCTCGAGTCTTAAATAATGGAATTACCCAAAAAAGAATTTTAATATTATGGAGCGACAATTGTGCCGGACAAACCAAAGATCGTATGGTAATTTTTGTATTCATTTTGTTGGTCTTACATGGTGTTTTCGATTTTATTGAATACAACTTTTTGTTAAGTAGTTATAGTTACATGCCATATAACATAGATTTCGGTCTTATAGAATAACGGAAAAAGGTTATGAAGTCGATGGTGCCTAAGAACCTACATGAAGTAGTACGATCGGCTAAATATGCACCTACATTTGAGTTTATTGAGAACCTTTTTTTTACGTGAAAAGTGTGCCTCAACTTTCAAAATTAGTCTGTTAGAAAAAAGATTGATATTAGCTGAAACGGAAAAAAAACTTTTAGGGTGCTTTAGACCTGGAAAGAATATACATTTAAGAAAGTAGTAAGTTCTCGCAATTGACAAAGGCACAGCTGAATGATAAGCCCAATGGAAAGCAAAATTACGGAGAACAAAAAAAAATCGTTGATGTCGATATTGGATTATCTCCAAAAAGAAAAGCACAAAAACTTTTATCGCAGAATTCTAAATATTATTACCTAAAATTGCTGAAATAGTTTTATGAACTTCTAATATGATAATTTTAGGCACTTTGCATTTTAAAATTTTCTTTAGCTAAGTGTACTTTCTTTATTTTTTCATGTTTTATTTTGTATATTGTAACGAAATGAGTTTACATTAATAAAAGAATCAGACCTCTCGGCGCGATAAAAACGAAATTATTTACACACCACCATAAATCAATCTCCACGCCGTACAGCATAGTCCAGCGGAGACAGAATGTCTATGGAATATTCTACAAACATCGAGAGAAGGATGGAGTTTTACGCGAATGCTTCGAGATGTTTCGTAGGTGTATATAAGGCGACTGGGTCACCGATGGATGAAGTAATTGCGGAATTAATTCGGGAGTAAGACGTCCTTAAGTAGTCTCGAGTGCGAAGAAATAAATAATGGTAGCCGACGCGTGTAGAAGTAAATATATAAGAAATAAATATAAGTCGTACGGTAGAAATAAATAAGTAGTGCCGTGTTATATAAATAGAAGTGTTATATAAATATACAGGACGGACATATTAGTAATAGAAGTAAATAGATACAAGTGTTAATTTAAATTGTAGTAGTTTAAGTGTGATACTTTAGTTATATATTTTTATATTGTAAATAATTAGAAGTGATATAAATATACAGACTGTTTTAAATAAATAATTGCACGAGTTGTTTATTGGAACCCGAAAACGTTACAATATGTATTAAAATTTAGATATTTCTATAAATCCAGCTAGAGTAATGCCCGTTGTGTTACGAATGTTTTGAATATTTTTGTAAGTTTAATAAAACGTATTTACGAATTTAGTAGCGTTTTTCTTGAATAACTTGAACGTGTGTTTTTGGCACTTAACACCACTAGGTCCTTACACTCTTCATTTCGATATTGTGTAACACTAGTTCATCTCATCTAACACAGTACAGCTAGATCTAGTTCAACATCACAAGGTTTTAGAACAAAATTTGATTTACGAAAGCTGATTAACACATTATTTAAGCTGATTAACACATTGTTTAAAAAGTTTATTATTTTTGGGTTTTAGAACACGAAATTTTTTGTATCAAGAATAACAATTTCACATCGTTTTGCTTTCTTATACGTAGTATAAGGAAGTATTGTGATGATGAAAATTTTCGACCTCGAGATTTTTGAAGATGTCCACGTTTTGAAGTCCCCTGATACCAAAAAAGTGGTTTTTAAAAAATGTCTGTGTGTCTATCTCTCTGTCTGTCTGTGACCACGATAGCGGTCAAGCCGCTATAGCTATTTATTCCAAATTTTGGATTTAGTAGTATATTCTCCCTCTTGAGAACTGATTAGATTTTGAGCAAAATCGGCAGACCGGAAGTAGTAGTTTACTTCAGTGAAAAAATCGAATTTTGCCAATATTTCGTCAACTACTGAGTTCAGACAAATTTATAAAGAATTCACTTAAAATTGAAATTGTGAACAACTTTATTAAAAAAGTGTTTCAAAATCCCTACCGGAAGTAGGTTTTTACTCTTATCGAAAATCAGTTTTTTGCAAATATTCTGCTAGTCATGCTTTTTAGACAGGTACGTTACGAGTATAAAAGTATTTAGAACTTAATTTTCGACACCTTTTGTATAAAAAAAAAACACTTTTACCGAATAACGATTTTTTGCAAATATGTCGTAAATTATGCATTCTATATATATTTATGAAGAGTACAAAAGTATTTAGAGTTGGATTTGGAATATTGTTTGTATAAATGAAATTTCAAAATTCGGACCGGAAGTAACTCTTTCATACGTATAAGAAAGTCGTGTGGTGGCCACACCTCATTTTTTACTTTCTTATACGTAGTATAAGGAAGTTGTGAAGTTTGTGAAGATTGTGATGACAAAAATTTTCGACCTCGGGATTTTTGCGGATGTCCACGTTTTGAAGTCCACTGATACCGAAAAGGTGTTTTTTAAAAAAATGTCTCTCTCTCTTTGTGTGTGTGACAACGACAGCGGACAAACGGTCAGTGATATCAATTCCAAACTTTGTATTTACGAGTATTAATCTCCCTCTTGAGATCTTATTAGTTTCTCAGTAAAATCGGTGGACCGGAAGTAGTAGTTTACTTTAGTAAAAAAAATCGAATTTTGCCAATATTTCCTCAATTACTAAGTTTAAACAAATTTATGAAGAATTCAAATGTACTCAAAAATAAATTTGAGAAGAATTGTATTAAAAAAGTTTTTCGAAATTTCTACCGGAAGTAGGGCTTTTACTTTTATCGAAAATCAGTTTTTTGCGAATATCTCGCAAGTCATGCTTTCTAGGCATGATTCTACGATTGTAAAAGTAGTGAACACATAATTTTCAATAACTTTGAATACAAAAAATTTCAAAACTCGGACCGTAAACACTTTTACTTTTATCGAATAGCGATTTTTGCAAATATGTCGTAAATTATGCATTCTATATATTTTTATCAAGAGTATAAAAGTATTTAGAGCTGAATTTGCAATGTTTTTTGTATACATCAAATTTCAAAATACGAACCGGAAGTAACACTTTTACTCTTAGCGAGAAGCACTTGTCTTTTTTTTTCGAATATCTTGCAAAATATGCATTCAATAGGGATTTATAAAAAGAATAGAAGTGCTTAGAATAGGATTTTGAATAATTCTATAATTTGAAACGCTCATACGTATAAGAAAGTCGTGTGGTGGCCACACCTCATTATTTTTTACTGATATAATGCCTATCCAACAGCACAACACTGGATATTTATTTAAGAGTAGTAACATATATGATGTTTATGCCGTCCAGTTCTTTTGTGTTTAGTCAAAAAATTACACACTACTGATAATGAATACAAATAAATACACAAAATAATGTTGCAAAATAAAAAGGGGCGTCCTATATTCCATTTCGATTTTAATCACCCGGTATATACACTTTGCATTGAGCACGAAACAATTTTTGCAAAGAATAACGTTTTTTTCTAATGTGGGAATACACTGCAAATATATTTAAAAATAGTTACATATCTGATATTGTTATTTATATTTGTTTATTGACTCTTGTTCTTTGGCGTTCTTTTATTTAATGCACTACATACTAGAAATAAATAGAATTAAATAAATTTAAAAAAAAACAGGGCAAAATAAAATGTGGCACCCAACGTTTCACCACTTCGATTTTAATCACTCGGTATATACCCTTTCTATTGATGTTTTTTTATTATTATTTAAAGGCACAAACAAGCGCCGTAATTAGTAAATAATTGTAGTAGTTATAATTTTAGCGTGACACAAATACGTTATATGTATTAACTCATAGTTTAAAGAGAAAACGTATATTAAAATTATTTATTACATATCGTTCAATTAAGAATAATGAATTAGAAAGTGGTAAATTTCTTAAGATATATAAAGCAGGTGGCGACCGATAACATTCCCGTCGAGTTTGGTAATGCAAGAAAAATATCTGACATACTTTTCGGCGCAACCCGATTAAAAAAAACAAACCGCGAAAAAAGAAACAATATATTTACCATCTTGTCCCGAAGTATTGCATGGACGTTTCCTGTTTAAATGTGTATTTTCTAGTGTTGATGTCGAGTAAATGAACAGAAAGATGTGTAACCAATAGAAGAACTTCGTAAACAAATAAAAAAAAAGAACATCTAAACTCTAACAACACATCTACAAGTTGCACACACACACATTGTCTCTATGTATATATAAAAGCTACTACAGCAAGAGTGTTGCCCGACTACTGGGGGTCTTCTAACCTCTACGAACCAAACGCTTTGCTATCATACGTGAATTGAACGTTTTTATTTTGTTTCTGTTTGCTGTAAGTACCGTTGCTGATTGATGTTTCGTTTTTTGTTTTTTTTTAAATATTAGTATTTGCAATTTCATACACCATCATTACACATGTTTGACACGCCTACGTATTGTTAGTTATGTGGTTTTCGTGTATGTAGATATTTGCGTGTATAGAGTGGTACGTTGGCTTTTCTATTTAAGAATAACAATTTTTTTTGCGTTGTTAGAATATCAAATTGATTTGTATGATTTTACATATTTATAAGTCTTTTCTTCGAATGTATAATTTTTCTTTTACTTTAAACATGTTAATATTTCATTTAAATAATGCTTAGTCGACATCTTTTTAACACATCTTTCATGTGCGAAGTACTAACTATAAATTCAACAAAAAAAACTGCATAAATATATAATTAATTGTATATGAAATTACATAACTGCATGAGAATTACAAAAAAGTAATTATTGAAAGCGACCAAACCAAGTAGTGAACCTTCAAATTTTCTCAGGCGTAGTAGATTCGAACCTGGAATACGGCAGATTTTATAAAAATCTGTTCATTCGAAGAGCGGTACCTCCGTTAGTATTCGAGAAATTAAATTTAACAGTACCTCACCTCTAACGGGCGACAAGGTGAAGTAATTGAAGACTTTAGACTTACAAATTGCTCACTAGATGGCGACTGTAATTCTTAATAACCAAGACCAACTAGATCTCGCTATCGCTGCGCTATATAAGATTTACTTTGATGAATTTGATTCTGATAACTTCAAAATATTGATCCTTATGTAACGCCATCTATTAGTACTCAAAAGAGATAATTTCTGAATTCTTATTGAAATAAACTTTAAAATCACACTAAACTAACAAGTAACACTTCAATAAGACACAAAACTATTTTAATGCCAACTCGCTGACAAAGGTAGTTTTTCAAAGCTTACTTGCTCATTATTTCCTCAAAAATTAACAGTAATTGAATAATTCTCGCTATAATAAGAATTCTGAAAAGATTACATACCAAACCTTATGTCTATGAAATCAGAAAACAATAAGCATTTTTATGAAGTTATGGCTAATTATGATTTATCCAATCAAATGGTTGCATATTCCTTGTTTGTAAGAAAATTCATTCGATATCATAAGGTCGTAATTAAGTTGTTAATTGGAACATTAGCAATTAATGAAAGAATCCCATGCAATGAAGGAAACTGACGAAAAGTCTATAAGGAATCGGAAAATTAGAAAAAGATGTACGAGTGTGTTTTATGTAAGTACTGATTGTAAATATGACCGCTGTTGCGCTGCTAGTACCAACATATGTCACTTAGCCAAAGATACCACTACGGAAGTATTCGTTGGTGTTTACGTTTCTTTTTATGCGTTATGAAATGCCTTAGAAAATTGAAAATCCCGCCATTTGTGAAATACTCGCAAAAATTCGTTTTCTGCATGTAATAAGTGTGATAGCAATCGGAATTGACTAGTAGATTAGTGAAATGCATGGAGAGAACACTATTAGCGAAGGAATGGTGTGAAAATGGGATAGAGCATTTAAAGATAGCTGTACAACTGTGCAGAAGTTCGAGAACGCAGGCGCCATTGCCTGATAGGTTTCCGCAAGTTTCAAGGAGTGTCCTTTATAAAATTGTAACAGGACTCTTAAACGGAAATTGTGTTCACGTTGGGTACAGAAAATGCTGACTGCAGTGCAAGAAACCAATCGTGTAAAACTAATAAATGTTAAAAAAATATGTCATAATTGGTAGTATCAGACTTGGAAGCTTTCATCAGAGTTTTATTTAGTTTAAAGTGTCACATCAAAGACATCCGAACTTTAAATGGGGCACTGTTGTATTTGAATAAAATAATTTGTCTCTAACTAATATTGTATTTAATTTACATATTACAATGTCCGTTGGAGTATCATGTAGCAGGAAGAAGACATTTTTATATTGTTCAAGGGCTGTATATAATCTTACAAATCAAACCGCTCAAAATCACAAACAGCAGTTAGCGTGTTAAGAATTACCCAAAGTCAAACAAAGACGACCAAAGGGCTAAGAGATTACCGCCTCAATCAATGAGAAACTCCAAAAATATAAAATATGGAAAGTACGAGGGTGGTCTGAAATATTTCCGACTACAACGTGAAGATGGCAGCACTCGTCAATAAAAGCTGGGTAATGTGGTTGCACATCTATTGACAGGTACCCACCAAAATTTCAGCCATTTTGGACGCGCGGTTGTTGTTTGATAATTGTCTGAGTGAGTCGATGTGAGCGTTTTTATGAAAATGGACATATTCGAGTATCGAACCGTCATTAAATATTTGTTTTTGAAAGGCAATACGCCAACGCAAATTGAAGATGAGTTGGACGCTGTATACGGGGGCTCTGCACCATCATGTACTAGTGATATGTTGGGCAGCAGATATTAAACGTGGCTTCGGAGACGATGAGCATTCGGGAGGTCCAAAAACTGTAACCACTGACGATAACATCGCTCAAGTTCACCAAATAGTGCTGAACGACCGCCAAATTAAAATGAAAGAGATAAACAGATGTTAAGAATATGTTCAAAGAATGAGTTTGTCACATATTGATTCAAGATTTAGGCATGAAAAAGCCGTCCACGCGTTGGGTGCCGCGTTTGCTCACGTTAGATCAAAAACGTGTTCGAATGAACAGTTCCACCTCAGCGGTTGCCATGGCGAAAATCCACGAATTACGGTTTGAACTGCTCAACCACCCTCACTAGATCTAGACCCAAGCGACTTCTTTTTGTTCCCTAATTTAAAAATTGCGCTCGGAGGACAGAGGTTTCGTAAACAGTTATTTTGCAGAGAAAGACGCCGAGTACTATACGGGTTGAAGAGATGGAAGCATCGTTGGGAGAAGTGTGTACTCTTACAAGAAGACTATGTAGAAAAATAAAAATAAATTTTAGGAAAAAATGTCTTGTCTTTGTTAGGTCGGAAACTTCTCAGATTACCTTCGTATGATTTTAAAACGAAAGTATAATTATTTATTATAAGAAAGATAAGCGAGCAGTTTTACATGTTGAATAACGAATGTCTATGATTGATTTACTGATCGGCTATTTGCATTTTAGCAAGTCTTATGCGTTGTAATTTCTGCTGCCTCTGCTTCAATTCAATTGTCAAATTTGACACTATAATCCTATAAGTGCGTTTAATGATCTTTTCTAGCAATGAGTTTGAAAATTATCGACGTAAACTATGATACGAATTTAAAAAGGGGCTATTAAAGCTATTTGATGATATTAGCAATGCTATAGTTGATAGATGTAAACATGATCATTCGATTATAAACCTTATTTTGTAAATTAAGTATTTAGAGACGACTCTGCCGGTAGAATGAAGCAAGGAAGGAACGCGGTTTTTATGTTGCCGATTTAATAACATGAAAATTTCTAAGTAGCAATGCGTAAATCATTTACAGGCACCAGTAACATTAAAATCTAATACTCTAATAGAACATTTGCAAATGACTATGAAAATGTATAGTGTAATTTACAAAATATGTATAGGTAAAAATGCATACCTTCTTGAATGGATTCTCGAAGCCGTGTCTTTTTATGATATGGGAATTCAAGAATTCAAACATTTTTGCGTTCAATTACCATCAAAATTAGACAGAAACGTCAAAGAGACAAACTGATTCTATTTTGAGCAAAGTGTCAGTATTTTAACAAAAACTAATCAAACTAAATGCAAATGTATATATATATATATATCCTGTCCAACACCTTCGTCTTTATAACTAATGAATTATTAAGGCGACACATCGTTTCAAGCAATCCCAATTTTTTCGGTAATTACTGATGCACTTTTCCACGAAAATCACGATGTCTTCGTCTGCAAACAAACTAAATGACTGCTGTTATTGAAAAACATGATTTTTTAGCATACGGAATTTCTTATCGTCAACGGTACGGAAGAACGACCGCAATTTTCGATAATAAAAGCGTTACTAGACGTCAAATACGTATAAATTTTAATAAACACACATTTATATGCAGTAAACAAATAATTGTTAAATTTTTTGCTACCTCCACTTTTTTTTTTAACGTGAATGAAAAACACAGTGATTGATAGTAACCGGTCATCGTGTTTAAATGTAAATTGGGAATAAAATGAAAACAAAATTAATTTATAGTGAGTCATCGGTGACAACAAGAGTAATCCCAGCTTGAATGTCTTGATTTGTCGCAAATACGTTTGAAATAAGTAGCCGTACACTTCGCGGAGATATAAGGTATATCACCTTATATCTCCGCATATACTAAATGCATAATAAACACGCCCATACCTGACGTGTTTATTATGCCGCCTTTACACATCGCCGAACATTCGGCAAATTATGCCGAACAGCGATGTGTAGACAGTTTATTCGGCAAATATTTGATATTCGCGCCGAACACGAATGTCGATCCGTTCGGAGTCGGTTTTTGTTTCACACATCAAAGAACATTCGTTTTCGAACACAAATAACCTGACCACACATCGTATACTGAAGTGAGATGCAGCAACTTGTTTACCTTCCATCATTCTATCTTCTTTTCAACGCGAATATTGCGATTACGATGTGTGGATGGGCAATTCGTTCATATTTGTGCACGAATTATTTGACGAAATATTCGTCTACGAATTTTCGGCGATGTGTAGAGGCGGCATTATGCATTAGTATACGGCGAACATGCCCATACCACTTTATATCTCCGCAAAGTGTACAATTACTTATTTCTCCTAGTGTACGTAGATTAGGGTGGAACAAAAAAATCAACTTTTGATTTTTTTGTAATAGCGCGGAAAAGTTGCTTTTTGATGTAGATAAGATAAATTAAAAATATGAAAAATATTGGAGTATGAGTTGATGTGCGCCAAGGATGTTAAAATTTCATAAACACATATTTTGAAACTTTTTCAAAGATTTTTGCATTAAAAAGTTTCAAGGAAAGAAAGGAAATAAGTTTTACAAAAAAGTTATTTCAGAAGAGCACCTTACACCAAACCAGGAACCAAACTCAAAGCTTTTAGGCTACGTAACACCTAAATCTGGCACCGGAAAAGATATAGCAGACAGTATACTGGAATTTCTTGAAGACAGAAAACAACAAATAACTTTTGAACTTTACTGCTAACTTACTGGATTTAACAATGGTGTGATTTCTTTGATTGAAAAAGAAATAAGAAAACCTTTTACAAAGGTTAATTTGTTCCATGGTCATGAGAGACATATTTTCTGTGATTTAGATGGTGACACAAAAGGACCCAATTACGAGGATAAGGTGAAAATTCTCGGCCTGACACAGAGATGGCATACCAATCAGCGAAAATTTATGATTCTTGCCAGTGGCGGCTGGTGAGTACGTTTGGCGGTGCACATACATAGACAAGACTTATTCGTGTATTATCGGTGATATACTAGGCATCTGGAAATATATCAGCGATAATAAACGAATCAGTCTTGTCTATGTACGTGCACAGCTAAAACGTACTCACCAGCCGCGCCTGATTCCTGTCTGCGTGCACCTGTCATTACTTCGTACGACAAGTTTGAAATTGTTCTGTCAAGTAGTTTGTTTACACGAATTTTCGTAGTAGACGTCTTCCGTGTTTTCCATTAAAATGGATAAACTTGAATATTGTGGGGTCATAAAATTATTCGTTTTGGACGGATTAACTCCTAAGGAAATTCATCCGAAGTTGACAAAGGTTTACGGAGACTCTGCTCCTTCAATGTCAACCGTTAAAAAGTGGGCAGCTGATTTTAAACGTGGTCGCACGTCCCTCGAAGATGATCCAGGTGAAGGACGATCAAAAAGACCGCAACCACACCGGAAAACAACAAAAAGGTGCACGATATCGTGTTGGATGATGGGCGTGCGAGGGTGAGTGAGATAGCTGAGACCATGGGGATATCGGAAGAAAGGGTGCAAAACATTTTGCACGAAGAATTAGGGATGCCAAAGCTCTGCGCAAGATGGGTGCCGCATTTGCTGAATGCCGGTCAAAAGCAAATGCACAAACGACTTTCGCAACAATGTTTGGACCGATTCAATAGGGATCCGACCGATTTTGTGAGGCGATTTATTACAATGGATGGTCCACCGCAACATGCCAGAAACGAAACAGCAGTCGAAGCAGTGGGTCCAAGCCGGTGGTTCAGCGTCAAAGAAAGCGAAGTCGATCTCATCTGCCGGAAAGGTAATGGCCAGTGTGTTTTGGGATGCGAAAGGGATCCTGTTAATTGATTACCTTGTAAAAGGCAGAATAATTACAGGCGAATACTACTCCAGAAGAGGCCTGGCTTGAAGCAGAAAAAAAACATTTTTCACCAGGACAACGCACTTGCTCACAAAACTGCATTGGCAATGGGAAAACTGCGGGATTTGAGGTATGAATTGCTCGACCATTCCCCCTATTCTCCCCATTAACTTCCCACAGGGGGGGGGGCACAGACTGCGTTTTTGTTGGACTGTTTTGTTCGACTTCAGTTTTGTTCAGCAGTTGAGTGAATAGGTTTAATATTAATAATAATATGAACGCAATATACGTGTGCGCAGTGGCGGCGGAATTAGCCATAAAATCAAAAGGAAAAAGAAACGGCCAAAATGATAAATCATCAAAATACCACAAGTTGGCTACATAAACGTCATCAGTTCCAGCGCCGCTTCTTTTTGATGCATTCACTTTTTTTACTACCCTTTTCTAGGCTGCCCTTAATGAATCAATCTTTTTCTTTACCGCTTCTTTTGTTGGATCAGAATACACCTTTCTGAACTTTGTCAATAATCTTTCATATGCTTTGTCTTTCCTAAAACACGGAAGAGTGCGATACAGTTCTATAAATTCTAATAAAAACTTTTTATCAATTTGTCGAAGATGCGTCATGTTGACACAATTCGATGCGAAATGCAAACTCCCAAAACCTTGGTTAAGAACTACCCCATATAGAACTACACCACTGCACAAATGGTCGTCTTTTAAAAATGTTTACCCCACACACTTCAGATTTGTTCGAATGCCACGTTTTTCGAACAAGTTCGACGGACATAAACAGGCCGAACCTGATTATTTTCATCAGCTTTGTACGCGAGCATCAACGACGGTTTTCGACCTACACACTTCGGTTTTGCGTCGTTTTTGTTCGAACAGACTTGTTCGTCGAACAAAAGAATCCAACAAAAACGCAGTCTGTGGGCCCCTTTACTATATTTCCACACTGCATATATGTAATCGTACGTACCGATGTAGACCGGTCCATATATCGGCGCACATCGAGTTTAAAATAAATATAATATGTATTTAAACGCAATTTGTGTTTTATTTCACTTTCAAAAGAGGAAGTTTCTTTAATAGGGCGTATTCGAAACACAAGATAAATTTAAATTATTATTATTAATTTAAAAACTTTTTTCATATCGATTTTTCGATTGAATTTCGTCAGAATCGAAAAATTGCAACGCACAACTAAAATTCAAAAACTGTATTCAGCCAGTTTCTTGAAAATTATGAAATGTTGTAGTCCTAACAATTCCGATTAATTTTGAACACTTGCTTATGGGATTCTAGTGAAAGTCATAAGCTAAAACTTATAGTTAAGGCAGTGATTTTTGTTGTTGGAAAGGAACAAACCGTCGAGGACCACAGCATAAATTATTCAATGATATATTTTTTTTTTCAAAATTAGGTATATCTTCTTTCACTGAATAAATAAAATACGTAAACTTAGTTTCAAAAATTATTTAATAATATCACTACAATATTGTTTCGCCAAACTTTGGCTTCATCAGGTGATGAGTAACTGAATATACAAAATTATTACAACATAATATATAGTGTCACAAAAGTATGGGATATGAGTGGGGGTATTTTATAAACTATAGCATTGTAACAACGGGGAATAATTGAACTGAGTCTGATCGTTTAAAGCACGACCTAATTTACTATATCTATTAATTTCTAAGGTTTCTAATAAATTAAGTTTCTGTCCTTTGTCTTGTATATGTAAAACTTTGAAATCTCTATTGAATTCGTGTTCTTCATCTATACAATGCGTTGCGAAGGTAGAGTCCGTTTTTTTACCCATATAACTTTTTTCATGTTCCCCAGTCCTTTGTTCACACTCACAAGTCAACATATAGACCCCCGATTTCAACCTTTTATCCGTTTTATCTTTATCATTTCTAATATATTTTTGAACTGAATTATTAGTTTTAAATGCTATTGACTCGTTTTTAAAGTTTTTAATTAGTTTACCTATTTTTATTGATGCATGTCCTATATAGGACATGCTAGGTAAACTAATTAAAAACGTTAAAAACGAGTCAATAGCATTTAAAACTCATAATTCAGTTCAAAAATATATTAGAAATGATAAAGATAAAACGGATAAAAGGTTGAAATCGGGGGTCTATATGTTGATTTGTGAGTGTGATAAGGTATATGTGGGTCAAACAGGCCGTACTTTTGAACAAACGACCGGGGAACATGAAAAGTTATATGGGTAAAAAAACGGACTCTACCTTCGCAACGCATTGTATAGATGAAGAACACGAATTCAATAGAGATTTCAAAGTTTTACATATACAAGATAAAGGACAGAAACTTAATTCATTAGAAACCTTAGAAATTAATAGATATAGAAATTAGGTCGTGCTTTAAACGATCAGACTCAGTTCAATTATTCCCCGTTGTTACAATGCTATAGTTTATAAAATACCTCCACTCATATTACTTTTGTGACACTATATATTATGTTGAAATAATTTTGTATATTCAGTTACTCATCACCTGATGAAGCCAAAGTTTGGCGAAACAATATTGTAGTGATATTATTAAATAATTTTTGAAACTAAGTTTAATATGGAGTTTCAACATGTATCAGCCTCATCAATTAACTATTTGATATCTTCTTTCATTTTCAAAACGCTACTAAGTTACAAGGTAACAGTAATAAATAGATGCGGTCCCTTCAAGAGTTATTTAGAATAAGTTTGCTTGTCAAGAAATAGTGGCGCCATCTAGTGGAAATCATAAATTTGTTCAACAAATAAAATCTTTTTTTTAATATCTCACTTGCCAATGGTGTATGAAATGCATAATACTCGTTTTGAAATTGTTTAAAAGCGAAACGATCGTTTTCTTTCTTTTTTTTTCAATATCTTTTTTATTTAATTAACGCAGAGGAGACTTAAGTGAAGAGTGTTTGTTTTGTGTCGTGCAGTGTGGTTCACCTCATCACTTCCATCTGCGGACATCGTCTGCGTCTTGATGATGCTGTAGATCTTAACATAAGGAGCCTTGATCAGCTGCACCCAATAAATCATTTCCAACTCATTATTTCGACATTCACCAAAGTAATTATTATATATATATATATATATGCATACATTACAAGGAAAATAAACGGTATAATAATAATAATAATACGAAATAAATATTTATCAAAATAGGAACAAAAAATATACATGTAAACGCCAAGTAATAGGGATTCAATACACCAAAAATTCTTGGGTAATCATTTACATTCGATGAAGTTTGATAGAAAGTAAACAAAGTATATATGTAAAATCAATCGGTATACGCTTTTTATTCATGACCTGCTGTTTTGTAAAGTTACGATGTAGTTCTTCCCGTAAAGCCGACGTTGTAGTATTCTTGCAGACAATAATAGTTACCTGAAGAAGCAGTTCAGGTCTTTGGCGCACGAAAAATCGTCCCTGCTACCTTTCCGTGTTTCGTTTGAATCTGTTCACTAAAGAGTCACTGATGAGACCAAAAGGTCGAAATACGTATCTACTGATGGACAACATATCTATCAAGACGGAGAAGTGTCGTGATTATGACTTAATTTTGTAAACGCTTCGAACTCAGAGCATATTAATTACGTTATTCATAAAGACACTATACCAAAATACGACAAGTCTTAGAAAATAGATATATTATCGTTAAGAAATACATTTTTGTAATCTATGTATATTAATATTTCTTATAACGACGCTAACATGAACGTTGAAAATGAATAAAACCACAAATGCGAATTTGTAGTTGTTGTAAAGGTTTTATTAGAATCTGTTTGACGTATTCGCTAGAACTTTATTTAGAAATGGTGTCCATAATCATAAAATAATATAATCATCATAATATTGTTGCGCATTTTAACTTTTTCAAAAACACATTTTGTGCTGGTGTATTAAATCCCTTTTTTGATTGTCTAAAAATTTGGAATAGTTGTAGGAAGTTTCTTTGAAGAGAATCCTACATCATATATACAAGTTACAATTTTTGATACAAAATGTAGGAATTTTAACGATAGGATATCAGCGATAAATAAAGTAAGCAAAATAAATTCGAAGGTCAAAAATAATACTTCAAAAAAAAGTAATACATTTTCAAATCCAAGCCACCTTCATTATTAGTAGTATTTTAAAATTGGTTTAAATAACCCGTCACGTTACGTTTAATATACACTGTCCTAAACGAAACGGATGAAATTTATTATAAGTCATTTCCCGTTAGTTTTTCGAAAAAACGCATTTTTTTTACCATCAAATATATGTAGGCTTTCTATTTCAAAAAGTACTGATGACGTCATAGGGTCGTACACTGAGGCTTCAGTTCACGACAACGCCCGCCGCCTAACCACAAAACCCTGATTTATTAAATGTTCCGTACGTGTAAAAGCAGTAGTCGCACACGTAACTACTAATTGACACGTGTTCGACCAGCCATCAGACCTTAATCTGAAATACGTAAAGAATAATGTCGAATAAAAATTAAAAATTACGTAGATTCTAATTTGGAAATACTAATTAGCCTGGTTTTGTATC
Organism: Amphimallon solstitiale; assembly: GCA_963170755.1. NCBI lineage: Eukaryota > Metazoa > Arthropoda > Insecta > Coleoptera > Scarabaeidae > Amphimallon > Amphimallon solstitiale. The sequence goes on from OY720679.1 coordinate 136,312,865, forward strand.
TTTTAAAATACCTAACACGCGGCAAATTATGAATTTTATGCGTTTCTTTTAGGACAGATTGTATGCATAATCCCGTTGTTTCGCATTTCTTGCCACTTTGATATGTTTCTGGCTTGAAAAGGACCAGTGAAACGTTTCGGTTAAGTTTCATCATCTTCAGGCGATATTTTCACTCAATCGAGAGAAAACTAATCAGGATCACGAAACAAATTTAATTAATTATTCCTTCTAGATTTGTTGAAGGAATACAAACTCGCAAGAATATTTAATAGGTCTGAATAGAATTAATTCTCCTCAATTAATGTTAATTACTATTTAAGTAAAAAAGGGTCTATTACAAATTGTTCATGTACCGTAGATTAAAGTTATTTTAAACAATTTACGTAAACGCTATTACTATTTGATATGAATGAAAATAATTGATATTAATAATTTTCAACATAGTGACACTTGGATTTAAGTATGTTTCAACGAAATCAAATTGTGAAGCAAAAGATATGCAAATAAACTATTGTATAAAAACCATTTTAAAAAATGCAACTATTAAACAAATACTAGTAAGATAAAACGAAGTATACTTATTTACAAAAAAAAAAAAAACAATAGCATTCCAAATTTCAGACATTTTCCCTTTCATAGTACAAAATAAAAATTTCCACTGACCTCCCAACTTTCTTTGGTTAATTCTGAAAATTCTTCATCTTGACTGCCATGACGACTAGCAGATGGTGTCGTCTGATCTTCGCTCCACAGTTCAGTGTCCAATTCGATCAAACCTCTCGCCTGAATCTGTGAAATAAAAATTACCTTAGATGCAAAACAATGTTTTCAAATTGCAAAAGCTTACCTGTTCTTCGTTCAATTCGCCGTAGAGATGCGGTACCCAAACGTTCAGGAAAGCGTACACTTCATCGACTTTGTTCCTGGGAATGCTAAACCAATACTCTGGTCGCATTTTCTTCTTGCCGTAAGACATGAGTGGTGTATTCCGCGGTATCGGTTTATCGATGGGTTTGCCCATCCTCAAGCGCAAGTACAGAGGTGGATCGTCGCAGGAACGTGCTGGTCTTGGAATTAGTTCTATAAAAAAATAAAAATGTAATGGAATGTAAAAATTATATCCAATGAATATTTTAATGTCTCCGAATTCTGATATTGTTCAAAATGGTTCGATCTAATAAAGTAATAAGCGAGATATATCAGTATGGTTAAAATATGACGACTGTTGGTCTTATACACAATAAGAAAAAGGTATGCGTTAGAATACAACCCTGTGGTACACCATAATTTAGATACGCGAATTTAGTGACATTTTTGCAATATACCGGGACTCTCAGAGTAGCGGTAAAGTCCATTATTGGTATCTAATAATGTAGATAGCAAATAATTTTTAATACAAAAATTGTAGATGATCATAAGCTCTACAATTTAAAAATATTTTCATTTATACAGAGTGTTCAACAACGACGAACTAACAAGCTTATGTTTTTTTTTAAATGAAATGCTATGTATAAATGAAAATATTTTTAAATTGTAAAGATTATGATTATCTACAATTTTTGTATTAAAAATTATTCGCTATCTACATTATTACATACTAATAATGGACTTTACCGCTACACTGGGACACCCGGTATATTTTGAATTTGAGTTGTATAGACTTTTTATTTGGAATTTTGTAACATATAGCAGATACACTGAGTGATTTCTACTTAGTTAGAATTTTTCGATTTTCGAAATTATCAACATTCTAAATGCTTAATTTTTGAAAATTAGTTAAGTTCTTTTAATAGTATATTAGTTTTAGGTTATCGAACCTAAGAGTATGTATGTACCACAAATGCAATATTTCAATCGCGGCATAAATCAGAAGTAGCAAAGCTATTGAACACTTTACAGACACAACCGACACTAGATGGTGCCTGCAACCAGTCGCGGGTAATTGGTTGCTAGTTTTTCGTTCACCGAAGAAACCAGTTCGAAGGATGTCGTCGTCCGATGAGGATGTCAATACTGGGTGCCAATACTTAAAGGCGCAAAAACTGCTGGGTTCCTCCGGATTTTGAAAGGAATAAAGAAAAGCGGTCGCGGTGATTCAAAATTGCAAGTGAGTTTTAACAAACTTACAGAATGAGTAAACAAGGTTTTCGTGAACTTGAAAGAATTGCTGGCAATAATTTTCTGACGTGTAATTATACAGAGTGTCCCAGAAATAAAAAGACGGAGTAGCACGTATGTAAAGTCCGAACAGAAACAGGCCCAAATATACCGCAATAACGAAGAAATTAAAAATTTAATTTCTATGTTGTTTTTTAGATAAAAAAATTACATTATGGACCTGGCACAGAATGTATGTTTATAAATACAAGTAAAAATGCTCATTTGTAAATAGAATCGAACACGCATTCATAGAAAAATACGCTTTTATTTGTATAAAACGGGAAAAAAACGTTAAATCGTACTCATATAAAACATATTTTTTGCCCGATGCGTCTAGATAACGCAGCTATGTAGTCGGTTGTTGGCCCAGATGGGCGACGCACTTTATTGCAGACAATAAAAGATTGTTTTTATTTTTAAAATAGGAAGGTTGTTACTCTTTAATGTGTTTGTAGTCGGAAACAGCTGATTATTACTCCTATTATTTTAGAATATTCGATAAATCGTAGTAAATATCAAGAATGTAATAATTTTTTTCTAGCAGGTGTAAAATTAAAGTAATTACTGGTTTGATATATATTATGAAGTATCTATTCCTCCTTCTTTTTTTAAACACAAGTAATATGGTGGTCCTGAAAAGGACCGATTGTGAAAGTGAAGCAAGTGGATATTTAGTCCAGGGTCGGTGTAAGGCCAATTGAATTTTTAATTACTTTTTTTCTGCCGTCTGTGCACGAATAAAGACTTGATATTTTGAGGGTACGTTTTTACACAATCTAGCTTCTGATTTCTGCTACTCCGTCTTTTTATTTCTGGGACATCCTGTATAGACACGGGTATTTTTCAATCTCCTGCATAAACCTTATGTTTGCACTTTCTTCAACTTTTGATAGCGATCACGGCATGTTATTGCGTTAAAAACTAAAAACTAGCATAAAAAATTGAACTTTACAAATAATAATTTTCAAAAAGTTTCGACGCTTTTAAAAACTCTAAATTACTCTTGTTGTTGAATTACTTTCAGAAAAACCCTGAAACTGTATGTTTGCGGATCTCTAAATAAGGATATTTCTCTTTATTCTTAGTTGGTTTTCTTACATTTAATATTGAAATTTCCTCTCTTAATAGTAAAATATTATTCAATAACAAAACGAAAATATTTATTATATTTCGTATAATGTCAGAAAATCGTACATATCTTATTCAAGGATGAATTCAACACATTAGATTAGAGTGGTTCAATGTGAATCTACATACTAGTGGTGTTGCAAATGTAACTATCCGTTACTGAAGTATTCGTTACTCGATAAGATCCGAAGTAACGAATACTGGTTTCAAATAATCGTTACTTTTTCAAACAGTTACTCTCATAATATATAAGTCTTAGAATACATTCTGGTCTGAAATATTTTATTAAAAAATATTAATTTAGAGTAAATAACTTTGTGCAAAATATTTGAATTTAACCAATTATTAGTATTACTTGTGTTTGCGTAGGTCGATTTTATTATAAAAGTTTTGTTTGAACTTATTGTATTGATGCAATGTAAAATAAATTTTGTGCCGTGTATTACATTCACATTTATTTGTGTGATTTAATATCGGAGTCGGGGGTTTCTATGATTTTATGATAGAATATCTCGCCTATCGTAAATAAAATAAATTAGGCTTTGTTATTTTACTTTTAATTTTGAGTTGGAATGTTTTGTGTGATAATTTCAACGAATTTTTTTTATTTAACGTAATATATATTAAAATTAGTTATGTATAAGTGAACATTTTGTTTGTACAATGTATTAACTATAGACATACCCGCACGGCACATTTGATCGAGTACTCGGTAACAAATAAAAAGTAACGGATAGTTAAAAGTATTGAAAAGTAACCGAATCCAACATCACTACTACATACTGAACGGTTGCGCTACATTGGGACGATTCAACCGGATCAATGCTTTACCACGGAGACAAACATTTAACACAAATTTACAACATGCAGTGCATTTAGGCAACCTACCGAGCGTATCAAGCCCATAATGCGGCGTTCGCACTGCAGCAAATGAAGAAACATGATTACTAAGTTCTGTTACTATACAATACAAAACGAGATTTGAGGACTTACTGAAGAAACTTTCTATACTTGGTATAAAATAGAACTGATTTATTAATAATCTTTAATGCTTTAATGTAACTAATTCTTTTCATTCATTCGCTTCAGTAAAGCCACAAACGTTCCTAGAGGTAGTTAATTCGGGATTGAAAATAATTTGTTGAAGATAGTAATGAATTGCATTAGTATCTCAGCAAAGAAAACAAACTGCCAAAATGATTACTTACTAAATTTTAAAGTGATTCAGAATATATATTGCGTCCACATAATTTGACGAGATACTAGAAACCAAAAAAATGTCTTACTCTCTTTTATCAGTGTTTAGTGTTATAAAAAATATCATTCTTTAAACATGTTATATATCAGCAATAATTATCATTATATCTGTGGCATGGACCTAAAAGGACCAACGTTAATATTTTGTTCTTTTGAATGAAGCATTGCTTTAGAATACTTTACCTACAATCTTGGGTATGTTAAAATGGTCAATGACAAGCTCAACCAACAACAGATTTATTAAATAAAAAAATAAAATAGATTCGGGTTTTACTGGATGTAGTTCCATATTACAAACGTAAATAAAACAAAACAGACTTGTTGAACTACACTTTAATAACTAAAAATTGAATTGTTTCAATTTTTTGAACAATTGTTCAATTTTTAGTTATTAAACACTTTAATAACTAAAAATTGAACAATTGTTTCAATTTTTTGAACAATTGTTCAATGTTTAGTTATTAAAGTGTAGTTCAACAAGTCTGTTTTGTTTTATTTACGTTTGATTTATTAAATGTAATAGTAGTCCAGTCAGTAGGGACCAAAAAATGCCTTTACTTTGCAAAAAGTGGGGTAGAAACGATTTTGACATATTGTTTAGGTCAGGGTCCGAATGAAAAATACAAGTGTTCGACTTTGTGGTGGGCGAGTTGAAATAAAAAAATAAATAATTTACAAACTTGTAATACTTTTTAATGACAGAAAGACAAAACAGATATAAACTGGAATAATTTATCAAAGCAAATGCTCACTTTCAGTTAACAAAACAGATTTTTTACTGTTCTGATGTTTTTTTTTTGTTTTGGAACAACATAATTATGTACTAAATGTGAACATTACATTGTTCCTATTGTTCTTTACAGTTTTTATCATGTACAATTTTTGAATTTTCTTTATTATCTGAATCTTCATCTTCATCTTCTTCCTCCTCTTCATCATCATAGTCTTCATCTTGTAAACCTTCACCAGTGAAATACAGTACTGCTCGAGAAACAAAACGTCCACGTAAATAGTGACCAATTTTAAAATCTGTTGTCAGAGCATTTATGAGCAGAGTATTTATTCAACCTATACCACGACTTTTATGTTTCTAATTACTGTGACTTACATATATACCTTTATACGTAAAACGTATATGCATATATGCATGTGTTTGAGATACACACATACATTAAGTGCTATTGTCGACAATCGAACGTATAAAGGTATATATGTAACTCACAGTAATTATTTACTGCTTGATGTTAATTTTAACATCCATGTGTTCACACTCTTCATTTTCGTTTTATGTTTCTGTTTCTTTTTTACAGTTTTCCAAATTACATTCTTTCCTTTGTTCCAACTCTGCATTTATATATTTCTGGGCCTTCAAAACTAAATGGGTCGTCATCATCTGGTATACATTTCATGTCATATTCCTTAGTTAAGACTGTATTTGTAAAGCATTCACTTGGCTCAAAATGAAACTCCAATACAAATCCCATATGCTTCTCAATGAATATTGTTTTAATATCGACCAAATGTTTCAAAATAGGTTAATCATGTTCATGTATCAATTCGGATAGTGGACCTACATTTTCAAATACAGTTAACCAAAAATCTGGAATCCCTTTTTGACAGGGAGTTCTGGCTTGGCTTGGGTTTCATCTTTCTGTTCCTCTATTTTAGCTATGCTGTCAAGGTCTTTACTATGGTCTTGTTAATCATCAGAAGGCCACCGATATTCTTCATCATTGGGTTCATAAGCACCGGTTAATACTTGCCTCTTTTCATATAATAGAGTATATAATTTGTGATACTTGCATTCTAAATCGTGATCTTCCTCAAAAAATTTAGCTTCGACATGTTTGGCTTCCAATTGTAGCTTTTTTAGCGCTTTGATAAGACACTTGACAGGTGCCGGAAGTGCTTCTAATTTATCCATTAGTTCAGAGGCCGCAAAATTTAAGACTTTTTTTGAATTAATTTATTTGGACTCTTCCTTCCTTAACCGTTTCCATTTCGTCTGAGCAGTCACCAAGTTCATTTTCAGCTACCATTTCCGCAATTTGCTTCTAAAATGATACGAGAAGATGGTTGCTATGTCGCTGCAGTGCCGATTGGTTCGGCGCCGAAGACAGAAACATTAAAATTTACATTATATTCCCACTGGATTTAACAAATTTGTAAAAGATACTACACTGGTTGTTATTTTTTTGTTATAAATATCAATGCCACATAAAAAAAATATTTTCAAACTATCTACTTTTCCAAAACATAACATATACAATCCCATTCTATCCTGACATATTTATGCCTGTGTAAAAAAAGGTCATAAAGAAAAATTCGACTCTTAGTCAGTTGTACTCAAAAGAATTTTTAATTTTAAATGCGATTTTTTCAAATATGGAATTTATGATATTGGAGCTCTTAGCTCCACGCCATAGATATTTGTTTAAAACGAAGTGTCAGATTCGTTACAGAATAACTAAATATTTCTAGTTTAAAATGAAATTGTCTTCCTGTAAGAAGGAAAATGGTCATAATATAATATTATGAATATCTAACTCATTTCTATCCTCAACATTTGGTGTGTAGATAACAGCATAGCTATAAGTCATACTCAACATCACAATTCAAAAAGAGCCGCTGATGACTAAATGGTAATTATGGAGGTCATGTCCATTTATAAGACAGATTATTATTGGGAACACTTGCTTTGCCGTTAGTCTATACATGGTGATTTATTAGGTCTGTGAGAAACTTTTTAGGAATAAAAAAAGCAGGTGTTCTTTTAAGCAAAAAATTCTATATGAATGTAGTTCCGATTAGCCTTCGTTGAGAAGTTTCAAGTTTTTACACATATTTTAATCAACATTGGATATGGGGCCGTCATAAAAAAAAAAGAAGAAATGTAATTGAGTTCGACATCTGACAAACTTGGAAAAATTAGTAATCCAACTCGACAAAAAGTTATAGACACCAATGAAGAGTTGTAGGGTTCCTCAACAATATATGCAAAATCGTAACTGATATAACAGTCACATAAAATGTGTTTCACTAGAGGCGACATAAATTACACCAGTTTACAGCTATTTTACAAATAAGAAGGAATGTTTTAATTATATGGGTATACTCTTCACTGCTGCTCGGAAAAAAGAAGTAATGCAATCTTTACATAAGATTACGTTATACAATCGCATTTCATCAAAAACTGGAATGGATTTAAAGAAATAAATTTGATTCAGGTAAAGTTAATGAAACGCACATCTTTCTAGTTGATTGCCAAGTCTTGTTCCACGTCTGCTCGTCTACGATAATTTAACAATTTCAAAATGTCTTAGTTTTTGTTCCTTTCGAGAGCGTCATCTACGACTGCAGTTGTAAACTAATTAAGAATATAGTCACAAGGCCGGAACTATTGATGATCGAACATTTATTGGGAAACTATGTTACGAACAGCATTCAAAATATAAAATAAAAAGAAAATAATTTGATTCTGAAAGAGTTAGCATAGTCTCATAGCTAAGATATTTTCTCATTTCTTTTGAAAATGTTTTTACAGCGTCTTTAAAACAAACACAATAATTTTATTGAAAACTAGTTTTTTTGTTTTCCAGAAAATATGATGATATTTAGCAACACTGGTACTAAGGTAACAGACACGAAAAAAACTAGGAGAACCTCATTGAGAGTGGTCAAAGTTCATAATCCAAACAACCCGCGCATCTTTAAAACAAACACAATAATTTTAATGAAAACTAGTTTTTTTTTTTCAGAAAATATGATGATCCTGAGCAACACTGGTACTAAGGTAACAGACACGAAAAAAACTAGGAGAACCTCATTGGTGGTCAAGGTTCATAATCGAAAGTTCGAAAGTAAGAGATTATTTCAAAGTATTTTAATAAAGAGTGCCTACATAAATTGACTTTTTTAGTGATAGGTATGATGTGTGAAATGTGTTCTAATGTTTTACTATAGTTTAACACAGAATATACTTGTATTTTCAGATTTATAGACAATACAACATTGTGTTGGCTGTTTCTTCTGAAAGATTTTATTTATAGCTACCTAGTAAGTAACTTAATCTTTTCACATTTAGATTCTTCAAAAAAACAAGAAATTATAATTATCAAAGAATTTTACTGACCTTGTATATGCAAAACCTTTATTAAAATAACTTTCTATGCTGAATAACATTTAAATATTGTTTATCTCCTTGAAGTATATTGCTCTGCATCATTGATATAGTTAAACTTGCAAGTTCATAAAGATTTTCAACAGAATAATGAAGAAAAAACAGCCTCTGTTTGTTGTAAACACAAAGATATATTATTTATAAATCTAAAAATACAAGTATTTTATGTGTTAAACTATAATGAATCGTTAGAATACATTTCAAGTATACCTAACACCAAAAAAGGTCCTATGTACACAACATATACTTTACACGCGATAAAAAGAGGTATCCGGTTTGTTTGGATTGTAAACCAATAGAAAATACCGCATTTATTGAAAACTACAATGAAGTATTAAATTCACCGTTTTCATTTATAATTCAAATTTCTTCCTCGTAATTTGAACGATATTATTTATTAGAACGGAAGAAGTTAAACCAGCATATTTTTACAATGAAGCAACCTTAATCAAATCAGATGGGTTCGTGTCGACAATAATGGAGGAGTATTGAGAAAGTGACACAGAATACAACAAAGATCAGTATTTGTAAAAATTCATCAATAGCAAATTTATGTAAATATTTTTCAGGTAAAATAAAAATTAATGTTTTATATAACACAAATTTTACACTTGATGGATAATTTTGTTTCCTAGATATGTAACTTAAGCACTTTATACATTTCAGTCTACAGTCAAATTTCTTTTAAAAAATTAGCATATTAACATAATAACTTTTTGTGAACTCTTCAAAATCGACATTTCATTAGGGTACGTCAATGTTAACAATGTGTTGGGAGTAAATCTTCAGCAACAGTTTATTATCAATACAAGAATAAGTGATAATTTAATAATAATTAACATACATTTTTTGGATGACAATCATTTCAACAGGAAGATGCATCATTAGTCAAAGCCAAGTTAAATATGCATTCCTCAAATAGATGGCTCGGTAATAATATAGAAACTCTGAAATGTGTATGAAATAAACAGTACTGAATGCTAACTTGTTGATACAAACATTTTAAGCTCCTTAACTTTTTAACGAAGACAAAGCACACTTACATCCATATAACATTTCTTGCTTAAAATTTCATTAATTTTGGCCTTGCAAATTTATCATAGAGCTAATAAATCATACAATATATTAAAATTGTTTGTAAGAAATATGATGAAATGTGAAAACATGAGATAACGGCTGTGTTTAGTAGCACGCACTATTATTCTAATTAAAAAATATAAAAATACGTTGATGAATTAACAAAAAGAATTAAACTTACTATCAAACGAAACAAACAGTTCTGGCATATCGTCCACTGACACCATAGATCTGTAATCCAGCTTCGGTGGGATCGTTTTCGGAGGTTTCGATGATTCCGTCGATTGCTTCATTATTGTGCCGACAGACGAACGCCTTTAAACAATAAGACAGTTTAGTAATAGTACTTAATAACGTAATTAATCCACTATACAACAACGAGGAAGAAGTGAAGGTTGCAAATGCGAGGACTTTCGTTGCTAGAGTTGTAAAAAAACACATATAACATAAATTAAGAAAAGAATACTTCCAAAACGAAACAAGAACTAAATAAAAAAAAGTTTTCGTACAAGTAGTGTTGGCCGATATTCCGACATTCTAAAAGTTTTGGAAGAACTTTTTCTTATTGGTGTAGGCAGTGTGTGTGTGTTACTTCTTATTGAGTTGTGGAAAACTTGTAAATAAAGCGGTTGTTGAAATGTCGTAATGTGTTCTGAGATAAGTTTTGCGAAGTTTCATATGCATAGTTGCAATAACTTTTAAGTGTTAAACATTGTTTGTTTGTGTAGAAGCGTAAATACCTTAGAGAACTGAATGTATCCTTATACATTTACACGGTTTACTTTTTATTAGAAAGACGTCAATCAGATATATTAATTACAACAATATAAATAACAAAGGAATAGATAAAATCAATAAATTTCACAGAATAATACAGGTGAATATTAACCAAGGTTTTTTTTTTGGAAGTAAACGGAAATTTTAAGATAATTTAGAATATTTAAGTAAGAAAAAAGAAAATATTAATGCCTTGTGGTCAATGCGCGACAACTCTCTGACGTCATTATTGAGACTGGTCAAGGTTCATAATCCAAACAAACCGTGTAAATTATATAACGTAAAAGTACGAGAGTATGTATTTTAATAAAGAGTGCCTACATAAATCGACTTTTTTAGTGATAGGTATGAGTGAAATGTGATCTAATGATTTACTATAGTTTAACACAGAAAATACTTGTATTTTCAGATTTATAGACAATACAACATTGTGATTACAACAACACTGTTGCTGCTTTTTCTGAAAGGTTTTATTTATACCTACCTAGTCCGTAATTTAATCTTTTCACATTTAGATTTTTTAAAAAAAAACAAAATTATGATTACCAAAGAATTTTACTGAACTTGTATATGCAAAACCTTTATTAAAATAACTTTCTATGCTGGATACAATTTAAATATTGTTTATTTCCTTGAAGTATATTGCTTTGAATTATTGGTATAGTTAAACTCGCAAGTTAATTAAGCTTGTCAACAGAATAATAAAGAAAAAACAGTAGTGTTTGTTGTAAACACAAATACATATTTGTCTATAAATCTAAAAATACAAGTATTATTTGTGTTAAACTATAATAAATCGTTAGAATACATTTCAAATATCATACCTAACACCAAAAAAGGTCAATCTATGTACACAACTTTTATAAAAACTACTTTGAAATAGTCTCGTCTCCATATACTTTACACGCAATAAAAAAAAAGTATCCAGTTTGTTTGGATGGTGAACCTCGACCTAGGATAACAGTGACGTCAACAGAAAATACCCGCATTAAAATATCTTTTTCTAATTTGAAATTGTCAGAAAAATGAATCATGGCCACCGAAGGCATATACCGGGTGTTTCATCGGTTGGGGTATCGCGAATTAAAGTGCCTAAATATAAAAATGTCGACTTCAAATTTTAACCACTTATAGAACTTTTAAACCGCTACCAGTAGGTTAGGTTGTTTTTGATAATATTATTTTATTTAATGCGTAAATAAAAAAAAACCTTCGTTCAAAAAATCAAAAGTACTCAGATTTTATTGAAATTCAGGTGTTAAAAAGATATGTCTATAAAATCAGCTATGCAATTGAAAAAAAAATTAAAACTTAATCAATTATTGAATATTTTACAATAATTTCAAAATTAAAGGCAAGACGTTGAAGAATTTATGGGTTTTTTATTACAGTGTTGTGTGTTGAGTTTATAAGCGATTCAAGGTAAGAAAGTTAATATAAATTAGGAAAAATTAGGTATTACCCAGCTTTTTTTGGCGCTAGCTGTAAATTCCACTAATTCAGATCAACATGACACTGTCACTGTGCGGATGTCAAGTGAATGGGTAATACCAGGTAGTAGAAAGTAAATATTTATAACAAATGTTCAAAATGGTGACCTTCTTGCTGCACACACAGTTCTAACCGACGCGTGAAGGAATTAAGAACTGTAGCGCCTCTGTTTAGCTGGTTAAGGCGTTCAAACGCATTTGTTATTCTTGCCCTCATATCCTCGGCGGTAGTTGGCGGTTGTTGGTACACCATCTCCTTCACAGCACCCCATGTGAAAAAATCCATCGGTGTTAAGTCGGGTGATCTGGCTGGCCATGGAACTGGCCCACCACGTCCGATCCAGCGTGCAGGGAACTGATTATCCATAACCTGACGAGCCCTTAGTGCGTAGTGCGGAGGAGCCCCATCTTGCTGCAGCCACAAGTGTTGGCGAACATTTAACGGCACATTTTCTAATAAATTGTAAAGATCATTTTCCAGAAAATTTGCGTAAAGCTCGCCGTTTAAATGCTGGTCAAAAAAGAAGGGGCCGATTAAATGGTTATCAATGATTCCCCCCCAAACATTGACCGTCCACCTATTCTGAATGCGTTCTTCACGCATCCAATGAGGGTTCACTGGTGCCCAATAGTGTATGTTATGTCTGTTGACATGTCCACTGCTTCTAAAAGAGCATTCGTCAGTAAACAAAACATGTCTAAAAAAGTGCTCATTTTCTTCTAATTGTCTTTGTGCCCATTCACAAAATGCAACTCGATTTGCAAAATCATCCCCGTGAAGTTCTTGGTGAAGCTCGATATGATATGGGTGGTAAGTGTGTTTGTTGATTATCCGCCACACCGATGTCTTGCTGATTCCAGTCGCAACACTGATTTCTTTAGTGCTTATCTGAGGGTTATTGTCCACCATATTTAAAACAATTGCCTGATTCAGTTCATTGGTGACAGGTGGATTATTCACACTTCGATTTTTTGACGCAAGTGATCCCGTTTGCCTCAAGTTATCCACTAACCTTTTGAAAGTTCGACTTTCTGGGTGGATCCTATCCGGAAAACGTTCCGCATAAATCTGCTCAGCAACCGCGGCATTTTGTAGAGCTTCCCCATAAACAAGTATCATGTCAACTTTTTCGTCGGCAGAGAAAGTGAACGGCATTTTGAAAACAGAAAACACTAGCAAAACACAGCTTAAACAAATGAAGTTGACTCCGTGAAAATAGAATCACAACTAACATCACAAAGTACCTAAATGTAAGTTCAGAATGCCCTTGGAAACGCTTCCCGATTAGTAGAACTACAACAACAACTGAAGGCTTCAGGGTTGAATATTATCCGTCATAAATTTTTATTTATTATCCGTCATAAATTTAAAAGGACTACCTGTTTGCGGACAGCACAATTAGAAAGTTAAGTACCATAAATCTGTCGTAAGAAAAACGACATTATTTAATATTGACTTTATTTGACAAACGGTTTCGTTTATAAAAATTCTGATTGTGAAGTTAATATGGGTGATATTTCCACGTATCACCATTCAAATTTGAACATTTTTTGAGCACTTTTAATTTTTGATAATACGTTTTTTTTAATTTACGCATTAATTAAAATAATATTATCAAAAACAACCTAACCTGCTGGTAGCGGTTTAAAAGCTCTATAAGTGGTTAAAATTTGAAGTCGATATTTTTATATTTAGGCACTTTAATTCGCGATACCCCAACCGATGAAACACCCTGTACAACTGGTGCAAAGCTGTTGAGAATATTTTGGCATATTTTTTTTAATATTATTACAAAACGTAACATTAGAAATACTTGGCGGAATCTATTGATATTTTCGAATTTATAATTACATTACATAACGTCTTCGAGATTAACATACATCTTTTGTTTCGTTTTTTAATAGAAATCCTAATACACGATGCCAACATATTTGCTTTTTAATTTGAATTTATTCTTTTCATTAGTAATTAATTATTAATCATAATATCAGTGAATTACTGTGCTAAAATATTTACACAAACAATATACATGCACAATTTGAGAATACTTACATATGATGCAACAATAATTGTATTCAAATAGTGTTATAAATAAAATTCAATGATTATTACTGATGATTCAATATAATAATTTGACCTGGGGTACAATTTGAACCCCAACAATGCGAACTTACGAGTAGTTGCCGGTTATTTCATCAAATAAAACTTTTTTCTCGGAAGGTAAGAATTACATATATTAAAATTATATTCTACCCAGTTCACACATATAATATTAATAATCTATAATTATATAATTAATTCTCAATACAATTATAATTTCAGTTGGAAAAGTCTTTCTTAAAAATTTACAGGGTGATATACAAAATTCAAAAAGATAAGACAAACGTCCTGAAATGGCTTTTGCAGGTTATATTCCTTGAAAGGTAAGATTTGGCAACATCTCAAATTTGACGCTATTTTAATTTATTGGTGCATGCCGGTTGCCATAGCGATTCAACCATAGCTTACATTAGGAAAGCAAACAAAAGATGTATATCAAATAACCAAAATGGCCAGTGCAATGAGAAATTATGTAAAAAATAATGCATGAAAAATTGAGTAAAAAAAATAGTTAAATAATCAACGGCAGATACTAAATATTTTCGTTTAGAAGCTAATTGGCCATGAATAGTTGAGATAAAAGAATGTCTCTCATCATACTACAAATACATTATATTGTTTTTTATATAAAACGTTGGAGATTTGCTACTGTTTTGATTGGATCTTATATATTTGCATTTATTGTGTAAATGTTTATATTAAAATTTAACAGGGAGGGATTTCAAATTACAGTAAAGGAATCGCTTACAATTGGCATTCGTTTTTTCATGCAGTATATTTTTTTTAATATATTACAATTCAATTTTCATAACTAATGTTTGTACTTTATACAAATCGTAGGGTCAGCCTTTTCTTCAAAATATGTCAGTCTACCTCAACAACTAAATATTGTTTTATTTTTTAATATGAGAGATATTAACAAATCGAGGGATTCAAAAACGGAACAAATTTTCTTCTACAAATACGAAATTGTAAGTACATAACCTAGTTAGGAACAATCATTACTTATTTAATTAACAATTAGAATAAATTAATGCAAAAATGTCAAACTTTTAAGTTTCCTTAATATTTTTCTACTTGGAAAAAATCAAAATTAAGAAAAAGAATAAGGTCTTTTAAGTGTTGTAAAATTGATAAGGTAACAAAAGGTACAAACGATCAATCAATCAAACACAAAACACTATTACGTTAATAGTTAGTTTACATTAACTATGTACTACGAACGATAGGTTTAAAA
This sequence comes from Amphimallon solstitiale, assembly GCA_963170755.1. Taxonomy (NCBI): domain Eukaryota; kingdom Metazoa; phylum Arthropoda; class Insecta; order Coleoptera; family Scarabaeidae; genus Amphimallon; species Amphimallon solstitiale. The sequence goes on from OY720679.1 coordinate 136,328,272, forward strand.
TTAGTAGTAATACACCAAAAGTGTTACTTCACTCTTAAATGGCACATCGAAAACCGGAGTGCATGTTGCAAAACAGATGCAATTCGTACATATAAACACTTACATTTTTCTTAAATGAGGACGCTTGCTGCCACTGTAAAACACCAATTGTTGAAACGAAACGAACATAAAAACTTAAGGTTGAGTTGTGTCTATTTATGATAAAGACGTATACGAGTATATTATTTTCTTCTATGGGCAACTTGACTCGATGCAAAATTTAGTACAGAATGCTACAGGATTTTCTGTACACAGTACACATTTTAGTAGAGAGTTTATATAAACTTGTCAAAAGTATTACTAGTTTTGCGTGCATTGAAATTTAGTCATATTATTACTCTGTAATTTAAAAATTAAAATGACAATAGTCAATAATTAAAAATTAAATAACAGCAGAGATAGGTACTACTACTACAATAAATAAAGAATCTAATCCATATTAACTAATAAAAAAAAATAAAATATTTTGCACTCTCTGTGACTAGTTTCTACTATGGTTAGTCATACAGAAAAGATGTACCATGTTTTACGAAACAGCGTTTGAAAATGACTCATCAGAGATAAAACTAGTCACGAACCGTGAAAAAATAAAAGTGATAAAAAACGTAGCAACAAAGTGTTTTATTTTTATCATTAGCTAAATCCAATAATGTTATTTTGAATATCTGCAAAATAATAATAATTTATAATGACATATATATTTGAAACTTTAATATATGCTCTATATAGGGTGTTTCGGAATTGCACGGCACTATTGTAGGTACTTGTTCTCCAGCATAAAATAAACAAAAAAGTCCATATAAACGTATGTCTCAAATTAATTTATTACTAAGATATTGGAGCATAAAGATATTTATTTAACAATAGAACATCCAAAAGAACTGTTTAAAGTGGCCACCGTTTTGTTGAATGCAGCATTCAGCACGACAAATTCATGTTTCTTTAGCACATCGTATAGCATCAGGACGATTCTTTATAGTTACTGCGACTTCCACGATGCGATTACTAAACTCTGATGAATCCCGACTTCCCGATCTAACGCCGTTAGATCGGTAGTTTAGTAATCGCATCGTGGAAGCTTCAGCAACTATCAATAATCATCCTGATGCTATACGAAGTGTCAAAGAAGTATGAATTTGTCGTGCTGAATGCTGCATTCAACAAAACGGTGGCCACTTTAAACAGTTCTTTTGGATGTTGCATTGTTAAATACATATCTTTATGTTCTAATATCTTAGTAATAAATTAATTTGAGACATATGTTTATATGGACTTTTTTGTTTATTTTGTGCTGGAGAACAAGTACCTACAATAGTGCCATGCAATTCCGAAACACCCGGTATATAATCTAATAGATAATTAACAAATATATACATCCAATGGGGAATACATTAGCTCATTCCTGACAAAATTTTCTTTGGAAATCTACTTAAAACTTTCCACGAAGAAAATGTAGAATTTTGTACGAACTTTTGCATTCAAATAAAGAAATGGGATAGAAACAACTCATTTTTTCTTAAGTCGGACCTCCATATATAGTTTAAGGTGTAAATGATATATATCTGTGATGAACACATACATGAAAATGTGAAAATATGAATATGATATGGTAAATTTATCTTTTTCTTTTAATAATTATTATATATTATTTTAGAGGTTACAAATCAACATATTTTTTTCACTCTTGTAATTTTCAAATTTCTATTAAAGCTGAATAATGTTAAAATTCAAAGTGCAAGACTTTAGTAACATTTTAGAGGGATAATGTCTTGAATCCAATAATGTAGATAGCAAAACTATTTTGATACAAACATTGTAGATAATCTTGAGGTGTACAATTTAAATATTTTCATTTAGACAGAGTTTGACAACGACAACCAACGCAAATTTATATTTTTTAAGTGGAATGCTTACGTTTTATTACATTTTACGACTGGCCTCTAGATATTATTTATATTAATATAAATTTTTGTTAAAGATAGTACAATTTTTTAAATATTTCTATGCAATAACTATGAGAGCATTGTTATAGGCTCAATTAGTAAAGATATTCAACTATTTACATGCCAGTAAAAAGTACTAAACATTTCTTTTACTTCAAATGACCTGTGGAAACTCTCTATGCGTGTAAACGTCACTATCAACTTGCATTTACTCCAGTCAATCTGCCATACCTGGGCGTGTTGTCATTCAGCTGCCATATTGAAATTTGTAATCTGAAGCCGATAAAAATGTTGTGAAGATCATTTTTGTAGCTGATAGAATTATCTATAACTTGAGGTAAAATTTTTTATCCTATCATAAAATAGGTTTTAGCGTTCGTCTTTTTTGGCTCAGAATGCTATTATTATCAATCTTAGCTCGAAAAGTTTGCAATCAAAGTTATAAATAATTGTATTAAATACAAAAATGTAGAGACGTTTCGGCGGCATGAAGGTTACGGATATAAAACAAAAAGTTAATAATACAGTTAATTTCGACCGAAAATTAAATTTATATTACAATAAAATTATACATATATACATACATATATAATATTTTTTTTTCTACTCCCATACTTTAATTGTATTATTAGATTTGCCGAACCTGTACTTTAACGATGTCCATTACGATACAGATTTTCATTATGTTACAAGTTTGTATCCAATAGGAATACATATTTTTCATTACGATACAAGTTTATATCCAATTAATATGCGACATTCGAATATTCAAACAATATTCAATATGGCGACTGCATATCTGACAGATATACAAATTAAATAAATGTGACAGTTCTCTGCAATTTACAAGTAAGTACTTAAAATTTGTGCTTTTTTAAAAATATAAACGGTAAAAATGAGGGATAATGACAGTGAAATGTAAAATTTGAGTCCACCAGAAATTATGGAACAAGCCTTAATAACCACCAACAATTTATTACCAGCAAAGGTGCATGTAAAATTTTAACCTCAATTTATGATATAGAATGTTCAAAAAATAATGTTTTATTATGGGGTCGTAGAAAAAATAGTGTACGCAACTCGCATTTAATGGCTATTAAGACACTCGTATTCGTTACAATACTCGGCTTCGCCTCGTATTGTAACTTTCTTACTCGTGTCTTAATAGCTATCATTAAATGCTTATTGCATAATATACTATTATATTACAATAAAATTATAATATAATATTTTTTTATATTATATGATACACCAAAGTCCATTAACACTGCTAATACATCCTAGTGGTTAGAAAAGTGTTCCTAATTGGTTTAGCTCTGTCATGTTTTCAATATTGGTATTACGAAAACGTTTAAAGAAATTCAATTCGTCTGTAACAAGCAGTCAACTCATGTTAAACAACAAGAAACTTTTTGTGACTATGAGCCTGAATACCTTTTCTCGTTAACTTGTATTAGAGATATTGTTAAAACAGATAAAAGGTAGTTGATATTATTCACATGAATCGAAAGAGGTGTTAGATTTAGATACATTGTTATTGTTATTTATCAAAGTGTCTGTAGTAACTTCTATTTGCTGCGCATGCGGTTGAATTCATGACTAGGTAAAACTTTAAACTTAATTAAGCTGTAATATTCTTTACAATATTCCTATGGTTACTAAACAATCTGTTTACTAACTATCCAGCAAGAATTGACGGGGTTTTCCTTGGGATATTTTAAGATTTTTTTGTCCTTAGGATGTTTTTGCAAAAGGTTGGGCTAATTTTAAAATTATTAATGCATCTTATCTAAATACAAGGAGGACGCTGAGAAAGGAAGTCGACAGATAGCATCGACATTAGTCAAGCAAAGATAACTGATAAAAGTAGAATAACTTAGTGTGTGGTGGCAGGGTACTCAGATTCTTTCGCTTGCGTTGTAATTTGTTTGATTTACATCAAGTTCAATTAACGTCGGGCCACATTAGTTTATTCATCTGGATTTAAATTCATGCATTGTTCATTCATGTTGGTTATAATGATATTTTTATTATATAATTTTGCAGCCGATATTTATTTCATTTTTGTAGAGAACTTCGTGACAATTACGACTTTGCGTTTCGCTCAAAAAGTAACGTCGTTTTGTTTGAGCCAAGTGTAAATTAGCAACAATAACTACATCATTAATCATTTCCCATCTCGCGTAGGTAACTCTTGTACTTTTAGGCAATCACAGCTATTGTATTGTAAGGTTGATTAGACCTGTGTGATAGTGCTACGTTATTTGTATTTTCATTTCCAGTCAGTGGCGGATAATTGTACTTGCGGGGGCTCTTAGTTTAACATAACTAAACAGGTGTAATTAACTGCAAATATAAATAAATCATCGTCATGTCCTCTTAATGCCGGTTCGAATTTTCCACAGAACTTAATACAGTTAATTATTCTCTTTAAAAATCCATCTATTTTTGCTCACATGTTCGTTGTGTTTTATAATATCTTGTTGATAAATTGAATCCAATTGACTTGCAATGAATGTCGATCCTAATAAAGCAAACTCCGTACAACAATGAATATGACGTCCTGAAATTTCGTGTTTCCTTGCTCGAGCATTTAAATGTTTTAGATCCACAAAACCCTATATTTTCCATGTTTTATCCATTCCGTCAACATAAAATAGAACACACGGAAAACAAAACAGGGCATTATAACACATCACAGCTTGCAATCCACTTAAACTTTTTATAATTTTCCTTGGAAAAATGTCTCGTAAAATTTCGGGAAGCCACCTTATCTTGTGTGTACGTTTTAGAAGCGGAGTATGCCTTCCAAGAGTTTTAATTTTCAATTTTTCGTCTAGCGGAAGAGTTCTAATATTTAATTTTCAAGATATTGTTTATACTGTTAATATTATCAACCACTGCCATGATGATGAAACAAGGACAATAAAACAAACCACCTTAAATGACGTCCCGTTAATAAAACGCGCTGTTAGAATCCGATCCAAACCTGATGGGACTTGAGTTGCGCGAGGCGTGGTTTAAACTCTGTACTATCCGTGCTGAAAATATCGACACCAAAACGATCGTATATATTTCCCGCTACTTTTGAATACAAACACCGTGGAATAAAATCTGCAATCTACAAGTTTTATTATTATTATATAGTGCGATCGATAGGAACAAATTCGTTTAAAATTCAGGTAATTATTTTGCAGAAAAACGCTCGGACAGGTCGATTAGTATTTTTAGTTTTAAATTTTTTGACATAAGAAAATTATATACAGGCTGTCTAAAGAAGAACATATGCAGCAACCATTGGTTTTTTAAATGGAACACCCTGTATATTATGCCATTTTAGAATTGTAGGGTAAATTCTAAACACATTAAACACATTTTTGTGTAACATACCATATCCCAAAAATCAGCGGTTTTCGGAATAATGAGTTTTGTGATAAATTAAAATGCACATAGGTAATAAAATAAAATGTATAAATTGAACAAGGACACCTTGAACATTTTTTTAAAAGCCAACAAAACAACCCGGTATTGCAAATTTTATCTTCAACAAAAAAACTCTACTTCAAATTAATCGATTTTCATGTATTTTTTTTAATTTATCACATTTCAAACGTCATTATTCCGAAAACCGATGCTTGTGGGGATATGGTATGTTACACAAAAAGTGGTGAGAATTTACCATACAATTCAAATATGGTATGTTCAATTTAAAAAAACAATGATTGCTGCATATGTTCTTCTTTAGACACCCTGTATATAATTTTCTTATGTCAAAAAATTCACAACTAAAAATACTAATTGATCTGTCCGAGCGTTTTTCTGCAAAATAATTACTTGAATTTTAAACGAATTTGTTCCTTTTATCATGAACGCTCTGTATACATGGCAAAAGCAAATGAAAAAGTAAACCCCAACACTAGACAAATAAATTTAAAATAAAAATAAAGATTAAATAAAATTAAAAAACCAGACTTTTATAAAATTTTAATAATCGTTTTTATCTGACGAATAGTCAAATACAGAATCACTATTATTGTCGAAATGTACATTATTACTCCACTCTTTTGTTTTATTATTAATAACCACATGGCAAAAGCAAATGAAAAAGTAAACCTCAACACTAGACAAATAAATTTAAAATAAAAATAAAGATTAAATTAAATTAAAAAACCAGACTTTTATAAAATTTAAATAATCGTTTTTATCTGACGAATAGTCAAATGCAGAATCACTATTATTGTCGAAATGTACATTATTACTCCACTCTTTTGTTTTATTATTAATAACCACATGGCAAAAGCAAATGAAAAAGTAAACCTCAACACTAGATAAATAATTTTAAAATAAAAATAAAGATTAAATTAAATTAAAAAACCAGACTTTTATAAAATTTTAATAACCGTTTTTATCTGACGAATAGTCAAATACAGAATCACTATTATTGTCGAAATGTACATTATTACTCCACTCTTTTGTTTTATTATTAATAACCACATGGCAAAAGCAAATGAAAAAGTAAACCTCAACACTAGATAAATAAATTTAAAATAAAAATAAAGATTAAATTAAATTAAAAAACCAGACTTTTATAAAATTTTAATAATCGTTTTTATCTGACGAATAGTCAAATGCAGAATCACTATTATTGTCGAAATGTACATTATTACTCCACTCTTTTGTTTTATTATTAATAACCACATGGAAAAAGCAAATGAAAAAGTAAACCTCAACACTAGATAAATAAATTTAAAATAAAAATAAAGATTAAATTAAATTAAGAAACAAGACTTTTATAAAATTTTAATAACCGTTTTCATCTGACGAATAGTCAAATACAGAATCAGTCTCATTGTCACAATGTACATTAATAATAAATTCTATGTGGAAATCATTCATCATAGTATGTTCTTAAACAATATAATCTTTAATTTTCTTAACATGGGCACCAATATAATCCACTCTTTTGTTTTATTATTAATAAAAAAAAACAGATTTTATAAAAGATTTTAAAATGTATATAAATGATGTAAATGTATCGGAGCACAGTACGAAGCAAAGACTAAACGACATATGATCAAATAGTAGACTAATGTTTTCACGCCCGAATGTGTACAGCGCTCCCCATAGATATCTCTCTCATTTTATACTGCTTGCTCTCTTTAATACCGAAAATCGTTTTCTACGCAGGTACCATCAGGTTTGGATCGGACTCTACCGCACAATAGCTCGCATTAAAAGCTAAACCCAAATTGTGCTCCCATTGTGGGTTCTCGTGACTAGAGCCCACTTCTCATGTTTTTCTTCATAAAGCCCTCGGCCATGATTGGCGAGCATCATTCCTTGCCTATGATTTTACATAAGGATGGAAGGGGGAGTTTTACCGCCTATATACTCGCAATCGAATAGCCCACTCTTTTAGCTGTAAAGCGCTAGTATGACGTTGTATAGGAAAGAAGCTTTAACACGATAATAGTTAATTGCTAATATGAAAGATACCTTTATATTATTATATTGTAGTAGATTTATTTATTTATTATTTTTCGTAGTTGGGGGCTCTATCCCATAAGGCATATAGCAGAGTCGCCACTGCTTCCAGCACTGTTTATTCTTTTGAATATTGCTACAATTTCATGTAATTACACGTGTAAGGGGTGAATAAAGCTTTTCGCCTAATAGGGAAGCTGTTTCTTTGGTTTATTTTCAGATATTTTCGTTATTTTATAACTTAACATGTACCAAATACGTGTGTTGTCGAAACGTCAATAAACAGTGTTATTGTAAATCAACAACTGTAGTTTTTTGTCGTCATGTTTATCTGTGTTAATTGCCAGAGCACGACCAAATGTTATAGTGGTTACAGCACCCCTAACTCACATGACCAGAAATGCAAATATTTTCATTCTGACCCCTTCCAATATAATTCTCTCACTGTTGCTATTCCTTTCCCTTACTCCCTTCCTTTAAAATTATTAGTAAATATACCAGTGCACTACAGATCTACGTTGAGTCCAGGTAGTATTTTCCCTAAATATTTAGCTCTTGGCCTTTTTTTTTTTTTTATTGGAAATACACATTTTTATTATGCACTGTACTGTAATTATAGTTTTGTCCTGTAAATGCATCATCTCTGGACAAAAGAATCTTAAAGTAGCACAAGGAATAACCCTCCGAATTTTTGCAACAAATTTAGTATACAATGCGCGACAATTCTCCGACGTCATTATTGAAAGTGATCAAGGTTCATAATCCAAACAAACCGTCACCGTGATGTGTGAAAGTAAGAGAGTATTTCTAAGTAATTTAATAAGAGTGCCTACATAAATAAGAGTGCCTAAATAAATAAACAAAGACATATTATCTATAAATCGAAAAATACAAGTATTTTATGTGTTAAACTATAATGAATCGTTAGAATACATTTCAAATATTATACCTAACACCAAAAAAGGTCAATCTATGTACACAACTTTTATAAAAACACTTTGAAATAGCCTCTTCTTTAACTCCGTATATTTTACATGCGATAAACAGGAGTATCTGGTTTGTTTGGATTGTGAATCTTGACATAGGATAATAGTGACGTCAACGGAAAATACCCGCATATGCTTGCGAAAAAATTCATAATAATCGTGTAACAAGTTATTTTATTATTATTTTTTTTTTTTTTAGATGAACCGTATGGATGAAGATGATAATTTTTCTGTGGATATATACATAAATTACAAGCACAAACTGCAATACAGGATACATTCAGTGCAATTATTAATTAGGTTTGGAAATATAGGCACACAACAAACAAACTGATAGAAAGAGATTAAATAGAGACACAGAGAGAAAGAGATAGAGAGGGTGCTACTAAACGTACCCCACAACACCGACAGTAGCACCGACTGCATTTACAGCATCACCCATAGCATTCACAGAGGCGCCGACGGCCTCTCCAACGGCGCCAACGGTAGCACCCACGGACGCGCCCACAGAAGCACCCATGGCACCTACAGACGCGCCCACGGACGCTCCCATCGCACCGACCGAACTAATAATGTTAGTGGGAAAGAAACTTGTGCTCTCAGGCAACGACGTGTCACTCATTCCGGTGGCGGGAGTCATTGGTGGGCCGCCACTGCCACCTGAATGTGGCCCGCCAGACCCACCGCTATCTTCCGAAGGGGTTTTATTTAAAAACAAGCCAGTGCCGAAATCCACCAGGTTGATCGGAGAACTATTTCAAGGGGTGCGTTAGTAAAGGTTAGTAGCAATGACAGAACAAATTTAATTTAGAAAAAAAAATGGATATGGATAATTAGACTTTGCTTTCTGATCGTTACCTTGAGAAGACTTTCGAGAAGACAGACGAATGTTGCGCATCTGCTGAGTGGGGTTGTTGCTGACTAGGTTTCTCGTCTTCTTTTTCACTACCGAACGTCTCCATCCAAGAAAGCGGATAAGATAACCGCTTCAACATCTATAATGAGAAAAGTATATTTAAGTATTAATTTACATGGCACACATATGTGAAAAAGAAGCATTTGTTTATCTTCCAGGCGCTATTTCAACACTTGGTGACGTGGCAAACCTAATGTAATTAGTTTTTATGCTACAGATTTAAAAATAATATCATATATAAATACAGACTTAACCGGATACAATACAAGTAGGGGAAATGTGCGGGTTCTAGACCCTTCTCCCTCACCACCACCTCCCTCCCCCATCAAGGCAATTTGAAATCGCGCCAACCTAAGCCAACTCACGTGACCTTTGACCCTGGTTGGCTCGACTTCGAGCACGTGAGGTGGATTGGGTTGGTTCAGTTTCGGGCACGTGAGTTGGCTTGGGTTGGCGCGATTTCAAATTACCATGAGGGGGAAAGGGTTCAGAACCCGCACATTTCCCCTACTAATATACTTTTTGGTTTAAGATGAGAATAACGGAAACAACGTCACACTCACTGTCAATTTTTTTTTTCAACATGCCATTATTTCATATTTTAACTTCATCAGTCAATAATTTCAGCGCAGGATACAAAGCCTCAAGCTATTCTGCTATAAGATCGATATATGTACTTTACTACATAGAAATTTACTGCTAACTCGGTACATTCCGTTGGTGATTTGTTAGTATAGGAGCTATAGTTGAATTGCTTTGTTAACCGACATGCGCCACTAAATTAAAATGGCGTCAAACCTGAAATGTTCCAGAATTTTACCTATCAAGTAATATAATCTACAAAAGCCATTTCAGGGATTTTCATAAATAATAATACTCATATACTTTTTGATATTTGTCGTAATTACCTTTTAAGGTTTGTTATAATTATTGTCATTCAAGCAATATAAATTTGTCAACAATGCTTGCCTACTACACAGAATAGCCAAGTATTAAATAACATACAGAAAAGTAATATTTAATAACTTTATTTACAATATTCAATTTGTAACTGGCTTTCATGTAATAGTATTTGACTAGCAGATGCTATATATGCTGTAATATTAATTAATTATCGATTTTATTGTACCGAAATTGTTACGGTCGATGAGAATTTATAGTGTCATTGAATCATTGTCTTTAATTTTTACTTTGACCGTGTCGGTTGCTAAAACAACTCAACCATAAGAGTACATTTAACGCGTGCATGCATGATATTATATAAACTTGAACGGTTTTTGAGATATTTCAATTCTCACGTCTTTCTCAAAAAAGTATATTCTTACGTCTACAGAATTAATTTTCAAAAAGCTATTTGACATTCTTCGAATCTTTTTTACGGGTTACTTGCCCCACGCTGTGGACGTCCGTTTAGAATGAAGAAATATTTTGCTCAAGTGAAAATTTTAATAAAGCTTGTTGAAAATGAATTTTTAAAGTTAGCTATACCTACCAGTTTTTATCTTTAAATCTGTAGAAATAAAGAAGTTTTAAAAATAATTTGTGACATGTTATGTGGATAATTTAATGACTGGTGATTTTCACAGCCGATTCTAAGAATTCATTTTCAACACATTTTTATTTAAATTTTCACATGATTTGGAATGTCAAACAGATTTTTTGAAAAAAAACGCTAGACTTGAGGTATTTTAAAAGTTATTGAGTGTTTTATAAAGAGTTAAATTTTCTCTCAATTTTTATTCTATCAAATCTCTAAAGGAATGTAGGGTATGTACCAATAACCCCGTATATACAGGCTGAATCATATCTGTCGGAAGACAGATATGACGTTAAGAATAAAAAATGTTCGAAACGTTTGATTCCTGTTATAGCATTTTCTAAATTTATTTAAAATTATACAGTGTTCCATAGATTGGTGAATAACTTGATATATATTAATACATTTTGTATCCCTGTATATTTCTTAAATAAAAAGTAATGTGTCTTGTTAGTATACAACCAAAACAAAATGAATTTGTTTGAAAAACGTAAACGCAACGTTTTTCAAAAATTATATTTATCGGAAAGTGCACAACAAACGGTCACAATTTTTGGTATTTGTATTCCCAACAAAAGAACCTAATTTCTTAGTACCGTAATACAAAAAGATCGTAAAAGGTTGACCGTGCCGCCTAACAGTCATGGTGTATTTGCCGCAAATATCATATTCTGAATTGTATTTCGTCCGTGCGACATCTATTATTTTACGTATGAACTACTTTCAAGAGTTTTTGTCAAGTTTACTTGTTTTAATAACTCAAGAAATACACTCAATAATTGATAATATCTTTATTAAAAATAATTTAGCACGAAGATCGATATTACATATAACAAATAATTTAATACAAAGATCGATTATATTGCATATAATATTAGATTCAGAAATATTATAACATATGTTCCAAATAAGATCCTTCATTTTGTAGACACACATTTATACGTCTTTACAGAAATGAAAACATTTTGGATCATTTCTTCCGTTACAGCTACGAAAATAAACCTCAACAATTGACTTATCTTGTTCTTCCGTAAATGGCATTGTTGATTTCAAGGCAACTTTAAAATTAAGCAAAAATGATAATGATATTCGTATACACAAAAAAAAAATAACTTACAGTAACAACGAAATGTGCCTTTTATTGCATTGAGAAAGACAGTTTCTAATATTCAATTAAACGAAGTAAACCAAGGGAAAAAGAAACGACAACAAGCTTATATGACTGACAATTATGTATAAACGACAAAATATTGGATTGACAGTCACTTTAGTGAAGTTATATACAAACTAAATATTCATACTACAACAATGAACGTGTGGCAAACTCGTACTAAAGTTGATATATCGATGAAGCGACACGGTCAACCATTTACGACCTCTCTGTAGTACAGAAACGCGATGAATAATGTTACAATGATATCCTTTTCTACACTTACTTTATTTTTCCTACTTTCTATAATTTTATCTGCATCGTCCCTGGTATCGGTGATCGTGGCACTGGAAACTGTTTGTTCGGTGTCAGTACTGGAATCTAAACTAAAGGAAACTGAGGAAGTCTTTTTCCGGGCGGGACTTTCCGTGTCGCTGGTGGATATCTGCGTCGGTGCTATTGTAATAGGTGGAACCCAATCTTTTGATAAAACTATATCAGCATCACTATACATCTACAAGAAACACGTTACAAGAGAAAGATTCGCGCCGTAGTTGAATACTAACTTTTTTGGCAGGTGCAGTTGCAGGTACAGGAACAGGTGCGGTGGCAGATACAGGTACGGTAGGAGCTATACTGGTATCTCTGATATCTATGCCTGAATCATGGCAGCTTGGTTTATCGAGTGATTCTTCGTCTTCAATGGTTTCTTCTGGTAACAATGACTGTAAAACGGGTACTTCCTCGGTGTCCATCGATCTAAACAAAGTAGAGAATGCATTAATATTGTTTTTCTACTCCCATACATTAATGATGTCCATTAAGATACAGATTTTCATTAAGATACAAGTTTATATCCAATAGGAATGCGACATTCCAATATTCATCAATATTCAATATGGCCACTTCATATCTGACAGATATAAAAATTAATTAAATTTGACAGTTCTCTGCAATTTACTAATAAGTAGATAAATTTGGGCTTTTTTAAAATATAAACGGTAAAAATGAGGGATAATGACAGTAAAATGTAAAATTTAACTCAGTCAGAAATTATGGAACAAGCCTTAGTAGCCACGAACAATTTATTACCAGCTAATTCGCAAAAACGTACGGAAAATTTTACGCTCAATTTATGAAAAGGAATGTTCAAAAAATAATGTTTTATTATGGGGTCGTAGAAAAAATAGTGTATGCAACTCGCATTTAATTGTTATTAAGACACTCGTATTCATTACGATACTCGTCTTCGGCTCGTATAGTAATTTTCATTCTCATGTCTTAATAGCCATCATTAAATGCTCATTGCATAATATATTATTTCTTAATGAAGTGTCCATTGTGAGTGTGTGGGTGTGAAAAAATAAAAAATCTGATCCAGCTACTTGGTATATATGTAAGTACCAGTAAATAAATTCCTAAAATGGTCAGGATAATTATCTTAATTAATTTCAGATTATTAATTCAATCGTTCGATTTAGAAGTATTTATGAAAATGCGTAGTGAGGATTTGTAAATATGATCAGCGAAGGTAAGCTTTTCATCAAATGTAACTCCGAGATCATTGACATGCGATTTGCGGTTGATTGCGATGTTGTCAACAGAATAATTGTAACAAAATCTACTGGGTTTTCTGGTAAACGACATAAAACAGCGTTTGTTGATGTCTAACTTCAATTTATTTAAAGAGCACCAATTTGTCGGTCTAGGTTCTCTTGAAGAAAGGCAGCATCATGAGCTCCATCCATTCGCTGAAATTTTTTTCAATCATCCGCATAGGCCAAAACATTACAATCGATTTTAACTCTGTTATTCTGCAACTTTTATATGACTCAACTTTGAAAACACCCTGTATATTTTCAATCAATATTACTAATTTGTATAACGATTACTAACTAAAAAGATCTCGGAATATGTTACCGAGATCTTGATTTGAAAAATCAATTATATTAGTATGTATACATACTGCCTATCCCTAGATGGTATAGCCCAATGATGATCCAAAAGCGATTTCCGCCTTTCTTCTGCAGATCTTTGTTGCTGTTGTTGGTCGACATCGTCCAAATTCGTGGGTGTAACTAGATCTCGTTCGAAGGCCTTCGGAAAAGCATCACCTTCGCGATCCGTACATGAACAAACAGATTCAGCATCATCCGCCGTCACTGCAAAACAACCGACGGTATAAATTAAATATCGTTTTTGTGGATAATGAAATTTAAAAGCCGTCCACTTACCTAATTCGGGGAACGTTTCGTCCTTGACCAACAGGGAATCACTCTGATCGGGTCTTTCGCACTTCGGATAGTATATCTCTGGTTTCTCCGTGCTGTTGTTGTTCATGTGTCCGACCCTCATGTGTGCGATGTCACTGTATATGGCGGCGTTCACGACGAATTCCATAGGTGCGATGACACCGTACGCTTCGGGCCCGTGCTCTATGACCAGGGGATCCGATACATTCGGGTCGAACATGACGGCGTTCGGGGTGACCAGCAAGACGCCGCTGACCACGCCTTGTCCATCTGTTATGTGTTTGACGTTGATCTTGAGGAACCTCTTGTAGACGGCCGACTCCTCCTCCATCTCGGAGGAGCCCTGTGGCCCGCTTGGTGTGCGGATGCGTTCCGCATGGCCTGGTTTTGGGCTTACAGGTCGCAGGTTGTCCAATAATTCTGAAATAAATCAAATGTGTTTAGAATTAACCCTCTATTTTCTAACATGATAATGTTAAGCATAAAATATAGTCTGCACGCGCATAATATACATAAAAGAGCATTGTGAATGAAAATAAAAATCCTTCCGAAAAAAAAAAAGATTCTGACATTCCATTAGTAATAATACCCCAGAAATAAAAAGACGGAGTAGCAGAAATCGGAAGCTAGATTGTGTAAAAACGTACCCTCAAAATATCAAGTCTTTATTCGTGCGCAGACGACAGAAAATAAAATAATAAAGAATTCAATGAGCCTTACGCCGACCCTGGACTAAATATCCACCTGCTTCACTTTCACAATCGGTCCTTTACAGGACCACCATATTACTTGTGTTAAAAAAAAGGAGGAGGAATAGATATTTCATAATAAATATCAAACCATTAATTACTTTAATTTTACACCTGCTAGAAAAAAAGAAGTAAAAATAATATTATGAACAGACTTTGAAGAATTTTGAATTTTGGTAAAATTTTGAGTTTTCAAAAGGCAAAATGGCAATTTCAGTCAAGTCACCGACCATCGTGGAAAAGTCTGTACTCGTGTTCTGAATAGTGCTGAATACAAATCTAACATTTAAAGTGGCATATATAATGTAGTTTTGCTTCTAGAGCTTATAAACATTGAACGAATCACCACCAAATGCTCAAAATCTTCTCAAAATCAATAGACATTTGGAATATCTTTAACACATACATATTCTTAATCGACTGGGTAAGACTTCTACTTTGAATATTATTAAGCTCATTTTGAAGAACATTCAATTTTTGTCATATTTTGAATTTTTCCAAAGTGTATACTCATCAAAAATGACAATTTCGGTTAAGTCGACAGTTGTCTTGGAAAAGTGTGTAGAGGCAGATCAACATTCAAGAAATCACAGTAAATGTTAAAGTATATAAAATGAAAAAAACACTTTCGTGTTTAATGAATTCGTCTACAACATGTATATGCCTTACGCCGACCCTGGACTAAATATCCACCTGCTTCACTTTCACAATCGGTCCTTTTCAGGACCACCATATTACTTGTGTTAAAAAAAAGGAGGAGGAATAGATACTTCATAATAAATATCAAACCATTAATTACTTTAATTTTACACATGCTAGAAAAAAAAGAAGTAAAAATAATATTATGAACAGACTTTGAAGAATTTTGAATTTTGGTAAAATTTTGAGTTTTCAAGAGGCAAAATGGCAATTTCAGTCAAGTCACCGACCATCGCATCGTGGAAAAGTCTGTACTCGTATTCTGAATAGTGCTGAATACAAATCTAACATTTAAAGTGGCATATATAATGTAGTTTTGCTTCTAGAGCTTACAAACATTGAACGAATCACCACCAAATGCTCAAAATCTTCTCAAAATCAATAGACAATTGGAATATCTTTAACAAATACATATTCTTAATCGACTGGATAAGACTTCTACTTCGAATATTATTAAGCTCATTTTGCAAAACACTCAATTTTTGTCATATTTTGAATTTTTCCAGTGTATACTCATCAAAAATGACAATTTCGGTTAAGTCGACAGTTGTCTTGGAAAAGTGTGTAGTAAGGTAGATCAACATTCTTGAAACGCCGACCCTGGACTTAATATCCACTTGCTTCACTTTCACAATCGGTCCTTTTCAGGACCACCATAGTACTTGTGTTAAGGGGGGAAATACAATTACAGCGAAAAAAAATCGATATTTTTTTTATATTTTTAAACGATAGACCTGTATGTGAAGAATATATTCTGAAAGTTTGAAAGTGAAATTCGAAAAACTTCGGCAGTTACAGCCCGTAACGCTGTGCATGTCCGCTCGTATTCGGAGTGCACGCCGCAGGTAGAAGCCAGAGCGCACAGGGACAAGTATAATCGTCGAGCCGATGTTTGTAGGAAAATAAACTTTTCGGATTAGTTCCAAGAAATAGCTACCTAATTGGCTTATTATATGGGGCTGGTATCGCTGATTAACCCGTAAGTGGTCTTAACATTGGTTTTTCATGTACCGAAACTTTAAACGCGTTTTTCTCGAAACTACTTTCTGGAAACTGGTATACACGATTACGCGAAAACTATTGAACCGATTGAGTTCCTCCTTGGGAAAAGTATTGATTGCATTATTACCTTCTATGTGACGAGCCCGATTTCAGAAATTTTCGAAAAAAAACTATTTTTTTTTATACAAATTCCGGAGAAATTTCTTATACAAATTCGATTTTTGTCTTTGAATGCGTGCCATTTTTTCAAATTTGCCTTTTTTTCATTTTTCTCAACATCACATAGAAACTACACATGTTTTAAATAAGACAATTTTTTATTTTGTCGCAGATCGAATTTCACGAGGAGCTAGGCTGTACACAGTTTTGGAAATCGCGCCGCAACCTTGCTGTAACTGTACCATAGCTCCGCCATTTTGACGATGAATGGATTCAAAAAATTTTTTTTATATACTGGAATATCCTGTTAAACAACACCTTCAGTTTGATGAATGCAGAATAAATATCTCTTAGTTTAAAAAATTCCTGAAAATTGTGTCATTTTCCTGGGTCTAATTGGATTTTCCCCCTTAAATAGATAACTTAAATAGATACTTCATAATAAATATCAAACCATTAATTACTTTAATTTTCCACCTGCTAGAAAAAAAATAATTACAATCTTGATATTTACTGTAATCTAGAAAAACTAGGATTTATTGAATATTCTAAAATAATAATAATCAGCTGTTTCCGACTACAAACACATTAAAGAGCAACAACCTTCCTATTTTAAAAATAAAAACAATCGTTTATTGTCTGCAATAAAGTGGGTCGCCCATCTGACAAAAAATATGTTTTATATGAATGAGTACGATTTAAAGTTTTTTCCCGTTTTATACAACGAAAAGCGTATTTTTCTATGAATGCGTGTTCGTTTCTATTTACAAATGAGCATTCTTACGTGTATTTATAAACATACATTCTGTGCCAGGTCCGTAATGTAAATTAAATTTTTAATTTCTTCGTTATTGCGGTATATTTGGGCCTATTTCTGTTCGGACTTTACATACCTGCTACTCCGTCTTTTTATATCTGGGACAGCCTGTATACAAACAAATGTATTTTAAATATTTCTATTACTTTTTAAAGCCTTGTTACTTATTGAAAATTATATTCTCCCTGGGACCCTGATATTTAAGTTCTATTTAATTACCTACTTTAATATTATTATCGTTAACGTTTTGACATTCTGAACAAATTTCATATAGTCTTCATTACATACATAAATATCATTAATAAAGTAAATAAACAATAAATGCTTCCCAGAAAACTACATAGAACGAACGTATTTATTATATGTTATAATCATAGTTACTGTTATTATAGCGAAGTTTTTTTGTAAGAATTATTTTTGTAAAACTAGAAATTATTTCTTCTTGGAAATAAATGAATATTTCTATTCGTAAACAGTTAGTTTGAAGTTAATTTAAAATCCAATTTTGAACCGTAAAAGGGCAGTATTAAAGCTCTGTTAAATATTTGAAAATGGGGAGTTAAGAGGGTATTTTCGTTGCAGGCACTGAGTAGTTTTAATTAAACTGCTTGCAGTACTAACAACACGGTTTTAATAAGACAAGACGTACTCTTGTGTCATTTTTAACATATGCTATAAGTTCGCCCTTAATGTATGTTAGTGATTTATGTTTATTGGAAACACTTACTTGGTAAAACTGTGATATAATTTTTGTTGTTTGTAATAAACATGTCAAAACTGTATGTACCCATTTATATAAATCCACATTATAACATATAATATGCGTTCGCAGTACTACTTATTGATACTGGAATATAAAATAAATATTCATATACACACGATAGATGTCAGTTATTTTTCAAGCCAACTATTATTTCATATCACTGAATGCATCTCATCGCGCTATTGTATATTCGAAATTCTAATATTATTATGCCATGCACATGTTATTATTGGAAAAACAACGTTCGAAATTTCCTGTGTTATCTTGATCCGGATTATTCAAATTTGCGATTATCAAGAGGGAAATGAATTTTTCCCTGGGCAGTGTTTTAAAAATATCAGCGTTCTAGAATATAATCGATTTCCTAATTCTAATTAATACTATGAATTCTGTAACTTATTAAATTGTAAATTACCCTTTATGTTCCAGTCGAAATTTAAGTAATACAGATGATTTAAAATGTAGCGAAAGTAAAAAAAAATCATGAAAGGTGATTAAAAAGCGCTAAGTCTTTAACCGAGAAACTACGTCATCATTTGACCCCTTACCTTTTTCTTCGGGCGGTAAATCGTCGTGAGTATCTTCTATGGGCGTAGAGCCATCGGAATCGTTTTCCGATACCTCCCTTAATGGCACATAAAGCTGTTGTCCGGGAAAAATAAAAGGAGTCGCCAAGCGATTTAATTTTGTTAATTCAGAAGGTGTGGTGTCGAATCTAGCTGCTACTGAAGTCAGTGTATCTCTGTCTGCAACCTGAAATATACATATTGTTATCATAAAATTAAAAAAGAAAGAAAATAATATTACACTCGGGGACAAAAATATTGCTTTAATATGTTCTGATACAAATTAAGACGCCCTACAAAAATATAATTGGTTCGTCATTTAATATGGAAAAATAAGTATGCAATATTCGTCATATTTTATAACACAGCCAAGCCTTAACCTGCGCCCATTTTCTTATATTTTTGCTTTAGTTTATTATAACTGTGCTATTATACAATCTGGAGGTTTAAGTTCGTCACGAACACTAATGATCAGGCAGGTCCAAGCAAATCGTTAAATTCACCACACAAACACGTTAACGATTGGTACACTCAAAATATCGAAAAGCAGTCTTAAATACGTACTACATGTTTACGCTACAAACTCCAAAAAATGGGAACAATTGTAAATGTAATGTACATCTCCAATACACTTTTAAGATATAGATATTAATCCAATTACAATAAAGACTTCCTAAAGAAAGAGGGGGCAGGCATTTGACAACTACTAAGATTTGATAAATATATCATCTAAAATACTATACGATAGATGGTATGCAGTTTTTTCTTAAAAATGAACCTCTTTGAAGGTATAAAAACGGTTGACTACCATGATGAAATAAATGTAGTGTAATTATTTTTGGAGAATGGTTTGAACAAGTAATACGTGCATTGCCAGATAATGCTGTAACAGTAATAGACAATGCATTTACCACATTCTAAACTGTACAACAAGTATTTTTCTGAAGCATGAATATTTCTTAAAACTTCTTTTTTGATCTTCTTATAAAAAAGTGTAATGCTGTTTGTAAGTGAAAGTCTGAACTTCAACTGTGAGCTGTGAGTAGAAATGTGTAAGATAAACGCTACATGGGAAATCTCCTGTTTATGCGGCCGGTATGGCGCACGTCTCTTAACTTACTCTTGAATTTTCGGTTTGCAATCTACACTCTACACTACTTAAATAAATACATGTATGATTCAAATTCGGGTGACCCTCGAAAGCGTGGAGAGATGAACAACAATCAGTCGAAGTAAGTCTCAAGTTGTTGAAGCAAGTAAGTCGGTCAGAAAAATGAGAAATAAGATGTGCGCTATCAGGAGCACAGATCAAATAACAGTCTTTATCAAATATCATTAAAGTGTTTTACTGTTTTTACACAATCGAAACCTCTACATACATATATGCATTTAATCGTTGATTGAAGGATTACATAAAGATGCGCCACTACATAGCACTGAACTTAGCCAAAACTGGGTCCGAGATCTATAGCGACCAGTGCTGCCAATTGCGGGTACTTTACCCGAAACGCGGGTATTTTAATCAGACTGTCGGGTAAAATTGTGAAGCGGGTAAAATCGGGTATTTTCACATAAAATAATTAAAATTTTCTTTTCTTAACTCGATTTAGTCAACATCAGATATGAATATGTATTTTATTGTCTATTAAATCTAAACGCTACAGAAAGATTGTTGATGCATTTATGCAGCAATTTTATCAGTTTCAGTGACTTGAAAGAGAAAAATGTTTTAGCTGCTGACCACACAAATATTCGCTTGTTTGTTGCATTTCTGTCCGTTAAAAGAACAAAAGCTACTTGTCTTGTTAAGGAAAGTTTAGGATTGTACACTTCGCAAAAATCTGTTTGAAATATTGAAGGAACCTGGATGTTTTTTTCCTTAGTCATGGACGAGACGGCGGACGTGAGTGCAATAAAATAATGTGCAATTACTGTTATATACTATTCAAAAACAAATGATGTCAAAGTAACTTTTTTGATGTAGTTAAAACTGCATCTGGAAAAGCCAATGGTTTGTTCAACTCTTTGAAAAAATTCACGAAAATTTATTTGAAATTTATGTCATATACATTGCGACTTCAGACATCAGAATCGCCACTTATTCATAAATTGAAACCTGAAACTCAAAGATTGTTGATGAATTTATGCAGCAATTTAATTATCAATGTGAAGTCAGGTTGTGAAGTTTATTGGAAAATGGTATTTGAGTTGAAAAATAAATGCTGCAGATGTTCTTCTTTTCCCCAATATGAAAGTAGTGCTTTCCTTACTTTTTATTCTGCCTTTTTCAAACGCATTTGTTGAAAGAATGTTCAATAATTTGAAAATATCAAGACAGACCACAGAAATGCGTTAGGCACCGCAACGCTAACGTCTTTAATGGCGACAAAAAGAGGCATTAAAGATATGGGAGGTTGAAGATCTTACTTACATTCGAATTATTTTAGACCACTTTTAAATTTGGCGCTTTCTATTTGAAATGTCGGGTAAAAGCGGGTATTTTTCATTCACTTATGCGGGTAAGGCAGACGTATGGCTCCGGCAGCACTGATAGCGACTGCATCAGTCGTTTGGATCCGAGATTCGAGACAGCCCGAGATAGCGATGATGTTTCTCGGCAAGGGATTTGCGGGACGACTTAACTGAAAGACACGCTATTTTACTATAGCGTTGCGCATCTTTATATTTCTTCAATCAACGATTTAATCTTTTACGTTCTCACACTACTGTTTTTCGGGACAAATGCTATAAATTCGGGACCAATAAACGAGTTGTAAAATATCGGGACAGGGATTGAAATTTCGGGACTGTCCCGGGAAATACGGGACGTATGGTCACCTTAATAATATTCAAAATACAATACAAACAAAAATAATTAGGCCGTGCAAATGCCAATGGATGTATATAACCTCGAAATAGGAAGAAAACAAATTCGATCAAAAAATCTGCCACTGTGGAAACTGAAAAAAATTCTATAAATATTTTATTAACCAATAATAACAATCAATCAAATTAATATAATAATAATAATATTATTAGTCATATCGCATTGAATTTCATATTGTAATTTAGCCGCCAAAGACGATTGGCTGTCGATTGTGTACGGGTTCGATGCGCCCCTTGTGGGCGCTGCAGGTCTAAAGGGGGGCGGTAAGAGACCCAGAAAAAAAATGGGGGCGTTGTGTAAAGGCTTAGGGGGCGATTTGTAATTTCATCTAGAATCTAGGAGGACTCTTAGACACCGACTGAGCTCTCGACTCTCGACTAGGGATGGGCGATAAACATCGATGTTCATTGAACATCGATATTTTAGGATCGATGTTCGATGTTTTTGCATCGATGTTTGCAATTTAGATTTATCGATAAACTATCGATGTTAGAAGAAATATAGTGAACATCGAACTTTTAAGTTTGACAAAATGTATTTGCACTAATCACAAAATAAAACAGCGTCCTCTGTTGACAAATACAAAAATGTTTCCAAATTAACAGCTCACATACAGGCTACGAGGATGTAAAATTGTCTACGAATAAAAGAAGTATTTAAATTACACAGTGCTATATCATATAAATTCGAATATTTCATTTTAGGCTCTTTTAAATATTACTCAGTATAAATATTTAAATAATATATAATTAAATACATAAATTTATAGTACTTTTAATGTGCAGAATAAAAGTTAAATTATGTATGCATGCAGAATAAGTGAAGGAGGTAAACGTATTTTCATAGAAAAAGAAGGGAGATAGACATTACCGATGTATACTTCTTCGGGAAATTCCCTAGTGCGTACAATCATACACGACGATACACGTATTAAATGCAAGATGACACATCAGAAATATAAAACCATATCCATATGTATCTCGGTATTTGCCAGCGTAGTCAAAAAAAAATGCAAGACTATAAAATCCCAAATAAAAATCGTTCTCTTAAAAAGCTTTGATACACGTAAATGTATATATTTTTTAAGTATCAGACGATTTAAGTCATGTGGTTGTTTCATGCGTAATTGCATAATATTGTTTTTTTATATAGTTTTTTTGAGTAGTTTCTAAAGTTAACTACATATTATAAATGTATATATTTCTTTTATTATTTTTTTTGAATAGTGATATCTTTTATATCATTTTGTTAAGGACGTAAATTAATTAAGTTATAATAAAGTTTTTGTTAAACTGCCAAAAAATAAATCTATAAATATAATTATCGATGTTTAAAAACATCGATGTTTGGTAGTCGATATTTTGCAACCATCGATGTTGATCAACGATGTTAACATCGATGTTTGATATCGATGTTTACCCACCGATGTCCCATCCCTACTCTCGACTACAGCTTGTGAACATCAACTAATATTAATTAAGAGATTGCTCAAACCAACTCGGTTCGATATTTCTCTCCGAGTAGTTCATATATCTGTCCTGTTTTATTGAATAAATAAAATAAAAAACATATCAATCGGTCGCTCCGTTTCGAAACGAAAAGAGACACAAACAAACAAATAAAAAGGCAACTGTATCAATCGGCTGGTTCATAGAATACTTGTTCTTACTTGTTGAGTACGATTGAGCGTCGAATGAGATAAACGAGTTTATGCATGTTTGTCTTATTCCTGTCGGTGCGTGCTGCTTATGCAATCCTATATAAACAACGTAATATTTATTTTATTTTCATTTGCGGTTTCGCGCGTAATAGATAAGCAGTACTTAAGTTCAACACTTATACTTACGTATTTCTCAAAACAAAACAATGTCGGAAGTAAAAAAGAAGAGACGGCAATACGCGGAATATATTAAATTCGGATTCATTGAAAATCCTACAAACCCATCGTCGCCTTTGTGCCTTCTATGCCTAAAAACATTTTCGAATGAAGCAATGAAGCCTTCAAGACTTCAAGATCATTTGAATAAAATGCATCCAGATAAGAAAGACAAGAATGTAGCATATTTTCAAGACCTAGAGAAGAAGCATAATACTCGGCCAAGTGTAGCAAAACTCTTTTCGGCGGCTGCTAAGCAAGATGACGACGGACTTCGAGCTTCGTACAACATCTCTTTGTTAA
This sequence comes from Amphimallon solstitiale, assembly GCA_963170755.1. Lineage (NCBI taxonomy): Eukaryota > Metazoa > Arthropoda > Insecta > Coleoptera > Scarabaeidae > Amphimallon > Amphimallon solstitiale. The sequence goes on from OY720679.1 coordinate 136,352,400, forward strand.
TTGCTCAAAAAGGCAAACCACACAACATCGGAGAAGTGTTAATTTTGCCAGCAATAAAGGAAGTAATAACTACTGTGCTTCATAAACCGGCCGCAGATATTATCGGAAAAATTCCTTTGAGTAATAATTCTGTGCAAAGACGAATTGATGAAATGGCCGGAAACATAGAAGAATCATTGTGCAATCATCTGAGGACTAGTCAATTCTCAATTCAGCTCGATGAGTCCACTTTACCAACTAATGAAGCATTGTTGCTGTCTTACGTGAGGTTTATTAAAGATGAGAAAATATGTGAAGAACTATTGTTTGCTAGAAATTTAGAGACCGATACAAAAGGCGAAACCATATTCAATACATTGGAAAAGTTTTGTGATGAGAAAGAGATTCCCTTGAAAAATATTATATCAGTTGCTACGGATGGCGCTCCGGCTATGACAGGGTGCCATAAAGGCTTCATAGCGTACGTAAAAAATAAAATTCCAGATGTCCTTGCTGTACATTGCGTTATTCATAGACAACATTTGGTTGCTAGAAATTTAAGTGAACGACTATTTCAATCACTGCAATATGTCATCAAAGCAGTCAATAAAATCCGTAACTGCTCTTTGAATGATAGATTATTTCATCAGCTTTGTGTTACTAATGACGAAGATTTCAACCGTTTGTTGTTTCATACCGAAGTTCGTTGGCTATCAAGAGGCAATTGTCTGACTCGATTTTACAACCTGTTTGACTCTGTGATAGAGTTTTTGGAAACTAAAGATACAGAATTGCGCAACAAGCTCATTACATCAAAAAATGATATAGCTTACATGACAGACCTGTATAAATTGTTCAACAACATGAATCTCCAACTGCAAGGCGATGAACTAAATTTAATTAAAACAAAAAATGTCGTTGCTGCTTTCGCAGCCAAACTGCTTCTACACAAAAAGAATATGGGCAGACGTGAGTTTCATAATTTTCCGAATTTATCAGTATCCTGCAGTAACGACGACTTGTTTGCCTACTGCCAACATTTGGAAAAGCTCCACATTGACTTCACCGAACGATACCAGGATATTTTGGACTTGGAAATACCAGACTGGGTGTTGGATCCGTTTTCAAATGTCAACACAGCAATATCACCACATCTGGAAGAAGAACTTATAGAATTGACAACGAACGAGGAAATAAAAATCAAGTTCAAAAATGGCTACCAAGAATTTTGGATACAAAAACCGATCCCGCAATTGTACCCTGGATTGTGGTCAATCATTCAACGATTCTTGATAGCATTCCCATCGTCATATTTGTGTGAACGTGGATTTAGTGCTGTAGCAACGCTGCTTACTAAAAAGAGAAATCGTTTGCATGTTACCGAACGTGGTGACTTGCGGCTGTTCTTGAGTAAATTGGAACCTGATATCAACAAACTTATTAAACAGCATCAGATTCATCCTTCACATTAGTTTTTATATTAGAATCGATTATGTTTGTTTTATTTTGAATTTTGAATAAAAGATACTTTGTCTGAATACTATAAAGTTGCGTTTCAATAATCATTCTCATTGGCAGGTGTAGCCCGTAAAAGTTAACTTGAGACCTGAGCGCCGTTGTGTACTACCTACTACGCTCAGGTCTCAAGTTAACTCATTCATTCTAAACGAGACTTTTACTATAACCCATAGTAAAAGTCTCGTTTAGAATGAATGTTTAATCTCCGCTAATATAGCTCACAATAATTAATTTAATTTGAAGTTATAGTGGTTTTTGAGTAGGTGAAAAAATGGGGGCGCTAAAAAATAATTTATTCTCAAAGTGGGCAGTAGGCAAAATAAGTTTGGGAACCACTGCACTAGACGCAAGTAAAATGTATTCATATACCCCTATCTTACTCATCACTAGGTGAAATCATAAATGAAAGACACATAATTATAATAATAATAATTTCCTAACGACTTTCTGTAAAATTTAACACCATGTCATAGGAGCCTTAGATGAGATAAGTAAATGTGAATAAGAACATTCTGTAAAACTGACTAAATAAGCTATATTGTTAGTGTTAGTATCAAAGTACTGATTACTAATTTACTACTATTCGGAACAGTGTTGCCAACCGTACTATAATTATAGTATTTGTACTATAATTTCAACTCGATGTACTATAAAATTTCAAAGTGAATATAGTACGCACATTATACTATAATTTCATATTTCTTACAATATACATAAATAAAACCACTCTTTGGAAAGGAACCGTGAAAGTCATGAAACGCCAAATATTTCGAATATATTAGTAACGGGGATTTACGAAATGAAACAATATTTTTAAACATTAAAAATATATATCTCGGCATACATGTTATCGATCTTCTTCAGAACGAAAAAGTGAAAAAAATCTCCATTTAATTACACATTTTCTGACTCGTTGTCCGCATGTCAACAAATTAAGAGCAGATTTAGTTTTAATGATCCACTTCTAAAAACTGTAGACTACTTTATTCCACGAAATTCGATTTCTAATAGTTTTAAAAATAAAAATCCATGTGTATTTCCAATATTTCAAAATGCTAAAAGATTTCTTCCCTATAATACAGTTGATATAGAATAACTAATTAATAACGAATGGAGAAAGTTACCTTCAATTTCACAACAGAAAATAAGAAATGAAGAACAAATAGATATTTTTTGGTGGCGCTTGTTATTATCGTATAAAAAATTTTCTCGAAGTTTTTGAATTTCAAAATTTAGCCAAATTTGTGTAAACCTCTTGTGTAAACCTCACTCTAATGCCCAGGGTGAAAGAATATTTTAAAGTTAACATGATTAAAACAGCAAAAAGAAATAACTCATGTACATACCTAAATTGCAATCAATTAATTGTACGTACATGTACAGAAACTGTTTGAAGATTCTGACATGTCTGACTCAGACATTGAGATAGAACTTAAATTCAACTAATGATTTAATTTTATCGCTAACTTGGGTCGGCTTTTTAAATTACTTTTATTTTTTAAACAGAAAATTTGAATTGAATTGCATCCTGTCTTGTTTAGTTCGTTACGTTCAGTTGTAATAAGTAAAATAGAAATTAAACATATTTTTGTTTCTTATTTCTTGTATGTACTATATTTTTTTTGAATGTACTATAAGTTTTAGCACTCTGTACTATAATCGGTTCCAAGATAGTTGGCAACGCTGATTCGGAAGGAAATACATTTTCAATGCGGCTAGGCATACTACTGTTTTGTCGGCTCTCGGGCAACACCGTAGTGCCTACCGGTTTCCTCGTGAGTCCACAAAACGCAGTCTGTCTAGTCTCTACGAAAATGTACTGATATTCCCCTATAACTACGTCAGAGTAGGAAATTGCTATTAAATTCCTTCTTTCAATAATTTATTTATTGAAGAAAGCAAACTATCAAGAGTAAATGCAAACTTCTTCAAGTTTAAAATTAAAAAACAATTTTCAAGGTTGGTGGTAAATTGATACATTTTTCTTTTATTTTTTCCAGTATGGTGTAAACAGAAAAATTATGAAGTAATTTCTTTTAATCCATTACTAGGTGACGTTTAGAATTGCATACGGTTTCATTATTCAAAATCCAAAAATGATCTTTAAAATTTGAAAATACACACAAACTACGAACACCGGCGTAGGTAAAGTACGAAATTAGTAGTACATTATAGCTACGAAGTTTTACAATACCGTCTCCGTATTTTTTGTAATAATTCTTATATAAAAATATGTTAAACTAAACAATCTTATTTTTAACTTCTTTATCAAGTTATATTGCTGCACGGTAAAATATCTAATGTAAATATCATTCACACAAGAACACGAACAATAAATAACAAGTCATCATTTGACGTACAGTACCTACTACTATATTTACGTAGACATTGTTTTATATATCATTGCTAACAAAAAAAAAATAAGCAAATTTTAGGTGCAAAAAATATAATACTATAATAACACATTAAACTGTGAATCGACACACAGCTAATTAGGTAATTTATTTCAATGTCGTTTCGTCTAAAAAAAAGTATAATCAAAATCATTAATTATTTTAAAAAATCACTTCCTAAAATTTATTGCTAAGTATATTAAATCCGCATTAATATGCAAGAATATGTAATATGCAAACACTGTGAGCCCATTCAGTTACAGCATATTGCTCTGTTGTTTGACACTGCGAAATATAATCGTAATGGAATGTAAACAATATCTAGAAAATGTTAAAAAAAAAACAACTCACAGTATATGTCGTGGTATTTTCAGGTGGTCCTAATTTTCTTCTTTCGCTTAAGCTTGTTGTAGATCCATCGATGTCTGCAATAGAACATAAATATATTTTAGAAAAGTAATTGCCATAAACTTAAGTATGTACCTATACTAAAATATAATACATGCAAACAAACAAAACACGAATCCTAACCTAAGCCTTTCGGCCAATATATAACAACAAAGTCATTGGTGACATTCTTGTCGATGGAAACGTAATGATTATCATAATAATCATCGATAAAGTTCATTTTCAGCGGCACATGTTCACGTCGACCCGGTATTTGTCGTACCCAGGATATTACAAAACAATCTGACTTTTATGTATGATGCAGAATCGCATAAGCAAATGCGCCAAACCAAAACGAGCGAATACTAAAACGAGGCGCTCTATGTCAACTACGGTGGTTAACCTTGACGATTCGTTTAATCTCTAACAATAAGTTTGATGAACTGAATTTGAAACACTTCTAACAGTTATCGGCAATGATTAATATTGTTAAAAATATATTATTGATACGTATGTGTATTTGCTATCTGTTTGATTGAAACGCATACAATGGTCCGGGAATTTCAACAAATAGTCTATTAAGATAGTTATTGTGTTACATACGCGTTTATGGTTTTATTATTTTGTTTCCTTGGATTCTGTTTAGCACTTAGTATCTGCCGATTGATAATCTTATCATTATTAACATAATTAGTAATGTATTTATAATGATTACGCCTGATAATTTTTATTTGACGTAAATGTCAAAAAATGGTATCTATATTACGAATGCTGTATATTAGATTAAAGTTTAGCTACAAATGTATAGATGGCGAAACAAGCATATTCCTTATACAGTGACTAGATAAGAAACAGTGGTGACAATAGGGTGTTCACTTTCCTATTGGTTGACTGAGTCACGTGGTAGCGGCAGCCATTAAGAGGCAAAGTTGTCTTGTTTACATTGAGAAGTAATAGGTGTGTTCATAGTGCAAAACCTACGTTTTCAATAGATATTTTATTGTTTTGGTGGAAATTGTTCATTTGTAATCAGAGTGCTCGCACGTGTGAGTGTTATATGACCTATATTCAGGCATTTAAATACAAATAATATTGATTTGGTTGCTTTAGCAGTGGACTAGCTATGCCTGGGTGTGCTGCTGTAGGTTGCAACAATTCAGCCAAGAAAGGATATTTAATGAAACGATTTCCTAAAAATCCAGTAAGGAGAAAGGAATGGCTCATTAAAATGAAAAGGGACAAGTGGACAGTAACAGATTATTCATGTTTATGTGAGGTAAGAATGAGAAAATGCAGTGAATTTCAGTAGGTTACAGTGACGTTATTGTTAACAATTAATTGAAGGGGTCCTGTTCAGGGGTTGGAAAATGGCATCAGTATATTTTATGACAGATATGCTGTCTCAAAAACATGTTTTATTATGACTTCATCATGAGATTTGAAAAATACATTGCTTTTATATGATAGTTATCATTGTTATCTAGTTATGCTAGGACTCCAAAGAGCTTATTCTGAACAATGATGCTTCTTAGTAGAAATAAAGAATTTACTATATTACTTATATATTTTTTAGGTCCATTTTGCTCCTGAAATGTGGGAACGAACACGGGTTGATGGTACACGAAAATTGAAAGTAAACAGTGTGCCCACAATTTTCTCTTTTAAACCACCTGAGATACCGAAACGAAAAGCCCCAAGGAAAAGGACATTTTCAACTTCTGAAGTTTATAACATGACACCTGAAACATTGGGTAAGTTTCCTAATAAAAAATAATTCTTTGTCGAGTTCAATATGTAAATTATATATATATATTTACTTATGTATTCTTCTAGATGGGGTACCACCTGAACCTCTGCAAATTGTTTCTCACCATGAAGAAAAAGCTGGACCTTCCGTTTCATATACAGTTATATCATCTACTTCAAGTAAAGACAGCGAAGATTCAAGAGAAGGTGATATCTCGCAAACTGTTCCTGATAAAGACTTACTTGCCAAGTTGGCGAAATATGAAAATATGTATATTAAAGAAAAAAGGAAGGCGAAGAACTATAAGCGACTGCTTAGAAATACGAAGAAAACACTTGCAAATAGGAGTCAAGCAGTCAGAGTGGAAGAGTATCCCTTATTAAAGCAGATATTTAATGAGGACCAAATAAATGCATTGAAAAAGAGGAAACAAAAAACAAGCACCAAATTAATGAGATGGAGTAACCAAACAACAATGAGATCCCTAAAACTGAAATTTAGTTGTGGGGGTAATGGGTATAGGGAACTTTTAAAACAAGGATATCCACTACCTTCCATACGTACATTACAAAGACGCTTACAGAATCTAAAGTTCGATAGTGGTATTTTAGATGAAGTGTTTGATTTTTTGAAAATCAAAGTGGAGTCGTTCGAACCTCATGAAATGGACTGTATGCTGGTTTTAGATGAGATGGCAATAATTCCAGGAAGAACTTACGATTCTTCTTTAAGTAAGATGTTTGGTGATGTAACATTACCTGATCACACTGGAATGGCTACTCATGTTCTGGTGTTTATGTTAGGAGGTGCGAACACCAGGTGGAAACAAGTAGTGGCATATTACTTTACTGCAGACTCAATCAATGGAGCTGTTTTTGTGGAAATAATAAGAACTATTTTTAAAAGAACCCAGAGTCTAGGGTTAAATATTCTGAGTGTTACTTCAGATATGGGGCCTGCTAATCGAGCACTGTGGAGAACTTGGGGCATAACAGCTGGAAGACATTCAGAAATTAAAAACAAAATTGACCATCCACTAAATCTTGAAAATCCAATATATGTTTTTGCTGATGTGCCACATCTGTTTAAAAACATAAAGGCAATGTTTATGACAAATAAGGTTATTCACCTACCAGAAGACATTAAGGAAAAGTACAATTTGCCAACCAAAGAAGTCTGTGCAAGCCACATTGCTGAGCTTATTATTCATCAGAAGGACCTCTCTTTCAAGTTGGCACCAAAATTAAGTGAGGAAGACCTTATGCCAAACCATTTTCAGAAAATGAAAGTGTCAGCATCGACTAATGTAGTAAGCCATACTGTGAGCAGTGCTTTGAAATTTCTTTCTGAAGAGCTTGACAAACCTGCTTACCTTACCACTGCTTGGTTTTTAGATCAAGTAGAAAGATGGTTTTACTTAATGACATCCCGTCATCCAAGTTGTGCATTAAGCAAGTTTAATCATGCTGCATATAATGATGCAACTGCTTTTTTGCAAGACTTTATGTATGTATTTGCTAAAATAGAAGTAGGTCACAAGAAACTGTGGAAACCATCACAGACCGGTGTATTGATATCAACACAGTCCATGTTGGAAATACAAGCTCACTTGCTAGATACGAAAGAATATAAATTTGTGCTAACAAGTAGATTTTCCCAAGACTGTTTAGAAAATTTATTTAGTGTTTTGAGAAGTAAACAGGTAATTCCGAATGCCCTTCAGGTTAAAAATAATTTAAAATTAATCTGTGTGTCACAGTACCTAAAAAATTGTGATAATAGCAGCTATGAAGAAGATGAAAGACAATTTCTGTCTGGGTTTTTAGATGTGCTTGGTCAGACAAAGCCTCAGTATGATGAGGTAATAATTCCGACTGAAATAAATGATTCTCCAATAAATTTAAATTTTAGTGAATTAAATTCTTTGTATAGTATTTGTGGATACATTATGCAGAGCATAATGAAAACGAGCAAAACGTGTAAAGGTTGTATAGATGCTGCAGGTTCAAAAACACCATTAACTAAACGGTTCACTAGATTTACAACTATAAAACGCTTTAAAGAGAATACCCTTTTTTTTGTGACAGAAGAGTTGTTTTATTTTTTTGTAGAAATGGAATATATTTTCCGCAAATATATATCAATAGTTTCTTCTCAAAATATTAAAGTAACAGATTTTTTTTTTAATCAAATTGCTTGTATAGACTTTCCATATATTCCCAATTGTCACCAGCTTAGAACTAAAATTGTCAAACGATACATTGTATACAGGCTAAAGATTTATTCTAAAATTGTATTTAAAAAGAGTAGCAAACAATATGCAAGCAAATCTGTTGCTTCCCATATATAATATATGTTTTTTTTCTACACTTATTATGCTTTTTTTTTGACTTTTTGTAATGTTTTGTGGTTATATTAGCAATTATTATATTAAAATAAATGTTTTTTTATTGAATATGAATTTGTTTTTCTTATAAATATTTGTATTATTCCGTATTTTTCTAAAATTGATATCCCCAGCTATGCAAATTCTATTTGAATTTGCCACATCATGGCGGATGGGCGGGGCTTAGGTTGTATTGTCACCACTGTCTCTGATATAGTCACTGTAATTCCTTATTATTTAAATTTTTTTAGCAAAATTAGTAATACATTCCCAAATTATAAAAGCATTTACGTCTCATAAATACAAACAAAATCATGGATAGATAAATACAATTTCACTTCTATTTGAATGTTCTTCAAGCGTTTCTATAATGCCCATAATATGTAGTTTGTGGAGCCAATATTTCCCAGATTGAAAGACTGCCTATTTCGGTATCCCCGGCCACAATGTTAGTTTTTACGGTTTTCCGTGCAATTCCTTACTACCTACTTATTTACTTTATTATTGACCTTTGAAAAATCGATCTTTTCAAAATTAATAGAATAAAAATGACTCGACATACGTTTGACAGTAAAAATTAGTTTTATTTTGCCTAGCCCAATATTAAAAGAAGAAACACGATATAATCTAAAGGTAATATTTTCGATACAAAATTGTATTTCTGGACACTGTACCTACCAATAAATTAAAAACATTATTTTAAAATGGCTAAAATGTGTCATGTGCAAGGCATTTTTTAAATAATACAACAATCACCTTCAATTTTTGTCTCGGCAATTATGAAGACAAAATATCCTAAATTTGATGATATGGTTAAAAACACACTAAATTCACTGCACTTGTGTAAAGTATTAACTATTGAAAAAATGTTGCATGATTTTAATGAAACTTCGTACTTTTCGAGGTTATGTTGTTTTGACCGTTCACGCGCTCTATATTTCGGCTTTTCTAAAAATTATAAGCAAGCAACATGATTTCTATTCATGAAGTCATTAAAATATATTGTGGTGCACTGGTTCTTAACCCATTACGCTTACGCGTAAGAGGAAGTGCTCACTACTTCAATCAGTTGCTTCCAAATCCGGACTTTATTTTTTAAAATATTCAAACAATTATTTTTTACATTATTTAAAAAAATAAAAGAAACATGAGAGCGTGGTCCTTTTTTCGAAAATATATGTAGAAAAAAATAAATAATTAAATTAGGAAAATATCGGAAAATTCACGACACACAATATCATAATATTCTAACTACCTCCTTGAAAGAGTCGAAAAAATATTTTCACAATTAAACCTGTGATTTGGCAAATAAAATAAATCTGCTAGACTAATTATTGGAAAATTTTTAAAGTGAAACATGGTACAGTTTCGGCTAGCAGGCGGGGTTTCGCCATACGAGAGTTATCGGTTTGAATGGGGATTCAGGGGAGGAGATATATATTGCTCTAATGCATATTGTCAATAATATGCATTAGAGCAATTATTGGTATTATTCAATTGTGCTTAACATAGTAAATCAAATACTACAACGCATACTAGATAGGTAGATAACCATCGTTTTAAAACCTACTCGAAAGATTTTGGCATACATTTGTCAGTGAAGGAATAATTGGTAGAAAAAATCAGTAATAAGCAATTATTTGTTAACATTATACAAAATACCAGAAACGAACAAGCCAGAAACTTGTTACGTCATTGCTAACAAAATATCGGCAATCAGTGAAAATTGTTGAACAAATAGTTCGAATTTTCTTCTATTGGAAGTACAGATGTGTAAATCATTCAGAAACTAAATTAGTGTTAGCAATGCCCCACGTATTGGGCGTCACTAATTGGACAAATTTTGTTGCTACTTTTGTTTACGTTGGTTGGGTGATGTAAAGTGAAATAAAGTAGGTCTGTCCATACATTATCCACATTATGAGTTAGTACACTTCCTGTGTAGTAAAACCTTATATTTAGATTTTGGCGGAAATATCTATAAAGAGTGTCGTATATAGGTGAACAAAGCAATTATTTAGAAGATTACTGTTACTGTTACCATAACTCCGCACCATTGGCTGCTACAGACAAATTTGCTGCTATTGCTGACTAACTTGTAAGTTGTGTCAATAGTTTTTCTACTGTAATCTGGCGAGAATATCTATAAAGGTTGTCGTACGAAGGTAAATAAGACAATTAAAATATCGGCTTAGAATAATCCTCACATATTGTAAAAGACCTTTTTTTTTAAAGAATGTTAATTTGTCTGATTAAATATACAGAGTAACACGGTTTCTTGACTTCTATACTTATATTGCCAATTTATCAGAAGCAAATAAATCACAGTGAAATATTTAAGCAAACTAACCTCGGTCCAAGTTTTTTTCTAGCTGTCCGTCAACCTTGGCCCGAAGAGCGTCCAAATCGAAATGAGTCGATATTCCGTGATCCACACTCCTGCTCTTGCTCCTGCACAAATAAAACGACACACATTTAGCATATCATGTAAAACGAATTATCGCATTGTGTTTGTAAACAGTATACACGTAATACCAACGTACAAATAAGCACGTAACTAGAACATTTCAGATCTATAACGGAACTTCGTAAGAATGACAATAATTCCATTTAAAACGGGATAATTGGCACCATCCGCTCTACACTTACTCACGACGGAGACCACTAAACTTAAAAATATTATTTTTATCCCAGACACTTCGGACTGACTTTTGCACGACACAAACTTCAGACAGAGATGTGTGTGTGCGTGTGTGTTTACTGATTCCGTACGGTTTGGTGATTTTGGAATTGTCTCTGATCTTATGTAAATTAAATTACGACGAACAATAGCAAGCGGGAGACGTGGAATAAGAACAGGTGGTCGTGCTACAAAAAACATTTATGCAGGCAAGCATAACAACACAAAGAACGAAGACAAAACAGTACAAAATAATAAAAAAAAACATAACAAAAAAGCACTACTTGCCTGAATGGGATTTGGTCCGAATTCCTGGCGGTTACCCTACCGATATCCTGCGATGCTCTACGTGTCCTAAACGTGCGAAAAATAAAAAAGAAAAAATGATAGGTGCATGCAAAACTCAAAACAATGTTAACTATTTTAAGATTTCATGGTGAAAGTAAACTTGCTAAAATTCAATTTTATACTAGGAAAGTGAAAAGGGGTAATAATAATTCCTTAGAATATGCTAATTTATTAGATAAGTATGTGTTAAAGCATTAAATTTGTGATTAAAGTTGAAAATGTAAAAACGCAAAATATTTCAATGATGTAAGTTATTGGCATGCTTGGAAATGCAGGGAAATTCAAAAAGTGTCTATCGGGCTTTAATACTCAGGGCCATTTGCACCGTTTGTCATGTTAAGTCTGGCTTAGTTAAGTTTTGCTTATTATTTAAGCTCGTCTTAAGTGTCGGTGGTTTGCATCTTAAGAATTAAGCACGGATTACTATGAAACTAGAATCGATATAGCAACTATGTGTAAATTTAGTAAAATTTTCTTTTTATATGTTTTGTACCTGTAAAAATGGCATTTTTGTGCTAGTGCAAGTATTATATTATTTATGTGCTAGTTAACATTATAACAATTATTCAAGATACTATAGCAGCATGCATTTTTTGAAGATCACCTGCAGAAATTCGAAAAATGCCACTTCCATAAAATTTGAGACATGTTTCAAATTGTGTTATTGGCGAGACACACTGATTTCTAAAAGATAGCATTCAAACAAGTTGTCTTATCTAAATAAATAGTTGCCCATTATTCTACTTACACATCCTTTCTAAACTCTAAATCATTTTGTAGCTGTGCCAATAAATTCATTACCGTTGGCTTATTCATTCGATATTGGCGAAAAAAACGAAAGATGATCTAAATTATTGAAGTCATTCGTTCTGTCATAAATAATACGTCTTGGAAAGCCAAAATTATAATTTCCAAAATATCAAAGTCATCTTCGAATAAATCGTCCCATTCATTATTCCTTTTAATATGTTCGTGTTTTGAAAATTGTTGCAATCGATGTCAATCACTTTACAAATAGAAATATAGGTTAATCTTGCTTTAATTTCGGAAATATCTGGACGTAAATTAACCCTGACTTAAAATAATGTAAGTCTGACTTAGTAAGCGAAACAAGACTTAAGACTTAATCTCGACTTAATAAAACGGTGCAACGGTCATTAGCATAAATTAGTTTTATTATGCCTTGTACAAAAGTACAAGAAGAAACAGGATATAACCTACGGGTAGCTATACTATAACCAATTCGCAATAAAAAGTAAATTTCTAGACATCTTGCTTACCGATTAATTTTCAACATTATTTTTAAATTCCGATATATCTCCAAAATGTATTATATATTCATATATTACATATTTTTCTTTTAAAAATGTTCATAACAGTCCGAATAACGTTTTTTGGGAAAGAAAAATTGGAAAATTCGGGAAAAAGTGAGAGTGGAAGATGGATATGCGTAATTCTTTTTTTGTTTTGTTCGTTATGGTCCTGGAAAAGTTTTCAGGAAAAAAAAATTCGAACAATTACAAAAGAAAGCCGGAAAATTCAGACAAACTAAAAAAATCAAGATTTCAAACTGATAGAAATGGCATATTTGGTTGTTTTTTTTTTGTTTTGTTCATTATGTTCGCAAGATGGAAATAACGTTTTCAATCGAAAAACAAATTTAGAAGATCTGTAGAAAAATCTTTATATATAACCTGTTTGGGTAATGATCATAATTTTATATTTGATTTTCTCGCGCCATATATACATGGTGAGTGCGCATGTGCGGGTTGCGTGCGCACACATAGAAATAAGTAAAAACAGATGCACACTGCGTGCGCATATAATAGACATGAGTAAGAAAGCATGTGATGCACGCTGAGCACGTACACACAATTGTAATACAGTCCACAATTAAAGTTATTCAAAATACAAGTTTATAAATAGTGTTTCATTCTGTTGTCAACAACCCAAAGAATAACACAAGTTTACAACATTTGGTCCTTCGAGCCGGATGAACATTTGGTCCCATCGCGACGGATGAACATTTTGGTCAACCGAGACGGATGAACGTGCTAATGTCCATGACAGGAGTAAACCGTAAGTCCAATAATTCATTTACAATCCTTCTATAACTTGTATCCTAACCTTACCTGCACTCAACGTATTCTGATACACGCATTCATACATACATACATTAATACATTATGGCGGACGAACAGATAATAACGTTAAGGAAGAGCAGGGGGCAACTAAAGGCTCAAGTGACAAGATTTACAACCTTTTTGGAAGGAACAGACATTCAAAACAAAATTACGGAAATCACTACTAGAATCGAAAACTTACACACATGCTTTAACACATACAACGACATACAAGGACAAATAGAGGAGTTGGATGCATCGGAAATAGACACACATGAAATGAACAGAAAGGAGTTTGAAGATGCATTTTACGCGGCGATAGCAAAAGCAAAAGACATAATAAGCAGCAGTAGAAACGGTATCAAGTCAGCAAACTTGCACACATCGGGCGGTACACATATACAGGATACATATATTCCGCAAAATACCCACATACATGTAAAGTTGCCGCAATTAACGATACCAGAATTTCGCGGGCATTACGATAAATGGACACAATTCTGTGACACCTTCCGGACATTAATTCACGAGAACGATACTTTGTCAAACATTCAAAAATATTATTATTTACAAGCATCATTAAAGGACGAAGCGGCTAAAGTAATCAGTTCCCTAGAAATTTCGGATAGTAATTACGATACTGCATGGAAATTACTCAAAGAACGTTTCGAAAACAAAAAATTTATAATCAAAACACATATCAAACAAATTTTTGGATTACCAACAGTAACTAAAGAGTCATATTCGTCACTAAGAGAATTTCTAGATAGTTTTTTAAATCATTATTGCGCATTAAAAAATCTTGATGAACCGGTTGAACAATGGAGCACAATTTTGATATATTTGCTATTGCTCAAAACTTGATAGTACATCTAAGCGCGAATGGGAAATAAAGTCAAGCTGAGAAATCGCCAAATATGGAATTTTTCACTTTATTCCTTACAGAAAGAGCGTTGTTGTTGGAATCAATAGACAAAGGAACACACACACACACGAATAAGACTAATGTACATTTAACCACGAATTATGAGGGTAAGATTGATAAATGCTTGTATTGTAGTGAACAACATAGAATCTTTCATTGTCCAAAATTCTTACAAATGCCGGTATCGGGTAGATACAACACAATTCGTGAATTAAAAGCCTGCTTAAATTGTTTACGCACGGGACACATGGCGGATAAATGCAACAGCAGATCGTGTAAAAATTGCCGAAAGAAACATAACACGTTATTACATTTCACACAAGAAAATAGCAAATATGCTGAAGGACGTGAAAATACCGAAACATTTTCAAGAAATCACAGTCGTTTGCCGAATACTACGGCAAACCAAACGGGCATGTCACCTACAAATAGGTCACACACACACATTATAGCAACACATACTCAAAATTTAGACTGTACACTGTTATCAACTGCTTTGATATACATTCTTGATAATGCTGGTAAACGAATAAAATGCAGAGCTTTGCTAGACAGCGGCTCTCAGTCCAATTTTATTACACATGGCTTATGCAAAAAACTAAAACTACAAACAAATAACATTCATTTACCAGTGACTGGTATAAATACTCAAACAACATATATTGATGAAATGGTTCAAACATGGATACAATCTTGCGATGATAATTAACTTTCGTTTTTGGTTATATCCAATATAACAGATGATGTACCACAACAAAGTTTTAACAACAACAATTTTAATATTCCCAGTAATTTACAATTAGCCGATCCTACATTCCATGAAAGTGGAAACATTGATATATTATTAGGAGCGACTATTTTTTACAAATTGTTATTACAAAGGCAAATAAACTTGGGTAGGGACAAACCAACCTTACAGAAAACAAGACTGGGATGGATTGTTACAGGCACACTGAACAATGAGAATTATATACAGAGTGTATCTTGTAATTTCTCAAACAATGTGAATCTCGAAAACAAGGTAGAAGCCTTTTGGCGCATCGAAGATAATTTGGCAGAGAGGAATATCTATTCCATAGAAGAAAAAAGATGTGAAGAACATTTTCGTGAGAATTTTTATCGAGATGATATGGGACAGTTTGTAGTTAGGTTGCCTTTTCGAGATAATTTGAATCAATTGGGAAGTTCTTTGGACATGGCAGTTGGACGCTTTGCATCGATTGAAAGGAAATTCTCAAATAACCCCACGTTGAAGAAACAGTATACAGATTTCACGCAAGAATATATTGATTTGGAACACATGTCGCCTATCAATGAAACTGAAAGGAAGAATATGGCTTACTATCTTCCGCATCATGCAGTATTTAAGGATTCTTCAGTGACTACCAAAGTACGAGTGGTATTTGATGCGTCAGCCAGACCTGAGGATGGATTGTCATTGAATGATGTATTACAGGTAGGACCTTGTTTACAGAATGATATTTTTAACATTATGTTGAGATTTAGAACTCACCTCGTAGTATTTACAGCTGATATAGCGAAAATGTATAGGTGCATTAAGGTAGATCCGGAAGATCGTAAGTATCAAGGAATAGTTTGGCGAAGTGATGTGACGCAACCGCTTCAGCATTTCAAATTGAATACTCTCAGTTACGGGACAGGTCCAGCTTCGTTTCTCGCTACTAGATGTCTAAAGCAATTGGCTCTTGAATGCGAAACGACATTAGCTCAAGCAAGCAAAACAATAACCCAAGACTTTTACATGGACGATTTAATATCAGGCGCAGATAGTGTGGAAGCAGCCAGAAAAATCATTAGCGACATAAATCACGTTTTGAGCCCAGCGGGATTTTACCTGCGACAATGGACTTCTAATGAAGGAGCGCTTTTGGACACACAGTACTCGAAAGATAACATTCCATACGCAATACGCGATCCTCAGTGTTCAAATAAGACATTAGGGCTAATATGGAATCCCACATTGGATTATTTTACGTATCAAACAAGCAAGCACACATTCAAAGTTCTAACAAAGAGAAACATATTATCGGTAATCAGCCAAATTTATGACCCATTAGGTCTAGTGGGGCCTGTTATAACCAAGGCAAAAATAATATTACAATTATTGTGGCAATCCAAGATTGATTGGGATCAGGAGTTACCACATGATTTAAGGACTCTATGGTTCAGATTTTATGATAATATAGAGACATTAAATAAAGCGAAGATTCCTCGTCAACTAATATTAGCCAATAATATTCTGATAGATGTTCACGTGTTTGGCGATGCATCTGAAAGGGCATATGGTGCATGTCTATTTGTGAAATCAGTGAACGATTCACATGTTATTGATGTCAATTTAGCATGTTCAAAATCTAGAGTGGCTCCATTAAAGATATTAACTGTTCCAAGACTGGAATTATGCGGAGCTGTTCTCGCAGTAGAATTGTGTAAGAAGTTTTTGAGGTCAACTAAATTAGAAATTTGCAATATCACCTATTGGTGTGATTCAAATATCGTGCTTTCTTGGATAGCTACTGATACAGGCAAATTAAAGACATTCGTTGCCAATCGTGTTACCAGGATTCGGGATCTCACAAATACTTCACAGTGGCGATATGTACAGTCTAGCGAAAATCCAGCAGATATAATTTCACGAGGATTGAATCCAGATCAGATTTTGGATTCTAATTTGTGGTTTAAAGGACCAAAATGGCTTTCAAAGGAACCAGAGAATTGGCCTAATCAAGCTAGTGTCACTATTCCAAGTGAAGAAGTTCCTGAATTGAAGACTTCAATCGCATTAGCAGCTACTCACGTACCGACTGAAAATTATATTAGCCAAATTGTGCATAAATATTCGTCTTATGCTAAACTTTTACGTATTATGAGTTACGTCGTACGATTCAAAAATAATAGTCGTTTGAAAAATGAGTTACGTCAGCGAGGTTATACTACTAATCAAGAAATGGACGAAGGTATAACAATAATTGTCAAACGCATTCAACAAGATGTTTTTTCAGCAGAGATCAATTGTTTGAAGAGAAGACTAAAATTACCTAATAGTAGCAAGTTAATAGCGCTCGATCCGTTTTTGGATAATCAAGACCTGTTACGAGTGGGCGGCCGGTTAGAACATGCGGAGCTTTCTTTTTACAACAAGCATCCTTTAATATTACCAGCCAAACATCATTTTACAACGCTACTTATTCGACATGAACATTACAAAAACTTACATGCAGGAGCTCAAACGGTTCTAGGTACAATTAGAACTCAATTTTGGCCATTAAATGGAAGACGGGAAATTCGAAGAGTATTAAGAAAATGTATAGTATGTTTTCGTGCAAATCCACATCATTTCAATCAGAAAATGGGAAATTTGCCTGCATCTAGAATAATTCCTTCCAAACCATTCAGTTCATGTGGAGTGGATTACGCAGGACCCTTTCTAATAAAGGATAGTACTGTGCGAAACAGGAAAATATTGAAGTCATACATATTGCTGTGACCTCGCAAATTTGTAAAATAAGAATAGTTTTAGAGATTGATTTAAGAATTAGTTTAAGCTTAGAAATAAAAGTAAAAATAAGAAAAAGTCCTATTTAGATATTATTGAGTAAAATTATGCAACAAGAACTACATGAAGGTATACAAAGTTGCATACTTATAGTCAAATTTTTATTATAACAGTAAATAATGAAATATGCAAAGTAAAGTTTATTAAATAAATATAAAACAAATGATGTAGAATAAAAATTTATTAAATAAAGAAATATATGAAATAAAGACAAAATAAATATAAGTAATATATTTCTTTTGTAGAAAAGATACACAAAAAGTATGGGTTATAAATCATGAAAAGAAATGAAATTTATATGCATAAGGCAATAAAAATCTTATGAGAGTTTAAGAATTAGATAGTATTAAAGAATAAAATTTACCTTAACTTAATACTAGATTAATAAAAAAAGGATATAAAAATATGTAAAACATAGAAGCAATCAGTAGTGACATATTTTTGTATTCAAAAGCTGACATTATAAGTAAATAAAAGGTATCTGTGTTCATGACTTGTTCGTAACACAATACTTCAGGGACTAGAGGCGGACGTGTTCTACAAGGACAGGCAGTGCGGAATAATGGTTATTTTCAACATGTTTTCCATTTTGCCAAGGCGAACTCCGGCTAAAAGAAAAGTAAAACTAACATTAATAAATGGAAAGAAAAAGTATGTGTCGAACAATGAACAAGGTAATAGGTTCATTGACGAGCACAAGGAAGGATGGTATTAGTAACAAGAATAAACCTACCGTTGGGAATCATGTGCAAAGCAGAGGGGACCTTTGAATTGGAAGGTTATGTTGACGTTTAAGTGAATTGTGAACTGTCAGAACAAAATGTGTATGTGTGCGTGAATCAAGGCGGCAACATATGGGCAGCGATTTCACGGGAAAAGTGTATTCCAGTACCAACCTAAACATGGACTAGAGGGCGCAATGGTCAACATAGTTTATTTTTGCCGCTATAAATACGAAGACAAGATTCGACAAGACAGACTTTCTGATAACACTTCCGAGAGGAAAGACTTTCTGATAACACCTCCGAGAGGTGAACTTCTCAGAACACTTACAAAAGGAAGATCTCTTAAAGAATAAGTTTTTTTTTAATTGTTATATTGTAGTTTTTCATTATTTCTTCAACACATATAGTAACAGTAATTTATTTTATTTAATACATTTGAATTCATTTGAAGCGTTCATAATGGACATTCAAAAATAGATTTATTGATAACAAGTAAGTTTATTATTTCTTTTGAAAATTAAGTTATACGAGTTGTTGGACAGACATTGATTTTTACGTGCGAATGATTAATCAATGTATTGTTGGACAAAAAAAAATAGACAAGTAAATAATTTATCCTGTAAGGTTTATTTTGAATTTATATAGTTGGAATTACAACCAAATAGGATTAATGGTGTTGGTCAGTTGGAGAGATGTTACGTGAAAATGAGCATTTTCTTCATCGTATTGTCTAGACATCATTAATTTCTTTCAAATTAAGCGAATAATAAATTAGAATTTCACAAGGCATAGATTAAGAGCTCGATACAACACGTGCAAATGGTTGTCTAAAGCAATTAATTGAAGCCTATACATAAATATTATAACGTCGATGAGTATATTCATAAACGTACAATAAAAGTTTATTTTTGTTTATTTGCAGGATAAATATTTATTTTGTTTGGTAGAATAAATAAATAAACAAAAGATTTACATACATTACAACCGGCATTAGGTATAAATGATATGAGCATTTTTCAATTATGTATCTTGTTTAGAGCATAAAGGTGTGCATATAAAGGAAACTATATTTTTGAATCCATAAATTACAAAATAAAAAAAATACATGATTATGTTGAATAGACATACAGTTTTTTTTCTTTGAACAAAACTATTACCTCTTTCCCTATAATGAGCAAGAGAAAAATCATCAGCAAATAAGAAGGAACCACAAACATTGCCAGGACCCACAATAGTTATAAGGTACATGACACAACAATATAAGATAAAACACAAAACCAATTATAAGTTCTTGGTGTGTAAAGAATAATTTAAAGCGTATAATGTGTACAAAAGACTATACCCTACGTGTGGTAATACACACAAAAGTATGTTGTTACAGAATATAAATTATATGGCAATATTGTTATTTAAAATAAATATTTATATGTCACAGCAATATGTATTTTTATATGTTTTGTTACAAAGGCAGTGCATATTGAATTAGTAACAAGTCTTTCATTGGAAGCTTTTTTGTGCGCTTTCAAACGTTTCGTCGACAGACGTGGATTAAGCTCACATATTTACTCTGACAATGCTACTAATTTTGTTGGGGCAAATAATCGACTCTTACGAGAATTTAAAGTCTTAATTGAAAACCCGTTAGCTCGTGATTACTTCTTAGAAAATAAAATAACATGGCATTTTATACCCTCACGATCTCCTCACATGGGCGGCTTATGGGAATCAGCTGTAAAGCTAGCAAAGCATCACTTGACACGTATAATGCATAATGTTTCATTTACATACGAACAATTTTATACTGTCTTAGTGCAGGTAGAGTCTATTATAAATTCCCGACCTCTCATTCCTCTTACCAACATTCCCGAAGACTATACCATATTAACACCTGGTCATTTCCTTATTGGCAATAATCTACGAGCTGTACCAGAAGCAGCTGTTCCACAAGAGAGAGCATCATTAGTGCATCCTTATAAGCATATGCAGTTGCTTATACAACATTTTTGGAAAAATTGGTCTCGTGATTATCTACATACTCTGCAGCAACGTTCCAAGTGGAGATATGCGGTGAAAGACGATGTACTCGAGGGAGCATTGGTGTTGTTGAAGGAAGACAACTTGCCTACCATGTTGTGGAAAATGGGCCGAATCATCAGCTGTTACCCTGGAAGTGACAATATAGTGCGTGTGGTGGAGGTACAGACTGTTGGCGGCACATTCAGACGAGCAGTTAATAAGATTTGTTTATTGCCTACCGATGAAACTGTATAGTCTTATGTTTGTTAAATGAAATTCGATATCTTAAATTTTCAATTCTTTAAAATGTATTCATTGTTTTCAGTTTGTTATGTTTAGTTATGTATTTAATGTACTGTATGGATAGACGTTTTTAGCATTATAATATTGCCCGGCACGTCCTGGCAAGGGGGGCGGCATGTTTGGGTAATGATCATAATTTTATATTTGATTTTCTCGCGCCATATATACATGGTGAGTGCGCATGTGCGGGTTGCGTGCGCACACATAGAAATAAGTAAAAACAGATGCACACTGCGTGCGCATATAATAGACATGAGTAAGAAAGCATGTGATGCACGCTGAGCACGTACACACAATTGTAATACAGTCCACAATTAAAGTTATCAAAATACAAGTTTATAAATAGTGTTTCATTCTGTTGTCAACAACCCAAAGAATAACACAAGTTTACAACATAACCGTTGGCGAGTCTGTTAGATTTAGGTAATATTCGCACAATATATTTGCTATGTCATTACGATGGCTCATAGCTATGCGAGGATACGATAGGTGGCGCTGTAATCAAGTTATTAACAAATTCTAAATTTATGAATCAAAATGACTCTAATTTACAAAATGTTGGTTTACTGTAAAAAAAAAAATTATATATTCTGGAACCGATAGGTGGCGCTATGACAGAGTTATTATATATTATATATCATCGCACCACCTACCGGAAAGGGCAGAACAACGTCTGCCGGGCCAGCTAGTTAATAATAATAATTCAGCTAAAACTAATTGCTACTACTTACTTACTAACTAACTTGCCCAAATAATAATTATAAATAATAATCAGCTATTTTTAATAGAAGCCCTTAACAATAAAATTAATCGTCGATATTTGTTGAGAATAATAATCTTGCCTATTTTAAAGACGAATGTTTCTGTATATTTTATGCAGTTTTATTTTTATGTAAAGACATTTTATTGTAATCATTAGGGATAGGCAGTCAGGAGAACACTGCCCTGTAATACTGCTGTTGCAGAAGTTACTTGGTAAGCATGGTGCATCTTTATAGTTACCAAGTACCTAATAGTATTTTTATAAAGCTTTTATATATTCCGTCATTTGAAACAACTTAAATTTTACACTATATCGTTTCCTTTTCAATAATTCAAATATTTTAAAATTAGAAATATGAATAATAAACTGTCACTTTCCTCTTTTCTTTAAGGATTTCATAAAAATATATAATAGTTATGGTTCGAAGTGACAGTTTTGAATTTATGATCACGTGATTATAGGCAATCGTCAGTGTATTCTCTTTCTCTTGTTATAACTTTAATAAACGATCTCCCTCTAATGTGGTCATCACTACTTCGCGTTTATTTAGAGTGCAAAGACTCTGTCCATTAGTATTATTAGGTCAATGTAAAAGAATTTGGTAACTAACCTAAAACTTAAAATATTTGACAAATCGTAGAAAATTAAATAGAAATTTTGCAACACAGTCCTAACATCATAGTGACCTTGAACACGTATCTCAACTGTTATCGTATAAAACTATAAACAAAAAAATTGTTTACAGAAATTCGTTTAAGCTACCCTATTGTGTCATATGGTATAGCTATATCCAATTTATACATGTAAGTATTTAATAGCTTATTGACCTTATTTCAGCATAGTAAATTTTTTGATATCACCCGATATACGAACTATATAAAAACTTAAAAACATCACAGTTTAACACAATTTTATTCCTTAACATAAATTCCTGGGAATATTATTAAATTGCCATATTATTTAATGGCATACACGTGGTCTTATTGCGTTGTTGGCGTCGAAATTGGCAAAAGTATAATGTATGTACCTCTTCAAGTGTAAAAGTTTCGCGGTTTATAATCCGTCTAAGCATATTTTTGATATATTGTTTCCTCAATAACGCTAAGTTACGCATCATAAATTATATAATAAGGAGTAGGTAATGAATAACACAACTTCAAACATTATTTGTTAATTCCGGTCGTTTGTCCGTGAAAGAACAAAATAAAGTGCGGCAATAAAATTCTCGTGAGGAACAATAAAATCAAAACATGACCGCATGACCGTAGATAAGTGTTTATAGGTAATAACTAGCTGTCCATCAATCTCTTCGAGCTTGAATCGCCTTTCGCGTCCGCTTACAGTTTTATTACAGTTCGCTGTAAAACGCCAAAAAAAATCATTTTTGATTTTCTAAACTTTTGGCACACCTTGTATAGACGTATATTTTTGTCCACGAAGTACTGTCACGGTGACAGGTGGAACGACAATTTAAAGCATCTTAACGTCAGTCTGACTTTTCGTTGTTGGAGTTTGAAATTTAGATGCTATTTAGCGTAATACTAAGACTTGACACTAAAAGATTCATAGTTTTATTAGTTTTACACAATGAAAGGACTAAATCATTATTGAAAATGTAATATCAGATTTATTTTAATTTTGCATAATTTAACCTGCCAATTATCATGGCCCGCAAACATACTTTTGACATAACTTTTGTTATAATGCAAATTTGTGAACAATGCATGCCCATTACACAGAAGAATCAAGTTTTAAATAAAATGTTGGTATAGAATAAGTATGACTTATTACTTTTATTTATAATAGTGAATTTATAACTGGCTTCCATATTAATAATTAGTTTCATTTGTCTGCTCTGAAATTGTTCCTGTCAAAGTGAGTTTGCAGTGGCATTGAGTCGTCGCCTGTAGATCGTGCTCTGGCTATGTCGGTTGCCGAGACGATCCTATTATAATTTAAATATTTAGTAGTGACGCTGGTAGTTGAACTAAAAACAATAACCAAAAATAATACTGACCGACGTTGGAATATCTGTGTAAACATTTTGCTTACACACATTGTAAAAAGAATATAATTTGTAATTGTTGGATCATTTTGTGCTTTTTATTAAGTATTTAAGGAAAAATAACACAAAAAGGTAGTTCATGATTACAACCAATCCATCGAAATAAGAGCCACCAGCCTGGGACACGATCATCATCAACCATCATCAGAATGTTTGATTAACAATTTGATTTAATGGTGTATTTTCAAACATATCGCATTAAATGATTGAACGCTGCCCATACTTCAAACTTTCTACTGACAATCAAACTATTTAGTAGAAGTAATTGTTGAATTAGACTGGAATATTTACTTTAGTAAATTGAATAGTTACAAAACAATTGTCATTACATTGGAATTTGATTCGTCTGTCACCTAGTAATAATAATATAAATCATATTTTAAGGTAATTGTCTAATACCGTGCCGTCAAATACTTTCCGCATTAGAGTAGGCTGTTTTTGAAGTTTTTAAGTAATCAATGTTGGTGTACATGCTAATTTTTTGAAAACTTCAAATTCTGACAGTTGTCATACTTAAATTCAAATTATAGACGCCTATTATTATTTATATGACATAACCAAACTATTAAAATTATGCACTGTCACCAACCATTAAAAAAAAAGCATGGCCGTCTCTAATGCGGAAAGTATTTGAAGGCACGGTATATAGGCAAAACTAAAATGGATCTGATAGCACTTTTCTCATTAATATTTTAGTCATTTCGCTGTATAAAATTTGTAATTTCATATCTTTTTGTGTCAAGGTCTACAATAAATATCGATGAAGCTTAAAAACATGAACCATGAAATATCAGACAGATGTCAGGGTGTTTAACCTTTTTTTTTTGAAATAATTCAAATGAATAATGAAAGCAGTTCAGATTTCATCACGAACTGAAATCGATTGATCGTTTTGACGTTTTATAACCTGCAATTAAATTTTTGTGAAATTGCCAACATTAATCAAAAGTCAGATGGACTTTTTCTGACAATTCTGACGTTTCCTGTAACATTTAAGCCACCTAACGTGAATGTTGAGTTGACCAACATTTCGCGTATGCTCTAGTTAAATATATCGGTGTTAAAATAATAATAGATGAGTAAAGATGGCTACACCCTTTAACTGTTACTTAATTTTAGTTTAATAATATACTATGTTCACCAATTTTGATCAGCATGATGTATTCGTTTCTTTGAATTACAATTAACGTAGGGCTTCCGGGACAATAGTCAATAGAAATAAATTTATATGACGTTCGTTGCAAATAATCAAGCTCATCAGTGCTCCATAATGTTTGTCATAAAATGTCGATATAAGTCATCAAGTGCTGATTATTCAATTTACTCTTTCCCCCCCTTTTTTTTTTATTTAGGACACATTAATTTAATAGAATACTTGCTCTTTTTGTTATTCCATGAAAGTCTTCGAGTTTGAAATGCTTCTTTGGAACGTGACTACTGCCAGTCGCAGAGGCACTTGAAT
Source organism: Amphimallon solstitiale (assembly GCA_963170755.1). Taxonomy (NCBI): domain Eukaryota; kingdom Metazoa; phylum Arthropoda; class Insecta; order Coleoptera; family Scarabaeidae; genus Amphimallon; species Amphimallon solstitiale. Next base: position 136,377,797 of record OY720679.1, read on the forward strand.
TTTAACGGTTATAAATTTTCTTTTAATTAGTTTATGAATGAAGATGCAAATTAAATGAAATATCTCTAGAAATTAATTATACATTATTGTGGGATCTATAATTATAGACAAATGCACTGATAGAAATATTGTCTTGATCTAAGAAAGTATATTTTCTTGCGTATATACAAAGCTTTAATTTACTTGATTTGAAACGGTCCGTTTTATTATAAGTAAATATTTCCAAACCGTTTTAAATCAAGTAAATTAAGGCTTTGTATATACGGAAGAAAATATATTTTCTTAGATCAAGACAATATTTCTAACAGTGTGGATTTATTAACTAAATAATTTCCCATAAAATGTTTAACATTTCTATAGAATTTACTGAAAGCTGATTACTTGGAACATTTCGTTGACATTCAAGTTTGATATAATGCGTGTGCACCTAGTCTAAGTTGAATGTAAGTAGGCCGAACAGGTAAACCTAAGATGGTTGTATGATCAAGATTTGTTGTATCATATATAAATTTCTTTGTTTTTTAAATTTGGTAGTACTCTAACTTTATTTGTCTCAAGTTTTATGATAAACGTTGCCCATACGTTAAATTTTCTTGCAAACTGTCATGGTGGTGACAGTTCGATCTATTGCGAGAATGAATTGTCAAATTGAATGTCACTGTAGACATACCGTGCCTTCAATTAATTTTTTTTGGAATAACCTACGATTTCAATATTAATTTGAAAACACTGTGGAACTTTTCAATAAATTGACTTAACTATGACAGTAGTCAAAATGAAAAACATTACTATAGCACAGTATTCCCAAATTAATATTGATATCATAAGCTACTCTAAATTTAAATTAAAGACGCAGTATGTATATTTGTATGTAGAAAGATGACAGAGATGTGTCCAAGACATTAAAGATACGATAAATGACCGATACAATAGTAATAATAATAATAATTGATGATAATTGATGAGCAAGTGCTCTTTTAAGATTTTGATTTGAGTGGTTTTCCATCTGGTTATAGAAACTGAGCGCTCTTTCCTTGATGTAGTCAATAATGGTTGGGGTATTTGTTTCATTCATTATTTGATTATTTCTCATATACCATGGAGCATTTAGTATCATTCTAAGACTGGTGTTTTTTGATGTTGGTCTTGCACATATGCACCCATGCATATGTGAATATTGGACCTAATACTTGTTTGTAAAGTAGAATTTTGTTGTTCGTGTTCAGCTGGCTTTTTCTGCCTATAAGAGGCCATAGTTGACATCTTGTTTGTTTGGTTTTGGTTATCGTTTTTGCTATGTGTGTGTTATAATTGAGCTTTATATCCAGGTATATTCCCAGGTATTTAATTTCTCTACTCCATGGTATAGTGTTGTTGTTGATGGTTATTTCGTTGCCTGTTGTTTTCAGATTCCTTTGAAAGATTATTGCTTGGGATTTGTCTTCGTTTATTGTTGTCCTCCATTGTTTGAACTATTTTATCGTGTTGTCTAGGTGCGTTTGGAGTTCCTGTACCGCGTTCGTCGGACATCTTGATGTTGAGAGCAGTGCCGAATCATCTGCAAAGGTGGCCGTATTTAAGTATCTTGTAGGATTTGATACTGGTATGTCTGCTGTAAATATTGTATATAGGTGAGGTGACAGGCATGAGCCCTGGGGGACTCCCGCTGTTGGATGTTTTATTGAGGAAAGTGTGTTCTGGATGCTAACTTGAAAGCAGCGTCCTTGGAGAAAACTGTTCGTGATTTTTATGACGTGTGTTGGATAATTGTGTATTATCATTTTATATATGAGTCCCTGCCTCCAGACTTTATCAAATGCCTTTGCTATGTCGAGAAATACAGCTGCTGTCACTTGATTTTTGTTGAATCCGTCTTGGATAATCTCAGTGACTCTTGAAAGTTGTGTTATCGTTGAATGTTCTTCTCTAAAAACCCATGTTGATCTTCTGGTATTATGTCTTGATTGTCAGAGTGGTACTTTATCTTCTGTAGGATTATTTTTTCTATCACTTTGCTAATGGATGGTAACAGGCTTATGGGCCTGTAGCTGCTTGGTATTGTTTTTGGTTTTCCTGGTTTAGGTATAACTATTACTTTGGCATGTTTCCATATCTTTGGGAATGTTTGGAGTCTGATAACGGAGTTTGCTATTGCTAGAATTGACATTATTGCTTTTGGGGGGAGGTTTTGTAGTGATCTGTTGGTGATGTTGTCTATACCAGGAGCTTTTTTGGGATTTCATGCTTTAAGGATTGCTTTTAGGTTCTCGGCTGTGACTGGGTCGTTGCTAGGGGAGTGGGGTTCACGTATTTCTCTGCTTACTACTTTGTGAATCTGCATTACGTGTTGCATGTCTACTTCATCCAAGTTCGGAGTGAATTGCTCTTCTAGTGATTCCGCTAGAGCTTCTGCTTTTTCTTCTGCTGTGACTTGTGTGGAGTTATTGAATTGAAGTGGTGGGATTTGTATTTGTTCTCTTTTGATTGCCTTGATTATTTTCCATGTCTTAGAGGGCTCTGCACCTATTTCTTCGAGTGTTCTTTGCCATTCTACATTTTTCGGTTCCAGTAATTCCTTATGTACTTGATGTTGAAGGTTGTTTAGTATAGTTTTGTCTTCTCCTAGCTCTGTTCTTTTCCTTTATTAGTTCTTTAATATGATGTGGTAGACTACCTGATTTATATATCCTTTCTATTTTGATGGTGTTATTTTCAACAGCGTTTGTTATTTTATCTTGTAGTGATTTTATGTTCTGTTCTAATTCTGCAGTGTTTTGTATTTTAGGAACTGCAGTGATGGTTTGTTCTAGTTCTGTTTTGTAGCCGGCCCAGTCTGTCTTGAAGGTGTGATATGTTCTTTCGGTTATGTCTTCGTTCCAAGTTATTATAATTGGAATGTGATCAGAGCTCATGACACTTTCAGTTTCTATCTTTATGGTTTTGTTAATGTTTTTACTGATTGCTAAGTCTAATTGTCTAATTGTGTGCATCTAGCCCAAGGTGAACGTCGACAGACCAAAAAAAAAAAAAACCAAGACGGTTCGGCAATGAAATGTTGTTTCATGTTATTCGTTCTATAAAATTTGTAGTACCATGCCTTGTGTCATGTTTACGATAAAAATAGTGTATACTTCAAATTTTTTGACAGACTGTCATCGTGACACTTATACGACAATAAAAAGTTGATGTTCAACCAAATTGTCGTTCCACCTGTCATCGTGACAATACTTCGTTGTTGTGTATTCGTTCACACATAAACTTGTGAGAACGAAATGTCAGACTGAGAGTGCTTAACAACATTGTCTTTCCAATTGTCAAATGAAATTAACAACATAACATGATGAACTTTAACAAAACATGTTTTAAACTTACAGGTCATTGAGAGAATTAATTAATTTTCATATTACGCTTTAATAGTATATATATATGTACTTTGTAAAACCCAATCAAAAATCTTGCTGGCTCCTAATACCATTTAACCGAAAATGTACTTCTGATTAGTTTGTGCCAACCCGCATGGTCGCATACTTTAAATGCTTGCTTTTATAACTGAATTGATAAACGAAATTACATAAATGCTTATGGGAATTTTACATATTTGATGTATTTATGTTATTTCGAAGTGTTTCGGACACATCTGACAAATAAAGAAAACTCAGATGATTCTTTATTTAGGCTTGCTTCGGTACTTCTTTCGCGAGAAGTGACGACATTTCGATGACATATATAATTTGTATTTAATATATCTTAATAAAATATAGAAAGATCGTTATATTTGTCACTGTACTTACGTGGGATTATACACTTTAAGTTTATTTTATCATATCCGTCGGCATTGTTCATATATTCATAAATAGAAAAGAAATAGTAACAATTGATAATAATAACACTAATACGTATCTGAAAGGTACCACATTTCCTTCATAATCCCTTTATTTGTCGGCCTTCTGACATTTAAACTTGACAACCGATCGATAAACGTGAATAGATAGTCATTATAATGTGTGTATTGCACGACTGGTGCTTTCCGCCAATTTTGACGTTTCCCGGCAAATGCCATATCGCGAACTCAAACTGATTTGACGGTTTTGATAATTTATAACCTGAAATTGAATTTTTCGTGCGTTTAACTTAACCTTATCCGAAGTTTGATGTGTCACGGTCATCTGTATCGATCCACCGCCATTTTAAAATCGAACCTAGTCCATATTTTTTATTTTACACGTAGGCCTTATGGCAAAATACTATGATTCATACTCTTTTTCTGCACGTTCTAAAATTTTCAAAAACTCCTTTCGGGCCCTCGTTCTCTCTTCGGAGACGTGAAAAATGGCCTAAGGCACGTGGGACCGTGGTCCCCGTCGCGTGACACTTTCGTTCCCACCGTAGATGCGCCAGGTTCTCAGAAAACTGTCTCCCCAATTCGTCAATTTTGGGGTATAGCTTTGCCGTTTTAATCGTTCGTGTTAAAAAGAGCGAGACAATTGGCTTTTAGTATATATAATATAAAGAATTTGAATATATGTATTCATTTAATAAATTGTACATTATTGTGCAAAATAAATTATCAAATATACCCTATAAAATTAAAATATTTTTTATTTACAACCGTATGATTAATAATTATTCATGATAATTTAATGCATTTGTAAAAAAAACCATACGTCGGAATTGTTTTGTCACTTTGACAGCCAAAAAAGCTTACTTCAACTTTTAAGCTTTGCGTACTGTCTTTGGTTGACCCTTATCTTACAGCTTACTCTATCATCATAGTGCTCGTTGTGAAGAGTTGTTACAACAAAATCTGCATACTCAGTGTAAGTAATCTTCACAAAATGTATAAGAACTGTGTTTTTAATAACTCTATTTTTAAATAATATGATTACTATGTAATAAATTTTTCGGTAATTGTTTACACATTTAATAAATTATCTTACTGAATTACATCCGAGCTTTCTTTTTATTTCCGAATAAACTTTCAATTTTCAAACTCAAAGTTAGTTGCTAAATGGTAACTGAACTCAACAAATTGCAATTTGTTTCGTACAGTTTACCCAGCAATAAAAATTTTCGTTAAAAACTGAAAATTTATCCGGAAAAAAGACAGCTCTCGTGTAATTATAAGTGATAAAAATTCCGGTAAACGTTTTGAAACATCGAGTTGACTGTCTTGTGATGTTATAGCATAAACGTCAAATAAATAAATGTCCGTGCGGGAAGTAAACGTGAACAAAGTCACACTTCCAAACTTTTAAAAAGTCAGAAATGCCCAACATTACGCCTATGGTTGTAAATAAAATTATTTTTAGTATTAGTTGGGACTTGGGACTAGGATTTAGAAATTGTCATGTTATTAAATTGGGAGCTTATAAACGTCTTCCTTCCGGAGTTATGCCTAAACACATGACTTACATATCATATAATCAAGCTTAGATGCAGGTATAACATTGCAGATATGATGAAATAGCATTAATAATTTTAAATTCATTTCATATTACACTAGATTAGTTTATGTCGATAATTATCAAAATCTTTGCAAAAAAAAAAAAAACTTTAACTGTGTTACAATGTCAAATTTGAATTTTATCAGAGGCAGGCACTGTAAATCGTAAAATTCTCTTAAGTGCCAATGGGCAATCTTTAAATCAGTTATAGACAAATTCGACACCAGATATCGTTTGAAGTTTAGGTTAATCTTAAACTGTTATATGAAGGTAAAATTAAACTCCACCAAATCAAGTTAGGAAAATAGTTACATATATAGGTGCTTGCTAAGATAATGTTCAACTGCATGTGGCTAGGCAATAACATAAAAAGTGCTGCTGAAAGCGAGATACGTGGATATTCAGATGAAAACATCACATAATTAATTAAATGCTGATTATTAAAATAAGTTGTAAGTATTAAAATTCTAAAATACACAAAATAAAACAAGATTACATTGGTTTTCGCCATTTTCTAGGCCGATTATGATTTTTTTTTGAAATACTTTCGACCAATTTAAAACAAACCTAGAGAAGAATTGTCAGAATTACGATTTTCAAAAAAAATCGTTTTTTCAGATTGTCTTGGTCAATTTTGTATTTTTTCGAAATTTTTTGGAACATATTTAGAACAACTAAAATAACCTTCAGAATCTCAATTTTTAAAAAAGGGGGGCTGGGTGAAAGAGTCGTTCCTTTCAATTATCTTAAAAGGGAAGCTACTTCACACATCGACATTTATGAAACTATTACTTAAATGAACGTGAAGAGAAACAAAAATCTATCGATTTTAAAAAAATAATGATGTCAGAAAACAAAAAATTAAAAACATTAAATCGTGGTAAAACTATTACCCATTAAACTGTTTTAAACACTTCGTATTCTGAAAATAGTAATAAAAGGCTATAACTTCCAGATTTATTACTCTTTATACACACTGTATATCTTTTATTAGACATAAAAATTTTAACATTCTATAAAGCACATCAGGAGTGTTCAACGTAAGATTAAACACAGAATAATAACCTAACTCAATTGTCTAAAGATAAACATTGTAGGTTATGTTGTAACTTTATATCAACAGATCACATAATAATGGCGTGGCAGTTAATATAATAGTGAAAAAGGTATTGGATTTTTTTCGTAATTAACCTTTAAAGGTATCACTCTATTTTTTTCTCTTCTAAATTGAGGCTTGAAATAAAACAACCAGGTTCATTTGCTAATACTTACGTAAAGGCACACATGTATTTAGAAATATATCATAAAAACAATAATAATGTATTGGGTCAAGGTAAATTGTATGTTACCTCGGATGCTAGTGATTTATTACGCTGAAATTACAAAGATAAAAGGCGTTATAATGTTCCTTTTAAAACGTTCATGTACACACAGACTTGCAGCGTCAATTTTAATGTTGTACACGCAGAATTCAATCGCGTTAGAAACTAGCTCAAATGTGAGTGGATAGATGTAGAATATTTCCATTTATTTACTGAACTTTTACCATGGACACAAACCGACTAACCGGTCAAGCAGTTTTAATCATTCAATTAAAACATGATTTTGATACTAAACGCCGTTTTTTTCTTTGTGAACGGTTTATTTTCTCCTTTTAGGATAATTATCCAGCGTACAAGCCTACGGACACTGGAGATTTGTTGCTCGTATTGTGTTATTGTCACGGCCATCGGAGAAAGGAATTATATGTTTTGTTTTGTTTCTGCATTTATCATTGCTGTTTGTAAAGTGTTGAAATAGATTTATTGATTCACAAACTGGTATCGTGTAATTATTGCCTTTTACTCTGTTGTCATAACTTTCATCGCTTTGTGGTTAGACGTAATTTTATTTTTTACGGATCGACACAGGTATTTCACTCATTACACTAATTTACTACATTTAAGTAACTAGGAAATAGTCATACAACCATTGAATTTACAATTTATTATGACCTGATTATTTTCCGATTTAAGTGAACAATTTTCTTCACACATATACAAAATAATCCTAACCAAACCTTCTTGGTTTCTTAGTTGAAACCGCATTGTCGTCTCTGCTTCTACTGCTAACGTTTCGTCCACTATCGCAAGGGACATCTTTAGAGTTTCTACTACTGCAATAACCTGAAAGAGACAGTTTGCTTCTGCGTCGGTAATAGCAGAGACGACGATGAGGTTTCAAACCAAAAATGTATCAACGACAACCGTAAAAACCTACAACTTGTATTCCCAATACTGATTTAATGCTGCTGAATCAATTTTGACATAAAATAAATGAATGATTATGTATATGTAAAGCTAACCCCATCCTGAATTTGCCAATAGTCAAGTAAGTTCTGGCATTGTCGAGAACGCATCAAAAACATGTCTGGAAAGTACCAATGGTTTACAAGCAAAAATTCAAGAACAACACCACCTTGCTCTTTTTCGTCCCTTGTACTACTCACTCTTTAAATTTGATGGGAACGTCGACCATCGAGTCTTGTAGAAAAACCTGTCGCATCTTTGCGTTGCTGAAGGAAGTCTACACCTTCTTTGTGAGATCAACTGAAATAATTACTACATGAAATGGGATGGGGAAAACACTCAAGAGAGTACGCCCACACGTTGGTCGTCAGCAAGAACGGGTGCCTGTAGCAGGCCAAGAAGTTTATGGTATGTATAAAGTTCTTAAAGTTTTGAAAAAGCTGAAGGTGTATATTCAAAGTTTACCTGTAGATGTACAGACACTATCCGATCTTCATGGATATACTCACGACTTTGTGATAGCAGAGCGAGAAAACTTTGATTATTTCGAACAAGAAGCAATTGATAAAAGTTCACTGAAGCAATACCTACGAGACATAGGCAAGCAATCGAAGAGCAAGAATTTGAAGACAAAACATCAAATGAAGAAGATGAAACAACATTCAGGGATTATGTCACACAGTAAACACGTTTTTATAGTGTGAGAACTGAATTGTGGAAAAGGCATAGTGCATAGTCGAAACTCGAAAGACGCATTTTTAGTTTTGACTAGAATAGGTGAACTTTAAATACCAATTGTAACTGAAAAACTCCAGTTACATTTGAGCGGAATTTGTGAGCGAAAACTTTTTACATTGGGCATCCGAGGGAGCATAAATGGTTTGATTACCTCATTTACGGACAGCAGATACGGTCGAAATTAATATAAATAAATAAAACAGACAATGCAATACAGCTCTTAATATTAAATGCATTATTAAATATTTTATTTGAAAACTATACGTAGGCGACAATTTGGCGCTCAACGTGTGGGGCTCTTGTAGAAAGATAATGCTGGAACAGTAATAGTCAATTACAATTCCTCGAATATAATAATTTATGTGAGACATTTCAGATTGCTTTAAATTGCTAAAAAGTCCATTCCTCTTGTTCGTGATCACTTACGATGGAAAGTAAACGCTTTTTTCTAAATTAAATGGCATCAAAACCTTTGTTCGTAATTCTATGGGACAAGACCGGCAACATTCGTTCACAATTGAACAAACACGAATTTAGAACACTCTAAATTTTGATGATATATATACCTACTCATCGAATATTTTAACATCAATAAATTTCAAAGGGCAAAAATAAATTGGATTTTCATTTGACATCTATCGTCAATGAAATTTCATCGGGCATACAATTTCAACGACTCAAAACACAATTAAAAATTACGACAGCAGCATCTGAACAGAATCCTGGAATTTTAGACTTTAATTTAAAAAAAAAAACTATTTATTTTCGAAGAACCAAAACTAATAAAAATAATTCTTTGAAATATATAATCTCGCCATTCCCATACATGTTTACGTAGGGATTTTAAACAGTTAAAATGAAAAGCAGTTAGGAACGAAAAAAGAAAATGAATTCTGCGAAAAAAATACTGTTACAGACTGTTTTTATCCTTAACGTTAACTAAATAATAAAAAAAATAGGACTACATACATATATTTACAAAGTACACACATACGGCTACGGTCGTAAATACTTAGCAGGTGCTCATAAACTTGATACTATTTGGTCGCATAAATATGTCACTTCCGTTTTCCTGCGAATGCTCAACGTCTACCAAGGTGTCATTTATGGACCTGTATAAACACTATAAGTGTTTAACCTCCAAAGAGACGCTCCCTAAATATTTATTGTAATACATTCAAAACAACTGGTTAACTTCAGTATCTGCAAAAATTCTTCTGGAGTGAAATTAGGAAAAATAATTCTGATTCCAATACGCAATTATATTTCTACAATTTCTGGAAGTCCTCAGTTCGTCAAATAGGCAATTGACCAATAATTCTTAATATAATTTCCCTGAATTTGTCCGCTTCCATACGCAGAAGCCTTCAATTAGTATTATTATTGTGCTGACACTGCTCTATTAAAAATAGCGGATAGCTTTGTCAATAAATGATTTTACATAATAACAAAGTTAAAGGTCAACGATGCATTAATTATTCAGCCGATGAAAATCACGTGCAACAAACAGATATATTATATGTATGTATATTCATAAATATGGACATGGAACAGTCCGCAAAAAATCTGCGGAAAATTGTTGTTTATTATGTAGACAGGAGATTGACATATTTAGCATTACAACAACTGTTCCATAAATTAACATGAGAATGAAATAGCTTATTACAGGAATATGTTTATGTTAGAAATATATATTTAATACTTCTAAATGCATGATAAAATTATGTGAGAAGTGATTTTTTAATGTTATAAAAATACAATGCAAAAATATGTTTTCTATGTAGATGATTTAATATTGATAAGGATCACTACGAATTTACGGTGGTCGTACCTAGCTTTGTTTATTAGGGGGCGGACACGAGCGGCCGATGACTCACCGCCCATGGGCGCACTATTGAAATTTTGTATTTTTAAAAAGATTTTATTTATATAATTGAATAACAAGTGGGTGGTGATCTATAAAACAAAATACGTTATTATTTGTTTATTTTGTGGTTCAAATCGAGTAAACTTTCCGTACTTTACTTATCTTACGAAATATAATAAATTTTAAAAACCCCTCACGCTCCCATCTATGCCGTTGGAAACTTACGAGTTAAATGGATTTTTTTGCTCTCATTCTCGGGCGTAAACAGACGTTGCAGTTCACCATATGAATAACGCTATTCAGTAACTGCGTGCTGTTTACATTATTTCTTTGCTCCGTCGTAGTTTAAACCTGGGACGTCCGCTCTGTAGTCATTATATTTAGAATCAACAATTAAGTAAAATTTACAATTTTCTTTAGTTGATATATGTAGATAAAACCATATAAGAATTATTAATATTTGAAAACGTATTTTATGAGTCAGGATTGGAATCTGGTTAATCATAAAAAAATTTACGACCATTCTGCTAATCGTTGCGTTAAAAACAAGTTTTTTTGCTGACGTTGGTAAAAGCAAAATCCTGATCTAGGACACAATAACCATTATAATTTCCATGCTATTTATATTTAAGAAAAGAAAAACAAACTTGTGCTATTTCTGAACGCAAAAATTTCCGGCATGCAAAAGGTAATATGTATGAATAAAACATGACAATAAATAACTGATGGTTCTTGAAATTAAATTGTATTCTTTTCTGAGAATGCAGAAAAAACGTTAAATGCGAACTACTTCAATTCGGAGAAACGTTTTTTTTTATTATTATAATTTATACATTAATCATCAAAGCACTATGTACGCAAACGTCTTTAAAAAAATTCTTTCTGGGGTGGTAGTTGAAATCACCACCTATTTCCAAGAAGATATAAGTCATCTAATTAAATAAATTCACGTCACGTAAACAGCATGCTATGAAAGTAGAATGCAATATTTCATCGAAAGGCAATGGCAACAATATTTTAAGGTTTGATGGAGATACTTTTGATTGACTATCTCTCAGACGGGCAAGCTATCAATCACCAGGACATATTATGCTTCCCTCATGGATAAAGTGAACCTTGCCATTACCTAAAAAAAATATTGGCAATGGCTTAAAAGAGAGTGATGTTTCGTCATGATAATATCTTGTCACACACCAGTTGGATTATTCTAGAAGAACTAGATGAACTACGACTCCAGCTTGTGCACCCACCACTCTATTCAACGAATATAGCTCCTTCAGACTTCAACTTATTCCTAAAACCTAAGCTGTTATCCGTCGGAAAAAAATTCAAGAAAGATGAAGATGAAGAAGCCATTGCAGAAGTAGAGCACTATTTTGACGACCATAATAATAATAATAATAATAATAATAATATATGGTTTATTTTCAGTTCTCGCAACAATAATATAACATCTCGGGCATAGATTAATGTAGAACTGAAAAATCACAGGGTGATAGTTCACGGATAGGTATTAACCCGTGATCTTCCACTATCAACCTGAAATACAATGAAGAATATAGAATAATATGTTTGCCTATTACTAACTCAACCTAACTTAATCTAATGTGATGTGCAACATAAGCAAATTAAAAAAAAGGATGACGTGTTGTATTCAGAACTTACGCATTTGTATACAATCAAATCAATATCCATCCAATATCACAAAATAAAAGGTGAATAATGGGCCTACTGGTATTGAATTATACACCCTGGCAACCTGGCATGAGAAACCACGTTCACAAAATGCTGGCCTACGCGTGGGCTGCGTAATGGGACTTCGAGAAAATCTCAAGTTCAAGTGGTGTACATCAGTGCGAAATGAAATTAGAAGGATATGCAGGTTGCTCAGTATTAATTATTGCGTAATACAATTTAGCAGATTGCAAGAGTCTGCGGTTATCCATATTGAGCCATTTCAATTCGGACAGTTCGTGCGAGACTCTGTCAAATTTCCGTATTCCAAATATTAGTGTTAAACAAGATTTCTGGACTCGCTGTATACGGTTACGTAAGCCTTGTGTTAAGCATGAACCATACACTGGGGCGCAGTAGGAAAAAAAGACTTCATATGTGTAGACAGATACCTAGTGTCTGTGGCGGTAAATAAGTTGTTAGCATAAGCTTTCTGAATGTAAGTTTTTATTTGTGAATTATATCTGAATGAGTTATCTAGAAACAATCTTTAACAATATCAAAGTTTTACCTTCGTCTTTGACTGGTATATCATTAAATATCTGCAACCTAATATCTGTCTTCAGTTTATCGATCTGATTGTTAGTGCCGAAAATCATTGTAACAGATTTAGCAGAATCTATAAATAATGAGTGCTGACGAGCAAATTCAGCAATGTTAACTATGTCCTTATTAATTAATATCCTGTATACCTTGTCTGCACTCATTGAAGTCCAAGGAATGGATATATGGGTATCATCCGCGTACAAATGTATACGACATTTCCTCATACAGAGATGCCTGCCTGATGTGTACAATAGGTTTGTTCAGACATCCAATTCTGAACGGCTCTAGAACTAGAGCGCATGTCGTTTGGAAAAAAGGCTGTTCGGACCAAGCAGTTCTGGAACTACAAATTCTGAGAACTATTATTAGTTCAATGTTCGGTCCTTTAGAGCTCGTAATTCAAGAACCGTTCAGAACAATTATTCCAGTTCTGAATGGGTGGGCTAGTATTTGAAATTCTGATAAATCCGAAGCATGCGTACTTGTCACTCATATCAGCCTTCGCATTTTTTTTTGGTTATGTTTATCGTATTTATGTTGAACTTCAGAGTTTGGAGTTGTTGTAGGTTAGTTTTTAAGTTGTCGTTCACGTGCCTGTTTAGTTTTGTATTTTATTTTAGTTTGTGATATTATTTGATTATGGGTGTGATTCGGTTCATCAAACTTGTTATTATTTTTTTTTTATATGTACTTGTTTTTATTCACACTCATATCAATTTTGTAATAGCCAAAGTAAACAGCTATAAGTATGTGATTAAAACATTCAAATTTCTTCAAATGGTGGTTTATTGTTTTAGAAATTACTTCAGTTACTTCCATGGTCTTGAGTTAGGAAGTGATTCTTTCTCGAAGAAAAAAGTATATAGATGTAATGGTACAATTATAGGAACTTAGGAGCATGTGAAAAGTTAATTTATAATTATCATATATTCGTAGACAAATTAACATATTTGTTAAACTTAGACAAACTAGTATTTAATATTATGTAAACTAAACTTATAATTTTTGATTCGATGTCCCCCCCCTGAGATTTAAGAAAAATAAAGGAATTCTGCGATATCCGAACAATCTATTATATGTATGTATTTGCACCAGCAGTTATAAAAACTATAATAAATTGCAAGTTAACGGACCCCTTGACTTGTAAGACAGAAAACATACATTCAGAGTCTGATTTTGATGTAAGTACCCAATCACATAGGTATCACAATTCAAATGACCAAAAATGATTCAATTTTTAATACACTTCAAAAGGGATTAAAAGAGTCTACAATACTTCTCAGATTAAAAATAATCTTAAAAAATGAGGTGTGGCCACCACACGACTTTCTTATACGTATGAGCGTTTCAAATTATAGAATTTTAAGAATTTTTTATACAAAAATTATTCAAAATCCTATTCTAAGTACTTCTATTCTCTTAATAAATCTCTATAGAATGCATACTTTGCAAGATATTATCAAAAAAGTGCTCCTCGCTAAGAGTAAAAGTGCTACTTCCGGTCCGAATTTAGAAATTTCATATAAACAAAAAATATTGCAAATCCAGTTCTAAATACTTTTGTACTCTTGATAAATATATATAGAATGCATAACTTACGACATATTTGCAAAAAATCGCTATTCGATAAGAGTAAAAGTGGTACTTCCGGTCTGAATTTTGAAATTTTTTTTATACAAAAGATATTGAAAATTATGTTTTAAATACTTTTATACCCGTAACGTACTTGTCTAAAAAGCATGACTTGCGAAATATTCGCAAAAAACTGATTTTCGATAAGAGTAAAAGACCTACTTCCGGTAGGAATTTCGAAAAACTTTCTAAATAAAATTATTCTCAATTTTAATTTTAAGTATATATGTATTCTTTATAAATTTGTTTAAACTTAGTAATTGACGAAATATTGGCAAAATTCGATTTTTTCGCTGAAGTAAACTGCTACTTCCGGTCTACCGATTTTACTGAAAAACTAATCAGATCTCAAGAGGGAGATTATACACGTAAATACAAAATTTGGAATTGATATCTACGGCGGTTTGACCGCTATCGTGGTCACACACACACAGACAGACAGACACAGACAGACAGACAGACATTTTTTAAAAACCACTTTTTTGGTATCAGGGGACTTCAAAACGTGGACATCTGCAAAAATCTCGAGGTCGAAAATTTTCATCATCACAATACTTCCTTATACTACGTATAAGAAAGTAAAAAATACCTTGGGCATACTTTCTTATTTCAAACGAATAAGTAAACGAAAAGAAAAGGAGCTGGCTTTGAACATTGAAAATGTATTGTAATATATTTGTTTAAATCCATTATGATTGTTGATTTTATAGTTATGTAATACATATTTAATAACGTGTGGCCATTTGATGTGAGTGCCAATTATTAATAGCAGCTTGTATTAAAAATCTTTGTTTTATTTACCCGGCTTATCAGAAATATCCATTCCAAATTTTGAAGAATGTATTTCTTCTAAACAACTTCATTACTTTTTAAATCCTGTCGCAATTTTGGTGGTTAGATGCAGATGCAGTAACATTTAAATATTCATTACGATTGATATTTGTTTACATTAGTTTGGTGTTTTTTAATAATTCTATTACTAATGTTGGTAGTACAAGTACCCCTAAAATTCCAATTTTAAAACTGTTCGGACCTTCAGGATTTCGAACCATTTCAAAACCAGGATTTGGCCGGACATGAGCATTATTATCAGAACTACTAATTCTAGAACGGTTCCGGAACTGTTCAGAACTGAAGGTTTGAATAAACCTAATGTAAATAGCAGAGGTCCCAGTATTGCACCTTGCGGGATGATTATAAAATAAAACTTATAATGGTACTCCAGCATCGCTACTACGTGCTAGTACTATTTTCCTAGATCCCAGCCTAGGATATTTTGAAACGATAGATGTACGCGCCAATATTAATTTTAGAATTAAATGAACAATAAATCATAATTTATGAATTTCAAGCCTTAATTAATGCATGTAATACAAACGGATCTAAGTAATAATGGGAAAGCACGTCATCACGTCGTCTCTGTTGCAAATGAATTCCCCCGAAAACGACCTCGCTTCGATTATTATAAAGTTTCAAAAGTATTTATTTAATTTTCCCGTCATTAGAACTCATTAAAAACACATATATCTTCCAACTACAGTTATAATAATATTTCTGCCACAAACACAACAGTTATTATAATAATAAAAAAAAGAGACCTTAAAATGTCTCCTAACGACAGTACCGTACCTACTTTGTTCTGTTGAGCATAAACCGCAAATTATTGTACGCGTAATTGGAGAAAAACATACAAGTTGCCCGCGATTATGTAGTATTAATCACGTTCATAGATTGGTTGCATTTTTTCCTGCTCCGTTCATTAGATGAATGTGCAATAATTTTACCCTTGATGCGAAAACATCCTGCTATAGCCGTCCGCGCTACCAACGGATTGGCGTACGTAATTGAAAGAAATATAGAGTTCGTTACAGACAATCAGCTTAATTAAAATGTTTACAATTTGAAATTCCGCATTTCCTATTCGCAACCACACGACTACGTTATGTATGCAATCCACACGTACGATGCGTTTAATTACTTCAATTATGTATGCGTTTGGTAAAGCCGGAATGTCTTTAAGAACAATCATTCCGTATAAGATATACAGGCTGATTCATTTTCGGCCCTCACAATGAGGATCTCGCTTATTATTGAATATAGAGTATAGGTTTAAATTTGAGAAAGTTGTTAAATTTTGTGTTTGTTATGAAACCGTAAAGAAAATGGACCTGTGACAAATTACGTTCGTTTTAAAAAAATAATAGCGCGAAAACCTCATTTTGGCCTTGTAAAGAAAACGTAAAAACACATTCTTATGGCCACTTTTAAATTTCTAACCGATTGTGTACTTGAAATTTTTATATGACGTTTCGTTTCTTTCTGTCCATCATCAACTATCTAATTTCTTATAGGCGCCATATTGGATTTAGATACTATCAAAAAGAGTTTTTTTTCTAATTTCAACCATGTACTACATGTTGACAAAAGTTTTTGATATGATGTTTTTTTGCAAAGTTCATCTTAATCTTGTATTCTTTAGATAAATAATAATCCATCAATTTCTATACGCAAAGTGGCGTCAGAATTAAATTTGTCCCAGTCTAGAGTTTGGAGAACTTTACATCAAAGTAGGTTTAAACCATACAAGATCCATGTTGGTCACACTTTACTAGCTTGAGATAATTTAAGAAGACTAGAATACTGTAATTGGTTAAAGGAAAGGATAGAAAATGACGAAAATTTGTTAAGCAAAATCATCTGGTCAGATGAAACTAAATTTAAAAATTCTGGAATGTTCAACAGAAATACGGAGCACTATTGGGCAGTACAAAATCCCCGACAAAACAGGGCAAGGAGATCACAACATCGTTTTGGAATAAACGTTTGGATGGTTATTTTGGCAAATCGTCTCTTAGGACCAGTTGTGTATGAAGAACAATTAAATGGAGAAAGATAATTAAACATTTTACGTACATACGTATCTGACTACCTTGACAACAATATCCCATTAAATCAAGTACAACATTTATGGGGGCAAAAAGACGGCGCACCAGCACACAATCTGGCAATTGTTAGGAATTATTTGAATAACGAGTTTCCAAACCGTTAGATTGGAAATAGAGGAGTTTTTGAATGACCTGCGAGATCACCTGATTTAAGTCAAATTATAGACCAACAAGTGTTGCGTCAGTCTTCTCAAAGATTTTTGAAATAATTGTTACTACTAAATTAACTGAATACTTTAAAACTTTGATTTATTTTCTGATGATCAGCATGGACTTCGTCCTAGTTATTCTACGAATACTGCCTTGTTTCAATGCCTTACGAGGGCCATTACTAGTGTAGATTCTAATTTGCCATGTTTAGCAATGTACATTGATTTGCCAAAGGTTTTTGATTGTATAAATCACACAATTCTTCTTTATAAACTGCATAGGTATGGTATTCGTGGTATGGTGAACAAATGGTTTGAGTCTTATCTCTGGGACAGAAGGCAGCGGGTTACATTTTATGAAGAAATATCAGTTGAGAGAGAGGTAACAGTGGGGGTTCCACAAGGGTCAGTGATGGGTCCCATACTGTTCTTAATTTACATCAATGATCCGCCAAACCTTATAAAACCATTGGCCGCAGTCTCTCTCTATGCGGATGATATTAATATAATCATTGATGCTAATGACTTATTAGATCTAAAATCTAAAGTAGACAGGATCTACACACAGATAAAAGATTGGATGTCAGTCAATAAGCTATTAGTTAACGATACAAAAACCAAATGTATTGTATTTAAAAATCAATTAAAGTTTAGGGAAAACAAAAATTAACCTACATAAAACTTCTGTGGACTTGGTTACTTCATGCAGGGTATTGGGGGTTGTGTTGGATGAGTCTTTGACTTGGTCCGCCAATTATTGATGTTTTGTGCAGTGAGCTGAGTAGGGATTGCCATGCAATATATAATCTACGGAATTCTTGCAGTTTCGAAGTCTTGAAGACATACTACTACTCGAATGTGTTTTCCAGAATTCGATATGGTATAATTCATTGGGGCCATTGCAGAGATGCCCAGAGGGTATTTTTGATGCAAAAAAAAGCTGTAAGGTACATAAATAACCTGAGATTGCAAGAGTCCTGTAGACCTGCTTTTAGAAAAGAAAGAATTCTAACCTTCTTTGACATATACATATTGGAAGTAGTGTCATTTGTACATGAAAGCAGGTCATCTTTCACC
Source organism: Amphimallon solstitiale (assembly GCA_963170755.1). Lineage (NCBI taxonomy): Eukaryota > Metazoa > Arthropoda > Insecta > Coleoptera > Scarabaeidae > Amphimallon > Amphimallon solstitiale. Next base: position 136,396,217 of record OY720679.1, read on the forward strand.
TCCAGTATAGACCACAAATACAGTACACGGCAAAATAATTACCTGCTGCCATTTCAGCATAGAACAGCATTTTTTCAAAGAAATCTTCTTTATAGTGGTTGTAAACTATACAATAAACTTCCATCCGAGATAAAACAGGAAGGTTTAAAAAAATTTAAACTCAAAGTTAAGGAATTACTATTAACATTCAATTGTTACTCCTGTGAGGATTTCTTGAATCAATGATTTGTTACCTATATTTTGTAGTTTTCATTTTTGACGTTTTCACACATGTATGTTTTCTTTGTATGTACACATGTCTCTGAAATAAATTATATTATTATTATTATTATTATTATTCCGCTGGATTATTTTTTATGGGGATATGTTAAAAATAATATTTACAAAGTAAATGCCCCACAGAACACTGAAGAATTACGAGACAGACTTCAGAATGCCTTCGATGCAGTTCCTAGAAGAACCATACAAAGGGCAATTCAAAATGCCAGAAGGCATACCCAACTCTGCATTAATGAAGATGGCTAGATAATTAAACATTTAATGTAACTGTTTATTGTATTTTTATTAATGTTTTTGTTACTATTATTTCTTCTTTACAAATGAAGTGTAATAGTATATTAAAATACAAGTTTCATAAGACACGATTTTTGCGCACGCGTTCAAGTTTAGAAAACGAGCCGCTAGGCGAGTTTTCTAAAGAACAAGTGCGCAAAATGTCTTATGAAACGTGTATTTTATACTATTTTTTCTATTTCGGTTATTCAAAGTTCAAAAAAGCTTAAAATAAGAGACATGTTTTGTTCGAATATTTTAGAAATTTTGCTTTTTTGAAGTTGGTTACTCTGATTTTTAAGTAGAACGTTTTAAATATTTAAATATCGGTGGTGCTATATGTAATTGTGTTTAAAATTCAGACTGATTTATACAATAAATTATTTCAAATTATCAACAAAAAGGACGAAATAAATAACTGTACGCCCCCAGAGATTCGCAAAATAGCAGAAGACAATTTACAAAATCTTTCGTCCACAAACTCTCTACATATTTATCAAAACAAACTTTTATAACAGTTGTACTATTCAGCATGGTAAGTAAATGTCAATAGTAGCATCCGAAAACTTATCATCCAACTCTGCTTAACAATTTATATTGCTAAATAGTAAGTGAAATGTTAGCATGTGTGCTTTTTATTCTTTGTACAATTTTATTGCACATTTTTGTTACTTTAAAGGCTTATATTTTGACATTTAAATACGATTTGGTTCCATTTTTTTTGTTACCAACTTCAAAAAAATAAAATTAGCGTGCGATAAAGTAATACTTTATGCAACCAAAACGGGTGTCGTAAAGTGAACTTTATAGCACCGGAATAGAAAAAAATTATTTAAATATATACGTATCTATCACTTTTAATTTAATGTATGTTAACTTTGCCTTAAATTTACCATTTGTTTTTACTGTCGATTTTCATTCAAATTCCTGTTGACAAGAACATTACGCGGCTTAATAAACGATCCATTCTCGACCAAATTTCTATTAAGATCTAGAAAAATGGTACGATGAGGCTATTATCGCTCTGAAAACACAACTGTAAGATAATTATTTACACTCGCTACTGTTGAATTTCGGTTCGAAGAATAAAAAATACTAAACATATCTGGTTTCTCTTCGTTGGTGTATGACATTTTTGTATTACTAATGAACGATATATGAAATGTTTGAAGGATTAAAATTTATTATTTCAAATAAAGCATAATATCAAAAACTGTTGTCAACATGTACTACATGTCTGTAGAAGAAAAGTGAAATTAGATCAACATTAAGAATTTTTCGAATTACGAAATATATCATACACAAAAGTATACCAAAACTTCGTATATACATATACGATAAATTATAAAATCGCCATTGCGAAGCGTACGGCATGCCGAGGAGACCCAAATAGAGCGAAACGCGTCCGTGTCTCGCTAAAGAATGGTAATACATTTTCAAGTCAATCTAGCAGTTAAATAATTAATGTCCAAATGTGTAAAAAAAAATCGCTGACGATGTTAAAATTTAAAATCTCACAAAATAGTTGATTATTATATGTGAGCCAAATTGTGACATCAATGAAACTCTTAAGAAATTACTTTTTTCTAATGTCTAAGCACTAAAGACAGCCGTAGCAGTGTTCCGTTACGTCTGCCTATCTATTATTATAAATACAAACAATAAATACATTGATTTTTGTAAATAAAAATTGTACCTGAACACATTTTTATATATGCTTTTCAACCACATTTATTATTAATAAAATAATCTAATCTAAAAAGTAAAAATCCATAGTTTTTTACTAATCGTGATAGTATTTGATGAAGAAGTCCACAATTCAAAATGTAATGTTGAATTTGTGTAAATTTGTATTCATTTTATTATTCATTGCCAAAAATACTGCTGTAACATTTATGACATAAGCGATAATAAAATTGCCGGCAGATCAAAGAAGATATGTATGTACTTAAAAAAGCAGACATTTAATAACCCCGAAATTACGTAATATATTCATTCTCAACACTTATCACGTGGATCTGGCAAAATTAACGGGCAATGAAAAAAAACAAACACAGTTGTTTGTAATATTACAAACTTCTCAAACAAATAGTCAAGGTTATACTTATATTTCATTATCCTTTACATTACCAATACGTATATATATACAGGGTGTTCCTAAATATCATGTACATAAGGAAGGGGGTAACTATTTGGTTTATTTTGTGCCTAAAATTTCATATAAACATAGGTCTGCAAACGCTTCGTTACCAATATGCAGGGTGTTGAAATTTCAAGAATTTTTCACTTTTTACTGTATAGCTCCTGCAGTTTTTGAGATATTTTGTTCAAATTTGGAAGGTAGGTTACGCTATAAGGCCTGCATCATTAGCCATGCCAAATGATTATGTAAATCTACAGGGTAATAATTTTTTCGGGGTCATGCCTTCTTTTCTCACCCTGAACTTTTTTGCGATGCGCCACTGCTAGATTCTAAAATACGCAATAAATTTTCTGTCTTGTTTAGAAACTTTTTGATCTTTTATATTTTTTCTTATCTCTGACCGTTATCGAGAAAAAAAATAGAAAACAATTTTCTGTAATTCGCCAGAGAAAATTAAATTTTTTAAAATGGTCTAGCAGGCTCTGGCTTTATTCAGATAATCACTTGAGTTTATTAATTTGACAATTGACATTAGAAATCGTAACTTGTGTCTGTATAAGTAAAGTTTTAAATTGCAAACTGTAAGGTGTAAAAGTGTTTTAAATACTCGTTATAATTTTGTAAATATGCCAAATTTCACGAATTCTGAAATGGCTGACATGCATTTTATCTACGGCCTTGCGAATGGAAATGCAAGAGAAGCCAGGCGTCTGTACATGGAGCGCTATCCCAATAGAATGATACCCGATCATCGAATATTTTTAAATATTCATAGGCGTCTTGGAGAAACTGGAACTTTTAAAAAGAATACTAATGATGCAGGTAAACCACGTACTGTTAGAACACCACAGATCGAAGAGGCTGTTCTGAATGAAATAGACAGACATCCTCGCACCAGCACCAGAAAAATCAGTGAACATTTAAATATTAGTCATCAAGTGGTTTGGCGTATTCTACGTGTTTCCCTGCTATACCCTTACCGCATTCAGAGAGTGCAGGCTCTTCTTACCCGAGACTTCCCTTTAAGGTTTGATTTCTGCCAATGGTACCTTAATAAGCTAGCAGTAGACCGCATTTTTCAAGGACTTCAATTATGAATTTCCACAACAACCACACGTGGGCAGATGAAAATCCACATGAAATTGTAGAAACGCATTTTCAAGAACAGTTCTCATTAAATGAATTTGATTGGTCCTTGTTTTTTGCCTGGTCGACTTACTGGTCAGTCATACAGGCTGTTTTTGCAGAATGAATTGCCTTTATTACTTGAAGACTTGCCCCTTTTACTTAGAAATCAAATGTGGTATATGCACGATGGCGCCCCATCACATTTTTCTATTTTGGCTCGGGAGTATTTAAATGAAGTATATGACAATAGGTGGATAGGACGAGGTGGACATCAGCCATGGCCCCCTAGGTCCCCTGACTTAAATAGTCTAGATTTTTTTTTGTGGGGACATCTCAAATCTCTAGTGTATACAACACCTGTGAATACTGTTGATGACTTACGAAATCGAATAATCGATGGATTTGAAACGATAAGAAATACTCCAGGAATATTTGAGAGAGTGCGAGCATCAATGAGAAGAAGAGCGGACGCCTGTATAAGGGTTGAAGGAGGACACTTTCAACAATTGTTGTAGCATAGTTTCATTGTCATTGTTATCACTTAGGGTTTTTATTGTTATTAGTTATGTTACTTTGTATTGTAATAAAACAATGCTACGAAAACCGGGTCATCCTATTTTTTAACAGGTAGTAGCACCTTAACTCTTAAAATTAATAAACTCAAGTGATTATCTGAATAAAGCCAGAGCCTACTAGACCATTTTAAAAAATTTAATTTTCTCTGGCGAATTACAGAAAATTGTTTTCTATTTTTTTTCTCGATAACGGTCAGAGGTAAGAAAAAAATACAAGAGATCAAAAAGTTTCTAAACAAGACAGAAAATTTATTGCGTATTTTAGAATCTAGCAGTGGCGCATCGCAAAAAAGTTCAGGGTGAGAAAAGAGGGCATGACCCCGAAAAAATTATTACCCTGTAGATTTACATAATCATTTGGCATGGCTAATGATGCAGGCCTTATAGCGTAACCTACCTTCCAAATTTGAACAAAATATCTCAGAAACTGCAGGAGCTATACAGTAAAAAGTGAAAAATTCTTGAAATTTCAACACCCTGCATATTGGTAACGAAGCGTTTGCAGACCTATGTTTATATGAAATTTTAGGCACAAAATAAACCAAATAGTTACCCCCTTCCTTATGTACATGATAATTAGGAACACCCTGTATAAAAAGGAAAAAATTTAATTTCAAAGAAGATATAATTATTATGTATATTTTTTCTTCATTGTACATGCCTTGGACTTGTACAGTAAATAAACCGTAATTAGTATGGGCGACTGTCGAATCTATTAAATAGACTGTATGTATTATTAATGCAGATAATGTTCGACATGAATAACAATGTTCATATGAACGATGATTACAAATTGCTTCTAATAATGAAATATGGTTATTAAACTATTAAGCTTGTCTGATTTTTTCAAATGAGAGGATTAATATATTCCACGCTCAATTTGCAAGTCGTATTTCAATTATAGTGAATTTTGTGTGCGAAGATATCTTAAAGACCACTTTAAAAGGCGTAAAAAAGCCACTTGACATTGAATGTAATTAGTGTATGTCATGAAATATTTTAATCAATAGTTAGTCACGCGTAGAAATTTTTTTCAATTCGATATAACGGGAAGGTGATAAGATAATAAATTAAGTTCTTAGTGTTTTAACCTTGGTCTGGAAAAAAGAAAACAATAAGAAAATGGAAAAATTACCCTCAAATAAAAAATTATTAGCTTCAACTGATGCTAAAAAAAAATATTACTCCAAAAACTAAATACTACATTCTGAAAATCTCTCAAAATCTATTTGCCATGTCGCCAGCTCAGAAGGTTTAAAAAGGAAAAAGATAAGAGTTTTTTACAAGATGTCTTAAATTCAGTTAATGAGTTTTTTGTAAATATGTATAAGTAATTATGTATGTGGCAACATCCTACGGAAACATTGTTAGATCATATCTAACAGTGTTATCATAAGGGGCTTGCCTCTTATGATTACTGATGATAGCCGCTAAAAATTTCGCCATCTTACAATATGCGATTGGAAAGGTTTTTAGACAAAATTAAAGTTTAGACAGTGCAAAACTCTTTCAAAAAAAGAAACAGTTTAGTGGTAGATAATACAATAATAACTTTTGATACGTCGGGCTGCATGCCGGTTTTCAAAGTTCCATATCTATGAAAATTCTTTAATTTGAACAACCACTCTTTTGCGTGTTCCATAAGTCAAAGTCGGGTGTACACGTGGCATGTGTTAAATTAAAGTATCTTAGCAGAGATACGTACTCCAGTTGCCGGAAAAAAATTGTACGTCACTAAGAGAAAAAGAGCTGCTGGCACCTATTATATATAATTTGCGACGTGTTTCGCTCGATTTTTCCTTCACGTAAGCCGGTCGTGCTTTTTTTTTACCACGTCCACCCGGGGTCCCGTTTCGAAGGTCTTGGACCTTGAGAACGGCCCTACTGGGAGTCACCACAATTAGCCTACGCGTTGTAGAAGTGAGGGTTCAATACGTACCCACCTGCGGAATGTTTTTAACACCGTTTCTAAGGAGCATATCACCTCCTTAGAAACGGTGTTTTGCCGTTTTTGACGGTTCTGTTAAGCTACTCTTTCGCATATTATTAATAAAAGAGATCTACTCGCTTTCGCTAATAATAATAATAACCTTTTTATGAAGTTGTACAATATTTACTGTAAAATATGCATAATTTAAAGAGTGCGTAAAGTTAGCCCCCCCTTTTTCAAATATCGGAAATCTGGCGGTTGTTTCAGGTTGTTCTAGGTTTGTTCTAAATTGTTCCAAAGTATTTAAAAAAAAGTCAAAACTGGTCGAGATAATTGAAAAAAACAACTTTTCTCATCCAACCCCCTTTTTAGGAAAATTGCAATTCTGAAGGTTGTGCCAGGTTGTTCTAGTTGTTCTAAACATTGTTCCAAAAAGTATCTCGAAGAAAATTATAAAATTGGCCGAGATAATCGGGAAAAACGAGTTGTTGCCAGCTTCCTTTTCTTGAAAATCTAAATTCTCACGATTGTTCTAGGTTGCTCTAGGTTTGTTCTAAATTGTTCCAAAGTATTTCAAAGTAAAAATCGTAATTGGCCAGGTACTATTAAACGATTTTCTCACAGCCCCCCTTTTTGCGATAATTGAAATTCTGAGGGGTGTTCCAGGATTGTTCTAAACATTATTCTAATACATCAAAACCGTATCTCTTACATATCAAAGATACTGCAAAAAAACTATAGTGTGAAATTATCCCCTTTTCTCGAAAATCTAAATTCTGACGGTTGTTCCTGGTTGTTCTAGGTTTATTTTCAATTGTTCGAAAGTATTTCAAAAAACTAAATAATAATTGGCCGAAAAAATTGCAAAAAACAATTCTGCGCCAGCGCCCCTTTTTTCGAAAATCGAAATTTTGACTGTTGTTCTAGATTTGTTTTAAATTGTTCCAGTGTATTTCAAAGAAAAAAAATCATAATTGGCCGAGTTAATAGGAAAAAACGATTTTCTAACCGCCGCTCTTTTTTGCGAAAATCTAAATTCTGACCACTGTTCCAACATCGCAATTTTTTATCCTAGTTACTTTGTATATTTTGAGATAGCTAAGTTTAGCTTATTTTCCACACCCATTTTCAAGTGATAGGGTGCATTTTCTTTTACTGGTAAATAATGTTAATCTAGAAAATCTTGATTTGCAGAGAATCTGTATTGTTCTAGTGAAATACCTGTTCTTCATACGTATATTATATGATAAATTAAAATAAATTATTGCAACACAAAGAGAGACCATATAATAAACAGGATAGATAGTTTTGGCCGTGAGGTTAATCCGCCTTTATGTAGCTGTTTTAAGAAGCAGCTTCGCAACTTTACCGAAATGTGGCCAGGCCAGTTCGTTCGATTGACTAACACGAATTTAGACGAAAATTAACATTAATCAGTCAGGAAACGTGTTTTAAACGCATTTCAAGAGCAACACAAGGACGAATGATTTAAGTGCATTTCTTTTCTTTTTTTGTCAGCGAACGCTCAGCAGTGAATTGTTATAGTATTCATAGAAGTTGTAATAAAATAAATGTTGCTTGTCCTAAGAGAAGCACGTACAATCATTAATCTGACTATAAAATTGTATGAAAATATTAAACCATATTCAAATAGAATATTTTACTCAGTGACAAGTCACTAGCATACTTAAAATTAAAAGCGTATCAATTAATATTGATAATATTAATTAGCCAAGTTTTATTATAACAATTCTGCCAAGAGTTATGACTCGGTGGCTTAATGAAAAACAAACACGTGACCGGCATTCACGTGGTGTATGTGAAATTTTTTATAATAAAACTTATCTAATTAATGTCATCAGTGTTAACTGGGAAGATTATGAAATCATAAATCAAAAAACATAAATGTTACGTCAGGTGTTCCACAGGGCAGCCACTTGGGGCCTATTCTGTTCAGTCTCTTTATTAATGACATCAAGAATGCCATAACGTACTCCAGGTTTTTATTGTATGTTGACGACCTTAAGATCTTTTCTTCTATCCCCGCTAATATTACGAAGACATGCGTAAAATTAGAATTATCAGTGAGGGACATATGATCAATGACAGGAAGGAAATAACAGGCAGAACGGAAATAAACCACAAATTATAAAGAGGCAGAGAGGAAGAATCATCTAGACCAATCCATTAAATCAATCAGATCACAAGAGCTAAGAGAAAGGATTGGGGATCAACTACTTTAGACAAATTTCTAAAGAATACGAAAGTGTACTCAAAAGTGAATTTGAGAATAACTTCACAAAGAATGTGTTTCAAACTTCCCGTAGGGAATAGGTCTTATCGAAATAAAGTGATTGCAAACATGGACACATTATACTTTCAACAGAGATTTAGAAAGTATAAGAATATTTAGAACTTAATTTGCAACAATGTGCCTTCAAAATCTTACCACACACAGTAATACATATACACATTCATACACGTCAAAATCTATAATTAAAATACTTATCTATGCTATAGAAAGCTTCTTTGACGAGTATCTCAAACAATATATGAAGACACTGGTAACACTTTTACTCTTATTGAAAAGTAGTTTCTTTTTGGAAATATTTAGCAAATCATGCATTCTATACAGATTTATTAAAAATATAGCGTATTTTGAAACTTAAATTTGGAACAATTTTTGTATAAAAAAATTCAGTTTATCAGCATTAGTATGAGAGTGAAAAATATATACACAAGACCATTTTTGATACACATTTATATGCTGTCGCAGATGCTTCTCTACCAGAAAGATGTTAAAACAGTCATATGTTAAATATCGACTATTTACAATCTACCTATTACATGGTCCAAGACCCAAGCCTATAAAGCATAGGAATTTTTAATTTACAAAATACATTAACGATGAAATGAAACATTTCAAATGTAGTGTTCAATTAATAGTAGATTAATTTTTAATTCACATTTACTTATTATTCAATCTGGATCTGCTTCGAATATAACTCAAAACGAAAGCTACATGGATGACGGACAAAGTTTGTTTGAAGGAAAACATCTGGCATAAACGAATTTTCCGATTTAAATTATCACACCGCTAATCTTGCCGAAGTCTAAAATTATACGTTGACTGTAGTAATGGTTTTGTGGCGGTGAGTAATTTTTGTAGCCAAATTAAGCAAAAAAATTTGGACTCGTGTCAAATAATTACATCGTCTAGACTTTAGTGGCTAAAACTGGTTGGTGGACGTCGTTGTAAAAATTTAAACGTATAAAATGTCGACAGAACACACAGAACTACATCTTTTACGATCTTGTTGCTTCAAATGATTTTGATTAGATTTCGCTGAAAAAATCTATTAAGAAGTAATTCGGGTATATACTAAATCATGGCGCCTATCTCAGAAAAATTTTAAGGCATAAGATGAACAATCAATCAAAATTTGAAAGAAAATTGTGACTTTTATAAATTGAACAAACTAAAAGAGGAATGTTATGTATGTAGGTACATTTACTGAGAATTTTTACGAAAAAATTAGAGATATATTACCTATAGGTATTTTACACTTAACAATCAAATACATTGTTAATATAAATCTCTGTCTAAATACCAAGAATTAAATCTTACATGAAAAACATCTGCCAGAAAGAATAAAAGATAACTAACATATATTAGATCAGGGTTTCCCAAACTTTTTTTTAAAGCGCGATTCCTTTTCGGTAAGAATTTTGTTCGCTGTCCCTTTCTTTTACCATACCCAATTTTATTTAAAGAAAATAAAACAATTACATCAGTTAATTAAATTCAAAGTAGAAAATGTGCTTGTTACTTACGTCATCTTTGATCAAACAGCACAAGTTCTTCGTTCTATCGAAAAAAAGATGTGCGTTCAGAAACTCATGGAATATGATAAATTCTGAGCAATTTTTTTTTAGCCTTGCAAGTTACTTTGTACAATTTAAAACAAAGCTTTGTGAATATTTTCCAACAGAAATTCAAATTATGACAACTACAGATGTACCATTTTCGGAGAAGCCCAACAAACATGAAATTTTTTTGCCAAAAACTGGATAATTGTTGTATCAAATGAATGCTAGAACACACCGAACTAGCAAATTAAATATTTGCTTCCATTTGCAATATCACATTTATGCGAGTTATGTTTCTCATCAATGACTGCTATTAAAACAAATGTGAGAAATGATATGATGTGAGATATCGAAATATAAAACAATAATATTTAAAATAATTCCTTAAAAATGTTAAATGATATAATAATTTTAAATACTATACATTATTTTTGAATTTCTCTTTGGTATTGGTATTATGAATACTCTTAGCAGGTAGACAAACTAGAGTATTCATTTGAAATTAACGTCGTATAACTTCTATTACTGGCTTTAAATAAAATAGTTGACTTCTATTTATGCCCAAGACTACTTTACGTATTTCTAACGCTTTAGAATTAAAATTCTATGGCGTAGCAAAATCAACAGTTTGCTCAATGAAAAATAAAAAGAAAAAAATCGTTGCTGTTTTGGCTAGTACGTCAACATCTAGCAAAAAATGTACATTAAGAGAAGCGGAATATCCAAAAATGGAAAAAATTCTTTACAGATGGTTTCTTAAACAACGCCAGAGAAACATTCCGGTTACTGCTGAAATAATTCGGTAAAGGGCTTTATTTTTTTATGATAAGATGTACCAAAGTACACATAAATTTAATGCCAGTTATAGGTGGCTCCAACGTTTTAACAAATTATCATCTCAGCCACATCTAGTGGATCATTTTAAACAACAATTGAGACAAAAAATTGCGGAATTTGATTTAAATGAACATCAACTTTATAATGCTAACGAGATTGCTGAAAAAAAACATTCCGGGAATGAAATTTGCGAAACAAAAAATTACATTCCTCGGTTGTACAAATGCAGCTGGCTCGCACAAATTAAAGCCGCTCATAATTGGAAAAGCAAATCGGCCTAGATGCTTTAAAAATGTCTGCAATCCAGTTGTCCACAAGAACAACGCAAATGCATGGATGACGAAAGATATTTTTAAAGACTGGTTTTTTGACCAGTTCGTTCCTGAGGTAAGTTCAAACAAAAAAAGATACCGTAGTTGATTTTCATAATTTTAGGTTAGAGCTTTTTTACGCAGTAACATCAGAGCGTATGCCATCCTTCTTCTTGATAAAGCGCATTCTCATCCCTCGGAAGCAGAATTAAAAACAACTGATGGCAAAATGTGTTCAATGTTTATGCCTCCTAACGTAAGAGCCGATGGATCAGAACGTCTTACGGCTCACTAAGCTTTATTATAGGAAAAGTTTACTGGTCTCTATAATTTCCAGTACAGAAAATTTAGAAAGCTCTTAAACATCTGTCGTTAAAGGATGCTGTATTGAATCTAGCCGCTGCATGGGATAAATTGGAGCAATCTGTTATCGCTAAATGTTGGCATAACATATTATCAGACAGTGACAATACTGAATCTGACGAAGAAGACACTCTCCCCTTAAGTATTTTACAACGAAAATGGAATGAAGAAACTTCCGAAATAGCTGAAACAATCACTTTATTGAATAATCTTGAAAGTGAACCGACCATAGACCAATACACAAAGGCTCATATTGAAGAATGGAATAAAGACACAGTTACATATGAAAGCGAAGATGAAGATGATGAAGACGATCAATTATTAAAAAATCAAGACCTTGAAATTCCTAAAGTACCGCATTCGGATGGCGTGAAAGCATTAAATATGGCGTTAGATCGAGCGCGTACAAACAATTTGGATGCTGAAGACATTATAAACTTAAAACGATTGCAAGAGAAAGCAATTTTGCTCAGCATTTCTAGCAAACAAATTTAATCAAAAATCACTAACTATTTCATGTAATGTTGTGTATTATTAAATAAACGATATATATGTGAGTAAAACTGTGTATGTTTAGTATCTATTCGCTAACGTGAACAATTTCCATAACGTGAACAGTCTCGGATTTTTCGTGTTCATGGTTTCGAGATTCTACTGTATACTAATCAGGAAGAAGTCAAGTAGTAAGTAGTAGATCATCCCAAATAAACAAACATAATATACATGTGTGAAGGTAAAAATTAATGAATAGAAATTTATCTTAAATAGTATGATGGCCAAGACTAACGACTCACCATTTACTTATGTTGTAATATTTCTTATAAACAGATGTGGAAGTCCTTTAAAATAGTGACGAAATTATGATTGCATGATGACCTTGTTTAAATAATAATGGACAAATACTGTACAATGCCGTGTCGAGTGTATGTACTTTTCTTTCATTGCAATTTTATCTATAAATAGATACCACATATACATGAACAAAAGAAAAAAGGATTTTGAAGAAGAGGCATCAAACCGGGAGGAGGAAATGCACGATTTATGTTGATTGTCGATCGTTATTATTATAGTATGGAATAATACTGTTAACAGTTCAATGCACTTTAAATTACAATGGAAATTGCCTTTAGGTTAGGAACGCCTACGCAGTGTATATTGGACTAACATGAGGAAATCATTCTCTGACCACATACGATATTTACACAGCAGAGTCACAGTCGATACTTTTATATACAATATATTATTAATGTGTCAACCATAAAAGGAGAGTTGCCATAAAGAAATGAAGGTGGAATATTATTTAGGTACAATTGCTTACGTGAACAATGTCATGTACACGTTTAATACTATGTACTTAATGAAATAATAGAGTTAAAGTAGGAGACCTTGGATATTATGAATTTCACTTAATGCTTTTTCAATAAGACATATCTTTTAAATATAAGTATGTAGCTAAACGTGCAATTTAAACATCATATCTCAATCAGTCAAAACCGCAATTTTAAGAACATAGAGCAAAACATCAGTAAATCAAAAATTCTAAACCAGGGGCCTCAGCTTTTCTTAATGGTTAGACTATGAATTACAAATTGGGCATGGTTATGCAGAAACCTATCAACCCCAAAGGAACAACAACTGAGAAACATTTAATGAAAGGTTGGACTTAAAGTTTAAACTAAAGTAAATCTGGATTTAATTTTTATCCATCATTTGCATATAATAAATAGTATTATTCTTCGACTACTGTGTATGGAGGATACATTGTCAATGTATATACATTCATCTTTTTAATTTTTTTTTGTGGGTTGGGTGCATTCTGCAAATTGTAAAATCAATGTATTTTGTTTTACTAATTTATTTTTACTGGCAAAACAAATGTCATTAATCACTGTCAACTTCAAAATCTAGGTTAGGGTCAATCCATTTCAAATCACCCCAATATAAATAAAATTTGTTGTTCAATATTTTTTATTTTCCTGATTTTTTTATCATCAGTTCCCTATAGGTCACAGTTACAAAACACTGTTTGAAACATTTTTATAAGCCATAGCTTTTTTTATGGTAGCCGTTTTTAAAATGGCGGTTGGGCAATTTTTTAAGAAAAACGTGGTTTGCTGAAAGTATAATTGCCACGCTATTTTAAAAGATATCAGAATAATTCAAAAACCAGTGTGTTCAGGATGAAATGAACTTAAGGCATAAATTTTTTTAATTTTTCTATCATGCAAAAGACTCAGTCAAACTCTTTCTGTAAAGAGTCCGAAAAAATGTATCAATCGTTACATTTTAAGACCGTAAATTTTTATGAAGGAAGAGAGACTCACTAATAAACATGTTATTTCTATGTTGAATACTTACATAACTACCTGCAGTATAAGTTTTATTCCTGAGAATGCATTCCTTTTTTTTTCTAGAGCTTTTCAAAAATTGCCGAAAGCCTTTTAACATCAATTTTCTCAAGTCAATATCTAAAAAGGGATTGAACTCAACTACATTTAGAGTAATAGAGCAGTCAATTTCAGTAAGAACGCTACCCTTCCACACGATCGTGCAGTGCCAAGTTAGCAAACAAAGGCTTGAAATTATTACATTTGACATTGGTCGAAAGATGTTTAAATCATTACTAACAATAAATGATCAAATATTTCTACTTTTAAATAACAATGGGCAGTGATAATAATAGTTAAGAGTTCTAATTCTTAAACTTAAGTTATACCGTAAATTTATCCAAACTACTAAAGACACATAATATTAACACGGCGTTCAAAACCAGTAACAAATCTATACAAATACATAAAAAACAATAAAGATAGTACAGAAAAAAGACATAAATCAGGGGTCTATAAATTAACTTGTGGGTCTTGTCCGAAGTTCTACATAGGACAAACAGGAAGATCTTTTGAAACTCGCACCAAAGAACATCTGTCATGTTACAAGAACCAAAAAACAGATTCCACATATGCGAACCATTTAATCGACGAAGGACATAATTTTAACGAAGATTTTTCTGTGTTAGGCGTACAACATAAGAATATAAAATTGAATTTCTTAGAAGCCCTAAATATCAATAAACAAAAAAACTCTAATTTTCTTTTAAATGACCAACTGAATGTAAATAAATCTCCCTTACTTAATTTATTTGTTTAGTAGTACAATACAAATAGTTTTATGAGGGTTTTAACCCACTTCCCCCTTTGTTTCCTTTTTTTTCCTTTTTTCTTACCTCCTACAACCGATACACATGATATATACTTTGTAACTTATATTTTTTAGTCATTGCTGAAGAAGCCACTGTGTGGTGAAACAATTGTTCAATTTTTAGTTATTAAAGTGTAGTTCAACAAGTCTGTTTTGTTTTATTTACGTTTGTTATACCGATACATTATTTGTTGTACTACACTTGCGTACAGTATATATACACACACAATAATGATTTTTCTATGTATTTAGATTTAAAACTTTAGTTGTAACTACTTGCCAGCTGCTATTTTCATTAGAGAATTAAACAAACACGATATTTCATTGCATAGTTTATCAGTTATGTTATGTCTTCTACCAGACACTGTTGTGAGTTCCAATGGAGTCACTTTTCGTACTATTTTCTTTGCAGGCAGTATCATTTTTTGAAAGTTGAATGGCAGTTTTTGGTCCATAAGGGTGAAAGAAATGCACCAAAACATCATGGATATCTTCACTTTTCGTCTTCAATTTTTCCAAACCACCACTTCTCATCATATATACAAACAAGAAAGTCATTATTTGTAAAAAATGATGCGTTTGTAAAAAGTACTGAAGTTTGTTGATCCCCAAAGTTTGAGCCCTTGGAAGAAACAAAATATCTTATTTGATTATCACTTATATGGGGACATATCTGTAGTTGTAAAAATGCTACTTGTCGAGTTTGATACCTGACAAAAGTAGAAGCTTTCAGTGAGGATTTCAATAGATTTGATTATTCATAAGACACGTTACATAACCTTAACGAAAAATTAGTTTTAAGTTAAAAAGAGGATCATAATTCGATAATAGTCTAGTAATGAAAAGGTGAAATAAATAAACCATAAATATCAACTACATCGGTTATACCAATAGACTCACAAAGTACGAAACAGCTCTCTCAATATTGTGTTACAATGGCTTGCACTTCATTAAATTTGCTTTAGAGATTTCTACTGTCAACATTATTTTATGGATTTTACATACATATTGAAAATTCTCTATTTCACTTTTACAGTTCGCATTTTATACTGAGATAAAACAAAATCTGAGGAAAAATAATGCTAGGATGCTTTGAGCCAGTGGCGGCTCGGGGTGGTTCACATAGGGAGTGCATAATTTCAAAATTAAAAAGTGTAATACAAGAACGCTTACCCAATCTTTATAAGTTTCACCGACATACTGTTCCAGACAGGTACTGTTCATTGTACAGTTTGTTTTGAGGGAATAATAAATATAACACTACAGTTTGATTACATCTGACGATAAACGAAGTCCATTTTGCGTGTCTTTGACTTGCAGAACAGTTCTATCACTTTTTCATTAAAATTTGGGAAATCATTTATAGATTCAATTAAAAACCGGTGCTGCTTCGATGTGATCTCTGAGCGATTTATCTAATTCTGCCGTAAAATTTATCAATTCCCGAAAAATGCCCTTGGTATTCGACGTTTGCCGTTCATCATGACCCCGAAGTGCCAGTTCAAACGCGCCACAAAATCTAATGCAATTTATTATTAAATTTAACACATGCCTATTTTTTGTTACCTGTTCATTGTGTTGTTGAACTGCTTTTCTATATGATGATCTAAAACATTCTGAATGTTATTTTTTCCTAACATTCTTAGACTAAATATATTTTTCAAATGCCCTTCGGAATTTTCATGTTTCGTAATTTTAGCACTAAGATGAATTAAGTCTTTTATTCCGTTCTTTGACCAAGACGGCTCACCACCAAACAAAAGACACGGAAAACAAAACAAAGTATTTTTAATTTCACACCCACATCTTACAACAGCGTTGAGCAGACGGGAATCTTGCTCACATGCTATGTATTATACGATATGGAACTAGAACAAAATACAGTTCTCCCCACCTTCAATGTAATGTTTAATGGCTTAACGCAGCAACAGTAACGCTTTGCTCATGGGTATGTTTCTCTCGGTGGAAGGGGTCTTTACATCCGTGCGCTGTTAGTCGTCATTATATCTGTGACGACGATCGGTGCATGTAGGTTGTTTCGCGTGCCGTACACGCCACGTTCCTGTTCAATAACTATGAATACGTAATAAATAAATACTTTCACAGTTAGTCGCCGCTTGGTTTGTTTTGTTTCAAAATTCCAAGGGGTGCAATTGCTCACATGCTCTCATTAAAGAGCCGCCACTGCTTTGAGCATATACTGGTATATTATTAATGTGGGTGGATTGGTGAAATTTTGCATTCACGATATTCTATGTGGAAAAATCAATAACTCTCATAAATGGGAATGAGTGTCCTCGATTCAAAATAATGGAATTATTGGGCAATGTGCAAGAACACAAAGATAAATGTACATAAATACGACGGCAAATTATTTAGAAGACTTAGTGTTTCCAGGTGCAATTCGAACCGTGATTAACGATGACAACTGTCAAATTGAAGTGCTTTGCAATATTCTCATTTAATAGATACGAATGTGTGTGTATTGTGATAGTAAAACACATGTTAGACACAAGACGCCGCTTTGTAATTTTATAAACAGAGTTGTTTGTTGTCACTCTATTTATAAAGTCACTCTAATAGTTAATCATTAATTGTTACTCTAAACCACAATGCCATCTTGTAAGCAATCATGTGAATTAAATCGCAGTAAATGAATAATAAAATGTATAAATAAAGATAGAGATATATACAATGTTTCATACCTCTTTACTGACATTGTTTATAAATAAAATTCCTAATAATAGCCACTAATTACAAGTAATTTAAGTTGGGCTATTTTTCAAACTATGACACGCAAAACATTCACCGCTTAGTAATCTATAAGTAGAAATTAATTAGTTACTATTTTTAGTTATATAATATAATATACAGAGATGCATATTAGAAAGTGGTCATGATAATATTTTAATATTGATATTTTAATTTGACCACTTTACTTTCACGTAAAAATAAAATGTTTTGGCGGCATTCAGAAATGGAAAATTTAGCCAATAAAAATATCTAAATTTAACTGCCCTAATTTGTCTATTCCTTTACTTCCATGTTAGCTAATGTCAACATTAAATATTTGTTCAATATCTAGGTAATACAATATGATATTAAAAAAGCATATCAAAGACGATATTTTAATCAATTCGTATGTATTTATATTAAATATACATCTAAATTTGTCTCGCCTTTGCGGTACATACTGGATGCCCTTCTTCTGTGTACACCACATATAATATCTAAGGCCACATCGTTACTATATTGCAATATCTGGAATTAATGACGAATCTGAATTTATATGTGAAATAAATAAAATTAGAAGCAATGTATGGCTGTTTAGTTAGACCATCTGCATTGTATTTTTTTGTCATTTTTATATCTTCTTTTACCGATTGCATTATCAATGAACATAGGCGTGCGCAGATTTTTTAATATAAGGAGGCAGTTGACGACATGAGGATCAACTAAACTTGTTAATCTTACAATTAACACTAAACAAAATGTGTCATCCTTCTGGTAGTTGGACAATTTTTTTAAAATTCATCTATGACGGAGTCGTAATCAACGTTAAATACTTTTTCTTGTTCCACATACAATAACATCAATGCCTCCAATCTGTCTTGAGTACTTCTTAATTTGCTTTAGACTTGTGTAATTTTAGAAAATGCTTTTTCACAAGCGCAACTACAAGTCGTAGTATTTTTATGTGAAACAAATATTGGGATGATGTGTCACCAAGAAAAACTATCCTTGGATAAAACTTTCGGTCACTGTACAAGATTATGTTTGCAGATCTTCGTATATACAGTGTGTTCCAAAAAGTTTTATACAAATGGAGAAAAAGTTTATCTTACATTTCACAAAAAAAAATATTCTTTATAAAAACCTCTGCTTGACTTGTAGATCCATAATAAAGTACAATTTTTTTAATACAATGGCCAGAGTACAGGCAAAATCAAAATGATTGTTTGGAGTGAGAGTAAAATACATTTAAACTGTAGTGGAGAGCAAAATGTTTATTTTATTTGTTACTAAGAAGCAAAAATTTACACACACTTGATTTCCCAGATAAAAATTACAAGATTATTTAAATAAACACGTCAGCAATTGTTGTATTAATGCACAGTACGAAACATCGTAAGATCTCGTTCATAACAAGTGCCTGATTTTGTGCTGTTCATCCATATTAAACACATTCTAGATCGAGTGCTTTGGAATATCTAATAACTGTTACAATTGTCAAATGTTACATCAGTGTGTGTTTGCAATAATTAGAAATGCCAGTAAAATTGAGTATTAGTGATAAAATTGAAATTGTACTCATTGTTGGAGAAAATTATAAAACATGTAGGGGAGCAGTAGAAATCTTTAAAAATAGACACCCTGATAAAAGAATACATTTCACAACTGTCAGATATGTAATATGTAAATTCAAGAGTTCTGGAAATGTTACTAATAAATTTAGAAAGAAATATCGGGCATGGGTTAGAACTGAAGATATTGAAACTGATGTGGTGCTATCGGTCGTGGAAAATCCAAAATATTCACTTCGAAAACGATCCAATTTATTAAATGTAAATAAAACCATACAAACCCCAATTTACCCATACTTTAAGAGAAGGAGATGCTGAACGAAGGTTCGAATTTTGTGCTCGTATCCAAGGAGAATTTGAAGATAACAGATTTATGACACGACAAGTACTTTTCTCTAACGAAGCAACGTTTAGGTCTAACGGCACCGTAAGTTCGCAAAATTGTCTATGGTGGTGCGATGTCAATCCAAATTTTCATGTCCAAACCAGATATCAGTATTCATTTAAAACTAATGAATGGTGTGGCATTTACAAAGACAGAATTGTTGGACCATTCTGTTTTCGAAATAACATGAATGGTGAAAGATATCTACAATTTTTAAATAATCAGTTGTCTGACTTTCTTGATGAACTACCACTAAATGAACTAGGAAAAATATGGTACCAACAGGATGGAGCACCATGTCACTGTAACAGAAATATTCTGGAATTTCTCCTCCACACATTTAACGGAAAAGTGATCGGGAGAAACATGGAGTTTCTTTGGCCTTTCAGGCATTATCCCTCTAGACTTTTTTTGTGAGGTTACTTAAAAGAAAATGTATACCTTCAGAGGCCATTTCTAGATCTTGATCATCTTGAAAGAATCATAAGACAAACATGTGAAGCTATAACTCCAGATGTGATTAGAAATGTCATTAAAGAATTTAATCAACGAACAATCACCTGTTTAGAAAGGGACGGTAGATACGTTGAAGTTCCGTAGTATTTCAGTAATTTGACATGTTCCCAATAAAGTCTATTAGTTACGTATTATTTTTTGTTGATAAATTAATAAAGAGGTTACCAATTTTTTATCATGTCTTATTCCTTTATTCAATAAATAATTTAATTAATGATATTTTGTAATTTTTTTCTGGGAAAAAAAAATTTACTTGATTATGAATCTACAAGTCATGCAGAGCTTTTTATAAAGAATATTTTTTTTTGTGAAATGTAAGATAAACTTTTTCTCCATTTGTATAAAACTTTTTGGAACACACTGTATATACGATAAATACATCAAATTCCCATTTTGAAGCGTACGGTATGCCGGTAGAAAACCAAGAGATTCAAAACACGTGAACGTCTCACTGAACAGTGGCAATACAATCTGCATACCATACTTTTTTAAATTAAAAAAATATTTTTTGGTAATTTTCTGTTAAAAATTTTGCCGTATTATACGAACCTAAATTACGGATTCTATTCTATTTCTTCTTTACATTAAACAACGGAGTTAAATTTTTAGAATTTTGGGAACATCCCTGACATACCTAATTTCGACAATACTCCTGTAGTAGTAGTAAGCTTCAGAATATTCGTAATCTCTCATATCAACAAATAAATAGAACAAATAATCATATATTTTTGGCTTTGGTCGGATTTCATGACTGGCAGTGTATTAACGCATTAAAAATCAATGTAAAGCGGTCCTTCTTCAAAGCTCATTAGCAAGAAGAACTCGTAAAAAAATTATGCTCGTTTAATTTGAAAACAGTAGCACTTTTAAGCTGTTTTATATGACGGTTTTTATGTTGTCTCTCATTAGGCAGTCCGAAATTACACCGCATTTCCATCGATATTGCCAGTTTGTGAAAGTAATGTCGAAAACGAGAAAAAAAAGGACAAGAAAATTACACAGAAAGTATCATTTCGCAAACCTTACTTTGTGCGCTATTTATACTGCATGCACTTATTCCTAATTACTTGCGGCGGACAACAATTACTTTTTCTCGTCTTTTTCAAAAGCCGTAAATTTCCATTTGAATCCGAGCTCGTCCTTAATCAATATTTATGCCAGGAAATACCTAAATAACGCATGTAAGGCACTTAAGTCGTATTACTCATTTAAAAATCGAATAAACACTTTAATAAATCGTTTTGGTGTGTGTAATAATAAACGAGGACGTCCATTCGTTTCGGACAACAGCCGGTGATAATAAATAATAGTGCGATGCGATCAAATTTACTGATCATACAAGCAAATATTTATGTAGCATCTCGAGTTTTACAAGTTATATTACACAAGCAGCATGTTAAACGTAACTAATAATTGGGTCATATATACATCCGCTAACTTACTAATTAAGACATCGATAGGAGAATAATTATCCGCTGTTGTTATTTTATTAGATACATGCGTAAAATAGGATATAAATTAAATATAGATGAGTAAGATGTAATTGGACATTTAATCATTTTCATATTCATAGGAAGTTTTATCGATTTTATTATTTTATTACTTTATTGTATGTATCATACACAAGTTTTGTTATGGTGAAAATTTTGAATGTGAAGTTTTGTATAGATGTCCACGTTTTGAACTTTTTGATAACAAACAAAGAGTTTTTGCAAACATGTCTCTGTGGTCAAACTTTCCATTTAAGATTCTTTCAAGATATGATTAGATTTTCAGTGAAATCGGTGGACCGTAAGTAATATGGGTTATGTTAATATGGATTTTTATACAAAAGTCTCGGAAAATAATTTCGGAAATTTTCTATGTTCAGGAATTGCTCGAACTTGGCTCAAAGAAAAATGCCTTCAATTAGTCTTAGCTGGTCTCATTTTTATTTTCTTATACGTAATACAAGGAAGTATTGTGATGACGAAAATTTTTGACCTCGAGATTTTTGCAGATGTCCACGTTTTGAAGTCCCCTAATACCTAAAGAGTGCTTTTAAAAAAGACACGATAGCGGTCAAACGGCTATAGATATCAATTCCAAATGTTCTATTTACGAGTATAATCGATTTGATTAGATTTTCAGTAAAGTCGGTAGATCGGAAGTAGTAGTTTACTTCAGTGAAAAAATCGAATTCTGACAATATTTCGTCAATTACTAAGTTTAAACCAATTTATAAAGAATTCAAATGTACTCAAAATTAAATTTAAGAAAAATTTTATTAAAAAAGTTTTTCTAAATTCTTACCGGAAGTAGGTCTTTGCTCTTATCAAAAATAATTTTTTTGCGAATATCTCGCAAGCTATGCTTTCTAGGCAAGTACATTACGAGTATAATAGTTCTAAATTTGGACCGGAAGTAACACTTTTAGTCTTATCGAATAGTGATTTTTTTGCAAATACGTCGTAAATTATGCATTATTATTATCAATAGTACAAAAGTATTTAGAGCTGGATTTGCAATTTTTTTTTGTATAAATGAAATTTCAAAATTCAGACCGAAATTTTTTCGAATATCTTGCAAAGTAAGAGATTTATTAAGAGAAGAAGTACTTAGAATAGGATTTTGAATAATTTTTGTATAAAAAAATTCTTAAAATTGTATACTTTGAAACGCTCACACGTATAAAAATGTGTGGTGGCTACACCTCATTATTTTTTATTTTCTTATGCTTTAGTGTAGGAAGTATTGTGATGATGAAAATTTGGATTTTGAACAACTTTTGCATAAAAAAAATTCAAAATTCAGACCGGAAGTAGCACTTTTACTATCGAATAGTAATTATCTGCCAAATTATGCACTCTTAACTGATTTATTAGATTACAAAAGTATTTAAAGACGAATTTGAAGCAATTTTTGTATAAAAAATACCAAATTCTGGCAGATACTCAGAGATGTATTTAATTGAAACTTAATTTGGAACAACTTTTTTATAAAGAATGTGAAACGCCACGTATGTATAAGAAAGTCGCGTGGTGCACACGTAATTTTTGTAGTTTTGAGATGTATTATAGCAGGCCGAAATTTGTTTTGGGTAATTGGGTTTTCATTTGCATCACGTTAATGATTTTTATGTATTCGTGGTAGTAAAAATAGTAGCTATATCTGTAATTATGATATATTAAACGAGAGCAAGCGTACTTACGTCTGCTTGTATCAAATGCAAAACACGTGCACTAGTGCAATAATGAATTTTTTCTATTTCACCTTGCGACACCCGTTTTGGTTGCATCAAGTATTACTTTATTGCACGCTCATTTTATTTTTTTGAGGTGGGTAACAAGAAAAAAAAATGAAACCAAATCATATTTAAATGTCAAAATATAAGCCTTTAATCTGACAAACAAGTGCAAGAAGTTGTACAAAGAATAAAAAACACACGAACATTTTATTTACGTTAATTAACAATATAAGTGGGATGATTAGTTTTCTGATGCTTCTATTGAAATTTAGTTCCCATGTTGAATAGTACAACTATTATAAACGTTTACTATAACACTAGAAGATTCGTGTGCATTAATGGAGATTCCAGACAGATTTTGGGAACACACTATGTTTTGAGTCAATTCCTGTTGATTCATATTGACTGACCCATCACTGTCAATTGTATCAGAAGTCGATGAATTACGTGGATGTATTAGGTACACTAGACAGTATTTGAGCAACCTCAACTTTTTTCTTGGTGGAATTATTAATGTAACCTTCGGCCACTGCTGAGGATTTCCATCCTCCATGACACTTAAAACTTATTAAGTCACCTCAACTATTAGCAAAGTGTGTCACACTAGACGTCTAAAGCAATGTCCAGTGAAGAGCTCAGGATTAGATAAATTTAAGTAAGTAGTAATATTTGTTGGTACTTTTCCTATGGTATTAATACCAATTGGACTATTCATGCAAGATCCAAACGAAATTGTCACACGCACAAAAAAAGAGACCATAAATTATCTCTCTCGGCTGGTAAATATCGTAAAGCGGTGAGTCATACACTTACGCATGGTTCTGTATCGGAAGCGGAGACAAATGTCTATGGAATATTCTTCAAAACATCGAGAGAAGTATGGAATTTACAGGAATGCTCTAGTAATCATCACATACGTATATAAGGCGGCATAATTCATTACGGGATTCATTGCGGAAAGAGTAATCGTGGAGTAATTCGGTAGTCTCGAGTGGTGGAAACGAATAGTGGTAGCCAAATAAATAAATATAGTAGTGCCGTGTGATATAATAGTAGTAGTAAATAAACACCTGTGATAATTAAATTGTAGTAGTTTAAGTGTGTTAAGTTAGTTTTATGTTTTTATATTGTTAAATAATTTTAAGTATATAAATATACAGACTGTTTTAAATAAATAATTGCACGAGTTGTTTATTGGAACCCGAAAACGTTACAATATGTAGACCACAAGGACGATGCCTTTTTATATCTTGCTTTCTTTATCAAAATAAGCAATTACTACATTTTCCGTAATATTCGCAACATTATTTTCTTTACACCAACTTAAAATGAGCTGGAATTGCTTTTCATAAATATGTCGAGACTTTGTTGGGAAAAGAGTTTGTAAATTGTCTTCTGCTATTTTGCGAATCTCTGGAGGCGTCCAGTTTGTTGATAATTTGAAATAATTTATTGCATAAATCAGATTAAATTTTAAACAAAATGACATGTAATACCGCCGATATTCAAATATTTAAAATGTTTTACTTAAAAATCAGGGTAACCAACTTCAAAAAAAACACAATTTCTAAAATGTTCGAACAAAACATGTCTCTCATTTTAAGCTTTTTTGAACTTTTAATAACTAAAATAGAAAAAAATAGTATAAAATACACGTTTCATAAGACATTTTGTGCACTTGTTCTTTAGAAAACTCGCCTAGCGGCTGGTTTTCAAAACTTGAACGCGTGCGCAAAAATCGTGTCTTATGAAACTTGTATTTTAATATATACTATTGTTTTTGCTTGCCCGTCTACCTGGAATTAGGTCTGTATTTGATTAAATTCTCGTAGTTTTAAATTTATATGCTATCTTTCCTCACTTTCTTATATAATTCAAACTTTCAAAAACATATTTTAATATTTGAATTTTTTAAATTTTATTTTTCAACTATAATTTATATAAACCAATTCGCATTCAAAAAGTGTGTTGATTTTGCAATCTTAGCTTTTATTCACATACACGTATATTGTTTTGTATGCCAACTTTTCACTCAATAACTTTAAATACACTATAAAATGTTCATTCCATAAATATTAAATATACCGACCGCCCTTCTACCACCCACAACAAACTGAAGAAAAAAGCGGGATCTTTGAATTCTGCATCTTTCATTTATCTAAATGTTTTCGATTTTCCCGATAGGATATTTGTTATTATGTCAGTACATAAAAATATCATATTCATTGTTTAAATGTGCGTGTATGTATTGTACGTCAGTATTTAAATGACCCATTAAGTCGAAGGACACTAAACGCTGATAAATGACGCGCTTCTAAGCTAGCTGCATATTAATACTGTTATGTCCAAGATGCCGCTATTTGTGCAACAAATTGAGATTGATTGAACGTATGTATGGTTTGTTGAAATGAAAAAAATCAATATTTACAAAGACAGTTGTCAATGTGCTGCTTAATCTATATGTATTTGTGCACGCTAGAATGGAAAATTTCCATCTTATCGTTAAGCATATACACAAATGTGTTTTTATCAATTCTTAAAATGTTATTAGAATTTGCTCCCATTTAAATGCAAATGGTGTTATTTAACCAAGTGTTATCTTAATATTTAATAATTAAAAAACGAATTGTTTATTTTTTCATGCCAAAAAAAGTTACAAGGAAATTATAGTTTGATTATTTTTTTTGGTGAAGTCAATATTTGAGGAAATATTTTTTAAAATTTTTTACATATCAAAATGCATGAACTGGTAAAATTTCTTTATTACTTTCTATTTAACGCTTGAAATGTGAGGGTCATAAAGTTTTCTTATCTAATTAGGTCATGGCATTGGCTACTGTTTGAAATATATGGAATTGTGATAATACAAATAGCATAATCTTTATTGTGCCACTAAAAATGTGTGAAGTCTGTAGGTATAATTAAAATTCCCTGTCCTTTACAAATATCATCCTCTGTAGTGACTAAATGACTATATACAGAGTGTTAATTGAAGTATGGGTGGATAAGTAAAGAATTTTGCTGGACGATTGCCATATTATTCCCGATTTGTAATCTTTTGTGAAAATAAAGTATCTCTGTATGAGATATATTGGAAACAAGCAAGAGTAAAGACTGCGTTTTTGTTCAACGGACATAAACAGGCCAAACTAGATTTTTTTCAGCAGCTTTGTACGCGAGCATCATCGACGGTTTTCGACCTACACACTTCGGTTTTGCGTCGTTTTTGTTCGAACAGACTTGTTCGTCGAACAAAAACGCAGTCTGTGGACCCCTTTAGTTAAGAATACAAAGATTCGCTAGAAAACACAAGATAAAACAATATATACGTGTATTTATTAACCAACAGAAATTAGAAGTGAACAATTTTAATTGAGGGTGCAAAATCATACTTTGTTTAAAAGTGCGTATTCACTAAATATTTATTACCATTTTTATGCGCAATATACGCAGTAGAACGCATTAACACTTTAGTCCAAGAGGTCGGCAAGTAGAAAGGTGTTGAATATCGTATGGCAAAGCGAAGGAGTATAAAAAAGAAGATCGTGAGAAAATATGAGCAGTCAATGGCATATACAGTAATCTCTTATAAAATGGTGCACACTAGAAATATGTTCTAATTGCTAGAAATTGCGTTTTGCCAAGTCTCGTGAATCTCATCTACCTACTCAGTTTAAATCCTGCCTATCGGTAAAGAAAGCATCACCAAGTGGACTTTACACGGGCATTATATATTGCCATCCAAAACTCACGCACCACAAAGACTGTTCCAAAAACTTAAAGTTGGCTTTTTTTCAGAATACCTCATTCTATTTGTACGATCTTGTCTTTGCATTATACGCTGATATCTTTAGAATTTTATCAAAATATTTTTTATTATGTCAGAAGAATTATTTTAACACATTAACTATTATAATTATCAATTAAAATAATAGAAATAGTATGAGTCTCATATTGGAATCCTGAGACCCCCCCCCAAACATGTTACATAATTACACGCTAAGATATTTGTAGCAAATATTATTGAAGAAGTTGCATGAGATGCTCCGTGATTCCAGAAATAACAACAAGTTTCTTAATTAAATTTTTATTATCAATTATATCGACTCGGTAATTGGTGAAAACCGACAAATTTGAACAAGTCGATCTTTATGAAAACAAATCCATGTTAACCAGTAGATCAAAACGATAACACATGGTTCATAATGTCTAATTAGATGAATGATTATATACTGAATAATATGCAAGCAGAACATTGTGACAATTTAAGTGTTAAACACATACCACAAAGCATTATGAAACGAGCTCCAAATATATGACAAACAAGTTTTATAATAAACTAACTTCACAATTTATAGTTAAGCGAGATGATATGATAAGCTCTATACTCAAAATCGCTGAACAGATTCAGTGATCACGTTGGGCTCACGTGATCACACCAAAGTCGTAAGAACAGAGGCACATAAAATCATTCAAGGATCAATGTCTGTAAAATAGTTATCGCCGCAGTATTTGACATAAGAAATTGTGCATATTCAAATGAAAACAGAATAAATGCAGTCAAAACAGATTTAACGGAAACAAAAAGGTAAATAAGTAATCGCCCGCGATCTGTGATACTATTACAGTTTATCTAATGGCCTAATGTAAACGACCTTTGCCGCCGACCGCTTTTATGCATAGGATGCATTGATCACGTTGTTATCACATACTTTTATTACTGAATCTCTTCGGCAATTCTAGTATTCTAGTATTTGAAAGTGTATTATACAGGGTGAGTCATCTCAGCGGGGAAGCATGATTGTGACTTTATGAGAGAAGATATTACGCACTGGTTTTTTTCTTATGATAGCCACTTATTAGAGCACCTTTCAAAATTATTTTGTATTATACAGAGTGTTCCACAACTTGGCGGCTGTTATAATTGTTTAAATAGAACACCATATGTATTATTAAATTTTTGGATTTCTCGTGTAATTTTTACCCAAAAATTATAAGAAAGTATAGGCCTAAAACTTAAAGGTTTTCGACTTATTACCATTTTTCTGAAAAATTCAATGTTTAGAAAATTATATTTCTCGAAAATGATGTATTAGATAGACACAATTTTTAGTAATAAAAGGTTCTAATATAAAAATATTAGAGTTTTGGCAATTACTAACTGAATTTGCAGAAAATTGGATTAAACTTACGTGAGATATTTTTTTAAAAAATGATTTTTTTCAAATGGAACACTCCGTATATCAGTTCATTTTTGAATTGCTTACTAAATTTCGTACCAAAAACATGTAAGATGTTATTTTTTAAAAAGTGACCATTACTGAGCTATTGTCGTTTCTTCATATATTATTTTAATTACTGCCCATTGGCAGACCACTCTTCTAGCATTAACATGATTATAACCTTAAATTTCAGACCTATACTTTCTTTTAACTTTTTAACTAAGAATAATACGGGGAATACAAAAATGTAATACTATATATGGTGTTCCGTTTAAAATACTATAACTATGGTCAGCCACCAAGTTATGGAACACTCTGTACAATACAAAATAATATTAAAAGCTGGTCCTAATAAGTGGCTATCATAAGAACAAAACCGCTTCGAAATATCTTTTCTGATGTCACAATCTGCAGAGATGACTCACCCTGTATATATATATTTCTTGACAATGCTCATGTCCGTATATCAATATTATTGTATCTCAACAAAAAGTGCTACTTTTATAGCTTATGGTCTATAATTATTGACATCCCAACTTATGGATAGGTGTAACAGATTATTCCTTCAATTTTATTGTATGTATGAAAAAACGGTGAAAAAGGAGATCCAATTATATTCTATTGTCGACTAGTAGATTGCAGTAAACGGAAGGCTTATAATAAACAGAAATAAAGTAATCAGTAAAGAGACTTACAACGTCTTCTATGATATCAGTTTGATAATAAATTACATGTGAAATATTTATATTGCTTGTTCTACAAATAAATCTTGTTCTATAATTCAAAGTTTGTAAGATTTTTTTACTAATTTTTCACCTGGAGTATGCATGAGAAATTAAGGTATTTTGCTTGTAATAAATTAAATTATTCTCAAATATTACATACACAATAAAAAATATTTATGAAGCCATATATTTTTATTAATGCTGTAATACGTTTAAATCTTCAGAAGTTTAAAGTACACTTTATTTATAATTCCCCAACAACGAGCCCCCCACATTCTCTAACACTTTAACAAACTGTTTCTGGATGGATGGAAATACACGAACGTTACAACATTTTAATTGATATGTATACAGTCTCGCTCGGGGTTCTGCCTACTTTTTCCAATCGGAAGTTTAACGGGCTGTTAGTTTCTTTTACTTCTGTACACATACGGCTATTTTTGGAGCAAAGAGCGCTCACGTCTCTTTGACGTGTATACAATTGACTCACGGCAACTTTCAATGCTATTTTTGTATATAATGAAAAAGAGCGGACCTCTAAACATTACAGACAACATTTTAATTTTAATTGGACTTTGAATGACATGCGCTAGCGAACGAAGATGGAAAAAAAAATAAACCGCCTGATGTTTGGATGAGGGAAAAGTAAAAGTTCCGGATAAAAATAGATGTGAAATAATCGACAGACATTATGTTAATTTGAAATACTAATAACGAAATCATTATATGCAAGTTGTTATTGCACATTTGTTTTTAAGACTTTAGTAATATTCACAGGAGCCGAATTCACAACTGAAAGGTAGTGAAAATTATAAAATTACCATAAATAAACTGATTGATATCATTAAATTGGTCGATTTTAAGTGTTGCATTATATGAATTTCGACAACGGGGGGAATTGAATTAAATATGGTTAATTTTTCTAGAATATTTACAACATTTATTAAATGCCAGGTCGAGTTCTTCATTCATCAAGTGTCGTTCTTAACTTTTATGTTTACACGTAGAAACGCGAAGAAATGTAGACAGATCACTAAACGTAAAGTAAAATTATAATTTGAATGGAATGTGGAAATGACTTGGAAAAGTGGTGAAGCTGTTCGTTTTTTTTCCCTCCACCTGTCTGACTAACGTCTCCAGTTTTCACCGCAGCCAATAAGAATGATTGTGCTCAACCTGTGATGTCTATGTTATCCACCCCAACAATGTTGGATCCTGTACAAGTCTGTACAGGTCCTTTACTGGGTGTCTCTTGAGCATCGCTGGATCTACGTTCGGTTGCCCAAAGATGCATTACCTCCTGTGATCCAGTACCTCACAGTTTACCAGGATATGCCCGACTGTTTCTGATTCCTTATTGAAGAGTCTACAACTCAGGTCTCCATCATACAGGCCTATCCAGTTGAGATGCACTTTAACAGGTGCATGACCACTCAAAAAACCCGTTACTGTTCGCAGCCGTTCCCTGCTCATGTGTAGTAGTTCTGCGGCTCTTTTGTTGCATGGTTTGCCAATAAATTCCTTGCCATGATTTTGTCCTGGAATTGTTGCCCAGTGATGCTTGTTTTTCATAAACCCAGTCTTTAACGTGGCTTCGGGTCATACTTTTGGGTACCCCCAGAGCCGGTTCTGGGCCTATGAATCTTGCTTCTGATCCTCTCCTAGCGAGTTCATCAGCTTTTTCATTGCCGTCAATCCCTTTATGCCCGCCCTGGCACCCAGATCAGTTTTACCTTATTCCGGATTGCCAGCAGTTTGAGTTCTTCGAGGCATTCCCAGACCAGTTTTGACGACACCTCTTGGCTTGATAACGCCTTTAGTGCCGCTTGACTGTCAGATAATATAAGAATACGCCGGTGACTGACGTCATTCCTGTTGTTTTCTATAGCACATTGGTGTATGGCATACACCTCTGCCTGAAACACAGATGCACCCCTTCCCAGTGCATAGAATTTGCTCTGGCTGGCAGAGTAGATTCCTGCTCCAGTGCCAGCTGCGGTCTTCGACCCATCTGTGTACCAGGTCTGATCCCGCCTGCTGATACCAGGCATACCATTCTCCCATTCGAGTCTTTCTGAAGCTGTCCGTTACTTGATTGAATATTTTCATATCTAAAGAAACAACGATGACTTTCCAACTAATAGGGTAAAATTCAATCCAGTTTTTAGTAAACTTGTCAACAGAGTTCAAAAAATTGAACTTGTAGTAAATGGTTAGTTTAAATTATTATTTAAATTAATATCGAAACGAGGCAACAAAAATTAAAACAAACATACTATTTTTAACAGCAAATCGTCACTGAAAAACAGAAGTCATACCTGGTACGATATACAGGTTTGTGGTCTCAACCCACATCCACATACAATAGAAATTTTTCCTTTTCCGGTTTAATCTTTATTGCAACAACATAATAATCGTATTTTATTTAATACTAAAGATACATTAAATATAGCACAATGCACATGTTAAGTAATAAAAACTACAGTTAAACTACTTAGCTTATACAATCTGCACAAGTGAAGGTCTCGTTGAGTTATGTAGATCGAAGTCTGTTATTCTGCTTCACACTGCATCTAGTCGATAAACTTGCACTGGTGAATAATGGCTTCATATAGGTGATAAAGTACAATACTTCTTAACTTCAACATGTATACTTATGGGGTTATCCCAATGCTTGTTTGGTTAATTCTCGCAATATTTATACTTGTACACATTGCATATTGTCGCACATATCGAGATGTTATCGCCAATTTCCTAATAAATCATATGCCTGCCATCTCTGCCTAACAACTTGCGACATTGTTTTTAAGAACACGTTCCACACAGTATTTCATATCTAGAGGTTCATTTGTCGGTTACATATATTCTGCTGATATTGTTACTTGCACTGCATTGCTTTAAATGGTATCAAGGATTTCCATACAATCCATACAACAAAGAGCCTCCTTACAAGCCTACAAGTCGAAGTAACAATTAACATGTGCTTTTGAGGTTACAAATACATGCGTTACAGATAGCGCATGTAAAAATAAGAAACAATTATCAACAGGTGCATTACTTATTATCATCACGAAGCATGATGACTTGAGATTTAAATTAAATGGCAATATTAACAATTGAGCTTACCCTACTGTCTTATTAGGCTTCATCATTTAAAAAGAAGCTAAAATTTGCATGGCATCGTTTATATGTGCCTGTCAAATGACAAAAAGAAGCGCATGAATATAGCCGCTGCAACACCTCCGTGATTACACATGCTATTTGTCACATCGCGACAATGATTGTTACTGAACCATAATAACAGGTATTTATAACTGTTACAGTTTATCTTTATTTGTGATATAATACATTAAAAAAGGCTTCCAACCACATTTTAATTAACAAGACGAACAAAAACTTATTTATTAAAATTAATTGTTACATTCGAATTATCGGAACCTTAAATCCATATAGATAAGCCGCCCTGCTATTAGCTGATCCGATGAAATAGTGATCTCTTGTCCTTCTCCAATCAATCTAAGATATCTGAAATGCTACGGGAGGACTGTTTCCCTCAGTTCCACTGGATTGCAGTCCTTGAAGTCTTTTCTACCAACATGTCTTATATAATCTGTTCACCGAAAAATTTGACGTTTAGGCTAGAACATCACAAATCTGACAACTCGATAATGTCAAAACATTTACCAGAATTTTTATCACAAATAAATATAATAATTATGGTTGTAAATAAAATAATGTAACGAAACCAGCAGACGAATTGAGTTACATTAAATAAAAGAAGCAGACCTCTCGGCGCGATAAAAACGAAATTGTCACACGCACAAAAAAGACCATAAATCTCTCTCGGCTGGTAAATATCGTAAAGCGGTGAGTCATACACTTACGCATGGTACTGTATCGAAAGCGGAGACAAATGTCTGGAATATTCTTCAACACATCGAGAGAAGTATGGAATTTACAGGAATGCTCTAGTAATCTTTTCATGCAGGTATATAAGGCGACTGAGTCACCGGGATTCAATTCAGTACGGAATCCATTCATGCGGGCGGAGTAGTTCGGGATAAAGCAAGTCCTTACGTAGTGGTAGCGTAGAAATAAATATAGTAGTGCCGTTTTATATAAATAGTGTGATATAAATAAATACGGACAGAGATATAAATAATATTAGTAGTAAATAAATACCTGTGATAATTTATTAGTAGTAGTTTAAGTGTGTTAAGTTAGTTTTATGTTTTTATATTGTTAAATAATTTTGAGTATATAAATATACAGACTGTTTTAAATAAATAATTGCACGAGTTGTTTATTGGAACCCGAAAACGTTACAATAATATACAAACCTCGGTAAAAAGTTTCATTTCTGTCTCGAGATAAAGTTAACCTCGACGCTTAGCGTTTCGGTTAACTACTTAATCTCTCGATAGTAATGAAATACTTTCCACCACGGCATGTAATTCTATAATACGTGTGAAAATGTTAAAATACACAACACTAATTATTGTAATATGTAATTTTAAATTTTAATTAGTTAGACTTATAATAGTAAACTATATACAACTTTCATAAAACATCATTTTTGCGAGTTTATAAAGAACATGTGTGCAAAATGTCTTATAATACGTGTAATTTATACCATTTTTTCTGTCCCCAAAAAGTTCAAAAAGGCTTAAAATAAAAGCCGAACATTAAAGAAATTTAGTTTTTTTGAAGTTGGTTACACTGATATTATTAGAACAAACTGTACTAATTTAGATCAAATACACTACCAAATCTGTTGCCAACGTACAATACATCCTTAAACACTGGTTAGACAACCGGTGCATTTCTTTGCATTGAAAAACGCTGGTAAGAAATAAGCAATGATTAGTTACTTAACCTATATTTCAATCGGAGTTTGAAAAACAGGCCCTTCAAGTTATTGTTATGGCATTCATTTAATATTTCCTCTCTTCTGAATAATTCTTTCTATTTTTATTATGATAATATCTTGTCATACTAAAAACATGAAAATCAAATTCGTTTTAATAGGATCTCAGAAAAATACATATAATAAATGTATTATTTTAAGGTATATAGGTATCTTACTTATGAACACAATTAATTTGATAACTCCTCCGTTTTTCCTAGAAACAAAAGTCGAACGCAATTAGTTGCTTATTCACTTTCCTTTTAACATAGCACTCAAGGTCAAGAATAGTGTGAGATATTACATCGACCTTTGTGTTTGTGATTCCAAGATTAAAATCTATTGTTGTTTCAAATTTAAATTTTATTTGTATTGATTACATACGAAGTTTGACTATCAATTTATTTGTACACAATTTCCAGTTGGTTATTAATCGATGCCCACACAGAAATTTACATAAAAACAAATTCGAGAAACAATTATAGATTCAATTAAAGCAACTGTTTATACATCAGAAAGGAACCAAACCTACACGATACAAGAAATGCCATGTATTATAGAAAGACATATATATAGGTCAAGTTGACATGTAAGTGCTATTGTATGTTTACAAAATATAAATAATGAACAGGTATGAATGGTTTAATAATTATTTATTACATATGTACATACATACCGGGTAATGCATCATAAGCAGTACACATTTTTTAAAGTACGCAAGAAAAAGGGGTAAGAGAGAGATGGATAATATGTACTGTTTTACTTGAATGACACCGTATTATATATAAATGTATATGCTAAGGCAGCTGTGTAAATCGTGCTAAATAAAGTATGTTAACGAAATCTGATAGCTTATATAAATATCCATGGATAATAATCAGGAGAAAGAAATACCAACAAATATAAATTCTGTATTATTCCTTGATAAAAAAAATGTTGCTCTGTTAATATGTACTTTGCCTTTACTAAATGTAGAAAATCCATTAACATGTACGTGATAATATTTAGCGTTCATTATATTTTTTGTTATTAAAATAATATAATAAAAAAATAATTGCTTCTGGACAAAATATACACATATCTACATATCTGTAATTAACAACTTTCTAATATATTTTAGTAGGTGTAAAAAGTACCAAGAAAATAAATAGAAAGGAAACGAATTTGAACTTTGAAGTCCCAGAATATTAAAAATATTAATACTAAATATTGACTTCTTATAAATTCTTTATTTTTGCAAAGATAATGGTAACATTTAATATAATATAATATATCTCAGAATAGGAAAGAGTGATTAAAATATTTTGCCAAAATCCGGAACAGATAGCTTAAAATATAGCGAACGATTTGATATAACAGTTGATAATGTAGTTATTTGTCAACAATTTTTAGTCACTCTTTTTATCACTATCAGCAATACAAATAAATGGTTCTACGATATCATCCACATTAATCCATCCCACACGCTTTTTTCTAGCGCAATTAGTACGTGCATTCTAGCGAAGGCAAATCTCTCATGGACCTTTCAGTGGCACATATTAATGCAATAGAACACATGAAAGTTATAAAAGTATACAAAAGATCGGCCCGCTACATACAGCGCTTACGATTTAACTAAAATACTTTCGGAGCAAACACCCGCTCTTCAACGTCACCTACATACGCCGCGAAACATGCAGGTAGTCTTATATATATCGTAACTTGTAAACATCACATGAAGGCAATGAGGGGAAAGCGAGCTACTTTGCGTTGACGAAACCGAGTTAAAAAATTGTACAATATGTATGACATTAGAACACTACATACATCATGTACAGTGTACTAAACTGTACAGGAAATATTAAAATACAAAAGAGGTAGGCGCCATAAATTCTCGGCCTAACAAGGTTATCACAGTTTCAAAAGTGTTCAAACTCCGTCACGTCATGAATGCACATACGCGAGGTGTACACTATAAATATGACGGTTGGAGGCCTAGTAGTTTTTAGTAACCAGCCAACCAACGTGACTAGCGCACGAAAATGTCTGAAGTAACGAAAATTGAGTACCGCGCGGTCACTAAATTTTTAACATACACCTTATCACATTAAACAACGTTTAGACGGCGTTTACGGTGATTCATCTCCTTCGTATTCAAGTGTAAAAAAGTGGCCAAAATGTTTCCGATTGGGACAAGAATCCCTGGAAGATGCTGATCGGTCGGGTCGACCAATTGAAGTGATAACCCTCAACAAATTTCAATTACTGAACATTTAGTGCTAGAAGATTGTCGTTTGAAGGTAAAGGAATTAGCAGTGATAACAAACATTTCCGAAACAAGTGTTTGCCGAATTCTCCATGACCATTTGGGTATGAATAAAATTAGTGCAACTTCTTTCTGCTCTCCAATGTGAACGTCGAGTCGAATGTGCGTAGTCGTTTTTAAACATGTGTGGAGACGACCCAAAACCGATTTCGGAGTCCACTGTCACATGGGATGAAACAATGGTTGTTTTGCGATCCTCTATGGAAAAAGGAGTCCATAGAATGGCGGCGATCTGATGAACCTCGTCCCAGAAAGTCGAAAGTCGTTCAATCAACGAAAAAGGTGATGGACACAGTATTCTGGGATTGTGAGAGCATTTTGCTAATTGACTTTAAAGAGCGCAATACAAGTGTGAACGGCACATATTATGCGTCTTTATTGCATAAATTAAGGGACAGTATTCGTGCAAAATGTCGTGGCAAATTGACAAAAGGTGTGCGATTATTGCACGACAATGCTCCCGTCCATACTGCCGCCACTTCACAAGCTGCCATCCGCGAATGCGGCTTTCAGGAATTGGAATATCCATCGTATAGTCCTTGTGATTTTTGACGGAAAAACTTCAGGTTATTTTTACAAGGGTACCGAATTATTAATTAATCGTTTTAAAAAATGTATAAAAGTTAGGGGAGATTACATAGAAAAATAAAAATTCTAATATTGTTCCAAGTTTCTTTTTTGTAATCAGGCCGAGAATTTATGGCGCCTACCTCGTAATACACATAAATGTCTCTAATGTGTAAATTTATTGCCGTATAATACTAGCAAAAGAACATCAGTAAACATTTTGTTAAGTTTTAAACCACATATGGATACTTATGGGTTATTTGTTTATAAATATGCTACTAAAAAAAACTGTAGAGCACCAAAAGGAGCAGCTGTTAAAATATTCCGTTTTATAGTAGAATATTGCATTGTAACGAGCTGTAAATGACATAATTTGACGTTTTACATCTTGGATCATTTCCAAGCAGTTATATACTTTCCAAGTATTGTCCAAGACTATTTTTATCGTGTTATGCTTAACGCTAATAGTTTTAAATTTACATTTTTAAGTAAAGGCGAGAAAAATAACGTAAGTTGTGAAATTCATTAATACCCAGAGCACACATGAATGATGGATATGTTTACTAGCATATCTCGCATTGCAGGAATCAGTTAAATATAACTTATCGCAAATACGTAATAAGCAAAAAATGACCTTAATTTCATGTTTAACACGGTACGGTTATTATTAACATAATATTTCTAGTGAAATGTACCACATTTCTGAGAAATTCATTAATTCAAACTTAATAAAGTTAGCACACCATCTTGCGATATACCATACCATTCAGGTATTTTAATTATAATGTGTGTATTTAAATTAATGTCGAAAGAAAATAAACATATTCGTAATCTGCTAATATAAACTAATCATTCATATAATTTTGTTTGTTAAATTAATTTAAATAAGTTACTTTTTCAATTCAATAATTAATATTTAATGACCAACTACATTGTTACTAATTTATCATAGACTGTTATAAAATGGTATATAAATCTATTAACATATCGTCTATAATAAGTTCATTAAACAGAAACCTGTTATTATATCGTTCGTAAGTTTGTTATTTTAATTTAAATTTTACAATACTTTGTTTAATCAATGTATTTTAATTTCAATTAGTTGCGATTAATTGCAAAACCTTTTGATAGTTTCATTAATTTGCTTTTGCTTGGTATATTATGTATATCGCCGAGTTGATGCAATAATAAGCATCTATTTACGTTATATTTAATATGCAGCAACTTGATGAATTTTTTCGAAATAGTATGCAACTCGAATCTTAAATACTTTCCCAGAATTCAGTTTATTTGTAGATGATATTTTGGAGGTTTGGTTGGAAATTTAGATTATAAATTCGCAAACATAAACTTCAAGAAAGAAAAAGAGGATAAATCTGTTCTAATAGGCTGAATAATTAGAAATAAGTGTCATTATATCCGAATCGACATCGAAATGAAAGAAACTAAAGCAAACATGTTTATTACAACAGACTTAAAGCGAGTCCCCACAGGGCATTACATTAAATAAAGATCTCATAAAAAGATCGTTATTTTCTTATCACTAAGGAGGACCAAATTTTGAAAAAAACATTATACTAACAGAATGCGCGACAATTCTCGCGATAAATCTGAAAACACAAGTATTTTATGTGTTAAACTATAATGAATCGTTAAAATACATTTCAAATACCTAACACCAAAAAAGGTCAATAATCTATGTACACAACTTTTATAAAAATTACTTTGAAATAATCTCTTCTTTAACTCCATATATACTTTACACGCGATAACAAGAAGTATTCGGTTTGTTTGGATTGTGAACCTTGATCTAGATTCTAGGATAATAGTGACGTCAACAGAAAATACTCGCATATTAAGAACTCGCAAATTGCCATTCCCCAAGTGTTCAAAGAGAGCTTCTTTTCAAGAAATAAAATATGAAAATTCGTTTTTAAGCTCTACACACTTGAAATAAGAAACGTAGTCAACAAAAAAAGGTCCGAAAGAAAAAAGTGGCATTGAACTCAACACCCAGCTGATATGACTGTCATTAACAATAAAACCGCAAATTAAAAAGAGATATACGTAAATAAATGCTGATAAAGAGACTGATTATTTACCGTGGAAAGCTACTAAACGATACACAAGACGAAATATTGGCAATTCCACACCGATAAGAAAGGTCAAGAACTTATTTCGCCAAATGATATGCAAAACAAAAACAAGCTCGAAGAAATAAATAATAATTATTAAAAAAAAATTATTCCCGTTACTCCACAAAAAGTAACAAGAAGGCACAGACTTAATTTCTAGTAAAATCCTGAAGCAATTATCACGAAAAAGAACTATATGAGTACCTTATAGATGCAGCTTTAGAGTGAAGTAGCTGAAATTATAATGATGCCGAAGCAGTGAAAACCACCCCATGAAGTAAAATCCTACGATAATTTGTGGGATTTTACTTCAATCGCTCTTAACAGAAAAGTCAAATATATTTGAAAAACTCAAAATATTAAAGTTTGGACTTAAGCAAAGACGTTCGATAATAGACCAGGTGCACCGAATTACAGACGTAATTAAAAATAAGAAAAACAAGTCTAAGCCCATACGTTAAAATTCTTACATCATACAGATCAAACAGACTGTTTAGAGTTAAGACAAAAAGAAGCATATGCAAACTCCTTCATACAGGAGTGCCACAGGGAAGTACTCTTGGACCTATACTTTACGTATTGGTTGACAGCGAGATGCCAGAACTTGAAAAGGTTAAGATTACTACGTTTGCCAATGATACAGCGTTACTAACAACAAAACAAAATCAGGCATCATGTATTCAACTACTACACCGAGAGAACAGTTTATTTGCATGTAAAAAATGTATTTATTTGAGCTCAGTTTCTTTGTATTCAACATGAAAAACTAAGTGCTATTGAATTCGTTACACACCATATAATGAAATTTCTTGGTTGGAAATATCTGGTTTATTTGTGGATAATTTCTTCCATATAAAGAAATATATTACTATGTAATTTGTCTTAAAATTACTTATTTCCCCCCCAATAAAGTAATGTATTTTCGTTTATCATTCAATGTTTACATTTCACAATAAATTCACACATGTTTTAGTATAGTATATTTATTTACTGCACACTGTGCACACAAATATTTTTTGTGACGTCAAGCATGAAACAAAACCCTTATTTGGTGTGGGGAATAGTGGTAATGCGCATGACGTTTTCATCAGAGTTATATAGGTAATATTACATATGAGTTATAGGTGTACATATATTCTTTATTTCCTGTATACGCTTCGATTCCCATAAAGGATTTTGATTTTGAATAAGGAGCAATTTTACTCGTTTGATTTGTATAATATTATCTTACAACACAGGGAATCTAATATGAGAAATAGCTTTCTTGCATCAATATAAATTTGATGGAACCAAAGACACATATATTTCAATATAGCAAATAATTTTCAGCCAAATGAATATTTCTTTACCACAACATATTTAAAACAAATATTTCTTTAACTCGATGCATATTTCATTGATCCAAATAAATTCTTTTCACACAATACCTATACTGATAGTTTTGCATTTAGTCGGTGTACTTATTGTTATTCATTAGACTATGGTGGTGGTTAACAGATATCTTTCAACCAAAGAATTTTCTTACAACTAACGCTGGATGTAATAGTTTATTATTTCTTGTTAAAAAGTTATAACATCAATAAAATTCAGGCTATCAACACATTTGTTTATTATTATTTCAGAAGAAGATATAACCCCAGAAATTTTAGACAGTATATATAAATGTAGTACGTATATATTTAATAGTATAGTATTGTAAAACATGGCTTCTTTAAAAAATTTGAATAAATGATTTAGTAATGTGAAATAAATATTTGTTAGGTCGTATCCAAATATAGAATATATTTCACAATAAGTAGCCTACAAACAGCAAGTGATCCCATCCAAGAATGGGAAAAAAATGAAAAACCAAAGTAAATGAATTAAAATGGTCTGATATTAACTATACA
The DNA here is from genome assembly GCA_963170755.1 of Amphimallon solstitiale. Lineage (NCBI taxonomy): Eukaryota > Metazoa > Arthropoda > Insecta > Coleoptera > Scarabaeidae > Amphimallon > Amphimallon solstitiale. The sequence continues at coordinate 136,437,304 of OY720679.1, forward strand.
AATTAAAAAATTAACGACTTGTCCCATATGAAAATAAGGCTAAGTATCTTGGTATGACGTGGGGCACCAAGTTAAAATGGGGAACACGTGCAGAAGAGAAAACAAAAACTCAACATAAAATTCCGATAATATCACTTGTTGGAAGAAATTCTAATGTATATTATTTACCACAGCTTAGTTGATCGTATAACTTAATTGATGTTAAAGTCTAAGTGATGAAACTTCAGTGACTTCATACTATACAAGAGGTGATTCCTCTAAGGCAGGCGTTAAAAAAATTTCAATTTGTCATCAAGCAAGGAATTTTAAAATTGGTTATAATCCACCATAGTGATTCTAAGCAAAATATTTTCAATATGGGAGCATTTCCGGATATACCGGAAGTTGTAGTCACCTTTAATATTTTAAATGGTACCGTAATATTTTTATTTTATTTTTGAGTGTACCTCTTAACTCTGAGCACAAAAATAAAACATTTTAAGCAGTTAAAGTGTGTTTGAATAATAGATATTTAAGTCTAAAACAAAAAACAAAGAATTAAACAAAGCAAAAGATGTTTTAAAAAATCTTCAAAACGAATAGATCAATTTAAAAAAAATTAACGCCAAAATGTACTGTTTCAAAAGACCTTTCAAATGACCTATTACTCGATACCCCTTTCCATTTAAGATTTTTAAGGGGGTAGCTCCCGGGGACAGGGGGTTAAAGTGGGTGACTCAATTGTGTCATCAAAAAATGCCCCCCCCCCCCGAAAATACTTTTTACGTGTTTCAGGGAATTTTTCATAGGTCTCCAGAATTCCTGAAATTTAGAGTGGGAAGTTTTGAAATGATCACCCTGTACATCGACTACACCAAACGAAGAGATTATAATAATATGTATAGATTATATATTCCGCACATTTTGTGTGCAGTGTTAATAGTGTTAAGGAACTAATATAATTCTTATTGGTTATTAATGCAATTAATATTTATTCACAACTAATTTATGTATAAAAAAAAATAAGATTTTAGTAAGTTAGTCACCAATTGCTTATATTTTGACGAAACATACCTCGGCCATTGTTGGCCGGCGAAAATATTCCACCACGAGGGTCTCTTCTGCCTGACCTCCGCCAAAACCGGCACCGCCTCTACGACACCTTTCTTCCGTTTCCTCTCGAACTTTATGGCATGCCACGACTTCCGACGCGACTTCTTATCCGTCACCGGCACGACGGAATTATCGAACCATTGTTTCTCGACGTCCTCCTCTACAATCCAGGGATCTTTTTCATGAACCACGTGCAGTACTTGCGAGTTCATGTCTCTGATCGCATATCTCTTTGTGACACGTCCTAGTTTATGGCCGCAAAGGACGAGTTTCGCTGTAAATGGAGACAACATTCGGTGTGTTTTGTATGCTGGTGTACGATTTCTCTTTGTGGTGTGTGTTCAAGTATTGTATAGCGGGGTCATTGGAAGGAATATAGGAGAGAAGAAGTAGGTCTACATGTAAAATCGATTAATCAATAGTTGTAACATTAAAAAAAAAACAAAAAATACACCATTTTTTTATAGATTTAGAGGTGCTCTTTTCGAATTTTAACTTAGCGACATTGTATTTTTGCTACTGGCGTCGCCATATTAGAGAAATGGCGCCCAGGAAGTTTTTTGAGAATATTTGCGTGGCAACCGAATTTATTGGTGATTAAGGGTGCGATTCTGAAACGTTCTCGTAAGCTAGGGTTATCGGAAGCCTACGGTACCTAGCAACGAAATGACGTTTCGATGATGATGTCATTAGAAGCGTAAATAAAGATATTGTAGGTTATATTTTACTTTTATTATTGTTCTTGTTCGCAGGTATGGATATGACTTTATAGCATTATTGTTAGATGTAGATCACAACAGGTAGGGATTCGTCTTTGTAAAATATATTTATATAGTGTAATATATTAGTTTTATTCCAGAAATTATATGCGCATTTTACGAAAGCAGTTAATAGATCATGTAAGTCCCTAACGGGAATTTTAAGCAAAAGTTCAGCCGTTCAGAGCTTTATACAGGTAAAGGATAAACGTATTCATCAAAATAATATACATACAGGCTATTCCACGAGAGCCGTTCGTTAGAAGTTTTCGTGGTTAGAAAAAACTTAGAATTCTGAAATTTTGGGTTCCAGGGTTATTTAAGATTCTCTTTCATTTTAAAATATTTTCAAGATCATACTACTTCCGGTTATACCGGAAGTCGCCATTAACTTCCTTATTTTAAATAGAACACCCGGTATATTATTTCATTTTTGGATTCCTGAGAAAATTTCATAGTGGGTTTTCATCAGGTTTCCCTATACCTATTTTTATTTTTTTCTTAGATATCTTGATTTTTTTGAAAATTTTGACAGATGTAGCCCTGTTTTGAGCATTGCGCCCTTTAACCAATTTCGATTGGTGGAAAGCGCTTCTGGGGTAGACGGAAGCACAGGAATGATACTTTCGAATGCTATATTGACAACTGATTTATCGCATACAGGCTATCCAAAATTTAATGACCAATTACATCATTTTAAAAGTTGAAAAAGTGCGTTTTTTCAAATGGGACACCCTGTATTTTATTGGATGGTCGGATGCAGAATTTGAATTTGATTCTGCATCGATTTGCTATAACATTCCCTATATCTATTTCCAGTGGTTTTCTTGTTAATCCATATTTTTATGTTTCTTTACATGTTAAACATAAAGGTTATGTACAAAAACTGCAAATTATAATTTTAGTTACTAGGTTGCATTGCTGACGTATTTCTGGTAGCTTACGATAACCGCAAGCCTTCCGATAAGTGTTCAGAATCGCACCTTAAACCAGAGAAAATGTCCTATAATTAATATACTAATCTTTTCCGTTCGTAAATTGGAGAATTTTGTCACACGAGTACCGCAAACTGACACTTATATTGACAATAAATGTTTTACCCAGTAGCCAAAGTCTTGAAACTTATTTTGCAAGATAATCTTGATTGATTTGAAGGAAAGAACGGTCAGATATGACGATCTAGCTGATAAGGAGAATAAAATACCTTGGCGTCTTACTCATGAATAAGGAGTTATGCACAGTGGACTTTAGGAATGGTGTTTTCATACAATGTTTGTGACAAAACTGAAACATTTTGAACGGAACTCACTCCAGTTTCGAGTTGCATGTCAAAATGAGATGCTCGAGGATTAACCGTGACAACGACAGCATCAAGAAACTAATGGATTGGCTGTGCCAACATTCTCCTTTTCTAGAAGTAAAGGAGTTCTTGTCAATAAGCAGTAAAATTATCAAAGATGAAAAAATCAACTGTCACATGTTTCAAGAACTTGATTTATCCATTATACACTTTTCATAAATTGTGCATTGCAAAAAAATAACTTTAACAGTTCATTACGCAAAAAATAGCTTTGGTGCTTAGCTTTTGACCAATCTACATATTGGAATAGACTGCGGCGCTACCACGCCGAAACCACTTATTTCAGATACATAGATACAGAAAGTTTAATTTATCATAAGGAGTCATTATCCAAAAGTTGTTCTTGGGCGTCATCCTTCTAATACTGGACGCAAGCGGTAAATATACGAGGTGACAAAGTGAGAATCGAAAAAAGCACGTTAAAATCTATCAAAAAAACAATTTGTAAAAGTACTAGAAAAATACCAAATGATCAGACTATTAAACTTGTGTTTGTATGGTATTAATTCAATCTTTTTTGTCGTTTAAATAAATAACAAGTAAGTATACAGCAATATATTCACAATGTTAAAACGAAAGCTATTTCTTGACTTTTACTGTTTACTACAGAGTTACTGTATTTTAGATGTTAAAATGTAGTCAATAGATATAGCAGCCTCTTTGAAAAAACTGTTCTGCCACTGTGTATTAAATCAATGACCGGTTTCGTAATATTTGGTGCTCGTCAGATTGATATAAAACACGCAATGGCATTATTATATCATCATCAAGTGATAGTGACGTCATGTGCGTGAGATATTGACTAATTAGGAACATTTCTAATTGCACACGCATTTATAGAACAAATGCCACTTTCTTACAGGAGACTAAGCATTGTATACGGCCTGCTATTGAATTTGATCTCGAACTATTCAATTTCAGCTACTTATGACCAGTTAATGCCAGAAGAAACCTGGCAAAGAATTGAATGCGGTACCTTCGGAGTTGTAGTTAAACGCCCTACCTGTTGAGCTGCGACGGTCTTTGAAGAAATATAATATGAAAAAATGGATCAAAAAAAAGTTAGACAGGTAAAGAAGAATTGGAGGAAGCTGTGAGATATGTAAGAAATAATGTTACATGAGGTAAAGATGATCGATAATATTAGAGGATGGTTGCAATGCTTCTGTAAAGAAGGATGAAATATAGAAGCTTTTCGAAAAGAATGGAGGAAGAATCTAATTTATCCAATATATAAAACAATGTGAATAAGAATACTGCGAAAACTATTGTACTCTTTAAAAAATACACTCGAATCATATAAAAGTAAAAGAAAGAAATTTTAAATTTGTGAGATGCACAATCAGGAAATGCCATAAAGGAGGATATTTTCAATACTTAGATCTAAAGGCTGCACTCGATACTAACAATAGACAAATGTTATGGAAGACATTCAGGCGATTTAATATTCATAGGAAACTTATAGGACTAATAAAATAAAATTAGTGTTCTTACTTACAGCAAAGATACAAAAAAAGAGATGAAAGATTAGAACAGTTCATTATGGAAAAGGGATAATACAGAGAAATAGTGTTAAGTATTCACATGTTTGTAACCATAAAAAAATATAAGTAAAAGTAACAGTTGAGTCTGACACAACAAACCATCATTATTATTGTCAAAGCAGTACAAGGAAATATAAAGAGCATAAATAAAAATTGATGATCAGAAATTGTAAACAATGATAACATATTTTGAATATTAGGAGTAATATAATTAGACATAACAGATTCTTCATGTTGTAATAGTATTGCAATAAGAATAACCGGAAACGCATCAGAAATGAAATACACCAGAAAAATCAATTGAAAAATGAAGAGATCAGAGGTAGATTTTAACAACAATTGATGCAGAAAAAAAAACACAGAGAAATAAATTGATTGATATTAATGTTTCCGTTCCTCCTCCGCAGAAGAAACGGAAACATGGTGGACTATAAGTAAAATAAGTATGAAAGAAAGAAGTCACTCAGAAGAATAAGAAGACTAGCGAGGAATAGAAAAAAATGGAAGAGAACTTGAAAAGTATTTTCGTACAATCTACCAATGTACTCCGGGACGAATGCGGAGAAGCACTACAACTTAAGCCACATCACAGGCGCTATTGTAAAAATGTCTTAGGCCTGACGATCTTCTTAATTGATTTATGAGAAGTTTCAATAAAAACTTAAATACTTAAAGATATAAAAATAACATTTAGAATTGTTTAGTTAGGATATTGTCACCTCTCTTATCAGAAACTATACAGCAATAAGACATTCGTTTGTATACAAAGATTCTTTACAAATGCAGCGTTTTTACGATACTTTCTACTGTAAAGAAAGATAATGTAAACTACAATAAAATAAATGCAATAGGTAAAGAAATTCCTATCTGATTCATTCATTGAAGCCATTACGGTAATGTAAAACATTACCTTAATAGCTCCAAAAGGTATCTGCGGTATTTATATTAAAGCAACGTCACACATCACATGTTAAGCTGATGTGGTGATTGCTGCATGAGTCAAGAAAAATCTGGTCGTTTATGGATGCTTACAAAAACAAAGATATGATAAATATACCCTTTTTCCGCTTTATCTACTTATATTGTATTATTGTACAAATATAAACAAAATTTTAATAGTTATTACACACTTGTGTTTAGAAAGCCGTAGATAAATTAAATAATCAAAGAAGGAACGTTATTAATTTGTGTTTTTCAATTACAAAAACACATTAAGAGATTTTATTAGGCAATATTACGAAAATAATTTCATATGTTGTCATCTTCGTAATATTAAAAAATAAAATAAAAACTGGAGCACTTTCGTAAAACAAAATAATCGCTTGCATAATAAAATTATGTAATTAATAACATTTCGTGATAGGAGAAATTAATGTAATTAATGCAAACGAAAATGTTCGCATGATGTACGTACTTGAATATATGGGAATGTAAATTTTTCTACTGTTGCGAAATTTATTGTCACACCGGCGAATTGCAAATTGCTACTTATTTGGAAATATTGCTGTTCACTTACTTGTTAGGTAGGTACTCGTATACGCAGATGCACGAAATGATCATACGATAAAGCAGAAATTGCATGTGCAAGTGCATAATTTCGTATGCAAGGATGTCGGAGACAGGTTGCTAATTTATAGCAGAAACTTGTGATCGGTCAAGATATAATAACTACATTAAACGCAAGCACAACGAATATTTTAAAATTCTATAATAAAATGTATTCTTTATTTTCCAATTTTAGATAGCCTATACCGGGTGTTCCAGCGTAGCGGTAAAGTCCATTATTGGTATCTAATAATGTAGACAGCGAATAATTTTCAATACAAAAATTGTAGATAATCATAAGCTCTACAATTTAAAAATATTTTTATATATACAGAGTGTTCGACAACGACGAACCAACACAAACTTATGTTTTTTTAAATGGAATGCTATGATTTTTTTTACATTTTATGATAGCCCTTAAAGGATTAATTAAACTGACATCAACTTGTATTTGCCGATTTTCAACTGTTTCTGAGATATGGCGATTTTTCCTTAAAAATTGTGCAACATTTGAAAAGTTGCTATGAGATAACGACTGATGATGAAATACCTTTCATGGCCTCAATTAGTAGAGATACCTTTTCAGTACGTGAAAGTAATTTTTATTTTGACATATTTACGCATGTTCTTTAGAATTACATGTCATTCGCAAAAGTTAAAAATTCTAAAAAAAATTAAATGGAACACCCTGTATATTAATGTGCCATTGAAAAGTTCTTAAAATTTACTATTCAAAAATATCTACTATCTTCCGCCTGTGGGTGATATGGCAAAAGTTATAGGGTGTTATATCTGAATAAACCCGATTACGACTTAAAAATATGAGTTGCCATGACTTACATTACACATAGCATAACTAAAAGTAAACGAGAAAAACTACTTCTAATATTTTCTTATTACAAATAAGCAATTTTTATTAAAATTTTAAAACTCCTGAAATGAAAAGTTTGGAAGTTCATGGATTAGCAATATTTGAAAAAATATCGCTGTCGTTATGTCTCAAAAAATGTAAAACTTCAAACTTAGATATATAACTTGCGTTGAAAAGCAAACCGTCAATAACAGCATTTAAATTTACTTTATTAAAAACAGCCATCTTGAAGAACATGGCGTAAGCTACTATTTTCAAGCATCACAGCTATTATAAGCTATCAAGTAACCAATTAGAAAATGCGTATGTTTGGTTTTGTAGTATGTTCTTATTATTAAGTAATAAAATATGGAAACAAATACGTTTACAAACATTTATAATAAATGTTTGAAATTCTGCCCTTCTACTTTTAAACACTTTTGAAGTCGTGTTTCATATGACCTATAGACATTTGCCATTAGTTCTGGATTACTTCTCGAATTTTTTCTTGCATATTCTCTCTTCTGGTTGGAATAATTCTATATACTCGCTCCTTAACATAACCCCAAAGGATATAATCCATTAGAGTTAAATCTGGCGATCTAGGTGGCCACGATAATGGAGCACCACGGCCAATCCAATTTTCCCTGAATGTTTTATTTAAAAAGTTTCGAACGCTTCTTGCGTAATGTCCTGTAGCCCCATCGTGTTGAAAGTACATTACGCGGCGCGTATACAAATCTATATTTTCTAATAAGACAGGCAGATAGTTCTCAAGAAATTGTAGATACCTCTCTCCTGTTAGCGTACCATCAAAAAAAAAAGGTCCGATAAATTGATGGTTAAGAATGCCGCCCCATACATTTAACCACCATTTATGTTGATGATCAACGTGTCTCAACCAGTGCCGATTCTCAGTGGCGTAGTAATGCATATTGTATCTATTTACTAGACCATTACTTTTAAAAGTAGCTTCATCACAAAACAAAATCTGAGTTACAACTTTGTGGTTTTGATTTATTTTGTGCAACATCGAGTTACAGAAGTCAACCCTATTAATAAAATTATTCCCCTGAAGATCTTGATGTAAGCTTATATGATACGGATGGTATTTAAACTTCTTTAAGGTTCTTTTAATAAAGTTTTTGCTTACGTCCAGGACTCTAGAAAGTTCATGTACGCTTGTATGTGGGTTTTCTTGAACGCGTAACAAAACATCCATTTGCGCATCTGCGTTTTCTATGGCACTGTTCTTTTTTTCATACAGAATACTGACAGTTTCTTCAAATCTTGTTTCTGAAAAGCTTTTGTCGATGGCAGTCGCATATTTGGATATTTTTTCCTGTATTTATGTACTTATAATGACGATGTCTCTTTAAACTGAAGCTATAAATCTAAGTTTGACGTTTAAACAATTTTTGACACACAGCGACTGCGATATTTTTTATACTATTGCTTATTCATTAAATTTCCAAACTTTTCATGAGCTTTATGTATTAATAAAAATTACTTATTTAAAAAAAAAAATTAGAAGTAACTTTTTTCGATTAATTTTAGTTTATACTAGCAGTGCAAGTCATGGCAACTCATATTTTTAAGTCGTAATCGGGTTTATTCAGATATAACGCCCTATAACTTTTGCAATATCGCCCACAAGCGTAAGGAAGTAGATACTTTTAAATAGTAAATTTTAAGTATTTTTCAATGGCATATTAATATACAGGGTGTTCCATTTAATTTTTTTCAGAATTTTTAACTTTTGCGAATGGCATGTAATTCTAAAGAACATGCATAAATATATCAAAATAAAAACTACTTTCAGGTACTGAAAAGGTATCTCTACTAATTGAGGCCATGAAAGGTATTTCATCATCAGTCGTTATCTCATAGCAACTTTTCAAATGTTGCACAATTTTTAAGGAAAAATCGCCATATCTCAGAAACAGTTGAAAATCGGCAAATACAAGTTGATGTCAGTTTAATCAATCCTTTAAGGGCTATCATAAAGTGTAAAAAAATGTATAGCATTCCATTTAAAAAAACATAAGTTTGTGTTGGTTCGTCGTTGTCGAACACTCTGTATAAATAAAAATATTTTTAAATTGTACAGCTTATGATTATCTGCAATTTTTGTATTAAAAATTATTCGCTATCTACATTATTAGATACCAATAATGGACTTTAGCGCTACGCTAGGACACCCGGTATATAGCCAGAGATTTTTGTACATAGGTATTTTTTTTAAATTAAACTTAGAAACTTACAGATCCAATATTACTAATTCGCTTTCAAAACAAACCATTGAAACTTAAACCTTGATAAATAAGTACATTTGTTTATAAAACTGATTTCACTAAAAAAAATCCAAATTAGTTTTGTTGCTAGTTCATCATTTCTTACAACACCTTCTAATAGAGAATTGAATTTATATATGGATCGTCAAGTAGACCTTGGAAACGTTGCATGAGTATTTCCTTTAAATGGCATACACAATATGTCATGTCCATCTTTGAGCAAATGACAATTTACTATCATTTTACAATTTTATTGTAATAAATGCTTGTTTTTTTTTATGCTTTGACAATGATCTGTATACATATATGTATTGTGGTAACGGTATGAAGTTCGTACGAATGGTAGTACGATCCCTATACCATGCAGGCAACAAATCGTTCAAGCAATGAATGTGTATGCCTATCATTCTTCGGTTATTAAAACTGTTGTCTCGTAATGCAATTTTTGCAGTAGGTTTATATCGAACAAAGAATGAAATCTGCAGAATATTTCCTCTCCTCTCTCTCTCTCTCTCTCTTGCACTCTGTGTTTGTGAGTGTGACCACGATAGCGACCAAACGGCAAAAGACATCATTACCCAACTTAATATTTGGAGAATATAATCTTTCTCAAGAGGTGTGAAATCGGTAGACCTGAAGTACTAGTCTACTTCAGTGAAAAAAAATTATTTTACCAATATCTCATCAATTACTAAGTCTAGACAACTTTGTAGTAGGGAATACAAAAGTTCTCAGAAATGAATTTGAAAATTCTTTTATAAAAAAAGTTTTTCGAAGTTGTTACTCTTATAGAAAAATAGTTTTTTATGAATATATCTCAAGTCATGCTTTCTATATATTGATAATGTAAATGTATTTAAAGCTTGATTTTGCATATCGGAAGTAGAACTTTTACATTTATCTAATTAGGAGTTTCTTTTTGCAGATATTTCGCAAATTACGCATTCCATTTAGATTTATTAAAAGTGCAAGAGCATTTAAATCTGAATTTGGAACAATTTTGGTATAAAAAATTTAAAAATTAAGACCGAATAAAACGTTTATCCCAGCTTTATTAAGAGGACAAAAGTCTTAATTAAGAATGACTTTTGTGTAAAAAAATCGAAATGCACATATGTATAAGAAAATTGTGTGGTGTCCAACTTCTATTTTTTTCTTTATTTTTTTTTCTGTACATGATCTTTTGGTCAATATAAACTACAGTGAAATTTACACGATAGCACAGAAGCTAATAACTCAGAGACCGGGGGTGTAAATCAAATAACAACAAAATTATTTTTATCATTCCAGGGCCCCTGATTGTATATGATTTCTTTCTGCAGATATTATCCTTGGGTAGACCTGAAGTGAAAATTGCATCATAGCATAAAAGCATACCACTAAATGTTTGCAATCTCCTACTGCAGATATGATCCTCTGGATATAGAAACTTATAACACAAGACATAATAACTTAAGAATCGGTCTGTTTCAAGATATAGTACGAATATGTAAGCTCCCACAGGTTGCTTGAACACGGCAGGTAGTATGTAATAAAAGTAATCAGTATACGAAATGTCAACTACACCATGTGAAATTCAAGAATACATTTTGCTCGCTAATTAATTCTGTTACTTGGAAGAGATGTTATCGCTGAGTTGAATGTTAAAATTATAAATTAATATTAATTCCTTTATTTCCTTAATACCCACCGGCACAGATAGTTTCCAGGTTCTTAAAATTTGTGTTTGCCATCGCAGAATTATGAAGGGATTAGCACAATCGATCCTTAATGGATTTATTTATGACGTCGCACTATATCTTGAAACAGACTATACCTACACATTTATAGATTGAATGATTTGCCGCACTAAAATTCACTGCTAGCATTCGTTGCTGACTTCCCACCGATATTATTTTGAAACGCTACTTTAACTATACATTCTTCAAATATGCGTAATAAAGAACTCATGATATATTTTAGAACACCTTCATATACTGTATAAATATTTTTATGTTCAGTTTGTTATATTAATCGATTTTACATGTACCTAATTCAAGAACAGATTAAAGAAAAGCCTGCAAGTGAAATTACTATTACTAATAAAAATGTTTTAAATAAACATTAAAAAGTACGATAAATAAGTCATTAAATAATGTACACCACAACTATAAAGTATTATTTTTTACAGTATTCACATTTTTGTAGTGTGACGTGATTTCACTTGCAGACAGTGTACTAATTGTTAATTTATTGCAACAACAGTGACAATTTGTTTTGTTTACAAAATTTATAAAAACAGACACTTCAATACAATTACACAATATGTATTAATACTACTAACCTAGGATAAACGTTTAGTCATCTAATTATTAAGAAATAATGCTAATATATTCAGAAATGTCAAACGTTTAATGCTACAAATATTTCTATGGTGTGTAGACAAAGTTTTAGTTTCACGTTAATATGTTGGTCAACGTGTATCGGTTCTTTCTTTTTTCCTTCACATTGGAAATTTTTACAGTTATAAAAACTTAATTATGTGTGAGTATGTATATAAATTTAATGTTCTGCCAGAGAAAAAAAAAGGTAAATGAACTCAGAAATAACACTTTTTTCGTATCTGACGGAATAAAACCCAAGATACGAATGTTAAAAGTCAATAGTAGAAAATAAACATACACATACCTATAACATACAAGATAAGGTATGTTGGTACTTAGCGATAGGCAAATGTTTGTCAATTTTGTACTAAAAGTTGGCAATTGTCACGTTATCGATCAAATTAATATGTTTCTTTTCATCGATTATAAACTGGTTTTCTTTTGTTTGCGCTTGTGTTTATAAACGTATGTTATATATTAAATTCAAGGTTAACGTTCGTATTTGGTCATTTAATCGATGTTAGAATTACCATATGTGTATGTAAAGTTCCTTTCCACTTGTAGCAGCACACCATATAGCCTTTACCCGTCGTGTTAATTTTGTTAACAAATCTATGTTCACTTGATGATAATCAATAGATAAATTCAGGTATTACATGTATACAATTTATAATTGCAATGAATGAGTACGTAAGAAGGAACACTGATCAACAAAAAGTATGATTTAATTGAAATAGGCCAGTCGATAGGTCGTTTAAAACAGGGTTGGCAGATATATATCTTGATATTTATTGGTTGATATATATTGTAAGGAAATGAGTTTACATTAAATAAAAGAATCAGATCTCTCGGCGCGATAAAAACGAAATTGTCACACGCAAAAAAAGAGGCAGACCGGGCGACGTATAAAAACGCTCTTATTTACACACCACCATAAATCATCTCGGCGCGGCGTATAAAAACGAAATGCAAGTAAAACAGTGAGTCATGAATGTCTATGGAATATTCTTCAAAACATCGAGAGAAGTATGGAATTTACAGGAATGCTCTAGTAATCTTCGCATGTGTATATAAGGCGACTGGGTCACCGATGGATTCATTGCGGGATGAGTAATTGGGGAATAGTTTCGGGAAAGAAAGTCCTTAAGTAGTCTCGAGTGCGTGGTAGCCAAAGAAATAAATATAGTAGTGCCGTGTAAATAAATAGAAGTGTTACATAAATACGGACAGAGATATTAGTAATAGAACTAAATAAATACAAGTGTTAATTTTAATTTATTAATAGTAGTTTAAGTGTGATAAGTTAGTTTTATATTTTATATTGTTATATAATTTTAAGTATATAAATATACCTACAGACTGTTTTTAAATAAATAATTGCACGAGTTGTTTATTGGAACCCAAAAACGTTACAATATCAAGACATACATCATTTATTTATTTTTAACGCAATAGATAGCGGCGCCAAAAAATCGTTGATATTTTGCCTGAAATTGAAAACGTGAAAACAGTATGATGCAATAATAAAAGCTGCTGTGAGTAGGAATCTATCTCGCTCTAATTTACCAGCTCGCTCCGGCCATACTGCAAGGATAAATCAGTAGAGCATCTTTGCAACATTTCTTAGAATTTGAACGAACATTTTTAAATAGTAATAAATGCAATGGATAGCATGAACAGACTTAATCCCGTTACTACCGCATGGAACGAGATCAAACGATAATTGGAGTTGCAGTAGAAATATGGCATCAACTGGAAAAAGATATGAAAGTGAAAGATCAACCGAGTACGGCAAAAAAATCGTTTGTCAAAAGAAGGGATATGGCATTGGGATCACATCATTATTTGGCGAATATGCTCGATCACACATTCTAATGACAAAATTTAACTCCGGTTCAAAAACAACAGGCTTTTGATATTCTAAATTCAAGAAACCCAGAATTTGTTCAGCTTGTTATGGCTCTTACAGCAAAGTCTTCTTCATTTCCAAAGTATTTATTTTGCGCATAATTCCGAACAACAAATCCAATGATTTGATGGGAGGAAAAAAGAATTCTTACAATTATGTGAGCAATTATTCAGTGCTGTAGCGGCAACAGCTGGTTCAGAAAGATCTTTTTCGAGCTTTGGAATAATTCAATCTAAATTCAGAAATCGAACTTGTATTTATTTTTAAATGTTTAATCAAAATATTGATAAAAAATCCAAACACTTGGGACTGGATCTCGTCAAATGATAAACTATTTGCCTAAGTGAATTGTCTCACGATGAGGATGATATTCCTCTTTCTTTGTTCCACCTATTTTTAAAGTTTTCTTTTTTTTTTGCATTTTAACCTAGGAAAGAGTATCTAAATTTATGATATATATCCGAATTATGATATTTACATAAATATCATGGTATTTGCCAAGCCTAGTTTAAAATGACTGTGCTGGAATTAAGTGTAATCTGATTTGTCTCCTAAAATTGCACGGGGGTAGAAAGCCCCGATTTGGCCGCCATCCTGAAAAAAAGGCAACAACCATTAATTTGTTTCATTTAATAGTCATAATTTCAATTTTTTGGCGGATGATGATTCTAGAGCATTCAGAGAATTTGGACATCAAAAGTTTTCCGGAAATGTATGGCTAGATATCTTAAACCTTCGCATTGTTGGACCAATATTTCTTCTCAAACGTCAAAATGCAATTGAGTAGTTGAATGTCTTAGAGGAAATGGTGGTTAATGTTCCATTCAATTTAACCCTCATGTGCATGACGGTGGGTCCGTTGGACCCATTGCAGTTTTAATATAGTTGTATAAAAGTTACTGAGTATACAAGAAATCTCAAAAAAATGTTAATTTTCCTTTATATGTAGGCATTCAATTTATGATATATTTTTTCTCAAAAGCTGCTTTAAGTTTAGAAATAATTGACAATTAATTTCAAAATGGGTCCAACGGACTCCATTTATGTAGAATCGTTCCGCCACTGCGGATAAAGTAGTAACTTTTGCGACTGCGCATATCATAAAGCGCAGCATTTGACAGATATATTCTAACCTAGGTCGATGCAAGTCGCACATTGCCTGTCAGTACACAACTTATCTCGAGTGCTAAATCCAGGTTCTCCTACACGACATGTGCGTGAACACAATAAAAGATTTATTTGACTTGTTTGTGACTACTCATCAAAAAGACCTGATTGTGTTGCATTCAAATAAGAAAGGCAGAACACTGTACCCAGATTCCTGGATAGATATTACCGTACCTGAACTAGATGCAGTGATTGGATTGTGTTTACTAGCATGAGTTTTTCACTCACGAACTCAAGACGTCAGGTAATTATGGGATGAGCAAATCGGTATGCCCCGATTTAGAGCTACAATGAGCATCAACAGATTCGAACTTATTCTGAGATGTCTGAGATTTTATGACATAGAAATAAGGGAAGAGAGAAACAAAACTGATAAATTGGCACTTATTTCAGAGTATCTTGATATGTTTGCAAATAACTGCAAAACAAATTATGAGCCTAATTTATTTATCACCGTGGACGAACAGCTTTATCCTTGGAGAGGTAGAGCGAGGAACGTAAAAACCTACATACCATCTAAACCAGATCAATACGGCTTGAAGTTTTGGATTGCTACAGATGCTATAAACAGTTACTGCATAAACATTCAGTTGTATTGTGGCAAACAAACACAAGAATCTGAAAAGGGACAAGGTCCGCGAGTTGTACACGATTTGTGCTCACATCTTTACGATACAGGGAGGAATATTACTTTTGACAATTTGTTTACAGACTATAACTTAGCAGAAACTTTGTTAAAGAGGAATACTGCGATAATCGGCACAGAAAGCAAAAGCAAACGATTTGTTCCAAAGGAGATGTTGCCCGACAGGAAACGAGAAGAATTATCCTCTGGATTCGGATATCACAATGGCTTCACACTTTGTTCTTACGTTCCAAAAAAGAACATGTCAACTATGCATAACACTGGAATAGTATCAGAAACCGAAAAAAAGAAACCCGAAATAATTTTGGATTACAATGCCAATAAGTGGGGAGTTGACAATCTCGATAAACTGGTTAGGACATATTCCTCAAAACGAAAGACGAGGAGGTGGCCCATGGTGGTATTTTATAATACTCTGGATATTGGCGCCTACAATGCTCTGTTTATATGGATGAGTTTGAACCCTAATTGGAAAAACGGTGTGAACTACCGCCGTAGAATATTCCTAAGACAGTTGGCTTTCGAGCTTACGGAAGAACATATTCAACGAAGGAAACAACAGCTCGGTCTTCACCAAGGACTTCTGAGAGCGATCGAGTCTTGTGGTTATGCAGTAAAAAGAAGTGTCATACCAGGAGACCAAAATAAGGAGGATGTGACAAAAAGAAGATGCTACATGTGCCCTTCTGTAATCCATAGAAAGACTAAAACAGTTTGTTTTAAATGCTCGAAGCATATTTGTGGCGAACAGCGAAAAAACTGTAACATGCGTCAAATGTAAGGAACCTGCAGTATAAGTTACTCATAGATGTTTTTGTAAAGTTTTCTTAAATAAAAAGTTCTTTGCACAGACATTAGAGTTATTTGTTATATAGAATCAAGTCCTCATATGTGATTAGATTGAAAAAAAATCACTAGAATCCGATGGACCCACTTTATGTTAGCTCCAGATATTAATACTCTCGACTTTTTTGTTTCGGACATATTTTAATATTAATGTCACACACCCATTAATTCTATTCTCCGAAGACTTCAGCTCTGTTTGGAAACTAATGGCTACCACTTTGAACACTTACTTTAACCCAGTTATGCCTGATTTTTTTTTTAATTTTTTTTTTCCAATTTTGAGTATGTTTGGACTAAAGACACTAGTTTTACACTCCGATGGTAAATTTGTAGAAAAAAAGTTTTTTTCCACTAAAAAATGGGTGTTCGTTTAAACGAACAGTAGGCATGTAGCATATAAAAAAAGCACTTTTGTAAAAGTTTTATTGTAAGGGTTATTAATAATATTATTATCATTATTGAAAATATTACGATCACCAGCATTCAGAAATTAATTTTGTGTGGGTGTGTGATAGTCAATAAAGCATCTTATGTGTAAAGCGACTTTACACTTGTTGCAAATAACTGAAACTGCTTTATGACACACCCTGCAACGTGATGGTTTTTTTTGGGTGCTGACCAAGTGATCCATTCTATCAAATCTGGAATCAGCATTTTCTAAACTAGAATGTCTTGATCTCTTATTACTGTTTCCACGCCCGTGAGTTTCAAGAAGTGCCTTAGCCACTCTTCTTCGAAAAGTCAGATGATCTAGCTTTCCGTTTTCCGTCTTTTTATGCAAAACCCATGCATTTTGCATTGCCAAATCTAAAACATGTACAACCAAAGGGAAGTACCATTTTTCCCCCTGATTCCAGTTCTATATAAACTGATGTTTTGGTCGCTGCGGTCGACACCACCCATGTACTTATTATATACATTTATGTTTTGCGGTTGTTCAAGACTTACACGTTTTTTTTCAGTGCGTGAAAAGCGAGACACTGTATGAGTTGGTTGTACGGATACGAAATTTGATACAACGTTGACTATATTATTGTCATTCCAAGTTGCAATTACAATGGAGCGTTTATTTGTTGATCTGAAATCCCAACTTCCTCTTTTAGTTTTTTTGAATATTTTGTTGGTAGGTAAAGGACACTTAGCTCTCCTATTTTCGCGAAGAGTGGCTGTTGCTTTGATTTGTCTGCGGGTGAGTTCTGCTATCAGTGGAATACTTGTAAAAAAATTATCAAAAAAAAAAGTTGATACGGTGCATTTACTTTCGAGCAAATCACATCAGCGTAATTCAGAATGACTGATGGACCCAAGCCTAGGTTGTTATACTTTTTCATTTCAGATTTTGCTCCCTGATAGGGTTCAAACCAGACAATGTACCCATAAAAGGTCGTACCGGTCCAAAGTGTGTAACCATAACGAACAGGTTTTCCCTTTATGAATTGTTTTCCCGGATGTCTGCCAAAGTATGGCACCATTGCTTCGTCAATACTATGCTGCTCCACGTGCGGTACATTTTCTAGACATTTTTCATTCATTTTCGCAAATAAAGGTCTAACTTTAGCAAATCGGTCGTTTTTATCCAGATCATCATTATCGCAACAGTGGATATTGGTCATAATATGTTCAAATCGATCTCTGCTTATCGCATTTGAAATAACACTGTTGTGCGAATCCTCCGAGTTTTCCCAGTACATCCGTCTTCTACTGACCGTGCAATATCCACTTACTAATAACACTCCCAAAAAGCATTTCATTTCTGCAACAGTTATGTCTGCTTTTCTGTTTCGCTTTGAAGCATATAAGTTGGTATATCTAACTAACATTGCTATAATTTCTTCATCAAAAAATTTGGAGAATAACTGTGGGGGCGAATTTTTGTTAGCCACCGTCGAAGCGGGTACCCATTCAGTGTTAAAATGTTCTGTGCTAAGATCGGATTTTTCCCATTTGTAAACATTTTTTGTAATATTTTTCGACCTAGAAGTTACAAAACGTGATAATGGTAATTCATCAGTCCCATCCCAAGCTTCTTCTTCTCTTTCATCCATTTCTGGTTCTCCTATATTTGCACCTTCTGTATTATCTTCTTCCAAATCATGAAAAATTTCTGCTTCAGCTAGCAATTGTGTGGCTGGCAAATTATTTATCGCCACTTCTTGCTCGTCTCCTGAATCCTTATCCGTAAAATCATCATTCGCATTCGTAGGAGGTAAAATAGCAATATCGACTTCATTGTTAGCCGAGCTACTGGGAATGGCATGGACATCCTCCTCTAATTGTGTTAGAAGTTCGTCGAGAGTTAAACCACTGAAAAAATATATACCTGCCAGTTTCTATAATTTTCCACATTTTCTACTGCTGTGTGCCTACTGTACGTTAAATCGTACAGCAAAGTTTTACGCATGCTGCAAAAATGACAGTAAGATATTATTGCGTCATAGTTGTCGCAAATCTAACCTCAATATATATTTAACCACTATAATATCTTTTATGGCGTTTTGAACTAAACAATAGAAAGTTTCCTTACCCAACAAGTTTCAGATCCACTATAGGCGCCATTGTAAGACAGACAGTTGAGATTAAAAATTATTTACACAAATAAAATCGCTCCAAATCCACACAACAAAATTATGAGTAGTTGAAAGAAGCTTACTCGAAATAATAACGCTTGCTCCATCTATCTACGAGCTAAAGCAATACGAGAAAAAATTTTAGAGTAGGGGTCTGTACAGTGTACGTTTAGCCGTACGGTAGGCATATCTGGGTTAATCATTATATGTGACTACTGTACTAGTAAATATGTTTAATTTTTACTTTCTTATACGTAGTATAAGGAAGTATTTAATATTAATTTTAGTTTTAATAAAGTAGTTAATAAAAAAGCAGTAGATGTTCAAAGATGAATAAAACTCCTACGGTGTTGCCAAACCTACACTCCTTTAATGTAATCCGTGTGGTTTAACGACGGATCTTACAACTTTTTTATATTACGATTGTTGACTCAGAATTAACTTAGAATGATTCTACCTGAAGTTTATCGCGAATTTCAGGCAACGATGAAGTATGTGCGTACACCGTTTGTATAATTAGCTCATGCGAAAACGAATTTTATATTTTCATGTACAAGGCGAGTTGTGATAATTCCTGCGTTGTACGATGTGATCTGTGTCAGTATAAATACTAACGACTTAGAAATACAATAAAAAAGTTATTATTCCAATAAGTATTGTTTGAATTTCTATAAAGATGCGTAGGTATAATTATTTTGTGACAGTGATAATTGCAATTACTTTATGAATTGCATGCTGTACTATTTGTACTAAATGATGTGACTTGATTATTTACTTAACACTATACTGAGAGAGTGCATATACCAAATATGTATGTATGAGTACAAGCAATTGCTCAATATTTACGCCATCCTATAATACAACATTATAATAATACGTAGTGTAAATATTTATGATTCTATAATCAAATTAGAATGAAAATTATAATGTTTTGTAGTATTGGAAATATGTATATATACATAAGTATGTCATTTTTGACACAACACAAAAGCCGATGACTTTATAATACATTGCTGTAAGAAAACAGCGTGCATATGGGAGGTATACGTTATAAAAGATTCGATTTTGTCTATTTTCGAGCGATGAGAATAATCAAAAGTTATCGAGATCGTTAACTGGTTGGTGCAGATAAATAGGTATTACTTTACACTAGCATTGTATGATGAAAATGTTCGACCACGAGATTTCTCTAGGTTTCCAAATTTTTATAAAAAGCATTTTTCGAAATTTCTAGCCGAAGTAGGTTTTTACTCTTACCGATAAATAATTTCTCGCAAATATCTCGCAAGTCATGCGTTTTATACAGAACATATTGAGACTAATTGAGAGTATGAAAGTGCTTAGAGATTGATTTTGAATAAATTTTGTATAAAAATATGTTCGAAATTTGTGCAGTAAGTTAGAGAATTTCAATTAGGGTTCACAAAAGTCTTTTCTAGCAATCTTTCGGTTAGCGGTGGTTCAATATATTTGACATTAGTAAATATCTAGATCCAAAATTTAAAAAGAAGGAATTCTTTTTGGATTTCTGCTTAAAACAAAATGGCACAACTTTTAGTTACGTGCCTTTTTGTTTTATGCCAAAAAAAGACAAATTTGAATACTTAAATTTGAAAAATACCCGGCCCGATCTCGCCCCCTGTGACTATTATATTTTTCAAAATCTAATAAAATACTTGAGGTGGCGTCGATCCTATTTTGCGAAATTATCAAATGCGTTATTAAGGAAACTTTGGATAAGTGTGTTAGTGCTAGTGGTTCTTATGTTAAAAATAAAATTTTGTTCGTTTTCCAATCGTTTCATTCATATCTAGGTAGATAATAAGAAAAACTCTCCTCATACGTAAAAGAAAAATGTTGGTGTTAGATGAAATAGAATAACACAAATAAGCTTTAATTTCGAGATTTTCTAAGTTGGTATAATATTTTTCATTCGCTCTCTATATAAACTTAATTTTATTTTTGCAGGCGAGTTTAATGATGACCAATATTTTTCTTTCGTCTTTTTGTTTTTAAGACATTTGCATTTATACCGAAATTTTGACAAAACGCTCATAAATCAGGGGGGCGTAACTTAAATTAAACCTTTATAGTTATAGTTTTTGGTATCTGAAAACCAAACCAGATGGCGCTGTTTAGTAAATATGTAGATTACTATATTAGCTACTTATACTTTACGGCATTTATCTTTTTAATTTTGAATACAATTGACTTTAAATTAGCCGATTCTGCCTAAGTTTCCATTTATTCATATTTAAATATTTTGTTGTGTTTAAGTAAAAGTTTTGCTTTATTTTATTTGACTATTTTTAATAATTAGTGTTACTTTCATTCCTTTGGATAATTTTGTTTATATTATAGTTGAAGTTTGTGAGTATTAATTATAGTGTCACATAATTGTAAATTAATTATACTTTTCTGTGCTATATTTTAGAACTATATATTTTATTATTTAATGTTTTCGTCTGCATTTCACGTAGAATGTTCGGTGATATTATTTTCCTTTTCCAACGTGTATTGCAGATTTTCGAAAAAGAATTTCACCCAAAGCTTTTTGTTCTTCCATATAACCCTTAGCAACAGTTGAAAATAGAAGCATGTAACACTTTAAAATTATATTTCGACAAAAAAAAAACAAAAAGTTAATACAGAAGACGGACTAATGAAGAATTAAAATGTGGTGGGAAATAGATGAACAAAGGACAAAATGGTTGTATGAAGAAAAGAGGAAAGTATAAGTAATTACTCAACGATGGAATGAAAACCATGAATGTAGTAAATGGAGAGGCGAATCGACCGAGGTTGTGGAATATCTCCGTAGAATATACAGGTGTTAATAAATGGGAGGAAAAGATATTGTAACGAAACAAGCCCACAAAAGAAGCAGTCCTCCGGGCGACGACTAAAAAACGTACCGGTAAACAAGTCGTAAATCAACTGCACTCATGTACTACGTCAACGACAGAAAGTCTGGAATATGGTAGAAGAGAGCCAGAATTTGCTGGTATATCTCTACAGATATAAATATCACCGGTGGGATAAGGAATTCATTCATTCAATAGTAGTCGCGCGCGGTATTTACTGAACAGTTCAAATAACAAATAATGTGTGTAGTTCAGTTTTATTATAGTTCACAAAATACATAAATATTACTGACATAAATAGTAGTGATAGAAATAAATACGCGTGTTAATTTATTTGTAGTAGTTTTAAGTGCGATACATTTATTTTATATTTTTATATTGTGATTAGTTTTAAGTGTGTAAATATACAGACAGTTTCAAGACATTTGCACGAGTTGTTCATTTCGACCCCGAAAACGCAACAATATGAAGCATAAGGAAGAATAAGTAAAATAGTACGATAATGTCACATGCTGGGTAATCTATATTGAAAGCAGAAATCTAGAAAGCCCGCAGCAAGCGCAATTCATTCGGGTGCCTCGGAGTTATGTGTATAGTATTTTGTGTATTTTATCTAAATTTTTTTTGTTTTAATAAAGACTAGTAAATTTTTGTAAGTAATATTCTTAATTAAGATACATATCTCCCACAGTTAACACTATGAAAGTGTATTTTCCAAATGTAGCTTTATGTTTCTTTCGATTACCTTAAAGCACATTGTTTGTTTATTGAATATTATTTAATTATTCTTTAGAATACTTGTGTGCATAATTACCAAAAAAAAAAGAAAAATATATTATAAACAAAGCTCTAATATTTTAGTAATAACTTTTTTTTGAATATATTAAAGTAATTTTAGATAAAAGAAGATAATTACAAAAATATTAAAGTTTTCTTCACAAACTACAAAAATAAAACCATTAATTTTGAATAAGTATGTAGTATGCTTAATTTCAAAATTTGCCGCCATTTAATTTAGTACCTGCAAATTGCAAGAGATGAGTCTGACAGGGTTACAATATATATAATTTAGTTGCCCATCTACTATGTATGTATAAGTTATCTGTCATAAATCAATAACGGACGAAACACTGGGAGATCGTGGAATTTCATGTAACTAGCTGATCTTATAAAACAAAATATGTAGTTCATAGACCACACTATTTATTTTGTCACGGACTGCCACTTTCAAGAAGGATTTCTTACGCCTCATAATGATTTACGTTTAAACAAAAGGTTTTGACACTTAAAACTTTATTACGTATCAATCTACCTGTTCCAATTTATATTTCCAATTTCCGCATTTTTAGGAGGTATAAAAATATAGATCATTTACACCATCAAGGTTAACATGTTTGGAGTATCGCCCTCAAAGCAACGTGAGTGCATATATTATAAACCTACATGAATCGTACATACGTGTATATACAATACCTATACATGTTGTGTATGCATATGTAATTTTTTCGTACCAACAGTGATCTATTGTACCGATTGCACAGAAAAATAAATTTACATTGCACACATTTGAGCATTAATAGTGCAAGTGACCTTCGGTAAACGTTTTGTACGTCAAGTCGCAAGATCAAAATTAATGGTTCATGCTTTTTTTCTGGTACCTGTAACGTACCTTTTCAAATTACATGCACGATCGAATTAACAAAACGTTGTGTACCCCAGACGCATAAATGGCAATTTTAAAAGGTGTGCTAGTCAATACGTAGCATTGCACGTGTTAAAAAAATAGGTTAATGAATTAACAAAATGTCGAATTATTAGTAATAAAGTGCGTACTTGAGATTGTAAATGTACTTATTTGTCATTTTCATATGATTAAATACACTCTAAGTATTTAAGATTGTAAACTTGTATTTTTACTTGTCACTTGACTGTGACACAAATTTATCAGGATTATTAATACGCAGCTATTTATAAACGTTGTTGTTATTTACGTGACCATTGTGATAATTAAAGTCAAAAAATAATAATATAATCAACTTGTTGTCATAAATCTTCGACATGCTGAGATGGATTAATTTCGAGATGGAGTTTAAGAAATGTAGTAGGACAAGGATGCCGGTAAGGTAGGTTATTGGTGATGGGCGAAACATCATTCATTAAGAAATGTAGAAAATATGTTCCATGATCATTTCAAATACTTTAACTTGAATGCTAATGTTCATTAGAACGTATTCGTATTTCAACCAAGAATATTTTAATGGAAATAAAACACAAACAATTGTTTCAGATTTACACTATATTCAACTTAAAAACACAACAGCTGTTTCGCTACACTGTAGCTTCTTCAGGTGATAACAAATTCTAAATTATTACAATCAGAGAACAGCTCTATTATATATAGACAAATATAATGACAACATTAACAAATAACTGTAAAATATTTACAAAGGGTAATTTAAATGTATTTACTTAAAGAGGACAGTTTTCTTAAGTAAATACATTTAAATTACCTTTTGTAAATATTTTACAGTTA
Organism: Amphimallon solstitiale; assembly: GCA_963170755.1. NCBI lineage: Eukaryota > Metazoa > Arthropoda > Insecta > Coleoptera > Scarabaeidae > Amphimallon > Amphimallon solstitiale. The sequence continues at coordinate 136,461,642 of OY720679.1, forward strand.
TTTGTTAATGTTGTCATTATATTTGTCTATATATAATAGAGCTGTTCTCTGATTGTAATAATTTAGAATTTGTTATCACCTGAAGAAGCTACAGTGTAGCGAAACAGCTGTTGTGTTTTTAAGTTGAATATAGTGTAAATCTGAAACAATTGTTTGTATTTTATTTCTATTGGAATATGGATTTACATCAAGTAAAGGCCGAATCTATTGAATTTTTGAAAGAATATTTTAACTGGTGTCCTACAAACAAAGGACCCCAAAAATACGAAATTGTTTCTAAAATAGTCACTATCGACAACGTCACGCGAGACTGTAAAGATTATTAACTGTGAACCACTTAGCAGACTCTAAACAGTCGAGCTGTTAGTATATTTTCAAGTCCCAGCGGTCCCTATTTCACAAAAAAAAAAAAACAAAAAAAAAAAGAAATGAGGCGCCATTCAAAACCTATAGTTCCAAATCAGACAATCTTTGAAATATTTCTGACACTGAATGCGAAGGCAGTGACTATGATAACAAAATTTGAGCAGGAAATTTCAGTTGAAGAAGAACAAAGTGTTTCTTATTCCAGTAGTGAAAAATACCAAATGAATTGTTTACTTTAATAAATGAGCATGACATTCGGAACGTATCTCATAATATTATCAATCACCTTCCTGACCTAAAGGGTCAAGAAAGATTAGAAAACTTGGCGACTCACACCTTAGGATGCTTGGTGGCTGTTATTTACAAATGCTATTTCGTATCATTTTGGGACAAACAAATGATAACTTATCTTGATGTAAAAATATTTGAATAGTCACGCTGTAACAAAAATCATTTCACACGCATAAACTAAAAGCTTTTGTTGGATTAATTATTTTGGCTGGAGCATTTAAAGTAAGGATGGGAAGCATCTTTATAGACAAGTGATATAAAGTACCTTTTTTGTTGTTATCGAGATATGACGACCAAATTACTTGAACAAAACAATTACATTTGGCAATAAATCAGTACAGAATTCCATTTCAAGTTATCCTTGATATGAGTATGCAGCAGTCGTAGTTGATGGATTAAAGACCAGGGGAATAACTTATGCAAGTACCATGAAAAAAGACAAATGTCATGTTCCGTTACAGTTTTCGCCAAATAAAGAAGGAATTAAATTCTTCAATATTTGGGTTTTTAGGTGTCATAATCTTAGTTTTGTTTGTGACGAAGAAATACAGATCTGTATTAATTTGGTTTTAAAGGCATCACAGCAATATTGTGGATGAAGCTGTAGCGAGCACTGCAGCTTTTCTGTTAAACCAAAATTGCGCAACACATTGCTGTTTGACAGTAGATCGATTCGTTATTTTCAAAATATGTATTTAGTATTTACTAACATACAAGTTTTATTAAACGGATTAACCTATTTCCAGAATATTGGAATTTTTGTGCGAAAATGGTTCTAAGAGAAATATAATTTGCTGTTTGAATGGTTTCATATGGACAATAACATCTATATTATTACTGTAGTCGGAACTAAAAAAATCAGAATATAAAATATTTATCAACAAATTGCTTAAACCAAGATCCATTAGAAAATTTTATCGTAATGCATTTATAATTTTTAGATCTTTGACTGAAATTTGCTGCCTGCTATTTATTTTTTTAATTTTTACTATTTGCATAACAAAAAACACTAACAAAATATTTTACTTTAATTTATTATTTTTCTGATGTCTTTATGACTTTATTGAATAAAATGTTTGGAATATTAAAAATATTTTGCAATTCTTATATATGTTACTCAAATATACTATAATGAAAAGCGTACGCTACAAATATTGTGTCTAAATGCAATATAAGAATAATTCAGAATGTGTTTCATGACAGCACCACAATACATTGCATTACTTTATGGAAGGATTCGCAGCTGTGGGGTACAAGGATAGTTGTGGGAGAGAGAATACAAATATTGTGTCTAAATGCAATATAAGAATAATTCAGAATGTGTTTCATGACAGCACCACAATACATTGCATTACTTTATGGAAGGATTCGCAGCTGTGGGGTACAAGGATAGTTGTGGGAGAGAGAATAAAGAGAGACGTCTATCTGCCACACATTTTAGGCATATATTGCAGTTCTTGAAATATTCATTCAGTCAACTACTACTTTAGACAATTAATTTATACTGTAGAACAGAAATAAATTCCCTGACTCTCTAATAAATTCCCTGACGTTCATTGATTTTTTGCAGTTTTCCCTGACTTTTTAGAACTTTTCAATTTCCTGACTTTTCCAGGTTTTGCAGATTAGTGGCAACCCCGTAAATTAAAAAGTAGTGGTCCTAAATAGGAGCATTGTGGCACCCCAGTAGTACGAAAAAACCTTAAACCTTTGTAAAATATATCTATTAAAATGGAATAAACGGCTTCCGACATGTTGAATATGGAAACAAAATAATATATGAATATCGGTTTTTTACGTTTTCAATGTATGTTGCTTAACATGCTTTGCATTTTGCATTATACAACAGTAAAATACTGTAAATCGCTTGTTATTCACAAATATAATAAACATTTTAAAAAATAACTACATTAGATTTTCGGATGTTGTTTTGTGTGTTTTTATACCGTCTTTTTAGATAATTAGTATGATTTTGTAAGCAATAATATAATTCTGAATTTATATGTTAAATGTTAATAATACGTTTACAATTTGGAACAAGATAACCGCTGTCCTCGTCATAAAGATTATTTAAAGAATTTAATTATAAATGTTGGAGTTAATCATTCTTGAATATATGAATAGTTTGCCTTGAGTGTAGCAAAAATATGTTTTTGTATGTCGAAAACAATTAAGATGTTTTGCAATATTTCTGATTTAAATGGCCATTTAAAAAAAGTCTTTCGTAAGAAATATGAAACATAATGGGTAAATAATTCATATACCTATATTAATCGAATTACAAAGCAGATACAAACAGAATTGCGAAATATCAAAAATTTCATAATATACTAGCCGAAATATAAATAAAATATACAGTTATGAATGATGATTAAGACATTTTGATTATCTTTCACATTTATTAACGACGATTCACTAATCAATAATTTTAAGTTTCCCGCTATTTTATAATGTACATACATAATATATTCCATTAATGATCTACTAAAACGTTAGCGTGTTAAGAGAGTGATGACTTTGTCAGTCAGTTGTGGTAACATCAAGTATACCGGGTGTCTGTTTAAGCTCGGCCACCGGCCATATCTCGGCAACCGTTTATCACACAACTTGGCGGACCACGAAAATTTCAACGAAAATATTAATAAGTAATATACATACATTAAGAACATTTAGTACTGCAATTCTCTGTACAATTCTCTATCAAATGGGCCTAGAAACGTTAAAATCCGCTAAGTAAAACCAAAATTATACCTACTTTTGTACGCAGATATACCCCCTCGCCCCCGTATGGGAGGTAGGAGGTAGACCAAAAAGTTTCAAATGAAAATGTTGCTAGTAAAATTTTTAATCTATCTTAAACTTGAATTTAACTAAAAATTATCGGATTTTTAATTCACCGGGAGAATTGCGCCCCCTTGCGATCATTTTAGAAACTTAAAAATATTTTTGTTGAAATTCCCACGGTCCGTTTTAATATCAAGATTTCTTTTTCGCCAGGTTGTACGATAAACTGTTGCCGAGATATGGCCGGTATAAAATAAATATTATAAAATTCATGAAATGCATGATGAATATTAATACAACAAGAAATACATTCAACTACCCAAAGATATGATGAAATACCTACATATAACATGCCATTTATCATCAACAGAAATGGAAATGCTATCAAAGCTACACCAAAGCAAACAAAGATAATTTAAAAAATAAATAAAAGAATCTAAGCCGGTCGAACATCCTTCAGTTGTGAAACTTAATTTGAATAAATACCGAACCTAACTCCATGAAGCACACCAATATAAAACTAGTTGAAAAAAGATACTTATTTATAATGTATGTACCGACACCTACTTTAATGAAAAAAATAGAAGCAAATGGAATTCTTAATGTGGACAGGCGGGTATAATATCTACAGATATTATTTTTTCCCGATAACTGGTCAAACTGGATGTATAACCTCCTGTACAGTCATTCCTCTGCACCAATTACACCTATATACATCGGCATGCTTGTGTAAATAGAATTAGTTCTGTAATTGGAAATTAAACTATGTGTTTTATTTCTGCGTAAAGGCATATCCTGCTACAGTATTTTATTGCTATACATTATGCCACAGACTAGGATTTATCTTCTTTTAACATGGGCCTAGTTTTAAATGAAAAAAAATATGTTTTTTTAATAATTGATTGCTAAACTCTCGTAGTAACGGTTATTTATCTTCTCACAGATTGTGTAACTGTTAAATAACAGCCAACGAATGATGTTCATACTTCAAAGCATTAGACGAGAATATGAATAACAAAGCTGCTACATCCACTGTTAGCAGTGCTCTCACAGCTGTAGGAAGTGGCATTTTATTTCGATTTTGATGAAAGTTGAATGAGCAAGTGGATAGCACTAAGCCGCAAAAATGGACTAAAAATATATCTGGTCAAGAGAGAAAACGATTGCGCTAGTAAACATGTTTGAAAGTTTTCCCCGAATTATGGCCGATTAAATCACAAGTACAGTGGAATCTCTCTTGAGCGGACACCGAAGGGACCATTGAAATGTGTCCGTACAAGGGGGCTGTCCGGTCAAGAGAAAACTACAAATTTAAATGAGTAAAATTTTTCTAAGATAGTTGGATTTTATTTAAAAATACTTTTATTAAAAAAATTAAACGTAATCAATTCAATTGGGTTTAATAACAAAAAATCATTAATATGTAAATATGTATTTCCATATGTAATAAAAGTTTAAAATGTTTTATAAGTACATACATACTATATTACATATTTCAGTTGATATTCCTCCATTCTAGTTTGGCGTGTTTTGGTCTTGGCAATAACATCTTGAAAATATAAGTCAAGTGATGAAAGTATATTCATAGCTTCTGTATCATCTTGGCATTTCACAAACGCTATAAGATCACGCGCGTTGAGTCATCAGAAATTTCTTGAACTTCAGAAACTTGTTCTTGTAATGGCACGCGTAAGTCCAAAGGTGATCTCTCAACAGGTAAACTATCATCGACATGATAAAAATCGTTTAAGCTTTGCTCACTGACCCCTGCAATACATCTTTTCTGAATTTCGGCAAGTAGATTTAATGGCAACTCAGCTTCAGGTTCAAAATCAACAAATGCTGTCGGATATTTCTGGCTGTTAAACGTGAACCCTGCCTTACGAAAACAGTTCTGAACTATTTCAGAAGTAACTTGGTCCCATGCACTTTTAGCAAAATAAACTGCATCCAATAAGTTTATACGTTTCACTAAATAATTGACTGTGGTAGAAATTTCATTGTTTGCTAGTAAGTGCTTCAGTATCAAAGTTCTGTAATTATGCTTAAAATTTTTAATTACACCCTGATCAAGTGGTTGGCTGATTGAAGTACAATTAGGAGGCAAAAAGTGTATTTTAATGTTTTTCAAATTGATGTTTTATGGATGCGATGCCGCATTGTCCAGAAAAAGTAAAACTTGCCTGTTTTGTGCTCCCATTTTCCGATCGAAATTTTCTAACCAATCACTCAAAATTTCAGACGTCATCCATGATTTGGTGTTTGATTTCCATGTCACTGGTAAATTATATCTTATTAAATTTTTAAAAGCTCTTGGTCTAGATGCTTTTCCAATAGCCAGCAACTTTTCCTTGTCTCCAGCCATGTTCGCACAGTGCAATATTGTTATCCTTTCCTTAGACAATTCATGGTATTGTTTGGTAATGCTCTAAAATAAAGCCCAGTTTCGTCTGCATTGTAAATATCTCTTGGTAGGTACTCTTTTATTAGATTCGGTAGTTTCACCATTACCGATGCTACATCCGCCGGATTAACAGAGGCGGCTTCGCCAGATATCGTTTCGAACGTAATATCGTGAGGAATTTTAAACTTGTTAAGCCAACCGGACGAGGCATTGAAAGTGTTGTTTCCCAAGGATTCAGCTATTTCTTTAGCTTTACTTTGTATCAATGGACCTAAATGGAAAAGTAAAATTATTTAAATAAAACATATTATAGTCAATCAGAGTCCATTTAGTAAATTAGTGATAAAATGAATCAACGTGATGTAAATCTTTTGTATAGAATTGAAAAACCTAGTTTATTTACCAGTTAATGGAATTCCTTTATTGCGTGCTGCAACAAACCATTCGTAGGACAACTGATCAATTGTCAGCCCTTCAGCATTAAAAAAGCTTCTTTTCTCATTTAAATTAGCATTTGAGTGCCATTTCTTAATTAGCACTTCTATTTTCTTTATGATGTCAGAAGCTTGAGTTTTACCAATGCTAAATCGCTTCGATAAATTTCTCACACTTAATTTTTCTTTATTGTACACTTCAATCACCTTTATTTTTTGCTTCAGTGTAATACAAACCTCTTTTTATCCATTTTTAAACGTCAAAATATTTATGTACCATACCCACATTTAACTATGTTATGTGATGTAGTATATATGACAAACCCAGCCTTGTTGTTAAGGTGAGCAAATTAAAAGAGTTTTGACAAGCTTATTTGTAAATTATGACATGAAAAAAACAAACGAAATGTCCGTTCAAGAGAATTTTTTTGTCAAGCGCGTGTCGGCGTCCGCTCAAGAGAGTGTCCGTTCAAGGGGGAGCGATTGCAATGCTTTTCTTATGGAACGTTGCCGGGACCTGGCAACAGTGTCCGTCTAAAGGGGGTGTCCGCTTATAGGAAGTGTCCGTTAAGGGAGATTCCACTGTATATGGGGATCGGGTCAAAAAACAAAAAAACCTTAAAACATATCGCCGAAAAATGTTGTACAATCGAGAAAGAAATACAGCGGAAATTACACAATCTTCGAACCCAAGCCAAACAGGAGTGGAATAAAATGGGAAAAAAAAATAGTGGTCAAGGTATCGATGAAATTTATAAGTGCATTATTTTGATTTGCCAAAATTCCTTCCGGACCAATACATAACATCCTGTTTACTTTTACATGTAAACAATATTGGATGTTCAAGTGAATAGTGTGAATCTAGAAGGTTATAACTTTTGACGTTTCATGAAAGCCAGTTTGGGTAACTAATGATTATCCACTTGAACACTCTGTACTATAAATGTGTTAAATAACAATTCTAAATATCTTTACACTGCCAAAAAACTTCATTTTCGGCCTAAACAAAATAATCACGGAATTCTTCTCGGATCCCTATAGTTGATACTGAGTAATTGCTGTAGAAATAAAAGTTAATATACAGATTGTCGTATTTAAAAGTTAATATGCATCTTCAAATACACACACATAAACATGTACAACATGTACATGTATGTATACAACAGTTCAAGAATGTGGCTCTCGGTTTACCCACACCACCATAAGACCGGTGGTGTGGGGAGACCGAGACCGCGAACAGCATGCGCGCATGACATTCGCTCCGTATCTTTAGAGTGTGAAGTTACATTGTGTCTGAGCAAACTCGCAAATATTAAAATAAAATGCCCTTAACTGTCGAGGAAAAAATACAGATTGTGTTATGGTATGCGAAGGATAATTCGTACAAGACGTGCAAAATTTATTTGTATAGTTCATTATAATATTTTGTTTCGTTTTAAATGTGAGAATTTTATTTTAGTTACAATTTTTATAGAGTTTTGTTTCAGTTCAATGTTAATACATTATACATCAATCACCAAAATACCGGAGCAATTCCTTAAAGCAAACGTCTGCATACTAGCTTTCAACGTTTTGCACTGAAGCCCCGGTAGACCGGTACGAACTCATCTGTACTCCCCTATTATCGTCTCCTCCATTTCATGTTTGCATGCACATGTGTGCGTGTCTGTGTTTCCCTATATCTACTTTTATTTCAGTCAAACGGTATAGTAATGAAACAAGCCCAAAAAGAAGCAGACATCCTGACGACGACAAAAGGAGAGTAAACATTGGCGCGACACCATCATCCACATGTGTATAATGTGTGGGCGACGGAGGGTCTGTCGTATGTTGTACAAACATCGAGAGAAAGATGGAGTTATCGCGAATGCTTCCAGATGTTTCGTATGCGTATATAAAGGCAGTTGAACGGATGGATGATTCATTCCGGAATAAGAGATTCATTCAATAGTCTCGTGCGGAACAGGCAGATAAATAAATAAACATAAATAAATAGTTCCTTGAGTGGTAGTCGAAGAGTAAGCATAAATAAGTGAGTGTAGTTGTTACATAAATATTACCGAATATAAATAGAGGTGATATAAATACGGTACAGTGTTACATAAATAACAGTAGTGAAATAAATACATGTGTTAAGTCATTTATAGTAGTTTTAAGTGCGTTACATTTATTTTACCTTTTTATATTTTGATTAGTTTTGTATTTTTATATTGTAATTAATTTTACGTGTGTGAATATATAGACTGTTTTAAATAAATAAATTGCACGAGTTGTTTATTTCGAACCCGAAAACGCAACAATATCTTCATCTGTTATTTTAATTTTAAAATTTACCTGTTGCTAAAAACCTTAATGTCAGAGCCAATCGTGTACTTGGTTTGATAGATTCACGCATATTTGTGCCCATTTTTGCTATTCTATCCGAAACTAATTGAAATAAAAAGTCAACGTCGCTTTCTGACATACGCAGAAAATTTTTGAAATTCATTGTATTTTGACTTCATAATTCATTTAATAACATTGCTTAAGCACCAAGGGCACAGGCCTTCTGCTTATCCATTCTTTGATCAATTTTCTTTCCCTAGCCTTTTCTCTTCGATGTTTTCGGAACATAGCAACTTCGGTTTAAATATATATAAAAATAGTGTTCTTGGAAAAGAAGGTTTTTGTCAGATAAAAAACGCAAAGTTTATTACCTCTCATTCGACAAATATTTATAACAACAGCTGGAAAATGTTTGCAATGAATCTCTGGATTTACACAGAAGAAAAGCAAAGTTAAGTTAAGAATGAATATAAATGAGAATGAAAACGTTTTTAAACATAATATTGTGCAACTACGTTTACTAAAAATTAAATTATTGCCATTGTTCAGTTTGTACAAATAAGTTCTTAGGTATAAAAAAGAAATAAGAAATATTTCCGTATTATTGTAGATTCGGCAAAAAGGAGAATAGACGTCAATACATACCTGAGGTATGTATTGACGTCTACTGTCATCTACCCGGGCTAGATGACAGTAGATTCATACTCCTACATACAACAATTAAATTCTGTTTGCTTAGGGATCGGTACTGTTGGGAATTAGGCATTTCCATATACGTCACGATGTGACGTCATTGGCTCCACCCAAACAGCTGATATCGGACAACTTTAACACTTCGACTTCGATATTTGTGTCTTCTTAGCTTTGTTTTGTTACTTAGATTTTTATTATATTTCTATTAGTGTGGGTTAATAATATGTGAGTGTAGTACAGACTGTTGAAACGCCAAATAGTCTACTTCAAAACTTATGTAGCCTAAACAATTTTGTGAGGTTATGTGCGTTTGTTGTTTACAATCTTACAGTGAATTATTAATTTGTATAAATTTAAGGTAAATATGTCTTATTTATAAATTTTAATCGAATACACTATATTTTTTTACCACAGTATTGGTATACCTGCCTACAATCATATCAAACTTAAGCGACTATGCTCGAGGTCTGTCTATAGAGAATAAGAAGAATTATATGGAAAAGTTAAAACTGTTAGGGGGAGACTTGATCCTTACGTCCTTAAACAGGAAGATTTCACTTTTTCTTTAAATGATCTTCCTCGTATAACAATGGCTGTTATAACAGAGTTTTTAGTTTTTCGTGTAAGCCCAGTCACACAACAAGAAATAAGAGCTTACAAAAGCCTTGATACGTTTACCCAATTCGCGTCAAAATGGATTCAAATGTTGAGAGCCAAAGAAATTAATGATCAGTAAGAAACATAAGTATGTACCTAACATATTATACTTTTAGGTTATGCATTAACAGAAAACATGCAGTCCACACTGCTCGTCTTTTCTGTCTCTCTGAAAGATCTCGACCTCATCTATCGCGCACTCCGGGAAAATAAAAATATTTTTTATCCGTTTCTCTACAGCTTCTGTTTGAACAACCAAAAACTGCACAAAATAGTGGCATACTAAACTTTAAAAACTTTCTAAAAAAATTGTTTTATAACAATAATAATATTATCCCTAGAGTATTAGGTTCATAACTTACAACTTGTAAACAAATATATGTACATAACCTCAAATAACTATTCGGAGCACAAAAGTTTTGATGTAGACTATTTGGCGTTGCAACTGCGTCTATACAACACTCCCTCATTATTAACCCACACTAATAGATATATAATAAAAATCTAATTAACAAAACAAAGCTAAGAACACACAAATATCGAAGTCGCTCTATAAGAGCCCCTGTTAAAGTTGTCCGATATCAGCTGTTTGAGTGGAGCCAATGACGTCATGTGGAAAATACCACAATTTTTCCCATTGGAAATTACGAGAGCACAAACATAATGGAAGATACAGTTCGTCCAAATCGTAGTATATAATAATAAAATAGTGTAAAAATCCTCTAACCTAGTGATAATATTGTAGATACATAGTTGTGCTTTTAAAGACGTGATCAAAGTATGTCCTTTGTACACAGTGGGCAGCATGAATAAAAGAAAGCATAACCTTTTCTTTGCTACTTCATGGTAGTAAAACTAAAATGTCAGTTCGCCCATGTAGTGGTTCGAAAACCTGACAAACACAGACAACAATCACGTCAAATACAAAAAAAAAGCAAGTTAAAAGGCATACCACCTTTTTTTACAAAAAATCTTACACTTGATGTTCGCAAGCATTTTACTCTTTTAAGTTGAGCATTCGTTTGTAAGTATAAGGTATGAGGGGTCGTTTTTATATTCCCGGACTAGGCATGATAAAAAAATTTGGAACAGCAATAAAAATTTATTTTTCAATATAGCCATGTCCACTATAAAAAAATTCTTTTGATTTATCTGCAAGCCGCTGTAAGTTCCTCATCGTCCATAAATTTTATTCCATTTAGAGTTCTTTTGAGATTAGGAAGTAAGAAACTAGACGCACGGAGCGAGATCTGAACTATAATTGATTAATATCGTTTTAAGTTTGTCTTACCTACTAATCTTTTTACGTCCAAATGATTTCTAAGGAATTATGATAATAGGTACCTAATTGTTTTTCCATTTCTTGTGAAACTATACTTAATATATCTAGAGTTCGAGTCATATGATGCGATTAATTCTACAATATTGACAATAACACGCCGCTCCCGTACATTAATTGACGATTTAACTCCCAAATCCTATAATCCCCGTCGTCATTATATGGGGATTCAAGTGAATAATGAGCATGCATACGAATTAGACTACGTTGTGCAAGATTCGTCCACAAAGCCTGATAAAAACCATCTTTTTACTCGTGATTTCATATTTTTCACTTTTAAGGAATGTACGGCCTATTTTGACACGGTGTTCAATCTGATAAATACTTTAATATATAGCGTGGAATCAGTTATGGAATAAATTTCATAATCTTATTTTTTAAAATATCATCTTTTCTTGAAAAAAATATATTAATAACGTCAATTGTGGCACTATGACGTCATAAATCACGAGTTTCTAGATCAACCACTTTTGATCAAACTCTTTGGAAAATCAAATTGATTAGAATGTGCGTGTATAATCAGAAATAGAACCTTTATAAGTTAGGTTCTAAGTATATTTTTGGGCCTCGGAGACAATTCAAACTTAGATTGAAGTGCTCATGGTAATTCGTTGGCTGAAAGGTTCACACAGTTCATATATTCACACGAAAATTTAGGTTTTCCTCGTCAATATATGTTTAAGTTCTATGTCTTAGGGTTGCGTTGGGTTGGGTTCACACAGTCCATATATTTACTGAAAAATTTAGGTATTCCTCATCAATATATCTGAAACCAATTGATGCAGGGCTGTGAAGGGAAATATGCAGGTACGATTCTTTCTTAATACTAAATAGTCGACATTTATCAATAAAAATCGATAAAATGTCCAATCAAACTGCCTGATGAAAATTGTTGCATACTTTTAAAAACAACCCAAGCAAACCCAGATAGAATTTAAGAATATTTGAGGAAACATTTGGTGAGATAGGCGTAATTATAAAATTTAAGAAATGATTTCTACAAATCAAATTCTTTTAATGAATTTTAAATCAAGAAGTCTACAACTGGACTGCAAGCGATATCCTACTTTTTTTTTTAGACGATTGCCAAATACGACTAAGCAAAAACAGTACTTGAGGAGTTGCAGAAGAACTCAAGGTAAACGACTGCATTGAAATAAAATGATAAAATAAAGAACATCCAACAAGAAAGCAGTAAGATGTGATAATTGTTCTGGATTTCCGGAAACTTATTTTATTATTAAGAAATCGAGAAAATTAAAGATAAACGAGTTTTAGGAATTTTATAATCGGTAGATTCATGTTTCTGTTCTTCTGCATGATAATATCACATCATATTACACAACAAATTCTGCATAAATTGAATTAAGTGTGTTTATATTATTCTTATATACCACATTCCTGATTTCTTACTCATAGTCTTCAACTTGTCAATGCCAATATAACAAAGCATTTCAAAATTATGTCTGAAGAAAAAGCCCGTACAAAATCGTGAAACATATATATATATATATATGTATTCGAAAATTATAAGTTAGAAATTATAAGAATTCAGTCTTGATGAATGTAAAACAAAAGCATGTACAGTGAAACTTCCCTTAACCCATTAGTGCAAATCATCCGATATATCGGATGCATACATTTGTCACTTGTATACAATATAATACATAACCTCAACATTTAAGATTTTGTTGTTAGTTTTGTACAACCTACTTTCTTATAATAAAATTGCAAAAGCCCTGCCAACAACTAAGTTTATGTTTTAGTTTTGTGTATTTGTATACATGGATCCTTCACTCTACAGTGCTCGTGGTAAGGGGCAAGTAAAATAATCGTAATTTCTATGAAAACGAAATAAAATTCAATTATCACTCTTTCTATTTGTTCACTAGACATTATTGATACTGTGTACTAGATAATCTCTGAAACATGTAGTATTCAGTCAAATCTACACAATTTTATTTTTGCTAAACCTTGTTTTACCATAAATAAAACGTGCATCGAGAAACCCATTTCGAATGTAGCCAAAGCAGCTCAAACACCACTGGAATTCCTAAAATTATTTTTTTCTGATGAACTTCTAAATCATACACTATATGAATCTAATTTATATGCGTCTCAGGAAAAACACTAATCTCAAAATGACTTGATGAATTATATGTTATTCTAAGTGCGATGCTATTATCGGGTTATGCAAAATACCCAAATAAAAGACTTTTTTGGTCAGGATGTGAAGATGTTGCGAAAATACTTCAAAATAGTATAAGACTGAATCGGTTTGAACAAATTTTACGTCATATACATTTCAATAATAATGATGCTGTCGACAGTAATGATCGTCTCTATAAACTTAGGCCTCTTATATCTCAACTAAATAAGAATTTTTTGTATCATGGTGGATTAGAAGAACATCTTTGTGTTGATGAATCCATGATTCCGTATTATGAACATCACTATGCAAAGCAATTCATTCGGGGAAAGCCAATAAGATTTGGGTTCAAGAACTGGGCAATCTGTTCTAGCACGGGATATATGATTGCGTTTGAAATTTATACAGGCAAATCAGATGTCGAAAAAAAGTTTGGGATAGGAGGTGACGTAGTGGTTTCTCTTATAGAATCTGCACAGATTCCTGCAAGTAATGGATTCAAAATATATTTTGATAATTATTTTTCTTCTGTTCCTCTTCTTTTGCATCTTAGTGACCAGGGCTATTGCGCGACAGGATCTATTCAAAATAGGAGAACTGCTCGTTGCCCTCTAAAATCGAAAAAAGACATGGAAAAGGAAACACGTGGTGCTTATGACTATAGAATTTCGGATAACAATAAAATTTGTCTCGTACGTTGGAACGACAATAAAGTTGTAACATGCGTTACTAATTTTACTAATCTTGAAGACACAAAATGTACGCGCTGGTCAAAACAAAGGAAAGGTAAGATTCTAGTCGATCAACCCAAAGTTTTCGCAGATTATAGCGCTTTTTTGGGAGGAGTTGACAAAATGGATCAACTGATAGCTGTTTACCGAACCAGAATGCGACAAAAGAAATGGTGGTGGCCAATCTTTTGCTACTTATTAGATGCTTCCGTGACAAATGCATGGTTGCTAATGAGAAAAGGAAATCTAGATAATAAGGAATTCTCAAATTTACTAAATTTTAGAAGATCTCTTGCAACAACTCTTTTGTCGACTTACGGCACATCTTCCCACAGACATAGAGCTCTCCCTGCGCTATTATCAGATCGATACGATGGCAGAAACCACTGGCCCGAATATGTAACGACAGAAAAATTGTGCAGGTTTTGTGGGGGTAAAGCTAAGTTTATATGCAGTAAATGCAATATTGGCTTGCATACAAAACAATGTTTTCGAAACTATCATACATTTTAATAAAAAGTAAAAATATCCCATACAATCCGGTTAACTCTTAAATTTGGATATATTTTTTCCATCGTATATATTATAAGTGCTTGTTTACATAATTTAATATATGATTACAAATTTACTTGGATTTTATTTGATTTCCTATCTCTATGCATTAATGGGTTAACGGGCACTTCTATTAGCCGGGCTCTTCCCTTAAGGGTCCTATACACGGTGGCCAGAAAAATGCGGACAAACGCCAGGTAGAACGATTCTTTGTTCAATTCTGAGGCGATAATCTTAATCCAAAAAAGTTATACGGTCCTTCTTTACGGCATACGAGACCATCAAACATTAAGTTGTACGGCTAAAATTTAGCAAAATTCGTCAAATTTATCTATGTAAAATCATTGTGGTGAAATTTAGAAATGGAATTATCTCAAATGCATTGATGTAACTAATCGATTAATACCAATGGTTTACAAAAAAAAAAAGCACTGTACTACTTTTACAATTAAGATTGTCAACTCAGAATTAAACAAAGATTTGGCCTGCGTGGCGTTTGTCCGCATTTTTCTGGCCACCGTGTATAGTGGATCTGTCAACAATGGAAAAATAGCAGATTTTAGATGCAAGATATTTTTGTTGATTTTAAATTTGGAGAAAACCTTTCAACGTCAACTTATGAAGAATTTAGTAATCTACCTCGTTGAAGAATCAAATTTAGAAAAAATTATCGGATTAAAGAAAATTAATTAATATGTCAAAATATTAAAAACAAGTTTTCTCAAAAATCCTTCGGAGGAGATTTGTTTGCTTGGGTTCACGTTATAAATTGAGTAAAAAGCTACCCCGCTCTGCACTTATTTTCCGTTCAACTACTCATTACTTTGTTTTAAATGAATATAAAGTAAATTAAAATTAGGCAACCCACATTACAATGCATTGTTATTCTGGTAAAAATCTTTCCCGCGGTTACAAATGTGTAAATATTTGGTCATAAATGAATTTTTATTCGCTTAGATATTGAGTTATTATTTCAAATATTTATTATATATATAAGTACTCGGACATGCAATGCAACCAATATTACATTTCCGATCCACTATATAGGACCCTTAAACGGGCATTTTATCCGGTCCCGAATTTATAAGTAGGGAATTCCTAATAAATTGGTTTCTCTTATGCGAACACTCTCGAAAGGGCGCGGACAGTTATTTAGCTGCTTTTTGACCACAAAGTTTCCATTAAAGGGACGGATATGTATTTGAATACATTCATTACCGCATGATATTTGGCGAAGCCGTTAGCGCAAATCAAGAGAATGTCGAAGCTTTCATAAACAGGTTGCCGTTAATAATTAAAGGGTACAAACCCTGCGATATTTATAATTTGGACGAAACAGGGTTATTTTTTCGGGCACTACCAACAAAGACGATGGCATTAAGAGGCGAACAATGTGTGGGCGGCAGGTTATCGAAAGAAAGATTAACTAGGTATAAGGCACTGTGTGAATATGGCAGGGGAGAAAGAAAAACTATTGGTTATCGGAAAATCAGCACGTCCTCGCGCATTTAAAAATCTTAGCTCTGCTCTTCTTCCAGTCCAATGGTATTCAAATAACAAGGCTTGGATGACTAATTTTATTATGACAGAGTGGTTGCGTGATTTTGATTGGAAATTGACCGATCAAAAGAGAAAAGTTTTATTATTTTTGGACAATGCAACTGCCCATCCTAAGGATATACAGTTGCAAAATGTTAAAAGCGTTTTCTTACCGCAAAATTCGATTTAATGGCAACCGCTAGATCAAGGCATTATAAAAATTTTCAAAACTTGGTACCGACATTTAATACTAAAACACATTTCATCGCAGTTTGAGAGTTCTGATTCGGAATATAATTTAACCAATTGTATTAGCGTATTAGATGCGATTTATTTTATTGAAAAGCATGGAATGATGTCTCAGCTAATACAATTGAAAATTGTTTCAAGAAAACAGAATTTCAAGTAGTAAATAAGGTGTTTGAAAGTGATCAATTTGATTCTGAAGATGAAATTCCTTTATCTAAAGTGGTTCAAATGTGTACGCTAATGGGAAAATTAGGAAGTATAATGATGTACAGGAATTTGTATACAGCAATTTGTATACAGAAGACGATAAACCAGATCATATTTTGCCCGATAATTTAGAAAACGACAGTCACAATAGTGATGATGAAGAACATGAAATAGAAATTCCTAGAACTGATGATTATGAGAAAAGAATAGTATCGTATAAAGATGGTCTACTGGAAATAATAAAATAAAAGCAGTTCTGTTTTGATAAAGATGATGTACAAGCGTTTGCTATGCTTAGTGAACTATCATTACATTTTGAGGCAAAATTGATATGTAATACACACCGTTTTAGACTATTTTGTAAAATAGTACATAAATTGCATATGTACATATATACGTTCCTATTATATGTATGTATATATAAATGTGCACATAGCCGTTTTGTTTTTATTTAACAAATAAAGTTATAAGTATTATTATTTTACGCTGTGCGGTTTATATGAAAGTTTAGCTTTGCGTATCTACATATTTTTTTATGTCTTCTGATAAACGGGCACTTCTCTTAACCGGACAGTATTGTCGGAAGGAACAATGTCCGCCTAAGAGAAGTTTCACTGTACTTATAAAAATCCAATTGGTTAGAATTTAATTTAAAACATGTGAATGGACTCCTATTTAACATAATCTAGTGGAGTGTCTATTAATATTGTATATTGTATTTCCTGGTAGTAGTTTCATAAATTTTGTCCACAATAAAACATCTAATATTCTGCTTAAAGCTTTTGAAATCCTATTTCAGTTTTCACTTTCTTTATAATTCTTAATTGTTACGAGCATACCAGTATTAAACAGCATAAATTTAAAATACACCATATATTTTCCTTGATGTTCTTTTACCTCTAAAGTTTTATCAAAGTTTTAATGAAATTTTAAAAGTGCCTACACATTATTACATAAATATCAGTTCATATTTAGGAGTACTTTTAACCAAAATGAAACCAATACTTGTCTACACACTCATCTAATAAACTGTCACCGTTGTTTAGGATATCATCTATTTTTTATGTGAAAAAAGGCACACTTACAACGTGAATAATTTAATTAACGTAAAAATTACGAAATCTTCCTAGTAATGATGACCGTGCTTCCGTTCCTCTTGAGACGGTCTTAGGCGACCAGGTCGAACTTGTTGTGCAACAAAATGTGGTGACGACACTGGTAGAAGTTACAAGGGGTGGTGGCGAGCTCAGCCAGCCAGCCAGCGACAGCACCAACAACACCGAACAACTTTCACGGCAATTCGACGAGGAAACCGCGCCAGTGTAATTCACTGACAGAACGACAACAATCCAAGAGAAAACTTTTTCTTTGGCACAAATACAATAAACAATAAGAAATTGGCACGTCGACCCGCACTTTTTATTTCGAATGAAATTTTCTTTCTCTTTTTCGTTACTAGATCGCACGTAAATAGTACACAATGAGTTGATTCAAGACCTCAAAGAACCGTCTGCGCGAACTTTGTATTTATTAATGTGTAATAGGAGTTACTAGCGCGCTGTTAGGGAGACCCTACTTAATCTGTCGCGTGAAGCTACGAGACTGTGGGTCCAGATAATATACGTATGCGAAATAGGCGAGCACACGACGTCCGTGATGTATTGTATATGTACACACTGGGGCTGTATTAATAATAAACAAAACACAAACGACGACAATATCAACAACAAAACGGTGCAGTGGCAGGAGCGCGCGGGTTGCCGTTTTTTTTTTTTTATTTCTGTACGTCACTGTCCCGTCTCGATGAATATCCGCGGAGCACTAACCTAATGTGTCTTGGCGAGGTGGCTACCGTGGCTAGATCACAAAACTTACCTCTACTTTCACGGCTACAGTACTTCAGGTACGCAGGCATGTTTAACTATACAAGTTGTTCTCTTCGGTTTTGTACCACGACCAAATAAAACGCGACTTTTAATACGGTAGAAATGTATGTTTCATATAAGTAACATAACTGATCGAAATTTGGAAACGATAATACCAATTTCTTTAAACGTTATTAATCATTAAAAATTACTTGCGTGTATACAGGGTGTCCCGTAAAAAACGCCAACAATAATAACTCTGTTATTTATTGTCCGATTTTATTCAAACAAAAAGAAAGTTAATTTGCATCAAAAATGCTACAAAAAAGCAGTGTTTTGTTTGTTTTCAGTTGTTTTAATTAATGTCAAACGATAGTCAACTTTTTTATTTTAAATGGAAACAGATATATTTTTGGCTATATTCGGATTGGATTTTTTTTCTGAATTCAGCAATGTATAAAATGTCTATTTTTGAGAAACAATTATTGAAAAAAAATATAAAACACTTAATAAATTTCCTCTTTGTATTCCATTATTTATAAATTTTGGAATGTGCCATGAAAAAACAAAAATGCGATAAACGTCAATAAACGTCAGTGTGAGTGTCTAATAAGTCTTATTTATTGTTCTGCTTGAACGTTTTGCCACAAAAAAAGTATATTCGTAAAAATGAATAACAATGAGTTAACAGACATGTTGCAAGTGTTTTTTGAATGTAATAAAAATCGTGTTCAAGAAGTCCGGCGTTACAGCGTTCGTTTTCCGGACAGAGAAGTTCCAGATTCGAAAATATTTCAGACAATTGAAACGAATTTGAGGAATTATGGATCATTTAAAAAACCTAAAACACAGCGACGTAGATTCGCCGAAGATACGGAATATGATGTTCTTCTTGCACTACAAGCAAATTCACGAACTTCGACTAGCGAAATTGCACATAATATTGGGGTATCAAAAACTACAGTCCATAGTATTTTAAGAAAACACAAATATAAGCCGTACATAGCTCAAAAAGTTAATGCATTAGAACAAAATGATCAACGCCGAAGAATACAGTTTTGTCGACTTTTTTTAAATGCATTAGAACAAGACCGGAGTTTTTACAGAATCATAATTTGGTCTGATGAATGCACTTTTAGCAACAATGGTATTTTTAATAGAAACATACATCGACAATGGAGCCAAGACAATCCGAGATTTGTCATTGAAAATAATTTTCAAAGACGTTTCAGCGTAAATGTTTGGTGTGGCATTTTAGGCGATCAATTAATTGGGCCGTTTTTCATAGATGGTTGCTTAAATCAAGAAAAGTATCACACTTTATTAAACGAAAATCTCCCAAAACTTTTTAGATGAATTACCTTTGGTAAATTTAAATAGGATTTGTTGCGTGCTTTTGGCACTTCACAAGTAATAATTAATTTAATATCAAAATAATAAATAATATCTATTTGCTTAAATTAACATTTAGTAGAGTACACGCGAATTTCAAATTAATCGTAATATTTTTTTCTTTTGGCTCACGCTGTATGCAGTTATTATTTCGGCTACGAAAAATTATATTTTAATCTTAAAAATAAATGTATTGCAATGTCCACAGCCAAGCTTATTTTTCCTTTTTGAATAAATGGCTCTTTATAATGTATTTGCAACTCCGTATTAAAAATTCTTCTAAAAGCATTTTATCCAAGGTAAAAAGAATATTTACCTTGAAGACAAAAATTTGGCGTCACAAATCCGAGTATTTTATCAATAGCCCTTTGTATGGGGAATGGCGTGAGAATTGAAATGGGCCCGACTTTGAGACGCCTTCCATGCACGCGTTACCAAATATTCCAGAACGTATGACGTATCATCTTCCGTGCCGGGGATGAATCTTTAAGAAGGGCAAGCGCTACCAGATTACATTCATTATCCATCTAAAAGTACCCTAAGAGAGTCAAACTTACCCAGTGGCCGAGGGTTAGTCTTCGCGGTTCGAATGTTTAAATAAAATCTAAAGTATTCCGCGGGAAGCAAAAATTGTGTTTAGCTAGAGCACATAATTAAAATTCCATTAGTGAATTCGTCACAAGACGATCTAAGTGCTCTTGCTGTGTAACCTCGGTTGGGGAAATCTGCTGATCTTCGGGACAAGCAGTACCAATCCGAGCCACCCATGTTGGGGATATAATTCACATTTTGATCTTTACCCGACGGGAGAAGTACTCCATAGAAAACCAAGACCTCTTCGACCAGGACCGCTGACAGCCCTGGCCAGGCCGCTATTGAAGCTACAAATCAGTCTCAAAGGTATTTACGCTTTGTTTTTCTACTGAAACACGACCAAGACCTGTTTGGTTATTTGTCACTTTATTATTTGAACATGTTACTCATTGTAATCCGACGGAGAAAGTAGGATCAGATTTAGAAGTTTATTTGTTCTTCTTTTTAAAGTAATTAGTCATTGATTACCGAATATTTGGAGTATGTGTTATGTAATAGTATCAGTCCTAATATTTGTCATATAATATTCATCACTTAGTAATTGTACATTAGGTTACTGTAATGAAATTAGACATATATTTGTGTGCTAGAAAAGGCTGGCGTATTGAATTATAAATTTAGCAATGTAATATTATTTATCAATGAGTTGATTATTTTAACTAAACCAGCCCCTTTTGTATGTACTATTCTACCTGTTAAATGTTTGTGTAACTTTCAACTAGTGTGTAGGATATTCTTACTTTATTCTAATGTAGAGAAATTCACAGTTAGGAAAATTACCAATTATTTATTTACTGTTATAAATTACCTTTATTGCATTTGACGTATGTGTTAGTTTGGAATTTTGCATATTGTATGTTACCCATTTTTCTTTTATTGTTGTAATAAACCTTGTTAACTTTTCCTTATATCTGTGTTGTCAATTTGATCCCTCACCGTTCATTGTGGTAATAATAATAAGCTCAGTGAAATCTTCTCGCTTCTTTTCATTGACAGCCCTTTAATTGGGAATTACTAATTAATGTGATACTTCATTAACATCTTATAAAACGAAGCGAGTGGCGCCCTAAGATAACAGCTTACTTTTCAATAAAATCAGTGAAGCAATTATTCATCAACCACCTAGAGAGTTCAATTAGTAATTTCAAATTATCCATATCATCTACCCGACGGGCGAGGAACGAGTGACAGAGCATAAGGCTCTAGGACCGTAAAGGTACGTAAGTTTTGTCACCTTCTTTTTTTTTAACAGCACACATACACACCTAATTAGTCAATTAGTAATAAGAGAAATCCCCTTATTGTATTAAGTTTAAAACGACCCCGAGATCACTGGGTGCAGCGTGAGCGGCCGGCATAAGTAGTTTTGTTCTCTGCATCCAGTACTGTTGCGGATTAGTGGAAGTTATTTGATCTTCGGTAATTATCATCGTTAATTAAATTTGTGGTAATTACCCCGCGACAAATATTTTATCAACAAGATGGGGCCCCCGCTCACAACGCCAGAGTAAATACTGATTGGTTGAACACCCAATTTGGAAATAGGTGGATAGGAACATCCGGTCCTATCGAGTGGCCTGCGCGTTCACCCGATCTTTCGCCCCTAGATTTTTGGTTGTGGGCTTATCTACAAGATCGAGTTTATTTGACACCTCCAGAAAATTTTGACATTTTAAGACATAGAATTATTAACACTTGTCAAGAAATACCTGCCGTTTGTCTTTTAAATGCGACTCGTGGAGTAATTAGGAGATGTGCGTTATGTATTGAACAAGGTGACGGGCAATTTGAACAATTATTGTGAAGTGTTTTGTTTTGTTTTTTAGAATAATACTTACGTTTTCAATGTTTCATAGCACATTCGAAATGTTATACAAAATTTATTAAAAATATGGTCAATTTTAATAAATGGTTTTCTTTCAATAATCGTTTATAAAAAAATAGACATTTTATACATTGTTGAATTCAGAAAAAAAATCCAATCCGAATATTGCCAAAAATATATGTTTCCATTTAAAATAAAAAAGTTGACTATCGTTTGACATTAATGAAAACAACTGAAAACAACTAAAACACTACTTTCTTGTAGTATTTTTGATGCTAATTAACTGACTTTTTGTTTCAATAAAATCGGACAATAAATAACAGTTATTATTGTTGGCGTTTTTTACGGGACACCCGGTATATTGGTGTCCCAGCTAAGACTTTCGGGTCATATATCTCCAATATTATTGAACGAATTTTTTTGAAATTTAAAATGTAGATACTTTATTGAATGAGGATTGTTACTTTTGAAATTAGTGAAAGTCAAAAAATTTTCACTCATCGTTCTTTTTTTTTAATTCCACGAAAGTATCTTAAGATGGTTAAGCACCAAAAATCAAGCCTCTACAGAAAAATTGAGTAAACAAAATTTTGGTTTCAGAGAAAAATCAAGTTATGTTGCCAAAAATGTAATTTAATTATTAAGACAATTACTGTATTGAGAACTTTGAGAACAATTAATTGAATAACGTTGCCAGGATTTAATTTGTACATCCCTCATAATTTTTGAAAAAGTCAAATGTCAATGTTGACAGTTCAGTAAAAAGTGTTAATTTCGATTTTTTGTTTTCCCTTTCGAATAAAAATGGCTGAATTGTCTATGTATCTCAAAAAAGATATCATTTTCGCACGTAGCATTTTCATACAATATTACATCTTCTTCATTTTTCCTATATTCAGAAACAATTCCATACGTGTGCAATCCATAAAATCATTCTCTATTAATACATACTTTGACAGTATCAAGTTTAAAAGTTATTGTCAACTGACGTTTGAGGTTATGTTTAGTGCAACTGGTTCGCAATTTTTCCACCTTTGTAAAATATTTATTCATTTTATGTAAACGGGCCCCTAAAGTACCGCAACGGGTATTTATGTAAAGCCTGGCAATCGCCTACATAGAAAAAACATTTTATCTGCGGCAGAACTTGCAGAAATAGTTTTAAGAGATTGTGATTTCTTGGAATCTGAGCAGGAATTAGATGTGAAAATAATTAGATGATGACGGCAGCAGCTAAATTTGCAAGAAAATGTCTCAAAGTCTGAAGGTAAGTGACAATGTGATAGTGTCTTCTGAGGAAGATGACGATATCAAGACAGTTAATAATGATGATCAAGAAGTTACCGAACGAAAAGACGAAGTCCAAGAAGAAATATATATATATAGCAACATCAGGTATGAAGTGGACTAGTGATTTTGGACGGAGCTCTAAGTGTCTTGAGAGAAATATTTTGAATATTCGTCCCGGTCTTACACCTTACACTGCCGACTCTTTTTGTAAATTTTTAATTTATTTATAACAACGGAAATCAAGGATATTGTTTATCTTCATACGAACGAGGAAGCAAACAGATTATCTTTGTGGGTTTATCAGCATCCAGAATCACAAAGAAAATGGAAATTATTGGATCACGTTGAGATAGACTGCTTCATAGGTATTCGTATAAAGATGGATGCTGTAAGATACAGGAGAAAGAGAAATATGGACCTCTGCTCCCCCTATGCGCCGCTCTTTTGTTCTTGTTGGAATGTCGCAAAATAGATTTATAGAACTTTCAATTTTCTTGAGATATGACGATAAACTGACCAGACCTGAAAGAAAGGGAAAGGACAAACTAGCGGCGATTAGAGACATATGGTACATGTTTACTGAAAATTGCAGAATACCATTTGGACCATTTGAAAATATGACAGTCGATGAAGAGATATTGTGTAGTAACCGATTTGACTGCGCCCAATTATAATTAAATAATTAACTTTTTCACTTCTTCACTCCTCAGTATTTGCGTTCAATAA
This sequence comes from Amphimallon solstitiale, assembly GCA_963170755.1. NCBI lineage: Eukaryota > Metazoa > Arthropoda > Insecta > Coleoptera > Scarabaeidae > Amphimallon > Amphimallon solstitiale. Next base: position 136,486,054 of record OY720679.1, read on the forward strand.
TGACTAGTCGATGTTCTCTTATATACCTAAGAAAGGCAAAAAAATTAATTTCTTATCATCTCAACATTATAATAAAGGCATTTCAGGAGAAGAAAATAAGAAATCCTTGATAATATCAGACTGCAATGCCACAAAGTGTGGCGTCGACAATGCTGATAAGTTAGTGAGGGAATACACATGTGCCAGAGGGAGCGCAAGCTGGAGCTTCAGGCTCTTTCTGAACATTGTAGATATATGCTCCAAGACCTCTTTTATCATCTACCTACTTTAAGAAATATCCAGAATGGAAAAGACATCTTGTCGTTGATGCCTATTTCTCTTGAAGCTTGCTGACGACTTGGCAAAAAGAAATATTGAGCTTCGTGTTAAGAATAATCTTCATAGACATGTCAAAACGGCTCTAACTGATTGTGGAATTGAATTTCCTCGACGTTTCGAAAATGAAGCTGTCGAATCCAGAAAACGTGCTAGATGTTTTAAATGTCCTCGAAAAGTGGATAAGAAAGGCAAAGTGTTTTGTGATCAGAGCTGCCAGGTCTACCGATTTTTCGGCGGATGTACAAATTTTTGCTTTGATTTACTGATTTCAGTTCATAATCTACTAAAAAATCTGACTTGGCTTATGTATGCAGAACTAAAATCGGTAAACAAAGTAAGAATTGGTAGATCTACCGAAAAATTGCTAGACCTGGCACCACTGCTTGTGATACTTGCAAAAAATGTGCTTGTGAAGTCCACTGCTTTGATTATACGTACCGTGAAGGATTAATCAATCTAAACATATATTTTCATTATTATTCTTGTCGGGCTACACATATTGTATTAATATTTTTATGAATGTATTATGTAATCGTTAAAACGTTCAGTTAACTAGTGTTCACTGTTGTTTATTTAAAAGTTTTCCGTATCTTTCATACAAAAAAAAAAAGGAAATATATTACGCTTCCTATTTTAAAACTGTTGCGTGGTCAAAAAGCATTTTTCATGTTAAGCTAGATAATTGTTAATTTATTTAAGTTCGCTGTTGTTTATTATAAAGTTTTTTTTCCACATTTCACAAAAAAATAAATACATTATACGTACTTGGACATGTAAAATCAATCACATTGTATATGTTTAGTGCGCTGATTAGTATTTTATCAGCCGACTAAGTTTCTTATCAAATCAAGAAACACTTTTCTAGTAAGGTCATACAATTTATGTAAGAATAATTATCTTTTTTATATTCAAATCAAATCAATATACTTAATTAGAAACTAGTCAACCTTTCTTTTAATCAAAATTTGTCTAAAGTATGTAGATTAGATAGAGTAAGCATAAATATATAGGAAGGTGTACTATTGTAATTAATATACATGAATACTAAAATAGTTATTTACGAACCAAGTGCGTGAAATCATATTTCGCGAATGAGCGACCAGATTAAAGCCCGAGCCGAAAGGCGAGCGCTTTATGGACACGAATTCGCAAAATGTTTCACGCACGAAGTTTGTACAATATTTTTTGTACGAGAACTATAATAATAATACATATTGTTAAATATGTTATCGTTTATGACACACTACTAATCTCTTGATATTAATTTAAAAAATTTGAGTTGGCAGTATTGATTATTTGAAGTGACATTTAATTTAAAATTATCAAATTCAAAAAATTCCATACAAAATAAAAACCTCACCAACAACATGAATTCTGATAATGAAATGCAATGTACACCGCCTGAAATTCGCGAAGCTGCCAATATTGCAGTGGATAATTTATTACCCATAAAATCAAAAAACGTATACAAAAACACTTATACTAAATTCGTAACTTGGGCTAGATCTAAAAATATACAAAAATACTCACAAAATTGTTTATTAGTTTATTTTCAAAATTTACAATCAAATAAATCATTATGGCCCACTTATTCTATATTAAAATCATGCTTAATAATATATGATAATACGGATATATCTAAATATGCAAAACTCATAGCGTATTTAAAACAGATAACGAAGCAACATCAGCCTAAAAAATCAGCAGTATTAACCGAAGAACAAATTACTAAATTTATTGTTGAAGCACCAAATTCTTTGTTCCTACTAATGAAGGTAAAGTCATTTCCGTATATTTAAATTCCATACAACACTATATGTATTTATAGGCTGTATTAATATTGGGTATTTCTGGAGCGTGTCGACGTGAAGAACTTTGCAAAATGTCATTGCGAGACATAGAATTTAAATCGAATTTAATTATCGTAACAATTCCAGAAACTAAAACAGGTAACAGCCGTACATTTGCAATCATTAAGCCCAAATGGATTGCATGAATTCGGCAATATGTAAATTTAAGACCGGACAGCCAGCAGCGATTCTTTTTAACATATCGCAATGGCAAGTGTGTTTGTTCACCTGTTGGTCTTAATACAATTGGCAAAATTCCAATGCGAATAGCTGAATACCTTCAGCTTGATAGCGCAAGTAACTTCACAGGTCACTGTTTCCGAAGGAGTTCAGCGACATTGATGGCAAACCAAGGAGGTGACTTGCTTTCAATTAAAAGGCATGGTGGATGGAAATCATCTACGGTTGCAGAAGGATATATCGAAAATTCTCTGCATAGTAGAATTCAATTGGCTAAAACAATGACCCCGTTAGAGATATCGACTCCGCCTGCAACTTGTTCGACATCTGAAATACAAGATATATGCAATAATACAATCAACGTTACTCTACCTTCGCAATCAAGATCAATTCAAACAAACCAGTTAATCCCTAGGGTATCAATCTCTGGTTGTCAAAATTGCCCAATCAAAATTTTTAATAATTGTTCCATTTCAATTTCTCAAAAAAATGAATAATGGTAATTTATATAATATTTGTTGCTGTTCTGACATTGAATTACATACCTTCCAAATATAACAATTTCTATTTCATTTCCTTTTATTTTCATAGAAAAACAACGGACTGGGTAGCATATTATTAAGGTTAGGGATTTATGATTTTAAAATGTCACTAAATTAATCAAGTTCTAGGAAGTACCAACTTTACTTTTACGCACTCGTGTTTAAAGTGACTTTTTACGCACGCAAATCGAATCGTGAAATGACAGGTTTTGATAAGCGAGTACAAAGTAAAATTTAAAGTAGGCAGACTGAAAACGTGCTTTCCATAAAAGTTCTTATTAAATATTAAATAAAATTCCGAAATTTTATTTTGTTCATTATTTAAATCTTTAAAAACGGGAGAGATATCTAGTACAAAAACGCAAAATTATTTGCATGTCACAAGCCTCTAGCATTAATTAACTCCCATTGTTGCTAAAATAATTTTTTCTCAATTATGACAGGGAACCAGGGAGTAGTCATATAAAATTTCTTTTATAAATACAAAAATGTAGGACAAAATATGTATCAAAATTCTCGTTAAAACTGGTTTCATTTACTAGTATTATATGTATAGTATACATATATTATTGCTTAATATGGTTCGTCATAGTTGCTACATCAAATGCAATATCTAGTTCAAGATGATTATGTAGTTTTTTTGTCGGTTAGGATATTGATTCGCCTTAATTTAACGTTTTAGTTGAGCAACATTCCTGAGATAAAAAGAAGAAAACTAACAATCCTAACAATCAAATAAATGTTTTTATAATAAGGCAAATCATTTCATATATATACGTATTACATGATCTTCTAATTATAAAATACAATTAAATATTTTTATTAATTTAGAAAAATTTCAATAAGCTGCAATAAGTAGTATAAACATTTAAACATTAGCTCTAACAATCTAAAATAAACAAGGTATTACGGTATTGCAGATATACCCAGAATATATTAAGAATGTATAACATTGAAAAACAAATTACTTCAGCTGGTCTATTTGCTTTAATAAATATATGCCCCTTCTCACTGCTCACTGTGATCACAAGTATAAGTATAAAATCACTAAAATTATCATCATATCATCTACAGTAAACGCCAAATAATATGGCGAGCGTCTGTTTCTTTTTTTACTTATTTTATTTGTATAAACAAAAAGATTTTATTTTGTATAATTGATTGAAGACGGAGATACGTGTTGAAACTCCATAATTTACAAGTAAAAATTGAAATAAATTCAAATTGAGTTCAAAACTGTTTTGAACTCAATTTGAATTTATTTCAATTTTTACTTGTATTTTATTTTCTATTACTTAGAGTTATTTGTTATTTTAAAGGAGAAAAAAAAACGTTAGAGGTGGAGTGGGGTATTGTCATCACTAGTCGTTTTTAAAGTATCTATAAATTACATATATGAACCTATTTTTTTTAGTAAAGGTAAACCCTTATTATTGGAATTCTAGGTTATATAGCATAGTTTATAGCAGATCAAGTATTTATGATGCTCCAAAGTAATTGTTGGCACTCGAAAAAATTTAGTGTAATATTTCTGCGTGTAAAACAATCGACGCAAGTTGTTTTTATTCAGATAATTTAATGCATGTGTAAAAAAAACCCATAAGTCAGGATTGTTTTGTCATTTTGACAGCGAAAAAGTTTACTTTATCATCATAGTGCTCCTTGTGATGTGTTGTAATGACATAAAATCTGCAATCATTGTAATTATCTTCACAGAGTGTATAAGAACTGTTTTTAATAACTGTATTTTCAAATAATAAATTACCATGTAATAAATGTTTCAGTAATTGTTTACACATTTAATAAATTAACTTACCGTATTACATTCGAGCTTCCTTTTTATTTCCGGATAAATTTTCCATTTTCAAATTCAAATTTAGTTGCTAAATGGTAACTGGACTCAACAAATTTCCTCCTCAATAAAACGACGAGTCCAAACAGTTAACCAGTAACACAAATTTTCGTCAAAAACTGAAAATTTATCCAGAAAAAGAAAGCTCTGGTGTAATTATAAGTGAAAAGAAACGGCACTGGTTTTGTCACTTTTATATTGAATTTCGATATGTTATTTATGTTTAAGTAAAAAACAAATATCGCGTGGGGCACTGTCATCACTCTGCATGTGAGGCAAAGTCATCACGAACGATACCCAACAACACCAAAGTAAAACATGTGAAATCGTCATTATTATTTCAGTCAGTCGTTCAAAATGTTATTAGAAATTATGCTAATCGAATAGATGTAGTGCATGTACTTATAAATAAATTAAAATATAATTAAATAAATTCATGTTAAGTCAAAAAAATTTCGGATCGTTAAAAGCGAACAAAAGAGCTTTCTTTGTCATGTAAAGCATTATGGTACGCAATTATAAACGAAAAACAATCAAAGGAGAGAAAATTAAAGCAGCCGTTTTCGCAGTCCGATTGATGTAAAAACTGTATTAGACAAGAATGTTAAAAGCGTGTCCCTATCTTTAGTGTGCGGTGCGAGCTTGGTTGTCTTGACGGCATTGCCACGATGTCGTCTGGCTTTTATCTCTTTCAAACACACAAACAGGGAGTTTAAAGTGACACAAATGCTCAGAGAAAACAGAAATTCTTTCTTATATATAATATTATTTATAATATATAGGCACATAAGTTAGCATTCTCTACATTTTTTTACAGCAAAAGATAAAACTGCTTGGGTTATTGGTTTTTGCTAGTATCCCAAATTTATATAATAAACGATATTGTTGATGTTAAATAGAGTGTAAAAGTATGGATGTCACAAATATATTATTTTATATCATGTTGAGGTGCATTCAGAGATTTTTTTATCTCATATCTTATATACTATCAAGCATTTAATAATAATCATCTTTATTGTTCCCCCCCTCCAACGTTACAAAATTCATTATAGAACAATTTACAATTAGTGAGTATCTAAACTACAAAAGCATCATGTTCGTCTAACCCAAACAGCTGGGTAAAAATCCTAATAATCAACTTTCAAATTGACAAACTGTCAGGTGCCATAAATTCTCGGCCTGATATACAAAAAAGAAACTTGGAACAATATAAGAATTTTGATTTTTTAATGTAATCTCCCTTAACTTCTATACATTTATTACAACGATTAATTAATAATTCGATACCCTTGTAAAAATAATCTGAAGTTTTTCCGTTAAAATGTTCTATTACAGCTGCTTGCAACTCACTGTCGTCCTTAAAACTACGTGCCCTAAGGCCTTTTTTAAAGTATAAAACAAAACAAAATCACAATGAGCCATATCCGGACTATACTGTGGATATTCCAATTCTTGAAAGGCTCATTCGCGGATGGTAGCTTGTGAAATGGCGGCAGTATGGACGGGAGCATTGCCGTGCAATACTCGCACACCTTTTGTCAACATTCCACGACGTTTTGCACGAATATTGTCCCTTAATTTATGCAATAAAGATGCATAATATGTACCGTTCCTTTTTAGCCTATCCTCGTATTTTAGACATGTGCCGTATTTTGAGAATAATGTTCTAATTTTACCAGTAAATTAGATGTCTAGAAATGTATAACAAATTTTATATAAGGCATAATGAAAGTAATTTATACAGCTAGACGCCAGAAAAAATATTTTTATTCTATTAGTCTTCAAAATATCTTTCAAATGTCAGTAATAAAATAAATAAATAAGCAATTCCAACGAAAGTCATATCAAAATATCAACTTGGAGTATCTTTACTTACTAACATGTCTGTAACCAGCTTGTGGTAAAGGTGGCAGATGTTTAGTATGTCACGTATTTTTGAAGCGGGATAGACAATCCTTTTTAATCTCTCTGTATACACGCAATAATATATTTTAAAGATTGCATATATGGTGATGGCAATTCCTAAATGTTTGTGTTACAATACAATATGAATCAATATTTATATATGATATTGCAGCATTCTAAATGTATACAACATTCATTACTTAATAAATCTTTGGGTCAACATTTCAATGCCTGCCCAATTACGATTAGTGTGCGATATGCATGTATCTTCTTGTTCCAACCGAAAATATTTCATTTAATTCTAATAAAGACATTGACACTATTCAGCAACGAAAAAAACACATCTACATCTGTCAAGGGGGGTTAAGGTCAACTATGCAAACAGTTATTTATCAAAACACATTAACATATTATCGTCTGATATATAACAATAAATCATGTTTTATATTAAACATTTTAAATCAACAAACGATTACGCGACAAGCAAATATTTTGTTTATGTACTAATTACATGTAAATGTATTATAATGTATTATCCATCATCTTCAGACAAACACGATAAATATTTTTCTATTTAGAGAAATGAATCATTTACAACTCTCCCAGGACGATTTTGCACTTTCATAACAACAATAGATAACGTGTATCAAGTGCATCTTAATTCTGGAATTCAATTAAGAGAGAGTGTAAAAACCAGAAACCTAGAATACACAGGAGAATTACAGATATACCTAGGACGACTAGTTTTCAAGCCTATCGTGGGCGATAAAACAGGTTTAATGTGTGCCGTCCATCTAATTAGAAAAACTAAGTACTCGATAATAAAAAAATTCGTGTTTACACTTTTACAATTCTTACTTTTTTTTATTAACGTATTAATGTGTGATTAAAGATATTTTTTTCCTGTTTTTTGGGGGATAAGTGCCGCCCCCCCTGGCTACGCCCTTGGATTAAAGCATAGTAGTGAAACCAATAAAATTAATGGTCGTATTAAGCACAACAGCTGCGCAACTGTTTAGTGATCGGATTCAGATGTACGGGGTCACTCTGAACATGTGGAGCGGTCGCCATTTTTGGGAGTGCAAAAATTCTACGCTCACATAGTGTATTCCCTCCGCATGCGCCATAAATGTAATGTAATGTAATAGAATAAGCAAATTAAAGGTATTGTGCACAAATCTACGAGGAAAGAATAGAACAGGAGAGATAATAAACTGGTGGGGTAATAGCTATTATTTAGACGGAAGTTACCACTTTAAGGCAGATCAGTTATGACAATATTAACCAATCATAATTTATAAAATGAGTATTTTGAATAACTTGTCATATATCCGGTATGTTTGATTATGTGTTCAGTGGTGTAACATACATATTCTAGGCATTTTTTTTAATGTTTTCTTTAAAACAGTTAGAATAAATGTTACTATATTAAAAAGAATAAAAGTATTGAAAAAATAATGCACTCACGATATTACTTTAATTATTATTGGACTAAGAACCTATTTTGAACGATTATCGAGAACATACGAAGTACCCTATACAAAATATTTATGCACGCCTATGCATTGCGGCGGCCATATTGAGTTACCACTATGGACAAGTATTATTTTTAAGGAGACTCTCTCCTGTTCTATTCTTTCCTCGTAGGCACAAATAAATGTATAATAATATTGGAGTTAATCGAGTATTTTAATCGGGGTTGGGGAAAAAATGGCTCATACACTAAAAACTACGACAAAACTTAATGCAGAATAACAATTCCTTACTATTGTTTATTTGGTTTAATCTGTATAATTCTAACATATGGCAGCAACGAAAAGTACCAAATGGAAGGTGATCACATAGAGGTGAACGATCCTGTCCAGTGAACAGTTGGAGTGCGAACGGTTCCCGATACGTCTGCTGAATGCTACTAATGATTTGTATGTGTAAGTATGCTTGCATGGCTAGAGGTGGCCATATTTGTAAGTATGTAGTTGCTTATTCTGCGCAACTCTATTCTCAATTAGGAAACATAACCTCTACCTCATGGTACAGATATATAAGATATGCTACAACTTTGACTCAAATTCCTCTATTTCGGCGCCGCACATAGCTACGTCATCCATGTTGCGTCACCCATCATATATTTGTAGTTTATGTTTTGTTTATATTTAGATTTCGAAGAAGTTAAATTGTATTTTTTAATTTTTTGTAGTTATAGTTCTAGTTATTATTTCATGTACTTAATGCAGTTATTAAGTTTTGTAAATATTTTTGTTACGCGAAAGACATTTAATTTATGTGTAAAAGAACTTAAGAAGGTAATGAGTTTATTAAATATTGTATTATAATGCAATAGATTTGCCTCTACCTTTAGCTCATCTAATATGGTAAGCTGCTGTGTCTTGAACTGCAAAAGCAGGCCAGAAAACACTCGAGCAAGGAATATTAGATATTTTCCTTTTCCTAGTGATCAAAACCTATCTCAGCAGAGGATACAAGTCTGTGATGGAATAATAAAAAACATAAGAAATTGTAAGTTTTATATTTGCATGTATTTGTAAACCTTTTAATGATGTTATTATTTACAGATGTTCTATGTTCAGTTTAATTTGCAAAAGACGCATATGAGGACTGGTACTTAAAGAATCGACAGATCAAAGACAAATATAAATATCCAGTAAAATCTACCCAGATATAGCTGTACCCACATTGTATAAAAAAAAGTATGTTTCAAGATATAGTAACCTGTGGGAGCTTTCATTTGCACTATATCTTCTTTCATTTTTACAAAATTCTTTGCCATAAGTTGTAATTGAAGTAATAATATTGTAGACTCGACTGATTACGATTATAGTGCATAATAATTATTTTTAATACGCTATACGCACTACATGTAAATACATTTATAAGCATTTTTTTAATTAAACAATTACAGTTTGTGAAATGGCGACACGATTGGAATTGAAACCAGGTATAACAAGAAAAACATTAAATATACCAATAAAAAAGTAACTATATTTGTTGTTTTATTTATTATCTGTAAGTTAACAAGAATTAATAAATGTAAATGCTATACTAAACCAATAGTTTCCTTAGTATAAATACTTCTAACTTTTGCAATATTCACTGGTAGGTATCAAAGCAATATACAAGAAAAAATGGACATATTCAAGTCTTAAATTTATTTTCTTAATAAATTACATTGTCGGTAAACTAATTATAAATTGTGTTATCAAAAAACATAAAACAGCTTTCTTAACTAAAGTGTCACATAATATCCAGTGTGACCATTTTCATTAATACAGTTTTATTATTTCGCTTTATACTATTACATCTGTGGTTATTCAAAAGTAATCTTTTTTAATTTCAATAGTATGATGTAGGTGTGTGCCATTACGTCATAAAGAAGCTGCGCCAGAAAGTACCTTATATATTTTACCATACTCTACCTCTATTTCGCCACGTGGTATTACCGCAAGATCATAGCTGCGATGCATAATACCTTAGCTAATATGCAAAATACCTAAACTCATTCCTTAAAATGCGTAATCCTAACCATTTCAATAGTATTGCATACTGTCTGAACTCTGTGGCTAATGGTATTTGACACTACCGGTATAGTCAAATAATAATTTCAATATATAAAGTTATAAGTAAAATTACATATACGAAAAATCAGACTAAAAAAGAAAATGCTCCGGGCAGTCGACCAACTCGCTAAAATATACATTTCCAGTGCGTCATCCTGGGATTTAGGTACACTGTTACAAGCAAGCAGCTAAGTGAACGATGAATCACGGTGAATCCAAAAATTCCCCATCCAAATGAAAACAATAACTTTTAATTACAATTTTAAATTTAACTTGGCTTTATTTTATGTATTGCGAGGGGAATGTGAAATTTTTTACAGTTTTTACCCATACCAGTACTAAATCTAATTTTAAGCATCTTGAAGTTTGAAGGCAATATTGTTATAAATATATAATTATTATAAAAATAATAATAATAAAATAATTCGATAATTATTTTTTATCAAATTTATGATTAAATGCACATATAGAGGAAATGCGTTACAGTCAATTGTACGTCATACTACATTCATGACGACCCGTCTTGTTTATGTTGCCGGATCTATTTTTATTTCTGTCAGTGACATTTAATATAACCAAAGAAAAAAATGATTCACAATACAATAACAATAACATAATATATTCAGTAAATGAAATGCTCTAGTTCTAACACTTCAGTCTTTCTCAACTTATTTATGATACTGATTTAGATTGTCGAAAAACCATAAATGCCTCATAACGTATCCATAATAAAATTTAAAACAACCAATACTTAGGCTATTCTTACTAAATTTAAGAGATATAGAAAAGTTTGTAAAAAGCTTCCGACTGTTTACAGAAATCTTTCGGCATTATATTCAAAATACTGAAATAGATAATAAACAGGAAGTATACAGTTCTAAAAAGAACTGTTTTTATACAACTTATATCGAAGCAAAAATAAACACGCCAATTTGACAGACAAAATATACACAACACACGCCTTTTTGACAGATATGATTTATCTGACAACACCGATTTGAACTTCTATTAAAAATATGTAGGAGAAATTTAATATTCAAACGGAAATTATGTGTTTATTTGCCATGAATGCGTATATTACGATCAATGTATACATTTTCTATTTAAACTAATGAAATAAAAGCCCTCAAATATAATTTAACGAAGCAAATTTTTTAGTTTCACTAATACAGTTATGACAAAGTGTAAACGTCATCAATGACGTACAATTGAATATAACGCGTCTCCTCTATAGTTAGTTTTAAGAACCTATATGAAACAACAGATTTAATAATGGAAATATGGGTAGATCAAACACTTGGGAATGCCCAAATATTATACGATATATTTCATTTATGTTATAGTATAGCTAGTAATACATAGTAGTAAATTGTAAATTTGAATATAATGAATGTCAATGAAGAATGTAAAATAAAAATTACATAACCAACATAATTATATTAATTACTCATTCATAATTGGCACAAACAGCAAGAGGAAATACACAGGAACCGATAAAAAAGCCTGTATATGTATCATTATTTGTTTATATTATGTTGAAAAGTTATTATTCCCCGCGTCCTATCAGGTACTGAAGCATTCAATAATTGTTATATAACACTGTGTATTAAAAGATATTTTTAGAATCCTACATAATAAAAGATATATGATGTGTCTATATGTTGATTATTACTTCTTTAAGTAAGAGTGTACTTACAATATATATATAACGTATGGTTGAGATTTCGTATGTTTCGAAATTGTTGCCATCTCGTAAAATCAAATTTTTGTATTCACTATTATGAAACACACTTAATGTAAAATAATTGTATTAATTATCAGTTGACGAATTGTAACTATTATGGTGTCTGTAATTGACTTACTACGTATCGGGATTTAGAAATTTTCATGTTATTAAATCGACAATTTGGAAACGTCTTCGTTCATTTGTTCTAACGTCAATATCGTGCCTAAATATTTAATTTCCAAAATAAACTTCATTTTATAATAATATGCATTGTCAGTATGATGAAATAGCAGTAACATGTCATTTCGAATTAATAATAATAATAATATTTATTATACAAATGGCATAGGACAGGTCAATATAAAAATCAAATACTAACAATAAGAAAAATACAACAATAATAAACAAACAATTGTGTAGATGGGAGATATGGCTGTCATTTTCAAAGTCACTCTCATTTCAATTTCTCTAACGGTAAAATTTTGATATTTTTGGGCTTTTCTTATAAATCGATTATCTAAGTCCGGACACCTTCAAAGCATTACCTCGCCTGATAGAATATTCATAGTGATCACCAACTAACTTTTGCAAATTGAAGTAGATTTTGCTTGGCGTAGGTTCATAGTTGGTAGATAAAAATACAAAGAACCGTCAAAATATTTAGCCTAGTTACCTACTTTGAAAATAAAACTCACAATATGATGTATGTTTGGAAATTTACACTAAATTGCACCTGTTTCGCTACACAGTAGCCTTAAACTTAGTTTAAAGACCATCTGAAGAAGCTACTAGCCAAACAGCTGTATAGTGTGTTTAAGTTTATTAAAATACTGTAAATGTCCAAACATTATATTCTGAGTTTTATTTTTAACCTGATATGGATTTATATCAAGTAAAAGTCGAAAGAATTCAAGAATTTATATATACTTCCTATTGAGATCTGATAAGATTTTCAGTGAAATCTGTAGAGTGGAAGTAAGAAGCAGTGAAAAATCATATTTTACCAATATTTTTTCGTTTACTAAGTTTAAGCAAATTTATAAAAAATTCAAACATATTTTGAAGTGATTATAAGAAAAAAATTATTAAAAAATGTTTTTCGAAATTGTTACCGGAAGAAGGCCGAAAAAGAATATTTCGCAAGGTATGCGAAATATTCTTTTTCGGCCATAAAGTAGAAAGTACTTCAGAGTATGAGTACTTAGAGCTCGATTCTGAATAATTTTTGTACAAAAAAATTCCCTGTGGTAAGATTTGAGTATCTTTTTTTAAATGCATTTAAATCGTATCAACTTATTATTATAAGTATATCCACATGCAATTCACTAAAGTACTTGTACATCTACGTGTGAATGTTTGTTTTGTCATTCGCAAGCTTAAAAATTTGCTTGGCTTGTCCATACCATATTAGTCATAGTTGTCGAAATACTAAAACTACTGTCGACCAGCTTAATCGAATGCAAACCTCTTGAAATGGCAGGTAGAAATCCATCGCTGAGGAATGCATTTATATGTCACCACTGCAATAGTATACACATTAAAAATCGGAGAGTAAAATCGGTAGACCGGAAGAAGTAGTATACTTAAGTAAAAAAAAATTAGGTATGGCCACCATACGACTTTCTTATACGTATGAGCGTTTCAAACTATACAATTTTAAGAATTTATTACACAAAAATTATTCAAAATTCTATTCTAAGTACTACTTGTATTCTCTTAATAAATCGCTATAGAATACATACTTTGCAAGATATTCGAAAAAAAGTGCTACTCCCTAAGAGTAAAAGTGTTACTTCCGGTCCGAATTTGGAAATTTCATTTATACGAAAAATATTGCAAATCTAGCACTAAATACTTTTGTACTCTTGATAAATATATATAGAATGCATAATTTGCGACATATTTGCAAAAAATCGCTATTCGATAAGAGTAAACGTGGTACTTCCGGTCTGAATTTTGAATTTTTTTTTAAACAAAAGATATTGAAAATTATGTTTTAAATACTTTTATACCCGCAATATACCTGTCTAAAAAGCATGACTTGCGAAATATTCGTAAAAAGCTGATTTTCGGTAGGAGTAAAAGACCTACTTCTTAGGAATTTCGAAAAACGTTTTAAATAAAATTGTTCTCAATTTTAATTTTAAGTACAAATGAATTCTTTATAAACTTGTTTAAACTTAGTAGTTGGCGAAATATTGGCAAAATTCGATTTTCTCACTGACGTAAACTACTACTTCCGGTCTGTCGATTTTATTGAAAATTTAATCAGACCTCAGGAGGGAGATTATACCCGTAAATACAAAATTTGGAATTGATACCTATAGCGGTTTGAGCGCTATAGTGGTCACACACACACACAGACAGAGACACAGACACACAGACATTTTTTAAAAACCACTTTTTCGGTATCAGGGGACTTCAAAACGTGGACATCTGCAAAAATCTCGAGGTCGAAAATTTTCATCATCACAATTCCTTATACTACGTATAATAAAGTAAAAAATTAGAATCTTCTAATATGTATCTCGTCAACTACTAAGTTTACAAAGAATATAAAAGTACTAAAAGTGAATTTTAGAAAGATTTTATAAGAAAAGCTGTTCAAAATTCCTACCGAAAGTAGGTGTCGTATCGAAAAACGGTTTTTTGCAAATACATATTTGGCAAATTATGCGTTCTACACAGATCTAGAATGGAAAAGTATTTACAACTGAAACAATTTTTGTATACAAAAAATTTCCAAATTCGGACCGAAAGTAACTCCTTTACGCATATCGAACAGCAGCTTTTCGCGAATATCTCGCAAAGTACGTATTCTACGTACTGGAAGTAACACTATTATTCTTATCGAAAAATAGTCTTTTTGTAAATATTTCTCATTATGTGTTCTACAGAAATTAATTAAGAGAATAAAAGTAAACTAGAGCCGCGGTTATCCAAACCCCGACTAACCGAGTTTCGGGTTAACCGAGGTAGCCCCCGGAGGAGGTGTAGCCAATAGCTATGTTTACGCGGCTAACTCTACATACATATTTTATAATCTATGTGGCACACTTGAATTCACCAAAGATGATCCCTGCGTCATTTTTTAATATTGTACGATTTAAATCAATACTTCGCCATCATGATAAGTACAAACTATAAAATGAACATGGAAATTTTAATGATGACAATCTACGTTTTCCGGTTAGATTGATCGATCTAATTTTAGGTTATGTACAATTAGATAATCAACTTTATCATTCATTAAAAATATGTAATATAAACTCAATAGTCTTTTAATGTACGAGGTTATTCATTACAAATTACCCAACTTTTATTATCGTTATTATTGCATATACAAAAAATGTTTCTAATAAAAGTTGTGTGGCTCAGACTGAATTTTATTTTGCATTCTATCAAAAACACAGTGGCGTGCAGATATAACGGTATAAAAATAAAATAATGTTTTTTTTTAAATGGAATATCCTGTATATTATTAAATTTTTATAATGGTCTTTTTACTCTGATTTCAAAAATATGCCATATGATACCCGTATCTTAAACCGTTTTCGAGTTATTAAATGTCGAATATCGTAGTTACCGTACTATGGGAAAGTTAACCTTATTAAAGTAAGATGACAATTATTGTGTTTGATAAATGTCAATTCCATTTTGACTGTTTTATTAAGGAAATGTAATTTATCAAACACAATAGTTGTCATTGTCATAGCTTACTTTAATAATGTTTACCTCTACATCCCTACAACTTAATGGTGAAGAATTACATCACAGATTCTCCTAAAATAATAAACTGTTCATGAAAAACCCATTTTGAAAATATGAAGCAGAGAGTAAACACTTGTCGAGCTACACTTTTAAAGAATATATAAACAAAGAGTATGGTGGTGTATACAATTAATTGTGAAACGAAATCATACTACTAGAAATGACAAAGCGTTAATCTCAAAGATAAACTGTGACAAAACGCTAAACGGAAATGTATGAAATAATACAGCGCATGTAATCACTCCGTCTCTGTCTTGCTGAAATAAATTCTATGAACCGTATGTCGTGCTCGCATCGCACTGGAAACACATGTTATTCCCTTATGCTGTCATTGTTATACAAGTAGATACTATTTCTTATTTGGATGTAGACATCAATCTTTGATGGAATTATATATTAGTGACGCAGGGATCATCTTCCTTGAATTCGAGTGTGTGTATGTACACTTAGTTGCAAAAAAAAAACTTCCACTAAAATTTCGAATGTGGTTAGTGGAAACTTTTTTTTTGCAACTAAGTGTACATATTGTATTGCATTTTTAAGTCGCTACATTTAAATATGTTATAGATACATTCTTATACTGTGTGCCCAAAAAGTCTGGAAACACCCAAATAAAATCGAAACGGATGATTTTTGAGAAAAATGCAAAAACAGGTCAATTAGTATTTTCAAAAAACTACTGGCTGATGGTATCTGTTTGGAATTTTTGATGACTTTGAAAAAGTTATGATGTCATCAAAAAAAAATTTAAAAAGCAACGTCGCATTTTTAATTTTATTTTTGATAGATCTTTTAATTGTCTAAATTACTGTTATTTTTTTTTTTTTTTTACTTACTTTCTCTACGAGAAAAATTTAATTACTTCTTCGAAAATGGAAAAGTTTGTCTTTAAAAAAAAACATAGTTGGCTTAAAAGTCGATTATTTTTCAAACACATTTTGTTTTATTTGTGACATTCTGTCAAATACGAATTGTGCGTAAGTTAAAAAAATCTGTTTAAAAATGGTTTTAAGTGAGAGGGAACGTATTCAAATATTAATGATGATTGGTTTTAGGGATAGGGCTCGTTCAGTTAGAGAAGTTTGCGACTTATTTAATACAGAACATCCGGAGCGTGCCCCAATTAGTATTTCTGCAGTGAGTAAGATTCACAAAAAATTTCAAGAAGAAGGCCATGTTCGAGATCGCCCTAGAAGTGGTCGTCCAAAGATCGCAGAAGATACGCAACTCGACGTATTATTGTCAGTAGAGGAAACTCCAAATTCTAGTACACGGCAGCTTGCTCGGGAGTTTAACGTGTCGAAGAGTACAATTGGTAATATTTTCCGGAAAACTAAGTATCATCCCTACAAAATCTGTTTGGTTTATGAGCTGTCTGAAGACGACTTCGACAGGCGTGTACAGTTTTGCGAACAATTGATGCCTATGTGTGATAATGATCCGTTTTTTATTAGAAATATCTTATTCTCAGATGAAGCTACGTTCACATTACATGGAACTGTTAATAGACAAAACTGCAGGTACTGGGCACGCCAAAATCCACCCTGGATGAGAGAGGTACGAACTCAGTATCCTCACAAATTAAATGTATGGGCTGGTTTAATTGGTAACAGAATTATAGGGCCTTTTTTCTTCAACGGTAACCTGACGGCGGAAATGTATTTGGATTTTTTACAAACTTATTTAATTCCGTCATTAGCAGAAATATTTCCGAACCATGAAGATCCTAATTTGCCCAGCCAAAGAATTTGGTTTCAACAAGATGGGGCTCCACCCCACTATGCGGGAAATGTTCGGCATTATCTCGAGAATACCTTCCCAAACAGATGGATTGGCGGGAGGGAGGCTATCGAGTGGCCGGCTAGGTCGCCAGATCTAAGGCCTATTGATTATTTTTTGTGGGGTTACCTAAAAAATAAGGTATACGCAACTAAACCTGAAAATTGACTTGCGTCAACGGATTGAGATTGAAGTACGAAGGATCACTCCTGAAATGACAGAAAACGTTCAAAATGAATTTTATTATCGTTTAGGGTATTGCCAAGATGCTCAAGGACAACCTTTTGAACATTTATTGTAAGAGTTTTTGCTGATTTCTACGATTAAAATTTTCTTTGTTTCCTATGATTTTTTTTTCAAAATTTTTCTTAAGTAGAATGAAAAATTTTGTGACTGTCGTTTAGACAATTAAAAGATCTATCAAAAATAAAATTAAAAATGCGACGTTGTCATTTAAATTTTTTTTGATGACATCATAACTTTTTCAAGGTCATCAAAAATTCCAAACAGATACCATCAGCCAGTAGTTTTTTGAAAATACTAATTGACCTGTTTTTGCATTTTTCTCAAAAATCATCCGTTTCGATTTTATTTGGGTGTTTCCATACTTTTTGGACACACAGTATGTACAATGTACATACATATTACTTTATTGACTACGTTTTCATTCAATTTAAGCTTTACTGCATGTTTCTTCCTCGATTTACGACAGAGTTCGTGTTACCCGAGGTTTTCGATTATCCGAGGTACCCTCGGTCCACACTACATGGGAAATGAGAGGCGCTACTGTACTTTGAACTGGATTTGGAATCATTTCTGCATATATCTTCAAAATTCGGACAAAAAGGAACACTTTTACCAACAGGTTTGTTTTATTAAGGAACACAGAATTTAAAGTTCAATTTAGAACAACTTTTGCATACACATTTCCGAACGTAAGAAGTTTTTTTGATATAAAGGGATCTTCGTATCTAAGGTCATCCATTGCTAATAAAAGTCAAAAAGCCGTGTAGAAATGTGAATTGACGAGACAATTAATAACTGCCAAAAAGTACGTCCAACTTACAATACCAAAATAACTGAGTTTTTGAATATAAGACATATCCCGCAACTGTACATATATACATATAAGAAAGTCGTATGATGCCCACACGGGTAAATGTAAATTGCCTCCCGAGATAATGAGCAACTATTAATAATAGTTAAATTGCCTCCCGCAACTTTTAGGTACCTGAGATATATGTGTAAATTGGGTCCCAGTCCATAAATAATAATGTATAAAGTGGGTCCCGGCCGATAAATAATAAAACAAAAATAATTAATTAAAATTTTGAATTTATTGAAAAAATGTAGAATACAAACTAAACAAAAGTATATAATACATAAATTATAAGATGTAACATAAACCTTAAATCTACAATTACTTAAATATTAAAATTATACTTAAATAAAACAAAAAATGTTCAATCTCCAACACTTCAATGGAAAGAAATACATTTAATAAAGTGTATTCTGCTTATCTCTTTTTTTTTATAAGACTCGATCATTTTTGCAATGAGTTTTTTGCGTTTTTTACATTCGCGTTATGAATTTTAGTAGTTAAGAGGGATCTCTACTGGACGGGCCAGTCCATTTGACAATGTACAAAAATCACTAACATTATCTCTGCAGAGGTTACGATTTCCCCTTAAAATTAAGATCAAATTTTAACCAATGCTATAAATAATTACAGCAATTTGTAGAGAAAACTCAAATTTACGTACGCTTAGTAGTAAAATTTTGAATTTCTTTTTATTTATTTCAAAATAAATTCGACAAAATGTCTAATATTGACCTACTTCTGCTGCTAGTTATGACAATTTCTAAAATATTTTTAGAAAAAATATTATTAGGCGTACATATATATTCAAATTCTCTTGCATTTGGTATAAAAAATTAAAAATCGATTAATATTTACCGTTATTTTTATGGGGAAATCAAACTGTCTACAGTGGCCTCAGCGTCTAGGAGTAGAGATCCCTCTTAAATGCACACTCTGTAATTTAACGTAAGTTTCTGCTTGGAATTCTTTAAGCTTTTCTATAAATACAAAAATATTTGGATGAGCTTTGTAGAAGGAATCGCTAAAATGTTTGTGGAACGATTCACAAGCATTGGTAGTGCGAGTGAGTTCCCCTGAATCTTCAGCCCAAAGATTTGGAGGAAATAAAGAGTTCTCTGATACATAATTGTCTATTAAATAATAACGTTTGGGAGGCAATTTACCTATTTATAAGACGTAGAGTAGTAAGAGACTCTTTCTCTTACTACCTGTAGGGAGGCAATTTACCTGCCCACACCTCATTTTTTACCCCTGAACTGAAATTAGGTATGTAAATATTTGCTATTTATAGAAACGACAGGTAAACGTTTATTTCATCTGTTTTTTTCTTGACTATTCTTAAACTAACCAATTCCAAATGGTAATAATATACGGTTCGCTTATAATGCGCTCCGGTCTAGCAGTAGGCGTTGTTAGGTGCATATATAATCGTGCAATTCAAATACCAACACATTAGACCTTCTCTTACGTGATCTGTATAAAATAAAGAACTGTCTCTATTAAAATTGTTAAATTTCCTCGCTGAAATACATAATTCATTAAAAACAAAGAGGAAATTTAAATTTATATTTACGGATGATCAAACGCTTTCAAAGAATTGCACATCTAAAATACCAAACAGAAAAATTAGGAAGAATAATATTATGGCAAAATATATAACATTAATGCTTTTATTCCGTAATTATTCATGTGCAGAAAGGTAAAGTATATAGAAAAATAGATTGAGAATAATGCCCAAACTAAACCAGAGAATAACTCCTTAGGAAAAGAGAAAAATCTAATATTAATAATAATAATAAGAATAATAATACATTTATTCATTCCTTCACATTACAATGCTAACAAACATAATATAAGTATATAATAATAGTTATTTATGTAACAAGTCGGTAAAGTGATACTTTATCGAACGAGTCTGATTTACGAGCCAAGCGAGTGAAGCGAGCGCGGCGAGTAACAGACGAGTTCGGTAAAGGTACTTTACTGACGTGGTGCATACAAAATTTTATCGCTAACCGTGAAAATTGTTAATGTAAGAAATAAAGATATAATAACTTATGACAGTGACAAACGATTTATTTTTAAAGTCATCAGTCATGGCTACGCTGACAGATATTAGCGGCAGGTAAAGTACTTTTTCTATTTCGGTGCTATAAAGTTCACTTTACGACACCCGTTTTGGTTGCATAAAGTATTACTTTATCGCACGCTAATTTTATTTTTTTGAAGTTGGTAACAAAAAAAATGGAACCAAATCATATTGAAATGTCAAAATATAAGCCTTTAAAGTAACAAAAATGTGCAATAAAATTGTACAAAGAATAAAAAGCACACATGCTAACATTTCACTTACTAATTAGCAATATAAATTGTTAAGCAGAGTTGGATGATAAGTTTTCGGATGTTACTATTGACATTTACTTACCATGTTGAATAGTACAACTGTTATAAAAGTTTGTTTTGATAAATATGTAGAGAGTTTGTGGACGAAAGATTTTGTAAATTGTCTTCTGCTATTTTGCGAATCTCTGGGGACGTAGTTATTTATTTCGTCCTTTTTGTTGATAATTTGAAATAATTTATTGTATAAATCAGTCTGAATTTTAAACACAATTACATATAGCACCACCGATATTCAAATATTTAAAACGTTCTACTTAAAAATCAGAGTAACCAACTTCAGAAAAGCAAAATTTCTAAAATATTCGAACAAAACATGTCTCTTATTTTAAGCTTTTTTGAACTTTTAATAACCGAAATAGAAAAAATAGTATAAAATACACGTTTCATAAGACATTTTGCGCACTTGTTCTTTAGAAAACTCGCCTAGCGGCTCGTTTTCTAAACTTGAACGCGTGCGCAAAAATCGTGTCTTATGAAACTTGTATTTTAATATACTATTATTGTATAGTACGATAAAGTGTTTCTTTACCTCCGTAAAACGCTATGGTAACGCATCACTTTACTGACAGTTGGCGATAATAGTTATTTATGTAACAAGTCAGTAAAGTGATACTTTACCGAACGAGTCTGGTTTACGAGCCAAGCGAGTGAAGCGAGCGCGGCGAGTAACAGACGAGTTCGGTAAAGGTACTTTACTGACGTGGTGCATACAAAATTTTATCGCCAACCGTTAAAATTGTTAATTTAAGAAATAAAGATATAATAACTTTTGACAGTTTATGACAGTGACAAACGATTTATTTTTAAAAGTCATCAGTCATGCTACGCTGACAGATATTAGCGGCAGGTAAAGTACTTTATTGTACAGTACGATAAAGTGTTTCTTTACCTCCGCAAAACGCTATGGTAACGCATCACTTTACTGACGGTTGGCGATAATAGTTATTTATGTAACAAGTCAGTAAAGTGATACTTTACCGAACGAGTCTGGTTTACGAGCCAAGCGAGTGAAGCGAGCGCGGCGAGTAACAGACGAGTTCGGTAAAGGTACTTTACTGACGTGGTGCATACAAAATTTTATCGCCAACCGTTAAAATTGTTAATTTAAGAAATAAAGATATAATAACTTTTGACAGTTTATGACAGTGACAAACGATTTATTTTTAAAAGTCATCAGTCATGCTACGCTGACAGATATTAGCGGCAGGTAAAGTACTTTATTGTACAGTACGATAAAGTGTTTCTTTACCTCCGCAAAACGCTATGGTAACGCATCACTTTACTGACGGTTGGCGATAAAACATATTATTTATAACATAGGACATATCAGTCAGGCATAACAACAAGTCTGGAATCAAAAGGTAACACCTTCAGTTACGCCTTATGGTTCCCTGACCTACCAATCTTGTTTTATCATTTTCGTAGTTTCCTGTCTTAAGCTTATAATAATACCGCACTGTAGTATTTACGTACGGGTTTTGTAATGATCTTGCTGCTTGGGAGAAAAAAAAGAAGTCCATAGGGATCTTTAAAAATCGACATTCAACTTAATTATTCATATGCTTTATGTCATATAAATAATTAATAAAAGTAATTTACCTTTAACACCTCATGTCTCTCTTTGTAACAACATTCAAACAGCTGTGTCTCTGTAATCACCAAGAATTGAACACCTGTCTATATAATTTTTTTTATTAAAAATGCTCCATTCGCCCACCTCCTAAAATATTTGCTATTCCATCTGAAAAGCCTTGTATATGAAAAAGTATAATTCTAGGATTTTGGGCCTTGGTTATATATAAATAACATAAATTAAGAGCCACAAAAACGCAATATTTCATAAAACGTTCTGAATGTATTAACGCACCTTAAGTCATATTAATTAAATCCACAGACGTGATTAAATTCGCACGTTACATTTCTCATCATTTTCTTAAAGATTGTGAAATTAGTAGGTTAGTGTCACATTACTTCTAGACTGATCTAACTATACACGTCTGGTTTCGCGAGGTTATGATACCGAAACCACCGAATTAAAACGATTCGTTATAAAAACTGTTACTTTTATGCTGTCGTCGAGAGAAAATTAATTATTGATTTAATCGTATAAAAGGTGAAGTTATAAATTATACATAAATCATAGTTTCAATCAGGAGTATTGGTACGATAATAACACATATAAAGTTAATAATTTAATAACCTATATGTTGCTAAATATAGGATAGATAATGAGATAACGACCTTAATATGAATGTATTATTAGTAAACTACGAAAATATTTTCAATCTTTTATTTGGGCTCGATTTCATTACAAGAAATCACGGTTGACTGATTAGATATTTAGAAAGCCTTCATTGACATTTCCTATTTTACAAATCGCTCTGTATACAAAACTTTCGTTCTGAGACAATTGGTGTTTGAGATATGAAAGTGTCGGTCATTTTCATTTCACAGATTTAAAAAAAAGGTTTTCATTTACTTTAATTACAATAAAGTCCTATTCACTATACAGACTTATTTTTTTTAAATCTTGACATAGGCTAACTTTTTTATTTAAAAAGATAGACCTAAAGCAACGTTTTAGGAATTAGTCCAAATAAGAAAAATGTGTGGAAAAAATTAACGCGTGGTTGCCAGATTGGGCGCTATTTCAGAAAAACATATTTTCTTAAACGGCAACACTGCATTTTTTTTACCAATTTCTAATACAACTTGAGATTCTAGACCAGGGGTCTCCA
The DNA here is from genome assembly GCA_963170755.1 of Amphimallon solstitiale. Taxonomy (NCBI): domain Eukaryota; kingdom Metazoa; phylum Arthropoda; class Insecta; order Coleoptera; family Scarabaeidae; genus Amphimallon; species Amphimallon solstitiale. The sequence goes on from OY720679.1 coordinate 136,509,795, forward strand.
AACTTTCCAGCCTTAGGGCCATACTGATTACTCCAGTAAGTTCCGAGGGCCAAAACCATATTATCATTGTTGCCGGTGGTAAAAAGTGAAATAGTCCACTGATGAAAAAAAGTCCGAAAAAGTACGCAACGTTTAAAAAAGGCTGCAAAACGGCAACACTGCATATTATTAATTTTCCTGTCATTATCTGTAATTTCTAGATTAGTCGTAGAGTACGAGCCATGAGGAGTAACGTGACACGACATCTGGTGGACACAAGCGGAAATAGGTGTACCTTCTATCGCTAACAGATGGCGCTAATAGCACGTACAGAATAATCTCGTTGGTTCGAGAAAGTTCTGGTGTCTTCCACTCACTTCTAGATGGCAGTAATTGGAATATATAAGAAGGCTAGTGGCGCAACCACAAGTCAGTTCCTATGACACTCTTGTGAAATAAAATAGTGCGTACCTCCTTAAAACGTGTTTGTGCGTGTTTAAGTTTAAGACATCTTTGTAACAGTATTTTGATTTGAATTGTTGCTTTTGTGTGTGATTTAGTAGTATGGAAAAGAAGCGAAAAATTGATAGTGAATGCAGAAAATTTAAAGATCAGTGGAACATTCAGTATTTCGTAATTGAGTCCAGTAAGAAGGCGCTATGTTTGATTTGCAATGAAAGCATAGCCGTTCTCAAAGAATATAACATTAAACGTCATTATGAAACAAAACATTTTCAAAATTACTCAAAATATACAGGAAGTTTGCGGACAGAAAAATTCGAAGCTATGAAGCGCGGAATGAAATCGCAGCAATCTTCATTTACAAAACTCAAAACTGAACAAGAGGCTGCAACGCGTGCCAGCTTTCGTGTGGCTCTTGAAATTGCAAAACGTGGAAAACCATTCACCGATGGAGAAATGATCAAAGAATGCATAATTGCAGTAGCCGAAGAAATGTGCCCTGAAAAGGTAAATTTATTAAAAAGTGTCAGTATGTCAGCAAACACTGTGGCTCGAAGGGTAGAAAACATCGCTGAAAATATATCCTCTCAACTGTTCGACAAAAATGGACATGTTGAGTGGTTTTCTTTGGCCTTGGATGAGTCAACGGATGTGTCAGATACTGCTCAGGTGTTGATTTATATTCGAGGAGTAGATAAAAGCTATGAAGTGCATGAAGAACTTCTTGATATGAATAGTATTCATGGCACAACTACTGGTACAGATATTTTTAAAGGAGTTGAAATGGCCATTAATCAAAAGAACCTTCGATGGAAAAACTTGAAATGTATTACAACTGATGGAGGCAAAAACATGAGTGGGAAAGATAGAGGAGTGGTCGCTCTTATGTCAAAGGCTGTAGAAAATGACGGTGGTTTAAAACCATTAGTCTTACATTGTATCATTCATCAACAGTCTTTGTGCGGAAAATGTTTGGATATGTCTGAAGTTCTGAAACCAGTCATATCAACTGTTAATTTTATCAGATCTTTTGGGCTGAATCACCGACAATTCCGACAATTTATTGAAGAGATTGGAGAAAATGACTTACCTTATCATACTGCCGTACGTTGGCTTAGTTGTGGGAAAGTCCTTCAGCGCTTTTTTGAACTTCGAGCAGTGATCGAAATTTTTTTGAATGAAAAGCATCGCCCTCTTACTGAATTACAAAACAACGCATGGCTGTGGAAGTTAGCATTCTATGTTGATTTGACAAAACATGTGAACGAACTGAATTTGAGATTGCAAGGAGAAAACCAGCATCTTCCTGATTTATACACTAATATCAAATCATTCCGGAAGAAATTGATACTGTTTCAATCACAACTACGAAGTAAATGTTTTTCACATTTTAAAACATGTGAAATATTCAGCCACACTACTGAGACTGAGTTTCCTATCGATTTTGCAATCGAAACTTTGAGTGCTTTGAAAATAAATTTTGATACTCGTTTCTCGGACTTTGATGCCATTGCGAATCAAATTAAGATTTTTCAGAATCCTTTTGATACTGACATTGAAACCCTAGCCCCGGAACTTCAAATGGAAATAATTGATCTACAGTGCAGTGATATAATTAAGAACAAATATCAAAACTCATCTTTGTTGGAATTTTATAAGAGTCTTCCACTGACACAATTTGATAATTTGCATAAATTTGCTCGTGGGCTGTTTTCTGTTTTTGGTGCTACTTATTTGTGTGAGAAGACCTTCTCCAAAATGAAGTACACAAAAAATGTTTACAGATCTAAATTAACTGATGAGCATCTTAAATCTCTTTTAATAATTGGTACAAGTAAAATTAGTCCACAACTACAAACTATTGTCAGTGGAAAATCTCAATTACACAAATCTCATTAGTATTTCATATGTCATTATGCTTGTTATAAGTTATGTTTTTATTTAAAATGTATAAAATGTTAGTTGGATTCATTTCAGTAATTTGTTAGTTATTATATACTGAAGTAAAATTTTCTGCATATTATACATGTCTTTACTCATTACAATTCTGTGTTTCTTTATCCAACTTATCACAAAAACAATAACAATAAGCCTACAACAATGTTATGAGTAGTTAGCCCATGACCATATCAATGTAGATGTCATATTAATAATTATTCAACATAAAATTAGAATACTTCAGTAAACTAAATTTAATTTGCTATAAAAAATATGTTCTCTAAAAGGAGTTTTCAAGTATACTAGCTCTCCGCGGGCCGGACAAAATCTGTCCGCGGGCCGGATGTGGCCCTCGGGCCGTAGTTTGGAGACCCCTGTTCTAGACAAAACAAAGAGAATGCAAGTTTTTGATTAGAGTGGCGGTTTACGAGCTAATACTGCCTAAACTTTAATACATTTTCCAACATTAAAGGAATAACAAGGAGGCTATGTTTGTCCTGCTGTCATAACATGACAATAAGTTCCGTATAATCTTGAATTAAAATGGATCGTATTACACCTCAATAGAAAATTGAATTAATTTTTTGCATGTTGGTGGTTTAAGTTTGTGAAAAGCTTGCACTGAATTTCATGTTAGACATCCCAACAAACCTCGTCCTAGTCCAGAATCTTTAAGACAAAATTTGGTTAAGTTGAAAGCCCCAGGAAGTGTGCGTCCATGGATTCGACAAAGAAGTAAAAATACTGCGGCACAAGAAAATATTCTGTTGGAAAGTGCTGAAAACCCAAATCGATCTATAGTAGAATTACCGAACAGATGCAGTAGCAACATTGCATTTTTTAATAGCTTAAACGGGCAAATCCGCTGTTGCTACTGCATCTGTTCGGTAATTCTACTCTTTTTTATACAAATAAGATTGCGCAAGCAGTGGGCTGCTTTCAGATTACAGTTTGGACAACCTTAAATTCAAATAAATTCCATCCCTATAAAATGATGAATGTACAGCAACTTCAAGACGACGATTACGATCGGCGACTGGAATTTTGCCATTGGTTTTTAGAGAAAAAGCGGCTACAACCACATTTTCAAAATTATATCTTATTTAGCGATGAGGCTTCCTTTTTCCTTTTATTTAAACGGTTTGGTAAATCGGCAAAATTACAGATATTGGTCTGATAATAATCCTTGTTGGGCTGAAGATAGGCGGAGGCAGATGAATCCTAAAGTTAATGTTTGGTGTGGAATATTTAATAACATAGTGATAGGTCCTGTTTTCATAGAAGGGAATTTAACGGGTGTAAAAGGTACTTGACATTGTTACGAAATCAATTAGAAAACTTTATTGATGAGCTTCCTCTAAACGAACAGAAAAATAATGTATTTTCAGCAAGAAGACATTTTAGTTAGTGCCTATCTTGATGAGCTGCTAGCTGAGCGTTGGGTTGGCAGAAGAGGACCAGTAGAGTAGTGGTCGCCAGATCTCCCGATCTCACTCCTTTAGATTTTTTTTTCTGGGGACATCTGAAGAATAAAGTTTACGTTAACGCTCTTGTGTCAATTGATGAATTAAAACTAGCCATACAACGAGAAATTCAAAACATAACCCCTTAAATGTTACATAATGTTTAATATGAATTTTGTTGAATGCATTTGTTGCTGCAGAACCCAACAAGGAAATAAGTTCGAAAATTTTTTTTTAAAAATAAACCTTAGGTAATTAATTTTTGTTAGTATTGCTATTCTTTTAATGTTGGAAAATAAATTAAGTTTGGGCGCAATCTGGCAACAACGCGTTTACTTTTTCCACACATTTTTCTTATTTGGACTAATTCCTAAAACTTTACTTCAGGAACCATAGGTCTATCTTTTCAAATAAAAAAAGTTAGTTTATGTCAAGATTTAAAAAATAACCCTGTATATTTGTCACAAGTTGTATAAATTTGTTGTTATGTAATAGTAAATTAATTGAGTAAAACCCATCATAGTCAGTTCAATTGCATTGCAGTTGTGTTAGTATAAAGAAAAATATCTCTTTTCTTTTCTTCTTCTTCTTTCTCTTTTCTTAAGGCTTAGTCTTGTTTTTTCTACTCTTCTTAATATCGTTCAGCCTCTTGGGAAGCAGATGTCCAGCTGTCGCATCAACTTTGGGAGGTCGACCGTTTTCAGAAAAGCACCATCAAGAGTAGCTCTTTACAGGGAAACTTTCATCTTCGTCACTGCCTCCTTCGCCAGTAATAACTAGATGGGGAACATGGTTGGAAGCTACTAGTTTTTATGCAGAGAATTTCGATAGTCTACTAAATTTCGTTATATGTTTAAATGACGATGCTCGAAGTATTTCTGAGTACAAGGAACTAACACAAATCCCAAATTTAAAAAAATCAGTTATTATTCCTTCAGAAACACTTTGGAAATTTGCTTAAACTAATTACATATTTTGAAAATCAAAATCTCAAATTAAAAGGTGGATTAACCACATTAGATGTGGCTATTAATAATTTCAAAAGTATTCCAAGTGACGTAGGATGTGGCTTTCGGCAAAAGTTAGACGCAGTTTTTAATAGAAATTCAGATTTAATAACATTGCGGCAATTGTGTATGGGGACAAATCTAACTGCCAAATACGCTGAAATAAAAGAATATTTCCAGTACGCACCTATAAGCAAGGACGTTATCTATCTACAAGGATGTATTTCATTCAAAAAGAACAAATCTTACAGAAGAGAACCTTGAGAAAGTATTGCTAGTAAATATTGATACTCCTCTATGCGACTTGAACTACAAAATGAACAAATAATAAGGTATTTTGTATTTGTCTTATATCGGACAAACTGGTAGATCCTTTTCCACATGCATAAAAGAACATGAAAGAAGTTATAAATTACAAAAAACAGATTCCACATATGCAAACCACTGTATTGAACAAAAACATAAATTCAATAAGTTTGACATACTACATATACAAGACAAGAGTAAAAAATTAAATTTATTAGGAAACCTAGAAATAAATAAATTAAACAAATTAAACCTTATTTTATAAATGACCAACTAGAAGTGAATAATTCACCGTTGTTAAATTTAAATATTTAAAATCAACTTAATAATTCTTATAGTTATATACAGTGACCGGCAGAAAGTGCGCAGCATATGGGAAAATGGTTTACCTTTGAATATAGCAAAATTATTTTATTGCATCATGACTCGGCATGACTTGAGACCAAAATAGCACTCGCGATTTCTGCCGAAACTCTCATCGTATACGAGGGAGAGTCAAAAATACAAAATTACGCTAAGAGTAAAGTACCCCCATTTTTAACATTAGACTTTTCTTTATTAAGCAATAGTTCTTTGGTTTTAAAAATTAAAGTAAAATATCGAGTTTCATTCACTTTTGATAAAAAATTTCAGTTTACTGTTTATTCTGAATTACCCTGTATAAGAAATTGAGCGCGCTCATACAATACGCAAATCTTACTCTCTGTAGACACCGTAACAGAAAACCATAAATAATACGTCGCAAAAGTCAGCTACAAAAATAATATAGCTCTTGAAAATAAAAATTCAAGAATGTGAAATAATTTTGCTGCACACCATATTTTACGTTTTCAGAAGTCAAAAAATTTTATTTAACTCAAATTGTGTGATTCATTTTAACTTAATCATCTTTAAAATTGTAATATTTTTTCATAAAATTAGCAACACTTCTTTTTATTAAGGTTTTAATAATAAACGCTTGACGAGAAAGAGCGACAAAAATAAAAAAGTTAGTCTCAGCATAATCCTCGACAGATGTTTTTTCGTACTGCATGTGTTTGATTTTAAAAAACATGAACTTAATTCAATAAATGTCATTTAGACATTTAGTTTTGCTATAAAAATGGAAGCGGAAAGGTTATCGGTACAAGAAAAGGTAGAAATAGTTCTAATTCGTGGTGAAAATTACTATAGCTATCGCGAAACAGCAAATATTTTTAACAATAGACACAATAAAAATATTCACGATTCTACTGTATGCCGAATTGTGAACAAATTTAAACACACTGGTTCAGTGGAAAGTAAATACAAGCAACCCAATGAGAAAAGTGTAACTAATGAAGAAAATAGTTTAAATGTGTTATTGTCAGTAAATGAAGTTCCTACTATGCCATTGTATGAAAGACAAGAAGTATTAGGTATTTCCGAAAAATCGATTAGAAGAATTCTTAAAAAAACCAAGTACGTACCATATAAACCAAAATTCACCTATACTCTTCAACAAAGAGATCTAGATGCTAGAATTGACTTTTGTTTTTGGTTCCAAGGCAAGAAGGAAGATAATCCCCATTTTGGAAGTCAAATATTATTTACTGACGAAGCAACCTTCACAAGCAACGGCGTAGTAAGTTCTCAAAATTGTAGGTGGTGGGCTAATCAAAATCCTAATTTTACAATTGAATGTAAAAGCCAATATTCATTTAAAACAAACGTTTGGTGTGGTATATTGAATACTCAAATAGTTGGACCATATTTTTTCCGGCAAAATTTAAATGCAGGTAGATATTTACAATTCTTGCAGAATGAATTTAGCGAGTTCCTAGATGATATGCCTTTAAATCTACGAGCGAATATGTATTTTCAACAAAATGGTGCTTCGATCCATTCTACATTGCAAGTAAGAGAATGGCTTAATCAACAATTTCCTCAAAAATGGATCGGACGGTTTTCAGAAAATCATTGGCCTGCAAGATCGCCTGACATTACCCCAATGGATTTCTTTCTCTGGGGTTACTTAAAGAACCAAGTATACAAACATCGACCATTTAGAAATCTTGACTATTTAGAAAATACGATTAGGCAGTGTGTCGTTCAAATTAATCCGGTTTTTTTAAGAAACGTAGCACAAGAATTTAACAACAGGACAGTGAAATGTATTGAGAATGGGGGAGCTCACGTAGAAAAATAATGTACTTGTAAATAAATATTTTTGTTTACGATTTTGTTAATGTATTTTGAGTTTTATTTCCTACTATTATGTATCTTTACTATTATTATTATTAAAACCTGATTAAAAAGAAGTGTTGCTAATTTTATAAAAAAATATTACAATTTTAAAGATGATTAAGTTAAAATGAATCACACAATTTCAGTTAAATAAAATTTTTTGACTTCTGAAAACGTAAAATATGGTGTGCAGCAAAATTATTTCACATTCTTGAATTTTTATTTTCAAGAGCTATATTATTTTTGTAGCTGACTTTTGCGACGTATTATTTATGGTTTTCTGTTACGATGTCTACAGAGAGTAAGATTTGCGTATTGTATGAGCGCGCTCAATTTCTTATACAGGGTAATTCAGAATAAACAGTAAACTGAAATTTTTTATCAAAAATGAATGAAACTCGATATTTTACTTTAATTTTTAAAACCAAAGAACTATTGCTTAATAAAGAAAAGTCTAATGTTAAAAATGGGGGTACTTTACTCTTGGCGTAATTTTGTATTTTTGACTCTCCCTCGTATACGATGAGAGTTTCGGCAGAAATCGCGAGTGCTATTTTGGTCTCAAGTCATGCCGAGACATGATGCAATAAAATAATTTTGCTATATTTAAAGGTAAACCACTTTCCCATATGCTGCGCACTTTCTGCCGGTCACTGTATATATTTATAAATTGTTTAATTTTATAATAACAGTAAACAACCAGTTTTCAAAAAAAAAATTTTTTAATATTCTTAATCATATTGTTATGTATATATATATTAAATATTACATTAAATATATAAGTTACTCCCGCTCTTAACCTAATGTCACAAACTCCCCCCTCTTCATTTAGGAAAAGACATAAATAAGAACGTCTACAAATATTTTGTATTATAATATTCATCACCTGATGAAGCCCTAGTAGGGTGAAACAATTGTAGTGAATTGAATAAAACTGTTTTGAACTCAAATTTGAATTTATTTCAATTTTTACTTGTATATTTTGTATTTTATAGATCACCACCACTTGTTATCCAATTATATAAATAAAATTAAAACTCTTTACAAATAGAAAATTTCAATAGTACGCCCAAGGGCGATAAGTCATCAACCATTAGCGTCCGGTCTATAGTCCATTCGAAACGAATTAAAATGATGTTATTCCCTTTCTAATTGAAAAAAATCTTTGAATCACCGTAATTCACTGTGCGATAAAGTTTTTTCCATTTCCCAAATTAACACATTCATTAAATTCGTACCTCAGAAATATTCCAGCGGTCTTTCTTTGTTCGAAATTATGAAGCAATAAACGAACAATGAAACATTTTTCGTTATCTCCACAAAAGACTACATCAGCATAACGGCGTAAACATTTGCATTTCTAAAAATAAAGGCGATACCTACTTCATTCCATGTTCGTAATAATTAACGGTGTTCTGGCTACCTTAAAAGTCTGATTATTTTTTTTTAGAGAGAAGTCGACGCGCGTTGAAAAAACATGAATAACAAGGCGGAAGAAAAAATATCCACAACAGAAACCAGATCTAAGAACTTCAAATGCTTACTAATTAAAATAAATTAAAGAAGAAAGAGACACTTAATGTTTCTTTGGAGTCTGTCTACCTCGTTGGCGTCAAATCGCCTATGTTTTTTTTTATTATTTATACGGTACTGAATAGACGTTACGCATTGGAATGTCAAATAAATAACGTAGTGTCACCGTTTTACACCTCCTGACACGTACTCAAGAAGGACGAGACACTTATGTAAATGTAAATTGAAATGATAATGGGCGAACAAACGTCTCTTCTGCATCGAATGCAATTTATTACATGCCTTTGGGATACGATGTAGCATCGTGGAAATGTTAACTATTAATTTGAAAACTAATATAGCAATATGCTACCAATATGTGTTACATTAAGTACTACAGAGTTGTACATACAGAATAAAGTGTCGTTCATAGAAAGTATAATATATAGTGTGGCATTTAGGGATACCAAACGTTTTATTACGTTTTATTATGTACGTAGAAATAACCTAGAACTGTTTGTTATTTGAATAAATTGATTTTAGATTCAAGTATTATGTGTTTATCCCAGGATGAGATTACTATTTTCCAGTGTCAGTGTCAGAAATACAATGAGATCAATAACACTGATCCCTCATTACGAGGGGGCGGACATGACCGGTTTAAACTACGACGAAGGTACAACGGAGCAAAGAAATAATGTAAACAACACCCACTTACTGAATAGCACTAATTCATATGGTGAACTGCAACCGCTGTTCTGTCCCGAGAATGAGAGCAAAAAATGCCCATAAAATAAGGAATTTATGAGTAAAATCCTTTCTACATCGCCGTAGATAGGAGCGTCAGGGGTTTTTAAAATGTATTATATTTACCTTACATTTCGCAAGAGAAATAATGTAAATAGATATGTATATATTTACTGTTATTTAGTTTCAATAACATACCCGTACATTTTTAGTTATCATTTATTCAGATCGAGAACGTTGTTTATGTTACTTTTTCTGATATGAAAATGAATTGTCAGTGATTCCGAAATTTATTACAAAGTCTGTAAAATATCGTTACAGAATGCCAAAATATCGCACGTTCGTCACTTAGCTTTGCTAAAATATACACATAAATAGTTTTTATGCAGAGAATTTCGATAGTTTACAAAATTTCGTTACATGTTTAAATGACGATGCTCGATGTATTTCTGAGTGCAAGGAACTAACACAAATCCCAAATTTAAAAAATCAGTTGTTAAACTAATCACATATTTTGAAAATCGAAATCTCAAATTAAAAGATTCCAAGTGACTTCGGATGTGGCCCTCGGCAAAAGTTAGACGCAGTTTTTAATAGAAATCCGGATTTAATAACATTGCGGCAATTGTGTATGGGGACAATGACGCAAAATCTAACTGCTAAATACGCTGAAATAAAAGAATATTTCCAGTACGCACCTATAACCAGTTGCGATGTAGAAAGGACGTTTTCTATCTACAAGGATGTACTTAATTTAAAAAGAACAAGTCTTACAGAAGAGAAAGTGAACAAATAATAAGGTATTTTGTATTTTATAGATCACCAGCCACTTGTTATCCAATTATACAAATAAAATTAAAACCTCTTTAAAAATACATTTCAATAGTGCGCCCATGGGTGATGAGACATCAACCGCTCGTGTCCGCCTCCTATTTATTATGCTAGATGTATTTTATTTTTGAGGAAATTTAATATATCTCTGAAGGGTAAATATTACAATCTCCCTTTATGGTTTATTAAAATTTAGTGGGAAATATTATCGTATTACTAGAGTTGACCAGTGATACCTTCCATATAGCTGGTGTTACCACCCGACAAAACTTTTTGCCGCGAGTATACATGAATCTAGTGTATTTTTACAGTCAAACATGTGTACTATACATACATATTGCTGTGGCATATAAATATTTATTTTAAATAATGTTATTGCCATACGTTGGGCATCGCCATATAATTTATATGCTGTGACAACATATATTTGTGTGTATTACCACACGTAGGGTATAGTCTTTTGTATATGCTGTACTCTTAAAATTATTCTTTATACTTGCATATCGTCTTTCATCTTTTTCATTATATATATACCATACATTTTGTGTATCTCTTCTATAAAAGAAATATATTACAAATATTTATTTTGTCTTTTATTTCATTTTTATTTAATAAATTTTTATTTTGTCTTTTGTTTCATATTTATTTAATAAACTTTATTTTGTATTTTCTCATTATTTACTTGAATAATACTGACTTTTGAATTACTTGTATTGACCATGTGTATGCAACTTTGTATACATCTATGTAGTTTTTGTTGCATAGTTTTACTCAATGATATTTATTTTATTTCTAATCTTAAACTAATCTCTAAAGCTATTCTTATTCTATAAATTTTGCGAGTTCACGGCAATATGTATGTGCATACCTTTAATTAAATGTATTTTTCTCTAATCCCAATTTTCCCTAACTCGAATTGCACTTTCAGCCCCTTTGAAGTTCCACTGTTGATAACGTCAACAATAATAAAGCTTATTGAATGAACCGTGTCTCCAGAACAACGGTCAAGATTTTCAACTATAGTCGGGTCACCCGTCGAATGGAGTGATCACGTGCATTTTTCGTTGTGTTAGGTTTGTTCCAACATAAATCACAAACTAGTCGGGAGCAATTTGATTGGTTGGGAGAAATCACAAACTAGTTTCTGATTGCTTTTACAACATTTGATTGGTTTCGGCTTGTTTGTGATTTTATGTTGGAACAAACCTATTTAGAACGTCTGGATGAGGGTAGTACAACGGACAAACACTGAATGCAGATAAACGGTTGTGGTGTACAATGGGGCTTTCAACTACGATACTTTTACAGCACCATTTGACAATTACGTGCGTATCACGCGATTTTATTCCATCGTGCGTTCGGTGATCCGACTATAGGTAACATGTATTTGGAATATACGATATTATGAGGTAGGTAATCATCGCGTTAGGAAAGTAGGCTGTCCACGCATCACGAATCAGAAATAATACACCTGCAGTAGTAATGCCCATTTGCAAAATTTATTTAATAAAGTGATTGATTCTTTAAGACTAATCTTTCATTCAAGTGAAATATGTTATCCTTGTGCCTTTTTTTAAAATTAATATCCATGTAATATTTTTATGTAAATACCTTTGAAGTAGGCAAGGGTTAGAATTAGAATAGATGAATTGATTAAAGATTCAATGCAGTTTTCCTCGAAATCAAGGTGCATTTTTCCTGTTTTGAATTTACAATAAGCTCCCTTGAAAACGCAACAGTCTCTCCCGTACACTCTAAAGCCTACAAAAATCTCGCCCAGTATACCTATACGCATGCATAATTTATATACGACAACGAATTTTAAAATAGAATAACATTGTAGGTTTGGTGAGGAAAGAAGGAAAAAAAAGAACGTTAGGCATTTCCTGTTATCTTGCACTTGACACAATTTTTATACTATTTTCGTGCCACACGTGCTCCGTATTTGAAGCATAAGGTTTCAAATAGTTAATGTACGCACAAATGTTGATACTCCATTACACTGGCTTAATTGCATTTGTCGTGCCCACATAATTATAGCTTTTAATGCAAATACAAACGCGCACACGGAATATATCTATGTAGTAAGTAAATATAAATATTTATAATGGCTTCTATCCATTTCGGCAATAAAATGTACGACGGAGGCTATATAAAGTAACGTGTGTATGTTAAATAAATGAAACTGTAATATCACAGATAAGGTAATAATTAATTACATCAATTTGTAGAGAAAACTCAAAAATACGTACGCTTAGTAGTAATTTGAATTTCTTTTTATTTATTTCAAAATAAATTCGACAAAATGTCTAATATTGACCTACTTCTGCTACTAATTATGACAATTTCTAAAATATCTTTAGAAAAACTATTACTAGGCGTACATAGATATTCGAATTCTCTTTCATTTGGCATAAAAAAATTAAAAATTGATCAATATTTACGGTTAATTTTATGGAGAAATCAAACTGTCTACAGTGGCCTCAGCGGCTGGGAGTAGAGATCCCTCTTAAGTACTACATATATTAATTGAGGTCTTATTCAAGTAACCGTATACATTTAAGGCATCCTTACATATGTTAAAAAAAGAAAAACAAAATAATACATATTATATATATATTGTTTATAACAAACAAAATTTTGAGAAACAAATTGAAGTAAGGGTCATTGTTCTAACAAATAAGAATAAACAGCACCCCTGAAAGCCGCCAAACCCATAGCCTTAAAATGTCATGGTGTAGAATTGTAGAGGGAGTAGATTGCATATGTGAATGATCTCTTAAAAAATGTAGTAAGGTATTTAGGTAAGGTAATAGCATCTTCTATCCTTATATTAATATTATGCACGTCACAGCAAAACCTGACTTTCCTCAATAAGTACGGTGGGCACCCAAACAAAAGGATACTGTAAAACAAGGTAAGGCAATGTAAAACAATTCGGTTTTGCATATTTACCCATCGCAAGGATCTGAGCTTGTGTGATACTCTATCATACTTGCGGATACCAACAATGTACCGCATACACGCGTTTCGAACTCTCTGCACTCGCTTCATGTCGACAGCATTCAAACAGGGCCCATAAACAGGTATGCAATAATTAAACAACGACAGCACCAATGATTCGCACAGCATCCTCTTTAATTCAATACTGAAGATAGATTTGAAAGGATATAAAATCTTTAAGTTCAAGTAAGTACGGCTTATAATTTTTGATATGTAAGACTTATATCTAAAAGTGTTATCTATGGTTAAGCCTAAATTTTTACTTGCGTTACTACTGGTATAGTGCTATTATTTAAAGTAATGTTCAACTGACCTCCACACCTCTCAACGTCACTCACCCTTCCAAACAAAGACAAATACACTTGTCTGTCATCTGCATTCATATGTGATTTACAAAAGTCAATATTTTTGAACAACATACTTGTATAAATTTAAAACAGCATTGGCTCCAGTCTTCCCCGTTGTCTATCCATAGGGGTGTGCCTTAGGGGTCCATCTAAGGCACACCCCTATGGATAGACAACGGGGAAGACTTCTGATTACCCAACCGAACCATCTGGTACCTGTCGCACAAATAGGACAAATCCCGCGCAGGACTCACCGCAACCAATGTAGTGCAATATAGCCAAGAGAACATCGTGATTGATGGTATCAAACGCCTTACTGAAATCTAATAATACTAGATTAGACAGTTCGTTCTTATCTCTGGCCCGCATGATATCATCCGTCACGTCCAGCAAACTTGTGACGCAAGCATAACCACGTCCTAAACCAGACTGACATTCCGGAATCAGTTTATGACATGCTAAATGTTCCTCCAGTTGAGCGCACATGATTTTTTCCAAAATCTTACTAAACGCAGGGAGTACCTATGCTTATTGGGCGAAGGTCCCGCACATTAGACGGGGATGGAGTCTTGGGCAGAGGCACCACAATGGCTAATTTCCATTGTCGAGGAAAATAATTTTAATACAGGCATGAGTTAATTATATGCGTCAAATAGGGATGTGCGTAGGGCAATATTAAATTTAGCATATTAATGCCAATACCATCAGCACCTATAGCGCTGCTACTAATAGATGACAAGACTTTTAAAACAGTGTCCTGGTCTACGAGTTGAAAATTAAAGAATCAAAGTCTATGCAGGTTGAACTCGCATAAAAATTGATATCAGGGGAAAATATATATATATATTTTTAAACATCTTAAATATCTTACGTGACTGGATATTTCCGAAGGTTAATTCAGATTCTAGACGAAAAAATTCATAAGGAAATCTTTATGTCAAAGCAGATGCAAAATTGCTGTTGATTAGTGTTATTAATTTATATGTAACATGTATGTGTGCTTAAAACCACACGGCGGAAGTGTAAACTTCATCAAGGCGAGGTTAATAATACCGTAGATAATACGAAATACACGCATATACATAATATTCAGTAACGTATCGGCTTCATAACCGTGCGGTCTCGGGATCGAATCTGTTCTGGGACATGAATTTATTCATTCATTTAAATTTCAATTTAATTGAAATTAAATACCTCTATATGATATATTTATTTATCTTGTTCCCTTAGCCGACTTTACCCGAAGAGCGTTACATATCCGAGCGTTGAAGGTCAGTCTTGTTCACTGCCTACAATCAGCGCAACGCGCCTAAAGAAGTTTACACTACAATAAAAAAAAATATTATTGATTAATGTCATTGGTATCATACCTAACCTAAGATAGATTACCTAATTAATTTTAGCATTTCATGTACGTAACTATTACTCACCTTTCCGTAAAATTAAGTTATTATATTCTTACACATCGCAAACATGAGGTATTTATTCTTATATTTATAAATTTATAGTACATTTATTGCGTTTTTTGGTTTAAATACAAACAATTCCGAACTGCCAATATGAATGTCGATGTGGTTCAAATAGATGGCGCTTGAATCTTGCTTAAGGTGTCGCTTAAAATGTCGCCAAATAGATGGCGCCACAATTTTTTTGGAAGAATTATTAATTCTTACTCCTATTTCCCCAACTTATAGTGAAGAATAGTAGAGGGAAGTAGTATTTTATAGACTAAATTTTATTACTACCAAGTTAGATTTTTTTTAAATGTCCCGAAGTGCCAGTGTTTTTTTCAATTTTTACAGTCGCCTCAACCGGGAAAACGTATTTCCCAGTCGAGCTACACATGCGCCAAATGTCACTTTACAGGCGGTGAGTACAAAAAAACTTTAACGTACTCGAGATTGTCTTGCCTCGGCCGCAAGCATTATTAAGGAGATTTTAGGACAGCATGTATATATATAAATAGACGATATACATACTTGCTTACTGTCCCGCTCTTGGTCTAATGGTAACGTATCGGCTTCATAACCGTGCGGTCTCGGGATCGAACCTGTTCTGGGACATGAATTTATTTATTCATTTAAATTTCAATAATATATAATAATAATAAAATTGTTCCCCTAGTCGACTCGAGCCGACATTACCCGAACGAGCGTTACATATCCGAGCGTGACGGGTCAGTCTTGTTCACTGCCTACAATCAGCGCAACGCGCCTAAAGAAGTTTACACTTCAAAAAAACTTTCCACATTTTGTTATCTACCTCATAAATTTCCGGAATCTTTCCCTCCTTCCCAAACGATTACTATTGGCAACTATTAAACAGAAAGAGAATCAGTTTCACTGATCTGATAACGTCGGAGTTGAGCATATCCAATTCATCATTTCGGTAAACGTGCAATTACAATGCAATGCAGAAATTTATTTAAAAATCGGATGTATACGGATACGGTATACAAGATATGCATAAGTGAAACAAAACCACTTTCACTTACCGTTTAGAAAATTACTGTTACAGTGCATTAAATACCATTCGCGAATGTATGTATTATCTATCTATGATAGACTTTCATTAGTTACATTGCATAAAAGAAAAGAAACTGATTTGTTACGTTTGTAAATGTTATTAAGATTTTTTCCTTTGTCACAAGTGTCTTTCATTTTTCGCGATTTTCTTAATTATATTTTTAATTCGATTTGAATCTCGTCATGGCTGAATCTAAACTTACTTACCAGCTTAATTTTTACCCAATTAGTTATAATGTAGCATATTATTGATATACACACTAGTGGTTCATGTCCCCAGCAAGGTAGATTTTTAATAAAAATCATACCGTGACAGCTACCTCACATGCTCTTCTTAACTATTCAGAGATTGCATCAACAGTTCTTGCCTCTTAAGAGTATCAATGTCAAGCAAGAATTCTGTGAAAACAGTCGTATTAGATAATTTCAGTAGTTTCGATAAGCTTAAGATTCATGGTCGGCCGCACCACCGAAATAAAATCAGTAGTGTTAAATATATATTTTGAGAATTTGGCTGTGTTGTTTTTGTCACCTGTATACATAAGAATCTACTTTGCCTAACTATGATAATAGGTATAGTGATTTCCACTACACGATGATTATTATTAATAATAATAATAATAGTTTTATTCACTGTAATAAAAACATTACATGAAAGACACAATAATAATAATAGTAAGACATATATAGGTACAATTGTAAATAGTATATTATCTACTTATAATGTTAATTAATTAAATGACAAAATTTAAAAATTCTTCCAACGAATAAGAGCTTATGGCCTAGCAAAAATTGCTTAATTTTATTTATGGATATTTCTGAACAAAATAATGAGGTGTGGCCACCACACGACTTTCTTATACGTATGAGAATTTCAAATTACAGAATTTTAAGAATTTTTTTATATAAACATTATTCAAAATTCTATAATAAATACTTCTATTCTCTTAATAAATCTCTATAGAATGCAAACTGCGAGATATTCGAAAGAAAGTACTCTTCGCTAAGAGTAAAAGTGTTACGTCAGGTCCGAATTTTGAAATTCCATTTATACAAAAAATATTCCAAATCCAACTCTAAATACATTTGTACTCTTGATAAACATAGATAAAATGCATAATTTACGACACATACGCAAAAAATTGCTATTCGGTACGAGTAAAAGTGTTAGTTCCGGTCCGAATTTTGATTTTTTTTTATACGAAAGGTATGGAAAATTAAGTTCTAAATACTTTTATACTGGTAACGTACCTGTCTAAAAAGCATGGCTTGCGAAATATTCGCAAAAAACTAATTTTCGATAAGAGTAAAAGACCCATTTCCGGTAGGAATTTCGAAAAACTTTTTTAATAAAATTCTTCTCAAATTTAATTTTGAGTACATATGAATTCTTTATAAATTCGCTTAAACTTAGTAGTCGACAAAATATTGGCATTATATTGGAATCTTATGATCGGATCGGCTAGTCGTCTAGCGTTGAACAGTACTTGCCCACATGTGTATAAATATTGGCAACAACGTTCATTTCAATACATGGACTTTTAGCTCGCATGCAAGGTAAAAGCAGACTGAACCTGTATATCTTAGCCAAATTTTGTATAAACGTTGACACACTCTCTCTCTCTCCCTCACCCCTCTCTCCCTCCCCTTCCCAGATTTGCCATAGTTAAAGTTCATATGGCGAAGGATTGCAGAAAGATAAAATTTATGTATAATATGTGTTAAAAATACATTAAATTAATTAAATAAAAAGGTATTTCGACCAATAGGCGCCACTAGTTTGTATTAAAATGCCAAAATTTCATAAACAACCAAATTATCGCTGACTAACCGATTTTGAAAACGATCGTATCTTTGGACTACACGAGGCAACCAACGATAACTGATTGTCGGGAAATAAGTTACTCTTATCTCTTGTTGGAAATATTTCTAGTAGACACCATCGTAGAAGAGGCTGTGAATGACCTCGAAAACCACGCTTTACCATATATCCAAGGATGACTAATAATGTTACATTCGAGAAAGACAATTCTCGTCTTCACGTTGCAGCTCTTGACTTCCGATTCCTGCAAGAGATAGCCAGACCTATTGTTCACAGAACATGCCTAGAATATAATAGGTCGATGTGTTGGTGTCCTCAGATCATCTTAGTAAGCCCAGGGAAAAGTATTCGGTTAGGTGGAAAGCCAAATCAATTTTTTCCACAATTTTTTGATTGAATATTTATCAATTATCCTTCTCAAAATAATAAATATTTGCGCAAAATGTCGTCACAAAAATTATGCTTTTAATGGATGATTCACTTTTTTTTTCTTGTCACATTAATAAAGTAATATATGAAATAATAATGAACTGGTTTAATATGGCTTCAAACGAAACCAAGTCCTGGTAATTAATGATTTTGCAAAATTACCTTATTTTAGAATTTCTAATGCAATACTACGGCATCAAAACATCCATACACGGAATAATCAATCATTTGCTGCTGACAGAATTTTAATAATAAAACCACATCGCAAAACGCACTCCACATACCAATTATGAGAAAACAAAAGATTATATACATACATATGTATTTTCTTTGTGGATGTGCTCATATTTGTAAACAAATATGTTTCCTTATAAAGAAAAATATTTCCATCTGCATACACTGCCCAACACGCATTGTGTATTTATTTTAGTGCAGACGAGAATATACATATGTAAATATTGTGGTTATTGTTGATATTTACCGTTTTCCGGTTTAACTTCCTATGATTACAATGTATATAAATAAAACAATTGTCAGATAATAAATAATACTTTATATTGAAGAACATTTCTTTTGAAAAATCAATAAAAAGTAGAAATTTTTGCATAATATATATAATAAGTTCATCTTGTTTCTTTCGGTGTCGGGTTGACATACTACAAGGGCTGTCTGAAAAGTTCTCGTTGTAACAATTAAAAAAAAATTACATAAAATGTTTTGTTTTTTAATATAATTTTCTAAAACTTCAATACATTTATTCCAACGTTTTTCTAACAATTCAATTCCATCTTTAAAGTGTGCTCAGGAAGTATTGCAAAATATCCATCCATAGCGTCGTCATTTGATGTGAAACGCACTCCAATCAAGAATTTTTGCAGGTTTGCAAACAGATAAAAGTCTGACGTTCTGTTCAATCAATTTGTGATTTAATTCGTTTATTTTTGCCATCGCCAAGTAACTTGGAATGGTTTCTATATTTTTGTTATTTCTTAAGATAACATAACTCTCATTCCTGCAAGAAGATAGCCAGCTCTTTTTTTACTTTTACGTTTTTGGTGCGATTTCATGATATTTTGTTCTGTTGATATCTATTCATTTAATCTTTCCCGGGGTTGCTTAGCTGTGCCGGCGGGACGTAGTATTTTATAGATGTTGATCTGGTCTCACTGCTGCGGTTTACTCTCGCCCCGCCATTTTTCCGTACATTGCGTGCCGCATCATTGCCGCATAGTAGATAATAAGTATATTTATAATACTAATTGGATTTTTACTAATTTTCTCGTAACCAAAACTTTAGACACTATCTATGTAGAACATTTCAAAGCTCTATTATAGCTTAATGAAAAGTACTCTAGTTTTATGAGCTGTGAGTCGTTGAGTGCACAAACTCGTGATTCTTGGATCCTCGTATCATGGAAACTATTGCTCTTATGAACCAATTTCTTTCAAAAGCAAAAACTGTCTAGGCGAGTTAATCTTCTGTGAAATCATCCTCGTATACAGGTTCTAAAAATGATGTTTTCGTCGAATAGCATTCGAAAATTTGTTTTCTAACATTCGGCGAAATGTCTTGTATAAGAATGTCTTTGTTTGATCGGTGTGCGCGCGTCATAATGAAATTAGTTCACGGATTTTCTAATGGTACCTCGTATGTACATACATTTTAATATCCCAGATTAAAATCTTTAGATTTATTATTACCAAAAAAAGGTCATAAAAGGAGGAAGTCGTTAAAAAAATTACTTGTGTTTATGTATAATGTAACGGAAACGTTTTATAAATAGATCGCGTACGACGCTACTACAGCAATAAAACAAAACGGGAAAAAAACGTGAAGAACGTGATGTGGTGTGGCCCACATTTCGAAATATTTCTCGTAAGTCTTTCACATCTCCCGTGGACGGCCAATCACGGTAGGTATGTCCGTTCATACACTTTTGTGTTTATCTCATTATCCTTCATTAAAGTGAAAAAAAGATCCTTGGGCGCTGAGATACGTAAAGCCGATACAAACATCTATATGTTGGTACATATCTTTTTGTGCTTGAGATGTGTGTGCGAGAGCTTACGAAGTTCACTTTGTGTTTGTTGTTTAACTGACGGCCCCGCCGTTTGACATTTCGTGTGAATCAATGCTCTTTAATTAAACTTTTTCGTTACGCCAAAGGACCATGGTCAAAGAACCGTGCACTAAAATATATATTTCCCATTACGAATTTATTATTTATTGCGCTCTAAAAAGTATTCACGTCCGCATTTTCGTTCCTTCATTGAGATTTTAAAGGCTATATTACAGCTATTTTAAGATGGAAGAAAGTGCGAGCTTATAGGATATCCTGCTTCCTTAAATGTAAATGCTTTCTTCGAAACTTCATTTCGTATATTACTACTTTCTGTACCCTTTAGAACTAGCAAAATTGTAGCCACCCGGTCTCACTGTCCACCGTATCGTCGAAGAATCGAGTGCAGTTAGAAATTGGTCACGTGTGCAATGTCTTTTCAAAACAAAACGCGCTAAAATACATTTTAAATACAGGTAACCGTCCTACAACACATCAGTAACCCTACGAGGTAGGCGCCATAAATTCTCGGCCTGATATACAAGAAACTTGGAACAATATAAGAATTTTTATTTTTCAATGTAATCTCCCCTAACTTCTATACATTTATTACAATGATTAATTAATTATTTGATACCCTTGTAAAAATAATCTGAAGTTTTTCCGTCAAAATGTTCTATAACAGCTGCTTGCAACTCACTGTTGCCTAAAAACTACGTCCCTAAGATCTTTTTTTAAATTAGAAAACAAACAAAAATCACAAGCAGCCATATCCGGACTATAGGGTGGATGTTCCAATTCTTGAAAGCCGCATTCGCGGATGGCAGCTTGATTTTAACGAATACTGTCCCTTAATTTATGAAATTAAGACGCATAATATGGTCCGTTCACACTTGTATTGCGCTCTTTAAAGTCAATTAGCAAAATGTCCTCACAATCCCAGAATATTGTGGCCATCACCTTTTTCGTTGATTGAACGACTTTCGCGTTTCTGAGACGAGGTTCATCAGGTCGCCGCCATTCCATGGACTCCCTTTTCGATAGAGGATCGTAAAACAGAACCATTGTTTCATCCGCTGTGACAATGGACTCCAAAATCGGTTTTGGGTCGTCTCCACACTGCTAATTCCTTCATTTCAAATGGTAATCTTCTAGAACTAAACGTTCAATACTTAAAATTTATTGAGGCGTTATCACTTCAATTGGTCAACCCGACCGATCAACATCTTCCAGGGATACTTGTCTCAAACGGAAGCATTTTGTCCACTTTTGACGTTTGAATACGAAGGAGATGAATCACCGTAAACGCCGTTAAACGTTGTTTAATGTGATAAGGTGTATGTCCTTCTTTTGTTAAAAATTTAATGACCGCGCGGTACTCAATTTTCGTTACTTCAGACATTTTCGTGCGCTAGTCACGTTGGTTGGCTGGTTACTAAAAACTACTAGATTTCAAACCAGCATATTTATATCACCACCACCATATTTATATTGTAGACCTCGCGTATGTGTATGCATGACGTGACGGAGTTTGAACACGTTTGAACCTGTATAAGCCTGTCAAGCCGAGAATTTATGGCGCCTACTTCGGACTTCTGGTTCGAATTTTGACATTTTGTGTATACAAAAAATATTGCAAATCCAGCTCTAAATACTTTTAGACTCTTGATAAATATATATAAAAGTGTTACTTGCGGTCCAAATTTTGAAATTCTTTTCATACAGAACTGTTATACTCGTAATGTACCTGTACAGAAAGCATGACTTGCGAGATATTCGTAAAAAAATGATTTTTGATAAGAGTAAGAGACTTAGTTCCGGTAGGAATTTCACAAAGCTTTAATAAGATTTTCTGAAATTTAATTTTGTGTACATTTGAGTTTTTTAAAATTTGTTTAAACTTAGTACATAGTTGACGAAATATTGGCAGAATTAGATTATTTCACTGAAGTAAACTGATACTTCCGACCTGTCGATTTTACCGAAAATCTAATCAGATCTCAAGAGCGAGATTATACTCGTAAATACAGAATTTGGAATTGATACCCATAGCCGTTTGACAGCTACCGTGATCACAGACACACAGAGAGAAATTTTTTAAAAACCTCTTTTTCGGTATCAGGAGACTTCAAAACGTGGACATCTGCAAAAATCTTGAAGTCGAAATTTTTCATCATCACAATACTTCCTTATACTACGTATAAGAAAATAATACATTACCGTTATATTGAAAGTAAATTCAAAAGCTTGGGTAATTGGAGATTTATTTAGAAATTGGTTTCTAAATATTTTTGTGCCAGAGGTTGAAAAATATTTAAAGCCAAAAAATTTAGATTTCAAGGCGCTATTTTTAACTGATAATGCGCCATGTCACTCACAGAATTTACATCATCTTAATGACCAAGCAGAGTCTTCTCCCACCTAACACTACCTCATTGCTCCAGCCATTGAATCACGGTATTATTTATAACTTTAAGACAGAAAATGAAATTGGCGGCATATTTGAATTTGATAAATCGATCGGTGGAAAAAGATTTGTGGATATGGCTGATGAAGACGTTCAAGAAGCAGATTTGGTGGAAATGGCTTCCGAACTAAATCCAATCGATTCTGCGGGCAATAATTCTGATGAAGATTTTAAAATTAGTAATTTTACACTAAAAACATTACAGGTAGGTCTAGGCTTAGCAAAAAACCTACAATTATTTTTATTGAGTGCAGACCCTTCGTCTGAAAAAGCAATCTTTCATCATGCAATTTACAACGACCTTGTAAGCGCAAACAAACAAAACAATCTTACAGACTGTTTTCAAAAGGGCATGAGGTGCATAAAATCCTAGAAAAAGTTCAGAAAGTGAAAATATTGTTGAACCAAACAAACGTTCTCGTTTAATTGTATTGAGCTGCGATGGCGACATAATATTCATAACCTGATATTATAATATTCATCACCTGATGAAGCCCTAGAAGGGTCAAACAATTGTAGTGAATTGAATAAAACTGTTTTGAACTCAATTTGGATTTATTTCAATTTTTACTTGTAAATTATGGAGTTTCAACACGTATCTCCGTCTTCAATCAATTATTTATTAAATTAAGTTTACATTAATGAAATTAAATATGTAATATGTATATTTTTGTTTTGTTTCCTAATAAAAATGAATTAACTATATTGAATTTAAAAATAAAGTTTCTATAGAGAATTAAAAAAAATATTTTTATTTTAATAGCTTTCCGAACATTACCCCCTTTTTGTACTGGCCTCTAGTCTCATACAGTGTTGCCAACCTTGAATATGAAGGATTGCGGCCGTTATTTTTGTTATTTGAAGGATTTATATCCTAATTTCAAGGAAAATGGTACTAATTTCAAAAGTGAAGGCCAATATGAAGGAAACTACTCATCCATGATAATTTAATTTACTTTTATCTTTTTAAAAGCTTCTCAGTTTTCATGCTTAAGTTGGTGGTGCATGTGCATGACAGATGTCAAAATCATCAGATTTCAGAATGGCGTTGGTTGTCTATGCACAAGTGTGTTGTTAGGGTTTTAGAATTATGGAATGTTCTGCAACATTTTTTTCTGCAAGCGGTTGTTGAAGATAATTTAAAACCATGCACATTTATACACGAAGCTCTATGCAATCTTGAAACCAAGGCATATTTGTTATTTCTGAAATTTTCTCTTGGATATTTTAATTCGTTTAATGCTTTATTCCAAAGCAGGGATATTTTAATCCATAAGTTATCTAAAGAAAGTAGGCATATTTTTAGAAAACTTGCTTTAAATTTCATAAAAATTGAGAAATTTAAAATTAAATGTTAGCTGTAAAAATCCTGAAAATTATAAACAGCTGGATAATGTTTATTTAGGACCAAAATGTGAACGCTATCTGGCTGAACTAAATTCTAGTAGTGTTAACATTGTTAGAAAAAATGCCTTGCATTTTACATCACAGCCTGTGATGAGATTTAACAAAGACTGCAATTAGATGATATTTTTTTCAATCAATTATTATTTATTAATCCTAGTATTGCTTTAGACCCCAAGATAACTAAAGACATAAGCCAAGTATTAAATACTGTCAAATCCCTTTTCCCGAACGCAGATCAAATTGAGTGTGAATACAGAGATCTTATCGCTCATTTTGGTAAAAAGAAGAGGTAGTTCAGTTGAGAAAATGCCTCTTCCTGAATTTTGGTTTAAAATATCCACACTGAAAGATTTTAAGAGGGATCTACAGGACTGACCAGTCCATTTGACAATGTACAAAAATCATGAACATTATCACTGTAGGGGTTTCGATTTCCCCTTAAAATTAAGATCAAATGTTAACCAATGCTATAAATAATTACACCAATTTGTAGAGAAAATTCAAATTTACGTACGCTTAGTAGTAAAATTTTGAATTTCTTTTTATTTATTTCAAAATAAATTCGACAAAATGTCTAATATTGACCTACTTCTGCTGCTAATTATGACAATTTCAAAAATATTTTTAGAAAAAATATTACTAGGCGTACATAGATATTCGAATTCTCTTTCATTTGGTATAAAAAAATTAAAAATTGATTAATATTTACGGTTAATTTTATGGGGAAATCAAACTGTCTACAGTAGCCTCAGCGGCTGGGAGTAGATATCTCTCTTAAGGGATAACTCTTATTTTCAAAAGAAATGGAGAAAATTATTTTATATAGGAAATATATAGGTGTAGTGCGATTAGCAGACAAATGTTTATTTCAGAATTACTTTATTTGTTACTTATTACAAGAATACCTGATTTTTTGTAATGTTTTGTATTTACCTATTAGACGATATATTTTGTTTTAAAATGAAAAAAATGTAAATCGTGTTTTATTATTCTATTTTTCTTTTTTTTTCTAAAGGAATTTTGTGACGCTTGCGAAGGATTTCCTTTACAAACGGTTGGCAACAACTGGTCTCATATAAAACGGTTTCGCACAACGCGGGGCTTTGTAGGACGCATCTACCGTGTTATAGGAGGGCAGTGGTGCCGACTAACTGCCGTGAGGTAGGACGTAAGGGGATGGCGCCATATGCGCTAATGTAAATTCCGCCGATGTAAGGTATTCGTTAAAATAAAACAAACAGCAGACATTTTTGTATTTCTTATTATGTTTTTGCATTAAATTGAATACAAAGGATTAATTAAAGCTTCGTTGGAAGTACTTTCTTATAATTCAAATTATTTACTCCTACATTTCACTCTCAAAGTTGGCAAAATTTACAACATCATAACACAGTTTCAGAAACTTTATTTTAAAAACTAATTCCAGTCGAGCATGCATTCTGCCTTTGTTTATGTGCGTTTTAAATTTCGTTTTGATATTTCGTAAACAAAAGCGGTACTATTGTTTAAACAAAATTTTGTAAAGTCTAGAATTTATATTACCCCGCCACCCCCTTACGTCCTACCTCACGGCAGTTAGTCGGCACCTCTGCGTAAGCCCCCTTAACTGTACGTAAATTAGCAGTGAAATTACCTGCTCTCGTGAACCAAGCGATTTATTTTTATTTCACTGGTGATTTTGAAACATTACTTAGTATCTCCAATTAAACTAATTGTTTATCATTAATCATTAATTCAAGTGAAGAATTTAACATATCGACTTTTATACGTACCACATAATTCAAAGACTCTGATGTTTGTCTTTTAGAGGGGTACAATAATCATGTATACGTTTCAAGACCAAAATATTTGTATAATATATTTAGGAACGATGACGTCGCTTTAAATTTAATACGTGTGGAAACAAGTAATTCGGGAAATAGGTCAGGAGCGGCTGTTTTCAGACTATTCATATAGACATAGAATATATATACACAAGGAGGCGCTGGTCAGAAATTCCTCCAGAGAAAATAAACAATTTACTTTGAGGAATTTAATTTGAACATACAGCCAAATTTATTTGCTATCTGTCTAGATGGTATATATGGTAATTTCCTATTATTATTAACGACGTTAATTCTTATACCAAATATTTTTATACTAGATAGTTTATTTCAATATTATTTAAAAACATTATACTCCTACTTATACAGATTAGTTATCTGCCAGACATGTTAAAAATTAGAATTAGAAATATTTTGCATTAATATAGGTGCCACATTTACTGACAATTGCCTAAAACGCTTTCGAATGAGTATTCTTCGGATCGTTTTGAGCAAAATAAGATGAATTTCAAGCGCCATTTTATAACTCTTGATAAAACATAGATTCGCTACTATATATCAAAGCGAAAAGAACAGACAAGACAATGGATTGTAGCTGGCGGAAGTGCACCAAAGAAGGCAAAGGCGGTTCCATCAGCATAGAAAGTTATGGCAACAGTCTTTTGAGATTATAGAGTTATGTCCTACGATTATCTTCAGAAAGATAACATATTAAACTTTGAATATTATTATAACATTTTGGATAAGTTGGATGCGAAAATTCTTGAGGAAAGATCTGCTTTAAAGACGAAAACATCATTTTTCGTCAAGGCAATGCACACAAGCACAATATGGCATTAATTTATAGTACTGGAACTTTCAAACTCTATTCAATTAAAATAATATGTACCTAATAATAAATTAACACTTAAGTATTACGTTGAACGAACAGTTGGTATTGTTCTTCCATATTTGTGACCATATCTGAAAATAGCTTCTGTAATTTTCCTTTTTAGCTGTTATATTGTAGATGGAGGCTTATCCCGGAAAACTTTTAGTTTCAGCATACCCCAAACATAACCTATACGTTACATACATTGTCTTGATCAGCATAGCAAATTCTATGTAAATCGATAAACCTCCAGATCAAATTTGGCAAGTTTGCATTAAAGATATGAACATTATTGTTCATCAATTTACAAAGAAATTTCTGTGGATATCAAGATAATGCAAGTAATGAGTAGGCAAGTAATTTTGTATAGTTTCTATATTTCAGTTACACACATGCCCGGCAGAAGTTGGCCAGCTTTCTTTACATAAATGTTTTTGGTGGAATTTTTAATATCGTCTGATGATTAGCTAGAAGATGTGTTAAGTGAAAGTTGCAAAATTGTCTCTTTGAGGTGCAATAATTGTTTTTAAAAGAGAGAGATATTCTAGTGAAGACCACCATTTACCGCTAGTTTACTCGCTGAAAACGTGGTGGCATGACTCTCGACGATAAAGAACGTCATGGACCAACAAAACGTGTTACTATTCCAGACATGGTGTGTGTTACGTGACAGAAGAGTGGACGTGGAGAAGATTGACAAGCCTATAGGCATGTCTACTGTACGTGTACACCAAATTTTACATATCTAAGATCTCTGCCAAATGAATAAACGTTTACTGGATGCAGATCAGAAACTTGCAAAAAGATCGCAATTTTCCAGCAACAATTTGAAGCTGTTTAATCATAATCCCAGTAGATTTTTTGCGTAGGTTTGTTATGGCCGATGAAACTTGACTGCACTACTATGTTCCAGAATTAAAATGGCAATACCAACAGTGAAAGCATCGATACTGGAAAGGTAATTGCAAAGATGAGATTCGAAGAAGATACAAAAAACATCGTTGCCGTAATTTGAGTGTTTCATTTTAAACCCCACCATCCATCAAATCATCCTCGTATGTTATATTTAGTCACTATTTAAACATGTTAAGATCGTTCTTGTTGACAAAGAGGGAAGTAGGAAAACCGTAAACAATTACTGACTGATGTCTTTGCTTTATCTTACATACGTTTCATCAAGGGTCCAGATAATACACTGTTGTAGACGGGAAGACTTGAGACAAAAAATAATGGCATCTATATTATTACCCATATACATACGTCATCAAGTGTCGCTAGAAAACTAAAGAAAAGTAATGGCGTTAGAGGTTAATGCCTTTGTTTTTCTCACTACTATAGTTAATGCAATAACCATAACAAAAAACATTAAATTCCAATTTCTGAATTGCAGGGCTGAGTTTGACGAACTATGATATTTTATCGCCTCTAATTGTTTTTTAGTAGTGCAATCATTTAACATAATAAAAGTTAAGAAGAACTTAATTTCAGTTTTATTCTGATATGGAAGATTAAATTTCATAGTCTCTTATTTTTTTTACTACGACGCTGACTTATTTTCACACCACCAAAGTTGCTAGTACAGTTTTTACAGTTATATATGTGCAGATGTTTTGTGTTTACAACTTCTTTTAATATCTCCAAAACAATAAAAAATAGCAATTAAAAATATAATTTATGTATTGGAATATTTTATAGCCAGTGCTTGTATTAAATGCCAGCCAAGTATTTTTTTTTAATAAAGGAAAAATATTGATTGCTACCGGTATCGCTGTGTCATACACCTTTTACTGGTCGGACACGAAATCTCCGCATTTTTTATACACAGAACACAGGTATTTGTGGATTTTCTGGTAATACATTAACAAAAAAAAAAGCAGAAGAACGCGTAACTTATATTGTACGTCAAATTAAAATCTTGGGATGGAAAGAGCAAAAAACAAAAATCATAACTGGCTGAGTTAATAGGAAAAAACGATATTCTTACAGTCCCCCTTTTTGCGAAAATAAAATTCTGACGGTTGTTTCATGTAGTTCTAGATTTGTTCTAAACATTTTATACTAATGCCACAAAACCGTATCTCTTATAGGTATGTATATCAAAGGATATTGCAAAAAACAACGAAATCCAAAAGTGAGAAGTTCGAAAATCTAAATTCTGACGGTTGTTTCATGTAGTTCTAGATTTGTTCTAAACATTTTATACTAATGCCACAAAACCGTATCTCTTATAGGTATGTACATATATCAAAGGATATTGCAAAAAAGAACGAAATCCAAAAGTGAGAAGTTCGAAAATCTAAATTCTGACAGTCGTATCAGGTTGTTCTAGGTTTGTTCTAAATTGTTCCAACGTATTTCAAAAAAAAAAGTCGAAATTGGCCAAGATAATAGGAAAAAACGATTTTGCAAGGGGCGGAATGACTTGCACTTTCCGCACAATACAATGTTCAAGGAAGTTTTTGTATGATGCAGTTCAATAACAATACTCTATTGTGATTTATAATAAACATCTAATATAAGCAGGAAATATTAAATATGTATTTTCTCAAGTAATATAATGTTCTATTATTACAAAACGATATTGTTACCAAATACTGATAAACTTTTACAAACAAAAAATCAAAACTGGCTGAGATAATAGGAAAAATCGATATTTTTTCAGTCCCCTTTTTTTTAAAAATCGAAATTCTGGCGGTTCCAAAGTGAAGTCATAATCACCCCATATAAATAAAATTAAAATCAAACAAAAGCCCGTTATTTTATTTTGTGAATAAGCCTAGCCACTTTTTTTTCATGTTTTTTTTTTCTGTGAAGACAACACGTGTGTCGACATTTTTACGGCGTACTGCACAAAAATACAACTATATCGGGTAGACTCTGTCGCTCCTTTCGCTTTCTTCACATCCGTTTCGTAAGGGATTTGTCTATACGTCCTAGCAAGCTGCACTATTTAGAAGAAAATGCACGATTCACACGAGCGTACAGATGCCTCTTAAGTAAGACTGATTCGAATATAATCATCACCAAAGATAACAAGTACTTTGTGAATATTGACAAAACATAAACGCATTAACCCTTAAGGGGGCGTTTGAATCATAGAAAACATAAGTAATTTCGTTACTGTGAAAAAATAACAACATTTTAGTCCTAAAGATGTCGCGCGCTGTATCAAAACTCATCATCTCAAATATACAAATCATTGAATTGGCAGAATTTGTTTGAAATAACAAATAGGTATACGATCACTATTAAATCATTTTAAATAACTTAGATATTCATGATTATCAGTTAATTTCCTTAGATAATCAGTCACTACAGTATTTTCGGTTGTCGCGCCCTCTCTTAGGGAATCATGCAAGGTACTTTACCAATTATTTAAAATATGCAAATAAACCAAACTAATACATCATTGTCAAAATTTCTGTTATATTTCTCTTGTACGAAACACGCGTCATAGGGTTAAGGGGTGATAAAATTGAAATAAAAATTATATAAAAAGAATTTGTGGAAATTAAACCCCTATACCATACGTAGGAGGATAGTATGACTTATTACATACAATAAAATAAACAATTAATGATTTTATATCGTTCACGTGGGAGCTGGGGTAATTAGCGGCGATACACTCAACGAAAATGATAGGTAAATTCAACTAAAAAGAGCATATGGAATTGCGTCTATCTAGTTTCATAGTTAAATCAATCCGAAGAGAATAGTTGAATCAGTTTTGTCACCGTAACATTTTTATTGTTACTTTGAACAAGAACTTTAGTTAAGCAACAATTTTTTAGTCTGGCAACAACTTTAGTTGTTGAGTAATTATTATATCTTGTAGAACAACAAATTATATAGTATTTTCACCATTTTTTTTTGTTACTCTACTATTAAATAGTAAACGAACATTTTTTGTTTTGTGTCGTAGGTATGTGTTTGGAATAGGTAGCTAAAAGAAACTATTTATTTATATATTATAATTTATTATTTTCTTCATCATAACATACATGTACATACACCTGCTATAGTTGACTATAAAGTAATTATTAATAATACTTTGGTCGTACATATGTTTTACCATTAGGCGATTTATAAACATGAATGGGGCAATAATGAAATTCATGAAGCTCCGTATGAAATATAAAGAAATTGTTAGTTTTATATAATACTTTAAAAGATTGAAAATGATAATTTTTTTGGCCTATTTTATGTTCAACACATATTAAATAGCAATCTTTTACATTTTCATTTTGAGTAGATATATGCACAATTTCATACAATTTCATAGACTTTGAAAGTAAAAAAAAGTTTCTTTATATAGTGTATTTTTAAATTTTACTTCTTTAACGAAAGTCAGAGGCTTATTAATTAAGTCATCAGCATTGAATGTATTTAAATTTTGAATATTCTCGTAATAGGGCTGCTCTCTTAAAGTGGATTTTATTTTGATATGTTTAATGTAAAATAGTAGTTCATCTAAAAGGAATATTGGTATTATTAGTGTACAATTTTATTTCTCTGTGTTTTGCTTCAAATCTAAAATCTTATTATGGAATCTATAATTATTTTTCGTGATGCATCATCTAACTTCCTATTCTTTTCAAAAATTCTGAAAACGTAATCTATCTCCAATGGGTGATTCTTTTACAGCCTCTTATAGAAGATTCTGAAATAAAACAAATTATGAGTCAAAAACTAAAACAAAATTCAAAACATACGTAACTTACAAAAGATTTTGAGTATGACGAACCATTACTGAAAGAACTAGATGCAGATGAAGTTGAAAATGCTTCATCAGCTGCTAAGATGTCACTATTCGTAATTGTATCGCACGACGATATCGTTATATTCTGAAATGAATTATTTGTAGATTATTAGATTATTATACTATTTCTTACAGTAGGTCTACTTAACGTTTTGTATTTTCCACTCGTTTAGTCTTCGACGAAATTCGATTCTAACTCCCAATTTAAAATCCCTCAGTAATTCCTTTTGATCTTCTACGGCGATATACAGTAACCTCTCTCGAGTAACTTCTTCCGCTAGAATAATAATAATGATAATAGTATATATTTACATTATATTCAAGTGTCTAGGTTCAAACAGGTCAAGTGACAAAATGAACTTCGAAATAAAGAACAAAAAAATGTATCTCTTTGTCTATTCCTTATGTCAATTAAATACTTGTCCTGTTCAAAACTAACCTAAAATATAAAATTCAATATTTCTAATAGCGAAAATTATAAACAATAATTATTTATGCTACTCTAACATACAGGAGAGATACTTACCCTTTAGTAGCTGGAATAAGTGACCAAATCCCCAACAATTTAATAAATTGCTGAGACCCAAGTCTTCGTCTCCTGTTTCGGCTGGCGTCGAATCGTTATTGACATTCTCGGTATTATTCATCATACTTTATGTATTATATTAAAACAGGCGCATAGTACACAATCACATCACATATTGCTTGATTCACATTTATGATTCATATACCTACTTATTCGCACCCAATTCGAAGTTTGGAAGGTCACGCGTTAGGCTTCGCGTAAGAACGAACGTGCGCAAGGGCAGACGGTCATAGTCAACTGAGCATAGTCGACTACGCAACTATTTTATGTTTATGTAAACAAAAGTGAGGGTTAATTCTGCAATAATATTGGTTGACATGCCACTATAGTAGTACATCAAACTGATACTGGGTTAAAATTACAATTTGATAGTACTATGAACTATAGTATGTACTATTGATAGTTTGATTCAACAATTTTTAAAGTTATTGTTGGTTTGGTTGGTCTACAATTCTTTATTGATTATAATAACAATTACGTTTGGTTGAAAAATAGTAGAATACAACATTAATGTAGTTTATTTTAACAAAACTAATGATATTGTTAGTTAAACATTTATTTTGTTTGAATTAACCTATACTATTTCTTTGAGTGTACTAAGCGATGCCAATGAAGTCAGGCACGCTTAGCAATCGAACAACGATAAGAGCAGCGATAGTCGAATAAGTCATATTCTTTATATTTTGTCCCCTTTATGGAACCAAAAATAAATCACCCACCCTAATAGATGCATTTTAGAAATACTGTCGAATGGAAATGGCTGTTAAAGATTTACCATGACAGTTGCAGCATCTTTTCTCGATTGTTTCAAAAATATTGCCAATATCTTCTATTCAACTACTAAATTTCGAGGAATTTCTAAAGGATGCAAAAGTACTCAAAAGTGAATTTATAAAAATGGTGATAAAGAGTTATTCAAAATTATTACTACTTATCAAGTATCAGTAACATAGGTGAAATTAGAAAATATAAAAGTGCTGAAAAACCGATCTGAAACAATTTTTAATCAGATTCGAGTAGGATGCATCATATAGAAGAAAGACGTCTGCCCACCACACCAATTTATTTTCTACTCAATCTAATGATATTTTAACTCTGGGTTCGAACCTCGAAAGCTAACTCTAACGGAAATCCATAGATGGAGCAGTGATCAGATATTTTCTCTGTTCAAAATCGACCTTCGTCTGTGACCATAAAATATGAAATTGAAACTCCCATGGTATTTTTATGTACCATTTTAGGCACCCAAAAATGCAGTTTGGTTTTGGATTCGACATCAGCATAGTGCCTTTTATAAATAGACTTAATTTTGTTCAGTTTCTTACTATTTCACACATTTTTTGAATTTTTTTTGGGACTAGGCTTTTCAAAATAACTTAAGGTGATTGTTCTTGATTTACTTTTTACTTTCTTATACATATTATAAGGAAGTGCTGTGATGATGAAAATTTTCGACCTCGAGATTTTTGCAGATGTCCACGTTTTGAAGTCACTGGTGCCGAAAAAATTGGTTTTAAAAAATGTGTCTCTCTTCCTCCCTCTCTCTCTGTGTGTCAGTGTAGTTCTCTCTTGCGAATTTGGAAGAAACGGGCGCTACCGTTCAAAAAAATTAAGTCTAATTCTTCATATTTGCTGTCCATGGCCAATGCTAATTGCTTCCACTAAAAAATATTCTTAAACCGACCTTTATGCGCTGCGTTCTCTTGTAGATGTTAAGTTAAAAGGTGCTACCAGAGAAATTCTAGGGTTTTATTTCTCAAACTTGGTGTATTACATTAAGACACCATGAACTAACTGTTACCAGTGAAAACCATCCAAGTAATTTCTCTGGTAGGACATTTTAACATTAAATTACAAGAGAGAACATGCTTATAAACAGGGTTGAAGGGGGATTTTTAATTTCATACACATATAGGACTTTTTAAAATTAATTAAACATGGATGCATATTGCCTATATCTCAATGATTGTAAATCTTGATCACTTTTAATTTTCACTGATATTTTAAAATCACTGTTACTGTGATCACAGGTATCGAAAAATCACTGCTAAGCATGTCCCTATTATTTAACATTGTTCCACTGCATCTTGAGTGATTACAGCGTACCCTATCCTTACAACAAGATTTAATTTAATATAGGTGTCATAGGTGTGATAGCCACAATACCAATGTCAGGAACCTTATCACGCCGGCTTACACGGAAACACTTTTTATACAAAGTCATTACTTACGATATATATTCTTTAAACAGTCCAGTACATGATGATTTAAACATTTATTCATTGTATTTATTGTATCTAGAGTATAATTCAGAACTGTAGTATTTTGGTTTGTATTCTTATTTGTATATTGCAATTATTATAGTATTTAGGCCAGCTTCTTTATTCAATTGGAGTACGCTGTGCAATATTCTAGCATAAAATATTAATTCGTTTTTTGAGTATAAACTAAGCAGATGCATCATTTCGTTTTCAATTAAAAAAAAAACAAGATTTTATAATGAAAATAAATTTATTCGAAATGCAAATACTATTATCATTACGTTTAAACGTTACGTTAAATATTAAATAGTATGATGAAACATGTAGAAACGTCTGTTATCAAATCTAACTCGGTTGTGTAACTAAATTCACTTCTATTTGCCTACATTCTGCTAGAACCCTAATCTGGGGATTATGATTTTTTAAATAATAATGTTTATACATATGAACATGACGTGTTATCTAATATTTTTTGTATATTTCGAAAACTTGCAGCAATAAGCCGATATAAAGCATGCATCGGTGCCATTTAGTCTGAATGCAAACTGACTAAACAAGACCTTGTACAAGACGCGCTTCGGTGAAATATCTATAAAATTGATAATAAGAGTCTTCAAAAACCACATGGGTTTTAGAATAAAAATTATGTTAATTTGTTGATTAAATTTTTTTTGATAAGTGAATTATAATGTGCCATATTGATTCCACAATAAGAATCAGCTTGTGGTTAATTGTGCACGCCTTCAATGAATCAAAAAAAAAAGTATTCATGGATTGAGAGTGAATTTACTTACGAAAGAAAATATAGTAAAGGAATTGATATGTAGCATATTATTATAGTGTGAGAACACGTAGACTAGGTTTATACGATTTCTATGGCGCAAGCTTTTGTGATATGATTAATTATGCTGTTAATTAATATAGATTTTCGTACACTATTTACATTAATTAATTTGGATTTATTTTGAGTAACAAGCATTATTTTTACGTACATATGCTTTTTCATCAATAATTTTTTTGGAGGTATCTGTATGTGTAAACATGTCTGTTTATGAAGAAATAAATGTAATATTTGTATAAATTTATATGATTGATTTACTTACACAATATAATCTGCCCCTCAGTAAAAAATTCGAAACAATTTTTTTTTTATTGCAAGGAAATAAGAAACTTGGTAGGTACCACGATGCATTGAATTTATTATTTCGGATTGCTGGATTTGTGATTAAAATTGTGCAGTATAAATAATTAAAAATTATATATCAATTCATTGTAACAAATAAATGGTATTTATTCAAATTGCAAGTCATATTAATATGTATATAATGCATGTAGTATGTATATATTTTCTGTTTGTAGTGGCAGACATATCTTTTGTCACTTCGTATGCTAGCTTTTGAGCACAAATAAATAAATTTTAGCAATGCCTTTTCATGGTTTAGGGCCTGTCAATGAACATAAACAATGAAACAAATGAATAAATATAATGTAGATACTATCATTATCAATTAATTAAAAACACTAACACATTTAAAAATAAAACATTAACTATTTAATAAAACTGTAAAACATATTCGACAAATATTACACGGTACACTAGAAACTAAAATAGGACATCCTTGTAAATTTATAAATATAGCATTATATTTCGTATTAAATTAACTGGTAAGCTGGTGCTAAATTTTGAATTTTCTTTTGGTCATTTACTGCATTGTTGTTTTTTTTATTTGAATTAGTTCTAAAATATTTCTAGTTTTGTTATTTTCTTCTTTGCAAGTTTCATTAAAAAGTTTATTAATGTTTTATGTTTTAATGTGTTAATGTTTTTAATTATTTGGTTAAGATTATATATATCTTCTATCGAAACTTTTTAATTTGCATTTTAATTAAAGTTAAATAACTATTAAGTAATCGCCACCTTTTCCAATTTTATTAACGTAATTTATGTAATACACATCCTCTACGCCTACTTAATTAAAATAATCGAATTGTATGACTAACGTTCAATCTAAACATTTAAAAAGATCAGAAATGTAGATATATGCTCAAAACAAAGTACAACTAAGTACGCTGACGGATAAAATATGTGATGTTAATGTCATCAAACATTCTGACAAACTGCAGTTATCTTATGCATCAGGCGGTGAGTTACAAGAATGTTTGGAATACTGCCATCGTGTTTTTGCCAAAGTATAACGTTTTATATTCCTGGTGGTATTTGAGTCATTTAAGAGGGCCGTGTTGTTGATATGAGCAGAGTCATTTAACATGTTGGATGAATGTTGAAATTCTGCGATTATTACTGCAACACGGAAATTACAAAATCATAATATTTCCCAAAAATACATTTGCTTGTTTAAAATTAAGAGGGAATTAAGGTAACATGAAAAATTATTACAATAAACAAGTTTTGGAAATGCACGTCTGCTCTTTTTTTTTATAATATCGTATTCGGGTTTAGCAATGTAGAATGTACATAAAATTAAATATATCTTCAGAATCTTACAACGTTATCGTTATAACGACATTTCTATTGATATGTAAGTCTGACTTGATAAACTAAAGTTTATTCATATTAACAGTTGAGTCATTGCTCTCATATGTTACAATTGATAAGCATAATGATTTCTTTTTTATATCACTATATCAAAAAGGCGTTTTTCAGTTTTAACATATTCAGTAATATTAACTTTGTTTTTGCGGTGGAAGAGATCAGACGAGAAATGTCAATCAACTCTGCAAGACC
Source organism: Amphimallon solstitiale (assembly GCA_963170755.1). NCBI lineage: Eukaryota > Metazoa > Arthropoda > Insecta > Coleoptera > Scarabaeidae > Amphimallon > Amphimallon solstitiale. Next base: position 136,547,351 of record OY720679.1, read on the forward strand.
AAATTTTAGCAAACACTGTCAGATCATATAACACATGCAGCTTATTTGTTATTTTGAGAACGAAATGTGTTTATGTTTTAAATTTCGCCTTGCTTATTTAATTACATAACTATTTATTTATTTTCCTTTTGGAATATGGCGCGCCATCTGCCGAGGATATCTTTAGTTGTGTTCTTCCATATCGGCATATAATACAAGTCTCTGCTATTTTTAAACTCCCTTATTTAAATGGTTTATCGTTCGGTTTTTGTTTCTAAATTTATCTTACTAATTTATAAGAATCATACATCATTTAGCCTTCAATTCGTGTGCCTTCTACATTTATTCGAGTGCATGCCTTTGCAGCTGAGTAGACATTGCTCTATTTTCACTTGTTGTCAAGTTTCTGTTAAGTACCGTCGTTTGTAAGACATCATTTTCATACCTACACGTTGTTCTTCTACTCTTGCATAATTATTTTGGCCTGTCGCCAATACGTAGTTATAAGTTTACGTTGGATGATTGTTTTTATTTGAAAGAGTATTGCAGAAGTGTGATTTCCGATTATTAATTAGTAGGATTCGGTTTGCGTTGGAGTTGGGTAAACTTTTGTTATAATTAGTCTGCGTGGATTCTGTGGTTGTATCTTAATTTCTAATTGTCGTTTACTGCTCAGAATATAATGCCAACAATTTCATTGAAAACTCGTTTGAAATACATTTTTGGACCGTCCATATTCCATCACTTTTACTTTTTTTTACATGGTACATGATATTTTGTCAAAATAATTCTGATCGTTTATAAAATTATTTAAACGTTGTTGGAAATTTTCAATTCTCTTCTGACAGTATGCTATGTTTGATGTTTGAAGTTTAAATTGAACAGTATTGAAAATTAGTTCTGCTTAAAAATAAGTTTGAAAGTGTAAAGTAAAATTATAAAACTAAAATTCAAAATTTTTTAAAAATCCAACCGAGACTTTAATTGCCTCATAGTCTCTAGTAAATTCCCAAGAATCAATAACTCCTTTAAAAACATTCAACAGTTTTATCCTTTGTTGGATGATAATATCAGTAAGACGCGATTTGAAATTCCATCTAGTGTCGGATCCGATAAGTATTCTTCTAGCACCTAATTAATCTAATAGATTTGTCCTCTTCGTAGATTTATAAAAAATGCAGGTAACACATTCTTTAATTTTGGCTGACGCATCTTGCAATATGAAATTTAACATGTTAGCATAACAGTGCGTAAACAGTGCTTGAGGTGCTATCGGTTTAATTTTTGACTGAAATTCATTTAATTCTCGGGCCATCACAAAAGCTCCGTCATAACCAATTGGTTTATTAGGGATATCGTATTTAAATGTTCTATCAAAAAATTAAATAAGTGGGTAGCACCTTCACTAACATCAAAAAATTCCAGCCAGTTATATTTTTCATACCACCTGCTATTAAATCCTCACTGCCTCTATTGGTTTCATTTTTAATTTTACTACAAAAAGTTTCTCATCGAAATTTAATTTGGTCAATTTTGTAATATCTAATAATAATGCATACTACTATTCTTACATTTGCGCTTATGTTACCCTAATATGGTAATGGCGCAACTAAACCACTATTTCATTTAGCCTTAATTAACTGTTCCCCTCGGTAACTACGATGCACGACGCGATTTAAATTTCAGCGAGCCCTTTGAGGTATGAATCGACTGAAGCAAACGATATTGCAGGAGGACTAGCGACATTACACGATGGTCATGATGGTTCTGCCCGACCTGCGGATTCACTACAAAACTTGTTGGCCCATCCTTATAAATTTATTGCCTGTAAAACTTTACAAGTTCCAAAAAATTAGGCTGGGCAGTAATTACACTGCATCACTTCCGTATTCTAAATTGAAAAACTTTTCTTTCCTTAACACAAAATTTTGAAAGTACATATATTTATTTTTTTTTACTATGGTACAAAGCAATACAATACATTAAAACTATTTTTTACAGTATCTGCATATTTCAGAAAAAAATTAGTCAACATTTGGTGTAAAAAATATTCATAATTTTCTGAGTTATGATTTTTTTTTTGAGCGCTAAACGACTGACGCGAAATCTGAAAAAGGGTAAAGAGCACTTTTGCCATAAACTTTGAACTCCAATATCTTGGAAAGTACGAGGTAGGCGCCATAAATTGTCGGCCTGGTATACAAAAGAGAAACTTAGAACAATATAAGAATATTTATTTTTCAATGTAATCTCCCCTAACTTCTATACATTTATTGCAACGATTAATTAATAATTCTATACCCTGAATATAAAAATAATCTGAAGTTTTTCCGTCAAAATGTTCTATAACAGCTGCTTGCAACTCACTGTTGTCCTTAAAACTACGTCCCCTAAGGTCTTTTTTTAAAGTATATAAAAAAAATTCACAAGGAGCCATATCCGGACTATACGGTAGATGTTCCAATTCTTGAAAGCCGCATTCGCGGATGGCAGCTTGTGAAATGGCGGCAGTATGGACGGGGGCACTGTCGTGCAATAATCGCACACCTTTTGTCAATTTTCCATGACGTTTTGCACGAATACTATCCCTTAATTTATGCAATAAAGACGCATAATATGTGCCGTTCACACTTGTATTGCGCTCTTTAAAGTCAATTAGCAAAATGCCCTTACAATATCAGAATATTGTGACCATCACCGATTTCGTTGATTGAACGACTTTCGCCTTTCTGGGACGAGGTTCATCAGGTCGCCGCCATTCCATGGACTCACTTTTCGATAGAGGATCATAAAACAGAACCATTGTTTCATCCCCTGTGACAATGGACTCCAAAATTGGTTAAGGGTCGTCTCCACACATTTTTAAAAACGACTGCGCACATTCGACTCGACGCGCACGCTGGAGAGCAGAAAGAAGTCGCGGTACCCATCTAGCAATAATTTTGTTCATACCCAAATGGTCATGGAGAATTCGGCGAACACTTGCTTCGGAAATGTTTGTTATCACTGCTACTTCCTTCACTTTCAAACGGCGATATTCTAGCACTAAATGCTCAATAATTGAAATTTGTTGAGGCTTTATCACTTCAATTGGCTGACACGACCGATCAGCACTTTACAGGGATTCTTGTCCCAAACGGTAACATTTTGCCCACTTTTTTACAGTTGAATACGAAGGAGATGAATCACCGTAAACGCCGTCTAAACCTTGTTTAATGAGATATGGTGTATCCCTTCTTTTGTTAAAAATTTAATGACCGCGCGATACTCAATTTTCCTTACATCAGACATTTTCGTGCGCTAGTCACGTTGGTTGGCTGGTTACTAAAAACTACTAGGCCTCGAACCGTCATATTTATAGTGTTCGCATGACGTGACGGAGTTTGAACACGCTTGAACCTGTATAAGCTTGTCAGGTCGAGAATTTATGGCTCCTACCCCGTACTTCACTTAGGGCAAAAAAAATTGTATGGTTTCATAACATGGTCATAGCAACATTTAAAAAAAATCATAAAAATCTAAAGTGTGGGTAAAATGTCATTCTTTTTCTGGGTGAATTGACGTGGAATGACCATTTGAGTTTCTCTAACAGGATATGATTAATCGTCAGTGTAATGTTCCGTGCAATCCAATGCTTCAGTAACATACCGTGCGAAACAACCGAGGTTGGTAACAGTTGACCACATTACCACATGGTCAGATGTGATAGAGGGGTTCTAATCGTGTTGTAATAAAGTTGAAATTAGAGTGATAAATTTACACATCCATCAAAATCATCCGCACATCAAGAACGGATGTAGTACGTGTATATGGTTGTGTACCCAAGAAGGTCGATCAAAATACATTCGGCAGTTTGTGTGTTCGGGTAGATCTGGACGTCCTTTAGCGTCCTTGCCCTAGATTCTACGGCAAAAGCGGGGAAAATGTATACACATATACTACCACACCAAGTCCTCCACCAGCATTGATCGGTGTATTATTCTTGAGCGGAGTATGTCGGCGACGGTTGTCCTCACCCCAGAGCCGGACGGAATGGGCGAACAAACGCGTCTCAAGACAGCCTTTGGCAGACAGGCTCTCGCTTGCGTTTAAGGAAACGTTTTTTTTTTCGGTTTGAAATTTCTCGTGCTCTTGGCGACGGCCTTGTTGCTTTTGTTCATCGTCGGGTAACCAAAATGCGCGCTCACAGGTGTGTGCGGGACGCTTGAGTGCTGCTTTCTAATTATAGCTTCGAGAAGAGTTTATTTTCTGTTGGGAGATTGATGAATTCTTTCGAGATACGTACAATATGTATGTAGTAGCTTGAAGGGAGATTATCTTACAGGAAAAACTTCCTTTCAAGATAACTTTAAAATGAAAAAATATGACGTCGTAATTACAAATTTCAATGTATTTCACTTCAGAATATAGAAATTAAAATGTGTTTATTTAATTTCATAAAATCGACCAAATAAGTGTTACGACAGATTCATATTCACTCATCATGGTAATATTTATCTTAATAAAATGTAAATATTTAATTTAATATTTCCGAAATAAACTGTGATGATTATCAGTGTCCGAGTTATGCTAAAATTAAAATAACATAATCTGTTACTAAAGTTGAAAAACAGAGCTGAAATTGATTTGATAACTCACAAATATGAACACATTATGGCGGTCATTTAGGAATGAAATAAACACGACATAAATATTGTTTTGCCAAATATAATCTCGCATGTAAACATAGCAAATATTGATTATGAATTGGAAAGAGATGGGATGATAAACTATGTTCACATAAAACTTTCCATATTTCCGATTCTCTGGATTATAAATTATACATATACCAGAAAGCAGCAATCAATTCACTGCACGACGTCTGCATTGCCAATTTCATAACAACGAACATAATTACTTTATATATTACTAAATTTAGAATTTCATTGGTGTAGAATATATTATATGTATATACTTCATGACATGGAAACTGCAACACCAAGAAGGGGTGCGGATTTTTTGACCAAACTTGGTAGAAACGTATAACTAGTCAAAGGTTATAATTAATTAAAATTTCAAAGAAAAAAAACAAAAGATTAACACAATTTAACATAATTTTTATTAATAATATGTTGAACCGCCCCTATTAGTGTCACACTCCCTCACTCTTCGTGGCATTGATTCGACTAGGTGGTCGATATCCTCTTGGGGTATGGTGTCCCAAGCAACCTGTAATTCATGCCGGAGAGCTATTAGTGTCTGCGGGGGATTGGCTAAATTCATAAGTTTTCGTCCCATAATGTCCCACACATGTTCTATTGGCGAGAGGTCGGGGGATTTGGGTGGCCATGGCAAGATATTGACATGAGCCTCTTCCAAGCGATTTATAGAAATTCTCGCTACGTGGGGAGGGGCATTATCCTGCTGGAAAAGTGGGTCTTCGAGCGTTTGAAGATATGGTAGAATATGGGGTTCTACCACCTCATCAATGTAACGCTGGGCGTTCATGCTGGTTTGGATGAACACCAATTGAGACCTACTCCCATATGCTATAGCACCCCATACCATAACACCCACTGCTCGATGCACATGCCTTTCAACGGAAAACTGAATATCACGACGTTCCCCACGTCTTCGTCTGACCCTCATACGGCCATCATGCATCCCTAGACAAAATCGAGATTCATCACTGAATACCACCCTGTGCCACTCCACGTTCCAGTGCAGTCGCAATCTACACCACTCCAAACGTTGCTGTCGGTGTTGAGCCGTAAGTGGTAACACAAGATGTGGACGATAAGATTGTAAGCCGAAACCCCTAATTCGACGATAAACGGTTCGAAGGGTTACAGGACGACCAATATTACCTAACCACACGTCAGCAATCGATCTGGTACTGGAAAACCTGTCTCTTAGTGCCATTAAGCGAAGGCGGCGGTCCTGTATCTCATTAGTTCTTCTTCGGCCTCCGGTTCCTCTTTGGCGTCTTTCCTGACCTTCCCTAGTCCATGATTGATAACAGCGCATAATGGTGGATTGGTTCCGGTTAAGGCGATTTGCAATTTCCCTGTATGAAAAACCACCTTCTCGCAAACCAACAATTCGACCTCTGTCGAATTCGCTTAATTGGCGATAATTTCCACGTTGCCGCACTCTAGGCATAATAAAACTCTTTAAACACGTTAAACAAAGGTATAATAAGACAAAACCGTTGAAATTAATTTCAAACAAACAATTAATACACCACACATTAATGTCAGCGAAAACTGAATGAAGTGTCAGATGTGTCATGACCACTTGATCTATCGCAACAAAATTTTAATCAATTATTGCTTTTGACTATACCCTGTCTCAGAATAAGAAGGAGTGATTCAAATATCCCGCCAAAACATGGAACACATAGCTTAAAATTTAGTAGACAATTTGATATGACATCATGACAATTGAGGTTAGAAGAACTGTATTAATTCTAACTAAGGATTTAGCTGTTTTGTGTTCCATTTACTACTTTCGTTAAAATGGATGGATGTGCCGCTTTTCATTCTACCAGTCGAAGCAGCAATATGAGTGCACGGCAATTGGAAACAGGAGAGTAAAGTATAAACGCAAGTATATAGGTGCATACATCTATAATTTGATGAATACAAATCTCTTAACATTCAAATCTGTTCATTCTAGTTTTACAAAAAAAAATTAGAAGAATCTATGGATAAAGATATAGGCCCAATTTACAAATGAAAACATAGACCTTGTTCTGAGCGTTTTGAGGAGGATTGCCATTATAAATATATAATTACTGCAGATTTTAATGAATGTGCTATATCAACATGAAAATTGTGAATCAAGTCTATTTATTATTAAATATTTGTATCAGAGAGCAAGAATGAATCAAACCTTTTATCTTTTATCAAAATGTTCTTAAGAACTTACAGAAAATGTTTTGCTTATTAGTTTCTATTTTAAATATCAATAAAGAACTTCTACAGATAAATCATTCGTATTACTGCTACAAACCTTGAGGAGGTCAATCCAAGCAATTAGTCTTGGAAATGTGAATCTTACATACAACAGTAATAAATAGAAAAATTTATATCGTCTGAAATTGTTTACACGAATTGCAAAGATAATTACATATACCTACACATTACTAATTATTATTTCCTATTAAAATTTATTTATTATGAAAATATATAAAGTATAACATATATTTATTTCTTCTATATATTGGAAATTAACAATAATTTAGTGTTTACATCATGTTAAAAAGATTAAAAATTTACATGGTCGGTACAATTTTTCCAAATACTTATTGTAACATTTGTAATTGCTTCTGTCAAAAGTTCTCATATAAGTGATATTCTGAAAGGGGATTTTTGTGAAGCAACTTCATCTTATGTATCAATTCAGATCCTATATGAAGTACTCTTAATTGCCTATCTTTATCGGTATGGCTATTTAATTCTATAGGTTTTCAACAAAGCTTGTCGTGAACTCATTATACTTGTGGCAATCCAAACTTTTTCCTATATTCTCCACCAGATATTTTCACCTTCTTCTATTAGTACAGGTTTCTTTACGTTTGACATATCTGAAATATAACATGTATATGAACATGTGGTAATATAATTTATTAGTATTTAATTAACACTTACTTGAAATTAATGAGTCAATTCTAGAATATGTGTGATTTGTTCAGTTCATTTATAGTATGAACTCACCTATAGTTATTTTTGCAATGATATTAATTGATGAATGTTTGATTTTTGCACTGACGTACAGTATTTTTGACAGATTCATCAAATTCAAAGTTTCAAATGCATGATCAGTTGTTCCTTAGGTCTTAAGCCGTGTGATCAACGCATGCTCATGTTGTACATAAAAGTACGGATTTTATTTAATAACACAATAAAGTATAATAAACCAACGTAAAAATGTAAGAGACTAGGTTATGGCTTGGCTATAAACATAAAATGACGTTTTGTCAAACTTTTTTTCCCATGTTAAACTTGCCTACGCAAGAACCAATGAAATACTTTTAAAATATACGCCATTTTGGCGCGATATTTGAATCACTCCTTCTTATTTTGAGACAAGGTATAGTTATACGTTTCTACCAAGTTTGGTCAAAAACTTCGCACCCATTCTTGGTGTTGCACTTTCCATGTCATGCAGCATATAATAATAATTACAGGATTATTTTAATTATTAATATTAATTAAAAATGATAATAATCAGTTTTATAAAAAATATTAACATCGGATGTTGGCTTACATAAAACGTCCTTTACACTTCGCTAGTGATTTTGAATTTTGAGTTCCTTGCTGTCATTTGACATCATTGTTTGACAGTATTATAGGTTTTGGTTGCTGTTGTTTATGTTTGTTATTTTATTCTAGTATTATTTTTCAAAGTGTATGTAATGGTTTTATTAACAGTGCCTCTTTAGTATTTTTTTTAAATACTAGCTATCCTGATTACACAATCGTGAAATAGATAGAAACAATTTCTTATATTAGTTTGAAAATGAACTGCTGTGTACGCTAGAAGTTATCATAGCATTTATATGATAAATCTCCTAATAATTCTTGAAGCAAAGGTCAAATAAGAGAATGGTTAAGAGCCATACCAGACGCACACAGTTGTACAACTACCATCATATCACTACATATTTAACCCGATAGGGCATATTTGGGGAATATCCAAAATATATTATAAGCACATGGGAGAGCAGGGTTATGAGGAAAAACGCAGTTAGGCATTTTTCCTCAGACCCAGAAATGAGGACACCTGAAATTTAGGCGATTACTCTTAGATACACTAACAGTGAAATCAGAAAATGATGGGACCGAGAATTGTTGCTTGGCAGAGAAGAAGTAATACCATTTATTATAAACAAGAATGTCTGTAAAATCTACTTACTATTGTTTTTTGATAAATTTTTTATATATTACAATTAATTTGTAAAATTGAAGATTAATAACTTGAAATAAAACAACACCGATATCAATGTGGTGGTGAGAAGCGGGAATTTGGGTGTCATTTTGGATCCATCTCTGAGATTTAGGGATCATGTAACGCAATGTATTAGGAGGGCCTACACTAATCTGAGACTTATATATCCGCATAGAGCATGTTTAAGGGCTGACACTAAGAGGATGTTGTGTGATTCTCTTGTTTTGTCCCAATTTAATCACTGTTCCACTCTCCTTGGCTCGTGTATTGATAGGGCTACGGCTGCTAGAATCCAACGTGTCCAGAATTCGTGTATTCGGTACATCACAGGCTTGAGGAAGTTCGAGCATGTTTCTGGTCAGTTTGAGTCATTGAGTTGAGCATATTGTTGACTGGAATGCCGCGATATTTATATAAACGCATAAAGTTTCGGAAAAACATACATAGTCGTGATTTACGCCATTTTACATATGCTATTGCACCTCCTGCTCATAGAACTGCGATGTACGAGAGGGGATTCACTTTCAACATTTATAAACTTTACGACTCATCGCCGAATGATTTGAAAAATTTAAGTTCGCCACGTTTCAGAAGGCAGCTGCATTCGATGCTCTTTCGCCAGCAGGTTTCGGCCTAATGATCAGTGATCTGTTTGCATTGGCGGGGTCTCTTGTGCATGTGCAGATGGACTACTATTAATTCTTTATTTGCATTCCTATTTTCACTTTTACATTTAAATTTAAATATGAGTACCACTAGCTACTATAAGTTCATATATTACCTATTACTTGCTTTGCATTTGTATGATTAATTTCTCACTGTCTTTATTCACTTTCTTAATTCTTAGATATCATTTCACAGAGTTAATTTAAGTTAGATTTAGTTAGTATAGGCAAGCTATAAAATTAATGTGACTCATTATTCAGGGAAGTTTGAAAATCAGTGTGGTACCCTTGGGTGCCGCTTTCTGAAACTGTCCTGAGGATTCTCCTTACAGCAAACTAAGTGGAAATAAGTGAAAATACTACATTATACAAAATTTGTAAATACTTGTTGGAGAATAAATGTCTATTATTATTATTATTATTATAAGGTGTATTTTTTACAGAAGTCAAATATTTTAAGCATATGTAGTTATATTATACAATAGTGAGTGAGTGTACTTTAGACGTTAATGATCTAATTATTGACGATTAGAGTTAGTTTAGTATTTATTCATAATATGTAATTATTAATGATGTAGTATAATGTGATATGTTGTTTGTGTGATGGAAATAGCACGAACAACATATCAAATTAGTATTTATTTTTGTACGGTATATATACTAAAAAAAGCTACATATTACCATTAGTTTTATTATTTTATGTGCTCGTCCTTGCTTATGACAGAGAATGGCATATTTCATAATACGTCATGTAAATGTATAAGAATATGTTAATATTTTGAAGTATATTTTCATTACAATTTTAGTTTCAAGTCAAAGATGTATTAATTTATATAATTGTTACTACTAATTAAATTTGTAAGATAAATACATAAACAGAAAATGTACAATATATGACAATAAATTGGCTAGATATACTGATTTTAAAAATGTGTATGTACTTATTTAAATTTTGTACTCAATGTTATATCGATTGTAAGAAAAAACATTAAATATAAAAATAAATATCTACCTTATATTACTTGCTTGTAGCATTTGTAACATTCTTTTTGTTGGATTTGTTATGTTCTAAGTTGAAGAGTGTTATCAGTAATAATTTATTACAAACTTGGATAAGTGACGAGTTAATTTGTGTTGCTGTAAAATACTTTGAAACAAGTTAATTGTAAACTACGACATTAATGTAAATTAAAGTCGGGTTTAAGAAGATGTTTTAAATAATGAATAATTATTAATCATTGTTTAAGTATTAAGAAATAATTACACAGAATGAAAGTACGAAAAGTTTGATTTTTTATTTTTATTATTCATTAAATGAAATGGTGTATTCAAGATGTAGTTTTATTTCATTATACTCACAGAATACTTTATTTTTAACAAAAAGTCCTTAATTTACATTCAGATAATTTGGTAAATTTTGATGTCAATATAACCTCAAAGTAAACTTCAGAAATCGTAAATTTTATTCGCCGATCACAATACTAACATTGACGTACTACAACTACATATTACATCATGGATTTTGATGACGAAAGTGGATTGTTTGGTGCTTTCTACCATATTGTTCTGCATAAAGCGGGTGATTCAACAATCTGCAAAAGTAAATTTACTCTTTGATATTTAAGAAAATTAAATATTCGATGACTGTAGTCGATATGGTTGCTATTATAGTGAATACAATTTAAAATATACAATTATACAGGATGATCCATAAATCACTGGCACAAATGAGATATACTTTTTTATAATAAATAACCAATATATAAATAAAAATTTGGATTCCACCTCAAAATAAAACACAAAATTATTAATGGCTAAAGTTAATAGTTTTCGAGTTATTTATGATCAAAGTGACATTTACAAATGCTTTCTTAATTGTATAACTATAATTAATGTTAACTTATCTTATACGCAGAAATTGTTCTAATATAAACAGTATACGAGGGTGGTCTCAAATATTTCCAACTCCAACATGAAGATGGCAGCACTCGTCAATAAAAACTAGGTAACGTGGTTGCGCATCTCTTGACAAGTACTTACTGAAATTTCAGCCATTTTGGACGCCCAGTTGTTGTTTGGCAATCGTTTGAGTGAGTCGATTTGAGTATTTTTGTGTAAATGCACAAAATCGAGTCATTAAATATTTGTTTTTGAAAGGTAATACGCCAACGCAAATTAAAGATGAGTTGGACGCTGTATGCGGGGTCTCTGCCCCATCGTTTACCACAGCGAAATTTTGGGAAAAAAAGCAAAAACTGTTTTTTCGGCTGCGAAAGTGATGGTGACTGTTTTTTGGGATAGTCATGGAGTTATCTTAATCGATTATCTTCAGACAGGAAAAGCCATAACAGGAGCATTCTACGCATCATTACTTGACAAGCTAAAGAAAAAAAAGTTGTTTCAAATTTGACAATACGCCGTCTCACATCTCAGAGGTTGCCTGGCGAAAATCCACTAATTATGATTTGAACTGCTTAACCACCCTCCTTACTCACCAGATCTAACCCCAAGCGAGTTCTTTTCGTTCCCTAATCCAAAAGTTGCGTTCGGATGACATTCACTTTCGTCAAATGACATCACCTTCGTGATTTTGAAGAGAAAGGCGCCGAGTACTATTTGGACGGGTTAAAAAGATAGGAGCATCGCCGAGAGAAGGAGGCTATGTAGAAAAATAAAAATAACTTTTAAGAAAAACTGTCTTGTGTCTTTGTTAGGTCGGAAACTTATCAGACAACCCTCGTATTCGGAAAAGTTTCTCAAAATAAGAAAACCTTCAAAAAACAATATTTATTTTAAACTAGCTGGTCGGAGACGTTCTTCTGCTTTCCGGTAGTGGTTAATTTCATTTATACAGAGCGTTTGACAACAATGAACCACCACAACAATATATTTTACTTTCTTATACGTAGTATAAGGAAGTATTGTGATGATGAAAATTTTCGACCTCGAGATTTTTGCAGATGTCCACGTTTTGAGGTCCCCTGATACCAAAAAAGTGGTTTTTAAAAAATTTCTCTCTCTCTCTCTCTCTCTCTCTCTCTCTCTCTCTCTCTCTCTCTCTCTCTCTCTCTCTCTCTCTCTCTCTCTCTCTCTCTCTCTCTCTCTCTCTCTGTGTGTGTGTGTGTGTGTGACCACGATAGCGGTCAAACCGCTGTAGATATCACTTCCAAATTTTGTATTTACAAATATAATCTCCCTCTTGAGAACTGATTAGATTTTGAGCAAAATCGGCAGACCGGAAGTAGTAGTTTACTTCAGTGTTCAGTGTAAATTAAAATTGAGAACAATTTTATTTAAAACGTTTTTCGAAATTCCTACCGGAAGTAGGTCTTTTACTCTTATCGAAAATCAGTTTTTTGCAAATATCTCGCAAGTCATGCTTTCTAGGCAGGTACATTACGAGTATAAAAGTATTTATAACATACTTTTAAATATCTTTTGTATAAAAAAAATTTCAAAATTTAGACCGGAAGTACCACTTTTACTCTTATCGAATAGCGATTTTTTGCAAATATGTCGTAAATTATGCATTCTATATATATTTATGAAGAGTACAAAAGTATTTAGAGTTGGATTTGGAATATTTTTTGTATAAATGAAATTTCAAAATCCGGACCGGAAGTAACACTTTCATACGTATAAGAAAGTCGTGTGGTGGCCACACCTCATTTTTTTTAATTGAATGATATGCATTTTCTTACTTTTCTGATAGCCCTTCACGACATGACTAACTGTCATCAATTTATATTAATCGATTTTCAACTGTTTCTGAGAATTGGCGATTTTTCATCAAAAATTGTCGAATTTTTAAAAATTTGCTATGAAATAAATATGAATGATGAAAGACCCATTACGGGCTTAATTAGTAGAGATAGAATTTCAGTACGTGAATTTAATGTTTATATCAACGCACGTTTAGAACTACATACCATTCACAAAAGACTACAGCTTAAAAAAAAATTACTGGTCACTGAAAAGTCCTAAAATTTTACTATTTAAAAATACCTATTTTCTTCCATCTGTCAGCAATACTGTAAAAGTTATAGACCTATTAATTTAAAAATACGAGTTGCCAGGACTTGTATTACACATAGCATACCTTAAAGTAGTCGAAAAAACTGGTTATAATATTCTTTATTGACAAACATGTAATTTTCATTAAAATTTTAAAAATGTTTGGCGGAAAAGTGGCCTAAAAGATATAGGGGTGTATATAGTTTTTATTATTAATCAGGATATTATAGCAAATGTTATAGTTCATTTGAAACTCGACTTCATATGTGTCCAGAAGAAGAAGATAATTTTCAACATTTATTAGTTTTGTTCATTCTTTACTTTAAATGTATTTGTTTGTATGATTGGTACATTTTAAATGTTAAATTATACCTATGTAGTAATTAACTTAACTAATCTTACTAAACGTATATGCACATATGTACGAGTTGGGATACACAGTATACACTTAGGTGTCATAGTTGTATGCTGTGTATCCCAACTCGTACATATTTGCATATACGTTTACGTATAAATGTATATATGTATACTTGTGATAGTATTATCCGCTAATGTACGTTACACATTCAAGTATTTTATATTCCATTTTTAATCATATTTATGCTATTCATCTTTCACGCATTTTTTAATTTGTTAAGGGATGGCTTATAATAACTGTGATGCTTGAAAATAATGTTTCTCAAGACACCTATCCTTCAGTTAAGTAAATTTGAATATTTGTATTGATGGCTCTGTTTTATGAACTAAAGTTTGACACCTTTTTGACAAATTTATCACTTCAAAAATTTTAGAAAAAAAAACATTAAAAATAACGTATTTGAACAAAAAAATATAATAATTAACTCTTTTCGATTAATTTTAGTTATGCTATGTGTGTTGCAAGTCATAGCAGCTCATATTAACTATAACTTTTGCAATATCACCAATAGACACTCGAAAGTAGGTATTTTTAAATAGTAAATTTTTAGTACTTTTCAGTGGCCTGTAAACATACACGGCGACACTCGGTATATTGTTAATGTATAATTTTATTTTTTATTTATATTTATCCACAATAAGGATATAACAAGAGATAGTCAAACTTGGTATTCCGGCATTATCATTTAAGATAGATGTATTGAAAAGTGGAATAATTTTGTTACGTAATGTACAATTTTATTTGAATATTATGTGATATTAGATTAACACAGGTGAATTTGCTATAGCCTGTAGAGCTGTGTTATATTGTAAAGACGTATGACACATCACCCGTGTGTGTGATGTATGATTGTGTGGAAAGTACTTGAATTGTACGGAAACCCGTTTTGACGTAATGAATATGTTATACATATACAGCATGTGTCAATTTTCAATAGCCATAGGCGATTAATCCATACAGTACGTGGCAACATAGTACCCCTTCTTTCCTTTCCAATGCCAGCACGACCGATGCATGTTCGTAAATACAAGTTAGCGTGGTTAGCACTAGCAGTAACTATTCGACCACCGGCTTGGGTGTTTGTAATGCGTTCAGAAATAATATTTACGAGTTGCAAGGATTTGTTTTTCTTTTTCCTTTCAGTAAATGCAGAGAGTTATTAAGCTGCGTTCACGCTGCATGACACAAACAAAAGCGTAATTCTAATAAAATTAAAAATAAGGTAAATAAAAAAGGATTCTGAAAATAATAATAAACTACTAGATCAGGAGATCGCGGCGGCCATTTGATGTTTCCCGTTCCAGTAATAAGACGGCTTTTATTGCAGACTAGATCGCAACGTGTTCGCAGTTAAACATTGAATGTAGAACTGGGAAGATCGGAGAAAATCGTTGTGATGTCGATTGTTGCCGGGATTGGTGAAGGACAGTAGGAGTGCCATGTTGCCACGCATTACTTGTATACGTATAAATCGCACGTAAACATTGAATCCCTATACCTAATGAAAATTGACACATACGGTATTTACGAGAAGAAGATCAGCATAGTTGAAGTTAAAAGTCGAAGCAGAAGTTAAAATTAGTTAAAAGTTAAGTTAAAAGAAGAATATAAAATATCTACAAAAATGTTAATTGTATGTATTATTAGTGTTTTAGTCTTAGTTTATTAACAGATGTTGAATAAATATTTTTAATTGAATCCAGTTACGCAACACATTATACTTCAGATTTGAATATATTTTAATGCTGTATAATTCATGATCATAACTATTCATTTCAGTGTTTGTGACACCTTTGCCTTTTGGAATTATCGACTAAAAAAGACACTAACTCCATGGGACAACAATCCGATTTTAAATTATTCATTTTATAATTTTGAAAAGATATATGTATACTTTGTAAGCTTCGCTGATTCAATAGGATTAATTGAACATAATATAAAAAAAAAAGTTTGTAAGCAACTGTGTAATGTACATTAATAAAATGTTGTTTTTTGACCTTCAAAAATAAAGGATGTAAATGGTTCAGTTCATATGATTAAGTAGATAATATTTATGGTTCACTACGTACACATACGATCATAAAAAGGTTATCAACCTAAAAGCAGAGGTCGTTCGCATATACTGAGGACGGTTCGGAAAAAGTCTTGGCTGAACGAATGTCATTGTGTTGACTAGAAATGAAAGACAGGAAATGTATTTTTTTTGTATAGAAATGTGGACTACCAATAAATTATGAAATATTTTAAAATACAAATCAAGAATAAGAGAAATTATGGTGAGCAAGATGTTTCAAAAATTGATATGCACCTGTTGGAAAATAAGGTTTGAATTATTATTAAGCCAATGACAAAAGAATA
This sequence comes from Amphimallon solstitiale, assembly GCA_963170755.1. NCBI lineage: Eukaryota > Metazoa > Arthropoda > Insecta > Coleoptera > Scarabaeidae > Amphimallon > Amphimallon solstitiale. The sequence continues at coordinate 136,563,716 of OY720679.1, forward strand.
AAAGAAATCTATGCCTTCGTATCTAGCAGATTGGGAGATTTTATTAAAAAATGAAAAATTGTAGATATAAAACAGTAGAGTGGGTAGAGCATTTCGAAAAATATTCAATGTGATCACTAGGGAGTGGACACGAAAGGTTGATGACTTATCGTCCATGGGCGCACTATTGATATGTTGTATTTTTAAAGAGCTTTTAATTTTATTTATATAATTGGATAACGAGTGGGTGGTGATCTATAAAATACAAAATACCTTATTATTTGTTCATTTTGTAGTTCAAGTCGAGTAAAGGAGTATTAATATTTACTAGCAATACTTTCTCAAAGTTCTTTTCTGTAAGATTTGTTCTCTTTGAATGCAGTACATCCTTGTAGATAGAAAACGTCTTTTCTACATCGCAACTGGTTATAGGTGAGTACTGGAAATATTCTTTTACTTCAACGTATTTAGCAGTTAGATTTTGTGTCATTGTCCGCATACACAATTGCCGCAATGTTATTAAATCTAGATTTCTATTAAAAACTGCGTCTAACTTTTACCGAAGGCCATATCCGAAGTCACTTGGAATACTTTTGAAATTATTAATAGCCATATCTAATATGGTTAATCCATCTTTTAATGTGAGATTTCGATTTTCAAAATATGTGATTAGTTTAGGTAAATTTCGAAAGTGTTCCTGAAGGAATAACAACTGATTTTTTAAATTTGGAATTTGTGTTAGTTCCTTCCACTCAGAAATACTTCGAGCATCGTCATTTAAACATGTAAAAAAATTTTGTAAACTATCGAAATTATCTGCATAAAAACTATTTATGTGTATGTTTTAACAAAGCTAAGTGACGAACGTGCGATATTTTGGCATTCTGTAACGATATTTTACAGACTTTGTAATAAATTTCGGAATTACTGACAATTCATTTTCATATCAGAAAAAGTAACATAAACAACGTTCTAGATCTAAATAAATTATAACTAAAAATGTACCCGTATGTTATTGAAACTAAACGAAATCTAGTGCACACTTACGTCTAGATAATTGGGAGAAGTCGATTCAATAAACCGGTATTAAACAGACTATTACAAAAATTACGAAGTACGTAATTAACAGTCAAAACAATGAAAAAACGAAACTAACGTAAGTATGAAGGAACATTTTATTTCTCTTAGGAAATATAAGGTAAATATAATAAATTTTAAAAACCCCTCACATCTACACCGATGAAAAAAGGATTTTACTCATAAATTCCTTATTTTATGGGCAATTTTTGCTCTTATTCTCGGGCACTTTTCGGGCGTAAACAGATGTTGCAGTTCACCATATGAATTAGTGCTATTCAGTAAGCGTGTGTTGTTTACATTATTTCTTTGCTCCGTTGTAACTCCGTCGTAGTTTAAACCGGTCATGTCCGCGCCCTAGTTATTATATCACTATATATGCTTTGTCATGTACAAATATCGCCATTATGCGTTGATTTTAAACTCGCATTCAGTAACGCGTGATATTTTAATTTTTCGTGATTTGAATATTTATACATCTTTCGGATATATTTGTAACTATTTTGATCTTCTGTGAACTTGGATAATATTATGTATAATCAATGTTCTACTGTAATTGACTGAAGTTGGTAACCTTTCTGTAGTCGTATTTGTACATATATACATCCAAAAATACACGAAACAATCAACGCCAACATACTTTGTGGAGGTCTATCTTCAAGACAACGTCTGTGCCCATGCCTTTTACTAATCTAATAGATCAACTATACCCACGCTTGTAATTCAGAAACATAGAAACCGACAAATTAGATTAGTGCGAGAGACCAATTAATATCGAATTAATTACCGTTCCAATAGTGAATGGAACCAACGACCTGTTTGTTGAATCATAGCGATTTTTTTCGTCTTTGATTAACAACAGCCGACAAGTCGCATAACAACCAAAAACCTACATACGCAATATTACGTGCCCGAAGAGAGAAGGTATAACGACATTACAGATATATAACACAAAGCACCGACGAGGTCATTATCATTAATGACTGGCCGAAATAACAATGAAAAGTAGGTATAATTGACGCGAAATTCGACGCGACATGTACCAGGACTTCTGTCTTTCGTTTTTCTCCTGTTTTCTGAAATGTTTAACCTCAATTAATGAGTACGGTAATCTATCATTTCCAACAAGAAGACCGAAAAAAAAGGAGCGGATCGATTCTGAAAGCTGAGACGGCGCGGACTGCCTGCAAAGCAATAATTGTGGTCGTATTGTGTGTATAGAAAGTAAGTCTTGGAGTCTTGGCATTTGCGCTGATATATGTTTACGTGAATAATAAATGGTTGCTGTCTGTTCCACGACAATGCGAATACCTCTCTTAGTGACAGCTAAAGGTAAATTGAGTTTTTGGGTGGGCTATGTTCTATATCCTTCAAATAGGAAAAATATATTATAATTAAGGTATTGTTTGGAAATGAAAAATTATATATTTGAATGTTTATATCTTCTAGAATCGTAAAGCGGTTGCTTCGAACAATTTTAAAACATTGTAATTAATCGGAAAAGTTCTCTTTTGCTGTTTTAGTAGCATGTACAATTATCATTAATTACCTCTGTATATATTTTATATGCAAGGAAGATATTAAAATGAATTAAATGTAAACTAACAAAATCAGCAAATTTTATATTTTATAAATTCGGATTTATTGTGTGAATGAAATGCTGTTTCAGGAATTAAATAAAATCTATATCAATAAATGTTTACTCCGTAGAGTTTTTCTCATCAAAGTTTGAATTCATTATTTAGAAAATTATAAGTTGTTTCTTTATTTTTTGAAAAAAAAAATAATAAAGTATGTACTACTAGAAATTCTATTGCGTAAATTTGGACACCTTTAGTAAGGAATAACATAAGTAAGTAATACTTTCAACTTCTATAATAGCTACCAGATATACGAGGTAGGCGCCATAAATTCTCGGCCTGATATACAAAAAATAAATTTGGAACAATATAAGAATTTTTATTTTTCAATGTAATCTCCACTAACTTCTATACATTTATTACAACGATTAATTAATAATTCGACGCCCTTATAAAAATAATCTGGGGTTTTTCTGTCAGAATGTTCTATAACAGCTGCTTGCAACTCATTGTCGTCCTTAAAACTACGTCCCCTAAGGTCTTTTTTTTAAATTAGAAAAAAAATCACAGGGAGCCATATCCGGACTATACGGTGGATGTTCCAATTCTTGAAAGCAGCATTCGCGGATGGCAGCTTGTGAAATGGCGGCAGTATGGACGGGAGCATTGTCGTGCAATAATCACACACCTCTTGTCAATTTTTCACGAATACTGTCCTGTCCCTTAATTTATACAATAAAGACGCATAATATATGCCGTTCACACTTGTATTGCACTCTTTAAAGTCAATTAGCAAAATGCCCTCACAATCCCAGATATTGTGACCATCACCTTTTTCGTTGATTGAACAACTTTCGCCTTTCTGGGACGAGGTTCATCAGGTCGCCGTCATTCCATGGACTTCCTTTTGGATAGAGGATCGTAAAACAGAACCATTGTTTCATCCCCTGTGACAATGGACTCCAAAATCGGTTTTGGGTCGTCTCCACACATGTTTAAAAACGACTGCGCACTTTCGACTCGACGTTCACGTTGGAGAGCAGAAAGAAGTCGCGGTACCCATATAGCACTAATTTTATTCATACCCAAATGGTCATGGAGAATTCGGCGAACACTTATTTCGGAAATATTTGTTATCACTGCTAATTCCTTCACTTTCAAACGGCGATCTTCTAGCACTAAATGTTCAATAATTGAAATTTGTTGAGGCGTTATCACTTCAATTGGTCGATCCGACCGATCAGCATCTTCCAGAAATTCTTGTCCCAATATATTGTTTTTAAGAAAATCGCTCGGACAGCTCAATTTTTGTTTTCAAAATGTCGTCTTTTGATGAATTTTTTTTTGCATGACATTGGTTTTTGTACAATGACGTCATCATTTTTTTTTAAATGACAACCTTCACTGTTTTTTTTCTGTGTTTAATAGACCTTCTTACTGTTTAAACGCTGATGGAAAAAAAATATACCTTACATAACAATTTTTTTAAATAAATGACACATTTCCTACACAACTTCAATAGATATAATTTAGTAAAATTAATAATCAAAAAACAAACATATAATAAATATTAAACAAATTAATCAACAGAACTTGAATGTTCAAAGTGTCCCGCTACAACTATTTAGCATTGACAAGCATGATAGTAAACACTTTTTATAGCGCGCTCAATAATATCTGGCCTAATTGGTTGCATTGCATTACGAATTCTCTGTTGCAAATGTTCCAAGTTGTTGGGTCTATTGAAATTAACTTCCGATTTTAAGTAACCCCATAGATAAAAATCTAAGGGCGGTAAGTAAGGGGAACGCGCTGGCCACTTAATTGCCCCCCCCCCCCCCGCCCTATACCTCTTTCTGTAAATGTAGCATCAAGGTATTGACCGACATCTATGCCAAAATGAGGAGACGCTCGATTTTGTTGAAACCAAATATTCTGATGAGTTACATCGCCATCTTCATTATTATAAATCAAATTGCAAAAAATTTCAATATCGGGCAGCAGTCAGATTTCCTTCAAAAAAGTAAGATCATAAAAGGTCGTCCTATCATTCCCACCCATACATTTAGTTTGTCCTGATGTTGACTGTGTGATTCCTGAATCCAATAAGGATTGTTCCGTGACCAATACCTATAGTTATGGCGATGTACTGATCCGTTGAGGAAAAAAGTGGCTTCATTAAAAAAAATAATGTCGTCAACCAAAATTATTGTACTTTTAATAACAAATTTTATAAAATTAATGAAGGTCTTCCCATGGGCATTCCTGAACCATATTGAAACTAATTACATAATAAATGACAATAACCCCTTTAATAGTCACATTGTTAGATGGATTACTTATGTGGATGACATTTTGTGTATTTGGACTGGCAATGATCAAGAACTTAACAATTTTCATACCTATTTAAATAATTTACACCAAAATTTACCTTTGAAATTGAAGAAAACTACAAACTAAATTTCCTGGATCTGACCATTTCTAATTTAAACAATAACTTAACTTACAACATTTACAGAAAACCTACAGCCCTACCTACTATAATCCCTTTCAACTTGCCTCAGACAATTCTTTTAATATTAAAGACATTGATAGCAGTTTATATAAAACCTTACTAAAATTTGATCCCTTATATAGTAAAGAGAATAAACAACTTGTCATTTACAAACCCCTACCCTATAATGCTATCACACTCAAATCTATAAACATATTACAGAAATATAACATTCAACCGGCCTTCACAACACACACCAAACTTTTCAAATCACTTGACAACTCTAAATTAATTAATAATGACATAATGAACGAGAGCGGGGTGTACTCTATAAGTTGCTCTACTTGTAACAGTATATATCGGTAAGACAGGTAGAACATTACATAAAAGAATTAACGAACATAAAATTCAACCTAACTCAAACATTTACAAACATAAAACAAACTGGTCACATTATAAATTACAATAGTCCAAAATTACTACATAAATGTCATAAAAGCCAAAAATTAAATCTACTGGAAATTTTAGAAAGTGAAAAGTGAAAAACATAAATTTAATCATAATTTATTAAATGACCAATTGGAATTTACTGATAAGCCTATATTTCTATATCTCAATATCCTGCATAACACACATGATTAGTTGGTTGCCTATATTATATTTTCTCTTTCTTTTTTAAGTTTAGGTTTATTAGGTTACCTACCACCTAACTAGCTTGACATTTTACCTCACATCCACCTGTTGTTTCACAGCTTCCAACCCAGTAATACGGTTCACTGTTTAAACTCCCTTTTTCCCTCTTCCTTTCTGAATTTAAGATAAATTCCAAATGTAACCATCCAAAATTCCCATTTTTATTTCATATTAATTTAATTATATTTAAATCATTCCTCTATTATAAGTTTTATATAGTTTTAATTGTAAAACTATATTACAATTATTAAATTTGAATATAATATTAATTATGTCATTATAACAGATGAACATTTAAATCTCAAATACTGTATGAATTCTTGACTGTAAGTATTTAACCTTTTTATTTTAGCTTCTCTTAATTGTAATATTGTAGATTATAGCTGATGATGGCGTTAAGCTGAAACATGTGCTAGAGTATATTAAATAAATTTTTGTAAGGTTTAAAGAGGATTTAATTTGCCCTTATTAAAAATAATGTTGTTTAAAAAATTGTGATTTTGATCACATTATTCGCAATCCGTGATCTGGATCTTTTTTGTTTAACTCGTGAATTAGGTTTACTTTGTATGGATCATACTTTTCTTTTTTAAATAATTTTACAAAATGTAATCCACGTTATTATCTAAGGCAAGCTGCCTTGTGGAAATATGATGATGTTCCTCTGCTTCAAGTAACACTTTTAATTTTTTTTTCATCACTTATTCTTGGTTGATCTTCTCGAAACAAATCTTCTACAATTCCAGTTTCCGTAAATTTGGCGACCAATTTACTTACTGTAGATCTTGCAATTGGAGACCTATCAGGATGTGCTTGTTTGAATAACTCACAAGCTTCCGCATGAGTTCTTAGCATATCGCTGTATCAAACCATTATTAAAATCTCTATTCTATCCCGTTCAGTTAAGTGTGCCAGTTTCTGTTCTTAACTATAAAATTTAGATTGGTGTTTTACAATTTAGATAACTGTCAAACTTTTACCAGTCGAGTTGATTTTTGTTAAAACACTTTTTACATTGTAAATATGTCATTTATTGAAAAACATTGTTCTGTAAAGTTCCAATTTTTCAACATGAACCTTTAAGCTGTAACGTCTTTCAAAAACTGAAGAAAACAGTGAAGGTTGTCATTTCCAAAAATATATGATGACGTCATTATGTACAAACTAATGACGTCGTTCAAAAAAAATCGTCAAAAAACGGCGTTTTAAAAACAAAAATTGACCTGTCGGAGCGATTTTCTTAAAAATTATACACAACGCCTTTATGAATTTTACTCCAAACTTTATCACCTTATATGCCATTAATTATAATTTTATAAATCGATACATCTCTCGTCAACCAACTCTCTATCTTCGGTAATACATCTGGCGTCGGTAACACTTAATGCTACAATTAGTTGGCCACTACCTCGAGAACCAATCTTCTCCTCCAAGGCTTCGTACATGCAATTAAAGAAATAGAAACAGAAGAACGTGCTCGTTACATCAATCGAGCACTTAACACAAGTTTTAGCACCTTGAACTCTCGGTAAATATAGGCACGGATCAATATTTTTGTACTGTTTTTTTTTCCTTCCTTCTGTCATTCTATTAACACAGTGAATGTACAGTACACTGAACGAACAGCTCTGGTCTTATGATGCAAGACTTAATGTTAGTTGCATAGTTATAATGAATGCTGGTAACTTGTTTATTATTACGACATGTGAAAAAATGCGCGCATTATCCCAAGGAAAATGGAACTACTAGATATAGTCGAGAGGAAATTAAGACCTGAGGGATTAAAATCAAGTTAAATGTGAATCGCAAACTTGACAAGTCAATGTCAATATTGTTAGATAGTTATTTTCCTTTAAATCGTTTTTTTTATTATTATAATATCATTCACCGCAGTAAAAGTTTCCGTTGAATGTATACAAAATGCCCCAACCAATTTACTAATATTTGTAGTAGTGTTATTTGGGTCTGACTACTGACATTTTCCCTAGAGAGAACAAATTTTGCTATATATAAAAAAGTGCTTTTATCGATTTAAAGACTCTCCATACAAATATACTCGTAATATAAAGCGAAGCAAAGAACCCTTTATCTATTGTCCTTCCACCTTTCACAAATATACAATTCTAGCTCACTAAAACTGGTGATCAGATAGCCCAAAATGTGCGCCTTCGATATACAGGCTGATTTGTTAGCTCACCAACAAATTTTGATTAGTGATAGTTGTTCTAATTCAAAAGAAGAAATGTTATATCAACATGTCCAATTTCGCTTAGTAACGTAGTTAGGAGACTATAATGCTTTATTTCTAAAAAAATTGAAAAATGTTTATAATTGTTTATTAAACAAACACAACAAAAAGCTATTACAATAAAATGTATAATAACAGATGCCTGAAATGACTCCATTCTGCTGGGATATATGCTTCTCAAAGACGCACCGATGTATTTCTTATTCAAACATAATGACCACTTCTATGGCAGCATTCTGCATCCTTTCCAGTAAGTGTTGTAAGTTAAATTCTTCATGGTACACAAGTTGTGACCTCAGACATAAAAACCTAAGGGATTTAATTCTAGGGGCTATGCACACTATTACACTCCGACGGAGTAGAAGTTACCCTTCTGAGCTCCCTGAGTTTTTTCTTTACTCCACAGTTCAACTAATATATTCTCTAAGTTGTTGTGTGATGTTGCCTTTTCTACAATTTGACTCCATTTTTTCTGTTCTTTGATTTCATTCTCCCGTTTGTTATTCCTACGTTATTCAGGTCCTCTGTCACTTGCTGCTTCCATCTAATTCTTAGTCTTCCTCTTGCTTTCTCACCCATTATTGTCCACTGGGCAATGCTATGCATACCAATCTTATTCTTTGGGCTCTTATATGTTTCACTATATGTTTCTATTTAAGTAGTTGATCGATTTATTGGTACATTAGACACCGCAGTTCGTCTTCCTCTCATTTTGGGCAATTCCTTTCAAATATTCTTAGTTTCTCTTCATCTATGCAACTATGCATCTACGTCTTTCGGATTTGTGATTAGATCATGTCGTGGATTCCAAAAAACCGATACCCGAATAACTTTGTATTTTGACCTTGTTAGAAGCTAACTCAATTACGTATCAACAGTTACAATCGAGCCTGTGCAAAAAAGATTGTCAGATTAACGTATAGTCCCAAAGTTTTCGGAAAAATGTCAAATGTTGATAATTATATATATTTCAATAATTAACAATAAATACTTAATCTTTAAATTATTGATAGTGGGCCACTATCTTCGATGGTCCTCAGTCTTCTTACTTGTCCCATCATCCTTCGGCCAACGGCAGGACCATTGTTTCGCATGTTTTCAAAAATTCGACGTCGTAATTGGTCTCCAATTGCAGCTTCCCATCCATTTTCATACACTTTTCTGGTCAATATTTACCAAAATTCCTCTATTGGCCGAGCCTGAGGTACATTGGGAGGATTGGCTAGTTTAGGAACAAAGCTTATGTTGTTTCCGTTATACTAGTCTCTAGTAATTCTAGCGTAATGGCATGAAGCTAGATCAGGCCAAACATGATATATAATTGAAGCAGTTTAGAAAAGCACCTTTGAATGTAAAGTTGTGCAGTTAAGGCTTCTCCTCGAACACGACCATTGTACGGCTGCGAAATAAATCCGGCCTCAGAAATGGCATACCCCACTATAATTTTGTTCTCAAATTTAGATTTACCTTTGCATTTGACATTGTCCGGTGTGTTTTCTATGTCGTTGGTATAAAAACCGTCTTTGCCCTACATCTCGGAATGGGACAAGGTGAAATATTTTTCTCATCCGTTACAATCAGTTTATTGGCAAATGGATGCGCTTTAGCGAACGACATCTTGGTAATTCTTTCTAATTGGAACGCGGTATATTTTGGTGCATTCGTTCGTTTTCGAAACATCACAACTCTGTTCTAAAGGGCTTCAAGGATTCTTCGCTCAAAGTTCTTAGTCGACCACTTTTGAGCAAATTAACGCATAGTATTCCGTCTTCATATTCCTTTATGGTTTGACTGTTGATAAAAAAATATCTTATTCACGATAAATGGCAACAATATTACGCTTGGGCATTCGACCAACTAGATTGCAAATTCCTTTACGAATATCTATATCTTAGTCCAAAAGGAGAGAGACGAAATTCTGAACAGACCCAAGTGACAGTTATTTCTTATTGGTTGACAGCAAGGCGAAATAACACCGTACTATATTCGCTTTTTGCTATCAATTGTCAAATATTTTGACATCTTTGACAAATTTATTTACTTTCATGTGTTGTGATTACTACACTCACCATTCTGTCGCCTTATCTGTAGATTTATCTCTGAAGAATCTATGTACAATTTAATTTGGTACAGATTTCATATTTCAGACAGGTACTTGAACTTAATTTTACCGCCTAAAATTGATTTCACCATTTATAGGTTGTAATTTGGGCTGGAGGTATGTTCAGAATTTTGTCTCTCTCTTTTTGGAATAAGGTATAGCTTATAAAATATGCTGCTGAACCATAACTTAAACAGGTTAATTGTGACATATGACTTCCAGCGACAACTGAAGCCAACTTCATTTAGTACAACTATAAATCATCTAAAATTGTTCCGAAAACTTTGGGACCATACGTTATTTGTCTCAGTGAGGTACAGATTACAATCATATGCTGTTTTTCGTATGTTTTGATTTAGTGCATTTATGGTGACTGTATAAAAGAAAATTTTCCAAATAAATATTTAGGTTGCCAAGAGGTGGTGTTTACAAAGTGTCGCTTTAATGTTACATATCTAGTTTATCGATACTTTTGAGTTACACTTCGCAGATTCCTTTGTCTTGTCACAATTCTTTACCCTATGCGGCGACGATAACATATTTTTTGCGTAGTTTAGATTCAAGTTCTAATTTTAAATCTGTACCAATTTGTGATGTAAAACATTCTGGGTAACTACATTATTGCCACGAAAATGCAAATGGTATTTTATCAACACACTGTATTACGTAAATAATTCGACGGACTCGACTAAAATAATGGATGTGATGACGTTTCAAAATCTCTGTAATTTAGATAAATTAATTATGATGATAAATTCTATAATAATCAAAACAATTAGCGAGAATTTATCTCGTGTTGCTACTGGGTATTTTAAAATAAAAAAAACGAGTAGCAAAAACAAAATTTACATATATTTAAACAAAAAAGAGACGAAACAGCCAAGGCTAGCTATAATATGCGATATACATACATAATTCATACTATGAGTCACATTATATTTATTTTTCTAGTTAAAAGTGGAAATTTATTGCGTTTGTTTATATGAGATATAATAATGAAAATAAAGACAATAATCGTGCACGAGTTTTTTAGTCATAATATGGAAATCGTCGTGACTAAAGTTCAATAAGGAGAGTAGATTTTATATTGCTGTACATTTGGAGCAGATTTTGAAATGTTGATTTTACAAAATATATTCAATGTGAACACCTTCATTTATACAAATTAAAAGTATAGCTTCTGTTACTGTACTTGTGTTTTTAGATGATTTAAATACAGCCTTGCAGCTTATAGCAGTATACAAATTTTATTTTAAATCAGAATTCCTAGAAATTTTTGGAAAACTTGAAAGTTCTGCAAATTGAATAATATACAGTAAACAACAAAGTAGTTTTCAATCAGTAGATTACAAGTATGTTCATCGTAATTGTATATTTCGAGCATTTGGTACGTGGAACAATAAAACCAAAAAAAATGCGAAGCAAATGGCCTGGTGGCGAGATGAACTAAAACAAGAAGTTTAAGACAAAAAGAACAAATGGATGAAATAGCTGCGAACTTTAAATTGTCTAAAGAACAAAGTAAAATAGTTAAAAACATGATAAAGGAAGCTAAACAAAAGTCCTGGGACAAATTCGAAGAAAAACTTGAAAGTGACATTAAAGCGGAGCAGAAACTATTCTATGAGGTCATTAAAAATACGGACGGTATATTAATAGCAGAAGAAACACATATGTGATAAGTGGAAAGAATACTTTGAAAGTGTATTAAACAAAATTGAGGAAAACGTAATAACCATAAACCACATACTAGAGAGACATGACGTTATATATTCGTCAAAAAGATGAGTTGATAGAAGCAGTCAGGAATTTAAGAAATGGAAAACTCCAGGCCACGAAGTCTATTAAACACAAAAAGAATAATAAAACATCCTTCTCTCTCTATTACTATAAAATGTTCAGTAAATTAAAAATGTACTATAAGAATAACAACAACGTGTTTTTTTATATTATAAAAAATGGTTATTACTGCAAAAAAAATATTGCACACAATTGCCACATCTACTTATGTCAACAATGACATTCAATTTGACAATTACGTCTCTCAATAGTTTTTTGAAGTTTATAGGAACGAATAAACGTCAACAAACTTTTGACGCAACGACAGTTTGTGCAAAAGCTTAAATTAAACGTATATACAGGACGCGTCAAAAGTTTAGAACATCGGACATTATAAAAAGCAAATCATGGCAGTGCTAGCGCATTATAGGATATTGTAATAAAACTGTAAGCAGAAGCAAAAGAGGTGAAATCAAGCTCGAAGAGATTGAAAAATCCAGTCCCATATAATTAAAGTTCATTTCGTGTTGCAGTGGTAATTTTAAAAAGCGGACACCCACGTTACTCATTTAACCTTTTCAATACGATATATTTTTACAGAATAAAGGAAACATGACCAGATATATTAAGACGGAGCATGGCATTTCCTCCCTGTTATTAGACTAAAATACGGAAATACCGTTATTACGTAAACGGGGCACTTCCTTCGTTTTCCACACAGCGTTTGATGCGCGTAATTAAGCAATTGACGCGGCAATTTGAGTACCATGATTAAAAAGGCGCGGTGAAACGACCTTATATAATGCAATTTTGTTTATGACTACGAGTGTATAATCAATCAACGTGTCCATTGTTACGTCGTCGCGTCGTTCGTTTGGTTCGGAGGCCAAAAACAAACCGATCCGATTTGTATTAGTCGACCTCTGCGTGAGGAATATAAATCGAAATTTTAAATTTATTTGTGAGACAGGCCCCCCTAATAAATTCCGATGAGAAATATTAACATTTCCGCTTTGAAATACGTATTAGAAAGTCAATGTAAGGAGCTACCTATTTTGAAGATGTAATGTGTGCGTTAGAAACATATTAAATAAGTATTATGACATTAGCGAAAAAACTTTATTTCGCAAAAACTTTCTCTAGAGTTTCTTATGTTCTAGTTCTTATTTATAAAGCTTAACTTGTATACTTGAATATTGACTGAGGTAACTGGATGTTAAGTAAATGAAAATTGTATGCTATTTATTACTCTGAAAAGTAATGATTTCATTTAGTTTAGTATAGGCTTATAAAATGGTACCTCCTCGTATTTGAGTTTTAGTTTTTCTGTGGTTTTCCACTCTTTGTGATGAACATAGAGTGGCATTAACTAATAATTCATGCAGACAAATACCACAACATTTGGCATTGAGCTCTGGGAATATATGGAGAAATCAAACTGATATAGTTGAATCATTTTTGGCAATCGACACGGCCAAAGTACAAACTAAAGACGACGACTCAACGCCATTACAAATTCGCATCGACCGGAACTATTTCAAACCGTAAAACTAAACTAATTAATAACATTTTAGGATATATAACTTCGGCTGGTAAGATACTGAATATAAAAAAAAAATTAACTTTTTTAATTTTTTTTTTAGATACCTGTATTTTATTTAACTGCTGGCTATTCTCCTTAGTAGGCAAGCATTGTTGACAAATTTAAATTGATAGGATGACAATTATAACACACGTCAAAAGGTAATTATGACAAGTGTCCAAAATTATATGAATTATGAATATTATTATTTTTCTTCTCCAATACTTTAATTGTATTATTAAATATGTGTGAATAGATGAAAAATAGCAGACTTTTTATGCAAGATATTTTTGTTAATTTTAAATTTGGAGAAAACCTTTCATCGTCAACTTATGTAGAATTTAGTAATCTACCCCGCTGAATAATCAAACTTAGAAAAAAAAATATCTGATTAAAGAAAATTAATTAATATGTCAAAATATTTAAAACAAGTTTTCTCATAAATCCTTTGCAGTAGATTTGTTTGCTTTAGTTCACGTTAAAAAATGAATAAAAAGCTACCCCGCTCTGTACTTATTTTTCGTTCAACTATTCTTTACTTTGTTTTAAATATATAAAAAATAAATTAAAATTAGGCAACCCAGATTACAGTGAATGCTATTCTGGTAAAAATCATTCCCACGGTTAAAAATGTGTAAATATTTGATCATAAAAGAATTTTTATTCGCTTAGATATTGAGTTATTATTTCAAATATTTATTAAATATTCCCTATGTGTAATAGGTACTCGGACATCCATGGCTTATTAAATTATGTGCTATGCAACCAATATTACATTTCCGATTCACTAGCGAGGGCCCTTAATGATATCCATTAAGATATAGATTTTTCATTAAGATACAAGTTTACATCCAATAGGAATTCGACATTCCAATATTCAATTAATATTCAATATGGCCATGACTACATATCTGACAGATATAAAATTAATTAAATTTGACAGTTCTCTGCAATTTAATAGTAAGTAGTTAAAATTTGTGCTTTTTTGAAAATATAAACAGTAAAAATGAGAGATAGTGACACTGAAATGTAAAATTGACTCCACCAGAAATTATGGAACAAGCCTTAATGGCTCCACGAACAATTTATTACGAGCTAAATCGGCAAAAATGTACGGAAAATTTTACTCTCAATTTATGAAATGAATGTTCAAAAAATAATTTTTTATTATGAAGTCGTAGAAAAAATAGTGTAAGCAACTCGCATTTAATGGCTATCAAGACACTCATATTGATTACGACACTCGCCTTCGGCACGTATCGTAATTTTCATACTCTTGTCTTAATAGCAATTATTAAATGCACTGTACATACTTTAATGATGTCCATTAAGATACATATTTTTCATTAAGATACAAGTTTACATCCAATAGGCATTCGACATTCCAATATTCAATATTACCATGACTACCTATCTGAAAAAATTAAATTAATGGGGTCGTAGAAAAATAGTATATGCAACTCGCATTTAATGACTATTAAGACACTCGTATGCAGATGTACCAGGTCTCACGCTTTGTCGTAATATCTCCTGATTTTTATCTAAAACTAACGATCTCACGATAAGGACAATTTATCTCATAATTTTATTAGAATTTTGTTAAAGGAAATCTTAAAAAATGATTAAATTGTACGTATTTGTAATTATTTCCTACTTTATTATCTAGTACTTATAATTCCTGTTATGCGGTAAACTTAGCGTGTATTATACTGTTGATGAATTTCCGGTTTATCTCAAAATCGTAACGTAAAAATGATATTTTTCAAAAAATCGATCTCTCCCAAATGTTAATTGTAAAAGTTGAGCTCTTGGAATGTATTGCATCAAATTTTTTATCATAATTTATTGCATATATTTATTGCAAAAATTCCTTGTTTACAAAACTAGAATTTCTTGACCCTCAAGTGGTAAAAGATAAGAAAATTGTTTCTATTTGTTTGTCACCCATAGTTTACTTGCGTTGAAAACACTTTAAAAGTATTTATTTTTCTCACATTCTGAGGCAGCGCATTATATGTTTATTGATAAAAAGTGTTTGAGTTTGTAATTCTATTTGGTATTTTAATGTTTTGATTAGTTATTGCTCTGGTATCGTAGTTTAGTATCACATTTTGAATAAATTGATATTTACAGGAATTGAAGATAGATTACAATGATGACCTTAAAATATATAGGAAAATATGTGAAGCTGGGCAATGACAACCAAAAATTTCCAAAACCACAAGTCAACAACTAAAGTCAACTTAGTCGCTAGTTCGCTACCTAATTTTCTTATGAGAATTCCATACAATGTCCCCCACAATATTTCGCATGCCGATAGAGTTGCCGGCACATCTTGAATCTTTACAGCATACTCTACAATTCTTACATCTCAGAATTGATGAAATTAGTTGGTATTAATTGTAATGTAACAGCGGATAATAAACAAAAAGGCCCTTTTTAACTTTAACTCAAATAATCGTTTTCGATTTGAAGGGGTTGTAGAATACTTATTCAATTTGATTAAAATATTAAAATATTGAAGTTATAGCAATGGAATGATTCCGAATCAAAAACTTTTTTTATTACGTAGGTATTTATGGATATATTATTAGCCACCAGTGCATAGATGTAGCTACTTATTGCTGAACTAGTAGAACAGCCTAGGTTTCAAGAAATAATAAAAAAATTATTGGTGTCCGGCTTGTTTATACAATGCATAGGATTGATTTTGTAATACAAAATGTCATCTGTTATAATAACAATGTATATTCTGTCACCTTTCGGAAAACGTTTTTTTAATAAAAAAAATTAAATTTACTTTTGCGTAGGTACTGAGAATTTATATAGTACATATATAGATATATTGTTAAAATAGATATAGAAATACATATTATTAAAGTTTGACTTTTTCATTGAAGTAAACTACTACTGCCGGTCTACCGATTTTACTGAAAATCTAATCAGCTACTAATACAATTTATTATATTCTTAAATACAAGGTTTAGTATTGATAGCTTTAGCAGTTCGTCCGTTGTCGTAGTCTCACATACACACAGCGCGAGAGAGAGAGAGAGAAAGACATGTTTCAAGAACCACTTTTTCGGTGTGAGGTTAGTTCAAAACGTGGACATCTGCAAAAGTCACCTTGAACCTCCGGAATTAGAACATATTGATACTGCCTAATTTATAAATGTATTTAAACTGACCGATAGTACAACCATCCCTCAGATATGCAAAAAAAATATAGTCAAATTAAAGAAAAGCAGATTTTGTAGCTGGTAAAATGCCACAGTGAAGTAAAAACATTGATATACCTGGTTTATCTACATATCTACCAGTTAATATGCTTTTTTAATTGCTACTACTGTTACTAACAATTCGTCAAAGATGATAATATTTATAGTTAAAGAAAAATAGCTGCTGGCTTCTATGGAGTGACACATGGCTAGAAATGATCCTCTGGACCACACTTTCTTTGACTATGACATTTACTACTGATATTTCTACAAGAATTGTACACATACGTAAGCTATTATTATTACCCATTCATATATAGATAACATATCGCATTCTTTTTCCACTTCCTCATTCATACTCTCCCATACAGAAGGCCAACTAAGATTTTTATCATAAAAGTCAAGGACAATTAATTTACAATTAGTAACAACAGATCCGACGAATTCTGCATGCTAAAAGACAGATTTATAATTTCAAAGTTCGTGTACGCAGAAGTCTGAGAATTCTGAGTATGTATGTCACGTATTTAGGTTTTTATCGGCATATATCTGCACTAAATCTCCTCTTTTTACTACCAAGTTTCCAGGCAATCTCATGAACACAGCGTAGCAATGCACACGTTTCTATGTGTCTGCTATTCCGTCGCGTGCACAAAATTGTATATACGATAAGGCTCCATCCATAAAGAATTCGACTTACTCAACACACAGGATGCCTGGATGTTTATTAAATAAACTTGATGTCAACTTGTTAGTGTCAAGTATTTTTGTGAATAACAACATCAGGGAAATGTTTCTGATTTTTTTTTTGTGTACACTGTGCAAAAATAAATGCTGGTATTTAGATCAAAACATTAAAAAAACGAGATATACCGATAGGTCCAGCTCGGAACGGGCCATACATAGGCAACAATATACGTAATGCTATGTGGCAACGTGTGTACGATACCACTCTGCGTGCTCCTATTTTGAGTGACTTTCTTAAAATTTGAATTTATTTTGCAGAATTATTGATTTTTTTACTTTTATCTTTTAGAAAACGTTATTGTTTTTTTATTACTTAAAATTACTTTTCCGTAGCAGCTATATAAGAATACAACAATAATAATAATAAATTGGACCTTATTATGTCTGAAACAAATGGGCAAATTACGTATACAGAACGAATAGGCAAACGACTATATCCTTACACGGTTTAAGTCTTACTAAATTCTTAATTCTTAACTGCAATTGAAGCTGCTGCGGGTAGAGGGGTTTCGGTGGGGGTTTCGGTGTTGCCACTCATTGCTGAGTATGGCCCGTTCCGAGCTGGACCTATCGGTATATTAAACTACGTGCATGTGTATAGATGGTGAAATGATAACAGTAATAGATTTATTAGTAGATATTGTAGGCAATGTTGGCTAGAAACGGTTCCTTCCAATTTCGGTATCATGGTTCGTAACTTTTCGGTAGGTTCTCCTAAAAATATGTAGGTAGATTTAAATTTTTGACAGTCCCTGTATTGTTTTTAATAATCAGCAGCAAAATTGGTTTCTTCATGGGCGTAGGTAGTAGCGTGTGGAGTTTTTAAGATTTATTATATTTACCTTATATTTCCCCTGATAAATAAAGTTATATATATCTATATACCTATTCATACTTACGTTAGTTTCATCTTTTCATTGTTTTGACTGTTAATTACATACTTCGTAATTTTTCTAATAGTTCCTGTTTAATGCCGTTTGATTGAATATATTTCTACCAATTATCTCTACGTAAGTGTGCCTTGGATTTTGCTAAGTTTCAATAACATACGCATACATTTTTAGTTATCATTTATTTAGATCTAGAACATTGTTTATGTTACTGTGATATGGAAGAACGTCGAGAATGGCATCGTAAAAAAATGGCAAGTTGGATTAAGGATCATACTGATTGTATTTCCTTCATTGTCAGTGATTCCGAAATTTATTGCATAGTCTGTAAAATATCGTTACTGAATGCCCAAAAAGGCCACGTACAACGTCACTTAGCATCGCTAAAACATATACAGAAATTTGACCCGTTGAAAGCTGACAATTTTAACGAAGAACTCTGTGAAGCTTTAATGGCGGCTAATATTCCATTAAAGAAACTTGACAATCCCACTTTCAAAACATTTCTTCAAAAATATACTGGTCGAAATGTTCCTTATGAATCCACCTTACGCAATATTATGTTTCTAAGTGCTTCATGAAAACAGTAGAATGCATTAGAAGACATCTTTCAAATCAGTACCTATGGATAAGTGCCGACGAAACTGTCGATATATTAGGACGCTGTATGGTAAATGTTGTAGCTGGTGTACTACATCCAGCTATTCCATATAACGCATATGTAATAGCATCTAAAGTTATAAATACAGTTGATGCGGAAACAATTGCTAAAACCATTGACGATAATTTGCACAAAATGCTTCATTCGGACGACAGATACAGGGGAAAATAATTTTAGTGACAGTGCTGCATATATGTTATGAACAGGCAGACTATTAAAGGAAACATATCCTTATATGCTGTATATTACTTGTGTAGCACATGCTCTCCACAGAATCTGTGAATATATCAGACACAGGTATCCGGAAATTGATAGACTTGTATCAGCTTTTAAAAAAGTTTTCAGAAAAGCACCATCGAGAGTAGCTTTTTACAGGAAAAAACTTCCATCTTTGTCACTGCCTCCCTCGCCAGTAATAGTTGGAAGCTACTACATTTTTTATTATTTCTGAGTGCAAGGAACAAACACAAATCCCAAATTTAAAAAATCAGTTGTTATTCCTTCAGGAACACTTTGGAAATTTGCCTAAACTATTCACATACTTTGAAAATCGAAATTTCAAATTAAAAGACGGATTAATCACATTAGATGTGGCTATTAATAATTTCAAAAGTATTCCAAGTGACTTCGGATGTGGCCTCCGGCAAAAGTTAGATACAGTTTTTAATAGAAATCCATATTTAATAACATTGCGACAATTGTGTATGGGCACAATGACACAAAATCTAACTGCTAAATACGCTGAAATAAAAGAATTTTTCCAGTACGCACCTATAACCAGTTGCGATGTAGAAAGGACGTTTTCTATCTACAAGGATGTACTTAATTCAAAGAGAACAAGTCTTACAGAAGAGAAAATGTACAAATAATAAGGTATTTTGTATTTTATAGATCACCACCCACTTGTTATCCAATTATATAAAAAAATTAAAACCTCTTTAAAAATACAACATTTCAATAGTGCGCCCATGGGCGATGAATTATCAACCTTTCGTTCCCGGTCTGAACTGATTAAGATACTTCAATCTCCTACCACGTACTTTGCACTTGTGAAGTGAAGAAAACAAGATAAAATCACGAAATATCAAGAGAGCTATCGGATCAATGCATATCGATAAATGGTCAGATAAACAAATATTCGATTGCAAAAAGTAACCCAACAAAATTTAAATGCACATTGGAAACTTTAATGATTTTTAAAACGTAACAACATCACAGGAGACCAGCAAATATTTACGATCGTCATTGATTTCTTAATGGATTGGTAAATAATATAAAAATCTTTCCTTGTATGTAGTTTTATAGAGTTTGTACTATATATAATATTATCAAAGTCCCTTTAATATTTAAAATCCTTTGTCTACTTTTGCGTTTTATTATTATGCCATTATGGTAGGATGTGTGTATGTGTGAGAGGTTGTTTGGGGCAAGTCAAGAAAATTACAATTCTCCGATTCCTTGTACAATATTCTAGGTAATTTAAAACTACTGTTAAATTAAGAAACAGTATTTTTTTATTATCCGATTTTTGTCTTCAAGTGTAGATAATTAATTTTCTTTCCTCAGCAACCACAATTAAAATATCAAATACTCACAGTCACATCTTAATATTGAACAGTAATCGTTAATACTCCCTCTACAATCCCGGATTTAAATAAGTTGGAGGAGAATACGTGTTTTTTATTAAGCATTGATCGTAATTAAAAAAAAAATCTGATTAATCACAATTTAATACGGTTTGCAAATTAATGCGTTACACTGGGAGACATCTGACATTTCTAGTTCGCAAGACCTAGTTTAAATAGCCAATATCATGTTGTTGCGTCCGGCCTTCAAGGGTCACCCAGATAAAAATCTGTTTGCCCACTATTGCTGATGTAGAATGTGCATACAAGTGGTATGAAATGCACGATTTGCATAAATATTCATGTATTCAGTGAATTGTTATCATTTTAGAACGCACTTTATCGGCTTCAAACAAATACCACTTAACCACTGGTTCGCGATACATATATTCTAAGTTTATTGGACTACTTGCAAGTATTTAGATAGTTTGATCTAATAAATATGTAGAGTATGTCGTAACGCGAATTTCCAGAGCTTTGTAAGAGAACTAATTACGCCACTGCATTCTTATTCCTTCTACTTTGCCAAATGAGGAAAATATAGCTTTTAAAACGAAAATAAAACAAATCATGTTTTTGCGAATAACCAGAAAACAAAAGATGATAGACAATTTTTGTTCTCAACATTAAATTTTCCTAAAAAAAAAACACTCGAGAATAGATCGTGGACAGTTTCTTTGTGTCTCTCATATAGTTATCGAAATTTGCCCACATTGAAAATATTGATAAGATACGAGCAAGGTATGTAATGGGTACGGGTTGGGTTTATAATAAGTAAATATATTTAAATTTTAGTTTGAGTTTGAAATCTTAAGACGAGCCCGGTGAAATAATGTGAACCTTGAATATTTTTAAATACGGTTCTGTACTTCAAAACTACGTCTATGGGTTGATACTACTGACATGAACTCGTCATAGTGCTGGCAGTCACTCAATATACAGGCTGGTGTCCTAGAAATAAAAAGATTGTGTAAAAACGTACCCTCAAAATATCAAGTCTTTATTCGTGCGCAGACGGCAGAAAAAAAATAATAAAGAATTCAATTGGCTTTACGCCGACCCTGGACTAAATATCCACCTGCTTCACTTTCACAATCGGTTCTTTTCAGGACTACCATGTTACTTGTGTTAAAAAAAAGGAGGAATAGATACTTCATAATAAATATCAAACCATTAATTACTTTAATTTTACACCTGCTAGAAAAAATAATTACATTCTTGATATTTATTACGATTTATTGAATATTCTAAAATAATAATAATCAGCTATTTCCGCCTACAAACACATTAAAAAGCAACAACCTTCCTATTTTAAAAATAAAAACATTCTTTTATTGTCTGCAATAAAGTGCGTCGCCCATCTGGGTCAACAACCGACTACATAGCTGCGTTATCTAGACGCATCGGGCAAAAAATATGTTTTATATGAATGAGTACGATTTAACGTTTTTTTTTTCCCGTTTTATACAAATAAAAGCGTATTTTTCTATGAATGCGTGTTCGTTTCTATTTACAAATGAGCATTCTTACGTGTATTTATAAACATACATTCTGTGCCAGGTCCGTAATGTATTTTTTTATCTAAAAAACAACAGAAAATTAAATTTTTAATTTCTTCGTTATTGCGGTATATTTGGACCTGTTTCTGTTCGGACTTTACATACCTGCTACTCCGTCTTTTTATTTCTGGGACATCCTGTATGTATCAACACACTTCAATGTTGTAACTTTGTGAATGCATTTGATATTATTAATATCATGAGTTTTCTTTAAATATAACCAACTAGCTCCAATTTTTTTGTGTGTTAACATTCATTTGTTTAAGTAGGTAAACAAATACAATATAATATATATAACATAAGGTGTTTTCGGAAATTAAACCCGGTCATTGGGGTTACAACACGGTTAGCACGAATGCGTTCGTTAATTCAGTCGGGTAAAAACAACCTTGTTCGTAAAATCTAAAAAGTAACCGGGTTCAACAACCCGGTTCGATTTTCATAACCCTGGTAAGTGAGTAGGGTAATGCAGGTTGTTTTACCCCCTCCACGTTCTATTTCTTCTGTCGTATTGCCAGTACAGTTAAATTATGTTATGAAGATAGCTATTTATAAGGTTATATGCAGACGTTTACGTTACGTTACTCAACGTGACCGCAATTGCGTTCGGAAATGTTTTATTTAACCGGGTAAAGTTACTGAACCTGTTAGGTACTTTCTAACCGGGTCAGGTTAATGCTATATATTTTCCGAAAACGCCTATAGTAAGTATACCTTCGTGTTATTTATGCAATAGAAATACTATCTTTCAATCATTTGCTTCTTTCAGACTAACACTAGATGATGTACTAAATAATTAAAATAAGAAATCCAATACATAAAAAAATACTAATCGTTAGTACGTACGGCATAAACATTTTCTTTATTCCTGGTATTAATACTATATTACACATATAATATGGAAATTTATTGCGATCAACAGCCAAAAGAATCCTATAGGCACAATAATCTTGGAGAAAGCATAATACTTAGATTCTCAGAACTATAGTCGAGTCGATTTGGCAAAGGACACGGAAAGTACGGCATAAACATTTTCTTTATTCCTGGTATTAATACTATATTACACATATAATATGGAAATTTATTGCGATCAACAGCCAAAAGAATCCTATAGGCACAATAATCTTGGAGAAAGCATAATACTTAGATTCTCAGAACTATAGTCGAGTCGATTTGGCAAAGGACACGGAAAAAATACAAACTAAAGACCACTACAAATTTCAATCGACCGGAACAATTTTAGAACAATAAAATTCAACCAATTAATATTTCAGAATAAATAGCTTCTGCTAGTAAAATAACAAAAATTACATGAAAGCCAGTTACAAATTGAGTATTATAAATAAAGTTATTAAATATTACTTTTCTATATTTATACTTAATTTAATACATAGCTATTATGTTTACTAAGCTAGCATTGTCGCCAGTTTTTACTTTCTTATACGTAGTATAAGGAAGTATTGTGATGATGAAAATTTTCGACCTCGAGATTTTTGCAGATGTCCACGTTTTGAAGTCTCCTGATACCGAAAAAGTGGTTTTTAAAAAATTTCTGTGCGTCTGTGACCACGATAGCGGTCAAACCGCTGTAGATATCTATTCCAAATTTTGTATTTACGTGTATAATCTCCCTCTTCAGATCTGATTAGTTTTTCAGTAAAATCGGTAGACCGGAAGTAGTAGTTTACTTCAGTGAAGAAATCGAATTTTGCAAATATTTCGTCAATTACTAAGTTTAAATAAATGTATAAAGAATTAAAATGTACTCAAAATTAAATTTTAGAAAAATTGTAGTAAAAAAGTTTTTCGAAATTCCTACCGGAAGTAGGTCTTTTAGTCTTATCGAAAATCAGTTTTTTTGCGAATATCTCGCAAGTCATGCTTTCTAGGCAGGCACATTACGAGTACAAAAGTATTTAAAACATAATTTTAAATCTTTTGTATAAAAAAAAATTTGAAAATTCGGACCGGAAGTAACACTTTTACTGTTACCGAATAGCGACTTTTGCAAATATGTCGTAAATTATGAATTCTGTATATATTAATCAAGAGTACAAAAGTATTTATAGTTAGATTTGCAATGTTTTTTGTATAAATGAAATTTGAAAATTCGGACCGGCAGTAGCACTTTTACTCACTTCGCGGACAATTTGAACACTTCCGTTGACATTTTTTTGGTGTCTTATTTGACGACAATCCAAGATAAACCTCGGATTATAATTTATCTGATTTTTTAAAATAATTTTTGATTAGTTTTTCATTAGAAATAAAATGTTAATTTTTTGAAATTCGAAAGTATTTTTCTCCCAAAAATTGTTATGTAAGGTACCAAACTTTTTATACCGTTGCATGTACAATGGAATACCTAACGACAAGGGGTAATAAATGTGGCCGGTTACCATTTGAAAAAACTAATGAAGTCACGCCCGCGCGCAACCAGATGGCGACAGAATTAAATTCACGATGTTATAAAGTGCACGGAATAAAAACAAAATCGACCTGTTTCAGGGTTTTTCCATCAAACCGAAGATAACAGAAATATTAATTTTGTTCCAGACTTTATCTACACCCTGTATTAAGCATTAAAGTGTATAAAATTCCGCATTTTGATATTTCTTTCAAAAATGACATAAAAATTACGTTGCAGTAAAATCATACTGGTCTGGTTTTTACTGTCGTAGGTCAGGGAAATTCTACTTTCCTGATCCAAAAATGTTCAGTAAGAGAAAAAATATGGACTATTTCAGAAAAATATTATTATCATACATTAATTATATCATTATGAATATCTTTGTCTTAGTTTTATAAAATATATATATTTGTGTGATAGGAGCACCTCCTATCACACACCCTCCATTAGGCGCACCGCCTAATGGGGGGTTAATATTTAGTTAATTATTTAATTTATATGCATATTTCTTCTAATAAGCCTTAAACAATATTCCCTGTACATTGTATGTATGCATAAATTTCAGATAGCACTACTATCTTTGTAGGCGGAAGACTTGACGTCCTCTGTGTGGAATCTAAAAGCTTTCTATTACAAATCCGGACTTGCAACTGGAGTCGAGGAGTTCGGGTTTGAACAATGAACATGATTTACAGTAGGTCTACATTACCTTTTCTGTGCCGTTCGGAGATTAAAAGGGCGTGGCACCACATTAACGTGCGATGATTTATTGCAAATTTGCAGATTGAGATTCACCAATTAAATCGCTCGAATGAGAGTTGCCACGCATTCAAGGTCGTGACTCCCCACAAATTACATTGCTAAATTATATTAATACAGCGTTAACCTTAAAACGTTACACTTTGGACGAGAACTTGAACTATTTTTTAATTATTCGCAATGAAACTTCCATAATGGAATTGTCAAAAGCGAAATGTCTCTTGCAAACTAACTAATTGAATGCGGACACACCTTAAATTTAATCTTCCAATTGATCTCTTTTTTTACAACCTGTTCGGACATGAAACGTTTACATTTCAGCAAGTTTATTCGGAATAAGTTTCTAATATGCATTATGTAAAAAGTATTTCAATCTTAGATGACTCACGATTATCATCAACTGTAAAAGCCTAGCTGTACGAGTACACACTAAATTTTTAAGCTAATTTTACTACGTTATTAATAATTTCCTTTTATTTTACTTATTTATGTACCTATGTCCGATTTGGTTGTATACAGGTGTCCGGGAAAATGTGGGAAATCTCTTAGATGCAGATAGAACATGAACAAATAAGATGATAAGTTCCTATAAAAAAATTTTGTACAGTCCCCTCCTACGGAGATATGCGTCCCTGAAGAACGCCGCTGGAAATCGGTTTTTATTGAATTTATTTTAAAGTAATTAATATAACTTAATAAAAATTTAATGTGATGGACCTCTTAAAATAGTGTCCTTGAAACATATTTAGCTTTTGTAGTTTACCAGGGCCGGGCTAATCTTTACAACTTAATGCCTACATTTTTAACGCCCTGTATGATAAAGACTTTAAAAGTATTAAACTGGATAGCTTGAACCATAGATTTTAAAAATGGTAGTCTTGCTTATTGTCGTTAAAATGAACCGTTTACGAGAAAAAGTTCGCAAAAAATGTGCGTTTTAGTTTTTACCAGCACCAAAAAAACCTATTGCGTTACCATGGTGCGAAATAAATAAAATATCCGGCATTTTAGAACTTTTCATCACATCGTTGACACATTGAATATTCGAAGTATGGAATACAAGTTTATTGAGTATGCAGATATGCATCTGATGTATGGTCTTGCGTCTTGCAATGCTTTAGCAGCCAGAAGATTATATCACGAAAGATTTCATAATCGTGCCCCACCAAACCACAAGACATGTCAAAGTGTTGGCCAACGTCTAAGGGAGAATGGTGGGCGATTCCTGTTAATAAGGTAATACATATTATCGACTCTCTTCATAATTTTAGGAAAGTTTGGAAAAAGTAGTACTGACGCTGGTGTGAGAAGAACCGTACGCATGCCGCGATTAGAGGAACGTATTTTAAGTGCTGTAGATGACAATCCATCAACGAGCACTCGACAATTATCAGCACAGATAAATACATCGAAAACAATAGTACGTGAAGTTCTTCACGAACAGCTGTTATATCCATATCATTTGCAAAAAATACATGAACTGATTCCTGAAGATTTTCCTCGTAGAATGCAGTTTGCAAACTGGGTATTAGATCAGCAACGTAATAATGTTAACTTCATGAGCATTATTCTTTTCACGGATGAAGCAAGGTTTACCAAAAATGGTATCACCAATTTACACAATACGCATGTAGGGGCTGATGAAAATCCCATGCCACTGTTGTTTCGCATTATCAACATCAGTTACAATCACTTAATATTTGGGCAGGAATCACTGACAATTTTTTGATTGGACCATTCGTTTTGCCAGAACGATTGAATGGACAACTTTATTTGGAGTTCCTTCAGAACGCTTTTCGAGATTTAATAGAGCACTTACCACTTGAAACCCGCCGAAACATGTACTTCATGCACGATGGGGCCACTACCTCATTTCAGCGTTCGTGTGCGGGAGCACCTAAATAACGTCTATCCAAACCGTTGGATAGGTAGAGGAGGACCAATTGCCTGGCCTCGATTTCCTGACTTAACGCCGTTGGATTTTTACCTGTGGGGACACATCAAAAAATGGTGTATTCCACTCCGGTCGACACTAGGGAGAAACTTCTAGAGAGAATCACGTTTCTTATGAAGTTTTTCTATAATTCCGTTAAGGTGCCTCCGGAGGCACCACTGCGTTTATATTTAAATTAATTACTTTAAAATAAATTCAATAAAAACCGATTTCCAGCGGCACCCTTCAGGGACGCACATCTCCGTAGGAGGGGCCTGTAGGAAATTTTTTTATAGGAACTCGTCATCTTATTTGTTCATGTTCTATCTGCATCCAAGAGATTTCCCACATTTTCCCGAACACCCTATATACAACGCCATTGCTATATGACTTCGGTTTTTAAAATAATCAGCAGGGAAGTTAAATGTATCTTAAGTTGATTGACGATCGTGTATTTTAAATGAATCAGAATAAAGAGACTATGTAAGATATAGGTATTACTCCAATTATAATATGTCATAAGAATGTATGTATTATTGGTGTCGCAAAATTCACTGTATATCGTATAATAAAATAATAAGCATAGGAACAGGTAAACTTAGATTTCATAAAGAGTGGACAGGTATTGGAAACTACTAGAATTTGATGAATATGTAAAAAATACTATACGATAGGTGTGTCGTTTCTTTTTTAAAAATAAACCTCTTCGAAGGTATAAAGACAGCCATGATGAAATAAATTTAATTTAATATAGTCATGGACGTAGAGTATAAAGGCTACCTACCTGCTCAGAAAAGAAAAAGTGGGATGAATTAATGGATGATATGGTAGCAATATTTGTTATTTGTGTTAGAAATAGTGATAGTGAAAGTGACTTATTATGCTAATAATAATAAGTAATTATAACTATTTATAACATATAAATTCTGCTTACTGGCTGGTAATATTTCTGCCAATGTACCCCTGACTGTAGATCCCTAATTATCATAATATGAACAAGTTTCAGATAATGTTATTAAACTATATTTTTATTACTTCCATTCTTTTTCCCGTCTAATATAGATTGGGACGAAAAAACTTTGAGATATTGTGACAGGAATGTTATTTCAGTATTATCATGAAGATATTGATTTCGTTTGACCTAGACCATCCATGTATGTATTGCATGTAAATAATATATTCATGAGAAACGTAAGACGTGTAGAATATTTTATTCATGACGTTCCTTTAAAAACTCGAGTGCTTCTTTTTTAATACACATCGTCACTTGGAGTTGTAAACATTCATATAATAATATATACGACGGTGTAGCTATTTTTTAGGGGCAATTTACTTTTTCTGGTAATATTTTTTTTTTGTTGGTAGCAACTCAATTGCACTATCTTAAACATTTTTTTTTTATAAAACTTGAATGTCTGAAAAGTCTTCGATTTTTTTAAATGTATTGTTGTTTATTCTTCAGTTTTAAGCGAAATACTGCACTGATTAACATCAAGAAAGAAACATTGTATTAGAAAACGAAGTATTGGGGAAGAAAACATGAAAAACCGAAAAGGATGTTGAAACGCTCTCTCCTATTTAATTGCTCATCATACTCATTTGAGGAAGACTATGGCATCTGACTTGATATTACTAGTTAAAGCGTTTTGGCAACCAACACGGCCCATCAATCGGACAATTTCAGAACATTAAAATTAAACTAATTAATTAATATTTCAGGATATATAGCATCCGATAGTAACATGAAAGCCAGTTACAAATTGAATTAGAAATTTCGTTATTAAATATTACCTTTCTATACCTATATTTTATTTAATGTTTGGCTATTGTGTATACTAAGAAAGCATTGTTGACAGATTTATATTAACAAACATAAAAAGGTATTTATAATAAATGTCAAAAGTGTAAGAATTTGATTTTTTATGACAGGTTTGAAATGGTTTTTGTAGGTTATGTTAGTTGACAAAATTTTGGAACATATAACATTTGATGCCTTTGTCATTTATTGGCGCGTGTTGGTTTCTAAACCGATTCAACCATAGAGGATTAGTAAGTGCTAGCAGGTACCTACAGTTTAATTCAGCATAGATTATCTCTACCTCATCATTTAATGTCCTATTAATATTTGAAAAATATAGAATTCCTACAAAAACACTGATAATTAAGAAGATATTTTAACATATTTTTTTAATTTTTACTAACCTAGCAAAAACTAATCACCCATGCGAAGTGCATGAATGCTATTCCAAAGACTGAGCATATTTTTAAGCATATGTATGTACGCACTTCAGTCCAGTGAAGTAATTATTTAAACGACTATCACAACAAAATTGATGAGATTCATCAATATTTTATCGCAAAACATTATAAGTAACTTAAAATCATCATAAATATTAAGAATAATTGACCAATTCGATTTAATTAACTTTTTATGTCTTAACATTATCACGATAATTGCGCCAACAATGTAATTTTACGATAAGAAAAGTTCTTATTTATATAAAACAATTTTACTTCATAGTCTAAAATGTCAAAAGTGTAAGAATCTGATTTTTTATGACAGGTCTGAAATGGCTTTTGTAGGTTATGTTAGTTGACAAAATTTGGAACATATAACATTTGATGCCTTTGTCATTTATTGGCGCGTGTTGGTTTCTAAACCGATTCAACCATAGAGGATTAGTAGGTGCTAGCAGGTACCTACAGTTTAATTCAGCATAGATTATCTCTGCCTCATCATTTAATGTCCTATTAATATTTGAAAAATACAGAATTCCCGCAGAAACACTGATATTTTAATATTTTTTTTAATTTGTGCTAACCTAGCAAAAACTAATCACCCATGCGAAGTGGACAAATGCTATTCCAAAGACTGAGCATATTTTTAAGCATATGAAATGTACGCACTCCAGTCCAGTGAAGTAATTATTTAAACGACTATCACAACAAAATTTATGAGATTCATCAAAAAAACATTATAAGTAACTTAAAATCATCATAAATATTAAGAATAATTGACCAATTCGGTTTAATTAACTTTTTATGTCTTAACATTATCACTATAATTGCGCCAACAATGTAATTTTACGATAAGAAAAGGTCTTATTTACATAAAACAATTTTACTTTGTAGTCTAAAATGAATTTTGCTTAACCTACATCGAATTATCAGTTATTTTCATGTTCTGAAACGTGTAAGTATGCATATGTCTGTCTTATATTTTAAACACAATTTATGCTTAATATCTACAACTAGACGGAATAGATCTAAATATAATTTTACGACTAATCGTAATTATAAAAAACATAATTGAAACGCATGTATAAGATCACGTATAGCTTGGATATTACGTAGAACTTTCATCATTGCAAGCATCGTTGATACAATTTGTTTCTGCGCCTCCAGCGCTGAAAGAAATCCCTCTTACAAATACAATCGTCGATTCGTAAGCATTAATGAAAAAGGTAAAATTATAAGCGTTTACTCGTTTAATTTAATGTAGGTAATGGACGCTTATTAAAATTAGGTGATTACATCAATTAATAATATTATTCTTGGGGCTTTCTTAAATTATACGGATCTCGTTGGTATTCTACCTAAAATTTAATGTATTTCTTCAAATTAAATAACTTAATTAATGAAATATCGAAACATATAATTTACTCAGTTTGTCATACCGGTGCCTGGTAGTTCCATAGATTCGACTGAACTAAAAAAAAGCAAAATGTCGGTGTTGTTGACATTACTGGTGTCTATACAGGCTGTTTGATAAAAAACGCCCGATCCCGTAACTTCTTTATTTATTATCCGATTTCAATAAATAAAAAAAGTATAAAAATGATTTGACAAACTCTATAAACTGCCCATAATCTCAATTGTTTCATCGTTGTCTTGAATACGTAATAGTCAACTTTTTTTTTTATAATGAACACCTGTAGTTTTTTCGTTAAGTCTGGTAGATAATAATTTCTGAATCTAGTAATGTTAATTTAGTTATCATTTGGTTGATATTTAATTTAAAAAAATGAATTATCTGCAACCTTTATCCGCTTACTATGAAATTTAAAGTGTGCGGTGAAAAAAAAAATCGCTTCACAAATGTGACAAATACGTCATTCAAACGTCTGTCATTCGAAAATTAGCTGGGAAGTCTTCATCTGTTATTTACATTTTTTTATTTCCTACACAACATTGCCACAGAAGTCGCTAATTATTCATAATTTATTCGAAATCACGAGTCAAAAACAATAATCAGTGAGATTTAAGGACTAAAATTAAAGATTAAAATTAGAATAGACAATTTGAGTAAGGTGGGAGTAACATTGTGAACAATATAAGGGAGTTATGTATTATGGGGGTTTTTCCTAGTAATTAACGAGAAGCAGCCTTAATAACGGGGGAAACTACGAAACCTGTTTGTTCATTTAGTATATTTGATGATTTGTTTATTGCTTTCGATATTTCCATTATTTCCAAAAGGTCTAATCGTTTACTTTTATTTGCTGAATGTAAAATTTCAAAATTATTTAATGATACCATGTGCTGTTTATTTATACAATGCTCCGATATACCTGAACATTTCTTGGAATATAAGATTGCTTTCCTATGTTCTTCTATACTGTACGAAAACATCTTCCAGTTTGACCTATGTAGAAAGCATCACAGTCTAAACAATTTAATTTATAAACGCCACATTTATCTGCTTTTTGAATTATATCCTTATTATTTGTCCAAAGTTTACCTAGATTTAATTTATTTACTATTATAGTTTTTATGCCTATATTAATTAATTTATTACTAATTTTATTCGTGGTCTTTCCTATATAATTTATTAAACGATAATTACTTGGTTCTAATTGGGGGGCTATATATAAGAATTTATTAATCTGTTTATGTTTTTTCTTTGTAATTACAAAAAAAGTAAACATAAACAGATTAATAAATTATAATAGCAAAATTTAAGAATCAGACTGTATGTATAAATTAAATTTCAACAAGATAATTTCGACTGGCAGAGTAAGAATTTTTTTTACACATTAATACGTTGGCTGACGGAATCTTTCTAATATAATAAATATTATTATTGAATTGAAAATGTTTGAGGCAAATTGAAAAAAAAAATTAATAATCTAACCTAAAATAATACTCCAAAATATTATATAATATATATTGCAACTTTCCTGTATAAAATTGAATTCAAAAAAACATAAAGAAATCAAGACCATTAATTTTTATCTTATCTTTATGTACTAAATAAATATGTAGAAACAAAAATAAATAAACTTACATTGCTTGCCATAATAAGCCATCTTTTAGTAAACCTTTGAATGTTAGGCGACCGCCTGCTATAGAATGCGACCGCTCTTGTCGGCCCTCACCACCAGAGCGCGCTGACATGGTCCAAATTATTTATATCACAAACAATTGTCATAAACAGAAAAAAAATAATCTGAAACAAAAATTGAAAAACGAAAATAACAAAACGAAATAATAAAAGAACAATAAGACAAATAAATAAATACTCAAATTAATCACCAAACAATTAAAAACTATATGTATTAAGTACGTAGTAACAATATGTGTGACATTGGGAAGTATATACAAAGTTTTAATAAATGAATATTTTGGAAATTATGATGATTTTAATAAATAATAAATATGAATAATACGTATAAATAATAATAATAATAGTAATAATAATACACACATTTATTCATATATGAATTAATTCGTTTATATATACTTGAGTGATTTAATAGTTTGAGACCTTATTCTCCAAGAATTACTTTGTGGCATTTTATTAATAATAATAATAATAATAATAATAATAATGATAAATTATAAATATAAGATTTAATTTTTTAATCTGAAATTTGGTCTGCCATGTTATAATATGCACGCATTCTTTTAGACCACCTTTTATATTATAAATAATAAAAATAAAACATAGATTTTAAAGTTTCAAAATTTTAATTATAGTTAACCACTACAACGTTGTTTCGTCGCACAGCGACTTCATCAGGTGGATGAATAATGAAGAATTTTCATTAGTGCGAGAAATTATATACTAGACAAACATTACAAATTTAAGGACAAAAGTAGGAAGTGACATAGGTTGGTTTGATCATTTACCACTAACCCTATGCAATATAATAAAACTCACAGAAGTATTTTGAATTCTTATTTGTTAAATATGTATTTACGAAGCGTGTGATGCATGTTTAGATAAATACACGTTCATCCGTCGGCTGTCTGTAACCAACTGAAATGGTATCTATAATCGTACTTTACTACTGGCACGACCTGCGCATTGTTACCGGTATGCATAGTATACATATTGCCGTCGTCTCTTGCATATTAATAAGATAATAGTAATAGCATTAAGATTTAATTTAAGTATATAAAATATAAAAGAGACAAGTTTTATTGTATTCCAAGATTTATCATGAGTATATTAAGTTGCATACATTTTAAAGTGAGAAAACATAGACATAAAAATGAATTTATATTTACAATTTAGATATTAAACAGGTATAAAATAAAAGACGAGATAAAATTTAAGCTATATAAATTTCTCTTATAGAAAAGGGAAAAGAATTAGTCATCTAAATGCAATAAGATTGTATGAAGAAAAGAAAATCTGATATGCACGGGAGAATAATATAATTGAATAAATTATGTAAACTTGAAAACGTGCATAAGGTAATAAAACTTTATTAAATAAATCATGCAAAAAGAATAAAAATTTACCTTAACTTATGACTATATAAGTAAAGAAATAAAAAAGGATATAAATAAAAATATTCTGAGACATATAATCTGCAGTAGTGTTTTTAATAAACGACAGCTGGCAATAATAAAATACATTCATGAATTCGTATATGTAGTATTATGTTTCATAAGCTGTAGAAAGGTTTTGTACGGTTTTGATGACCTACAAAAAGAAAATATAATGTAAACTTGGTTTGTAGTTTATTACAGATAAATATATCACCGTTGGAGAAATGCTGGACAATTTATGAGAAACTTTTAAAGTGCAAACGGACAATTCTCGGGGTGTTGACATTTGGAAGTGAGGGAACTGTCAAAAGACAACAAGTGCGCGTGTGTGTGTGTTCGAATCACAACGGCAACCTGAAAAGCAAAGAGCTCACTGAAGACGCAGGGTGACAACTCAGATGGTAGTTTCTGAGGATGGCGTTGAGAGCGGTCACGTGTTTTCCCGGGGATATAAATTGAAAACAAGAATCGACAAGATTCATTCATTCATTGATTGATTCACGGATTAGCTGGTTATCTGAAAAGAGAATAACAGTAACTTAAAATCGTAGGGTTAGATACACCACGATTCATATTTATTTCTTTTGTATTAGCGTATTAATTTTTATTTGCATTTAAGTTTCATTCATTTATTTTCGTTGGTAAATTGTCTTTGTATTTTTAAAAATAATGGAGATGCAAATGGCAGAATTTGAGAAGTTTTTCAATGATTCAAAGTAAGTTTGACACAAGGATTTATCAATGTGGCTATGCGTGTATTGAAATATAACGTGCAAATGTATATTCAATATAACGTTGTGCAACAGGGATAATAAAAATTTTCCTGTAATAGTAATAAGCATTCATTAGTTTCAAGTTTACAAAAATGAAATTATTAATGGTGTTGGGTGTTAAGAGGATATAGCGTGCAAATGTATATTTTCTGGCACTTTATTAGGCATCATTAATGTTTACAACAAATTTTTGATTATAAATTAATGACTTAAAATTAGATTTTTAATAAGGAAAGCGTTTCTGGGTAGCGGACTCTGAGATGCTGGATATAACACGGCCGAATGGTTATAGATAGTAATCAGATTCAAGCTTTTTCTCCGAACATTGACCATTGCGAAGTTCTAAGTTTCTCAGAGCATTACGTGCGAATATAATATCTCTGATGGAATAGAATTAGCATAAAAATATCAAAAGTATACTAAAGTTAATTGAACTTTATTTTTTTTTGGAACCGGAAAATATTTTAGTTTTTATTTGATTAAGTATAAGAAAAATATATTCGTACCATAAAACGTTACAACCTAGAACAAGGTACAAACGTTTTCTCTTAATTATGTTTCTTTTAAATAAAATGGTGAATATAGTATAGCGATGCTATCTATTATGTAATAAATGTTAAATAAATTATACAATTATGTTTTATATGGTTTCTGGTTTTCATTTAAATAAGCTATAACCTTATCCCAATCAAAAGTAAAACAAGAGATTTGACGAGAGAGGAGAAATTTAGATACACTGATAGAATTCACGTATACTTATAAAGTACGTGCTGTTAAGATAAATAAAATATACATTAAGGATAATAAAAATTATCATCATCTTTATTATTTATGTTGCTGGAACAGCACACAACATAATTATTTAATGTATGGCAATACTACAATTATCATATTCCAAATAGTCATGTTGCCGCAGCAATATGTCCTATCCCCAATATGATTTTACACATACTGTATATAAACTGGGCCTTACACAGATGAGGCTACAAAGAAATACAACCAAGAATAGTCAATGTATGAATATTGTTCAGCTTGAAGTATGTATTTATTGGTTGCTTATGAAAATCAAGACAAAAATAATCGATACACGTTTTCCTAATTGCCATAATAAATAATTTTAAATATTTACTGTTTTACGTTGTATAAAATACTAAATTATACATAGAACTATTTTTATTTTTACGTTCTTTAATAAAAACTAATGGAAACTTTTTCTAAAAATTTACCTAGCTTGCGATTGCAGGCCCCCAGCAAGACGACTTCGGGACCCCCTAGGGGTCGCGACCCACATCCTGAAAAACACTGCTTTACTGCACACCACAATACGTTCCAGGCAATTGGGGCAGCATTTAATAAAAGGTAGCCTTGGTGTTTTCAGAGGTATGTACCTAGTAAATATTTTTGTGATTTACAACTATTAATTTTATTTATTCGTGATAATGTACAATTGCTTTCTTTAGGAATGACCGGTGTGAGTTTAAAAACGCTGCGGGTATCTGTCGATAGTCACATTCTAATTGTATGGATGTCTGGTCTTGAAAACACACTAAATAAATATCTCCACAGAATATTTATATTTGTTTGAATGCTGCTCCTTGTATAATTTCTCATTTACATTCCTCTCCTCCACTTCTATATTATTTCTAATATATATAGAATGCATAATTTACGAAATATTTGCAACAATCGCTATTCGATAAGAGTAAAAGTGTTACTTCCGGTCCGAATTTTAAATTTTTTTTTATACAAAAGGTATTGAAAATTAAGTTCTAAATACTTTTATACTCGCAACGTACCTGTCTAAAGAGCATGACTTGCGAAATATTCGCAAAAAACTGATTTTCGATAAGAGTAAAAGACCTACTTCCGGTAGGAATTTCGAAAAACTTTTTTAATAAAATTCTTCTCGAATTTAATTTTGAGTGTATATGAATTCTTTACAAATTTGTTTAAACTTAGTAGTTGACGAATAATTGGCAAAATTCGATTTTTTCACTGAAGTAAACTACTACTTCCGGTCTGCCGATTTTACTGAAAATCTAATCAGATCTCAAGAGGGAGATTATATTGAAATTTTCATCATCACAATACTTCCTTATCCTACGTATAAGAAAATAAAAATAATGAGTTTAACCGTTGATTGAAGGAATACATAAAGATGCGCCACTACATAGCACTGAGCGTAGCCAAAACTGGTACCGAGATCTATACGACTGCATCAGTTGTTTGGATCCGAGATTCGAAACAGCCCGAGACAGCGATGATGTTTGTCGGCAAGGGGTTTGTGGGACGACTTAACGGAAAGACGCGCTGTTTTACTATAGCGTTGCGCATCTTTTATATTCCTTCAATCAACGGTTTAACACCTTGTCTTGTGGTTTATTAATTAAAGCAATATTTGCCTTTATACTTTCTTATACGTAGTAAGGAATTATGATGCAGATGTCCACGTTTTAAGGTCGCCTGATACCGAAAAAAGTGGTTTTTGGCAAACCTCTCTCTCTCTTCCTCTCTCTCTCTCCCACCCCTCTCTCTCTCTCTCTCTCGCCCTCTCTCACTCCCTCTCCCCCCTCTCTCCCTCTGTATCTCTGTCTGTCTGTCTGTCTGTCTCTGTCTCAGTGTCCAAACGGCTACAGCTATCAATACCAAACTTTAATAATCTTCCTCTTCAGATCAGATTAGATTTTGAGTAAAATCGGTAGACCGGAAGCAGTAGTTTACTTCACTAAAAAAATCAAAATTTACTAATACGTCGTCAACTACTACGTTTAAACTAATTTCTAAAGAATACAAAAGTACTAAGATGTGAATTTTAGAAAGACTTTTTTGGGCATTTCTAGTGGAAGTAGGTCTTTCTACCTACCGCGAAAAGCGGTTTTTAGCAAATTTCTTACAAATTATTCATTTTGTACAGACTTATTTAGAATACAAAAATATTTAGAGCCCGAATTGGAACAATTTTTGTATAAAAGAAATTTCAAAATTCGGACCGGAAGTAACACTCTTGCTTTTATCGAATAGCAGTATTTTGCAAATATTTCGCAATTATGCAGGCTATAAAGATTTATTAAGAGAATAAAAATATTTAGAGTTGGATTTGCGATAATTTCTGTATAAAAAAATTGTCCAAAATTCGGACCGGAAGATACACTTTTAATCAGAGGTTTATTTTATAAAGAGGCAACTTAAAATTTGAATTGGAACAACTTTTGTATACACATTTCGGATGTCACATACGTATAAAAAATTCGTATGGTGACCACACCTCATTTTTAGATATAGCTCTCTACAAAAATTAAAACATATTCTAAAACAGCAAAATTTTGCATTTCGTATTAATTATTACATTATAACATGATTTAATTGTATGTAGTGATATTATAAACTTATTCTTACAAGTTTATAACAAAAAATAATACATATATACATACATACTTGAACTTCTGTGCAATTAATGGGTAATCATGTAATAAAATTTAATTAGGATTGTAAAATTAATTTTTCTAACCTTTACCAGAATAAATTAAAACAAAAATTCTAGCAGATATCAAGTTTTTAGTAATTAATATATAGGGTGAGTCATTAGTAGCCGCTTCTTCGATTGCTCTTTTGTGTTTTAAATAAGAGAAAAAACAATTAGTGGAAGATCCATGGTTGCTTGTGGCGCATATTGTAAAAATACTTTAAGCTCTGGCGCATTTCCGGTTTTACAGGAAGTGCACGGAGCTTAATTTTTTTTAATGACTCACCCTATATATTTTTGTATTTTCTTGTACTGCTTTAAATTGTCTGTTCGACTGTTTTTTCTTTTTCAAAATTGAGCCAATAGTTCTTGAATTATTAATTTTTTTTGAAAATATTTGACCAAAACACGTGTTCGGAAAAAAATCATTTGCACATTGTTTATAAAAGTAAAAACATTAACTTTGTTGTTGCTTGTAGCCAAGAAAATTCTGCATCATTTGGTAAAGTTGCACTCGACAATACCTCACAGAACTTTGTTTTTTCAAAGCCTACTTCCTGAAATTTTCACATACCAAAAACTTATATTTTTTAAATGGAACACCCAGTATTTTATTGAGTCATTTTGTGTTTGGAAATTGTGACGATGAACGTATTCACTTTAATAGAATGTGGCTTCGTTGGTAGACAACAAAAAATTGAGAAAGCCAGGATAATTTAACGATGAACGTATTCACTTTAATAGAATGTGGCTTCGTTGGTAGACAACAAAAAATTGAGAAAGCCAGGATAATTTATCTGCTGCCAATTGACAAAAATGTAAGCGATTCTGAAAATTTCTTTCATCTAACCCTGTGTATAAATATGCTACGGGTGAATTTCATATTTCGTAATTATTCTGGATTCTCAAATTTGACTTACATCTAACTGACGACTAATTTTCGTAGTACTAGTATGGAGGTGTTCGACTATACTCGCAAGTACCATAAACGTCTTATCCTCACCAGTTATTGCTTTTTCCGCTCCTTCTTTCATATTCAATACTTTCTGTTCACTCAAACCGTCCACTTTATATTTTCGAAGGTTTCTGGCTTCGGTTGACTTCTACCAGGGATCGCTGTGCATAGTCTGGATGCTAGCAAAGAGTTTCTTTCAGATTCACCCAAAACGTCAATCATATCTATTAACTTTTCATAAGAATAATTCATTTGGATGATAACTAACAGCGATGCTTTTATAAGTTTGAAATAAATGTATACCGACTTTCTTCAACAGTTGACTCAGGCAGCCGCATTCCAGCCTTTATTGGACGAATATTTGGGTGAATAGAACAGCGCCCGTAGTTCTTTAATTGACTGCTAATTGCTCCTATAGTGATTATCTCAAAAATTACAAAAGATAGATATAGGACATTGTTAACAAAAATGAAAGAGAATAAAAAAAGGAACAAAATGACTCAATAAAATACTGGGTGTTTTTGGTACGTGAAAATTTCAGGAAGTAGGCTTTGAAAAAACAAAGTTTTTTGAGGTATTGTCGAGTGCAACTTTACCAAATGATGTAGAATTTTCTTGGCTACAAGCACCACCAAAGTTAATGTTTTTACTTTTAAAAACAATGTGAAAATGATTTTTTCTGAACACGTGTTTTGGTCAAATATTTTCAAAAAAAATTTATAACTCAAAAACTATTGGCCCAGTTTTGAAAAAGAAAAACAGTCAAACAGACAATTTAAAGCAGTACAAGAAAATCCAAAAATATATAGGGTGAATCATTTAAAAAAATTAAGTTCCGTACATTTCCGGTGAAACCGGAAGTGCGCCAGAGCTTAAAGTATTTTTACAATATGCGCCACAAGCAACCATGAATCTTCCACTATTTTTTTTTCTTTTATTTAAAACACAAAAGAGCAATCGAAGAAGCGGCTACTAATGACTCACCCTGTATAATAGTAATTAATTAATAAAGAAATTAAAGAAAATGGTTATGTGATTTTGGTCTTATAGTTTGTTTCCTTTTCGCAATAATAAAAACCTTAGTACGACATATAAAATCCATTATCGTCCATATACTCTTGCATTCCTGATTGCATAAAATTTATTAAAGTTACACATTAGTTTCTTCCTCTGAAATGCTCCCATACAGATTGTGCATATTGAGTAATATTTTCTATATTAAGTTGAACTCTATCATTATTAGCATTCCTATTCGGCACCATAGCACTCCACATATTTTCAATGGGATTCGGATATGGAGATTTTGCCGCCCAATCAAATACTTCTACGTTATTTTCGTTAAATAAATAAAAAAAATAAAAGAAAGTAAGAGTGTTACTTCCGGTCCGAATTTTGATTTTTTTTTATATAAAGATTATTCCAAATGTGGCTCAAACAATTTTGTGTTCTTAATAAATTTGACTAGAATGCAAAATTTGTGAGACTTTCCAAAAAAAAACCGATATTTGATGAGTAGAAGCATTACTTCCGGTCCAAATTTTAAACTTTCTTTTATAGAAAAATTGTTCCAAATGTAGTTCTAATTACTTTTGCACTTATAATACTGCTATTCGATAAGAGTAAAGTCTTACGTCCGGTCCGAATTTTCAAATTTCTTTTATACAAAAGTTGTTCCAATTCGGGCTCTAAATATTTTTGTATTCTAGATAAATCTGTAAAGAATCAATAATTTGTAAGATATTTGCTAAAAACCGGTTTTTGGTAAGATATGAAGGCCTACTTCCGGTAGAAATTTCAAAAAAAAGTCTTTATTCACATTTTACTTATACCATAGTACTTTTGTATTCTTAAAAATTTCTCTAAACTTAGTAGTTGACGACGTATTAGTAAATTTTGATTTTTTTAGTGAAGAAAACTAATTCAAAATATCAGTGTTGATCGGGAAAAATATAATTTTTAATAATTTTAAACATTCCCTTATTAGAGAATATAACAATTTTTACTTTTTATAAGAAACACATGGATTGTTATAATACTAAATTGTTTAAGTATTATTTTAGTTTTCAGTTAAACATTGTTATTTTAAATAAAAAGCTTCAACATCTAAAATAAATACAAATCACTCCCAGAAAGAATAGTAACAAGTCCAAAATTCCATAAAACCAAGATTTAATGAAAAACAGTGGATCTCCCTGTAGAAATTAAAATAAAAAGCTAAAGAATAAAATAAAAGCCAGAAAGATAATGAGGAACATAAAAATGATTTTTTCTAATAAAGTACCTAGCATGAACGTTATCAGACAATAAATTATTATGAATAAACACAAATATATTGGCTTATAGTATATGGCCGATGTAGTTTCTTTTACAAAGCAATTTAACACATAACGTAATACAATCTTTTTCTTTTAATTGTATTTAATATTTAATTATATATAATTTTAAAAGCAAGGCATTCAAAATATGTGTTTCATTCGTTACTATATATATGACATGTATCTTTGGTGCAGATTATAGAAAATAAAGTATTTAAAAACTTGAGAAAATATAAACCAGACTCATATTAAGTACAATGGCTTATTCATGCTATACATATAAGATTTACGACGCATGTTTTTTGCTTGTCCCGTTCTTAACTCGAACATTAGAATGTTACTATCGTAGAACTTGGGGATCTATTTTCAATTTACACCGGCCATTTGAAAAGAAAGCAATTGTACATAAATATGAACACTGAGACATATCAGACTTGTAAATAGTACATGTTTTAGACAACAGCAATAAAAAAATATTTGATTATCATCCTCATTTTCACAATAGAAAAAAATATTTTTTTCCTATTTATACCTGATGAGAATTGGGCAATTTAAGTCATTAAGTTTATTGAATGTCGTATTTTTTTCGCTCCAAAAAATATGACTGTGTAATTTATGAACTTTATTCAATATACCGTAAGCGTCATATTTTAATTTCTGATAGGAAAGTAGCAAGAGGAAAAGAGCGCGACAAATTAAACTAAAGGATAAACATAAGCGAGGCTGCCAAGTAGTGCCAAGACAGTACTCTCGACAAACGATTCCCCCGACATCGACACTACGTTGCTCTCCCACCACTGTTAGCAAGGAGGCTACGCTGCATATTGTAAGGTCATCTTCTGCATGGTATAGAAGTGTAAACCGAAATTAAAATATGACGCTTACGGTATATTAAAATCGATTCTGAAACTATCAGGCTACAGGTTAGATACATAGATATATTTGTATAAAAGTACCTATATTAAGTATTAAAAAATGAGGTGTGACGATCACACGACTTTCGTATCCGTATGTGCGTTCCAAGTTCTTTATACAAAAGTTATTCAAACTTAAGTTTTAAATAATTTAATCCTTTTAA
This sequence comes from Amphimallon solstitiale, assembly GCA_963170755.1. Lineage (NCBI taxonomy): Eukaryota > Metazoa > Arthropoda > Insecta > Coleoptera > Scarabaeidae > Amphimallon > Amphimallon solstitiale. The sequence goes on from OY720679.1 coordinate 136,606,415, forward strand.
TAAACATGTGAGAAGAACTGTAACTTCCGGTCCGAATTTTGAAATTTTTTATATCCAAAACGAGCTCTAAATACTGTTATACCAATAAATCAGTACAGAATGCATAATTTGCAAGATATTTGCAAAAAATGCGTTTCAATAAGGGTAAAAGTGTTACTTCCGGTTCAAATTTTGAAAATGCGTTTATATAAAACTCGTTTCAAATCTAGACGTAAATACTTTTGTACTCTTAATAAATCTGTATAGATTCATAATTTGCTAAGTATTGCATAAAACACCTTTTCAATAAGAGTAAACTATTAAATACATACCTCCAATTAATATGATATTTTGCAGATTTCTTATTTATTTGAAATTTCTGACAAATAAAATTCCATCATTAGGTATATCAAAATTTATAATCTTGTTGAGATAATTGTTGTCGAAAATTATAAAAAAATATTATGCAAAAATTTTCACGGTTTAATTCCATGTTTCGACTAATTTGTCAACTCTGACAGTTCGTTGTAGCTACAACACTACATGTATTGCACTAAAGCTTTGGATTTAGGTTAACTAAAGATGGAGGTGAATTTTTAGTACTGACATTTGATTAATGCTGCCCTCTATGTCCCAGCATGCAAAACATAAAAAATATCGCTCGTAACCCTGTATTATATTGAACCAAAGATAATTAAAATTAATATGAAAAAATCATTTATTTATTTGTGCAACTATTATAGCATCAATCTCAGATGTTATTGTCCGACTGCGTACATTAAAATCGTAGAAAATGCTACAATATTTCGAAATCAAAAGCTATATTTAAAAATATGCGAAACAATGTCTATAAAAAAGTTCAGTGTTTTCGTAATAAATTTCATATACTTGGTGATAAACACTAAAATGATTCTGGCGTCTTAAAAACCGTATATTAGACATTGCCTTAATTAAAATAAGTACAAACGACACACATATTATAGACGGATTCGGGTATTTAATACTTATCGCCAAGATTACTGCCATGACATAATTCTATCTGCAAGCCTTATTATTTTGCAATCGAGTTGCATCTGTACAGGTAGGTACACAGTAGTATGTTTACATTAATTATTAGATAACCGAGCATTACATTTGCATTTTATAATAGTGCAAAACAATCTTTTTTCTAGATAATAACTGCATTTCGCAAGTAACTGGAATTTATGATTATCTTGTCTACGAAGCTTTGCGCCAAACGTATAAAAGAATTCCGTGTCGTGGAAATAACCTATTAAGAAACTGTAGGAATTAAGCAAACACTAGAGTTAAACATAGCACACTTGATATATTAAGCAATCTCTTCTCAATAACGAGCGTTAATTTAATTGCATTCTTCATACAAGTTTCCAGTGGAAAAACGCAAATATTATGTTTGAGTTTGAGATAGGGTCAAGATGTTTGAAGAAGAGGAATATACGGTCTGAACAAGTGAAGTTGAATGGGGAAATGTATGTCATGTATGTCTGCTATGTCTGGACACTGTATAAGCAAGTCAAATCTAATCTGATTTCTTGTGATGATATCTGTCAAAGTATTTAATTTAGGACAGTTGTTTTTGTATTATCGTAAAGTCTATCTTACTACACAAATGTATGGGGAGGTATTCTTGGTGATTGGATGATAGGCCCGTATTTCTTTCAAGGGAGATTTAACGGAGAAGCTTATGAGTAATTTCTATCAAGCAATTTAGTGGAATTAAAAATTTACGAAAGCTGCTACAGACATGTTTTAAATTAAATGTTTCCAGGGAAGTGGCTAACCCGTGGAAGCCTTATTGACTAGTCTACTCGGTCTTCGGACATCACAAAATTTTCTTTTTTTAGTGATCCGTAAAAGAGCAAATATAAATATAGTATGTTTGTAACCACAAAAGAAGTAATGAGGGAACATATTCGACAGATGTTTAGAAACGCCTTGTTAATGCCGATTTATCATTTCAGAAGCATGTTCAAAAACGTTTAAAACTGAATTTGTACTTGGCCGCTATTTTAATGTTCATATTTATTATTATTTTATAATGTCTGTTCCACTAATTACTATTCATCCATTCACATAACAGTTCTTTTTTCTACACCTGCTAAGACAAAGTTATTAATTTGTTTGGTTTTAATTTATTCCTGAATTTTAAATTACAGATTAAGTGTAAATTTAGAGTTCAGGTGTAATTTTACTGTTAAACTGTCAATTATACGTTTTCAATTTACAGTTAAGCTGTAAATTTACACTTAATCTGACGGTGTAAAATAAATGTGTGAAAAGTTATGTCCTAACTACGCTTTCGTAGCTGCCAAACAACACCATTTATATATTTTGTATATGAGTGTTGTTAGTAACTGATTTTCGTTTTCCTTCATGTAAGTAATAATACGCACTGAGGAAATAATATTGCAATCTGTATAAATAATAACTTTAGAAGAATAATATATACATGCGCAGTCTTACAGTCTGTGTCGAAAAAAGTACAAATAATCATACATTCATTTCCGTAATGGGGAGAAAATCCATATGAATTTAAATAAAAGGTCATTTTTTTGAGAAATTCTTGAATACTGGAACAAAATCCAGACTACCAACGCTTCCAGAATTTGCCCCGCACATTTTGAAATCGCATGTCATTGACTAAAACCTGAATTATAATGTCAAATCAAAGCTCTAGTTTCGACGTAAACTTGTAATTATGTTGTATAGAGGAGACGCGTTATATTCAATTGCACGTCATTGATGACATTTACATGTTGTCATAACTGTATTAGTGAAACTAAAAAAGTTATTTTCTTAAGTTATATTCGAGGGCTTTTATTTCGTTACTTTAGATAGAAAATGTATACATTCGGTGTTGTCAGATAAATCATATCTGTCAAAAGGGCGTGTGTTGTGTATATTTTGCCTGTCAAATTTGCGTGTTTATTTTTGCTTTGATATAAATTGTATAAAATCAGTTCTTCTTAGAACTATACATCCTGTTTTATTATCTATTTGCGCCCTTTGAATATAATGCCGAAAGGTTTCTGTAAACAGTTGAAGCTTTTAACAAACTTTTCTATAATCATATGATTAACGAGAATAGTGTAAGTATTGGTTATTTTAAATTTTATTATGGATACGTTATGAAACATTTATGGTTTTGCGACAATCTAAATCAATATAATAAATAAGTTGAGAAAGGCTGAAGCCTTAGAGCATTTCAATTACAAATTATATTACGTTATAGTTAATGTATTGTGAATAATTTTTTTCTTTGGTTATATCAAATGTCACTGACAGAAATAAACAATAGATCCGGCAACGTAAACAAGACAAGACGTCATGGATCTAGTATGACATACAATTGGATGTAATGCGTTTCCTCTATATACCACTTCATCATTATTTTACAGTAGAGAATTTTATCAGCATAATAAATTTATTAATAATTCCGTATTTTACATATATTAATCATTTTCAGCCGATGGTGCGTATACGCACCACCAAGTAATATTTTTTTTCTAGAAAGTTATCCTCAAGTCGAAAAATAATGGTAAAATTCACGAAACCGCTCAGAGCACTGTAAGTAAGCACGTGTAGCACTATTAATATTCAATTTTGAAATGACATACGAAACAGGCTGTTCATATTTATAATAAATCTATTGCAGGTAATAATACCCTATTAGTAGAAAATTTAATGAGACAAAATAAATTTGGGGTCGGATCAACTTTTTAAAATGTACTTTTGTCCAGGTAGAATTGACAAATACCCCACTGTGCGACGCACAGTGGTCTGAAACGGCCGAAAAGCTGGTCAAAACTCGAAAAAGGTTCGGATTTGGCTGAAAATCAGTATGCTTTAGTTTTTTTTACTTTCTGATTGTAGATTTGAGGTAAAAATGGTAAATTGCAAAATGGGGAGTTTTAAATTGCCAGTTTTATGTTCAAAAATACCATAAAATAATATAAAATTCGGCTTAATAAATTTTGTGTTGTTTCTCATTATACTTTTTATAATTATACTTACGATAAAGACAATAACAATTATGATAACAATAGTAATAATGATAATAATTATGATTTTTTCTTGGTAATTGCACTTTAAATAATTCAAAGTGACTTCTTCTAAGTTACTATTTGGTTCGGATCGTGCGCATATTAAATTTCTTCAAGATTAATTAAAAATATGTAATTATGATGTGACATATACATGTGACGCGTCACATGTATAGGGCCGCGCAACCAAATACAAATAAATCAATTGCGAGGAGAATCGCAGAAAGTCGCACCTGAATTTTCGATTTTCTAGTTCGTTACACATTCATCTGGGAAATGAATCAGCGAACAACGCGGAGTCTCGCGGAAACAAAACTTTTTTGACAATTTCGGAAAAGTTTTAATAAAATATTAAAAAAAAATTGTTTAAAAAAAGTAAAGTGTCAAAACATTATACCAATCTTCGGGCGCATTCTCCATCTTCTTGTTGAAGATATTTGCATTTGTGTTTTCGTAATAAATTTCATATACTTGGTTTTAAACACTAAAATGATTCTGTCGTCTTAAAACCCGTATATTAGACTTTGCCTTAATTAAAATAAGTACAAACGACATACATATTATAAACGGATTCGGGTATTTAATACTTATCGCCAAGATTACTGCCATGACATAATTCTATCTGCAAGCCTTATTATTTTGCAATCGAGTTGCATCTGTCCAGGTAGGTACACAGTAGTAGAAAAAAAGTAAAGTGTCAAAACATTATACCAATCTTCGGGCGCATTCTCCATCTTCTTGTTGAAGATATTTGCACGTTCACGAATTTTTGTGTGCACTTCAAATGTTGTTTTTCTCGTTTATTGTTGAACGTTGCACGTAGAAAGTTTTGACAACCGCAACTTTCACACACAACTACACGTCCCGTAGGCGCGCCATCTATCTGCTATTCGAGAAATAGACACGCAGGCACCTCGTTGACCGACTACCACACAAGAAACTATTTGAAAAAAAAAATGTTTTTTTAGGTTTTGACCAACTTTTTGGACGTTTCAGACCACTGTAACACACACAATAAATTAAGGTATGGCCGCATTGATTAGTTAGTAGTATTGGGGAACAGTTGTGTACAGCTGTAATAATGTTGTACATATAGTTTTGACTTATAATGTTTTCTGTTATATTTGTATCAATAAAAAATGAAAAAAACCACATTTTCAACGTTTATAACAAAAAAATAATTTAGATCACAATACCACCACACTTCACTTGAAGTGGATATCTCAGTAAGTTGATTATTATGAGAGTTCTACAATGGATCAGTATTATTATTTCTGACCGAAATAGGAATTGTTTCGAAGAAATAATTACACAAGGAAGAAGGATATTTTTGTACAGTAGAACCCTTTTTAAGTGTTACGTATAAATTACATTTAGAGAAGCATCGTATATGGTTCCAGCTGAGTTTAAGAAATATTATCCGTGTTTTTAGCAAAAAAATCACGGAATATTTGGGTGAAGGCCTCCCTCGGGCATAAACATGAAATTCTGCTAACTTTAGTTTGAAAGTAAAACTTTACGAAAAGATTTCACCATCCTAATGAGAACATTGTAACTTTCTACCGCGTGAGCAGGTAGCTAGCTGCAAACTAGAAGCTGCGATAATAGAGGCTAGCTGTAGTTTTTGTACCCATTGTAACTGAAAATGAAGTTCTAAAGTTAGTTTGCAATTAGGTCATCACAGTTAATTAACTCCGCAACAATTTCGAAATCATTACGAAGATTGCTTTGACGTAACCATTTGTTATACCAACGTGTTAGACGAGTTGGACGTTTGATTAGCATCAAATTAAATTGGAAACATTTTATTAAATACATTTTGTGCATACGTTTAATGGAACACGTATAACAAATATTGACTGAAACGGACATAATGTAAATTTTAATCAGAATTCTAAACGAAGTTTATAATTAAATTGTCAAATATTTGCATGAAAAAACGAACACCACGACATAGACACTGAATCTTGATAGGAGTCTGTGTCTCAGGAAAATGGATCATCTCTCGCAGGTCCGTATATATGGTTCAAGACATGGTATAAACGATTCATTTAACATACATTAGCGGCTGCTTCGAAATCATTGTCACATGGTGAATCTAATATACAAAAGCAACAAAACATCTTACAATTAGATGAATTAGAAATAGGAGAATGTCAGCATATTAAGAAAGTTTCATTTTAGAATTGTTAGACATCATTCAACAATTTGTAAGTAAAAACGAGGAATCTGTAGTGTAACCTAACCCCACTGCAATAATCTAAGAACCTCACATCCCCCATTTTAAAATAGTCCAGTAAAAATAGCGCTCAGAAGAGTGAAATCTACTAAAAATAGCGTAATCTTCTCGATAGTGCAATATGTTAAAGGGATGTATTTTTGAGCATAATTGTAGAATTTTGTATCTCGAGAACGGGTTGTTTTACATAAAAAACTACAGAAGCCTTTTCTCTTATAAATTGAATTACTTAACATGTTTACTCGAAATAATTTTTCTAGCATCGATATTTTCCGAGTTATTTCGTTAGAAATGCCCAAACTTCCCTACTTTCGTATGTTTTTCGCCTCTATCTCCCTAATCGTTCACTTTTTTGGAATCTTACCAACTATCATACTTATAAATTATTTGATTATCTACCTCTTTTGTCTGAAACTTTTTTACCTACTGATAAGACTTTGGTAGTTATTGCTTAATTTTCCGATCGAACTCCGCGCCATCAACGCAATATGACATCAGTGTGTATTCAGAACTTCAACTTACCTTTACCTTACTCCCACATTTTTCCGATTTTGGTATTCTTTATTACATTCAACTAAATAATAATCTGATTAAGGATCAGAAAAGGAAGAAAATTAATAATTAACATTGTTCCACACATTTATCAATCAGAAACAGTGGCGGCCCGTGATTTTTTGGGAACGGGGGGGCACCGGGGGGGGGGGGGGGTCTGAGTGTTTAATATCGAAAATTAAGTACAGACAAAAAATAAATTTAATATGTTATTTAATTAACTTGTTTGAAAATAAAATCCATTCGCCATTCCTAACGATCAGCAAAATGATTCATTGAAGTTTGGTGTTGATGTCAGTAATTGTTTTTCAATGGAACACATTGCTAAGGCTCATAGTCTGCTTTCCTGCATGGTATGTCTAGAAAATGTTTTTATTCTCTTCAAAGTAGAAAAACACCGTTCACTTTCAGCTGTTGTCATCGTTATGGTACAAATTATTTTCAATAGCTTCACAGATTCGGCAAATGTAGTTGTTAAATTATTTTCAATGAAACATTGCAGTAATGTTAGAGCAGATGAAGCAGTTCGAAAATCTGGTCTATTATACAAAACTACCAATTCATGCTTAAAAGCAATTGATTTCAAATTAATAGTCTTCAGGGTCATCAGGAGTTCAGTTTCGGGGAAAAAATTTTGATATATTAAAAATAAGTGTGGTTGAAAAAGAAGAGCTATAGATAGGTGATCACTAAACAAAAAACGGTCATCAATATTGTCAATAATAATGTCGCACAATTCTTTAGCAACCATTTTGTGTTTGTCTTCATAACGGGGTCTTCTGTCCCGTTGTCGGGAATGTTCCTCTGCTTTTTCATCGTTATCACTATTTTCATTGTAATAATCGTAATGCTGAATTGACAATATAAATGATGACACACAAGACTGTATTTTAATACTGTCAATTTGACGATGTTATAATTGGTTGGAGAGAATTTCGCAATGCGACATAATTTTATTAAAGGAATATAACCAGTAATTGAAATCATAATGATTTAAAATGTTTTTCAAGCCTACAGCTTTCCTTATTGTCGACTGGTCTCTAGATTCATCATATATGATCCGCGTCAGATATGTGATAAGATCTTTTTTATATCTGAAGACACTCACAACTCATCTTGATTTAAAGTTCCATCTGGTTGGTGCAGCCCGCGGAAATCGATTTTTCACGACATCATCCAGTATAGCAGTACGCTTTGGGGATCTTGTAAAAAAAAGGAGAAAAACCATCTGGTTTGCAAAACAAAACTTTCACTTGTTTGTTATGTGTGGCAGCTCGTTCAACTATCAGATTTAACTGGTGCCCTTAACAGTCAATATAATTTGCATTTTTGTAAATATCTTTAATTTTTGCCTGAACACCGTTGTTCTTCCAATAAACATTTGCTAATGCCATCAGCAGTATGATTCTCTGGTTGCAGAAAAGACAGAAATCGTTCTTGTATATTTCCGTCCAACTCGTATCGAACTATAAAAGCTAGCTGGGAAAATGTAGCCGAATCTGTCGTCTCGTCTGCTTGTATAGCGATATAGTAAGCTTTGTTAATTTCGTCTAGAATCAAAGTGCGAGAAACTTCGTAGATACTGTCCAGCAATTCATTTTGAATGGTTTTTGACAAACCCATAAGACTTGTTGATGTGGTGCTTGAGGGTGCTGTCAATTCCTGCCAATAAATTAACCAATCCACGAAAAATCCCCGGATTCGGACTGTCATGTGTGTTTCGTCATGGGCCCTTAAAGCGATTTCAAATATGCCACAAAACTTAATGCAGTCTATTAATTTTCCAAGAATATGTCTGTTTTTACTGATGTTTTCATTGTGCCGAATTATATTTAATATATATGCAGTGTTCATCTGGCACATTATATTTACCTTCCCCAAAACTGAATATTCTATGATGTTACTAAGATATTTTTCACTTACTTTATGTCTTTTTACTTTTCACCAAAGTGTTTTAAATCCCTAATACCTTCAGAAGTCCAAGCGGGGTCGCTTTGTGGAGAATTCCTAATAACAAAAAAAAGCATTTTGCACATTACACCCACACAACCACTCTGATAAACTGTAAGAGCTTCTGTTGAATTTTCTCGTCACGGTTTTATTAGTTTTCGAATTGTGATCTTCTAGTTTAATCAATAAATCTGGTCTAGGGGGACCTGTACTTTTTAATTCTATCTTAATATTATAGTTCAGTGTGTTATTTTCTATCATTTCGATTATGTTACTAACGCAATTCATAGTTGTATTTGCACCGATAGAAATTACAACATACACTCACCGCTATATATTACATATTGGACTTGCGTCACCGGCACCGCAGAGAAGTGCCCTCTCGCTGACATATACCCGCTCTCTACCTATGCCACTTTCATCGCTCGATTCCTAATATAGACGGTGCAGTCGAGCGAGATGCCCCGGAGCCTACGTCAGACCGCGATTTTTAAAGTAAGCGCTGAGGAGACGGACTGTTACTTCCAAAAACATATTATTTGTTATCAAACAAATCAGAAAAATTACATACAAATTAGGTATTTATAATTAATTTATCTGTTAAAAGAAATTTATCACGGGGGGAAGGGCAGTGCCCCATTGCCCCCCCCCCCCGTTGAACGGTTAGGGAGATAGAGGCGAAAAAAAGACGAAAGTAGGGAAGTTTGGGCATCTCTAACGAAATAACTCGGAAAATATCGATGCTAGAAAAAAATATTTCGAATAAAAAAGTTAAGTAATTCAATTTGTAAGAGAAAAGGTTTCTATAGTTTTTTGTGTAAACCGAACCGTTCTGGAGATATAGAATTAAATGCGGTACTCGCAATAGCGGCGCCACTGACATTCGGGGAATCCCTCAAATCTACAATTATTCTCAGAATACACCCCTTCAACAAATTAGGCTATTTTCTGTAGATTGATTCACAGTTTGACTGGTCTATTACTTCTGTATGTACTGCTATTCTTTAGTCAGATTCATTTATCTCTCTCGCACCATTGGCATGCTAAGACTGTATTGCTAGATCAAGGTCGCAGTGCAACAAATGAAGTCAGACTTATTTTATTAATTTATAACTGATCTGTAAGTCCTCATTAACAGTAGTTACATGTCGTTTATCAATTTTAGAATAAATATTTAGAAACATATCGGAAGTGTGGTAATCAAGTTTTTCACTTATAGGTATACAGCATTTTAGAATGTCAAAAAATGCAAATAAAAATGTAATTTATGTATAAAAGTAACAAACAATATACTTCAATTAAACCATACAATTATTAGTGTTGAGGCAACGAAAAGGTAACTTTCTAAATGAATTGACAAAATTTTTGTGACAAATACACGAATGTATTGCGAGATCTACAATACATTTTATGAATGGTGTTATCGGTAGTGGGAATATTGTATTAAAACATTTTTGTTACGTAATTTATTTAGATCAGTACTTGCAAGGTGTACGGTATAAATTTAAAATTAAAATACAGGCAATTTGTGACTGAGTGTATATTAGATGTAGATAACGTGCCTTCAAATACCTACTTTCCTCGTTGGAAACGCATACTTTTGATAATTTCGTTATAATCAAAATTAAAATAAAATAATACTAAAGCAGATGTTGGAAATGTTGACAATTATTTTGAAGACAAAGTTGCTTTCAAAGCCATTTAGTAGGATTTCTTGGGTTATGTCAGCACAAGAATTCAGAATAGCATTGTGAAACTCTTCGATTGTGTAATGTCTGGTCTTGAAAATGGTATTCTTTAAATAAGGAAAAATAAAATAATCTAAAATTGTCAGAATCGGAGACCTTGGAGAAAAATTAATAATTCTTGTATCAAAAAATTGTTGGAAAAAAGCCATTGTTTCTCGAGATTTGTACGCTGCTCGAAATATTCTTCCTTAAGTTCAACATAAAGGAGTTCATTAATAAAAGGCTGTAATAATTCATTTCGATATCTTTCAGCTGTTATGGTTACATCAAAAAATATAGGCCCAATAATTCGTCTTCTTGAAACTGCTAGCCAGACGTCTATATTTTGTGGATGTAGCGTAGTTTCCACAAATTCATGAGGATTTTCTGCAGAACAAATTCTAATATTCACCAAGCGATATTCACGGAGCACAAAGAAAGGGCTAGAAAACGCTGATAATAGATAAAAACGGTGAACGATTTGTACAGACGGACAGAATACCTCTGGAGAATACGAACAGGAGGCGAAACATCTAGAGAGATTCCCACGCCCGGAGGAATCAGACAGGGTGACAGCTTGAGCCCCTTCTTGTTTAATTTACTAATGGACAGGAAAATAACATAGGTAACAAAATTGGGGAGGGGATATAGACTGGGTAATAGAAGAATAAGCATGATATGTTATGCGGACGACGCTACTCTTGTGGTCGAAACGGTGGACGACTTCTAGAAAATAGCACAGAAACTCAATATGTCCACATCAGTCGAAAAGACAAAGTGCTTAGTTTTCGCCAAGGATCCTTTACGATGTAAACTGATAATCGACGATAAACCAATAGAGCAAGTAATGCAAATTACATACTTAAATATTTCCAGCCGTCAGGAATTAGTGAAGGACCTTACATACCAAAAGCGGCCGCAATCTCTGGATGCCTTCGCGATGTTGTGTGGAGAAATACACACATGAGAATGGAAAGTAAAACTCGTATTTACAAAATATGTGAGGCCAGTAATGACCTACGGAATCGAGGCCAGAGCAGATACTAACAGAACAAAATGCAAGATGCGAGCATCCGAAATGAAGACCCTCAGGTCCATAGCAGGCAAAACCATTGAGATCAAATCAGAAACGAAGATATCAGACAAATATGCGGAGTTCAAAACGTGGTGAGATGGGGAATACAAAGAAGAAGACAATGGTACGAACACATAAGAAGAATGGATACAAACAGAATAGCCCATTCGCGGTGGAAGAAATACCGAGAAAACAACGTCTTCCAGGAACACCACCCAAGAGATGGAATGACAGCTGGGACTCGCTATCGCAGGAAAATAGGGGAAATTGGTTACAAAAGAGAACAAGAAGAAGAAATTCGCGTATCTAGCTTGTTTAAATATCCTGAAAGATGGAACCAAGTCTCATCCAAAAAGAAGCATTTGTCGAGAATGTCATTATTATTGATGTTATTCAAAAACCATTAACAGTACTATTTTCTCGTACCAAAATCTACCTGTTTAATTTTATATGTCCGTTTTTTAAATAGTATGACATGTTCCCACTGACAATTGAACTTCTTGAGAGAGCTTTGCTATTGATTTTTTCGATGAGTTGCCCATTTGACGTTGAAAATCCTCTATACAATCTGGTGTTCGTTTTCTAGGTGCACCACCGCCAGGTTTATGAGTTACAGTATGTTTTTGCAGTTGGGCCTAGGTGACTGGCGGATTATGAAACTATTGGCGGAAATCGTCTAAGCCAGTGGTTCCCAAACTTATTTTGCCTACTGCCCACTTTGAGAATAAATTATTTTTTAGCGCCCCCATTTTTTCACCTACTCAAAAACCACTATAACTTCAAATTAAATTAATTATTGTGAGCTATATTAGCGGAGATTAAACATTCATTCTAAACGAGACTTTTACTATGGGTTATAGTAAAAGTCTCGTTTAGAATGAATGAGTTAACTTGAGACCTGAGCGTAGTAGGTAGTACACAACGGCGCTCAGGTCTCAAGTTAACTTTTACGGGCTACACCTGCCAATGAGAATGATTATTGAAACGCAACTTTATAGTATTCAGACAAAGTATCTTTTATTCAAAATTCAAAATAAAACAAACATAATCGATTCTAATATAAAAACTAATGTGAAGGATGAATCTGATGCTGTTTAATAAGTTTGTTGATATCAGGTTCCAATTTACTCAAGAACAGCCGCAAGTCACCACGTTCGGTAACATGCAAACGATTTCTCTTTTTAGTAAGCAGCGTTGCTACAGCACTAAATCCACGTTCACACAAATATGACGATGGGAATGCTATCAAGAATCGTTGAATGATTGACCACAATCCAGGGTACAATTGCGGGATCGGTTTTTGTAGCCAAAATTCTTGGTAGCCATTTTTGAACTTGATTTTTATTTCCTCGTTCGTTGTCAATTCTATAAGTTCTTCTTCCAGATGTGGTGATATTGCTGTGTTGACATTTGAAAACGGATCCAACACCCAGTCTGGTATTTCCAAGTTCAAAATATCCTGGTATCGTTCGGTGAAGTCAATGTGGAGCTTTTCCAAATGTTGGCAGTAGGCAAACAAGTCGTCGTTACTGCAGGATACTGATAAATTCGGAAAATTATGAAACTCACGTCTGCCCATATTCTTTTTGTGTAGAAGCAGTTTGGCTGCGAAAGCAGCAACGACATTTTTTGTTTTAATTAAATTTAGTTCATCGCCTTGCAGTTGGAGATTCATGTTGTTGAACAATTTATGCAGGTCTGTCATGTAAGCTATATCATTTTTTGATGTAATGAGCTTGTTGCGCAATTCTGTATCTTTAGTTTCCAAAAACTCTATCACAGAGTCAAACAGGTTGTAAAATCGAGTCAGACAATTGCCTCTTGATAGCCAACGAACTTCGGTATGAAACAACAAACGGTTGAAATCTTCGTCATTAGTAACACAAAGCTGATGAAATAATCTATCATTCAAAGAGCAGTTACGGATTTTATTGACTGCTTTGATGACATATTGCAGTGATTGAAATAGTCGTTCACTTAAATTTCTAGCAACCAAATGTTGTCTATGAATAACGCAATGTACAGCAAGGACATCTGGAATTTTATTTTTTACGTACGCTATGAAGCCTTTATGGCACCCTGTCATAGCCGGAGCGCCATCCGTAGCAACTGATATAATATTTTTCAAGGGAATCTCTTTCTCATCACAAAACTTTTCCAATGTATTGAATATGGTTTCGCCTTTTGTATCGGTCTCTAAATTTCTAGCAAACAATAGTTCTTCACATATTTTCTCATCTTTAATAAACCTCACGTAAGACAGCAACAATGCTTCATTAGTTGGTAAAGTGGACTCATCGAGCTGAATTGAGAATTGACTAGTCCTCAGATGATTGCACAATGATTCTTCTATGTTTCCGGCCATTTCATCAATTCGTCTTTGCACAGAATTATTACTCAAAGGAATTTTTCCGATAATATCTGCGGCCGGTTTATGAAGCACAGTAGTTATTACTTCCTTTATTGCTGGCAAAATTAACACTTCTCCGATGTTGTGTGGTTTGCCTTTTTGAGCAATTAACAAAGAGATGTTGTACGAAGCTCGAAGTCCGTCGTCATCTTGCTTAGCAGCCGCCGAAAAGAGTTTTGCTACACTTGGCCGAGTATTATGCTTCTTCTCTAGGTCTTGAAAATATGCTACATTCTTGTCTTTCTTATCTGGATGCATTTTATTCAAATGATCTTGAAGTCTTGTAGGCTTCATTGCTTCATTCGAAAATGTTTTTAGGCATAGAAGGCACAAAGGCGACGATGGGTTTGTAGGATTTTCAATGAATCCGAATTTAATATATTCCGCACAGTATTGCCGTCTCTTCTTTTTTACTTCCGACATTGTTTTGTTTTGAGAAATACGTAAGTATAAGTGTTGAACTTAAGTACTGCTTATCTATTACGCGCGAAACCGCAAATGAAAATAAAATAAATATTACGTTGTTTATATAGGATTGCATAAGCAGCACGCACCGACAGGAATAAGACAAACATGCATAAACTCGTTTATCTCATTCGACGCTCAATCGTACTCAACAAGTAAGAACAAGTATTCTATGAACCAGCCGATTGATACAGTTGCCTTTTTATTTGTTTGTTTGTGTCTCTTTTCGTTTCGAAACGGAGCGACCGATTGATATGTTTTTTATTTTATTTATTCAATAAAACAGGACAGATATATGAACTACTCGGAGAGAAATATCGAACCGAGTTGGTTTGAGCAATCTCTTAATTAATATTAGTTGATGTTCACAAGCTGTAGTCGAGAGTAGGGATGGGACATCGGTGGGTAAACATCGATATCAAACATCGATGTTAACATCGTTGATCAACATCGATGGTTGCAAAATATCGACTACCAAACATCGATGTTTTTAAACATCGATAATTATATTTATAGATTTATTTTTTGGCAGTTTAACAAAAACTTTATTATAACTTAATTAATTTACGTCCTTAACAAAATGATATAAAAGATATCACTATTCAAAAAAAATAATAAAAGAAATATATACATTTATAATATGTAGTTAACTTTAGAAACTACTCAAAAAAAACTATATAAAAAAACAATATTATGCAATTACGCATGAAACAACCACATGACTTAAATCGTCTGATACTTAAAAAATATATACATTTACGTGTATCAAAGCTTTTTAAGAGAACGATTTTTATTTGGGATTTTATTGTCTTGCATTTTTTTTTGACTACGCTGGCAAATACCGAGATACATATGGATATGGTTTTATATTTCTGATGTGTCATCTTGCATTTAATACGTGTATCGTCGTGTATGATTCTACGCACTAGGGAATTTCCCGAAGAAGTATACATCGGTAATGTCTATCTCCCTTCTTTTTCTATGAAAATACGTTTACCTCCTTCACTTATTCTGCATGCATACATAATTTAACTTTTATTCTGCACATTAAAAGTACTATAAATTTATGTATTTAATTATATATTATTTAAATATTTATACTGAGTAATATTTAAAAGAGCCTAAAATGAAATATTCGAATTTATATGATATAGCACTGTGAAATTTAAATACTTCTTTTATTCGTAGACAATTTTACATCCTCGTAGCCTGTATGTGAGCTGTTAATTTGGAAACATTTTTGTATTTGTCAACAGAGGACGCTGTTTTATTTTGTGATTAGTGCAAATACATTTTGTCAAGCTTAAAAGTTCGATGTTCACTATATTTCTTCTAACATCGATAGTTTATCGATAAATCTAAATTGCAAACATCCATGCAAAAACATCGAACATCGATCCTAAAATATCGATGTTCAATGAACATCGATGTTTATCGCCCATCCCTAGTCGAGAGTCGAGAGCTCAGTCGGTGTCTAAGAGTCCTCCTAGATTCTAGATGAAATTACAAATCGCCCCCTAAGCCTTTACACAACGCCCCCATTTTTTTTCTGGGTCTCTTACCGCCCCCCTTTAGACCTGCAGCGCCCACAAGGGGGCGTTATCGCCCACTTTGGGAACCTATGGTCTAAGCACTTATTAATTGAATAAACCCAATCTCTATTTTCTAATTTTTGACCAGTTCTATAGTAACTACCAATAATAAATATTTTATGTTGTAACTCTAACATTATAATTAAATAATTTAAAAAATATAAGCGTCTATAGGTAAACAACTCGACCTTCGAAAGCCTGTTGACAGGAGAGGGTAGTGGGAGTTAAAATGAAATATATGTATTTTAGTATTATCAACAGTTTATATGACAGGAATGTTATGGAAGGTTATGTCCATTACTTTACGATTCAAACACTTAATGAATTGAGAGTATTGTTTATTAAAGTTGTATTGTAATAATAATTTTTTTTGTTGGACTCATTTTTTATTTTACGATTCTTTATAAGTTGTATATTCGCAGTTCAAGTTGTTACTCTGTATAATTTGAATTTAAGTATGGCATCTGTCAATATTTGAAGATTTCAAAAGCTTAGCTGTATTGAGTACTTAGTTTCTTAAAAAACAGCCTACTTTAATGAGGTCACATTTTGAAGGCACGGTACGTGTAAATTAGGAATGCCTCTCCTAAAATAAATAAATAAATATTTGCAGGGAATTTTTCAATGTCTTTGCGTAGATTTTTTGACCATAGCATCAAACACTATTCTGATGTTCAAGTAATATCAATACGAACGATCACATTAACAATACAAATAACAATATTTTCTTAATAATATAAACCTGTGGGGTGTGTGAAGTTAGTCCCCTATTTTCAAAAATCTTAAGGTTGTTCCAGATTGTTCTAAATTGTTCCTAAGTCGGTCAAAATCGGTCAACCAGAATATGTGTGAAGTCAGACTCCGTGTTTGCAAAAACTAAATTTTGACGTTTATTTCAGGTTGTTCTTAATTTGTTCTAAAACATTGTTCTGGTACATAAAAACCGTAGCACTTATAGGTATATCAAAAGATATTGGAAAAGAACGAAATCCAAAAGTGAAAAGTTGTCTTTTTTTCGAAAATCTAAATTTTGATGGCTGTTTTAGGTTGCGTACTTCAAAAACAAATCATAATCGATCGAGAAAATGGCGAAAAACAATTTTTCGCTAGCCCCCCTTTTTACGAAAATCATAATTCTGACGGTTGATCTAGGTTTGTTCTAAATTGTTTCAAAATATTTCAAAGAAAGAATCATAAATGGCCGAGATAACATGAAAAACGATTTTTTAACAGCCCCCTTTTTGCATAAATTAAAGTTCTGACTGTTCTTCCAGGTTGTTCTAGATTTTTTCTAAACATTGTTCTAATACAAATATACAAGACAAGACAAATAAATCAAAACCTATCAAAAGATATTGCAAAAAACAACCCATACAATCCGAAACACAGCATCTACACTTTTTTCCCGAAAAACACAGAAATATTAAAAATATTTTTTACACATAAAATTATATGCAATTATCATCCTAAACCGCAAAAATTGTAATTAAAACGTTCATTAAAGTAAAACCATATCAATTGAATTAATATACATATATAAGATATATATTTGTAAAGAGAAATATTATTAGAGTGACTCAATAGGTATACTTGCATTTATGAATGTTTTAGAACATGTCAACAGACAGGCATAATGAGTTAAATTTGAGAGTATCTTGGTCAACCTCATAATAATAATAATCTTTATTTTCAGTTTAAATTACAGGAAGGTCAATAATAGAACATAAATGAATGCTTAATTACAATGAAGAAATTCATCAACTGTATAAAAAGCATTACCAATTAAATACGTTTTAATTGTGGTTTTAAATTTTCCCAAAGGTAGCAGTCTAGTTTTTTCTTTTAGACTACTAAAATATTTTATGACTTGGTATTTTATAGATCTTTGTGTTGTTGAAAATTTACATGGTGGAATTCTTATTGGAGTGTTATTGCGGGTAGAGTAATTATGTAGATCAGCCTGAACTTGGAGATTTTCTGGTTTTTGCATAGATTAAACATTTTCATATAAATAACGATGCAAAGATTCGAATTCATTAAAAATGAGATTGATTAAACTTTAAAACTGGCCCATATTAAACGTTACATGTATGCAGGGGATTTAAATTGAAAAACTACTTGAATACAACATACAACTGCGACACAATTAGAACATGCGAGAATGGGAATAAAGTAGACCGTTTAATTTAAATACCTACACGAATAATATTAAATAATACGAGCCAGTAGGCAGTTTATTCAAACATTGACACACGCGACCCCATAAAAATCTAATCTTATCAAAGATTTATAGGGATCTCGTGTAGGAGACAATGAAGGCCCCCGACAAATCAAAAAAAAATCATCAAAAGAATTAAGTGGAGAATTTACGACGTCTTGTGTACAAAATGCAAAGTAATTTCATACACATTTTGTAGGTGGCAGATTTTAAATGAATACAAAATCTACATTAGTTCACTCTAATAAATATCCAGCTACGCAGGTAGACATTTCAGATTGCAAAATTAGCATGATATTTACTTAAATTAGCACTGTGCTATAAGTAAACAAAGACAATAGATTAATAACCTCAAACATTAAAGTTCATAACGTTAAAGAACTTTTGCATCTTCTTGTTATTTATTCCATTTCTTGTTGTTATTATTATAATATAAACTACATTACTAATTAGAAATTCCGATTGGTATTAGGTGTTTCTAATATTTCAATTTGGAAGTGGATTAAAATATGTATATTGGGGTAGCTTAAAAATCAGTACGGCCCATCCCCCGTGACCTTGACCGGAACAGCTGAATATCACAATGCATTATTACTAAGCAATTCCTTTTTAAATTAATGAAAATTAGCGTTCTGCGCTTGCTGTTTTTTCTTTAAATTATCAAATCATTTTCACAATGTAAAATTGCAAATGCTTCTGATTTAAGTGTACTTACCTATATAACAAGGCGTAGGTAATTTAACATAATATTCAATAAAAAGCTTATATCGATGAAAAAAGAATTTGAATACTGTTTTTTAAAATTAAACATGCAAGAAATGTTAAAAAAAGAAGTAGGTACTCACATCATTAAAGGTCCTGATTTCCTTGGAATCCCATAACACGTTAAATTTAATCACACAAGTATAATACTTTGTAACGCCGAACAAGAAAGTTCAAGTTAATTTTTACGAAGGGTCCTTCCGCGAAAATCGAATATCGCTAATATTATTGCAAAAGTTTAAAAAAGATTGGCGACACAGGGAATGACAGATTTCAAAAGAAAGTCGGGCGAGTTTGTGCCCATAGCGTTCGAATTCAGTAAAAAAGTAGAAACGATCGTTTTTATTTTGTGTTACATTCCTTCCGGCACTAAAACAGACAATATTCACCGTATAAAAGTCACACGTAGTACATGGAAATAATCGATATTTGAACGACACTCTCTATAACGTACACAAACTCAGTTTATCTTTGACAGCTCTCTTCTTTTCGCTCTTATTGGTTGGACGACTTGTACATGCGCGTGAGCCTGCAAATTGCTGGATTGTTTGGAAGCTTTTAAAAAACACCGAAAAATATCTGAATGTATATACATAGAAATAAATTTTAGATAGTGTTTAATAGAAAATTTACCTTTAATTTTATACTCATATTTTAAATATGATAAGCTAAAAGTAAATTAAGTATATCAACTAATAGGTATTACATGTACTTAATGGATTTTTATACGAGTATAAAGCGTGTGCGCATTCATGGTATATTAGAATATTAGTTATGCTCGAGTGGTGATTGATATTTTACATTTTTAACTGAATATTCTTATTTACGTATATTAATGTAATTAAGGAATCAATGCCTAAAATATTTGAATGTTTGAGTACAGACAAAATACCTCTTTTATGCGCTTTAATAAACACTTTATTTGATAATTATTTCTTGATTTCTTGAGATTATTTTATATTATATATTTGAATTATCGAAAATGACCGTGAATATCCACAGTCAAAATGGACATTGTAGTAACTTTTCGAATACACATTTAATAATTTTTAGTCGTTTAATTCATCAGATAGTGCTTTCATTCAGCAGGCGGATCGGGAACCGTTCCCGCTCCAACCGTTCACTTCACAACAGTTGAGTGTTTAGACAAGACCGCTCACCTTTATGTGATCGTCTGGTCATATGGTACTTTTCATTGCTGCCATATGTTAAAATTATACAAATTAAACCGAATAAGCAATAATAATAAATTGTTTTTCTGCATTAAGTTTTGGCGTAGTTTTTAGTGTAAGGGCTGGTTTTTCCAACCCCGAATAAAATATTGAGTGAACTCCAATATTATAATATATTTATTTCTGCACAATATCTTTAATTTGCTGTATCTTACTTTTCTAGTAACTTTCTTCAAAATTATGTATTAGGTTGGTCTTGGAATGTATCAATGGCGCATGCGTACAGAATACGCTCACTAAGTGAGAGTAGAATTTTTCCGCTCACAAAAATGGCTGCCGCTCCTGAACATGTCTACTGGACATGATCACTGAACAGTTGCGCAACTGTTGTGTCTGCTGCATGAAAGCAGTGACACAAGTGCAAAACATAACCCCTTTAGTTGTATAGTTCATTAAATTCTCGCATTTACCAAGACAGAGAAAGAGTTTTATATGAACTGTATACAATTAATAACAGTTTTTCAAAATACAAGCACAATCAAGATTAAAATATTGTCTACAGTACCCATATACTCCAGCACCTTCCAAATTGGTAATTTTACGTCAGCTATGAAAAATGACCTTATTTGATCGTGAAAACGACGTGACATTATTTGCTATAGGCACTAATTATAAATGTGGACAGTTGACTCGTCCGCCGTTTTGGAGCCCGTAAATCGACCAGGACTTGTAAGTGTTAAATTAATCACTTTAACATTTAAAAAGTTACAAATGGTGGCGAAATTGTTCGAATCATTTAAAAAGGGATTTACTTTAAGTAAATAATAAAACATTTAAACTTGCTGTGTATTAAAATAACTTTTTAAAATGGTATCATTTGAATACACTGCAAGTTTTAATTTCCTTTTGCTAGAAGCAGCCCTTCTCATGGCTACATTGAAAACGGCAGACAAAAAAATGTCGAATCTCAAAATCCAACCAACGATTGAAACAGCCCAAACGCAGACTCAAATTGTAAAATTATATATTTTTAATAAATACAAAAGACAATTTCTTTGAAAAGCTATCGGAGGAACTGAGTAAAATAAAAAATAATCAAGAAATTGTTATGTTAGGAGACTTGAACGGAAGGGTTGGTAAAGCCCTGGACAGCAGGATAATCGGACGACACGGGAAGGATGTAGTAAATGAAAATGGGACAAGATGGGTCGAACTCTGCGAACAACATTCTCTGGAAATCCTAAATGGATTCTTCCAACATAAAGATATCAATAAGTATACATGGACACAAAAGACAAAGAAGCTGAGATCTATATTAGACTACGTAATAATAAAACAAGGCTCACACATAAAACCGTTAGACGTGAAGGTATGGAGAGGAGCGGAATGCGGATCAGACCATTTGCTTGTTAAATCACCCATAGAAATAAAATACAATAAACAGGCAGTAGGGTACAAACAAGAAAATCAGAACGCAAGACCTAGACACCTTGAAAGATGGGTCGACTAGTTTCCTGTATAAAATAAGGCTAGCTAAACAAATTGAAGACATAACGGGTACAGCTGAAGAAATGTATAAAGAACTTAAATATAGACAGCATAAGTCAGCAAAGGAAGTGGTAGGAGTGGGGATAAGAAGACCAACAAAAGATTTCTGGTGGAAGAACGAACTATCCGAAGTCGTAGAAGAAAAGAAAAAGTTATACTTCAAGTATCTAACCACGAAAGACGAGGAAGCCAGGAAACAATATAACAGGAATAGATATCTTGTCAAGAAATAGAAGATCTAGGTCTAGAAAACCCTGTATATGGTCATAGGAGGGAAAGGACGGGATATAGAGTTAGGCAGCGGAACAATAAAAAATGTAAGCCAGTATGAATACCTGGGGGTCACAATAGACGAGGACGGAAGAGACGACAAGGACATAATGAAGAAAATAGGCAGAGCAAAGAATATGACGAAAGCATTACATCCTACTCTGTGGAACAAGAACCTGACAAAAAAGTCAAAAACGAACATATTTAAAGCAATCATTGAACCAGTTATGACATACGGGTCAGAGATATGGGTGCTAGACAAAAGAATGAATCAAAGGTTGCTTTCGGCGGAAATGACATATTGAAGAAGATGCTGCGGAATAACTTTATACGACCATGTCAGAAATGAGAACATCAGAGATAGAATGGTGGTGAAGGAGACTATTATAGATGCTATAAATGGGAGGCAGTTGAGGTGGTATGGACATCTGCGTCGAATAGAGGAAGAAAGATTTCCAAGAAGAGTATGGAAATGGAATCCACCTCAAAGGAATAAACGAGGCGGACCAAGAAGGAGATGGATGGAAAATATAAAAGAAGAAATGAGGAAGAGAGGTCTACGGGAGGAAGAGTAAAACGATAGAGATAAATGACGCTTAGGGTGCGAGAAGCGGAAATAACTGCAAAAACTCGCTATATAAGAATATATTTTTAAATTCTAACTAACGTTTTCAAAAGCTACATCGTAAATAAATAGAAATTTCAAAGCATGCCGACAAAAAATTGTGATATAATCTTCAATTAGTATCAAGTGTATTCTAAACTAATCTAAACAAATAGTATAATTCTTTTTACTATGCCCGTAGAATATTGTTATATATATTTTTTATAACTAACTGCTTTCTTTCGACCAATGGATTACCAGTCCATCAATCCCGATTTCAGTCAAACCAAACGAACGGTTGCGTTTGGTTGAATACTGAAACCGAATTCGTGAATCCTAGCGCAATCCCCTTGCCCCTTAGAATCCGTGTTATTTTACGATTAGCAGATTTCGAATCCGTGAATCTGGAAATTCTAACTTTAAATATTGATTGTTTGGAAAGAACATGACTTAGAAAATAGAAATTTTAGAAGCAATAACTAAAGACTTACATAAAGTACGTATCACATATTCCACTGGAATACAAACGAACCTTCAATAATAACTCTTTTTATTTTATATCCATATTTTACAAATGCAGATGCAAACCCAACCTACAAATTACATAGGTATAAATAGGCTTGCCAGACGTCCCGGTTTGACCGGGACAGTCCCGGTTTTCAGACAAAATCCCGGTGTCCCGGCCGGTTTACTTCACGTCCCGGTAAAAATTAAATTTGATTTTATAGATGACCAAAAAAGTCTAAAAATAATTAACTGTGAAGAATTATTTAGGATAATTACTTTGTCTTTATTTCTGTAGGTAAACCATAGCCTAAGCTTCAATTCGAATTCTTGTTCATCGATACTAATTTCTAAGTTTTTTGAACCTAAATTCTCACTCTGAAAAACTAAGTGTCAGGCAATAGTGTCATAGCTTCTTTAGCTCAAGAAGAGCTTAGGGAAGACTTGACCAAGTCAAACTACGTATCTGTAAGTATGGATGCATCAAACAGAAAGGATATAAAACTTGTGCCAATTGTTGTGCGCTACTATAATTTTATTCAGGTGTGCAAGTAAAGCTGTTAGATTTCAAATCTGTGGTAGGTGAAACGTTTGAAATTCTTACAAATCACTTATACTCTGTCCTGTTGCAAAACGATTTGAACAACAAAATAGTTGGCTTTTGTGGAGATAACTGCAACACTAACTTCGGTGGTGTTAAAAGAGCAGGGAAAAACAATGTTTTCCATCGACTCAAGAATAGCCTAGGACGGGAAATCAATGGAATCGGATATGGAGCACACATTGTGCACAACTGTGTGCAAACTGCAGTAGATAGTCTCCCAATCGATATTGAGGCCTTAATGGTAAAGATTTATAAATACTTCCACATATACACAGTTCGTGTTACTAAACGAAAAGAATTTTGTGAATATGCCGAGATACAGTACCGTAAACTCATTCAACACGGGAACACCCGGTTTCTATCAATGATGCCCGCGCTGGAAAGAATTTTACAGATTTTTGAAGGTCTGAAAGCGTTTTTTTTTATACCAAGAAATGTGCCCATCAACAATAAAAAAATTGTTTACTGATTTAACGAGCGAGCTCTACTTGTGGTTTGTCCACGGATAGCTTGCACTGTTTAACGAGGCCATCCTGGTAATGGGAAAAGATAACACTACAGCTTTTGAGGTTGCTGAAGCTCATAAAGCTTTCAAAAGAAACCTGATAGAAAGAAAGGCTTCAAACTTTATCCCCATGGACGCAAAGAACATCTACAGTAATCTAGATGAGCAAGACCGTAACAGTATGAAAAAAGAATTTGATGGCTTTTATGAAAGATGCATTGCATACTTGTATCTCTGAGAGAATAGTTTTGGAAACGTTGAACAGTTTTCATGGATCAATCTGACCAAAACAAATGCTGTTGATTGGGAAAACGCCTAAACTTCTGCTGAAATTATTAATAGCACTCTTCTTGATGTACCCGATATAAAAATAAACAATGATCAGTTGGTTTGACGAAGTTGTGCTTGCTAAGGAGTATTTTCAGTCAAATTGGGAACACTGGAAGCAAGAAGAGACTACCAGAGATGTGATTATTTCAAGTGAAGAAAAATGGCTTAGGCTGTTTGGTCACTTCAAGGAGACTCACATAGCAGTCCCCAATCTGATCAAGATTGTTGAGTATGCCTTCTGCTTACCTGGGACAGCAGCACCAGTTGAGAGAGTATTTTCTTTGATAAACAACGCATGGACTGATGATAGGAGTTTGATGAAGGAATCTACGGTTAAAGGCTTGATGATATGTAAAATTAATATCAGATTAGCTTGTGTAGATTTTTACAAGATTAAAAACAAAAAAGACTTTCTAAAAAAAGCCCAATGAAAAGTACATGTAAATATTCTTCCGATTTTTATTCCTTATTCAAAGTGTTTCTTTTTACTTAAGTAACTTAATAAAATGTTTAAATTTATATGCTTATGTCATTTAGGTTCCTAATCGGTAACCATTTATTCATAGCATTGAGAATAAACTACCCTCTAAAACACTCTAAAAAACCGCAAAGGGTGTGTACCCTTGAATACCCGCGACGCTGGGGGCATTCCGGTGTCCCGGTTGTACATTTCAGAAATCTGGCAAGCCTAGGTATAAACAGCATTTATTCAGGATTGCACATGAAGTTTTTATGACTATGCATTGACTCGATCGCGGATTTTGAATCCATGGTAAAGTCAGTTTCGTTGGATTAGTAATCCTTTGGTCGAACGAAAGCACCCATTATGATTCACTATTTTACCACATCTAAATATAATATTCTCTAATTAAAATTAGCTCTTTATTTTAAATACATTATACCAGTGTGGCCACCACACGACTTTCTTATACGTATGAAAGTGTTACTTCCGGTCCGAATTTTGAAATTTCATTTATACAAAAAATATTCCAAATCCAACTCTAAATACTTTTGTACTCTTCATAAATATATATAGAATGCATAATTTACGACATATTTTGCAAAAAATCGTTATTCGGTAAGAGTAAAAGTGTTACTTCCGGTACGAATTTTGAAATTTTTTTTATACTAGAGATATTTAAAAATACGTTCTAAATACTTTTATACTGATAATTTACCTGCCTAGAAAGCATGACTTGCTTGATATTCGCAAAAAACTGATTTTCGATAAGAGTACAAGACCTACTTCTGGTCGGAATTTCGAAAAACTTTATTAATACAATTTTTCTCAAATTTAATTTTGAGTACATTTGAATTCCTTATAAATTTGTTTAAACTTAGTAATTGACGAAATATTTGCAAAATTCGATTTTTTCACTGAAGTAAACTACTACTTCTGGTCTGCCGATTTTGCTCAAAATCTAATCAGTTCTCAAGAGGAAGATTATATTCGTAAATACAAAATTTGAAATTGATATCTGTAGCGGTTTGATCGCTATTGTGGTCACACACACACACACAGAGAGAGAGAGAGAGAGAGAGAGAGAGAGAGAGAGAGAGAGAGAGAGAGAGAGAGAGAGAGAGAGAGAGAGAGAGAGACATTTTTTAAAAACCACTTTTTTGGTATCAGGGGACCTCAAAACGTGGACATCTGCAAAAATCCCGAGGTCGAAAATTTTCATCATCACAATACTTCCTTATACTACGTATAAGAAAGTAAAAGTATAATACAAGAACGCTTACCCAATCTTTATAAGTTTCACCGACATACTGTTCCAGACAGGTACTGTTCATTGTACAGTTTGTTTTGAGGGAATAATAAATATAACACTACAGTTTGATTACATCTGACGATAAACGAAGTCCATTTTGCGTGTCTTTGACTTGCAGAACAGTTCTATCACTTTTTCATGAAAATTTGGGAAATCATTTATAAATTCAATTAAAAACCGGTGCTGCTTCGATGTGATCTCTGAGCGATTTATCTAATTCTGCCGTAAAATTTATCAATTCCCGAAAAATGCCCTTGGTATTCGACGTTTGCCGTTCATCATGACCCCGAAGTGCCAGTTCAAACGCGCCACAAAATCTAATGCAATTTATTATTAAATTTAACACATGCCTATTTTTTGTTACCTGTTCATTGTGTTGTTGAACTGCTTTTCTATATGATGATCTAAAACATTCTGAATGTTATTTTTTGCTAACATTCTTGGACTAAATATATTTTTCAAATGCCCTTCGGAATTTTCATGTTTCGTAATTTTAGCACTAAGATGAATTAAGTCTTTTATTCCGTTCTTTGACCAAGACGGTTCACCACCAAACAAAAGACACGGAAAACAAAACAAAGTATTTTTAATTTCACACCCACAAATCCAGTCATTTTTCTGATAAATATTCATTTTGAATTTTCTTATAACGTCTTTACCTTTAACAGATTGTTTATTTCCTAAACATAATTGAGGCATCGGCCGTTTAAGATTTTTATTGCGATTTTTTCATCATACGTTAACCGCGAAAACGTGTTATTATGCATCGCAGACACGAAATTCATCTTACAACAGCGTTGAGCCGATGGGAATCTTGCTCACATGCTATGTATTATACAATATGGAACTAGAACAAAATACAGTTCTCCTCACCTTCAATGTAATGTTTAATGGCTTAACGCAGCAACAGTAGCGCTTTGCACATGGGTATGTTTCTCTCGGTGGAAGGGGTCTTTACATCCGTGCGCTGTTAGTCTTAGTCGTCATTATATCTATGACTACGATCGGTGCATGTAGGTTGTTTCGCGTGCCGTACACGCCACGTTCCTGTTCAATAACAATGAATACGTAATAAATAAATACTTTCACAGTTAGGCGGCAGTCCCACTGCATACACAACCATTGAGCGCCAGTAACTGACATCGACATTCATCGACTAAAATTATGTGGTACGGTCTCACTGGGAAAAGTATTCAAACAAAATTAAAGTTTCGCGCGCAAAACTTTCATTCAACAAAACTGGCAGGACATAAACTATAAACACAAACATAACCTCAGACGTCATAAATAGAATCTTTGTCCTACTTCTTTAATTAAAAATGTCATCTAATTCTTCTTCTTCTGATACTGAAAGCATAACAGCTTACTACTGTAAAAAGCATAGAAAAGTGCGGGCACGTCAAATATTTGCAAACAGAGAGGATTTAGGAGAATTTCACCGTTTAATCCCTCAACTTTTAAATGATACAGAAAAATTCTACAATTATTATAGTATGAATCTTCAATGTTATCGTATCTTAATTTCAAAAGTAGAACAATTGCTTCATATTTCTGTTTATATTTAAAAAAAAACAAACCAAAACAAAATCAACAGGCGACGCTGTCAAAACAGCCTTTCTGCGCATGTGCCCAATCGTCGATCATCAACTAAAATTAGAACCTGTCGAAAATTATGAACCGATGCATGCCGGTTGTTGTTGAACGATCGCCGTTAATCGATGCAGTCGGACTGCTGCGGATACTTTACTCATAACCTAATTTTAATCGATGACCGTCGGTGGACATCGCTTTATCAGTGGGACTGCCGCCTTAGTCGCCGCTTGGTTTGTTTTGTTTCAAAATTCCAGGGGGTGCAATTGCTCACTTGCTCTCATTAAAGAGCCGCCACTGCATTATACCTACCTACAGAAAAAAATTAAAGTTTGCTTCAAGTTGTCATGATAACCTAATTTACTGGGATCCAAGATGGCGTATGAGTCAGCTAATGTGGCCAGCTAGTATATTTATCTAGCAACTATAGTATTTGCTAGGTTTGGTTAAGTATTATTGTTTCCAAAACAAATAAATTAACATAATGATTTATTTTGAAATATAAATAAGTACCTACGTCAATTTAAGCCAGGTTCTCCACTGAGTCTGTATAATCGCATTATACAGGGCAATCCAAATTAAGTGTTCACCATTGGTAACTTTGTTATTATTAAAGATACAAGATTGTTTAAATTAGCAAACTTGTAGTACTTTTAACGCTCTTTAAGATGGAAGAATAAAAAAAACAAATGAGCAACGCGTTTTCGAGTTTTGCCGAAAAATATTTTTTTTTCAAATGGAAACCCCTATATATTATATCATTTTCTGCTAGAACTTTGATTTTTAAACAAAAAATCTTATAAGATTTTTTTTACTGGGATTAAAAATACTTGAGTTATAATGAATACACAAAAACAGCTAAGTCAAGTGCATTTCTATGTATCTATGAAAACGACGATAAGTCTTTCTACCAAACGTCAAATATTAGTACAGTTTTATTAGTTTTTCACACATAAGTGTTAGAAATGTTAGAATCTTATTTAGTGTGCAGAAAATCCTCTAGGAGGGCAAAAGAACACCACGCTGAATTATATCCACTCCGAACACAACCACATGAGCAATATTTTCTGAGACTACCGAAAATTTAGAGGCAATGAGAGTGTTTTTGCCAAAACAAGGACAAAGAGGACTCTTATAAAAAGCGAGGCCACGGAAATTGCAGTTATCGCATATTTTGAGGCCAACCGTGAGAATTACATACTAGATATTGTCAATGAATCTGATTTGAGTCACGGTACTGTGCATAGGATTCTGAAGAAACACAAATTCATTCCTTATAAGTACAAACCAGTTCAGGTTTTTTTTGCCAGGGGATCCAGAGAGAAGAATGTTTTTATGCCACTGGTATCTTAACTTTTGTCGCCAAAATGTAAACAACTTTCGTTATATTTTATGGACCGATGAATCGAATTTCTGAAATTCTGGAATGTACAATAAAAAAAATCATCATTACTGGTCAAAGGAAAATCTTTTTTTAGTAAATCCAAGACGTCCACAAGTCCGTTTCAGTTTTAATGTTTGGTGCGGTTTAATCGGTTCATGGATTGTTGGTCCTTTCTTTTATGAGGGCACTCTAACTGGTGAAAGGTACATAGAATTTTTGACTGAAATTTTGAATAATTTCTTAGACGATCTGGATCTCATAAGTAGACAGAATCTGCATTTTCAGCAGGATGGTGCACCTGCGCACAACTACACAGGTACTCATCAACTTCTAAATACTATTTTTAACACTCCATGGATAGGAACAAATGGTCCTATTTAGTGGCCTCCCCGATCGCCAGATTTAACGCCGCTTGATTTTTTTTATGGGGTTATTTAAAGAACCAGATTTATAAGCAAAGGTACGAAAACGTAAACGCCCTAAAGATTGCAGTTAGTGAAAAGTAGTAGTAGTATTGAACTACAAGGTGGTATTTTTGAACATCTTCTATGAAAAAATCAGTGATTTTTATTTTCTTTTAATGATAAGTTTATGTATAAAATAAAGTTTATAAAACTAATTTAGCTATTTTCGTTTATTCATTATAACTCCAGTATTTTTAATCCCAGTAAAAAATGTCTTATAAGATTTTTTGTTTAAAAATTAAAGTTCTAGCAGAAAATGATATAATATACAGGGGTTTCCATTTGAAAAAAAAATATTTTTCAGCAAAACTCGGAAACGCGTTGCTCATTTGTTTTTTTTATTCTTACATCTTAAAGAGCGTTAAAAGTACTACAAGTTTGCTAATTTAAACAATCTTGTATCTTTAATAATAACAAAGTTACCAATGGTGAACACTTAATTTGGATTGCCCTGTATATTACATTTGTACATTCGTGATCCTCAATGATTTTTGTCCCTAGCAATGACCTAGTAAACAGAATAATAAAAAATAATATAGTTGTTTATTTCCTATATGCAATGGAAAATCACTCCCTGCGATTTGATTTTAGTAATCTAATCTTCTCGCCTTCTTGTTGTAACCAACGAGCATACATTGTTAAAACGACGATTTGGAAGGTTATTGACTTCAGGAAATTGATATTCAACATAACATTGAATTCTTCATTAAAAATGTGTATGTGAAACCATTAACTACTCTACCATAAATTCATAAATTTGTAAGAGACAAAGCACTTTTAAAGTCAATTTTATTACTAGGAATATGAATATAATACTAATGTATAACTATAAACGGATGCAAAGTATGTTGTAATCGTCTTTTTCTCTTCTAATTCGCCAATTACTCCCAGATTGTTGATAATAAACTCGGCACTACCTACCTAATATTTATTAATAAATGTAATACATACACGTCCTTGTTTCTAAACTTATTTTTCAATTTTTCTGTACTATATCAGTAATTATTTTTAATCAGCTGTAACATAAATCTATCAAAGCTAAATCTAATTATATCTATATTTTTATAATTGTTATTGGATACTTATTAATCCCCAAGGTATACACATATCACAAATATACGTGATAATATTCAGAGGATTTACAATTTTATATACCATATGCAGGTATTGTTGCCAAACTTTTATTTTTAATTCTTTGATATCAATATAATTAATGATGTAATAGTCAGAGATAAATTCTATTTTGCAAGTAAGCATGTGAATAAGTATTAATACTGATATCATTTCTATTTGTTTATGCAATGACTATTATTAATAAAATAGAATTAATAATTGAGCATTATATTCAAAGCTACAGATATTAATTTTGTTTCGAAGAATTAATTGTTATAATCTCTTTAGAATCCCTCAAATATTATAACCAAATACATAAACAGTTACTATTATTTGCATTACATTTATTACACAGGTCGGCTATGAAAAAAATATTTTAAAAATATCTAATTCCTTTTTGAATGTTGATTGTTGGAAACCTAATTTAAAAGTTTCTTTATGTACAGTTTTATCACAAATTAACTGGTTCAGAGTTTTTATAAAGATAAATTAGTATTATAGGTAGGTATAAAGTACTAGGGTAGTCTGAATTGTTTTGAGCCGCAACATGAAGATGGCGCTACTCGTCAAAACCATCAAGGCCGTCACATAACGAGATTTTTCTGATTCTTATCACCTCAAAATATTGATTCTTATGTGGGCGCCATCTATTCAAAGCACAATACAATGTTTGGTAATCGCTAAGCATTTTTTAAATCACGTGATAAAAATATCCAATATGATTGGATTATATCAAATCTACTGTTATTGACATTTGACTGATATGACATTTATTTTGTCTATTCCATATTCTTCTCTACTTAAATTATTCTAATACTACACATAATCAGTCGTTTCATTTAATGTGTGCTACATATATACTATAATATGTATATTTTGGAAGTTACGTCGAGTACCAATAGAAAACTATATACCTATCCAGTTTTCTCACAGAAAAAGACGTGTCCGTTCTAGGTCATTTAGTTCTTACCAAAATAGTCTGCGATAAAAGGCAAGTAATTCGCAAGATACTTCGGAAAATGAGCATTAGATATTCGAAATGTAGTATAAGGAAAATTCCTAGTAAATAGCTATAATTTTTTGCATTTTTAGGTTAAATTTATAATTACACAAGTAAAATTAATTAAATAATCAGCCGTTCCTTGGTTTTATTCAAAGGAAATTCTTTTCAAAATATCGGTCTTTAAAATTTATACACTTTAACGCAATTCTTAACAGTTTTTCGAAAGTTTGTATTTTCAAAAGATGGCTTTTCCTGATTTTGCCGATGACAAATTCGACATTAGCCGTTCTTCGATCCTTTCAAGGAATTACTGCGACATATCCTGTACAACTGAAAACACAGGCGACCATTTTCATGAAAGTGCTTGGTAAACGAACAACTTTGGTGGGATTCGGTTCATCTTCGATTTTTGAGCTTCGAAATCGAGCGATGAAACTGGCGCGAGTAGCGCGCGTATATATGTAGGCGGCGGGGCACTACTCTATGGTGCCGGGTCCGGGTGGCAGTCCAGTATGTAATAAACAGCGGTGAGTGTATGTTGTAATTTCTATCGGTGCAAATGCAACTACGAATTGCGTTAGTAACATTAAGACAGAATTAAAAAATCTAGGTCTCCCTAGACCAGATTTATTGATTAAACTAGAAGATCACAATTTGAAAACTAATAAAACCGTAACGAGAAAATTCAACAGAAGCCCTTACAATTTATCAGACTGGTTGTGTGGGTGTAATGTGCAAAATGCTTTTTTCTATTTCGATGCTATGAAGTTCACTTTACGACATCCGTTTTGTTGTTGTTTTGACGTTGATAACAAAAAAAAAATGGAATCAAATTATATTTAAATGTCAAAATGTAAGCCTTTAATGTAACAAACATGTGCAATAGAAGTTGTACAAAGAATAAAAAGCACACATGCTAACATTTTATTTACTAATTAACAATATAAATTGTTAAGCAGAGTTGGATGATAAGTTTTCTGATGCTACTATTGTAATTTACTTCCAAGGTTGAATAGTACAACTGTTATAAAAGTTTGTTTTTGATAATATGTCTAGACTATGTTGGCGAAAGATTTTGTAAATTGTCTTCTGCTATTTTGAGAATCTCTGGGGGCGTGCAAAATAGAAAAAAATTAAGTGAACAGTGTTTTTTTACTTTGAGGAGAATAAAAACATTTTCTAGAAGTACCATGCGGGAAAGCAGACTATGTGCCTTGGCAATGTGTTCCATTGAAAAACAATTACTGACATCAACACCAAACTTCAATGAATGAGTTATTAATCATTTTGCTGATCGTAAGGAACGGCGGATGGATTTTATTTTCAAACAAGTTAATTAAATAGCATATTGAGTTTATTTTTTGTCTGTACTTAATTTTTGATATTAAACACTCAGACCCCCGGTGCCCTCCCGTCCCAAAAAATCACGGGCCGCCACTGGTCACATGCCAATCTTGTTCAAATGTGTTGGGCAGAGAGTCGATGTTTTTTGGAATAACAACCGATTTTGACCGATCGTCACCAAATTTACTGATGGTTGTACGGCCAAGACAAAATTCTTCAAGCTAATAGTAAACACTCTTAAGGAATGGTACTTCTTTACCATAAGTTGAACGAATCGATTCTGTGCATTGTTGTTGAGTTGGGACCCCTAAAATTAGAAATATCATCCAGTGCAAACCTTCAGATGAAATATAAATATTTTCAAAACACTGCTTTTTTTGAATACTCACTGTGAACAAACTACTCTACTCATTTCTAAGCTGCCATTGTTTTCACCATAGTAAAATGTCAAATTTTACAAAAATAATAATGACACCAAGGCCAACTGTATCTAATATCGCTGCGCTATATAAGGCCGTCACATAACAAGATTTTTCTGATTCTTATAACCTCAAAATATTGATCCTTATGTGGCGTCATCTATCCAAAGCACAATAAAATGCTTGGTAATCGCTGAGCATTTTTAAAATCACGTGATAAAAATATGCAATATAATTGGATTATATCAAATCTACTGTTATTGACATTTGACTGATATGACATTTATTTTGCCTATTCCATACTCTTCTCTACTTAAATTATCCTAGTACAAGACATATTCAGTAGTTTCATTTAATAATAACTTAAGACAGAAGTTTTACATTCCATGGCAAACCTTTATCAATATAATTTTTGATCTCGCGGTATTAAACCCTAATTTGTAATAAACTTTAGTTTGAATTTCCCGCTACCAAATACATTTTGAATCGCCCGCTATTTGCTTAGTGTTATTGAAAACTGTAATTTTTTGATGTCAGCGCCACCTATATTTGACCGCAGGCAATACAAAACGCGGATAAAAATTTTGGCTTGACTGCGCCACCTTATTCTAATTTGTGCTTTTTTTTCGACAATGCTCTCTTTCTTTTCTATCCCCCTTGCATTTAGCCTAATCTTGCATTTAGCACACTTAACAATGCGCTTCAATTGTTTGACAACAAAGCCAGAAATAATATTTTGGGATAACAATATTAGTGATGGTATGTAGGGAGGGTGTATAATTTGATCCTTTTCAATGTGTTCCGCATTTTCCTTAATAAAAATACTCCAAAAATATAAAGAAAAAGCTAACGTCTATTGCAATCGGCGTTCGGAACTTAAATCAATATGTTTGTGTCCCAAAATGGTACCGCGCACCTCACGCCCGCGCAACCAATTCTGTAATCTGTGCAATTCTGCTATTCAGGAGTAAACCAGTGGCGCCAGAACCAAATCGTTTGATAAAATTATGTTAATCTATTTTTAAAATTATGAAAAAGCTATATCAATAATACAAAAAAAGAGGATAAAACTTGCTTTTTATTACGTACATATTACACAGGCATTTAAAATGTGATACATTATACGTACAACACAAAATAATCCCGCCCCGAGTTAAGTATGCAATTTGGCATAAAAATTTTACGCGTATTCCATCGCATTGCTCATCCATTTATATTATACAGGTCAGTGCATAAAATTTGTAAATATACGTTTATTTAAAATGATTTACATGTTTGAATAACATAACACGAAAATTATCCAAACATAACGCTTTCTGTATTCCCAAATACTATTAAACTAGCACACCTATTCTAAAATATGCTTCAATCATGTAAGTGATTCATAATCACACGATCAATTTAGACAACGCACGTGTTCGATTGCAATGATCACTTTCCCCCCACTTGTGAAACAAGTAATCACGATTAGCAAACCCCTTACCCCGCTGAATCAGACAATTTTTGTTTTCACTGTGATTAGTTTACATAACGGCAACATAACCTTTAAAAAAGGCGTGTAGTGGCATCTGGTCTTGTGGTCGCATCCGTGGAAAAGATGGAAAGAAGTTTGCAAGGTGGAAGTAGTGATAATTCACATTTTAAGAATGTTCAACTTTCTAATTTAAGCTTTGCGCATTTGGCGCCATCTATGCATCCAACTTTTGCATGTTCGTTTGTAGTGAACACGATCCGGTATGATTACTTGATCGTATGTTCATGTTCATTAATACGTGATCACTATGATTAATACGAACGAAAGCAGCTAATGATATAACTTAAGAGATACGTTTTACATTCCATGGCAAGCCTTTATCAATATAATTTTTGATTTCGCCGTAGTAGCTAATATTACTTGGTTATTGTACATTACAAAATGAACGCCTCCTGCATGAATGCGTTTGTAAACTATTCAAATCACTGTGCGAATTATTGAGTTGGGAAATAAGACAATTGTTTTATGCACCTAGTTTGTAAGCAATTGAAGTGGGTCAATTATTTAGAAAAAATCTGGCTTCAGTGAAAAGTGCCACTTCTGCTAAGACAACGGTAATAGTTAGCTATTTCGCAAATTAGCCAGTTAATGTATAAACAATTTTGGATATTAGCCTTTGTAGTGCTAACCAAAATAATCAGGTCACTATAAAATTCTTTTCTGAAAAACCTTCAAACTGTTATATTATTCAATATAACAGATTCTCAAGTATTGATATGTAAGCATTCACAGTTTTACAGATGTAAAAATTAAAATATTTTTTAATTGATAAAACCTACATGATTCGGTATTTCTATTACAAATTAAAGTGCTTTTATATTTCAAATTTATTTGTATATCTTAATTTTTGGCAATTTTATAATTCACTTTGTCAAATTTCTAACTTATATGGATAAACATATACATTACATCGTCTTGCAATATGTTTTTCAGAATAACATTTAATATCCACAGTCACATCATCACTTATTTTTGGAATTTAAAAACTTACAGTCAGTAGACTTATCATATCCCTTAATTCAAAATATTTTAAGTTATTTAAATCTAAAGGCCGTTTGACACTTACGTAAATTTTAAATAAAATTCACAACTTAATTCACACGCAAATTTTATAATAAATAGGTACATATCGTGGCATACATAAATTTTAGCTTGTAGATTTGGTTGTTAATTCACATGTAAATTATTTAGAACATGTTCTATTTTCTGGGTGGGTGTTTCTAGTAAATCTGCGCGCGCATCGACATGAGCAGGTAAATTGAATATCATGCACGATCCCACGCACTTTATTTATTTCCCTCATAAAGGTTTTTTGTTTTGTAATATTTTTTTCAATTAAATTAAGTAAATCGTTAAATTGTACACTTGTAAGTCTAAGAAAATTTTTGTATGCATTCGAATCTTCTATTTTCAACTGGTAATTTATCAGACTTAAGATGCCTTTTCTTTTTCGATTTAACCACGATCGAGCTCATGACTTTTTTACGTTTTTTACCACGGGCCGTTACAACTATGGTTGTTGCGATTATTATAGTAGTAGTTAGAAGTATTAAACTTTCGTCTACTGCGTCCATAACAAATCCAGTAGTGTACAATATTGATTTAAAAAGCAAACAAACCAACATAACCATAACCTCAAATCATAATATTTAGTATCTAGTGCGCATGTTTAATTATAAATTTGTTAGCAAATTTTATGCAAAAAGTTGATGTGTGGCAAACAGGCATTTCTAGTGAATTCACATGTAAATTTGTAATTAAATTTGTTATCAAAAGTTTCTGTATGATACTGTGTTAAATTTACATGTAAATTATGATGTAAATTTAATTCCTAATTTTGTATGAAATTTACGTAAGTGTCAAACGGCCTTAACATATAGGGTGCATTTTACCATCTGTCTGCCGCTGCAACAGAATGGTCCCATTCAGCAGACGCAACTGTTGAGGAAACGTCTGCTGGATGCATACGCTACATCGAATTACGTCACGATTACATCGACTACTTTACGGAGCGGACGGCCATCTTTTGTAGCGCATTCTATTACCGCTACGTATCGGTAACACGTTGAGTAAGATGGCGCTTAACTATATGAATTTAAAAATCAATTGAATGAAATTACAGATGTGGATGAGATTCACAATAGATTAGCGCCGGGTCGTTGTTTTATCGAAGGTAATTTTATGTAAATCTTAATGACTACTAGTTTTTACAGATAAAGAGTATTTTGCGGATTACATAAAACGTAAATGTTCTCTTGACTGTAATGTATCACCAGTGGTGCCAACTACTGACAACAGTCAACAGCCTAGACTAATCAAAACAAATAATAATAATTTTAAAATAATCTTTATTTCGCAGTTGCTATTAAAATATACAAATATATTACTCAGAAACTAAAACTTTTTCTATAATATACTTACGGACTAGTTCTTCAAATATTCTAATGTTCTTAACACTTAAAAAACTACAATTTAATCACTGCTAAGTGAATCAACCCTATTTACTATCTAATTGCTACATATATTTAAATTTCCATTCATGTTTACCTACTATTCGTTTGTAGTTTATACAATTTCTATCAAACACTGTTATTAGTGTCAATATCCACTTTAAATTTATCATTTGTTCTTACATATTTATACACTTATATACAAGTATAATTAAGCTATTACATTTGTTTGTTAAATGACTACCAGCACAAAGACAGTTGCAGCACAATTACCACGTTTCTCCATTTTTACATTCTTTAGCAAAATGATTCTGCCCTGCACATTTATAACATCTATTTGTAGGTCTTCATACACCTTAAATTTTTTCATCCTACATTCATTTGTGCCCTGTCTATGATGCTGGAATACATCTCTGGCTGAACAAATAATGTAATATTTCCATAGTTCTTCCAAGGAACTATATTAGTAAACCAATTTTTTATTTTACTAATATAGTTGGTTGAGTTCTTCTTTTTCTTGTCTGAGTATTTTTTTTCTATTTTAATTTTAACTGAGAAATCCTTGTCTGCATATGTTAATCATTTTTTATAATAGTCGCGTACACTTTTTCATTGTTTTGATCAATAACATCTTCTTCAACACCAGTAATTATTATTTTCGGATTTCTTAATTTCGGTTCAGAAACTACATACTTATTTCCAATTTCATTTATGACTTTTTCTCCTAATTTTTCAAATAAACAAGAACTGATCAGCTGACTTCTGTCAAGTGTGTTAGCAAGTAGCACATCCAACAACATAACTTTAAATTTTGAATTTCACTCAACTGTTGTCGATGTAGCGTACGCTACCGATGGAGCGGAGCATGTGCTTCTGCTGAATGCAACCATTAGCTCCATATCCATGTGTACTAGCATCACAGTGTAGCTCTATTTCTGCATCAGGGGAATAAACTAGGGATTAGGGATACGCATCGAACACCGATGTTTTCGAAACATCGATGTCTGTAATTCGATGTTGCGATGTTTTGACATCGATGTTAGTAGTTCCATATAAATCGATGTTGGTCCAAAACATCGATGTTCAATGATCTATAGAAACCTATATTGCCGGTGGGATCAAAATTTGTAAATTTGAAACGAGGAAACGTAACAGCAAAGAAACAGATATCTAGATTCTCATGTACTTAAATTATCTCAAATTAATAATAAAACCAAGTACTTGGTGTTAGAGGATTGTATAAGGGGGTCATGCTCCGTTCTTAAAAATACTCGATGACAAGAACAATAAAGTTCTGAAAGAGATAGAGAATTAGTCATTTACCCCAGTGCATCTGACGTGCCATGCAAGTTATAGTTGACGTGTTGCCAGAAAATATCGTTCGGGATAGAGATGCTATTGTTATCTGTGTCCAATGTTTACATTTCTTTGCTCGTACACTTAAACTACACTGATATTCGGAAAGGAAAGTGTGTATTCAATCTCATAAAGCATATAATATACATTTGAATGAATAGGTAATTCATTCGGATCGAGGTCGCCACACACGTTTCTTTATAGATATAAAAAAAAATACCGATATCTAAAGATATTTGAATTTTACCACAAGCCCAGGATTTGCATCTATGTATTTCTTATATAAGTTAACCCGTAACCGATGAGGTGCGATTTTTGTCACGTCGAGTGTGAGGTGGAAGCCCTCAGACTCCCGATTAAATTTATTTTTTTGATTTTAATACGAATTAGTATCTGTTTAAATTAAATATTATGGCATAGTCTGGAATCTACTTAAACTATTTATGTTTAGTCAGCTATTAATTTTATTACAAACATCTACATTTGGTGAAAAATCCCAGGAGCGTACATTAGGGATGCGCGATATATCGTTTTTAAAAAAAAAAGATATTTTCTTTTCGATAATCGAGATTAAAATCGATATTTTTTTATTCAATAATATCGACTGATATCGATTTTTTATTCGATAATATCGTTTAATCAAAAATGCCATTTTTCCAAATTTCATGCATTTATTTCACATTAATAGACAAAAGAACCTGTTCACATTATACAGAATTTACTATCTTTTTAAGAAAAAAATGAGGTGTGGCACCCACACGACTTTCTTATACGTATGAGCGTTTCAAACTATACAATTTTAAGAATTTTTTTATACAAAAATTATTCAAAATCCTATTCTAAGTAGTTTCATTCTCTTAATAAATCGCTATAGAATGCATACTTTGCAAGATATTCGAAAAAGAGTGCTACTCGCTAAGAGTATAAGTGCTACTTCCGGTCCGAATATTGAAATTTCATATATACAAAAACTATCCAGTTCTAAATACTTTTGTACTCTTGACAAATATATATATAGAATGCATAACTTATGAAATATTTGCAAAAAATCGCTATTCGGTAAGAGTAAAAGTGGTACTTCCGATCCGAATTTTGAAATTTTTTTTATACAAAAGATATTTAAAATTATAATTTAAATACTTTTATACTCGTAATGTACCTGTCTAGAAAGCATGACTTGCGAGATATTCGCAAACAACTCATTTTCGATAAGAGTAAAAGACCTACTTCCGGTTGGAATTTCCAAAAACCTTTTTAAGACAATTTGTCTCAATTATAATTTTGAGTACATTTGAATTCTCTATAAATTTGTTTAAACTTTGTAATTGACGAAATATTTGCAAAATTCAATTTTTTTACTGAAGTAAACTACTACATCCAGTCTACCGATTTTACTGAAAAACTAATCAGATCTCAAGAGGCAGATTATACAAGTAAATGCAAAATTTGGAATTGAGAGAGGGGGGGGGGAGAGATTTTTTAAAAACCACTTTTTTGGTATCGGGGGACTTCAAAACGTGGACATCTGCAAAAATCTCGACGTCGAAAATTTTTTACTGAAAAACGAATCAGTTCTCAAGAGGGAGATTATACACGTAAATACAAAATTTGGAATAGATATCTACAGCGGTTTGACCGCTACCGTGGTCACAGACAGACACACAAACATTTTTTAAAAACCACTTTTTTGGTATCAGGGGACTTCAAAACGTGGACATCTGCAAAAATCTCGAGGTCGAAAATTTTCGTCATCACAATACTTCCTTATACTACGTATAAGAAAGTAAAAAGTTAATAATTTGGAAAATGCTTATTGGGATGTTTACTATTTCATGTTTCATTTCATAGATTTTACATTTCGTATAGTTCGCCTTTATGGGGCGTTATCTTCCCATAAAAACGTTTTTCAAATTTCCCACAGTATTATTTAGTAACTACGACATTTACATGTTAACTTCCCTATTTATAATATATGAGTGGTCATTTTCAGTTTTAATGTTGATGTTACTATAAAAAATAAATATAATAATATAATAATAAATAATAATAAATAAATATAATAAATATATAATAAAATTATAATAATATAATAAAATAAATATAAATATTGTGGGAAATTGAAAAATGTTTACTGGGTTAATATTTGTGTTTCTGTATTTATTTTATACCACTTATATTTTCATTGGAATTTTTTAAATTTTGGAATAAATATATACAGGTGAGTCATTAGTAGCCGCGTCTTCGATTGGTCGTTTGTGTTTTAAATAAAAGAAAAAACAATAAGTGGAAGATCCATGGTCGCTTGTGGCGCATATTGTAAAAATACTTTAAGCTCTGACGCACTTCCGGTTTCACCGGAAATGCACGGAACTTAAGTTTTTTAAATGACTCACCCTATATATTTTTGGAGATTCTTGTACTGCTTTAAATTGTCTGTTCAACTGTTTTTTCTGCTACATTTCCCGTTGTTGTTTGAATACATTTTTAAATGTTATTATAAAGATCAGAACTTTCCAGAATTTATTTTTAATTAAAAGTGTCACATGTATCGGCCAGACATATTAAAAAATAATGACGGTATCATCTATGGTCAGAGAAACTATGTTTTCCATAATTATACAAGAAAAAAATACATAATAAATAACAATCATATTTATTTATTAACATAGGAAATTGGCATTCTACAAATTAATGAATAGAACAGAATAAAGTTGCAGAATTAATGACATAAAGAACTGTATATAGCAGAATATCAGAATAATATAATAAACTTGAAAAAGCTAAAAAATAGGAAATATAAGAGGATAACAAACAATACATAACGCCATAAGAAAGCCAAGACGTGATTATTTATAGTCAGAGTAAAACTAAAATTTAAAATCACTTAAATTTTGTCCGTATAAAGTAGTTCCTTATATCTGATATATATTCTGTTATTTTTTCTACTGACGTAAATCACGAAAAGGCATTTTCTTTGGATACTGGGGATCAACCAATTCAGGTAGAAAACATCTGTAAAAGAAAGTCACCAACTGCTCCTTCATATTCGCATCCCAGAAATTATCGTCCCTCATGATTTTTTGTATACTAATTCCGAAAGGTGTCCATATAACAAACAAGCAGTACTTTCTATTTGTTACATGTAGCTGGCCTTGCACTTGGAAATAATAATTGTCTTTACTTTTTAATGTTATTCGACCATCAACTATCTTCGCAAATTTAATTTTCTTCTCTCGAGCGGCTTCCGTTGGTGAATACGATGCAGCTGCTGACGGGCATTTTATTTCAACAATGCCATCGTCATCTATTAAACCATCCGGCGAAGCAGCTAAAAAATTCAATTTGCCGTCAATAAAAAGACCAGATTCGTGTACACGAATTCCATAGCTTTTTTCCAATTCTTTTAGAGCAACAAATTTCTGTTCCTGTCCCCAACGTGTTGCTGCAGTCCCGAAAAATTTATTGTACAAAAGACGTTTTATTAAATTTGCGCAATGCGTCGTCTTTCGCATTTTGCATATTGCGCATTTCTATTTCTGTGTCACCATAATCGCTGTCAGCAGGTACTATCGGTTCCCTTTTTTCTTGTTTTTACATGCAAATAACTTTTTACTGCATTTTTCCAAGCTCTTACTCTTTTCCAGCTAGTCATAAACTTTTTTGTGTGTTTTCCTGGACTTCTGTATACAGCTTTCTTATGAATAACGCGCGGTAAGTCACCCGGTTCCAAGTTGAATGCAATTGAAGCGGCTTCGCATCGAGTTTGATATGATCGTCGTCCGCTGAAATTTACTCTTTTCCCGCCAACAAATTTTTCTGAAATCCGGCTAATGTTTATGAATTTTTTAGTACTACAACGACATGATGTTAATAAAAGCAAGAAAATAAGTGGTAATTTACCGATTTTCTAGAACGGACAATAGAAAAGTTTCTGAGAAAGAGATTACATTAGGAGTCTTCCCAGATTTAATTTTAAATATTCATTATTTTACGATTATGAAGTAATAAAATGACTGTAAGCACTTATACAGAGAAATATACATGTTCTAATTAATTGTGCCTTTGTAAAATAAAGCAAATTGAGATTAAAACTAAACATATATACGTTTTACATAGAACATAGACTATTACTTTATAAAAACCAATAAAACAAAAATAATAATAATAAACGTCCTTAACAACTATAAAAAATGGCGAACAAATTACATGAATTAAAATTATTTTTAATTCATTAACAATATTATGAGCAATACAACATGAGCGACATGCGTACATAAACCACATTGTATAAAACAATTTATCGTAATTTCGCGTTACACGCCGTTGCAAGCCGGCGACTGAATAAATTGAGGAAAACAGAGTTTTGCCAACAGGAAAATTATTTTTGCAGTGTAGATTCACCAAAATCGTTCTCCCGACCAACTGGCGGCTTGCTCTGCGATCGTCTTCCGAATATTGCTTTAAGCGCCTGGAATATAGGCAATGTGTATCAAGAAACATACGTTCCAGAGAAATAGAGTAGGGGAGAACGCGCTTCGACGAGTGCGCATCCAGTTTTAAGCAAACGCTATTGTGGTCGCCATTTTGCAGGGTAATTGGCACTTGTGTTGTTGTAATTGTCAAGCTTGGAGGTTATTTTTAATTAATTGTATTAAAAAGGACTTGTGTGTGTTATTAACATGTCGTGCTCTGTGTTGGGCTGCAGTAACAGTCGAAGATTTAAGCCGGAAGGCATTTCTTTTCACACGTAAGTTTGTTTACATTTTTCTAAGTCAATGAACTTTACATGCGAATTGTTGAGCTAGGTATAAATATTACCGTAATAGAATGAAAGAATTGCATCTTTAAGAGCGCGATTAATTCTGCACTATTTGTAGATTTCCACGGGGTGATTCATTGAAAATGTGGTTAGATGTGCTAGGAAAAAATGTTGAAACGTGGACCTGGTCCAAAAATAAAGTTATTTGTTCCAAACATTTTTGTAAGGCTTGTGAGCAACCTTCAAAATGGCGGAATTCAATTTAACTTAGTTGGCGCATCTTTAAGCGCGTTCTCCCCTACTCTATTTCTCTGATACGTTCTTATCAACGTGATTAAGACAAAACGGTTAGCTTTAATGATGTACTAAAAAGTGTATATTAAAGGTAAAAGACGCATGAAGGTACCCACAGGCAGTTTTTGCCATTAAAGACAAACATTACACCTTAAAGTATACGATAAATATACGCATTTTTAAAATGTTATTATTCAGTAGCATTTTTTTATGTACAATTTTTTTCTTTCTTTAGGTACTTCAATTTAAGCTTAATTAACAAATTACTCCTTGTTTCAATCGATTCTATACAATGGTTACTACACAATATCGTCGATACGAAACGCTTGCAAATTGGCCTCAGCATTACCCCCTTAATAGATTCAGTTTCATAGACCAAGTAGATCCATTCTTAAATTGTCAGACGGCTCTAAGTAGTATTAATTTTTCAACTGAAAATGCCTTTTTGATATATTTACTATTTTTTTTATAATTTACCAATTTATTT
The DNA here is from genome assembly GCA_963170755.1 of Amphimallon solstitiale. Lineage (NCBI taxonomy): Eukaryota > Metazoa > Arthropoda > Insecta > Coleoptera > Scarabaeidae > Amphimallon > Amphimallon solstitiale. The sequence goes on from OY720679.1 coordinate 136,650,954, forward strand.
GAATCCAACTGCACTATTACTATAGTTGTAATGCATAAACACATAGTGTGTTCAATAATGAAATTTATTTTAATTATAAAAAAAAAAACGTAAAACGTACACAATTACTTTAACGAATACTGTACAAGGTTATAGCCTTGTTTATTAATACTATAGTTATACAACTGAAGGTTAGTTCGGGTAGGTAGCCAACAGAGGGGTTGGGCAGTAGGATGTGCCCATTCATAAATTTTTCCCGCTAAATTTGTTATAGTAAAAGCAGTCTTCTCGTAGTAGTAAAGAGAAGCCAATGGGAGCTTAAAGGAAGTGACGCAATTATCCAATTACACCAATCGTGTTTGTTACAATTTTGTAGGCGTTTTGCTTTAGATTTAAATATCTTAAAATATTTTGAATTAAGGGGGCGTTTGAATCATAGAATACAATATAAATTTACAATTATGCAAATGTCGGTTATAAAATCATTAATTGTTTATTTTATTGTATGTAATAAGTCATAATATCCTCCTACGTATGGTATAGGGGTTTAATTTACATAAATTCTTTTTATAAAAAAATTATTTCAATTTTATCAAAAGAACCCCTTAACCCTATGACGCGTGTTTCGTAGAAGAGAAATATAACAGAAATTTTGACAATGATGTATTGGTTTGGTTTATTTGCATATTTAAAATAATTGGTAAAGAACGGCCATATTTGTATTTTGTACCTTGCAGGATTCCCTAAGAGAGGGCGCGGATTCAAAAATACTGTACTGTGACTGGTTATCTCAGGAAATTAACAGATAATCATAAATATCTAAGTTATTTAAAATGATTTAATAGTGATCGTATACCTATTTGTTATTTCAAACAAATTCTGCCAATTCAATTATTTGTATATTTGAGATGATGAGTTCTGATACAGAGCGCGACATCTTTAGGAATAAAATGTTGTTATATTTTGACAGTAACGAAATTACTTATGTTTTCTATGATTCAAACGCCCCCTTAAGGGATATGATAAGTCTATTGACAATAATTTTTCAAATTCCAAAAATAAGTGATGATGTGATTGTGGATGTTAAGTGTTATTCTGAAATACATATTGCAAGACGATGTAACGAAGAAATGTCATTTTTCCTATATGTTTTATCTTATAATTGACAATGATATTGCAGTACAAGCTGAAAAGGGTTCAAACTACTAACCTTTAAAGAAATCTTTGCTTGGTTAGGAATTAATTTGTTTGTATAAGTTGTTGGGTATGTACTATCCTCAACAATATTTGATGATTATTCATCCAGGCTTGCATCATGGCAGTTGTTGTTACGATTCAGGCCTGAATAAAATAAAACTAACTAGAACCATAATAAAATAAGTAATGTCAAAGCCAAGTACATTTAAGTGTGTATCTAATTAACTTTTATGAAGTGATATACCTCACTTCAACCAGTATGAAGGCTAAAATTCTACATATATAACACAATAAAATCCATGAAGATTTCAAACAATTGCAATTAAACGTGGGTGAAAGAAAAATTAAATAGTAGAAATATAAGTAAACTATTAGCTTGATAATGACATGTAATGTCGAAACTGCAGTCACATAGTGATTAAAATAAAGTGAAGTTATTCAAATTTAATTGTGTTTTATTTTACTTATGTATATCCAGTATCATGAATCTTCACAAAGTAACAGCCGAAAGTGGTATATATTTTAAACTAGTTTTGTTTGATAACCCCAACGTAACTTCAATTATTAGGAATTACTATTATTGAAAGCAATTTTTAAAATCGCAGGTAAATATATACAAATTGAAGAAACGTCCATATACAGACCACGTGTAGGCTGTACTTACTATACCTATTGATAATTACCAAGAATGTAAATGTATAATGAAAGTTGCTGCGACTTCCCTAATGAGATGAAGTATTGTGGGTGTAAAAGCAGGATTAATTATAACACTTCTACAGTAAGAAGGATAGTGTTTCTATTATAATAATAAATTTATTATATCAATAATAAGATATACATACAGTTTACACAATAGCACATCAAGCAAAAATGTAATGATAACGTCAACACAGGGCTAATTTATGTCATTGACATTGTAGAATGCTTCTTGAAGGAGAATGTCCTTTATTTTCTCTTTAGATACGAAAATAGAAAGATGTCTACACATAACTTTGATTTTGTTAAATAATTACCAGTGACGTGTTGTACTGAAGTGGCTTTTGTCCTATGTAATACGGGATGTGCAGCAAATGGTTATGAGGGGTGGAGACTTCTGTAATCTCACCCTTAGTCATCAGATGTGACTGCTTTTTCAAAGCCCTCCTTAGTTGTTGCAGAATATGTGTCTAGACTAATGGACTTATCATAAGTTCTCTGAAGAGAGGTTTGCAGCGAATAGTTTGTGAAACACAGACAATTGCTCGAACAGCCTTCTTCTGCAGGATGAACACCTTTTCTACATAGGCCTACTTACCCCATATTGGTTAAACATTGTTGATATGTGATTTGATAGTCCATAGTATGTCATTATTCCAGTAGACTATCAGTTATAAATCTGATACGTCTAATTGCATAAGTAGCAGAAGATAAGTGTTTAACTAATTCAACTATCTGCGGCTTCCATGTTAATCTTGTGTCTAGTCTAATATCAAGCAATTTTCAATTCGTAGAATATATTATGTTTGATCTATGTTTACTAGTAAAATAAATTGTCTCACATTTATCCTGGTTAAGTGATAAATGATTGGCTGTAAACCATTTAAATTTCTAAATTCTGAAGATACCAAAACCATAAAATAATGTGGTGTTTATAATGCATTTTCTTTGTAAAACGTACTACATTACTGGTTTGAAAGCCTCACATAAACCAGTCAAGTTGATGAAACCATGCAAAGCAACTTAATAAATGTTGTGGTTCGGATAGCTTTTAATTACTTTTTCTTCTTTTACATAATACCTAGGTACCTATATCTAGTCATACCGAATATATAGAAGACTGTTTTAGACAATTTAGACATACTTGTTGAACACATAGAAAAAAATTAGAATAACACAAACTCTGAACCCGAAACAGACTGACATTTCATGTAGGTGAGTATTTAATAAAAATGCTGACTTTTTAATACCGTTTTCTTGTTTAGATTTATTTCTTTAAAAAACATGAATACGTTTTTTAAAAAGCCTTTTGTATGTCTTTTTTTTTATTATGTTATAAAAGGGTAATTGTGAGTATAATAAGGGGAAAAAATAGTAATCCTACGATTCTTCAATAAAACATTTACTTAAATCTACTTTATCACAGTTAAGCTATATAGGTTATGTTGATATGTAATTCAAGGGCAAACGATGTGAAAAGCAAATCAAACAAAATATACTCTATGTAAAATTTAATAGAAAATATCAAAATATATTTAGTCCTTGTTCACAATGGACATAAGAAACATAAGACATAAGAAACCCATAAGACGTAAGATTTACATAAGAGATACATAATGCGTAAAATTCAACTACTGTTCACAATGAACATAAAGAATACATAAACGTAAGGATTTGCGCATGCGCTATAGTGGTATTTTGTTTATTTATTTTGACGTTTTAAGGTTAGTAATTTCTAAAAATTCTGACAATACTGAAATTTCTGTTAGAATGGATAATAATCTGCATATTACCCTTATTGTTATTAACGAAAAGTAACAAAAATAAATGTCAAAGGAAAATAAGTGGGGTTAGCCGGTAAAGACAAGAAGAGTAAATCCAGTCTGTAAAACCTATTTAATTTATAATATGTATTCTCAAATATATCAAATGAACTTCATTTAACCACACAAATTAAAAGCTTATCTATTTAAATTACATTATAAAGTCTCTAAGAATCATTGTATCTGTATTTTACAAATACAGGTTTCTTAATTTGAAATAAAACCCTTTGTTTTTTATTTTACCATGGTGTTTTATTTATACATACAATTTTTTTTCACACATACACAAATATTAAATGCTCTATCTTAGGCTTGTAACTTGTTTTTAATTCATTTTTTTTTACATTATAATGTACTATTACATCCTCAGATAATGAAATTATTAACATCGTAATCCTTAACCATTTCCATGTTATATGCTGATTAGCTTTTTAATCGCATTCATGCATTAGACAATGAACTTTAATTCAATGAATGTTATAATTACACTTCAAGAATATTTGGTTCAGTTACATTTAGGAAAGGTTATAAAGACAGAAAAAGCATTATATGCTGCACCATGGTGCTCGGCTTTGGTGGTGGTTTCAGTACTAAAGTAAAAATACTTAGTGTAGGTTATTTTTTGTATTGCTGCATGCCTTGAGATGCTTCACAAGTAGTATGTGGAGGTATTCGACATAGCACAATCCCAGTCATTTTCCACACATATTTCAAACAGCACTTTGGAATTAACAATTTCTCATGTGTAACGTTCCATGCTCTTTCGCATATATCACTCATTGATAATATTCAATACACCTTTGTAAACCAGTGCTATAACTAATGTTTAAGATACTTGTGATGTCTGGTGTTTCGGCTATTCCTTTCCAGACATCTTGGTATATCACATCTTCTTAGCTCCGATGTGCCTTGTTAGATATAAATATGCTTCAGCTCTGACCAACTGAAATAAAAGAAGTTCTATATCTACTTGCCCCTTTTCCATCATCTAAATCACATTTTCTTTTTTTAGTCAATATGTAAATGGCACCAACAAATATTTACTCATATGGAGTAATTACAACTTATTGCAATAATTTGTAGTAGATACATATATTAAATTATATTATTTAAAATCGATAAAGCCTTTGTATTTTTCACGTTATCAGAACAAAATCGTCGCAATTCAAATTGACAGGATTCGAAAGTATGGGATGGTATGGGATTATACAGGCTTCCCGCGTTTATTATAATATCGTTACCAATCGGTTTAAGTTGTGAAACCTCAAAAAGCTTATTTTACTAAAATTATACGTAAGAAATACATAAGAAAAACATAAAGTTGAATTTATTTCAACTTTATGTATTTCTTACGTTCACACGTAAGGAATACGTAAACATGACATAAGGTGACATAAGCACTACGGCCACTGTGGATAGCTGCATTGGTTTCTCATACGTTTAACTTTACGCGTTACATTTTTTACAACTTCCGGATTAAATTGTGGGAGTGGCATTGAGAATATTTCATTGGCTGAGCACTTTCATTCGTCCGTATTAATCCATTTGAAAGATATCAGAGGACGACACTTTACTACATAAGAAATATTTAGTTTTCTCTAGGTTGAATAACTATAGTATTTATAAACAAGGGTTATAGTTTAAACATATTTTTATCTATAACGTTTATTTATAATATTGGTTATAATAATAATAATATCTATATAAAAAATGAACTGAAGAATACACAAGTTATTACCTACATATTTTACACAGAAAATTTGAAAGAACCATTTTGGCCCACTGAAATATAGTAGTTTATACAACGAGTCAATAATGACAGTTATTATTCCCGAGAGCTGAATTTACTCCCGAGCCGCGTAAGCGGCGAGGGAGTAACTCAGCTCGAGGGAATATTAGTCATTATTGCGAGTTAGTATACACTACTTTATCGACGACTAACTGAAAATTACTAAAAAAAATCAAAATAAGTAAACGAAAATGTCAGATTACTATATCAATATGACGTTTGATGGTTAGGCAGTCAGTAAAATGGCCGGACTTGTCTATCGTTACTATGACAACGTTAGGAACGTTATGTTCTTATTGGCGGAATGCAGTGAATAATGGTAACGTTATGGCCCATTATATGTTCTTATTGGCGGAATGCAGTGAATAATGGTAACGTTATGGCCCATTATTCACTGGTCGCATTTCATTATTCCCTACGGGTATTATGAGTGTTATTATTAGCCAATATTGATTAATATAATACATACTTTATTGTTTAGTCGTCGATAATAGTAGTTTATACAACGAGTCAATAATGACAGTTATTATTCCCGAGAGCTGAATTTACTCCCGAGCCGCGTAAGCGGCGAGGGAGTAACTCAGCTCGAGGGAATAATAGTCATTATTGCGAGTTAGTATACACTACTTTATCGACGACTAACTGAAAATTACTAAAAAAAATCAAAATAAGTAAACGAAAATGTCAGATTACTATATCAATATGACGTTTGATGGTTAGGCAGTCAGTAAAATGGCCGGACTTGTCTATCGTTACTATGACAACGTTAGGAACGTTATGTTCTTATTGGCGGAATGCAGTGAATAATGGTAACGTTATGGCCCATTATATGTTCTTATTGGCGGAATGCAGTGAATAATGCTAACGTTATGGCCATTATTCACTGGTCGCATTTCATTATTCCGTACGGGTATTATGAGTGTTATTATTAGCCAATATTGATTAATATAATACATACTTTATTGTTTAGTCGTCGATAAACATGTTTATACTGCTGCCAAGATAGCACGAAGCACTTTGGAAAATTTCAACAAGAACTGTTATCATTAGGAGAGTTTCAAAGGACGTAGTATCGCACTAGTGTATAGTGAATTTGCAGATAAATGTCTTTTCAGGCACATTTATGGATGATGAAATGTGATTTTTTTATAAAGCCAACAAGGACAGGTATCCCTATAAAGTGGACATTGTTTTTCTTACAAGAGTACCTAAACACAAAAAAATACATAAAACTAGCAGACAATATCCACACAACATAAAGCATGTGAAATGTGCACAAACTAAATGTTCGAAAAAGTCTATTATGGTATCGTATTCACAATAACTTCACAATTTAAGGTTGACTTTTTCATAAGATTTTCTAATAATAAAACTACATCAAATTGAGAGGATGTTTAACTTTATATTATGTTGAAGAAGATAAGAGGAAATTTACCTGTTTAGTCAATGACTTTCTTTATTTGTAAGTCAAACCGCAAAGATTTTATCAATATGTAACTATATTGAACGATTAATGTTTTAGGCTCCAAAAAGGTAACATTAAATTTTAATAGCATAGGCCAAAGTATATAGATGATTTTGTATTTAGAAAATCGACCAATCCTGTGATGTATTGTTGTACTTGGTACACCAAATCATTCGATATTATTGCAGGATTTTGTTGTGGGGTCTCTGATATTTTAGTAATTGAAAGTTCTCTTTATTTGCAGTTTTTACAGGAGAGTAATATTCATTAGGCTGAAATTCGCACTTTTTCAACGCAAAAGAATGTAAAAAATTATTGTTTAATAAATTTACCAGCAAGTATTATAAAACAATAGAAGACATTTGACTCGGATAATTATACTAATATTGGATATGAATTATATGTTTACTATTAAATCTTAACAATAAAGATCAAAAAGAAAAATAATAATACTGAACTAGAAATGTGAACTTTGAATAATAGGTACTCAAATAGAGATTGTTTGTATAAATATTGAAAAATAAAACACATTTTATTGTCAAATATATTTTATTAACCTTACCATAAAAGTAGTGCTGAAATTTAGAAAAAAAATTACAGTATGTGAATATAAAAAATATATATACAAAAGGAGGGTGTTCTTCATCGGCTAAAGATGAAGCAAGTATATCAACATGTGTGCCATCAATTACACCTACATCTCGTGCACCCCATTTTTCATAAAAACTAAACAGAACAATAATTTTTAGAACGTTTAGAAAAGATATGATTGCCCTTGGTAAATATATAAACTGGGTGCTATCGATTAAACAAAATACATCTCCGGTCTCCCATTTTTTATCATAAAAACAAAATAAAGAATTATTTTTGGAATATTTTGATACAACATAATTACCCTTGCTTAACACAATTCCTCGATTCACAATCAGTGGGAAATTTTATCCATTCAGGGAATAAATTGTTTGATATTACAAGACAGACCTGATGAACTATTCGACTTACTGAACTCTGACTGAGAGAAACAAAGGTATTAATACCAACACTATTCTGATAGCTGCCTGATGTTACGAAATTTAATGTTGTTAAGACCTGTAACAAATATATAATGTGCACTATAAAGTTAATATGCATTTCAAGTGATGTTTATGATAATAACCTTCAAATGTAATGGTATATTTGTTTGTTCAATATGTCCATCCAATAACTGGATCAGGTTTAGAACAGTGTCCTTATTCAGTCTAAACATTTGTTTAAAATGCCTGTTTGGTATTTCAAAGGGATTTCTGTGATCTCTTAAACGTTTTCGTAGTATACACATATAATTTCTAAAATAAAGAAAATAGCGAATATTATGTATACTCTATATATTTTATATTATCGATTACGAACCTGTTGTGATCTTCATCTAATAATAATGCTATAAAGCCATTCATATTTGCAAATATAAAACAATAATAAATATAACGAATAAACAAACAGGGACAATAATAGATATAACAAATAAACAAACAGGAACAATAATAATTATAACAAATAAACTAACAGAAACTATAAATATAACAACAGGAACAGTATATTAACAATAATTACATAATAATAATATAACCAACAAAATCTTTACTCACGAACATTTTGACACTTCTACGTCACTAACTGTAAAAATTCTGAAATCGTCATCGCGACGTCACTTCGTTGCCAGGGCCTACGATAGTCGGAGCTTCCGAGAAAGTTACAGAATTCCACCATAAATTAGAGAAATTTATTAACTCGTTTCAGAACTGCTATGCTGGGTTTTAAGGTTATAAATACATAATATTATATTAAATTCAATTAATAAGCCATTCTTTAATACCTAAATGAGCATGTGTGCGCATGCGTGTTATAAATTCAAGACTTGAAATTTTTCTGGAATTATGGGAATTTTTCTGGAATTTTGGAATTTTTCTGGGATTTCGGAATTTTTCTGGAATTTCGGAATTGGAATTTGTTGTACAAAAATTTTCACAGTGATTAACCCCTCGCCCCCAGAGTATTTCAGAGCATTCAGGGGAAATTGTCTATAGTGGGTTGGCACTGTTGGCAGCAGTGCATAGAATTTTTCGGCTCTAAAATGGCGGCTGAATGACAACCGGACAGAAACACAATAGGTGACAATAGTAATTGTGGTGGTGATATTATTCTTATTGTAGAAGTTGTTGCCTCTGATTTCTATTAGTAATTGTGGTGGTTATGGCCGACCAAATTGAAAATTGTGATGTGAATAACACATTGTTTTCTATAAATACATCGAATACCAACGAACAAGACGATTTTGAGGATGATAAACTTCACGTCTCTGAAACTGTTATTACCGTAAACAATTTTGATTTAAAAGATCGCATGAAATGGCATGATGAGCTAAAAGAATATGAGGCAGCCACTATTTTAGGTAATATTAAAATGGAAATGGAATCATCTGAAGGACAGTATAATGTAGTAAACGACAATGTTAAAATTGAGGAAGATTTCAATCCTAGTAATATAAAAATTGAATTTGATAATGGACTACTATGTAAGTAAATGCCTAAATAAATTAACTACTTGGGAATAAATGCAGTGGAGGTGTCGGGCGATTTTTTACAAAATGACTAGTGTACCTTATAGAGATAAAATGCAAAAGGAAAATCCCTTACCACAAAAAATATGTATCAAAAAATCTATAATCTATAGATTTGGCTAAATTGGAGTACAGTGGAATCTCTCTTGAGCGGACACCGAAGGGACCATTGAAATGTGTCCGTACAAGGGGGCTGTCCGGTCAAGAGAAAACTACAAATTTAAATGAGTAAAATGTTTCTAAGATGGTTAGTTTTTATTGAAAAATGCTTTTATTAAAAAAATAAACAATTCAATTGGGTTTAATAACAAAAAATCATTAATATGTTAATATGTATTTCCATATGTAATAAAAGTTTAAAATGTTTTATAAGTACATACATACAGTGGCGTAGCCAGAAATTTTCAAAGGGGGGGGTTGTACGTCAAATGCATCTGTAGGCTATAGGAGATGTACATTTTTTGTTAATAATGTAATGCTGTTTTCATTGTTTAATATAAGTGAAATAATTATAGTTAACAAGTAAAATATTTTTAATACTATTATATAATACATATGTACAATATAATAATATGTACCTATTGCACGAATGAACAAGAAAAATTAACAAAATTAAAAAAATTTCACTGAAACTAAATGACAAAATAAAAGCTCAACTAATTATAATGATAGTAGTCAAACATAGTAAAGGAAAGTACTTCATATTTATATAACAAACGGCAGCTTTCGTTTAACTTTACTCATCTCATCGATTACTTCATGAACTGAGATCGGTATTTCACGATGAATATTCAATAGCGCAAGACCATTTAGTCTCTTTTCCTCTGTTGTACTCCTCAAGTAGGTTTTCAATCGTCTCAGTGTAGAAAATGAACGCTCATTTGAAGATGTTGTGACGGGTAGAGTAACATATATCTTCAAAAGACGAAACACATTTGACAGTGGTAAACACTTGCCAGTTTCTTTCAAAAGAATTAAACATTCGATGGCGTTTTTGGGTAAATTTTGACAATCACACAGTACTTGCTGCCATATTTTTGCCTCCCCTAGAAGAGTGTCATAATTATATATATCCAAAAAATCTTTGTATTCAGAAAACAGACACATTAATTTATTCTTGTCTTCCTCAGTATACACTTCCCTTTTGAATAACACTTGAAAGCTACTTAGTACACTTCTATGTTTTGACAGTCGGTCGTGCAAGTGAAGAATAAAAGAATCCAAGAAAGGAATAAATATCGCTTTTTTGTAATAATCTTCCGAAGAAGAAAAGGGAACGTTATTTCTTTGAGTCTGAATTTTAACTGTGCGGGGAACTTTAATGTCTATGTCTAAATTATTGCAAAATGTTTTCACTTCATTAAATATTTCACTAAATTCTGCATCGACATTCTCTCTTATGTTTAAAAGCACTTTTTCAGTAACAGTTGCCAAACTTATTGCCTGTCCTAAATCCAGATTAACAGACTGCAAGCTTTTCGACAGTGGAAGTGAAATTGAAAATACTTTTGCTATCACTCTTAACGTTGTTTGGAATTCAACTGTCTCAATTGAATTAAGTAAAGAGTGTGCATCGCTCGAAGTGTCTTTTTCTTTCCACATTTGTATTTTTGATAGAGCATCTATCGTAGCTTCTTGCATTTCCAAAAATGTTATCACCGAATCATGTCTCTCCACCCAACGTGTATTGCATAATGTTTTCAGTTTACGTGCTTTCAAGTCTGCACATTTTTGTTCAATTGAAGACTCCAGAACGTTTTGTCTTTTAGGAGTTTTTAAAAAGTTACAAATTTTTCCAATGACACCTAAACAATTGCGAATTTCAGGCAAATCGCAAGCATCAGATATAGCTAAATTCAAAGAATGTGAAGCACAGTGCACATACATTGCAGTTTTATGTTGTTTACGTACATAAGCCTGAGCGCCATGAAATGCACCACTCATTGATGAAGCTCCATCATAACCTTGCCCTACTAGATACATACAATTGATTTGCAATTCTCTTAGAGTTTGTAATAACACGTTGGATAAATTTTGACCAGTCAAATCTGCGACAGGAACAAATTGAATGAAATGTTCTTCAACTTTTAATAGGTTTTCATTAAAAAATCTGATGCATAAGGAAAACTGTTCTATACCAGCCACATCAGTACATTCATCTGCTAACACTGAGAAAAATTTTGCTTCATCTAATTTTGTCACTATTTTCCTTACTATAATTTGTCCACAAATGTGTATAATTTCGTTTTGAACTGTCGAACTGAGATATGTTGCATTTTTAGACATTGTTTCTAAGTGAAGTTGTAGAGCTTTATCTCCAGATCGAAGTTTCGATCTTAAAATGGCACGAAAGTTTCCATCGTTTTCTATAGGGTCATCTGCGATATTAATGAGACCAGAATCTCTGTGACCCCTTAAGGGAATATTTTGTCGTCCACACAATATTACGGTATCTACTATGGGGACTAACTTTTGCCTGTTTTCTTCTATTTGATTTTTTCGTGCATCGTCTACTTGGAGAATAATAGGGTCCATTTTTTTCTCTTGAATTAAAGTAACATTTTGTGATTTGACCACGCTCAGCTTATGATATTCGTTTAATTGATGATTATTAAACACTTCAACGGCGTCTTTCCAATTAGTAAATGGTTTCTTCACCAAACTTTTTAGTGGCTGCCCTCCTATGCCTCCTACGTCGTTGGCAAAAAAGACACAAAACTTACAAAACGCACCATCTACTTCTTTAGAATATGCTAGCCAGGTCCAACGATGAAACCATGCAAATTGAAATTTTAAGTTTCTTTTTCCAGACGACGGAAACTTGAAATTAGGACATGGATACCAAATGTTTTCCACTGCTGCACACACATCGACTGTTAGCTTTCTTCCAATATATGTTACAATATCTCGAGTATTATCCTCTGGGTGATTTAGTTGTAAGCTGAAATCTTCGTCTACCCCCCTTTCATCTGGAGAATTAGTTGATGAAGATGAACACACATTTTCAGCAACATTATTAGAAAATGTGTTTCTTTGTTTCTTAAACACGAATGTATCCAGAGTTGAAACTCTTTTTTTCTTGTCACCCATTGTCTACAATTTCAGAGTTGTAAAAAAAAATCATATAATGAATGAATGACTGGAAATAGCGCCTTACCTAATTACTGGTCTCTTCTAATATTCCAGGAAACTAATTTTGTTATAGATTTCTGTGGAATATTCCCTCCCACTGAGTTACTATCTGTTCTAATAACATAGCCATTTGATGTTAATTGCCCGCGATTGCCCGTGTGTAGTGTTAGATCGCTTGGCGATGCTTCGTGATCGAGTGATCGGGAGATACCTAGGTAGTACGACTTTTGCAGGACGGTATAGCGACCGTTCGGCTTACACGACTGCTACCGACTTCCTTCGCCTTCGCGCGCATCTCGCGTGCCATGACGTTTGGAACTAAGTACTTCCACAGACCAGGTACTTCTAATACGTTACAGCTACACTACAGCTGTGTTCAGCTAGACTCGACCAGACTAGACGGTCAGCGCGGTTGTAAACAACTTTGAAAAAATTTAACATGCACGGTGTGCTGTATGGGGGGGGTTCTAACCCCCATAACCCCCCCCGTGGCTACGCCACTGCATACATATATACTATATTACATATTTCAATAGATATTCCTGCATTCTAGTTTGGCGTGTTTTGGTCTTGGCAATAACATCTTGAAAATGTAAGTCAAGCGATAAAAGTATATTCATAGTTTCTGTATCACCTTGGCATTTCACAAACGCTATAAGATCACGCGCTTTAGCCAAAGCCTCCTTATATGTTAAGATGTTGTTTCTTGCATCTTGAAGATCTGAAGGTTCAAGTTCATCTGTTGAGCCATCAGAAATTTCTTGAACTTCAGAAATTTAATATGACAAACCGAGCCTTGTTGTTAAGGCGAGCAAATTAAAAGAGTCTTGACAAGCTTATTTGTAAACTATGACATGAAAAAAACCGGAAAAAAACAAACGAAATGTCCGTTCAAGAGAATTTTTTTTGTCAAGCGGATGTCCGCGTCCGCTCAAGTGAGTGTCCGTTCAAGGGGGAGCGATTGCAATGCTTTTCTTATGGAGCGCTCCCGGGACCTGGCAACAGTGTCCGTCTAAAGGGGGTGTCCGCTTATAGGAAGTGTCCGTTAAGGGAGATTCCACTGTATATGGTTGCAACCGATTTTTGACAAAAAAAAACTAGTGTACCGTATAGAGGACCACTAATTGAACAACTTTTACTTATAAATTAATCGGTGCAAACGTACAGAAACGGAGATAATTATTAATTAAGGTGCTCACTGAGTGAATTTTCCATGTCACATTTTTAGTCGTATCTGTTATACAACACCGTTGAAATTATGAAAATTGTAATAAATGATGTTTATTTCACTTTACCACATAACAATTACATTGAATTTTTATGTTTTTTAATTACTTTTCTGCGATTTTAAATATCTTAACATAACCCATAAATAACAACAAACCACCTAGTGGAAAAGTTGCATTCGTACCAACTACTGTCATCCATAGAGTTATAGAGTGGGTAGATAGATGGTCGAACAAATTTGTATTTTTCAATATTTATTTGAAAATTATATGCAAATCAGTAACAAAAGACGTTATAAAATGTATATTATTTATAAATTTGTAGTTTATTTCATTGACTTTTAACATGCCTTTTAATATTATATAATATCCAGCAAATAAGTACGGAAAGATTTAGAGAATGTTTATAGGTGTTTTCTTTCATTTTTTCAAACAGTCATAAGTCTTTTTGCACATTTACATGATTTATACTGCAAACTTACTTACTATTTCGCTTTGTGGCGCATCTTTCCCTCATATTTTTTGGGTTTGCAGACCTTTTCACTTACACTTTTCACGGGGTAGGGGAATAGTGCAGTTTTTGCATTGGATTTTTCAGTTGATCTTTCGTGTTGCATCGGTTATGCTTCGTTGAATCAGTCAATAGAATTAATACGATGTAGAATGTCATTCCGTGCGTTCAGGGATTTAATTATTATTATTATTGTTTGAAGTATGAAGACGTGACATACGTACTTTTAAAATCTAAACTAGAAATAAAGTTAACGTATTTGGTGTGTAATTAATATATGATAGCAATATAAAATCCTTATTTTAGAATTGACCGAGGAGATGGTAAATTATTTACTATAATATAAAGTGTGTCTAAATATTTAATACTACATTATACAGTGTATTATTATATGGATTATGTGGAAGTTTTCGATGAAGTTGGTGTAATCTATTATCAATATTATATCAGCAGTTTTGGTTGATATATTTATCGGCACTGTGAACAGTATTCATTTCAATTTTAATTAGTTGACGAATTTTCTGAATGCTAATGTTGCAGTAAGAGTAGGTATAACCACAGAATTATAACTGATACATAAATTTATTACAAAGAAATAACTTTGTGTATTTATTTTATTACTGTAGTTGTAAAAACAATATTCTTCCAATATTTAACTTATTGAAATCTGATGTTAGCAAATTCGTTGGAATGTTTTGAGGTTTTAGTTGAAGATGATGTAAC
Source organism: Amphimallon solstitiale (assembly GCA_963170755.1). Lineage (NCBI taxonomy): Eukaryota > Metazoa > Arthropoda > Insecta > Coleoptera > Scarabaeidae > Amphimallon > Amphimallon solstitiale. The sequence goes on from OY720679.1 coordinate 136,666,091, forward strand.
GATTAACACTATTATATTAGCAGTGTTGGCTGAGATACTTATCGGCACTGTGAATAGTTGTTCATTTCAATTTTAATTAATTGATGTATTTTCTGAATGCTACTTTATAATAAGTGTATAAATAAATAAATAAATCGCCTATCCTATTGATAAATAAAAATGACATAAACTGATAACATTGTGTGTTTGTTTTATTGTTGTGGTTAAGAAGCAATATTATTCCAACATTTATCGTACTGGAATCTGATGGTAGATCTTGTGTAAAAGTCTTAAGTTACGTTACCTAATAGACTATGTAGCTATCTATACTTATGCATACAATACTAATGTATTTTAGAACACGAAAATATAATAAGAAGATAAGGCCCAAAAACAAACAATATTATATATATAGCTCATTAGTTTCAGTAGCAGCTCTTAATATTTTTGATTAAATTTAGTGCCAAATTAGAAGGAATTATACTGTTTGACATTACTTGTTAGTTATATCTATTTCAAAATACATTTCAATACCTATATAAACATATTAAAAAGACTTATTAGGCACTATTTAAGATCTATTGTGCAACATAATTGAAGTTTCTATTGATCGTATTATTCACAAGATTCAAATTTGAATTTTAACCGCTTTCTTTTACCGCTGCTAAGTCATCGAGCAAAATTTATTATTTTCATATATTACTTAGGATTCACTAACAGTTGTTTGTTTATTAGAAATAAATAATCTATTTCAAGTAGAAAAAAGATATTCACTTTATATGTAAACCGAATATAATAGTACTTATCAATATCTATTTTATATGATAAATTTACCTATAACTTTCGCATAACATTAAATATAACAACAAGTACAACAGCAACCGTAAAAATGATATTTACTACTACAATTAATAAATTAATGTGTTTATTAATCCGCGAGTTTGAATTTTTAAATTCATATTTGAATATTCATCGCTTATCCCCACTTCTTTCTAGCGCCGCCAGGTCATCGAGCGAAATTATTTTCGCTAGACAAGATGGCGACCGCTAGCTCCAGTGCCGGCACTCAGCAGTCGCGTTCAGGACACCGCTCGAGCTAGCACAGCTCAGCGCTAGCGGCGCCGTAACTCCCTGAACGCACGGATTGAAAATAGAATGTTGGAAATTATTATGAAAATCACTAATAAAATTGAAATTATTAATAGAAATGTTGTTTTTGTAAGTAGATGGAATATTAGATAATTAGTTGTATCAGTTATAATTATGTATAAATAATATTTATGATCGGTAATTTGAAAATACATAATGAAATTGTAAAATGTATCTGCTCTTACTAATAATTGGTCTCTAATGTGCCATGTAAGTGCATTTATTTTAGAGAAAATCATAGTATTGAATCGTCGTCTTTAGTCCGTAATTTGGCCGTGTCGGTTGCCAAAACGACACTACTATATAACAATATTTGATACATATGCTTAGTTATAACTTACTCTTTGTTCATAGTTATTCAATTTAAACGTTCATTACGTCATATCTTTTATACCATATTAACAATTGCAGGGACTATAATATAATAGTATATTATTCAACGAGTTTGCGTGGATAATTTTATTACACGAGGATGGAGTTTGCAGCACGAGCGCAGCGAGTGCTGTAATCGTCCGAGTGTAATAAAATATCCACGCAATGAGTTGAATATAATGCTTTATCCACTAATGTATTGGCGGTACACGAAATATTATACATTTCCAGCAGACAGAAAAAGCTGTAGACGTGCTAAGATTATAATTTGATTAGAATAATAATAAGCACGCTACTTGACATTTAACGTTTGACGTTCGATGTCATTCAGTGCCTACGCAACTAAGAAAAAATCGCTTTTTTTCCAGTGTGTATTTGAATGTAATTGGTTATATTTTCCCGCCTATTTTTTCATTGGTCCCTGGAAGTGTTGAATAATATTATTCAACAGTTTCTCATCCAATCAAAAACACTTTACAAACACAGTGTTTAATAATGAGGTCTAATATCGGTATAATTTTTTCATGTATTATTTGACATTAGTAGATAAATATTTAATCCACTACACTGATTCATTTATAACACGTTCAGTAATTTTTACATTAAACCTAAACAATGATTTTTAAATTGAATCGAAAATTAACAAATAGTAGTTGATATACTAGAATCGCTCTGGCAACCGACATGCGCCACCAAAATTAAAATGGCGTCAAATTTGAGACGTTGCAAAATTTGATCTGTCAAGTAATAGGTATTAATTTTGACACTATAACCCTAAATGATCAATTAGACTTGTGGTTTTAGCACTACTGACAATAATTCTAATATGTAACTATTAATTTGATAATAATTTTGCTTAAGTACTATTGAAAAGAAGAATATAATGATTATTTTATATTTGTATGAACTTGTCTGCTGTTAGTAATTAGATATAAATATAAAAAAGGTTTTCATAGAAAATTGAACTTTTGAAATTCATTTAAACATTCAGGAATGTATTTAATAATTATGTTCGAGTTAGTTTTACTACAGACAATAAATATATTTAGTAGCAAAGACAGTTGTACAGCAGTATCCTTACTAATAGTGCATAGTCCATTAAATGCATCAAAATTAAAGTAGTTTTACATGCAACAGCGAGAAGGTAAGAAAAGTATTACACTAATTATAAAAACATTAGTTTGCCAGATTCTTACTGTATACTATGATTATTACCATTATCACTGCTGTACTAAAAGCAACTTGTTTGAAACATTTCTCGTAGGTATCACATTGATTACAACATAATTTTTGCATGCTAATCAAACATTTTTGATTAAGCTAAACACATCATTATTTCCTTAAGCTTTAAACTAGTATAAATTTGTTGTTGTTAAAGATTATATTTAATGCAGAATTAAACAATTCAAACGTATTTTAAAGTATTTCAAATGTTGAGTATTCATAAGCTGAATCTTTGCTACTGATCAGAATTTAACTTACCAAGCAACTTTAAATTATAATACAATAATGAACAAGTATTTTTACTATCCCAATTTATAATGTACTACATTAATATTATTACAATACTATCGCATATTTTTGAAATTATATAATCTTAATTCCATTAATAACAATAAATAATTACAAAATTAAAGTCCTACAGAAAATATACAAAGGTTATTTTAGAAAAACTATAAAAAAAATATAACATAAATATATTTTAACTGCATCCCCCTATGCAAACGCTTATCTTGTTATTACATTAATAAACTGGATCATTATTTTATTCTGAAATCAATCATCCACCATTCCTCTATTACATTCAACATGGTTTGAAATTTGAAAATTTTCTAAACAGTATTACTTATGTGATCTTCAAACAATTGTTATTTTAGTTAGAGCAAAGTTAGAGTCATCTACTTCCTTGATTAGACAGAGTTCTTTCTTCAACTGATCAATATAAGTACAAATTATTATGAACAAATATATTAACAGGTTCCAAAATCTGTCTTTGACTTTTGATATAGATACTGAATTTAATCCGTCTCCAATCCTTTATAAGCTACATTCGTTTTATCAGTTACGTGATTATTCTAAATAACATAAAGCAATTACAAGTAAAACCAAGCATTTCTGTTGAATAAAACTTACCTTCTCGTACATATATAATTTGGTTTAGATCAATATATTTGACTTTAATAACTTTCACAGTCGCTGCTACCGCTATCATTAATACAAAATATTACTGGATTAATATCTGTTTTATCAATTTCTATTTCCCTATCCCACGACGTCTTTATTTCTTTTTCAATATGAGTGATGGTAGCCCAAGTTTCATGTGTAATTGTTCAAAAAACGCTGTACTGAATACTAGTCACCTGCTTGTCAAACGCTACGCTTGTCAAGTGTCATACGCTCCGTGAAAATAAAAATCTGACAACAATGCTCAGAATAGCCATGTATCAAATAAAATATTGATATAGAAAAGTAATATTTAATAATTATATCTATAATATTTAATTTCTAACTGACTTTCATGTAATAGTATTTTACTAGCCGTAGCTATTTATCCTAAAATATTAATTAGTTGGTTGAATTTTATTGTTCTAAAATTGTTCCGGTTGATTGGAATTTGTAGTGGTATTGAATCAGCGTTTTTAGTTCGTACTTTTGCCGTGTCGGTTGCGAAAACGACCCGACTATAGTGTTTACTTTCTCTGACTAAATACACTGTATTAGGTATATTGTTATCATAAGTTACATTAGTTATACATTATTATATATTAATGCTCATGATTAATCAGTTATTTTTAAGGATGTAGGTAATACAAAATATAATTGAGATATTAAACTATATAAACATATATAGTACTGTTACTTATCAATATATGCTACTTTATGTATTTGCTATTTTATTGTGACAATTACTTTTTTGCAAGACTGACTGGAAAATAACTAATTCATATCATGTATGTCATTTGTATATCTTAAGCTTGTTTTATATCTGTATTGAGCTCAATATTGATAGTTGTAAAACGTGCTTATATTCTTATAAAAGTCAACTTATTTTGTGATTTACTTTAATATTTACATGATATATGATTTTCTCTAAACTAAATGCACTTACATGGCAAATTAAAGACCAATTATTAGCAAGAGCAGATAATGGATAATCGGAACAACTGTAAAATTTTGTGATTATGGCAATTTTCAATTTCATTATGTATTTTCAAATTACCGATCATAAATAAATACCAATACCAATCATAAATATTATTTATACATAAATATAACTGATACAACTAATTATCTAATATTCCATCTACTTACAAAAACAACATTTCTATTAATAATTTCAATTTTATTAGTGATTTTCGTAATTATAAACATTTAATACTATTTCCAACATCCTATTTTCAATGATATTCTACATTAATTCTATTGACTGATTCAAGGAAGCATAACCGATCCAACACGATCCTTAGATTGTGATTGTGCTTCTCACTCGTTTTATCGAATTGTTTACACCCGCCATTTTGTTTCTCTAGATTTTCGTATTTACAATTTTACTAAAATTTAATCAAAAAACGTACAAATCTAAGATAATTGTTGTGTTGTGAGCTTAAATAAACACTATTTATTGTGATTTTCATTGTTTCAATGCTCTATATGGGATATCTTACATGGGATGTAACCTGCAAAATTCACTCGGTGAGTACCTAATTTATTTTTTATCTCCACTTCTGTACGTTTCCACCCTTAATGTTATAAGTAAAAGTTGTTCAGTTAGAGGTCCTCTATAAGGTACACTAGTCATTTTGTAAAAAATCGCCCGACACCTCAACTGCACTTTAGCCACTACTTGAACTGCTAAATAACTATTAATTGCATCTTACTCAGTTGGTTCTTTTGGCTTGTTTCCACTTTATTGAAAGTGCAATTAAGTTTTAAATATTACTGTTTCATTGTATAATAAACCAAATAATGACATATTTATTTTCAAAATTCACATTTATACATAAATTAGTAAAGTCTAGCTTGGTTGAATGGCCAAATAAGCTTTCGTTTCTTGTTCATATATGTGAATATTGTATTGCCTGGTTTTTACTTGATTTAAATTTGACCGCCAGATTGTGAACATTGTCGGGCATATTATGAAGACTACTGCATTGAGTGTGGAATGTTGGTACATATTTTGAACAGGCATGCTCCAGACAATACCAATAACAGAACACAAGAAGAATTACCAAATGATATTTTAGAAATTCAACATTTGTTTGGACAGTTTGGAATATTAGCTTTAAAATTTATTCCTGATGGTGTAACATTTGGTCCATTTTCTGGATTTTGTAGAACAGAATGTACTTGGAAAATAAAAGGAGGAAAACTTGTATTTGACAAGGATACATCACAGTATTTAAATTGGATGCAGTACATTAACACTGCCAGGAATATTTCTGAACAAAACCTAATTGTTTTTCAACATGAAGATTATCTGTATTATCAAAGCACTCGTCGAATTCAATCAGGTGAAGAATTACTGGTATATTTTGGTGAAGAATATGAAGATAGTCCGATTGGTAATGTTGAAGTAGATTTTATTCCCACTAGGAAATGCATCGTCAAGAATGTATTTGCCTGCACATTTTGCTGTCTTGGATTCAGCTCGAAAATATATTTGGCCAAACATAAAACAATTTGCCCTGGGGATGCATGTAGCAACTTTTTATTTGAAGGTATGTCAAAGTATATCAAATTTGGGAATTAAAAGCTCATCAAAGCTTATAGACTTTATTTGAGTCCATTTGGATTTTCTTATTTAGTTTTTTAAAAAGTTACTAAAAGCATGTTAGTATAGTTCCTCTTTTTTAAATTAGTTTTGTCAATGAATGCAGTTCATTTAATTGATGAGTATTTTAAGAAAGTAATTTAATAATAACGCTTTGTTATAATATCAACTTTCTGGTCTTTAAAACAATGATTGAATATGAATTTTAGGGCTGGTTTTTCCATCTCCGACTAAAATGCCAGTTAGCATAATCATTGGTTAAAGTACCGCTTAGAACAAATTTGCGTTTTTCCAACACTGGTTACCGCTAATTATTGATTGAGGACGCCTTTAATCAAAGAAATTTTTCCTAATAAAATATCAAACTGTGATTAGGATTTCTTCACATGCGCATAATCTAAGAGATTTGAATTTTTGCTATTATGTACTAACGGCGGTTATGTGTCATTCCATAAGTGTCCAAAGGTGGTCGCTTGACCTTTTTATGATCACATGATTTTTTGTTTGTTGATTCCTACATGATTAGAGAGTCGAAAATACTAATTTAAAATAATTGTCTTTTTCTGAATTCCGCTGGCAGCCATTCTTGTTTTACAAAACATGCCGATATTTGCGTTTGTGACGTTTTGGGTTACCTTATACTACTTGGAACTGCTCAACCCGAGGGTGTATATGAAACACTTGTAATTTTTTTTTTAATCTTCTAAATTATAATTTGCAAGTATAATTTAATTGTTGGAGGTGTATAATGTGTTGGTATTAAAATGAATAGGATCTTTTCCAAGATGCTCTTTAATTTTTGAGATAAATGCAATAAATTCGCACAAGTCCGTGATTTATTCCTATAAATATACATAATATTAAGTTAACTGCATGTTGTTTCAAAACTATAAATATAACTTACAATAATGGTAAGAAATGAGGTGTGGGCACGTATAAGCGTTTCAAATTATACAGAAGTTGTTCTAAATTAAGTTTTAAATAAGTTTATCATCTTGAAAAATTAAACCTGTGAGTAAATGTTAAACTTAATAGTTGACGAAGTATTTACAATCGCGGCCACACACGCACACACACACACAGAGAGAGAGAGAGACGCGCACGCACACACAGGCAGACACACACAGAGAGAGAGGGAGAGAGATTTTTTTAGAAACAACTTTTTTGGTATTGGTGGACTTCAGAACGGGGATATCTGCAAAAATCTCGAGTTCGAAAATTTTCGTCATCAAAATACTTCCTTATACTAAATACATAAGGGAGTAAAAATAAGTTAGGAGAAGTAGTGTATGTGTTTATGGCTACCAACATCGCATAGAACAACTGGGGTTCCCCTTTAATAACGTCATTGTGAGATGGTGCGAACTATTTTAGTGTATAAATATATCAAAGTCGATGATATCTATACTCAAATCGCTGAACAGATTCATTGATCACGTTGGGTTCACGTGATCACACCAAAGTGGTATGCACACAGGCACATAAAATCATTCACTGATCAGTGTCTGTAAAATAGGTATCGCCGTAGTATTTGACATAAGAAATTGTGCGTATTCAAATCTTTTCTATCAACACGTATTAAAATTGTATTGTCTCTATAAAATAGCACCTAGTAATTCTCACACACCTGCGATCTGTGATACTATTACTGTTTACCTAATCGCCTAATGTAAACGATCTTTGCCGCCGAGCATTTTTATGTCTAGGATGCCTCGATCACGTTGTGATCACGTACTTTTATCACTGAATCTCTTCGTCGATTCTAGTATGGTATTAAAATTTGGATGTCATATTCTGAGAGGCCTATTTTGGAGTATTTTTATATCAAATATAGAGTTGCCATCTCATGCAAATGTCTAAAATGGCGCCAATATTAGAACAAAATATACTAATTTAGATCAAATGCACTAGCAAAAATATTGCCAACTTTGTATAATGAATCCTTGAACACTGTTTAGTTAACCAAGTATTTAGCCGGAGTTGGAAAAATCCTTACAGTGTCTTGAAGTGCCATGGCAATATGAAATTGTAATACAATTTAATGTCACTATTCATTGTATTTCAGTTGTTTTTCTTGTGATTTCAGAATGTACGCAGTGCCCAATATGCAAAATCCACTTTGGACAAAAGGAATATTTGCAACATCATTTTGCCTACTGTTCTGAAGGAAATGTCAGGTATAATTCATTATCATAAAACTTTATCAACGTAGCATCATACACTTATGGTGTGTTTTAGTGAACAATGAATCATTATTAATTATTTATTTTATTATATTCATATACAGCAATATTTCAATCCTCTTAACAACTTTAAGTTTACTCTTTGTCCAGCGGAACTGTTACATTCTTGTTTTTAATTCATCCAACAATAATATATAACTCCCACCTCATGGAAATCGAAATTGATAATCTAGCTGTGCAAAAGTAATGATCTAATACAAATATATTTTCTCAACAAAATGTTTTATTTTACATACTATTTCTTAGATTAACATATAAACATTCTTTTACTGCAAGAAATTTAAAAATTACTACCAGTAGATAATTTGAAATGTGTGCTTTCAAATGGTGTGTGTATTATGTATACAAATCCTTTCTATAGTTGAATTGAAACTGTTAGAAAAGGGATTAATATTAATATTAAATATTTAATAAAGCAAATAATTAAGAAAAGGTGTTAATATCAAAATTGAATTCCAGTCATGCAAATGATTAGTATCCAGATTTCAGCAAATATGAAATGTAATTACAATTTTGGAGAATTAAAATGGATGAAAGAAACAGGATGCTGCATTTTAAACGTAACGCAAGTTCTTGACCTAAATCTGTTTGTTCATATTACGATCGTGTTTGTCTCAAGTGATTTGCTATTTCCTTTAAATTCGTATTCTTACTAGTCGTATCATTTGTAATTAGTTCGTCGTACGGAGAACGAGGTCACCTATTTTTATTTGTTTTTAGGAAATGCAGTGCACCGCCGCAAAACTATCAAGTGACAGCGGTAAACGGACGCAAGAAACGTCGCAGCCAATTGTATGAGTGTGAGCAGTGCAAGTACCGGACAAAGTATAAAGCAGATCTCAAGAAGCACATCAACAGCCAGCACTTCAAACTGAAAAAGTTTAAATGTGGGATTTGTTACAGACGATTCGAGACAAAAGAATATCTGGGGTTGCACGTGGAAAATACGCACAGTTCTATTGGTGGAAAAGAAGACCCGGCACATACAAAAGTAGAACAATCCAACTCACTAGATCGAACGAAAACATTTAAATGTTCCCTATGTGGTTTCGCAGCAAAACATAAAAGATATTTGACAAGACATATGAAAGCCAGCCATTTAAAAGAATTTGATTTTAAGTGTGACTCTTGTGACTATGGAACAAACAACAAAAGTCATTTAAAAAGACATATAAAAACTAATCATTTAAATGAATTTGATTTTAAGTGTGACTCTTGTGACTTTGGAACAAACGAGAAAAGTCGTTTAAAAAGACATATAAAAACTATTCATTTAAAAGAATTTGATTTTAAGTGTGACTCTTGTGACTATGGAACAAACAACAAAAGTCATTTAAAAGGACATATAAAAACTATTCATTTAAAAGAATTTGATTTTAAGTGTGACTCTTGTGACTTTGGAACAAACAACAAAAGTCATTTAAAAGGACATATAAAATGTAATCATTTAAAAGAATTTGATTTTAAGTGCGACTCTTGTGACTATGGAACAAATGGCAAAAGTCATTTAAAAAGACATATAAAAACTAATCATTTAAAAGAATTTAATTTAAAGTGTGACTCTTGTGACTTTGGAACAAATGACAAAAGTCATTTAAAAAGACATATAAAAACTATTCATTTAAAAGAATTTGATTTTAAGTGTGACTCTTGTGACTATGGAACAAACAACAAAAGTCATTTAGAAGCACATATAAAAACTAATCATTTAAATGAATTTGATTTTAAGTGTGACTCTTGTGACTTTGGAACAAACCACAAAAGTTATTTAAAAGTACATATAAAAACTATTCATTCAAAAGAATTTGATTTTAAGTGTGACTCTTGTGACTATGGAACAAACAACAAAAGTCGTTTAAAAAGACATATAAAAACTAATCATTTAAAAGAATTTGATTTTAAGTGTGACTCTTGTGACTTTGGAACAAACGAGAAAAGTCGTTTAAAAAGACATATAAAAACTATTCATTTAAAAGAATTTGATTTTAAGTGTGACTCTTGTGACTATGGAACAAACAACAAAAGTCATTTAAAAGGACATATAAAAACTATTCATTTAAAAGAATTTGATTTTAAGTGTGACTCTTGTGACTTTGGAACAAACAACAAAAGTCATTTAAAAGGACATATAAAAACTATTCATTTAAAAGAATTTAATTTAAAGTGTGACTCTTGTGACTTTGGAACAAATGACAAAAGTCATTTAAAAAGACATATAAAAACTAATCATTTAAATGAATTTGATTTTAAGTGTGACTCTTGTGACTTTGGAACAAACAGAAAACCTCATTTAAAACTACATATAAAAACTAATCATTAGAAAGGATTTGATTTTAAGTGTGACTCTTGTGACTTTGTAGTAATTTAGAAATACATTCAAAAACCGATAACATACAAAAGCGAAACATCTTAAAGAATTAGATAGCCGTACACAGGATTGCAAACAACCAATTCCAAATCCAGCACCAATAGGATCAGGGATTTCAGTACAAGATGCGCTCAGCCTCATTAAAATACTGGTTTCGTATGTGTTTGAATTAGATAGTGTAAGGTAATACTGATATTGTTTGATATTAAAACTGTAATGAAATGTATAGTCATAAATGTATATAATTAATAATTATCTGGAATACATTGTAATATTATAACTATATGAAGTAATGAATGACTTACATATTTATATTATGTCAGATCTCAGGTTATAGCCAAAAACTGAATTAGTATTAAAAAAAAGAAATCATTGATATCTGAATGTAAAACTATTGCTATAGGGGTATAGTAAGCTCGTTACCGCCCCTAATAGTTAATGTTCTTAAAGAGCAATGAGACTAATTAAAATAAAATTGAAAAACTGGTAAAAGTTATGAGAGAAATGTTATCCAAGTTAAGTTTTACAAACACTAAATGTTAAGCAAGTGAAAGTCTAAATTAAATTGCTGCTTACTGTATATGTGGGTCTAATTAAATAATTCAATGAAATGTGACTAACACTGTTGTATTAAATTTAAAATGTACTAAATTTCGCGCTTGAAATTTCCTTCCTATCTCTTATAATTTTAGCCAATGATCTATTTCTAAAAGGAGAAGGGGTTGTTTCCGGCATCTATAGTGAATTATTCTCGATTACAGTTAGTCTTGTGAACGGTTTGTGAATATTCTTTCTCAAGGGTCGTTGAGGGGGTTCATATAATACAAAAATACACTACTAGAGTCACTCACATTACCTGTACATTTACTGATTTCCGGGATGCTGTCGGGCGAATTATCGGCTTGATTGGAACACCTGTGGGAATAAGAAAATGCGCTTCCACGTTGTGCATATAGTGGACGCAAATTTACGAGATTGATGGTGGGCGTTAAGTACGTAAATAACAAACACAAACACAGGTATATATAATAATTCTCTATATTTTACTTTAAACAGGTTACAATTTGTGTATTAATGTTGTAGATGGAGTTTCTTTATTATGAGACAAAATAAAACATTTATAGGAATATTATCTAACAAAGTGAAGAATTACACACAGTTCCACCATAAATTGTACAATTATCCACCGAATGAAAACACAGCGGTTGAGTGCCAATGTGTGAAATGTATATGGACAGAAATGATGTCCCAAAATTATCTAAAAGTGAGATTTTTGAAGCTCCAATAAAACTAATTGTGACTGGAGAACCACAAATTTACTGTACGTAAGTTAATTTTAATATTTTGCTTGTTATTGAGCCCTATTTAGTTGCTTGTTTATCAAGATAGGTTAGGTTTGAATACATTAAACGTGACTGACTGTATAATTAAATAATGCCTTTAATATCTAGTGAATTAGAACACCAAACGATTTATTTCTTAGTAAATTCAATCTTGTTGACTATTAATACTGATCTGACTTTGAACGAATTGATATTGACTTTAATCTTAATAAAAAACTACAATTTTACACCTTAGTTTGATATAAATACTGTGGCTTTGACGTTACACCTCTTTGGATGTCGTAAATACTTGTAAAAACTTTCACAATACCTTCAATTTAACATATCAAAATGTTCGTTAGCTTTATGGAGGGTCCTTATAGTGAACTGGAACGGGCTTTGTAGCTGGTTATCCCTTGGATACTTCGGAACTTTCGGCTGGATGAATCTCGGGATCGAAATTCTGAAAAACGCCTTCGGGTATCTAGGTCCTCGGTAGCGGTGTTCGATTTGAGCAGCAGGCAGGATCTTCAGCTAGGAGATGCTATTGCCGCCGGTCTTGGTTCGTAGTCTTAAGTATCGGTAAGTGGATTTTTCTTCCACTGTATTGTAATTTAATTTATGTGTCCGTCTCGATTTATTTGACGTTATGATCTTTGTTTATATTCTCTTCTCTTTTCAGCTCCAGTGGCGCTTATCTTCGCTCGTTCGTATTGGTAAAGCAGAACTATTTCTAGATGGTCGGCGTGTTTGACCGGCCGAAATGTCGGGATCGTTTTAAAAGTTGCCGCGCTGGATTTACTTTCAGTGGCGTTCACCTTGACGCTGACCCACTAACTTACTAACTAGATGATGATTCATGATTCCTGTCTGGTGTATGTATACCTTATATATAGGTCAAGGTTGTCTATTGTTTAAAGCCTCGAACCCAAAGTGGTTATCGATTATATTTTGATTGATTATAATAATATTTGATTACTTTACAATGCTAAAGGATGTTATTCTGTAGTTTTTATATTTATAATAATTAAATAAAATATTTTCAGTACGTGAAAATCTCTGAATACTAATTTTAGGAATTTTAATGAGTATGGCATTTTTAGCGTCGCTTTTCGATACATTTGTACAGTCATGTGCAAAAAAATAATGAAATGTTATAATTTTTGGATTTTATCCAAAAATAAGGATATTTGGACTTTATGTGGAGCTGGTTTACATATTAACTTACTTACTAAATACATTCAATTTTATTTCTGTTTTTTATTTGATTAAAATCTGTGCATTAAAAATAAACTGCTTAATGCGGTTTTTAAATTTTCAATTCAAAGTCAGTTTCCTTTTATATTTTAATAATGAATTATCTTGCTCAATGGGTTATTAAAATTTTATCAAATCATTCACATTTAGCAGTTCAAAGGATTATTTTTATATACCCTTTTTTTTTGTATAATTATAGCAACACTTATTCAGTTTTTTACATGTCAAATTAAATATTGATTTAAGTAGTAATTTCTTGCTAATGGCTTTAGTTTGATAGGGCACTTAATTATGCATGTCCTTCGTATCTGTAATTGGCCCAACATGTTTATATTTAAGGTGTTTTACTAAATTTTAAATATTGATGTTTGACGTTTATTCATGATGGCTACTTGGTCTAAGTTAGAAATGATGCTTTCGATAATTACTCATTTGTCAAGGTGCAATTCATGACAAATCCTTATCTTAACTGTGCTGTGATATGTGCAGTTTGAGTATTTAACTTCATATATCAGGCAATTACTAAATTTTGTTACGAAATTTACACTTAAAAAGGACATGTGATCTGGGTCCATACGTGATACTTTATATGCTGTTTGTACTTAAATTAAAGTCCTATTGATATTCATGCCCTAATTCAAATCTGTTCTAAATATAGAAGAGGCTGTAGTTAATTTATGTTTTCACATTAAAATTGGTTTCCTCACCGAGTTAAATTGTATTTGCCTTAATAATGGGCGTTCATGATGAACGTCCATTCCTTGCATTAAATGATGCTATTGAATATTTCTCGGTCAATAATTCTATTTGTGCTTTTAAAAACAAGAGATATACAATCAAAGAGCTTTGGAGTGTCACTCCTAGTATGTACAATTCATGATTATGTTTTGATTTAGTCATAATTGGCATTTTTATATCGGCCATATTTGTATGCTCTAAATGCATGTGTTGTGTGTGCTAGACAAGATGCTTTGTCAAAACTCAATGTGTAATGATAATGAAAGATTGAAAATAATGTATGTCACATAAGTATAAGACTGTATAGTGCGTTTCTGTGTATTTAAATTTGTTCTCACTAATATAGTCATGTTTTTATGCTAATTTCTTATATCTTATTTTTTTAAATAAACTTTATGACCAAGATATAATTGTTTGCTAAATCGATTATATGGGATTGATTCTGTGTGCATGGTGGATTTGTTCTTTCTCTCCTTTATTTAAGTAACTCAATGGCAACTACAACATTTCAACATGTACCAGGGTTCGTCCCTAATAACAAACTTAAAAGTTAACAAAAATGAGTGTTGTGACTCGTAACTAATTATGTGTATTTGAATAGTCTCGGAACAGATACGAGACTAGTTCACTATATATAGCAAAACCGGCGAGTCAGTTAAAGCACGTAAGCAATTACGTATTTATGACGATTCAGTACAACTTCACAACTTGAAATTTATATGAATTATTTATAACCTACATTTTTGTTTTTAATGAACTATTTTGTTAATATTATAGGTGTTAGTAATTATAGTCTTGTTTAACTTAACAGAGGCACATTATGTAGTTCTTTTAACAAATTATAGTTTTTTTTTTGTATATTGAGAGTAAAATTCGATGTTGTCATTTGCCATTTCGGTTTTCAGTACCGCTAAAGTCGTTAACCTGCTGTTAATGTTAATAACGTTTTTGATAGAGAGTTAGTGAAGCATAAAATATTAGTAAGGTGACTGTTAGTCAAATTGGGCACTGCATCAAGAATGAGCAGCCAATACTTAACCCTAAAAGAAAAAGACCACGAAGAAAATCAGTTACGGAAATTGCTAGAACTAGTGAAGTAGACATAAGGAATACAATATAAAAGAAATCTGGTCGGTTTTGCGTCTGATGGGGCAAATGTTATGGCAGGACAACATCGCTCAGTAATGACTTTATTGCAAAATGACATTCCAAAGCTTTTTGTAATGAAATGTATATGTCACTCCTTCCATTTGTGCTCTTCACATGCATGTGAAAAGCTACCTTCGTATATAGACAAGCTCACAAGAGATATCTATAATTACTTTGCTCAGGGTCCCAAACGAATTAGCGAATATACCAAGTTTCAAGTATTTTGTAATACAAAAATCCATAAAATTTTACACCCATGTCGAACCCGATGGTTATTCGTACATAGCGTTGTTTCGCGGTTATTAGAACAGTATGGACCTCTACAGTTATATTTCACCCATGTCGCTGGTACCAAAGATATCATGTCTGTAGATAACATATTGAAAACGTTAAATGATCCTGTTACAAAGTTATTTTTACAATTTTTATAATTTGTTCTACCCTTTTTTAATAACTTGAGTAAGGAAATGCAATCTGAACACCCTAAAAATACATTGTCTATATAAAAACATACTTACTATTATAAAAACGTTATTCGATTGTTTCATAAAAAGGGATTACCTTCAAGGTATTTCAGTGGCAGACGTAGATTTTAAAAAATCCAGACATTACCAGCAGATTGAGGATATGTATTTTGGCGCGAAAGTGATACAAACAATATCCAGCACGTCACTTACCAAAGAACAATTATCCTTTTTTAGACTAAGATGCTTGGATTTTTATGTAGAAAGATGTGATCAAATAATTAAACGGTTTCCTTTAAAGAATAATGCTTTGGAAAAATTTCAGTTTTTAGATCCAGTAGTTGTAAAATCAGGATCAATTCAATCTATTACCGACATATAGTCGAATCGTTTTGGCAACCGACACGGCCAAAGTACGAACTAAAGACGACGATTCAGTACCACTACAAATTTCGATGGCCAGAACAATTTCAAAACAATAAAATTAATCTAATTGATTAATATTTCAGGATATATACCTTCCCATAGTAAAATACTATTACATGAAAGCCAATTACAAATTAAATATTATAAATAAAGCTATTAGACATTATTTTTTCTACACCTCTATTTTATATAACATTTGGCTATACTGTTTAGAAGGCAAGCATTGTAGACAAATTTAAAATGTTTAGATTATAACAAACGTCAAAAGATAATTAAGACAAATGTCAAAAGGTGTATAAAACTATTATTTATGACAGTTCAGAAATGGCTTTTGTAGGTTATATTACTTGACAGGTAAAATTTTGCAACATCTCAAATTTGACGCCATTTTAATTTAGTAGCGCATGTCGGTTGCGAGAGCGACTCAAGTATAGCACTCATTTTCCCGGATTTTTTATACAATTCCGACCTTCAGACTTTGGACAATGAATGGCGTATTTTAAGAAATACTAACGAAATTAACTGTTTTTCTGATAATGTAGAATTATTTTGGCAAAAAGTAGAAACGACGACATTCGGCGACGGAACACGTAAATTTAATTGTCTTACAAAATTTGTTTTTAATTTACTTTGTTTGCTGCATTCTTCGGCCAATGTTGAAAGAACTTTTTTTACGATCCATAATTTAAAAACTAAACAGAGAAACAAGCCTACGTACGAATACAATCAACGGGTTAATTCTTGCTAAGCAATACATTGGAAATAAAAGTTGCTTTGATTTTCCAATTGAAAAAAAAAATAACTTTGCGAATGGCTAACCCTATGAAGATGACGAAAACGAGTAATTTTTTGTAAAATGAGATTTCTTTAAAAAATTTGTTTTCAAATATTATATTCTGTTCCCACTGAACAAAAAAACATTAAATAAATGTTATGCTAATATTTCTATGTCACATGTAATATTCAAAAAAAAAAGTTACTCTTACATTTCATTGAAATATTTACGGCATAATACTAGAATAATGTTCTCAAGATATGACAATGTAACATATAAGAGATCACATATTGTAATATTTTATAAATGTTTCATTGAAATGTTTCAGTATCTTTTCTAAAATAATGTTGCTGAAATATTACAATACGATATATCTTAAATGTTACATTGTAATATCTTAACAACATTATTCTAGAATTATGCCATATATGTATCAATGAAATATCACAGTAACTTTTCTTTTGAATATTACATCTACATTTGAAAGAAACATTACCTCGTAATATCGCTTAGGCGGACATAGAACAGTCGCCGTAACGTTACTTTTACAGCACCGTATACATGTAAGGCAATATTACATGTGACATAGAAATATTAGCATAACATTTATTAAATGTTTCTTTGTTTAGTGGGATGGGTATTTATTTAGATTCCCTTTCTTGTTAAGTTTTGCATACCGGAAGCATTCCATCAATGTATTTCAATATTCTTGGTCAGTGATATTCACATTTGTTCATATCCCTTCTAAAAGCAAACATTATACATAACAGTAACTAGTAGAAATTCATACACCATTACTTTGTTCTTACCTTTAATATAAATGATTATATTGTAATCTTTCAGTTTAATATTATGTTTTTGGCCAGTCCACGAACATTTCATTGCCAAACAATTTGTGAAAACGCTTTTAAGTGCTCTTCGCACACAATATTTTTTTCAGTTCCACCAACACGACTAATGAACTGGACGAATGCACATTTATTACAATCATTTTCTGTTAAATGTTCTTCAAATTTTTTCAATTGTTCATAGGTTTGTAGGGGAAGATCTAATAGTATTTTCTTTGCGCTCTAAATGAGTAAATCTCTCACTTAAAATCTGCTGTTCTGCTAAAATCTTCAGTACATTTTTCAGAATTGTATGTTAAATCTACTCCCACTCCTAAAACTATGTTACCACATAAGTATGTTGGTAAATTTAAAATTATTTTTATGTAACGTTTGTTATTAAGATAAGAAATTTATGTTTAGATCTAACATGAGTGCAAAAAATAGATAAAATGTTATATAACTGGTCTAATAAAGTAACAATAATAAAGAACAAGAGAATTATATGTATGTATGTAATATTACAAAAACAAATAGTTCCTGAAATATCAATTATTCTTAATACTAATAATTTATGGAAATAAATTCATACTTTAAGTACTTCTTACAATGCTGCAATATAGCAATATCGGAATTTTTAAGAACACATGGAGTCACTAATATACATCTAATTCATGTTTTAAATATACCTATGTATTTATACAAAAGTCATACAAATATTATTTTCTTACCCCAAGTTCCTTTTTCAATAGATACATCTTTATTAGATGAAGTACTTTCAATAATTTTGACCGCCTCTAAATCGCTCTCAAATCAATTGTTCTTTCGCGGTCATTCCCATCGCAAAATTCTAAAATGTTGTAGAGGTAGCTATGCTAAAAGTGGTTGTTAAATTATAAATAACATTACTGACTTTGCATCAATTTTTCAAAGTTTTAACTTGATACATTTTCTGTGTCAATTTTGAAATATTTAGAAGGACAAGCATTATGAGCTAAAAATAAAAAGTGCATCTACCATGTATTTAGATTTCTTTACAGGAATATTAACTTACAACGTACCTCTTCGTTGACACCTCTTTCACTGCTAGTATTAGAATCAGTAAATCTGAATCAGTACTACATTCGTTCTTTGCTTTTTTTGTTAATTTTCTTTTACGTTGACCTTTTCCATAGCAAAGATGTGTTTCCGAATCCGATGTTTCTGCATATTGTTTTTCTCTTCTCTTAGCTTCCTCAAATGTGGCTCCATAAAAACATAACAAGATTATTTTTGAATGTATATAAAAGTAATGTATATTCATACTAATCTTACCAAATTTTCCTATGATTTACACTTAAAACTGCTGCCATCCTTCCTCGGGAGATTTTTGTTTGCCAATATATGACGTATGATTTTTTTTGGACCACTTACAGTAATAAATCTCATTACTTTTCACTATCCAAATAGCAGGAACTACTCCAATACTATTTTTTTCATTTGGCTTTGTCGCCTAAAATTCTACTAAAGTAAATATCTGAAAGAAAGGACGATAATGTAAAGTAGAAAATAAGATATGCTCTTATGCAACTTACCAAAATACGTTTATAAACAAAAGCTAGAGTTACAAAAGGTCAATCACAATAAATTATTGAAATTAAATATTCGTTATATCTGATATATTTCCATTCTATCTTGTCTATACTAATAACTAACGATTTTTCAGTAATATCTCTTATGCGAATAAGGTTGAATGTTTCTGATTTTACTGGCTGTTTAAAATATGAAGCTGCATTGACTTCTCTACACTCTATCTATCTATCGAGAAACCTGTGTATAAAAGAATAGAATTGAAACAATGTCTCTTTATACGGTGTTAAAATCCATTGTAGTTTCCATATGGGTGGTCTTAGGTCCCGACAAAATATTTTGCACCAACTGTACAAAAACGGTAATACATAATCAAAGCATATTACATTATTTTCTCATTAGAAATAATTCTTGTTTCCACAGAAATTTTATATCGCCATTAAAATTGATAATACTACTGTATGTGTATTATCAATATTAATGGCGATATAAAACTTCTTGCCAAATGAGTATCTTAATATGTACAAATTCACCAAAACAATAATAAAATATCAAGCAAATTTAAATCAACATATCCACTTATATATCTATACATTTTAAAATTTAAGATATTATTTAAGGCAGGTGCATTTATATGTTTGCCATGTGACGCCACGTGGACGAAAAACGAATGCTGTATCACTCGCAGATGAACAATAGCATACCATACTCTTTCACATCAGGCAACTACGCAGCTTGGCGTTACTAGTAATATTAACGATAATGTAAATAATATTATTTCTTGTAATCAAAATCACAATTTACCTATAGTATATATAGTATTTATGTCGTCATCTTGAAAAAATCCACTTAAAATTAACAGTTCATTACGAATTTTCAAATTAATAATTAAACATGCATAAGTTAAACCACGAGAAACATCATGCAACTACGTAAAAAATATTATTTGAATATTCATTTTTTATTATTATATCTAGTTAAAATAGTATTTTTCCACGGTCGGGAGTAGAAATCAGTTTCTATGACATCAAAATTAAAACAGAAGTAGTCGTTTATTCCCAAGGGAGTTTACATTATAGAGAACGTTTGTGATTCATGCAAAAAAAATCGTCAATTATCAAGCATGACTTAACCATAGAATATTGCGCCCATAATGTGGAAGACTTGTAATTCTTTGCATTTTCGCTGAAGTATGCCAACAAAACATTCTCGCTGTATACTTGAACATTTTTCTCGGCGCACCACTTTTTGAACCGATTGTAGGCTATATCGTATAAAGATCTTGAGTTCGTAGGCAGCAAATTGCTTATTGCAATATTTGCAGCCTCCACAATCTCTAGCACCACAGACTAAACAACTCAGACCGGCAACTACTTGAAAGAAAAATATCCAAGATCTTCTATCCTTGTCACACATCAGTGAACTTGGTACGAAGATGGCGCTAGCAGCATATTGGCGCGGAATTTGAAATGAACTTGTTTTTAGAATATGCTTATTAAATACGTTATTTATGTAACAGAAACATACACAAAAGTTACTAAAACTATGGTAATAAATATTACTTACTGTAACAATTATAGCCATAGTTTGAGCATCTTATGTGTAATTTTGTGGTGTTACATATTAAATATGTGATACGAAATATAAATATTTATCTTTTACTTACATGTATTATATCATCGTTCTTACGGTTGCCTATTAGACACAATAAACGACTAAGATTAAAGGAAATATAATAATCAAGTGAAAACTGTCAAGGAAACATAGGGATATAATAATAATAGTTTTTATCGCCAACCGTCAGTAAAGTGATGCGTTACCATAGCGTTTTACGGAGGTAAAGAAACACTTTATCGTACTGTACAATAAAGTACTTTACCTGCCGCTAATATCTGTCACCGTAGCCATGACTGATGACTTTAAAAATAAATCGTTTGTCACTGTCATAAACTGTCATAAGTTATTATATCTTTATTTCTTAAATTAACAATTTTCACGGTTGGCGATAAAATTTTGTATGCACCACGTCAGTAAAGTACCTTTACCGAACTCGTCTGTTACTCGCCGCGCTCGCTTCACTCGCTTGGCTCGTAAATCAGACTCGTTCGATAAAGTATCACTTTACTGACTTGTTACATAAATAACTATTATCGCCAACCGTCAGTAAAGTGATGCGTTACCATAGCGTTTTGCGGAGGTAAAGAAACACTTTATCGTACTGTACAATAAAGTACTTTACCTGCCGCTAATATCTGTCAGCGTAGCATGACTGATGACTTTTAAAAATAAATCGTTTGTCACTGTCATAAACTGTCAAAAGTTATTATATCTTTATTTCTTAAATTAACAATTTTAACGGTTGGCGATAAAATTTTGTATGCACCACGTCAGTAAAGTACCTTTACCGAACTCGTCTGTTACTCGCCGCGCTCGCTTCACTCGCTTGGCTCGTAAACCAGACTCGTTCGGTAAAGTATCACTTTACTGACTTGTTACATAAATAACTATTATTGATACATATACTTATACAATCATAGTAAAATTAAATTACACAACCAGTAAAGCGAAAACAAAAATAATACAAATCTTGTAATATAATATAATATGATCACTAAGAAATTTTGTAATATGCATATTTAAAGCACAACTTTACAATATTTATACTCACTAGTCGATATTTGCAGGAAACCTGTGCATTTTGTTAACTTCATCGTGCCCAAACCCGCACACTAAACACCTGGACACCATATTTGTATCAACATATAATTAATACGATGTACGACAAAGGATTGCAAAAATATGTCAAACGTGTCAAACTTGAAATGTAATTTTGAATGACATATAGCCATAGCATAACAAACATTTCAATTGACGCTAGCGCCATCTCATCTCCAAGTTCAGTGAATCTGACAAAGATGGTGGAGTATTGAAATTTACGTTTGCTAAACAAGGATGAGTACTCTGGATAAAATCTAGGATTAAGTTGCCGGTCTGGATTGTTTAGTCTGTGCTAGCACCTTAATTTGACAATTCTTTTTGTTTGTTTATTTTGTAGTTATGACAATAACTCAACGACTACTAAATAAATGGTCAAATCCGAATACAATAATTCTGGTGCTACTTACTTCATAATAACAAAATAGGTGTTTTTAAGTTAATGAGACCGTGGAAAAAATAGTATATACCATTCGGGAGAGATGCTATTTGGCTTCAAATTGCACCTCTGCCAAAATAACGCATTTCTCTCCCTTATAGTATAATATACTATTACTTACTTGGGGTGATTCCATAGTAATATAGATTAATATATACCACAGTAAGGTACAGTATCCAATAAGAAAAAGGTTGATTACAGATGCACTGATGCAAACGCGAATCAAGTCAAACGTCAGTGCAGCACGATTAACATATTGGCGCCGGCGTACTGTAAAAGGTTTCTTCTTGCGTAGATGTGTATATGTCGTAGGCTAATTACAAATTCAGGCGTTTTATAAAACGCCTAGTCTTTTTCTAAATGACTGGGCGAATTGTAAAATGAAAAATAAATCGAGCATTTTTACAATTCGACTGAAAAATTTAGTCGTTTTATGAAACGCCTGAATAGTTTTTAGTCTTATTGTAAAATGATCTTTCATTTTCTTTGTTTTAGAATATGACTGCTCATATTCAGTCGTTTTGTAAAACTGGGGAGTTATTGGACATTTTATAAAATACCTATTTATATTTATTAATGTTACAACATTATCATTTTTATAAACAGGGCATCGTTTCCATAGATAAAACAACTTTTTACGGGCTAGCCCGTGTTAAATTTATAACGGGCTCAAACCAGCCCGTTTTTTTTTTACAGAGGGCTGTAACCAGGTAATTTTTGTAGTTTATGAACATATTGTCGTAAAAACAACATTCATGTCATTCTGTTAGTCAACGGTTAGTTCGAATGACAGGACGTCAGAATGGATTGCATTTCTCGCATTCAAGCAAATGAAAGTCGTTTTTTAAGATCCAAAATACCATAAACCATTGTACAATGCTCGCCCGTTACTAGAACTCTACCGGCGCGCCCGGCTATAACGTGCTCGTTGGCACTCACACGTTAATGCCGTGCTTGCCGGTAAAGTTCCAAGTAACGAGCTTGCATTGTAAATAACTATGAAATACATAAAAAAATTGGTGTTATGCGTTTATATTTTTCATATAAAAATATAAACAATGATCAGTAACAGTTAAATAAATATACGTATCTCCAAAACAAAAAATATCAAAAAACGATTGAAAACAATTTAATAAGTAGTTAAGTACCTAATTTTTACTTATTTGAACATGGTCCGCTCGTGTGACATTTACTATTACATTTCATATGAGCCCTGAAACAAAAACACTTATTTGTATGGCAGTGCGATTTGCTTGGTTTACAAGAACATTTTTTGAATCCTTGTCCTCCAAATTTTGAAAACTTTGTCAAAGCTTTCCTCAAAGTAATGATTTTTTCCTCCGAAACATTAATTGGCACAGAAGTTTCAACACCAATAATTTCGTCTCTTGAAAACCATCGGTTCAACATTCCATATATGGTACCAATTCGGTACACTCCATCTTTTATGTCTACGATAGTTCCTAATATATTTTTTGGGTCCAGCGGTCCCCTGTCGAATTTAGGAACTTCTATCGCAATATTCTGACCCAAAACAAGGGGTTTCATCTTTTGTTTGGTAGTTTCAAGCATTTTGTCTGCAGCACGTTTCTGACCAACAATACATCCCATTCTTTGTGTGTGTATGGTCTCCTCTTTTTGGCATAAATCACATTCCATTGATTCATCAGTTGCCAAATGTTTTAAACATTTTTCACCATCATATTGCTTGCATTGTCATTAATTTCAATTCCAGTCTGGTCAACGATAGGGCTGTTCATTTCAATTATAGTCTGATCAACGATAGGAATATCCGCAACATTAAATATCTGAATTTCTTCAATATCAATAGAGTTTTTTGTTGCAGTTGCAGTATCGTTTAGTTCAAACGTCTCTTCATCTCCGCATTCATTAGTTTCCTGACAAATTTGCGATGAATTAGTGAATACATTTCTCCTACTTCTCCTTCAGTTACGTCAGTTAATACTTTTTCTAAATCTTCTTCAGTTATTTTTTTGACTGTTTCTGTAGGTAAATTCGAAGAAAAAAGCCCAACAGGAAAATCTACTCCAAACAGTGCTTTGTAAGGTGTACGCTTGATAATCCTATGGTAGGAGGAATTTTTTTGCCACTGGACAAAATAACAACCAAGTGACCAATTTGTTGAATTGTTATCCTTTAGCCACGCTCTCAACATGTTTTCAACATCTTGGTTTGATCTTTCAACACTGCCCTGGGTTTGTGGGTGACGAGGTCGACCATTTACTATCTTGCAAGAAGGCCATCTTGAGACCAATTGATTAATTACACTATTAACAAACTCCCTACCATTATCACTTTGTAAAATTTTAGGCGCTCCAAATTCCAAAAATATTTTTAAAAGTTCTGATGAGACTTCTTCTGCGCGTTTTGATTTTAATGGTCTTAAGTGAATAAACTTAGTAAGGTGATCCTGGTAATCCATCAACCATTTATATTCGCCATCAGGTGTAGACTGTAGGTCCATTAGATCTATTTGCCCCCTATGATTCCATCCCTTAGATAGGATGGGTTTCACCACAACTCCTTTTTTCGGTTGCTGTTTTTTTTCTGCACACGTTGTGCAACATTTAACAAAAATTTCCACTGCTGGCCGAGGAATTGAATATTTAGGTTTGATTGCCATTAGCATTTTATCACAACCTCCATGGCCATTGCTTATATGAGTTTCAACTAACTTTTCATAAAATTTCTCATACGCCACTACAAAAGTTATTTCATCTTCCTTTCTAGACCTTTTCTTTATGATGGCTTTTTCTCCACTTATTTCTATAGTCTCATAAATCCGTGAAAAATAATGCTGCTCATTGGTCCTTTTATCGCCTTTTTCTTTTGCCTGTCTGCCGGTTGATAAAATTTCTATGATTTCTTCTATTCTTGCAGAAGTCCACGGTTTCTTAATACTTTTCTCGTGAGCTGCAATAAATAGTAGATTGTTTTACAAGTAAAGAAAAGTGCTCGTTTTCCAGTGAGTGTAAATGTTTATTCATGAGCGAGCGGAGCGAGCGAATGGATTAAATTTACACGAACTGGAAGACCACTTTTCTTTACGTGTAAAACAGGCTTGTTTTTCGTATACTTGATGAACCAGACTAAAATCTCACAACAAAAACTAACGTCAAATTCTGTCAAAGTATGAAAGCATAGTGAAGAAAAGTGTTGCTAACGAGAAAAGTAGCACATTTCTTTATTATTTTGACTGAGAGTGAAGAAATACGAATACGAAAAACGTTGTTCAATACTCGTGCGCTGTCATTTTTCAGGGTTTCGACCTCATCTGAAGCAGTCTGCTTTGCCTCGTGCTTCACAATAATTAGGTCTCAACCCTGAAAATGAAACGACAGCGGCACTTGTATCGAAAACTACTGTTTCGTTACGTTGCGTTGGTAACAGCCGTGGTTTAAACAGGCACATGCGATAATATTCCGTCTTACAAAATTTGTATAATAATAGACAATTAGCGAAACTCATACGTAACGTACAAACGTGACGTCCAACGTAGTCACCCGGCAATTACTACACGGTATTTAACTTTTGAGGTTAAAGTCATTGTGGTTACCTACCAGCATAAAATTTTTCTAATTCTTTATAATAGACTTCTCTACTAACAAAAGAAACACTTTCTCCTTTCCAGCATCTTCAAGGTCAAAGGTTATTCTGTAAAGTAAAAACCGTCGTACCGCCGAGAATCCCCAGTTTTACAAAACGACTGAATAATGAATAAAATGAGCAGTCATATTCTAAAACAAAGAAAATGAAAGATCATTTTACAATAAGACTAAAAACTATTCAGGCGTTTTATAAAACGACTAAATTTTCCAGTCAAATTGTAAAAATGCTCGATTTATTTTTCATTTTACAATTCGCCCAGTCATTTAGAAAAAGACTAGGCGTTTTATAAAACGCCTGAATTTGTAATTAGCCTACGACATATATAAAACATTACGAACATTACCATTTTGTGCTTATGATACAGAAATATTTACTGCAATAAGTTCCTCACTATAGTAATAATACAAGACCATTACTTTGAAATATTACTTTCATATATAATAATAAATATTACTTAAATGTTTTGTGATATTTTATATTTAGTATAAGGTACCTATGTTATGATGCAAGAACATTATGTTAAATATTACTTTCGTATACAGAAATAAATATTACATACATATCTTGGAATATTTGATGTTGAGTTGGTAATGATACAAAAACATTATTTCAGAATATTACTTTCATATAGACAAATAAATATTGCATCAATATTCTGTAATATTACATGTTTAGTGGGTAATAATACATAAACATTATTTTCAAATATTGCTTTCATATACGCCAATAAATCAGTGGCGGCTCGTGCTAAAAATTTTAAGGTGTTCTGCAAGTTTTACAAAAAAAATTACCTTGCACGGGCAGTAAGAGGTTAAATTGCCTCCCATCGATCTTATCGTGCTTTCTTCGCCTTCCGCACTGAAGTAATGGATTTCTGGAACGATTGTCAATTGTCACAGAAAAAAATAAGAGTCACTAAGCACTACTTTACTAACAAATTATTTCTTATAAATTAAATCTATTCTACGTTCTTTTCGATTTGCAAATTTTGTTATCACTTTGTCATTAAAATTGTCTATTTCGGAGATAAACTTTTTTTCGATAGATAGCATGGAAAGAGATGTTAAACGATCTTCGGTCATTGAATTTCTGAGAAACGTCTTAATTCGATTTAGTGTTGAAAAGCATCGTTCGGCCTCTGATGTTGTCATGGGAGTTGTTATTACAATTTCTAATAATTTTCTAGTCTCCTTCAACGTATCTCCCAGATTGTTTTTTATTAAAAATTTTAGAAGAGGTAGTGCGCCTTTTAAAAATCTACAATCAGTTCTTGAGTAAATAACAGACAATTCAGTTCGTAATCTTTCTTTATCAAGGGTGGGATAATAGGAGCATGCGGAAGTGAGTTTGTCCTCAGGAAATTTACTGCAATACTCTCCAAAGCATTCCGAAAAAAAAAGTGATGCCACTACTAGATGCTCTTTAAAATGAAATCGATCTTTTGCACAATTTAGAATAACATCACACACCTCTAAAGCCGAAATTCGATGATTAAATCTGCTGTTATTTGGACGTTTGCGTTTATCTGGTGGTGGCTCATCGCTTATTAAATCTGATGCTTCACTTATGATGTTGTCAATATTATTTCTAACTTGGCCTATACTGCGTTCAAAATTTTCGATAGCGTCTTTTACTAGAGTGGGTTCAATTTTTCTTTGCTGCAATTGATTAAACAGGATATCTACATGGGGCATTACATGATGGAAAAAAGTCGGCCAAAAATTGAAGATCGGATCATTTAATGTACGGCGAATAGAGGCGGCTGCACTACAGACTGTGTTGTTGGAGAATTGTTCTTCTATTTCTTCCATACACTCAATGAGAGAGGCCCTATTTTCGTACACAACATTAATGGTCCTGATATTAAAATTCCAACGGGTTGTAGCGCCGTGGGGGATCCTTCTGTTTACAATCTTGTTTAACACTTCTACTCGTTGGGGTGAATTATTAAAAAAGCCGGGAATGTCTTGTAGATTTCCAAAAAATACACGTACTTGCGAATTTGCAGAAGCAGCTTTAGACATAATTAAATTTAATTGATGGGCATAGCAATGTACATAGTGCGCAAAAGGGTACTTTTTTTTAATCAATGCTTGAACGCCTGCGTGTTGTCCGCTCATCACCGCTGCTCCATCGTAACTCTGTGCAATCAGTTTGTTAGGTGAATTTTGAATTAAAGCATCTATGACACTTAAAATTGTTTTGCTAAGTGTTTCTGCATCACATTTTTCAGGAATGACGTAGTTCCAAAAACGTTCAATTGGCTCACCATCACGAACATATCTAAAAATAACTACCATTTGAGTTTTTGCAGCAACATCCGTTGTTTCGTCCGCCATGATCGCCAAAAACGGAGAATTATTAATTTCCTCAATTATTTGTTCTTGACAGACTTCAAGTATGCACTGTAACAGATCATTCTGTATTTCTTTGGAAGTGCCTTTAAATACCGAACAATTTTTTAGGTGCTCACTTAGAGTTGCATCTAATTCAGCCGAAAAATTAATAAGTCCACGAAATATCCCCGGATTCTCGGAAGTATCGCTCTCACCATGTCCCCGAAGGGCCAATTCAAAAGCTCCACAAAATTTTATACAATTAATAATTTTTGATAAAATATACCGATTCTTTGACACATTTTCATTATGTCTCTGTATATTTACCCAATAAGCAGAATCTAGTTGAGCCATAATATTAGTTGACCCTAGTAACGCAAATTCCATACAATTATGAAGATGGCTTTTAGAATTCTCATGTCTTTTTATTTTCAAACTCAAGTGCTCTAGATCCGTGGCCCTTATTTCCGTCCAAGCTTTATCACCACCAAAAAGTAAACAGGGAAAACAATATAAAGCATATTTTTGTTGCATCCACAAATCCATTCGTTTTTTGAATAAATATCGCTACTAAATTTACGTGTATAATTTTTCCCTCTACTTACACCAGTTTTTTCAATAGTGATACTAATGGCCTGCCTTTTGCTTTTAATTCTAACTTTTCTTCGTATGAATATTTAAAGAATCTCTTCACATTAATTAAATTAAAGACCACCTCCATAATACACAGAGTTTATATAAATTGTCAACAATACACAAAAACAGAAGCACGCGCACTCTAATATTTGTTTTTATGTTAAACACGCCGCACTGTAACAAAAGTCGCGAAAAAATTAAATAAACCGAATCATATGGCCGTTCGCGCTGCACTCAATGCAGCGAATATGCCTGGTAAAATCAGGCATTAGTTTTAAACAGCCGCGGGGGTAGCGGGGTGCGCGCGGGTGTTTGAAAGAGCTCTGAGCGCACGTTCGTGTGGACCAGATAAGGAACAAGTGAGCGATCGTGCGAATTAGATTGGTTATTCCACTGGTCGCCTATTGAATATTATTAGTATATTAGTTTTTGCTTTCATTTTATGTTGGAATTTCCGAAGCGAATATCTCGGCTTCTACTGATCGGATTTTGATGATTCAGGTGTCAAATTGTAGGGTTTGATGTCCTCTACAGGATGATGTAGAAAAATATGCAAATTTTTTGATATACAGGGGGAGAATTTTCACAACAATATGTTACGCTTTTATAAACATCAGAAATGTCGGAAAAATTATGTTAATGGCTGCCATACACGTTACGGTCCACCGGAGAGGTCTACCTGTGCAGGTACGCCTGCGCAGGTAGACCTGAGATGAACCTGAACGTGTGTGGGACATTTTTTGAACCTGCACAGGCGACCGGTGAAAGAATCGAAAATCAATTCTTTCACCGGTCGCCTGTGCAGGTTCAAAAAATGTCCCACACACGCTCAGGTTCATCTCAGGTCTACCTGTGCAGGCGTACCTGCACAGGTAGACCTCTCCGGTGGACCGTAACGTGTATGGCAGGCATTTTATGCGCTAGCCGCCACTGCAATAAATATTACATACATATATTGCAATATTTGATGTTTAGCTGGTAATGGTACAAAAAGATTATTTCAAAATATTACTTTCATATAGACAAATAAATATTATATAAATATTTTGTAATATTACATGTTTAGTGGGTAATAATACATAAACATTATTTTGAATATTACTTTCTAATACGCCAATAAATATTACATACATATTTTGGAATATTTGATATTTTGCTGGTAATGATACAAGAAGATTAATTCAAAATATTACTTTCATATAGACAAATAAATATTACATCAATATTTTGAAATATTACATGTTTTGTGGGTAATAATACATAAACATTATTTTGAAATGTTGCTTTCTAATACGCCAATAAATATTACATACATATTTTGGAATATTTGATGTTTAGCTGGTAATGATACAAAAAGATTATTTCAAAATATTACTTTCATATAGACAAATAAATATTATATAAATATTTTGTAATATTACATGTTTAGTGGGTGATAATACATAAACATTATTTTGAATATTGCTTTCTAATACGCCAATAAATATTACATACATATTTTGGAATATTTGATATTTTGCTGGTAATGATACAAAAAGATTATTTCAAAATATTACTTTCATATAGACAAATAAATATTACATACATATTTTGGAATATTTGATGTTTAGCTGGTAATGATACAAAAAGATTATTTCAAAATATTACTTTCATATAGACAAATAAATATTATATAAATATTTTGTAATATTACATGTTTAGTGGGTGATAATACATAAACATTATTTTGAAATATTGCTTTCTAATACGCCAATAAATATTACATACATATTTTGGAATATTTGATATTTTGCTGGTAATGATACAAAAAGATTATTTCAAAATATTACTTTCATATAGACAAATAAATATTACATCAATATTTTGTAATATTACATGTTTTGTGGGTAATAATACATAAACATTATTTAGAAATATTGCTTTCTAATACGCCAATAAATATTACATACATATTTTGGAATATTTGATGTTTAGCTGGTAATGATACAAAAAGATTATTTCAAAATATTACTTTCATATAGACAAATACATATTATATAAATATTTTGTAATATTACATGTTTAGTGGGTAATAATACATAAACATTATTTTGAAATATTGCTTTCTAATACGCCAATAAATATTACATACATATTTTGGAATATTTGATGTTTAGCTGGTAATGATACAAAAAGATTATTTCAAAATATTACTTTCATATAGACAAATAAATATTATATAAATATTTTGTAATATTACATGTTTAGTGGGTAATAATACATAAACATTATTTTGAAATATTGCTTTCTAATACGCCAATAAATATTACATACATATTTTGGAATATTTGATATTTTGCTGGTAATGATACAAAAAGATTATTTCAAAATATTACTTTCATATAGACAAATAAATATTACATCAATATTTTGTAATATTACATGTTTTGTGGGTAATAATACATAAACATTATTTTGAAATATTGCTTTCTAATACGCCAATAAATATTACATACATATTTTGGAATATTTGATGTTTAGCTGGTAATGATACAAAAAGATTATTTCAAAATATTACTTTCATATAGACAAATAAATATTATATAAATATTTTGTAATATTACATGTTTAGTGGGTAATAATACATAAACATTATTTTGAAATATTGCTTTCTTATACGCCAATAAATATTACCTTAATATTTTGTATTACATGTGCAAGCCTCACTGGCCTGTTAATATAAATGAATATAAATCACCATTATATTACATTAAAACAAAATATATAGTTGTCAAGTCGCCATCTTTTATTCAACTCCCTAGTTGTACAATACTACCAACTACATCATACAAAATATTTCTGTTTACAACTCGGCCTATCCTGACAACACTGATCACCCGATCAGGCCGCGCTAAATTCAAAATCTTAAACACTAGTGGATGTGGATGGATTAGTACTGGTCCACGGTTTAATACGTGATGACTCGTAAATACCCTCAAATGGTGTATGTGCTAATTGAAATCCATCGACATCCTTTACAACATATCGGTCATTACCCAAACACTTAGAAATAACATATGGTCCCTTAAATTTTAGTAAAAGTTTTCTGTTAATACCTGGCGTAGTGACAGTATTAGCCAAAACGACATAATCACCAACAAGATACTTATGGCTATCTACACGCTCCTTGTTATAATATTGAGTGTTATATTCCTGGGATTTCTCTATCTTCTCGACTGCGATTTTTCTTTCATTAATCAAATCTCCTCTGATCTCTTCATCCTTCAATTTTCTGTAGACAAGTCCATTACGAAGTTCGTAAAGTGAACTCTCTTGTTCCTCTAGCGATTCTCTTATATTTCGGATATATGGATCGATATCTTGCTTATATGATAAATTCTGATCCAATGTATTCTCCTCTACAATCAACACTTCTCTGACATGGCTCAACGCATCCACATATCCCATGCACGTACCTGGACGATGTTCTAAATCGTAAGCAAAATCCTGGAGGTATAAAACCCAACGCATTATCCTAGGAATTACATCTTTCTTGGCAAATGTCTGTTTTATACTATAGGCGAAAATCAGTAAAGTGGCAACCCTCTGTCGGCCGCTTTACTAACTACTGAAATAGGGAAAATATTCAGTTTGCCATTGGAACGTGTGGTACTAATAAGTTGAACTTAGAGATAATTCAATCAAACCCATTATTTAATTAAGAATGGAGTACAAGAAGCAAACAGAGAAGGCGAAAATCAGCAAAGTGGCAACCCTCTGTCGGCCGCTTTACTAACTACTGAAATAGGGAAGATATTCAGTTTGCTATTGAAACGTGTGGGATAGGTGTAGTACTAATAAGTTGAAATTAGAGGTAATTCAATCAAACCCATTATTTAATTACGAATGGAGTACAATAATGTTTTCCCGATTTCGTTAATATTTGAGAGCCATCTAGCTGCCGCTGATTTTCTCCTATTACAGTCAGTGACAATTTTGAACTTAATTCCTTTTAAGTATATGTCAAATCTCTTCAGTGCATTCACAATTGCCAAACACTCAAGTTCGTAACTATGGTACCTTGTTTCACATTCGCTTGTTCGTTTACTGAAGTAAAGGCCGTTTGACACTTACGTAAATTTTAAATAAAATTCACAACTTAATTCACACGCAAATTTTATAATAAATACATGTCGTGGCATACATAAATTTTAGCTTGTAGATTTGGTTGTTAATTCACATGTAAATTATTTAGAACATGTTCTATTTTCTGGGTGGGTGTTTCTAGTAAATCTGCGCGCGCATCGACATGAGCAGGTAAATTGAATATCACTGCAATACACTGCGATATCACGTTTGTTAGAAGTTAGTTATTGCTGATTATTGTACTTATTGTCGGTATCTTGATTCTTGATCATCAACAGTATATAAAAAAGACATCTTGGTCAAACGATCAAGTACGAGCATTAATTAATGAATATCAAAAGCATCCTTGTTTATATGCGGTGAAAACCAAAGACGATAAAAATTGACATGCACGATCCCACGCACTTTATTTATTTCCCTCATAAAGGTTTTTTGTTTTGTAATATTTTTTTCAATTAAATTAAGTAAATCGTTAAATTGTACACTTGTAAGTCTAAGAAAATTTTTGTATGCATTCGAATCTTCTATTTTCAACTGGTAATTTATCAGACTTAAGATGCCTTTTCTTTTTCGATTTAACCACGATCGAGCTCATGACTTTTTTACGTTTTTTACCACGGGCCGTTACAACTATGGTTGTTGCGATTATTATAGTAGTAGTTAGAAGTAATAAACTTTCGTCTACTGCGTCCATAACAAATCCAGTAGTGTAGTGTACAATATTGATTTAAAAAGCAAACAAACCAACATAACCATAACCTCAAATCATAATATCAAAGAATATTACCTTACGGTAAAGAAGCGACACTGTGATATCATTTTCAAAACGCTCCAATGCGCATGTATATTCTCAAAATGGCCGTTAA
Organism: Amphimallon solstitiale; assembly: GCA_963170755.1. Taxonomy (NCBI): domain Eukaryota; kingdom Metazoa; phylum Arthropoda; class Insecta; order Coleoptera; family Scarabaeidae; genus Amphimallon; species Amphimallon solstitiale. Next base: position 136,700,247 of record OY720679.1, read on the forward strand.
CTGTTGCTAAACGTCAGCTGTTTGTTTTGTGCGGTATAAACAAATTATAGTAGCGTTTTTTGAAGTAAATTGAAAATTTGTTGACTTGTTAATTATGAAAATGTAAGCTTTTTTTACTTTCCGGGAGATATAAACAGGTAAACATTAATATCTTTTTTGTAATATTCTTTTGGAAATTATGGAATTAGTTTTTTCGTACAAAGAATTGCACTAATGTACATACCTACTTAAAGTTTATTACAATATTTTTCTTTTTATCAGGCGTTTTGAATGGATTCAAGCCTGCAGTCGTCCAGATTTAATAGGGAAAGACGAATAGTTTTTAAAACAAACAAGAGTATGCACGAAACATTTTGAAGCACATATGTTTCTGAATGATTTGAAGAATCGACTACAATGCCATGCAAAACCAACACAGTACTTACCAGCAGATGAAAATGTCCGCCCATTGTAAGTTTAAAATGAAGACTCACTATTCATCGAATTGCATTTTTTTTGTTAATAGACTAACAGAGGAAGCAAATCCTGAGACCTATGAACCATCTTGCTCATTCTGGTCTAGTTCACCGTAAGTTTAAGATCAAACTTATCCTTCATACAATAATTGTATCCTTTTTTGTTTATAGAGTAACTACGAGAGGAAGTCCTGTGGCTACTCAAACACATAAAAAGTTGTCTTTCAGTACACCCCGAAAAAGAAAGTTAAGGTTTGAACTGAAAATTAAATTATGTTTGCGGATATTTTATGAAAAAGTGTTTGGATAAACATACATGTAATAAATGTTCACAATATGGTAGGTACATTAAGGAATTAAGTGCAAGCACAATTATGTGCCATTTAAATGCCTAGGAAACCAAAGAAAAATCAACATTTTGCAATTTATGTATACCTACCTTGGATTTTGTAGAGTATATCAGAGAAATTGTGTTTGGTGCAACATTTTTAAACCTTTGCAATTACAGATAATGTTGGATTAAATTTCATTAAAGTGCTTGAACAAATTCCTTTTTGAATGCCATGTGAAGACTTCCCCAGGTTGTACAGTCGAAAGCAAAAAAAAGTAGACAAAAAATCTCGTACTTTGTAAACCTGGCTTTATTTACTTGTCATTAATGTCAAGTCATTATTCTATGGCAAATCAATTAATTATCAAAACGTCTTCTAGCTGATTAATACAAATCAAAATAAAAATTAAATAACATCATGAAGAAATATATGCTTTAATATCTGGTTATAGACCAGTTTTTGTTTAAAACTTCTTGCAATCTATTTGGAATAGTTATAAAGGTTGGTACAAATATTTTGATTTACATTCTTCCATGCTGTGTGAACTATTTCTACCAGTTCTTGTCTATTTTAAGGTCTTCGATTTAATTTCTTTATTTCTTTGATCATCAGACACATTTTCGATAATATTTAAATCAGGACTTCTTGGCGGAAAATCCAACACGTTGATGTTATTTTCTCTGAACCATGTTTTCACTCTGTCCGATGGATGGGGCAGTTATCCTGTTGAATTATAAAATTGCGATTTGGAAAAAATATCTCCACTGAAGGCAACATCACATTACATACTTAGAATGTTGATATAAGTCTCTGAATTTAATTTTCCTCCTATTTCCCATAACATATTATTTCCTTTCCACAATTTCACGGATTTTGAAACCGTTAATCAAATCTGCAATAACACTGACTTTATTATCTTCATTTATGGAAGGCATTTTGATAATAGTTTAATATCAACTGTAAGGTTGTCAATTTTGATAGATAACCAAATTTTGACAAGTAACTTTGAAGTCGCTATCACACTAATCATTTTGAGAAAGTCTATAACAGAAACCTGTATTTTTGTCTACTTCTTTTTGCTTTCGACTGTACTTAATGAAATTATTTTGTAAATTAAAATTTTTTTATACTCTCAAAAGAGCAAATGCAGATTTTAAAAGAACACCTGGGAAATCGACAAAAATAATTACTATTTCTAGTTTGTAGTTGTAGTTATTTTTATATCAAATTATTTTATTGTTATATATAATTGGTGTTAAATATATATTTGTTTATGAATTATATTATTAAAGAATTCTGTTTATTACTTGTAAATTTTGTCTCTTAATTGTCCTCTTCAAAACATTCCAAACAAAATATTTACAAAAGTATTATTTGGATATCCACGTATAATAATTGCCGAATAACTACTGTTTAAATATGATAATAATTTATTTTGGCAATATTCGGCAGTTCTACGCCAATGGACTGAAAGGCGCGCCAATGAATTAGTAGTTTCAAAATGGCCGAAGGTCTTTGAAATATAAGCTGAGTTTTCTTATGGAGTGTCGCTTCTTTACCGTAAGGGTAATATTCTTTGATAATATTTAGTATCTAGTGCGCATGTTTAATTATAAATTTGTTAGCAAATTTTATGCAAAAAGTTGATGTGTGGCAAACAGGCATTTCTAGTGAATTCACATGTAAATTTGTTATCAAAAGTTTCTGTATGATACTGTGTTAAATTTACATGTAAATTTAATTCCTAATTTTGTATGAAATTTACGTAAGTGTCAAACGGCCTTAAAGCAAAACGCCTATAAAATTGTAACAAACACGATTGGTGAAATTGGATAATTGCGTCACTTCCTTTAAGCTCCCATTGGCTTCATTTTACTACTACAAGAAGACTGCTTTTACTATAACAAATTTAGCGGGAGAAATTCATGAATGGGCACATCCTACTGCCGAAACTCTCTGGTGGCTACCTACCCGAACTAACCTGTTGTATATCTATAGTATACATAATCAAAGCCTCAAGTCTTTCTAGATGTAACATTTCTAACACTGGTTTACTACTGTTCAAATATTACAGTCGCGTTCACAAAACAGCCAAAACGTGATGGTAATGTTAAAAACACGAGGTGTGGTCACCACACAACTTTCTTATACGTGTGTGCTTGTCAAATTATACAAAAGTTGTTCTAAATTAAGATTTAAATACTTTTTTTTATCTTCTGGAAACATAAACAAAACCCTACTGTACTACTTCTATTCTCTTAATAAATCTCTACAGAATGCATACTTGGCGAAATATTCGAAACAAAGTGCTACTCTTGGCGAGTAGCACTTTGTTTCGAATATTCCCGGTTTGAATTTTGAAATTTCTTTTATACAAAAAGTATTTCAAATGTAGCTCTAAATATATTTGTGCTCTTGATAAATATATATAGCTAATATAGAATGCATAATTTACGAGATATTTGTAAAAATCGCTATTCTATAAGAGTGAAAGTGTTACTTCCGGTCTGAATTTTTTTTATACAAAAGATATTGAAAATTAAGTTCTAAATACTTTTATACTCGTAATGTACCCGTTTAAAAAGCAAAATATTTGCAAGAAAACTCATTTTCGATAAGAGTGAAAGACCCACTTTACGGTAAGAATTTCAAAAACTTTCGTAACAAAAATCATTTCTTAAATTTAATTTCGAGTACATATGGATTCTTTATAAATTTGTTTGAACTTAGTAGTTGACAAAGTATTGGCGAAATTCGATTTTTTCACCGAGGTAAACGTCTACTTCCGGTCCGCCGAATTTACTGAAAATCTAGTCAGATCTCAAACGGGAGATTATACACGTAAATACAAAATTTGGAATTGATATCTACAGTGGTTTGACCGCTATCGTTGTCACACAGAGATTTCTTTAAAAACCACTTTTTTGGTATCAGGGGACTTCAAAACGTGGACATCTGCAAAAATCTTTAATCTGTGGTTATAATTCTACAATTCCATAAGCGCAATTGAAAGGGTTTTGCAGCAGTGATTTTGAAAATTTATTGACAATAGAATATGATTTAAAAAATTACAGGTTATCAATGCTATTTCATCATAATGCCAATTTTATGGTTAATTCACAATCGCAGGATCATGCTTATATGATCCTGGGATTGTGAATTAAATATCTACGTACGACTCTGGTGGTAAACAAATAAAGGAAGAAGTTTACTTGCCAATTCAATAAGAAATTTCTAAATCGCAATGCCTAGGTCATTTTGGAAAATAATTTTGAATCAATTTGAACCAAAACAGTTTTTGTTGTGCATTTATTCAGGTGCCCCAAAATTGAGTTATAATAAATTAATTTCCAGGCTTGAAAAGATGTATTACAAAAAATCTTACTTCACGGATCCTTACTTAATTTATCAATTTTCTAAATTTACAGAATCTGTATGTAAGAGTATTTTCTTTCAATTAAATAAAACAATATAGTTTCAAAAACATTTTTATTTTATATTTCACATGTATAACCTTACTTTGCTTTCTTTGATTTTATCTTTCTCATATAAAATTCAAGTTCTTTTCCTTCCAGGACGTATCCGTCAGCTCTGCCACATTGGCCAGGTCGAGATGCTAAACAAGCTGAAATAATAAAAAAAAAATAAAAACCAAACTAAATACGCACATTTATGTCTGTTATCAAGTTAGAGATAGAGATCAGAGTAACTATGACAAGCTTGATCACAGTCTGCAGGAATTGTTAAAAACAAACAAAACCGAAACGCAGACTCGCTTAAAATTATTCATCATGTATAACTGAAATGGAGTCGTTTCACGTATTATATAAGTTTATACTGACATCAAGCAATTCACTTTTCTTCTTATTTGGAAGAACTTAAATAAAACTTGTTATCTGTAGGTATTTTAGAAGCTACTTTATAATCAATAATCAAACGTTAATTGCTAATGGCTTCATTATCTCTTTACCCTTGCATGAAACAAACAAGTTTTTTTAAAAGCGAAATATTTTACAAACAGAAGTTATTGCATTGGAGGCAGCTTTGAAGTAAGAAAAATAGTTATTTTTAAAAAAATTAAAAAACCTGTATACATTACTTTTTCTAGCTTTTTCTAGTTATATATTTTAATAGGATCAATAAAAAAATATATTATAATTAAAATTTAGTTTTTGGTAAAAAATAATGTATTCTCAATAAAGTGAAACCATGAATTTTAAAGCCACAGAAATTATGTCTTGTAAATCAAATAAATAATAAATAGGAAATAAGAGTAAATGAAGCCAAAATCAATACATGTATTTTTCATAGAATAAGGTAAAATACATACACAATCGACCACCAAAAATAATCTCGTCAGATTTTCTGACTAAATAATAAAGAAAAAAATGCTAGAACTGGTAAATCTTTGTCACTTCAGAAACTTCAAATAGAACTAAGGAATAAATAATGAATTTTTTGACTGTACCGTGGCATTAGATAATTAATTTTGAAATTCAATATTTGTTGAAAAATGGCATTTTAAGCACAATAATTTTAAAAGTGTGATAGCTAACTAAATCCTTTCTATATAATAAGTCTGTTAAGGTTCTTATAGTAGTTGGAGAATGCACAAAAGAATTAGAAACACTTCTCGCTGATTAAAAACTAACTATCAAAATTTGATAATATAAAACTATTACAACAGTAAAATGAATATCATAAGTTATTTTAAGCCGGCATAATTAATAAATAAAAGTTCATTAAAATGGAAATACAAAAATATATGTATCGCATAAAGTAAATAGAAATATTACTTACCTAATAGTCTACCAGTTAAAAATTGTTCTTCAAGAGCAGCTTCAACTTTAGCAGTACGTTGCCTAACTTCATATTTCTTTTGAACTTTTTTACTTCTTTTCTTAGACAATAATGCTTCTTCTGCTTCAGTCTGAGAAAATAACATACAAAATCAATAATTTGTACATGTAAAATTATTTTCAACATATTAAAATTAAATTATAAAATAATCAGAGATGCAAGGAAAATTATTCTCATTTAATACATCACAAAATGTGAGCATATCAACTGACACGCATAAATTTGCTCATCATGTTAATGTAAATAGTTTTAAACGTGAAATGGCACTTCACAAAATTTAGAAGTCAAAATATGTTATTAACAATTAGCTGCATGTTAAGATGAAGCATTTAATAAAAAAAAACGTTAATATAAAACTTACCAATTTGGCTCCTTTCTTTCGCACAAGAGGCAAAATATAATGTCCTTCATACCACTGTCTGAATGGTGTGGCATCAATTACTACAATTGCATTCTTTACCAATGTTTTGGTACGAACCAATTCATTATTGCTAGCGTTGTATACTACGTCAATAATACGCGTTTTACGTGTTGTACCTTCAGACCCCCACGCAAAATTTCCTGTGTCGAGACGTAGTGCTCTATACTTAATGTTTCCACCTCTGGTGCGAACATAATGCACTCTACGCTGTCCAAGTTTTGTATTTGCGGCTGGACGACCTAATTCGAACTTCCTCTTCTTGCGAAGGGGCTTTCTTTTGCCACCAGTGGCTCTTCTTTTATGCCAGTGATCCCGGCTAATACCTAAAACATAAGTCTTCTTCAATATCTTACAATGCTTTATAAGAAATAAACAATATATATTGTGGATTTCAGTGCGCTGTGGAATAGCTTGTCTTCAGCACAAATGTCGGACGATTTACTTCATCATATTAGGATTAAAAACCACACGTTTTTGTTACATATACACTTATATATAAGGTTATGAACGTAAAAACAAATATATTAAGAAAAATATACATACACGATATTCCCTTTAAACCTCTCTAGTCTTAATTATTTAATTTTAATTAAAAATAAGGTAGTATCAGAGAAGATGAAACCTGATTTATGCTAAAACACACTTACAATTACTTACCCATTTTGGAGTAACAAACGTAAAGGAAGAAGGAAAATAACTACTCAACTAGTCAACTTGTTTACTTCCTGTGTGCCAGTGCCAATATAATGTAAATAACACCCCAGTACCTGTGAAATATGCATTCTATAACGTAGTTAAATCATTATTATTATATTAATTTTAATGAAAATGGTCATTATAGAATCTCATACGCTTTTACCGATTTACCTACTTACATTTAGAAGTGTTTGATAAGAATTGTGGTAATTAATAAAAGAACGCTTAGTAGTTTTATTATGTTGGCATTTCCTGTCACTAAATTTGAAAAACTTCATTTTCAAAATGGCAGATGATGTGGAAAATGATGATCAGTGGTTATATGGCGAAGTTGGTGATATTTCAAACGCAGAAAAGGAAAATAACGTAGAAAATAACACAGAAGATTTTGAGGACGCATCTAATAATGAAGAACTTCAACAGGTATTTTCGTTTCCTGGTTGCGTCGGTTAAAATTCATATGTTTGGTTATGTTGTTGACTAGTGAATCCAAATTAAATTTCATTTATTTGGGATTTAGTAAATACAAAACCGGCTTTTGATAAACTATATAAGCTTAAATAACTTTGCATGAAGAAATATTTATCGAATATTTTGTGTATACCTCGTTTGTATAATTAAATTGTTGTTTTATTGTATCATTTACTATGCTTCTCTTTTTAAATAGAATCAAACTAGCGATGATACGGAAAATAAAGACAAGCAAGATGATCAAAATGATCAGAGTCAAAATACACCTCCAGAAGATGGTGAAATAGAAAAACAAACTGGTGATGGCAGTGATAAAGAAGAGTTTGATGAAGACAGTGATGATGATGACGATGTAAATGTTGTTATTGGTGATATTAAGACAAGTTCAGCATATACTACTTTAAATATAAAGAGGGGAGGGCTATTAACAACAGCCTCTGCAGCAGAAAAAGCCAAACAAATACAACAACCTGGAAAGTTTTCAGTTGAAGAATTTGATCAGGTTGGTACAATTAATGGAGTTCCCGCCACTGAATATAATCTTGATTCATTGGAAGAAAAACCGTGGAGGAAACCAGGTGCAGATATTACAGATTATTTTAATTATGGTTTTAATGAGGATACATGGAAAGCGTACTGTGAGAGACAGAAAAGGTTCACATATACTAGTACACTGATTGTTTGATAATTTGTTGTTGCCAAAATTTTAGGTTACGTGTTAATGAGTCTGGGGTAGGATTGGCACCAATGAGCGCTGTTGGTATACCTAGAGGTCCTGTTCCAATAATGAATGACAATAGTAAATATTCAGGAAATTACACAACACAACGTAAGGCAGGACCACCTCCTGGTAGACGAATGACTGGTTCTATTGATGTTATAGGAGGAGCCGCAGCCCGCATCGGCACCACCCTGGGGAAGATGGACGCTCCCAAGGAAAATGTTATACAGGTATACAAAAATATCCAATTCTCCTGTGACAAGCCTATATTTCCAAAAAGGATGGAGCTATGGTTGTATATCAAGAGAAGTTATTATTATCTCATGGGTTTTGTATATTATGATTGCTAACATATTACTGGTAAAAATGGGTAAAGTGGAAAAAAAATCACATAAGTATAATTTTACATATTTTTTCACATGTCCAGAGTTAAACTCAATTGCAATGTATGTTTGGTATTTTTCTTTGTCGTTTATCAATAAATTTTTATGCACAAGGTCATGACTGCTGATAGACGTGAATATAGTCGTAAACCACCCGGCTTCCCTGATATGTCCATGCCACCACCAAACTTTGAAGAATATCAACCCGAATATGGCTTTAATCCAGAACCTGAGCCATTTTATGGAGGCTATGAACCTACACAGGATTCGCAATGGGGTGAGTAATATGTTTATTGGTAAGTATATCATAAAACTTGAGGACTTACACAAACAATTATTTCTTACTTTATGCCTACTTGTAAATAAATATTTTTCTGTGAATTTGTGCCGATATAGGAACCGAAAACAATTCAAACTGGACACCGCAAGAAATAAAACCCTTGGCCACTCCAACAATGGTTCCACCAGTTGTACCACCAGTTAATTTAGGTCCACCAATGTTACCACCTGTCACTGTTGGTGGTCCCCCTGTAAAAGAGAATTCTCCGTCGCACAGGGAAAGTCGCGATCGAGATAGGGAAATGAGCAGAAGTCGATCTGAAAAGCCAAGAGAGAGGGATAGGGAAAGGGAGAGATCTCATAGGAGGGAAAGGTCCAGGAGCAGAAGTAGACGACACAAATCGAGATCGAGAAGCCCTAGTCATAGGTCTCATCGCAAGAAGAAGTCTAGAAGACATGAGGACAGCGATTAATCTTAGTCTAACAAAGTATTAATTTAAGCTAAACAATTAGAAGAGTAATAAAAGGTCATGCTACATTCTTAACATGAACTGATGTTAATTTTCTTGCTGAGATAAATACAAACAAAATACAAATTTCGAATATAGTATCTGTGTTAAATACCGTTTGTACACAATGTATTTTTATGGCAATTGTGTAAGTTACTACACAAAAATATGATGGCATTCTGTTAAATTGTATAAAAATTAAATTGTATACTTTGGCATGGAAAAGATATTTCAAAGAAAAGTTGTGATTTTTTTTTTGTACAAGTAATATTAAAAGAAAACTGCTTCACTAAAGATTTTTTTTTAATTAAAATCTACAAAAATGGTCTCAATAAACTATGTGAAAGTAAGTGTATAATACGGTAAATTTTGTTTATTACATTGTGGTTTTGATATTATTGAGTTTAAGAATGAATCTAGGGTTTTTGAACACTGCAATAACAATAAAAATGAAAAATATAAATATTTACTTCTAAATGGTACCACCCTTGTATAGAACACATATTTGTGAAGCTAAATAACGCTCTTTTTGTTATTTGCATAAGAATGTACTTCTTGTCATGTTTGCTTACAAAAATCGTTAAGGATTACTGTCATAATAATACAAGATTACATAATAATAATAATTATTAATAAGTAATTGATTGAAGATGGAGATACGTGTTGAAACTTCATAATTTACAAGTAAAAATTGAAATAAATTCAAATTGTGTTCAAAACAGTTTTATTCAATTCACTACAATTGTTTCACCCGACTAGGGCTTCATCAGGTGATGAATATTATAATTATAATAGTCATCCCTAGCCCTAGTAGGGTGAAACAATTGTAGTGAATTGAATAAAACTGTTTTGAACTCAATTTGAATTTATTTCAATTTTTACTTGATAATTATTATTATTATTTATATTAGAAATTGAAATAATCGTATACCAAGTGCAAAAGATTTATGGCATTTTTAGAATGTTTTAAATTTATTTGTAATGCATTATCAGACGGACTTTCGTACGTTAGGAATAGGTCCACGTCAGGTACAAAGCACATTATTATATGGAAATGTTTAGAACGTTTGTTTGGCATCACTCAGGACTGGGAAGGAATGTTCACTGGATTTTCGATACAAATTTTTATTGTGCTCTTTATACATCACTACAATTACCAAATGTCCACCATTCTCGCACATGTATGCAACATCCTTATATTCCAAATTCAACATCTATTGCATTTCTGCAACTATTTATTCAAAACTTTTTAAGATATATACAGGTGTCTCTCCACGGGTAAGGCCGATTATGCCTTTATGAATAAAGATATTTTGAAGCTGTTTTTTTCTTGTGATAGCTGCTCATTAAGAGCACATTTTAAAAATATTTTGTATTATACAGAGTGTTCCATAACTTGGTGGCTAACCATAGTTATAGTTTTTTTAAATGGAACACCCTATATATTATTGCATTTTTGTATTCCACATATAATTTTTAGTCAAAAAGTAATAAGATAGTGTAGGCCTAAAATCTAAAGTTTTTGACTTATTCCCATTTTTCTGAAAAATTCAATGTTTATAAAATTATATTTCTTGAAAACGACGTATTAGATGGACAAATTTTTTTTGCAGTATTATTTACAATAAGAGGTCCTAATAGGAGCATGTTTTATTTTTTTACAGTTACTAACTGCATGTGCAGAAAACTGGATAAAAATTACATGACACGTTTTTGTATAGAAGTCAATTTTTTTAAATGGATACCCTGTATATCAGTCCATTTTTGAATTTCTTATTAAATTGCACATCAAAAACATGTAAGACGTTAATACTTTAAAGTGACTATTACTGAGCTACTGTCGTTTTTTGATATAATTTTGTTAGTTTTTGTCTTAAAGTCAATTTTTTCAAATGGAACAGCCTGTATATCAGTTCATTTTTGAATTTCTTATTAAATTTCACATCAAAAAGATATAAGACGTTAATACTTTAAAAGTGAGTATTACTGAGCTATTGTCGCTTTTTGATATAATTTTGTCAGTTTTATGGTTTTAATTAATATAGTATAGTACCGACAAAATTATATCAAAAAGCGACAATAGCTCAGTAATAGTTACTTTTAAAGTATTAATGTCTTATATGTTTTTGATCTGAAATTTAATAGGGAATTCAAAAATGAACTGATATACAGGCTGCTCCATTAGAAAAAATGTACTTTTATAGAAAAACTAACAAAATTATATCAAAAAAGGCAGTAGCTCAGTAATAGTCACTTTTAAAGTATTAACGTCTTACATGTTTCTGACATGAAATTTAATAAACAATTCAAAAATGAACTGATGTACAGGTGTTCCATTTAAAAAAAATAACTTATACAAAAACCTGTCATGTAACATGCTTCTATTAGGACCTCTTATTGTAAACAATACTGCAAAAAATTGTGCCCATTTAATACGTCGTTTTCGAGAAATATAATTTTATACAAACATTGAATTTTTCAGATAAATGGGAATAAGTCAAAAACTTTAGATTTTAGGCCTATACTATCTTATTACTTTTTGACAAAAATTATACGAGGAATACAAAAATGCAATGGGTGTTCCATTTAAAAAACTATAACTATGGAACACTATATAATACAAAATATTTTTAAAATGTTCTTCTAATGAGCAGGTATCACAAGAAAAAAACCGCTTCGAAATATCTTTACTGATAAAGGCATAATCGGCTTTACCCGCGGAGATGACTCACCCTGTATACTGCCGCACTAAGCGAAAAGGGGGTATGTGCAACTTTTGTAGAAAACAAGATATTGGTGTCTAGGGCTTCTGGGTCTCATGTTCTGTTTTATACTGAGTTAATTGTGCTATATTGACACTGCAAAATTACACATAATACCACGCGATCATTTAAATTCTAAATTATAGTAGGCGGGATTTTTTTTATTAGGTTGTCCAGAATGTCAATTATTGATTAATTAACATTTTGAAACGTCACTTTGACAATTCAAATTGTAAATTAGTACTTATATACCAACTTAATTTAAATTTCACAGCCTGCTCTAATTTAGAATTTAAATGATCGCGCGGTAGATGTTTTAAAGTATATGTTCTCTAGAATATGAAAATGGCATTAAATTAAATCTAAAACCTTATAAAACTCAAAATTTTAGAAAATGCAAATACCCCCTTCTCGTTTAGTGCGGCAGTATAGTAGAATTGTTTTAGCAACCAAAACGGCTAAAGTACGAACTACAGGTGAGAATTCAATACTACTACAAATTTACATCGATTAGAACAATTTCTGAAGAAAGAAAATGAACTATTTCATTAAGTTTGAGGAATATAGCTTCCAAAAGAAATGCTGACACATGAAGGGCATATACCGCGAGATCAAAAATTATATTGATAAAGGTTTGCCATGGAATGTAAAACGTCTATCTTAAATATAGACCGGACGCGAGAGGTTGACATCGCCCACGGGCGCACTATTGAAATTTTGTGTTTTTAAAAAGTGTTTAATTTTATTTATATAACTGGATAACAAGTGGGTGGTGATCTATAAAATACAAAATACCATATTATTTGTTCATTTCCTAGTTCAAATCGAGTAACCTTTCTGTACTTTATTTATCTTACGAAATATAAAAAATTTAAAAAACTCCTCACGCTTCTACCTACGTCGATGAAGAAAGGAATTTAGCAGTAAAAACTTTTTCGCTGTCGTTTCCGCGACAACAGATGTTGCAGTTCACCATATGAATATTCAGTTACTGCGTGATGTTTACATTATTTTTTGCTCCGTCTTAATTTCAACCTGGTACGTCCGGTCTATAGTTATATCATTAATTAAGTGTTATACTGACAAATATGAAGGACAGTATGACACTAAATGATATAATTTAAGACAGACGTTTTGCATTCCATGGTAAACCTTTATCAACATAATTATTGATATCCCGGTACAAGTTTTGTATCATAAATGCTTGCCTACTGAACGGAATAGCCAAGTATTAAAATATAGGCATAGAAAAGTAATATTATCATTATTTATAATATTTAATTTGAAACTGGCGTACATGTATTAGTATTTTTCCAGGGGAAGCTATGTATCCTATAATGATAAATTTAATTTTATTGTTCTGAACATTTTCTATAGTCGATATGAATATGTTGTGGTATTTAATCGTCACCTTTAGTTCATACTTTGGCCGTGTGGGTTGCCAAAAATTACATACATTTTATTTAATTCGTGGCTACCCTATTTAGTTTGCAAGCATTGTTGAGAATTTTTATTATTTAAGTATTGCAACGAATAATGAAAAAGGTGTAGGACATCCATGAAATGGCGTTTGCAGGTGATATTGCTTGACAGGTAAGATTTTGTAACACGTCAAATTTTACTCCAATTTATTGGCGAACGTCGGCGTCGGTTGCTAAAACTATTTTACTCTTGTTACACGTAAATAAGATTTCATGTATTTTTTAATTTAATATTTTCCGGTCAGGTAGCTCCTTCTTGGATAATTACTTCGTGCAACCTTGCAAGAAATAGATATTGTCAAGGTTTTCATCATAAAACGCACAGTTAATAAACATGTAACATAATCACTGCCTAAATTCAGTAAGTTCAAACATCTTATTAAATTAACAAAAAAATCCGTTACTACAGGTAGATTGAGGATGAGTACTAATAAGTTCCTAATATATATTTATGAATATACCTATTATAGGTATACATATTGGAAATTTGTAAATTATGAAGATATGTATTCAATATATTATATACCTACTCAAATCGCTGAACATATACAGTGATCACGTTGGGTTCACGTGATCATACGTAAGTCGTATGCACACAGCAAAGAGATTGGAATATATAGAGAAAGCATGAGTGCAGTTTGTTGGTGAGGTAAGTGGCCGCAAGAACTGCAGGTGTGGTAAGGGGAATTGATAAACAGCCAAGCGATTATAGTCCTAAAGAAAATCCATGACGCGTGCTGTCATTGGTCGAAATGTGCTTGTGTAGAATTAACGAAATCATACAAACCAAGTACGAGCACGACATTTCGACCAATGACAGCACGCCGTCAGATTTTCTTAAGGCCTAATAAGGACTATAATCGCTTGGCTGTTTATCAATTCCCTTTACCCCACCTGCAGTTGTTCCGACCACTTACCAAGCCTACAAACTGCACTCATGCTTTTTCTATATATTCCAATCTCTGGGTTTGACGCAGTTCACTTTTTCCTTCTCATTTGGTCTTCTCCCCGACTAAGCTAGGTTCTATTGGTGATCATTAGGGAAGAGGTTTATGCAGAATATTTGAACAATATGGAGAGGTTACTGATAGTTTATAGAATATTGAAGCAAATCCATATTGTCAAAATATATATGTTCATATCATTTAATATATTTTATAGCATATGATCACTTAACGGAATGCAACCCGCCAAGGTTGCAATAATTTTATCCTCCCCGTACCCCACATGGTTTTATTTAATTGTCTAAAACCTGATCTTATGCTCTCTTTCATTCTACTTATACAAGATTTTAAATTTAAGGGTGTTCGCTAGTGAACGGGAAATGTAATATTGGTTGCATAGCACATAATTTAATAAGCCAAGGATGTCCGAGAACTTATTACACATAGGGAATATATAATAAATATTTGAAATAATAACTCAATATCTAAGCGAATAAAAATTCATTTATGACCAAATATTTAGACATTTGTAACCGCGGGAAAGATTTATAGCAGAATAACAACTCATTGTAATGTGGGTTGCCTAATTTTAATTTATTTTATATTCATTTTAAACAAAGTAAAGAATAGTTGAACGGAAAATAAGTGCACAGCCGGGTAGCTTTCTATTCAATTTATAACGTGAATCCAAGCAAACAAATCTCTTCCGAAGGATTTTTGAGAAAACCGGTTTTTAATATTTTGACATATTAATTAATTTTCTTTAATCCGTTAACTTTTTTCTAAATTTGTTTCTTCAGCCGGGTAGTTTACTAACTAAATTCTTAATAAGTTGACGTTGAACGGTTTTCTCCATCTTTAAAATCAACAAAAATATCTGGCATCTAAAATCTGCTATTTTTCCATTGTTGACAGATCCACTAGCAAGCACCCTTAACGTTTGCTAAATATTCGTCATATCCAGCGTTGCCAAATATAGCAGGGCATACTAAGCTTCAGTCTCCAGCATGGAAAATGGTAGTTATTGCGTATTTGGTGACGTTGGAGACATTGATCATTTAGTGCGTCATGTTCACAGTTGAATCAGCTGCTGTGTAGTAGATGACACTTGTAAGTGTACTTTAGAATTTGCGTTAAGGCTGCGTTTGATAACGTTTTGGCGGGAGAGAAATGTACCCGAAAAATACCATTTTTATTTCCATTTTTTCAGGCGTATGATATCAAAACATGTAAATTTTATGCATTAAGCATGAAGATAAAGGTTAAACGAGGTGAAAGGTCGAATTCTTTTTTAAATTAAGTTAATATATAAGCCGTAAATAAAATGGGAAGTTAGTGGTTTTGCAACTACTAGAAAAAATGGCTACATTTAAAAATTACACGGTAAATTTATATGTAATATAGCAAGTACATTCGGTATTTATATTTGGAAGGTAAAAATAGTAACAGTAGCTAAATACATGTGTAATTTTTTAAGTGATCCATGAAATAAAATTTGTAACATTTTTGTAAGCAATTACATACATTTACAGATATCTGTTACATTTACGTCGCCTTATAGTGTAGCACATATAGTATAGATGGCGCTATTATCTTGCAATTATTTAGAGGTTAGTTGTGTGTTATACGATACTTTAATTATTTATTATAATTTAAAATTATAATTAACAGCAATTTTTGCGGTTACTAATTATAAAATTTAGTATGTTACGAGTTATTTGAAAGTACGTAATAGACAATGAGCAGTTGGCATCACAGGTTGGCACCACAAATCATAAAAAGTAACTACATAGTTTAATTTGTCAATTTAATCAAATTGAATCATTTTAAAATATGGAGTTTTCTGTTATCTTTAATTGAAAGATGCCTACGGATTTTTTTACGCCGATAAAAGCCTAGTAGCCGTTTTACATTTACGAAGTGGAGAAGAAATTGTTGACAAGAACCTTCTATATTTTTTTTTAAAATTTTTTTAAGGTTGTTGCTAATTACTTAAAATGTAAATATAGGTACATTTTATTTGATAGCAATTTTCAAAACTTTGAAATGCCGGAGGTCAGTTCGCCGGGTTTTTAGTTTTTAATAATAACAATAATCTTATACTAGCCTCATTATTTATAATATATTAACATTAAAGTAATACCTTTACCTTACTTAATGTTTTGAAGATTTTACTACAATTGCTATTCCCCCAGCACAATACCCTAGCAGCATTTTTCGAAATTCGCGGATGTTTTAAGTTGGCTAGGAAGACAATCGAGTTGAGTACAGGTAGGCTAATTCATTTTTTATTGCGAAATTACTAGACACACCGTGTACTCAAACAAAAGATTGGTCAAAAAATAGATGTACAAACATTGATTGACAAAATTATATTTTTATATATATAACTATTATAACTAATTTTATAGTGAAATATAGCGAGTACACCTCTATATATTATTCAATTGCGCCCAGTGCAAACATAAAACACTCGCGAAATTCGAAAAATGCTGCTAGGCTATTCAATTTTAGTTTTTGTAGAGTTAAAATTTTGTACATATTTAAAACTGTTTTTATCGTCTTTATTGTGCTAATACTTGACGCTGTTTGGGTGGTGAATTTCACGGTTTTGTTGGAAGCGCCTTATCTAATGTTCGTGACGTACCTATTTACACTTACAGATAATAATAATAATAATAGACTATATATTTGTAAGACCTCTGTTACATAAAATTGTCAATATTCTCAAACTTGTAATGCATTACAATTGTCAGATCATGATAAGTATAAATAAATAGTGTAGTGTATACTAATACTAACAACACTCTTAACAAATAACAAAGAAGACAGAAAAAAAAACACAAAATAATAAAATCAAATAAGTATATCGATAGTGTTTAATAACACACTAAAATACAATAAACCAAAACAAAAACGCAAGAGAATGTTCACAGGTTACGGCTTGGTTATGTTATAAAATATAACATATATCGCATGTATTTATATTTCCTTGTTAAATTTGCTTACCTAGGAACCAATACAATCTGTTAAAAATAGTAGCGTTTCGGCGCGATATTTGAATTGAAAAGTTATAATATGAACTAAATAAAAAGACTGAAAATTCAGACTATTGGTGCGTTTTCGGGTTCCAAATAAACAACTCGTGCAATTTATTTATTTAAAACAGTCTGTATATTCACACACGTAAAATTAATTACAATATAAAAATATAAAACTAATCAAAATATAAAAATGTAAAATAAATGTAACGCACTTAAAATTATTACAAATAGATTAACACATGTATTTATTTCACTACTGTTATTTATGTAACACTGTACCGTATTTATATCACTTCTATTTACATTCCGTAATATTTATGTAACAACTACACTCACTTATTTATGCTTACTTTTCGACTACCACTTAAGGAACTATTTATTTATGTTTATTTATTTATCTGCCTGTTCCGCACGAGACTATTGAATGAATCTCTTATTCCGGAATAAGAAAGTCCTTAGTAGTCGTCGCGCGGAACAGACCAAAGTAAAAATAAATATTAGAAATAAATAAATGGTTCCTTGAGTGGTATACCCTGTCTCAGAATAAGAAGGAGTGATTCAAATATCCCGCCAAAACATGGAACACATAGCTTAAAATTTAGTAGACAATTTGATATGACACCATGACAATTGAGGTTAGAAGAACTGTATTAATTCTAACCAAGGATTTAGCTGTTTTGTGTTTCATTTACTACTTTCGTTAAAATAGATGGATGTGCCGCTTTTCATTCTACCAGTCGAAGCAGCAATACGAGTGCACGGCAATTGGAAACAGGAGAGTAAAGTTATAAACACAAATAGGTGCATATATCTATAATTTGATGAATACAAATCTCTTAACATTCAAATCTGTTCATTCTAGTTTTACAAAAAAAAATTAGAAGAATCTATGGATAAAGATATAGGCTCAATTTACAAATGAAAGCATATAGGCTTTGTTCTGAGCGTTTTGAGGAGGATTGTCGTTATAAATATATAATTACTGCACATTTTAGTGTATGTGCTACATCAACATGAAAATTGCGAATCAAGTCTATTTATTATTAAATATTTGTATCAGAGAGCAAGAATGAATCAAACCTTTTATCTCTTATCAAAATGTCCTTAAGAACTTGCAGAAAAAGTTTTACTTATTAGTTTCTATTTTAAATATCAATAAAGAACTTATATAGATAAATCATTCGTTTTACTGCTATACAAACCTTGAGGAGGTAAATTCAAGCAACTAGTCTTGGAAATGTGAATCTTACATACAACAGCAATAAATAGAAAAATTTACATCGGCTAAAATTGTTTACACGAACTGCAAAGATAATTACATATACCTACACATTACTAATTATTATTCCCTATTAAAATTTATTTATTATGAAAATATATAAAGTATAACAAATATTTATTTCTATTAAATATTGGAAATTAACAATATAATTTAGTGTTCACATCGTGTTAAAAAGATTAAAAATTTACATGCTCGGTACAATTTTTCCAAATACTTATTGTAACATTTGTAATTGCTTCTGTCAAAAGTTCTCATATAAGTGATATTCTGAAAGGGGATTTTTTTGAAGCAACTTCATCTTATGTATCAATTCAGATCCTATATGAAGTATTCTTAATTGCCTATCTTTATCGGTATGGCTATTTAATCCTACAGGTTTTCATCAAAGCTTGTCGTGCACTCATTATACTTGCAGCAATCCAATCTTTTTCCCATATTCTCCACCATATATTTTCACCTTTTTCTATTAGTACAGGTTTCTTTACGTTTGACATATCTGAAATATAACATGTACCTATATGAACATGTGGTAATATAATTAGTATTTAATTAACACTTACTTGAAATTAATGAGTCAATTCTAGAATATGTGTGAGTTGTCCAGTTCACTTATGGTATGAACTCATCTATAGTTATTTTTGCAATGATATTAATTGTTGAATGTTTGATTTTTGCACTGACGTACAGTATTTTTGACAGATTAATCAAATTCAAAGTTTCAAATGCATGATCAAGTATAATAAACCAAAGTAAAAATGTATGAGACTAGGTTATGGCTTGGCTATAAACATAAAATGACGTTTTGTCAAACCACTGTCAAACTTATTTTCCCATGTTAAACTTGCCTACGCAAGAACCAATGAAATACTTTAAAAATATACGCCATTTCGGCGCGATATTTGAATCACTCCTTCTTATTCTGAGACAAGGTATAGTCGAAGAGTAAACATAAATATAAGTAGTACAAAATAAATATAGTGGTGCGGTGTTATATAAATAGAAGTGATATAAATACACGGACATAAATATTAGTAATAGAAATAAATACCTGTGTTAATTTAAATCGTAGTAGTTTAAGTGTGATACATTAGTTTTACATTTTTTATATTGTAATTAATTTTACGTGTGTAAATATACAGACTGTTTTAAATAAATAAATTGCACGAGTTGTTTATTGCGAACCCGAAAACGCAACACTATATAAATCAAATGAACGGGCAAATTGACATTTAGGATTTGCAAATACTAACTTTACCTGTATTTTTAGCGTGTAAAACATATTTAATAGAATGTTGAACTAATGGGTACATGAAGACAATATGACTATATTTCTGTTTTGCTTATTATTATTCTATATGATCAACAAAGGTATGATATACCGCACAGATGCAGTAGCCTGTAATAATTACAAATGTATCAAGTAAAAGAAAATGTTTTATTTGGCACCTCGCAAACACAAAGTTGTTTATTTATTATATAATTTTGTATGAAATAAGAAAGTCGAATGGATGAGTATCACTTACATTCAGCGTTAAAGAATTTGTTAAAAAATAACTAAATCTATAAATAAAATAAATGTAGCTGATTGTAAATGTATAAAAAGTAATTTAATTTAAATTATGTATTTAATAATGCAATCAACATTTTATGGAGGATATGTCAAACTATATTATATATATATGTATTAAGTTTTTCAATTTACAAATAAATTCAAATGAATGCTTAAAGTTTGCGCGTCTTTCTCCCTAATTCTGCATGAAAGCTGACAAGTGCCGATTTGATTCATACGGCATAAAATGAAATTGCAAAGAAAGCCGCACCGACCATATTTACAAATCGTATGTAGAGGTAGAAATTTAAGAAGCAGGTAAAATGACCTTGAAATGTTTGGAGGTAATTGCCATTTAATTTTAGAATGCATACCGTGGCGACATCTTATTATTACTAGTAGTATTTAAGATACAGGAAAATCGTAGTTCCGAACCGAAATGGATTTGCCAATATTGAAACGCACCCTTAAGGGTGCGTTTCAATATTGGCAAATCCATTTCGGTTCGGAACTAAGATTTTCCTGTATCTTAAATACTACTAGTAATAATAGGATGTCGCCACGGTATGCATTCTAAAATTAAATAGCAATTACCTCAAACCATTTCAAGGTCATTTTACCTGCTTCTTAAATTTCTACCTCTACATACGATTTGTAAATATGGTCGGTGCGGCTTTCTTTGCAATTTCATTTTATGCCGTATGAATCAAATCGGCACTTGTCAGCTTTCATGCAGAATTAGGGAGAAAGACGCGCGAACTTTAAGCATTCATTTGAATTTATTTGTAAATTGAAAAACTTAATACATATATATATAATATAGTTTGACATATCCTCCATAAAATGTTGATTGCATTATTAAATACATAATTTAAATTAAATTACTTTTTATACATTTACAATCAGCTACATTTATTTTATTTATAGATTTAGTTATTTTTTAACAAATTCTTTAACGCTGAATGTAAGTGATACTCATCCATTCGACTTTCTTATTTCATACAAAATTATATAATAAATAAACAACTTTGTGTTTGCGAGGTGCCAAATAAAACATTTTCTTTTACTTGATACATTTGTAATTATTACAGGCTACTGCATCTGTGCGGTATATCATACCTTTGTTGATCATATAGAATAATAATAAGCAAAACAGAAATATAGTCATATTGTCTTCATGTACCCATTAGTTCAACATTCTATTAAATATGTTTTACACGCTAAAAATACGGGTAAAGTTAGTATTTGCAAATCCTAAATGTCAATTTGCCCGTTCATTTGATTTATATAGTGTTGCGTTTTCGGGTTCGCAATAAACAACTCGTGCAATTTATTTATTTAAAACAGTCTGTATATTTACACACGTAAAATTAATTACAATATAAAAAATGTAAAACTAATGTATCACACTTAAACTACTACGATTTAAATTAACACAGGTATTTATTTCTATTACTAATATTTATGTCCGTGTATTTATATCACTTCTATTTATATAACACCGCACCACTATATTTATTTTGTACTACTTATATTTATGTTTACCTTGTCTCAGAATAAGAAGGAGTGATTCAAATATCGCGCCGAAATGGCGTATATTTTTAAAGTATTTCATTGGTTCTTGCGTAGGCAAGTTTAACATGGGAAAATAAGTTTGACAGTGGTTTGACAAAACGTCATTTTATGTTTATAGCCAAGCCATAACCTAGTCTCATACATTTTTACTTTGGTTTATTATACTTGATCATGCATTTGAAACTTTGAATTTGATTAATCTGTCAAAAATACTGTACGTCAGTGCAAAAATCAAACATTCAACAATTAATATCATTGCAAAAATAACTATAGATGAGTTCATACCATAAGTGAACTGGACAACTCACACATATTCTAGAATTGACTCATTAATTTCAAGTAAGTGTTAATTAAATACTAATTATATTACCACATGTTCATATAGGTACATGTTATATTTCAGATATGTCAAACGTAAAGAAACCTGTACTAATAGAAAAAGGTGAAAATATATGGTGGAGAATATGGGAAAAAGATTGGATTGCTGCAAGTATAATGAGTGCACGACAAGCTTTGATGAAACCCCGTAGGATTAAATAGCCATACCGATAAAGATAGGCAATTAAGAATACTTCATATAGGATCTGAATTGATACATAAGATGAAGTTGCTTCAAAAAAATCCCCTTTCAGAATATCACTTATATGAGAACTTTTGACAGAAGCAATTACAAATGTTACAATAAGTATTTGGAAAAATTGTACAGAGCATGTAAATTTTTAATCTTTTTAACACGATGTGAACACTAAATTATATTGTTAATTTCCAATATTTAATAGAAATAAATATTTGTTATACTTTATATATTTTCATAATAAATAAATTTTAATAGGGAATAATAATTAGTAATGTGTAGGTATATGTAATTATCTTTGCAGTTCGTGTAAACAATTTTAGCCGATGTAAATTTTTCTATTTATTGCTGTTGTATGTAAGATTCACATTTCCAAGACTAGTTGCTTGAATTTACCTCCTCAAGGTTTGTATAGCAGTAAAACGAATGATTTATCTATATAAGTTCTTTATTGATATTTAAAATAGAAACTAATAAGTAAAACTTTTTCTGCAAGTTCTTAAGGACATTTTGATAAGAGATAAAAGGTTTGATTCATTCTTGCTCTCTGATACAAATATTTAATAATAAATAGACTTGATTCGCAATTTTCATGTTGATGTAGCACATACACTAAAATGTGCAGTAATTATATATTTATAACGACAATCCTCCTCAAAACGCTCAGAACAAAGCCTATATGCTTTCATTTGTAAATTGAGCCTATATCTTTATCCATAGATTCTTCTAATTTTTTTTTGTAAAACTAGAATGAACAGATTTGAATGTTAAGAGATTTGTATTCATCAAATTATAGATATATGCACCTATTTGTGTTTATAACTTTACTCTCCTGTTTCCAATTGCCGTGCACTCGTATTGCTGCTTCGACTGGTAGAATGAAAATTGACACTTTCATCCATTTTAACCAAAGTAGTAAATGAAACACAAAACCGCTAAATCCTTACTTAAAAATAATACAGATCTTCTAACCTCAATTGTCATGATGTCATATCAAATTGTCTACTAAATTTTAAGCTATGTGTTCCATGTTTTGGCGGGATATTTGAATCACTCCTTCTTATTCTGAGACAGGGTATACCACTCAAGGAACCATTTATTTATTTCTAATATTTATTTTTACTTTGGTCTGTTCCGCGCGACGACTACTAAGGACTTTCTTATTCCGGAATAAGAGATTCATTCAATAGTCTCGTGCGGAACAGGCAGATAAATAAATAAACATAAATAAATAGTTCCTTAAGTGGTAGTCGAAAAGTAAGCATAAATAAGTGAGTGTAGTTGTTACATAAATATTACGGAATGTAAATAGAAGTGATATAAATACGGTACAGTGTTACATAAATAACAGTAGTGAAATAAATACATGTGTTAATCTATTTGTAATAATTTTAAGTGCGTTACATTTATTTTACATTTTTATATTTTGATTAGTTTTATATTTTTATATTGTAATTAATTTTACGTGTGTGAATATACAGACTGTTTTAAATAAATAAATTGCACGAGTTGTTTATTTGGAACCCGAAAACGCACCAATAGTCTGAATTTCCAGTCTTTTTATTTAGTTCATATTATAACTTTTCAATTCAAATATCGCGCCGAAACGCTACTATTTTTAACAGATTGTATTGGTTCCTAGGTAAGCAAATTTAACAAGGAAATATAAATATATGCGATATATGTTATATTTTATAACATAACCAAGCCGTAACCTGTGAACATTCTCTTGCGTTTTTGTTTTGGTTTATTGTATTTTAGTGTGTTATTAAACACTATCGATATACTTATTTGATTTTATTATTTTGTGTTTTTTTTCTGTCTTCTTTGTTATTTGTTAAGAGTGTTGTTAGAATTAGTATACACTACACTATTTATTTATACTTATCATGATCTGACAATTGTAATGCATTACAAGTTTGAGAATATTGACAATTTTATGTAACAGAGGTCTTACAAATATATAGTCTATTATTATTATTATTATCTGTAAGTGTAAATAGGTACGTCACGAACATTAGATAAGGCGCTTCCAACAAAACCGTGAAATTCACCACCCAAACAGCGTCAAGTATTAGCACAATAAAGACGATAAAAACAGTTTTAAATATGTACAAAATTTTAACTCTACAAAAACTAAAATTGAATAGCCTAGCAGCATTTTTCGAATTTCGCGAGTGTTTTATGTTTGCACTGGGCGCAATTGAATAATATATAGAGGTGTACTCGCTATATTTCACTATAAAATTAGTTATAATAGTTATATATATAGAAATATAATTTTGTCAATCAATGTTTGTACATCTATTTTTTGACCAATCTTTTGTTTGAGTACACGGTGTGTCTAGTAATTTCGCAATAAAAAATGAATTAGCCTACCTGTACTCAACTCGATTGTCTTCCTAGCCAACTTAAAACATCCGCGAATTTCGAAAAATGCTGC
This sequence comes from Amphimallon solstitiale, assembly GCA_963170755.1. Classification (NCBI taxonomy): domain Eukaryota; kingdom Metazoa; phylum Arthropoda; class Insecta; order Coleoptera; family Scarabaeidae; genus Amphimallon; species Amphimallon solstitiale. The sequence goes on from OY720679.1 coordinate 136,725,028, forward strand.
TAGGGTATTGTGCTGGGGGAATAGCAATTGTAGTAAAATCTTCAAAACATTAAGTAAGGTAAAGGTATTACTTTAATGTTAATATATTATAAATAATGAGGCTAGTATAAGATTATTGTTATTATTAAAAACTAAAAACCCGGCGAACTGACCTCCGGCATTTCAAAGTTTTGAAAATTGCTATCAAATAAAATGTACCTATATTTACATTTTAAGTAATTAGCAACAACCTTAAAAAAATTTTGAAAAAAAATATAGAAGGTTCTTGTCAACAATTTCTTCTCCACTTCGTAAATGTAAAACGGCTACTAGGCTTTTATCGGCGTAAAAAAATCCGTAGGCATCTTTCAATTAAAGATAACAGAAAACTCCATATTTTAAAATGATTCAATTTGATTAAATTGACAAATTAAACTATGTAGTTACTTTTTATGATTTGTGGTGCCAACCTGTGATGCCAACTGCTCATTGTCTATTACGTACTTTCAAATAACTCGTAACATACTAAATTTTATAATTAGTAACCGCAAAAATTGCTGTTAATTATAATTTTAAATTATAATAAATAATTAAAGTATCGTATAACACACAACTAACCTCTAAATAATTGCAAGATAATAGCGCCATCTATACTATATGTGCTACACTATAAGGCGACGTAAATGTAACAGATATCTGTAAATGTATGTAATTGCTTACAAAAATGTTACAAATTTTATTTCATGGATCACTTAAAAAATTACACATGTATTTAGCTACTGTTACTATTTTTACCTTCCAAATATAAATACCGAATGTACTTGCTATATTACATATAAATTTACCGTGTAATTTTTAAATGTAGCCATTTTTTCTAGTAGTTGCAAAACCACTAACTTCCCATTTTATTTACGGCTTATATATTAACTTAATATAAAAAAGAATTCGACCTTTCACCTCGTTTAACATTTATCTTCATGCTTAATGCATAAAATTTACATGTTTTGATATCATACGCCTGAAAAAATGGAAATAAAAATGGTATTTTTCGGGTACATTTCTCTCCCGCCAAAACGTTATCAAACGCAGCCTTAAATGTTTCTGTATTACTTATTCATATTATCAAAATTTGAGAAGGGGTAATTTGTATTTTGCTTTATAGATGACTCTTTCATACCATTAAAATCATCTCATGTATGTACCAATGAAGTATTAAAATGTAAATTTTGAAAAATAATCATGAAGGTTCCATTTTACTTGTACTTGTAGTTAATAATTGTTATTATATGAAATCCAAACGTCTCATACGTAATTACAAATTATTTATGTTGGTTGGGAGAATGAAAACATGAAGAAACAATATTATTTCTTTCTAGTTTTTAATATATTTTAAATAATTTATGACGAAGTGAAATATTTTTAAATTATTAGTGTAGGTACTTATTTTAAAGAAATGTGTAAATTGGATTAACGTACTGATCAGTGACGTAAACAATTTCCAGTTGTGGGACAGGAAACTCGAGTAATAGATTATTGAATCATTTACCTCCAACTCTCATAGCTTAATTATTACAAAAGTTGGAAATTCTGCCGGAAGTCTTTTAAATGTTCATGACTGAAAAGCCTAGTATAATGACTGTTCCCATTATTCTAGTTCTACATCATTTCCACAAATAGTTTTTGACTCGGTTTTTGATAATGAAAACTTTGTGATTTAATTGGAGACATTTCGGTCAAAACAATACATACACTTGACAGTTCTATTATTTATCAAAGGTAATATAACGAGAGCTTGACAAATAGTCGACTATTTCATTGTCATCAATTTTTCGAGTGTGCGCTACGGTCAATTTGACGAGACCAAAATTGGCATTAATAATTTGACTAGAGCACGAGAGCTTTAGCTCGAGGGCTTTAGTCTTTAATTATTAATGCCAATTTTGGTTAAGTCAAATTAGGAGGCACACGAGAAAAATTGAAACAATGTAATAGTCGACTACTTATCAAGCTCGAGCTATATTTGTTAAGATTATTTCCAGACCAAGTTTCATAATAAAAAATGAGTTGTCAAATCGATGTGATTATCAATAATTTCATCCGAAACATCGCTAAATCTCTTTTTGTCGGACATTTTCATCTATTTGACACGTATGCCACTTAATGAAAAAATACATACCTGATTTGTTACCTACATTTGAATAGTCGATTTGTAATAGTCGCTGATATCAAGAACCGGTACCTTTCATTGGTTAATTTCAACTTCAGTTTTGATTGTGATTGGACAAAATTTAAATTTGACAGGTGAAGGAAATAATCACTGTTAATTGCTGTCAATTCACTGCCAATATAATATTTTTGATAAATTTTGTAATTTCGATTACAATGTGATCAATCTCAATTGAAGGTTGCGTGGCCTACATTTTTAAGTTGGCAACGATGACTAGTTGGTAATATTGAGAAACACTTGTGAGTAGGTTATGTGGATAGGCGTACCTACGAGTAAAGAATAGAACAGGAGAGATAATAACGTGGTGGGGGAATAGGTATTTTTTAGACGGAAGTTACCACTTTAAGGAAGGTCAGTTATGTCCTGTTATGTCAAAAATGACGTTTTAGTGTTTTAATAATGGTGAATGGTGTGGCTTGTGGTCGTTCTAAAACGGCAAGAACGAAGAATATCACTTTTTCTTTTCATCGGTAAGTTATTTCATTGGCATTCAACATAGGCAATAATAATTTAAAAAAAGTTATTTTCTTGTCATATATCTGACATGTCTGATTATGTGTTCAGTGGCGTAACATATATATCCAAGTCATTTAATATTTGTTATATTTTTGACGTAGAATTCTTTAAACCCGTTTATAATATATTAAAAAGAAGAAAAGAATTGAAAACATAATACACTCACGATATTTCTTTAATTATTTTTGGACGAACAACCTATTTTAAATGATTATCGAGAACACAGGAAGTGTACATATACCATACACAAAATATTTATGCACGCCTATGCATTGCGGCGGCCATATTGAGTTACCACTTTGGACAAATATTATTTTTAAGGAGACTTTCTCCTGTTCTATTCTTTACTCGTAGAGGCGTACAATGTGCACATATGGTTATGACAGATCAAACATTTCACTTGTACGTATCTGTCTAACAAGAAAATACCCTAATCTAGGGATATTTAAGTACCACCACATTTCACTTGAGATTGATCTCATTGTATATATTTTAAGTATTTAATAATAATAATAATATTTATTTATTTATTGCATATTGTTTTTCGATATGGAAAATAACACAAAAGAGATGTTCTATTTGTTGCAAAATGATATAAAAATAATTGTTGACTTACACACTGTGATTTTCAAATTATCATGTTGTTTAATAGGCTTTCTTCCTTCATTTCTTCTACCACAGCAGTGCTGTGCCCAAATATTTAATTTTCATTATAAACGTCATTTTATAATTATACAGCGTGATCAATCCAAGTGAAATTTGCGTGGCCTAAATTTATACTAGAATCGCCGAAGAGATTCACTAATAAAAGTGCGTGATCACAACTTGATCAAGCCATCCTATGTATCAAAACGGTCGGCGGCAAGAATCGTTTACATTAGGCGATTTGGTAAACTGTAATAGTATCAGAGATCGTAGGTGTTTATTTACTTTCACGTTTCTGTTTTGGCTGCATTTATTCTATTTTCATTTAAATCTGCACAATTTCTTATGTCAAATACTACAGCGATCACTATTTTACAGACATTGATCCTTGAATGATTTTATGTGCCTGCGTGCATACGACTCACGTGAACCCAACGTGATCACTGAATCTGTTCAGTGATTTAGAGTATATGTATAGGCTCTGTGTATAGCTGAATGAACAGAAATTATCTTTCAATGTTGATACCAAAAAAAAAATCATTTAGATCACAACAGAATAGGTACCTACTTTTATGATCATCTCCACCGGTACTAGCGAAGACGAAAATCTATCGGAATCGGTCGGCTATTCCAGACTTAAGTCAGACTGACAGTTTGTAATTAAAAAGAAATGTCATATATACCTACAATATTCGAATGTTTAATAATATAAGTTATGGGCAAGCGAAAATTGGTTTATTATAAAACATCAACATCAACAGTTCCGTAAGTAGTCATTCTTTATACATTATGTTTCCCATCTATAGTATTCCTTTATCAATGACAGAATCTGTGAATAAAACCGAAGCGCTGTGACAGAACCGAATATCGTCTACCTCCACCTACTCACACCCCCTTGCGTCTACCCGTCCTGCGAGTAATATAAGTTGCATAAATTTCTTACGTCAAATTTGACAATTACTTTGAATTCAATCAGGAGTGGAAATTGTGAAACGTAAAATCGCTAAAATGCAAGTGGCGGCGGTGTAAATCATTTACAGACAAATTAAATTAATTAAATAACAAATTATTTTTTTTTGTCTAAGTAATGTTTTTTATACATATGGTTATATTATATTATACTTACTTAGTAAGTACAAGTATTTACTATGTTTAGTAACTTCTACGTAAAAATAAAAGAAAAGATTTACATTCTTATTTTATATATAAAAATGAAAAATTCCGAAAAATTATTTACAGCCAACCCTTGTCTTCATATTTTTTAATTCAGTATGTTCGTTATACGTGAGTTCAGCTGTAAATGTAAAAGTTGGATTTTTATGTAAAGATTGTTTGGACTTATCCGGATAAGTTGAAATGTAACATAAATATCTCCACAAGAAATAATGGAACTACATAACCGTTTGGCTGTAGGGCATAACGGCATGGGGGAGTTCTATTTGTGGTCTAAATACAAAGTAGTCTTGTCAATCGCGGTTGTAATCCCGGATTATCCTTCGGCAATCACGTGGCTATTGTTAACGGTGTGAAGTAAAGGCTGGATCGGTCATTAGGATTCCTATTTACATGACATGGAGTATTGATATATACATATATGAAGGTAAATGAATAGGCACACATTTCCATGTATTTTATATGTAATATATATAGGACCTACATATGCGAGGATATATAAAATTGCCATTATGTAGATTGTGTAAACATTAATTATATATTTTTTCAATTATTTTTTTCATTATTCAAGTTATAGGTAAATTATTATTATAGGTAAATTAAAAGATTATTGCTGAAATTGAATACACTGTTTAGTATAAAATAATTTGTTTACTTATTCGATGTGTTTATAGCTTGAGTTACTATTACATCAACGTCATAGCTGGTCATAGCTTTGAATTAATTATTAATATGGATTACATTTTGTGTACTGAATAAATTGAATTAAGAATAATGGTCCTAAAAGCAAAATTAACGAATAATTTTAATAATAGCAATGCAAACAATGTATTTGTGGTATTATTTTAATGGTTTCTATGTAAATAGAATAAATTTGCAACATTTCTTTAGAGTTTTGTTTTTAGAGTACCTAGTCATTTATTCGTTGCCACTAAATTTTCGTCGCCTTTTCACCCTTTATCTTCCTTTCATCGCCAATTTGCTTTCTTATTAACCTATCAAGATCTATCATTATCTAAGGGCCGTCCTGTTTTTCTTTAAAAATTATGCTCGATAAATACTTCCGTAGTATTGTAAAATAGAAAAGAAAACAAACTAAAATTCTGAAAGAAGACAATAAATTTGTATGACACTAAACAAAATGTTTCAGTAAGATAAACTATAAACGCAGAAACAATGAATTTAATTGGAAGTTGAGAATGAAATTATTAAAGAAAAATTAATTTCTACAAGTACTTCATTATTTATTAAATGCTCAAATAAGCCTCCCTCTTGAGCTGAGCAGTAACCCAGCTGATTATAAAAATTTCGCCGGACATTTGTTAACATTTCCCGGGTAACATGATTCGAAACTTCAATCATTTTGGACCGTAATTGTTCTAAATTAGATAGACGATTTAAAAATGTGCTTGCTAGTCGACTAAACACCGACCGTTAACAAAATTGAAATGAAATGCGCATGTACAGCTGCTATCCTAAACGCGAGTCAGTCTAGGATCACTACACTCGACCAATAGAACAGTTTGTATATTGCTTTCTCGTACTAACTCATACAAACTCTCGGTGTCGTCGTTTTATCACATAGTAAACGCCATCTGCAGCTTGCCGGCAAGCACTTGGTATAATAAACTAATAGAAATCAGTGGTGATATTATGCAGAACATCAGCAGGAAGGATTATGTCCACAGAATTAGGAATTTTTTATTAGAAAATACTTTCTACTAGGTGCAAGAGTTCTTAAATTACTAAAACTATTAATTATTATTATTATGATTATTATTTTGTTATAGTTATTTTTATACTTATATGAGTATGACTTTTATTGTAATGTATATGAAAGGTATATGTTACAGTGACTTAATTCTGTTTTATTTTATTCTAAAGATTTACAGAAAAAATCTGTTTTTATTAGGACTTTTTCCTTTGATGTTGAAAATGCTACAACTTTGATATAACTAGAGAATACAATCCCGTGATCCCGGCCGTTTTTTGCTCCCGAGCGAGAACACGTACTAGAGTTAACAAAAGATGAAAACATTAATGAGCAGTTAAAGAAAATCCTCAAAGTTGTAGTGTATTTCAAAAGATCACCATTGAAAAATGAAACAGTACTTAAAAAATATGTGCGGATTGAACATGAAAAAGAGCTGTCACTTCTTTTGGACTGTAAAACCAGGTGGAATAGTGTTTTAACCATGCTTTTTATTCATAAAATTAATAATTAAAATAAGACTTGTAATAGCAAGTAAATATTCACAATAAAGTGTTTCTCGCAAGCTTCAGCGCAAGAAAATATTATGACCGAAAACGTTCAATGGATAAGCCTGGCGAAACTATATTCCCCGCGAGATGCTATTAACAATCACAAACGTAAACAAGTCGACATCGAGATGGATGTTTGTTTACATTTTTAAATAAGTAAAATACATCACTTTACCGTATGCAGCACTATCGTTATGCATTTTGGGAAGTGGAAAGGATAACGATACAGAGCATGTCTAAAGTTTTTATTAAGAAAATGTTAATATAAGCGAGGACATGAAGATTTTAGAGGAGATTGCTGGTGCGAACCGTTCTCTAAATTAATCGTCTAGAAGCAGGTGGGAACCGCTTCTTAAAGACCCAGGGTGTTTATACTTATTAATATTTCATGAAGTAATTTTATTATGAACATAGAATAAATTTTCTTGATACATTGGAACTTAGAATATTTTCCGAGATATCTTACATTGACTTAGAAAATTTTCCTATAAATCAGGACTTGTAAATATTGTAACGAAAACAAGTTCAGAAAAAGGCAGCAAAAACGCGACAATGAAAAAAAGAGGTTGTAAATCATCTCGGCGCGACTGGTAAACAAAATGAACCAGTGGATCATCCATTTGCGTTGTACTGCCTGGAGACAGAATGTCGATCGAATGTTCTGCAAACGTCGAGAGGGAGATGGAGTATACGCGAATGCTCCAAATGTTTCGTATGTGTATATAAGACGGCTGGGTCACCGATGGATGAGTAATTCGGGATTAAGATGTTCCTTAGATAGTCGACACGCGTAGAAATAAATATAAGAAATAAATAAATCGTTCTTAAGTGGTAGTGCAATAAAGACATAAATAATACCGTGTCATATAAATAAAGTGATATAAATATACGGACATTAAATATTAGTAATAGAAATAAATACAAGTGTTAATTTAAATCGTAGTAGTTTAAGTGTGATACGTTAAATTTACATTTTTATATTGTAATTAATTTTAAGTGTATAAATATACAGACTGTTTTAAATAAATAATTGCACGAGTTGTTTATTGCGAACCCGAAAACGTTACAATATTTTATAAATTCATTTTATTTTGAACTTAGAATAAATTTTCTTTTGAAACTTGGATGTTTTATTTTTACACGCTGTGGTTTCATACTAGGCGTTATGGTAAACAATTTTAGTAATTATATTAGCTTAATTTGATATTTTATGAGAGGATTCATTTAAAATTTTAATTTTAATTGTTCACTTGACATTTTTTGAAAGTTTTTTTTTTTAAAAGGCCGAAAGTATCAAGTTTAGTTTAAGTATTTCTTTGCTTGTAGAATATTTTGTTATATTAAGAATTTATCCATAATCTTGAAAATGGAAGAATTTGAAAACCTTTATGAGGAACTAAGGTAGTTAGTCTGTATTTCAATTTGTTAGTTATGTAACTGGTGTTAAGCAAATTACTGTGTGGTGATTTCTGCTGGAGTTTTGTTCGAGGTCGGTAGTTTTATTTTTCTTTATTATGTATGTACTTTCATAATTGATTTTTTAGTTTTTTTTTTATTATTTGATGCTTGTGTATCAAAATTTGACGTGTTGGGTAATCGGTCGGGGATATGTACAATGAATTAAGTAGGTAATTAATTCATAGTATGGAGCCTTGATTAATCCTAAAAACACGAATTGGTTTCGGGGGTTCTGTTTAGGAGCGAGCAAAGGCGCTGAGCAGAACTAATCAGAACGGAGTCAAAATTTTGAAACATTTTAAGCACATGGCAATAATTTGATCAATATATTGCATTAAGGCTGGACACGTAATCGAATACATTGGTGATGCGACTTGAAAGTATTCACTTTGGAGAAGGAGTGTTGTTATATTTTCTGTCCTTGAGAAGAAGATATCATGAGTGTTCTTTTCAAACTGAGCTAGTGAAATGTGAAATTGCTAAACCTACTGTTTTGCAGAAAATTATAAGATTTTAGTCTAACATAAGGCCTAGTACTAAGATATATGAGATATGAGATAATTTGCAAGAGTCACAGCAATATGTAGTTAACATTCGTACAAAATTTTGTTAAAAACTATGTACTTTTACTGGACCATTTGTCTTTTATGTCACGTACATTATCCTTGAAAATACTTACTCCTAGATTGGGTTTCATAATACATTTAGAATATGTTCATTTAAGGTGTTTCTTTACACTGACATTTTTGTCACGAGAGAATGTTTTGGTGGCAACTAAGTGTCTGAGGTTGACAGTTGCTGTACTTATTTTATTGTGGGAAGCATTTCAATCGTTCAGGGTGATTTCTGCTATAACATTTAAAATTTTCCACATTGTCCTATTTTTATTGAAATTAATGATTTTGGTTCGGAAGTTAAAACATGCCGAACAATAATAAAATTATAAATTAAATAGGCAATTCAATTTATAAATTTCCTGTTTAACACGTTTGTTTGTTTAATATTTTATAAAACTAATGAATAAAATAAACATGGAAACGTATAAAAAATTAATATTAAATTTTCATCGCCAAATTTTATCACATTATCACGTGTTTTGCCGCTCATATTTTGATCAGGAATATAATTACATCTGATAGGTGCCAGTAACGCAAAGCCTGTACAATGCTGCAAACAAATTACGGCCTACGATATGTGAACGTAATAATAATATTTTAAAGGTTTTAAAATGCTACAAATGACCTAGTTATTTATTAAACATTAAAATTTGTTTAGTGCACAATTTTAAACGTGTTTTTACAGGAAAGAAATGATTTTCCGTAAACTTATCTTTATCCACGAATATCCAACTATACGGGCAAAAATTAGTTTGTCTACTTTATGTCAAATTGTATTATTTTTAATTACTTAAACGATTATTATATGGAAATAAGGTACTAAAATTTTATTAATTAAATTCGAAGGAATGTTTAATATAAATTAGTAATTCCAACTACGAGGCCTTCGCCTTTCAGGCTAAAGTTGAATTTTATTAATAGAATAAAAGAGTGCTAAAATAAGGAACTGATGAAATAGTGTAATCAGTTGTTTATGATAAATACAAGTGATATTAAGGTGAGTTTCAGAAACGTGGTTATAATATTAATACATATATCAAACTTACAACAATATTTTTCTGTAATTTGCAGTTTCTATGTATTTTGTTTTTATATGGTGTATGATTTGGAAAGAAAATAACTATATAAATTAATTAAAAGCTGTTAAAATATAAACTATAATAAAAAAATTAATTTTAGATGCAATTTGAATTTACCGCGTAATTATGAAATGATCTAACAACGATTGTTATCTAACGAATTAAAATGAATACTTACCTACTTGTTCATTTCAAAGTGGAAACACTCTTATCTCTCAGGTTCGTGTGAAGTGGTTCAGTAATAAATTCGTATACAATTTATAGTTCACATTTAATGGTAAACTGACGTGTGAATAAAAGATGATTAAATGGTTTGTTGAATAGATAGGAAGAAAAATAAGAGCATTCAATGCTGACAGGTGGGTTGTTTATTTCAATAATGATCTATATCTTTATATACAGGATGTCCAGACCATGCGAGGACGGAAGATTATGGCTTTATTATTAAAGTTAAAGAAAAGTGTTTTAGACAAAAGATGTAGCCACTCCTAAAATACACATTCTAAAATTATTTTCAACTATCCAGAGTGTTGCGTAAGTGAGTGACGATACAAACTTGTGTTTTTTTAAATAGAACACCCCAAATATTTTGGCATATTTAGATGCTACTCTTATAAAGAAAGACATGGATATAAACATGTGTAGGGATAATTGTATTTACTTTTACGATGAATTACACGAAAGATGAAATGGTAAATATGATTTACGCATTGGGTGAGAGCGAAAGAAACTGTTTATTAGCCAATAGGATTTACTCTCAACGTTATCCAAATGCAAGACCTCCTAGAATCGAAGCATTTCAAAAATTAAAACAACGTTTTGAAGCATCTGGAAATATTGGTTATTCCAAAAAGGAGATTAAAAATCGAAGGGTTGCTAATGAGGAAAATTAATTAAATATTTTGCTATCGTTGGAAGAAAATCCTCAAATAATACACGGAATTTGAATAGCCAGAAGCAGGAGTACTAGCAATTGCATCATAAAGAAAAATAAGCACCATCCATACCATTACATCAGGACCTTCGTGGAAATGATTTTGTAAATCGTTTAAGTTTTTGCAACATTATGTTAAACAAAATGAATTTGGACCCGAATTTTCAGTCTTGGATTTTATTTAGTGACGAAGGTACTTTCAAAAGTACCGGTTTAGTTAATAGACATAATATACATTATTATGCAACAGAAAATCCCCATTGGGTCAGACAAATTGATTTTCAACATCAATGGTCAATTAATGTATGGGGTGGCATAATTAATTTACAAGTTGTTGGTCCTTATTTCTTTGAAGGAACGATAACAGGAGGCATATACGAAAATTTTTTAAGACATCAGTTACCTAATTTATTGGAAAATGTCGATCTCCATAAACGAAGAATAATGTGGTATCAGCATGATGGAGCTCCACCACATTTTCATAGAAGTGTAATTTTTTTTTAAATAGCTGGTGTGAAGAACGATGGATTGGTCGGGAGGGTCCTATAGCTTGGCCTTCAAGGTCTCCTGATTTAACTCCTATTGATTTTTTTCTTTGGGGACATGTTAAAGAACAGGTTTATCGAAACATTCCAACCACACCTAATGACATGAAACAACGTATAATGACCATTTTTGAAAATATTGGACAGCAAACGCTTACTGATGTTAAAAACAATTTTCTCCGCCGCCTCGAATTGTGCATTCAACAAGACGGTTGAATTTTTGAGCATCTGCTATAAATATGTTATACTTTTGCATTTTATTTATGTATTTAGGATTGTGCAGTAATCTAATATATATTATTTTTTGTTTTCCAATATGTTGTAGTAATTTGTTATTATTAATAATTAAAGCTGACAGCAACTTAAATTCTTTTTTTTTCGCTTAAATTTAGAATCTATTAATAATAAGAGTTAATAAGATATAAAATACTAAGTGTGGATAGGGAAAACATGGTATCATTAAAAAGCTTATAAAAAATAGTGTACTTTAGAAGAAAATATACAGGGTGTTCTATTTGCAAAAAAAGCGTAAATGTTAATTTTGCGTTTGTTATTCTTGTAAATTCATTTATTTAAAAATAAATAAATTGATTATAGATTATTAAACTTGACGAAAGTGGAAAACTTCTTGCCTATACAGATCTCTAACATTTTTTCAGGTTTCGTCTCGGAGTCTCCACAAAGTTGGATATGTTGAGACACAAAATTGCGAATAAAGCTACAACGAGTAGCATCTAAATATGCCAAAATATATGGAGTGTTCCATTTAAAAAAATACAAGTTTGTATCGTCACTCACTTACGCAACACCCTGTATAGTTGAAAATTTTAGAATGTGTATTTTAGGAGTGGCTATAACTTTTGTCTAAAACACTTTTCTGTAACTTTAATAATAAAGTCGTAATCTTCCGTCCTTTTATGGTCTGGACAGCCTGTATAATAAAAAAATAAAATGTAAAAGAATTATTATTAGTCTAATAATATCTATCTGATAAAATAATGAAGTACAGCATGTTAGTTTAATGTACCCACAGATGCAGTAGCTCTGTTTCATATTCCTGACGAAGTGTTTAATTAAGACGAAATATTTAGTAATGAAGAATTGAGTTTTATTGCAACAGAGCAAATTCTAGATATTTCCATACTACGTATTTATATACAGGCTGTCACAGAATAACTATTCCAAATTTTAAGAAATGATAGAGGACACTTAAATACACATTTTTTTTATCAATAGTGAAGAAATTCGAATGTTTTATTACATACTTATAGCTGTTTACTTTGGCTATTACAAAATTGCTATAATGAGTGTGAATAAAAACAAGCGTCCAAAAATTAAAAATAAGTTTGATGAACCGAATCACACCAATACTCTAATAATATCACAAACTAAAATAAAAAACAAAAACAAATAGGTACTTGAAGATGAACGACAACTTAAATACTAACCTACAACAATTCCAAACTCTGAAGGACCGAACATTGAACTAATAGTTCTTAGAATTTGTAGTTCCAGAACTGCATGGTCTGAACAGCCTTCTTTTAAAATGACATGCCCACTAGTTCTAGAACCGTTCAGAACTGGAGGTTTGAACAAATCTCAAATGTATTTGTGTGAATTTTACAAATAAAATAAAACATATTATAATTATGAATAAATTAATTTTACCTATTGATTGTACTAATTATTCCTGATATAATATTCTATAGATCATCGAAACATGAATATTCTTGAAATTAGCTACAATCAAAACAATAACATCTATACCGTTTGACTGAAATAAAAGTAGATATAGGGAAACACAAACACGCACACAAGTGCATGCAAACATGAATTGGAGGGGTACGATAGTAGGGGAGTACAGATCAGTTCATATCGGGACACCGGGGTACCGAGGCTTTAGTGCAAAACGTTGAAAGTTAGTGTGTAGACGTTTGCTTTAAGCACAGTATAGTACCAATACAGTAAAACGTCTCCCTTAAAAATCCCGTTTCGATCCCCTCCATAAAATACATGCGCATAGTTCACCACTCTGTAGCACAGTATACTTCTCTGGTTCGGTAACGAGTGTTTGTTTATATTTATATAACCCCAAATTTGAAATATATTTAAAAAGAAGTGATTTTATTACATTCTGTTTGTTTTACTTTTTGATTTGTGTACATGTTATATAAATAGCATTTTTTAATAATTAATTGATTCTATTACTGTTTTTTAAGTGTTTAGGTACTTTATTTAGAATTTATCTAGGTTTACATTCTGTAATCATTTATAATATGGTTAAGAAATGTGTTGCTAATGGGTGTGGAAGTATTATAGGTGATCCAGGAATATCCTTTTTTCGATTTTCACTTGATGAATCTCAGTAATAATACTAAATAGGTATATTTTATAATTTATTTTAGTTATGTAACGTATTTTTTAGATGTTTTGAATGGATGAATAGGGTTGGTTTTAATGAAAACCACAAATATGGAAATTTCTCATCGAAAAAATGTCATGATTATTTGAGATTATGTAATAAGCATTTTGAAGATTATTGTTTCTACACTACTTGGAAGAATACACTAAGGAAGGGTGTCATACCAACATTATTCAAACATCGTATGTTAATATATTTTAATTGATATTAAGTGTGTACGTATTGAAATACTATTTCAGAATATAAAATTCAAGAAATAAGAAGTACTGCAAGACATCAGGAGAGTCTGTCTGTCTTTTTGCAAGCCTTCTCTAGACAATCAAGGAGATATGTCCAGTGTCGTTTGTATTGGTAAAGTACCTTCCACAAGTTTTGATGTGTCTCAAGATGAAATTTTTACAGGTATCATTTTCTATTAAATTTAACACTTCATCATATTTAATTAGTACAAAGATGTAGTACATATGAATTTACACAATATAGTGTGAATGTGTCATTGGGATATGCAGTTCCACAGTAAATATTGTGAAAAGGTTAGAATTAAACACTAAATATTGTCGCAAGCCTGAAATGTAATTACCTAACATATCACTGAGATATATATCCCAATAACACATACTAAGTTATTATATTAGCATTACTGTGATTTAGTGGCATTTATTGAATTTTGTTAAAAACACTTACTGATACATTTCAATAAGTGATTTGTTTCAAGTTCAGTAAAAGATGCTAAATCAAGAAAGAGTATGAAAGGTATTTTATGTATGTATGTGTGTATGTATATATATATATCTATTTGTGTGTTAAGCTGTACATAACATTATTTACTTTAAGATGCAGCAACATAAACTTCACAAGCTTTATCAGCTGCATCACCAAGGAAGGAGGCATTAAGGAAACAGATCAGGACCTTATCGAAAGCACAAGGAAGATATGAAAAAATATTAAAGGAACAGGAAGATGTAAGTATGGATATTAAGAAGAACTTAGGTAAGTATTTTAATGGTGAGTTTGCTAATTTTCTTGAATTTCAAATTTATGTGGCTGGAAAGTCTTCCAGAGGTATTCGATACACCAATGAATTAAAACAGTTTGCTTTAACATTATATTTACATAGTTCCAATGCCTATAAATATCTATCAAATATAATTCGACTACCATCAGTATCAACTCTAAGGTCTATTACGCATAATTGGGAAATAAGCAGCGGATTTAATGAATTCTTATTTTCAGCTATAAAATTGAAAGTGAATACGTTAGATGAAAAGAATCGAGAATGTATCCTTTGCATAGATGAACTGTCTTTGAAATCACATTTGTTTTATAATGTCAGCATTGATGAAAATGTTGGGTTCCATGATGTTTTTAATAGTCGTTCAACAGATATTGCCAATCATGCTGTTGTTATTATGTTCATGTTTTTAATTATTAAATTATATTATTATCAATAAATAATTATTTCTACTAATATCGTGTTTTATTACCTGTAACCTTGAATATGTGTACATTAACCCATGAACTAATAAAATAATATTCGTTTATTATGATAGATTTTTTCCTGTGCTTATGTTTCTTGCTTAAAAAAAAGGAACTTGAAAGTGAGATAGAGCATTTGTTTATTTGCCACCTTACAAAGTGGTAATAAGTAAAGCAAACTTTAAAACATACAATAAATAACTACATTTTCAGTAAACACATTACACACACACACATTATTCTCTTGAATTTTGTTGATTTTCCACTTGGAATGATGGTTGATTTGAAAATTCTAGACAACACAACAGAAAACACCGTTGATGTCTTTCACATTATATTTGTATGGCACAGATTTTTTAAATCATTGTTTAATGACCCCGCTTACAGTTAACCAATTTTATCAATAGAATCACTAAAAGTAGTATAATTGTATTATCTTATATTTTTATAGGAGTGTTATGTAATTTTTAGAATGTGAAATATTAAAAACTAGCTACCATATATATTTTTTGTTATCTAATATAGTGTTCAGAATATCTAATATTTATTATTCATATAACTAATCGAATTATTTATTATTTCATTATGATTGTATATTTATAACTTTTTCGCCGACCCTTGTATATTCACTTCCCCTTTGCGCGTAGTTCACTGCGCAGTCGTCCTAAAAAAATAAAACTCGAACACGAACATCAAAGGGACCGCGGTAGAGTCGCGGTACTGTATAGTTACTATACTGTGCTTTAAGGAATTGCTACGCTCTTTACGGTTTTTTTATAATATTTTGGTAACTGATGTATTAACATTGAACTGAAACAAAACTCTATAAAATTTGTAACTAAAATAAAATTCTTATAAAAAAATTAAATAAAATTCTCACATTTAAAACGAAACAAAATATTAAATGAACTATACAAAATTTAATGTTGAAGATGTTCAAATGTCTGTCCCTCTTGCATCAAGCAGTACCCTAAACGATTATAAAACCCATTTCGTACATTCGATAGCATTTCAGGAGTAATCATTTGTATGGCGTTAAGAATTTGTTCTCTTAAGCCATCCAAATCAATCGCTCTATTTCCTTCAGCGGTATTAATATTTGCGAGATTGCTCAGATACTGTATGTACGTTCACGCTCTAAAGTTACGGAACGAATGTGTTGTCCCCGCTCTCGATCTCCCCACTATCTCCCCACACCACCGGTCTTATACATAGGTACATGTTTATGTGTGTGTATTTGAAGATGCATATTAACTTTTAACTACGACAATCTGTATATGAACAGATATGTATTAGATATAGAAATTGAGCTTTCATATTTTAGTAACTAAATAACTATAAATAATATAAACATAAGACAACACTGGTTCTTAAGGATTTCTGCATTTATTTCAAATTTTCCCAAGAGAAACGATAAAAGAAGACTTGAATAATAAAGAGATCGTTCCTCTTCTCTGAAAGATCAGCGTTTACAAATGCAAGTATGAGCATCAACTTTACCTTATTCCTGAAATATTAATTCAAACAGAGATTGTGAGTTATGCAAGCTTGCCAACCGTCTGACTGCCCTAAGTGGTTCGTTGTGACCGCAGACCTCAAATGTAAAAGCACACGCGAGCACTTTACCCAACATTATACATAGGAGCAGGAACGCATGTATGCCCAATGTTTCCCTTGTGGATGTCTGCGCACTTGTATGTCTCTCAGTTTACCTGGTATAAAACGTATATATGTCAACTTTGTCGTTGTAGTATAGTACAAACAGATTGCACTTTCTTGTATGTATATTATATACCTTGCTGATGTGTGTAACTTTAATGTATATAAAAACAGTTGTTTTGCTATATCCGGAAAAATACGAACACATGTGGCGGCGACTCCAAACAGATCGTATCTTTCGTATACGTATATAGTAAATATATTCGCATTATAAATTGTAATTTACTTATAGCCCTGTCGTTTTCATGTTATCATTTGGTATGACCTGGCAGCTTATTCGTATGTAGGGAACGCAAAACACCATCCATTACGATCGGGTCATGCCGAAGCACAATTCGTATGTAAGAGACGTATTAGAAGTAAAATTGCTAAAATGTCTGCTACAAAAGCAATGTTTAGAACGTTACTTAATAAGCAAAATAAAGCATTGTTCGATATTAGTCAATGTCTGTGTGTCCATATTAGTGACGGCCCGTGATTTTTTGGGACGGGAGGGCACCGGAGGGGGGGGGGGGTCTGAGTGTTCATTGAAGTTTGGTGTTCATGAGTTTATCTTTATTATAAAATTCATTTATAAATGTTTTGTTTGCTGTAAAATTGTCAAATTGCATTGTATATTTAAAAAATGTGTTCCTAGTTGCTTTAACAAGATGTGGTACATCAAAAAAATAAAATATTTTATGTTCTTCGTAAAAGTATGGTGATTCTGGAGTAGCTACTTTTTCTTTTGAATATTTACAAACATTTGATCCGACATCAGATACTAGTGCTCGGACAGAAAGCCCAACTGCAAATAACTTTAGTATTGTATTATTTACAGTCTCCTCTAAAGCTTTACCATTATATGTGCTGCTGACTAATACATAACCAACTGGCTGTTTCCAATTCATATGAATGCCTTTAGCAAAGAGAACCATAGCAAATTTTGCTGGTTTATATGTTGTTTGTTTGACCATTTATTTTATGAAATCCTACAATTTTGTCTTTAGTTATATTATAAAATAAATTAGTGTTTGTATTGTACGCTGTATCTTGTAATATTCTTATTTTTATTAACTGCATTAAATTTAACAACAGTTGCCAGTTCATTTGATAAATATCTGTCACAAAGCCCTAGAAAATAATGTAAATTTTCCTCTTTAGGATAGGATTTCATTTTAGATTTAGTAGCTATAACTCGACGCTGTTTTCGACATTTTCTGTCTTTCGTTTCTGGGTGTATGGGCAGAGAGATTTTTTTCTGTTTCAACCCCAACATAGGGTAGGAATTTCCATAACTGCTAAAATACAATTAAAAAATTATACATTTCGTTAAAACAAATTAATTGTATGTTTGTAACTGAAAACTTCTAAATTATTCTACTTTATACTAGATTAAATACATATGTGTTGAATTTTTGTTCAAAAATGACTTCGAATTCTTCAGTTAACAACTAAACGTATTTTATGTTTTGCACATAAAATAATTTTGTATTGTAAATATTAATTGTCATACCTATAGGTGGTTCACTTTCTGCTAAATTTTGGGATCCAATATCACTTGTGTTAGGAACATTCATAGTTTCCACACATTCTAAAATACATTTTGAAATTAGTATGCTTTTAAAATTTCAAATAATACTTAGTTCTTATAAAATAACATTTTATAATAAACATTTACCTTTAGATAGTTTCTTAACCAGTGAGGTTTGAATTGGTTTCTTTTCATTATGGTCATGGCTGTGAGAGATGACGATGTTCTCTAAAATTCTTATTTTCGAAGGAGGTTCCTTCACTATATAAAAAGTTTCATTCAAAGTGTTTACTACAAAGATGAATTATTACAAATTATTTGTTACTCAATAGCTAAAACTTACCGATTTTCTTCTTTAGGAAACGAACAGAAATTGTAGAATATACTTTGTTGCTAAACATTTTTACAAGTAAAAATACAACATCTATGTACGCCGGATTTCGTTTTTCGTACAGTTTGCATTATGTATATCAACAACAATTTAACTGGCACCTTTACTTATTATTTTTTCGTAAATTATAAGTTATAAAATTAAGACAGGTTATATTTATACAAGTACACAACAAAAACAAAACACGCCATTTTGTTTGATCTTGCACACAAATATCGGAATTATGCAAGTGAGGCTTTTGTCACTTCTGTTATTTTGTGATATTACATACTGGATGTCATCCGGCATCACAGTGTAGTGCCCGCTCGCTGTGCATTCGCGTGAGTAGCCTCGGAGCCTACGTCAGACTGTGATTTTTAAACGCGCTGAAGAGACGGACTGTTACTTCCGAAAAAATCCCAAGCAGCAAAATCACAATTTTAGAGAAGGATAAAAATATATATTTGCTAATGTAGGATAAGTGTGCATATAGTGATTTTACTGCTAGGGATATGTTTGTTATCAAACAAATCAGAAAAATTACATATAAATTAGGTATTTATAATTAATTTATCTGCAAGGAGAGCAACGGGGAGTGCCCCGTTGCTCTCCTTGCAGCAGCACTGGTCCATAGCGGATGCCAAACACGTTTTTCAAACAATATATATTCCATCATAAATAATATGAGTGAAATATGTCAGTATTGGTTTCCAGAAATGTATGATTGGAAATTGGTTAATAAATGCACATTTAAATTGAGAATAAGAACAACAGAAGAAGTGGAGGTAGGTACACCATATTTACAGGTTAAGTTTTCGCGCGGCAAATTGCATAGCTTTTCCTTTTGTTATCTCCTTGTCGGCTAATTTGTATCCAGAGGCGTAGCGAATGTTTCAATCGTGGAGGGTGTGGTGATTTAAAAATGCCGACTCGTACAAAATAATTGCCGAATTACCGATTTTATATATATTCTTTTATTTCATGCAACTTTGATCAATTATAACTCATAGGTTGTGTGACCGAGCGATCTAAAGCGAGAGACACCAGTCTCCAGTTCGAAATCCACCGCTTATTCTATAATGGGGAAACAGATACAGATACAAAGTGTATTTTTTTATAACGCAGTCTGTAGCTGGAGGTTTACCAACAGGTTGTATTATCAGCAGTAGCCAAAAATCAGATATTTTTAAATTGGGTGTTGAAGGCCTTTTTGAAATCCTTAAAATTAAAATATATCCTAATGTCATTATCACCGATAATGATTTGGCAGAAATAAACGTATTGCATAAATATTGGCCAAACTCAAATTTGTTATCATGTACATTCCATGTACTAAAAGCATGTTGGCGTTGGCTAATAATTGCAAAAAATTCTGTATTAAAAGAAAAAATACAGAAATATTATGTCATGTTTAAAAATATTTTATATTCTAAAACCAATACAGACCTTGAAAATTCAAAACAGCTCTTTCTTAATAACTGCGACCATGAAAATTTTAAAAAATATTTTGAGAATATGCTAAGCAGAATACAGGAGTGGGCACTTTTCTATCGGCAAGACCTTCCATTGGGAGGCACGGATACAAATAACTATACGGAAGTTATGTTCCGCTTACTGAAAGATCTTCCACTCGAACGCACAAAAGCCTTCAACGTAACTCAATTAGCAGATTTTATTGTCACTAGCTTTGAGTCATATTATAAACAAAGGATTCTAGATTTCATTTTTGGTCGAGAGTCAAAAGTGGTTACCTCTAAGTATTTAAAAAGCTCTGATACGAACTGTAAAGTCATTTTATTAAAAACGTTTCTCGAAATTCCTACCGGAAGTAGGTCTTTTACTCTTGTCGAAAATCAGTTTTTTTGCAAATATTTTGCAAGTCATGCCTTTTAGACAGGTACGTTACGAGTATAAAAGTATTTGGAACTTAATTTTCAAAAAAAATCCATAACTAACACTTTTACTCTTAGCGAGTAGTACTTTCTTTCGATTATCTCGCAAAGTATGCATTCTATCAACCTTATTAAAAGAATAGAAGTATTTATAATAGGATTTCGAATAATTTTTATATAAAAACATTCTTAAAAACCTATAAATTGAAACTCTCATACGTATAAGAAAGTCGTGTGGTGTGGTTTTTTTAAATACTTTTTTCTTTTTAAAAAAATAAACTAGGAGTAAATGATAATTTCTTTATAAACAAATTTTTCAAAATTCATATTCTAAATTTTTCTATTCTCTTAATTAGTGTCTATAGAAAGTATGCTTTGCGAGATATTTGCAAAAAAGTGCTACTTGATAAGAAAGCTCATGCTCATCGATGAATACTTCTTTAACATTCTCATAAACGAACGAGAGAGTTGCAATTTTCTTTGTGTCTGCCTCGTGCTTGAAATAAAATTATTATTGTTATTACTATTATTATATCATATACATGTATTTAAAGGTTATGATATTTTCGACGTACAGAACAGTTCCATATTAGGAGGTATATTATGCAAAAACGGTTATAGTATTACGCGTCTTCGAGAACGAACAAAAGTTGCTGTATCAAGACGTAATTTCTCGGCACCTATTCAAACGAGCGATAAACTAATTTTGCAGCAACGGGCTAATAAAGTTATGCGAACAGTTCAGAACCGTTGTTTTGCATATTCAAAAAAGAGGATATTCAAATTAAATATTATACAGCTCGCTTCTGATCAATTCATTACTAGTTAACTTGCTTTAAACTCGAAGGAGAGGTAATACTTAGGCAGCCGTTTGGCAAAAATGGGGATATCTTTATTTATTATTGTACAGGGTTATACCGTTATACATACATTATAAATTACCCACCCTTCTTCATCGTTATTATTGCATATACCAAAAAATGTTTCAAATAAAAGTTGTGTGGCTGTGACAGAATTCTATTTACAAGTAAAAATTGAAATAAATTCAAATTGAGTTCAAAACAGTTTTATTCACTTCACTACAATTGTTTCACCCTACCAGGGCTTCATCAGGTGATGAATATTATAATACAAAGTATTTGTAAACGTTCCTATTTATGTCTTTTCCTAAATGAAGAGGGGGGAGTTTGTGACATTACGTTAAGAGCGGGAGTAACTTTTATATTTAATGTAATATTTAATATATATATACGTAACAATATGATTAACAATATTAAAAAAAAATTTGAAAACTGATTGTTTACTGTTATTATAAAATTAAACAATTTATAAATATATATATAACTATAAGAATTATTAAGTTGATTTTAAATATTTAAATTTAACAACGGTGAATTATTCACTTCTAGTTGGTCATTTAAAATAAGGTTTAATCTTGTCTTGTATATGTAGTATGTCAAACTTATTATTGAATTTATGTTTTTGTTCAATACAGTGGTTGGCATATGTGGAATCTGTTTTTTGTAATTTATAACTTCTTTCATGTTCTTTTATGCGTGTGGAAAAGGATCTACCAGTTTGTCCGATAAAAGCTTTTCCACACTCGCAATTTAACTTATAGACCCCAGATTTTAAATTTTTGTCAGTTTTATCTTTATTATTTTTAATGTGATTTTGTAGTTTGTTGCTTGTATGAAATGAAATTAATGTGTTTGTTGTTTTTTGTAAATATGTTTTTATTTTTATGGAAGGTGTACCTATATAAGTCACAGAGGCAAATTTTGATGAGTAAGTTTGGGGAACTATAGGATTAATTTTGGATATGATTTTTGTTTTTTGTTTTTTATGAAGGAGATTATTTATTAATTCTTTTGAATAACCATTATTCTGAGCTATGGTGTAAATTCTATCTAATTCTTTATCAAAATTCTATTTGCATGCTATCAAAAACAGAGTGGCGTGCAGATACAACGGTATAAAAAGAAAAGTTTTATTTTTTTTAAATGGAATACATACCTGTATATCATTTAATGTTTATAATGGTCTTTTTACTCTGATTTCAAAAATATTCCGTATGATACTGGTTGGTATCTTATACCGTTTTCGAGTTATTAAATGTCGAATATCGTAGTTACTGTACTATGGGAAAGTTAACATTATTAAAGTAAGCTGTGAAAATGACAATTATTGTCTTTGATAAATGACATTTCCTTAATAAAACAGTCAAAATGAAAATGTCATTTATCAAACACAATAATTGTCATTTTCACAGCTTACCTTAATAATGGTAACTACGATATTCGACATTTAATAACTCGAAAACGGTTTAAGATATCGGTATCATATGGTATATTTTTGATATCAAAGTAAAAAGACCATTATAAGCATTTAATGATATACAGGCTATTCCATTTAAAAAAAAACATTATTTTCTTTTTATACCGTTGTATCTGCACGCCACTCTGTTTTTGATAGCATGCGAATTAAATCCAGTCTCAGCCACACAACTTTTATTTGAAATATTTTTTGTATATGCAATAATAACGATGATAAAGGGTAGGTAATTTATAATAAATAACCCTGTTCCTACCTTATATCATTTGTATTTGGTATATATTAAATATAGTACATCAAAAGATTGTTGTATTTATAATATTTTTAATGAATAATGAAAAAGTTACTTATCTAATTACTCATAACCTACACTTACATCGATTGACCGTCAACCTAACCTCAAATTGAAAAATGTCATCTTCATTAGATACAACTTCCATATTTATTTTGCGTTATACAGTATTTATTTATTTAGTTTGAATCATACAATGGTTAAATGATGACGCAGGAATTATATTCGCTAAATTAAACCATACATATTTTAAATCTTAACATTCAGCGTAAAATTTTTGTAAAAACAAAATGCTTTTGAGTTTA
Organism: Amphimallon solstitiale; assembly: GCA_963170755.1. Lineage (NCBI taxonomy): Eukaryota > Metazoa > Arthropoda > Insecta > Coleoptera > Scarabaeidae > Amphimallon > Amphimallon solstitiale. The sequence goes on from OY720679.1 coordinate 136,748,786, forward strand.
AATTTAAATAAGTTATTATGAAAACATCTCAAAAGATTTAGAATACAATTATATATTTTATTGCTAGTTTGAATAAATTAGTTATACTTTTTATTAATTCTTATAGAATTTTGTGTGCTATGACTAGGATTACAAGTATGAGATTGATGAACATCAGTATTGGTTCATAATTGTTGGTTGTTTTCAAAGCAATTGACCATATACAGGCTGTTTCCATATAAGTGCGAAAGTTTACAGATGGTGATTCCTTGTCAAAAATTAAAGGGGGTCTTTCATGTAAAGAAAAGCTCTTAGGCTTGTCCTTGAAAAGTTACACGCTTCCAAAAATGAGATAAAAAACAATTTTTTTTCATTAAAACTGTTGAAGAGTTAAAGAAATGGCATTTTGTGGGAGTTTTCTATTAATAAAAAACTACCTATGAATATTTTTTTAATTTTGTTGTGATATTTTAGAGGGGTGAAGCATGCAACCCCTATTCCTTCTTTTACCAGACCTTTTTAACAAAATAAAATTTCTTGATTTAAAAATACCCGTTGTAAAGAATGATTTAGTGCTACACTTTTTTAACCCTTGTGTTTTTTTCCGTAAATGCAATAGTTTCTTAATAAAAAAATAAAATACAATATCGTGCACGTACGTATCTTCTGTAAATGAAATCGGTAGGTAGGTGGATGTCACGTTTTGTTTGCACAAATTATGACTTTAATCGTAGTATTTTATAGTTATTCTTTTGACTTTTAATGTAGGCATGTACCAGTACCATGTTATGTCTTAATAGAATCTAAAATAAAAAATACAAACAAAACAAAATTATGCGTATTACAAAAAAGAAAACGACAAGAAGATCAAACGGAACGGAGTTATAAAAACTGCTCGAAATGGCCACCTCCAACCATTAGACCGGAATCAAGTCTTCGTCTCATAGATTGGCGCAAACGTTGAAATATTTCGGGTGTGTTTTGGATTGTCTCGCAGTCTGCAATGATGCGATTCCTTAAATCATTTACACATTCAATGGGGGTTGTATAAACCAAGGACTTAAGGTGACCCCAGATGCAAAAGTTCAAGGGGTTTAAGTCTGGTGATCTGGGAGGCAGTGATTGAGGTCCTGCTCGGCCTATCCAACGATTTGGATACACGTCGTCCAAGTAATTACGAGCAGTTATGCTAAAATGGGCAGGCACACCATCATGCATAAACCATAATCGTGGTCGAATAGCTAGTGGAACATTTTCAAGTAAAATGGGACGGACCAATAACATTTTCGCCAATAATTCCGATCCACACGTTAAGTGAAAAATTTGTGCCGACATTCTTGAATTGCATGTGGGTTATCTTCGGCCCACAGATGGTTGTTATAAAAATTTGTAATCCCTTGTCTTGAAAAGTTGAATTCGTCAGTGAATAGTACGTTTTCTAAAAATGGAGCATTTATCTAATACATCTCTGCATATAGCCGTCTAGCTTCCAAAGAATTTCCATTTGCACGACCATACATAAAATGTGTAATTATTCATATTGGAGAGTTAAAAGACACAATTGAACTTTCAACTACCGTATAAAAATCTAAGCGAATTGAACTCAGCTATCACATAAAAATCAAAGCTACTTTACATCCACTTACTAGATTTTTTCGAATTCATTCACAGAAGATACGTCCATGCACGATACAGTATTTTATTTTTGTATTAAGAAACTATTGCTTTTACGGAAAAAACACAATGGTTAAAAAAGTATAGCACTATATCATTCTTTCCAACGGATATTTTTAAATCAAGAAATTTTATTTTGTCAAAAAGGTCTGGTAAAAAAAGGAATAGGGGTTGCATGTTTCACCCCTCTAGAAGATCACAACAAAATTAAAAAAATACTCATAGGTAGCCTTTTTATTGGTAGAACTCGCCCACAAACTGCCATTTCTTAAACTCTTCAGTAGTTTTAAGAAAAAAAAAACATTTATTTATATCATTTTTAGAAGCGTGTAACTTTTCAAGGACAAACCTAAGAGCTTTTGTTTACATGAAAGACCCCATTTAATTTTTGACAAGGAATCACCCTCTGAAAACTTTCGCACTTATTTGGAAACATCCTGTATAACTAACGTGACAGAAGAATAATAACTTTTTTACATTTATTCTCTAGTAATTTATGATTATAGTAGTATCTATAACATTGGCGTCATCAGCCGGCAAATTCTAATGAAATAACGTGAAATAACGAATAAAAGAGGACCTAAAATTGAACCTTGCGGTACATCAGCTGTAATATCTATACGATCTGATAAGTAATACTTTTAATAATTTAAATTATCATGTATAAATTTTTAGCAAACAATGTTCTCTTTTAATTTTTTTTTTATTTTGTGGAACACTGTATATTTTTAGATTTAGATTGAAAAGAATACTTGGAAAAAATACTTGAATAGAATTATTTCACTCGTCCGCATTTGTAAACATGAACAATTAGGATTATTCAAACGCGAAAACGTCATCTACAATATTTTGACAGCCATCAGCAGCTAACAAAAAGACAGATGGCTCGAAACAATCTCATTAAACTATCTCTGCTTATCTTGATTTTTTTTTACCTGCAAACTACGATGATGACGACTCATCGTCCAACGTATAACTGACCGATAGAGCAACCTGGCGGTCCCCACGCACGTAATTACCCAGGCCAGAAATTATAAACAGTACGTGTTTATTTTTTTGTCAGCGAGAACCCTTTTTTTTTCGTTCGTGGGGTGCTCTTCTTCCGTGTCCTGCGGTAGTATAACACACGCAAACGGACATCCTAACAGGTCTCGGGAAAGGTGATAAATATCCCCCCCCCCTGGCGAGAGGAGCGGGGCTTCATTTGCATTTTGGGGTAGCATGCCGGTATGATGTAGGTATCACAGGAAAAATTACCGCGGCACTGTTAACAACTCCATAAAAATAGTTATGAGACATAAATTTGTTTGGAATTGTAATTAAATGCTTGCCTTTTTCGAGAGACGATATAGCTTTGACTCTGTGCGTATACTAGTTTTAATAAAATCGCTTAAAAAATTCAATTTTCGAAAAAAAATATAACTCGCTATCGAAATTGATTGTCATTGCCGCTTTTGTAATTTTGTGTTTTACATTGTGCCCATCAATGAGATTATTTAGAATAAGTGACTTCTACTCGCAAAGAGCAATGTGCAAACATATATACAAATTATTCATTTGATCCCATTGACAAATACGAGGAGTATCGCATCAAAACCTTGTACTATGATATCAAAAATTAAATTGGTCAATGTTGGTCATGGAATGTAAAACGGTTGTTTAAATCATCCTTTTGAAATAATTCAATCATTGTCAAGCTACACTGACATTATCAATAACCTACAAATGTGCTACCTACTTAGTTCAGCTGTAAAATAATAATGAACTACAAGTTATGAAATAAATAACGTTTTTATTAACCAGAAAAATTAAATTACAATAATTGTTGGAAATGTCCCCCGTTTTGTTCAATGCACAAGTTTACGCGCCTCCTCATGCTGTGAAAAGCCTTTTGCAGCATTTCTGGCGTTATGGTTGCACATTGCTGAACAATTCTTTGTTGCAGTTCTTGCAAATTATGTATCGGATTTGCGAAAATCTTATTTTTTAAATAAGGAAAGATAAAATGGTCCATAATTGTCAAACAAGGTGATCTCGGAGGAAACTCAACTTCCGTATGCAAACTTATCAGCCGGTCATCAAAAAACTCGCGGAGAAAAGCAAGATTTTCTCGTGTAGTATGTGCTGTTGCACCGTCTTGCTGGAAATAACCGTATTGAATTTCATCATCGTCTAACTGTTGCACGAATTTAGTCAAAAAAATATTTCTGTACCTTTCTGAGTTGACGGTGAAACTGAAAAAAATTGGCTCAATTATTCTTTTGCGAGAAACTGCCATCCAAACACCAATTTTCTGAGCATGTAGTGGCGTTTCAATAAAAATATGCGGGTTATCAATGCTCCACATTCGCATAATCTGAGAATTGATGTATCCCGAAAGGTGGAACCAAGCTTCGTCAGAAAAAAAAGTTAAGTCCAGCAGATCGTCATTCATTAAATTATTAATGAACCAATGGCAGTACGCAAGGCGTCTGGGGTGGTCTGCAGGCAGAAGAGCGATATGATTGCATCTTATATGGATGCATGTTCAGGTCCTTCTTTACAATCGTTTGGCATGTTCCATAAGCAAGCCGAATTTCTTGAGAGAGACGTTTTAAAGGTTTTGTAGGCTCTTCTTCCATACGTTGACGAACGTCATTAATAATTTCTTCTGTACGAACTCTTGGTCTACCAGCACCTTTTTTATGCGTCACAGAACCAGTTTCGCGAAACACTTCAACACAATTTGTAAGGCATGAATAAAAATTGTCCGGTAATACTGCTACGGCTGGGAAGTGCTCTCGAAAATTGTCCAAACACAAACGTTGACTGTATTCCCAAGTTCTATTAACTAGCACACCCGTTCGAAAATAGGCTTCAATCATGTAAATTTTGTGCTCTGTGGTGAGAACCATGATTCAAAAACCGTACAGGATTAGAAAACTTCAACACAATAACTTGACAGATTTTGACATTCAAAAAATTATGACATACCTAAATGTACGATGCACGCTACGACAATAATTTTAAAATCCATGACCACCATTGACCAATTTAATTGTTGATATCCCGGTATTTGGCTATAAATTAATTCTCTTTGTACATTTTACTTTCTTATACCTACGTAATATAAGGAAGTATTGTGATGATAAAAATGTTTCAATCACGAGATTTTTTCCGACGTCCATGTCTTGAAGTTCCCCGATACGGAAAAAGTAGTTCTTAAACAATGTCTTTCTCTCTCTCTCTCTGTGTGTGTGTGTCTGTCAGTCAGTGTGAGTGTGACCACGATAGCAATCAAACGGCAATAGCTATCAATTTTAAATTTTGTATTTACGAGTATAATCTCTCTCTTGAGATCTCATTAGTTTTTCAGTAAAATCGGTAGACCGGAAGTAGTAGTTTACTTCAGTAAACAACACGAATTTTGCCAATATTTCGTCAATTACTAAGTTTAAACAAATTTATAAAAATTCAAATGTGTTCAAAAATAAATTTGAGAAAAACTGTAGTAAAAAAGTTTTTCGAAATTCCTACCGGAAGTAGGTCTTTTACTTTTATCGAAAATCAATTTTTTGCGAATATTTCTCAAATCATGCTTTTTAAACATGTACATTACGAGTATAATTGTATATTACATATTAAGGTTGAGAAAATGACTATTATTGCCCGAGTGGCGGGATTAAAGTCCGAGGAATTTAAGCCACAAGGGCAATAGTCTTCTCAATCGTAGTATGTATACTATTTTTTGTACCAGTAGTCTAATTGGATCTTGAAACCTTAATAATGATGAATAAATTTACTCATATATGTAAGAATGGCCTTTTAATAAAACTTCATATAAACAAATAAGTAGGCTATATTTTGATGTTGACGAATAAGTTTAGATAACTGATTGATTGGAGAGTTACTTGTTGAAACTTCATTTTAATAATTAATAAGGAAAAAACACAAATTTTAGTTTCAAAAATATTTACATTAAATATTTTTGAAACTAAAATTTGTGTTTTTTACTTATTAATTATTAATAAGTTTAGACATAAATACTGAAACTAAAAGCCAAGTATTTATTAGATTATTTTTTATTCCATTTATAATGTCTGAAGGGTTCAGAAGTACACCACCTAAAATGCACGAGATTGCAAAACAGGCAACATTGCAACTAAGGTAGTATGTTTATATATTAATACTTTGAAATTATTGACAAAATATAATTCTGTGACTGCTCTTGTAATTGGTGTTGCTCGTGCATGCCGAAGTGATTTGTGTGAGCTGTGTAATTTATTAATTTCTGCTGTCATCATGCAAGATGATTTAATTATTATTCACATCCGCAATAGCAAAAATGGTTCTTCTCGAAAGTTTGTAATAATGGAACCACATTGGATTAAAATAATTAAAAACTATTTAAAAATTAGACCAATTCCAGATATAGCAAAATTCTTTATTAGTGTACGTAATGGTAAATGTACCAGACAAAACATTGGATTTAACACAATAGGACAATGTCAAAAAAATTGCCGTTTACATAAATTTACAAAATCCACAGTTATATACTGGTCATAGTTTCCGTAGAACCTCGGCTACACTTTTAGCTGTCAATGGTGGTAATATCCTTCAGTTAAAACAACATTGTGGTTGGAAATCTTCTAGTGTAGTTGAAGGTTACATAGAAGATTCCCTAGTAAATAAAAAAAATATAGCATGTATGTTACAAGGTCTACCTACATCTACTTACGCAACCACACCTGCAATAAATACAGGAGTTTTTGATATGAATCAAATTCCATCAACATCAGCAGTAAAATCAGGATCTATTTCGACTGAAGATATCGTAAATACTTATGGAATTAACTCAATTAATAATACTGTCATTAATGTGCCTACCGATCTGCACAATCCTGGTTTTTCAAATAGAATTGAACCATCAATAAATTTGACATGCCATAATTGCACTATCAATTTTTATAAATAAATTAAATAATTCTTTACATCTGTAATAGTTACGTGTTATATTGTTTCCATATTCTATTATCATACATATTTTGCTATTGTTAACCTAAAATACAGTTATTTATTTTACCTTAGAGGTAAAGCATTTATAAGGTTTAGATTTTAGGTATGATTTATGGTATAAATCGATGATGATATTTTACTACTGGTACAAAAAAGTATTTAACGTAATTTTCAATACCTTCTGTATAAAAAAAATTTCAAAATTCGGACCGGAAGTAACGCTTTTACTTCTATCTAATAGCGGTTTTTTGCAAATATATCGTAAATTATACATTCTATATATATTGTATTAGTATTTAATACATTATATTGAACAACTATAGTAAAGGTTTTGGTACAAATAAATATTTATATTTAAAGTAATGAATGATTTTTACTGTTAATATGTAGTTTTAAATTGATATCAATGTTATGTGAATTCGGTAAAATTATACTTATAAACACTCTTGGATATATGATAATCTCTAGAAGTGTTAAAGTCTTCAGTTTGCCTTGATATTTTTCATATTTGAAGAGAATAGATTGAAGCATATCAATTTTTAGCAATATTGTATTTATATAATATTATTATGAAATTTTTTCATCAATTGTTAACATATTATTAAAGATACATACATATTCTGGTTAATATACACATGAATATACAAATAGCAATAGCGCGAAGTTTTAAAATTCGGAAATGTCAAGTAAGATGTCAGTTTAAAATATTTTATTTAACAATTGAGGTTTTTGGAGTGAAAAAATATAAATAAGACTTTTAAAACGCATATAAGAATTATTAGATTAAAAGCTTTGGATTAAAAAGAATATGGAAGGTATTGTTACACTTTTAAGAATATATTTTGATTATACAACAAGATAGAAGGATTCTTATTGGAATATAGAAATTATTTAGGATATCTCTAAGGAAATGAATAAATAAATAAGGACTTTCTAAATTAACATTTTAGAGGGTAGATGTGTTTTTCTTTTGTGAGAGAATAATAAATAATTCTCTTATATTTATTGGCCTAGAAAGGTGAAATATCAGTGATAAAAGTTCTTCTAATAATATAATAGAAGAATATTGGAAATTCGACGAATTTTAAATGCAACATTACATAGGAAGGAGTATTGAGATAATAGAATAAACTCACCTATATTAGAGCCTCATATCCATAGAAACAAGATTTGTTGAATAGGTGTACTAAGAAATTTCACGTAGATTTAGGATTCTAGTTCACTAGAGGCATACCAGTTCTTGTAGTTTACCTTTATAAGGATCCAGTATTGATGTATTGAAGTTGTTATACAGGAACAGCAGCAGACCAGACGGTAGGAATAAATGGAATATCCAGACTAGAACTGATATAGGATTTCATTTCACAAGAGACGTACCAATTCCTGTAGTTTTCCATTATAAGGTTCCTGTGTTGCTGAGTAGTAGTTGCTGTACAAGAATAGCAGACTAGACGGTTGGAATGAAAGGACTATCCAGACGAGACCTGATTTAAATCCGTAATCGAGATCTATAAAATACAATTCCGTAAATCAAGGTATTTATGTCGTCTTAAATCTTGAAAATTTATTACTAAAGTTATTATTATTATTACCGAAACGAACTCTATACAGGGTGTTTAAAAAAGATGCGGCAATATTAAAGGGGTTGATTGTCCAGGTCATTTTATACAAAAAAGTTTATAATAAACAAGGTCCGCAAACGCTTCGTTACCGATCTACAGCGTGTTGAAGTTTAATTAAAAGAAACAGTAAAAATTAGATTTCTCCAAGACGGCATTAAAGATCATAATGAAATTTTAGGCGTGTTATTTTTCAAGAAAAAAATAGGACGCCGCTGATTTATCTAGAAATAAAAATATGTTTCTATTCTTTGTTTAATTGTGAAGAAAAAAGCTCTCTTAACTTTCTATCATACGACGTACCGTTTTTTAGTAAAAAAAACACATTTTAGTGCATGTACATTTATTACAGAAATTTTTTTTGAAATAACAAGGGTTTTATTTAAGGGCAAAAACAAATATTTTACCATACCAACAATTTTAGCAAGCAAAAATTACAATAACTGTGCAAAGTGACCACCTCGAGCTCGGATGCAAGAATCCAATCTTCTCCCATCGACTGGCGAACTCTCTCAAAAACAACAGGATCGGTTTCAATTGAGTTGCACCCAGCAATGATTCGATTTCTTAAGTATTCTACGTTTTCCAATGGAGTAGCGTACACCAATGACTTCAAATGGCCCCACAGGAAAGAATCCAGGGGATTTAAGTCCGGGGATCGTGCAGGCCATAAGTGTGGTCCACCTCGGCCAATCCAGCGATTTCCGTATGCTTGTGTTAAGAAATCACGAGTTACTTGACTAAAGTGGGCTGGTGCGCCATCGTGTATATACCACATTGCATCTCTAATTGCTAATGGTACGTCCTCCAGAAATCCAGGGAGCGTGTTTTCCAAAAAGTTGCGATACACCTCTCCGGTTAGTCTCCTTGGTAAAAATACCGGTCCAGTTAGGCAGTCACCCACAATCCCAAGCCAAAACGTTCAAAGAAAACTGATGTTGAAAACGATTTTCAACAATTTCATGTGGATTTTCGTCACACCATACATGGTTATTATGGAAATTGCGTATTGCATTTCTTGAAAAATTCGCTTCATCGGTGAACAGAATCAACATCAGGAATTGAGGGATTTGAACCATTTTCTGCAAAAGCCATTGACAGAATGCAATGCGAGGAGGAAAATTAGCAGGAAGTAATGCTTGAACGCGTTGTATATGGAATGGGTACAACAAATTTTCCTTCAGAATGTGCTAAATAGTCCCATTACTTACATCCAAAGCGTCAGCAATTTTTCGAGTAGAAGTACCTCGATCTTCTTCAATCATGTCTAGCACATCCTCTTCCAGCTCTACCGTTCTTGCTGTCCTTGGCCTTCCTGCTCCTCCATTTCGTCTTAATGTGCCTGTTTCATAAAGACGCCGATGAATACTTTCGAAATTTTTTCTATCAGGAGCAATACGACCAGGAAATCTTTCAGTATACAACCGCCTAACTTCTAATGCATTTCCATCAGCAAGTCCATAAATGTAGTGCATGTCGGTTATCTCTGCATTTGTATAGCGATTCATGATAAGGAAATTCAACAAATTCGACACATACAAAATTATTAATCATATGTCATTCAATATGTCAGTGAATAAAACAGGACTGTTTAAAAATATTTTTGTAAACATGATAAATGTACATGCACTAAAATGTGTTTTTTTTAGTAAAAAACGTTACGTCGTACGATAAAAAGTTTGAGAGCTTTTTTCTTCACACTTGAACAAAGAATAGAAACATATTTTTATTTTTAGAGAAATCAGCGGCGTCCTATTTTTTTCTTGAAAAATAATACGCCTAAAATTTCATTATGATCTTTAATGCCGTCTTGAAGAAATCTAATTTTTACTGTTTCTTTTAATTAAACTTCAACACGCTGTAGATCGGTAACGAAGCGTTTGCGGACCTTGTTTATTATAAACTTTTTTGTATAAAATGACCTGGAAAATCAACCCCTTTAATATTGCCGCATCTTTTTTAAACACCCTGTATAGGAAAGGAAGTTTTCTATCTACATTCTTACAGAAGAGAACACAAAATGAACAAATAATAACGTATTTTGTATTTTATAGATCACCACCCACTTGTTATCCAATTATATAAATAAAATTAAAACCTCTTTAAAAATACAACATTTCAATAGTGCGCCCATGGGCGATGAGTCATCGGCCCCTCGTGTTCGGTCTATAATCATTACACTACATACACATTTACAAGATACGTATACACAATAAAACTATGACATATCTGATATATGTGATGATAAATAGATACTATTATTCACGATGCTATATCATTGTCAGATATTATTTCAATTACTTCCCGTCTGCCTTCTTAAAAATCAAGACGTACCGAATTCAACGGTAAATATCCAGAGATACTTACAGACACTGTTTTCCCAAGTTTATTTCCGATGGAATAGTCAAAGTAATATTTCGACGTCCGCTTTATCGTCTTCAAATTCGAAACATTTCCGATGATGAGGACGAAGCATAAACCCGCATACACACTCGCACGGTCGCAGCGGAAGAAATCGCCTGTAAAAAAGGGCAATATCGTGATGCCGTAGAGGAGATGACGTCTCCGGGGTAGTCCCGGTGCTCACCCTATGCGCGCCCTCGTAAAATATGGAACGGGCGCATTCATAAAATGACGAATCCTGTGCATCTCATCATGCATAAAGTCTCCTGATGTCTTCCAATCATCGATATTATACGGGAGTCTCCGGTTTTCGTTTCAGAAATATTACCTTTAAACTACCTACGTACTACATGTCGTATATACGAAGGCGAGAAGCGCCGAAACTATGTATGTGTATATATTCATGGGCGACTCGTCAAGGCAATTTCCTATTAATTCCCATTAATTTCCATTTATCCCACGTCACCTGTCATTAATCTGATTGCCTCTTACCTGGACAATCGTTCTAATTATGTTTACTACAATGGATTCACAGCTTCCTCAGGTGTCCCCCAAGGATCAAACCTAAGCCCACTCTTCTTCAACGTTTACATTAACGATCCACTGTCTATTCTCAGCTGTCGCGTCCTACACAGAAAAAAATAATTACAATACGGATTAGGTGAAATCCGTTTACCCTCAATCCGTACCGGAATTTTACGTTGGATGGTAATTTCTCCAGATCATTATAAAATTACACCGGAAATTTACTCCATAAATATATTGAAAAGGCATTTTAGTAGTTAAAATTGACAAGCACTTTTACTTCTTATATGTAATTTTACTGACTTTTTTATACGTTTGTGTATTTTTAAACAGAAATTTTACAAATTATTTTTACTTCTTCTATGCAAATTTACATATACAGTGTGTCAATAAAGTAAGGAACACCCTAAATATCAGCTTTAAAACATATCTCTAGCAAAAACGCTCAGACACGTATTTTTTTTATTTTTGAAGGCGCATTTTCTTGGATTAAATTAAAGTATACCGGGTTATCAAAAAAGAAGATATGACGTTATCATGTGTTTTTTTAAACGGAATACCCTGTATATTTTTAAGAAAATCAAAAGAGCTTCTCATGAAGATTTCAACGATATATGAGTTGTTGGGGATATCTTTAATAATTACTTGTAGAAATTGAAAAAACACGTTTGGTGGAACAACGTCATAAAATAATTACAATAGATTTTAACTTGTTTATTTTTAAATCTAAAACAAAAATTTACTTAGTAAATGTTCAAATTGCTGCCCGTTCACAATCTGACAGTAGCCTAGGCGAGAAATAAACTCATTCAGAACATTGCTGATTACATCTGGCGTGATTCTTCGGATCTCTTGGCGTATGCGTTCTTTTAAATCGTTAATATTTTGAGGTCTATTTACATAAACTTTGCTTTTTAGGTAACCCCACAGGAAGAAATCTAGTGGTATTAAGTCAGGGGAGCGAGCTGGCCACTCAACAACCCCACGTCTGCCAATCCATCGATTATTAAAAATCAAATTTAGGTACAGGTCGAGAATAATGAGGAGGTGCCCCATCTTGTTGGAACCAGATTTCATTACTAGGACTGTCAGGGGTATTTGGATCAGGATAAAGTTCCACAGGCGCAGGAAGAAGCTGTAACTGTAAAAAATCCAAATAGATATCCCCATTTAAATTTCCATCAAAAAAGAAAGGTCCTAAAATCCTATTTTTTAGTATTCTAGCCCAGACGTTCACCTTCTGAGGGTGTTGACTTCGAGCTTCCTGCATCCAGTGAGGATTATGTTCTGTCCAGTATCTAGAATTTTGTCGGTTAACTGTTCCGTTTAAAGAAAAAGTTGCCTCATCTGAAAATAAAATGTTTCTAGCAAACATTTCATCACGTTCACAAAGTATTTGCAAGTTTTCTGAAAACTCCAAACAGCGATCAAAATCATCTTCCGACAATTCATGGACAAGATGCACTTTATAAGGATGATATTTCTGCTTATGCCAAATTTTTCTAACAGTCTCATGGCTGCAATTAAAGTTTAAAGCTGCTTGACGAGTAGCATAATTCGGATTATCTTGCACTGTCAAAAGAACATTTAACTTAGTTTCATCATCCACTTTTGGTCGCCCAGTTTTAGGTAGATCCCTAACATTTCCGTACTCTTCATACTTTAGAAGTATTTTACTTACAGTTGAGCGAGTTATTGGTTGCCGATTAGGATGCGCTGCATTAAATAGTTCGCAAACTTCCACTGTACTCCTTCTTCGGTCATCATAACCAATCATCATAAGAATCTCAATCCGTTCTCTCTCACTTAGACCCATTTTTATCAAAAGAAATGGCAATTATAAAACAAGCAAGGCCTAACAAACTAACGGTGGTTAGTCACTGTCTAATTAGATAAGACGTCACCTTCCATACTGACAATTCTGTCATGACAACGTTCAAAGATTAAAATTACCAAAAATTATCATGTAGTTCTACCAAAAGTGTTTTTTCAATTTCTACAAGTAAATATTAAAGATATCCCCAACAACTCATATATCGTTGAAATCTTCATGAGAAGCTCTTTTGATTTTCTTAAAAATATACAGGGTATTCCATTTAAAAAAACACATGATAACGTCATATCTTCTTTTTTGAGAACCCTGTATACTTCAATTTAATCTAAGAAAATGCGCCTTGAAAATTAAAAAAATACGTGCCTGAGCGTTTTTGCTAGAGATATGTTTTAAAGCTGATATTTAGGGTGTTCCTTACTTTATTGACACACTCTATAATCCTTTCTCATAAAAAATACATATAACATTTGAATGTAAAATATCTTGGCTTAAGATTCGGTTGAATTTTCTCCACTAATATAATAACATATAGAATTTTCATATTTTCCTCGATAATTATCGTATTATCAAAATACCTTCTGCAGACTGTACTCACAAACGAAGCTCTTTATCCCGCAGAGAATTGCGAGATTCGAACGTCGAGCAGAGAGACTGATGTATCCGCCAAAAAACCAGATCGACCGACCATCCTATGCGCTGTTATATTCGGTGTTCTGTGTGTTCGACGAGCTGATAGGGGCCGGCCAATGGTCAGTCGTCCGCTGATTGCATCACTCCCGGGATTTCCAGTTTGCTGGCACAAAGGGAACACGGAAACCCGACGATAAATATGATTTGGAAAAATCCTGACAAATTATCGGTTCTTTGGTCCGATGGATTTTTCCGGAGCGATGACAGGTTAAGCCGACACAATCAAATACCGACGTCATGATGTATGTAGGTGGGGTTTACATCCTACATAAATATACAGGGCGTTACGTAAAGTTTAGGTTACCAATTTTTCATCATTTACAATCGTTTCTATTTTAACTAGATATCTTAAGGTATGAATGTGTATGCTCCAGCAGAAGAGGGAAATTACAACGAAAAGAATAACTTCTACGAGGCAATAACATTGTTGTGCGACGGAGTACCAAGGCATGATACACTGATAATAACACTGGGCAACAAATTTTCGAAAAGTTCATGCTTCCAAGCTGAAAATTGTCATTTCTTAATGAATTCAATGTGCTGAACACGAAAATGACTAAGAAAAAGCTGAATTGGCTACGGGTTTTCTGTAATATGTACGCATATTTCAGAAAAAGTGTACTTATGTCAATATTATAATACATGGTAAGAAAACATTTACGCATATTTCAGAAAAAGTGTACTTATGTCAATATTATAATACATGGTAAGAAAACATTTACGCATATTTCAGAAAAAGTGTACTTATGTCAATATTATAATACATGGTAAGAAAACATTAGTCTGCTTCCGGCTTTCGACTTCTTTTGGCCTGCCGTTTGTAGTGGACTTGTGGAGCATCTCTACTGATTGTCCAACAATAGTCAGCTAGCATTGACGTAGACCATTTGCCTTGATACCGTTGCTCCATGGTGGCAATGTCCTGATGAAAGCGTTCGCCGTGCTCATCGCTGACCTGCCCGCAGTTATCAGGAAAGAAATCTAAGTGGGAATCAAGAAAGTGGATCTTTAAGGACATATTGCAGCCGAATTCATGAAACAAAGCCAACATATCCTCAACCAGACACTTGTAATTTTCTGCCTTGTCATTCCCCAGGAAGTTTGCTGCCACTTGATAGAATGCATCCCAAACCTGTTTTTCTTTACCTTGAAGAAGTTCCTCAAACTTGGGGTCTCGGAAGAGCTGTCTAATTTGAGGCCCCACAAAGATGCCCTCTTTAATTTTGGCTTCACTGAGTCGAGGGAATTTGTCATGCAGGTACTTGAATGCTGGTCCATTCTTATCCATGGCTTTTAGCAAGTTTTTGACAAGACCGAGTTTGATGTGTAAAAGAGGAATGATGATTTTGTGTGGCTGTGCCAATGGTGGGTGCTGTACATTCGTTTCTCCAGGCTTAAAAAATGCTCTCGGAGGCCAGTCTTTCTTGATGTAGTGCAAATCGATTGCTCTGCTGTCCCACAGACAAAGACAACAGCAGTACTTTGTATATCCCTGCTGCAAACCCATCAACAGAGATACTACCTTCAGGTCAGAACATATCTGCCAGCCATACTTGCTGTAGTTAATCGTCTCCAGTAGCTGCTTTAGATTGCCGTAAGTCTCCTTCATGTAGACCGCATGTGCAATAGGTATGGATGGAAGCTGGTTCCCATTATTCAACAAAACCGCCTTTAGGCTCAGTTTTGAAGCGTCTATAAACAGCCGCCATTCGTGGGGATCATGTGCAATACCGAGAGCTTGTAGTAGACCATCAATATCGCAGCAGAACACACGGCTTTCTTCTTTCTTAAAGAAAGATTCGAAGAGCTGATGGCGAGTGCGAAATGAAGTCACGCGGACATTCTGTTCCAGAAGATTCCACTGTCGAAGTCTTGAGGCCAGTATCTCCGCTTTGCTTTTCGACAGATCCAAATCGCGAACAAGATCGTTCATTTCATCCTGGGTAATTTTATGTGGTGCAGATGTTTCGTCAAAGCACGAAAAGTCATCATCCTTACTGCCACGTTGAGGAGAACTCGCCGACGCATGGCCATCCTCATCGTCTGAACTGATAGAAAAATCTGTAGGAGGTTCTGGAATTGGGAGTCCTTCGCCATGAGAGACAGGTCGCAGAGCAGATGGTATGTTAGGGTATTCAACTGTCCACTTCTTCTTCTTGGTGATGCCTCCAGAAGCTGGTCGTACCATACAGAAATAACAGTCGTCAACGTGATTGGTGGGCTCCCTCCAAATCATGGGCACAGCAAATGGCATTGCCTTTCTTTTGCCATTAAGCCACTGTGAAAGATTTACGGCACAAGTGCGGCAGCATACGTGTGGGGCCCAGTCTTTGTCCTGGTCGCCTATCTTGCAACCAAAATACAAATGATACGCTTTCTTAACTGTTGCACTGATGTTCTTTTTCTGTGCAGCAAATGTCACTTCTCCGCAAATATAACAGAAGTTATTTGCACTATTAACACAGTTACGAGGCATTGCTACTGTTTAGTTACTTTACACTATAGCAATCACTTATGTATGCTAGAGCTTCGAAAAATATGCGCGAATGAACGGACATTGCACGAGTTAAGTGTCACGTCGGCCATTTATAAATAAACTATAATTAGCTATTGCTTGATATTGCGCAATCAATTTCGCAACACTCTCAATGGAAACTTACAGTAAATGCTGCATTAACTTCTTTGCATGAAGGGGTGATGCAATATGACGCAAAATTTCGTAATTTCTCACTAAATTGCATTACATTATGCAATAGCATCTATACAATGGACAAAACGTCAATATCTCTTGAACGTGAGCCAATCAACTTTTTTCAATGTGATATTCGTGTTCAGCACGTTGAATTCATTCAGGATTGGGTACTTTCGCCTAAGAAGCAATTTCACTGTTGACCAGTGTAATGGACGTATTAAACACGAAGATTGGAAAAGAAAACTATTTGTGTAATATAGCAGGGAAATATAGAATTTATAAGGAAAGGAACAACGACGGAGAAAGATTTAGCAATTTGACAGAAGACGTGGAGAGATATGGATTATATCAGGAAGGAATTATGGATGGATGTGACCACATGGTAAGAACAAAGAAAAGAGAAAAAATGATTCATGATATACGGTTATATAGCGGCGCAAGTGCTAATTCTATCCGCCACACAGTAATAATAGAGAGTACTAAATAAAGAAATGTTGATAAAGAGAAGAAACATAAATTAGAACCTAAATGGAATCTCGGAGAGTTAAAAATTGAAGAAAGAAGGAAAGAATATGAAAGAGAAACGCAAGAAAAGACATGATCAGAAAAGAATGATTAATGGAATGGCTTAATTAAAGCTTAAAGGATGATATAATACAAGTAGGTGAAAGTATATTAACAAAGGAGGATGTAGAAAAGAGGAATCAAGCGTGTGTTAAAGAATGTAACTTAATACTAAATATAAAATGAGGTGTGGGTACCACAAGACTTTCTTATATATATGCGCTTTTCAAATTATGCAAAGTTGTTCTAAATTAAGCTTTAAATACTTTTATCCTCTTAAAAAATACGCCTGTGAGTAAATGTGTTACTTCAGGTCCGAATTTTGAAAATTCTTTTATACAAAAATTATTCAAAATCCTATTCTAAGTACTTTTAGTTTCTTAATAAATCTCTACAGAATGCATACTTTGTGAGATATTTGCAAAAAAATGCTACTCGCTAAGAGTAAAAGTATTACTTCCGGTCCGAATTTTGAAATTTCGTTTATACAAAAAATATTCCAAATCCATCTCTAAATACTGTTATACTCTCGATAAATATATAAAGAATGCATAATTTACGACATATTGGCAAAAAAACGCTATGCAATAAGAGTAAACGTGTTACTTTTTTTTTATACAAAAGGTATTGAAAATCATGTTTTAAATACTTCTATACTCGTAATGTACCTATCTAGAAAGCATGACTTGCGAAATGTTCGGAAAGAACTGATTTTTGATAAGAATAAAAGACCTACTTCCGGTAGGAATTTCGAAAAACTTTTTTAATACAATTTTTCTCAAATTTAATTTTGAGTTTAAATTTAGTAATAGACGAATATTGGCAAAAACTACTTCGGGTCTACCGATTTTACTGAAAATCCAACCAGGTCTAAAGACGGAGATTATACCCGTAAATACAAAATTTGAAAGTGATAATTATAGCCGTTTGATCGTAATCGTGACCACACACACAGAGACACAGAGACACAGAGACATTTTTTAAAAACCACTTTTTTGGTATCAGGGGTTTTGAAGTCCGTGGACAACTGCAAAAACCTCGAGGCCGAAAATGTTCGTCATCACAATACTTCCTTATATTACGTATAAGAAAGTAAAAAAGAATTAAAATTACTGGCACTGTAAGAATATGAAAGGAATTGTGATATAACAAATTTGAATTAAAATTATTTGAGAGCACTGAGCTTATCGTTTGACTGACTGGCTCTTATCCATTTATTTGATAATTCCACATCTTTCAAGAAACTAAAATATTTTATACTATGTAGTTCCCTTAAGTTTTCGGTTGTAATTTGAGCACTCAAAAACTGCAGAACATCGCATTTTTAGATGATAACAGTCGATCGCAAAACTGATAAATTACCACTACAAACACACCTACAAGTAGCACACGAAATAAATGAAAACATGAAAACAAACCGCACTTGCTGCTTCGAATATGATGTCATGACAATGAGGTAGATTTCTGACTTATATCAGGGTGCTTTTGTCATTCAATATAGTCTTATTTTAAAAATTACCTACCTATCTAAAAAATGTAGTATACAACAAGCTTTGAAAATAAACTCTTATATAACATACAATGACTAGTTACTAGTTTTGAAAACTCGAATGCGAAACGAACGATGGATTTTCAAAGCCAGTAATTGGCCTGACAGCCTTTATTGGACTTATTCTATTATATAGGCTATTTTACTTCATTATTTATTTAATTAATTAATTTAAATTAATTCCATTAGTCATATTGTTCTATTTTAGCAACTCAAGACAGTTGTCCCATATTTACTTTTTTACCCTTGTATATTTTAAGAATCACGAAACTATCCGTCCACAAACATTTACGGAGACATTTCCACACCTCTTTGTCTCACAATCACGCATAGTGGAACAAAACCACAGCTGACCGTTCGCTATAAAAAAACTACATGAAAAAAACATGAGAGAAAATTACTATTTGCGTTTCGGGCGATAATGTTCATCAGATTTTTTTTCTTTTTTGTATTATATTTAAAAATATTTTCTTCAGATGCGCCCCCTCTCGGAATTTTAAAAAGCATTAAATACGGAAATTAAACAAAATATCTCAACTACTTTAAAAAAAAAATGAGGTGTGGCCACCACGCGAATTTCTTATACCTATGAAAGTGTTACTTCCGGTCAGAATTTTGAAATTACATTTATACCAAAAATATTCCAAATCCAACTCTAAATACTTTTGTACTCTTCATAAATATATATAGAATGGATAATTTACGTCATATTTGCAAGAAATCGTTATTCGGTAAGAGTAAAAGTGATACTTCCGGTCCGAATTTTGAAATTTTTTTATACAAAAGATATTGGAAATTAAGTTCTAAATACTTATGAATTCTTTATAAAGTAGTCTAAATTTAGTAGTTGACGAAATATTGGCAAAATTCGATTTTTTCACTGAAGAAAACTACTACTTGCGCTCTGCCGATTTTACTGAAAATCTAATCAGATCTCAAGAGGGAGATTATATTCGTAAATATAAAATTTGGAATTGGTACCTACAGGGGTTTGACCGCTATCGTGGTCACACACACACACACACACCCACACATAGACACACACACAGAGAGAGAGAGAGAAAGAGGGAGAGAGAGAGAGAGAGACATTTTTTAAAAACCACTTTTTCGGTATCAGGGGACTTCAAAACGTGGACATCTGCAAAAATCTCGAGGTCGAAAATTTTCATCATCACAATATTTCCCTATACTACTTATAAAGAAAGTAGAAGTAAGACGTTGCATCTCCGTAGAAGAGCATTTTAAGTCATATACTACTTTAAAAAAGGAAATACGTTTTGTAATTTGTTTATAAAAACGGGAATACTTTTCCGATACTTTTATCTCTCTTGCACACTTGGCCATCACCTTTCGCCTTAATGAAAAATCTGTATTCCTATTGGACATAAACTTGTATCTTAATGAAAATCTGTATCTTAATGGACATGATTAAAGTACAGGTTCGGCATATCTAATAATACAGGTAAAGTATGGGAGTAGAAAAATATATTTACATAATTCCTCAACACTCTCTTCGATGTATTACTAAAAATATATGAAATTTAAAAACAAGATAATACAAGCACATTAATTGTGCGAAAAATACTCCAGATAGACTTAATTGCCCATTTTCAAAAATAATTAGTTTTTTTAAAGCTAATTTTAGATGTTTTTCTGACAATTGGCTTGTTTACTGAAGTACTTACAGCATAATTATCGTAATATTTTATCGAAAATGCAAAACATGTTAATTAAAGCTGAGTATCTCAACTATTCTAATCACGACATTTTTCAACATAACTAGCTGTTTTCAAAGTGTCTTTTAAATAAAAATTTCTTCGCAAAAACAATTTCTTTGATCGTTAAAATATTTTCATCGTAATTATTCCACATTTTGAATGCTGTTTTTGGTATATAAGCGGGCGACAGATACCCTTTTAGCAGTGTCCTAAGGTCCTACCAAGATTCAAAATGAAAATCTTCTTTGCAATTTTCCTGATGTTCATCGTTGTGGCAGCTATTCAAGGTGAGGTTAATTTATTTTATTTATGTATAGTTATAGTCAATGTTTATAGTTTAAATAATTATTTTAAGTTATTTTATTATACAATTTAGTTTAGCGGCCGAATGGTTAAAGCTATCAATACCAAACTTTATATTTATGAGTATAATCTTCCTCTTAAGAGCCGATTGGATTTTCAATTAAATCAGTTGACAGTTAGTAGTACTTTATTGTGGTGAAAAAATGAAAGTTTACCAATTTATCGTCAAGTACTAAGTTTCGAAAATTTTTGAAAGAAACTAATGTAATCAAAACCGAACTTTAGCAAATCTTGTATACTTTTTCAAATTTTTTTGCGAAAGTAGGTTCAAAAAACATTATTTTATTTTTATCTCTAGACAGATATATTACGGCTATAATCACAGCATGATTTTTATATTATCCACTTGGTTTGAAAGAAAAAAGCTTGGAGAAAAGTAATATTTATTTTTCGACATACGATTTGTTATCACACATTCACACCAACGTGTTTTCAATAAGGCTGTACCTTCAAGAAATTTTTTTAAGATAATTCTTCAAGTGATTCCTCAACCGCTACTTTTAGGTATTCATTCGAAGAAAAACAGCGTCCTATCATATACTTTTTTAATTTAGAATAGTCTCTCGGTTATACCAGCTAAGGATATGTAATAAGAACTAAACTAGAATACAAACCAATTAGGTCAGAAACAGAGTAACTAGACTAGACAGGAAAAATGTGTTATAGTCACTTGTTTTGGTAGAGTCAAATTTGTTCAAAAAAATTACGTATTCTAATGAATGAATAGCATATATATATATATATCTATAGATATAAAATTGAGAAAAAAATCAAGTGTCGCCAATCTCATATCACACAGCTACATCAAAATATTGCGCAAAACAACCTACATTTGAAATTGAACACGCTGCAATAGCTACGAGTCGAAAATATTTCCTGTCAGTGACAATGATGGTTTTTGCGATAATTTAGCGCGCAGTATATTTTCTATTTTCTAGCCTTTTAAAAGTGTAAATTTGAAGATTGTAGTTCTGATCAATTCTGATTTCTTTCAAAATCAATAATTTAGAGGTTCCAATTACACTTAACAAACTCGCAAAAAAGCAATGGAAGAAGATGCTATAAGATATAAATATGTACATAGTTGAAACTACTATTAAGCTTTGAACTAGATGAATGTTGATCACTTATGCTTCTTTATTCTTTAAAGGGAAATTGTTTTTTTTTCTAAAGACCCCCAAACAACCACTTAAATTGACAAGTGTGGGAATGTATAAAGTACATAGAGAAGGTCCTGGCATTATCTTAATAAAATATTCGTATTGGTGAGAAATAAATCCAGAATTACGAAAGGCGCTTGCTCTCTTATAGTCGGCTCCCATTCATATGAAGTCTCCAAATATAACAAGTCTTATCTGATCTATGTCCGACTCTGAGCTGGACGAAAAGTGTGTTTTTATGAATATTGAATAAAACTAATTGCAGTGGATATTTATGCTTCTCATATTCATAAAGTTCTAATTTACATTTTAATTTTTCTTCAAAATGTTGTATTAATTTGCTCGCAAAAAGTACCATTATCGGTAAATTTTACTGATATTTAAATTTAACCCAAACATGTTAAGTTTTTTTCTCATGCTTTGAATCCGCCAATTATACAAAAACCAGAAAAGTTTATTATATAATCTGTTTTTCGTTTTTTCAAAAAAATGGATTTTGACATGGGCTAATTTTGTAAAAATACGCTTCAATTGGCTCTATGTCTTCTGCGAATTAAGAACTAAGTTATGTTCAATAGACAACTTATTCACCCTAAACAAGACCTCATTAATATCATCAGCCGCCCTTTGGTACTTATGAAAAGCAAATAAATGAATGAAGTAACTGTATGTCATCAGCATAAGCTTGGACGTGACATTTATTAACAGATGATAAAATGTCGTTAGTATAAATTTCGTTAGTATAAATTATAAAAAGTAGCGGACCGAGGATCGAACCTTGTGGAACTCCAGATAAAATAACGAAACTACTTGAACTATCAGAACGATACGTGATCCGTTGTGTTCTTCTAGATAAGTATGATTGAAGCAAAACTAACCAACCGGTCGCGAAATCCGTAATATTTGAACTTAGAAATAAACAACTGATGACAAATCGTGTCAAATGCCCTCGCATAGTCCAAAAGAATAAGCACACAATTCAATCCATTATCAATAGACGTCATTATGTCATTCAACACATAAGCCAACGCAGTAGCTGTGCCGAAGCCCTTTCGAAAACCAGCTTGATAATAGGAAAGGTTATTATTGACAGTAAAGAAATTGTAAATCTGATTATAAAGAACTGTCTCTAATATTTTAGAAAGAAGAAGCAATATACTAATAATTCTTATATCAGAGAAATTTATTTGTTTTAATAATAATAATAATATTCTTTATTATCCAACAGTACAAATCAATTATAGGACATAAAACTGACAAATATTACAAAGTTAATTGAATGTTAAACATTTAAAATTATCTTATCATGTTCATATCTGCGTTTGTCATTTTGTTAATGTAGTGTTCTTTGTTATATACACGTTAATTTAAATTAATTTGATACACTCTATGACAAATTTGATAACTAAAGCAACCCAAATATGCTCTGGCGTTTCAACAGTTCAAGATAAACAATTTTGTAAATCTTCCATTATGAAGTAATTTATTTCATTATGTCGCAGTTCTCAAGAATCATTTTTTTTGAGAGGTACAAGAGTACCCATAACCTTGTACCTCATACATTTTTTTATATAACAGACCAACACGAGAAAATCTGGAGACGTGTCATAGCCCACCTTAACGCAATGTTTCCAACCAATGTCCAAACAGCTAAACAAACAAGACATCTTTATCCGAGACCTATGTCATGCAAAGATAACGTCAAATATTCCCTTGTCAAAGCTGCGTAATCGAAACTTCACTTATTTTCCCCAGAAGTATTGCAAATTCAATGTCAACACTCGAAGAAACTATATAAGTTTCTTGTATTCAGAGGTAATTGAGGGAATTAAGGCCAAAATTTGGAACAAACATTTTTACTTATGTATTGATGAAACCACCGATTATATTGCTCATTTTTGATTGGTGTTCTAAGCGACGGGATTCTGCCAAAATCTTACCTCATTGCTTCTAAAAAGTTAAAAAGAACAAATGCACTGGCAGTGGCCAGATTTATTCAAGAGGAATTATCAACATTTTTTCTTCCTATACGTCTGTTCCTAGAGTTAATTTTTTGTTCATTTTGTCAGATGCAGCACCGTACACGATAAAGGCCGGGCAAAATTTGAAAATCTTTTATCTGAACTTGATACATGTAACATGTCTGACTAATCCTTTAAATAGTGTTGCTGAAGAGATTAGGAAATATTTTCTTCTTGTAAATAGTTTCATTTACAACATGTAAAAATCTTCCTTAAAGAGCCTTAAGGGTTCAGTTCTCTATAGGAAAACTACTAAACACTCCTCTTCCACCTCAACCTGTTATTACAAGATGGGGCTAATTTGCCATTGAGCCGAAGTGTAGAACTAGTCAAAAATATGAGGCAGCTTTTCAAAATGTCGCAAGCAAAATGGGGCACAAAATTTTTCAAAAATTCAAAAATGTGATGGAAAGAAATGTGGATTTCGGTCTCTAGTAACTAATAATTTAGAGGTAGAATTTACTGAATCCATTGATTTGGATCCTGTAATATTAAGCAATTTTAAAAACGCCCCTATTACATCGGTTGATGTAGAAAATAGTTTTTCCGTTTATAAATTTTTATATTCTGACAGGAGACAACGTTTTTTAATTGAGAGCTTCCAGAAACATTTAGTGGTTTACTGTTTTTACAACTGACGACAACCTGCTTTGTGTAAAAAATGCGTATTTAGTTCAGTACGTAGAAAAATTGAGATGTCTGTTTATTTTTAAGTGAATCAATAAATGTATGTACTATAAGTATTCTTTATTTGCATATTTTCAAAATTTTTGTGCATACTTTGACTAAAAGATTTGCATATTTATGCGCATATATTTGGGTTTTCCACTTACATATTTGGATTTCCCTAGTGATAATTATCACACGAATAATTGATGTGACGATTATTTGTAATATTGTGAATATAGATGAGAAAATATATTATTTTTAAAGAATTGCTTTTGTGTGGTGAAGCAATTCCTACACTCAACTTTTGATACCTACCTTCACCAAACAAATATTTAAACATCAGTATTAATTTTTATTTCCAGCTCACAAACAGAAGAGAGATGGTGAAGAGGTAGAAGCCCGTGCAGGTCTCCACCGACAAGGTAATATTATAATTACGTTTATTTTTAAAGAATTGCTTTTGTGTGGTGAAGCAATTCCTACACTCAACTTTTGATACCTACCTTCACCAAACAAATATTTAAACATCAGTATTAATTTTTATTTGCAGCTCACAACCAGAAGAGAGATGGTGAAGAGGAAGAAGCCCGTGCAGGTCTCCACCGACAAGGTAATATTATAATTACGTTTATTTTTAAAGAATTGCTTTTGTGTGGTGAAGCAATTCCTACAATCAACTTTTGATACCTACCTTCACCAAACAAATATTTAAACATCAGTATTAATTTTTATTTCCAGCTCACAAACAGAAGAGAGATGGTGAAGAGGTAGAAGCCCGTGCAGGTCTCCACCGACAAGGTAATATTATAATTACGTTTATTTTTAAAGAATTGCTTTTGTGTGGTGAAGCAATTCCTACAATCAACTTTTGATACCTACCTTCACCAAACAAATATTTAAACATCAGTATTAATTTTTATTTCCAGCTCACAAACAGAAGAGAGATGGTGAAGAGGAAGAAGCCCGTGCAGGTCTCCACCGACAAGGTAATATTATAATTACGTTTATTTTTAAAGAATTGCTTTTGTGTGGTGAAGCAATTCCTACACTCAACTTTTGATACCTACCTTCACCAAACAAATATTTAAACATCAGTATTAATTTTTATTTCCAGCTCACAAACAGAAGAGAGATGGTGAAGAGGTAGAAGCCCGTGCAGGTCTCCACCGACAAGGTAATATTATAATTACGTTTATTTTTAAAGAATTGCTTTTGTGTGGTGAAGTAATTCCTACACTCAACTTTTGATACCTACCTTCACCAAACAAATATTTAAACATCAGTATTAATTTTTATTTGCAGCTCACAACCAGAAGAGAGATGGTGAAGAGGAAGAAGCCCGTGCAGGTCTCCACCGACAAGGTAATATTATAATTACGTTTATTTTTAAAGAATTGCTTTTGCGTGGTGAAGCAATTCCTACAATCAACTTTTGATACCTACCTTCACCAAACAAATATTTAAACATCAGTATTAATTTTTATTTCCAGCTCACAAACAGAAGAGAGATGGTGAAGAGGTAGAAGCCCGTGCAGGTCTCCACCGACAAGGTAATATTATAATTACGTTTATTTTTAAAGAATTGCTTTTGTGTGGTGAAGCAATTCCTACAATCAACTTTTGATACCTACCTTCACCAAACAAATATTTAAATATCAGTATTAATTTTTATTTGCAGCTCACAAGCAGAAGAGAGATGGTGAAGAGGTAGAAGCCCGTGCAGGTGTCCACCGAAAAGGTAATACTATAATTACGTTTAAACAAAAGTATTAAATAAAATATTTTGCTTTTATAGCCTCATCAAGTCAACATCAGGTAAGATACTTTTAATATAAAACTAGAAATAGATTAGCAAAGTTTCTTTATCTATCTCGATTTAATCAATGACAAACTATTAAAAATCATTTCTTCCTGGGATAATCGCTGTTGAGGTAGATGTAAATATAAATACACTCTGTGACAAAAATGAATCATTACATTTTTATAGAAGAGTTCAAGCCCTTTATAGAGAAAATGATGCTGGGAATGCTTATGATGATGGATAGACTCGTGGAAACTCATTCTTGGCAACTTATAGGGCATCATGTAGTTGTTGTAAGTTCATTGGAGATTAGGAACCATATCAAGGTATCTTCTACAAGCGGTTGGTTTCGCGACAGCGCACGCCTATTGAATATATTGATGTTGGCCTCTTGGAAAGATCGTTATGCAACATGATGGTTGGCATTGTCTTCATGCTATGTACTTTTATTTAGCGCTTGGATGTATGCTAAATGATTGGTTCCAGAATTTGATACACAGAAAATGATGACTTGTATTTTAAGAGCAGTCTTCAATGAGAAACTTAACTGGTATAAATATCATATTACAGATAGGAACTTGCATTTCTAAAAAAGCTTTAAAAGAATTTATCACATTGTGTTTAGGAGCTTTCGAGCGCACTGAGATGAATCATAATTTCTTTTCTCGATTGAAGTTTCCCATCTGTCAAGCGTTTTCATAAATCCATTTGTTTCATCAGTGACTGTTATCACATTAACGTCGCGCCTTTGCAAACCAGTATTTAAAATATTTAATTTTTTAAAAATACGATTCTGTAATGTTCTTTTGATAAAATTTAGAAATATAATGAAGACTATGAAACAAGAGCTTCTCGGTGTAGAAAAAACTGCAGCTAAGTAGCATTTAGCATTACTTGTAATCATATAGCAACGCATTTCGTCAATATCGTATTTAGATGTACCGGGTGACCAACTAAGATTGGCCACCTGTTATATCTCAGAAAATAGTAGTCATACTAGTTGAATTTTTCAATCTCTTCGAGCGTGAATTTGCCTCTTTTACACCCACCTACAGGTTTATTACAATTTTGTATAAAATGCGAACATTGCCATGATGCATTTTATAATGTCCGATTTTCTTTCGATGTACCATTGTTTAAATGGTACATCGAAAGAAAATCGTTCACAAACTGTCATTGCGTCAAAAGTTAGTTGACGTTTATTTTTTTCCTATAAACTTCAAACATCTATTGAGATACCTAATTGACAAATTGAATGTCATTGTTGACATAAGTAAGTGTGGCAATTGTGTGTAATATTTTTTTGCAGTAAGGACCTTTTTTTATAATATAAAAAGCTCGTTATTCTTACAGTACATTTTAATTTTATTGACAATTTATAGAGAGAAAAGGATGGGATATATTTTATTAGATACTAGTGTCTTCGGCATAGAACAAATACATATAGAAAAGAAAGATACAACAATAATAATTAGTAATAACAGTAATACATATCTAATAGGTATCTCATTTCTCTAAAGTATCACAGTTGAACCTGGTTTTTTCATTTCTTTGCCATTATGTATCCATATTATGACTGTTCACTCGGGCCAATATAAATGTTTGACAGAAGTTACTGGACTTCATAAGTTTTTATTCACAAAAAATCGAAAATATCCATCCCGTTTGATCGCTTAAATATCATGTTCATGTAATCAACCAAATAAATGCATTTTCATTTCTAAACTGTCCAACATTTGTCGGCTTTCTGACGTTTAAGCTTGATAATTGGTCGATGATAGTGACTATTCTTCCTCGATATTTTTTCGTACTCCAAGCAAATCTCTCGATCGTTACATCTTTGATGTGTTCAGTATTTACTCATGTCAATTAAAAACATTTATGAGACGACATAAGGCGTCGTAATGCACGAGTGACACTATTATTTCAGTGAATTCTGACGCTTGCCAGAACGTGTCATCGCCAAACATGTTGACTGTTTATAAGTGAAATCGAATTTTCATCGCAAATCAAACGTGAGTTGCATTTTTGCCGGTTAATGTTACAGTTTCCCGTTACTTTAGTGGATATTCTTACGCTTAAGCTTAATTACACACCAACATGTCAAATTAAAGATTGCATATTGAAAAATTCAAAAGACGGATATCTTCTACTTCATTATTTGGATATTTCCAGTATTTAACAAAGGAAACCCGCAAACGTTTAAGACTGTAAATATTACACGATATATATTCGTATGACGCATGCACTTAAACTGGCAACGGAAGAGGGTAATTAAACATTTGTACTTCAATAAAAATTCCAATTGAAAATCTTCAATCAAAAATCGCATATAAAAAAACTTCTATCGAAATTCCAAATACAAATTCCTAAAAAGAAACCCAAAATTATTATTCGAAACTGACCAAGCACATGACTCAAAAGTTCTATAATTAAATAGAGGAAAGGAAAAGACAAATACCTGCTAACAAAGGCAGCAACAGAAGAACTTCTTCACGCTTTCGACTACGTGTAGTGTTAATTTAAGGCACGATATTCCAACAGGAGCAACTTAACAGCCTTACAAAAGAATTGATAAAACGACATCAATTTTAATCCGTTGTAGTATAATTAAATTCACTTTTGATAATGAATTTCTACCAAGAATATTCTTAGCCGTCTAATACGTGCGAACGAAGAATACAAAATGGTCATAACAATGCATTAGCATCTTCAACGATCTACTCTGCGGAAGGTCGAACAACTTTACTCAATATTAACTTTTAAGAAGATAAACCCTACCGTAAAATTTATGATAATTAAAAATAGAATTTTTAGAGCAAATATCAAGAGGAACCGGCAAAGAAAACCGATCAATTAATAAAACAAATATTTCACTTAAATGAAGCCTTGCGCCCTCTCCCTACGGAAACCAACACTAGGAACAAAAGCCTATCCAGATGGCGCAGAAAAACCCATTTTTACATTAAAAATTATAGAGATAAATATAATAGATCCTTTATCTAATTTCAATTAAAACTTCAGAGATAAACGTAACAAACCATTTATCTGATTTTAATTAAATGCAGAATGCAGAAGTAAACGTAACTTTAAATAATAATTATTGAAGTTCAAAAATAAAACGTATCAGTTTGTTTATGACGAATGGAGCTCACTTTCAATTAAGCGGTTTCATAAACAAAATTATCGGTACTGGTTATCGGAAAATCCTCAACAGTTACATCAAAGACCTCTGCATGACCAGAAAGTGACAGTATGGTGTGCAGTATCAATTTTTTCCAGGAAAATAATCAAGCAGTCACCATTAACTCCCATCGTTACATACACATGCTACAGAATTTTTTGGTAGGAGAACTACGAAAATTGGGGCAAGATAACTTATGGTTCCAGCAGGATGGTGCGACAGCCCATACAGTTAGGCAGACTTTCTTACTTTAATGGAAATACTGTAACATAAATTGGCTGCCAAGATCTCCGGTTTTATCGGCTGCCGATTTCTTTCTAAGGGGCTTTTTAAAGGATAGGGTATATAAGAACCGACGACCAGCTATTCAGACATTGAAAGACAACATTTTTCAAGAATATCAGGGTATTAATACTCAACACCTGCTCAGAATTATGGAAAATTTTCGAAATAGGTTAAGGCTTTGTTTAGAAGACAATGGGCGAGGGTGGGCATATTTAAGAGATATTATTTTCAAAAAGTAAAATTGCACATATTAAGGTTGTTATATATCGCAAGTTGGTTCACTTTCTTCATTTTTCAAGAATTTTACAGCTTCATAAAAATGTTTCACACCAGCTGCCGAATCCTGCACTAATAAACACGTCACTCATTGTTTACTGTGCTCAAAACCATGGCCTTGTTCGTTTGTGATGGTCAAAGTTTTGCCTAGTATCTTTGATCCAAATGTCATTCTGTTCTTTATCTACCGCTGCGTTTTCGCTACAAGCTTTTTTTTTTCATTTAAGTCGTATCAAAATTTTAAGTAAAGATATGGATAGCAATAATTAAAAATAATCTCGGATCAACCTTACTTTCTCTAAATTTGACTAGCCAGCTAGGCTCGAAATTTTCCTCTCTCTCAATGTTCGTGCAAATGGTAAAGAGTAGTAAATTTTGATCCAAGACGGATGTAAACCACTTTAAAATGACTGTGATCAAATTTTTCTGGGATTTATTTCTTTTAAAATTAGCTGGACTTGTGATGTCCTGATCAAATCTTAATATCGAGATTTCATTTTTGATAATCTTAGATAATGCGCTGACCGATATTCCATACTTTTCGTAAATAGTCTTCTTTTTAATCACACTTTCCACTCTTTTTCAAATTTCGATATTTTGTTTTATAGTGAGGCTTTTCAACTTCCGTGTCAGTATACAACTTGTAAATGTTGCCTTGGCGAGCGATACGCTGACTATATAAAGGCAAACGGATGATTCTAGAAAGTCCAGAAACATCTAGCATTGTACGTAGCGTCCTTCCTTGACTATGCTGAAAGTTCTGAAAAAAAATAACAAAGAACTTACTCTACTGGATCATAGATGGCGCAAATATCAAACACGTCCAAGGCCAACTGTATCTCGTTATCTCTGTGCGATATAAGCCCGGCAGGTCACATCGATATACATTGATGAATTTGATTCTGCTAACTTTAAAATATTGATCCTTATGTATCGCCATATAGTATTACCCGAAACAAATAATTTCTGAATTTTTATTGAAATAAACTTTATTTTTTTCCATTTTGGCACTACTACAATTTGCTAATTTAATTTGTCACAGTAATGCACTCTTTGGTGCTGCCTATATCAAATCTGTTAGTATTTCTATGCGCACATTTCAAGACAGACCGAAGTTTGCTTTATAACACTAATCAGTCAGTTTCCTGTTGGCACTTCTCAACCTTACGATGATAACAAGGTGCATTATTGGTAATAATTAAAGCATTTTAAAAATTACTATAGCATCTTTATTTATCCAACAGGTGCTAGTCTAATTACAGAACAAAAATTGACAATATTGAAATATACATAATAAACCCACTTGCAGCCTTTACAAAATTGTTATTAATCAGCCTTCAAATACCTAAGAGTTTACATATTTAGACTTATTTTTAATATTAGTGACCAAATAACGTCTAGCAAAGCTGCTTCATTTTGGCCCGGCAATTTTTCCATTAGAATTTTATACATCTACTACTTAGAGATCTGTCGATCTGTTAATTCTGAAGTTGCCCCTGCGTCTTTTCCTGAGACGTAGATAGCCAGCTATTTCTCCATCTCTTAGGTGGCCTTCCGATAGGTCTGTAACCGGGCGGGTTGTTCTCTAGGGATATCTTCGGAAGTCTGTTCTCGTCCATCCAACTTACATGGCCGTACCACTGCCTCTTACGCTGTCTTCCCCATCTCACAATGTCTTGTATCTCGCATTGTTCCCTGATATCCGAGTTTCTCACCCTGTCTCTTCTTGTCTTCCCCACTATTGTTCTCAGTGTTTTCATTTCGGCGACCCTTAGCATGTGTTTCGTCTTATTGGTGTCTTCGCGGACTTCTATACCGTACGTCATAATCGGTCTGATGCAAGTCTTGTAGATTCTAATTTTGCTATCTTTTTGCATGTACGGGTTTGACCAGACTATATCTCGTAGGCATCCTGATAGTGCGGATGCTTTGTTAATTTGGCTCCTCAGGTCTTTAACTGGGTCGTGGGTACTTGATATGTCTATGCCCAGATATCTGAATTGCATCACCTGTTCTATGGGATTATCCTCCACCACTAGCTTGCATCTGAGCGGATCTT
Source organism: Amphimallon solstitiale (assembly GCA_963170755.1). Classification (NCBI taxonomy): domain Eukaryota; kingdom Metazoa; phylum Arthropoda; class Insecta; order Coleoptera; family Scarabaeidae; genus Amphimallon; species Amphimallon solstitiale. The sequence goes on from OY720679.1 coordinate 136,780,846, forward strand.
TCGTGATTGTCATACATTTGGTTTTGTTGATAGAAATGTTCATATTGAGTTGGCGGCTCACTTAGAAGAACCTGTAGAGTTGTCTCTGTAGGTCGTTTTCTGATTCGGCAATAATTGCCGCATCATCGGCGTAACACACCATACCAATTCTTTTTTTGCCCAACCTGTATCCGAGGTTAAGATCTGTTACTTTGTTTATAATTTTATCCATGAGAAGATTAAACAAAAAGGGACTTAGGCTGTCACCCTGTCTAATTCCTCCCGGTGTTGGGATGTTGTCAGTGAATTGATCTCCTACTTTAACCTTTGTTACGTTATTGTTATTCAGGTTATGGATTATCTTTGTTATGTTCGCCGGTGCCTTATTTTCCATCAATATATGCAGAATGTCCCCCAAACGAACCCAGTCAAACGCCATTGTTAGGTCAATGAAGCAAATGTACGCTGGCATACTGTACTCTATAGCCTTTTCTTTGATTTGTTTTATTGTGAATACTGCGTCTGTTATTGGCCGCCCCTTTGTGAAGTCCTGTTGTTCTTCAGCAATCTTAATTTGCATTTCCAGTTTGTCCTTGAGAATACTCGTGAATAGTTTTATTGCTGTATTTAAGAGGGTTATTCCTCTATACTTTTGTGGGCAGGTTTTTAGCCCTTTCTTAAATATGGGTATAGTGGTGCTATTACGCCATTCGTCTGGTGTTTCCGTCTTGTTCAAGATTTTGTTAAATAGTTGCGACAGTTTCTGTGTTAGTTCGGGGCCTCCATATTTTAAAAGCTCGTTGGAGATGCGATCCGACCCGGGTGATTTTCTGGTTTTTAATTTCTTGAGTTTTGCTTCTATCTCCTCGTTAGTAACTGTTCCATTCATATCTGTTTCGTATGCATTTATATTTAGCGTTTCTTCGGCACCGTAAAGCTGTTTGAAATGCTGTTGCCATGTATGGTATTGGCGCTCCTTTGGTCTGAACGAACTCGTTAACTTGTTTCTTTCTGTTCCGAAGCATTTTCCATATTTTCCTTTGAGCGCCATACAGGTCGTAGTCCATGTCGCTAGTAAATTTAGCCCAATGTTCTCTTTTGATTGATTTTATTCCTGCGGTTACTATGTTTCTTACTTGGACATACAGTGCACTCGCGATAATATGAACTAATGAAAACAAGGGCAGTTCAAATTTTTGGGATTGTTCATATTTACAAATGGCACAAAATTTTAATAAAACCAAGTCATTTACTTACCATCTAAAGTTCTTTCCTGTATAAATGAAAGTTTAATTTAAATAGTTTAAATTTTTGTTTTATTTTAAAACATAAAAGGAACTTTTTCATTAAGTTTGTTTGCAGCAAACAAAAATATACTTATTTCTATACATATTCATATACATAAATGCTAGCGGGCTTATTCATAAACATTATGCAATGTTTAATAAGCTCTTATATGATAAATGTTTCACAGAAATATGTCAAATAAGAGCTTAATAAACGTTGTATAGTTTTTTTGAATAAGCCGGTAGAAATATAAAGCTAATGTTCAAAAAAGTCGGTTATCTTCTTTTGCCGTTTCTTTTGGTCGAGAACTTTTAAAACTGCCTCTCACGCAAGTCTCGTAAAACATTTAAAACTCGCTGTTCAACCATTTCACCTTCAGCCCAATCCAACGCCTTATTGAAAATATCGACAGCCTCCCCGGCTTTAATCGTCCTCTTTGGTTCCTCCACACAATCATCTTCATCGGATATGGCTTCTACTTCATTATCTTCACATTCAATAGCATCCTCATTCCATTCTTTAACGTTCGAGGCCGTATATTCAACCTATGAAAAAGTATAGAATAACACACAATTTTAAGTACATTTCAGAGAATACAAACCTCGGGTACTAAGGCGCATAAAACATTGGCGGCGCTTTCTTCCAATTCACGTAAATTCATTTGCAAATTTTCACTAACAACACTTAGAGGAATTTCATCTTCGGAATCATCTTGATTCACTACCATATTTAATATGTTGTTCCAGCATTTGGATAACACAGCTGAATCCACTCTTCTCCAAGCTGATTCCAAAATAATGATAGCTTCCTTCATGTAGTCTGCTTCATAGTTTCTATCAAACCACCCCCTTTAGCAGCAATGGAAGCCAAAAGGCTATTTCGGTAATACAGCTTCGTGATCCTTATAGCATTTTGGTCCATGGGCTGGATGAGTGGGGTCACGTTCGGTGGCATACACATCACAAAAATAGAGCCGTTTTCAGATTTTAATTCGTCCTCAGGTGGTTGAGATGGGGCATTATCTATTAAGAGAATAGCTTTCACTGGAAGCCCTTTTTTGGTTAAAAATTGTTCCACCTGAATTATGTAAAAAATATTTTAAAATGAATAGGTATGTGTCGATTAATGTCAATATAAAAACTTTTACCTCTGGAACAAATGAGCGATGAAACCAGTCTTTAAAAATGTTACCAGTCATCCACGCTGATTTAGAATGACGATAGTGAACAGGGCAATCAAAATTCTGGAAACAACGGGTTTTTTTTTGACTTTTCGACAACAAGCAGTTTGAGCTGATGAGATTCCGTAGCATTTGCACAGCGCAGGAAAGTAACTCTTTGTTTTTCAGTCTTCGTACCTGGGGCTGATTTTTCCTGAGACGACACGTATGTTTTGGTTGGTAAAATTTTCCAAAATAAACCCGATTCATCGGCGTTATAAAGTTGACCATTACTTAATCGTAGCTCTTCAATCTTTGATCTAAGTGCCACTTTAAATGGTTCAACCAACTGGGGTTGAGAAGAAAGTTTCTTTCCAGAAATTTGGAGCATCTTACGCCGAATCTCTTTTTGAAATTCTGCAGCCATCCGTCACTCGCGTTGAAGTCAGAGTTATTTTCCTTAATATTATAATGAAGCTCCATGGCCTTTTCTTTCAACATTAGTCCACTGATGGGGAATTTCTTATCCCTCATACGCATAAACCATTTATACAATGATTTTTCCATTTTTGGGTACTCCGACGGTCGCATAGTTTTTCTTTTTCCAGGTCCGATGAATGTATTGTTGACACATTTTGAAATTGCATTTTTATTCTTTTTTATTCCAGATACTGTGGACTTTGTCACTCCATATTTCTTCGCTAAATTAGTAACACTTGCACCTTTTTGTAAATTCTCCAAAATTTCATATTTTTCCTTTAAAGTTAGAAATTTATGTTTTTTTGTATGCATATTTTACAAATTATTCACTTCAGTCAAATGTCAATAACAGTAGGTTTGATGTAATTCTGAGCGATTACGGAGCAGTTTATTATGCTTTGGATAGATGGCGCCACTTAAGGATCGATATTTTGAGGTTACAAGAATCAGAAAAACCTCATTATGTGACGGCCTTATATTGCGCAGAGTTAGAGTGATACAGTTGGCCTTGACACGTCTTCTATAAAGAATTTAATTCGGTGGGGTTGCTGTTTTTTTTTCTACAAATTAACTTGGGTATGGTAAAAAATGGGGGCCGCGAACAAAATTCGTACCAACAAGTGATCGCGCTTTAAAAAAGTTTGGAAAACACGACTGCAGTAAGTCCACCATCATGTTTGCAAAAAAAAAATACGATATTCGTCTGAGAAAAAGGTGTTGTGCCACTCTTTATTATTCAGAATTTCAAGTAAACCTAAAGGAAAGCATACGACGATATATGGAATGAATTTTTATTTTATTGCCTATCTCCGTTAAAAAGTCTTTCCCACATATTTTCAGGTACTATGCCGATTACTAAGGATAAGCAATTTTAGTACCCCATGTTCTTGTTCGATGGTTCTTCTAGATCATGGATCGCCAAACTTTTTTGATCATCGACCCCTATATAATTTTTCGACATCTCCATCGACCCCCATAAAAGTAATTTTCAGTTAATTAAAATAAAACTGTCTATTAGGTACTGTGTTTGTACAGTTATTTTATGATTTTAAACATCTATTATAGCAATTTTACATTGTGTAACAATAGTTTTATGAAAAATATCTTAATGTTAAAATTTAAATACCTTAATATTTATTAAATAATAAGTAAAGTTACTACAGATTATTGCTTCTTAATCAGTGAGATGGGTGTGCCTGGTGTTTCTTTGCAAGGTTCGCTTTATTGGGTTCGAAATTGGTGAATTTTAATCTTAAATCCCCTCCGAAACTCCACATTTAATTTATTTCTGTACTTAGATCAGATTGGATTTGCGTGACTGAAACCGGCTTCAACTACATATATAGGAACTTGGAAACGCCAGCATAAATGGCTGAGCTATTTCGGAAAGTATTACATATTTTTGCATTATATTTATATTTGTCCAAAATTTGCTAGTTGTTAGATTTTTAAGAAGCGCCTTTGCTTTAAGATCCGATAATAATTCAGCAATCCCATCTCGCAGGTTGACGTCCACGTTTTCAATTTGAGCGGAAAATGGCGCAATAATCCATTCAGGGATGTCAATGCTTTCCAAATCAACAAAGCGCAGTATAAAATCGCGGCTTAATTTTTGAAGATGACTTGTATATATTTTCAAGTCTTCTTCTTTTATTTCTAATTGTCGCAGATTTTAAAAATACTGATAATCTCTACGCGGCAATAAAGATCTCAATAAATTTAATTTTACTTCAAAGACTAACAGTATTGTCCGAGCTTGGATAATTGTTATATCTTTTCCTTGAAGCTTTGTTTAGACGTCATTAAATTTTCCAAGTCTGCTAAATAAAAGATATGGTTCTTATTGTTTTGGAATTCACCACTCAGAACAGGATTATTTCGCTGAGAAATTCTGTCGTGGAGTCAAATAACTCAACGAGCCGTTGCAAGCATACACCTATAGACAGCCATCTAACTTCGATGTGCAGAAGTAATTGGTTAAATACTTCGTCGTTTTCCTCACAAAGTCTGGAAAATAATCTTGATTTAAGAGGTCAGGTTCGTCCATAATCGTTCAACAGGGCCAATAACTAAGAATGCCTCTGCGCCCGTCTAACATTTTCAAGAAATGCAAAACCCGCCGCCCCTTGTAATACAATAATTTGTAACCGTTTTTTTAAAACTACTCCTATTGGGTGATTCGCCATTGTTACATTGTGTAGAAGCTCTAATGTTAAATTTGTATTACTAGAATACATCAAAATTTTGAAGAATCCTCTTTGAATTTTCAGGCGAATACAAGAAGAATAATGAAATACTGTAAAATTGATTGGTTTTGTTTCAGAAAAGACAAATTCCTTTATGGCCGTACCATTACGCATATGACGAGTGATGAATTACTTTATCTTGAATTTCTACCGGGTATGGCAGCACTACTGTTTTAATTTTGATTCTACTTAATATACCTTTAAATAATTATATTCCACAAACATATGCATTGAATAAAGTTGTTGCACAAGCATATTATAATGTCTATCACTAGCCTTTTCAACTTATTATATGTAGTATAGAAATAATCATAATAATATGACTTTAATAATAATAATAATAAACACTTATTGATGTAAACACCTTTACAATATTTTGTCATATACAAAATAGCTAGAGCCTGGGGTTCGCCTGTGTTAATTGTCCGTAAGGGATATCGGCACCATTTTAAAGAAAAGTAGTAAGTCAGAAACAGTGAAATTTTCACACATTAAATGTCACAACACACTCTTCAGCTTAAGTTATTTTGAAAATTCTAGTGGCATCACTTTTTTTCCAAAAAATTTAAAAAAATAGTAAAGTTTGAAGAAACTGGACAAAATTAAGTCAATTTATAAGAGGCACTATACTGATGTCGAACCCAAAACCAGAATGAATTTTGACCTTCGGGTTTTCATAAAATGGTACGTAAAGGAGACATCGGGTGTGTGTCAATTTCATATGACGAATCAATTTAATTCGTTCACTTCAATACTACACAGACAAACCGGATGCCATCGAGTTTGGTAAATTTCTGCACCGAAATAGTTCGCACTATCACACACGAGACGGTATTAAGGGAGTCGCTACCGGCGTGAGAATTTTGAGTAGAGAGAAGTGAATTCATTGGTCGGCAAGGGTAACCCTTTTTATAGCAACTGTCGAAATTTCAGACGTCTACTGTCAATAGTTGTTATTTAAGAGTGTGTTTTGTGTAGCAAGTCAGGCGGTTTCGCGAAAATAGATAAAATCTAATTTCGTGCAGTGATAAAACACTACTGGATGGCTGGGAAAACGGCCACGGAAATTCGAAATATTTTGCTAGAGGTTCATGGCGGATCTACTCCGTCATTTTCGACCATCAGCTTCTGGGTGGGCGAGTTCAAACGTGGCCGCACAAGTACAAGTACCAACGATGAAATGGTCGACAAGATTCATGATGAAAGAGATAGCAGAGACAACAGGCATCTCAGAAGAACGCGTTCGCCATATCCTACACGAAATTTTGGGAATGAAAAAGCTTTCGGAGCGATGGATACCGCGTTTGCTCACACCAGAGCAAAAACCAAATCGCGTGACCGTTTCGGAGGAGTGGCTGGCCAGGATTCAACGCAATCCAAGAGATTTCTGCATGCGTTTCGTAACCGTGGATAAGACTTGTATCCACCAGTACATACTGGAGGCCAAGGAACAATCGAAGCGGTGGACTTTTCCGGGTGAATCAGCTCCGAAGAAACCAAAGACCGTTCCATCGGACGGAAAGGTCATGGCGACCATTTTTTGGGATTCACAAGGTGTGATTCTTGACTTGACTATGGACTTGACTATTTACAGAAGGGAGTGACGATCACGGGGCAATACTACAGCGGTTTATTGACCTGATTCGATGTAGTATTGAAGGAGAAACGGCCTCGTTTGCAGCGGAAAAAAGTACTTCTTGACCACAACAATGCACCCGCTCATTCATCCCGCATCGTCTTGTCCAAATTGAATGAGTTGCGCTACGAATTAGTTTCTTATCCTCCATATTCACCGGACCTGCCCCCAGCGACTTTTTCCTATTCCCAACCTGAAAAACCGTTGGCAGGAAAGAGATTTAGTAATGAGAAAGATGATATTTTTGTTAATTTTCTACTTGCATTTTGCACGTGATAATATCGTGTGTTTGAGTATAGAGCATGCGTTTTGCGCGTGATACTTCGGCAAAAGTACTGTTTTAAACTATTATTTATACGAGTCGGGGGCTATATAAAGCCACAGTTTTGTTAGAAAAGTCAGAGTTCTCCTTGGTAGTCCGAGGGAATTCTCGGAGAGTTTTCTTTGCAGTCCGAAGGAATTCTCAGAACACTCTCTGGCTGTCCGGAGAGTATACCTCTTCCGTAGTCTTTCTGGCAGGCCATGAAAGAAGTCCCATAATTTTTCTTTCCTGGCAGCTTGAGGAAAAAAAAATTCCGTTCTCTAAGTCCCGAATCAATATTTATATGGTTATTCCGTTCATTTTAAATAATCATGTCAGAGAGGTTTCTTTTAATTTCATATGTACTAAAGTAAATTTTAATTTCACGTAAAAATTTAAATATATTGCTCTTGTCGTTTTCCTCTTCTACAATACGAACACATATGTAAATATCGTCTTTCTCGATGTAAATAACATGTATTTAATATTGCACTTTACAAAATATTTATGACCGTATCGATGTTTGAGTATACCGTTATATGTGTGTTGACATATTGCAAATAAGTTTCAGTAAATGTAAGGTTAATTTAAATATAAGAATTGTAGTTTCTTTTGTGGATGACAATTATTATATGATTTTCTTGTAAATATATATATATGTGCAAATTTGTGTAATTTAATATCTGTCTTATATGTAAATAAAAGGGTTGACATTGTAAATATCTCGTTTTCTCTGAATGCTAGGAGGTAATATAAAATGAAAATTAAAGAATAGAAGATGCTAAAACATACCATACCATAGTTTTTCTCCGTAAGACTACCCGTAATAGAGCATTTACTGTTGGTAAAATTCACATTTACCAGACACTTAATGCACTTAATATTATTATAACACATATTGTTTTGAGTTTAAAATCTAATTAACTGTAAAATATAGATAGTAAAGGTGGACGAATACCAACTGTAGTTTTAAGTGATGACAATATCACTCTGATGTTAAATATCCCTAAGAGTATACAGGACATTTAGTTATCCGTTCTTAAGTATAGATGGGAGCACCGGGCCATTCAATTTGGCAATTAGTTTCGTTAATTATTATTTAACAATTTTAAAGAGGGTAACATATCATAAGCGAATGCGAGAAGCAGGACTTAAAAATGTCCAAAAAGTGGTGGCTGAATATGTTTTCTTTACATACGATGAGGAAATCCTGGTATCATTACAAAGCTCGAAAAAAAAAGGAGCATTAATTAATTCTATGGTAGGAACCTTAAAATGCTGGAACTGGCCTGAAAAGAAAGACGAAATTTAGTATACATGGGATAAGATCCTCGGGTCTATCGCGCCACCACAACAAATCTCTAAACGAGGCTTTTTTTATTTAGTGCCACAATGTGACCGAGTTTGGTGGAATACATTGTTTGAATGCAATAAATCCTTATGAAAATGATTGTTTCTATTTTGCTACAGTCGAACTAATTGCGGTGTAGATAAAACAAAAGAACTAAGAAGTTCCCACAAATGTATTTGGAATTATTCAGTCGGGTTTTCTTAGATAAAAGCTTTAACAATTATATATTAAAAAAAATGTATTTTTCGGTAGTTTCTAATAATAACCACATACTTTGCGCAAGACGTAATTTTATGCTACATAAATGGTCATGAATATATCGATGCAAAGTATACCGATCCTATAGTCTACTTTGCAGTAAACTTCAAATAATTATAAGAATAATTTATTCCTTACTGAATAGTTTTGTAGTTTTGTGTCATTACTTAACTGATACGTATTATTATATTTAATAAAAATATCCAACACAATGTAGAAAAAAGAGAAAAAATGATTCATGATATACGGTTATATAGAGGCGCAAGTGCTAATTCTATCTGCCACACAGTAATTACAGAGAGTACCAAATAAAGAAATATTGATAAAGAGAAGAAACATAAATTAGAGCCTACGTGGAATCTGGGAGAGTTAGAAATTGAAGAAACAAGAAAAGAATATCAAAATCAACATCAAAATTCATTTATTTGTCTTGACACCAATAGGGTATGACAATTGTCATTATAAATATCTGGATTATACATAAGTCAAATAACAATGTCTACAGTTTAAAACATATATACACACACACCCATATGCATATACATATATATATATATATATTGAAGTGGTCTTGAGCCTCCTCAATACCATTCAATACTCATATAAACACCTCTGTATACAATGCTTGCCATATAAGATGTAACCAGTCGTACATTGGTAATACGTAACAAACAATCCTCGTATAGCGAAGGATATTTTTAAAATTCCCTATAATTATAATTTAAAAGCTCTTAATATTGCTCAATTAAAACTCTATAAGTCCATAACTACAGTTAAAAATTAATATAGTGCCCCAAATGTAAATCTACCCTTCAATGAAACAGATCAGGAACCCCAACTGATGCAATATGTATATACGTTAAAATTAAAAATAATTACTTGAAGTATCTTAGCATACAATATAAGAATAGTTTAATGGTTAAAATAGGTTTAGTTTAAAGCACAATTTCTGATAACAGAGAATTTATAATATGAATCAACCAAGTTAAAGTTTAGACAACAATACGCCACAGAATTCAATTGATAATAATATCAAATTAAAAGGCGAATTCTTGTGAACCAAGAATATATATTTCCGACAGGGCATAGAATAAGGCAAGATTATATAAGGCAGAAGCATAATTTTAGGCATTTTTAAATTACCTCACATACATGGCTGACTTATACTTAAAAATAAGTATTTTAAAACCTAAAGGAACTAATGTTAATCACTAGCAACAAATACCCAATGAACCAAATGTTAATTTGAAACCATTGTACTTAGTCAAAATTCAATAAGATTCACATAGTTAATCTAAGCATCTTTGCAGAAGTTAATCATAATTCGCTATCTTGACCGAATTATGATCATTTTAAGAAATAATTATGCATAAAAGTAATAAATTAGAATCCAACACATAAGATGCAAAGGTCATTGATGCTAATTCATGTTGACATAATCAGTATTTACACATAGTTAATCTAAGCATCTTTGCAGAAGTTAATCATAATTCGCTATCTTGACCGAATTATGATCATTTTAAGAAATAATTATGCATAAAAGTAATAAATTAGAATCCAACACATAAGATGCAAAGGTCATTGATGCTAATTCATGTTGACATAATCAGTATTTACATATTAACAATTTAAAGTCAGTAATTAAATAAATGTCTTTGTACAATTTGACAGTTAAAATGGATGCATGGAAAAACCTCTTGAAAAATACCATTTACAGACTAAGTGTATGAAATAAAAAGTATCAGAAGGTAAAGAAAGGTTCTTAGATTAGTATCATAGCAACAAAGTATAAATAAATTAAGAAACTATTTCTGGAATTCAATTTAAAAATTAACCCCACAATTTTTGACTACAAATGAAGCAGATTGCAGGAATGAAGGATGATTATTTATAGTATGTAATTTAAACTAGAAAATGTAAAGGTAATATTCTGCATATAAAGCATAATAATCGTAAATTTCGATTAAATAATAATTTAATTATGTATCCATTACGTCATTAAACAAATGACTGGGCGAAGCGCAAATTAAACCTTTTGAACGTATATAGTGATTTTCCAAAGGAAAATTTATTAAAGTAATTTTATTTGTTTAAAAGAAAGATGATTAATTTTTATATATTAAAAATATGACTTTATTAAATTCCAAAAATACATTACTTCAAAATATGGCAAAGAAAAATACGATTTTACAAGTTACTATGGAAACGACAATGAGAACAGAGAAACATATAAAAACGACCGAACGGCATCAAGCTGGGATCATTATCATTTTCGATTATTAATTCACCAGTTCAAAAATAGTGTTATCAGTTCATGAAAATTTAAAAGTCCGTGTGACCTTGCGTCTGACGCATCAAGTGAACCAGCCATTGACGCGCATTCCCGCCGAGTACCCCAAGGTCGGATATGAACGCTGTTGGCGCGTAAATAAAAAAGAAATTACATATTAGTTCCTGAAATACTAAAAATATCTGGAACAAGAATAGACAAAACAACAAAGGAGAAACCAAAGGTTAGTTAAAAATACATTAACCAACAAAATTTGAAAAGAAAATACTCATCTGCCAAGAAGCCCGATGACCATGACCATGGTAGCTGTCGTTTGCCCCTAAGCCGCCGATCACTCAACGAAGCCCCGCACCAGGATAATCAGTAGCCGTCCGGAAACATAGCTGTCGTTTTCCGAAAAGGCAATATCCGAAGAATACCTGCACTCAGAATAAAGGTGTCAGTCATTGTACAGGTATTTTTGTCAATTTAATATCAGTCATATCAACTATGTTTTCAACATGTTTTTTAATTATTGTAACATCTTTCATTCAAAAGTAATCGCTTCTTAATTAATCAATTTAACAAACATTTCCATTAATTCATTCAAAAGTAAATTTTCTAAAAATAAATATTCAATACTTACGTATAGGAACGTCTCAGCACATTTTTTCCATTCACTTAGTTCACCAGTTCAACGATTTAGTAGTTTCTGTAGGTAAAAGTTTGTAATCTGTCAAATTTCACCAATATCAAGTAGGGTTATGTATATAAATGCCATCATCTTGCCTTAAATATGAAGAATGCTATCTATTTTGTCGTATGTACATATTTTATGAAACCTCATACATGTCAATCCGAATAAGGATCATTCCATTTACTAACTGTTATCAGTACTTTGCAGTATATTTTATCATATGTTTTGTTGAATAAATTAAATTGTTATGCACCATATAAAGTTGTTTGTATCCATCAATATTCAGTCAACACTCATTGGAGGTACAATTAGACACGCACAGATATTGCATCTACATCAAAGAGATGTACATAAGATTTTCAGGTTAGATCATCTCGTCTGCACAGAGGAGCGTCATCGCAGGAATAGTAAGAACCAGGTAATTGTAGACACAAGACACCATTTATCACAACAATCACAGTTTTCAATGTAATTTTAGAACACTAAACTATTTTATCACACGAAGGAATTCACGATCACCTGTTAACTTGAACATTGTTCGCGCTAATACAAGTGGCGTGGTCCCACCACCCGTATTGAAAGACCAATTTACCGTATATGCAAAAATCCCGCGAATTTCAAATAAATAACGCACTTTCACCTTTGTTTGAGAATTGAAAACTGTTTTTCAGATCATTTTTATTAGCTGATCACTTCCAAAATAGACAGTATTAACTAGAGTCCATCTGAGCTAGCCTAAAAGAATTATATTAACCCCGGAATTATTGTCTTTAGAAATCACTCTCAAAGATCAAGTTTCAATTTTGAATACTTATTTATTTTAAGCCTGCCGGGTTTATTATAAAGTGGCCAACCCAACGTGGTGCCTTATATTCTCATATTCGATCAATTTTATCAATACATTCAGCTATACTAAGTTAATAACACAGCTCACGGATTATTATAAAGTGGCTAGCCCAACGTCAAGCCTTTTATATCCCCCCTGCTTGAAGAATCCGGTATTATTATAATATATACACATACACACACACATATATATACAAAACTTATAATCTGAAAAAATAAAATTACATAACAAAGCATAAATAGACAACTACTACAGCTAACATCGAGTCAGATTCGCGTCTTGTAGGTATTCACCCACCGAGTAGTATGCTTTTTCCAATAAGTATTTTTTTAATGATGTTTTGAACAAAGAAAATCTGTGTCTTTCATTTAAATTTTTCAGGGGTCTCGGAAGCGAATTATATATTTTTATTGCCATATAGAATGGTGTAAACTCAAAGGCAGCAGTGCTGTGTACTGTTACCACAAGGTCGTCGCCTCGTCTACCGACCGTACGCGTTGTAACATCAGCGTTTCTTATAAATAAGTCCGCATTATCAACCACATAGCAGAGAACATGATAAATATACAGAGACGGTAGCGTGAGTAACCGCTGCTGTATGAAATGAACTTTGCAGTGGTCACGTCTCTCCAAACGTAGCATACAGCGCAACATCTTTTTTTGCATTCGAAAAATATTAATAGCATAATTTGAAACACCCCACACAATTATGGCGTAACTCATTAAAGACTCCGTACACGAGAAGTAATACGCTTTCAAAGTCTCACATGCTACAGAATTTCGCATCTTATATATAGAAAAGTAGACCGACGACAGTTTCCTCTGCAAATACAGTGTGTGACACTGCCACCTCATGAATGAGTGAACCCAAACCCCCTGGAACTTTACCTCCCCGGCTAACTCCACCGATTTATTTTTATATCTAATTAGTATAGCGCATGTTGGACGAGACAGTTTAAATTGTATAACTCTAGTTTTTCCGAGTTTAAAACCATTTTATTAGCCAGACACCACTGATGCATCGCATCTAAGGCACTCGAAGTCATTTGCGCTAATTTGTCAATGTCTTTGTCCCATAAAATTAAAGTTGTGTCATCTGCATATTGATACAGTCTCGGAGGCAATGCATCCACCAAGTCGTTCGTGTAGATTAGAAACAGCAAGGGACCAACCAGTGAACCCTGAGGAACCCCTGCCCCCAGACATGACCAAACCGAGTAGAAATCCGCTACAGTGTCCCCAGAAGATACCCTGACACAGACGCGCTGTTTTCTGTTCCCAAGGTAGGATGACAGCAAATTACTAGCAATCCCCCTCACGCCAATTCGCCAAGTTTTTCTAAGAGAATAGCATGATCCACTAGTTCAAACGCGCGAGACAAATCGAAGGACACCCCCACCACGTGATTATGCTCGTCAAATGCCCCATTTATATCCGTAATACCGCGACCCAAGGCTTTTTCACAAGATGAACGAGGCACAAAGCCGTAATGAGTTTTAGACATGCTCCCCCGCATGAAAAATGTAAATAACCTCTCAGAAATTATTCTTTCAAAGACTTTCGAGAAAGAAGGCAAAACAGATACCGGCCTGTAATTACCAATTTCAGCTCTTGTCCCCTTTTTATGAATGGGAACTACTTTAGCCTCCTTTAAACTGTTGGGAAAAACTCCGTCCGTAAGCAAAGAGAAACGCAAGAAAAGACATGATCAGAAAAAGATGATGAATGGAATGGCTTAATTAAAGCTAAAAGGATGATACAATACAAACAGGTGAAAGTATATTAACAAAGGAGGATGTAGAAATGAGGAATCAAGCGTGTGATAAAGAATGTAACTTAATACTAAATGTAAAATGAGGTGTGAGTACCACATGACTTTCTTATACATATTGCAGTGATCTTGAGTTTGGTGGTAAATTGTAAATAAGCATAATCAAGATCACTTCTAGATTTAATTTAATTAGTTACTATTTTATCAAATTTAATTTTTATTTACGTAAAATAATATAAGAATGTTATTATAATTTTTATAAAAATTATAATATTAGAATAAGCTTAAAATATTAAGTGAATTATAACAAGAAAGTGTTTCCCGCACGAAAAAACTGTGACCGTGAGAGATCGACAGATTGACCCGGTGAAAACGATATTCTCCGCTAGATGAAATTGACAAATCACGAACGTGTAAACAAATCGATGCTTAGATGTTTGTTTACGTTTTTGAAAGCTAGTAATACATCGATTGACCGAAAGGTGCAGCACTATAGAAATGCAATTGAAGAGGTGGAATCGGTATTGTACCGAAGATAACCGTACGTTTTTGTGAAGAAAAATATTCATATAAGCGACGACACATAGATTTTAGACTAGATGCTTGGTGAAAATCGCTCTCTAAAAAAAAAAAAAAAAATTTTCAAGCAGGTGGGAACCGCTTAAACTTAAAATACCTACACGGGGCGCTTACATTTTCAAAATGTTATTTTAACTTAAAAGTTTATTCATGAATCGGAACTTAGAATATTTTTCCAAAAAGGATTTATTATACTTAGAAAGATTTTCAATAAAATTAGGACTTACAATATTCTATAGATTAAACATTATTCTAACATACAAACTTGTTCACGTATCGGAACTTATAATATTTTCTTAAAGATTTTATTGTATTAATAAAATTTTTCAATCGAAGCGGGACTTTGAATATTTTAATGGATTAGATATCATTTCAATTCAGGAGATTTGTCTACATTGGAACTTGTAATTATTTTTCAGAAATAATTATTTGTATTTGGAACAGTTTTATTTAATTAGAACTTTATAAATTTTTATAAATTTTTTTTTTATCTACAAGAATGTTTTATTTTTATATGCAGGGTTATTA
The DNA here is from genome assembly GCA_963170755.1 of Amphimallon solstitiale. NCBI lineage: Eukaryota > Metazoa > Arthropoda > Insecta > Coleoptera > Scarabaeidae > Amphimallon > Amphimallon solstitiale. Next base: position 136,796,234 of record OY720679.1, read on the forward strand.
CACCGTGTGTTATGGTAAAGCATTTTAGTGTTTGTAATGACCTAATTTAATAGCCTAATAATCTTTTTTTTAATTAAGAATCTAGAAATAAGTATAAACACTGCGTTTTTAAATTTTTTTTCGAGATTAAAAGGGTTTACAGTTTAATAATTTTTGTTTTATGTACATGTAGGATATTTAGACTGTGACAAAAACTTATTTTTGAAATGGATCAGGTTGAAGTGCTATATGAGGAATTAAGGTGATTTAGTAATATTCATTATTAGTGTACACATTGTGTTGTAAAATTTTCTTATGTGGTGTTTTATACTGGAATCCTAGAACGAGGTAATTTTTTGTTTGTTTTGTATATACTTTCTTTGTATTGATTATACTTTATTGTGTTTGTGTATTTGATATTGACGTGTTGGGTAATAGATCAGGGATGTGTGCAATGAATTAAGTAGATGTTTAATTCATAGCATGCAGCTTTGGTGAATCCTTAAAGCACGAATTGGTCTTGGTGGTACTGTCTTGGGAGCGAGCAAAGATGCCAGGCAGAAATAATCAGGGCTGAGTCAATTAGTTGAATGCACAAAAACATTTTTAAATTAAACTCAAATTCATATATATATACCTTAAGGGGTGAGCACATAGTGGCGTACGTTAGGATTGTGTTCAACGAGTTGAAAAGCATACTCGTGGGATCGAACTTTGGGGTACCTACCAGTGTGGATTTGCTTTCTGATGGTACTGTCTTGGGAGCGAGCAAAGGCGCCAGGCAGAACTAATTAGGGCAGAGCCATTACCTTAATGTTTATATACTTGCAAACGATAAGTTACATAATTTTTTTTTATTTATTCATATTCCAGTACAATTCACAACATACAATAAAAGTTTGTTTGATATGTTGATTGTTTACATTTATCATTGATGAATAAAGAAAATGATAAAATTTTAAAAATAAAATTTGTATTAGATATTATTCTTTGTATTAATTATGATTTGTTTATTGATTTGACTATTTAATCATGACATGCATAAATTGATGTAATATTTAAGACATTTATTTTTGTAAATATACTTGTATAATTTTTAAAAATTTCTTTAATATCCTAAATAAATTATATTATAAGGTTTAGTTTTGAATTTTATTTTCTTTATCTGACCTGATAATAACTGAAGAGCATTCAATTTGATTGGAGAGTTTATTTATATTTTCTGCCCCTGAGAGAAAATTTTCTTTAGTCATTTTAAACTGAGCTAATTAAATGTAAAATTGCCCAACCTACTATTTTGCAGAAAATTTATTGAATCTTGGTCTAGCATAAGGTCTAGCACGAAGATGTATGCTTGATTCTGTCCTTACTGATTGAACGGTTTAAATTCTTTTTATATAAACCTCAATTTGCAAGAGTCACAGCAATATGCTCCTTTCAAATTATGCAAAGTTGTTCTAAATTAAGCTTTAAATACTTTTATCCTCTTAAAAAACACGCCTGTGAGTAAATGTGTTATTTCAGGTCCGAATTTTGAAAATTCTTTTATACAAAAATTATTGAAAATCTTATTCTGAGTACTTTTAGTTTCTTAATAAATCTCTAAAGAATGCATACTTTGTGAGATATTTGCAAAAAAATGCTAGTCGCTAAGAGTAAAAGTATTACTTCCGGTCCGAATTTTGAAATTTCGTTTATACAAAAAATATTCTAAATCCAATTCTAAATACTTTTATACTCTTGATAAATATATAAAGAATGCATAATTTACGACATATTTGCAAAAAATCGCTATGCGATAAGAGTAAAAGTGTTACTTCAGGTCCGAATTTTGAAAATTTTTTTTATACAATAGGTATTGGAAATTAAGATCTAAATACTTTTATACTCGTAACGTACCTGTCTAAAAACATGACCTGCGCAGGAAACTGATTTTCGGTATAGTAAAAGACCTACTTCCGGTAGGAATATCGAAAAACTACTTTCATAAGACTTTTTTCAAATTTAATTTTGAGTACATATGAATTCTTTATAATTTTGGTAAAACTTAGTACTTGCCGAATAATTGGCAAAATTCGATTATTCATTGAAGTAAACTACTATTTCCGGTCTGCCGATTTTACTAAAAATCTTATCAGATCTGAAGGGGGAGATTATATTCGTAAATACAAAATTTCGGTTTGACAGCTATCGCGGTCAAACACACACACTGGCATACATGTTGTCGCCTTCAGTAGCACTGATTAAAAACCGCTTTGTCTATACACCGTAGAATATACAGTACAACAATGATTTAAAATTTACAGGGATGGCTTATTTATACTTTTACCTAATGATGTAGTTAAAAAACTATATCATACATGGGCCATGCCATGGGAAATTGCTTGGCTCTATTTATTCCCGATTTATTTATGAGTAATTTTGAAACATAGTTCAAAAATAACGCCAAATATTTCCCTAAAGTATGATATAAGTATATAGTATATAAGTTGACGATATTTTCGCAGTTTTTGACAATAAAATATATGTTATGGAATTGTTTCTTAATGAATTAAACTTAAAATCCCCCAGGATTCAATTCACCCTTAAAAGGAAAAAAATGGACAATTAGCTTTTCTAGATACATTAGTTATATCATCTAGAGAAGGCTGTAATATAGAAATAGATATTTATAGAGAGGTAACCAATGTAAACAGATTCATTACAGCAGATTTAAATCATTGTTTTCAACAAAACTTGTCTATATTCAACAAATGAATAAGGGATGAGTGGGTTGGGAAATATATGGCGCGAATAAGACAGATGATATGAGTGACACTAAGATATATTAAAAATTTAGGAGACTGAATGAAAAAAAATTGTCAGCATACATAGAGAATGAGGAATGGCTGAAAGACTTTAAATATTTGTTAAAGCAAGGGTATGAAGAAGGGAGTAATATGAAAAATAATATGCGTAGTACTTATGAAACAGAACAAGACTTCAGACGGACAAGAGAGAAGTGCTTTGAATAAATTGACAACTTGAAATAGAACAAGTTGACGGGTCCTGATAATATCGGCGAGGAGATGGTATAAAATGGAAGAGTAGAACTAAAAAATATATTATATGAGTTAATCAGCAAATATGGGAACAAGAAAGAATTCCCAATAGAGTGTTGAACTAATAGTGCTAATACTGAAAAAGAGAAATCCGACGGAATGCGATAACTAACCGCTTAACCAAATAAGGAGAAAGACACGCTATATGTGTTTGTTCATTGGTTCAGTGACTTTCATTTGGTACCATGAACGACCAAAGCGGGCACATCTAGCTCGAGATATTCATTTTAAAGTGAAAAGGAGTAAAAAAAATGAAAAAAATCGCAATATCTCAAAAACTCTTCCGTAAAAAAATTTACCTTGATTTTCGAATTCATCGGGAAAAAATACATAAGAAAAGTCACCGCTCATCAAATGTACATAAAAGAGATTTTATTTCGTAAGCTAGTGCTATAAAGGCACTCTAAGCGTATGGAATTTGAAAATTTTGCTATCCGTCTGGATAAATGACAATAATAGTATATTATGCAATGAGCATTTAATGGTAGCTATTAAGACACGAGTAAGAAAGTTACAATACGAGCCGTGAATACGAGTGTCCTAATAGCCATTAAATGCGAGTTGTGTACACTATTTTTTCTAAGACCCCATAATAAAACATTATTTTTTGAACATTCCATTTCATAAATTGAGCATAAATTTTCGTACATCTTTACGAATGTAGCTGGCAATAAATTGTTCGTGGCTACTAAGGCTTGTTCCATAATTTCTGGTGGAATCAAATTTTACATTTCACTGTCATTGTTCCACATTCTTACCGTTTATATTTTCAAAAAAGCACAAATTTTAACTACTTACTAGTAAATTGCAGAGAACTGTCACATTTGATTAATTTTTATATTTGTCAGATATGCAGTCGCCATATTGAATATTTATTGAATATTGGAATGTCGCATTCCTATTGGATATAAACATGTATCTTAAGGTGAAAGGTGAAATGCATTTAATGCGACTTTATTTTCCGTTTTTTTTCAAAAACTATACAATATATTATGAATTTCATTGATTCTATATATAGTTAAGTGTATTTAGAAAAGATACAATGTTTTACTTTTTTTATATTTTATTCTATAAAAAAATATATTTAATAACTAAAATTCGAGAAAGGGCGACGTTGTAGAGTTAATTTTCATGTACTTGAGTCTTTTTATTGTTTTTCTACCTTAAACAATAACGTCCGAAACGCATACTTTCATAATTTTTCCGTCCCCTTACACCCCTCACCGCTATACATCCCGAACGCGCGAGATCACGATGATCGGTCGTGACCACATGTCTTGATTTAAAACTGTCACACATCTGATGCAGTATAAGTTATCAATTTAAAGTTCTGCATTTGTGAGTTCAGTTCTGTTGTGATAAAACAGACAGGAATAACATGGATAAAAGATACTCGACTAGGGAAGAAACCATCTTCGACTTAGTGGCAAACGAAATAATGAGGTGTGGCCGGCCAACTTCTTATACGTATGAGCGTTCCATATTATACAAAATTGTTCTAAATTGCTTTAAATAGTTTTATCTTCTTAGAAAAATAAGTCAAACATTAAGAATTTTTTTATATAAAATTTATTCAAAATCTTATTATAAGTATTTCTATTCTCTTAACAAATCTTTATAGAATGCACACTGCCAGATATTCGAAAGAAATTGCTAATCGCTAAGAGTAAAAGTGTTACTTTCGGTCCGAATTTAGAATTTTTTTTTATACAAAAGGTATTGAAAATCATGTTTTAAATACTTCTATACTCGTAATGTACCTGTCTAGAAAGCATGACTTTCAAAATGTTCGGAAAGAACTGATTTTTCATAAGAATAAAAGACCTACTACCGGTAGGAATTTCGAAAAACTTTTTAATACAATTTTTCTCAAATTTAATTTTGACTTTAAACTTAGTAATAGACGAATATTGGCAAAAACTATTTCGGGTCTACCGATTTTACTGAAAATCTAACCAAGTCTAAAGAGGGAGATTATACCCGTAAATACAAAATTTGGAAGTGATAGTTATAGCCGTTTGATCGTAATCGTGACCACACACACAGAAACACAGAGACATTTTTTAAAAACCAGGGGTTTTGAAGTCCGTGGACAACTGCAAAAATCTCGAGGCCGAAAATTTTCGTCATCACAATACCGCCTTATACTACGCATAAGGAAGTAAAAAAGAATTAAAATTAGTTTTCGGTTGTAATTTGAGCACTCAAAAACTGCACAACATCGCATTTTTAGATGATAACTAATAACAGTCTGTCGCAAAACTGATAAATTACCACTACAAACACACCTACAAGTAGCACACGTAATAAATACCCAAACATGAAAACAAACCGCACCTGCTGCTTCGAATATGACGTCATGACAATGAGTCAGATTTCTGACTTATATCAGGTTGTTTTTTGTCATTCAATATAGTCGTATTTTAAAAATTACCTACCTATCTAAAAAATGTAGTATACAACAAGCTTTGAAAATAAACTCTTATATAACATACCATGACTAGTTACTAGTTTTGAAAACTCGAGTGCGAAACGAACGATGGATTTTTAATTGCCCTGACAGACTTTATTGGACTTATTCTATCATATAACCTATTTTCCTTCATTATTTAATTAATCAATTTAAATTAATTCCATTAGTCATATTGTTCTATTTTAGTAACTCAAGACAGATGTCCCATATTTACTTTTTTTACTATAGTATATTTTAAGAATTACGAAACTATCCATCCACAAACATTTACGCAGACATTTCCACATCTCTCTGTCTCACAATCACGCATATCGGAACAGAACCACAGACCGTTCGCTATAAAAAAAAATACATTAAAAAAGCATGAGACAAAATTACTATTTACGTTTCGGGCGGTAATTTTCATCAGATTTATTTTTCTTTTTTGGATTACATTTAAAAATATTTTGTTCACATGCGCCCTTTCTCAGAATTTTAAAAGGCATTAAATACGGTACTTAAACAAAATATCTCAACTACTACAAAAAAAAGTAAGACGTTGCATCTCCGTAGAAGAGCTTTTAAGTCATATACTACTTTAAAAAAGGAAATACGTTTTGTAATTTGTTTATAAAAACGGAAATACTTTTCCGATACTTTTATCTCTCTTGCACACTTGACCATCGCCTTTCGCCTTAATGAAAAATCTGTATTCCTATTGGACATAAACTTGTATCTTAATGAAAATCTGTAACTTAATGGACATGATTAAAGTACAGGTTCGGTATATCTAATAATACAGTTAAAGTATGGGAGTAGAAAAAAACTATTTTAATAATTTCTCAACACTCACTTCGATGTATTACTAAAAATATATGAAATTTAAAAACAAGATAATACAAGCACATTAATTGTGCGAAAAATACTCCAGATAGACTTAGTTGCCCATTTTTAAAAATAATTAGTGTTTTTAAAGCTAATTTTAGATGTTTTTCTGACAATTGGCTTGTTTACTGAAGTACTTATAGCATAATTATCGTAATATTTTATCGAAAATGCAAAACATGTTAATTAAAGCTAAAGTATCTCAACTATTCTAATCAGGACATTTTTCAACATAACTAGCTGTTTTCAAAATGTCTTTTAAATAAAAATTTCTTCGCAAAAACAATTTCTTTGATCGTTAAAATGTTTTCATCGTAATTATTCCACATTCTGAATGCTGTTTTTGGTATATAAGCGGGCGACAGATATCCTTTTAGCAGTGTCCTAAGGTCCTACCAAGATTCAAAATGAAAATATTCTTTGCAATTTTCCTGATGTTCATCGTTGTAGCAGCTATTCAAGGTGAGGTTAATTTATTTTATTTATGTATAGTTATAGTCAATGTTTATAGTTTAAATAATATTTTAAGTTATTCTATCTTCTAATCTTTCTCTTAAGAGCCGATTGGATTTTCAATTAAATCAGTTGACAGTTAGCAGTACTTTATTGCGGTAAAAAAATGAAAGTTTACAAATTTATCGTCAAGTACTAAGTTTCGAAAAATGTTGAAAGAAACTAATGCATTCAGAACCGAATTTTAGCAAATTTACTTTTTCAAAATTTTTCGCGAAAGTAGTTTCGAAAAACATTATTTTATTTTTATCTCTAGACAGATATATTACGGCTATGATCACAGCATGATTTTTATATTATCCACTTGATTTGAAAGAAAAAAGCTTGGAGAAAAGTAATATTTATTTTGAAACATACGATTTGTTATCACACATTCACACCAATGTGTTTTCAATAAGGCTGTACATTCAAGAATTTTTTTTCGATAATTCCTCAACCGCTACTTTTAGGCATTTATTCGAAGAAAAACAGCGTCCTATCATGTACTTTTTTAATTTCAAATAGTCTCTCGGTTATACTGGCTAAGGCTATGTAATAAGAACTAAACTTCTAGAATGCAAACAAATTGGTCAGAAACATAATAACTAGACTGGACAGGAAAAAAGTGCGATAGTCACTTGTTTTGGTAGAGTCAAATTTGTTCAAAAAAAGTCCGTATTCTAATGAATGAATAGCATATATATACTACGTGTATATTTTACTGATATTTAAATTTAATCCAAACATGTTAAGTTTTTTCTCATTCTTTGAATCCGCCAAATATACAAAACACAGAAAAGTTTATCACATAATCTTTTTTTCGTTTTTTCAAAAAAATGAATTTTGACATGGGCTGATTTTGTAAAAATACGCTTCAATTGGTTCTATGTCTTCTGCTAATTAAGAAGCAAGTTATGTTCAATAGATAACTCATTCAATTTAAAGTCCGCATTAATATCATCAGAAGCCCCTGGGTACTCGTGAAAAGGAAATGAATGAAATAACTATGTGTCATCTGCATAAGCTTGGATATTACATTTAATAACAGATGATAGAATGTCGTTTGTTTAAATTATAAAAAGCAGCGGACCTAGGATCGAACCTTGTGGAACTCCAGATAAAATAATGGAACTACTTGAAATATCACCACGATACGCAATTCGCTGCATTTTTCCAGCAAAACTAACAAACCGATCGCCAAATCCGTAATATTTGAACTTAGAAATAAACAGCTGATGACAAATCGTGTCAAATACCCTCGCAAAGTTCAAAAGACTAAGCACACAATTCAATCCATTATCAATAGACGTCATTATGTAATTCAACACATAAGCCAACGCAGTAGCCCTTTCGAAAACCAGCTTGATAATAATAGGAAAGGCTATTATTGACAGTAGAGAAATTGTAAATCTGATTGTAAAGAACTGTCTCTAATATTTTAGAAAGAACAAGCAATATACTAATTATTCTTATATCAGAGAAATTTATTTGTTTTAATAATAATAATAATAATATTCTTTATTATCCAACAGTACAAATCAATTATAGGACACACCCTTGTACCTCATAAATTTTTTTATATAACAGACCAACACGTGAAAACTTCCGCTCATATTGCTAAATTGGGTAAGTTGAAATCTGGAGAGGTGTCATAGTCCACCTTAATGTAATGTTTCCAACCAATGTCCAAAAATCTAAATAAACAAAACATGCAAAGGTAACGTCAAATATTCCCTTGTCAAAGCTGCGTAATCGAAACTTCACTTATTTTCTCCAGAAGTATTGTAAATTCAATGTCAACACTACGAAGAAACTATATAAGTTCCTTGCATTCGGAGGTAATTAAGGAATTTAAAGCTAAAATTCGGAACAAACATTTTCACTTATGTATTGATGAAACCACCGATTGTATTGCTCATTTTTGATTGGTGTTCTTAGCGAAGGGATTCTGCCAAAATCTGACCTCATTGCTTCTAAAAAGTTAAAAGGAACAAATGCACTGGCAGTGGCCAGATTTATTCAAGAGGAATTATCAACATTTTTTCTTCCTACGTCTGTTTCTGGAGTTAATTTTTTGCTCATTTTATTTATTTATTTATTTATTTATTATTTATTATAAAGGCCGGGCAAAATTCGAATTTTTTTTATCCGAACTAGTTAGATGTAACATGTCTCGTTTATGCTTTAAATAGTGTTGCTGATGTTATTAGGAAATATTTTCTTCTTGTAAATCTTCTCAACCCTCACTGATGTTAAACAATTATTCGAAAACAAATAAAACAACAGATTTCGTTTATAAAAACCAATTATATCATAGCTTTGTTTCTAAAACAATAACACAAATGAAGGAATCTAATTTGCTATTGAGTGGAAGTGTAGAACTAGTCAAACAATGTGAGGCAGCTTTTCAAAATATCGCAGGCAAAATAAGGGAGAAAATTTTTCAAAAATTCAAAAATGTGATGGAAAAAAATTTGAATTTCGGTTTCTAGTAACTAATATTTTAGAGGTAGAATTTATTGAATTCATTGATTTGGATCCTGTAATATTAAGCAATTTTAAAAACGCCCCCATTACATCGGTTGATGTGGGAAGTAGTTTTTCCATTTAGAATTTTTTATATTCTGACAGGAGACAACATTTTTTAATTGAGAACTTCCAGAAACATTTAGTGGTTTACTATTTTTACAACTAACGACCACCTGCTTCGTGTAATAAATGCATATTTAGGTTTAGTTCAGTATGTAGAAAAATTAAAATGTCTGCTTATTTTTAAGTGAATCAATAAATTTATGTTTTATCGGTGTTCTTTATTTGCATATTTTCAACATTTTTGTGCATACTTTGACTAAAAGGTTTGCGTATTTATGCGGATATTTTTGAGTTTTCTACTTATATATTTGGATTTCTCTGGTGATAACTATCACACGAATAATTGATGTGACTATAATTTGTAATATTGTGATTATAGATGAGAAAATATATTACTATTATTATTAAAGAATTGCTTTTGTGTGGTGAAGTCATTCCTACAAATAACTTTTGATACCAACCTTCGCCAAAGAAATATTTAAACATCAGTATTCATTTTTATTTGCAGCTCACAAACAGAAGAGAGATGAAGACGACACTGAAGATTCGGAACGAAGAGGTAATATTATAATTACGTTTAAACAAAAGTATTAATTGAAATATTTTGTTTTTATAGCCTCATCAAGTCATCAGGTAAGATGCTTTTAATATAAAACTAGAAATAGATTAGCAAAGTATCTTCATCTATCTCGATTTAATCAATGACAAACTATTAAAAATCATTTCTTCCTGAGATAATCGCTGTTGAGGTAGACGTAAATATAAATATACTCTGTGACAAAAATGAATCATTATATTTTTATTGAAGAGTTCAAGCCCTTTATAGAGAAAATTATGCTGGGAATGCTTATGATGATGTATACACCCGTGGAAACTCATTCTTGGCAACTTATAGGGCATCATGTAGCTGTTGTAAGTTCATTGGAGATTAGGAACCATATCAAGGTATCTTCTACGAGCGGTTGGTTTCGCGACCGCGCACGCCTATTGAATATATTGATGTTGGCTTCTTGGAAAGATCGTAATGCAACATGATGGTGGGCATTGTCTTGATGCTATGTACTTTTATTTAGCGCTTGGAATGAGCAACTTAACTGGTATAAATATCACATTGCAGAAAGGAACTTGCATTTCTAAAAAAGCCTTAAAAGATTTATCATATTGTGTTTAGATAAGTCTTTTACGAGCTTTCGAGCGCACTGAGATGAATCATAATTTCTTTTCTCGATTGATGTTTCCCGTCTGTCAAGCGTTTTCATAAATCCCATTAACTTCGCAGCCTTGCCAGTATTCAAAATATTTATTTTTTTAAAAATACGATTCTGTTCTTTTGATAAAATTTAGAAATATAATGAAGACTATGAAACAAGAGCTTCACGGTGTAGAAAACACTCTAGCTAAGTAGCACTTAGCATTACTTGTAATCATATAGCAACGCATTTCGTCAATATCGTATTTAGATGTATCCGGTGGCCAACTAAGATTATATCTCAGAAAATAGTAGTCATACTAGTTGAATTTTTCAATCTCTTCGAGCTCGAATTTGCCTCTTTTGCACCCGCCTACAGCTTTATTACAATTTTGTATAAAACGCAAACATTGCCATGATGCATTTTATAATGTCCGATTTCTTTTGACGTACCCTGTATATACGTTCAATTTAAACTAAAATTGGGGCAAGACAACTTATGGTTCCAGCAGGATGGTGCGACAGCCCATACAGCAAGGCAGACTTTCTTACTTTAATGGAAATGTTTCCTAATGAAGTTATATCAAAATACCGTAACATAAATTGGCCGCCAAGATCTCCGGTTTTATCGGCTGCCGATTTCCTTCTAAGGGGCTTTTTAAAGGATAGGCTATGTAAGAACCGACGACAAGCTATTCAGACATTGAAAGACAATATTTTTCAAGAATATCAGGGTATTAATAATCAACACCTGCTCAGAATTATGGAAAATTTTCGAAATAGGTTAAGGCTTTGTTTAGAAGACAATGGGTGAGGGTGGGGATATTTAAGAGATATTATTTTCAAAAAGTAAAATTGCACATATTAAGGCTTTTATAAATCGCAGGTTGGTTCAATTTCTTCATGTTTCAACAATTTTACAGCTTCATAAAAGTGTGTCACACCAGCTGCCGAACCCTGTACCAATGAACACATCACTCATTGTTTACTGTGCTCACCACCATGGCCTAGTACGTTTGTGATGGCCTCGTATCTTTGTTTTAAGTCGTATCAAAATTTCAAGTAAAAATATGGATAGCAAAAATTAAAAATAATCTCGGATCAAACTTACTTTCTCTAAATTTGACTAGCCAGCTAGGCTCGAAATTCTCCTCTCTCTCAATCTTCGTGCAAATGGTAAAGTTTTCTGTTTTAAAATGTGAGTAGTAGATTTTGATCCATGACGGATGTAAACCACTTTAAAATGACTGTGATCAAATTTTTCTGGGATTTATTTCTTTTAAAATTAGCTGGACTTGTGATGTCCTGATCAAATCTTAATATCGAGATTTCATTTTTGATAATCTTATATAGTCTTCTTTTTAATCACACTTTTCACTCTTTTTCAAATTTCGATATTTTGTTTCATAGTGAGGCTTTCCAACTTCACTGTCAGTATACACTTGTAAATGATGCCTTAGCCAGCGATACGCTGACTATATAAAGGCAAACGGATGATTCTAGAAAGTCCAGAAACATCTAGCATTGTACGTAGCGTCCTTCCTTGACTATGCTGAAAGTTCTGGAAAAAAAATAACAAAGAACTTACTCTACTGGGTCATAGATGGCGAAATATCAAACACGTCCAAGGCCAACTGTATCTCGCTATCTCTGTGCGATATAAGCCCGGCACGTCACATCGATATATATTGATGAATTTGATTCTGGTAACTTTAAAATATTGATCCTTATGTAACGCTATCTAGTATTACCCGAAACAAATAATTTCTGAATTTTTATTGAAATAAACTTTACAATAACACTTTAAACATTAACTTTACAAAGATTAATGTTAATAATATTAAAAAAATTGGTATGATGGGCTATGTGTGGGTGGATAGTTAAGAGATGAAATTGAAACAGGGTCCAAGTTCCCACAGATTCTTTATTTAAATTACGGCGACCGGTTTCGTGAGTTTAAAATACTATACTCACATCATCAGGCCAAGCTTCAACAAGAAAATAAGCTCGTGACACCAATGTACAAATTACAAAACAGCTGACAAGGAAACACTAGGTAGGGTTCAATTACAGTGTAAAGTGTTTGTTTGGATTTTGTACATGACTTCTTTGATTTTAAAAAATGTTGCATTTCTAACGTAATCGACGCTTTCAACTGTATTGGAAGATTTTGAAGCGTTACTATTCCACATTGTAATATTTGTCTAATAAAATATTCAGCCGTTCTGGCATCGGTAGTATCACTTGCACCTTCTTTAAGCCTAACATGTGAAAACGTTTCTTCTACAGAATCGTAACTAAATGATCTTAAGACAAAATAACTTTATTATACAGTATACTCAAATATTACAATAAACTGATATACATAAACGAACATTTATTTAAAGAAGTATAGAATATTTCCAAATAACACTGGTTAAAAAGGTAATATTCACTAAACTCTTATTTCTGTGTATTTCGGTACATATTTGAAGTACTTTTTTCCATTTTGGCACTACTACAATTTGCTAATTTAATTTGTCATAGTGATGCACTCTTTGGTGCTGCCTATATCAAATCTGTATTTCTACGCGCAGATTTCCAGGCAGACCGAAGTTTGCTTTATAACACTAATTAGTCAGTTTCCTGTTGGCACTTCTCAACCTTACGATGATAACAAGGTGCATTATTGGTAGTAATTAAAGCATTTTAAAAATTACTCTAGCATCTTTATTTATCCAACAGGTGCAAGTCTAATTACAGAACAAAAATTGACAATGTTGAAGTATTCATAATAAACCCACTTGTATCTTTTACAAAATTGTAATTGATCAGCCTTCAAATACCTAAGAGTTTACACATTTAGACTTATTTTTAATATTAGTGACCAAATAACGTCTAGCAAAGCTGCTTCATTTTCGCCCGGCAATTTTTCCATTAGAATTTTATACATCAACAAATATTCTTCTACTACTTAGAGATCTGCCGATCTGTTAATCCTGAAGTTGCCCCTTCGTCTTTTCCTGAGAGGTAGATAGCCAGCTCTTAGGTGGCCTTCCGATAGGTCTGTAGTCGGGCGGGTTGTTCTCTAGGGCTATCTTCGGAAGTCTGTTCTCGTCCATCCGTCTTACATGGCCGTACCACTGCCTCTTACGTTGTCTTGCCGATCTCACAATGTCTTGTATCTCGCATTGTTCCCTGATATCCGAGTTTCTCACCCTGTCTCTTCTTGTCTTCCCCACTATTGTTCTCAGTGTTTTCATTTCGGCGACCCTTAGCATGTGTTTCGTCTTGTTGGTGTCTTCGCGGACTTCTATACCGTACGTCATAATCGGTCTGATGCAAGTCTTGTAGATTCTAATTTTGCTATCTTTTCGCATATACGGGTTTGACCAGACTATATCTCGTAGGCATCCTGATAGTGCGGATGCTTTGTTAATTTGGCTCCTCAGGTCTTTAACTGAGTCGTGGGTACTTGATATGTGTATGCCCAGATATCTGAATTACATCACCTGTTCTATGGGATTATCCTCCACTACTAGATTGCATCTGAGCGGATCTTTCGTGATTGTCATACATTTCGTTTTGTTGATAGAAATGTTCATATTGAGTTGGCGGCTCACTTGGAAGAACCTGTAGAGTTGTCTCTGTAGGTCGTTTCCTGATTCGGCAATAATTGCCGCATCATCGGCGTAACACACCATACCAATTCCTTTTTTGCCCAGCCTGTATCCGAGGTTAAGATCTGTTACTTTGTTTATAATTTTATCGATGAGAAGATTAAACAAAAAGGGACTTAGGCTGTCACCCTGTCTAATTCCTCCCGGTGTTGGGATGTTGTCAGTGAATTGATCTCCTACTTTAACCTTTGTTACGTTATTGTTATTCAGGTTATGGATTATCTTTGTTATGTTCGCCGGTGCCTTATTTTCCATCAATATATGCAGAATGTCTCCCAAACGAACCCTGTCAAACGCAATTGTTAGGTCAATGAAGCAAATGTACGCTGGCATACTGTACTCTATAGCCTTTTCTATGATTTGTTTTATTGTGAATACTGCGTCTGTTATTGGCCGCTCCTTTGCGAAGTCCTGTTGTTCTTCAGCAATCTTAATTTGCATTCCCAGTTTGTCCTTGAGAATACTCGTGAATAGTTTCATTGCTGTATTTAAGAGGGTTATTCCTCTATAGTTTTGTGGGCAGGTTTTTAGCCCTTTCTTAAATATGGCTATAGTGGTGCTATTACGCTATTCGTCTGGTGTTTCCGTCTTGTTTAAGATTTTGTTAAATAGTTGCGACAGTTTCTTTGTTAGTTCGGGGCCTCCATATTTTAAAAGCTCGTTGGGGATGCGATCCGACCCGGGTGATTTTCTGGTTTTTAATTTCTTGAGTTTTGCTTCTATCTCCTCGTTAGTAACTGTTCCATTCATATCTGTTTCGTATGCATTTATATTTAGCGTTTCTTCGGCATCGTAAAGCTGTTTGAAATGCTGTTGCCATGTATGGTATTGGCGCTCCTTTGGTCTGAACGAACTCGTTAACTTGTTTCTTTCTGTTCCGAAGCATTTTCCATATTTTCCTTTGAGCGCCATACTGGTCGTAGTCCATGTCACCAGTAAATTTAGCCCAATGTTCTCTTTCGATTGATTTTATTCTTGCGTTTACTATGTTTCTTATTTGGACATATTCTTCTTGAGTTTCTTCCGACGGTGCGCTTTTGTATGTTAGGTAGCATATCCGTTTTAATTCAGAGAGTTCTTTTACCTCTTAACAAAACCACGGTTTGTTTTGGTTTGGTTTGTCGCGTTCATATTAATTTTACGCTTGCCAATAGACAAAATAAATGTCAAATCAGTCAAATGTCAATAACAGTAGGTTTGATGTAATTCTGAGCGATTACAAAGCAGTTTATTATGCTTTGGATAGATGGCGCCACTTAAGGATCGATATTTTGAGGTTCCAAGAATCAGAAAAATCTCATTATGTGACGGTCTTATATTGCGCAGAGATAGAGTGATACAGTTGGCCTTGACACGTCTTCTATATAGAATTTAATTCGGTGGGGTTGTTGTTTTTTTTTCTACAAATTAACTTGGGTATGGTAAAAAATGGGGGCCGCGAACAAAATTCAATAAAAAAACGATATCCGTCTGAAAAAAAGGTGTTGTTCCACTCTTTATTATTCAGAATTTCAAGTAAACCTAAAGGAAAGCATACGACTATATATGGAATGAATTTTTATTTTATTGCCTATCTCCGTTAAAAGGTCTTCCCCGCATATTTTGAGGTACTATGGGGATTACTAAGGATAAGCAATTTTAGTATCCCATGTTCTTGTTCGATGGTTCTTCTAGATCGTCCATAATCGTTCAACAGGGCCAATAACTAAGAATGACTCTGCGTCCGTCTAACATTTTCAAGAAATGCAAAACCCTGTGACGTGCTAGTATAAACAGTACAAGTACCTAACTTACTCGTACTGTTAATACTAACATTACTATCACTGTTACTGTTACTCTTACTATTATTAATATTACTACTGTTAATTCTCCTATACTATTCTTCTCCTCGTTATATATATATATATGCGTATGCTTATTGTATACATAACATGTATATTTACAAGTAGTAAACAATACATTAAATGTTATTGTTTACTCCTGAATGTTATTCCATAACATTCATTGAGAGGCGTCGTGCATGTATAAGCATTCTTACACCGACCTTCCATTATACATAATATTACTTTGTCAAATAGGATAAGGTCTTCTTTGGTGTAATCAAATGAATATCCGTTTATACTAGCACGTCACAACCCGCCGCCCCTTGTGATGCAATAATTTGTAACAGATTTTGTTATAACTACTCCTATTGGGTGATTCGTCATTGTCAAAATGTGCAGAAGCTCTAATGTTAAATTTGTATTACTAGAATACATCAAAATGTTGAAGAATCCTCTTTGAATTTTTAGGCGAATACAAGAAGAATAATGAAATACTGTAAAATTCATTGGTTTTGTTTCAGAAAAGAGCGTTTTCTCCATGGCTGTTCGGACCCCCGAAAAATTGATGAATTACTTTATCTTGAATTTCTACCGGATATGGCAGCACTTCTGTTTTAATTTTGAATCTACATTAATATACCTTTAAATAATTATATTCCACAAGCATATGCATTGAATAAAGTTGTTGCACAAGCATATTATAATGTCTATCACTAGCCTTTTCAACTTATTACATGTAGTATAGTAATAATCATAATAATATGACTTTAATAATAATAATAATAAACATTTATTGATGTAAACACCTTTACAATATTTTGTCATATATAAAATAGCTGGAGCCTGGGGTTCACCTGTGTTAATTGTCCGTAATGGATATTGGCACCATTTTAAAGAAAAGTAGTAAGTCAGAAACAGTGAAATTTTCACACATTAAATGTCACAACACACTCTTCAGCTTAAGTTATTTTGAAAATTCTAGTGGCATCACTTTTTTCCAAAAAATTCAAAGAAATAGTAAAGTTTGAAGAAACTGAACAAAATTAAGTCAATTTATAAGAGGCACTATACTGATGTCGAATCCAAAACCATAATGAACTTTGACCTTCGGTTTTTCCTAAAATGGTACGTGAAAGAGACATCGGGTGGGTGTTCACTTCGAAGAGATGGGCGTAAACAATTTCATATGACGAATCAATTTAATTTGTTCACTTCAATACTACACAGACAAACCGGATGCCATCGAGTTTGGTAAATTTCTGCACCGAAATAATTCGCACTATCACACACGAGATGACGGTATTAAGGGAGTCGCTACCGGCGTGAGAATTTTGAGTAGAGAGAAGTGGATTCATTGATCGGCAAGGGCAACCCTTTTTATAGCAACTGTCAAAATTTCAGACTTCTACTGTCAATAGTTGTTATTTAAGAGTGTGTTTTGTGTAGCAAGTCAGGCGGTTTCGCAAAAATGGATAAAATCTAATTTCCTGCAGTGATAAAACACTTCTGGATGGCTGGGAAAACGGCCACGGAAATTCGAAATATTTTGCTAGGGGTTCATGGCGGATCTACTCCGTCATTTTCGACCATCAGCTTCCGGGTGGGCGAGTTCAAATGTGGCCGCACAAGCACAAGTACCAACGATGAAATGGTCGACAAGATTCATGATGTCGTGTTAGCCGATCGCCGATTGAAGCTGAAAGAGATAACAGAGACAACAGGCATCTCAGAAGAACACGTTCGCCATATTCTACACGAAATTTTGCAAATGAAAAAGCTTTCGGCGCGATGGATACCGCGTTTGCTCACACCAGAGCAAAAACCTAATCGGGTGACCGTTCCGGAGGAGTGTCTGGCCAGGATTCAACGCAATCCAAGAGATTTCTTCATGCGTTTCGTAACCGTGGATGAGACTTGGAACCACCAATACATACCGGAGACCAAGGAACAATCGAATTTTGGAGTCTATTGTTACAGGGGATGAAACCATGGTTCTCTTTTACGATCCTCTATCGAAAAGTAAGTGCATGGAATGGCGGCGACCTGATGAACCTCGTTCCAGAAAGGCAAAAGTCGTTCAATCAACGAAAAAATGGATGGCCACAATATTTTGGGACTGTGAGGGCATTTTGCTAATTGACCTTAAAGAGCGCAATACAAGTATGAACGGTATATATTATGCATCTTTATTGCATAAATTAAGGGACAGTATTCGTGCAAAACTTCGAGGAAAATTGGCAAAGGGTGTGCGATTATTGCAAAAAACTTAGTGATAGTGATAGTGATTTTATTCGTCATCAAAACTTACATGACATGTCAGTAAATAACAATTAAAGATTCTTTCAAAGAATTTCTAAGTAAATAATACGAAACATATAAATACATTCAACTTACATATTGCACAAACATACAGATAGGTAAAATCAGGTGTATATAAAAGTGTGTAAACACAAAAGATATAAAATTACACAAACAAACGTTTAGGTAACATCACTAGCATTATTTCGGCGGGAGAAAGCCTCGAGATATTCCTCCACGGTATAGAAACTAGAGTCAATCAGCATTGCTTTTACAGTTTTCTTAAACAGGTTATTATTCATGGTTTTTATTCTTTCCGGAAGACAGTTATAGAATTTGGGGCCCCAGTAGTTCACTCCCTGTTGTGTAACACTTAGGCGATGATAGGGGATTACCAACGCCTCTGCATTGCGCGTGTCGTATCGGTGAAAGTTCTTATTGCTCGCGAATTTATGTATATTCTCATGCACATGTTTAATACACGAATAGATGTAAGCACTAACCAAAGTAAGTATTCTTTCACTCTTAAAGTGTTCCCGGCACGATTCATTGTATGTTAACCCACAAAGAGTTCTAATTGCTCTTTTTTGTAGTAATAGAGCATCCTTCATCCTCGCTGACATGCCCCATACGAGAATTCCGTAGGTAGCGACACTGTGGAAATCTGCATAGTAGGTACTCTTTGCGGCTTGGTGCGTGGAAACATGTTTTATTGTGCGTATTGCAAAGATGGCCCTATTTAATCTTTTACATAGTGCTTCTATGTGGATGCTCCATGACAGCCGATTGTCGAGATTTATGCCCAGGAAATTAACCACTTTCACATTGTCTTCATTTGATTTGAAGTGTATTCTCTGTGTTTTCTCTTGATTTAATCTGAGTTTGTTGGCCATGAACCAACTTTCTGCATCCTCCATTGCCGTTTCCATTAACGTTTCGGTTCCCTCGGGACTCCCCCGTACAAGGATCGAGGTGTCATCCGCATACATTATCGTCTTGCCACGCATAATGTTGACCGGCAGATCGTTAATGTAGATAATAAACATTAGCGGTCCCAAAATAGACCCCTGTGGCACTCCAACATCTACAACGGCGACATCCGAGAATCCATTCTGCCACCATACCATCTGTTTCCTGTTGTTCAAATACGACGCCAATAGTCCATGAGCTAACCCTCTCAGTCCATACTGCCAAAGTTTTCTCAGCAGGATCTCATGTGAGACACTGTCAAAAGCCTTGCTGAGGTCGCAGGTTCCACTGTAGCTTGTTCCCCTTCGTCCCTCGCCTCGAGGATTGCTTCCACCATATCCAACATTGCTGTCAAGGTCGACCTCCCAGCTCGAAAACCGTGTTGGGCTTCGGTAAACAGTTGGTGTTTTTCAAGGAAATGCACGATTCTGTTCTTTATTACTGATTCAAATACTTTGGATAGAACTGGTAGCACTGAGATTGGTCTGTAGTTGTTCGCGCACGATTTATCCCCTTTCTTGTGCACAGGAATCACTTTGGCAAATTTCAGCTCGTCTGGAAATTCACCATTCCTTAACAATGTATTTATAACACACGTCAAAGGTCGTGCTAGTATGTCAATGGTTTCTTTTAATAAAGTTACTGTGTATCCATATATATCCCTGGATTTTTTATTCTTTAGCTTCCGTACGATATTTATTACTTCGGTTTCTGAAGTTTCTGCAAGGTAACAGGATTCTGGAACGGTTAATCCATTTCCTTTCTTAATCATATGCTCTATATTAAAATCATCGTTGCTACTTGTATTTATATTTTTTGCAACAGTATGTCCAATTGTGGCGAAGAAAGTATTTAATTCATTTGCAGTTAGGTCTGCGTGGACTTGGTAAGATGAAATTTTGTTATTTGTTTCGTTTTTTATGACATTCCACACCGCTTTCTGCTTGTTTTCAGAACTATTTATATAATCCTGATTGCTTTTCCTTTTCGCATTTCTTATTACTTCTTGATATTTCACTTTATGGTCTGTATAAATTTGTAGTATATGAGGAGATTTTGTAACAGTGAAAATTGTGTTCAACGCCTCAAGTTTATTTCTGTAATCTTGTACTTCTTCAGTTAGCCAATTTACTTTCTTCGCTCTACAGACCTTTCTTTTTTGCATTTCCGGGAAACACCAGTTATATATATTTAACAGTTGCTGGTGGAATAGCGCAAACATATTTTGCGGGTTGCTATCATCTAAGTGCCACATATGTTGAGCCAAGTGCTTCTTGTAAAGGTAAATATTTTGTTCATTTATTTCGCGTATTATAATATTCCTTCCCTTACTTATAGGTAACCTTTCCTTTACCTCCACTTTTATCGTTTGTGCTTTGTGGTCTGACATATGTGTTTCCACTGTCTTAACACTTACTATATTTTTTTCATTTGTAAATATGTTATCTATACACGTGCCATTCGTTCTATTTTCTCTCGATACTTCTTTCATGGTAATTTCTAGGCCAAACGAGCTACACAGGCCCTCAATCATACTGCTATATTTAGTCTGTTGCCTAAAATCGACATTAAAATCACCCGCCAAATATATTACCTGATTAGGTGACGGTTCAGTTGCAATAGACAGTGCCTTGTGCAATGCCGCTGCAAAAACTTCCATATCACCACTAGGGGGTCTATAAACGGAGATTATTACAATTTCATCTGTTTCCATTTTTATCTTTGCAGCAGCAAGTTCGATCTGTGTTTCATGTGATAGCGCAACAATTTCTGGTATTTTTTCTGTTGTGAATGTATCTCTAACTAGGAGCATTGAACCACCCCCTCTCCTACTCTCGCGGCAGTAACACCCGCATATTTTATAATCGTCCAGTCGGAGTACCGTGCAGGTGTCTTCCGACAGCCAATGCTCAGTGATACATATTATATCAATTAAGTAGTCCGTTAGAAATAATTCCAACTGGTCTTTCTTTTTTAATATAGACTGTATATTTAAATTGCTAATCGTCAAAATATCTTTCGCCGGGTTTATGTTTGTGTACTTGTCATTAATGTCTTTACTTGCAATGGGCCGATCATCGGACGGTGTTTGTCGATTCACATTCCCCTTAGCATGATGGGACTGTAGGTCGGAAGTTAAGGTGTCTTCGGTTTTCTTTGAAATCGGTGAAAAAAATACTCATTTATTTTAACTCCTGCGGGCCATAATTCCGGTTTTGTGAGATCGGCTATTTTGTCAGTTGGAATTGAAACTTTAAAGGAGGAATACTCTTCGGGATGTTTCGCTTTCATATTTTCACATTTTACCTGATTAAAATTGTTTTGTTTTAGGTAAGATATTATCTCTTCATTAGTTAGCTGGATCGAGACCGTAGATGTGAAAATGTTTGTTGCGAATAGTTCCCTTTAGTGGCACATCAGAGGCGTTTCCAAGAATTGTATTTACTCTCCTTGTGTGTCTATTTCTTTTGACTAATATAAAGTCATCTTCGACCTTTGTATCGTTTGATGTCTCATCGGGAGCGTAAATTTTATTCGATGTTGTGTCGTTATTTACCTCTATGTTCCTTGGTTTATCCGTTCTAGTTGAATCTTGACATGTTTATGCGCCATATTTAAAGCATTTCTTGCGCATAAAAATCCGAACTCTAGTTATTACGGAATAAGTGCGTTTTAGATTTTCGGAATAGCTTCTGTTACTCCTTACATTTAAGATTTCATCTAATGCGTTCGGTCGGAATAATATCAGGACGGAGGATTTCCCAGTGCCGTCGCCGTCGGCGTGTAACTTTGAAACAAAGTACATACATTATAAAATCCAATCTAAACTTCAAGAATGATAAAGTGCCGACCTTATAAATATGTGGCTATATCTAGGCTGGATTATGGGCCCATATTTCAGAGGTGTCGTCTGTGCCCGCACAACGCTGTACGCCGACAGTCGCCTCTCTCGGTTTTAACGCGGAATTTCGTATGTGATGCGGCTGGAAAATTTACTAAAGCTCTGTCTGCTTGTTCGGGCTACGCGGATAGATTCGGTCCTTCTCCAATGGAACTCATCGCACCACGTTCTCCTTAGTTCTTCCGTCGGGTGCATCTACATAGCAGCCGTCGTTCTCCCTGAGATCGAGTTCATTAAATTAAATCTTGATGCAGAAAGAGCACACGGTCTGGAATAGTTGGACCCGAAGATGCGAAAAACGAGTATTCTCGATCGTATTCTTTCTGTTATATTTCGCGGTACGGTTTTTATAGAACTAGATATTATTCGATTTATATATCTGATTTTCGTAATGAAATAGGTGGTAAGGGTTTTTGTCAAGGAAAATTCATTACATGTAAATTAGAGAACAATACAGTTTGTTTCAAATTAACTGGGCACTATTGCTAACTTTGTTATTATTGGAGCTATCACTTTTCCATTAATTTTTTAAATGAAGCACCCTGTATATTTTCACTTTAAATGAAAGAAAAACTAATTCAAGATAAATGCCATTATACATACACTCTTATATCAAAATACTTGAAATAACGCAGATATTAACCATTTTGTGATTTAATCAAAGTGGCCGTAATTTACACACTGACTTCAATTTCTTTGGTACTCGCTATATAATAATATAATAATAATAATATAATATATATATATAATATATAATATAATAATAATAAAATAAATGTATTATTGCCATCCATTGGGCACCAATGATACAAAAACTATATATATATTTATTTATGAATGCAGAGATTGTAATCTTTTAAATTATAACTACTCCAACAAATATTTTAATCTTAATCCCTGTTATCATTCACATTATTCTTGTAGGTTCTAGCAGTAATCCTTCCTTTATTCGTCAACAACATTTCTTATTTAAAACTAAATT
The DNA here is from genome assembly GCA_963170755.1 of Amphimallon solstitiale. NCBI lineage: Eukaryota > Metazoa > Arthropoda > Insecta > Coleoptera > Scarabaeidae > Amphimallon > Amphimallon solstitiale. The sequence continues at coordinate 136,819,557 of OY720679.1, forward strand.
GGATAAGGTTAATAAAAAAAATTAAATCTCATAAAATATTTGTATTAAATTCAATATTCAATAACAACAGCAGTAAAGAAATTCATTTGCCACATGTGACTGTTAAAAGAAAAATGTCCTTTTTATTATTCCAACCACAAACAAAAATATATATATATACCGTGTGTTTCATCCAAACCGCACGAAACTCTAGCGCCAAAATTATGAATCTGACGAAAAAATTTATAGGAACAAACATTTATGATCGAGAATTTACCATGCTACAGTGAACTTGAAAATTTTTTAGAGTTGCCGGTTTAGCCGGAAATTACATCAACTTTTGTTTTTCAAATGGGAAGGGCCATTTTTTTTACACAGTCTTGAAGGAAAAAAAAAACGAAATAAGCCCATGTATAGCAACTAATACTTTAATCAGTAAGTTGTTTGCAATAGAGGCCATTAAATTGTTGATATAATTACAGCAAGCTGCGCGCGGCTCAACTCGTCCGCCAGGGATGTCCAATGTCCATTGACCACAACAAATGCGATCCCAGTGTTGCTCCAATGTTCATGCAAAATTAATTACAGTGATTATTTTTTAATAATTTTATTAACCAATCGTTTAGCAGTATTTGCGGACACGTGCTTAATTCTGTGCAATCACAATATTATTATAGTGAGAATAATCTTGGTACATTATTCTCCCGAGAATAATTTCTAGTATTTTGTTTCTGTTTGTTGACAACGTATTTTCTAGTTTTGACACCTGTCACCAGTATTATTGCAAATTGGAAGCTATGAACCATAAGCGATTTAGTTCATCATCACTGGAAGATATAAACGCACAGATAAAAGAAAATTTAAACATTAAAAAATAATCTTTCGAATACCACTCGAGAGTGAGAATTAATTAGAAAATAATTCTCCAGTCTTTCTCAAACTTGTTGCCATTCGGGAATAGCCACTCGAGCCCTACGGGCTCTCGTGTCTATTCCCTAGCAACAAGTTTTCGAAAATTGTCGAATTATTTTCAATTTATTCTCACTCTCTTGTGATATTACTATTGAAAATTTTTTGCTTAAAATGGAATCCTATCAAATTCGTCTATTTGTGATCACATGTCTCAAAATAACCAATAAACTCATCATTTAACTGATAACAACCCTAGGGTAGTTTTCACTTCTGTCATCAAGAGGTTGCTACGCAATGGTTTTGACGCTTATTTAATTTAATTGTATAACATTTTTCAAAATGTCACTTTCTCGTTTTGGTATTCAAAATAATGAGTCAATTGACAAAATCATTGAAGAAAATGTACCAAAAAATACTATTAATAGTAAAAAATACACATGGAAAACATTTATAGACTTTTGCAACACCAGGAAATATGAGTTGGATGGAAATCGTACAATTGAAGAACTTGCTTTAATACTGAAAGATTGGGCAGTTAATATGAAAAAGAGAGATGGCACGGACTTTAAGGAAGCTACAGTTAAAACTATGTGGAATGTGACAAGTAAATTACTACAAGAAAAATATTACAACGAGTATAATATCATGATAGACCCCTTTAACAGTGTTGCATTCAAACAAGCCCGAATGCACGCGACGTAGCACGAAAAAATTTACAAATAGATCCCACTAAACGTAAAACGAGTTCAGTCCCATTAAGTTCAACCGAAATGAACAAAATTATAAACTTTTGGGATGAAAATACCCCTCTAGGTCTCCTACGCAAATTTTATCATATCGCCGCGGTGGAATTGGCATGGAGAGGTGGTGAGGCTGTTGCTTGCTTGGTTGAATATTTTCATATCGAGAAAAACAATGATGGCCCTCCAACTAACAGGGTCGAATACAATCCAGTTTTCAGTAAGACCTGCCAAGGAGGTTCAAAGAACTGCGCTTCTAGTAAATGGTTAGTTCAAAATAGTGACAGCAACGTTTGCCCTGTTAGATTATTTTTAAAATTATTATCGAAAAGAGGAAAAAATATCAAAACAAACAGACTATTTTTAAAACCGAATCGCCATTGGAAAACAGAAAATGATAAGTGGTACGACAATGTACCTCTGGGTAAGAATGATGGTATTCTTACCCAGAGGATGGACAAAATCTTCTGCTGAAGCAGTTGGTTTGGATACCAAAGAGAGGAAAATTACCAATCATTCCAATAGGGCAACTGCTGTTAGTACACTTGCTAAAAATGGAATTGACGAACAACAGTTGTTAAAAATTACAGGCCACAACAATGCAAATTCTATAAAACCTTATTTAAATATCGATCAAGAACATCACAATAGAATAATCAATAGTATGCGTGGAAACACATCTTCAGTAACCGAAGCGAATACATCATCATCGAAATATAATTTTTCGAATTGTTCTTTCAATAATTGTGTTTTTAATAAATAATTTTCATTGAATCGCAAAAAATTTTCTTACCGAATATCCCGCGAGCATTGATAAATACTCATAATTTTATCACAACTTCTCAAGCACGTTACTTTAGGTAACGTGCTTTCAAAAACTGTGATAAAATTATTTCGTACTGTTATCAATGCTCTTGGGATATTATAGGTGATAACAGGTCTAATACATCAAGTACCCGGATCCTTATTATGTTGACTGCTCTTTCCTGTCGCGTTTAAAGAAAAAAATTAGCTCTACCGGTCTGACCGGAAGTAGTACTAACTTCCGTTTTTTAAATGGCAACATGCTATTCTTTTCATCCCATTCGATGCAGAAAATAATTAGCTTTCCGAAAATGCAAGTAGATGATACCTTTAATTAAGAAATTTACTTAGAAAAACGCGATTTTTTCAAGAATGATGCAAATTTCACCGAAATGCCACGGCGCAGATATGGCTTATCTGGAAGACTAAAAAAATATGTTTTTAGCTGAGTCCTCGTGATTTTGACTGCTCTTTCCTGCCACGATTAAAGAAAAAAAGTAGCTCTTCCGGTCTAACCGGAAGTAGTACTAACTTCCGTTTTTTAAATGGCAACATGCTATTCTTTTCATCCCATTCGATGCAGAAAATAATTAGCTTTCCGAAAATGCAAGTAGATGATACCTTTAATTAAGAAATTTACTTAGAAAAACGCGATTTTTTCAAGAATGATGCAAATTTCACCGAAATGCCACGGCGCAGATATGGCTTTTCTGAAAGACTAAAAAAATATGTTTTTAGCTGAGTCCTCGTGATTTTGACTGCTCTTTCCTGCCACGATTAAAGAAAAAAAGTAGCTCTTCCGGTCTGACCGGAAGTAGTACTAACTTCCGTTTTTTAAATGGCAACATGCTATTCTTTTCATCCCATTCGATGCAGAAAATAATTAGCTTTCCGAAAATGCAAGTAGATGATACCTTTAATTAAGAAATTTACTTAGAAAAACGCGATTTTTTCAAGAATGATGCAAATTTCACCGAAATGCCACGGCGCAGATATGGCTTTTCTGGAAGACTAAAAAAATATGTTTTTAGCTGAGTCCTCGTGATTTTGACTGCTCTTTCCTGCCACGATTAAAGAAAAAAAGTATCTCTTCCGGTCTGACCGGAAGTAGTACTAACTTCCGTTTTTTAAATGGCAACATGCTATTCTTTTCATCCCATTCGATGCAGAAAATAATTAGCTTTCCGAAAATGTAATTTATTTCCTAACAAGTGTGAGTAGAGTGATGTCTTTTTCTGTTCGTTCATTGGTCATCTGAAGTTGTTTTTTTCCACTTTTCATAGTCGTAGTAGGCATATTCAAATTTCTGCAACTGTAACGGTATATCGTTTATGTTACTCTGTTTTTTTATACTATAATACTGCAGTAGTTTACCAAAAGCTTTGTAATATTTAAGGGTGCTACGTTTATACCTAGTTTTACCATGACAGTTATGAGTTGTTATGGTAAGCGCTGCCTGAAGATTAAAGTATTCAGGAGCTTGAAGATTGACTATTAGGTACTTTCGGTTTTTAAATGCTTTTGTATTTGTCGGGAGGTACATTTCTAACACTGTAAACAGTAGTAAACGGAAAAAGGCAGTAAGACACATAAAAATATGTAAATTAATTTTTATTCAAAAAGAAATAATTAATATTACTGCTCAAAAAAGATATTCAGTAAAAAGTAAAGATAAGCTAAGGAAAATAATTAACTCTTCACAACCACCAGAAATCTCCCAGTGATACTAAAAAGGCAAGCTCAAAAAAAAATTAATCATCAGGTAGGAAAAGAGCTCGCCAGAAAAAACCTCCTGTGCCGGTTTTGTTATCCTTCATCAAAAACGCAAAAGATTTCGTATTAAAGTCGAAGGGCTTCTTCCTCTTCTATCCTTGTTTATGGAAATCGATGATAGAGCAGCTATTAGAGGTTGTCTTTTTGCTCGTAAGGAATCTCAAACAAAAAGAAAACATCGGCAGGATCCACAGTACTAAAAAATTTTACATGAATTGTTCGAATTGGAACCCATTTTGTTGCACGCACATGTTACATCGTTGAATAACGTTGTAACACGATCGTCTCAAAAATTCTACATCAATTTGTTGACAAGCAACCCTAATCCTTCTTTTCAACTCTTCGATATTGTGTGGGGCATTGTCAGAATACACTTTATCCTTGAAATACCCCCACAAGAAGAAATCCAAAGGACTCAGATCAGGTGATCTTGCTGGCCATTTGGTAGGTCCGCGGGTTCCAATCCACTTCCTTCTAAAGAGATTATTTAAAACTGCCCTATTTATGTTCGCATTATGAGGAGGAGCTCCATCTTGCTGAAAGTATAGGTCTCTCCTAATCTCTATCGGAAGTTCCTCTAAATAATCAAGGAGACGTACATTCAAAAAATCAAAATACACGTTCTGCATCATCGTGTTATCAAAAAAGACTGGACCAATCAATCTATTTCCTAAAATACCACACCAAACATTTACTTTGAATCGCACTTGAATAACGCCTTCCCTGATTATGCGTGGATTTTCAGGAGCCCAATGGTAGTGTAAATTTCTATTAAACATACCATTATTTGTGAAGGTGGATTCATCTGTCCACAAGACGCTTGAGTAAAAGAGAGGATTGGCTCTTTGCTGATTAAGGAACCAGTAGCAAAACTCCAATCTCCTGGGAGCATCCGCCTCACGTAGATGTTGCACTCGCTTCACCTGTAATAATTCAGTGTTTGTTGTTTTTACTGTCTTATAGTTATAGTAGCATATCAAGCTTATCAATACCAAACTTCATATTTACGAATATAATGTCCTTCTTGAGAACTGATTAGATTTTCAGCGAAATCGGTAGACCGGAAGTAGTAGTTAACTTAAGTGAAAAAATCGAATTTTAGCAATATTACGTCAACTATTAAGTTTAAGCAAATTTATAAAGAATTCAAATGTACTTAAAAATCAATTTAAGAAAAATATTATAAAAAAAGTTTTTCGAAAATTCCTACCGGAAGTAGGTCTTTTTTTCTTATCGCGAAACGGTTTTTTGCAAATATTTCGCAAATTATGCATTCTATGCAGATTTATGCAGAATACAAAAGTATTTAGAACTCTAGTTAGAACAATTTTTGTTCATAAAAAATTTCAAAATTCGGACCGGAAGTAACACTTTTACTCAGAGGTTTATTTTATTAAGAAAATACAGAATTCAAAACTTAAGTTTTGTTATACACATTTATGAACGCACATACGTATAAGAAAGTCGTGTGGTGGCCACACCTCATTTTTTAAAATCAAAATCAAAATTAAAATCTTTGTAATAAAATATGAAAAATAGGTATGTAAGCGTACCTTGTAAGGCTTGTAATGGTGCCTTTTTAATATGCGAAAAACCGTTGTCGGTGATGTGTTCTGGTTTCCAGCAATTTCCCGGACACTTTGAACGGGATTCTCTTGAACCGATAAAAGAACATTCAGTTCAAGTTCATCCCTTCCAGGCGGCACCACAAGATTCTTCGTCTTTAGCACAGACCCAGTGCTCCTCATCCTTGCCTCCAGCCGAAAAAACCTTTTTCGGTCAGGCACTTCTCGATCTGGGAAACGGTGATGATAAAGCTGCACAGCTTGTACACTATTTCTGTGGCACTCAAAAAAAACTTGAATCATATCAACAAAAAAGTTGACTTGATTGTTCATTTTGTATTCAGAAGTTTAAGAACAAGAAATAAACGCAAAATGAATGAATGTGTAGTTTTCGAATGTCTTTTATAATAATCACTTGAGAGACACCCCCATTCAAAATTCGCAGAATTATTATTTCTTGCTTGTTTACTTTTTTTCTTGCTTGTTTACTTTTTCCCCTTAATGCTTCTATGTGCGGTGTCTGTGTGTATTTTAAAAATACCTTAGGTAAATTTATAAATGTGAAAAAAGCATCTATTATTTGACGTATACTTTATGCGGTGAACTTTTTTTGTGGTTGAAGTAGGATAAGATCTAAACCAAAAGCATGTTTATTATACAATAAATAACAATATCAAAGGTTTAGTACAGTTGTTTATTGTGGTCTTTGCGTAGACACAGACAGGAAGGCAAAAAAAGCATATTCAGTATTTCTGGAATTTTTATTTATGCGAATATAACACAGGCCCATTGATAAGTATTGATAGACGTGCAATCCAGATAAATGTGGAAAATATTCTTTCTCGAATGATGAGTCATATTAGACACTGACGTATACCTATAAAAACAAGCAGATACCCCGACACCATTCAGTTCTTTATACCGCATTAGGAACAGTTAAATACGTGCCGCCCAATATGATGTCAACAGAAGACAGGGTGCGCGCAATAACAATGTTAGAAAACGGATGGAGTCTACGTGTTGTAGCGCGTGAATTTGGTGTTAATCCCAATACAATTTTTTGCTTAAAAAGAAAATTGCAAATATCACATTCAGTTGCAAACCAACCAAATACTTCAAAACAAAGAATATCCGCTGCTAATCAAGATACCATGTTAAGGCAATTTTATGCAGAGCATCCATTCACAAGTTGCAAAGCAGCCATTGCCGCTACCGCCTTTCCCGGTTCAGTAACGACGGCAAGAAAAAGGTTGAGGGCTAGTGGCCTCAAAAGCTATTGTGCTGCTATTAAAACGGAACTTTCCGAGCGTAATCGTCAAGACAGAATAAATTTCGCACTACACTATCAAAATATGCCCATAGATTTTTGGAAAACGGTAATCTTCAGCGACGAGTCGACGCACAGTGGTTCAGGATAGGAAAAAAGTCGATTTTGAGAAACAGTGAATTTTAGCATGTTTTTTCAGTAAATATAAAATTAAATAATGGAACTTTATAATAAGATAGTATTTTATATGAAAAGAATTATAATATGGTTAGGAGAATGCTTCATTTTCTTACTATTTTTTGATTACTGTAGTAAAACGCATATAAAATTCACAAAGGCTTTTAGTATCCGTCAGCAAGTAGCTATAAGTTGATATTTTGCACACAGGATCCGTATGATATCTATTATTAATCTTAAAAATTTGGTTGTGAAGAGTTAATTATTTTCCTTAGCTTATCTTTACTTTTTACTGAATATCTTTTTTGAGCAGTAATATTAATTATTTCTTTTTGAATAAAAATTAATTTACATATTTTTATGTGTCTTACTGCCTTTTTCCGTTTACTACTGTTTACAGTGTTAGAAATGTACCTCCCGACAAATACAAAAGCATTTAAAAACCGAAAGTACCTAATAGTCAATCTTCAAGCTCCTGAATACTTTAATCTTCAGGCAGCGCTTACCATAACAACTCATAACTGTCATGGTAAAACTAGGTATAAACGTAGCGCCCTTAAATATTACAAAGCTTTTGGTAAACTACTGCAGTATTATAGTATAAAAAAACAGAGTAACATAAACGATATACCGTTACAGTTGCAGAAATTTGAATATGCCTACTACGACTATGAAAAGTGGAAAAAAACAACTTCAGATGACCAATGAACGAACAGAAAAAGACATCACTCTACTCACACTTGTTAGGAAATAAATTACATTTTCGGAAAGCTAATTATTTTCTGCATCGAATGGGATGAAAAGAATAGCATGTTGCCATTTAAAAAACGAAAGTTAGTACTACTTCCGGTCAGACCGGAAGAGCTACTTTTTTTCTTTAATCGTGGCAGGAAAGAGCAGTCAAAATCACGAGGACTCAGCTAAAAACATATTTTTTTAGTCTTCCAGAAAAGCCATATCTGCGCCGTGGCATTTCGGTGAAATTTGCATCATTCTTGAAAAAATCGCGTTTTTCTAAGTAAATTTCTTAATTAAAGGTATCATCTACTTGCATTTTCGGAAAGCTAATTATTTTCTGCATCGAATGGGATGAAAAGAATAGCATGTTGCCATTTAAAAAACGGAAGTTAGTACTACTTCCGGTCAGACCGGAAGAGCTACTTTTTTTCTTTAATCGTGGCAGGAAAGAGCAGTCAAAATCACGAGGACTCAGCTAAAAACATATTTTTTTAGTCTTCCAGATAAGCCATATCTGCGCCGTGGCATTTCGGTGAAATTTGCATCATTCTTGAAAAAATCGCGTTTTTCTAAGTAAATTTCTTAATTAAAGGTATCATCTACTTGCATTTTCGGAAAGCTAATTATTTTCTGCATCGAATGGGATGAAAAGAATAGCATGTTGCCATTTAAAAAACGGAAGTTAGTACTACTTCCGGTCAGACCGGTAGAGCTAATTTTTTTCTTTAAACGCGACACGAAAGAGCAGTCAACATAATAAGGATCCGGGTAGTTGATGTATTAGACCTGTTATCACTGTAATTAATTTTGCATGAACATTGGAGCAACACTGGGATCGCATTTGTTGTGGTCAATGGACATTGGACATCCCTGGCGGACGAGTTGAGCCGCGCGCAGCTTGCTGTAATTATATCAACAATTTAATGGCCTCTATTGCAAACAACTTACTGATTAAAGTATTAGTTGCTATACATGGGCTTATTTCGTTTTTTTTTTCCTTCGAGACTGTGTAAAAAAAAATGGCCCTTCCCATTTGAAAAACAAAAGTTGATGTAATTTCCGGTTAAACCGGCAACTCTAAAAAATTTTCAAGTTCACTGTAGCATGGTAAATTCTCGATCATAAATGTTTGTTCCTATAAATTTTTTCGTCAGATTCATAATTTTGGCGCTAGAGTTTCGTGCGGTTTGGATGTATATATATACGAAAAATACATTGCTTTTAATCTATTACATGGATTTAAATAAAAATATTATTCTTGCTACCTTCAAATTTTCAATATCGTATAATTTCAAAGAAATAATATTTTCCCTTACGACACTGAATTTTATTTCAACAAAGACATTCATTTGCACGAAATGCCTCTGGAGATCTAAAATCTCGCAAAGTAAAAAACACCTTGATAAGACTCCCACCAATTGCCATATGCAAATATTCGCACGTTGTACATACAACAAATTGGCTATTTGCCCATAAAAAATGCTTATACCTTTACGTATTCAAAAACGCTTGAAATCTTTATTAAATTTTATCTAATAAATTGTTAAAAATGCACAGTAAACATCGCTAGCAAGAATTTTCACGTAGTACCTTTAATGCCCTTTTTACAACAATAACAATACTCCCATTTAAGACTACAAAAGTATTTAGAATTGGATTTGCAATATTTTTTATATACATGAAATTTCAAAATTCGGACCGGAAGTAGCACTTTTATTCTTAGCGAGTAGCACTTTTCTTCGAATATCTTGCAAAGTATGCATTCTATAGCGATTTATTAAGAGAATGAAAGTACTTAGAATAGGATTTTGAATAAGTTTTGTATAAAAAAATTCTTAAAATTGTATAGTTTGAAACGCTCATACGTATAAGAAAGTCGTGTGGTGGCCACACCAAATTTTTTTTATGTTTATTGTATGTATAATTGCTTTGCTTCTTGCATATCCCATACTACAATGTAGTCGAGAGGATAAATAAATTATTATTATTATTATTATGATGCTTCGCACAATTTTTGTTCTAACGGTTCCCAGATTTTTCAATATTTTTGATGTTATTTCGATGATTTACCTTTTATATACTGAAGCAATAAATCAAATAACGCACTTCAAAGCATTGTTTTATGTTAGTTTCCAAGAACGCCATATAAACACAAAAGAACCATACACACAAATACTATAGAATAAACAAACCGTCATAAAACGTGAGTCAAATAAAATAATGAGAGCATCGAATAAAATTTTAAGGAAAACATCCGCTTTGCTTTGTTATTAAATAAATTTTATGTTTGTTCATGCGCCGAGCTAATATCCGCATAAACAAAGAGGGGACGGCGTTGGCCCCAGATTTGCCCCGGGGCGAAATCATGTAATATTAAAATAATTTAAAGCGGTGGCATCACACAGCGCCGGCGGTAAAACTGCCATCACTAATGCATGCTCCCGCCAGCGACATAAAATATGGCCCTGCTTATGCACACGAGGTGTGCAAAGACATTTCCGTATTCAGAACACGCTCCTGGATTTGTCCTACCGTGTGTTTGTTGTGATATAATAATCAAACTGGTTTTATATCGAAAGTTCTTCATTACCATTGGCACCCCGAGACAAATGAAATGTTTATTTCTACAGTTACAAGAGTAAGGCATTGTTTGAACCAATAAATGGTTAAATGTATTGCAGCTCCCTTCAATTATATCAATTCTGCATTATAGGTTTCTTTTTTTGTTGGTTCAACTACTTAAATCCACCATTTTAAATATCTCCATAGTAATAAAAATAAACACTGCGTTTGCGAGTTTCAAAATTTATTTATAGTAACCACTACAATATTGTGTCGCTACACATTAGCTTCATCAGGTGGATGAAATACTGACAGTACTGTACACAGTATTTCATCCACCTGATGAAGCTACAGTCTAGCGAAACAATATTGTAGTGGTTACTGTATAGTTATTTTTGTACTCACCGCCTGTAAAGTGACATTTGGCGCATGCATCACTCGACGAGCAAGGACATTAAAAAAAATCGAACTTAATAGTAATAAAATTTAGTCTATAAAATACTACCTCCCTCGATTATTCTTCACTAAAAGTTGGGAAAATAGGAGTAATAATTAAAAATTCTACCAAAAAATTTGTGGCGCCATCTATTTGACGACCTCTTAAGTGCCATCTATTTGATCACCTCTTAAGCGACATTCATATTGACAGTTCATAATAAATTATAATTAAACCAAAAACGCAATAAATGTACTATAAATTTATAAATATAAGAATAAATATCTCATGTTTGCCATGTGTAAGAATATAATAACTTAATTAGGTAATCTATTTTAGGTTAATTTAATGTTCGTACAAAAAATATTGTACAAACCACTTGCATGAAGACATCTTCCACGCATTTGCGCAATTAAAAGCACTCGCTTTCTGCGGTCGCTCCTGCTTTCAATGTGCGCTCATTCGGGAAAATAGTCTTCCCGTATGAGCATATTTTGAAAGCACGAGCGACCAAAGGAGTCCTTTCAATTACGCGAATGCGTAGAAGATGTCTTTACGCAAGTGGTTTGTATAATATTTTGTGTACGAACATTAAATTAAAAATATATTATTGGTTAATGTAATTGTATCATACCTAACCTTAAATATATATATCTTATTTGCTATCAAAATGTTACATAGCTTGTCATAAAAGTAGGTAATAAAAAATAATTACAAAATACAAAAGTTAATATAAAACATATCAAAAGGAACTCACACAGATGTAGAAACATGTATATCATTAACACAAGTATTCACAATACATATGCATATATTACCCCTAGCTTCTGTTCGATCACTGACTTACATTATTATATTATCAATATCATCTAAATACTCCTGAACTGAGTAATAGCCTCTGGCTATCAAACATTTCTTAAGAAGTTTACGAAAGGAATTCATGGAGATATCCCTATTAATTAGAGGCAACTTATTATAGATTTTCCTTTGTATATTATTTCTTTTACTTTTGGTGTGTTTATACTGAGGCTCATTTAACTGATCTATGGATCTTGTATTATAACTATGTACATCTCGGCGAGAGGTGTAATTATTGATGTTCTTTTTTATGTATATTAGTGTTTGGTAAATATATACACATGGAAACGACATTATTTTTTTTTGTGATGAAAACCTCCCTACATGAATAATTGTAAGGTAATTTGTAGACTGTTCTGATGGCCCTCTTTTGTAGCACAAATATCCTTTTTGCATCAACGGAATTTTCCCATGCTATTATGCAGTAGGACATTACAGAATGGAACATAGAAAAGTATGATAATCGTGTCACTTCCTCACTAACACAGTACGACAACTTACGTATAGCAAACATGGTTTTTGATAATTTTATGCATAGTGAATCCACTTGTGCTTTCCAATTTAAACCATCGTCCAAAAGTAATTCTAGGTATTTTATAGGCTCCTGGTGTGTCGCTTTCCTGTTCCTAAAGTTGATGGATTTTGTCTTGTTTACGTTTAGTGTTAAATGATTTTCACTAAACCATAGTTTGCTTTCATGTTGTAAATTTACACCCTCTACATCGAGCAAACGTTGATCTTTGTTTTTTTGTTAGAAAAACAGTGTCATCGGCAAACAATACTGTTTGTGCGTGAATATTACCAGGTAAATTGTTTACGTATATCAGAAATAATAGCGGTCCCAATATAGAACCTTGGGGCACACTGTGTTTAACTACCTGCACTTTACTAAGTTTATATTGTACCTCGACCTGCTGAATCCTGTCAGCCAAATAAGATTCCAGCAATTCCGAGGACTTACCACGGAATCCATAGAACTCAAATTTCTCCAGAAACACACCATGCGACACACAATCGAAGGCCTTGGAGACATCACAAGACAGTGCGTTTACAGTCTGTGAGTTCTCAAAAGCATCAGTAGCATAACTTACAATGTGTAGTACTGCACCAAGGTAGATACCCCTTTGCGAAAACCATATTGTTCATGCGATAAAATGCGATACATTTTTTTTCTAGGTAACTTAAAATTCTATTGAATAAGACCCTTTCAATAAGTTTCCCTAACACTGGTATAATTGCTATTGGTCTATAGTTTTCAGCTCTTCCACGATCACCATCCTTATATATTGGAACAACCCTCGAACGTTTAAGTGAACCAGGAAAAAGTCCCTGCTCGAAACTACTGTTTACTATACAGGGTGTCCCAGATAGTGTGCTCACCATTGGGATCTCGTAAACGGTAAGAGATAGAGAGTTGGTTAAATGAGACAAAATGTACGTGACACCTGGGTTTACTTTTTTAAATAAAAAAACTTTTAAAAAAATGAACGATACGTGCGCTATAGGGGAAAAACTAAAAATCGGCAATTTTAATTTCGTCGTTTAACTTATTTCATGTAAAAGATACCGAAATACTATTTTGACATTATGAAGGTACTTTTTTACGCAGAATTCAAATTTGGTATTGCAACCTCTGAAGCTTTTATACGTTTCGAGATTTTTATACAAACTTTCTTATTTTAAATACAAATCGTAGGCGGCTTTGACTGTATCAAAAAGAGCATAATTTGCTGATTTCAATGATGTATAACACTTTGGGTTTATTTGTAGAAATAACAAAGTTACAAGAATAATTAGCATATTTTTTTGTTTTATACTTACCTATTCCTGGAAACAAAATACAAAAATGACTGAAAAGTAAATAAAACACTAACTTCACATACCTAACTATTTATTTACTACTAGTAAATAGATAAATTACATTAAATGCTCAAAAAGTCCTCCATTGTTATTGATACATAACTGAGCTCTTCTTAGTGTGGAATTAATCACTTTTTCTAAAATACGTCCATTTATCCGATGAAACTCTCTTAAAACACAAGCTTGCAGTTCCTCCACATTATTAAATTGTATTTTATACACCTTATTTTTTATGTAACCCCAAAGGAAAAAATCCATTGCGGTTAAGTCTGGGGAACGTGCAGGCCATGAAATGGGTCCTCGATTACCAATCCACCGATTACCAAATCTATTATTTAGGTAATTCGTAATAATGTGAGCATTATGTGCTGGTGCCCCATCCTGTTGGAAATACATATTCGCAGTTAGATTAAGCGGAATATCGTCTAGAAGATCTTCTATTTCACCTTGAAGTAAGTTCAAATAGCGTTCACTCGTTAAATTGTTATTGAAGATAATAGGTCCAACTATTCTTCTGCCGATAATACCGCACCACACATTGAACCCAAAACGTTCTTGATGTCGAGCTTCATGTAGAGCATGGGGATTTTCTGTCCCCCAATAGTGAATATTATTTCTGTTAAATAACCCATTGTTCGTAAATCGAGATTCATCTGACCACAACACATTAAACAGAAATGTAACATTGTTGTTATTCTGATTAATGTACCAATGACAGAAACGAGTCCGCCTCTCTGCGTCTCCTGGTTGGAGTCCATGGCTAATGTGGACTTTGTAAGGATGATATCGATGCTTTTTTAATATTCTATGGGCTGATGTTCTAGGGATTCCGGTGTTGTTTTCTATTTCTCTTGTGGAAACTTTTGGATTTTCACGCACCTGATTTAATACAATAACTTGGGTTTCCTCATCTAATCTTTTTCTATTTCTTTTCGGTTTACTAAAGGCACCGTATGTTTTTAGATTTACTTCTAATCTTCGAAATAAAGTTTCGTGTGGTTGCCGTCGATCTGCGTACAACTCCAAATAATGATTAGCTGCATTCCTTGAATTTTTGTGAGCCAATATGTAACTTTGAAGCATATCATATTTCTCTTCATTATTAAATTTCTCCATAACGTGAACAACAATAAACAAGTAATAAAACGAACCAAAACAACAAATGCGGTGATCTTTAAATAAACGAACAAAATAGCAGACTAAATAACACAAAAATAAACCGATACGTAACTTGCTTGTAAATAAATTTGACAGATACTACTTATTGTCTTAATAATTCAATGCTGCCTCTAGCCTATGCATTCATAAGGATACCAAAAATTGCACAAATATCATTATAACTTTGTTATTTCTACAAATAAACCCAAAGTGTTATACATCATTGAAATCAGCAAATTATGCTCTTTTTGATACAGTCAAAGCCGCCTACGATTTGTATTTAAAATAAGAAAGTTTGTATAAAAATCTCGAAACGTATAAAAGCTTCAGAAGGTTGCAATACCAAATTTGAATTCTGCGTAAAAAAGTACCTTCATAATGTCAAAATAGTATTTCGGTATCTTTTACATGAAATAAGTTAAACGACGAAATTAAAATTGCCGATTTTTAGTTTTTCCCCTATAGCGCACGTATCATTCATTTTTTTAAAAGTTTTTTAGCTTAAAAAAATAAACCCAGGTGTCACGTACATTTTGTCTCATTTAACCAACTCTCTATCTCTTACCGTTCACGAGATCCCAATGGTGAGCACACTATCTGGGACAGCCTGTATATGCCAAAACATCAGCTATCGAGCAAATCATGTCCTTCAGTAGGTATGTGTTCATCCCGAATATATCTTTGCTGCCCTTTGATTTAATAGTATGAGCAGTACTGATTAGTTCATCTCTAGTAACAGGAGCAAGAGAAAATGTTGTATCGCTACTCTTCATTTTTGCTTTTAAGCAATTTCCAGACTTCAAATTGGGAATCTCCAACCCCGAAACTAAACGGTCCGCTACAGTAGTAAAATAATTATTTAATACGTCTGGTGAAGGACCAAGAAAGCCACACCTACTGGTTTTGCAATTATTTAATTCAATAATATATACAAATAGATTACCTAATTAATTTTAAGTATTTCACGTACATACCTATTACTATTCTTGCATATGACGCTTTTATTCTTATATTTATAGTGGATTTACCACGTTTTCGAAGAACTTTTAGGAATTACACCTATTTCCCTAGCTTTTAATAAGGAAAAATCCAAGGAACTAGTATTTTATAGACTAAGGTCCAGTGTTTTTTGCAATTTTTACAGTCGAGTCGGTCGGGAAAAAGTCGTTGCTGGTCGAGTGATGCATGCGCGAAATGTCACTCTATAGGGCGTGAGTACAAAAAAAAATGGGTGTGCTTACGACAATACGGCAGAAGTGAGAACTTCATCAAGGCGAGGTTAATAATACGAAATACAACTTTTTTTCGTTCTATATTCATTTAAATTTCCATTTTCCATTTTCCATTTTCGTTCTATATTACATTTAAAATATATATATCTATTATTATTGTGTATACATTATTCTAGTACAATTATTACAATTAAAATTCATATGTATATATACAAATATGGTAATTCTCATACGAGTACCAGCGCTGGTCTAATGGTAACGTGCCGGCCTTACACCCGGGCGGCTCGGGATCGCATCTGCACGCTGACAAGAATTTTTCAGAAAATAAAAATACAATATTTCGCGTATTTATTCTAAATTTCAATGTAATTGAAATTAAATACCACTAGTTAGTATTATAATACAAAGCCGAGCGCTACTCGAGCCGACTTTACCCGAACGAGCGTTACATTCCGAGCGTGACGGCTCAGTCTCGTTCAGTGCGCAACAATCAATGCATCAACGCGCCCATAGAAGTTTTCACTTCAAAAATATTTGATCTGTTAAGTAATACATCTACAGAAGTCATTTTAGGACTCTCATAATAATAATAATCTTACACCTTTATCTGAAATTGTAAGAACGTTTAAATAGCTGACAGCGGAACGTGGTAATAATTGTACCATCACAATTAATAATCAAAAGTAAAATAAAGATTTGTTTTGCCTTATTACGTACGATTTCAGATAAAATTTAATGTGCAACAAGGCAGTAAAGTTAGTTTTCATCACTCATGGTTATTTGCTTCAGAAACTAATATCCACATTCGTGATGAACAATGTTTACTGCCTTCTTCATAAATAACTATTTAATGTTTTATATTTATGATTCAAATAGAATGTTTGCCTGCTAAACAAGAATAGCGAAATTTATAAATAAAATGAAGTTAGATTAAAGTAATAAATTATATAATCATTATACAGGCTGTCCCACCGGGAACCAAATCGATCTATATATGGAAAACCACACATAGGAAAATTTTTAAAATTTGGGGGCGTGCGAAAGTCGATGGGGGCAACTCGGCTAAAATATTTTCAAGATGGCGGCACTTCCGGTTATACAGGAAGTAGATGTCAACTTTCTTATTTCAAATGGAACACCCTGTGTATTATTGCATTTTTGGAATCTACACAAGATTCTAGGCTAATTTTATGTATCACGTCCTATACGTAAGTCTAACTGTTTTTGACTTATTTAATTTTTTACGTGAAAAATGACGTTTGCAGCATCTAAAATAATTAATATTTTTTCCCATAAGGAAGCCCTTATTATTCAATTTGGACTAGAGTCCTTGTTGAGAAAGACCTACTGAAATAGTTTTTTTATAATATTTTGAAAACTTTTAGTACAGGGTGTTTAAAAAATATGATTAAAAATGAAATTGAAAAAAATGCCAAAAATCAATTTTTTCAAATGGAAACCCCCAATTTTTATAATTTTATTTAATTTAGCATTAAAAAATAGTGTAAGTTTGTGTAAGGTTATCTATGCAAAAAATTTTTAGTTTTCGAAATATTGCCAATTTAATATTTCTATTCGGAAATTTTGCTGCGTGAATTTTAAATTCAGTTTCTCTTAGTTGGCTTTGGCGGCATTGACAATCAAATGCTAAAGAAATGTATGACGCTGTCATTATTTGAGAAGTATTATTAATTATTATGCCAGGGCGCTTAAATTACACAAACGAAGATTATTTAAACCTAATTATTATTTATGGAGAATGTAACAAAGTTATATCAAGAACATGTGACACATTTTCTATTCGATATCCGCAAAAACAGAAGCCATCACAATGTACCGTTAAACAAATTATAGAAAATTTCAAGAACTTTGGATCCGTCAAAGCAATGGTGCAAAGAAATAAACCTCTCGTTAATAATGAAAATATCGAAATTGCTATTTTGGGATATTTCGTCGCTAATCCAACAATGTCTGTAAGACAAGCTGCATTGGAGTCAGGATTATCAAAATCAACAGTTCACAGAATATTACGCAAACATAAATTTCGTCCATATGCATTTTCCATAGTCCACCATCTAAAAGAAACTGATTTTCCAAGACGAGTGGCGTTCTGTGAGTTTATTACAACTTGGGCGCAAGGAAACAATTTTTTTTTTGGACAATATCATTTGGACAGACGAAGCGAAATTTACAAAAAACGGTGCATTTAATCGACATAATTCCCATTATTGGAGTGATTCGAATATACACGTGTTTAGAGAGCAGAATTTTCAAGATTCCTGGCAATTTAATGTTTATTGTGCGATAAGAAACGATGGCGTCGTGGCACTACACTTTTATCAAGAAAATTTAAATGGTAAGTTAGAAATTTTAGAATATTTCTAGGTAAAAATGTGCTTATTAACTTACAGGTGAGGGCTACTTGAACATTTTACAGAATTTAGAAACCGACTATTTGGACAATTTGCCGCTCGCCGTTCGTAGAAACCTCTTTTACCAACATGATGGCGCACCTCCACATGGCAGCTACCTCATTGACAATTTTTTGCAAAATGCTTTTGTTGATCGATGGATAGCCAACAACGGTCCTTTCCTTTGGCCAGCCCGCTCCCCAGATCTTGCAGTGCTCGATTTTTTTATTTGGGGTACAATCAAAAATCGAGTGTATAACACTCCCATAACAACCATGGAAGATTGTATGCAGCGCGTGCGGCATGAATTTGCAAGTTTAACACCCGAGTCAATAAGGAAAGCGACTCATGAACAACTGTTGCTTAGATGCCAAAAGTGTCTGGAAGTTCAAGGACGTCAGTTTGAACATTTATTGAAAAAATAATTATGCTGTTCTCTTTAAATTAAACAATAATAATATTCTGTGAACTGTTGATTTTGATAATCCTGACTCCAATGCAGCTTGTCTTACAGACATTGTTGGATTAGCGACGAAATATCCCAAAATAGCAATTTCGATATTTTCATTATTAACGAGAGGTTTATTTCTTTGCACCATTGCTTTGACGGATCCAAATTTCTTGAAATTTTCTATAATTTGTTTAACGGTACATTGTGATGGCTTCTGTTTTTGCGGATATCGAATAGAAAATGTGTCACATGTTCTTGATATAACTTTGTTACATTCTCCATAAATAATAATTAGGTTTAAATAATCTTCGTTTGTGTAATTTAAGCGCCCTGGCATAATAATTAATAATACTTCTCAAATAATGACAGCGTCATACATTTCTTTAGCATTTGATTGTCAATGCCGCCAAAGCCAACTAAGAGAAACTGAATTTAAAATTCACGCAGCAAAATTTCCGAATAGAAATATTAAATTGGCAATATTTCGAAAACTAAAAATTTTTTGCATAGATAACCTTACACAAACTTACACTATTTTTTAATGCTAAATTAAATAAAATTATAAAAATTGGGGGTTTCCATTTGAAAAAATTGATTTTTGGCATTTTTTTCAATTTCATTTTTAGTCATATTTTTTAAACACCCTGTACTAAAAGTTTTCAAAATATTATAAAAAAACTATTTCAGTAGGTCTTTCTCAACAAGGACTCTAGTCCAAATTGAATAATAAGGGCTTCCTTATGGGAAAAAATATTAATTATTTTAGATGCTGCAAACGTCATTTTTCACGTAAAAAATTAAATAAGTCAAAAACAGTTAGACTTAGGTATAGGACGTGATACATAAAATTAGCCTAGAATCTTGTGTAGATTCCAAAAATGCAATAATACACAGGGTGTTCCATTTGAAATAAGAAAGTTGACATCTACTTCCTGTATAACCGGAAGTGCCGCCATCTTGAAAATATTTTAGCCGAGTTGCCCCCATCGACTTTCGCATGCCGCCAAATTTTAAAAATTTTCCTATGTGTGGTTTTGCATATATAGATCGATTTGGTTCCCGGTGGGACACCCTGTATACAGTTTGTATTTGGTTTTCATGTAGTAGTATTTTAGAAGTCCAGCTTAATTTGGTTGTCCTGAAATCATTCTTGTCGATGTAAATTTGACGTGATATTGAATCGTCATTGTTAAAGGACGGTAACAATTTAATTTTTTTATTGCCATTTGTGACGTGCATTGTCAGATACGAAATCTCAACCATATGTATATATGCACATTAAGTATTTTTAATTTTAAAATCACCATGAGCGTATATGCGAGCTAATTATTAATTCATTACATTATCCGCAGATAAGCGTCCCGATGACTCGGTTTTTTAAATTTAATTAAATTTATATCAAATTTGCAACTTTCCCCCAATTTCGTGTCAGGACGACTGAATTTTAAAAATAGGCGATATGCAAATTTCGCTGCGTCACGTGACATCCGTCTATTTAAAAGATCATTAATGGCATGAAAGGGTTATTATCGAACTGTGTTATTAGAGTAGAAATGATTATTTTAAAAGGGCGGTAATTATAAATTATACAGTAAATTTTTCTTTTTAAAAAAGGACAGATTTATTTGATGCATGCAAAGTTAAACTTCAAGAGAGGGAGAGCGAGAGACTATTGCAGGTTGTACTCAGTCGATGCCTATAATAATTAGATTCTTTGGAAAGGGTGTTTCACAAAGGCTTTTGATTGCGTCGATCATGAACAGCTTTTAAGAAAGTTAGAAAGATATGGGGTTAGGGATAAAGCCATCAGCTGGTTCGAATCTTATTTGAGTAACGGATATCGACTTGTCTCATTAGGTGACAAAATTCAAGTTTACAGTATACAAGTGCAGGAGTTCCTCAACGATCTATACTGGGTCCTGCACTTTTCACTATTTTCGTAATGATTTTTTTATTTATACATCAACTCCGGGTTGTACCGTAGTGGTTTACGCTGATGATACGAGTATCGTTGTTAAGGGTTCCTCTTTGGTAAAACTTGTGCAGGGAACCGAGTACATAATGAATAAGACAAGTTACTGGGCTGACGTTAATAATCTGCGCATAAATTTTGACAAGCGTAATTGCGTTGTTTTTGGCCTTGTCATGGTTGGTTTTTCGCCGACTTTTAAAGACGTAAACAGCCCCCCTTTGGATTCTACAAGATTATTGGGCCAATGGGCTGATAGCAGCACTACTATAACATTAAAAATAAAACCCACCACTATCCTCTTGCACAAGCAATGATGGTCTTCGCAACTACCTTTCACTATGCTTTAGAAAATGTGTTGTGTGCAGATATTTTTACAAAATTATTTTCTTTGATTTTCATTCAGAAAATGAGTTAATGGCATCTTCGTAATTTATCGAATTAGTCTCTTGGCTTTCTATAGATAGTATTGCGTGGTTCCTCAATCTCTTTTAAGTCATTGTTCATCTGAGATAGTTTTTAATTATCTTCAGCAGTCGCGACTGGTGAGTACGATTTGGTGGAGCAATAACATAGACAAGACTGATTAGTTTACTATCGGTTATATACTCCCAGATGCCGTGCATATATCATCGGTAATAAACGAATCAGTTTTGTCTATGTAATTGCTACACCTAAACGTACTCACCAGCCGCCACTGATCTTGCTGAAACTCCTCTCGCAGCTCGCTGATGTAGTTGGGAGCGTTGATTCATTTCTTCAAAATTTCTTCTAGAGAGAAACTTCTTCCATCATCTTGCGCCATCTCTCCAGGCATTATTTTCCTTTTTGGGATTGTGCGAGTTTCCATAGTTACTTTAATTTTTTGCGCTATACCTTTGGCAGTCTTTTCACATTCATTTGCATCGTTTCTCTGCCTTTCCATAGTTTTGATAAGACCTTCCAACATTTGTATTCTTTTTGACAATATTATGTTATGTTTCTGTGATAACTCTGCTAATTTCTTTTAAGATATTTGCCCAAGCGACTAAATACGAAATAAATCGGAAATCTTTCAATGTACGAATGAGGCTGGAGGCCTCAGACTATGTTTCTGGTGTATACATTTCCTCTTGCTTCAACTCAGTGAGAACGCTAATTACTCCTTGAAAGTTTTTTTACAATAGCATGTACAACCTCAGACTTAGTAGACCATCGAGTATCACTGGTTCCTTTTAAATTCGTTTTTGTGTATTTCTTCATGACTTCCCACTGTTGTGTTGATGAAAATAAGTGTATAATCTCTGGATTACTCCAAATACGTTCGCTATATTAGGAGATATTGATGCTGCATGTAGTCCCATCAGATTCAAGGAGTGGGCTGTGCATGGGACAAATGTTGCTATTGGGTTGATATCCAAGAATCTAGCTTGAACTCCTTTAGAAACACCGCACATGTTTGATCAATTATCATATGTTTGGGTTCGACAATTTCTTATTTCTAACCCATCTTCCTCCGGCTTATGAAATATTGTATCTGCCAAGTACTTCCCAGATTTTCCAATAACTGCTATAATATCAATGACATTTTCTCTGATTTCAAATTGGCCATTTTTGTTCTTAGCAACATATCGGATTACTTGGCTCATTTTACTTTCTTATACGTAGTATAAGGAAGTATTGTGACGATGAAAATTTTCGACCTCGAGATTGTTGCAGATGTCCACGTTTTGAAGTACACTGATACCGAAAAAGTGGTTTTTAAAAAATCTCTCTCTCTCTCTCTCTCTCTCTGTGTCTGTGTGTGTGACCACGATAGCGGTCAAACCGCTGTACATATCAATTCCAAATTTTGTATTTACGTGTATAATCTCCTTCTTGAGATCTGATTAGTTTTTCAGTAAAATCGGTAGACCGGAAGTAGCAGTTTACTTCAGCGAAAAAATCAAATTTTGCCAATGTTTCGTCAACTACTAAGTTTAAACAAATTTATAAAGAATTCATATATACTTAAAATTAAAATTGAGAAAAATTTTATCTAAAAAGTTTTCCGAAATTCCTACCGGAAGTAGGTCTTTCACTCTTATGATTTTCGATAAGAGTAAAAGACCTTTTGCGAATATTTCGCAAGTCATACTTTTTAGACAAGTACGTTACGGGTATAAAAGTATTCAAAACATAATTTTCAAAATCTTTTGTATAAAAAAAATTTCAGGATTCAGACCGGAAGTACCACTTTTACTCTTATCGAATAGCGATTTTTTGCAAATATGTTGTAAGTTATGCATTCTATATAAATTTATCAAGAGTACAAAAGTATTTAAAACTGGATTTGCAATATTTTTTGTATATTTGAAATTTCAAAATTCGGACCGGAAGTAGCACTTTTACTCTTAGCGAGGAGCACTTTTTTGATAATATCTTGCAAAGTATGTATTCTATAGAGATTTATTAAGAGAATAGAAGTACTTAGAATAGGATTTTGAATAATTTTTGTAAAAAAAATTCTTAAAATTCTATAATTTGAAACGTTCATTCATACGTATAAGAAAGTCGTGCGGTGGCCACACCTCATTTTTTTTTTACTCTCTATTATTGAAAATGCGCTTGTTTTACTTTTACGTAAAACAGTTATTTGAGTTTACTTTCTATAATTAATAGTTTAATAACACCCCACCAGTATAAAAAGAAATTGATTTGATGATATCCAAATTTTATATTTTTATTTATACAATTATAAAAAACGATCAATTTTTCAATTCCTTTTGCCGCCTCCCCCTCAATCCGGTACTGCCTGTGACGCCACAGGGGTATTTATGTTGCAAAAGCGTGGCATTAGAAGAATAATGGAAAATTTGAATTAACGTGATTCTTGCGAAACATATTCTATTAAATTAAATATTTTGACTGTGCCCTCGAAATTTATATACGAAATCTTGTGTTTTTTGTATAAAAATATGAGCTTGTTCCAACTTCATAAAAATCGTCATCAGCATGACACCAGAAACAAAAGTCACCTCTTACCACCTGCTCTCTTCCAGAAACATCTGGAGTATTTGGGATGTAGACTTTTTAATTATTTACCTCCAGATATTAAAAATATAAATACTTTATTTGGCTTTAGGAAATTGTAAAAGCAGTTCCTTTTGACAATTCTAGATTGGATTACTGTTATGATAAATACCGATAACCAAGAGAGAGAAAAATCTTTAACCTCCTAGTGATACCTCTAAACAGGCTAAAAAAATGAGGTGTGGCCACCACACGACTTTCTTACACGTATGAAAGTGTTACTTCCGGTTCGAATTTTCAAATTTCATTTATACAAAAAAATATTCCATATCTAACTCTAAATACTTTTGTACCCTTGATAAATATATATAGAATGCATAACTTACGACGTATTTGCAAAAAATCGCCATTCGATAAGAGTAAAAGTGGTACTTCCGGTCTGAATTTTGAAATTTTTTTTTTTATAAAAGATATTGAAAATGATGTTTTAAATACTTTTATGTTCGTAACGTATTTGTCTTAAAAGCATGACTTGCGAGATATTCGCAAAAAACTGATTTTCGATAAGAGTAAAAGACCTACTTCCGGTTGGAATTTCGAAAAACTTTTTTAAGACAATTTGTTTCAAACTTAATTCTAAGTACATATGAATTCTTTATAAATTTGTTTAAACTTAGTAATTGACGAAATATTTGCAAATTTCGATTTTTTCACTCAAGTAAACTACTACTTCCGGTCTGCCGATTTAGCTCAAAATCTAATCATTTCTCAAGAGGCAGATTATACATGTAAATACAAAATTTGGAATTGATATCTACAGCGGTTTGACCGCTATCGTGGTCACACACACACATACACACACACACACACACAGACACACAGACACACAGACATTTTCTAAAAACCACTTTTTTGGTATCAGGGGACCTTAAAACTTGGACATCTGCAAAAATACTTCCTTATACTACGTATAAGAAAGCAAAACGGTAAACTAGTGTTCGCATTAAATATTAACGATGGTAAACGTGCAATACAATGCGTTCGTAAATGATTGAGATGAAAACCATAGGCAACCAAATATACAGATTGGTACTCTACAAAACAAAAATTCCCAAATATGATTATACTTTGTAAAATATTTGTTTGGATTAAATAGCGGGTAAACTCCATAAAAATTTATTAAAAATGAGATAGTATAATAATTAGAATATTCACAATAAAAATTAGAACATTCACATTATATGTTGAAAGTGTTGTTCCCCTTTTACATATGTTAATTCTTCTTTTCATATTTTCGAACACTCTTTGTAGTTCTTCCACCGTAATTTGTTGGATTTCATATCTAATTGCTTCTTGAAATTCTTCCAGATTATGGAGCCTGTTCTTAAAAACAATATTTTTTAGTCGACCAAACAAATACAAATCAAGCAGTGTGAGATCAGGGGATCTCGGAGGCCATAGTCCTGGACTAATGAGTCTATTATTATAAAATTCCAGAAGAAATGTTGCTGTTTCTCTTGCTGTATGTGCTGGTGCATTATCTTCAATCTTGTTGGAAGTAACCATTATTTAATTCATAATCATGAAGTTATGTTAAATTTTTTTGTAAAATGGTGCGCCTGTATCTTTCTGCTCTAACAGTTTTATGAAAGAATACATGTCCTATTATTCGTCTTCGAAAAATAGCAACGCACACTCCTATTTTCTGTGGGTGTAACGGGGTTTCAATAAAATTATGGAAATTCTCAGCTGCCCAAATTCGCATGTTTTGTGAATTGATGTAACCTGATAAGTGAAACCACGCCTCATCAGTGTAAAATGATAAATCAAGTAAGGGTTGTTATTGTGTGTCAAATTTTCATTAAACCATTCACAATATCTTATGCGATTTGCATAATCAGGTGGCAATAATTGTTGCACAACACTTATTTTATAAGGGTGAAAGTGAAGTTCCTTCTTTACAGCTTTATGGACAGTGGCAAGCGACATGCAGCCCTAAAATTATTACAATTACAATAAATAAACATATTATAGTAAATGCTTAATACCTGTCTCAGGTGATAGTTTTCTAATAGTATATTATGCAATGAGCATTTAATGATAGCTATTAAGACACGAGTAAGAAAATTACAATACTAGGCGAAGCCGAGTATTGTAATGAATACTAGTGTCTTAATAGCCATCAAATGCGAGTTGCATACACTATTTTTTCTACGACCCCATAATAAAACATTATTTTTAAAATATTCCATTTCATAAATTGAGGTTAAATTTTCCATGCACCTTTGCGAATTTAGCTGGTAATAAATTGTTCGTGATTACTAAGGCTTGTTCCATAATTTCTGGTGGACTCAAATTTTTTCATTTCTCTGTCATTATCCCTCATTTTTACCGTTTATATTTTTATAAAAGCACAAATTTTAAGTAGTTACTTGTAAATTGCAGAGAACTGTCACATTAGTCACATTTATTTAATTTGTATATCTGTCAGATATGCAGTCGCCATATTGAATATTGTTTGAATATTGGAATGTCGCATTTCTATTGGACATAAACTTGTATCGTAATGAAAAATCTGTATTCCTATTGGATATAAACTTGTATCATAATGAAAATCTGTATCGTAATGGACATCATTAAAGTACAGGTTCGGCATATCTAATAATACAATTAAAGTATGGGAGTAGAAAAATGATTTTTTTGGACTAATTGTCATACGTTGCTCAATATCATCCATTACTGGTTGTGTTAATTCTGTTGGTCTTCCAGAAGTCTTCCCCTTACAAATGCAATTTTTTTCTTGAAATCGCTTAATAATATTGTTTTTATGATTCACAAAATTATGACGATTAAAATCTATATTGATAAACTTCTGTTTAAATTGATAAATACAAGACTCCAAATTGTATGCTCAAGATCCATCTAGATTTTGAGTTCCACTGCGATAGTGGGCCATTAAAATGAAGGCATCTTCCTCTGAAGTGAAGACCATTTTAAAACTGAAAAGTAAACGTATAATATTGTTGAAACATGATGTATACATTACCTTATTATATTAACTTGTCGAATTACAATAAAATTATAGCTCTACAGGTTCTCAAATTACGCAATATAACAAGAAAAAACGGGAATAACGAATAAAAAAATCAAAATACAAAGTTAACAGAAAATTAACACAATAGACATTAGACATATGACATAAAGATAGGGCAATTTATTTTTTTACTAACTTAAATTTTAAATTTTGGGCGGTTAATTTGAATTTCATCTTAAGCATTTACGAACGCATTGTAGATGTCGCAACGTAAATGTAAAATAAATAAATACTAATAAAGGATTTTGGCGAATAGAAATATGAGAAGAATGAGTTAAAATGAGCAATTTAGCATGTAACAATTCATGAAAGTACACGGTTTTTAAACATGAAATTACGTCTACGACACAACAGCACGTTTGAGGACAACGAAACGGGACAGCATGTATACAAACATCTCCTAAATATTGCAAAACACAAAATACACTTTCTTTCCTGGCCCCTGTCTTGTTTTCCTCCTTTTCTTTTGACGATGAATAAAACAAATGGAGACAGACATGTTGATTGAAGATCTTCACGTGACGAGTACTCTGTACTGAGGCTCTTACAGTTAAGGAAGGGTAGAGAGCGCGAACCGAATAGCAAGTCAGGCGACAGGGACATGAAAAAATCGCCGGCAATCTTTCAGAATCTTTATATTACACTCATTTCGACTTAAACTGATGTACTGTCAGCAGTTTTGCTGTTACCCAAGTTATATCGGGAAGAGAAACGTCCTGAATTATTTAAACATGCAGATTTTACCGGATGAACTTAAAATGGCCTTGGTAAAACTGGAAAAGTTCTGGCAGTAATAAATGTGAAAAAGACGAGAACGATTGATGCGCATTTGGAGTTATGAAATACTATATTGAATTTTTATGTAAATCAATATAAATTAGTGACCGCCCAGTGGTTGAAATTCGACCTTCTTATTTAATTAATTTAATGTATTTGTAACACATATTCAGTGGTCAACACAATTCTTGTTTCCTTTATTTTTTTCTGTTATTGGGTATTTCTATGGCCCTTACTATGAAAAAAGTACTGGGAGATTGCTAACAGCTTTATTTTTTGAAATATACAGTTTTGTTATTTTGTCAAAAAAATACAAAAAATTATATATAATATGTTAACAAAATTTCTATCGAACACTATCAAACGATCTTTTATAAGATTTTCTTGAATGAACGACTTTAGGTAGATCTCGCTGCAAACTCCAGCAGTATTCTGCCATCATATGTGAGTCCCACCTTCCCTAATAACGCTCTGCCATTGTCCGAAGATCCTGATGAAATCTTTCACTCTGCTCCTCACTAAAATCACCCAGATTTTTTGGAAATCGGTCTAAATGCGAGTGCAGGAAGTGGATTTTTATGCTCATGTTGCACCCTAGCTGTTGCAAATTCGATAGCATGCACTCAACAAGCTCAACATGGTCGTCAGATTTCTTTTTGCCTAGGAAATTACTCATAACCAAAACAAATGAATTCCAAGATTTGGATTCGACTTCAGTCATTGATTTGATAAGATTAGGATCATTCACGAGTTGCCTATTCTGTAGCCCATCAAAAATACCAGCTTTCAATTTTTCTGTACATAATCCTGGAAACTTGCATCAAAGAAAATTGAAACATTCGCCACTTTCGTCAAGCGCCTTCACAAACTGTTTCATTATGCCGAATTTAATATGAAGTGGTGGAAGTATGATGCGGTCTCGGCTAACTAAAGGCACGTTTATGACGTTTTTTGTACCAACTTCTAGGTATTCTCGCACTGGCCAAACTTTATGTGACCAATAGTATTGTTTGTCACGACTGTCATAGAGACACATGAAACAAGGGAACTTTGTGTACCCCCCTTGTTGACGTAAAAGAAACTTAACCATTTTCAGATCAACACAAATCACCCAGTTGTGTTCTTGATACTTAATTTTTTTCATAACCTTAAAAACATTTGCGTATTTTTCTGTTTAAGTCGTCGAATGTGCAATAGGTATGGATCCGTACTTGGTACCGTTATGAAGCAATACACACTTTAAACTTCTTTTGCTGCTGTCTATGAAAAGACGCCAATCACTAGGTTGGTACTTTTTTAAACCCAATTGTTGCAAAATACCACCAACATCGTTACAAAAGACTAAATCCTTCCTTGAGCAAAATACGGTAACAGATTTTTTTCTCGGGTACGATAAAATGTGATGTTGGTATCCGGAGCAAGCAATTTTTTTTCTTTTAAACGAGATGCTAAAATTTGAGAGGCTTCTTTCTGTAAGTTCAGATGTCTTACTAAGTCATTTAGTTCTTTCTGATTAAATTGTTCAGGTTCTGAAAAGCTAAATTTGTAGTCTGGAAAAGCTAAATTTGTAGTCTGGATCAGTCTTCACTGGATGTATTTCGTTCGGGTTCACAGATATTTGGAACACCAGCAGATTTAGATGTGCTGGGTTGCACCTCTCGTGATTTTAATAGAGGTCGTTGATCAGAAGATAAGTTAGGATATGACCATTTACTTCCAGGGTTAATTCCGTTTATTTTCACAACGCAGAAGTAGCAGTCGTCATGATGGTTTTGAGGTTCTTGCCAAATCATGGGTGTTACGACCATTATGGCATCTCTTTTTCTACTGGACCATAACCGTAGATATACCATACATTTCTTGCATACAATTTGAGGAACCCATGGCTTGTCCTGATTACACAATTTTATTTTAAAGTATTGATGATACGCAGTTTTCACAAAATCCGATATAGGTTTTCGATACTTTTCAAATATATATTCACCACAAAGATAGCAAAAGCAATCTGGATTAAGCACACAACATCTTCTTGACGAAGCCATATTTAAAATAACAACAAAATATATGTTAGTGTCCAATCAAAAACGAAAATCTAAGTAAAAATAGTAAATGAGGTTAGTTAGCTATAACTCAAAAACAAAAGCTGTTTAGGAAAAAATGTTGCCGTATTTAAAAAGTACGCGTCAATTTGAGATAGAAACAATAAAAAAATGACAGGAAACACACGATTTTTCTTTTTTTGTTGACCAGTGTTTTACATAAATTTCATCTCTGTGCGACTGTTAGACCACAGCCTAATGTGTGTTTCACATTAAAGCACTTTGTATTTCATCCTAAGAGTTTTTTTTCTTCACGTATTAATATATAGATAAAAACGTTTTTGTTCTTTATATAATTATAAATAGTTAACTGGCTTTCAAGCGTCTAGAAAAATACAGTGTGCTTGCTGCGTTATCAAAATTCGTTTTGGTTTAATTTTTTTTTATTGCGTTGGTTGCATATTTCGGTTAGCGGTGTTTCATCAATTGAAATATTTGACTTTAGTACATTTCTAGATCCAAAGTTTAAAAAGAAGGAAAGATGTTTTGGATCTCTGTTAAAAACAAAAAGCACCTAAAAGATATCTTGGAAAACGAAGGAGAGTCAACAGTTGAATTTGATGAAAGTACCATGAATCAAGCAAACAAACCCGCTTTGGATATTTTGTTCCCCAATGAAAAACTAGATTGTGCCAATAAAGTCGATATCGTCGTTTTACTTTAAAAAACTCGTATGTCTCCCCAACCTACTTTTACAGGAGATAAGAAAAACTATTTAGCTCTTATGCAGAACGACATTTTTAAACATAGTTTTACATTGATTTCATAGTTCAAAAATATGTATACATGGTTTTGAGTATTTTAATTAAATATGGGATTTTCCTCAAAATAAAAGACTTACGTGATTTTAATTATAAAAAATTTACCTATACCAAGACTTACAAGTTTTTAAACACTAAAGGTACTGAAAAAAAAACAAACGTTTTAATAATTATTAGTCATTTATAAACATATTACTTACATTATGGGTATTATTACATGCATTATAACATTATTCGTATTTTAAGGTATCATAAAATGTATGATAGTCATGGGGTATCTCTTTTTTTAAAGCCTGAAGATGTTCGTACTTAGATTTGTTTATGGCTAGAGGAGCATTATAAAGTTGCGGTATTGGTTCGGTACCAAGAACTTTTTTAGTATTTCTTTTCGTTAACTGTGTCCAGTCATCATCGAAATTAGTTTTATAAAATACTAATCCTTCTCCAGTGTATTTGAGAGCACACAAACTGTTTACCGTGGCTTCTCCAACTCTGGTCCCTGGACGAATTGATGTAAAGAAAGAAAGCTGGCTAAAATTTTTGAAATATACGTGTCGAAAATATTCTACTGAATAAGGCTTTGGATGTCTTCTTGCTGCTTTACATGCAGATATGTATCCAGCAGGTGTATAGATCTCCTGATTGCGAAGTTTGCGTTCAATACTAGAGTGCATACTATCGCACTCCATTTGAGTGTGACCAGGCACTAAATATTTTTGAATAATGGTTATGTTTAGCTTCTTGGATAAATGGAGCAACGCGTTGGCAAGAGTAACATTGCGGTTCTGATAACCGCAACCGTCACTAAAAAGTATGCTTTCTTCACCCGGATTAATTCCTGATTTATTTTCGATAAAATCGTAGAGAAGGGTAGCAAACTCATTAGAAGACACACCTCCTTCCCCTTCGTGCCACAGAAAACAGAAACCATCATGATTTTTGAGATTATAAATTGTATAGTTGTGGACCATAAGCTTTTTCTTGTAATAACATGTTGATGCTTTCAGCAAAGGGCACAGAAGAACAGACTGCATATCTACAGTAAAAATATGAGTGGCATTTTCTTTGTCCTCTTCTTTTTCTCGTCGAGCCCTGTTCTTCTTAGCAATATGTGCTAGATATTGATCATCTGCTATATTTCCTGCTTTATGGGCTACACAGATATCACACTGATCCTTCCTGGGTCTAAACAAGCTCAACTTATTCGCATCAAATTCTTCATAAAATACTTTGGTAGACAAATATTCTATTTGTTCCTTTTCACAAAACTGGACATATTCATTATATAGAGAGAGTTTTGATTGCCACAGTGGCTCTAGGTAGAGTCTTTCAGTAGATGCTCGACAATAGTGTGATTCAAGCTTGGGAAGCAGATCAAAGAATTTTTGTAAAGTATTTTTTCTTTCGGTAAATCGATTGCTTTTTCTTTGAGCATTCTTAGACTGACATGGAACAGAATCGGTGTTGTGTTGGTCATCGGAATTCCATCCATCTACTGAATTGCTTAAGAGTGCCCAACTATGTGTAGACCATTCTCCAAGGTCAAGAGTATTATTAAACATTTTTTTGCACACCCTTACTCGTACACCTTTTTTCTTAAGATGATAGAACAACGTGACCTTACGGCGCGACACCTCATTCTTCATATTTTTTTTATCTTTAGCAGCGTCAGTATCGATTAAACGGTTAACGTATGTTTTCCGCTGTTCCCAATTGAGATCTCTCCAAAAATGCTGGAAAATATTTTGTCGCTTTTCCTCAGTGAAAATGCCACATTTAATCTTAGTATCCTTTCTACTTTGTTTGCAATGACAAGCTGGTTTCATACATCTTGCTTTTCTACGTTGATCGTACACCCATTTTCCATCAGTTTTTTTCAGCCCCCGATATTCCTCTCCTTTCATTCTTTTTCCTTTGTTCTCAATTATTTGCCACTTGCTAATTTCTGGTTTGCGTTTTCTTTGTTTCTTATCTGTTGACTGGTCGCGTATTTCGTTTATATTTTCTTCTTCGACTTCCTCGTGTTCAGAAAGAGTTGCTTTTATATCAAATGTCAATTCACTTTTTTTTTTGTTAGACATTTCAGTCACTTGTGAAAGCATTCCTCCCGTAGTCACTTCATATACCCCAACAAAATCGGGAACAGCTTCTTGAAGACTTTCATTATTATCAGTTATGTGAACTTCAGAATTATTTTCTAGATACGTGGGATCAATAGCTTCATCACGCTCTTCTTCAGACCTTTGAGCCAACTGAGACGAAAGGGTTTCTTCCTGGTCCTCATTAAAGCTCTGAGAGGACGATTCATCCCGTCGAGTTTCACCAGCGAGTGCAAGCGAAAAAATAAGCTTACTTCGCGCACTTACAGTACTGACTGCTATGATCTAAAAATAAAATAAATTGTATAATAAAATCTTATTAACAAATGTGCATTATTGCACCGAATAAAAAACTGTACGTTTATTTTTTTTACTCTAAAATACAACATACAGCAAGTTAATTAGGTAATTACCTACTTTATTACATATTCCCGAAAACAAACTGATATAATGTTAGACATTTACAGAACATTCTGATTTGGATGAAAGTAAAAAATATGTAAGTACCTCCCTTTTTAAAACAGTACGCCCCTCTCAGAAATTGTACGAAACAATATAACAAAAATTTAAAAAATCAGGCTTACTATCAACACTATTATGACAGAGGTACAACTAAAAAAAATGCCTTATAATGGAAATAACGGCGCATCCGTTAGCGTTTATATTACTTGTATATCATATTTGATTTTCTTGTACCAGACTGTCCCCAGATATATTAAACAATTTTTCGTAAAATAGATAAAATAAGCCTACGATCCAAACTTTATTGAAGTTTAAAACCTCGTATGTTTGTAGTCTATGAAATTTAATATCCTCTTATTAGTATTAAACCTCGTAAGTCTCACATTGGCGCGATAACCTCACATAACAAACAAATAAATTCTTTTTCACTAACAATATTAATACATTTAACTAATTAAAAACAAAACTTACTTTTGAATTTGTTGAAAAACTCATAATAATTATTATTTATGCAGCTTTATATCATGTAGATACACAATTAAATTACAAAGCGGCGGGAACCAAAACTTTACGGACTTACGAGGATTTAAAAGTAAGGTTTCGTCTGAAAATAACATACGTGTTTTTTAAATTTAGCAATAGATGGCACTCAAATCTGTCTAGACTTACGGGCTTTTAAGACAAAGTGTAGAAGAATATTTTTACCAAGACTGAATTAAAACCTCGTTTTATGCAAAAATCGGACTTACGAGTTTTTTAAAGTAAAACGACGATATATATTCTTGAAATGTATACCAGAAAACAAATAATTCGAATATTTAAATATTTATCACTGAAATTTGGAAAATTCCCGGCCTTACTTACTAGGGGGCGGACACGAAAGGTTGATGACTCATCGGGCATGGGCGCACTATTGAAATGTTGTATTTTTAAAGAGGTTTTAATTTTATTTATATAATTGGATAACAAGTGGCTGGTGATCTATAAAATATAAAATACATTATTATTTGTTCATTTTGTTGTTCAAGTCGAGTAAAGAAG
This sequence comes from Amphimallon solstitiale, assembly GCA_963170755.1. NCBI lineage: Eukaryota > Metazoa > Arthropoda > Insecta > Coleoptera > Scarabaeidae > Amphimallon > Amphimallon solstitiale. The sequence continues at coordinate 136,853,773 of OY720679.1, forward strand.
TATTAATATTTTCTAGGGATACTTTCTCAAGATTCTCTTCTGTAAGACTTGTTCTCATTGAATTAAATACATCCTTGTAGATAGAAAACGTCCTTTCTACATCGCAACTGGTTACAGGTGCGTACTGGAAATATTCTTTTATTTCAGCGTATTTAGCAGTTAGATTTTGTGTCATTGTCCCCATACACAATTGCCGCAATGTTATTAAATCTGGATTTCTATTAAAAACTGCGACTAACTTTTGCCGAAGGCCACATTCGAAGTCACTTGGAATACTTTTGAAATTATTAATACCCACATCTAATGTGGTTGAACCATCTTTTAATTTGAGATTTCGATTTTCAAAATATGTGAACAGTTTAAGCAAATTTCCAGTGTTCCTGAAGGAATAACAACTGATTTTTAAATTTGGGATTTGTGTTAGTTCCTTGCACTCAGAAATACTTCGCGCATCGTCATTTAAACATGTAACGAAATTTTGTAAACTATCGTAATTCTTTGCATAAAAACTAGTAGCTTCCAACCATAGTCCCCATCTAGTTATTACTGGCGAGGGAGGCAGTGACCAAGATGGAAGTTTTTCCCTGTAAAGAGCTACTCTCGATGGTGCTTCTCTAAAAACTTTTTTAAAAGCGGATACAAGTCTATCAATTGAGCATGTGCTACAAAAGTAATGTGCAGCATATAAGAATACGTTTCCTTTAACTGTTTTTAACATATATGCGGCACTGTCACTAACAAATAAAAGTATTTTTTCCCTATACCTGTCGTCCAAATGAAGCATTTTGTGAAATTCTTGTTTTAGCAACTGTTTCCGCATCAACTGTATTTATAACTTTAGATACTATTACATATGCGTTATATAGAATAGTTGGATGTAGTACACCAGCTACAACATTTACCACACAGTGTCCTAATATATCGACAGTTTCGTCGGCACTTATTATAGGTACTGATATGAAAGATGCTGCTAATGCATTCTACTGTTTTCGTGAAGCACTTTGAAACACAATATTTGCGTAAGGTGGATTCATCAGGAACATTTCGACCAGTATATTTTTGAAGAAATGTTTTGAAAGTGGGATTGTCAAGTTTCTTTAATGGGATATTAGCCGCCATTAAAGCTTTAGAGTTCTTCGTAAAAATTGTCAGCCTTCAACGGGTCCAATTTCCGTGTATGTTTTAGCGATGCTAAATGCTAAGTAATGTTGTACGTGCCTTTTTTGGGCATTCTGTAACGATATTTTACAGACTTTTAAATATCGGAATCACTGACAATGAACATACAATCAGTATGACCCTCAATCCAACTCGCGATGTATTTCTCGACGTTCTTCTATATTATATCTGAAAAAGTAACATAAACAATGTTCTAGATCTAAATAAACGATAACTAAAAATATACGCGTATGTTATAGAAACTAAACGAAATCCAGTGCACACTTACGTCTAGATAATTGAGAGAAGTCGATTCAATAAAACGGGATTAAACAGGAGCTACCTATTACATAAATTACGAAGTACGTAATTTACAGTTAAAACAATGAAAAAACGAAACTAACGTAAGTATGAATATGTATATACATTATGCTGTTATACCTTGCTAGAATTGCTAAATAAAACGTATCCAACAAGATACTGAGGCTTTAAATATCTTCTTAAAATCTCAACAAAACATTTAAATCTCCGGCTATTAATTTAATAATCAATTGAACCATGCTCAGTCGGTTTCTAAGATATTTTAAAACTAGCAAGCATGAATATAGAAACTTTTAATCTCAGGAATTTTAGAGTTCTTAAATGTGCAAGTTACTTTAATCTTTCTTTTAAAATAAAAATTAATACCTATGAAACGTTCTTTTACTTGATTTGTTTATCAGCCAATGTGAATAGTACTTAAATAACAAAAAATGTGATATGTCATCCATCAAAAAATTCTGTCAAAATTAAAATAAATAAAGTCACAGGTTTATATGTATTTTATTTAATCGTCAATAATAATCAAAATACTATCCAATTACTATTGAAAAATATAGACAGATACGTAATTATTTCAAATTGTGGTATCATAAATCTTTAAAATATACACCAAATTCAATTCTCAAAATTAATGAAAGTTAAATAATTTTCATGTCAAAAAAAAATTATCAATCATTTGTCAAAACTGACGTAATAAGGAATTTGTATCGACGTAATCATTCTATTTACACATAAAAGTTCAATTTAAATTATTCTTGGATTGTGAACTATACTTTTACGTTAAGAAATGTTAGATTTCAAAATTTAAAACATACAAAACAGAATAATCTAACAAAACAAAGTCAATTATATTGTGACAATTTCTAACTCTTAAATTGCAAATAAATGCCTTATTTAAACTTCTTACTATGGAAACTTGCACATAAAATGTTATAACATTATTTCTCTTGGGAAAAATAAGGTAAATATAATAAATGTTAGAAAGCCCCTGTCGAAACGGCGGGTACCAAGTGGGCACTGATAACGAATGGTCTTCTACCTAATATCTAATGACACTCGGTAATCCGCTAGATAAAGTGGGCACCACGGTCATCGAAGGGATTATAAGATTATAAAATAGATTTTATAAAATTACCTGTGTAGGTATTGAAAGGATTAGTATTAGGGAACAGTATATATATATATATATATATATATATATATATATATAACAGTATAATTTAGAAATGTGTAGTTTCCAAATAACGATAAGCAATAACTAATATGTAATTTAACAATTTTAAATTTACAAATAACGGTATATAATTCTATGGTCATTAAAGGGATTATAATATTATAAAACAAATTTTATAGAAATACACAAAATAAGTAATATATAGTCCCTTCAGCAATTATAATTAACATTCACTAGTAATATTTTGTTGTGAGCAGACGTTGTTGAATTTGACAAATTATGGAAACCCATTTAGTGCAAAGTATTCACGGAAAAAATTTGTTAGTGGTGGAGAAATTTACGTTTTCTCGGTGTAAAATTTTAAAAAGTGGGGAAACTTTTTGGCGCTGTACTAAAAAATATACCAATTGTACCGCAAAAATCTTTACACTTGGTGTTGAAAACCTTGTAACCAGAAGTCAGCTTGTACATAATCACAAACCTGAGGAAAGTAAATTAAACAGGAAAATTATATCCAGTGCATGCAAACGTAAGGCACAAGACGATATTTCCGAAAAACCTTCAAAAATCATTCGATGTGAACTCAAAAAGAACCTACCTGAGACGATTACCACAATGGATGTAACCAATATCAGAAGAAATATATACTGTTCGAGAAGAAAACTTTTGCCTGGACCGTTACCGAAAAATGTTACTGAAGTTCATGAAATTGTCAACAGTTATAGTGTAAAAACAAGTGAGAATGAAGATTTTGTTTTTATTAATAGCCTACATGATAACATTATAGTGTTTTCGTGCGAAACAAATATTCGGAGTTTGTGTGGGATGGATTACATATACATGGATGGTACGTTTTCATATTGTACAAAATATTTCCTTCAATTATTTACCATCCATGGGCTTAAGAACGGTCATTACATCCCTTTGGTCTTTTGTATCTTACGGGATAAACGCAGCGAAACGTATGCTAAGTTATTTGCAATGTTGACTTCACAAATTTTTGAACGGTATTCCATACGATTTCAACCTGTCGAGGTGTTTATAGATTTTGAAAGTGCTATTCATGTGGCAGTGCGTAATACATGGCCAGCAGCGAAAGTAAATGTATGCCGCTTTCATTTACATCTAGCATGGTTCCGCAAAATTCAAAGTTTAGGACTAAGTAGTGAGTTCAAAAACAAATATTCTGAAATAGGAAGATAGTTGAAACATACTTTCGGATTAACATATTTAAGCCCTGACAAAGTTGGTGATTGTTTTGCATTTGATTTGTACAGCGACAAACCTCACCATGCAGATGTTGAGAAATACGCAGACTATTTGTTGGAGACATACATCGATGAAAATGCAAAATTTCCTCCAGAGTTGTGGGCTAATGCAAGTCCATCAATAATTCACACAACAAACGCCTGTGAATCATTTCACTCAAGATTTAGTGGATCATTTTATGCAACTCACCCATCTATTTATGTATTTATCGAAAAACTTAAAGACTATCAAATTGATACATATATTAAGCTTCAAAGTATTCATATTCCACTGAAAATGAATGATAAGAAGACAAAAGTCAAGCTGGACACATTAACAAATTTACATTCACAAATGATTTTGGGAGAAATTACGAGATTACATTTTGTTAAGTGTGTTTCATACTATTCAACAAGAGAAAGAATATAAGTAAGAATATTAGTGTATGTAGTATTTTTTACATATTTTTATACACTTAATATTTTTATATAACTTTTTTGTGTATATTGCCTATTTTTTCATTTTCTTTCTTAGTATATATTATGTAGTATTTTTTAAATATTTTTATACACTTAATATTTTTATATAACTTTTTTGTGTATATTGCCTATTTTTTTCATTTTCTTTCTTAGTATATATTATGTAGTATTTTTTAAATATTTTTATATATCTTAATATTAAGAGTTAAGTGTGTTTCATACTATTCAACAAGAGAAAGAATATAAGTAAGAACATTAGTGTATGTAGTATTTTTTACATATTTTTATACATCTTAATATTTTCTTAAATTTACAAATTATTATATTGTGTTTTCCTTTAGTAAATATAATATGCAATGTGACAAATCTTAATAAATAAGTTGAGCAATCAGTACTTATTGCGTTTTCATTGCCTTCATTATAAATGTTTTTGTTGGTGCCTACTTTGCCTACAGAATTAGCGCAGATCCATTTCATTGGTGCCCACTTCGCCTATGAGATTAAAACTTCGGGTACGTTAGTGCCCACTTGGCCTCTGCCCTGTCGAAACTATCTACGCCGATGAAGAAAGAATTTTACTCATAAATTCTTTTTTTGTCGTTCTCAATAACTTTTCAAGTAAACAACAGATGTTGCAGTTCACCATATGAATAATAGAGAAAATAAGTATTATTAAAATTTGGCTTTGCCTAAACACTATTTTTATTCTTATTTCAAGAAGGCAAAAACCGTGATATTAATAAATAACGTATGATCAAAAAGTCTTGGGATCGCAATAGCCATGAAACGTAAAGCTATCTATAGAATTATTTACTTCTGTGGTTTTTGACTTTGAAGTATACATAAGTCACAAATAAAATAAATTTTAGGTTATAATTATTTAGGTTATTTAGGTTGACTTATGTATATTTCAAAGTCAAGAACCACAGAAGTAAATAATTCTATAGATAGCTTTACGTTTCATGGCTATAGCGATCCAAAGACTTTTTGATCATACTATATATTTCACAATTTAAATAATATGTAAGTTATAAACTATTCTTCACTTATTATTTCCAGGCTGACTATATGAATTTCATATTTGAAATTATGCACTTTCATTGAGTTGTCTATTTCCAATTACTTCTATAATTTTACCACAGAATTAGATGCATATATGAATCTTCGACTGAAGTCGAAGAGTTGAAAAAGTCTCGAAAGAACCCCAAAATAACTGACACGCAAGACTCGTTGGCAAAGTAGCTCGAGGAGGACATCCAAGATGCTAATATATATGTATAAAAGACATCGCGTTTCGGCAACAGCCCTCTCGAATGGGCGGAGTCGCAACGTCGCCCCCAAGTGAATCCCCCAATCCACCATACCATCGGTGAGCGTCGTCGGATCCCTTTTGCTCTCTCGACGTCGCGTTAACTCCAGCGAGACAGATCGCCTCTCGGTATTCTCAAATTGTATTACCGCAACTCCCGTCTTACGTGAGCCTATTGTGAAATAAATAAAATTTGTATAATGTTACATTTTAAAATACACTTTGCATAATGCACATCTAAACTTTTATCAATTTCCCGTATCGGGATGTGATCTGTTTCGCAAATCCACTTTGCGAACGTTTTACATTTTATTTTCGTTTTAGTTTTGCGTCTCTCCAGTCTATCTCGAATGTCTAATCTTGTATGGTTGAACATTATTGAGTGCCATTTATGTATTATATTTAGCACGAGAAAATGCGAATTAAAGATTTCTGAAAAAAATATAGTTGAAATTTTTTATAAATATGTAAGTCATAAAAATAAACAGGCAGTCACAAATAAAATACAAATGTTACTGTGTGTATATTGTGTTTGTTTATTGGAATTTTAGAAATATTTATAGAATATTGGATAACATTTCACATCGACTTGCAAATATAGGCAATCATTCATGTTATAGCTTTCACTACTACCTATCTATAGTATTTCCGTGTCTCACAGCTTGTATTTAGTAATAAATTAATTGTCTACGTAATGTAAATTTTACTGATAAAAAGTGGTATCAAGTCGTTTTAAAAGAAATTTTCGCATTCTGTGTAAATGTTATGCATACAATGTAAAAATCAAGACATTGCAATGGGATATAATGACAAAATTAGAGTGTGCATCTGCATAGTAGATCATTCTGAAGTTTACAGTCATATTATTACTGGAACAAACACATATTGCTGTGATCTTCTTATCATTGAAATAATAATATTAAGAATTAGTTTAGTTATTGAAAAAGAACACAAATTTTATTTTTAAATATGTATATTTAAGATTTTATGCATTAGTTGAAATATGTAATAGTAAGTAGAATAAGTTGCCTACATTTAAGGAGGCACTGATGTACCAAAAATAAACATGAATTGCAAATACAAATTAAATGAATAAATATAAATTCAAATATAAATAATGGTGCCAATTCAGGAGAATATTTTATAATAATAATACTTAAGATATAGTAAATACCTGTAACTTAATATCTATGTACAGAAAAAGGATATAAGTCAAAACATTTTTAGTGCGAAGTGACAGTTCGTAAATATCTATTTATGATCTCAAGATTTAATAATCTGTATTAAGAATTAGAATTTTATTTTCATTTAGTTTCTTTTAAAACAATTTCTTTCAATTAATTTTCATTTTTATTATTTTAATTTTTAAGATGGAGGACATCAATAAGAATGAATTTGATAAAATGTACGATGATATGAAGTAAGTTATAAGATAAATAATTCAATTTAGATATAGTTAATGGTGTTAAACGTGCTGAAGGTACTATGTGAAAATATTTGCCTTTAGTAAATCGATGGGCATCATTGATTAGATGAATATTATCTTGTTTAATAATAATAATTCGTTATTTCAAAATAATAGAAGGATAGTTAATGGTGTTAGGAATGCTGAAGTTACTATGTGAAAATATTTGCCTTTAGTATATCGTTGGGCCTCATTAATTATTATATAGTCATTTAATTTAGAAATTCAAATAAAATAAATACGAATAAGTGGGGATGTTTTAGATGGGCAGGTGTTAAGCTGCTAGAGGTACAATGTGAGAATGTTTACAGCTAGCGATTAGTATAGGCCAGTTTCAGAGCATTCACGTTGCAAGGTTCTAGATTACCAAGGCACTATGTGAAAATGTATGTTTTGGTGAAATAGAGTCGACTTTGTATTAATAAACAAACTATCAAGAATCAATAATTTTTTTTTATTTAAAGAAACAGTTATCATTATAGATGTATAAGTATTTCACAAGTATTATAACTCTAAGTGAGTACAAATGCTTTCCTGTTCTTTTTCTTTGTAAAACAAATATATATAGATATAGTGTGGAAATGTTATTAATGATCGTGAAATCTTTACAAAAAAATATAAATATAATTTTTTATATAAGATTTAGATATTTTGTTTAATTTTGACCTTATCCCAAACAAAACTAAATAAGAGGTGTACCAGAATATAAGAAGCAAATCACTGCAAGAACTCATAAGAACATAAATAAAAATTTTATGCTGTTAGGAATAAGTTTATAAATAGACTATTCTAATTTTTATTATTCATCAGCATTGTTGCATCCACAGCATATATATTATAATGGCTGTACCCAACGTGTGGCAATGTTACATTTTCATTTCAAATAAGAAATTTACCATTTTATAACAGTGTAACAGCCACAGCAATATGTCATGAGGACACTGTGTTGTCTAATCAATTGATATAGTATGTTGTGTATTGTGTTACATAAGAATAAATTATGAAAATCTTTATATCAATTGTGCAAAAGTAATTAAAAAGAATGAGTTTTAGTAAGTAAACTTTAAATCGTTTCTTTGAAACTCTAAATTTTCGATCTGCTCATTTTCAATTGATTCCGTGCCCAATCGAAATTTTTTGGATCGAAATCCTGTCTTAAAATATGATGGCGTATCATTCTCTGTACACATTAAAATATTAATAATAATGATAATAATAATCTTTATTTCTTTTGACTCATGATAGATAACATAACATAACCATGTGTCGCCGAAAATACATTGACCAAGGAGTAACTCCTTTCAATTAGAAATTCCTTAGTTGTGACTTTGAATTTATTTTAAGGCATTACAATGGAATTGTTTGGAAATTTATTAAATATGTGAATAACTAGATACCTGGGATTTATTATGGAAATTTTAGTCTACGCTTAGGCAACCCAGTGTGTAAGTATTACAAGTGCAGTGGATATTTTAATTAAACTTTGGGTGTTTATCAAAATTCTTTACAGCATACAATAGTAGCTGTTAAATTCCAGTGATAACATTATGCTCGCTCAAAAAATTTCTACATGTTGTTCTTGAAAATATTTTCTTCTTTTGTAAATTCTAAATATGCCAACTATATATGCTGCTGATCACCATACTATTATGCCGTAGATCATCACTGACTGAAAACAAGCAAAATAGATCATTTTCAATATTCCAGAATGAACTTCATCTATTTGCCTAGTCAAAGCAAAACATATTGGACCAATTTTGATGCACAAAATTTTTATATGCTCTTTCCAAATACATGCTAAACCCAAAAATTTTAAATTGCGTAACTATATGGGATTGATTTCGAACGGGTGATATTGCTTTAAATTCAGTAAACACAGTTTTCTCTCTCTGCAGGAACTAAACGTAAAATATCATCCGCGTACATAATAATGCTATCTACTGTAATATCAGCTACGTATATGATGTACAAAAGGGGTCCAAGAACTCCCCCCTGAGGCATCCCGCTTTCAGAGTGCATTTACACGAAATAGCATCAGCAATGTGCACGTATCAAGTAAGGAGGCGTACCTCTAATACCGTACCTAAATAATTTTTGCAGATGATAAACTTGATCGAATTCTTTACTTAAATCTACAAAAATGTCATCACATGCCTATGTTCTTGTATAATTCATCGAAAAACACTGCAATTGCTGAAATTGTGCTGTTACTTTTCCTAAAGTCAAATTGATGTCATTAAACAGATTATAGTTTTCTTAGTCTGATTATTAGCTTGTCAATGATTTTCGCAAATAGAGATATCGGACGGTAATTCTCAACAAATTTCTTTGATCTTCTTGGCTTAATCTGTGTTCCTTTTAACAGCGTCTGAATAGAACCTTCCATAAACGATTCATTGATTAATGCCATTAATGGTAAAGGTTATTAATTCTTGGATAAATATTTTTGAGTTAATTTCTCTCTTTCGTCACGTATTTGAATACGCTCCTATCGGATGGTCCATCTAGTGGTTTCTTTTTGAATCATATTTATTTTGATATAAACATCTTTTCCCGAAAGAAATTTTGACTGTCAGTCAATATCATACCTCCGCGGAATGAAATTAATCGCAGTGCGTTTATTGAAAAGAAGTATTGACCGAAATGAAGCACCCACCGCGCCTACTGTAGGCAAGATCGTTCAAAAAGTTCGTAAGAATGACTTGCTAGTGGACAATGTTCATGGTTCCCGTCGTTGTACGGTGCCTGCCGACAAGAATGCGGCTTCTGTGGCCGAGAGTGTGCAATTCAATTGTGGATCATCGACTCACCAGCGATCTTAATAAGGCAACATTTCGCGCACCATCCTGAAGAGAATTTTGCACAATATTTGATTATTAGCTTACAAAGTCTAATAGACTCAACTGAAGGCAAACGACCATCTGTTTCGTTATTGATTTTCAGTTTGGGCCTTAGAGCAACACGATTTGGACGTCGAATTTGGTCAAGAAAATCGAGGCTCTTTTGCACCTCGATGGTTATGTTAACAAACAAAATTGCCTCATCTGGGGATCGGTTGCCGAAAAGCCAATGCATCCGCAGAAAGTGACAGCTTGGTGCGGATATTGGAGTGGTGTCATCATTGGCTCATTTTTTCTCGAAAATGCTGCTGGAAACGACATTTCGGTCAACGGTGAGCTCTACAGAGCCCATGATTATCGACTTTTTGTTGGCTGAAATTGAAGACATAGACTTGTACGATCTTTGGTTTCAGGAGGATGGCGCACCATGCCAAATAGCTTCTCAAACAATTGATCTTTTGTGCGCTAAGTTCGGCAATTGTATTATTAGCTTTCTTGGTGATGACAATTGGATGCCTTGAAGCTGCGAATTGACCCCGTTAGACTTTTTTTGTGGGGTACCCTGAAAGATCGATATTATATGGATAACCCAGAAACGATTCAGACCCCGAAAATGAAAATTGTCAGAACCATTCTTGAGAAAGGTCCAGAAACCTACAATATGGTCTTGGAAAATTAGGCTGACAGGATGCTATTCTGCAAATCCAGCCGAGTTAGCCACATACATGAAATCGTGTTCCAAAATAATGCGAATGTTTGCTTTTTCCAATAAAGCCATAGTATACCGAACAAAATTGGGTTTGGTTTGTTTTATTTAATTTTTAAAAGGAGACTTGTATTTGGACCATCCGATGTATGTAATAAATATAATAATAAAACAAAAAAATCCTTGGACATGAACCAACTTTTTCAGTAAACCTCAAAATGTCTCAGCAACTTGACAGCAAAAAATTGCGATCATCACTTGTTTTCATCATGAAAATAGATCGATAATATAAAAATCTATCCTCGTGTACACCTTAAAAGATATTAATTTTAAAAAAAAATAAAAATAAAATTGTATTGGGCAAAATGTCAGTGAACAAACATTTCCATCCATCCAGTTATAAATTATTAATAGAAAAAGCTGGAATTTACTTCTCATAATCCTCAAAGCAGAGAATAGTTGAAGCGAAAGAACAAGAACATTCGATAAATATTCACAGATAAATATATAAAATTTCCATTTTGTAAATGGTACTTCATAACATATTCAACAACGGACAGTAACTCTGCTACATTTGTTGCATGTATGCGGAGATGGTGTATGCAGCAACCTTGTAACAAGTAGATGGATCCGACACACACACATGTATGAGCGAATGTCCTGCAACTAGTAGTGGCCGTTTAGGTGTGCGAAGTAACCGGCCGGGCGGCCGTCGAAACCGAATGGACCCCAGTTGAGAAGTTGAACTCGCCGGACGTGACAAAATCTCCACAGGGACCCCAAATAACTTCGAACAGTTTTATCTGGGAAGATATTCGCACAGGCATAAGGGTGGAATAATTAATGGGAGGAAAGGTTACAGCGCGAGGAAATATCATTCTGTATATATGTATATATACAGGGTGTACCACGTAAAACTCCCAGGTCAAATATCTCGGAAACGGAAAAAGATATTTGAATTTTGTAAAAAGTAGTTACTAAAGAATGTGATTCACTCTAGTTTGCTCTCACAAATGTTTTTAATATGTGAAAATATAGATGGCGCTGCGATGAAAAGAATTTTTTTGATCGCCACAATCTTCATTTGTTTTTTATTTGAAAAAGTATTAAAATTAATGTAAATTTTATTATTTGTGTTAGTTTCCAAATTTTAACGGTTTCATAGATATTCGTGTTTAAAGAAAGTATAAGAGTAATTTTAAAGTTTTGTTTTTATTTTGTTTAAATACTTAAAAGGATCAAATATAACTAACAAAGATATTCAAAATTGTTGCGTTCTTGATTGCTACATAACGTATATCGTCTTATTAGTTCTCTTCCGCAAACATTTAACAATGTATTGCTACTAATTTTTTGAACACTTGCATACATTTTATTATAAAGGTCGCCCATATCTGTTATGGTTTCCATGTAAACTTCAGCTTTTAAGTAACCCCACAAGAAATAATCTAACGGGGATAGATTCTTCGAACGGGCCGGCCACCTAAGGACGCCATTAGTACCAATCCAACGAGGTGGGAACGTTTGATTAAAATAGTCAGTAACTAACTATGTTGGCATTATGAGCAGGAGTTTACGAGATATTTGACCTGAAAGTTTTAAGTGGTACACCTGCATATATCGAAATTCTTTGCCGAATATACAATTATAATTTATTGTATGTATATTCGGCAAAGAATTTTGATAGCTTTTCTTAAGGTAATACTGCACATATTGTTTTTAACATCTCTCTAGTTTTGTCACTCTGATAAAACCAAATAAGGTATAAACATGCATATCAGTGACTAGAAATATATTTAACACCTTCATGTTTAAATTACACATTTCTATATCTTGGACACATAGTATTATCTGTGTTTTGATTTGAATATTCGTTTAAGATAAATCTGAGCCATCTGATTAACTCCTGGGAAATGTTAGATGACAACTCTACTCCCAATTTTTACATTACTTAGTTTTTTAATTGTGCAATTTGCGTCAATATTATTTGTGTAGTGAAGTTGAATGCATGTCTTGGATTAATCAAGACGATTTGATAAAACTGTGTGAATAATAGTGATACCTATTAATTGTTCACTTTTTCGCTTTTACACATTTATAGTTTACATTATATCTTGCTAGCCATTGAAACATTTTAGATAACAGTTTGCTGTCAAATTGTCATTATATTATTAATTGTCTTTATACTTGCCGCTGCGCCAAGATAGCTTATTGCATTATATATATGTATACACATTAAAAATTCTCCCGACTCTTTATCGGGCAAGTCGGGGATTTTCACACCGAACTGGACTCGATCTCTGCTACGGCTTCATTAAACGTGGCAAAGGGTAAATAAGAAATTAAATTTTACATTAGGCAATTAGAAAGAGACAATAAAGAACCCGTCGAAAATCATACGTACTTATACGTTAGCATCCTTTAAAATTCTAATTGTCCATTTGTTGCGAAAGGTAGAACGACGCGGAGTGTATTCACAGCCGTACATGTACATCCTACCTACCAACTACATATACACAGATGGCGCTGCAAATGCGAATTTGTATGCGAAACTGCGGAACACAATTAGCAGGAGATAGAAGAAATCCAACTGTTTCCAGTGCGGATGAGCATGCCTAACGGGGTTTTCCTGTTATCTTGCTCTGATACTAGCGTACTACCGGTTGAGTCGTCTTTTTTTCTTTTTGCAAGTAACCTTTCCGTTTAAGCTCTCTTAAATGCCAAGAGCGAGAGAGATGGAGATAGGAAATGAGCGAAAGGCAAGAAGATATAACACCCTGATGATTTCCTTTTACTATATCACAATAAAACTGGGTGAATATGAAATATAAAATCATTTGTGTTATATAAGGAAGGGAGGTTTTTAACGTTCTAATTATTGTTATTATTCGTCAGTCATTTGTATTTTCTCCGTTTTGGAGATTAGTGTTGAAATTGACGCGGAAAAGTCAAGGTTTATATCTATGCAAGGGCAATTGGTTAACATTATTTGAGTTGTTAAGTAAACGGATGTAAATTTACATAACTTCACCTGCTCCTGCTTGTGACATATACAATATAATTATGCAGTTACCTAATAAAAAGTCAGCCGGTTTTTCTGAAATTCATACTTATTTATTGAAGCATCCTGCTTTCGAAATTTCAAATAATGTGGATGATATTTGTTCCGTTTTGCCGGAAGTGCTCTTTAATCAAGTAATTTTAGTATTGTTTCTTTTGTTTTGAATGCACCTGTATATTCACATCTATTTCAATGGTGTTATTAAAACTGTAAAAATATTTAAATGACTTAACCTATAACACAATTCTCCGAAGGTAATTATCCCTCACATTAGAGATTTTGTAAAATTCTATTAACAACCTTTGGAAAATCCGAACTGTTTATCAAGTAAATGTCTATTTCAAGCAATGTAACAATTATTCTTTCAATGACGATATTGTTCCCTAATACCAATATCGGTATTAGCACGGTTAATACCTAGAATAGCATCGTAACAGTAATCCTTCGGCACAACAATACAATATCTTCATTTCACTATAATTTACTACTAATATGTATTAGATCTCATAATCCTTTGTAATGGTATTGCAATAATCTATTCTTCTCAATTTGGGTCTGGCAATTTTGATCGAATTATTGACCAACGGAGTACATTGTTGCAATATCCACTATAGTGCCGTTAATTACACTCACCCCTCTTAAACAGGAGGGAGAACATGTTAACAATTTAGGAAATGAAAAAAGCACAAGTCTCATTCTAACAGTCGCAACAGAGAGTCTCCAAAGAACAGTCGCAACAGAAAGTCGTAAAGAAAATTCGCCAACCAAGAGTCTTTAAGAAGAAATCACCTCAGCAGCCACCACTGTATTTATTTATGTGTAAAATTTAATTTGTGTCAGTTAATAAATAGTGTTTACTTATTAAAGTGTAGTTATTCATGCATTAAGTGGAAACCCAGCGTAAATCGAACAATATTACTATTCTCCAAGGAGAATTTAGGTGTTAAATATTTTCAAATCAGTATAAATTCAAATTATGTTCAAATTTCAAATAAAATACGTCTTACAATTTTCAACATTAAAATCTGCGTCGTATATAAATCAATTTAAAATATATAGTTTATGAAGGACTCTTTGTTCAAATTTAAGATTGGCGACGTATGCTTCTTTTGTCCGTCTAAAGTTATCTAAATTGTTCTCACAGTTTGTTGTTGTATGGACTTACGTATTTGGCATTTTCTGGTGGCGTGATCCAACAGCGTCTTGCTGCCGCCAATTTCTCCCGAACATTCTTCTCCCACCTCCGAGTCGTTAAAAGGGCTAAGCACGTCCAAAATTATTCATTATTAGTACATCATTCATTATTATTACATTAAATTAAAATTATTACGATCTATAATAGATTGAGGTCTAAATATCCAGAAGTATAAGGATACTCTGTTATATGATCTGCCTCCTAAAATAAAATAGTTGTGAAGCATTTAGTGTTTTCCAATTCACGGAAAGTAATCCGGATTTAAGAGATAATTGTTCTTTCACGCTTGCATAGCAAAATATTGCTCCAGGTACCTATCACATCAGTTTGAAATGACATGGTTTAACTATATTGCTTATTTTTTCTGAAAAACCTTTTATATAAGATACTGGTATAAATTGTTTTGCTTGTGGTTCTTTTTTCCGATTGTTCTGTATTCGGACATTATTGTAAAATATGTGTAATCTATGTTTGACGATGTTTTTTTTTACAAATGTCTTTCGATAGTTATTTTGTTCAAAAGTGGTAATGATATTTTTCAAAAACTTTTAAATAGATTGAATTACTAATGTTAACAAATCCCCAGTTTAGACAACAAATTCGGAGTTTTATTTAGTGTCAAACATCTTTTACTGTGTATTGATTTAGACAGTAGTAGAAGCGCAGCAACTAAAATATAAACTAATTGCTTTTAACAATACAGTTTCATGTATTTAGTATTATATCTAAGGCATTGCCCAATAAAAACATTTTAAATATTAAAAGTTACAACTTCTGTAATATTTACCAGTGCCTTACGTTTGTAATGGATTTTCGTCGAATATATCGCAAATAAATTTTTAAAACCCACTTTGCTCATCCATTAAAATTCAGCACTTTAAAAATAAAACTTTTTTCTTGACGTTAAAGATACATATTCGAATCCAACGGAGACCTAAACAGACCAGAGAACCCAATCGATTTACTTAAGAAAGTCTTTTTTTTTCGAAAGTCATGCCATTCCGTCGTCCTGGGGATAAATTAAATATTATCGGTGGACATGATGATAATACGGGGAGATCATATGAAAAGTATGAGAAGTTCCGACATTCAACGTGGACGTGTTTATAAAAAATACAAGAGTTTTCGAACGTGTCCATGATCTATAACGGGCAGTCCGCCTACGTTACAGCCTCATGATATATTTAAAATATTGCCGGGCCTGTATCAAGACGCAACGTTAGACTATTCAGCGAGAAAGGATAGATGTATGTATATACATTGTGGGTCAAAATGGTTACTTCTTTAGTATTGAAGAATATATTTTACAATAAATATTGTAAAGAAATAAATTAAAGTGTATTTCCAAAACCACCTATACAGGATGTTTATTAAACATACGGCAAAAATTCAAGAGGTTATTCCCTGGACTATTCTAAACATATTTTGTCCTTTGATGATTTTTGAAAAGTCGTTTTGTTTCGAAGACATCGAACTCAACATCAGTTTAAAAGTGGATTTCATTTGAATACGTTTCTTGATTGACTACTCTGTATAAGTCGAATTTGTTGCGACAGATTGACGTTTGACTGTTTGACATGTATTTCCTGTCATTAAAAGTTGAACTTTTGTTAGTGAAGTTCAAAGATTACAAAGCTTTATATGTAATTTTGGGTAATAATAGTGAAGTACTACATCATGAATCGCCATACGAACGCTGAAATGACTGACATGCATTTCATATATGAACTTGCTGATGGCAATTCATTACAAGCTAGGCGGGTTGTACATTAAACGATATCTTGGCTGTAATGTTCCTGATAGAAAAACCTTCCATAGTATTCATTAACGTCTTAATGAAACAGGCACATTGAAATGAAGTGGAGGATCAGAAAGGCCAATCATAGTAAGAAATGTGGAAGCCGAAGAGAATGTGCTGAGCATGATAGAGGAAGATCCAGGTACTTCAACCCTAAAATTGCAAATACTTCGTATGTAAGTAATGCGACTGTTTGGAACATTTTTATGGACTATTTGTTGTACCTATACCACATACAACTCGTTCAGTCACTTCTTCTTGCTGATTTTCCTGCACATATTGCATTCTGTCAATGGCTTTTGTACATATTGGTTCAAATCCCTCAATTACTGGCGCTTATTCTTTTTACCGATGAAGTAAATTTCTCAAGAAACGCAATAAGGAATTTTCACAATAACCACGTATGTGATGAACAAAATCTACATGAGGTATTTGAAGATCGTTTACAAAATCAGTTCTCGTTGAATGTTTGGGTTGGAATTGTGGGTAACTGGCTAATTGGAACGGTATTTCTACCGGGAAGACTTAACGGCAAGGTATATCGCAACTTTTTGGAATAATCGCTACCTCATTTTCTGAAGGATATAATCATTGGCAACAAAGAATGTAAGGTGGTTTATGCACGATGGTGCACCAGCGCATTTTAGTGTGGTTACTACTGAGTTTCTAAACAGAAACATAAGAGATTGCTAGATTGGTCGGGATGGACCTCACTTATGGCCTGATCGATACCATGGGTTAAATCCCCTAGATTTTTTTGTATGGGGCCATCTAAAGTCATCAGTTTTCCAGTGGAAAATGTGGAAGATTTGAGAGACTGCATAATTGCTTGGTGTAACTCAATAAGAAACGACCTTAGTGTTTTTGTAAAAGTTCATCAGTCAATGAGGAGAAGATTGAATTCTAGCATCCTAACTGGAGGTAGTAATTTTCAACAGTTTTTGTAGATTACAAAGCTTTATTTATGTAATTTTTGATAATAAAATGTTGTTTTCGTCAAACAATTTTTTCGTCCTATATCTTCGAAACAAAGCGGCTTTTCAAAATCATCAAAGGACAAAATACTCTTAGAATAGTCCAGGGAATAACCCCTTGAATTTTTGCCATATGTTTAATAAACACCCTGTATAATAATGGCAGGTAGCTCTATTGCAACGTCATATTGACGTCAGCAATTGATAGCCTGTTGTCATCTGTCATCTGTCGACACACAATTCGTTATTAAACTTTACTTTACGACTTAAGAATGGACAAAAGGCGAGAAACTGGTTAAAGCCTCCAATTTTTCCGATAAAACCCTCAATTTTTAAAGTGCTTAAATCTTTTGCAGGTTAAATATATATATTTTCGGGAGATTAAAGTAAATTACATACACTCGAATTCAAGGAAGATGATCCCTGCTTCTCTAATATATGATTCTATCAAAGAATTATGTCTACATCCAAATAAGAAATACTACCTACTTCTATAACAAAGATAGCATAAGCGAATGCATGTTTCCAGTGCGATACAAGCACGACATACGATTTATGGAATTTATTTGAGCAAGACAAAGACGGAGTAATTAAATGCGCTGTATTATTTCATACATTTCCGTTTAACGTTTTGACACAGCTTGGATTTGATATTCACGCTTTGACACTTTTAGTAGTTTGATTTCGTTACACAATTTGTTTATTTGAAGTAAATAAATTGTATTTATTGTTTCTTTTGTACCCAAGTTATTTCTCAATAAAGTTCTATTATCATTTCTATTTTGGCATATGTTAAATATAGTACATTAAAAAACTATTGAATTTATATTACATATTTTTAATGAATGATAAAGTTGATTATCTAATTATACATAACCTGAAATTAGATCAATCAATCTAACCGGAAACGTAATGTGTCATTATTATAATTTCTATGTTCATTTTACAGTTTAAAGTATTTATCATGATGGCTGTTACCGCCCCCTTGCCGTGTAATTAACCTGGCAAAAGGCGCAACAAATGGCGCTGTCGGAAACTAATTATAATTATCTGTTCGGTAATACAAGAATGAGCCCGTTTGTGTGAGTCAAAACATCAGCAGCTCTGCGCAGTGAAAGTTTCGGAGAGTTTTGGTGCGACGTCTTCACTATGCCTTACCTTTACTTCCCTAGGTATGCTGTCTAATGTGGAGGGGGGATATGCCGCTAGTCGGTCGGGTGGGCGTAGGTCTATTAGAATACTGATGGATGAAATATAGGCGCTAGCTTCCCTTTAATAGTAATCCCCCACCCCAAAATGTCCCTTGATTCGGAAGCAAAATCAAAATGAATACCCAGGTAGTAAAGATTAGTCAAACGACAAAGTCAACAATAACAATTTTAATTAAACGAGTTAAATCGTTGTCGAATTACACATTAACCTCAATAAAAAAAACAATAACAATAAAAATAGTAATAAATTGACTGACTCGACAGTCTGCCCGAAAATTATAAAAAAAATATAAAACTGAGAGGCTTAATTAATGGTTATAAGAATAGACGAAAGTGATTAAATAAGTTACACAAAAATATGAGGCAGGGGTCCTAGTTGGATCACCCTGTATATGATAAATATCAACATCAAAATAACTAAATAAACGAGTAAAATTACTTATTTAACACAGAGGTAATGTCTGACTAAATTATTCAGCTAATAGTTCGAGATATCTCGCACTTCACATGTGCATAACAACTTGATCACTCAGTATGTGACCAGAAATCAAATGTACAATTCAATGAAAATTCTGGCACAAAAGGCGATAGGAAGAATATTTTGATACTTCTAGAACTTGAAACGAAATGTGGTCAAAATAGCGGCGGGATACTTCCGCTACGACACGTGTAGGTACAGCAAAATTTTACGTACAGGGCGGTACATTAAAAGCAATCTCAACACAGTCTCCAATCCAATAAAAAAATCCGACGCAACGTCGCAAACATAAGGATCCCCAAACGTCCAAAAGAAGAATATGCCACTGTTTTTATAATCTACTTACTTAGTGTATAACGGCACGAGATAAAAATGGCCAATCCAAAGATTTAACAGTGTGCATAGATTGAAGAAGGCTAAGACCTCTTCCTAAAATGACTTATCGGTAAAGTGCAGAAGACGGAAATTGATAATGGCCGAACTCGTGGCTTGGCTACAGCTCACACAAGCGCCAAGGTGATAACGACATCTAGACCACAACAAAGATAACAGTACAAATTGTCAACGGTTCCTAATGAGGAGATCGAGGGGAGAACATAGTAGAAGATAATTAATAGATATAATAGAAGATAATTAACCCAAAATTAAGCAATATAATAATAAATTTAAATTAAATTTCAGACAAACGATGCATAGGTATCTACTAAGCGGACCTAACACTAATCGCCGGTAGATGTCCGTACACGTAGAAATTAGCATTAAAATAATTACAAGGCTTGTAATGTAATAAATGAAACGTAATTCAACACTAGCGAAATACACGCTTCATAAGACATTTTGCGCACTTGTTCTTTAGAAAACTCGCCTAGCGACTCGTTTTCTAAACTTGTACGCGTGCGCAAAAATCGTGTCTTTTGAAACTTCTTCTTTAATATACTATGCTGTCATCACACTTAGACTGCTTATTTAAAGGTGCGGATTAGCACCAAATTTAGTAAAATTCATTATTAAAAATAGTAATTTCAGAGTTATATATTTATTGATTACAAATTATAAAAAAAAGAAATAAGAGTCTCAACCTAAAATATTTATAATATTTGAATAGGTATTAATTTAATTCGGTTCATATTATTTTTTCTTCACTATCATTACAATATGATTGGCTTAACTTGGAGCTCAACTACTAACTTTAATTATATGTTTTAAAGGAAAGACTTCTCTTAAACCATAACAACACACACACACACCATGTTTGAAGTAGCGATAAAGGAACACGGAAAAAATATTTAAAAAATTTCCATTGTTTTTTTGGAATTGGCGTTTTGAAGGTAATACTGCACATATTTTAATCTACACAATTTTTTTTTTAAATAACACCCATTTTTAGTTGCGCCATACTGAAGAAACCAAATGAGGTAGAAACATATATTACTATGTCTGTGGCTACTAACACATAATTAACACTTTCATGTTTGATTTACACAATTCTACATTATATCTTTGACATATAGTCAATATTACTTATGTGATGAGAGAAGATGTTCGTCTAAGATAAATCTGGACCATCTTGTCAACCTACATGAATTGTATGCGACAGTTCTACTCCTAATTTTTAAAATTACTCTTTTAATTACATCATTTGCGTCGATATTATTTGTGTAGTGGAATTGAATGTTGTCTAAGATGAATCTAGATCTTTCAATAAATTTTTTTTTTTGTCATATTTTGTGGAATGCTCGAAATCTATTGACCGTCAGTGTATCTGTACAGGTAACCGTGTCTCCTCTGTGTACTCTCCGTTTTCCGTGAGAGTTGGCAAAAGCGGACCTCTGGGACTTTGGATATTTTCAAAGATACACAAAGATATGACAATTTCCGATCTACATTTGCGGTCCGTGATAGTGCACTCAGGGGATGTATATCGACTTCGACGCGGATATTCCTACGTATTGCATATTTTATTAACTCGTTACTTTGCCCCGGTGAGTTAGGGACTGACTCTGGCGGTCTGAAAAATTTCTTCGACAAACAACATAAAGTTTCGTCGGTGCTGATACTATTTCCATAATTGTTAATATTTCAGAATTGGTGGATTATGCTAGTTATTCGGAAATATAAATGAAAGTTATGAGGTCTGAATTATTTTGGCCAGAATGTTGAGCAATTTTTACGAATTTTTGAAGTGGACTTATAGAAAATTAGAAAAGCAAAGTTATTCATTACTATCAGTTAAAGTGTCACTGATGCAGACTATCGTTAGCCTTATCAGGGCAATTTATTGAATAACAGTTAAATATATACGGAGTGACTCAAAGATCTAGGAAAGTAAAGTTGCTTTTTAATACTGTACTTTAATATAATAACAAAAATATCGCATTATAGTTGATATGGTTGCTCTTAAAAAACAATTAAAATATCTAAGATAAGCATAGAACATACTGCAGTAATCTTGAGTCTGGGATTGAATTGTAAATAAGCATAATCAAGATCACTTCTAGAGTTAATTTAGTTAATTACTATTTTATTTATTTTATAATGATCATTGTATATAAATATTTATTAAGTTAGGATTTTAGCAAATTTATTTAATTAAAATCATTTAGGAATGTTATTATAAATTTTATTCATGAAATTAATAATTAAAATAATACTTGTAATAGCAAGTAAATATTCATAATAAGGTGTTTCCCGCAAGCTTCAGCGCAAGAAAATATTATGACCGAAAATGTTCAATGGATAGGGCCGGCGAAACAATCACAAACGTAAACAAGTCGACATCGAGATGAATGTTTGTTTACATTTTTAAATAAGTAATACATCACTTTACTGATAGGTACAGCACTATCGTTATGCATTTTTTGGAAGTGGAAAGGATAACGATTCAGAGCATGTCTAAAGTTTTTATTAAGAAAATGTTAATATAAGCGAGGACATGAAGATTTTAGAGGAGATTGCTGGTGCGAACCGCTCTCTAAATTAATCTTCTAGAAGCAGGTGGGAACCGCGTTTTAAAGACCCAGGGTGTTTATACTTATTAATATTTCATGAATTAATTTTATTATGAACATAGAATAAATTTCCTTGATACATGGTAACTTAGAATTTTTTCCGAGATATCTAATATTGACTTAGAACATTTTCCTATAAATCAGGTCTTGTAAATATTTTATAAATTCATTTTATTTTGACCTTAGAATAAATTTTCTTTTGAAACTAGGATGTTTTATTTTTTCACGCTGTGCTTTCATACTAGGCGTTATGGTAAAACATTTTAGTAATTGTATTAGCTTAATTTGATGTTTTGTGATAGGACTCATTTAAAATTTTAATTTTTTTTATAAGGTTTTTCTCGTATTTTTATTTGTTTTATCTGACCTGGAGACGATTTGAAAGTATTCACTTTGGAGAAAGAGTGTTGTTATATTTTCTACCTTTGAGAAGAAGATATCATGAGTGTTCTTTTAAAACTGAGCTCGTGAAGTGTGAAATTGCTAAACCTACTGTTTTACAGAAAATTATAAGATTTTAGTCTAGCATAAGGCCTATTACTAAGATATATGCTTGATTCTGCTCTTGTTTATTATTTAAAGGAATTAATTTATTTTTGTGCAATCATTAATTTGCAAGAGTCACAGGAATACGTATTAAAAAAAAGCTGTCAAATAACTTATTTTATTTAATATGTAGGACAGGTGTTTCAATGAGATATCAATATACAGGGTTATGATAAAGTAACGCACAAAATTCATAAAACGTACAATGTTCATTTTTGAAAAAAATGCAAAAAGACGTCAAACAGTTTATTTTATTCCGCGTCTTTTAACATAAGTCAAAAAAATAAAACGTCAAATTTGTCAAAGTTATGACGTCATCAATATTTTTTTTAATATGAAGCTTGTTTTTCTGCATTATAAAGAAATAATTGAAGTAGGGGGGGTCACATAAGAAAAAACTGAGAGAATTAATAAAAAACAAAATAAACTTTATTATAGTAATAACATTTAAATTAACTAAACAGTCCATTAAACCAAAACGATTTCTTACAGGAATTGTTCAAACTGTGTCCCGTTCACTATCTGACATAGGCCAAGATGATGATAGACCTGATTTACAGAGTCTTCGATCATCTGCGGAGTTATACGAGTCATTTCATGTCTAATTCGTTCCATTAAGTCTTCTAAATTGTCTGGTCGGTTAAAGTAGACCCGACTTTTTAAATGTCTCCACAGAAAGAAATCAAGGGGGGTGAGATCAGGTGACCTAGGTGGCCACTCCATTGGTCCACGTTTTCCAATCCACCTTCCTTCAAACTGGTTATCCAGAAACCTTCGAACATTAAGACCATAATGTGATGGTGCACCATCTTGTTGGAACCAAATACTGGGATCTAAGTTTTCCGTATTATTTGGATCCGGAAATGCCGCAATTAGATCCGGAAGCACTGCCATACGAAGATGTTCCAAATATCGCTCAGCTGTTAAATTCCCACGAAAGAAATAAGGACCAATAAATTCTCCCCTGACGATTCCTACCTATACATTAATTTTTTGGGGGCGCTGGGTGTATTTTGTCTGAATCCAGTTGGGATTTTCCCGAGCCCAGTAGCGACAATTGTGTCGATTTACTGTACAACTTTAATAAAACGTTGCCTCGTCTGAAAATACTACACTATTAAGCAAATTTGGATTTTCGTCACAATGTCTCATGAAGATTTGACAAAATTTCAAACGTCTGTCCGGATCATCTTCTGAGAGTTCGTGAACAAGTTGGATTTTATATGGGTGCAGTTTTTATTTTTTTAAAAACTTTACTACAAACGACTGACTAACATCTTGTTGTAAGGCAATTTCTGCTGTAGTTGTGTGAGGGTTGTCTTCTAATGACAGCAAAATATCTAACTTTGCATCGTCGCTTATTCCCGGTCTTCCAGATTTTGGAGCATCACTTACGCTTCCTGTTTCATAAAATTTTGCAACAATTCTGCTTACTGTGCTTCTAGCAATTGGAGGTCTTTCAAAATGTGTTTCGTTAAATAAAACACATGCTTCTTCATGACTTCGAAGTCTATCGCCGTAACCTACCATCATTAGAATTTCTATCCTTTCTCTTTCCGTTAAAGGAGCCATCATAATAAAATTGGTATGACACTAATTGTAAGACTGACACTGACAAACAGTTGTTTTATTACTAGGTAACTTTAAGTTTTAATTCTTTTAATATTTAGTTTCTTTTCATAAATTCAAAAACAAGTTTATTTTTTTTATTAATTCTCTGAGTTTTTTCTTATGTCACCCCTACTTCAATTATTTCTTTATAATGCAGAAAAACAAGCTTTATCAAATAAAGTAAAAAAAAACCAAGCTTCATATTTAAAAGAAATATTGATGACGTCATAACTTTGACAAATATGACGTTTTATTTTTTTGACTTATGTTAAAAGACGCGGAATAAAATAAACTGTTTGACGTGTTTTTGCATTTTTTTCAAAAATGAACATTGTACGTTTTATGAATTTTGTGCGTTACTTTATCATAACCCTGTATAATAAAAAATATTATTAGCACTGATTTATCTTAAATTTTTGTTCAATTAGTAAATATTTTATTCCATGTTTCTTAAAATTTTCGCAAGGGGCTACATATAAGAACTTATTGACCGGCTGATGATTCTTCTTAATAATTAATCTATTCACAATATTTAACATTTTTCAATTAAGTACTTTGAACGGCTACAGTATATAGATATTCATAAGTAAGTGCCTACGCCTCTGTCCAAATGCTGCATAATTCACTTTCGGCCGTGCCGCATATAACCATTTGTGACTGGTGTTGCTGGCGCCTTTTAGAGTTATTGAAAAGCGAGATCGCATATCTCGGGTTGATAGTAAAGCGGTCGTGTGACCGTTTTTCCGTTTTTAAAGCCCAACGGGACCGGCGGCTTATATTTTTACCGGTCTCTTAAGCGATCATACTTTACTGCACTCCTGACAGTTGAACAAACGTCAGATCGAGAGGAAATTATATCGCATGAAATCGAACGGCAAACGGCACACCCCGAACCTAACGTCCGACGTCGCCTTTTCTCGCCGAAGAAATCCACTTAAATCTTCTGAATATTTCAAATTCTTTTCATAGATGTATACATAATGTAAAATGATATTTATTTGTGTTAATATGTAAAACATAAGTTTTTTGTAAATTTGAAATAGACTTAATTACGCCTTACAATAGAATCGAAATCAAATTTTTAAATATTTCATATATTTCGAATCCGATAAATAATTATATATATAGATATTATAGTGATGCAAGCTTAATAATAACACGGTACAAGAAATTATAATTTTTTAAAAATTACGTCAGGTATACCTATTTATGACGTTATTTTTTACTAGCACCCACGTTGGGTGTCAAAATAATGTGTGAGAACCACTCTCTCAAGCAGTCATCAGTGGTTGCTTTGAAGTCTTTGAAATAATAAATTCTTTCGAATTTAGTTGCTCTCTAGTATGAATACTACATTTTTCATTCTCTTCGAGCTTGAATACGCCTTTTTTGCACCCGTTTACAGCTTTATTACAATTTCCTATAAAACGTGAGCATGCTTTTTATAATGTCCGATTTTCTAAACTTTCAAAATTACTTTAATTCTACAACTTTTCCCAGTTACCATAGTAATGGTATAATATGTTTTTCATCCCTTCGATGCCAAGGGGCCATGCCCCGAAAAGAATGTTTGAAAACCTACTCACGTGTAGTAAATCACGCTGTATCGTCGCTTTCACCCATAAGGAGGACGAGTAAAGCAATAAATTTAACTAGGTTCTCAATATTCAATATGGCGGTCGGTAGGCACAGCTGACAAGGACACCTCATAGTGCACGTTAGGTTGAGCTAAATGAAATACAGAGGACACACACACATAAGAGCAAAAAACACAGTAATATGCGTACAAATACCATCAGCAGATGCAATAAAGAACTACAACAAATTAACAACAAGAATAAAAAACATGGACCCCATAACCTTCACAAGGAAATCAAGAGGCGGATATTGAAAATATAAATGAAATCGAGAAGAAACCTGGGAGACAGCAGGAAACAAAAAAGAAGAAGAAGAACACACAGGAGCCCGCAATACCGCTCACTTACCGGAAAACATTAGAATTGGATAGAATAGTGTCAGTCTATGCGCCTCCTTGTTTAGCAAATGAAAATATCCATTCTCTACCATCTTTGTCATATTAACTCAACGCGAGATGAGATGGCGCAAGCGTCATTTGAAATTTTTTGTTATATTGTGGTTATACCGTTGTTTGAAGGAATAAATATTATTCCTTCAATCAAAATGTCATATGTCATTCCAAACAATATTTCAAATTTTACTTATTATTGCAATCTTTCATTCATACTAATATGAAAAGAGTAAAAAACAATTTTTGTTGTTGAGTAAATTTTCATATTTAGAGAAGCGCGGATGTGAAATTTTTTACATAGAAAAATATATTATAATATTTAAAGTAATCAAAGCGAATTTACATTTTTAAAATCTTTTAATATCATCTTAAAACAAATGTTCATTGAATTAAGTATCTAAATAAATAATTTCATTCTATTTATAGATATAGCTGTCGGTTCTTGGTGAAACATAACTTAAACAAAAAGAAAAAACCTACAAACATATTTTTACCCCACAATAAAAGAAACAAACACAAAAAAATGGCATATAATATATTACGTCCCCTCAGTAAATAAACAAATCAATAAAATACTATCTAAGAAAGGACTAAAAGTAGTCAACGTAAACAAATACAATCTAGGTACCATGTTAGGCAATAGCAAAGATAACATTACGAATTTAGAAAAATCTGGCGTATATAAAATTAATTGTAAAAATTGTGATGCTATCTACATCGGACAAAGTGGAAGAAACATAAGAACAAGACTAAATGAACCCAAAAAAAGCAATAATCCAAGGAACAAAAAACACAGGATTCTCAGAACATTGCATTGAGAAACTCCACTTTCCCGATATAGATAGTTGTAAATTACTACATAATGCTAACAAAAGCAAAAAACTTAATTATTTAGAAATACTAGAAATTAAAAAAGCTATACATAAAAAATTACACATAACGAACACACAGGCAGAATACATAAACACACCGATAATGGACACAGTAATAAAACTGTCAAAGTAGGTACAGTAAACACACCCTCAAGTAATATATAAGTTTAAAAAATAGACATACAAATTTAGTTCTTTGAGAAGAGTAGAACATACTGAAACAATATTGTTAGAGATATTCTAATAAATTAAGTGAAACGAAATCAAGTGTTTTTTAATTTCTTTTTAATTTTATCTACCTTAAAATAATTTGATTTTCTTTAAGCTGAAAATATTAAATTTTCTCTTATTTGGATATTTCGAATGCGCCGGATCTTATGATTTTGTACCTAGTAATTATTTGGTAATTAATTAACGTTGATTTTACTTTGAAAATGCCTATTTAATAATAGAATTTTAATGGCAACATTTATATCGAAAAGCAACAGGGATATTTCTCAGCTTAGAACTTCCCGCGTGGTGAATTTATCAATTAAGTGTTACATCTTTTTTCTTTGGAAAATCCATTCTGAATATTAGATAAACAATCAGTTTTCCATTTTGTACCGGAAAGCCATTATGTCCGCGCTCGTTAATAAGGTTGCCGTCCCATCGTCCAATATTTGAACTTCTTATTCCGCAAACTAATCCCGTAATGAAGTGAATCAATCGTAATCCGAAACCAATCAGTTAATAATCCTGATAATACGTCAACAGGCCCGAACAGTCCGCTAAGAGAAAGAAAGACAGATAGCACTTCCACTGACTTTATTAGGTTACGTTACCTGGCTCGTCGAGTCGTCGGGCTTGTTAATGAAATGGCCAATCCATTAATGGACTTCGAATCGATATATTTAGATGATACCGTGGAAATGTTTCAATTAAATCGACCTGCTTTGCTTTATTACTTTATTTTCTTTTGTATCTTTTTTTTCCAAATCAGCGTCTATGGTGGATGCGCTGGTTTAATGAAAATTGTGCCATTTGAATAGATGTAAATTCTATCATTATTTATAATATTTTATTTGTTATATAATAAAACTAAGTGAACTTTAACGTGATAGTATATGGTTTGTGAAAGTCTTAAATAAAAATTCTCTTTTTCAAACTTTCAAATTTATACAGGAGAAAACTAAATAAAATTAAATTATATAAAAATAGCCACACTCCAATAAAACTTTAAAATAAATAATAATTCAATTTACTACTTGAGTGATGAAGTCAATCATGATAGGGTAAGCTGATTTATGTCCTAATTATATACTTTTTAATATAGACTGAGTATATGGTGCCTAACCTTTTTGGGAAAACTGTCACTATCTGGAAAAAGAAATTACGCGTGCCACTTCCAATTTTTCCAACATACTGAAAAATATAAAAAGATAAAACATTTTTATTTATAGGTTGATTATGGGATTTTCACGTAAATAACACATTTTTCTCATGTACGTTTGAGTAGTGAAGATTTAAAAAATATATAATAAATAATACAAAAGTACAATCTTAGGTTTTATTGTTAATAAATAATTATTAAACAGTCAATACTTAATTAATGTGGCCTTTGAATTTGCAGTTTCTTTACCAAGTCATCTATATTAGGATTTGTTCTTGAAGATGCCAACAAAATTATATATTTTAGGCGCATATCAGTTAATTTTGAAAGATATCTTGATTTAATTATGTTCATAATAGAAAACATTTGTTCACAAACATATATTGATCCAAACCTACAACAATATCTGACAGCCAAACCGTGTAAATTTGGAAAATTGCTTGTAGGTACAAATTCCCAAAATTTAATATAATTTGAATCATTCGCAGTTAATATAAGTTCCTTTTTTTTCAATGTAGCATCGTGCTGTAGGCCAATCAGTTGGATTTGAATTTCAGGTGGGTAACAATTAACGTCTTGCAGAGAAATTGAAAAAGAATTTGTGAAAAGATCAGCGTTTTTTTTATCATCTTTCTTTTTTTTTATCTGAGAAATTAAGCAAAACGTTGGCTCCATATAACATAAAAGTAGCTCATGGAAACTATAATAATTTAAAACAGTTGTTCACTAAGGCCAAATAAAATATCGATTGAGCAAGAAACGCATGTAGTTTATAAAATTGCTTGTGCTAATTGTTCTGGCGTATACAGGACTAGTATTTTAAATAGGGTAAAGTAAGAACGCTAAAGTAAGAAAGATTTTAGAAATGATCCAAATGAAGAAACAAGAACATGCGATTAATGATAGGACTGAAATTAGGGGACTATCCGATATTTACTTTGGAATTCTTAATTACTATATTGCTATACTTTTACAAATCTCTTTTCAAAAGTATTTAATGATTACTTATTTTCAATACCGGTGTGACATGTAAATAAATATTTTCGGTGTGGTTAATCGTTGTCCTGTTTTTACTCCTTTGTTTTTGGCACAAGTGACAAATGTTCGAAGTTGCTCTGGTGTTTATAAACGCAAAGAATATTTGACCCTGATAAAATCAGAGATAACTAAGACGTAAATTACAAAACAATTATCGACAAGAAAGTGAAAGAAGATGCCATCCGATAGTAATAATATGGAGAAGATTAAATTAAAATAATTTAGGTAATAAATACAAAATTTGTAAGTATGTTGATTTTTATACAGGGTGAGTCATTAGTAGCCGCTTCTTTCATTGCTCTTTTGTGGGTTTAAATAAAAGAAGAAACGATTAGTGGAAGATTCATGGTTGCTTGGGGCGCATGTTCTAAAAATACTTTAAGCTCTGACGCACTTCCGGTTTTAACGGAAATGCATGAAATTTAATTTTTTTAAATGGCAAACACTATATATTTTTAGATTTTCTAGTACTATTTTAAATTGTCTATTTAACTGTTTTTCTTTTTCAAAATTGAACCAATAGTCTTTGGGTTATTAATTTTTTTTGGAATTTTTTGACAAAAACACGTGTTCTGAAAAAATGTTTTTTCAGAACAAGGGGGGGGGGAGTAAACATAATCTTTGTTTTATTTCGTTGTTAACAACAGTGTCAAAAATGAAATACTGCAACTGGACATTGCCGGAATTAAAAAATAGAAATGCGATGTTCTTTATTCTGTACTTTTGGGATAGTTGGATTTAACATTTATTTTGTTTGACAGTTGACTAAGGAAGTCGGGCCCCATTCCTGCCTACTATTGGTTGAACGAATATTTTGGTGCATAGAACAACAGCGCTCGTAGTTCTTTAATTAACCGCTAATTGCTCCTCTAGTGATTATCTCAGAAATTACAAAAGATAGAGGTAAAGGACATTGTTAAAAAAAATGAAAGAGAATAAAAAAAGGAACAAAATGCCTCAATAAAATACTGGGTGTTCCATTAAAAAAAAATAAGTTTTTGGTATGTGAAGATTGCAGGAAGTAGGCTTTGAAGAATCAAAGTTTTTTGAGGTATTGTGGAGTGCAACTTATATCAAATGATGTGGAATTTTCTTGGCTACATGCATCACCAAAGTTAAAGTTTTTACTTTTAAAAACAATGTCAAAATGATTTTTTTCTGAACATGTGTTTTAGTCAAATATTTCCAAAAAAATTAATAACTCAAAAACTATTGTCTCAATTTTGAAAACGAAAAAAGAGTTGAAGAGACAATTTAAAGCAGTACTAGAAAATCCAAAAATATATAGGCTGAGTCATTTAAAAATATTAAGTTTCGTGCATTTCCGGTGAAACCGGAAGTGCGTCAGAGGTTAAAGCATTCTTACAATATGCGCCACAAGCAACCACGAATCTTCCATTAAATGTTCTTTCTTTTATTCAAAACACAAAAGAGCAATCGAAGAAGCGGCTACTAATGAGTCACCCTGTACAGTGTTCATCAGTTCATATAAAGTCTGTGTTATTTTTTTTTATTGTTGTGTTTAATTTTAACTAAAATTAAAAGTATACAGAATAATTGTGACCAAAAAAAAAGAGTATAGATAAATCTCATTTTAATTTTTTGTAACTAGTTATATTTAAAATGAATTAAATTTTTTTCTAAAAATTTTTAGATTGTCAGATGAAATGAAGATGAAATAAATACCGAAACGTCACAAAAACTAAACGTAGTTTTATTGATAATTTATCAGCTTCTATACCAAAGAAAAATACTTTTTATTATATAATATATACAGGGTTACCGCTAAATAGATACCAGGCTATGTGATTCTGAAGAATACGTATAAATGTCTAACTGGAAATCAAAAAAGAAATTTATTTGTAACCTATCAAAAATTTCTGAACTTAAAGTTAAAGTCGCTCTATAACTTTGTTTATCCTATACGCATTTATGTAAATACCAGTAGTAATTCGAGTTTAAGGTTCTTCCAAAAAAACGATAAAATGCAAATAGTTACAACCTTTGTTAGAGAATAAATGGCAATTGAAAAGATTTTCTATGGCGATGTTTTTTTTTTTTTGTGAATAGCGCGCCTTTATATGGAAAAGGTCGACAACCTCGGTGCATTACCATGTCTATATATTATTTTGAAACTGAAATTCCTCTATATGAAAATTATTAAGTTTGTATATTAACTGCGACAGGCTCGGACTTGAGGAAAGAAAAATTAATTTTTTGTTACTGCGTGCACATTGGACCGCGATTCTTTTTTGTACGAGCATTACTCATATTTTTGTTTTACCCCCTTTTATTAATGACGCTATTTACAACTACAACAAAATTATAAATTTTTCTAAAATAAAAATGGAGTTTTCCAATATATAATGTTGTGCATTCATGATATGCTTTTTTGACTAAAATTGTTTGATGGTAAAGGATTTTAATCTTTTGAAAAACATAACATAAAGCTTGGGCGTTTAAGATCTATTATTATATTAGAAATAAATAGAAATGCAGGGACGTGAAAAAAAGTAATTATAAGATCCCAGTTCCTTCCCTAATTTAGGGAAGGGTTTATTTATTTACGGATGTTAAGTGAAATGCATTCGGTTCGTAAAAAATTCAATTAAGTTACGTTCCCCGTAGATCGAACTTGTTCTCCGGCGTTATGTATTACTACACTCCCGCGTGGCACGAATTTACACAAGATTTTTTCAGGGTTCAATTTTTCCACTTTTCGTTCACTTCCCCTTTCAACGACAGAAAAAGAGCATACGAACCTTATAAATATTAATAGGGCGATTTGTTTTTCACTTCGACCGTATTAATAGGAAAATTGTACTTCTATTCTCCCTAAAAGACGAGTAAAACTAGAAAAAGTCGATATATATGTTAAATATTTTTCATGTAAATCAAAATATATTCCAATTGTAATAATTAAAAATTTTGCATAGGTATGTAGACTTATGTTCTATCATCTAGAACGCAACATATTGCCGTGAACTCGCAAAATTTATAGAATAAGAATAGCTTTAGAGATTAGTTTAAGATTAGAAATAAAATAAATATCATTGAGTAAAACTATGCAACAAAAACTACATAGATGTATACAAAGTTGCATACACATGGTCAATACAAGTAATTCAAAAGTCAGTATTATTCAAGTAAATAATGAGAAAATACAAAATAAAGTTTATTAAATAAATATGAAACAAAAGACAAAATAAAAATTTATTAAATAAAAATGAAATAAAAGACAAAATAAATATTTGTAATATATTTCTTTTGTAGAAAAGATACACAAAATGTATGGTTTACATATCATAAAAAGGAACCTAATTTTATACAATGCGTAAACATTGCTTTAAACATTCTAAATAATGGACCGCTGTTTAAGTCAAAAAGGGAAATGAAGGCAAATAATAGAGAAAGAGTTATGTTAATGGATGGAACAATTAAGAGAATGAGTCATGTGAAAGCAATAGAATTGTATGAAAAGGATGAAATACGATATGCAAGAAATATAAATAAGTAAATGATTATGATTTATATGCATAAAGCAGTAAAAATTTTATGAAAGAGTTTAAGAATTAAATTGTATTAAAAGATAAAATTTACCTTAGCTTATAACTAGACTAA
Source organism: Amphimallon solstitiale (assembly GCA_963170755.1). Classification (NCBI taxonomy): domain Eukaryota; kingdom Metazoa; phylum Arthropoda; class Insecta; order Coleoptera; family Scarabaeidae; genus Amphimallon; species Amphimallon solstitiale. The sequence goes on from OY720679.1 coordinate 136,887,287, forward strand.
GAAAAAGGATATAAAAATATGTAAAACGTAGAAACGATCAACAATAACATTTTGTATTAAAAGGTAGCTGATATCATAAATAAAAAGTATATGTGTTTATGATTTGTTTGTAACACAATGCTTCAGAGACTGGAAACAGACGTGCACAGTTTCATGACCTACAAAAAGACAACAAAATATATAAAACTTGTGTAAAGTCTATTGCAGATTGACATTTTACCAATAGAAAGATCATGGATAGAAGATAGAGAAACGGTGATGAAACAGGCGTGTCCTCCAGGTACAGGCAGTGCTGGAAGAAAAATAATAGTTATCTCCGGCATGTTTCCCATTTTGCCAAGTCGCAATTCAGCTAAAAGAAAAGTGAAATTGACATTAATAAATGGAAAGAAAAAATATGTATCGAACAATGAACAAGGCAATAGGTTCATTGACGAATACAAAGAAGGATGGTGTTAGCGACAAGAATAAACCTACCGTTAGAAATGCTGTGCGAGGCAGAGGGGACTTTTGAATTGGAAATTTATATTGACGTTTGGTAAATAGTGAACTGTCAGAACAATATGTGTATGTGTGTGTGTATCAAGACGGCAACATGCGGGCAGCGACTTCACTGGAACGTGTATTCCAATGCCAACCTAAAATATGGACTAGAGGGCGCAATGGTCAACATAGAGTTTTTTTGCCGCTATAAATACGAAACAAGATTCGACACGAGGAAGACTTCTCATGACAATTCCGAAAGGAAGACCTCTTATTACAACTCCTAAAGAATAAGACGCTTTAGATTTCATTATTTCTTCATCACGTATATTCATAGTAGTTCTTATTTTATTTAATATATTTGAATTCACTTGAAACGTTCAATATGGACATTCAAAATGAATATTTTGATAGCAAGTAAGTTTATTTTTTTTGAAAAGGAAGTTATACAAATTGTTGAACAGACATTGGTTTTTACGTGCAAATGATTAATCAATGTATTGTTGGACAATATAGATAAGTAAATATTTTATCCTGTAAGGTTTGTTTTTAATTCATAAAGTTGGAATTACAACAAAATAGGATTAATGGTGTTGGGCAGTTGGAGAGATGCTACGTGCGAATGAGCATTTTCTTCATCGTATTGTCTAGGCATCATTAATCTCTTTCAAGTTAGGCAAATAATTAATTAAAAGTTCCACAAGGCAAAGATTAAGAGCTAGATACAACACGTGCAAATGGTTGTCTAAAGCAATTAATTGAAGCCAACACATAAATATAATTACATCGATAAGTATCACCATCAATGTACAATAAAAGTTTACATTTGTTTATTTACAGGATAAATATTTATTTTGTTTAGCAGAATAAATAAATAAATAAAAGATTTACATACATTACAACCGGCATTAGGTATAAATGATATGAGCATTTTCAATTATGCATTTTGTTTAGAGCATAAAGGTGTGTATAAAAATTATTTTGAGTCTATAAATTACAAAATAAAAGGTATATGATTATGTTGTATAGACATACAGTTTTTCTTTGAACAAAACTATTACCTCTTCCCTATTTTGAGCAAGAGAAAATTCATCGGTGAAGGAGAAGGAACCACACACATTGCCAGAATCCACAATAGTCACAAAGTACATGCTTCAACAATATAAAAAAATAAAATACAAAACCAATTATAAGTTTTTGGTGTATAAAGAGTAATTTTAAGAGTACAGCATATACAAAAGACTATACCCTACGTGTGGTAATACACACAAATATATGTTGTCACAGCATATAAATTATATGGCGATGCCCAACGTATGGCAATAACATTATTTAAAATAAATATTTATATGCCACAGCAATATGTTCATGTGTAGATGTTTTAGTGAAACGCATCAGTGACAAGTACGAAGAATATATTCTCGAACTTTTCTAGAATGATATTTTTTAATCTTTTCAAACGTTTCATTTCCCCTATTTGGTATACGTGATACTAGCTTATACTTAGTAGCAGATATCTCTCTTCATAACTGTTTTTTACATTAAGAGGTCTGCTGGTCTTAAATAGTTGGGTTTATGATCTCTAGTCAAGCTGAATTAAGATCTTTTTCAGCTCTTTTCTGCCTTTGGATGTATGATACCATGGACAGGATGGTTTGACATCAAAGGGGAGATGTCCAGAACATGAGTTCTGCTGGTCAAAAATAGTTTGGTTTCTATACCCTAGACAGGCTGAATTAAAATCTATTGCAGACTTGTTTTGCTTTTGGATCTATGCTGACATGGACAGGATGGTTGGGCATCAAAATAGAGATTTGATGTACAAAACATCTAAGAACCCTACTGGTCTAAAATAGTTGGGTTTCTGCCCTTTAGTAAAGCTAAATTAAAATCTATTTCAGCCTTAACCTGTTTATGGATCTATGATAACATTTGACATCAAAGTAGAGATTTGTTAATCAAAACATCCAAAATTTCTGCCGGTCAAAATAGTTGGGTTTTTATACTCTAGTTTAGAGAATTATAATCTATTGTAGACTTATTTGCTTTTAGAACTATGATAGCATGGACAGGATGGTTTGATATCAAAGTAAGGATTTGATGACCAAAACATCCAAAAGTTCTACTAGTCAAAAATATTTGCGTTTCTATACTCTAGTTAAGAGAATTAAAATCTGTTGCAGACTTATTTGCTTTTGGATCTATGATAACATGGATAGGATAGTTTGACATCAAAGTAGGGATTTTATGACCAAAACATCCAAAAGTTCTACTGGTCAAAAATAGTTGGGTTTCTATACTCTAGTTAGGAGAATTAAAATCTATTGCAGACTTTTTTGCTTTTGGATCTATGATAACATAGACAGGATGGTTCGACATCAAAGTAGACATTTGATGACCAAAACATCCAAAAGTTCTACTGGTCAAAAATAGTTGGGTTTCTATTCTACAGTTAAGAGAATTAAAATCTATTGCAGACTTATTTGCTTTTAGATCTATGATAACATGGACAGGATGGTTTGAGATTAAAGTGGAGATTGATGTCCGAAACATCCAAGAGCTTTAATGGTCTAATATAGTTGTGTTTCTGCACTCTAGTCAAGCTAAATTGAAATCTATTGCAGACTTAATCTATGATAACATGGACAAGATATTTTAATATCAGAATGAAGATTTGACGTCAATATTTTCTAGGTCGGATAGCGCCAAGACAAACTGACTGATACATCCACAATAAGACCGTAATTTATGTCAATGTATGAAAAACTGTATAATTAACCTTACCACTCTTCACACATAAAATTACTAAGTATGATTTGTAATACAATAATAATCTAGCTCTGAAGTTAGATATTTACAACGTACTTTTACAAACTACAATGTTGAAATGCAGACAAATGATCGGTACCATTAAATAAGGTAAGTAAAATAATTATCACCTATGATTATGTACAAGTCTATATAATGTACTGAAATTTATTAGTTGGTCCCAGTAAGTATGTAAATTGCACAGTTTACTGTTATTTTCTTTAATATTTTTAACCAAATCCTTCTATTATTAGGCATTTTAAATATTAATCTTTTCGTTCTGCTTTCCATGAGAAATCGGAAAAAAAATTGCAAATAACAGGTAACGAACTAGAGAAACATTTGTTTACATGAATACGAAGTCTGTTGCGTTTGTTTGTGCAGCTGCATCTAGTCAGTTCATTGTATTAGGAGACAGAGTTAATTGATTACTGTAAAATATGAATAATGTGTAAGTAAACAAATATTATACTTAATTCATGAAATTAATTGCAAATATAAAGTTATAATTGCTAAACAGAAAGAAAAATAATGCAATTGTTTCCATAACACTGTGATATAAAAGGGTCGTTATTCTTCAGGCCCGGCAGTGGGTCTAACAATGCCAAAACCCTGTATGCGAGCAGCAGTCAGATGGGCAAAACAAATAATGGTGCCATCTAACATTAAAATGTATTAAAAATTATTCGCTATCTACATTATTAGATACCAATAATGGACTTTACCGCTACGCTGGGACACCCAGTATATAAATTATGTGTTATTTTAGGTATTTTCGGCTTATAAATTAAAACTATTCTTGTAGAATAAAAATGTATGCTTATATTACGTTTCGACACAAATTGTTTTGGTCTCCATCAGAAATATAACTAAATTTGTATCAATGTTATTTTTTTAAAAATTAATGCATTTACGTTAAAATATTGTTGCAAAAAGCACATTAATAAGAAATCAGTTGAATTATTTTCTTGTTGATTTAACATTAAAAAGTATAAAAAACATTAAAGAATAGTAAAGTATATATATTACGATAAAAAAATATGAGTGTCAATTTTACAATTATTTTCACCAAATTTTTTATAAGCCAAAAAAAGGAATCTTTAAAAATGAAAATTAGTAAATTCACAGATATAATGGAAACCAATGTTACTTCTTCATAAGCGAAAGTTGTGAAAAAACTCTGTCTGAAATAAATTTACAACTATACAATATGCCATATTTATGGGGTAAGTTTTCTTGCTAAGTTTTCTAATACTATATGATTACTTTATTATACCGTAAAGATTCTTTTTTTTTGCTTATAAAAAGTTGATGAAAATAATTTAAATGTTATAAATCGACACTCATATTTTTGTATTGTACATATACACTTTATTGTTTTTCAATGTTTTTTATATCATATTTTTTAATGTTAAATCAACAAGAAAATATTTTTTTTTATTAATGTGCCGTTTGCAACAATATTTTAACATAACTACACTAATTTTTAAACAAATAAAATCGTTACAGACTTAATTATATTTCTGATGAAGACCAAAACAATTTGTGTCGAAACGTAAAATAAACATGCATTTTCATTCTACAAGAATAGTTTTAATTTATAAGTCGAAAATACCCGAAATAACACGTAGTTAATAATCTTCATGGTAAGGAAAAAAACCTATATATATATGTATAGAAAACGTGGAATTTAATGGGTCTAGCAGTCGGAAGGCCATTTATGTATATATATATATGACAAATTGATATTTTGGGTTATTTGCCGCGTTAATTCAAATCAAGTATGCATATACGAAATAATTCGTATATGCATAAGTGATATGAAATGTAATGCATATCTACACCACCAATTGCTGACATTGCAAATATCAACGTGTAGACAGCTGTTTCGATCTAACCTGGATCTCGTCAGTACACGTACATTTCATATCACTTATGCATATACGAATTATTTCGTATATGCATACTTGATTTGAATTAACGCGGCAAATAACCCAAAATATCAATTTGTCATCACATAACCGCGAAAAACGTCATTTTTGATATATATATATATATATATATATATATATATATATATATATATATGCACATGAATATGTGAATAAGGTCAAGAAAAATTTAGAATTATTTATCATATACAGCACATGGACGTTTCGGTGCTTATATACGCTGGTATACCAGCAATACTTTCCATCTGTTACTTGCTATATGTATATGTATATGTATATCAGTACAATTTAAAGTAGTGGAGACCGAAGCCCGTGGTAGTGTAGTGGTTAACACACCTGACTGGTAATCGGGAGATTTCGGGTTCGATTCCTGGACCGCTGGGTAATTTTTAAAGATATTAAAAATTACCTAATTAACAATTAAACTAATTTTAAATTAATTTGAAATTAGTATGACCTCTAAATCGTCCAAGAAATTTAATTATATATATATGCACATGAATATGTGAATAAGGTCAAGAAAAATTTAGAATTATTTATCATATACAGCACATGGACGTTTCGGTGCTTATATACGCTGGTATACCAGCAATACTTTCCATCTGTTACTTGCTATATGTATATGTATATGTATATCAGTACAATTTAAAGTAGTCGAGACCGAAGCCCGTGGTAGTGTAGTGGTTAACACACCTGACTGGTAATCGGGAGATTTCGGGTTCGATTCCTGGACCGCTGGGTAATTTTTAAAGATATGAAAAATTACCTAATTAACAATTAAACTAATTTTAAATTAATTTGAAATTAGTATGACCTCTAAATCGTCCAAGAAATTTAATTATATATATATGCACATGAATATGTGAATAAGGTCAAGAAAAATTTAGAATTATTTATATATATATATATATATAATTAATTTAACGTTGTTAATATATATTAAACACATATATCATGTTCTTAGCCGTATTTGTTAATACACATGAATCGTACATACACATATATACGACATAGGTACGAATTTATATGAAAATTGAAAATTACTTGCTTAAATCTATTTTCAGAACTTACAAAATGCATATTGCACATACTTTTAAAAATATCGTTTACTTCACGATAATATGCATATAAAAATCCTCATGACTTTTAGCAACCCCTGTATGAAACTCTTCGTGCTTCTCTGAACTTCTGGTTGTTGCGGTGTGTACGTCCTACGCCATCAAGCATTGTGGTAACGGCGCCGGTGTTTGCTTTACACTTATATAACATTTTCCTTCCGTTTTGCGTTAGTTATGTGGCGTCCGCGGCTCTGCATGTGGATTTATTTAGTTGCACAACTCGAATGTTTTGTTATGGTAGAACGCCAGTAGATGGCAGAAATGAGACTAATTGATTTACGGCTTGCACACGAACGTGTTTATTTTTGATTATTGTATCGTGACGTGTTTGTTTGAACGGGGTTAATTTGAAAAGAAAAAGAGAAAAATGTCACGTCCGATGATTAAACGAAAAATTATATTTTATGTGAGAAAAGAAAACTAAATGTTATATGTATATAAATTGGGGGTTAATAGTTTCACAGAATCATTACCGTAATTTGTTGGCATGAAAATATAACACGCAAACTAAGTAATAATACTGTTTGGCATTAATATTTTGAGAGTTATCTAAACAAGATAAATAAATAACATAAAGGACACGTGTTTTATTTGAAGTAAACGGAATTTTCTTAAATTAAAATTTTTCAGAATAATAATTTTAAAAACAAAGCCATATTTGTGATATAACCTTATATGAAATCAAAGAAATCAAAGAAATCACACAACCAACATTATTATAACATTTATAAGACAGTGAGTAAGACTTTAGTGAAGACTAGCTTGTTAGTAGTAGTAACATTCCAACAAATCTTTATTGGCACACATAATTGTTTTTCTCTTCAGGTATCTACAAATAATCATGAATTCGTTTATTTTTAGAATTATTGCATCGATTCTGACTACTTTTGACCAAGAGATACAGTGAAATAATTTGTTTGCTTCCGTATTGAATTCAACGACTAGTTTTGCATTTATTAATGCTTTTCCTATTCATGTACATACGACACAATGGTAACGGCATCAGCCATTTTGTAGTAAGCCAGCGTAAGCGACCAAATTCACTGATGCATAAAGAGAGTGATTGCTCTTTTCGACATTTAGTCTCGAACCCAAAGTATTTTTGTATTTGGATTCTGTTGTTATTGTTAGGAGTAAAAAATAAGAGTTCAAACCTGCAGCGTAAGTATTTGTTGTGTTTTTCGTATTACCAGAGGAAAACAGTATGTAATCAGTTTTTTCCTCTGGTAATGCGATAAACTATATATGTACATACTTACGGTGCATGTTTGAATTCTTCTAGTTACTCTGGATTTGCTAGATATTCTATATCATCTACTGAAGGTAATATTCTTTCTACACACTTACCAGAACTACCACCAATTACACGCCAAATAATTTAATAATATTGTAAATTTAATTTTTAACTGATTTTCCAAATATTTACGCTTTGATGAATTTACTGCAGTATTATATAATTTTCTATAGTAGTTAAACGTTAATTTTTTAAACTCAACATCGTAATCTGTAAGTAAGTAATATGTAATGTGAAGAGAGGTTCTCTGAGATTAAATTGTTAGACATTGGGAAATTGGAGCAGTTTGTCTTTTTTTTACAGGGACGTTTTTCACAAAATATATGTATTATAATGTCTTAAAAATATTGACTGCCTCATTACAGTCGTCATTAGATATCACTTATTTGAACTGACCAAGACCAAAGGAGCAGTACACTCTCATTTCCTAGAATTTGCACTTCCTGCTGTTGTCATCTTCCGTTTCTACACTGTTAACTTCAGCTTTGCGATCAGATTAACTTAAAGAGAAGCTTATCGCTAACTGGTAGCTTTTAATTATTATTTAATATAAATATTTCATTCAGGCAGGTGTAGCTTGATTTAAATATTTATGTCTGTTTAACATTACCATCATTTCGGCAACAATACACCCTAGGTCGTTAAAATCGCGTCGCCCTCTATGGTTCTACTGCCGACGTCGGCAATATGTTTCTGGTTATCGGAACAGCAGTAACTCTGGAGATATCCCTTAAGATAGTGGACGAAACGTCGGCAGTAGAGCAGAGACCAAGAAGATATTAAAGCGCTCGAAATATTAACACTTATTTATACAAAAGGAAGACCATCTGTACAATTGGTGGTCTGTCTTCCCGATGGTCTTCCTTTTGTTTCTATCTCCAAGGATATCCCACCTTATTCCTTGGCTACAGCGTACTGACGATGACCAACGAGTCTGAAACACGTGTCTGCGGTTGCACTACAGCGGATTAACCCGATATTCTTTCTCCTATTTATATTTTTATGTTTATTTTGATATGTATTTTTTACAAATTGAATATATTTTTAGTTTTTCAAAAATGTTTTATTATATTTTGTTCCTTGTTCTCATAACATTAAATAACTATTAGGTAGGCCTTATTACCCGACAATACCTTAGTAATAATAATTTACCTTCACACATAAAATATTTACCTCAAAAAAGGCAAAGAACTGTATTGTTTGAGATACTCAATCAAGGAAGCTCTCTATAGCATAGATTTTGACGCACATGAATGTGAATCTGTTTTATTGCGTTATTTGCGTGGATTTTGCACTTTTCGATATAATCAACACTATGTATGTATTACTGAATAAATAGCTTTTACTTTTTATTTATTTTTCTACATTAAAGTGGCAGACTGGTTTGATTGAGAGCTCCAGCTTCCATAAAAATGACTTACTTATATATGTTTCAAATCTGTCATATATTTTGAACGGTTCTATATGAAACAGACGGCATATAAGCAAGTATCTGTACAAGGTACCCCACTACAACATGAAGAGGGGTGTTAAGCAAACAACTGACTTCCGATGGGCCTCGAACCGACGTTAAGGGTCGCACCCCGACACTGTATAATTAACCTTTTTATTAGGCGTACAACCCTTACACAGGAAGAAGAAATAATAATCCGGGGAAAGAGGTTATGTGTTTGCATTTTCCTGTCGTGGCTAACACGCGCGTGTTGGTACATTGTATATCTATATACGAACATTACGTGTGTCCATGTATTGTAGACAATGAGTACCTTACTGCCTACGGCTAACTGTTTATATGGTAAAAGGGAAAACATTTACTAATTTAATTGAGGCACATTAGAGCTATGGTATTTCATTGTTTTATTTTAATTCGACCAGTAAAAGTCGGTCCTATACATATATATAGAGGAGTTGAGTTTTCGAGTATCTCTTTACGGTTACTATTTAATTGTTATTTCACACCTGATAATTATAATAACTTTATTCAATTTATTTTAGACTAATATAGTTTCGAGTGTTGGAGTGTATGATAACATTTCCTTTTGCCTAATCTATAATTTTATTACACGTATTAAGGTTGAAGTAATCATTTTAACCGTTTATAAATGTTAATCGTGAATTATTAGCGAAGATAGTAGAATAACAATTAAATTTTAGTTATAAGATATGTTTCAATGAAACTTTTCTTTTAAATATATTGCGTGTTATTGACTTTTTTAGATGATACAATCTTATAATATTAATAATAATAAATTATATTATTTAACACATATAATCTATTTACAAGACAAAACATTATTACGTACAATGCAAAAAAATAAAATCAGTCTTAAGTCCATAAAGTAGTTAAATAAGATTCTAATGAACGAGATAGTCACAGTGACTTAGCAACATTTACATGGCATTTATTAAAGTAAAATTAAAAAAAATTAAATGTGCTCTCCTTTGGCTTTGAAAGTGTTATTTAAACGAAACATTATTCAAATAATATACTTTGCCCGTAGTTCTGTTTATACAATAATATATATATTTTCTCTCTCGCTCTCTCCCTCTATATACTGTGTGTCCAAAAAGTCTGGAAACACCCAAATAAAATCGAAACGGATGATTTTTGAGAAAAATGCAAAAACAGGTCAATTAGTATTTTCAAAAAACTACTGGCTGATGGTATCTGTTTGGACTTTTTGATGACCTTGAAAAAGTTATGATATTATGAAGAAAAATTTAAATGGCAACGTCGCATTTTTAATTTTATTTTTGATAGATATTTTAATTGTCTAAATGACTGTAAAAAAATTTTTCATTCTACTTAAGAAAATGACAGAGAAAAATTTAATTACTTCTTCGAAAATGGAAAAGTTTGTCTTTAAAAAAAAAGTCGATTATTTTTCAAACACATTTTGTTTTATTTGTGACATTCTGTCAAATACGAATTGTGCGTAAATTAAAAAAAACTGTTTAAAAATAGTTTTAAGTGAGACGGAACGTATTCAAAAATTGATGATGATTGGTTGTGGGACAACGGATTGAGATTGAAGTACAAAGAATCACTCCTGAAATGATAGAAAACGTTCAAAATGAATTTTATTATCGTTTAGGGTATTGCCAAGATGCTCAAGGACAACATTTTGAACATTTATTGTAAGAGTTTTTGCTGATTTCTACGATTAAAATTTTCTTTGTTTTCTGTAATGATTTTTTTTTTCAAAATTTTTCTTAAGTACAATGAAAAATTTTTTGACTGTCGTTTAGACAATTAAAAGATCTATCAAAAATAAAATTAAAAATGCGACGTTGCCATTTAAACTTTCTTTTGATGACATCATAACTTTTTCAAGGTCATCAAAAATTCCAAACAGGTACCATCAGCCAGTAGTTTTTTGAAAATACTAATTGACCTGTTTTTGCATTTTTCTCAAAAATCATCCGTTTCGATTTTATTTGGGTGTTTCCAGACTTTTAGGACGTACAGTATATAAAAATATATTTATTGAAAAAATGAACAAGCTTTCTCGGCAGTAGCGGCAAATGATTAACAAATAATAACAAATGACAATTGGCTATCAACTAAAAAAAATACAATGACAAATATAGAATGTAAAATCATATATATTGTATCGAAACAAGCCCACAGAAAAGTAAACATTGGCGCGACACACCGTAAATAAGCAATAAATCATCCACGGCATAGGCGACAGACAGTCTCTCGACCTATCGAGAATTACGCGAGAGGTTTCTAGAGTTTTGTCGCTGCAAATATAAATGCCGCTGGTGGGATAAGAATTAATTCATTCCTTCTATAGTAATTCATTCATTCAGTAGTATTCGTACGGTAAAAATAAATATAAGTGGTGCAGTTTTTATTACAGCTCAATAAATACATAAATATTACAGACATACATTACAGATATACATAGTAATACAAATAAATACGTGTGTTAATTTATTCGTAGTAGTTTTAAGTGCGTTACATTTATTTTATATTGTTATATTGTGATTAGTTTTAACTATGTAAATATACAGACTGTTTCATAACATTTGCACGAGTTGTTTATTGCGAACCCGAAAACGCAACAATATATATATATCTTTTTTTCTTTCTTTTCTTGGTCGTAATTTATGTAGAATTTATTAATTTTTTTTGTTGGGATTAGCGACCTTATTGATTTGTATAATAGGTTAAAAAAAACCCTAAATGTTCATGTAACGTTTCGATACTTTACTAATATCTTTTTCAAACTGTGTATTCATTTTCATTACAATAATCATTATTCTATACTTATGTCTAAAACAATTTAAAAATTTTGGTTTTTGTATGTGTATGTAAAATTCTTTAATTATTATTTACATTGATATCACATAACAATTTTGAAACTCATTTATTCAAAATCTGGTTTTGTATTTGTATCGTACAAATACAAAACCAGAATTTTTAAATTGTTTTAGACATAAGTATAGAATAATGATTGTTGTAATGAAAATGAATACACAGTTTGAAAAAGATATTAGTAAAGTATCGAAACGTTACATGAACATTTAGGTTTTTTTTAACCTATTACACAAATCAATAAGGTCGCTAATCCCAAGAAAAAAAATTTAATAAATTCTATATATATATATATATATATATATATATATATATATATATATATATATTTATCTATTGTGATGGTATGATATAAAATGTCAAATATTTGATATTACGTGAATTAATTTGACATTTTGAATTATATAGTGCGTGTCTAAAGTATCTCCCCCCTGTTATCTTTTAAACGAAGTGGAATAAAACTTTGATGCAAAAATTAAGCAAAATAACTAACTTAATGATAATGTCTAATTTTAAAATTATGACAGATGGCGCTGTTGGCTATATCAACTTAAAAATTTTAAATGGCAAGGCGGTCGAGTGACCCCTCATTTGAAAGGTACATACTTGGAAGATCTGTTAAAAATTTATGATTTTTTTAAAATTTCTTTTATTTGTTTAAAAAAATGTCGAATTTCACGGGTAGGATATTACATATTGTTTTGCAATCGGTTGTTCTTTTATAAGGAGATTGAGGGTCATTTTGATCATTTAATTTAAAATTACAGTAGTATGTACAAGATAATTTGTTTTTTCAATCTTCTTGGTGGGGGAGCGGGGGGGGGGGTTGACACGCACTGTATATATTATAAATTATAGAAAGGAGCTATAGCTATAATATGTAAATGCTTTACAAATTTCAGTTGGCCGATAAGATGATTACATCAGAAATGTTAATATCTTAGATATCTTGGTAATAAGCAAAAGTTATGGATTATTAAAAAAAATAATTTAAAGAGTTGGTAAAGGTTGTGCAGAGGTAATTAATATTATAAAATTTATTTATACTAATATCTTCCCCTTATCTCATGCTTGGAGAAGTAAAATTTCATCCTACAAACGAATATAAATAAGACACATTTTAAAAAATGGTTTTATGATGTTTAATTCGAAGAAATAGTGGAAATTAAAGAACATTACGAAAGGAATTACATATTTGGTTATGTACATTATTCATGTGATATACCATTAACATATTACTTGGAGGAATACCTAGTGTTATTGAAACAATTCAAAAAATAAACGGTAGCATGGTCTATGAATAATTGGACCATAACTGACGATAAAAGTAATAATACGTATTATTGAAAATTACTTTAGGAACCGACATATGTGCTTTATATGATATCAGATAACTTATTACATTCTATTGACACGAGTTCCAGACTAGAGGGATACAGAATTTAAGGATAAAAGTGGAATAGCTACAGGCAGTTTTATAATCATCGGCTCTGGTAAGTGCTAAATATTATCCAATTATAAATACCCAGATTTATTTTTTTCAGCATAGTAACGAAATTTAATTGTATTTTACATGCGCAATTTATTGTTTATTAATTTATTTTCAGGCCAATCTTAAAACAGCATATAATTCATTATAAAATTAGTTACAAAATTAATAATAAAGTAATATCTATATATAGAAAACATAAAAATGATTTTTTGTTTTTATTCATTATATGATAATATCTTATGATGTAACTTTTTTGTTTGAATACTAGGTATCAAATTTATCTGATATGTATTAATCATTATCTTGAAATATATCTGCATACTTTTTATTTTTATAATATATCAATTTATTGTTAATTATGTATATTATAATTGCCAGTATATAATATATAATAAAATTATTCGATTTGAATATTTCTTTATTTTTGTAGAATATGATTTGAATTTCTTTTAATGTGAATATCATTAAATCCAGGATCCATATTGTAATACTTAACCTATAAAATCGATAAAAAGGTAGTATATTTTGATATATAAGTTGTGATAGTACACCCACCAGTAAAAATATAATATTGCAATTTAAATCTTTATTAAATAAACATCTGACGTAGTAATTTTAAGTTAAATAAATATTTCTAAATCGTTTCTTATGAATGCAACTGTATATAATGCATTTAAACTCAATATATAGTATTTACTGGAGGGGAGCCTTGGATTCAATAATAGTCGGGCATAGGCATATAATAAAACTAATTTGATTCAAAGTGGTGCCATCTTAATTTAAAAAGAAGAATCAAATATTTGTACTTATATTATATTTTATTTTAATAGTTCATTAAAGTAGTATACAATATAATAGAATTTCTTTTTAATCTCATAATATTATTATTATAATATCGTATAGCATAAGATATTTATATATCTAATTCAATTATATCATACTATACTTTTTGACGCCCAACGTGGGGCTTTATACCACATTAATATATGTATAAGAAATTTTGCAAATTTTGCTTTTCCTCTTTTAATTGCTGGAGTTATATATTTGTTAATCCACTACCTACATAATACTTACAAGTTCTGCGTTATTTTCAATCATTTTATTACAACATTTTGACATTAATATTTATTTTTCGCAGGTTCTCACGTATTTTTTTCATAACGTGTAGCTATACAAAAATTTCGGATTTATTAACTAACTATGAATGTGAAGTAATAAAAGACGTTATTATTAATTATCATCACCGTCTGGGGAATTCGTACCTCGCCAAGTAATAAATGAGAGCAGTGTCCGTTTCAAGCGCTCGCCCGCTGCCGTATTCCGCTTGCCTACTGCATTCGGGCGATCCGGACGGCTGTCGAAAGGGTCGGGGCCGCAGGATATTTATGAACAGTCACTGAGGTATGTAATAATCTGAGACGGGATTTAATTTGGCGGACTGATTTCACACTGCCTCTGCAGAAGTGTAGTTAATCACTCCGTCGCTTGCAAACTCACAATTCACCGACCGAATTGGTGGTGGTAGCGGTGGTGCTGGTGCTGTCGTTGGAGCACAGCCAGTGCCGTATCATTAAGTATTCGGAAGTACTTTTAATATGCAGTGAATATTGGATATCTCATATATAGTGAGAGAACGATGATTATTTCCACAATTAACAATTGACATGAGAAATACTAGTATAGTATACAGGCTGTTTACTAACGTGTTGCTAAACTTATTCCAGGGCTGGTGCTTAATGCTTAGCACGATTTAATTTTCCGATGTCTTAAATTTTCGTAGTTTTCCACTGTATATCAGTCAAGTTGGCGTTCATATAGTGATTCATATTAGAGTTCTTCATTAAGAAAATATTTTATTATCTAAAATAACTAAAATACAAGACGTTATCAATGTTAACAACTTCCAAAGAGAAAAACTTTAATAATATAATATCTTTATGGCCCAACAGAGATACATCTAATTAAAGTTACAAATACAACATATTTATAAATAATACTTCCAAATGAGTGAAAACCTCTATGTCCACCTACCTGCTATTCTTGTTACTTAGGCTGCCGCTACTCAGTGAAGACGGTATGGGTCGAAACGACGTGAAACTAATTTTAATAGGGCGGCGCTGCGTAATTAAAGCCTATCGAAGTTAACGAACGCGAAAACAAACCAAATTCAAACCACAAGTTCTAAATTTGATTCCCAACATGAGGATAAAGACTATTTATATATAATAAAAAAGGTCAAGTATGAGATAATAAAAATAAGTCAAATATGAAACGATTGAATATTAATGATGTGAAATTTTAAAAAGAAAAATAAAACAAAATTTAAATCATGCCTCTAAAGCATACAGCTGATTGAGATGGTACATCCTGTATATCAAAAACGTTAACGTAAGCAACAATCCATAAGGATTTTAAAAATAACAACAAGGGTGCACCTATCAACTCACCCTGTATGATGGACGGAATTAAATATACTAAAATTTGAAATGCAATAATAAAAAAAAGAGTAATACTATATGAAAGCAAAAATATACTCCTAAATTTGAAGAAAATACAATCGGTGAAATATTTCTGTAGGTCTCGAAAAATTTGCAAATCAATCGCTTACAATTAAGGTTATAATGTAGGTCAAGCGACCACTTAAATAACTGAAAATATTAACCAATAACATAAAATCAGAATTACAGTAAGCTATTCATGCTTGTCTCTTATACAAAACTACTAAACGTATGACAAGTGCAAAGATTAATAAAATTCTCAGATTGAAAATCAAAATTACAGAAATTAATTTAAAACACCCTGTAGGTGGGCTTATATGCAATAAATTAACTAAGTTAAACAAAAGCTTTACAAAAGTCTCCGATCTGGTATAATCGACAGACTTTATTCCTACAATTACTAATTATAAATACAAAATCCCAATGTTTAATCAAGGTAAACACTTATCTGTAACTAATGTGGGCTTCATCAGCTTATAACAACAGCGAAGCAACAGGAAAACTCAGCTGACTGCCAAGATTAATTGGTTTAGGTTTTCAACGGAACAAAAAAAGAAAAAAACAGAATCCTTCTCAAGGGGCTTTATAGTTAAGTCCAACGTATAATCGTGGACCTATATTTCGCAATTAAGTGTCACAATTTCAACGTCATACAATTTTTCCCTTAATAGAGAGAATAATTAGTTCTAAATGTCAAGAAAGAAAATCAATCAACACATGAGACATATAGGTTATGAAAATGCGATATTAACAATTTCAACTTAATTGAAATATAAATACCTGACTATATGTTCATATATTCTTCCAACGTGTAATCGATAATACCAAAGCATTCGAAAACTAACGAAGTCACATGTCGATTAACCAGACATATCCGGCATGGCCGATATGGAAATTCTGCTTCTAACTAATCCAACACTAAATACAAAATTTCCAGGTACAGCATTTCATTCATTAGCATCCGTCGATAAGACGATGATGATGGATTTACCATATATCCCAAATAATAGAATGAAAAATGCAACGCTAACCAACACGTGACACCAAGCGTATTATCAAGACGGTCAGAACAAAATTAATGATACTTTACACGACCTGCGCTACGATGTGTCAAACAACTGCACGCCGGTAATGAAGCACAAAATCAATTTAAAGGAAATACCAATAAAGCGGAATTAAGTAAATCAGAATTTCAATTTCAATTGTTATTAAATTATTAAGACTCGACGTTCGCTTTGGAGAGCAGAAGGAAGTTGCGGTACCCAACTAGCACTAATTTTATTCATACCCAAATGGTCATGGAGAATTCGGGGAACACTTGTTTCGGAAATGTTTGTTATCACAGCTAATTTCTTCACTTTCAAACGGCGATCTTCTAACACTAAATGATCAATAATTGAAATTTTTTGAGGCGTTATCACTTCAATTGGTCTTCCCGACTGATCAGCATCTTCCAGGGATTCTTGTCACAAACGGGAATATTTTGCCCACTTTTTTTACAGTTGAATACGAAGGAGATGAATTACCGTAAAGGCCGTCTAAACGTTGTTTAATGTGATAAGGTGTATGCCCTTCTTTTGTTAAAAATGTTATTACCACGCAATTTTCGTTACTTCAGACATTTTCGTTCGCTAGTCACGTTGGTTGGCTGGTTACTAAAAACTACTAGGCTTCGAACCGTCATATTTATAGTGTACACCCCGCGTATGTGCACGCATGACGTGACGGAGTTTGAAAAGGTTTAACCTGTATAAGCCTGGCAGGCCGAGAATTTATGACGCCTACCTCGTATATTTAACTATTCACTTTCCTTATATTTATTGGTAAAAATAACTACTTCAAATTAAACTCTTTGCTACAAACTGTGTTTCTACACTTATGTATTTAGGTTTCGTTGTTATGTGGAACGATATTAAATGCGGAATTTAGATAATTTTGAACACAGTTTTTTTTTGGAGGTTTTCCGGCTCGAAGGCCCAAGTTTTTAGAAAATCTTGCAGTATTGAAGACTAAATACAGCCTAGTAAAAGATGAAATAATAAGGGAGTGGAGCAGATTACTTTGAAGACATGAATTACAAAATGATTTTATATTTAATTAGTTTCACAAATATTTTTGACATTACCCATAGAATATAAATTACTTATAATTTGAGACGTCTTTACAGCTTTAACTCTTCCGGAAAAATATTTGATCATAAAGTTAAATTAATTAAATTGGTAATCGCCTTAATAATTTCGTTTTGAACTAATTTCAATATACACGTATTGATTATACTTACTTACTGTATATACTTACGTATATCCGACGGCTTTGGAGGAATTATTTCATGTGTTCTTCATTATAAGAAACATCATCCAATCTAAAGGATTGCGCAGACACATAACACATTAAAATAGATTTATTGATACATGAAGACGATAACTGCCTATCAAAAAGAAATGTTAAAGAAAAATAATAACATTTACTTTATTCTAAATATTAAAATGTAGATTTACACGCTGTAACATTGATAGTTTTTCGAATTCTTCTTGCATATGCTGACACGTGTATATTATAGTTATTAAACCGGCAAGTATATGGATGAATTATTTCATTATCGATTGCAAGTGTCACCACCACGCCACTGGCACAATAATGCCCCGGGGTCGATGGGGTGGCTCATGAAATACCACCCAGGGATAAGTAGTTTCATAAACAGCTCTTGATAAATGGGAATTCTACCATATACATTCTCCGCAAATTGCATCTGGCCATTGCATAAATTGAACACGATAAACTGTTCTGGGAGAGGCCAAAAACTGACTCCGTCCACGGACCAGATACTAAGCTAACGGAAGCGGCGCAGTTGTGAGCTTAATACAGGTAAATTTATTACATTCGCGTTGTTTACCGGGCCGGGTATTGGTGCAGCTAATCAAAATCCGTTTTTATGTGGTGGATATGTGCGGATCATAGAATTTCTATTGTGATAGAGTCTAGATTTCTCTGCAATATTCGTTATACCAAAGCATCTACCACTCACACTAATAATATTCATTTTTATTTTTCCGGCAAGTACAGCAATCTCCCAGAAATAACTCGTATTTTCTACGATAATTTTGTATATAGACAATTCATTTTGTACGATCTCTGCAAAGTTAAAAACTTAAAAATAAATTTTCTATGATTAACAGTGACTGTTGCGTGTAATGTTGTAATATAAACAATGATATACAGTTGTGTTTCCGTTATTATTTTCAATTTTTACTTTCTTATACGTAGTATAAGGAAATATTGCGATGATGAAAATTTTCGACCTCGAGATTTTTGTAGATGTCCACGTTTTGAAGTCTCCTGATCCGAAAAAGTGGTTTTAAAAAAATGCCTGTGTGCGTGTGTGTCAGTGTGTGTATGGGTGTGTGTGTGTAACGATAGCGGTCAAACCGCTATAGGTATCAATTCCAAATTTTATATTTACGAATATAATCTCCCTCTTGAGGTCTGATTAGATTTTCAGTAAAATCGGCAGACCGGAAGTAGTAGTTTACTTCAGTAAAAAATTCAGATTTTTCCAATGTTTCGTCAATTACTAGTTTTAAACAAATTTATAAAGAATTCATATATACTAAAAATTAAGTTTGAGAAAAATTTTATTATGAAAGTTTTTCAAAATTCTTACCGGAACTAGATCTTTTACTCTTATCGAAAATCAGTTTTTTGCCAATATTTTGCAAGTCATGCTTTTTAGGCAGGTACGTCACGAGTATAAAAGTATTTAGAACTTAATTTTCAATACCTTTTCTTTAAAAAAAAATTTAAAAATTCGGACCGGAAGTACCACTTTTTCTCTTACCGAATATGTCGTAAATTATGTATTCTATGTATATTTATCTAGAGTACAAAAATATTTAGAGCAATATTTTTTGTATACATGAAATTTCAAAATCCGCCGTACTTTATTTATCGTATGAAATATAAGGTAAATACAATAAATTTTTAAAACTCCTCATGCTTCTACCTACGCCGATGAAAAAAGGAATTTAACAGTAAATTCGACTTTTCTTGCTGTCTGTTTTCTTTACGAAAACATATGCAGTTCACCATATGAATACTGTCATTCAGTAACTGCGTGATGTTATACATTACTTCTTTTGTCCGTCGTAGTTTGGGCCTGATACGTCCGGTCCATAGCTATTACTCATTGCAAGCACTCTTTGTGAATTCCTCCCCTTGTTTACTTATGACCATATGTAATATTCTCTTTACCTCGTAGTCATGGCGACTTTAATCCAAAAATTGTAGTAATATAATTGTTAAAAAAATTCTTTACTTTTTCCCTGTCTGCAAACATCATTAAAGGGTTAATGTAACCTAATGGTCATCAAACGAACAATGTTTCTAAAACGGGTATAATTATATTAATCCTCTTTACGAAAGACTTTACTACACCGATTGTACATACATATAGTTGATATATTGTAGTATGTAATATATAATATAATTTTTTTATTCTACTGAAAATATGTCATATGGATTTTCGGATTACTTTTAGATGTACGGGACAGCTTACAAATAAATGTACAACTTCAAAATAAAAAGAAGGTAGATTTTTTTTTTCCAATTTTAGATAGAGAGAATAAAGTAAGTTAAAACAAAAAACGAATTAAACGTCCTGGTATTATGCCCAAGGAATAAAAATTACCAGTCTAAAATATAAACATGCTTGTTGGTCTTATGCTATTGTAAAGACCCCTGACAAGTATTTTTTTAGATCGTGGCGAGATAGCTCAGTAGCGGTGAAAGATTATTTATAGAAGCAATCTCCTATCACTTAACGGCAACAACGCCGGGCTGTTCAACAAACGAGAAATATGTAATTGTATATATAGCTTATTAATGTTATATTTACATGACTTGGGCTTCATAAGGTATTATTGATCTATAAGTAGTTTAATCAATAAATTTCTTTTCCCCTCATGGTTTCCCCAATATGATTTTGATTAATAATGTAATTTGCACAAAAGTATACTTTTTCAAACCCAATGTTTGTGCCGGGCGGATGAACGACCCATGTATATATTGGGCTCCACAACATATATTGCTGTGGCAACATGACTGGAATATGATAATTGTAGTATTGCCATACATTAGGCTTTGCCAAATAAATTAAGTTGTGTGCTGTTCCAGCAACATAAATAATAAAGATGATGATAATTTTTATTATCCTTAATGTATATTTTATTTATCTTAACAGCACGTACTTTATAAGTATACGTGAATACTATCAGTGTATCTAAATTTCTCCTCTCTCGTCAAATCTCTTGTTTTACTTTTGATTGGGATAAGGTTATAGCTTATTTAAATGAAAACCAGAAACCATATAAAACATAATTGTATAATTTATTTAACATTTATTACATAATAGATAGCATCGATATACTATATTCACCATTTTATTTAGAAGAAACATAATTAAAAGAAAACGTTTGTACCTTGTTCTAGGTTGTAACGTTTTATGGTACGAATATATTTTTCTTATACTTAATCAAATGGAAATCTAAAATATTTTCCTGCTTCAAAACAAATAAAATTCAATTAACTTTTGTATACTATTTACATTTTATGCTAGTTCTATTCCATCAGAGACATTATATTCGCACGTAATGCTCTGACAAACTTAGAACTTCGCAATGGCCAATGTTCGGAGAAAAAGCTTGAATCTGATTACTATCTATAACCATTCGCACGTGTTATATCTAGCATCTCAGAGTCCGCTACCCAGAAACACTTTCCTTATTAAAAATTTAATTTGAAGTCATTAATTTATAATCAAAAATTATCGTAAACATTAATGATGCCTAATTGAGTGCCAGAAAATATACATTTGCACGCTATATCCTCTTAACACCCAACACCATTAATAATTTCATTTTTGTGAACTTGAAACTAATAAATACTTATTACTATTACAGGAAAACATTTATTATCCCTGTTGCACAACGTTATATTGAATATACATTTGCACGTTATATTTCAATACACGCATAGCCATATTGATAACTCTTTGTATCAAACTTAATTTGAATCATTGAAAAACTTCTCAAAGTTTGCCATTTGCATCTCCATTCTTTTTAAAAATACAAAGACAATTAACCAAAGAAAATAAATGAATGAAACTTAAATGCAAATAAAAATTAATACGCTAATACAAAAGAAATAAATATGAATCGTGGTGTATCTAACCCTACGATTTTAAGTTACTCTTATTCTCTTTTCAGATAACCAGCTAATCCGTGAATCAATCAATGAATGAATGAATCTTGTCGATTCTTGTTTTCAATTTATATCCCCGGGAAAACACGTGACCGCTCTCAACGCCATCCTCAGAAACTACCATTTGAGTTGTCACCCTGCGTCTTCAGTGAGCTCTTTGCTTTTCAGGTTGCCGTTGTGATTCGAACACACACACACACGCACTTGTTGTCTTTTCACAATTCCCTCACTTCCAAATGTCAACACCCCGAGAATTGTCCGTTTGCACTTTAAAAATGTATGCAACTTAATATACTCATGTTAAATCTTGGAATACAATAAAACTTATTATTATTGTCTCTTTTATGTTTTATATACTTAAATTAAATCTTAATGCTATTACTTATTATCTTATTAATATGCAAGAGACCACGGCAATATGTATATAGGTATACAACAATAATAAATTATCAGGGTTATCGGTCCGTGTATTCTGGTTAAATAAAACTCAATTCGTTCATTCTTCTCTATATTTCGATAATGTTTATTATCTTCATCGGGAGAATGAACGAATTGAGTTTTATTTAACCAGAATACACGGACCGATAACCCTGATAATTTATTATTGTTATTAAGTACGGTCGATATTTTTATTATTACTATATAGGTATACATATATATATTTCAAGTACCTTTTCTATTATCGCTTTCTTTCCTTCTTCCTTTAGTGGAACAGAAGATCTTCCCACACAGTCGATCCGCTTAGTAAGGGACTTCCCCCGACGGTAGAAATACCTGTACTTTCGTTAATCGCCCTAGGTCCACTTATAGATACATCTATTAATTTTCTATAGGTGAACGTGCACTATTTCAGATTTCAATAAAGTTATACATTAACTTTTACACATTTTATTAATATAATTCGGGAATATTCTATTACTTTTTCGGTCCAAGATACTGTCGACCGCTTCGTTGGATGATTCCCCGTCAACTTCCTTTCCCATTGCCTCGTTCCCATAGTCGTACCTGTTACCCCTTTTACTTCACCTTACAGCCCCGACATATTTGCGCTTTCAAACAACGACACACACAATAACAAGGTGCCGTAAGTCCAATTCGTAAGATATTATACTGCGCACTTATTCTTACATTTAATACAAATATTTTCTAATCTAGATAATGCGTAACATACACAGGAGTTGGTATACATTTAAATAAACAACTTAAGGAAATTGATAGTCAACGTATTTTTTATTCGTCTTTAAAAATGTAAAATATTTGAATTTTACCGCACTGTTACACTATCGGTCTGAAAGCTTGTAGTTTTAATAGGTTTTTTATTTCAGTAATTATTTTTTAAGAAAAAGGAGTAGTAGGTGTCTATTTTCAATGCGGTGTATCATGCAATGTCCCCAAATGTTTTGGGAAGTTATTTTAGAAATATTTGCATCTTGTGATGTTCACAATTATATTTAAAATTTGTGTATAAACCTCTAATACAATCCTGTCATATTAAAAACATTCTTCTCTCTCAATTCTGTCCATTCTATTTTTCAAAATTACCCTCCTACCTACTTCAGCAGGAATTTCCGCATTTGACAAAATAACAAATGAATAGAAAATATAGGTAGGAGTGTGTCCAAATGCGAGAGCATCTCGTGGATAAACGTTGTCTCCGTCGTCGTCGTTTCGTGAACTGGGGGTTGAAGTAATAGATTTCAATTGCTTGGGGTTTAGAATACAAATGTCTACTGCCATAGATCACCGTGATAAAGTTCTACTCCCCCAGGGCCGCCTTTATAGAGTAATCATTTCGAATCCAATTGATCTATCAATATGTATAAAGTCTCAACTTTTACTCACGAATTCGATGGACCTCAACGGTCACATCTTGTCTTCTATTAACGCGAACTCACGTGAAAACAATTGATTTATTGTTATTTATTTATCTCGGGCAAAACTGAAACGCACCAGAAAAGTTTGTTGTACAACAGAATGATATACAACAGCGTCTTGGTTAAACACTGTCGAACACTTAATTTTGTAATGGATGTATTAATTGAAAATAAATTAGAATCAATTTGACTTAGAAATATAGTCTATGACAGCTTCGTTGTCTTTGCCTTTTATATAAGAAATGTATAAAATTATAATAAGTGTGTTATCGTGACGTAGGGGTTTTATTGGTAAATATACACACACACTGTTCTAGCTATGTCGTACTGAACGTAACTAATGAGCTGGAACACATACGTCTGGGGTTGCTTTACACATCAAATTTTGCATTTTTATTTTTAATTACACATTAGCGCGTTTCATCAGGCTTTGTTTTGTCTCTGGTTTGCCATTTAACGCATATTGCTATGATTATTATTGCTTAATCCACAACACTATGCGTCTAAACTTCTAATATGCAAAATGAATAAATGGAAAATTTTATTATAAAATAAATGAAAAACTTTTGAAAAGTGCTCTAAGCCATCATGCATAGTAAAATAACAAAATTATTCTACTATTACCTAAACTTTGTTCATATACAATATTTTTGTTTGAAAAATATTCTAAGTTTGATAAATAATTGTTAGAAAAATTTTGCAAGTCCAGAAAATGTTTCACCTTCTTTAAGCCTAACATGTCGAAACATTTCTTATTCAGAATCGCAACTAAATGATCTTGTTAAAACAAATTAACTCTGTTGTACAGTATACTCAAATATTACAATAAACTAATATACATGCATGTACACTTATTAAAATAAATATAGAATATTTTCAAATAACACTGGTTAACAAGGTATATTCACTAAACTATTTTATCTGTGTATTTCGGTACATATTTCATGTTTTTTTTTCATTTTGGCACTTTTACAATTTGCTAATTTAGTTAGTTACAGTGATGCACTCTTTGGTGTTGCCTATACCAAAATGTTAGTATTTCTACACACACATTTCAAGACAGACCAAAATTTGCTTTATAAAACTAATCAGTTTCTTGTTAGCACTTCTGAACCTTACGAGGAATACAAGGTGCATTATTGGTAATAATTAGAGCATTTTAAAAAATACTATAGCATCCATATTTATCCAAAAGGTGCAAGTCTAATTACAGAAAAAAATTGACAATGTTGAAATATTTATAGTAAACCCACTTGTATCCTTTCACTTTCTTATACGTAGTATAAGGAAGTATTGTGATGACGAAAATCTTCGACCTCGAGATTTTTGCAGATATCCACGTTTTGAAGTCCCCTGATACCGAAAAAGTGGTTTTTAAAAAATGTCTGTGTGTCTGTGTGTCTGTGTGTCTGTGTGTGTGTGTGACCACGATAGCGGTCAAACCGCTATAGATATCAATTCCAAATTTTGCATTTACGTGTATAATCTCCCTCTTGAGATCTTATTAGTTTTTCAGTAAAATCGGTAGACCGGAAGTAGCAGTTTACTTCGGTGAAAAAATCGAATTTTGCCAATATTTCGTCAAATACTGAGTTTAAACAAATTTATAAAGAATTCATATGTACTTAGAATTAAAATTGAGAACAATTTTATTTAAAAAGTTTTTCGAAATTCCTACCGGAAGTAGGTCTTTTACTCTTATCAAAAATCGGTTTCTTGCGAATATTTCGCAAGTCAAGCTTTTTAGGCAGGTATGTTCCGGGTATAAAAGTATTTAAAACATACTTTTCAATATCTTTTGTATAAAAAAAATTTCAAAATTCGGACTGGAAGTAACAGTTTTACTCTTACCGAATAGCGATTTTTTTGCAAATATGTCGTAAATTATGCATTCTATATATATTTATTAAGAGTACAAAAGTATTTAGAGTTAGATTTGCAATATTTTTTGTATACATGAAATTTCAAAATTCGGACTGGAAGTAGCACTTTTACTCTTAGCGAGTAACACTTTTTTTTCGAATATCTTGCAAAGTATGCATTCTATAGAGATTTATTAAGAGAATGAAAGTACTTAGAATAGGATTTTGAATAAGTTTTGTATAAAAAAAATTCTTAAAATTGTATAGTTTGAAACGCTCATACGTAAAAAAGTCGTGTGGTGGCCACACCTCATTTTTTAAAATTATACTAAATCAGGCTTCAGATACCTTAGAGTTCACATATTCAGACTTATTGTTATTATTAATGACCAAATAACGTCTAGCAGAGCTGCTTTTCTTCAGCATGATAATTTTTCCATTAGAATTTCTAGAAATTTTAAGATATAAGTTTAACCTAAAAATGCAAAAAATTATAGTTATTTACCAAGACGTTTAGCGCAGACTATTTAGGTAAGAACTAAATGACCCAGAACAGTCAGGTTTTTTCTGTAAGGAAACTAGATATATATTTTTCGATTTGTAATCGACGTAACGTCCAAAACATAGTAAATATGTAGCACACTTTATATGAAGCGACTGAATATGTGTAGTATTAAAATAATTTAATAAAAAAGAATATAGAGTGGACAAAAAAGAATGTCAAATCAATCAAATGTTAATAACAGTAAGTTTGATATAATCCAATCATATTGCATATTTTTAGCACGTGATTTTAAAAATGCTCAGCGATTACCAAGCAGTTTATTACGCTTTGGATAGATGGCGCCACTTAAGGATCGATATTTTGAGGTTATCAGAATACGAAGAATCTCGTTATGTGACGGCCTTATATCGCGCAGCGATAGTGAGATCCAATTGGCTTTGCTCAGATATGCTTCTTTGCTATTTAGTGCATTTGTAATTTTTGTAGCAATCGGTACATTGCCCTCAATGACGACCTGCCCTTCAAGAATCCATTTTGGTTGTGGTTCATAATTCCGTGTTTGATAATAAAATCAATCATTCTGGTATATATGTCTAAGTTTTGCTGATATTTTAGACATTAACAATGCTCACGATTCCAATAAGACGTTGTGTACTTTTTGTTAGGTTAGTTGTTATTTATTTATTTATTTATTAAATTTTACAATGCAATATCACTTAGTA
The DNA here is from genome assembly GCA_963170755.1 of Amphimallon solstitiale. NCBI lineage: Eukaryota > Metazoa > Arthropoda > Insecta > Coleoptera > Scarabaeidae > Amphimallon > Amphimallon solstitiale. The sequence continues at coordinate 136,914,474 of OY720679.1, forward strand.
ATAGCCTAGAGATTCAACTTATTACATTTCATGTTATTTGCCACCTAGACCAGATGTTTACTTAATGCGAATCATTTTTCTGTAGAGCATCATGGAAGAAGCTCTTTTCCAAATTATATCTAAAATTGTTTTTCTTCTTATCCAATAACCATCTGTATTCGTATATATATACGCCGTGACCCAAATAATGTCCCGCTCGCGACGCATCTCACCGCCCTAATGCAATTTTTTTCGCATAAATTTTCGAACGCGAACGCTCCCTGCTTACCCCGCCGACACTTCTCTTAAGGCCCCGGAGTCCGCCCCTTTCGCCCCGACCAGTATCGGAATATAAGTGAACAGCGATATTATAATACAAATGTTGTTGAATAAATTTAGGATATTTCTGCAGGGAGAGCAAGTGTTTCCCGTAGGTGCTATCGTTCTTCCGAAATGACAGTGTTATCACACGGCCACGTACGCTGTACTGATTAAATTTGTCTCTATTATGCTGGATATTTTAAAATGTAACGCCGCAAACCCGCCCCCGAAACGGCATTCGCGTCCCCTGCCACCACCCTAACCGGTGTATCTATCGTGCAGTCACATGTTGACGTATCCGTCGGTTATATGCGATGGGCTATTACGTTGGGCGCTTGTGATTTGCACACCATCGAGTATTTCACACATGATTATTTTAAAAGTTCCTAATTGAATTGTGTGAGAATATTCTTCATCGGTAAAAGAAATTCGCAGTATTGGTTTAGATTTGAACCAATATAGACGGAAGCCCTTGACAAAATGCAATATCAGGAAAAAGTTGGATTTGGTGCCGAGTATTCTGAATGTGGTAAGAATACAAACATTGCTGCTTCAAAGTTTTATAAACCATCATAAAAAACGAGCAATTAGCCTCAAGCTCGACTCTCATATAAGCTCTGCATATAGTGCAGTGTCGAAAAGAAAAATATTGTTATTTATTATTGGTACATAAATGAAATTGTGATGATGTAAACTATTAGTGAAATACATCGATGAAGCAAATGGATGATTAATCATTTGTCAAGTGGGTCAACATATATAAAACAACAAAAATATGTCTAGCAATAAGAACAGAAAGAAATGTAAAGTGTTTTGTATGTGAGGAAGAGATACATAGTAAATGTGCTGCAATTAGTGACGAAACAGCTAAGAAGTTGAGTGACACGGATATTATTACATATTGCCGTGATCCCTATTGGTTAGGCATTATAAAATAGTTAGATAATTAAGTATTAGAATAAGGAAATAATTTTTAGTGGTAAACGTAATTGTTGAAAAATGAATTATGAGTTGCATAACCGCAACGCCGTAACATTATAATGATGGGTATATGGTAATTGAAATTGAAATAAAATTTATATGAAAGGTACAAAAAGAAACACGAAAATAAATTCATGTATTCTATATGTATAGAAACGAGGAGCACAAGATGTATTTTCAGTATACAAAGGCCAAACTAAACTTTTTGCATTGTGTAAGAGTGGCACTAAATATATTGAGAAGTGAACCACTTTTCAAGCTTAATAATGTGTTAAAAATAAATAACAGAGAGAGAGAGAGTGATGATGAAAGATGGAACAGTGAAAAGAGTTAGTCATTTGAATGCTGTAAAATTGTATGAAAAATATGAAATAATTTTTACTGGTAAACATAATTGTTGAAAAATGAATTATGAGTTGCATAACCGCAACGGCGTAACATTATGATGATGGGTTTATGGTAATTGAAATTGAAATAAAATTTATACGAAAGGTACAAAAACAAACACGAAAATAAATTCATGTATTCTATATGTATAGAAACGAGGAGCACAAGATGTATTTTCAGTATACAAAGGCCGAACCAAACTTTTTGCATTGTGTATGAGTGGCACTAAATATATTGAGAAGTGAACCACTTTTCAAGCTTAATAATGTGTTAAAAATAAATAACAGAGAGAGAGAGTGATGATGAAAGATGGAACAGTGAAAAGAGTTAGTCATTTGAATGCTGTAAAATTGTATGAAAAAGGTGAAGTTAGACATTCACGACATGAAAACATCTTTCATCATGAATAGACGTAAGAAATAAAATAAGTTTATAAAAGATTGTTATCTGACATTTTATGGTCACACTTAACAATACAATAAATACCTGATAATTATATTTAATAGTAATTTAAAAAAAAGGATATATAGAAAGGTGTTTTTTATTCGACACGATATAATAAAGCAAAAACAGGATAAATCTGGTTTAATCCAGAAAAGTTCCAGAAATAATGGGATAAAATTGGTTTAATCTGAATAAATCTACAAAGAAAAGAATAATGTTAATGTTGTTAACGGTTGCGTACAAATCAACCAACACGAAGAAGAGAGAAGGTGGTTCGAAGACAGGGATAGAGCTGTCAAGGTCCATGTTCCTGACAAAGTAATCATAAAAGGAAGGATTCCATCTGTATGCAATGTCTTTCCGATTATTTCTAACGAAGATGTCTGCAAAAGAAAAATACGGATAGTGTTAAATAATGGGAAAAGGAAGTATTTAAACAATGATGAAAGAGGCAACAAATTCATTTACAAATACAATGAGGGATGGCGTTAATGGAAGAAGAATATACCTACTCAAGACAAGGAATCGCGAATGTGCACGGACATTATTAATAAACAATTTGTGTGTGTATATTTTTGTGCAATTTCTAACTGTCAAAAACAATATAGGTATAGTTCAACCTGGGGAAAAACTTGAAGAAAACAAATATGAGCAGGACAATGCCAACATAAACATTAGTGCGTGAATTGTGGCGCTGCAGACGAATAGTTGTGTTTTTTCGATGACCGAGATGATAAAAAGCCGCGAACGACGATAAAGAAGAAGCTGCCGACCTTTTGAATTGTTCGAACGTAAAATTTTGTTTCATGCTGAATTGATTGCAGGCGTACAGATACACTGCATAAAATCATTTTTAGTTAAATGTATTAAGTTATTTTTGATTTCAATAAGTAGTTTATCACATTAGGTATAATTTATTCATTGTTATTTTGTTTAATTTCATTATTTTTGTTTATTATCAAAATGGTAGACAGAAATCAAGACGAATTTGATGAAATGTATGAATGTTATAAGTTTTTCTTGAAATAAATTCATAATAGATATTTGGTGATGTGTGGCGTGTGCTAAAGATGCTACGTGAAAATGTTCATTTTTTTAGCAAAGCGTTTAACATCGTCAATATTTTGAATAAAATATTATTTTCTTTGCTATAGTAGATTAATTTAACAAATCATGGGAGTATTGTTAATGATGTAAAAAGGGCATTAATGGCACAACGTGAGAATGTTTGCTAGCAATGTTAACTGTGCATTATTAACAAGTTATAAGATAAAAATTTAATAAAGATTTCAAGCATATTTAAATACGTAAAGGTATAAGCATTTTTGATGGACAAATAGCCAATTTGTGGTATGTGCAACGTGTAAATATTTGCATATGACGATTGGTGAGAGTCTTATCAAGGTGTTTTCTACTTTGCGAGATTTTAGATCTCCAGAGGCATTTCGTGCAAATGAATGTCTTTGTTGAAATAAAATTCAGCGTCGTAAAATAAACATTTTATTTCTTTGAAACTATACGATATTAAAAATTTGAAGATAGCAAGGAATAATATTTTAATTTTAAATCTATATAATATATTAAAAGCAATGTGTTTTTCGTATATATAAAAATATACATTTTTTTTTGTTTGTGATTGGAAAAATAAAAAGGACAATTTCTTTTACAGCCACATGTGGCAAAAGAATTTCTTTACTGATGTTGTTATCGAGTATTGAGTTGAATACAAATATTTTATGAGATTTAGTTTTTTTTTCATTATTAACCTTATCCTATTTAATTTTAAATAAGAAATGTTGTCGACAAATAAAGGAAGGATCACTGCTAGAACCTACAAGAATAATATGATTGTTAATAGGGATTGAATTTATAAATTTATTGAAGTAGTTTTTTTTAACTTGTCAACGCAATCTCTGCATTTGTTATATATTATGCTGCTTTGTATTATCGTTGTTTTTGGTTAATTTCTGCTGGTACAAGATTACTATATTTTAATTTGAAAGCAAGGCTACTGCAATATGTATGCGATATTTGTCATAAAATGAAAGTGTGCCAAACAATGAAAGAAATGGACCAGAAACTTAATGATTGTCTCCAAACAATATCAGAACAAAATGTACTGATTCACAAAATTTTAGAGTTTATTTAGAACACCGAAAATAAGATAGAAAAGAAGACATTGTATAGCGATCTATTGAAAAAGAAAAATGATGTGTTAATCGTTAAACCTAAAAAGGATAATCAAAAGTCACACGAAACAAAAAAGGATATTAAAAATAAAGTGGATCCAAGTAAACTAGCACTTGGAATTCAAACAATAAAAACTGTTGGAAAAGCTGGTATCGCTATTAATTGTAGTGATAGCAATTCTAAAGAAAAATTAAGAGAAAACGTGATCAATGAAATTGGAAATAAATATGTAGTTTCTGAACCGAAATTAAGAAATCCTAAAATAATAATTACTGGTGTTGAAGCAGATATGTTATTGATGAAAACAATGAAAAAGTATTAGACGCGATTATTAAGGTTAGATTATTATTGCTCAGTAATGATTTAATTGTCGTTTTTTAATTGTTAAGAACATTAGAATATTTGAACAAATAGTCCGTAATTATATTATAGAAAAAGTTTTAGTTTCTAAGTAATATATTTGTATATTTTAGTAGCAATTGCTAATAAAGATTATTATTATTCCCCTTCCTGGTTTTTTACTGTTGGGTACATAATAAAGTATTATTATTATTAACATTTAGTTTCATTTGAACTCCTGAGGATGTCGCAGGGCAAAATGTACCTTGAGTTTTGATAAAGAATTTGTGAAATAATATCGAGTGCTTTATTTATGCTATCTGTAATTTATTGTTAAAATGTTTCACCAAGAGAAATCCATCACTATTTATTTGCATGTTTTTTTTTTTATATTTCATGTGTTATTTCTGTAAATTAGTGTAAGCCTCTACTGACTTGTCATGTAGTATTTGGTGATAAATAAATAAACTAAACTAAATTATTGATATAAACATCACAGAACAAACAGACAGAGATGCTAATTTGACTTTAATACACTTTTCCTAGAAAAGCCATCTACACATTCTAAATATTTCTGTTGTTCTCATCTTTTTATCAGTATATACCTTCAATTTCCGGGTTTCCACGTTAATGTACCGTTTATTTCTGTTGCTGCTGTTTTAATTATTGGTTAGTACAGAAGAGTCATCAAGATTACCTGATGGTGTATATCCCTTCTCCCCTTTCTGTTCACTCTCTGCCTGCGTTAGTAAAATTGTAAATTTGTTGATTTGTGATGGTCTCAATAGAGGACCCTCGGACCAATCCCAATGTTGGGCCTAACCCTTTAGCTCTCCCACAGGTGTCATATTGTTGACATGAAATATTGGTGGATAATTTGTTTTGCGCGATTTGTTAATTAGCACTCTCACGGTTATCACGTTTTATTTATGGGATCGGCTGCTCCACTATATATTTTAGTCCATTTTAATAATATTCTGTTTCGCTCGCACTTGTTTAAACGATATGCGATTGTAATAGTGTGAGTATACCTTGGAGAAATACCGGTGCAGTGTATAAAAAAATTAAATAATTAACAATGATTAACATGAAGGTAATGCGTGCTTTAGTGTTATAGAATTTAGGTTAAGAAAAATTGGTTTACATCATCGTGTTGGTAGAAGCAGATTAATTATGTTTTTTTCTATATTACTCTTTAATTGCAAGGTAAATAATGATTTCTATACTTTCTACAGTGATATTTGATGTCATACCAGAAGAAAAAAGTAATATAAATGTTTCATGTAATACAGATATTTATCAAATCAAGCATCATATAGGATGTACTAATATTCAAACCTAATTGTCAAACCTAGCTTTCAAAAAATAACTTTATTGTTTGGACGCTAAGTATTATATCCACTTTTACGAGCATGCATATTCATCCAAGTGTCTAATTAAATATAAATATGTGTTAAATTTACATAAAATTGAACTCAATGTTTTTGTTTTTCAATATTGTTCTAATCAATGTTTAATTTTTCTTTTAATTTAATTTTTAATTTATAATAAACTAGCTGCTTCAATAGGCGTTGTTCTGCCCTTACCGATAGGTGGCGCGGTACCAAAACAATTTTATTTTTTGAATTATCGTGCACCTAATTTCTTATGTACGTAATATATATAATTCATTTCGTTTGAGCTTTCAGCCGAAAGGCAATTCTATGTATTGAATCCTATACACGAAAGCTTTCGTACCTTTTTTGGTAGTGCTATTATTATCGATTACTGGCCGTATTATATGTGTTTCTTTTAAAGTTTCGCAATGTATACATTAGTTTAATTTTGCTTAAATTATTTAGTTAATACACGTTTTTATGTTCTTAGTTAATAGATAGGGAGGATTAAAACATACGTTGCACTTACTGTATATTTGAGTAGGTGATATTATTTTTGTTGTTGTTGCTGGGAAAATAATCTTTATGACTCTTGTATTTCGTTTCATATTTAGTTGCTAATAAATCTTCTTAACGTTTTATTGGGAAGTTTTCCTGAACACCTTCAACTTTTCTTTCTTTCCTATCTGGGTTATCTTTCTCTTTCGTTATACCCAGATGTAGGAAAACATTCTCTTTAAAGCACCACTTACATATAAGATGACAAATATTATAAGCATTACCCGGATCCATTCAGGTAACTCTGTGGTTGGATTTCTGGATTTTTGTTGCAATTGCACTGGACTCTGACTGATTTATGACAGACTTTTTGTTGTTGTTTTCTTCAGCTCTTTGGTTATTCCTTTTTTATCTTATTTTTTATATTTTTACATTGTATAGAGCAACTGCTCTGAATTATTTTGTAATAATTATCCTGTAATAGAGTATTCTGTTGGATAATAATAACATATTATTATTATTATTATTATTATCTGGTGAGAACACCTACAGGAAACTCGTCAAATACCTAAATGAGTCATTTTTCCATGGTCCTTTTAGAAAATAACTTTAACCCACCCCTTCCCCGCAGCGAACATAACGGCGACTAGCTTTCCTGTATTATCCACCTTCAAGAGAGTTTCGACCAAGAACTGAGTAGTTACACAGGTAAAGTATATAGAGATTGTGGCACAAAAGATTAGTAATATAAAAAGATCGATTTGAAAAGCGCCGCACTTGCTCCTACTTACGACGAAGGGGTAGCAGGTTTTGTGACATTTTCTTTATTTACCTCAATTTCAAACAAATACCGTTTCCTTTTAATATTCATTGAGCATTATAGCTTTGCTTTGAATGAAAGATTACAATTCATAAATAATTTTTAGTTTCGTAAAAATATCTAATTGAAATGTGATATGATTTGGGATACACAGCATACCTACACTTAGGTGTCATTACCAACAGCGAAACACGTGTCTGTGCGTTCGCTGTTGGTAATGACACCTAAGTGTATGCTGTGTATCCCAACTCGTACATATGTGCATGTACGTTTACGTATAAATGTATATATTGGGGTAACCTTATCGCTACAAAGATTGCATAAATATTCAAAAGTATGCTGAGGATACATTAAAATTGACATATCTTTACCTATAAGTCTATTCCTTAACAGCATTTCATTTATAATTTCCTGTGAATTCTCGCAGTGATCTTCCTTCTTTTTCTCTGGTGTGGCTTATTTAGTTTATATTTGGATAAGGTTAATAATTAAATACAAGTATGAAATCCATAAAATGTTTATAATTCTCCTTCATAAAAACAATAACAAAACATTGTTATTTTGTGGATATATCAAGAATTTTCTTTTACCATAAAAGATCATAGAAAAAGCATATAATTTTTTAATACTGATTTTGAAAAAAAAACATTATCTTGCCATTTCCACCTTTAATATAGGTAACAATATTTATTGATTCTTAAAATAATCTTTCCCATACGAAACTAATTTTATTTCAACAAAGACATACATTCACACATAGTGCCTTTGATAATCTAAAACTGCCCAACATGAATGTCTTGAAAATGCAAATATTCGCACATAATATATTTAACGGCTTGGCGCTTGCCTAACAAGAACATCCCTGTCTATTCGTATTTATTTATTTGAAATCTTAGACTGACTAAAATGATCGTTAATGATGCATAATGATTCACATTAACCATCTTCCCACTATTACGAAAAAAATGAATCATCAATTTAACAAGATAATATCCATTCAAATTAATGATGCTTAACGCCTTGCTAAAAGTAAATATTCTCACATAGTACTTTTAGAGTACGTCTTACACCATCAATTATTTAAAATTGAATAGTTTATTTCAAACTTACTTAAATTCATCATAGGGTAAAGTGGTTAAATATGCCCCACATTTTGAAAAAAAATTGTAACTTCAAAAATAGTAATATATTTTAATATATTATTTCATGAGTATAACAAAACATAAGTACTCTTCTAGTAAAAAAATAAATCTTTAGAAAACTTAACATCTATATTCTAAAATTATTATTTTTTTTTTAAGTCAAGGTGGGGCGTTTTCGCCTGTAATCATGTGAAATACGCCCCGATGCAAATAATTAAATTAATTGCTTGGTTTTCTTTTTTGGGGATGGTCCACATCCATTGCACACATCTCCATAGCTCGTACAAGTTTCGTGGAGCCATTTTGTGCATTTTGTGCACTGAATCCAGTCAGCACGAGACTTGGTCGAATAATAATATTCACCACATTGAACGCAACAGTCTTCTGCTTCATCAGAAAGCTCATCAGAGCCAGATGGACTCATTTCTGGTTCACTTTCGGAACTAGAGGAGCTGTAATTTCCTTTCCTCTTCTTTCCATTTTTCTTTGATCTTTCTTTCTTGTTACGACCAACTACAGATGTAGAAGCTTTGGCATCACCTTTTGCTTTAGCGCCGGATTTCGTAGGACCAACTTTCTTTTTCTCTTGAAGAAGGCGTCTCTTTACTCGATTTATTGGAGATGTTAATTCTAACGCATGCTGTTTTCGTTTTGGGGGGTCTAATGGGATGAGAGGAAGTGGATTACTTTCTTGAAGAAATTTTGAAGGTGTTTCTTTTTCCTCCTCATCAGCACTTGAATTTAATAAGGCTTGTTGGTTATTTCGATTTTCAGAAGTGATCTTAGGGGTTGGAGTTGACAAGATTTGCTGGTTCATCTGGTTTGTAGAACTGGATGCCACTGGTGAGTCTCTACCAGTTTGTGGATGTTCTTTATTTACCGCCGCTGTTGCTGCGTCAGAAATGGAGAAAAAATGGTCTGGAATAGCTTGCGGATTGTAGGGGAAAATTCCACAAGCCTTAAAGCCAGAGACTGCATTGGCTACAGTTGCTGCTCTAACCCACGCATTGCCAATCAATGACGAAATCACTATTCTAGAGAGTTTTCTGTTTTTGTGTTGTATCATCCAGTTTTTAGCCTCCTGGGAAAAGTAGGTTTTTAGGGGACCAAAAAATGATCTGTCAAGTGGTTGTAGTGCCTGTGTGGTGTGGCTAGGCAAACATAACAACACCACGTTGTTTTCTGAAGCTAAATCCAACAATTCGATTGTATTACAATGAGAAGCATGTCCGTCCAGAATCAGAACAGCTTTTCCTTCGCCTTTTTTTGGCAAAAAATAATCTTTAAACCATTTGAGGAACAATTCACTATTGATGTACGACGACTTAGGGTTCATAAATACGTCGGAACCAGGCGGAAGGCCGTCTGAGAACTCTTCTTTTCTGTTTTTTCCCTTGAATATCAAAACAGGTGGCATGAAATAACCTTCTGCGTTGCAACAACCAATCAAAGAAATGTTTTCACCTCTTTCGGTGCTGGTTATCGAATAAACATCTTTGGCACCTTTTCTTGCCACCACCTTTCCTGGTTTATTATTGACTTGAATTCCCGTCTCGTCGACGTTGAATATTTTTCCAGGTTTATGAAGCAAATCATTTGTAGTCAGAATTTCCAATAACAATTGAAAATAATTGTTTACATCATTTCTGTTCATACCTTTGGCTCTGGCTACCGACAGACCTTCTGACTTGCGTATTGAAAGATCTTTATTGCGGCGCAGAAATGCTCGAAACCAATCATCACCAGCTGATCGTTTTTCTCTTGAAAATCTGTTGGTAATTCCAAGTTTCTCGGCAAATTCAAAAGCCATTTTTTTCACTCCAGCAGCATCGGGTGCAAAACCCACTTTTTCAAGTTCTTTTATGTACTTGACAAGCCTTTGCTCATGCTGAAACCCCAACTCTGGACAGCGCCCCAAACGTACTTTTGCATCTGCTTTCGTTAAATGCCTTCTGATAGTACGCGAAGCTATTCCATAGACTCTGCTAGCCTCATTGGTGCCCATTCGACCAGTAGATATCATCTTCATCGCCTCTTCCAAAGCTTCTTCGCTCCAGTTGGCTCTTGTTGTTTTCCTCACGTATTTTTTCCCCATTTTGTATGCTAAAATGTAGAAAAACTATGTTGAAAAAGTGGGGCTTATTTCCCTAGGTTTTGATGGGGCGTTTTTACAAAATGCTGGTGAAAAAGGCCCCACCTGTCCACCAAACAAGAAGAACGCGCCAACAATGCGATGCACAGCGTATTCGATAGGTTATGTTACCAGTTACTCACAACACAGTTAGGTTTTGGATAAAAACATTTCGCTGAAGAGAAATTAATAAATAATGGAACTTACCCACAAAGTTTGCTGACTTCCTAAACTATATTTTCACTTGAAAACTTTTTCCAAAGCAGAAAACAGATTCAATGTGCTTGAAACATTTATACATCGTTAGTAGTGTCTGTCTACTTTAGTTTTTACAACTAGTGCTTCCATCTATGTCACAGAAGTTGGACTTTGAAGTAGTGGGGCATTTTCCCCACTGGGGCGTTTTTCACCACTTTACCTTACATTTTGTCAAATTTCATTTTATTCATGTCCTCCATTTTGAACAAAATTATAATATAACGCAAAATGAAATTATCAAATGCAAAATTAACTAACAATAAGAAAATAAAATTAAACTTTAATTTAAAAAAAAAACAAAACTTAATACATTGAAAACTAGTAATGAATTTGTCGTAGTGTATTAAACCCCTTCTTCATTCCTTTTTACTATCGCAAAAGATCTCAAAATTTTATACGTCTAACAAGTTCGAAGAATAGGATTCATCCCCCGTTCGTTCGTTTTCGCGGCCTTATATAATTTTAAACAAAAGCTATCTACTTATTCGCTGCGCCACATTTGTTCAACTAACATTTATGTTGGTATGATTGCGTTCATATTTATTTCCTTTAAGTTTCCTCGATCACATCAACACATATCCTGCATTTGACAGTCAATATATATACACAAAAGGCGTTTCTCAAAAATTGTTTATTAAAAGTTTACACACACTTGTTATTCTTAATTTTTCATTGGGTATGTTCTTCTTTTTCCCTTAATGCCATCCCTCATTATAAATGTATACAAATGCATTGCCTCTTTCATTGTTGGTAATGTATTTTCTTTTTCCATTAATCAAGATTATTCTTATCTTCTTTTTGAAGATACCTTTTTTGAATATAATCGGGAACACGTTATGTACCACTGGAATTTTCTTCATGAAAACTGCATTACAACGAGTACTCGCATTCACTGCACTGCCTCCAACCTCTATCCAGTTTTTCTCTGTTTATAATATGTCGATTTGCAGACAACTACAAACAATATTGATGTTATTTCTTCTTTGCAGATTTTTAAACCACACATGATTTGCTCTGGAATTCTTGAAGCCTTTGTGTTTATGCATACAAAACTTCTAGAATGTATTTTAACTTATACATTTAGTATACACATAAACATATCAATGTGGCATCTCGGATAAAGAATACCTTTCCATATATATCCTTTTTATGTTTTATTAAATATAAATATAAGGTATTTACTATGTTTTTAAATATGATCATAAAACTCTCTCATGAATTGGAAGAATTATGCATGTTTCAAATCTATTTTTGTTCATTTAAATTGATTTTTTCCGTCTCGAGCATGCCTTGTTTGGCCTTGCTCATACAATTTAATGGCATTCAAATGATTTACTCTCTTTAAATATAGATTTCTTTTATTTATTTTGTGTTTGTCTTTTGCCTAATATTTAAATTTTTAATATTTAAGCTTAATTTATATATATATATATATATATATATATATATATATTGTTACAATACAGGACTACCCTGTATATAATTGAATATAAATATAGGAAAAAAGTTCGTTATAATTGGGAAATTTTGATGCCTAATTAAATTAATAAGCCAGTAAGTGAAGTATTAGTAAATAGTTATAATATTTTAAATCACCCAACACTTATGTTATAAGCTATTGATCCATTAAGAGATAAGAAGCATATAAAAATTTAATACTCTTGAAAAGGTTCATAAATAACCATATTTATAAAAAAAAACACTCTTTCATACTTAAAAATATTGGAATGGAAAAGTTATTTCATATTGAATAATAGATTAATTCAAGTATACATTTAATACATATGACCCATATTTTATCATAAATGTTACTAATGAATGTTTAAATCGGGCATGTAAGAGTAAATTAATAACATTATATTGAATTTAGAAAGGATATTAATTTCGAGATTCAAAGTCAAACATTAACAGTCAAAATTAAATAAGAAAATAAATCTTCTGAAATGAATAGGTATAAATAAGGGAAAGATTGTATTTTAGTTTTAAGGAAAATATTGTATTCATAATCATCAAGGTCAAACTTAGGCATAATTTAAAATTAATAATAATGGTACTGAGTTTTATGGTGAAGACTGTATAAAATTTTAAAAAAAACAATCGCAAAGAGGTTTTCTGACGTTTAAAATATTTTAATTTTCTATATTAAGAAATAAAGACCATTAAAATAAGTTTCATTTTTTAAAAGGAAGCAACAGATAATTAATAATTATTAAAAAACTTTTTGCGACAATTCAACGATAATTTTTAGTAATATCAATCAAAAATAATATGAGTACTTCGGTATCGAGAGTAGTAACTATAGCGACGGAAAGTAAGCGAGGAGAGGATTGCGAATCAACAAGTCAGTCAGCGATTAAAAAAAATTGGTTAGACACGAAGAATTAAGTATTCAAGAAATTAACGTATATTTTTTCCTATCCAGCATAAAATATTTGCACGTCTGGAAATTACGTTCGTAAAGTGTACGACCGCGATAGGATATTCAAATTAACACTAACAGAAAATATCTGACCACTTGACATTACTGAAAAAGAAAACTACAATTAGAATAGGACGATATTGTATACAGAAATTTAGCTGTCAAAGAAAAGGACAAAGGCTGAACCATCCACCATTGGGAGAAGCATTAGCTGACCTTGAATCCGTAACAAGACACTGATTTGGATGGACAAATTTGACCGGGAAAGCAGCAAGCAGATTCTACCAAAAGGATAGGTGTATCAATACAAGAAATGATGCAGGTACACTAATTCAATTAACATATTTGATCATTTATACCAAAGTACTATTGGAAACATATTCAAGATTTATATAAATATTGTAAACAAAACCTATTTATTTCAGAAAGTTGTCTTGCTTACAAATGAATCTTATTTGGTTTCTATTTAGCTAAAAGCTCAGTAATATTTTATTAATTCATCTGTACTGAATTGAAAGTTGATATTTAATAATAAAACTAACGTAAAAATACCTATCAATTAACGTATTGAAGTTAATTAAAATCATTTTGAATCTTTTCTTTCCAATTGTCAATTAAGGAAGAGTATTGTTATATATAACATAGAACTGAAATGATTATGAGCCTTATTAAATATTAGAATGTTAACTGTGTATTGTGGTGATAAAACTAATAACTTATTTGGTAAATTAGAATAATATACTTCATGACTTATTTATGTAATAATAAAAGAACCAAATTATTTTTTTATGTTAATTAAGGAAAATATAATACTTACTGGAATATATATATTTGTTGAAAAACATTGGATTTTATTTAAATCAAAAGATACAGAGCATCCATCCTTGGGTTTTCTTTAATTTTATATAGAGTTAGGTATTCCTTTCACAATTGTAAAGAAGAAACACCTGCAACGACTTGAAAAGGTAACCCAAAGGTATAACACTGTTTTTATATTACAAAACACAACACACTAATAGATAATCGTTTGTTCGGATAATTTGTGGGTAATTGAACCTGCTCGAAACCCTAGACGATAAAACATTTTTTTAACTGTCCGAAGTTGTTACAAAATTGATCATTTCTTGGTATACAACATTAAACTTCGAGCATATACTACGGACTGATTTGCAATTACAGGAAGTTATTGGCGCGAGTTTTGAATTAATTATTAACAAATATTCACGAGAATTTATTAAATTAATAGAAGTATTCACTAGTTTATTATCGAACTTGTTATATTTTAGTGAGGAAAATAAATTCTTGGAACCAATTCAGAAATAGAGTCTCATGTTAAAAAAATAAAGTGTTAGAAATCGACCAGTGTCTTAATATAGTAACAAGGATCATACATTAATATTTTCCAATTATTATTAGCGTGTTGTGTTTAAGGCATCGTGGTCGTATTGTAACAATATATATATACATTTTCTTAATGACATTGCCCCTTAAAGGTTAGGCAACCCATTTTTACTTGTTGTAAAACTGTTAACTTATGCTTATTATATCAGAATAACTTAACCATTTATTAATTTTTATAATTCTTAAAAATATAAATATCACGGCAATATGTATACTTGTGATAGTATTATCCGTTAATGTACGTTACAGATTCAAGTATTTTATATTCCATTTCTGATATGATTAATGCTTAAAAGCTTCTTAATCTATGGTGAAATAATATATAACGCAAAGATGTAATAATTTCACGTTTATTTTATACAGAAAGAATACTAAATATATAAAATTTTAATGTTCTAAAAAAAAATCTCATCCTAAACCAAAACTTTAGAGTTTTCCCATCTCGCTGATTGAAACATTATAAAAACATGAAGCAGGAACTCTTTACATCTCCACGCCAACATACATCAATCTCTTAAAATCTCAATCTTAACTTTACACAACCGCCACAAAACAAATTGGATCTAACCTTTTACGAAAAGTTTTGTATCAAATTCGATAAATATTGGCGTAAAAAAAACCGATTTCCTTGCGGAAGGAGTTCGATGCGAGGTTCTTTCACGTTTTTAACAATTAGAATAATTATTTTTTAACTGATTCTAGTGTTTTGCACAATTAATGAAGTGTCACACGTAATACAATAACTCTTTGGAATTGAGAATATTGTATTTTACGTGTCGTTTAACCGCGGAAATTAATAATGGGCTGAATATTAATCAAATGGTGTAGTAAATAAGGCGCCACCTTCTGACGCTCGGGCGCGGGGGGCATAAATTTATAAACACGCCGTGATATGCGACCGTAAATGGGGAGAAGCAGGTGTTTAAAATGTAAGAGAGGATATAAAATCCCGGGTGTGGAGCGAGGAATGAGAAACTTTAAAAAGTTGAGTTTTACAGATTCGGGTCAGGATATGAAAAATAAGGATGAAAAAAACACGAAATGAGGCGATTCGGATTTGGAAAAATAAAGAAACTTTTATGGCGAATTCATTTTGTAAGGGAGAATACAAGCATGAGAAATCATTTACTCAAATAAAAGTAGGTACATAGAAATTTATAACTGGGGTGTTTGTTGATTAGATTTAAGCAGTCCTTCCTAAGTCAATCTCTATATACGATGAAATATTGTAACAGTTAGGAATATCTGCTATATGATTACACACGTGTAGCATGTGTGATAACCGAGGTTTGAAACAGCTATATTCATGCGGTTGTTTTTGTAAATTGACAAGCATATAAATGTGAGGCAGAGAAATTTTAGCTTCCTTTGAAAAATTCAGCTTCATCAGATACTAGGGTGAGTTCGATTGATAATATCATTTAATTATAATCTCAAGGCATCATATGTATTAATAATGATAAGCAATACTTGTATTTTAACCTCAAATAAATACACATGATAATTGTATATTTGACTTTTAGACTTTAAAGGAACTCCTTTTAAAGGGAATCTTTTTAAAAGAAAGGGAAATTGCTAGTAGCAACTTATATGTAACCAGCAAACCAACAACAACAGTAAGGATAGAGTTTCTTTAAAATAATGTGGCCAAGCTGTAAGGCAGAGAATTCAGGCATGTAGTTTTAATATCAAGTGAGCGACAACATTTATACGTATAGCCAGCTGTCGGAAGTATATGTTCGGCATATCACTGCATGTGCAATATGCTAGTGCACGAGAAGTATCGTAATCTGAATACCTGTACGAAATCATAATTTATTAGTGCAAGAATGTCAACTTGTCCACTATCGGTTGCAGTTCTGCTACAGTGACAAGAAAATCAAGAGGCATCGAGCTACATATTTCAACGGGACATTCTATTGTGCAGATGTATAAGAAAAGTAATTCTAACCGTAATTTTGTGTCGAATGCAAAAGTTCCAAAATAATTTAACTATTAACACCTTTTAGCGTTGTTCTATACAGAGGGTATTGTTGTCATTCGGAGGCATTGTAGTTCATTATATTTGTTTGGATCGATGTAGCCTTTACTTGATGGAAATTCTTAATGTTGAAAGTAAATAAAACTGACAGTAAAAATCACTTAAATTCCCACTTTATTGATAAAATATCATGACGATCATTTCGACACAGTGTCTTCTTCATATGAGCTTGTATTACAAACTAGAGTTTGTAATATAACCTCATCTGAATAAGACACTGTGTGTCGAAACGATCGTGATAAGTGATTTTTACTGTCAGTTTTATTTACTTTCAACCACAACCAATCGTAATCACTAACGAGTTTTTGATTTTTGTTTTAAGTGTTAATCGCGTTCAATTAAATATTAGAGTGACGTCCCTATTGGGCCAAAACATCTAGTCAATGATCTAAGGAGGTTACAATATAAATATATGTATATTGTAGTGGTTCTGCTACTTTCAATAATTATTCCAATTTAGGTAAGTTTATTTCTTATTTTGCGTTCTTTAGTATGAGACTCTTTCAATTAAGCAAACCTATCATATTAATGTAAAATAAACTCAGGGATTCTTCTAAGACAGTTATATTACATCCAAAATTAACACAATTCAATATATTTTACTACAGAGTCTATATAAATGATTGAAATGCATTTGAATTTCCCGCTTTATATTTTTTTGCTTTAAGTTGGTGCCAAGTACTAGTCAAACCTCTGAGAACGGTAACTTTGTACTAATGTAAAGTTTTGAATAGTACCGGACTAAGGAGTGTATACTTTGCTCTTAGGGTAACTCCATAACCAGTAATCACAAACTGTTAAATCGAGAGAACGAGCAGGATAATCGTTGCCCTCGCCATGTGCGATGTCGCACCATCTTGCTGGAACCATAGAGAGTTACGATCAATCCCCAATTGACGGAATAAGGGCTCAAGGAAATCACGTAACATTTATAAGTAGCAGTCTGACGTAACCGTAGCAGCATGACCTTCATTGTGTTGAAAGAAGTAAGGGCCCACTTTTCCAAATGATGTTACACCACACCAAAGTGCTACTCTTTAACTGAAGGGGACGGTGGTAAATTTCTTTGGGTTTTCAGGTGCCCCCTCCTTATCTTAAGTTTTGTTTATTCACGCTACCAGATAATTCGAAGTGGGCCTCATCTGATGTGAGTAGATGATTTTTCACATCCTGTTCTGTTAAAATTTTGCACCCACAGTTTAATTGTGTTACGGCTAGAAACCGCGCCATGTCGAGGAACATTGAATTATCTTGTCGCCCGAACCACTGGTCCACACTTACTGAAAGGGAATGAAACACACTATCTCATCCCTTGCACTCCATGCTGTCGGCTAAGACGGTACGCGACCAATGATGTTTAAAAGTCGTCAGATTATTATACCCCACCTGGTATTTTCTTTAATGTATATTTTTTTAAAAACATTGCATACACAGATGAATTTTGACGGCACATACTTTCTCGAAAAGAAATTCTTTTCCTTTGTTGAAGCGGGTAGAGCAATAAAACCTTTCTTTCCTAATTACCTACGACAGATGGTTTCTAAGCACAGTAGTTTTAGTTATATAATTTACATTTTTAAATGTTTAATATTTCTACCGCGCTTTTTTTGTATAGGTCAAGATGTTAACCACCAACTTTTCTGTCCCATAGAATTCTTTACGAGGACTCGCCTTCTTTATGAACTCTGTTACAATATGCGCATTTCTCATTCCACTAACATTTCTTACTTACTGCTCAATATCCCACGTGGTTTTGCGCTTTCTCTCTCTTTATCGGCACCCACTGATGTATTATAAGTAGAGACTGGATTTTATGCAAAATGCATATTTGTTGTTTTTTGGTATATCCCTTCTATACTGTGTACTTATCCATTTTCCACCCTCAGAATACGTTTTTTTACCATTTTTTTTAGTACATATAATGCATATTTGGACACTTTACCATAACTGCATATTTCATAATTATTTTGCATATTTATGCATATATTCGCCATTTTCATAAGAACCATAATAAAATCTGATATTTAAAGATATTTAATTTGTTTGTGTAAAAGTGAAGGGATTGCATTCCTTCAACTTTGCATTAAGGACTTATTAAAAGTCCATCTCATTAATAATGAGATGGACTTTCCCAAAAATAGGATTTAACTGTACTGATAATCGGTTTACTGGAGAACTTTACAAAACCAGACAATTTATTTTTCTAGTTTTTGTAGTGATATAGTAATTAATAATAATTATTATAACTGAATGTTAAAAATATATATTTGTTACACAGATTACCTGCCAGAAGAAATTTCAAGTAGTGCAATATTTGAACACAATATTTCATCAGAACAGGGTTTCTGAAAATTTGAATAAACCGCGGCAGCAACTTTTGGAGGAAAGTTTTCTCAATAGTTCGAAGAAACCACAAGAAGCATTTTCCAAAGATTTGTGAATCTTTTTGTGGGTTGTAATATTCCTTTACATAAATTGAACAATCCGATATTTCAAGAATTCCTGAAAACTTATTGCAAAGTTGATGATATACCCATTTATGTACCCAGTTCGTCAGCTGTACCCAAGAAATACATCAACGAAATTTATGAAGATGTTACCGATGGTATTAGAAAGGAGTTGAAAGACCAAAATCTTTGGCTCTCTGTTGATGAAACTACCGACACAAAGCACCGTCAGGTTGCTAATTTGATTATTGGAACCTTAAATGGTTCAACTCAATCTAAAAGACATTTAATTAATGTAGGTAATTTAGACAAAACAAATCATGTTACCATAGCCAGGTTTATTAATGAGTCCTTAGCGAATTTCTTTTTATCCGACAAAGTACCTTTTGAAAAATTTCTGCTAATGGTAACTGACGCCGCTTCGTATATGTTAAAATCAGCTCAAAGTCTGAAATTTTTTTTCCCAATTTAATCCATTGTACTTGTTTGGCTCATGGTTTAAATAGGGTTGCTGAAAAAGTTAGATTAGAGTTTCCAGATGTAAATAATTTAATTAGTATTATCAAAAAAGTATTTTTAAAAGCTCCCTTACGAGTGCAATTATATAACGAAATGCTTCCCGGCATTCCATTGCCACCTATCTTAACAAGATGGGGAACATGGCTTAAATGTGCTGTGTTTCTTGCCGATAATTACGAAGGCATCAAAAATATTGTAACTCAATTTGATTCAGCAACCAGTCTTGCCATAGAAAAGTGTAACGTAATTTTCAATAATTCGACGTTACAAAATCATATATCATATCTGATTTTGCGATAATTGAGCAGGCAAACTTTTTAGTGCATATTTTCCAGTCTCTAATTATAAGTGGATCTGTCCGAATTTATACACACAAGTATAAAACGCATCCTTCTATACCATATACATTTAACATAAATCGTTACTTTTGAACCTACTCATTAGTAATCCCTCTTTATTTACAGTACCACCCTTTTAATGTTGCCTGCTGTAAATGATTATTGTTTTTCTTTGAATCCTAATTTTCTTTTTAATTCATTTATTATTTTATTAAATAGAAGTATAAAGACAATCCTTTTTGTTTTTTAATAATACTTTTTTTATAGCACAGTATCCTGGGCATTCTATGAGTAACCACCAACATAATTGCAAGTGTAACAATTTGACACCCAACGTGGTGGCTGTTTGTGACAGTACGTTATTTCCTTGTGTTGCAATGTGACGGTAGGACTAATAAACAATTTTTATTATTATTACCTCTCCGCCCATAATGTTTACTTTCTTTTGATATAATAAAGCAAAAAATATATATAATAAAAATAATTGAAAAAAAATTACTTTTAAATTTGCTTTTCGTTGATCTTTCTGTCGATTACAAAACTATTTCAAGTAGTACATGTGTCACGACACACGACAATAGTTAGCAGTTAGAAAACGAAAATGACTTATTTATGGATCCCTCGAGTGCTTAGTGGGCCCATTAAAAGTACTATTAAGATGAAATTGCGATCAACATTTACAGTTCGTATAAACTATCTTTTAAATAATCAATCAGCTGTGAATAGATGTGTGTGTGTGTGTGTTTGTGGTATTTCTTTTTTCGTGATCGTAAAATTTACGATGTGAATTTATTGATCGATTAACTGTCTCGAATTGAAAAAGTGTTGCCATTTTACGGTATCCACACACCGTTATTATGTTTCGCTTAATGTGTTTTGGGTTGTATCCCTGTACCCCAAAGATGCTTCGACAATATCTTTTATTGCATTTGTTCAATAATTACCATCCGTGTTTCACTACGTTCTTCAAATCTAATTAAAGATATATTATTTAAAGAATATTGCCAATTCTATTACAGTTCCACTTAGTTAAAATACTCATTAATAAATAAGTATGTAATGTTGTGTAATATACAAATAATATTGTCTTTCTTTTCTATGGGTTCAATACAAACACAAATGCTATACATTAATAATAACGTAAATAAATAAATAAAACTTAATTAATATATTTCTTAACGTAAGTACAACTTTATATAAAAAATTTCTCTGTATTTTAAACTAATAAAAGGCCTTTCGATTTTATAAAAATTGGTAATTCATTATACTATCTGGCACTATCATGTTAATGATAGTAACCTCCAAAAATAGGTGGCAAATATGAATTTTAAATTTAATAATTAATGTTGAAAATAATAAGGCACAAGATAATTTGGCTAATAGTGTATCCAAATCATTCCTATGTAAAAAATGTTTTACGTGCGGTAACTTTAGATAAACTTAAGTTTTGTGTATCACTATCAGTTTAAGCCAGTTTTTCCTACACTTTTTAAAAGCTAGACTCCTCTTTTAGTAAGTATTTTGCTATCGGCCACCCTTTCTTTAGAATACAGAATTTTATTTGTGGAAAATTAAATAACAATATAGCACGCAATTAAATACATACAGTTCGTCTAATGGATCTTTAGACGCACGTAATTATTTGATAACATAAGCAAAGATTGTCGGTCAGTCTATCTATCCTTATTTAATATCGGTGTCGAATATTCAAGTGCGGAAAATACGTATGTCTGCAATACAAATCATATCTAGACTACTGCATTAATCAATTGAAAAATTAAAAAATGTGAAGTTTATATTAATGCATTATGTATATAGTGCTTAACTTGAACTGGAAGTACCTATTTAATTCGTACGCATAAAAATTAATGACGTGCGTCTAATGATCCACTAGACCAGGGATGGCAAACCTATGGCACGCGTGCCACAAGTGGCACGTTTGAAAATTTTGATGGCACGCACAAAAACAAAATTATTTTAGTAAGATTTGCGAGCGTCGACTCGGTCTGCTCTCTCGCGCAGCGCAAAGAAAGACAGAAAGGGACAGAAATGTCTCCTGTGCGCTATCTCTCTCGGCTCACGATTTTTCTATGGCAGAGATACCCAGTGCACGCTCCAGTCAATCACACCCCAGTGCTCGAATCAGACGACAGACTGCATTAGTCATTTTTAGTAAACCGTCGTCTTTGAAACTTCAGTGACTTGTTAAAAAATATAGCTGTTATTGTAAATAGATATAGTGTTATTTTTAGGTAAATATTTTTACATATTTCATATTCTGCATTCGTTTGCAAGAACTTATTGCGTCACGGTTGAAGTTTTAACCTGTACCAACCTTAAGGTATTAAAAGTTACTAAACTTATAATTTATTTTGCTTATTTTTGAACAATAATATATTTTAATATTATGAGAAATTATTTTATCATTAAATCAGTGTAAAATATAGAAGTAATTATTAAAATTACCTTGAATTAATATACTATTTATTATTTTATTGTGTTGGTAATATTTTTAGTACTTTAATATGTGCCGAAATATATTCTTGCAAACGAATGCAGAATAAATTATTTATTTTATAACAATATTATTAAAATATATATTTTTTAGATTTCCTTATTATGGCTAGTTCAATGAAAAAATCGAAATTATCCGAAACATGTAGTAGCAGAGAATTTCAAGCTTGGTGGACCGATAGATACGGTATGATTGAAAAGGACAGTAAAGCAATTTGTATTTTATGTACAAAAACTGTAGTCTGTAGAACATCTTCAGTAAAGCGGCATTATGAAACCAACCATAAATTTCTTCTCGATCGAAGTGTAGAAGAGCAAAAGGAGTATATATCACGTGGCTTACAGAATAAAAATGCTCAAACTACTGCTTTAATAAAATATATTGGAACTGAAGTAAACACCACTGCTGCTAGTTATCAAGTTTCAAAAAATATTGCTCAATATGCGAAACCTTTTAATGAAGGCGAATTTTTAAAGGATGCTTGGCTGCAATGTGCACTATACTTATTTGATGATTTCGAAAACAAAGAAAAAATTATCCAAAGAATTAAAGACATGCCGATAACTAGGAATACAGTGAAAGAGAGAATTTTGGGTATGGCGGAAAATGTAAATTTTCAACAAAAAAATCATATAAAGTCTTGCAATTTTATATCCATTTGCCTTGACGAGTCTACCGACGTAACAGGCTCTGCTCGCTTAGCAATTTTTGTACGTTATTTTGTTCAAAACAATATTAAAGAAGAATTAATAAGTTTATCAACATTAACAACAACAACAAAAGGATTCGACATTTGTAATGCAGTTATAGATGCATTGGAAAAAAGAGAAATATGCCCTTCTAAAATTGTGTCAGTTACAACTGACGGTGCCCGCAGCTTAACTGGACGGCAAAATGGATTTATAAATTTATTTACAAAACGTATTGGACACACAATTCTTCATTTTCATTGCATTATTCACCAACAAGCGTTATGTGCCAAAACAGGTTTAAAAATGTTTGACGATATTTTGAGTTTTGTAACAAAATTAGTCAATTTTATAACAGCAAGAGCACTAAATAAAAGAAAATTTTAAGAATTGTTAAACGAAGTAAACTCGTCGTACAATAGCTTACTTTTATACAATAATGTACGCTGGTTAAGCCGCGGAAATGTTTTGCAAAGATTTGTAGATTGTTTGGAGGAAATAAGATTATTTCTAAGTAATGAAAACATTATTGGCCAATACAATCAATTATTGGATGTAGAATGTCTAGCAAAGTTATATTTTTTCAATGATTTATGCTCGCACTTAAATGAATTAAATATAAAACTACAAGGTGTTAATAAAACAGTCATTATAATGTTTGACTTAATCAAAGCGTTCGAAGTCAAATTACAGATTTTTAATCGTGATATTCTTTCAAATTCATATAAATATTTTCCGAATACAAAAAATTTTTTTTCTGAAAGTGAATGTCACGAAAAGCCAAATAAAGAATCATCAACGAAAGAGTTTTCAATGGTAATTCAATCCCTGATTCAAGAATTTTCTGCAAGATTTACGCAGTTTAAAGAATTTGAAGAAACTTTAAAATTTATTTTATATCCTGATACAATACCATTTGAAAAATTAAATTTAAAAGTCCTTGAGTGGTTAAATTTTAATGAATTAGAAATGGAATTAGTTGAATTTCAGTCAAGTACCATATGGAACCAAACATTTGTTGATTTAAGAAATGATTTAGAAATTATTGAAAGTAATCGATTATTTGGTAAAATAAATAAAATTGCAGAAGACGAAATTCTAACTACATGGAATTCAATTCCTGACACGTTTAATTGTTTAAAAATATTAGCAAAGGCAATTTTATCAATATTTTCATCGACGTGGGCATGTGAATCTCTATTTTCAGAATTAGATTTTATAAAAAATAAATATAGGAATAGAATGACGGATAAGTCGAGTTCTGCATGCGTACTGTTGAAATTAACTAAATATGCACCAGATATTAAATCTTTATCATCTTGTGTACAGAATCAAAAATCACATTAAAAACAATTGTTTTTAACGTGAATTTTGTTTCTAGCATATTGCTTTTTGTTAAACATTGTTTAATAAAAAATTGTTTAAAGAAGAATTGCTTTTATTTGTTTATTTAATTATACTTACGTATAGTTTCACCACGCCAGTGGCGGTTTCAAGCGGGTAATGGGGTAATTACCCCCCCCCAAGAATTTTTCGCTTATCAATTTTTATTGTTAAAAATTACCGATATTCCATATTTCAAACAAATAACATAACAATATCGCTTTATTTTCAGTCATTCGTCAGTCAGTAGTCTCTTGTCGCATCTATTAATTAATTTTAACATTAATTTTGATCAAATGTTTAACATTATATTTGATAAAACGGTTACTGCTCCATTAAAAACGGTAAATTTTCATTGCAAATTAGGTAAATAGGGAAGCTAACTTTCAATTTGGACACGTTTGACCTTGAACATTTTCAAAAATCGGCTGCGGCACTATTGGGGCACGTTGCCTATTTAAGAAAGAATTTTTATGACTTTGTGGCACGGACATCAAAAAAGGTTCGCCATCCCTGCACTAGACGAACTGTATATAGAAAATGTTACTTGGCGCCATCTATGATCAAATAGCGCAAGTTATTCTCCGGAACTTTCAGCATGGTCAAGAATTGACACTGCAATACTAGATATCTGGACTATCTAGAAACATGGGTTCACTTTTAAATAATCAGCAAAACGTTCACTGAGGTGTAATTTGCAAGTTGTGTATTGCGCGATACCAACCAATTATTTATGGTTAACTTACGCATGATGAATATCTTAAATATGGGTTTTAATAAACAGAAATGTGTATTTTATAGAGAAGTGTTATCAGAAAATATGAAGGCATCAAACCTACTTCGTCATTTAAATAGAAAACGTCCAAAAAAGGGCAGAAGCTCGTAGAATTATTTGAAAGAAAAGTCAAAGGAAGCTGCCCCGGCAAGGAGAAATACACTGTCACGTCATCAAAAACCTCTAATAAAAAGCATTACTAGAGAATTATTGGGATGCATATCGCATTTCTGAAAAGTTTAATTGTACCAGCAGCTGTTGAGATGATGGAAATATTGATTGCTGAAGAGGAAGTTACAAATGTAAAGCAATACTCTTTTCCGTTAATATTATCCAAACGAGAATAAATTAAATGCGCGGACTTCTCTACAGTTTTTTCTAACTGTGTCAAGTTAATACCATTTGTAAGATACTACACCCTGTGTGACATCACTAAATATATTTTATTTTGTACACCATAAGAGACCAACACCACCGGAAGAAACATATTTGACACTTTTATGCAAAATACTATATTTACTGGACCAAATGCGTTGCTTTATGCGCGTTGGTGCCAAGGCTATGACAGGACATCGATGTGGTCTTATTGTCGGGAACAAGTAATGCCAACTTAAAAAGCTTTCTGCTCCCGGTTGAGCGTGTGGTTGCTTAAAATTTTACATGCTAAATGACTGTCTTTTATACTGATAACCTCTTGCGTCAAAGACTTTCCGAAATGGATTGCGATGTGAAAACTGTCAATATTTGTAAATTCAGACAAAACATGTGAAGGTATCGGTTCCTTATATGTAAACCTTCTTTATCACGCAGATTTAAGAGGTAAGACTTCTTAAGTTAAAAGGAGAACTTTTGATTCACTTAATGATGAAAAATGAGAATATGAAACTTTGGCTTCTTAGGTCAGCTTTACTTGCTGATCTTTCGAACACCTAAATATCTTGAAAAGGCTGCGATGTTAATATAACTACCATGAACAAAATTAAGATTTATGAAAAAAACGTGACTTATTAGGAACTTTAATCGAGGAAAAAGAATTTCATTAATTTCAGTGCATTCCAGAACGTATGGAAGATGTCTAAAGTACAGTATGATAAGTTTTGAGCAAGTATTTTAGACATGCAAGTTATTTTGATCTATTTAAT
Organism: Amphimallon solstitiale; assembly: GCA_963170755.1. Lineage (NCBI taxonomy): Eukaryota > Metazoa > Arthropoda > Insecta > Coleoptera > Scarabaeidae > Amphimallon > Amphimallon solstitiale. The sequence goes on from OY720679.1 coordinate 136,941,009, forward strand.
ATAACAGCTTTGTGAAATTTTCCAAATTAAATTTCAACCAGTTATGGCAATACTAAATGGATAATCAATCCATTTTTGTATGTGTCCTTTCAACATGCTAAAATTCTGACGAACATGAGAGAAAAACTTTGAAATAACATATGATAGAATTCATAAAAATACAATTTAGCTTTAATTTTGGCAAATAACAGTCTTTTATAGATCGACCCTGAAAACGCAAGATGTAATGTTTGCTGAAACGTCGGTTGTTCAGAATCCAAACGATGGAAATAACACAAATAATATATCAAATGTGATATAATGTTAAAAGTAGTATTTCTTTCCCAGGAATTGGATCATTTTTTGAAAAAAAAAGTACAAGAATAACCCGAAGTGGCAAATGGAGCTCTTAAATATTTTGTTTCACTTGCAACACCATCTTTACGCGAATTAAGTTTATTATCGATGACTCCTATTAAAACAAAAGTGAGATATCGCTTTCAAATTGAAAATGATATCATTATTGTCTCTGTGTCGAATACGGAAGCCAGATTCGAAACGCTAGTGTCTGATAAAAGGGCACAAATCGCTTTTGTTTTATTTTGGAAATCCTTTTGCGTTCCCTCAGTTTCTTAAGACCCCTCATTTTGGGAACCCCTTGTTTAAATAATTATAATTATTTGAGTTATTAATATATAAAAATATTAATTATTAATATTTCCAACAAGAAGCCGTAGAAACACTCTATACCCTTGTGTTATGGCTATCGACAATTTGTCACGTACTGTACTGCATATGTTAGAACCGTTAGGTCCTGTTCCTTAGTACGTAATTAAACACGTGATTGTGTCGTGTGCATTGTCATAATGTCACATATTCTTTTTAGCCATCCGAGAGTCTCAACTATTGGATAATGCTCAATTGATCGTATTATAATGTTTAATAGTACATTTATGGTTAATTATTTTTATCGCCAACCGTCAATAAAGCGATACATTACCATAGTTTTTTACGAAAATAAACACTTTACAGTACTATAAAATAAAACACTTTACCTGCCGCTAATATCAAACTTAAATCGTTTGTCGCTGTAATAAGTCTTTATATCTTTATTTTTTAAATTACAAATTTTTACGGTTGGCGGTAAAATTTTGTATGCACCACGTCAATAAAGTGCCTTTATCATACTCGCCTGTTACTTGCCTCGCTCGCTTCGCTCGCTCGGATCGTAATCAAACTCGTTCGATAAAGGATCACTTTACTGACTTGGTACATAAATAACTATTATGCATGTACTACAAGGCTAGTAATAGTAAAATATTTTCAATGTTCATTATTTAAAAGGGTTTGGTGCAACTTAGTGTTATATTTAGAAATCGTAGGGTGTCGAGGTTGTCGTTAAAAGAAGAGCTGACTACAACCAAGAAAGAAAAAATTGAGTGTTCTATCTCATTATTATTTTAGAAATTAAACACATTAACTAAAACAATATTAAATCGATATTAAAACTACTAATTACCACAGAACGATAGGTACGTGTTTGCGCCTTTAATCAGGTGAGTAAGTTTTTTCGAGGGTGACATAAAAATAACAGAAACCACAACCGGTCATTTGATGATTTATTACGGCGCGAAAGATATGTAATTAAGTTATGACCATTTCGTTTACATAATACTTCCAGAGGCGGTAGGCTGCCCACTGCGCCCGCTAATTACCCGTAATCAATCTTTGACGAATATGTTAATTACATTTTTATCTCGGAAGGTTCGCGTAAAATACAACAAACCATCGACACGCGACCAAAATAACCCTATTATATTGTTATAATACTGTGTAATGTATTTTACACCTTATTAACATTATTAATTATAAATAATAATTAAATATTATCAAATATTGTAATTAAAGTCTAGATATGTATAACATCATACAGTCTTCAAATTCTCAACTGATTAGTACTGCGGATAAAAAAGTCTTTGTTGTATAAAAAATAAACCTACATTTCAGCTTTTTAAATATTCATTAATATTGTTAAATACCATAAATATTACACCATATCATCATGTCATAATAAACCTGACTAATGAGTGCAGAGCATAAATCACAAATAGCAAACTGTAAAATACAATTCATTAAGATTAATTTAATTGTCGAGAATAACACACTCGGCTATATTTCACAAAGTTTTAATAGAATTTTCTAACATATGTTTCGGCTGTTATGCCTTTATCAAAGAGTTATCTAAAACTAACCTGAAGTAAGTAAGGGTACAACTTATATACCTAGCTCTCTTAATGGTATCGGGTGGTGGCTAATGGATATTTATAATTATGTCTATGAAGGAAGTATTTAAGAAATCTAACTGCGTGCGTTAGTAAGTACCAAATTTTGTTTTTGAGTTTTTTTATTTCAAATATTTCTAATAAAACTTTGTTTAAGTGTATTCTCTCGACAATTAAATTAATTTATTAAAATGTTTCACCAAGAAGTGTCTGCGAATTCAATTAAGGAAATTCAATAGGAAAATCTACTCTACGAGGGCGAATCAAATGTGAACCGGTCTTTTTCTTTTAACGCTCTCCAGGTGAAGTGAGTAAGGTGACGTCTTGATATAGGTTGGGTGGAGATGTAAAGTGGAGGGGAGTAAATCGGTTCGGCTCGCCAGAGCAGATTGGTCAGGGTTGCCATTTTTTGCTACTTCCAACTAACTCTGGCAACGTGGCAACAACTCTGCATGATATCCAAAAAAAAATTACATATACAAAAATTAAGTCCATATAAGTACTTCGACGAAATTTATCATAATTAAAAATAATAATAGAAAGACTTAATTTAAAAAATATTTCTCGTGCTTATTAGCACTACGTATACACCCTGTCCAGTTTAAAATGCAGTACATGGGGATATTGGAAACCGTTGGAGATACAACGTCCATATTTTGTTTCCTAGAAGAGATAAATTTACAAAAGTTGTAAGCTAGGGATAACAAGTGATGCGGATTTTAAAAATGATTAAAAAAAAATCTAGGTCTACTAGATTTTGCGTGACAATAATCAACTTTTGTTTTTCTTATGGCAGCCATATTGGATTTTGACATTTTTAATATCTTCAAAAAAAATGCTATTCAATGATGTATAACATGTTTATGTTCAAGATAGTAAAAACATGAAAAATAGAGAAAGTAAGATTTTAACATAGTAGGCCGTGATAATAAATGTGACATTTGTATTAAACAACTCTAAAAGCTGTGAAGTTTATTCTGAACTGTCAGTAATCTTATTGTTAATCTCATTGTATTGTTATAAGTATCTGTACTGTGCAAACCTAATATGGATCGTTTTACAAATAGTGACAAATATCAAATGCTGGAGTGTTTTATTTTGTGTGGAAGAAATGTTGAATTGGCTGCAGAAATGTATTTCGAATTTTCGATAGATACCCTGAAAGGCGGCAGACAGAAAAAAAGCATTTTTCGCCGATTCGTGATAATTTGATAATGCATGGAAGTTTTGTCAAACCCAAAAAAAGGCAAAACAATGAAAATAATGAAAATATTGTTCTTCAAGCAGTAGTTGAAAATCCCTGTACGTCTTTACGGGTAATTGAAAATACACTTGGCGTCGCTAGGTCAACAGCTGGTACCATTTTAAAGCGTGCCAAATTCAAACCTTATCGTGAAAGAGCTATTCAAGGGCTTCAAATGGTGACGAAATACGGAGAGCTCAATTCTGTCATTGGTTCATCGAAAAACAATGAAAATCCAAACTTTTTTGCGAAAATTTTATGGTCTGATGAGAGTCGATTTACTAACTCTGGAATGTTTAATCGTAAAAATACTATCTTTTGGTCCGATGAAAATCCACACCTAGTTCGTGGCATTAGACAGCAAGTCAGATGGGGATTTAATGTCTGGATCGGCGTTATCGATACCCATGTTATCGGTCCATTCTTTTTCAATGAGAATTTAAATTCTGAAAGGTATTTAGAACTTTTGCGCACACATGTGGCTGAACGAATTGAAGAACTTCCACTTGCCACGTTGCAAAATATGTATTATCAGCAAGATGAAGCGCCTCCACACAATTCCTTGTTGGTTACAAATTATTTAAATAATCAATATTACAATAACTGGATTGGTAACCGAGGACCAATAGGGTGGCCTGCTAGGTCCCCGGACCTCACACCTCTTGATTTTTTTGTATGGGGCTATCTGAAAAACAAGGTGTATTCGAGATCTTATGAAAATGTGGAAGAATTACGTCAAGCAGTTGAAGAAGCAGTGAATGGAATGACACCGAACATGGTTAGACAATCTTGTGAGGCAGTACTAACACGATGTAGATTGTGCATACGAATGAACGGTGGCTTATTTGAACAGTTGTTACATTAATGATTCAGCTACCTAACCACCATTATTTAATGAATACTAATAAATAAAATGTTAAAGATATTTTAACAGTACTTGGAGACTTGTTATTTTTTGTTTTTTTTATCAGTATACACTTAAGATATCCACAGTTCCATGGCCTACTATGTTAAAATCTTACTTTCTCTATTTTTCATGTTTTTACTATCTTGAACATAAACATGTTATACATCATTGAATAGCATTTTTTTTGAAGATATTAAATATGTCAAAATCCAATATGGCTGCCATAAGAAAAACAAAAGTTGATTATTGTCACGCAAAATCTAGTAGACCTAGATTTTTTTTTAATCATTTTTAAAATCCTCATGACTTGTTATCCCTAGTTTACAACTTTTGTAAATTTATCTCTTCTAGGAAACAAAATATGGAAGATTTTCAAAAATGCATTTTTTTCTTTTTCACCCTGTATCTGTCCAATGAAACAAAAATTTCAAAATCTGATGTCGGATTATTCATGGACAAATGAATACGCAACTTTTCTCCCATTTAACCGACGTTGTATCTCCAACGGTTTCCAATATCCCCATGTACTGCATTTTAAACTGGACACCCGGTATATGTATGTATTACATATCTTGAGATGTATCAATGATATCAAGTACTAAATGGTCAAAAGAATGTATAAGCATTTTACTGTTAGCGAAACGAAATACGGAGAATTCTATGTACATACATTATTATGGACTATCTTATTTTTGAGTGAAAACTTCTATGGGCGCGTTGATGCATTGATTGTTGGGCACTGAACGAGACTGAGCCGTCATGCTCGGAATGAAACGCTAGTTCGGGTAAAGTCGGCTCGACGATCGGCTTTGTATTATAATACTAACTAGCGGTATTTAATTTCAATTAAATTTAAATTTAGAATAAATACGCGAAATATTGTATTTTTATTTTCTGGAAATTTCTTGTCCGCGTGCAGATGCAAACTCGAGCCACTCGCGTATAAGACCGGCACGTTACCATTAGACCAGCGCGGGTACTCGTATGAGAATTATAATATTTGTATATATGCATGCGTACGTATGAATTTTTGAAGTGAAAACTTGATCAGACCGAGCGAAATGTACTAGAATAATGTATACACAATAATAATTTCGTATTATTAACCTCGCCTTGATGAAGTTTTTACTTCTGCCGTGTGGCCTTAAGCACACCCAAAATTTTTTATTTATAGTGGTTCTAGAACACTTAAAAATTAATTCCATATAACCAATAATGCAATTATTTTGGTATGGGTACTGGAGAAAGAATCAATTTAATGTTTAACCGTTATAATTATTGATCGTTAAACGATATTACTACACAAAAAAAAATAGTTAACATTTTGGAATTATGTGTATATATTAATAGTTTTATAATTTTGGCAACATTTGGCAACTTTTGAATGATAATGTTGGCAACTCAAATGACTCAACCGCGGCAACTATTATAAGTACTTCTATTCTCTTAATAAATCTCGCTAAGAATAGAAGTTTTACTTCCGGTCCGAATTTATGAAATTTCATGTATACAAACAATATTTCAAATCCAACTCTAAATACTTTTGTACTCTTGATAAATATACGGTGCGTTTCAAAAGTCTGGAACTATTGCAATAAAATTCTAATAAACAGCTTTTGAGAAAAACCATCGGACAGGTCAGCTTTAGTTTTAAAAACACATCATTTTGTATCAATTAAATTCTTCGATAGCCTTTTGTTTTCGAGTTATGACGTCATCGTTATTTTTAAATTGCAACTCAACTATAAAAAATAAATAAATAAATAGATTTTTTACATTTTTCTTTATTTTTTTTTTTTTTTGAAGTAAACCTAGCTTTTCACGTAGCCCCACAAAAAGAAATCGAGTGGGGTAGGATTGGGGGACCGTGCGGGCCACTCAATTGCCCCTTTCTACAAATCCAACGACTGGGAAAAACTTGATTTAATTAATTTCGCACATCTAACGAAAAATGTTGAGGCGCGTCATCTTGTTGATACCAAAACTTATTATTTGGCAAATCTGGATCTTCTTCATTGGGATAAAGCATCGCAAGGGCGGGTGTCAGGTCATCCCTCAAAAAATCTAAGTATTTAGCACTCGTCAACGTTCCTTCTATGAAAAATGGTCCCAAAATTCGATCTCCAACAATTCCCGCCCAAACATTAACTTTTTGTGGAAACTGCGTGTGGACCTCTATCATCCAATGGGGATTTTGGGGAGCCCAGTATCGGCAGTTCTGCCGATTTACTGCTCCATTAAGGCAAAACGTGGCTTCGTCAGAAAATAATACTCGACTGACAAATTTGGAATGGGTTGTGCATCGAGCTATCATATCCTCGCAGAATTTAATTCGGCGATCCGGATCGTCTTCATTAAGTTCATGCACTAAAGCTGCCTTGTGGGGGTGACCTTTAGACTTTTTCAATGTTCTCCACACCGAAGATTTACTGATTTCATAATTTGCTCTTGTGTGGCTTTATGGGGATTTTCTTGCAGGTCCAGTAGAACATCTAAGTGAACATCTTCGAAAACTTTTGGTCGACCACATCTAGGGAGATCCCTTACATGCCCGAAATCTACAAATTTTCTTAAAATATTGGATACGGCTGTTCTGGTTCCAGTTCTGGATACTTATTGTTAAAGTACTCGCAAAGTTCATCTTGAGTTCTACATCTGTCTCCATATCCCTTCATCATTAAAATTTCTTATCTTTGCTTTTCACTTAAGTAGAGTATTGCGTCAAAAGTGACAGTTCGCATAGTAATTAAAAATTTCAAAGTTTACTCAATTTTTTCCTGTTTCAGGATTTAAGGCCCCTTATTACAGAAACTATCAAGGTCTGGGTCATGCTTGTACATATTTCTGTATTCAGAATTTTAAGCTCTATCCAAATTCATCGAAAAGAATATGGGTTGCAATTTAAAAAAAAAAATCGGTGACGTCATAATTCAAAAACAAAAGACGATCGAAAAATTTAGTTGATACAAAAAGATGTGTTTTTTAAAACCAAAATTGACCTGATAGAATAGAATAGATACCTATAGCAGTTTGACCGCTATCGGTGCCACACACACACACTGACATATTTTGAAAACCATTTTTTCGGTATTTCAAAATGTGAACATCTGCAAAAATCACAATACTTCCTTATACTACGTATAAGAAAGTAAAATGTATGGAAGAATATAATATTTTTACATAAACATCGCATTACATAGAGATAACCCACATAAAACAATATGATTTGATATATTTTATTTTTAAGTATTTGTTTTTAAACATATTTTTATTTGACACATAATGAATATATTTTTTATTATATCGAGAGTTTGTATACACATATATAATTTCTAATGTCCATATTCAGTCCTCACTGCTCTGGTACACTATAATATGTATTCCCTCTAGCCTTTAGGGGGAATACAGTGCCTAGCGTATATTTGCTGTAGTTCTCATTCTATATCTCATAAATATTCGTTCTGATCTAAAAGACTTGGTCTGGCCGACAGATAAATTTAATTTCTTACGCAAGATAGTGAAATGTCCAACTAATGAAATTATTACCACATACATACATAATTTTTAAAAAGAATATTACCCAGAGACAGCAATCCTTTCCATAAATTTTAGATCAGATAAGATCCGCGTGGGTTTGCATAATTCAGCTAAAATAGCACGCAAAGACATAAGCGGTATATATATTACGAGAAGGCAGCAAGTCAAGTAAGTTTCGGAAGACATTCTAGCAAACCATTTGAGTAGAGTAATGATTACAATTATACGTCACGTGACCTATAATTATCACTCAACAGTCGCAACGTTATAGCTCTCAGGGGGCCCACTCGCCAGCTTGGCACAGCCCTCGGGATCTTTCCGCACGCGAAATACCGTGCATCTGTATATATGTACGTATTAGGTACGAACAGAGATAGAGGCGAAGTTGGCGATACTGCTATCACCACTCAGTTCAGTTTTATCGAATCGACGGTCGTCCTTTATACTTTTTGTTATAGATACGCAGAGACACCAGTATAAAATCTCTTTATTTAGTAATGCGTAATGAGAGAAAATAAAGGGATGGATTAGTTTTACCCACATTAGTATCATACAGTATGCTTAATGTGGTTGCAGTTTCTAAATCTTTACTGTCACTCAGGGATCATAGCACTTTTAACAACTTTTGTAATAGTCCGTCTCAACCCCATTATGCAGTACAATTTTAATAGGAATATTGCATTTCTTATTATTTTGAGCAATTCTTAATAACTCCATCTTTATATCCGGTTGCCTTGTTGCAAATTCTGCAACGTATACAGCTTGGGCGCGCGGGGTATGATCACCCGATGCTAGTCGATATTCTTCGGACGTATATTCGGCAAATGATCTCCGCTAGCTGTGTTCGCCAGATATAGATATATAGATTTATTTTTCCAGAGTTGTTATTTCGTTATATTTACTGGAGAGAATCTCTAATTTTAATTTCAATTTCAAGGGTCGTTTTTATGTTATTTTATGGTATTCCTGTTATACTTATTTATAGTTTTTTTTACCATGAAATTTCTATTTATTTATTTTTCTCTAGACATCTTAGTTTATTCTGCAGATGTTTCAGGCGGGTTGTTTTTATTTCATTCTAAAACCCAGTTGTACTGCTATAACTTTGTACACAACTACATTATTATTTAATTTCATTAGGATAATCATAATTACGTTATAAGTATTACAATCTTCGCGTTATTATCGACTTAGTTATCTAAGCAATCGTCATCACTTAAAGAGAAAATTTAATTTGTTCTTTTTGTCAATCTGCAAAAAAATAATCAGATCACTATGAGTTCGAATATGAGCAGGCAATGCTAGTATGTTGTGCCGTTACTCTAATATGTATTATCGGACCACGTTTAGATGCGAGTTTACGTATACCATCGGGTGATCATACCTCGCGCGTATAGCTATTATGGGTAATTATTGCTGTCAATTGTCAGTTTTTGCCGTAGTATTTATACTTTTATATTGTCTTTAATTTACCTATATACAATGTCTGTTAAATCGTTCTTTTTAGAACGCATATTATCCTTTTCAAGCATTTAAAAGTAAGTATGCATACCTATATCTATAATTCTGATAAACGTGATAAGCTACATACATATTTTATTGCAGTATTCACTGTCATTATGAAGACAATGAACTGTTAAAAAGAGATTTACTGGCGTGTGTGTCAGAGTTAGATCTCAGTATGACAGAAACAAAATTGACGAATTTGCAAAGAATAATGATCTTCTGATACCACCTTATCATTGCGAATTAAACCCAATTGAAATGGTGTGGGAGCAAGTTAAGCACTACGTTAAAATGCACAATACAACATTCAAACAAAGAGATATTGAACAATTAATTGTTTATGGTTATCAGAATTTAACAATAAACAACTGGCAGAATTACATTGGCCACCTAAAAGACATCCAAAGCAAAATGTGGGTAGTAGATAACTTGCAAGACGATGTTGAAGAGTGTATATCATGATCATCAAATCAAGATGTTTTAAGTGACTGAAGAAAAATAAATTTGTAATTAACTTTGTCTTTGTCTAAATTTATAGTGGATAGTAGATGAAGATATCAATATTCAGTAACGAAGAAAATGTATACCTTAGGTATTTATTTGAAATATTAATTTATTTACTATAGATTACTATATTCAGTTAACTTTTAAATAAATTTCTACAGATGAATCCTAAAGGATTATATTATTACAAATATCATGTTTTAACTAATCCATCTTCTCATATATTCTTTCCTTTTAGTGTTTCATATTACTACTAATTTTTAGTATGCATCAATTGAATGACAAAGAGTTGTATAGGTTATGTTTTGATTACAAAGAATGCCAAATAATGAACCGGAAATGTAACGACATTATACAATGAGATGATTTAGCAACCACGAAATCATTTGCCATAAGACCTGTACTGCATAATGGGATTGAGACTGACTATAATAAAAACATTTATATTGAAAGATAATTTATGGAAGCCCTAACAACTTAATGTTCCGACGACATTAATTTTTAGAGATATATTCTGGTTTGCTATTTGAGAGTTTGTAATTTGATTTAATATTCACATATTTAGCTTTGGCACAAAATGAAAGATTATAAATAGGTATATCAAAAGAATATATTTTACTCAAACTCTAATTACATAGAGGCTAAACAAATTAATAAATGAACAAATTACGTTGATAGCTTAATATTCGGACAATCATTTATTACATCACTTAAAACAAAGTCACATAACTTTTGGGCTTTAAAACAGCTGTTACTCTGGCTGGCATGGATTCCACAAGCAACCTGCAATAATCTGGTGTGAAGAATTCCCAAATTTCTGAGAGTTTTGTCTTTACTTCACTTATTGTTCGTTGAGGATTATTCCATAAGTAACTGAGGACCAGACTTGCAAAATGTGTTTTGTCAGTTTTTGTAAAATTTCAGTAGAAACGATTAATTATCGCTCAGAAACGGTTAAAGCAACAACAAATTGGTTTTAACTATATATTCTTAAAAAAATAACTTAATTATAATTGTAAATTACTACACTAGAAAAATTTAAATTAGGTACTGAATACTGAAAAAAACTGTTTGACAAAGTGCCTTTCGGTTGTCTTTCTTTGACAAAATAACTTTTGATTGTCCCTTGTTAATAAAATCTTATTTAGTTTGAAAACAGAAAGTAAAATAAATCACCCAATATTCAAATAATGTTTTTACCACACTGAACTGTTTACACAAAATGTTCTTCTTCAATTTCATCACATTCGCAGGCCTCTTCATCCGAATGATCTTGACTGTCTCGATCCTCAGATATTATAGGTAGCAACCACTTTAAATCAGGATCATCCATCCAATTCTCACCACCTAATGAGATGAGTAGATTGCGCAAGCTGTCTATCTTTTTCTTTTTAATTGTATGTTTTAATGGCAGTTTGGGTAGGTCGATCTGATCTATACGTTTTCGAGGTTTTAATAGAGTCTCGAATTTTTTTGATTTGTCATCATTACGGTAAAGGGTCTCAGTTTTCATAACAATCTTATTACTCCCTGCTTCTCTTTTAATTTTTATTCTTCTGCTTGAATTTATACCAACTACTTTCTTTAGGCAAATTAAAGAATTTTTGATGTTTACCAAATGCCAATCTGTACCAAGTTTTCGAACTTTTCCATGTTGTGAATACAAGTCCCAATATTTCTCAGGAGTTTTGATTACACTATGTCGTCTTAATACCTTCTCTATTTGACCAAAAATACGATCCGCAGGAAGAAATGAATGCCCCCTAATGGGAAATATTATTTCTATAGCTTCTATTGTATTTGGTGCGAATTTATGAAGCCAATACATTAATAGGTGAACAACGAAACTGTTTTTGTTTTGACCCGCGCATCCGTCGGCAAAAAAACGTATATTTTCTATGCCAGGTGGAAATTCTGTTGACTGTAAAAAATTAAGAAGAGCAGAGGATGTTTCAATAGCACCTCTTCCCGCTTGATTCTCCATCCATGAATAAAAAATTGGCGATTGGCGCTCAATGCTTGTTATTCAAAAAAAATAGAGAGATAATTGTTGAGCATAAAAAGCTTCCTGAATTGGTACCTTAGGAAGTACCTGCACCTGCTGAAGGTCAAAACAGAAAGATGCAGTTTTTGGAGGTTTTTCTTTTATTAGCTTGTAGAATTGAGCGGCGCGAATTTTATGAACTTTTAGTTTTGTTTTGCCGTCTATTTTCTCCGCTATTACTTTTGTGTTAGCTATTTGGCTTAGTGTTCTGACGCAAAAAGAGCACACATCGGTGGCGGGGCTCCTAAAACCAATATTAAAATGACGACTAAATACTCTTGAAAAAAATTTATAGTTTACTTTTAAACTTTCTTCAGCCTTCTCATTGTAAAACTTCCAAAGTATCTTAATATTGTATTGTGATCCTAAGTAAATTCTTCTCGACTTATTACGTCCATAATGACTTTCTGTTCCTTTCAAATTGCGAATGAAGTTTTTTACCTCTGCCAGTTTATCTTTAAATGCGAAAGATCGTTTGTCCCCTCCTCTTTTTTCTACAATTGCATCCCCATTCATCAGTGATGTACAAATTCTGCGAATTCTGGTTGGGCCAATACCATAAATAGCCATAAATAGTTTTTGACATATTTGGTATTTAATCTCATTAATGATTATCTGTAATATTAAAAAATTAAGGTAGGTATAGGTACTAGGAGGTCTAAAATTTAACGTACGTTATACACCGTAGAAAATATATGAGACTTGCCATCCAATTTTCGATTCCTTTTTTGTTTGGGATTGCTTACAGTTAATAAATTAGCCAATATATTATCCTGTATAATTTTATCCGCTTTTCGAAAAAATACATTTCTCATTGTAAGTATGTCTTCTCTGGTGCCTGTTTTACATGCAAAATGTGTGTTTTCTTTGTGTTTGCAGTTTAAATTAAAATTATCGAGGTTTGAATCATGGTTTGAATACCTTGAAAAATAATAACCATTTCAAATAGTAAATTTGTGATCAACATAACCTAACGTTATCATACCTGACTTCCTTTTTCCGTTATCTTGAAGTAAGATTTATTGTTCGTTTTCTACTGCCACGGTTGCAATCACCAACAACATGTTCGCTTTCTTCCTCATCCATTTTTTATTAATGTTAGGTACTTAAACAGAAAGTTAATCACTCAATCAATGCACAAAGCAGAATGAGCGCGAAGCGCACAGTCCAGAAAATTCGGAACAAATTTCCAAACAAACCGTGTTATGTCAAAAAGCATCGACAAAATACGGTTTGTTTGTCTAAAGTCAAACGACAAAATACAGTTTGAATGTCTACGTGAAATATCCTATGTATTTAATATGAGACAGCGTGGTTTGAATGTCCAAAGTGACGTAAACAGTGAGAATAAGCCCAGAGACTGCAACGCCATCTAAAACTCAAATCATGAAAAAGTTGACAAAACATGATTTGCAAGTCTGGTCCTCAACTTTTCATGCGGTGCCACAAGGTCTCAATAACACTGAAATCTGGATTGCTTAAAGGCCATGCTAAAACTCTCATGTCATGTTTCTCAAATCATTTTTTTTTGGTTGATTTTTACGTATGGGATGATGCCCCATCCTTTTGAAAAATGTAATTTCTGTCGAGATAGAGCTTTTCGACAATAGAAATGAGCCTATTGTTTAACCCTTTCTAGATATACACCCCCAAATCATCACACGCTTTGCAAATTTCACAGTCCTTTTTGAACAGTCCTTATTAAAAACTTCAGTTTTATTCCGAATATATTTTCTATTGTCACCTGCGGAAACGTCGAATTTGGACTCGTCGCTAAATATGACTTTGGACGAGTCATCTACTGTCCAGTGCAATTTAGACTTCGCCCATATTAGACGATTTTTTATTTGGGCTTTTGTTAACAGCGGTTTTTCTTTCGCCTAATCGTTTAATACTCGTATATTAGTATTTTTTAATTATACCTTATAAAAATCGAGTCTTGATTTGTGGATCCACTGCCTGCAACAATCTTGCGACATTCTTACACCGGTTTCTGCAATTAAAGGAGCAGTTACATTCCTTAGAGTGGCTTTTCGGTGGGTTTTACACAAGTTCCCTAGTCATTATAGAAGTAACTTTTTTTTGGTTGTTCAGTACTTTTACCTCGAATTTCATAACTATTTGTTTCTCCATAACATTTAATACTGTATTCTAAAATGGATGTCGCCAACTATAATTTTTAACAAAAAAATGCGATTAGAGCTTTATGTGATTTGAAATATACGGATAGTTGTATGGAACATTTTAAGCAAGAGAGAATACTGACTTTACCTAGACTATGCATACTTATTTGTATAAAATATATTAGAAAAAACCAAGAACACTTGTGACGATAGAAACATCTTTAGTACATATTTGACAGCACATTCTCAAAATCAACAACTGCTTCTTTTTTCAAAAATTTGAGAAGTACAGTTTTATTTAACTCTTTTAATTCTGAATATAGTAATTAAATTAAAGGCTAATTAATCCTTTTAAAAAAAATCCGTAAATTTTGTAAAAATGTGCGAAACATATTCTATAAAATAAAGTTCTATAGAAGTTGTATATTTTAAAAATGAAATTAGTTCTTTATAAGGCTCAGTTTTGATTAAGGAGCTTCTGTATTTTGAAATAAACTTCAGAAAATATTTATTTATTGCTGAGCACTGTTCTAAAATACAAACCAACCTATATTATTGTAATTCCTTGGAATATTATGATATCTATGTGGTAATATTTGATACTACCCTTCAAGATCTGCCAGTTGGTTTTTCGTTTATAACCTCCTTAGATACTTAAGTCTTCATAGATTGTAAATAATTGATACATAATTGCCTCCTGAGCTTGCTATAGCTAGGATTTGTAATTTATTTCATATTAGTGTACCCTTTTTCTTGTAATCTGTATGCTGGTTTTCCTAATTGATATATAATTATTGCCCTTGTTACGTTGTAACACCTTGATATAAGCATAAGTAATGTATGTTTTATATTTCATTTGTAATACAGTGTTTGTTAATGACCAAGTTGGTTGAAACCCCAGTCACACATTTAGCTTACTATAGTGGTATAACATATTTAGTTAATTATGGAATATTACAAAGTAACGCCTTACACTATTTCTTTTTGATTACTTTACCAGTTAAATCTACCTTTGTGGTTTTGAACTGTTCAGGCAGACCATAAGTCTGACGGTAAATTTATAAATAATATATTATTTTTTATGTCCATATGGCAACATCTTTTCCTAGATAATTTTAATTTACTCTTACCTTGGATATTTCGTAAATTTCAAGCGTAGTGTCTATGGAAATAGACAAATTATTATAAGAAATCTCTATGTATAAATAGGCTTGCCAGACGTCCCGGTTTGACCGGGACAGTCCCGGTTTTCAGACAAAATCCCGGTGTCCCGGCCGGTTTACTTCACGTCCCGGTAAAAATTAAATTTGATTTTATAGATGACCAAACAAGTCTAAAAATAATTAACTGTGAAGAATTATTTAGGATAATTGCTTTGTCTTTATTTCTGTAGGTACTGTACGAAAAGTGAAAACTATAGAAGAGTGATGGTCTGTTAATAAATAATATTTCGTCTTGTCTCGCTACTCGTGACCATGCGCGATGCGAGAGGCTCTCCGGGCGAGTCCAATATAAGGCACTGAGGGGTGCAGCTTTAGCGCCAGAAGAGATTTCGCTGCACGCTACACCCCCTGATGTGCAATAACATTGGACTTGGCCACCTCGACGCTAGACGCTTACGATAGAGATAAGATATGTCAGTTAGTTGTCAGTCCCTGTCGGCGGTGCTTGTTGTGTTAGTGACCTAGCGTTGTTTTATTTATGTTTTAAGTTAAAGCTTATGCCTTCTCTGTTAAAATGCCAAAACGGTCGTGTAAATTCACCGAGGATTTACAGAATGAATTCCCTTTTTTGAAGAAGGTATGTACTGGTACTGGTAATCAAGATCAAGACGATAGAGTTAAATGTTCACATTGTAATTCGGAGTTTTCGGTTGCTCACGGTGGTCGATCTGATATAAAAGATCATTTGCTGTCGAGTAAACACAAAAAGAGTTTAGCATGTGCTGCTAGCTCATCAAAACTGACCAGTTTTTTTTAAGACTGTGAGTTCTAATGACTATATCTTAGCAGCAAAAGAGGCGACCTTTGCTTATTACATAGCAAACCATAGCCTAAGCTCCAATTCGAATTCTTGTTCATCGATACTAATTTCTAAGTTTTTTGAACCGAAGTTCTCACTCGGAAAAACTAAATGTCAGGCAATAGTTTTAAATGTCATAGCTCCTTCAGCTCAAGAAGAGCTTAGGGAAGACTTGACCAAGTCAAACTACGTATCTGTAAGTATGGATGCATCAAACAGAAAGGATATAAAACTTGTGCCAATTGTTGTGCGCTACTTTAATCCTAATTCAGGTGTGCAAGTAAAGCTGTTTGATTTCAAATCTGTGGTAGGTGAAACGTCTGAAATTCTTACAAATCACATATGCTCTGTCCTGTTGCAAAATGATTTAAACACCAAAATAGTTGGCTTTTGTGGAGATAACTGCAACACTAACTTCGGTGGTGTCAAAAGAGCAGGGAAAAACAATGTTTTCCATCGACTCAAGAATAGCCTAGGACGGGAAATCAATGGAATCGGACGTGGAGCACACATTGTGCACAACTGTGTGCAAACTGCAGTAGATAGTCTCCCAATCGATATTGAGGCCTTAATGGTGAAGATTTATAAATACTTCCACATATATACAGTCCGTGTAACTAAACTAAAAGAATGTTGTGAATATGCCGAGATACAGTACCGTAAACTCATTCAACACGGGAACACCCGGTTTCTATCAATGATGCCCGCGCTGGAAAGAATTTTACAGATTTTTGAAGGTGTGAAAGCGTTTTTTAGACCAAGAAATGTGCCCATCAACAATAAAAAAATTGTTTACTGATTTAACGGGCAAGCTCAACTTGTGGTTTGTCCACGGACAGCTTCCACTGTTTAACAAGGCCATCCTGGCAATGGAAAAAGATAACACTATAGCTTTTGAGGTTGCTGAAGCTCATAAAGCTCTCAAAAGAAACCTGACAAGAAAGGCTCAAACTTTATCCCCATGAACGCAAAGAATATCTACAGGAATCTAGATGAGCAAGTCTGTAACAGTGTGAAAATGGAATTTGATGGCTTTTATAAAAGATGCATTGCATACTTGGACCACTGGGAGAATAGTTTTGAAAACGCTGAACAGTTTTCATGGGTCAATCGGACCAAAACAAATGCTGTTGATTGGGAAAACGCCGAAACTTCTGCTGAAATTATTAATAGTAGTCTTCTTGATGTACCCGATATAAAAATAAACAATGACCAGCTGTTTGAAGAAGTTGTGCTTGCTAAGGATTATTTGCAGTCATATTGGGAACAGTGGAAGCAAAAAGAGACTACCAGAGATGTGATTATTTCAAGTGAAGAAAAATGGCTTAGGCTGTTTGGTCACTTCAAGGAGAATCACATAGCAGTCCCCAATCTGATCAAGATTGTTGAGTATGCCTTCAGCTTACCTGGGACATCAGCAGTTGAGAGAGTATTTTCTTTGATGAACAACGCATGGACTGATGATAGGAGTTTGATGAAGGAATCCACGGTTAAAGGCTTGATGATATGTAAAACTAATACCAGATTAGCTTGTGTAGATTTTTACAAGATTAAAAACAAAAATGACTTTCCAAATAAAGTCTTAGCCAATGAAAAGGACATATAAATATTGTTCAAATTTTTATTCCTCATTCAAAGTGTTTCTTTTTACTTAAGTAACATAATAAAATGTTTAAATTTATATGCTTATGTCATTTATTATTACCCCTGGTTTAGGTTCCTAATCAGTAACCATTTATTCATAGTATTGAGAATAAACTACCCTCTCAATCACCCTAAAAAACCACCAAAGGTGTGTACCCTTGATTACCCCGACGCTGGGGGCATTCCGGTGTCCCGGTTGAACATTTCAGAAATCTGGCAAGCCTATGTATAAACAGTGTAATCGATAACTTTGATGAAAGGCTGCAAAAATTGTTAGAACTACCGAGGGAAATAGGCAGTGTTTGTGTTATTCTGCTTAAATTCTTAGTAGTTCTTTATTTATTTCCTTTTTTTTATACCTGTGTTTTGAGTACACAGATGTGTAGTTTTATATGCAATTACTTTAGATAATATTTATATTTTAAAATACATACCTGCTTGACACTCGTTTTTGAGTTAAATAGCCTGTGGGCTTGCGCCTCCTTGTTTTGATAGGGACTGTATATGTGACACCTACCTTGAATATCAAGGACGCAGGATATGTTACTTCCTTTGTTAATTAGAATTTGACATTTTATGTCTTAAATTAGTCCTGTAAGTGCAATTGTCTAGAATTTGTTCTTTGTTTAGTTACTGGGAAGCAACTTAATCTCTTTAGATTTGTGTTTACGACTTGTTATAACCCTTTTTTTTATATATTGATCAAATTCAACAGTAAGTATAGTTTCATATAAAATAACTGCATAGCTTTTTAAAATGTTTTTATCTAATAAAATGAAGTATTATATAATTTTTTATGGTTTTATATCTTCTAGCAGACACATACAAGCATTATCTTGACAGACCTTAAGCATAAGTGGCTCTAATTATAACACCTGTTTCGAAACCTCGTCCATCTTCAACTCTGTTGGAGGCAGTCTGCTTTATAGATGGAGACACAGGTAGCTGGATTTAGAACGAATTTTGGGTATTTTTCACCTTTTAGTGACATTTAGTTTCTGTAGTTTTATAAACGCCAACAGACGCCAGTATATTTTGATACTAGTGACCCTTGTGTTGTAAACAGAGCCAATGTTTATCACCTATTGTCAAAAACTGACATCTTGCAACTAGCACCAATAAATAGTTAGGTGTAAAAATTCAAATAAACTCACTTTTGATACATCCTTAAGGTAAATGTAATTCGTCTGTTTAATTTGGTTATTATTGTTTTTTTTTAATTCGGGATATGCCTGTTAGATAATAAAGATATTTTATTGTTATTATTGGAAATCTAACATTTCATTTGATGAGAGACTTGGCTTATATATAACAAGCGGAAAGGAAGATTTAATTAAATCACACTCAGTTACAATTTATGTCGATGAAGGTGAGAACATTAGAGATAATCGAGCGTTTAAAGGACTAACTACGTATAATCATATAAGCTTAAGGGGCGGATATAAATTTTATTGGATAGTTTATGTCTCCGTTTTTATGAGTTTTGGAAAATTTGAGATATTTTATACATTTTTGTGAAGTAGTGTTTATTTTGCAATTAATTGAAGCACAATATTTCTTATTAAATTCTTGAGTGGTTAGCTGTTGTTATTCGGTCATTTACTACATTTTCGTGTTTCTTTATTTGAAGTAGATTCAGAATATTTCTATTTTTTTTATTTTGTTTTTTACATGCAATATTTGCCCCATTAAATTTAAAGTTATGGTTTATATTACTGACGTTCCTTCAAAACAGTTTTGTCATATTATTTGATGAAACAAATATGTCATTTATAGAAGAATATATAAAAACTAGCAATATTCTGGAACTAAATCAAATAAAAACGCAGAACAATACCGTAAATGGCCAACTAATATTCAAAATGTAACAATATCTTATCATAATTTAATAATCAAAAAATATCCTGTTAAATTAACAAAGTCTCGCTTTCCATCAAATCATTGCTGTAGTAGTCAAAAACACTAAGAGAAAGGTAACGCAAATAGTTTGGACTTGGTTATTAAATGTTGGACGATAATAAACTTACATGGGGAGTGTTAGAAATGCGAGTATAAAAGAAAAGTAAGAAGGAAAGACTTGATGGATAGACAGAAATAGACTGGAAGTAGTGAAGAAAGAAATCAGGTGGGATAAAGTACAAAATCTAGGTCTTAAATTCGCTTGCCTGTCTAACAACTAACGATAGAAGGTCCTAAGAGTAAGTATAGAAGTCGGGAGTTGAGGACAACTGCTGTGTATTTATCGAATCTAAGCTGAAAGAAAGATCAGTAGATGTAACCGTTGCGAGGTAGATTCTGGTGGCACTGTTGTGCCGGGTGTGTCAGCAAGGTGAGGTGCTATCCCCACTTCTGTGGAACCTGCGGACGTCCTGCCGAAGAGGCTCACCGACGGGGAACATCAAGTCTTTGGGTATACTTATGACATAGTCTCATATCAGGTGACTATATCAGCTCAACTGTTAGAAACTGCATGTAAGAAGCTCTTAATCTGACATCTAGATGGGTAGATTGTGAGGGATTAAACATTAGACCCAATAAATTTACCATCATAGCATTTACCTAAATCCGTAAGCTGGAGGATCTTGGAACACTAGCTTCGAGGGCAGCAAACATACAGATTTGGTAGGAGGTATAATATCTAGGATTAATATAAGACTCGGGGCTTACCTATACCGACACCAGGAAAACAATACCAAGAAAGCAGTATACAACATCATTAATAATAAATAGAGGCTTACACGGGAAACAATGAGGTTTAAGAGAGGACATGATGTATTGGACATACAGCATAGTTGTAAAACTTATCTTAACGTATGCCTGTTAAGTGTGGTGAAGACACCACAAAGAAAAGGTATTCTACAGCTAGGATCGGAGCAATTATTTGCCTGTCTGGGTATAATGGGTTAAATGCGGATCACTCCAAAAGCAGCCATGGAGACCCTCGCGGGCCTCGCGCCTCTTCATTTCTTCATTTTTCACACAGTATGTGTGCTTTCATGCTACAGCTAACTAGTATCGATATCAAAAGAAGTGCCTTTCACTCATTCTTGGCCTCTTCACTTTATGATATATGGGGAAGAATGGGTGTTTTAAGGTTCCAGCTAACTATCGCCAAAATCATAGAAACGGGCTGGGCACATGGCAATTGCATACCTTGTAGGTGAAGATATGATATCTTTATCTACAAGATCTGCCATGTGTCCCGCTCTTGTTTTGATTTTGGCGGTAGTTAGCTGCAGCCCTAAAACACCCATTCTGGCTTCCCCCTTTATCACAAAGTGAAGAGGCAAAGAACAGGTGAATAGGATGTGTCCCGATATAGCCTCAAAAGACCATTCGAAACAAACTTTCCAGAACGAATCTTATGGTATGCAGATTAGCAGAATTTTAGATTTGGTACAAAGGCGGGTAAAAACCGCAGATGGCAATAGGGCAGGAATCTACTCTGTTAGTCAGAGCAAACGCTATGTGTCTGTGTTTCAGACAGGCATGTATGCCATACTCCAACGTACCATAGAAAACATCGTCAAACGGCGTATTCAAATAATAACTAAGAGTCAAGCGGTACTGAGGGCATTATCTAGCCAAAGAAGTGTCGTCAAGACTGGTTTGGCAATGCATCGAGGAACTAAAATCGTGGAACGACCAGAATAAGCTAAAAACTTTTCTGGGTGTCAGGACATAGAAGTATCGAGGATAACAAGAAAACTATTGACCTCACTAGAAGAGGATCCGAAACAAAACGTATATAGGCCTATGGATCACAACATGCAACGCATTTTTGGGCAACCGAACATACACCCAGAGATGCTTAAGAAACACCCAGTAAAGACACGTACAGCCTTGTCTAGGACATAGGAGTACTGAAGTTAATATCACATGCTACATAGGCGCAGCATAATAAACTTAATTGGTTGCGGAGCAATGTGGGGTTGTAAGTAGGACAGGCCTGTGGAGAAAGAAAAAGAAGAAAGTAAATAAGTATGAATATCTTTCTTAAAAATTAACTGACAAGTCAAAGTTCCTAGGAGACTGAGATCCTCAACATCAGCGATTCTTATATATCTGTTCATTTCCGGATCTGATGCTATATATTTGAGAATATCAATAAATGAACGTAATTCACGCAATGGCAGTTGAATATTGTACAGATGTATTACTTTTTACAATGAATTTCCAATGTTTCGCTGTGTAAAAAACACTTCTTAATTAAAATTTCTAATTAGACTGATTTGAATTTCAAAATAAGAATAATTAGGAGTCCATTTTAAATAAATACGCATAAAAGTGTCCGTCCTAATTTGTGAAAACATTATACGCATGCAATAATGTTTAATATATGTACATACGTATCCGCTATTCCTACATACATATATAAATATAATCCATTACGAATCAGTTATATTGATAAAATCAGCTCATTTGCACAGCTGGATAGCGCGAATTCTAATTAAACTAATTAAACAAATAAAACGCACAGGGTAGAGAGCGAGAGAGGGAAAGAGAAAAACAATTTTTGTTTCAATAATGTAATTTTATTTAAATTACAAGTGAATTAAATGTGAGAAGGTGTGGTAAAACATACACAAAGCTTAATACGTATGATCTATGTACAGTTTTATACGAATATTACATTACATACAATACATACATACATACAAAATCGATCATCGTTAACATGTACAGTTCTGCTTGTTTCTTCTTGCCTTTATACATCATCCATAGACTCATAGACCTACATAATTATATTAATAATATATTTATGTATAGATTTATATTACAACATTGATTCATTTCTTCTCATTTACCTAGAAGTGGTACTTGCATAAAGAACTAGATAACAAACATTAACATTTATAAAATATTCTTTGGATTGCATTTACAAAAATCTTTGGTAAATAAAATATGTGCATTAAATATAAACAAGGATAGTATAAGTAGTGATTACGTCTTTAAAAATGTATAAATGTATCATATTGTTACCACTCTGTCCAACCCTTCCCCTCACAGACATAGAACGACGCTGTTCGACACGATCTCCAGATACAATTTTTGTCAAAGGGAGTGTTCGAAAATGCCTTCTGTCAGCGACTTCAATCAATGATTGACAGTAGACAGTTGTCAAATGAGATATTTGTCAGTTTGTGATATATTGAACTGAACATAATTATATGTTACCAATCGTTTTTTAATAAATAAATTCAATAACATATAATAAGTTCAGTTCAATATATCACAAAAACTGACAAATATCTCATTTGACAACTGTCTACTGTCAATCATTGATTGAAGAAACTGACATATGTTACCACTCTGTCCAACCCTTCCCCTCACAAACATAGAACGACGCTGTTCGACACGATCTCCAGATACAATTTTTGTCAAAGGGAGTCTTGGAAAATGCCTTCTGTCAGCGACTTCAATCAATGATTGACAGTAGAGTTGTAAAATGAGATATTTGTCAGTTTGTGATATATTGAACTGAACATAATTATATGTTATTGAATTTATTTATTAAAGTTCTTAATAAAACGATTGGTAACATATAAGAACTTTAATAAATAAATTTAATAACATATAATTATGTTCAGTTCAATATATCACAAACTGACAAATATCTCATTTGACAACTGTCTACTGTCAATCATTGATTGAAGTCGCTGACAGAAGGCATTTTCGAACACTCCCTTTGACAAAAATTGTATCTGGAGATCGTGTCGAACAGCGTCGTTCTATGTCTGTGAGGGGAAGGGTTGGACAGAGTGGTAACATACGCCCCCCCTTCTTGAAAGACGCTGATTCGTTTGATGCTCCAGATACGTTGATGTCTTTAAGGGAAATGCCTTCTGTCTAACATTCTCAGCTGCGTCTGTCCTACTATAGGCTGGTCCCGGGCTGGGGCTCCTATGTAGGTCTGAGCTGGTATGTGCGATGTTTTGATGTCACTATTTTGCTGCGTTAACTGGCTGAAATACTGCGTTTGAGCGGCATTCAGGGCAACAACTAAAGGTACTGGACTTGGGGAGGGCACATGACCTTGTTGCATCGCCATTTGGTTTCTCTCCTCAGATAAAGGCGACCTCGTCTGCTGAATGTCCGTTTGAACACTTGGCGTGAAGACCATAGTAACGGCTAAGCTTCCCGTATATTCCTCCGTAGACCATTCGTCGATTGGTCCGTCATCCCAATTTTCCGTATGATTCGCCGTCGTATTCGCATCCCACGTAATCGAATTGTCCCATGTCTCCATTGACCGGCTGTTGAACGTATTCTTATTGTTTCGCGGTGGATAACTACCGCCAACTTCTAAGTTACGTTCGTTTTCTTGCTTTTCTCTACCTCTCCAGCTACGGCTATCGGCGTGTCTACCGTGAAGACGTGGTGGGCCGCCGCTTTTCTTTCGAGGCTTCTCTTTAACACCCGGATGAGATTGATCATTCCAGTCGTCCACAATACCAGATTGGGCCAACGAGGCATCTGTGTTCTCCGTTTTACTGCTGGACGCCTGTCTACTTTTCTTTTTCTTAACAGTGATGTCCCACTGATCATCTAGTAACATGTCAGTTGCTCTTTCCACGTCGTTGTCGCACTCGTGTAAGGCGAAACAAACATCTACCTCGCTTTTGTGTGTCCATTCCCTAACCTGACAAACCTTCTCCTTCAAAACATTTGAATCTTCCGGTTTGGAACGGGCGTTGTCGCCACCACCACCTCCAGTTGGTTTGTGATCATTTGTGTGCTTTCCTGAATCTGTTTTGTCATTTTTGTGTGATTTGTCGGCCTTATCCAGGCTTGGGGCCACCCGTCCAAGTTGGGCCCTATCGAAAAATACTGTTTGACGTTGCTGTTTGCCCAGGTGAAGGCAACCTCTTTGGTAATCAATTACGGCTTGATTCTCGTGGAGCCATGGGTGTCCCAAAATAATATCCGTTTGTAAGTTATCAACCAACAAAGCATTACATTGAAAATGGTATTCACCAGCGGAAGCCTTCAGGATTCCACTTCGATTCGTGGAGAAGGTGTGGTTATCCAATGCCATAGAGAATTCAACCGTCGGTGTGATGGTAATGGGTCCAGTGATCAATTTGGTTTTGATGAGATTACGGCTGGCAGCGCTGTCTACTCTGGCTAGGACGAAGCGGTCGCCTATTTTTAATCTTATGGATATGGTGTCCCCGGGCGATGCTGTGGTAATTAGGGCCGTTCCTGCGTTGTCTAAGGGACGGCCCCTTCTCCTTCCCCCGAATTCCGGGCGACTGGTGTGTGTCGTGCCGCAAAACCTGCAGGCTGCTGGGGACAGTCCCTGTTGTAGTGATGACCAGGACAAAACCAGCACTTAGGTAATGACGTCGGACTAGCAACCCCTTTCTTAATTGATAATGTTCGTTGGCTAGTCTGCGGTGTTATATCAGAGAAGTTCATGAAAATATTAGACCACTTTTCGACGGCTTCTTGTAGCTCTCTCATTGATGTTGGATTGGCTTGGGCGATCTGTATACAATATTGTTCAGTTAGCAGCATTGTTAAATGTTGCACCAACTCATCTTCCGGCCATTGTGGATTAAGACGCTTACAAAGTCCTTTCTGCCTTGTGATAAATGTGGCAGGGTCTTCATTTGGTTTCTGCTTTATTTCACATGCTTTCTGTAGAGCCCTTCGTCTTAGTGGGCTCAAAAATTCTCGGCGAAAACGGTAAGCGAATTCTACTAACGTGTCGAATCCACCCGCATTTTTCTTTGCCCAGGCTAAGGCTTCGTCCACGAGAAACGGTTGCACCACAACATCGACGTCTGTTGGTACCTCCAAGACGTGTCCGTCCAGATGAGTCAATAATCTGGTTAGGAAAACTTCTGGATCCTCTGCTAAATGGCCACCATACGGTCTTGGAGATGAAGTAGTTGTTTGGATTGGTTGACATGCATGATAACATACTTGATGATGGCAGTGGCCTACCTCCCTGATGGTTGACTGTCTAGAATTGTTAACGAACGCTTGGGCAATCGTTGGCTCAGGTACTGTTTCTGGTCCATCATTGATGGGGGTTTCGAAGAAGGCTATGGTAGCTGCATCTGCTTTATGGATGTCCGCAGATTTTGGCATTTCCTCATGTTCCACGTTGATGATGGTATCAGGATTGGCAATTTTGTTCTTCTCTATGGCCTGTATTCGCTCATTCATCAATTTCATTTCGTTAACGAGAATGGCCAACTGTATTTCTAGGTTAGAGGCTTGAGGTGATGATTGATGCTGTGAAGTTCCCAGATCTGGAACTTCCGATAGTTGATGCTGTGGAGTTCCCGGCTGTGGAACTACCAAGAAATCGCTGCTCTGGCGGTCCTTCCTGTTCCTTTTTCCTCCTGGCATCTTGATAGGTGCTAATGGGTCCTTGATCACTACGCGATCACAAAGCCACTAAGTTGGGCGCCAATATGTTACCAATCGTTTTATTAAGAACTTTAATAAATAAATTTAATAACATATAATTATGTTCAGTTCAATATATCACAAACTGACAAATATCTCATTTGACAACTGTCTACTGTCAATCATTGATTGAAGTCGCTGACAGAAGGCATTTTCGAACACTCCCTTTGACAAAAATTGTATCTGGAGATCGTGTCGAACAGCGTCGTTCTATGTCTGTGAGGGGAAGGGTTGGACAGAGTGGTAACAATATGAACAACGTACGAAAAGTAAATAATATTGAATTAATGAAATAAAAATTGTAACAATATAAAAACTATGGAAAAAGAACGATTTTTCTATTTTGCTTCAAATGTCTGTAAATTGAGTAAATTAAAAAAAATGAAATTTACGAAAATGAAAATATTTTGTTAGAGAAAACAAAGTACAAATCTATAAAAATTAACACGAAATAAAATAAATTTGATTTGGACTTCAAAGAAATGCATTTAGGCTTAAGTCGACGGCGTCTACTGTTATCTCTTATACCGGGTGTCCCAGAGGAGCGATAAAGTCCATTATTGGTATCTAATAATAATAAGTTCTATAATTTAAAAATATTTTCATTTATACAGAGTGTTCGACAACTACGAAGCAACACAAACTTATATTTTTCTAAATGGAATGCAATGCATTTTTTTTACATTTTATGATAGCCCTTGAATGACTGATTAAACTGACATCAACTTGTATTTGTTGATTTTCAACAGTTTCTGAGATATGGCGATTTTTTGTTAGAAATTTTACAACACTTGAAAAGTTGCTATGAAATAACGATTGATGATGAAATACCTATTATGGTCTTAATTAGTAGAGATATCTTTTCAGTAAGTAAAACTAATGTTTATTTCGACATATCTACGCATGCTCTTTACAACATTAAGCACGATAAATCGTATTAAAATAAAAAGAAATGGATCTTGTTTCTTGAAACCGGTATCGCAGGGGAAAATACCATAAACAATTAATGATATCAAGTGTACGGAGGGTGACGATATTTATGGGATGAACACTAGAGTCATGAAGTATGTTTCTGATGAGCTAAGTGAGGCTTTCACAAAGGTAATTAATGCCTGCATTATGGAATTGTACTTCCCAGACCAGTTGAAACATGCAAAAGTAGTACCTATATATAAAGAAAATCAAATCAACAACTTCAAAAACTATAGGCCAATAAGTATATTACCCATTATATCTAAAGTCTTCGAACAAGCCATCCTATCAAGGCTATCTTACTTTTTTGAAGAAAACGATCTACTAATGACAAGAATAAATCGAGAACGACTGCGCTAGTAAGTGTATTGAACTATATAAACGATGACCTGGATGAAAAGAAGCTTAAATTTATCAGACCTAAGCAAAGCATTTGCTACGGTGGACCACAGTATATTGACACACAAATTAGAATACTATGGAATAAGGGGCCAACCCTTAAAATTAATTAGGTCCTACTTATCAAATAGGAAACAGACGGTTCAAGGAAAATCTAATAAATCCAAGTAGGACATACCACTTATGGTGTACCCCAAGGGTCGATTCTGGGTCCTCTGTTGTTTATTGTCTATGTCAATGATCTACCGGGGGTATTGCCTGAGACAGAAATATGCCAATATGCTGATGATACCACCATCATTTGCAAGCATAGTGACGCGAAAGAACTGATGATACAATCCGATGAAGCAATTGAAAGAATTGAATTATGGTTCGCAGCCCATAAATTGAAATTAAATGTCGATAAAACACAACAATTAGTTGTAAAGACGAAAACAGACGTTGATAAAAGTGTTAAGTTTCTGGGTCTCACTATAGATACAGGGTTAAAGTGGGGAAAGCATATAGACCAACTGGCGAAAAAACTGACTTCGGGAATCTATGCCATTAGGAGAATAAAATTGATAGCAACACATCAAGCTGCGGTACTTACCTATCATTCCGTTTTCCATAGCCATCTCTCGTATGGAATTCAGTTTTGGGGCCCGTCAGGCGCACCCAGTAAAATATTTATTCTTCAAAAGATGGCATTGCGAGCTCTTTGTGGACTGAGGTATAATGAATCGTGCAGGGGGTTCTTTAGACGGACAAAAATACTTACTTTGGCATCATTATGCATATATCATGCCCTGAATAACGTTCACCAACACCTTCACCAATACGAGACAAATGAAATGGAACACCAATACAATAAATTGCGCATTCCGAGACAAAGGCTAACGATGACTCAGGGCAGTTTTCACTATTATGGTGTAAAGCTATATAACCACCTGCCAGAAGACATGAAACAACTTAGTCACACATGCTTCTCAAAAGAAATTAAACGAATTTTAACAGAAAAGGAATATTATACCATAGAGGAGTATATGGGGGATGCCTGGTGAATGAACATAGAGTAGTCCATTTAACACCTTTCTGCGTGTTTTCAATTTTGTTGTTTGTAGGTAAACATTTTGTTTGTTCGTCATATACCTATTTTATATTATATTTTTTATATTTATATCTATGTCGGACTTGTATTTGTTTACGTCAGTTTTTATTGACTATTATTGTATTTTTAAATGCATTAATAAAATTTGCTACTACTACCACTACAATTACATACCATTCGCTAAAGTTAAAAATTATGAAATAAATTAAATGGAAGACCTTGTATATTTATACGTAATTGAAAAGTACTTCAAATTTACTAATTAAGAATATCTGCTTTCTTCCATCTGTGGGCGATATTGCAAAAGTTATAGGATATTATATCTGAATAAGCCCGATAACGACTTAAAAATATGAGTTGCCATGACTTGCATCTATACGAGTCTAAATAAAAGTAATCGATATAGTTACTTCTATTTTTCTTTCACAAAGTAATTTTTATTAAAATTTTCAGACTAATGAAAAGTTTTGAAGTTCATGAATTAGCAATAATATAAAAAATGACTGCCTTCGATGAGTGCTTTTCAAAAATTGTTAACGATTTCAAGAAACTGGCAGTATTCCGTATGAAAAAGGAGCAGTGTTACTACTGCAGTAGAAAACGCAGATGCACAAAAGGTTCTTTTGTTATGCGTTCAAAAAAATTTTCATATAAGCGTGTATAAACTTTCTAGAGTCCTTGATGTTTGCAAAAACTTTATTAAGAGATCCTCAAAGAAGATTTTTCAATTTGTTATATGATAACTTATACATTCTTCAAGATATTGCGAAAGTTATAGAAGTTTTCAATAACGTACATTTAAATACTTGTATTGACAGTTTTTCAGCTTTTCAAGTGTAGGTATAAATCTGAGTATGACTGCTTTAATTTTAAAGTAATTTAATATTTAGTCTAAGTATTTTACGACACATAGCGACTGTGATATTTTAACTATTGTTAATTCATGAACTTCCAAACTTTTCATTTTACGAGCTTTAAAACTTTAATAAAAATTACTTATTTGTAAAAAGAAAATATAGAAGTAACTCTTTTCGACTAATTTTAATTATACTATGTGTAATTAAGTCATAGCAACTCATATTTTTAAGTCGTAATCAGCTTTATTCAGATAAAATATCCTATAACTTTTGCAATATCGCCCACAGGCACTAGAAATATATATTTTTAATTAGTAAATTTTAAGTACTTTTCAATGACATATAAATGACAGTGAGTTCCATTTAATTTTTTTTAGAATTTATAACTTTAGCGAAGGGTATGTAATTCTAAAGAACATATTAAACAAATACAAGTTGACATCAGTTTAATCAGCCCCTTCAAGGACTATCATAGAATGTCAAAAAATGCATAGCATTCTATTAAAAAAAAAACATAAGTTTGTGTTGGTTCGTCGTTGTCCAACACTCTGTATAAATAAAAATATTTTTAAATTGTAGAGCTTATGATTATCTACAATTTTTGTATTAAAAATTATTCGCTATCTACATTATTAGATACCAATAATGGACTTTACCGCTTCGCTGGGACATCCGGTATATATATTGTGATACCGACGTTTTGCTTCTTATCTTCAGGGACATCTTTGGAGCTGCGAATATCTGAAATAGTTTGTTTCTGGTAATCGCCGTAACAGAGACAACCATGTCCCTTACAATAGTGGATAAAACGTCGCCAATAGACGAACGACACTGTCTTTGACCAAATATTGAAAAGTAAGCGATATCGATCGCATGGAATGAAATAGCAAAATGTACATTAACGTCTTTGCTCTACGGAAGTATTAAAATATGTCTTTAAATATGTTTAAAAAATGTTTTACTGTTTTCTGCGTCACAATTTTTATTAACAATTATTTTGCACTGTAATAAAAATAATTTAAAAATTAACATATGTTTTATTTAGTGCATTGTTCATATAATATACAGATATACGTATCTACATCAAACAAAAATTTTCTAACTTGACATTAAATCTTCCACAATTAATAATTTCAAAACATTCTTCAATATAAATCTCATCAACTTCTTAATAATATCACTCAACATTACGTATTATAAGATATACTAAAACAAAGGCTTCCACTCGCTGACAATCTAAGCTTTCATCTGTAAGCTCCGGGAATTCTATGTGCCCGACCGGCTTTGTACCGCCGCACACATATAAGAGAGACGCCATGTTTGACGTGCGAAGTGAGAAACCAACCGCAAGCTTTCTAGATTCAGCGATCTTGATGTAGCAACTGCAGGAGAAATGCTCGGAGGGAGTATGAAATTACGCTCTTGTCGGATACGCGGAAACGCGACAGCTCCGTGGATTTTATATTAAAATTGAGAATAAAGTAATTCGGAACGAAAGAAGTAGTAAAAATCTTGATGCGAGGTGTAAAAAAGATAATCAAGACTTGATTATTTTTACGCTACGCTGCGCCGACACAGAGAGGTAATTCGAACCGGTAGTTTAGAGGTTTTAAAATGGCGAAGTGCACGGATGAAAAAGTAATTAAAAAGCAATATTTTGTGCATTAATT
Organism: Amphimallon solstitiale; assembly: GCA_963170755.1. NCBI lineage: Eukaryota > Metazoa > Arthropoda > Insecta > Coleoptera > Scarabaeidae > Amphimallon > Amphimallon solstitiale. The sequence goes on from OY720679.1 coordinate 136,972,212, forward strand.
TAGAATCGCATTATTGGACGTGGTGGAATATTGTAATATTGTTCAATTTAGGAGATTTACCAGCACAAGAAATTGAATAAAAAGCTTCTATCTAGTCTAGCTTTCGTTGTTAATTTATAGTTTCATCAAAGACAATAATTACAACCTTAAAAAAATCAGTCAATTTTTAACATGTTCAGTATTGCCAATTTACCAAAATTAAGAATAAATAACTATGTAGATGACTAGATTATTGCCAACACAAATATTTCGAAATATGACTATATTATACTTTTAAGGAAAGCCTATCGCGGTCGTTGTCAAAATGTAAAATTTGGTTTCCGAGTTAAAACCGTGTGAAGTTTTGCATAAATGCCGACGTTTCGTCAACCGTTGCAAGAGAAATCTTCAGGGATGCGCCGTTACAATTTGAAATCAAGTGGGAAATATTAACAAGTAATTTTAAACAATAACTATTTTATTTTTGATAATAACATAACCAATAAAGATAACCAAGGAATATTTAAAATTCGTTCATGGTCGTTGATATGTGATACTTTTGTCTTATGTAAACTGGTATTCTTATTTAAAGCCGGTGTTAGACTATCATCATATAAAACTGTAAAAAAATGGATATAAATAATAATAATATAAAACGGTTTACAATATTCCTCAACAAATTTATTGCATGAAATTAGAAGTTATCCTATTTTCGTACTAATACCTTGTATTTGCACAGGCGCACAAATGCGCATCAATTTATATAACCTCGGTATTCCTTGTTTACAGATTCTTTTAAATAAATACAGTTATTAAGCTTTATTAATACTTTCTGTTATTTGCGAAGTATAAAAACGATTTTTGTACGTATTACTCTATAAGAAGTAATCCAAAAATATATTAATTTACGTTTAAATGTTGCCATGGTTTTAACCTCTAGAAACGCCTTTTTTTTCGTTTTTCCTTTATTATAATAATTGTCAAGATGATAACAGCATTTATACTTGCACTTGCCATAAGCCGCCTACCTCAATTATCCACTTTTCTGGATTATCTCTATTACCTTTTGCTTACCTAATAATTTCCTACTAAGACATGTTTGAGGTTATGAATGAACACATAAATATTTATATTTTGTTTGAAACATATATGGCGCACAATCACAGACTAAATTCTTGTACAAGTTTATAGTAACGGGTATTTTGAAGGCGGGGAACTTGGCAACACTGTTTTCTGTGACAGTCGATTTGACAGTTCTAAGTATTTTTGGGATTATTTTGGTTTGGCAATTCATCATGAATAGACTCACGCTTGAACAACGTTTTCAAATTGTTTAAATTTATTTTGAATGAACTCGAGAAACTTGTCGGGCATTACGTGCATTTTATGGTGCTCATAATCATCCATCAGAGCGATTAATTTCAGAAACTATGGATCGTTTTCACAATACGTTTACTCTAACGATAAAACTCATCCCGTAAGATGTCGTACAGTGCGCACACAACAACGGATTGATGGTCTGCAGAGTTGTGTTCAATAGTGAATCACACTTTTGGTTAAATGGTGTTGTCAGTAAGCAGAATTGCCCCATTTGGAGCTATGGTAATCCACAAGCCATTGTCAAAACACCACTACATCCAGAAAAGTCACCGTTTAGTGCGCTTTATGGGCCGATGGAGTCATTGGTCTATATGTCTTCAAAAATGACAATGGTCTGAACGTTACAATCAACGGTGAGCGGTACAGAGACATGATGACTAACTTCGTGTCTCAATTTCCAGACATTAATTTTGCAGACATGTGGTTTCAGCATGATGGCGCCACATGCCATTCAGCTCGCGATACAATGAATTTACTACGACAAACATTTGACGAAAGATTAATTTCACGAAATGGACCTATTAATTGGCCATCTCGTTCTTGCGATTTGACGCCATTAGTTTATTTTCTCTGGGGATATGTAAAATCGCATGTCTACGCCGATAAACCAGAAACAATTGAGCACTTGGAAGCCATCATTCGAAATACAGCCTGATTTACCGCGGCGACCACTGACCGAAATCATATTCAATTATGATTTCGGTCTTTATTAATTAATTAATTAATTAATTAATTAACTGATTTACCGCGGCGACCACTGACCGAAATCATATTCAATTATGATTTCGGTCAATTGATCACTTGGAATCCATCATTCGAAATACAGCCTGATTTACCGCGGCGACCACTGACCGAAATCATATTCAATTATGATTTCATTAATAATTTCTTTATTAATTAATCAATTAATTAATTAATTAATTAATTAATAAAGACCGAAATCATAATTGAATATCATTTCGGTCAGTGGTCGCCGCGGTAAATCAGGCTGTATTTAGAGTGATGGCTTCCAAGTGCTCAATTGTTTCTGGTTAATTAATTAATTAATTAATTAATTGCTCTCTATAATTAATCAATTAATTAATTAATGTCTTAAAATTATTTTTCAAATAAAATCCATTTCATGGATATTAAACACATTTTGTGTGTGTTTTCATTCAATTTAAAGTTCTCTGCCTCTACACATTGATATATGTAATGATTAAAAGAATTTTTAGAACACAACTAATGAAATAGTTAACACTGCTGCGAATGTTAAAAAAATTTCAACACAATTTTATATTTGAAAGTTGGTACATCATGATTGAGTTTTAAATAAATAATTTCTTATTATTTCTGTACACATCAAAATATCCCTGATATTAAAATCAAAGTTGTGATATTTCTGACTTCCCATGTGAATTTATGTATCTACGGTACAATAAAAAAAGAAGAAGAAATAACTAACTCCCGACAGGCGGGCGCACAGGTCCGCGATTTCAATCTGCAGCAGTTCCTTCGGGCAACTTTGGTTAAAAATCAAGATCCTCAATCAAGGAAGGCTGCTTGATATTCGAAACACACATTTCCGCCGTTGTAAATAAAGATATGGGAGAGCTTCGGCAAAAGAATTTTTCTCATCTCCCTTTTAGTTGAAGGTTCGGCCGTCAGCTGGCGTTGGGTCATGATTACCTACAACGCACGACTTGTTCTCCTATTCGAGCATTGCTAAATAGAAGAAATTCCCGGAACGTAAAAAAAAATAGCTGGAAAGAATGCCTTTGTTCTATTTCTTTTTCCTTCTTTTTATTTTAATTTAGATTCATTAATGAAATTGTGGAAGGTTTCGCAGTTAATTGACTGATATGTTTTTAATGTTGATAAAGTAGACTTCTGTCAATTAAGTTTTTTATTATTGAAACGGAACATTGATTCAATTCTTCTAAATTACAAAACTAGCTAAAAAAAGAAATAAATAAAAAATTTCAAAAATAACAGATTTGAAAGATAAAATAATTTGTATATATTTTTTAAATTAACAATAATTACGTACTTTTGTAATAGAAAATAGTGTTAGAAATAAAAATATAGGTACTTATAATAATAAAAAGAAACATGAACTAATCCTTTTAAAAACATACATTATCTCTGCATTCAATACGTGCTGCCATATCAATAAAAGCAGTAATAGTATTTGATATCCATTCATAAATTCTTGTAAGCAAAAACAGGAACATGTATACTAACAATGAAATAAAAGGCTAAAAATCTTTATAGATAGTAGGTTCCTACCAAACATAAATTGAATTTTATATGTTCCTTTTAATCCTAAAAGTACAGCATATTATTAACAATACTATTTTTAACACTATTTTCTTTTACTATATGCTTATTATATAGAATGTTCAGAATTCCTTGTGGAATGATAATTATGGCACCTTTTCTTTATATTTTACACATAATTAAAGAAAAATTTAGAAATTGCACGTTGCCCCAATTTAAAAGTTTAATAAAAAAGGAATGTTTATGGTAAACTTATATAATAATATGCATGAACCCAATGCTATAGAAAACTTATAATTTTTCTTGTGGTTTTATGTTATGTATTTTTTTATAATTTACAAAGTAGAATTTATTGAAATAACTGTTTTATAGCAGTTTTATTTAATGAAATATATATTTTTCGATAGAAAATCATAATAATATAAAGCCTGTAATCAATATCCAAACTAAACATGATACAAAATGAAAATGTAAATAATATTTTAATAACTTATTATGTGAAAGGAAACGGCACATATTTAACTAATTTAAGTGTTTAAACAGAAAACAAATATCTTCAACCAGAGTAAAATAAAGACAGATAGATATATATTTTTGCAACTAACATGCCATTTTCAGTAGAAACTATTCTTCAACTGGCTTACGAACTAAATTACAGTTTAGTGTTTTTGTGTTGTAACACTGTAATACCAGGGAACAACGACCATAGAACTTCGATGTTTCGTGTTCTTAATATAATATCGACCGTTTTTTAAACTCAAAAAAAAGTAGTTGTTTGTGTCAAAGGAATAAATCATAAAAAAAAAACGTAAAAGCGGTACCGTTGACTAAAACATGTTAATGTAATATCTGTAGATTATCTAAAATTCCCAATAGTGTTAATTACACTATTTAATACCAACAATATCATCTATTATATAAATTCGCGATACTGGCAAAAACAGATGACTGAAACAATTTTTTGCTTCTGCTGCTGATTAATGTGTTTTATAAATAACTATAAGAGATTCAGATATTATAATCCTATATATCTAAGTACATATAAATATATTATAATAATATATTAAAATACAAGTTTTAAAAGACATGATTTTTTCGCACGTAAAAGTCATGAGATGTGTATTTTATACTATTTTTTTCTATTTCGATTATTAAAAGTTCAAAGAAGCTTAAAATGAGATATATGTTTTATTCGAACATTTTAGAAATGTCGTTTTTTTGATGTTGGTTACTCTGATTTTGAAGGAGAGCATTTTAAATATTTGAATATCGGCGGTAATATATGTAATTTTGTTTAAAATTTAGACTGATTTATGCAATAAATTATTTCAAATTATCAATAAATAATTGGACTCTCCCAGATATTCGCATAGCAGAAGACAATTTACAAAATCTTCTGCCAACAGTCTCGACATATTTATCAAAAACAATAAGTCGGTGTAAAGAAAATAATATAGCGAATATTACCGTACGTGTCAGTCAATGTGAAGGAACAGGAATTCAGACAAAACGTAGTGTGTTCCCAAAATCTGCCTCGAATATCTATTAATGCATACGAATCTTCTAGTGTTATAGTAAACTTTTATAACAGTTGTACTATTCAACATGGGAGTAAATTTCAATAGTAGCATCAGAAGAAAACTTATCATCTAACAACCTATATTGTTAATTAGTAAATAAAATGTTTGCATGTGTGTTTCTTATTCCTTGTACAACTTCTATTGCACATGTTACATTAAAGACTTATATTTAATATTTAAATATGATTTGGTTCCACTTTTTTTGTTACCAACCTCAAAAAAAAAAATAGCGTGCGATATGAACTTTATAGCACCGAAATAGAAAAATAAGATTATGTATGAGAAAGTATTTTTTGTTTTTTCAGCCATCTTTCTTCCTGCTTGTGTATTTGAAAGAATAAAAAATGTTCCTTCTATGAACAACTTTTTATTATATGAGAAACCCACAACAAGAATAAGATAAACTAATGTTGCTCATTCACGCATTGTATTGAATAGTATGTTGGAAACAGCACAATAACAACCACCAGGCATTTTAGTGAAATTAACAAAATTTTAATTTGACTAGAATAACATGAGACGAACCAGGACAAGACTAGCCAGACGTTTGGCTTGACAGACGATCGCTCGGCAATGTCGACACCAGACAACCACGTCGGCCTCGCCTACCGAAGAAACAATCTTCACCTTTAACATATTTGTTGCTACTCTATGGTCGTTGTTCTTTGGTAATAAGGTGCTCAAACAATTTGTGTTTATTAAGGTTCAAAGAAATCTAAACACAAAAGTCTTCGATTAAGGTACCTTGGCGAAAAACGCTACGTTTATCAGTTTAATTTTTATTTTTAGGATTTTGTTCTGAAGATGGTAAAGTAGCTGCCGAAATATGTATACCTGCTTTGTTTTCATTTAAATGTGATTCAAGAATTGTTGTTTGTTTTTTATTCATATTTAGATAGGAACATGCTGTTTTGCTTTTGTTTAGACTTGTCATTATTATGTCTGGCTCTTTTTATATTTAAATAAAAAAATAACGATTTTCTTGATTTTATAAAAAAAAATACATAACCTGGAGCATTATGTAACGTATGTTATAAAAGCCTGAAGCCCTTCTAAAATTACAGCAAAAGACATTAAAAAGTAAGCATTGGGTACGCATGCTTTTGTATTACATAAACATAAGTTCATCTGAAATAAAAAATTAAAAATTTTGTTGGTTACCTATCATTTATTACATGATTATATGAATTATGAAAAGGCGTTAGTTTTATTTTTAAAAATATTTGAAAACTTTTTTTTAAATTAATATTTACAATTTTCGTGAATTATTGCATAAATAAAATAAAATATATAAGGAGATCATTTATATCAGTTTCACATTTTTTTTTAATTATTATTTTTTGTGAAAAACAGAAGATACTCTTTTTCTAAATACAGTGTCTTTTTTAAAAAGAGCTGCGTAATATTAGCATATTGGTCGAGAATATACATACATCCGTTTAAAAATTGCACACATTTCCTATTCATTAATTAATTTATTTAATAACATTAGCATTAACACACAATTTCAGGAGTTAATGATATTTTCATCTCGAAATGCTAGCTAGCACCATATGTAATATGATGACCCCAAAATCACAGTACGGTAAAGAATTAGATTATATATCTATATATACACATTTAGTTAAATCCGTCTTGGACAATTACAGTTCCTGATTTGTTTACTGATTTGAAAACTTATTTGAACGCTTTAGGTCCAAGAAACGAAAGCTGATCTTACAGAAGAAGATGGTTGGAGATCACCGGATGTCGCTGCCATCATGTTCATATGATTGATGTCGTCGTAATTTAAGATCGGTCTGTCTTCGGAGGAAAAACTCGTCACTGGTATCTGCAATTCGCTGCTCCTCGTTACCGTGGACTCTGCCTTCTGTTGCTCTTTCGTAACGGTGTTGTTGATTTCGGCCACCGGAAGTTGAACGCTTCCGGTATTCTGGCACTATGTCACTATCGGTCTGAGTTCTGTGTGCTGCGTCTCTTTGTGCCTGCGCAGATCGACTTTTCGCTGGAATGCTCGGCCGCAAAGATCGCAGGCGAAAGGTTTGAAACCCGTGTGCTTCCTAGAGTGAGTTATGAGATTAGAAGATTGGCTGAAGGCTTTCCCACACACGGTGCATTTGTGGGGCTTTTCACCTGGAAAAATGAGAAAAATATGTTTAATATCGCAGGCATTTTGGGAATTAAATAGAAGCTTTATAATTTATTTAATATTAATAATAATAATAAGAAGAATAAAGTTTATTTCTGAATATATTTTGCAATGAAATAGAACTTTGTTTAAATTTTTAGGATATATGCACAAAATAAATACAGAATTGATAACAAAAATAAAATGAAAATTAATTACAACTGTAAAAGTAATTTCAGATTTAATAACTATTTTTTTGTCATTAGTTTACATAGCGATTAGTATAATCGTCAATACTTGAACGCAGATAGCATTAACATGTAACATAAATAATGTGGGCCACAAGATAGTTTCTTGAGGAACGAGGAACCCCAATATTCATTATTTGAGAGTTAGATTTTACGTTATTACAAATTATTTTTTTTTTTGTAATCGATCATGTAAAACCTGACTAGGCATTTTTCTAATGTGAATCTGTACAGGAAAAATAAGTAATTTTAGACCCAACCCCGCGCTAAAGATTAAGACACATATTAATACCAGGTATTAGATTATTTGTATTTTTATAGATAATTAAAAACAATGAAATAAAGCAGTGCCTGTAACAGCAGACTTAATAAGTTCGTAGGATAACCAATTCAAAAACATTTTTTAGACGAAATATTATCTTATTCATCAAAATAGTCTGCTTCAAAAGTGATGCATCCATTCCAAGGTTTCTCTAACATTTTGATGCCTTTTTTTTGAAAATCGATTAATCTTTGGCCTCAAAATACGCTTCAGTTTCGGCACTTACTTCTTCACTAGAGCCAAATATTTTTCCCTGGAGCAATCTTTTTTAGTCTACAAACAGGAGAATAAAATGGATGCGGAATCAATTCAAAGTGCAATTCATGCAATTTTGCCATTGTTGCGATCGACGTAAAAGAGCAATTTTCTTCTTCATTTGAGGTCATTCTTTTGCGATTTCTTCCTTCAAACGTACCAATAACGCCATACAAAATTCGCTATTGATCGTTCTTCCTTTCTAAAGGTATTCGATGAATAAAATATCGTGTGCATCCCAAAACCTTACCAGTGATATTTGCGTTTTTTTTTCCTGAAACAACTCCCGAATATGGGCCACAAGAGCGTTCAGCATCATTGGTGCTTGAACGGCTGGGTTTAAAATCAGCAAACCACTTCTCTACCACTTGCCTTGATAGAGCAGACTCGGGATAACGCTTGTCAAGCCATTTTTTTGCTTGATCGGTATTTTTTCGCATAAGAAAGCAAACACATGGAATTCGGATTCTTCAGTTGCTTTGAAAATTACAAAAGTAGCGTCACTAAAACCACTGCAACATGTAAACTAAACGTCAGATTGTCATGAAATTTTGACAGGTATAGGTTGAAGGTTGGTACTTCCTAAAAATCATATGGATTTCTCAATAGTGACGCAATCTATATGTTATCCTACGAACTTATTAAATTGACATATAGTTATGGAACAATGTGCTAACGATTACAGAATGCTGACTATATAGTTTGGCAGATAAATATTTAAAATAATAATTTATATTTTATGACGATAATTCGTTATTAAATAGAGCTAACTGACTATGCGATGCCAACTATTCTAGCAAAGATTTTTCATCTAATTTTTCAAAAAAAAAAAAATTGGATATGGGTAATTTGGAAAGCGACTGAACCTATTTGTGTGAAATTATTAACAAAAAAATAATTTTCATACACTAAATATATAATAATCATACAATAATATCTCCATTTCCTAGAGGAGACTGCCGTTCTGGAAATTAATAATTCCGAGTGGATTTATAAAATCAGAATTCGCACGCAGATGAAATAAATTCATATGAAGTCGCGGCGCGGCGGCAGGACTCTCGTCCTAAATACTATGGGAATTCCTAGCTCCAGAAACAGCGCGCATAGTTTTAAGATTGCGGACCTAAAACAGGACATCCGGGCGTGCCTCGGATTCCGAAGTTATTGCTCTTTCTCCCCATCCCTTCTCGAATAATAAATAAATCCTTGTTATATATATACAGTTAAAGTTTTAGTGACTAAATTGTGCCACATCGTGATGTACATATATTATGTATTTAATATTGTCAAATTAGTTTTATTATCGATTTTCAATACAAAATTACTTGGTGATAATTTTATATTGACGCCCAAGCGTGGGGCCGCATTTGAAACTCCTAACAATAGTTCTTTTTTTTGAAGTAATATACTGATAGGCATTTTTAACATACTTCAAAAAGCAATGACATTATTTTTTCAAAAATAAATAATAAATAAATCTTTATTATACATGTAAGTCAAGTTTTAATATGTAAATTGTGCCACATCGTTAAGATACATTTATACCTCATGTATTTAATGTTGTTAAAATTAGTTTTATGATTCAATAAAAATTACTGGACGATACTCTTATATTGACTGCCAAGCGTGGGACGGCATTCGAAATTCCAGTCAGTACAATAACACTAATTTTTTTAGAAGTAATGTAATGAGTAATGAATATACTGATAGGAATTTTTAACAAACTTTAAAAGACAATGACATTATTTTTTAAAAATAATTAATAAAGAAATCTTTTTTATACACATAGGTCAAGTTTTAATATATATAAATTGTGCCACATCGTTCAGATATATTTATAGGTCATGTATTTAATGTTGTTAAAATTAGTTTTATGATTCAATAAAAATTTACTGGGTGATACTTTTATATTGACTGCCAAGCGTGGGGCGGCATTCGAAATTCCAGTCAGTGCAATAACACTAGTTTTTTTAGAAGTAATTTAATGACTAATAAATATACTGATAGAAATTTTTAACAAAGTTTAAAAGGCAATGACCTTATTTTTCAAAATTACATCTTTTTTATATATATATATATATATATAGGTCAAGTTTTAGTATATAAATTGTGTCACACGTTTAAGATACATTTATACGTTATTTATTTAATATTGTCAAATTAGGTTATTATGGATTTTTAATACAAAATTTCTTGGTAATAATTTTATATTGACGCCCAAGCGTGGGGCCGCATTCAAAATTCCAATCAGTACAATAACACTATTTTTTTCCGAAATAATGTAATGAATAACGAACACAGTGATCCGAATCTCTTACAAACAATAAAAGGCAATTACATTATTTTTTTAAAAATAAATAATAAATAAATCTTTATTAAACATATATGTCAAACTTTAGTGAATAGCGTGCCTTCAAATACTTTCCTCATTAGAGATAGTCATGCTTTTTTTTAATGGTTGGTGACACTGTACACACGCATAAAATTACTTAATAATAATTATATATCGACGCCCAAGCGTGCGACCATATTCAAAATTCCAATAAGTACAATAACATTTGTTCTTTTTTCTGAAGTAATGTACATAATTCGAAATTGAACACAGTAACTGTAGTAATACAATAATACATAATTAGCTGAACATTATGTATGTGATGTTATAATGTAAATATTAACAAGTTTTTCCAACTCGGGTTCATCTTCAATAAAGATGTTTACAACTTACGATATGTATATATAAAAGTAGTATCTATCGCGGCGAATGTAGGAGACGTGGAAGGGCGGGATTTTGCACCGAAAGTATTTTAGTTAAATTGTAAGCGCTGTGTGTAACGGAAACATCTATTGTTTATAATTATTAGTTACATGTGTTCTGTTGCGTAATTATGTTCCGCCCGCATCTGTTGCGAGATACTGTTGAAAGGTGGACAAGAGACTTGCCTGTGCTAAAATTCGACTGTATTTAACTCCGATGCAAATTTTCCAATATATTACTGTCATGGCAAGTGAAAACCTGCGTAGTAAAACATGTGTCGTGAGATACACATAAAGCACGTATTGCTGGCTCTGCAACTGTTTATAAATTGCAGTAAACATTTAATTCCTACCTACGTAAAGTGCTAGTTGATCGGGTTTCATGATATATATTGATAAAAATATATATGAATTATATAATTAAACGCATATATATCAAATTCTTAGCCGTATTTGTTAATACACATGAATCGTACGTACGCATATATATATATATATAAATACCTACGGATTTCCTGAAATTAGCGGCTTATATGAAATTGAAAATTACTTGCTTTATGTTAATTAATGAACTTGGGGAAAAGTTAATATCATTATCGAAGACTAACAGTTAGTTTCGCCATCGCTCATCAGTCCGATAATGAAATCAGCTGTTCCCTCTAATTTTTCGATTTGTCTATTTATACAAACCGAAGAGATCTTTGCAAGCGTGAGAGATTAATTTCTTAATCTCTCTCTATACATATAAATAGCTTTCAGTAGAAGCAGTTTTAAAATGAATCGACTTTATTTATTATACTTTTCTTGAGTCCCTTATAAAAATTAAACTATAATAATATGAAATGTATGATATAAAGTGAAAAATCAAAAACTATTCCGATTGGAAATCGATCACAGGATGTAATCAAAACCAAAAAGAATTAAGGGTTGAAGGAAGCGGCAAACACCTCCCATAACTTTGCAGAAATCTGCAGAAAAGACATAAACGAATCGCAGCCAGCGCAGTTTATTTCAACTTTTGTTTAATTTATTCCGGTACGGTTCTCCCTCTGCCCCCTCTCTCTCTCGTTCATCTCGCCTCTTCGTCGGACAAATCGCCTATTCCGACACTCCACCTAACTCCGTCCCTCTCATCATCCATTATCCGGCGTGTTTTTTTATCTCCGTCTGTAGTACGGAGTCCGTGTTCCTATAGCAACCTAAGGTGCGGGCGGGGCCACGTTTTCTCTGACTGAACGAATCACAGTTTGCCTCAAACTGATAGCAATCGATAACACTTTAGTAGGAACGACGAGTCGAACGGTGGAATAACGAAGAGATCCGCTCCGCGAAAGAGAAGGAGGAAGCAAGTTCATTCCGGGAGCGTGCGAAGAAAACGTGGATGATGACGATCACACTCGATGCCTTTCAATTTTCACGGCGGTTAGTACTAGTGTGACAAAGATGGAGGTGTTCGGCGTGTATGAAGTTCAGGACGACTTTGTCGGGAAGACTTAAATGAAATATAACGCCGGCGGACGTGTAAAACTAATCTATAACGATTTGTGCAGCTTCAATTCCCATAAATATATCGGCACAGAGAGATAAGAGCGATTCTCAGATTAAGATTTTACTGACGCACTGATTTTTTTCGTCGAAAATATTTTTCAATTAATATCTTTTAATTAGACTTTTCCAATACATTGATATAAATATCGGCCGCTAAAATTTACTGTAATTATGACCGTTATATGGGGGGCGGCCGTTATTGTAAGAGTCAAAGTAATAGAAAAAGAAGGTTTATTTTAAAATGTATTTCTTCGTTGCCGATTGTTGTGGCCATTTTCAATCGATTTACAATAAATTATATTACATATAACAATTCCTTTATTTGTTTTGAGACAACTTTATTATATCTGATGTTTTCTGCTTTTTTTAATTAAAATACATATTGCTGTAGACTCAATAATTTGAATAATTTAAATAAATGATAATTTTTATGATAAAATTATTATAGTCTTAATCATAAGCTAGTTCCTGATCAGCATAATATTTTTAAATTTCTTATGAGTTCTTGCAGTGATTTTAGCTTCTTCGTTTTCTGGTATACCTCTTATTCAGTTTTGTTTGGGATAAGGTTACAAATTAAAAGAAAAGCCGAAATTTCAAATAAAAATCATGTTTATATTTTTTAGTAAAAATATCAATCATAAATAGAATTGCTATACTGTATCTATACCAATTTTTATTTTATAAGTAATGAAAAGAAAAACATTTCTACCCATCTTTGGGTTATAATGTTTGTGTAAAGCTTATATATATATCAATAATGATCGTCATAAAATAATTATGCTGTTCTTATTAAAACAGGAAAAACCTTGATTCTTGATAAGTAATGTGTTAATATATAGTTAATTCTATTTTACAAAAAACATACATTTTCACATAGTGCCTTGGTAATTTAGAACTTTGCATTCGTGAATGCTCGGAAATTGGCCTATACTAATCACAAGCTGCAAACATTCGCACGTAATATCGCTAGCGTCTAAATGCCGGCCCACCAAAAACATTCCCTTTTTATTCGTATTTATTTGGTTTGAAATTTTAAATCAAAATGATAAAGTATAATAATTAATGATGCCTAATGATTTACTGAAAGCAAATATTCGCACATAGTACTCTCAGCGCATCCAACACCAATAACTATCCTTCCATTACTATTAGAAACAAATAAATTATTATTACTAAAGAGGATAATATTTATCTAATTAACAATGCTCAACGTCTGTAACGGTAGGCCCTGTATATAATGAATAAAATATAAATATAATATAACATCCAAAATATTTATGTTAAGGTAATGTATATCATGAAATTAAGGTAGATAATAAATCAACACAGATCAGGAAACATGTATTATTCATTTATTTGTATTAAATTATTATATTCCTGTTTAAAATGTGTCTATATAAATTCTGTATATGTAAAAGAGAAATAGTGCGTAAATGTATGTATGTGAAAGAAATACATTAGGCGTCAATCCTATCGACTTCAGACAAGAGTTTAGGCGGCGTTAACAAGAAACGGTTTGTGTACAATCAACACGTGGGCAACCTTGAACGCTACATATTTTGCGAGTGCATGTTCTCACGAACAGAGTTTGAATAGAGGTAAAGTACATAAGTGGCTCGGGGAATTCCCTAAAAGAATACGGTGTGACATGCCTTAAGCAAGGAGTAGGCAAGCAGACGTTCCCCATCTCGTGAACAAGTAAGTTCACAGGTCCCTTTTGTCAAACGACTGGACCGCACCCAAATTACATGGAACGATCTCACAGGCTAATAATGCTAATAGAAAGATAGTAATTCTAAGCATTAGTTAAAAGTAAAAGAAAAAGCCTAGTGAGAAAACAGATATAAGTTTAACAAAACAAATAGTGTGCCAAGTGAAGTAAAAGTTTTATTAAAACAAGTGTGTGCCGTATCTCGGGATAAAGAAGACGGCGATTTCAATCTACCCTAGGAAAGCTGCCCGTGAAAACACCGTTTCATGGTCACCGCATCTTCATAAAGGTACCCATCGAATAAGCAAATTAAAGGCCTATATCATGCATGCTTTTTATAAAACAATTCAATTAGCATCTACTTAAAATCCATGGTATATTGTCTAGGTAAAGCGCCATTGCATTGTTGATTTATTATATTTGCCTATGTTGTAATTGATGCTTAAGTTGTATTGAGACATACCATTTGAATTGTGTTTTGTTCTGTAACATTTGTTTGTAACCTGATCTGTGTTGTTGTGTTTTAATCAATATATTCATAATATTTAAATGTCTTTTTGCATATTATTTGTCTACCTTCACATAAGAAATTTGGAGTATAAAAAAACAGTAATAGTACGTCTAGAAAATTAACCTTAGTGTCTTAATACCTGAACCGATCTGAAATTAAGAGTTTTGTGCAAAACCGAACTATTTATCTGAGCTAAGTACGAGGAGTGTTCATTAAGTAAATTCATTTCATCAATAAGTCAATTTTAGTCATTTTATTTATTTTATTCATTTTAATTATATTTTAAACACGTACTATTACATATGGCGACCAACTAATGGGCCCTACTATTACATATGGTGCCCAACTTTAGGGGCCTTACTATTACATATGTCACCCCACTTTGGGGCATTTTAGTCATTTTAATTATACCTATTATTTAAAGACCGTACTATTACACGTCTTACTGAAAGCAAATATTTTCACATTGTCTTTTAGAAACACACAGCACCACTAATTATTTCCAAAATTGAATCATTTATTTATTAACTTATTAACTTACTTTATTTCATCATTTATCTTTTCAAATTCTGCCTTATTCATATCCTCCATTTTAAAATAAACAGCAATACAAAAAAAATAATTGAAAGAAAATTAATTTTTAAATATAAAAGCTAAACTAAAAATTGAATTCTAAATCTTAATACAAATAAACTAATCGGGAGTCGAAAAGTAGTGTATCAAACCTACTCTCACTTTTGCTATATCAACATTTTTTTATCTTGTTAGAAAATTTTACGTCTTTCTAGTTCAAAAGACAAATTTCATCTTTGAGAAGTCGATTCTTGTTTTCCGATTATATATGAAGACAATTGACTATCGACAATTCACAGCGCTTCTTTTCTTAAATTAAATTTTAATTTGGCATCGATGTCTTGAAATACCCATAGTGAAATCCCTCTTGTTCATTTTCTTCAAGTTACCGCATCTACCCAATACGCACGCACACCTTGTCTTTGACAGTTCATACACAAAAATGTCAGCACTAAAAGTCTTTAACGAACTTGCTATGTTTCATCTACGGTAGGTAGGTTCCTTTTTTCTTTTTCTTATTAATATAGTCCCTCATTGTACATGTATATAAACGTATTTCCTTTTTCATCATTTGTTA
Organism: Amphimallon solstitiale; assembly: GCA_963170755.1. Taxonomy (NCBI): domain Eukaryota; kingdom Metazoa; phylum Arthropoda; class Insecta; order Coleoptera; family Scarabaeidae; genus Amphimallon; species Amphimallon solstitiale. The sequence goes on from OY720679.1 coordinate 136,988,043, forward strand.
TGTATTTTCTTTTCCCATTTGCTAACATTATCCTTAATTTTCTTTTTGGAATACCCCGATTGGGTAGTATTGGGAACACGTTATACATAACTGGAATTCTCTTCACGGAGCCCGCACTACAAAGACCACTCGCCTCCGTCACATTGTCTCCAAATTCCATCCACGCCCTCTCTTCTGGAAGTATATTAATTTGCAGAACGCTGTAAACAATATTGACACTGCAGGTTTTTAAACCACACATTACCATTTCCATTGTCTATTGAAGCCTTTGCGTTATGCGTATAAAAACTTATAAATGTATTTTAGTATTCGTACAGTTATTATTTATACAGAACATTGCCATCGAATACATCGTATATAAATGTTTTGACTCATATCCTTTTACTATTCATAGATATAAGTCCAAGGTATTTGCTATATTTTTAAGTATGATCATAATAACTTTCTCGTGAATTGGTACCATTATGCATGTCTGAATTTACATTTACTTATTCAATATTGTATTCTCGTCTCAATCATACCTAATCTGATCTTGCTCATATAATTTAATGGCATTTAAATGATTTATTCTCTTTACCATTCAATCTTTCAACATAACTCTTTCTCTGTTATTACCTTTGACTAGCTTTTTGTTTTTAAATAATTGTCCATTATTCAAGATATTTAAAGCTATTCTAACGCCTTGTAAAAAATTAGGTTGTATTTCTGATTCAAACCATATCTCACGCTTGTCTTTTCTACAAAAATATTGATTTATTTTGTGTTTGTTTTATACTTAATTTTTGGTACTTATTCAACTTAAGAATATACTAATAAAATTATATTTATTTTGATATGAGTTTACCTTTAAATATAGGCAACCCATTATACCCTTGCGTTACCTGTCTTGTCTAATGCTTAAAACTTAAAAATAAACGTTTTAAAATAAAAATTAATATTCTTTTTTAACAACTAAGCTAATTCTTAGCATTCTTATTTTTATTTAATTTGAAGGTCACAGCAATATGTATATGTATAATTGAGACATTTACTGCTTACCTACATAAAAAAAATAGCCGTCGTATTACATAATTGCGTTTCTTGATATACTTTTTGTTGTTTGTAAAACATGCGGTTAAAACTTAAACAACTTCTATAACTAATTCAACTATAAAATAGGAAACTTTATTTACATTTCCCTCATGTCCTTTATGTTTTACATATAAAGTTTAGATTCGCTGTTTGAATAATATTTTTTTATTCTCAGCTGTATCAGAGTGCAAGAAATAATCAGTGATCTAATTACTGATTATTTCTTGCACTCATAAAATGGGATTTTTGATCAAGACCTTGTCATCAATAGATGCAACGTTTTTCAGGTCTAAACCAAGTACAGGCTAAAGCTGGGCCAGTAAAATTTCGTCTTCATAAACATTTTCTTCTTGCTGGGCCTTTTCTAATTTTGAAATTGTAGATTTTTTCTAGGCTGCTGATTGAAAATGATGTTACACATTTTATATAAAGTATAGTAAAGTAGTGTATAAAACCATAGGTTTCTGACTTTTTTGTTTTGTGAATAAAAAAAAAAAGATTATTTGATTTTTTCATCACTATCGTGACGTTCAAAATAAAGGGAATTTAACAAGAAGCAGTCAAAAATTATTTTAAAAATGAAAAATAAGTAAATGTCACTTTGTCAAATATTGTTATTCCAGTTTTCACTATATAATATTAATTTTATTAGTCTGTACACTGTCTCAGAATAAGAAGGAGTGATAGAAACGTCGCTACAAAATGGTACATATTTTTAAAAAATTTCATTGGCTCTTGTATAGACAAATTTAATATAGAAAAATAAGTACGCTGTATCTGTCATATTTCACAGCATAACCAAGCTTTGAACATTTTCTTACATTTCTCATTTGATTTATTATCTTATACTGTGTTAATAAATACTATCTGTGAGTTTAAGTACGTTTAAGTGGTCAGGCAGTTCCGAGCAATTCGCTAAATTTTCCACCCAAACAGCGTCAACAATTGGTGCACTAAAGACAACGAAAAAGAGATTAAATTACGTATAGAAATTACTTACTCCAGAAGAGGTCAGAGCATAAACGGTTAACAATCGTGAACATATGATATAGAGAGGATTTCAAAAGAACATTTGTACAAGTTGTGGGTACGTAGAATGTACAGCTGATCTAGCAGCAAGAAATTGACTAAATAAAGTAGAGTAAGAGATGCGATAGGTATATGATTGCAAAAGCTACATTTCGGTTATCCGGTACTTCTAATCGTAATCTGCAAAAATCTCGGGCTTAAAAATCTTCATCATCACAATACTTACTTTTACTACGTACGAGAAAGTAAAAATTGATTCTCGTAGTATCAAGAAAGCAAATCATTAGACCTAAATCGAATATTCGGTTACAATTCTGCTGCTCTCAACTTAAAACTGTAATTGATTTTACGGATATAAATACTGAATAATATACACAGATTACAACCAGAACTGTCAACATTTTATATGAACTTCATATCAAAATCTTTGAAGCCAAAATATAGAGAACCCATTTTTTTAATGTACATCTCAAAAATAAATATTATTACAATACAAGCAGGCGATATGTTCTTTTCTTTTAATAAACAATTGCCTAAGAGGGATGAAAAGCTATTCTGAGAGCCATGGCGTTTTCGCAGAACATGTGTAAAGTAACCCATGTGGCTTTGCGTTGAGTTCGAGGGCCATTTGCTGCCGTAATTTTATTAACACCCCCTGCAATAGCAACGGGCCCCACATGTAACATCTTTTATTCGTGAAAGCAGATATACTGTTACAAATAAACCTAATATGTGATATTGTAGGTACGTAAATGAAAATAAGCGGAACATATATTTAATATATTTATTCTTTATAAGTAATTTGAAGATTTAAATTTGTTTTAAAGATATCGTCATCGCTATTTTAAATATTTACTTCTTCAATAAATAGATCGACATTTTACTGCGTTTTTAATTTTATTCCAATACAAAGCAAATATTTTTAATTCACTTTTCGTCGACAGGAATCGCAGGCAATAAAGTCCAAGTGGTAAAGAAAATAATTAACTTATGAGCACTCCCTTCTAGGGTATAATACTTCCAATGCTTCACATACGGGGACGCATCCACTCATACACACACGCCCTATAATTCTCCCAAAGGTCCCAAATCAACCGAATGCTGATTGTTCTGCTTGCGCGTCCCCAAGGAGTCAACGCTTCTCTAATATCACGTATGCAACAATAATAATTCGAAGAGGTCGATTCACATGTCAGATTTGTCCTGCACACACCATCGCAGAAAATATATGTGCACAGATAATCACTTTATTTACCACTCCAACGTATGACGTTTCTTTGCGTTTTCGCTTTTTATATGGGCGTGCGTTCGAGTGCTCTTATCTTCACGATGAAATGAAAGAACAACAACAATAATAATATGTAGTCTGTACGATGTAGATGAATTATAGCGTAAGATATTGATGAACGACTTCTGGGCATGCAATGTCTGTAGGTACACACTCTGTTAAATCACTTTTAATGATTTACTCTTTTGGATTGGATATATGAGGTGCAGACTTGCAAAATACAGGATATCCCAGAAATAAAAAGACGGAGTAGCAGGTATATAAAGTCCGAACAGAAACAGGCCCAAATATACCGCAATAACGGAGAAATTAAAAATTTAATTTTCTATGTTGTTCTTTAGATAAAAAAAATTACATTACGGACCTGGCACAGAATGTATGTTTATAAATACACGTAAGAATGCTCATTTGTAAATAGAAACGAACACGCATTCATAGAAACATACGCTTTTATTTGTATAAAACGGGAAAAAAATGTTAAATCGTACTCATTCATATAAAACATATTTTTTGCCCGATGCATCTAGATAACGCTGCTATGTAGTCGGTTGTTGACCCAGATGAGCGACCTACTTTATTGCAGACAATAAAAGATTGTTTTTAATTTTAAAATACGAAGGTTGTTGCTCTTTAATGTGTTTGTAGTCGGCAACAGCTGGTTATTATTAATTTGGAATATTCAATAAATCGTAGTTTTTCTAGCCTTTATTACAGTAAATATCAAGAATGAAATTACTTTTTTCTAGCAGGTGTAAAATTAAAGTAATTAATGGTTTAATATTTATTATGAAGTATATATTCCTCCCCCTTTTTTTAACACAAGCAATAAGTCGTCCAGGATCGGCGTAAGGCCAATTGAATTCTTTATTATTTTTTTTCTGCTGTCTGCGCACTAATAAAAACTTGATATTTCTTCTTCTTCTTCTTATTGTGCTGGTCAAGTCAGGCCTTGGGCCTTTTACTTTTAGTCTAAATTATTTTATCTGAATGTGACTTGGAGGGTGATGAGCTCTTTCAGAGGAATATGTTATTGTTGAGTGCCTAAGTTAGTGAGAGCCTAGGTCTTTTCATTGGCAGATATATGTCAGGATCGTACGACATTTCTGGCGTGAGCCTTATGTTGTTGTCTATGTTGTTGAAACATTTTTCTGAGAGGTCTTCGATGTATTCTGATATAGTGGGTGTGTCTGTTTCTGCATGCGTCTGGGTGTTTCTTACAAACCATGGGGCTTTTAATGCCATTCTCAGGGAGACATTCTGGAAACTTTGGATGGTTTTGATGTGGGTCGGGGCGGCATGCTTCCATATCTGTGCTCCGTATGTCAGCGCTGGTCTCAATATTTGTTTGTAGATTCTAAGTTTCAGCTTCGGGTGGAGAGTGCTTGCGGAGCCCAGGAGTGGCCAGAGGCTGCCCCTGCCCATTCTTGTCTTCTTTAGAGTGGTTCTTATGTGATATGAAAAGGTGAGCCTCCTATCCAGGTTGATCCCCAAGTATTTCACTTTTGGCAGCCAAGGGATTTCTGTGTGATTTATGTACACATTCCCTCGAAGTTGTTTTATTTGCCTTCTAAACATGATGGCTTGTGTTTTCTCTTCATTTATCTTAATGCGCCAAGTATGGCACCAGGCTATAAGCTTGTCTATGGCTTTTTGTAGTGTGGAGATTGCTTTGGTAGGACTGATTGAGGATGTGAGGATGGCTGTGTCATCTGCGTATGTAGCTAATAGGGTGTTTGGGGTTCTGGGGATATCGGATGTAAATATTGCATAGAGATGTGGGAATAGTGCGGAGCCTTGCGGGACTCCGGCGGTGAGGAGTCTGGGAGTGGAGGAAGAGTTTTGGATCTTAACTGAACATGTTCTGTGGGATAAAAAGGATTGGATGATTTTGACTAGATGAGTTGGGTAATTTCTTGAGTATAGTTTGTAGATAAGAGCCTGGTGCCATACCCTGTCGAAGGCCTTGGAGATGTCCAGAAATACTGCTGCCGTTGAATGGTTTTTGAAAAATCCATCATGGATATGTTCCGTTACTCTCATTAGCTGGGTGATAGTGGAGTGTTGTTTCCTGAACCCGTGTTGTTCATCAGGAATTATTTGGTGGGCTTCTGAGTGGAGGATCAACCTGGATAGGATCGCTTTCTCGGCGATTTTGCTTGTAGCTTACAATAGACTGATGGGCCTGTAGTTGTTCGGGACTTGATATTTTGAGGGTACGTTTTTACACAATCTAGCTTCCGATTTCTGCTACTCCGTCTTTTTATTTCTGGGACACCTGTATAGATTCTTAAATATGTAGTGCAAAATTTCACTAAAAATGATTAATTATTTTTTAGATACGGGTAAGATAAGAAAAACATCTTTTAGAATATAAATTGTTCAATAAAACCGCTTAATTATTACTGCAAGTTACTATAAAAGTCTGAGAAGAAGAAGGAGTGATTAAAATATCCCGCCATAACCGGGCACACGTAGCTTAAAATGTAATAAATATTTGACAACTAAACAATTAAGAATGAAATAATTTTAAATTTTATTATTTTTTTTTAATAAGTTTAAATAATTTATACAAATAAAATGATTATACAAGAGTGACTTTTTGGATTATTATGTAAAATCTACTCAAAATTAGGATTGCATGCGAAGTTTGACATATCCTCTTCTGATAAACTTTAAACTCAATCATATATGAAAGTAATATGCTCAAACATCGTAAATGTTGATCTTTATATGTTTAATTGTAAAATTTAAAATAAAATGTAGATTACGTTCAAATTTATTATGAAAGTATCTCAAAAATATAATTTCAATGTTATAATTATACAAAAATTATTTGCAGAGATTAGTATGATTCATTCAGCCACTTTTATACTATTACTATTCCTAACACAAATAATAAATAGTTCTACAATATTATCTATTAATCCATCCCACATTCTTTTCTTCTAAGTAGAGAGGTTTTTCATTCTTGAATTATATGATGTTTTCATTGTTCATGATTATTACATCATTATCAGGCAATTTATGTAATACTTGTTTAAACCAATCTTCAAAAATAATTAAATTAAAATAAATTGAATTAATCGTTGTAGTCAACTGCTTTCATGAAGAAGTTATTTTTTAAAAAATAAACTGCACGTCATCCAGCGTATAGTATTTTTGACATATTCATCAAAATACCTATACATATATGTACTATATATACAGGTGCCCCACCGAAAACGAAACAGACTGAATATTTGGAAGAGGAAAACTTTTTGGAAAAAACGCAAAAACAGGTCGATTTTTGATCTAAGGGGGACACCATTCCATCATATCTTCAACTGTGAGACGTCATTTCCCTCCCCTCCCCCACTCTAACTATTACAATTTAAATAATGAAAGTATTAAATACGATATATCATTGAAAAGGTAATTGTACGGAGAATTCAGCAAAGTCATTGTCGATTGCGCTATTTTTGATTTTAGCGCCCTCTATCGGGATAAAAAACGGTTACGTATTGTTAAATGTGACACATCATTTCGAAGCTAATTTTATTAGCAACTTAATGCACAATTGAAAAAATTATTAATTTAAATAATTAAAAAACCTTGCAGAGCTCTGATATTAGTAACTACGAACTTAATTAGTTTACATAGACGCTGACAGTCTGTACTTGACAGTGATGACAAATAAATGTCAAAAATATTACGAACAAGGATACCACAGCAATCATGAATAATCATTATCTCACCGATATGTATAATTTTGAAATTTACGTCAAATATAATAAAAATCGAAAACAAGCGGCTTTATGGTGACCGTTTTCCGAACAGAAAAGTTCCAAACCTCCGTCAATTTAGACGGCTTGAAGAAAATTTGAGGCATTATAGTGCTTTTGAAAACCCGTAGTGAGAACAGCGACGATTTGGCAAAAATGTTGAAATGAATGTTCTCAGTGTGCAGCAGAATTCGCTTATTTCAACTCGAGAGATTGCCAGTAATTCGTCGTTTTTTAATTGTTTCTAATTTGTTTTTATTTTGATTATTATTGTTATTTTAATTTTATTTTTATCCTTAAATCTCATTCGTGATTTAGAATGAATTATGAATAATAAATGACTGCTGTGGCAGTATAGTGTAACAAATAAAAAAATGTAAATAACAGATGCAGAACATAATAGAACATTACTAGATTCAGAAAACAAATATCTATCAGACTAAAGGAAAAAACTAGAGGTGTTCATTAAAAAAAAAAATGTTGACAATCGTTACGAAATCAAGACAGCGTTGAAAAAATTTGGATTATGGCTAGTTTATAGAGTTTCTCAAACCATTTTTATACTTTTTTTATTTATTGAAATCGAATAATAAATAAACACGTTACGGGATGTGGCGTTTTTATCAAACAGCCTGTATACATATACCGGGTGCGGTAATAGTGTGTCGGCGGAGCTTAGCATGAAAACTAATAACGTTGTAGCAATGAGAGTTTACATACGTATTGCTGTGGTATTTTCTGCACAAATAAATAAATAGATAAATAAAGAAATCACACAAATAAAAAGTCAACAAAAATAAAATACCAGCACATTTATTTTAAATAAATATAAATTTACATATTTGATATAAATTATAATTTAATATTTCAACAGATAAATACAGAATAATCCACTAATTTATATAAATATATATATAATTCAAATTATCCCATAACAGTGGGTATTCAAACTGATGAATATGCAATAGAATACACATCAATGCAATGTGGGTTGCATACCCGTGAAAATGAGAGCATTGAAAATTAAGAAGTGTTGACCCCAATTTAAATAAATTAGAGCACAAAAATTGTGTTAAATATCATACAAAACATGATGCTCAAATACTGACCTCAGTCTAAAAAAGGATATGTAACGATTTAAACATTATTATTAGTAATTAATAGAAAGTAGGTCATTCGGTAATGCATTCTTTAGCAGTAATAATAATCGATGAATAGAAGCCTGCGTTCAACATATTGCATTAATAATAAACACTACGGCAAGAACGAAGGTCTCTATACATAAATAAATATATTCCACTCATTTCTGTTTCACTATTAAAAATAAAACATCATGTAGGATATGCAATTTTCACTGATAAAAGATATTATTGTATGCACATCTAAATATGCGATTGGTACACAATTTCCTTATATAAAAATGCTTCAAGAGATTCCAAGCTAAAAATAAATAAAACATTAGTCAGTATATAATATAGTACAGCCTAAGAATACCTACAGACCGATGAAATCAATCGATGTCCATTGGATATGCAAAGATAGAATATGTAAACAACAACAACGGTAACATGGCGGAAGAAAGGTCAAGTGAACACGTGACATCGATAGTTACCATAACAAACACGGAGGGCGCAGTAGAAGAAAATTTAAACTGAACAAAAATAATTTGAAACAAAATAAAGCGTTTGGAAATTGTTGAAGGGTATATAAACGCGTGCATCTGCAGAAAAGAGGAAGTCCATCCGAAGATCTCCAATATTCAAGAAGAAAAGAAAAGTTAAACCAGTGCTCCAAGTGTTGTAAAGAAATAAATAAAAATAAATATCTAAAAAGGCATAAACGCCTTTAAGATCTAGACGTTGCAAAAACAAAACGTGTGATACGCTTCACAGACGATAAGTGCGCGCTATATACAGTAAAAGCGCGGGATATTATTATTCGACTTTACAAAGCCCGCCATAATAAAATTTCCAGAAGAATGGAAGGCCCGGATTATCAAGAAGAATTCGAAATGATATACAATCAAGAAAAGTAAGTACAAGCACTATTAAATAAAACTCCATCTTGCAATCCTATAAATAAATAAATAAAGGAATCTTCATGTGTGTGATATAAAATTACCGGATAGCAACAATTTTTAGAATATTATTTAAATATTTAATAAATCCTTCTTTGAGTAAGCCTTAGGTTGACGTGAGAATCTCAAGTTAAGGCGATTCAACGGAGTATCAATAATTTTACCCGGATAGCAACAATTTTTAGAATATTATTTTAAATATTTAATAAATTCTTCTTTGAGTAAGCCTTAGGTTGACGTGAGAATCTCAAGTTAAGGCGATTCAACGAAGTATCAGTAATTTTACCTGAATAGCAACGATTTTTAGAATATTATTTAAATACTTAATAAATCCTTCTTTGAGTAAGCCTTAGTTTGACGTGAGAATCTCGAGTTGGGGCGACTCAACGAAGCATTAACGCTCTCATTTGAATAACAATAATTTTGAAATATTATGGGAAATATCTAATAAGTTCTTCATTGTTTAAATCTCGACTTTGACGTGAGAATCTCAGGTCGAGATGATCCAATGGGGATACATCGGTAAAAAGTAAAGAAAGTGAATTTAGTAATTTCCTGATTTGTCGGCATACATGAAGAATTAATTCAGTAGTTTTTACAATTTTCTTAAGGAACAAAGGATTTGCAAGGTGCTTGTACTATTGATGAAAAGAGAACACATAAAAATAAAAATAAAGTATTGTATTGTATGATAATAAAATATTATTCTCCATGTTTTTGTAAATTTATACTGTGAATAAAAATAAGTTGTGCTGAAATTCACTATTTACTTATTTATACCCATCCCAAAGGAGAACATAAGGAAAGTAAACATCACTATCACAGCTAGAACTCACAATAAGCAAAAAGCTGCGACACATTCCCCGTTATAGAAAAACAAAGAGATTCACCTTTAGACCCTGAGATTATTAAAGAATATCAATTTATTAATTTGACTATTGATTATCAACCATAGTAGAGAAGGTCACAGCAGTATGTAGTATGATACTGTGCATTTTCTATTTTTATTAACAAATATACAGAATGTTTCAAATTTCCGCAACCACATTCAATTTTTTTATTCTAAATAGATTGCTATACTTTCTATTATATTTCTATTATAATGATAGCCACCCAAATTACCTTTTCAATGATATATGGATATGTGCACTTACGACTGTTAGTTTTGGTTTTCGTGATAATTTTGTTAAAATCTTGACAGTTGCACCATCTAACATTTTAAGCCATAGTCTGAAAATAAGTACAGTGCCTCATTTAACTCTTGTGTTACTAATTTATGGACTAACACGTTATTTGTTTTGAGGTTGAACACTGTAAATATATATACAGGGTGTTAAATATTACGTGTATAAGTTATCGATCTTTATTGGCTGGTTTTCCGTTTTTTTTTTAAATTATATCTATTCTTTTTTTTATTAGTCAGCAAAGTCCTCATAAAATTGCTGTTAAAATAGTACCAATAACATAGTACTTATTTCTAGTATTTTCAAAGTTATAATCCTTTAATGGGATATACCTATGTTTATAATATGCGAGGCATCTAATAGTTAGTTGGCCTTGGTAAAAAAAAAATGGCTGTGCAACCAAACGTCAAATCCCTACTTGTAAATTCCATATAAAGTCGTTATTTGTAGTTTATCTTTTGTGTAATTGCGTTTTATTGTTATAATTTAAGGTCGGCTACTTAATTATCAATTTATGTTTGTTTGTTTGTTAGTAGTTGTTACGTGTTGCATTTACCTTGTTGTCAGTTATATCGTTTTGTTATTTTTTATTTAAACACCATAATAGTTTATTGTTCCTTTTAGTTGTTTTTGCTTTAAAATAAATTTGTCGAAAGGTGAGCTCGTAGACATGGTAATTCCTCTTAGCACTAGCATTTGACAACCATATTTACCATCAAGAACATATGCTATGGAATATCCTGACCGAAGAGCAGCGGACAGTCAAACGGTTAAAAATTTATTGATGAGGTTTATTCTAACGAGCTCAGTGAATTACGTTAAACATGAAAGAAGTAAGAGTATGGTTACAGATGATAATTAAGTGACAATCGTCCAGTCCATTGTGAACTACAAAGTTAATTTCAGGGTATAGAAGTCACTGCTGTAAGAAGGATTTTAGAAAAACATAAATTTCACTTCTACAAAATTCAAAATCGCCAAGGTTTATTACTAGGGCGCGGACATGACCGGTTTAAATTACGGCGAAGTTAAAACGGAGCAAAGAAATAATGTAAACAACACACGCTTACTGAATAGCACTAATTCATATGGTGAACTGCAATATCTGTTTACGTCCGAGAACTGCCCGAGGCTGAGAGCAAAAAATGCCCATAAAATAAGGAATTTATGAGTAAAATCCTTTTTTAAGCAGCGTAGATAGGAGCATGAGGGGTTTTTACATTTTTAGGTATCATTTATTTAGATCTAGAACGTTGTTTATGTTTATGTACTTTTTCTGATATGAAAATGAATTGTCAGTGATTCCGAAATTTATTACAAAGTCTGCAAAATATCGTTACAGAATGCCAAAATATCGCACGTTCGTCACTTAGCTTTGCTAAAACATACACAGAAATAGTTTTTATGCAGAGAATTTCGATAGTTTACAAAATTTCGTTACATGTTTAAATGACGATGCTCGAAGTATTTCTGAGTGCAAGGAACTAACACAAATCCCAAATTTAAAAAATCGGTTGTTATTCTTTCAGGAACACTTTGGAAATTTGCCTAAACTAATCACATATTTTGAAAATCGAAATCTCAAATTAAAAGATGGATTAACCACATTAGATGTGGGCTATTGATAATTTCAAAAGTATTCCAAGTGGCTTCGGATGTGGCCTTCGGCAAAATTTAGACGCAGTTTTTAATAGAAATCCAGATTTAATAACATTGCGGCAATTGTGTATGCTAAATACGCTGAAATAAAAGAATAGTTTCAGTACGCACCTATAACCAGTTGCGATGTAAAAAGGACATTTTCTATCTACAAGGATGTACTTAATTCAAAGAGAACAAGTCTTACAGAAGAGAAAATTAACAAATAATAAAGTATTTTGTATTTGATATATCACCAGCTATTTGTTATCCAATTATATAAATAAAATTAACACCTCTTTAAAAATACAACATTTCAATAGTGCGCCCATGGGCGATGAGTCATCAACCGTTCGTGTCCACGCCCTATTTGGGAATAATCTTTTGCTCTCTGAGAATATTCTCATTTTCTCGTTCTCAAATATATGCCCGTTTACATCAGCAGGTATAATATACCGGGTGGTGCAATAGTGTGTCGGCGGAGCTTAGTGTGAAAACTAATAACGCTGCAGCAATGAGACTTTACGTACGTATGTAGTATGCGACTGTGCATTTTCTAATTTTATTTACAAATATACAGGGTGTTCCAAATTTTCGCAACCACATTCAACTTTTTTATTTTAAATACATTGCTATACTTTCTAGATATCATAATGATAGCCATTCAAATTATCTTTGCAATGTGTACTTCAGACTGTTCGTTTTGATTTTATTGATAATATTGTTAAAATCTTGACAGTTGCAGCATCTAACATTTTAGGCTGTAGTCTGTAAATGGGTAGAATGCCGCACGTAACTCTTGTGTCTCTAATTTATGGACTAACACGTTATTTGTTTTGAGGTTGAACAAAGTGAATAAATATACAGGGTGTTAAATATGTCGTGTCTAAGTTATCGATCTTTATCGGTTATTTTCTCGTTTTTTTAAATCTAACCTATAATATTTTTATAAGTCAGCATATTCCTTGTAAAATCGCCTTTAAAATGGTACCAATAACATAGTACTTATTTCTAGTATTTTCAAAGTTATAACCCTTTAATGGGATATACTCATGTTTATAACATGCAAAATGCGGGGCATCTAATAGTTGGTTGGCCATGAAAATAAAACAAAGTAATTTTAACAAACACCTGTTTTTTTAAATGCTTTATCATTAGTTTTAGAAATACATTTTGAAAATTTTCGATAATAAAACAATCTTAATTTAAAATGTGTTCAAATATATTTCCATTCTGCTCTACATATGCTCTCAACCGTCTCTGTATCGACAGACTTACATTCTCAGCTAAGTTATTCTCACTTAATTGAAGAAAAGCGTTTCTTATTCGTTGCTGCATGTTCTCTGCCGTTGTAGGAGGTGTTGCGTAAACAATGTTTTTTACAGTTGGCCACAAAAAGAAATCACAAGGTGTGAGATCTGGTGATCGTGGTGGCCAGCTTATCAAACTTCCTCTCCCAATCCACTTATTGGTGAATACCCTATCTAAATGTGCTCTTGCAGCAGCACCATAATGTGCTGGTGCACCATCATGTTGGTACAACAATCTCCTGATGACGTTATCTGGGAGGCCTTCTAACAGCAATGGTAAATTATTTTGTAGGAAATTTGTGTAGATTGCACAATTGAAAGTATTATCAAAAAAGAATGGACCAATAATAGTGTTTCCTATGATGCCTCCCCATGTGTTAACACTCCATTTTTGTTGATATAAAATGGGCTGAACAAAATGTGGGTTTGTAGTGTCATAATAATGGGTATTTTTTCTGTTTGTGGTTCCACAATTAGCAAATGTTGCTTCATCTGTGAAAAGCACATGATCTAGAAAAGTTATATCGTGTCGTAATTGTAAAAGTAGCCATTCACAGTACACTAGTCTCCTTTCAAAGTCCGTTTGTAATAAGCCTTGATGATTTTGAATTTTGTAAGGGTGAAACTTATGTTTTTTTAAAATCCTTTTTACAGCAGTGACTTCTATCCCGTGTTGTTTCGAAATTATCCTTGTAGATACGTGCGGATTTTCCACAATGGACTAGACGACTATCACTTCATTATCTTCTGTAATCATAGTCTTACTTCTTTCATGTACGACGTAATTCACTGAACCCGTTCGAAGAAACCTTATTAACAAATTTTCAAACGCTTTACTATCCGGTGCTCTTCGGTCGGGATATTCCATCGCATATGTTCTTGATGCTAAAAATGGATTTCTGTTGCTAGCGCCAAGAGCAAATACCATGTCTATGAGCTCCTCTTTCGAAAAATTCATTTTAAAGCAAAAACAACAATAAACTATTATGATATCTAAATGAGAAATAATGTCAATAAAGCGATATAACTGATAACAAGGTAAATACAACACGTAACAACTACTAACAAACAAACGGAAATTAATAATTCACTAGCCGAACTTAATTTATAACAACAAAACGCAATTACAGAAAAGAGAAAATACAGAAAACGACTTTTTATGGACTTTTGAAGTAGAGATTTGACGTTTGGTTGTGCAGCAATTTTTTTTTAAACCAAGGCCAACCAACTATTAGATGCCCCACATATTGCATATTATAAACATGAGTATATCCCATTAAAGGGTTATAACTTTGAAAATACTAGAAATAAGTACTATGTTATTGGTACCATTTTAAAGGCGATTTTACAAGGAATATGCTGACTTATAAAAATATTATAGGTTAGATTTAAAACAAACGAGAAAATAACCAATAAAGATCGATAACTTAGACACGACATATATAACACCCTGTATATTTATTCACTTTGATCAACCTCAAAACAAATAACGTGTTAGTCCATAAATTAGTAACACAAGAGTTACGTGAGGCATTCTACCCATTTACAGACTACAGCTTAAAATGTTAGATGCTGCAACTGTCAAGATTTTAACAATATTATCAATAAAATCAAAAAGAACAGTCTGAAGTGCACATATCCATATATCATTGCAAAGATAATTTGAATGGCTATCATTATAATATCTAGAAAGTATAGCAATGTATTTAAAATAAGAAAGTTGAATGTGGTTGCGAAAATTTGGAACACCCTGTATATTTGTAAATAAAATTAGAAAATGCACAGTCGCATACTACATACGTACGTAAAGTCTCATTGCTGCAGCGTTATTAGTTTTCACACTAAGCTCCGCCGACACACTATTGCACCACCCGGTATAATAATCCACAAATGCTTGCTTTTGTCACAAAACAATAATAAAATGTAATCGTGCAATCTGCTCGTCTAGATTTCAATTAAAGCATCTTGATTTATCTAACGCTCACTAATATCCCCTGAATAATAACGAGAATAATAATATCGAAATACCGGATAATCGAACATCATGATTACAGAGGGCGACAAAAAGCACCGTCCCGATAAAAAACAATTCGATAAGTACCTAAATTCGACGAAACAAATACACCTATCGAATGCCATTAATTAAAACACACAACCCCAGGAACAGTAATTAAACGAAAAAGTGATAAGTGAGCTTGTAATTGAATAGTGAAGCTTACTCCGTTAAGCACATCGAGTGAAAAGTGTATTTGTGTATGTGTGTAGGTGCTGTATATACAAGCAAAAGAGAAGCGAAAAATCCGTTAATAAAACAAACTCCAACTAATCCGTCATCCACCTGCCAATACTAGTCGCGTTAAGTCCCCCCGATATAAATAATGTTCTGGGAATTAGTGAAATGGCAAGTATTTTGTTACATCCTGTCGTTTATAAGTTTAAACAGAGCAATTCCTAGGCATTAGAAATAAAAATAAATAATAAAAGAACCATCAGAAAATATTATATTAGTATTAGATCTTAAATGTATTGGAAGAGATTGAAAATAAAATGTTTCAGATTCAATACTTAAAGTACAATTGCGATCATTCAAAGGTACACGGTTTTTCGATACTAAGGCATTTTCTTAAATTTTACCGTACATTATCAGTGGCGTTCCTTTTTTTCAAATCATTTAAAAATAATTAACTAAAAGATATATTTATTTAATTAAAGAACATCAGAATGTGAGTAACCTATTAATACTTTATAGGCGCACCATTTGCTGCGACTACACTTTCAAGTCTACATCTCATAGATAAGATTAAGGAAGGCATATTGTAATTGTTTTATAAATCTTGTCATGCCTCTTGTATACATCCTCACAAATCGTCAGCATTTATAGGTAGAACGGACTGGTAGGATTCCAAAATAAAGGCAGTTCTAAAATAATCCTTCTTTGATTAACATATAACATGGCGCAGTCAGTAGGATAGAAGAGGTGTAAGGTATAGCAACGAGTTTGAAACAAATGCATGAATATGGTGTCAGAACAAACCTAAAGATATTTTGAGGAAGGGCAAGATACTAGACAAAATCAGAAACAGAACATACAGAATTGTAAGAAATGATGGAACGAGTGTAACTAGGAATACATTTTATATAAAACCTAGATATTCATCAAGAAAACAAAACGTGCCACCACCCAGTCCACATATGTGTATTTCCCATCTGATGTAATTATAGGTAATGATACTAATAACGTAGATGTAAATGAAAATAATGTAGCTATTAATGTGAACACTCCAGTAACAAAGAATAAACGTCAAATTAAAGTACCAAGTGTTGTTTATTTTTCTTTTTAACGTAAATATCTGTTGTATTTATATATGAATTCATAACTCTTTTTATTGTCTGATAAATATCTTCTTTCACCATCTTATTCTTATTTTCTGTGCTCTAGTCTTTTCGATTGGAAATAGAGGTAAAGCGTCGCAGATGACTTCTATCTTCCTTTCTGATGTCTTACCATGAAGGCTCGTTGCTGTTTCCATCTTCTTATTTTCAAATCAATGCCTCTTCTTAGGTGAGATTGCTAATTCTAACATGCCACAAATAAATTACTGATGTTTTTATTTTCTTTTGTAGGTTTTGGACAATGAATGATTGATTGTTGTTGATGTTTCAAAAGCACAAAACTACAGGTATACGAACTAAAGAATATATTTTAATATCTTATTAGTGTACAAAATATGTTTTATATACGATTAAATATCTAATGTAATGAATGTCGTAGTTATATCCTTTTTTTATCAAGACAGTACCTATTTATAGTATCTTTTTATTTGTACTAGAACCATTTATCAATTTATTTTATTTTCATCAACATTTACATTTTTATTTGAGATAATGTCATTTTCTTTGGCATATCTGATTTCATTTTCTTCATATAATTCCATGGCCTTTAAATAATTTACTCCTTTTACCGTTCGTCTATCATCATAATTCTTTGTTCACTTTTTTTACCATTTGTATTATACTTCAATACTTTTTTGAATATTTATAATATCTGCAACCAACATTACGCAATTACATGTTTGTTTCAGATCACAAATTGCCAAATCATGGTATTAAAACTATTAATGCATTAAAACTAACGACGTTACAATATCGACAAAAATTTTATATCAACATGACGTCTTCCAGTAATGCTTTTTATTAATTGATTATTCATGTAGCAACACTGACGTCAAGACAACATTAGAATTAATGGCGACACAAAGATGCAAGATTTTACGACAAGAAGCCATCCTACTAGTAATATTTCTTTTAAACGTGAAGAAACGGACGTCATAATGACGACATAAGAAAAACCAGACAATAACGACGTCATGGTATTAACAACTTTTAAATGTGAGTCAAATAATACTATTAAGACGTTCTAAATTAACAATTTGACGTCAGGTGCAAAAACGAACAGATTTTAACGTCAATATGACGTGAGTATATTTGTTGAGTATACGTGATGGATGATTTTTTAAATTTTAATCAGATAATTGATAACTTTTTTTTTGATTATGCAATTAAACTTATGGCCAGTAGTGTATGCACATATGCACACATATCCGACAATGAAATGAATATCGAGGACGGAAAACAATTACGCGAACGTTGTTAATGTCCCGAAATCTCGTTCAAACAATCATGATTACAAAAAAATAAAATACCAAAAAAAAAAACGCGCGGTGTGTGTAATTTAATCTTAAACCATAACAACTTACACATGTACTACTAGATAATTTTATTACGGTAGCTGTGACCACTTGAAACTGTCACAAAATCTAATATAACGCGTTTAGTCCACCACACGAAAGCGTAGATAAAAAATGTTTTTTTTTTTGTATCGTGGCATTAACACACGTAATATAACAGTTGGTAGCAATATTATACGTATGTGTGTTTGTGTATAATAACTTCATACACGAAGGTATGATTACTTACATATGTGTATGTGTGGATATCTAGTGTGCTGTGGCGATTTATCGGATTGTGCTTTTCGCGATATTAACCCAGACAAATACAACAGATATTGCCAAATAATGTTAAACACATATGTATGAGTATATAGGTTATTTCCGATTAGTATAGGTCGTAATCATTTATTATTGCGGCTACCTGTAAAATTTATATTTCTTTCAATATAACTACTAATAAATGAGTCTTTTGGGAATACTTTGGTATTTCTTCATTTTTCTTTGGCATGCACACTGCTCCTAACTTGGTTTTCTGTGAGTATATATTTCTTCCCTGTGATACTACTTTTATCTGTTGATAGGCCCCACGCAACGACGAAACTAAGGACTTCAAAAGGTTTCGTTCAAGCAATAGCTTTCAGTTATTAAATATCACAATGAAATTCAGAACACAAATAAACAAAGATTCAATCCATGTTTGATTGGAATTAGTTTGTAAAATAAAGTTTCTGAAGCTGTGTTATGATTTACAGAGCGGACACGAAAGGTTGATGACTCATCGCCCACGGGCACACTATTCAAATTTTGTATTTTTAAAAAGTATTTAATTTTATTTATATAATTGGATAACAAGTGGGTGGTGATCTATAAAATGTAAAATACATTATTATTTGTTTATTTTGTAGTACTTTATTTATCTTACGAAATGTAATAAATTTGAAAAACCTCTCACGCTCCTATCTACGCCGATGAAGATAGGAAATTTACGAGTTAAATGGACTTTTTTTGCTATCATTCTCGGGCGTAAACAGATGATGCAGTTCACCATATGAATAGTGCTATTCAGTAACTGCGTGTTGTTTACATTATTTCTTTGCTCCGTCGTACTTTAAACCTGGGACGTCCGCTCTGTAGTTATAATGTTGTAAATTTGGGTGAAATGTAGGAGTAAATAATTTTATTTATAAGAAATATACCCCAACAAATGGGGTATTAATATATATAAATTATTTTTTTGTATTCATTTTAATCTGATGTTACATTCATCGATTTATCCTTCGACTGGTTATTTTTGACAGCATATCCTATAATTTGGATGAATTTTTCAATTATCTTTCTTTTAATATCAGATGTTCTTGTCGTTTTTTCAATAATTGCATTGCATAAAGCAACGGATAGTCAACTCCTTGCCTAACTTCTCTTTTTAATTTCAAATTTATTTTATGTATTTCTTCATTTTCTATCTAATATATGTAATTTTTATGACAATATTTGATATATTATTTATTTTTTGCAAATTGGATATTGGTGTAAATTATTATTTGTACAGTGCGTTCATGATGAAAGGAACAAATTCGTTTAAAATTCAGGTAATTATTTTGCATAAAAACGCTCGGGCAGGTCGATTAGTATTTTGGGTTGTGAATTTTTTGACATAAGAGAATTATATACAGGTGTCTAAAGAAGAACATATGCAGCAAACAGAACACCCTGTATATTATGCCATTTTTAATGGAAACATATGGAAAGAACTAAAAGAATTAGAGAAAGATAGCAAGTCATAAAGCAATTTATAGATGAATAGTTTATGGAAAAACCCAACCACATATCATCAGAGAAACTGATTATATAGTGGAGTTGTGTATTTTATATTTGAAACAAGACGATAAAAATACATTGGCTAATAATACTGGTCAACAATTGTGTTTGCTCCCGAATAAAACTAATATATCTTGATTTCTTTTTGTAAGAGTATTTATAGTAAAATATTTAAAAAAATCTACGACCTCCCACTGAGTAGTACGTTTTTTGATAAAAAAAAACCATGAAATTTTGAGTTAATTATCTTAAAAACGGGGCTTTAGTACACAACGGAAAGGAACTTGCTACTGTGACTATTTCTCATGGAATTAATGTTAAAGAAACCTACGAAAACTTAATTAAAACGTCTACTACCAATTTCTTTTTCACCTAGACCTGATGCAATTTCTTGATTTACAGATTTGTATACTAGAATATCGAATTTAAAAAAAAATCATCATTTGGTTTTTAGCAACAAAACAGTTCCAAGATTGTTGGCTAGCCTAATTAAATCCTTTGTTTTGTTTTACACTGTCCACAAATGAATATTATATACAGGTGTCCCAGAAATAAAAAGACGGAGTAGCAGAAATCAGAAGTTAGATTGTGTAAAAACGTACCCTCAAAATATCAAGTCTTTATTCAAACCATTAATTACATTAATTTTACACCTGCTAGAAAAAAATAATTACATTGTTGATATTTACTGTAATAAAGGCTAGAAAAACTAGGATTTATTGAATATTCTAAACTAATAATAATCAGCTGTTTCCGACTACAAACACATTAAAGAGCAACAACTTTCCTATTTTAAAAATAAAAACAATCTTTTATTGTCTGCAATAAAGTTGGTCGCCCATTTGAGTCAACAACCGACTACATAGCTGCGTTATCTAGACGCATCGGGCAAAAAATATGTTTTATATGAATGAGTACGATTTAACGTTCTTTTCCTGTTTTATACAAATAAAAGCGTATTTTTCTATGAATGCGTATTCGTTTCTATTTACAAATGAGCATTCTTACGTGTATTTATAAACATACATTCTGTGCCAGGTCCGTAATGTAATTTTTTTATCTTAAAAACAACATAGAAAATCAAATTTTTAATTTCTTCGTTATTGCGGTATATTTGGGCATGTTTCTGTTCGGACTTTAAATACCTGCTACTCCGTCTTTTTATTTCTGGGACATCCTGTATATAAAAACGAAAAATAAAATTTTATATATACCTACATATACCTCTTTCTGAATTTAATGTAAAAGCTCTTAATTACATAAAAATTGAATTTATCGGTTAAATGTGAC
This sequence comes from Amphimallon solstitiale, assembly GCA_963170755.1. Taxonomy (NCBI): domain Eukaryota; kingdom Metazoa; phylum Arthropoda; class Insecta; order Coleoptera; family Scarabaeidae; genus Amphimallon; species Amphimallon solstitiale. The sequence continues at coordinate 137,009,239 of OY720679.1, forward strand.
CCTCGCGCGTATATCAGACATGTTAATTCACCTGTCACCTCCGAGAATCATCCCTTAAATAATAAAATACAACTCTAACGCGCTAATGTCTATAGCAATAAACCGAATATAATAAAAGTCACAGAATGGACGGCGATAAATCAAAAGTAATCATTAAAGAGAGAAGAGTGCCGGTCTACGGATTTCCCAGTCAAATTGGAATTCCACAGGGCCAGTCGCTTTCCAATATCTGCAGTTAATAATATGTTCTCCCTCAGTTCTAACCGACTCCGGCAAACTTCTCCCACTCCCGGAGTTCTATGCCGTCGTACTTCTCATAAATTCAGATTACTCCTGGACAAAACCGGTGAATGAGCAAACCAACGAGCGGTTTTATCTATACGGGCGATCGCTTTCGTGACACTTACAATGTCAAATTCTTGTTTTGTTACAAGATTGATGAATTGATTGATAGGGAATTTCGTGTCAGATATCGAAACTACGTTTGCAAACTCTCTCAACAGGAATTGGGTGTACATCAGGAGTCATATTTGGGTCCAATTTAATTTTTAATTTATATCATTGACATTTTGGATTTGCTAGACTGTGATGAGTTAATGTTGGCTGACGACCTGAAAGCCTTTTCATCCATCACATGTTTACAGGACTACTTGCTGCTATAGAACAGTCTGAATAGTATCTTCGCTTGATATGAATATAATAGGTCGTCGTTGTGCATATCTAAATGCACAGTAGAGTTTTATCTTGACATAGTGGCATACATTATTTGACAGTAATCTATAACAAAAAATGACATTAGGAAAGCAAACTGTCATTTTATTACAGTAAACATTAATTAAAAATAGCAAGTAACCACAGCAACAAATAATTATTAGGAAAGCAAATCACGTAAATATAATCACTGGAAATTCTTTGTCTTATCAAAAACAACATTCAATAACATTACAAAGCAAAAATGCCGATCTCCGTGTTTAATAACTAACATAGAAAGATGCAAACTCAAAATGTGTAATTAAAAGTAAAAATGTAAAGAACAGCCGCTACTATGTATGTAGTTTCATTAAAAGATCTAGATCTTACACAACATTCAATTTCACTACACAAATAACGACGCAAATTGTGTAATTAAAAGAGTAGTTATAAAAATTAGGGGTAGGGGTGTTGCATACTATTCATGTAGGTTGATAAGGAGGTCTAGATTTATCTAAGGCGAACATCTAATCTCATTACACAAATTATACTGACTAAGTGTCGAAAATATTCTAAGGTAGAAGTGTGTAAATCAAACATGAAGGTGTTAATTATGTGTTAGTAGCAACATACATATATGTTTATGGCTTATTAGGTTTCTTCAGTATGGTACAACTAAGAAGGTTTGTGTTAAATAAAATTAATAATTGTATATATTAAAATAGTAATGTGCATAGTGTATAACAACAGTAGTTAGTAATGCACTTAGTATTGTGTAAAGGCTAATTCCCTGCCAGGCAGTTAGTAAATATGTTAAAAGTTTTTGCCGAATATACAAGAATTGTATTTAAATTAATCAGTCGTCTTGTTGATAAAACTTATAATATAAACGCTTTCATGTTTGATTTACACAATTTTACATTTTAATATTTTTGACACATAGTTAGTATTATTTGTTGTAATAAGATTAGATGTTCGTCTAAGATAAACCTAGGCCGTCTTGTCAACCTACATAAATAGTATACTACAGCTCTACTACTAATTTATACAATTACTCTTTTAATTTTACAATTTGCGTCGATATTATTTGTGTAGTGAAATGAACGTTGTCCAAGATGAATCTCGATATTTTAATGAAACTACATAGATAGTAGCGGCTGTTCTGTGCTTAATTGTTTATATTTTCATTTTTAATTACACATTTTGAATTTGCGTCTTTCTATGTTAGTCATTAAACACAGAGATTGGCATTGCTGCCTTGTAATGAAGTTGGATGTCGTACATGCTTTCCTAATTATGGTTTTTGTAATTAATTAACTATTTTTAATCAATATAGCCTCTACGTCATGATGACAAATTAGTTTAATTTCATTTCTTATATCTATGTGTGTGTATAAATATATGTATACAGGGCAATCCAAATTAAGTGTTCACCATTGGTAACTTTGTTATTATTAAAGATACAAGATTGTTTAAATTAGAAAACTTGTAGTACTTTTAACGCTCTTTAAGATGGAAGAATAAAAAAAACAAATGAGCAACGCGTTTTCGAGTTTTGCCGAAAAATATTTTTTTTCAAATGGAAACCCCTGTATATTATATCATTTTCTGCTAGAACTTTAATTTTTAAACAAAAAATCTTATAAGAAATTTTTTACTGGGATTAAAAATACTTGAGTTATAATGAATAAACGAAAACAGCTAAATTAGTTTTATAAACTTTATTTTATACATAAAATTATCATTAAAAGAAAATAAAAATCACTGATTTTTTCATAGAAGATGTTCAAAAATACCACCTTGTAGTCCAATACATTTTTGTACACGCTTCCGAACATCTCGAACTGCCTTCAGTATGGTCCTACCATCTATTTGGTTTATCTTTTCACTAACTGCAATCTTTAGGGCGTTTACGTTTTCGTACCTTTGCTTATAAATCTGGTTCTTTAAATAACCCCATAAAAAAAAATCAAGCGGCGTTAAATCTGGCGATCGGGGAGGCCACTGAATAGGACCATTTGTTCCTATCCATGAAGTGTTAAAAATAGTATTTAGAAGTTGATGAGTACCTCTGTAGTTGTGCGCAGGTGCTCCATCCTGCTGAAAATGCAGATTCTGTCTACTTATGAGATCCAGATCGTCTAAGAAATTATTCAAAATTTCAGTCAAAAATTCTATGTACCTTTCACCAGTTAGACTGCCCTCATAAAAGAAAGGACCAACAATCCATGAACCGATTAAACCGCACCAAACATTAAAACTGAAACGGACTTGTGGACGTCTTGGATTTACTAAAAGAAGATTTTCCTTTGACCAGTAATGATGATTTTTTTATTGTACATTCCAGAATTTGAGAAATTCGATTCATCGGTCCATAAAATATAACGAAAGTTGTTTACATTTTGGCGACAAAAGTTAAGATACCAGTGGCAAAAAAACATTCTTCTCTCTGGATCCCCTGGCAAAAAAACCTGAACTGGTTTGTACTTATAAGGAATGAATTTGTGTTTCTTCAGAATCCTATGCACAGTACCGTGACTCAAATCAGATTCATTGACAATATCTAGTATGGAATTCTCACGGTTGGCCTCAAAATATGCGATAACTGCAATTTCCGTGGCCTCGCTTTTTATAAAAGTCCTTTTTGTCTTTGTTTTGGCAAAAACACTCTCATTGCCTCTAAATTTTCGGTAAAGTCTCAGAAAATATTGCTCATGTGGTTGTGTTCGGAGTGGATATAATTCAGCGTAGTGTTCTTTTGCCCTCCTAGAGGATTTTCTGCACACTAAATAAGATTCTAACATATCACACTTTTCTGAATGGGCAAAAATAATTTTTTTGTCAAATTAATAACTAGCATAATGAAACTTATGAGTGAAAAACTAATAAAACTGTACTAATATTTGACGTTTGGTAGAAAGACTTATTGTCGTTTTCATAGATACATAGAAATGCACTTGACTTAGCTGTTTTTGTGTATTCATTATAACTCAAGTATTTTTAATCCCAGTAAAAAATTTCTTATAAGATTTTTTGTTTAAAAATTAAAGTTCTAGCAGAAAATGATATAATATACAGGGGTTTCCATTTGAAAAAAAAATATTTTTCGGCAAAACTCGAAAACGCGTTGCTCATTTGTTTTTTTTATTCTTTCATCTTAAAGAGCGTTAAAAGTACTACAAGTTTGCTAATTTAAACAATCTTGTATCTTTAATAATAACAAAGTTACCAATGGTGAACACTTAATTTGGATTGCCCTGTATAAGTTTTATCCGCTTTAATCGCATTTAAAATTAAAACGGATAAAACCTATATATATATCCAACTTTAATACCCGCAATGAAAGTCGTAATTATTGATTTTTATAATCTTGATATATGTATGCATGTGTTTTGCGTGATCTTGCATTTATTCGAAGTATTACTGATGTGCATACGCGATTATTATTGCAGTCATTGTGTGTTTATTGCTTTTAATTCGCTCTCTGCTGATGCAAATTAATGAAATACAAAGTGCGGAATACGTTTTCATTGGTTCAGTCTAAGTGCGTAGAGCGCCAAGAAGGTGTTGTTATATTATGACGTGAATAAATACCAAGTAACAATCCTGAGCGTGCACATTGTAATATGAAAATTAATTCAATACTAGTAAACTGGTGTTTTATCTTCATAAAGAGATAAAAAAAATCGTATACGATTCGTATCACAAGGGCTGTCATGAAATAATTGTTACTTTTTCAGCAAGTCACACCATTATTTTTCATTTTGTTATTATTTTACTATTTTTAATCAAGAAAGCTACTATCGACGCCGTGATTTGTCATTATTGAACGACATTACTTCATAAACTGTTAGTTGATATTAACTAGTTATTAGTTTTTTAAGAAATAGCTTTCTTTTCATCATCCCTGTAACCCCCGCGCTCGAAAAGAGTAGTTTTTAGATTAGCTCGACACGTTACCTCGAAGCACGTTAATATATATCTGAGATGGCAACGTCAGGGGTTACTGCTATACGATAAACGTTATTGATATCGGTTAGATAGAAAGTACATGATAACGTTTAAGCCAGAAACGGTGTAGTTAATCGAAACACAGTGTATGCTAAAAATAACATGACAAACGTTATTCACACAGGTTGCACGACGAGCGCGTAACGATAACGTTAACTAAGGAACGTATACGCTAAACTTAACACGCTAAACATTATTGATATACCACCATATATATGCTATACAACAAGCGCATACAAAACACTACAAAGAAATTGTAATATTAACAAAATGCTATAGCCCGTTTAATAGTCAGACTGCAGTTTATCTTCAAGGCACTTCAAACCGTAAGCAATTCCCATTAGTACATTTCAAATCACGCAATTCTTTGATCTTGGTATCTTTACAGAGAAGAAGAAATTGCTTCTACAACTATGGGGTATACGGATAGACTCGATGATCATCTCAATCTTTAACTAGTGATATTGTTGTTGTTACTACCGTCAAGAATGTAAAGCATGGTGGATTACACGACTTGACTCAATACTTTACTTTATTATTAATTCTAGTACACAATTTCCATTATTGTCCCAGATTGCAAATATTACATACTTAACCATTAGAGTTAGTAATTTAATATTCAAAGGGTGATGACGTATTTTATCGGCTTTGCATATAGCGCAGTGTCGAAAAGAAATATATTGTTATTTATTATTCAGACATACATGAAATTGTGATGATGAAAACCATTAGTGAAATGCATCGATGAATCAAATGGATCATGATTAATCATTTTGTCAAGTGTGTCAACATATCTAAAGCAACAAAAATAGTTCATACAATAAGTAAAGTGTTTCGTATGTGAGGAAGAGAGACATGGTAAGTGCGCTGGAGTCAGTGACAAAACAGTTAAGATGTTAAGTGACACGGATATAATTATATATGTATGCGATATTTGTCGTAAAATGAAAGTGTGTTGAAAATGAATGAATAAATAAAAAATTTAATGATTGTCTCCAAACTATATCAGAACAAAATGTATTGATTTACATAATTTTAAAGCTTATTTCGAACACCAAAAATAAAGCAGAAAATATGATATTATATAGCGATCTATTGAAAAATAAAAATGATATGTTAATTGTTAAACCTAAAAAGGATGACCAAAAGTCACACAAAACAAAAACGATATTAAAGATAAAGTGAATCCATGTTAACTAGCACTTGGAATTGGAAAATAAAAACTGTTGGAAAAGGTAGTATCGCTATTAATTTAAGAAAAAAATTAAGAGAAAAAGTCATAAATGAAATTGGAAATAAGTATGTAGCTTCTGGAATGAAATTAAAAAGTCCGAAAATAATAATTGCTGGTGTTGAAGAAGATGTTATTGATGAAAACAATGACAAAGTGTTAGACGCGGTTATTAGGCAAAATGACTTGACATATGTAGACAAGGATGTCTCAGCTAAAATTAAAATATGTAGAACAAAAAATACTCAGACAAGAAAAAAAAGAGCTGTGGAAATATTATATTGACTGTAGTCTATTCAACCGGACATGTATTCCAGCATCATAGACACGGCACAAATAAATGTAGGATGAAAAAAATGTTAGATGTTATAAATGTGTAGGATACACATTTATAACATCATTTTGTTAAAGAATGTAAAAATGCGGAAAAATGGGATATTTGTGCTGGTGGTCATTTGACAAACAAATTTGATAGCTTAGTTATATACAGGGTGAGTCATTAGTAGCCGCTTCTTTGATTGCTCTTTTGTGTTTTAAATAAAAGAAAAAAACAATTAGCGGAAGATCCATGGTTGCTTGTGTCGCATATTATAAATATACTTTAGCTCTGCCGCACTTCCGGTTTCACCGGAAATGCACGGAACTTAATTTTTTTAAATAACTCATCCTATATATTTTCGGTTTTTTTTGTACTGCTTTAAATTTTCTATTCAACTGTTTTTTCTTCAAAATTGAGCCAATAGTTTTTGAGTTACTAATTTTTTTTGAAAATATTTGACCAAAACACGTGTTCAGAAAAAAATCACGTTGTTTTTAAAAGTAAAAACATTAACTTTGGTGGTGCTTGTAGCCAAGAAAATTCTGTATCATTTAGTAAAGTTTCAATCGACTATGTTTTCCTGCTCTTATGTGTGTGTGAGTCCTCTCATTCGGTAGGCATGTATCTCATTGCTAGTTTGTTGCTTGATTCTTATGAGTTTATCAATATTTGACATTCCGGTTAGTTTATATGGTAGTTGGGTTGTAGAAGTTCTTTTATTTAGTCGCTATACTGGTTTCATGAATTCATTTTGTTGTCGCTGTAATTTGTTTTTACTTTTTGATTTTGTTTGACCCCATATACTAACCAGATAATTCATATTCGAAGTGAACATGGACTGGTACATTCCTGATCTCATACTTTCTGGTATTATATTTAAGCTTTTCTCTATGATCTTTTTCAGTGTCGATAGTAGGGAGATAGGTCGATAATTTGCTACATTCAACTTGTTGCCTTTCTGATATGGGTAAAATAGTAGTATATTTTTTTAGATATTTTGGGGGTATTCTCCATCATTTATTACGTTGTTAATTAATTAGGTCAAAATTGGTGATAGGACGTCTGTTATTTTTTAATGCATTTATTATTGTTGTCACTTCTCTAAGAGTTAACATTCTAAATTTTAAATCGGATTCACCAGCGGGTTCACGGTTGCACTTTGCTCTCGCCCCGCCAACTTTTCCTACGTTGTGTGCCGCATCATTGCTGTGTAGTAGGTAATTAGAATAAGGTTAATTATGATCCTAATTGGTTTTGTACTAATTCTTAATTTATCTCGCAACCTACAGCTTAGGCACACTATGTACAAAATTTCAAAGCTCTAGTTTAATGGAAGCTGCCTTTAATATATGATGATCTATGAGTTAGTCAGTGAGTGCCCAAAATCATGTACTCATATCTTGTAAACTATTGCACCTAGATAAATGCAATTCGGAATTCTGGTTTTCGTTGGTAATCTTAACTTATATGGAAGCAATCAACCATGTAACTCAAATAGCCACAAAGATGAAGAGAGGTAAAAAGTGGCTGGAATGAGTTCTTCTAACTATTGTAAAGTGCACGCAGGCGTTTTTTGTTGCGAGTTTGTTGAAAGAAATTGGCATGCCGGGCTCAATGTGCTTAGATATCCCTTCTATTTAACACTATAGGCAATACTGATGAATACATTAGTGATCAGAGGAGTAAGAACAAATGATAATTGTTATTTTTATAGCAGAGGTTAAATTAGGATTTTTTTTAAATCAATTTGCTAAAGAATATAAAAATGCCGAAACATGTGGTGATTGTGCTGGTAGTCATTTGACAAACAAGTATGATAGCTTAATTGTATATAAGTGCATAAATTGTGTAAGAACAAATAATAAATTTAAAGTGCATATTGACACTAATCACGCAGCGTTTGATTAGTGTTTTCTTGTAGTGGAATGCATTGTTAGATAACGATATCCATTTTGTCGCTTAGGTAAGACTGATAGAAATTGTATAAACTACAAACGAAAAGTAAATAAACAAAAATCGAAATTTAAATATATGTAGCAATTAGATAGTAAGTAAGGTTGATTCACTTTGTAACGATTTAATAGTATTTTTTTAAGTGTTAAGAATATTGGAATATTTGAACAATTAGTCCGTAACTATATTATAGAAAAAGTTTTGGATTTGTATATTTATATAGCAATTGCTAAGAAAAGATTATTATTATATATTATATATTTAAAAATATGGATATTATATTCCATTCAAAGACGTTTTCATTATTTCTTCATACTGCCATTTTAAATTAATATTGCAATTATTAGTAATCCACACATGAAAATGTGCAATTTATAAATATCATGTCTTCGACAATTTCAACATAGAGAAGCAGAAACATCTTGTATAACAATGAAAAAATTTATACTTGTTTGGAGTGAAGCTAATGCCGAACAAGTAGGTCAGCGCGGTAGGTATGTGCAGATAATTTCGACAAAAATCGTCCTATAAAAGAAAACCTGTTCGTTTAACTCGGGAACTACCAGTGCCTATAGCGCAGCCCAGCGGTAATCCGTGTAAGGAAAAAATGGTCGCATTTTTTCCCTCCACTATCCCGCAGGACTACTAAAATTTATAGCTGATTTGACATTTCTGAACGTGTGCTCTGGGCGCGCTCATAAACGAGCCGAAATCCCGAAACACAACGACATTGGCCAACGAACGCACTTTCACCATACAATTTCGAGGTAAGCATCGCAATGATATATATATATATATATATCGTTGCGTATCCGCCCCCAGACACACAATATTTTTCGTACGATGAGGCGGCAAGACGAAAAATCCAAGCAAGTCTAAACTCGCCACTTCAATTTATGACATCGGAAATCCGGGCATGTGCAGAATGCGAACGGTTACAGTGAGTATAATATACTCGGATTATATGGACTGGACGTGTTCGAAATTTCCGAATCAGATGCTCTCCCATATCGATGCCGCGATTAATATTTAAGATTGCTTTTAAAACGGTAATGCATTATCTAGGTTTCACACAACGTGTGTAATTACATATTTTAATTTAATAGTTATTTACATCAAAGTCTGGATAGTTATCTACTGTATAGGAGGGGCATTAGTGATAATATGAGCCGTCACAACTATGCGGACGGGAAAGGTACACAATTCTTTCTGTAGCTTCAAAAATTGCTATTTTATAGAGCTTCACTTTTCACAAGGGGTTTAAAATTAAGCACATTGAGCCGTTATGACATACCTAATTAATAACAAAAAAATAGGTGTAGCCACCATATGACTTTCTTATACTTAAGTGCTTCTCAAATTATAGAAAAGATGAAGTTTTAAATACTTCTATCTCGTTAAAAAAACGCCTGTACTCCATGTCAAAATTTTGAGATTTTTTTTACTTTTATTCTCTTAATAAATATCTGTATAATCCATACTTTACCAGATACTTGCAAAAAACTGCTACTCGATAAAAGTAAAAGTGTTATTTCCGGTCCGAATTTTGAAATTTATTTTATACATAACTTATTTCCAAATCCAGCTCTAAATACCTTTGTGCTCTTGACAAATCTACATAGAATGCATAATTTACGAGATACTTGCAAAAAATCACTACTCGATAAGAGTAAAAGTCTTACTTCTGGCCCGAATTTTGAAATTTTTTGTATACAAAAAGAATTTAAAGTTAAGCCTTAAATACTTTTATACTCATAATGTATCTGCCTAGAAAGCATGACTTGTGAGATATTCGCAAAAACTGACTTTCGATAAAACTAAAAACCTACTTCTGGTAGGAATTTCGAATTTTTTTTCTACAATTCACTTTATAAATTTGTTTAAACTTAATATTGGTAAAACTCGATTTTTTTACTGAAGAAAACAACTACTTCCGGTCTGCCAATTTTACTGAAAATCTAATCAGATCTCAAGAGCGAGATTATACTTGGAAATATAAAATTTTTAATTGATAGCTTTAGCCCTTTGACCACTATCTTGGTCACACGCACAAACACACCCGGAAGGAGCGGGGGCGGGGGATTTTTGAAAAACCACTTTTTTGGTACCAGTTGACTTTAAAACTATACTACGTACATACATACGCAAGAAAGTAATACCGGTCCGGTTTATCAGGTTGACCTGTAATTTGATAATAATTCATTATGTTTGGGTAAGATAGTGTTACCAAACGTTTTATTAATAACATTTACTAGAGTAAAATAACAATATAAAATTATGTTTAATTTATTATATATGAAACTGACCAAAATGTCAGTTGACAACTGATTAATTAATTATCTGACGTTTTTCTACTGTCAAAAACATGGTCTGAAGATCAAGTCGAACAGCGTCGTTCTGATTGTGGGGGTCAATGGTAACAATAGTGGCGATGAAATGATTTTCAAGGTAGCAGAAGCGGCTCCATCTTTAGTAGCAGACTGGCTACCAAAAAAAGAATCCGTCAGTGCTACGAAAAAACGTACGAAAAATCAAAGAAGACGTTAGTATAGGTATTTTCAAGAAAAATCAAAAATCCACAAGCCGCTCGATTGTTGGAGCATTTTATTTCAATATTGCAGGCAACCTTTTTCATAAGGAATAATATAAATATCAGTAATTTCGCCATTGCTTCTTTTGAAACAGAAAACTTAAGTTTTCAATCGAAAAAATCAAAAAAAATTGTTTAAGAAATGATGTTGAAAAATTCAAGAGTCCCCAAATAAAGAAGTTTTTTTTAATGAAGGTCAGATTTTCTCTGTTTTTCTATTTTCTAAACTATTTTTATGTGATGTTTATCATATAAACTTGATTGACGCGCGCACTTGTGATGAGTTGATTAAATTATCCTAACTGGTTGAAATTGATCGTGGAAATATTTTGGTAATACATCTCACAGAGTCATCGAAAATCTACTGAATATTCTTTTTATCAAAATATTTGGCCCTCAAACCACAACATATACTCCATCGCTGATTATTTACTAGCTTTAAAATGAAAGATATTCCACTCAAAAGGTTTATAAAAAATTTCAAGTAAAACTGCTTCGTTGCCTTGGTCTATCTCAAACTGAGTTGTGGACAGGTCCACTATTTGCGACGTACCTCTGCTACTTTGCTGATGGATGGAGGTGGCGATAAAAATCTATAAAAAGATATGGCGGGTGGTGATCCACAAGTGTTGCAGAAATTAACTTTTACTAGTCTTTGGAAAACAATGTTGCAATTGTCAAAAGAATACAAAAGCTAGATGTGAAAGTGCCTGACGTACCTTTAGAAAACATTAAAATACTTATAATTTCAATTACCGCTTCCATGTATAATATGAATGGTGAAATGATTTGAATTTAGTTACCAACACAATTTTTCTTCAGGTTAAGCGGCCTCTATTTAAGATACTCGTATGTGGGCTTTTATCTAAGTGTCGTGTGCAAAAACTTTTTAATTTGTAAATTAATACTTTTCGTTAATGAAATTTCTTACAAAAGACGGAGATTTGAGTAGGAGAAACATAGGTTTGTTAGTGGTAAATACCCCAACAAAGCTCTAAACTAAGATAGTGATCTTCTACAGTTGCACAGAAGAGGTAAAAAGAACTGTTACCAAAAAAGAAAAACATAAATCTTCTTTCTTATTAAAAATGATTGTTATAAATTAACAATACTCAATTGTAATAATTATCGTTTATACTTAATGCCTTATTTTTTGTCTATTAGCGCGTAATTATCATTGATCAGGTACTTTTTCAATGAGTTGGAATAAAGATTCATAGAACAGAGACCTAATTAATTGATTAGAATAAGATGGAATTGAAGGTATCGTATCTGGGCGTGAGAATGCGTAAACAATATAATAGATGAATTACTTTAGTATCATTGCGAGTTTTCTTTAGTTTGCAAAATAGATCTTAATTTTTTTTGTAGCTATATTATTATATTATTATTGTTTTAATTAATTGACAAAGGTAATATCAATATTACGGAAACCTCTTAATTTTTATATTATTTAAGTTCATTGTCAGCAGCTAAACCACGAAAAAAAAATTATTAAAAGAAGTAATCAATAAAATGACGTTGAATACACTCTATTCTATTGATGTGAGCTTTATGTTACGGACACCTTAATACACCGCAGTATTCCAGTATAGGGTAAGAATCAACAAATAGTAACGATGAATAATTCCAAAGATGACAATATTGTTTATGTCAACATCGAATTTTAATAAACTGTCGAAAGTTACGCTAGACGAATAAGGTATTAGCTAGTGTGAATAGTGACAGCATAATTTATTATGTATATTGTCCATATTCGTTATTGAATCTTGAAGCTAACCTTTCAAACTTTATACCTTCTCCTGAAGAAGCATTAAAAAACATTGCGAAGACTTGAGCAACTTAAAATTGAATTCATCTCATTTTTCACTTTAGCTATTTTTCCTCGATTAACACTTTTTCAATCCGTAATAAATTTATGATGATTATTATTGTCAAGTCTTGGGGTTATTAAAAATGGTACATTTGCAACTCTTTATCGAAAGCTTAAATGCAAACTTTTCTTTATTTTTAATAGATTTGTTCAAAATAGAAGTATTCATTTACTAAATAGGTATAGGTATATGTGTATATCGTCAGGTATTAAAAAAATATAGGAAAACAAGCTCGTTTGCGATGTTATTTCTAAATATGTACGTAATTGTTGACACACAATTTTGGAAGAGAACGCAAACTAATCAACATCAATCAAAAAAGTATTAACGACAATAAGTGAATGGAATATCACGAGACCACTTGTAATGAGTTTATTTTTCAGTATGACGATATTAATCTCTTCACAAACTGTTTTGCAAATATTTGAGGATTTGCTAGAAAATAATTAAAAGCTTAATTAATTGTAAATTGGAAATGAAACTTAAGTACTTTCATGCGGATTACAGTAAGAAATTTAATATTTGATTGTAGCAATTTCTATTGATGTTAATAATTATAGCATTTAAGTCATAATCTTAATATTGATATCCAACGGAGATTATTTATCAAAGAAAAACATGTATTTGTTTTGTTTTTATTATTATAATGGACTCAGGCAGAGATTTAAGAAGGTATTATAATTAAACACTTGATAAATATAGCAAGTAATTGTTTTTGATTTTTGTGTGCTTACTAATACTAATAATTAGTAAACAATTTATGTACGTAAATGAGAAATTAAAAGTTAAATATTTTTGCTAAATAAAAAATCCCGGTGTATAGTAGAAACTAAATGAATACTAAAAGAAATGCTTATATGATGGGTTTAACGGAGGAGCAGCAAAATGATAGCATGTGTGTCAAATGGCTGGCAGATGATGCACCCAAATGTACCCAAAAAGTAAATTTAATTTTTCCCGTCACCGGCCATTCCATCCGCCAGATAGAGTTTTCGGACAGATTAAAAAAATATATAAAAAGGGAGGATACAATCATCGATGTCAACGACTACTTTCAGATATTTGAAAAGTTTGGGAATGTAAAAAAATTAGGAATTCAATGGAAAGTCTTAGACTGGCGAAAAGCGATTCTTGATGTAATCAAGCCAACAACTTCTCTTCATTGTAAAATTAATTTCTGCAACAGAATAGTTCTATGTAGAAGTAAAAACGGAGCAATACTGATTCACAAAGAGCCAAATTTATTAATTTCCAAGAGAGGTGAACAAATTTCTAGTACAAATCAGAAGAAACAGAAGTAAACAGAGTTGAACTGAACTTTAAAAAAGCAAAAAAACGTGGATGAAATACTTTGCAAGCATTTTGGAATTGACTAGCAAAAAAAAAAGCTGAAAAAGAAAATTTTATCTATTATAAAAGCGTTGTAAGAAGATTCGGAGAGGCAATAGAAAATGAAAATAGTGACAATGAAGAAGAAGAAGAAGAAGAGATAGAAGTGACTTTCAGGAAAATGATGTTGTATAATGCTTGTTCTTACAAAATCTAATAAATAAGATATAAAACACTTTAGTTGTTGTGTTTTTTATACTTACCAAACAAAATTTTATTTTGAATTTCTTGATTTTTTTCCTCTTTCATTTTTAAGATAACGTCGCAGAATAACCTACCAAACCAAACCAAAATTCCCTAAATCCAGTTTACTTTGCAAAAACAGTTAAACCCGAAAAGTTTTTCAAAAAAATATGAAAGTATGATTATTTTGCAAAAGCTCTCTTAAGTATTATGTCACTGCCTACCAATTTCTATAGTCAGAATTCTAATATATTTATTTTGTGAATAGTAGCAAACTTTCGCTTTTCCTGAAAAATATGTTCAGGTAAATTTAGTGGGTTTTGGAAATAGGCGACTCAATTAAGTAAATAATTATCAATGCTAAAGCAGAAAATTATAAGAAGAATTTTCAATACTGAGGAAAACGAATTTTAAACTTATTTAAAATATAAAACCCTTAAAGACTGTCACAAAATGTAGTAGAAAGCATAGCCTTCCATTTCCAAAAATATAAGTTTGTGTTGATTCGTCGTTCGCAAACACTCTGAACGTATTGTTTAATTGTACAAATCATTCACTTCACTATTCAATAGAATATGATATAATGAAGCCCCACACGTTGAGCTGTCAATAATAATACAACAAGCAATAATAATAAGAATTATAATTATTCAGTATTTAAAATAGTAATAGTGTAAAATACATACTATTAGTATTTTAAATCCCGAATAATAATAATTCTTATTATTATTGCTTGTTGTATTTTTATTGACGGGCCAACGTGCGGGGCTTAAAAATATACATCTGACTCGCCTACACATATCTACCGATTTCAGCCCGAATTTCTGAGAAAGTTAATCTCAGTTTTAACACTAAAATTAAAAGGTAACAGAATATCATAGAAAAAAGCCCCACACGTTGAGCTGTCAATAAAAATACAACAAGCAATAATAATAATTACTATTTTTATTCGGGATTTAAAATAGTAATAGTGTAAAATACATACTATTAGTATTTTAAATCCCGAATAATAATAATAATTCTTAGTATTATTGCTTCTTATATTTTTATTGACAGCTCAACGTGTGGGTCTTAAATATATATACCTAACTCGCCCAGACATATCTACACATTTCAGCCCACGAATTTTTGAGAAAGTTAATCTCAGTTTTAAAACTAAAATTAAAAGGTTAACAGAATATCATAGAAAGAAGCCCCACACGTTGAGCTGTCAATAAATATACAACAAGCAATAATAATAAAAATTATTATTATTCAGGATTTAAAGTAGTAATAGTATGTTATTTTCTCATAGCATTGTGTAAAACCGATTTTGTATCTCTCAAATCTTAAAGTCACACGGTGCGCGTTTTCGGCACCGAATGAGGAGCGCAGGTTCACTTCGTCGGACACTAAACAGACGACCATCCCCATAATGGCGGCAGATTTCGCTCGCGCGCCGTGGTTATGTTTTAATAGAATTTACGGTTATTGCAGTTCGAGGGGTTGAAAGCACGCGGGCGCGGGCAGATTTTAGCTCCGTTTAAGTGGATACTTGGTTTGCACTTAAGAAAATGATTTTCGTTTCGCAGTTTACGGCGAGGCCGGGGAACTATAATGGGGTCGACTGTATATGCTTGCTGGTGTTGCGAGTCGGGTTTTTACGTTAAAGGGAAAAGGTCGTCGACGTCTCAACAGTCGACGTTCGTTGTCGTCTTCGTCCTTTCCTGTCGACGCAGTCAAACACTCTTCGCAGAAATAATTATCGCTTTTAATTAGTTCTATGACTGAGAACGAGCCGAAGTAATTTTCTTGTTACTTTTTAAATGGTTGTTATTTTAAGTACTTCCTAATAGCGGGTAATAAAGTTCTGTTCACAATTGTGCTGAGATGATATTTTTTAATCGCAATGTAGGTTCTGATAATAATTCGAACATGTTTGGGTGTATTATGAACACACGTTGTTATAAATAACGTGTCATGTATGAGGATATCAGAAACTGTAAGAGCTTGAAGGTAGGATAAATGGGGAAAATATTCATCAGGGTAATTCTACCGCATGTTCCTCTAATTCGATAAAAAAGAAAGTTAAATTGTGTAAAATTATGTTTTATTTTGGAACATATGTTTTCCAAAATCTTATAAAAGTACTTTGTACAACATAACATATAATAATCTTACTTGCTTATTCGCATTCTCTCTATCTTGTTTTATCTTTGGATATTTTTCGAGCATCGTTCCAGGTACTTCCCCGGTCTGCCAGCAGCTGCGCTGTCACCTGATTCGATACTCTTCTTGTTTCTCCTCTTGTTCCAGCCGGCCTCCCGGTTCGTGTTGCTCATTCGTGTGAGGTATTCAAGCCAACTAAGTCGTTTTTGCTGAATTTCTTTTATTGCTGATATCACACCTAGTTTTTCTCGTATCTTCTCACTTCTAATTCTATCCAGTCCGGTAACACCATCTATTCTTCTTAAAATTCCCATTTCTGTTGCTGTTATTCTTGATTCCAGCCTCTTAGTCAATACCCATGCCTGTCGTAGCATAGTGTCGCAATAAATATTCTTTACCTTGCTGACCTCTCTTTTACTTAAAAATATGACCTACTTCAGTGTATAATATAAACGCTTTACAATTTTTATTCTATTATTCACATCTGCCTCTATATCTCCTTTGTGAATGAATATGGTTCCAAGACGTTTTCTGTAACTTTTATTGGATAATCATCTATTATTATATTTATTTCTCTTTCTTCTTTGGAGACTGTCATTACTTCCGTTTTTCTTTTATTAATATTTATTCCAAAGTTCTTTAAAGTTTCATGCCATATTTCTATATTTCTTTGCAGGATATTTTTATTAGGAGCTGCAATTATCAAGTCGTCGGCATACAAAACTTTCTTGGCTATTGTATGTTGGAGATCTTTCGACCTTACATAAATACGCTTTGTTAGGTTATTGAAATTTCTTGTAATATCGTCCATAATAGTTATGAAAAGAAGGGGACTCAGAATTCCGTCCTGTCTTATTCCTATAAGCGTGATAAAACTTATTGTATACCCGCATTCAGTTCTTATTATGTTGATCGTGTTGGAGTATATACTTTTAACTGCCTTTAGTGGTTTTTTTTAATCCCTGTCTTTACCAACGATGACCATATCCTATGTCTCGGAAGCGTATCAAATGCTTGTCCTAGATCAATTGCCCATAGGTACATATCATAATATCATACAAAAATAGTGATAGCTAATGTATTTTTGGATAATATGCATTAAAATATTTTAATGTAAATATTTTCCCTCATAGGGAGAAAACTGAAAAACGTAAAATATGATATAAATTCCAAATTCTGCAAAACTGCTTACTAATATACTAAATAGATTCCATTCCATTAGTAGATTGCAAACATGTACGTTTTAGAGACATAGCAATTGTTTATTTTAAGATTTTGGGCAATGTCCAGTACTTGGTGTAGGTTCCGTTAGAGTTAAAAACCAAATGACAGATTCCTTTACAGCCTACCCAGAACATTAATATATGTTTTTCCACTAGAATTGGTGAGTTTACCAACGCGTCCCTTTTCTTCGCAAAAGCTCGAAATTTTGCAAAAATTCGAAGTTCTCCAATATGACCTTAATAAAAAAAATACAAGCTCATAACCAGTTAATTACTAATGTTTACGTTTTAATCACATTGCAACTGCTCATTTCCAGATTTTGAGCAATATTGAGCAACATTGTAGTTTATTCAATATTGACAAACTTTACATCTAATAGAAATGCCGATTTAAAGATCAGACGCGTTTTCGAACATTATTCGTAACATTAACACAAACTTTTCCACAATTAATAATAAGGGTAAATTACCCTACAACATGGATTTTCTTCATTTTCCACAATTAGTGACTTGATTAAACGTTATCATATACTTTGGCAAAAATTTCAAAATATTACCAAAAGTCCTTCAATATGACTTTAATAGCAAGAAATCTTAAAGGTTAGCAGATTATAAATATCTGCATTTCAACGTAAATATAGATTTTCAGATTATGAGCAATTTTGATGATCAATTGAGAAGCTTCTGGCAAAAAATCCATAGTGACAATAATGCAAAAATATAATACATATGGTGACATCTACGTTTAGAGTCGCCCAACGCTTTGGGTAAGTAAAGTCTTGGATTTCTCGATGTACAATTTATTTCCCACATTTAACTCATTAACAAACACAAATAAGCAAAACAATTTTCTAAGCGGCAAGAAAACCTAAAGAAGAAAAGTCAGATAAAGATGACATATCTCATAATGTCATTGCAAGAAAGGTTACACCAACGCGATATTCACTTAAAGTGCAAATTTATTATTTCAAATTTCAATATGTTACACAGAAATTTTGGCTATCTTTTGGAGTAATTAAAGGAAGAGTTAGAAGACTTTAAGTGTTTCCCATAAATCACGAGCGTTCACCTTGGCTCAGACGCGGTATACATGAAAACAGGGCTAACATACTACGCGAAGAAGCTGAAAACCTTATGATACAACATATTCAGCCATTGAAATTTCGACAGAACCGTTATTCTAGGCGTAAAAACCCAGATCTATCATACTTGCCTGAAAACCTTTCTATAAAAAATGTTTAGAAGGCATATCACTTACAAGGCGTATTGGACTGTTTTCAAAAAGAAATTTAACATATCTTTGAGGCTATCAAGAAGTGACACCTATCCAGTTTGTGACAATTTAATGTTAAAGATTAATGCTATTAACACTATTTAGAGTATTAACACACACACTTTTCCATGTAACTCAATGAAATAACCAAGATTGTGATTTGAAGGGATATATCTGATACCCTGATTGTGAAAAATTGTTGACAAAAAATCAAAAAAAAATAATGAAATTGCGATATTTAATTGGCTAATCTTCAGTTTATTTTATTTTGTAAATTAAGCAGAAATACAATAATTTGTAATATAGGAGGTTTTACTTGAGAAATAATTTTAGGTGAAAAAAAATTACCTAATACTAGCATTTTTAATATCTAGAGATTAAAATTTAAAACTAAAAGCGTGCAAAATGAAACAAGTAAAGCAATGTCCATGGAGTACAACCAAAACTATATAGAGAAAATTAATGCTTTTGGAATGAATAAAAGAAGACATTTTAAATTACGCAATATTTTAATTATTATTATTTTTATATGTATATTGTTCGAAAAAATATTTTACTTTGTAGTTTGACAATTTTAATCTGGAGAAACGTAAATCAAAATATATAAAACAATAATTCTTTTATTAGTCAAAGAAAAAACCAATCTAATAATTATTCATTAATTATCTAGAATAATGGCTAACCAAAAATAACAGGAGGCAAAGAATACTTAATAAATATTTATAAGTAATATTTGCAATAATGTTTGAATTGGTATTGTTCAATATAATTTGAGGTGCAATATGAACTAACGAATTAATCTATAGATAAGGATTTCTTAAGAATTCAACCAATAAAGACATCATATGTAATGTTATATGAGCAATCGTTTTTTAATGTAGTAAGTGCTAGTTTTGTCCGAAATCATTGTGCGTCGTAAGGTACAACTTGGCAACTCTTAACATGTTGCAAGTGTGCTTGTATTACACATTAAAATAATAATAATATAATAACGATCACCGAGAAGCGACAGCATAGCTGAATCCCTTAACGTTTCGTGTCCCACTTTCGCCTAGTCGACTTTGATTGATACATAACCAAGTAAACTATAACCAAGGCAGGAGAGGCTAGAGCAGAATAGGGACCAATGGCAATTTCACTAAGCTCGCCCTGTTCACCGAAGATACAGGGACAAGCTTTTACAGCCTTTGTCACTTTTCGCTGATCGTTGTTCTTTCTAAAATCTCTTTAAAAGTTTTTTTTAGTAACGAGAGATTTATAATTTAGGCCCCTATTGTTTTCAAGAAATATGGTTAGTTTTATTTTGAAAGATTTCCAGGCTTTCCACCCTTTTCCTTTCACTTTGCTCTGAAAATTGCCATCTTCCATCATTTTTCTGGTATCAACTTTGCTACGGATAAACTCTGTTCAAAAAGGTCCTTAAAGTAACTTTAATCTTTTGGAAGCCTTAAAAAACTGTTAATAGAAATATCTTTTAATATGAAACGACTGCTCCATGCGCAAAGAAAATTTAATGATAAATTAATCTATCTTTAACCATAGATAATCTGAGATCTCGATGAATGTCTTCATTTCGTATGTACCACGGGGCATTAAAAATGTTGCGGAGTATTTTGTTTTGAGTCTTCAGGTTTCTTTGATGCTGTAAATCCATATAGGAGGTTTCAGGATTTACTTATAGAGAAGTACTTTATGGTGTATTTACAATACAGAATAGCGCTCTAGGAACCAATATTTCTCTGAATTTGATTCAAACTTAAATTAATATATATTTACAATAAATTAGAGAGATATATGTAAATACTTTTACTTATCAAAGCAATACTAATTAACTTATAAATGATTTGTTCTTAAAACAACAGACTTTTAAAAACGAAATCAAATCAAAGATGACATAAAAGAACAATTAAAGCAATGAATTTATAAAATGTCATATACTGCGCTAAAATATCGAAGGAGACGATACAAACATGCATTTCACAGACATTTTCACACAAGATTTTTGGTGACTCATAAATACATTTTATAATTTTCTAAGATTTCTTTAGTATGTAAACCTGAGAATATCCTAATCGACAACAAATTTCTTTCTAAAAGCAGTTTTCTAAAAGAAATATAGAAATTAACTGATCCAGTTAGAAAGTACTTGACAGATTCACAAATTTCACCCGGTTGTTTCAAACGTATCGTAAACATAACCTATATTCCACACACACATGGTCCATCATACCAATTTAACCTATATTCATAGCTTAGAATCTGTACTGCAGAATGAAATGAGAAATACTCCAACTCTAGATACTCGTAAAATAGTGTTATTAGTAAATTAGTTTGCACGTGAATTTGACGACAACGGCAACACTATACTGTGTATGCAACTCAACGCAAAATGATAAATGACAAGAGTTTGCATTAAGAATACTAAAGCAGTTGCAAAATATAATCTATTAGGTTCTTTTTTTACATTTGTTTCGTATTAAAAAATATAACACTAAAAACTTTTTAAGGTTATGTTCAGAAAAGAATGAAACAGTGTTACCAGAAGGGTTGGCTCCAATTTCGGTATAATTGTTCGTAACTTTTCGCTAGATTCCCTAGATAATCGGTAGATTTAAATTTTTGACAGGGTAGTTACTGTGTTGTTTTTAATAATCAACAAAGGCCTGTTTGGAGCATGTTAAAGTGTGTGAAATATGCCTAATAATTGAGTAATACAATATTATAAAATTTTGCGTGCTTTGCATTTACCAAATCTTGTCCCTTACGACATTCATTTAGCCAACCCTTAAATTCGGATAAATTTTCCAATCGCCCATTGTAATGTTGACCATACTTTTTCTTTTTTGCCACCCCTGCACTGTTACCTTCTCAGCCATTATCAAAATCATCACTTTCTCTATTTTTAATAAACTTTAATAGAAAAATTGATCATAAACATTAATTCACAGACCTATAGAGGAAATAAGAACAAAATAGTTACTGCCTTTACATAATTTTGTCCGGAATAAAAAAATTACAAACCATTACCAGATAAATCGTTTATTTTAAACATTTCTATTAAAATTACTTAATTAAATAATATACCAACTCTAATTCCTGCTTGAGAAATTTATTTAATTTTTAATACTGTAAGTTGAATTGGTCTCGTTTTCCCCCAAGTTAATGCCGATTTAGTAGAAGTCTATTTATGTGAATATGGATAACCATTACAGTTGTACCACTGATTAAAAGAGATCCCACGTAAGTAATCAGTGTTCAAACGAAAACACCGAAAAATCGGTAGACCTGGCAACACTGGAATATTACAACCTACACTACCCTAGTTACTTAACCAGGGTAAAAGCGGTATCGGGTTGTTTAACCCGGTTACTTTTTCGATTTTACGAACACGAGGTTGCCCAGGTTTAAAATTTCCGAAAAAGCCTTAAATTTGCCTATCGGAATCATTTACAAATCCTTTTTTCAAATTCTCTGTAAAATTAATTTTTCAAAATCAAATTTTAACAATTACTATATTATGTTACTTACTTTTATGTTATCTACCTAGCTATGAAAAAAAGCACATAAGAGAACAAAAAAAATTATTTTTCTACATAACTCCCTTCAACACTAATACACTTATTCCATCTTTTTTCAAGTTGCCCCATACCCTCAGAAAAAAATTGCTTCGGTAACAAAATATTCTTCAACAGCTTCTTTGAATTCTTCATCAGAAGCAAAATGCTTTTCTCTGAGATGCATTTTTAAATTATTGAATAAGAAGAAGTCTGACGGAGCTATAAGGTGAATGCCTTAACTCTATAAACCCACAGTCATTGATTATCTGCTGAACTTTGTTTGCCTTATGAACCCGACAATTGTCGTGCAGCAACAAGTTTTTCTTGGATAAGAATGCGGGCGTTTTTCCTCCAGAGCAGTTTTTAAATTTTTAATTGTGTTTCCGTAGGCCTCTCCATTTATGGTAGACCCTCTCGGCATATATTCAATAAGCAAAACTCCTTCAGCATTCCAGAAAACAGTTGCCATCATTTTTTTTCGAGAAAATTGTGTCTTGGCCTTTTTTGGTGGTGGAGAGCCCTTATGAACCCACTGCGTGGATTCTTGTTTAGTAGGAGGGTCCCAGTAATATACCCAAGTCTCATCCCCGGTAATAATTCGAGATAAAAATGTTTTGTCCCTCTCCAACTTGACCAAGTTTTCTTGAGAAATTTCTTTTCTGCACAGTTTTTGTTCAGGTGTAAGCAATCTGGGTATCCACCGTGCAGACACCTTCTTCATACGCAAATCGTCATGCAAAATTTTGAGAACACTTGTTTCGGATATACAGACTTCATTGGCAATGACAGAGATCTTTACACGCCGATCTTTCAGTACCAAATTTTCGACTTTTCGCACAATGTTTTCAGTTTGAGCTTCAACGGGTCGTCCGGACTTTGGGTCATCATTGCGACTGTCGAGAATAACATTGTTCTAACTCCACTTTTTCAGTAAAACGGTGTGTTGATGGATACTTGTTCTAACTCCTTTATTTTACGTTTTTATATATAAACATTCAGAATAATACTGTTCTAAATGCATTAAATTCGTTATTCTATTATGTCCTAACTGTAATCTTCATAACAATTTCAGAATAATTTTGTTCTAACTCCACTTTTTCAAGTAAGAATGTCCTAACTCCTATTGGAACTGGAGTTAGGACATTCTTACTTGCTTTGTTGTTCGTAATTTTTACTTGTTTATTAAAACGTGGTTATTCTAAAATTTATTTAAACAATACTCGATCATGGAAGGAATAGATTTCAACAATACAAGTGATGTTTTGGTGATACAGGATGACTTGTAAGTTGAAATAATGTTACTAATTCAATTCCTAACCTCAAAATTGACGGCATAGGTTTCTTCACCAACTTTTGGACGATAGCGCAATTATTGTAGAATCTGAAAACCTAATAAGAGAGAATCAGCTAGCAGATAACAGCACAACAGAAATTACAACAGAAAATATAGTTTTAGAGATTCAAGATACTGTAGAAAATAATACAGAAAATGATATTGTCATTTCTCCTCTAGTGCAAGTTGAAAACAGGAAAGAGGAAAATGGGTAAGATTGCGTTTAAATAAATTATTAAAAATGGTATAAGTAATTCAGTTATATTTAATACAGAGGTGAGAAAATTTTAAGTCGAAAAAGAAAGAGAAACGTAGCGGATTGGAAAACCAGTGTAAGAAAAACATTACGACAAAGTGGAAGGGAGTATATAGATAAAAGAAAGAAGAAGCACGCCGCTCGAAATTTTAATTATAAAATATGTACAAAGTGTCCCTTCAAATGTTCAGAAAAGATTTCGGAAGATATTGCTCATGAGATTTTTACCGAATTTTGGAAATTAACTGACGATGAAAAATTTAACTTTTATGACAAAACAACTACAAAAATTCCGAAGAAACGGGTGCGGAAGGAAAATCTGAACTCATCTAGACCAATTCGATTTTTTATTACTGATCAAGAAGTTCGTGTTTGTCGCGACTTTTACTTAAATGTGTTGTCAATTAGCAGCAGAAGAGTCTCATACTTTCACTCACAAAAAAAATCAGGAATAACTAACACACCAAAGAAAGACCAAAGAGGAAAAAAAACAAAGATTAAAATTTCTGAGGACAGCCGATTATTAGTAAAGGAACATATTAATAGTTTTCCTCGCGTTCCCGGTCACTATTGTAGACAAAATACTAAAAAAGAGTATTTAGAATTTGGATTAAATTTAACTAAAATGTATGAACTTTATCAAGAAGACTGTCAAATTAAAGATATTGTTCCAGTAAAAAAATGGTTGTATACTAAAATATTTAACGAAGAATTTAACATTGAATTTTACATACCAAAAAAAGACCAATGTGATTTGTATTGCGAGCATGAAAATCAAAAAAAGCTTAACAAGGTGACTGAAGAGTTAGAGGAAAAGTTTGCCAAACATGTGAAAGAGAAGGAATATGCAAGAGCTCAAAAAAATATGGACAAGGTATCTATGACTGAAAATACAGCTTTAATATGCTTTGATTTACAACGGGTCTTAAATATACCTCAATCAAATGTGTCTAAAGCCTACTACTTGCAAAAATTAAACATGTTTAATTTGACAGCGTGTGATGTAGCAAGAAAACAAGGCTACTGTATTATATGGCACGAAGGGATTTCTGGTAGGGCTGGCAACGATATTGCCTCTGCACTAGTGCAAATGCTTTGCAAATTTGTACAGAAAAACCCTACTATTACTAATATAGTTCTATGGTCTGACGCCTGTGTACCGCAGAATCGGAATTCGCACATGAGCACCGCTCTGATAAGTTTCCTTAACAAGGAAAACCACAATGTTTTAACTATTGAACAGAAATTCCAAGAGCCTGGCCATAGCTGCGTGCAAGAAGTAGATTCTATCCACAGCACAATCGATAAGGCTTTTTCAAGAGCGGATATTAATAGCCCTCTAGATTTAATAAGAAAACTTCTGCGAGTTAGATCAAAAAATCCCTATGAAGTGTATCAGATGAAGAAAGAAAACTTTAAAAACTACCAAGATGTGGCTGTCAATACAAATTTGAAGAAAATACCCTATAGCAAAGTGAAACATATAATTTATGAAAAAGGGAACAATATGGTTAAATACAAAACAACTTTTACAGAAGAAGAATTGCAGGTAGTAAACATTCAAATCAAGAAAAAACTGAGAAACAATACTGACGAAGACATTTTACCAGTTCCTAAAGTAATAGGTGCAACGAAGATTATTTCTGAAGATAAAATAAATAGTATCAGAAGTCTCTATCCCCAGTTTTCTGCCACTGATATAGAATTTTGGGAAACTATATTTAAACAACCAGTTCTAAAGAAACTAAAGACAAGAAGACGAAAAATGATATGAAAAAAAATCTCAACAAGAACACAAAGAAGACAACAAACAAAAAGAATGCTTAAAAAATAATTATATTACAGTATACCTATATATTATTAATAAGTTGATATTTTTGTATTTTTCTATATAAGCATAATTATCTAAAATAAAGTTCAAGTTTATTATTTAATTGCTTTATTAAAAAATTAAAATCAAATCTCAAAAGTAGGTAATAATAGTCTTCTTCCGAGTAGCGTCCTTACATATACTTTGTTCTAACTCCTTGGAGTTAGAACATTGTTTTTCCACAACGCTGAATACCGCATTGTTCTAACTCCATGAAATAATTACAGAAATCCTTTTTTCCTGTAGGCAGGAGTATAGAAAGCTGTAATATAGTACTCCATAACTTCATCTTTTTATGAACATACTTATAGATGGTGCTAATTTGCTTTACATTTATGAGAGTGTGAGTTCAAACATTCAACACATCATACTGAAAAAAATGAGAAAGTGGAGTTAGAACGAAGTTATTCTCGACAGTCAAATTTGATTGACTCTCGGCCCCATCGAAAGAGTTTAGACCAATATTTTACTTGGAAATAAGATGGTGTATCTTCCCCATATACAGCAATCATTCTTTCATGAATTGTTTTTGGACCATTGCCTTCTTTTGTCAGGAACTTTATTACGCTGCGATGTTCAAGTTTAGTTTCACTCATTTTATCGAGAAATGGACCGTCTCAAATCTCTATACACAGCATAAACTAAACAGAAGTTAGCACATGTACTTCTAGCAGTGACAGCAATTTTTCAATAATTTGTTTGACATCGTCACTCTTTTGTTTCATGGGTAGGTAGATAACATAAAAATACGCCCTCAAATATATATTATTATTATTATTATTATTATTATATTTACAATTACAATTACTATCATCATTATTTCTTGCTTTAATACGGATTTCCCTTAGCATAACGTACCAGTACTTAGAAAATATATTATTCTCCTTCCTCCTGCAACATCAGCATTGTGCATACCAGCGTAAAAAGGAGGTGATAATAATAATAATAAAAAAGAGCGGGTAAATCAATAGAACGCCGAGCAATATATGGTTTTGAGCGTTGTGTAAACTTTAATCCCATCGGGTTAGCAAAGAAAATATTTAGCCGTAGGCCAATCTAAATTTGCCGGCTGAAGTGGAGGGCCTGATTGGTTGTATCGAGAGTTCGGTGTTTGAGTGTTTTTCCTGCAGGATTGTTCGAGAGATACACTGTGGATTTTTCATCAGCCGAACCCCCCCAGATGTCGTCGACTACTGCTTCGATTAACGCGACCTGTTCGGAAACTAGCTACCGTTCGTGTATAGAATTACCGAACTTCCCTTTTTCTCGCCTCTCTAGTACTTGTAGAGACGATATTTAAAGCGTATGAAAAAGAATTTTAAAGTAATTAATATCATCATCATCAGTCGTCACCTGAGAATTATAGTGTTCTATCTGCATTTTTTAAAGAAAACGTGTTAAGCATTGGATCATATACCATAGGTGAATACTCTTATATCTGAAAATTATTTGTATATACAGGCTTCGGCAACTGGTATGACACATTTTGAATAGGTTGCTATGAAAAAACAAATATTGTGAAGTTAGTTAGTTTGACATTAAACTTCTCGTCAATGCATGCAATTTTGATTAGAAAGGAGAAATGTCCACTAAACTAACGTATTTATGCAGTGAATGTGTTTGTTAGAAATGGTTCCTTTTCCCAGCGCAAAAAAGTTTTCGACGGGAGTTTAATGTTGAAAGACATGGGAGAATTCCATCGCGGGAGACAATTTTAAGGTGTGTAAAAGATTTTAATGAAAGAAGCAGTGTTGCATCAAAATTTAAAGGTGGTGATACAACTACATATACGGACAGCAGAAAACATTGAAAGGATTCGTGTCGCCGTTAGCAGAAGTCCGAAAAAATTTTCATTGACTCTGCAAATTTCTGAAAGAAATCTTCTAATCTAAGGATTCTTAAAAATGATTTGCCTTCTCACCTCTATAAAATTCAGATTGTGTAGCCTCTAAACGAGAGCGACAGAGCACTTAGCATACCATTTTGCAGAGAATTCTTAGAAATTTTGAATGAAGATCAAGACGTGTTGCGTTGTTTGTTAATGACGGATAAAGCTCACTTTAATTTAAGCGGTTTCATAAATAAACAGAAATATCTGTATTGGTTATCGGAAAATCCTCAACAGTTACATTAAAAACCTCTACATGATCAGAAAGTGACAGTATTGTGTGGAGTATCAATTTTTGAAATCGTTGGACCATAGTTTTTCGAGGAAAATAAGCTGTCACCATTAACTCCCATCGTTACATACACATGCTACAGAATTGTTTGGTTGGAGAACTACGAAAATTGGGGCAAAACAACATATGGTTCCAGCAAGATGGTGCGACAGCCTATACAGCGAGACAGACTTTTCTTACTTTAACTTTCCTAATAAAGTTATATCAAAATACGGTAACATAAATTGGCCGCTAAGATCTTCGGATTTATAGGCTCCCTATTTCTTTTTATGGGGAGTTTTAAAAGATAAGGTATATTGGAACAACAAACTATTCAGGCATTGAAAGACAACATTTTTCAAGGTATTAATTCTCAACTCCTTCACAAAGTATGGAAAATTTTAATTTTCGAAATATCTAAGACAACTGTATTTAAAAGATATTATTTTCAAAAAGTAAAATTGCACTATTAAAGTTGTTATATATCGCAAGTTGGTGTGATGTCGTCATTTTCTAACAATTTTACAGCTCCATAAAAAAGTGTCATAACCAGTTGCAGAACCCTGTATATTGCACAGTATAATGCTCATTTAGATCATGTTATAATATTCCAATTACCTATCCCTATAGCTTTTGGTATTATACGAGGGCGTATTTTTATGTTATCTACCTAGCTATGAAAAAAAAGCACATAAGACAACAACAAAAAATATTTTTCTACATAACTCCCTTCAACACTAATACACTTATTCCATCTTTTTTCCAGTTGCCCCATACCTTCAGAAAAAAAATGCTTAGCTAACCCAGCAAAATATTCGTCAACAGCTTCTTTAAGTTCTTCATCAGAAGCAAAACGCTTTCCTCTAAGATTCCTTTTTATATTTTTGAATAAGAAGTCTGACGGAGCTGGGTCGGGGCTATAAGGTATGCCTTAACTCTATAAACCCACAGTCATTGATTATCTGCTGAATTTTGTTTGCGTTATGAACCCGACAATTGTCGTGCAGCAACAAGTTCTTTTGTGGATAAGAATGCGGGCGTTTTTCCTCCAGAGCAGTTTTTAAATTTTTAATTGTGTTTCCGTAGGCTTCTCCATTTATGGTAGACCCTCTCGGCATATATTCAATATGCAAAACTCCTTCAGCATCCCAGAAAACAGTTGCCATCAGTTTTTTTCCAGAAAATTGTGTCTTGGCCTCTTTTGGTGGTGGAGAGCCCTTATGAACCCACTGCATGGATTCTTGTTTAGTAGGAGGGTCCCAGTAATATACCCAAGTCTCATCCCCGGTAATAATTCGAGATAAAAATGTTTTGTCCCTCCCCAACTTGACCAAATTTTCTTGAGAAACTTCTTTTCTGCACAGTTTTTGTTCAGGTGTAAGCAATCTGGATATCAGCCGTGCAGACACCTTCTTCATACCCAAATCGTCTGCAAAATTTTGAGAACACTTGTTTCGGATATACAGACTTCATTGGCAATGACAGAGATCTGTACACTCCGATCTTTCAGTAGGTATCAAATTTTCGACATTTCGCACAATGTTTTCAGTTCGAGCTTGAACGGGTCGTCCGGACTTTGGGTCATCATTGATTGACTCTCGGCCCCATCGAAAGAGTTTAGACCAATATTTTACTTGGAAATAAGATGGTGTATCTTCCCCATATACAGCAACCATTCTTTCATGAATTGCTTTTGGACCATTGTCTTCCTTTGTCAGGAACTTTATTACTCTGCGATGTTCAACTTTAGTTTCACTCATTTTATCGAGAAATGGACCGTCTCAAATCTCTATACACAGCATAAACTAAACACAACTTAGCACATGTACTTCTAACAGTGACAGCAATTTTTCAATAATTTGTTTGACATCGTCACTCTTTTGTTTCATGGCTAGCGAAAAGTCCACGGATTGAACCAAATATTTATACACATGTAGCCAAGTACTATTCAACGCTAGACGACAGGCCGATACGATCATTATCATCATAAGATTCCAATATAATGCATGTGTACATGTTGCAGGGGTTGTTATCTTGATTTTTAAGTATTATTCCCTAATATTCTTAAAAAAAAGGTATCTTAAGTTAATATTATAAGAATTCCTTCAGATTTATTATTTTTATGATTGAATTTAATATGGTTTCGCTGAAGGTCTACTTGTCGGCTCGCGTAAGTATATTTGTTAGGTAGGTACGGTTTGGCAACTCCTTTCATGTTATGTACGGGATACCGCATGCAAGATAATCGTAGGCCAAACGTGTATAATGTTCTATATGACCGACCGATAGATTTACAACAGTTTTGTAGATACAACAATTTACTTCCACAATAATTTCGTAACGTTTTGTTGAGTACGTTGTTTGATGTTGTTGGAAAATACTGTGTTTAGAGTTTTTTAGTTGAAATGGACGATATACTAAGGTAAATTGCAATTGTTTATGATAATTTCTTCAATTATTATTAAGATCAATTTCAGACAATCAATATCTTAAACATACTTATGCGAGTTTCTAATTTTTAGTAAAGATGATCAGTCATTAATATTATTTGATGGTGACGACATTGATAAGGATCCCAAATATGAACCAGATGAAATTAATTCTACAGTAATGAATAAAAGGTAAATAAAAATTTTAGTTGTCTAGTTAGTATATTAATGAGTTTGTTTACTTTCAAGCAAGCGTACAACTAGGAAGCGAGCTAGGAATAAAGCCCAATGGAAACGATAAGTAAATAAAAACTTGTGTGGGCATGGGGAACCTTACAAAGACGCAAGAAGTAAAAGTCGCAGAGGAAGAGAAATAAAAACTTTAAAAAACACCGAAACTAAATGTAAATTCGCTTGTACAACGAAAATAAACCAAGCTATTAGAATTATAGTGCACAAGAATTTTTGATAATTATCTGACGAGGAGAAATTAAATTTTTATAATAAAAAAACACAATGTTCACGAAAAAAAAGGTCTACTGTTAAAAATAATAATTCCAAGAGGCAAGTCGGCACCTGAGAAGATAGTGTTCTATCTGCATTTTTTTAAAGAAAACGAGTTAAGCATTGGATCATATACCATTGGTGAATACTGTTATATCTGAAAACTATTTGTATATACAGGGTTCAGAAACTGGTATGACACATTTTGAATAGGTTGCTATGAAAAAACAAATATTGTGATGTTAGTTAGTTTGACATTAAACTTCACGTCAATGCATGCAATTTTGATTAGAATGGAGAAATTTCCACTAAACTAACGTATTTATGCAGTGAATGTGTTTGTTAGAAATTGTTCCTTTTCCAAGCTCAAAGAAGTTTTCGACGGGAATTTAATGTTGAAAGACATGGGAAAATTCCATCGCTGAAGACAATTTTAAAGTGTGTAAATGATTTTAATGAAAGAAGCAGTGTTGCATCAAAATTTAAAGGCAGTGTTACAACTATACGGACAGCAGAAAACATTGAAAGGATTCGTGTCGCCGTTAACAGAAGTCCGAAAAAATTTTCATTGGCCCTGCAAATCTCTGAAAGAAATCTTAGTAGGATTCTTAAAAATGATTTGCATTTTCACCTCTACAAAATTCAGATTGTTCAGTCTCTAAAGGAGGGCGACAGAGCACTTGGCATAACATTTTGCAGAGAATTCTTAGAAATTTTGAATGAAGATCAAGGGGTGTTGCGTTGCGTTTAATGACGGATGAAGCTCACTTTAATTTAAGTGGTTTCATAAATAAACAAAAATATCTGTATTGGTTATCGGAAAATCCTCAACAGTTACATTAAAAACCTCTACATGATCAGAAAGTGACAGTATTGTGTGGAGTATCAATTTTTGAAATCGTTGGACCATAGTTTTTCGAGGAAAATTAGCTGTCACCATTAACTCCCACCGTAACATACACATGCTACAGAATTGTTTGGTTGGAGAACTACGAAGATTGGGGCAAAACAACATATGGTTCCAGCAAGATGGTGCGACAGCCTATACAGCGAGACAGACTTTTCTTACTTTAACTTTCCTAATAAAGTTATATCAAAATACGGTAACATAAATTGGGCGCCAAGATCCTCGGATTTATCGGCTCCCTATTTTTTTTTATGGGGAGTTTTAAAAGATAAGGTATATTGGAACACCAAACTATTCAGGCATTGAAAGACAACATTTTTCAAGGTATTAATTCTCAACTCCTGCACAAAGTATGGAAAATTTTAATTTTCGAAATATCTAAGACAACTGTATTTAAAAGATATTATTTTCAAAAAGTAAAATTGCACTATTAAAGTTGTTATATATCGCAAGATGGTTTGATGTCGGCATTTTTTAACAATTCTACAGCTTCATAAAAATGTGTCATACCAGTTGCCGAATCCTGTATATTGCACAGTTTAATGATCATTTAGATCATGTTATAATATTCCAATTACCTATCCCTACAGCTTTTTGATATTATACACAGGTTCGGTCTGTTTTTACATTGCATGCGAGCGAAAAGTCCATGGATTGAAACGAACGTTGTTGCCAATATTTATACACATGTGGGCAAGTACAGTTCGACGCTCATTACACTGGGCAACAAATTTTCGAAAAGTTCATGCTTCCAAGCTGAAAATAGTCATTTCGTAATGAATTCAATGTGCTGAACACGAAAATGACTAAGAAAAAGCTGAAATGGCTACGGGTTTTCTGTAAAATGTACGCATATTTCAGAAAAAGTGTACTTATGTCAATATTATAATACATGGTAAGAAAACATTTACGCATATTTCAGAAAAAGTGTACTTATGTCAATATTATAATACATGGTAAGAAAACATTAGTCTGCTTCCGGCTTTCGACTTCTTTTGGCCTGCCGTTTGTAGTGGACTTGTGGAGCATCTCTACTGATTGTCCAACAATAGTCAGCTAGCATTGACGTAGACCATTTGCCTTGGTACCGTTGCTCCATGGTGGCAATGTCCTGATGAAAGCGTTCGCCGTGCTCATCGCTGACCTGCCCGCAGTTATCAGGAAAGAAATCTAAGTGGGAATCAAGAAAGTGGATCTTTAAGGACATATTGCAGCCGAATTCATGAAACAAAGCCAACATATCCTCAACCAGACACTTGTAATTTTCTGCCTTGTCATTCCCCAGGAAGTTTGCTGCCACTTGATAGAATGCATCCCAAACCTGTTTTTCTTTACCTTGAAGAAGTTCCTCAAACTTGGGGTCTCGGAAGAGCTGTCTAATTTGAGGCCCCACAAAGATGCCCTCTTTAATTTTGGCTTCACTGAGTCGAGGGAATTTGTCATGCAGGTACTTGAATGCTGGTCCATTCTTATCCATGGCTTTTACCAAGTTTTTGACAAGACCGAGTTTGATGTGTAAAGGAGGAATGATGATTTTGTGTGGCTGTGCCAATGGTGGGTGCTGTACATTCGTTTCTCCAGGCTTAAAAAATGCTCTCGGAGGCCAGTCTTTCTTGATGTAGTGCAAATCGATTGCTCTGCTGTCCCACAGACAAAGAAAACAGCAGTACTTTGTATATCCCTGCTGCAAATCCATCAACAGAGATACTACCTTCAGGTCAGAACATATCTGCCAGCCATACTTGCTGTAGTTAATCGTCTCCAGTAGCTGCTTTAGATTGCCGTAAGTCTCCTTCATGTAGACCGCATGTGCAATAGGTATGGATGGAAGCTGGTTCCCATTATTCAACAAAACCGCCTTTAGGCTCAGTTTTGAAGCGTCTATAAACAGCTGCCATTCGTGGGGATCATGTGCAATACCGAGAGCTTGTAGTAGACCATCAATATCGCAGCAGAACACAAGGCTTTCTTCTTTCTTAAAGAAAGATTCGAAGAGCTGATGGCGAGTGCGAAATGAAGTCACTCGGACATTCTGTTCCAGAAGATTCCACTGTCGAAGTCTTGAGGCCAGTATCTCCGCTTTGCTTTTCGACAGATCCAAATCGCGAACAAGATCGTTCATTTCATCCTGGGTAATTTTATGTGGTGCAGATGTTTCGTCAAAGCACGAAAAGTCATCATCCTTACTGCCACGTTGAGGAGAACTCGCCGACGCATGGCCATCCTCATCGTCTGAACTGATAGAAAAATCTGTAGGAGGTTCTGGAATTGGGAGTCCTTCGCCATGAGAGATAGGTCGCAGAGCAGATGGTATGTTAGGGTATTCAACTGTCCACTTCTTCTTCTTGGTGATGCCTCCAGAAGCTGGTCGTACCATACAGAAATAACAGTCGTCAACGTGATTGGTGGGCTCCCTCCAAATCATGGGCACAGCAAATGGCATTGCCTTTCTTTTGCCATTAAGCCACTGTGAAAGATTTACGGCACAAGTGCGGCAGCATACGTGTGGGGCCCAGTCTTTGTCCTGGTCGCCTATCTTGCAACCAAAATATAAATGATACGCTTTCTTAACTGTTGCACTGATGTTCTTTTTCTGTGCAGCAAATGTCACTTCTCCGCAAATATAACAGAAGTTATTTGCACTATTAACACAGTTACGAGGCATTGCTACTGTTTAGTTACTTTACACTATAGCAATCACTTATGTATGCTAGAGCTTCGAAAAATATGCGCGAATGAACGGACATTGCACGAGTTAACTGTCACGTCAGCCATTTATAAATAAACTATAATTAGCTATTGCTTGATATTGCGCAATCAATTTCGCAACACTCTCAATGGAAACTTACAGTAAATGCTGCATTAACTTCTTTGCATGAAGGGGTGATGCAATATGACGCAAAATTTCGTAATTTCTCACTAAATTGCATTACATTATGCAATAGCATCTATATAATGGACAAAACGTCAATATCTCTTGAACGTGAGCCAATCAACTTTTTTCAATGTGATATTCGTGTTCAGCACGTTGAATTCATTCGGGATTGGGTACTTTCACCTAAGAAGTAATTTCACTGTTGACCAGTGTTATCATCATAAGATTCCAGTATAATGCACGTGTGCATGTTGCAGGGGTTGTTATCTTCATTTTTAAGTATTATTCCCATTCGTAATATTCTTAAAAAAGTATCTTAAGTTAATATTATAAGAATTCCTTCACATTTATTATTTTTATGATTGAATTTAATTTGGTTTCGCTGAAGGTCTACTTGTCGGCTCGCGTATGTATATTTGTTAGGTAGGTACGGTTTGGCAAGTCCTTTCGTGTTATGTACGGGAAGCCGCAAGCAATATAATCGTAGGCCAAAGGTCTATAATGTTCTATGTGACCGACCGATAGGTTTACAAAATTTTTGTAGATAGAACAATTTACTTCCACAATAAAGTGGCAACGTTTTCTTGTGCACTTTGTTTGATGTTGTTGAAAAATACTGTGTTTAGAGTATTTTAGTTGAAATGGACGATATAGTAAGGCAAGTTGCAATTGTTTATGATAATTTCTTCAATTATTATTGTTAGTGATGTGATTTTAAGATCGATTTCAGACAATCAATATCTTAAACATACTTATGCGTGTTTCTAATTTTTAGTAACAATGATCAGTCATTGATATTATTTGATGGTGACGACATTGATAAGGATCTGACATATGAGCCAGATGAAATTAACTCTACAGTAACGAATAAAAGGTAAATAGAAATTTTAGTTGTCTAGTTAGTATATTAATGAGTTTGTTTACTTTCAAGCAAGCGTACTACTAGGAAGCGAACTAGGAATAAAGCCCAATGGAAACGATATGTAAATAAAAGCTTGTGTGAGCATGGGTAACCTTACAAAGACGTAAGAAGTAAAAGTCGCAGAGGAAGAGAAATAACAACTTTAAAAAACACCGAAACTAAATGTAAATTCGCTTGTACAACTAAAATAAACCAAGCTATTAGAATTATAGTGCACAAGAATTTTTGGTAATTATCTGATGAGGAAAAATTAAATTTTTATAACAAAAAAACACAATGTTCACGGGAAAAAAAAGGTCTACTGTTAAAAATAATAATTCCAAGAGGCAAAGCGAATTTCCTTGCAAATATTTCTTTTTTGTAAATGACGAGCAGATATGTGTTGTAAGTAATCCTTTCTGGATACGCTTGATATCAGCTAACGCCGTATTTCATAGTTTCATCAAAATTGAATGCAAGTAAGTGAAATTCCATTACCAAGAAATCGTGGGAATCATACAAGAAAAGAAAACTATATCTACTGAGCAGAGAGATAGAGTAGAATCTCACAATTGTCGGAAAAGCATTACAAAGGAGTATTTTGATGTTAACTTAAATTTATCAAGACTATATAATCTCTATGTGAAATGTTGTGCTGATAAAAACATTGTACCTGTTAAAGATAGTTTCTACCGATGTACATTTAATTATAAATTTAACACAGAATTTCTGAAACCAAAGAAAGATAGGTGTGGCGTTTGTGAATTGTTTCGAAAAAAGTTTAACAGAAGAACAGTCTTTAAATACATACATCATTCTATTTGTTCAAATCAGTCCATCTACATTTAATTTTTATAATTATTTTTTGCTGATTAATCAATATAGATATCTTCTAATGAAATAATAACATGTGGACCCTTACACATTCCGTAAACACCCACCATAGTTTTACAATATTACTGTAATAAAAGTACGGTTAGTTTTATAGCTATTACTACAATGAGAGGGTTTGTCACTGCAAACGTTCGAACATACATATAATGTAAAAACACGAATGAATCTGTATACTACCGATGATGTTTGCTTGGCAAACGAAATGTACATTTAGTTTATGAAATAAATCATATATATTTTGTGAAACGAGTTTTTCTTTCTAATTAAATGTGGATCGTATTTATTAATATCTTGCTATATAGACGGTTAAACACCTGTTTTCCTACATTTCGAAGAATTACACATACAATAAATATATTTACATCTCGTTCATAGTAAAAGTGTTTCATTATCGTAGCGTATATTCGGTACGTCTAACTTCCACTGATCGCAAATGGCAATTGCATTTCTTCATAGTTTTTACCAATAGCGTGCTTTTTACCACACATTAGGTGTTCATTTCTACATTAATCCAATTGAAATAAACAAATTTCCTAGTATAATTGTGCGTTTAAGATATTCCATAATTCGAAAAATCCTTAATTATATGCCCACATGTTAATGTAGTTTTACTTTTCTAATCAAGGGTTTTTCAAATTAGGAGATATCTAATACACAGAAGTATACCAGAACTTAAATTATGAAATTGCTATTGCGAGGGGTACGGCATGTTGATGAGACTCAAATTGGTTGAAACACGTCCATGTCTCACCAAAATACATTAAAGCAAATTCTTTTCACTAATATTAACTTTTATTAAGGTTCATACCATTTGATATTTCTGATAAATTAAATTAACTATTTGCAACATACTCGGCAAAATGTAAGCATATATGTTGGAAGTAGATTATATTTTTAATAAAGTCAATAACTCCCTTGTATTTCTTAACACAGTCGTGTGTATTATTCACGTGAAACATATATCTCTTTCCACATCTGCGGCAGTTTTTCCCTTTCTTCGTTTTTTCTCTCTTCCCAGTTCGCGTAAAACTCAGACGATAAATCACGATGCCTCCACACACAAATCTCACGCAACGGACACACACAATAACGATCTCCCGAAAGAGCGAGGCCATATACGCGAAAATGGAATATAGGAGCCGATGCGAACGTGCCGGAAGGATGATAATGCGTTGTGCGACCAAAAAAAAAAAAATCAAAAATGGATCCGATACAGCATCACCGGAGTTACTGCCGCAATCATTCCTTAAAACGACTTATATGAGCCATATACTTAAATAATTGAATATTATGGGCTTTCCGGAAAGCTTTCAGAAAGATTGAGCGGGCAATTCGAGAATGCTATACAACCCTTACCGCAAGCACGGCATATATTTCATGGTATTTCGATAAGACAACATTGAATTCAGAGATTCTTTAAAAAAAAAAACTAATTTGTCAAAAATCGATCCCCTCCACCAATATTTTATATTATTTAATATTTAGAAGTTATAAATAAATGATCAAACAAATGATATAAAACGTTTTACTCAGTGCGAAAGAATTAATTGTAAATTATAATCTCGCCAAATAACATGGATGACACAAGAACTATTCAGTAGAAAGACATGCTTGGGCCTATAATAGTATAAGATTATGCAATGAGCATTTAATGAAGGATATTAAGACACGAGAATGAGAATTACGATACGAGCCGAAGGCGAGTATCGTAATGCACACGAGTGTCTTAATAACCATTAAATACGAGTTGCATACACTATTTTTTCTACGACCCCATAATAAAGCATTATTTTTTGAACATTCCATTTCATAAATTGAACGTAAAGTTTTCCGTACGTTTTTGCGAATTTAGCTGGTAATAAATTGTTCTTGGCTACTAAAGTTTGTTCCATAACTTCTAGTGGAGTCAAATTCTACATTTTACTGTCATCATCCCTCATTTTTACCGTTTATATTTTCAAAAAAGTACAAATTTTAACTACTTACTAGTGAATTGCAGAGAACTGTCAAATTTAATTAATTTTTATTTTTGTCAGACATGAAGTGGCCATATTAAATATTGATGATTATTGGAATGTCGCATTCCTGTTGGATATAAACTTGTATCTTAATGAAAATCTGTATCTTAATGGACATCATTAAATTACAGGTCCAGCTTATCTAATAATATAATTAAAGTATGGGAGTAGAAAAAATAATAATGAAGAAATATATTTGCAAATAATTACATCTACCATTAAGGCATGTACGAGGATGTACTGATATCTAGTTATCGTTGACCGGTTCCGTGGATAAAGAAAATATTGCGATACAATAGCAACGAAACATTAGAAGTGTTAGTGTATAATTTCACGTCAAAAAGTCAAACCAAAGTTGCACACTAGAATTTGAAAAAATGAGGTGTGGCCACCACACGACTTTCTTATACGTATGAAAGTGTTACTTCCGGTCCGAATTTTGAAATTTCATTTATACAAAAAATATTCCAAATCCAACTCTAAATACTTTTGTACTCTTCATAAATATATATAGAATGCATAATTTACGACATATTTGCAAAAAATCGCTATTCGATAAGAGTAAAAATGGTACTTCCGGTCTGAATTTTGAATTTTTTTTATACAAAAGATATTTAAAAGTATGTTCTAAATACTTTTATACTCGTAATGTACCTGCCTAGAAAGCATGACTTGCGAGATATTCGCAAAAAACTGATTTTCGATAAGAGTAAAAGACCTACTTCCGGTAGGAATTTCGAAGAACTTTATTAAAACAATTTTTCTCAAATTTAATTTTGAGTACATTTGAATTCTTTATAAATTTGTTTAAACTTAGTAATTGACAAAATATTTGCAAAATTCGATTTTTTCACTGAAGTAAACTACTACTTCCGGTCTGCCGATTTTGCTCAAAATCTAATCAGTTCTCAAGAGGGAGATTATATTCGTAAATACAAAATTTGGAATTGATATCTACAGCGGTTTGACCGCTATCGTGGTCACACACACACAGACACACACAGACACACACAGACACACAGACACACAGACATTTTTTAAAAACCATTTTTTTGGTATCAGGGGACCGCAAAACGTGGACATCTGCAAAAATCTCGAGGTCGAAAATTTTCATCATCACAATACTTCCTTATACTACGTATAAGAAAGTAAAAAGCATGTTGACCAAAATTGTGAAATTCGAAAAATTAGAGTATCGAGTATTTGAAGGGGTTAAGAGGTAAGCAGATTTACGAAGATATATTTAATATCCTTGGCGATCAATGTCATCGTATGCGGCCGTGAAAAATTGGATTGCAAGCTTCAAAAGGAGTAAATTTTCCATTGAAGATAAACACGAGACGACCAGTTTCTGTGCCCATCCCCGAAAATTTTGATGCAGTTCATGACATGATTGTGTCACACAGTCGAATTGGGCTAAAACGAATATATGAGGAACTGAATATTTCATATGAACGCATTCATCATATAGTTCACGTCGATTTGGACATGAGAAAAATTTCTGCAAAATAGATCCCCAAATGTCTGTCTGATGACCAGAAGCGTGCAAGGGTGGAAACATCGCGTGCGTACAGTGCTAGGTATGAAAAAGATACAGAGAGACTTCTTAAGCCGTATTGTTATTATGGATGAAACTTGTGTACATTTCTACGACCCAGAAACAGCAGCAATCGATGGAATGGAGGCACTCTGATTCTGAAAGGCCTAAGAAGTTTCGTGTTCAAAAATCTACTGGAAAAGTTCTTCAGTTTTTTGGGATTGCCATGGAGTAATCATGATTGATTTTCTGCATAAAAGTAAAACAATAACTGGGAATTACTATTCGACGTTACTGACAACTCTACGAGAAAAAATTATGGAGAGAAAACGCGGAAAGTTGTCCAAAGGTGTTTTGTTTTTGCAGGACAATGCACCTGCACACAAATTGCATGTTGCCATGCAAACAATTCGTGATTTAGGGTTTGAGTTACTCAAATACCCCTCTTATTCACCAGATCTGGCTCCGTCCGACTATCATGTCTTCCCTCAACTCAAAAAAAAATTTTAAAAGATCATAAATTTTCTTCCAACGAAGAGCTGATAGAAGTCTGGTTTCCAGAGCAAAATAAAAAATTCTTTTTGAAAGGTCTAGAGGCGTTGCAGGTTAGTTGTAATAAATGTATCCAATTAAGATACTTTCAAATTTTGTTTGCTTCTATAGTAGTTTAAGAATTTTTCAATTCTTCATTGTTTTTCTCCAACCAATATATGTATGTTTTTTTATTTCTGCGACCGACTAAAAACTGTATAGAGTCGATGTTCTAAAATCCTTCAGTTTCTTTTTTGTTGTATATTTTCTTCTACTATGTTGGTGATATGAGGTTGAATCATATTGCTTCATGAAGCTTGCTCAAAATATTATAATAAAGGGTTGGTCGGTATTAATTCCAGCTGCTTTAAACTCTATCAGTAATAGCCTTTCATGGTTAAAAGAGAAAGAGAGAGAGAGAGAGAGAGAGAGAGAGTCATTACCATTTTTATAATACTTTGAGAGGGGCTGCAAAGACAAGCTGATTAGCAAGCATTTTTGGTACTAAAAAAAACCATTGCGTAAACTTTGATGTAACCAAGTTTCGTAAGAACTATTAATAGATTCACACATGCAATATGTTGTCTCTTAAGCATCTGATCGCGGTAGATTATTCGTTCCCACTCTTTAATTCTTAAATTTTCGGAAGCATTTCT
Source organism: Amphimallon solstitiale (assembly GCA_963170755.1). Taxonomy (NCBI): domain Eukaryota; kingdom Metazoa; phylum Arthropoda; class Insecta; order Coleoptera; family Scarabaeidae; genus Amphimallon; species Amphimallon solstitiale. The sequence continues at coordinate 137,050,550 of OY720679.1, forward strand.
TTGCACTTAGTTACGAAATACTTGCGTTTCCATACATTACATGTATTTGTGGTTGGTTTTAAACCTTCAGCATTCAAAAGTTAAATGACCACATTCTGATCACGTTTGAAAGGTTTGATAACAACAATAAAAGAGATAAACGAAAGAAACTGATGAGTTGGACGATAACAATTGTTAAATTGCACTTAACAATAGCATAAGCTTGTTAAGCTTTGAGTCAATTTAAACATAAATATAATGCTGATACACTCAAATTTCCTGTCTTATTTGTAATATGTTGTTAGTCATTGGTGACGTATCATATGAATCTGTTAGAAATTTTTCAATACAAAAGCGTGGAATAGGATTCATCTACAATATCGTGTTATAGTTTTATTTCCTTCTAATTATGCTAACTTAATTCGGTTGTATTTGAATGAGTAGGTAATGTAAGCAGTGTTAAACGTCAAATTTATATTTGACTTTAATCTAACAAACATTTGCAAGAAGTTGTACAAAGAATAAAAAACATACTTGCTAACATTTTATTTACGCTAATTAACAATATGAGTTGGGTAACTCCATGATGCTTAATTCTTATTAAGTTCTAAGTCACATTTACTATTAGCCGAGTGTGTCACACTGTGACGTCTATTAAAGCAATGTCCAGTGAAGAGCTCAGAATTAGGTAAATTTAAGTATAGTATTAATTCTAATTGGACTATTCAGGAAAGATCCATTTCTATATTGCAGGAAGAAACGTTTATGTGTAACACGGCTGGGACGAAGTGAATAATATTTTTTAACCAACTCAATCCGTAATCTTTGCGCTATAATAAATTGTCTTGAAATATAAGTTTTAGTTTTTGGCACTCCAACTATATGACATTATTTTTAAACTGTATATTATCTAAAATCATGTTACGTATTTCTTGACGACGACAAGTGCCATTATAGCCAGTTACAAGGATAATCTAACAGAATATGAATGAATGATGATGAAAATGTTCTTATTACTTACTTTCATTGCTAAATATGTTTTATCGTTAGATTCTATTATAAACCGGTTAATATGATCTATTCCTAAAATCTTGGATTTCTTAGGATCGTAACCTTCAGATATTTTTTTTAATAATGCAAGAAGCCTCAAAATTTTTGAGATATCTATACTTTTATAAATATTTAAACAACATCGCAACATTGAATGTAGACCACAAGGACGACGCCTTTTCTATCTTGCATTTTTTTATCAAAGCAATTACTACATTTATACATGTATGTTTTCAAAATTTCACACCCAAAAAACAGTCATTCAAAAGGGTCTATATGTTATTAATTGTTACCCCTATATCATAAATTATTTAGTATATAAAAGATATCATATTTTTCTACTGCTAACCGAGAATAGCAACAACATTTACTTGCTGTTTCATGTTATAGTTTAAATGAATTTTTATGTAATTATTCATGTTTTATTTATTTTTTTATTACTAACTGTTTCAAGCTTATATTGCTATTTCTATGTATGTATTATCTATTTGAAATAATAATAATTTTATTATTTTTTAAAATTAAAAAAATGCGAGTATTGTAACCAGTTTTTAAACTTTCCATAATTTATACTTGCACGGTACATCACACATATTAAAAAACTAGTGGAAAATTGGGATTATTGGGCTCTGCGTATCGGGCGATGATATGGAAGATATGGTTAAAGTGATGAATGAAGAACTGGAAGCGTTATATATATGGCTATGTAGAAATAATTTAAGTATAAATATTGATAAGTCCAAGTTTATGTGTATTGGAAGTAGACATAAATTACAACACAATGATAAAGATAAGATTAAAATACTAATTAATAATGTTGAATTAGAGTCAGTAACACAAATAAAATACCTTGGCATAATAATTGATGAAAATTTAAATTTCAAAAAACATTGAAGCTATGTAATAAGTAAGATATCTAAAAAAGTAGGGTTTTTAAATAGAATAGGTAAAAACTTGTCAAACTATGTTAAACTTGTGTTATATAAATCGCTTATAGCACCACACTTTGAATATTGTTCAACAATTCTGTTCAATGCAAAGCAAAATGAGATACAACAATTACAAAAACTACAGAATAAATGTATGAGAGTAATACTGAAATGTAGTAAATATACACCCATACAGATAATGTTGGGTGCACTACAATTAATGAACATTAGACAGAGACTAGCATATAGAGTACTCGTTTTTATACATAGAATTAAGTTAGGTCAGGCACCTTCATATTTAACGGATAAGCTAGTACAAGTAGGAGATACGCATAGTTATAGCACACGTAATGTTAAAGACTTTCATATAAGTAGATATCAACGAAGTCAAATAACAACAAGTGTATACGTTGATGGTTTGAAACTTTATAATACATTACCCAATAGTATAAAAGAATGTAATAGACTAAGTTTATTTAAGATGTTGGCTTATAAGCATATACACTTGAATTATTGACTTTAGAAGTTGGTTTGTAACACATATATCAAATTAAGATGTTATATTTGAACATATATTTATCATGTATACATAATAGCAAATTGCTAAATAAAGACATTATTATTATTATTATTATCCATATAACACATCAAAATCGTGGCCCAGTACCTCAGCAAAATTAATCAATTTCTATTCACACAAGACAAGTAAAGAATTGAAAGTGGATGATGATACTATACAGGACAAAACGTTCTTGCGAGAGGCATCATCTAAGTTCCCTCTACGTGGCACGAAAGTAATTAACGGCATAAAAATCCGCCGAGACACAAAAACAAATGAAAGTGCTAAAACGTCGTCCTTCTCTAATTGGTCCGCGGGTGCGACGTCAGTCTACCAAAAGAAGGCAGAGGAAAAAAACTGACACTTCGCATGCATTGCTTTCACAATTAAAGAACAGAGAGAAGGGGACGGTTCGTGAAGGAAGAAAAAATATAAAGTAGGAAATGGAAGAAAAAGGCAGAGGACAAAAATTGGACCGGGCGGTGTTCGTGTCGTAACAACAGAGGATTGTATGAAGTCGAAATTTCCTCGTTTTTCTGGGACGACGCAATCAAAATTACCCTTCGAGAGAAGTGCCAGAGTTCCCTGGCAATTTTAAAAATGGAACCTTACTCTTAATTGCACTCCGGCAGAAAAAAAAGTCTAATTATATAGAAGGGCGATGTAGAGACGTTAATTGATTCGAAAACAAGGAGAAGAAGAATTTACTGTTTCGGATAATTATTTTTTTTGCCTCTGCCAGCTCGTTTCTGTTGCGTGAAATTTCATTCGCGACGTCTTGTCTAACTCTTAAATAAAGCAGGTCATTATTTATTATTTTAATTTCAATTATACGTGACGCTCATCATTCTTTATTATCAAAAAAAAAAAAAAAAAAAACGAAAGAAAGAAAGGAAAGTAAACAGAAATTCTAGTGTACACAGAGAAAAAGGCGTAATACAAATAAGTTAAAGTAAAATATGGTAGATGTATTAATAACTAGTTGGAAATTAAATGCATCTCGTTGGTAGATATAGTAGAATTACCGAATAGATGCAGTAGCAACATTGCATTTTTGTAATAGCTTAAACGGGCAAATGCGCTGTTGCTACTGCATCTGTTCGGTAATTCTACTAGTAGTAATAATAACTACACTGTAAAAAATTACACATACTATAATAGGAAACTATTTCACATGGAATATCACGTAAAATTACATCACTATGTAAAATTGCACACGAGTGTGTAGTAGTATTTTATGAAAAAATATAACAACAAAAAATTAAAAAAATACATGTTCCGGCCCGAATGTGAACCCGGGGGCAATCCGAGTGTTTTTTAAAAATTTTTTTTTGTGTGCATTTTTTCATAAAATACGACTACACACTCGTGCGCAATTTTACATAGTGATGTAATTTTACGCGATAATCCATGTGAAGTAGTTTCTTATTATAATAGTATGTGTAATACTACACAAAATTTTTTTACAATGTACAGTTCGGATTTTGGGTACCAAAGTTAGGCATACAACTAAGTTATAAAACAAAAAAAATGGTTATATTAAGAACATAAAAGCATAACAGGAACAGAATTACAGATTTATATTGCTGTTTGTAATAGAAAAACGTGCTTTACAAGTTAATAAATATAGGTAGAAATAATTAATTAATTTGTGTCTCTGGCTTTTTATTACAAAAGAAGACACAACTTTTTTCTATCTTCAGAGTTCATTATCAACTAAATACAAGAAAATTTACTTAAGAAAATTGAAGCTGTTGACCGTTACTTTGTGGTAATCCATTTTAACTGATAGAAATAAAATACTTTTAGTTTCTTATACGTAGTATAAGGAAGTATTGTGATGATGAAAATTTTCGACCTCGAGATTTTTGCAGATGTCCACGTTTTGAAGTCCCCTGATACCGAAAAAGTGGTTTTTAAAAAATGTCTGTGTGTCTGTGTGTCTGTCTCTCTCTCTCTCTCTCTCTCTCTCTCTCTCTCTCTCTCTGTGTGTGACCACGATAGCGGCCAAACCGCTGTAGATATCAATTCCTAATTTTGTATATACGTGTATAATCGCCCTCTTGAGATCTGATTAGTTTTTAAGTAAAATCGGTAGACCGGAAGTAGCAGTTTACTTCAGCGAAAAAATCGAATTTTGCGAATATTTCGTCAACTACTAAGTTTAAACAAATTTATAAAGAATTCATATATACTTAAAATTAAAATTGAGAATAATTTTATTTAAAAAGTTTTTCGAAATTCCTACCGGAAGTAGGTCTTTTACTCTTATCGAAAATCAGTTTTTTGCGAATATTTCGCAAGTCATGCTTTTTAGACAAGTAGGTTACGGGTATAAAAGTATTTAAAACATAATTGTCAATATCTTTTGTATAAAAAAAATTTCAAAATTCGGACCGGAAGTACCACTTTTACTCTTACCGAATAGCGGTTTTTTTGCAAATATGTCGTAAATTATGCATTCTATATATATTTATTAAGAGTACAAAAGTATTTAGAGTTGAATTTGCAATATTTTTTGTATACATGAAATTTCAAAATTCGGACCGGAAGTAACACTTTCATACGTATAAGAAAGTCGTGTGGTGGCCACACCTCATTTTTTGATAATATCTTGCAAAGTATGCATTCTATAGTGATTTATTAAGAGAATAGAAGTACTTAGAATAGGATTTTGAATAATTTTTGTATAAAATTTTTTTTAAAATTCTATAATTTGAAACGCTCATACGTATAAGAAAGTCGTGTGGTGGCCACACCTCATTTTTTTGATAATATCTTGCAAAGTATGCATTCTATAGCGATTTATTAAGCGAATGAAAGTACCTAGAATAGGATTTTGAATAAGTTTTGTATAAAAAAATTCTTAAAATTGTATAGTTTGAAACGCTCATACGTATAAGAATGTCGTGTGGTGGCCACACCTCATTTTTTTACTATGTTTTTACCACAGGTGAAAATAAAGTGGTAAGAACATACTAAAAAAGTTTTTTTTATTTCTATTTTAAATTTATATAAACTTAAATAGGTTTAATATTTGAAGGGGGCTGTTAATTTATATTACAAATGTGTACACAATATAACGGGATAATGAGGGGGTAGGTTTTTCCAACAACAAATTTTTATTATTATTTGATTATATTTTTCTTTTTGATGTAATTAATTATTGGTAATTTAATTCCACTGGAATTAGGAAGACATTATTCCTAATTAAACTAATTGATATTCCTAATATTGTCACTATTTTATACATAACAATTGCGATCGGAATGTTCCTAAATTTGTTAAAAATCTATAATAGCTAGACTTACATTGGTCAACACAGGTAGGATTTTCGTGAAGAGGATGTCCGAACATTTAAGATCGTCTAGAATAGCGTTTCTCAACCTATGGTACGCGAACACCCATGGGTACGTGAAACTGTCTCAAGGGATACGCGGAAAAAAGATGAAATGGTAGACATTGCTAGATAGATTGAATATAAGAGAAAACAGAAAGAGTTGTTGTAATAACTGGCATTTCCAATACAAATAATATTTCATTATGCAAAATCAAAATAATTAAATTGAGACATAAATAATTTTAAATTGGAAGGAAATGAATATTTTAAATTCAATTTAGGTAAATATTTTATCTGCAGGACTAGTACTTGTCGCGAGGGATAGCCCCCCCCCCCCCACACACACATACACATTTTTTCGATATCAGGGGACTTCAAAACGCGGACTGCTGCAAAAATCTCGAGGGTCGCAATACGTATAAGAAAGTAAAAAGGGTGAGAAATAGTAGCAGTGGCATACGAACACACAAAAATCAATAAAATACGATGAAACAACCGAAAAAAAGCTAAAATCCTTCAAAAATAACTCCTCAAACATCACAAAGCTACCAAAAATTGGACACACCAAAAATGGTTAAAAATCAATTAAGATCAATTATAATCACCATAAAAACACCTAAAAAATCTTATAAAACCTCTTGCTTTTAGCACCCCAAAATGGATTTTTATTTCTGTACCAGGGAATTTGGCACACGAAAACCCCGATGAAAATCACCCAAAATCAAGTAAGTACTTTAAAAGCACCCAAAAATCCTTCATAAATCATTAATTTTTAGCATCCTAAAAGTACCCAAATATCTATAGACCACCAAAAATTGGACACACGAAAAACCATTGAAGACCATCCAAAATCAAGGGTAATTATCTTAAAAGCAACCAAAAATTGTACAATAATCTCTTGTTTTTAGACACCCCAACTTAGCTTTACATTTCTGGACCTAGCCAATTGGCTAATGGAAAAATCATTGAAGAACGACCGAAGAAGAGCTAAAAATCTTATTAAAATCTCTCGGTTTTTGGACATCCCAAAATCAAATAAAAATCATAGAAATTAGTCCTAAAAGTTATTAAAATTATTGAAAAGAAATTCAAAGTTCTTTATTTTTAGATTACCTCAGAAGGGCTTTTCATTGATGGCCAAGGTAATAATTGATAAAATAAAAAAATATATACAGTGTTATTGTTTGAATATTTCACTGGTTCCAGGGGAAAACTCAAATCTAACATCTACCAAACGCCAAAATTCTTATTCAAACCCCTTGGTAATCAACACCCCAATATTTACCGAGTTGTTTATGAATATTTCTGCTAACAGAAGTGACACAGGATTTCCTATAATTAAACCAGTGTTGCATTTATAGAATTTATTATTAAAGCAAACACACACATATAATTGTAAGATCTCATCTTTTATTAGAATGTTAGTTTTTTACATTCTAGCATCCTTTTAATTAATTTAACTGCTTCATTAGGGAGACCACTAGGGAAAATGCTTTTTACATTAAATGAAATATATTTAGTGTAAATATGTCAAGCTGAAGAAGCTACAGTGCAGTGAAACAGCTAAATCTAAAACATTTTTTTGTATAATTTCACTGATGATTTTGCTTATAAATAGTACTTGTACTTATAATCAATATATCCATATAAGAAGTCTGTCTGGCAAACAAGAGACGTGAATTCGATTACCACTGGAGACAAATCTATATTAACATTTCGTTAATTAAAAGTATTGATGATGAAAGTAGTAAAACGTATTAGTGAAGATTCGTTCTAATATATACCGGAAGCAATGTTATAGCTTCGATAAATCCCCACAAAGTTTACAGTAACATTGTCCAAATAGTGATTTCTATTTTCGACATGGTAACTTTTCAAATTCCACCCGGGTAATGATACAAATATCAATAATCTGCATGTGTAATACCCTTAAATCCATATTTATTATTAACACGGGGATCTTCCGTTATTGTGTGCGTGTGCCCCCTTTTCAGATTGGCAAGTGTATCGTAACAGTTGACGGCAAACAAACGTCTGCATGCACCACGGTCGGACCACTCCGCTCCATTAGGGACACGCTCCCGGACAAAAGAACATCGCCCGAGGCGGTGGTGTCGAGTTACCGATAAGGATCTCAGTTGGCCCACCCCAATTGCTGCAACGCCACGTACACAGCCATATAGGAAGGCCAATATTAGCTGGCGGGATTAGAAAAGCCAATAATGATAATTATATTAGTATTGAATTGTAATCTTCTCAAGAGGGACGGAGGAAGTAATTCTCACGCTCGCTCTGTATACATTCGTACATGTGCAGTTCGTTTATTAGCGAGATCTCCGGTTACTTTTGAATGTGGCCAGTTGTTTAACTTGATTTGTGGTTTACAGTTGCACTTTATGTTAATGATTCAATACATTTTCTATTATTATTGCCTAGATTTTTGGTAGCTATTACGATATATATACAGGGAGGTTTATGAGGAATTCCACGGCAGATTTATATTTAAGAAATGTTGAAAGTCGTGTGGACACCACACGACTTTCTTATGCGTATGTGCTTTCCGAAATGTGTATATAGAAGTTGATCTAAATTAAACTTTAAATTCAGTATTCTTAAATAAAATATTAATAAACGTTTGAGTAAAAGTGTCACTTCCGGTCCGAATTTTGAGAAAATTTGTATATAGAAATTATACCAAATCCATCTCAAATAATAATTGTAATAATCTTTAATTAGCAATTGCTATTAAAATATACAAATATATTACTTAAAAACCAATTTTTTTTTCTATAATATACTTTCGGACTAGTTCAAATATTCGAATGTTCTTAACACTTAAAAAAAATACAATTTAATCATTACTAAGGGAATCAATCCTACTTACTATCTAATTGCTACATATATTTAAATTTTGTTTTTTTGTTTCTATTATTCGTTTGTAGTTTATACAATTTCTATCAAACGATGTGTGATTAATCTCTATATCCACTTTAAATTTATCATTTGTTCTTACTCAATGTATACACTTGTATACAATTAAGCTATTTCATTTTTTTTGTCAAATGACTACCAGTACAATTACCACATGTTTTCACATTTTTACATTCTTTAGCAAAATGATTAGACCCTGCACATTTATAACATCTAACTATTTGTAGGTGTTCATACACCTTACATTTTCTCCATCCTACATTTATTTGTGCCCTGTCCATGATGCTGGAATACATCTCCGGTTGGCAGACAATATTATATTTCCATATTTCTTCTTTTTCTCGTCTAAGTATTTTTTTTTCTATTTTAATTTTAGCTGAGACGTCCCTAACTACATACAGTAAGTTATTTTGCCTAATAATCACGTCTAACACTTTTTCATTGTTTTCATCAATAATATCTTCTGGAACACCAGTAATTATTATTTTCGGATTTCTTAATTTCGGTTTCAGAAACTACGTACTTATATCAAATTTAATTTATGATTATTTCTCTTACATATTTCTCACTACAGTTAATAGCGATACCACCTTTTCCAACAATTCCAAGTGCTAATTTACTTGAATCAACTTCATTTTCAATATCCTATTTTGTTTCGTACGATTTGAGATCATCCTTTTTAGGTTTAACAATTAACACATAATTTTTCTATTTCAATAGATCGCTATATAGTGTTTTCTTTTCTGCCTTATTTTCGGTGTTGGAAATTAAAATTTTGTGAATCAATACATTTTGTTCTGATATAGTTTGGAGACAATCATTAAGTTTTTGATCCATTTCCTTCATTGTTTGACACACCTTCATTTAACGACAAATATCACAAGCATATGTAATTATATCCGTGTCTGTCAACTTCTTAGCTGTTTCGTCACTGACTGCAGAGCATTTATCATGTCTTTCTTCTGCCGATCAATACATAACGGTCCCGCTTGATTTAATATTTTTATCTATACAGGGGTCGATTAATATTTTAATAATGATTTGAATTTTAAAATACGATAATACCAGAACGTGTATTTCCTCAAAGGCGAAAAGGAGGATTGCTTTCGACATTTATATGCCCCTACTACGAAATAATTTTATTTAAAGGTTTACGCAAACGTGCACAATGGGCTGAGCTGGCTGAAATCAATTTCTCTCTCTTCTGATTAAAAGTAAAATTAGGCACTTGGGAGTTTTTACGGTCGCCCCTCACTAATTCAAATGTCAAAATAAAACAAAATGGCCGAAGCATTTTTTGAAAATTGACGTATGAATGTGAAATTTTGGATACGGGGGTGTCTTAGGTCACCGATCACAAATCCAAAGTCAAAATGTCAAAAAAAAACAAAAGGCGGAAGAATTTTTTGAAAATTAACGTATGAATGTGAAATTTTAGATACGGAGGTGTCTTAAGTCACTGATTACAAATCCATAGTCAAAATGTCAAAAAAAAATGGCGGAAGAGTTTTTTTGAAAATTGACGTATGAATGTGAAATTTTAGATACGGGGGTGTCTTAGGTCACCGATCACGAATCCACAGTCAAAATGTCAAAGAAAAACAAAATGGCGGAGGAGTTTTTTTGAAAATTGACGTATGAATGTGAAATTTTAGATACGGGGGTGTCTTAGGTCACCGATCACGAATCCATACTCAAAATGTCAAAAAAAACAAAATGGCGGAAGAGTTTTTTTGAAACCTTTATATACAAGGTGTCTCTAAAAGGTCTTTAAACAACTCTACCACGTATTTTTCGGACCAAAATAAACCGATTTAGCAAAACTTGGCTTAGTCAAAGTTGCTTAGTTTGTACGCAATACGGTCCTGAAGTTGCAGTTGTAAAATTGTTTTTTTGTTATAAATTTGAAACGGCTGGAGCGATTGCGCTAAATTTTGTCACGTTTACATAGTTTTATGAGTCAAGAAATTCTGTATCAAAATTGTGATAGTAATCAATCCATAGGCGGAGAACTTGCGTTTATAAATATTAAAACATTTCCATTTTCTACGCCAATGGATAAAAAAGAGTTTGTCTATAAAATTTTAGATTAAGTGTCTTCAGTACAAGAAAAAAGGTACTCTTGGTAAGACTCGAAAAATTGCATCGTTTTCTCAAAAATCGCATTTTGAGATTTTAAGATACATGTACATGGAGCACACAGTATGCGCTGCCGTCCTCTAGTTAATGTTCTCAAATCTTAAAATGCGATTTTTGAGAAAACGATGCAATTTTTCGAGTCTTACCAAGAGTACCTTTTTTCTTGTACTTAAGACACTTAATCTAAATTTTATAGACAAACTCTTTTTTATCCATTGGCGTAGAAAATGGAAATGTTTTAATATTTATAAACGCAGGTTCTCCGCCTATGGATTGATTACTATCACAATTTTGATACAGAATTTCTTGACTCATAAAACTATGTAAACGTGACAAAATTTAGCGCAATCGCTCCAGCCGTTTCAAATTTATAACAAAAAAACAATTTTCCAACTGCAACTTCAGGACCGTATTGCGCACAAACTAAGCAACTTTGACTAAGCCAAGTTTTGCTAAATCGGTTTATTTTCGTCCGAAAAATACGTGGTAGAGTTGTTTAAAGACCTTTTAGAGACACCTTCTATATTGACCCACTTGACAAATGATTAATCATCCATTTGATTCATCGATGCATTTCGCTCATAGTTTTTCAATAATAAACAACAATATTTTTCTAATCGACACTGCACTATTTGAATATTAAATTACTACTACTACTCAAAGTACCTATATTCTGAAACAAAACTTTGTTGGCATCTTCTGTAGAAACCTGTAGAAAAACAGGAAAGGGTGTTAAACGTGTGTTTTTGGCCAAGGTGTAACATTAGAAGATATGCTTTTCACCAAATCGCCAGTGGGATAAAACTGATTTTGTTAAGCGTTGAAGCGTTGAACCGTGACAGACTGTCATCATCTAAACTTACAATAATTCATACAAACTGGACTCGGGTATTGGTCCATTCTCAGAATCCATCTACAACTTACATCTATTTCTATGTATATAAATACTTTCGTAACTGTCTAATTTTCTAAAATTATTTACAGTTTAATCCAAGACTATCTGTATATAGGCATACCGTGGCCTGTGTCGAAAATATATCGATCAACGCTTGATTTTTCCGGTCTGTTGTATCTGAAATGTTGTGTTCTTTGTAACGAGTTGAAATTGAACGCCTAGTTTGCCCAACATATTTTTGATTACAATCTTTACACGTTATTTCATAAATCCTAGATTTTTGATTTACCTCAATCTTATCTTTAGCCTTCCCTAAGATATTAATGAACTGCCCGATTTAAACGCGATTTGACGATTCCGTTCTCTAAAAATGCCGTTCAAATTTCGTGTGGCTGAATGATACGGCAAAGAAACAAACTTATTACTACGAGTTTTTTGAGGTAGCAAACATGTAGTACCATGAATTTGTTTCTTAAGTTTATGTCTCCTAATAAAGTTAGTTACTATTTCTGAATCGAAATTATTGTTCTTTGCGATCTTCTTAATTAAACTGAGTTCTTTTTTATATCTATCTGTTGTAAGTGGAAAACTTAACAACCGATGGATAAGAAAATTGAAAGAAGCCATCTTTTGCTGAAAACTATGATTTGAATCCGCCGGTATAGACATGTTGACGTTGGAGTCTTTTCGGAAGATGTCTATTTCTATGATATTATTATTCTTTATAACCAAAACATTTAAAAATGGTGATTATTGTGTTTCTTTTCTATTGTGAAATTAATTGTAGTGAATTTCGAATTTAATTCAAATAAAAAGTCATCCAAATCACATAAGTTAGTATTAAAAATCGCGAAATTTTTAATACTAACTTGTGTGATTTGAATGACTACCATTTCTAGATTTTTTGATTATAAATAATAATAATAGCATAGAAACAGATATCTTCCGAGAGAAGACACCAACGTCAACTAATTTATAACAGCGGATTTAAATCATAGTTTTTAGCAAAAGATGGCTTCTTCTAATTTTCTTATTATATTCTACGTATAAGAAAGTAAGGAATTGTGATATACACATAAATACTTCCTGTTTTTAAACTAATGAGTATTTTGAACCAATTACTTAAAAAACAGCATCACTGTTTACAATAAATTAAAATAAAATATCAAGAAGGAGTTAATTTATTAAAAAAAATTTTGGCTAAATAGTAAAATTAAATTAAGATTAAATTTGTGATTATTACATTGGAGGTACAATCAATATATTTTGCAATGCTTATTTAAATAATGAAATGTACCAAAAACTATCATTACGTACATTGTTTAATTTACTTAAAAAAGACAAATCATATTGAAGTAATACTAAGAAAAAAAATAACGGAAAATCTCATTAAACATTATAATCTTCTCATTACGAAAGTGCAATTATGTACTCTAAGGCATAGAATTTATCACCTGCGGTGTATCAAAATCGTCCGTTCACTTAAACTTTAAGTGCTGCTGCCTAAAGGATGGAGCGTAACGTTAACACCATCTATCCGCCTAATTAGTAAATAATTCACTGGTAACCCGCGCGAGCAATTAATAATACGCCGACGTTAAGACGCTCTGGTAAAGCTGCTTCCCTCAACCCAGGTCCCGGAAGAAGGGTTGACTCGTCGAGGGCAGCCGCGATATTGTTTCGTAGTGAATTATGCCACGCTGATGTTAATTATTAAGTTATCCTTAAAATATAGATTAATAATCCGTCAGTTCAGCTTGTTATGCTATCTCTTTAAGTATTCGAAGATTAATTCTTATTCAGCGAGTGAATAAAAGAGTCAACTTTTTCGTTCACTATGGCTTATAAAACATTTGTTGTTGATTAAAAACATTCTTTGAACTTTGAATTAATAAAAAAACATATACAGTTGTTTATTTAAAATACAAATAAAAAAACTACCCTCATTTAGATATTTATTTATGAATAAAATTGTATAATGCCCGATCGTGTAAAAGTCGACTAGATTAAAGCAAATTTCGGATTTGTTAGGTCAGCGTTTTATGTAAAATTATAGACATCGTTACGGTCTAAAAGAATATCCTATATACTTGTATATTTCTTATACTCTCTAGTCGCATTACAATTGCCTTTTTTGGTATTTGAATCACTTTGCTTTTAATTTCTATTTGTCTTTTTCCAGAACACCTTTACATAATTGATGCCAAATTTACTTTTAGTTAATTGAGGAAAATATTGTTGTTAATTATGTATTATTCATGTTCACGTTTCGATGTCAGAATATTAATAGTACACATTGTTCAATTTTGGTACAATTTGAAATTAGTAATTATATTACATTTAAGCCTACGGGCGACATCTGTGGGATATAAGTGTAGTTATTCTAATTATTCGTTAAAAAGTTAATCAAATTTTACTTTTTTTGGGTTGTTAATGGTTTTCTTGTCTTAATAATGTAAAATCTAAATTTTAGATAATTGTTACTTAAATTTCTTCATTATTTACAGTCTAAATTCTCTTTTTGTAAAATTAAGGTTTTCATGACGCGATAGATGTTTTAAGCAAAGTAATTCAGTTCATACTTTTGGTCAAGTAGATTGGTTTTTGAGTTAAGTTAAGTAAGCCGACTAGCAATGCAAAATTTCCTGGGAAGTTTAGGTATTATTAATTACTCTATAGTTTATAATCGTCGAAAATGTCGGATTATTTATTGTCTGTACGAAATACTCATAAAAAAATATTTAGACTTTCGATATTATTGGACACTGAAGAGTAATTCGTTAATTAATCCATCCTAGTTGGAACGGAATTAACTTTCCCTGAGTCTCAGATAACTTTGTTAAATTTTAAAATTTGAATTTGATTTTGTCATGTCCTCTTGTTAATGTATAATTTTATTTTAAGAGACCAAGTGTTAGTTTGGAGGTACAATATTACCTAGTGCAATTTGTTAAGGACGTTTATTATTATTATTTTTCTTTTATTCCTTTTTTATAAAGTAATATTCTCTGTTATATGTAAAACGTATATATGTTTAGTTTTAATCTCAATTTGCTTTGTTTTACATGTATATTTCTCTGTATAAGTGCTTTCAGTCATTTTATTACTTCATCAGTAACTAATCAGTCTCCTAAAATCTCTTTCTTAGAAATCCCTCTATTGTCCGTTCTAGAAAATCGGTAAAATGGTTTGTCTAAATTACCAATTATTTTTTTTCTTTTATTAACATGTAGTCCTTAAAAATTCATAAACATTTGCCGGATTTCAGAATTATAGATATTCTGTAATTGAAGAACCCGTAAACGCACAGCAGGGCTCATATATGTATATTAGATAATTGTATTTTTATTTGCTGCTTCCGATAACCTTTAATGAAATTTATAACCCATTAATGTTCGGTTTTTCCAGACTACAATAGAGGAGGTACGGTTTTGTAAACTTACCACCCCACTCTAAATACTGAGTTTGTTTGTAACAGAAAATTGAAATCAGTTTATCAATGAAACTCAACTTGTTAGCAGTTAGCTTTTCTCTTTCCCAATGCAAGTAGTCTACATTTATTGGCAATGTTATTTTATTTAATTGTAAATAAAGTTTTATATAACAGTGTAGTGTTATTTCATTTGTAAATAACCACGTATAACGTAAATTCAGTGAGGAGTTATTCTTTACTACTTCTAAAACAAGAAGATCCAAGAGAAATAAAAACGATTCAAGTCTTTCAAAACAGGAAGACCTCACCCTAGTTTATCAGGACAACATTAACTAGTGCTTTGCGTTCACGCTTGTTTGACCTAAGGTTTGACAGTTAATTTGTACCAGGAGCTGGTGAACCAATATTGATTCAAATTGACTCTTCAAGTCTTGTATCAGATTTATCTTTTTGAAAATATTATTGTTGAGTAAATTGCTAGTAAATCTTGATCAATCATGAACTTTGTTTTAATTTGCCTTTGAACTAATCAATTAAATTTAATTTTAATTCTATTTTAATCCAAGTTTTAGTGCAAATTTGGTCTTGCATTCCCGAAATTGATATATTATATAGATAAGAAAGTAGTTAACATTCCCTTGAGAATACCTTTCCATATAACAGGAACAGGTTAAGATAATATGTTTTTCGCGATTTATTTGAAAACTTAAGGGTATAGTAAGTCAGATATATATTGCAGGCCAGTCAAAATAATTGAAACAAATTAAATGGAAACAATTGTAAAAAGATTATACAGTAAGATCAGAGACTAGTCGTTTTATAGGGTTAACTGCAAAAAATTCTGGATGTCTAGTGGAATTGAACGGTAGAAAATAGAGTCTAAATGCATGGCAATTACACAAAATTTATGAACTAAAATTATTTTTGTTTAAAATATATATTAAATGCTTACCCGTATGTATATACGTGTGTTTTTTCATGTCAGACTTCTGATGAAACCTCTTCCCGCAAAACTGACAGGGATACGGCCTCGTGTCGGAATGAATTAGTAGATGCGTTGACAAAGTTGAAGATCTTTTGAAGGACTTCCCGCATTGCTTGCATTCGAAGACTTTTTCCACGTTATGCACAGCCCTAGTGAGAGAATAAAAATAACGATAAATAAATAATAATCTATATACAGGGTGGCGCAACACGTTCTCGTCAGTTTATATACGAAAAGTGGCAAAGTATTTTAACAATCTTTTTATCAAGAGTTATGTAGCTTCATTAGGGGAACGTCTTAAAATTTATTTTGAAATATACAGAGTGATTTAATACAATGTTGCGCACCAAAGTTATGAAAATTTAAATGGAACACCTTGTATATAAAGGCCTATTTTGATATTACAGGCTAAATGAAGGCCACTTACTTTTATATTCCCTATACCTAACGCAACCTATTTTCAAGGTATTTTACTACTTTTGAAAATGTAGATCAAAATTTAAGAAACGTTTCTGTATTACATATTTGAGCGAATTATTTTATATTTTTTTATCAAGAGTTGTGTAGCTTCATTAGGGGAACGTCTTAAAATTTATTTTGAAATATACAGAGTGATTTAATAAAATGTTGCGCACCAAAGTTATGAAAATTTAAATGGAACATCTTGTATATTATGCCATATTTTGATATTACAGGCTAAATGAAGGGCACTTACTTTTATATTCTCTATACCTTACTCAACCTATTTTCGAGATATTTTACTATTTTTGAAAATGTAGATCAAAATTTAAGAAACATTTCTGTATTACATATTTGAGCGAATTATTTTATGTTTTTTTATCAAGAGTTGTGTAGCTTCATTAGGGGAACGTCTTAAAATTTATTTTGAAATATACAGAGTGATTTAATAAAATGTTGCGCACCAAAGTTATGAAAATTTAAATGGAACACCTTGTATATTATGGCATATTTTGATATTATTACTTACTGTTATATGCTCTATACTTAACTCAATCTATTTTCGAGATATTTTACTACTTTTGAAAATGTAGATGAAAATTTAAGAGATATTTCTGTATTACATATTTGAGCGAATTATATGAAATTGTATTAATTGTTTACTTAAAGCATCAGACTTTAATCCTACATTTTTATGCACACAACTGTACTTGTAAACTACGCATTGTACTCGTCGTGACATTTTCATGCGCCCAAAAATAAAAATCGAGCTGAAAATAATTCGAATTGACCCCACAGAGAAAATTTAAGAGTAAGCGCCAAGAGGACTTCGACGAATACAAATCGTGACCAATTTTATACTGTTTTGTGATGTAATAATTCCTGAAACTTTAGGATAGCACCTCGTATATAGTAAAAATTTAAAATAGTAATGTATACAAACAATATAAAAGGAACACGATAATATTCTATTTACTTTTTGCCATAGAAATGTTGAAATGTTTTCTGAAACGTTATCGTTTCAAATAAACAAGTTGGTAAACACATCCACTCACCTGTGTTGACTTAAACTAATCTCGTGTCCGAAAGTTTTATTGCATAATTCACAGGCGAACGGTCTCTTGCCGTTATGCGAGCGTCTGGCGTGCACTTCCAGACCGTGCGGTGTCGAGAACATCTTTTCGCATTTTATACAAGAGTAGACGTCTCCCAGCGGCATCATTCCCGGCCTCATCAGCAAGTGATGATGGTGCGGATGAATACCGCCCGTCGCTCCCGCGCCACTCATAAACTGGTTCCTCAGTCTGTAAAACTCCTCCGTCTGCGTTTGACCGAATTGACCACTGGAGGCACCCGATTGTCCGTTGGCCATTGCCGCGGCCATCGCACTAAAATACAAGGAGGTGGGTGTCGGCAGAAAACCGCGTTCGTCACCGTCTTTACCCGGATATATGTTGGGCGCCAAAAAACTCGGATGTACAAAGTTGCGCGCTAAAAACTGTCCGCCGTATTCTTGTGCACTCTTTATCTGGGCATCCCTTAAAAAATCAACTATAGGCGGGTAAATGTACGATCTCGATACCGATATGGTTTCTTGAAAACACGGTTCGATTTTACTCTTGGGATTGTCCGGCCGTAACAGCGCACTTACGCTGAACGCTTCCGATTTTTTCGGCGATGAAGTCTTCGGAATTTCGGTGATTGATGGTAGTCTGGGTGACGGAGTGTTCGTCCTGGAATGTACTGGCGAATCGACCTCCAGTTCCGGTGAGGTGCTCGGTGATGGTCTGGGGGAGTTGTGAGGTGAAGAATCCCAGCGATTATCTCGACTCGATCTCGGTGAAAGCATGGGTTCGTTGGGGTTGAAACAGCTCCGGTGAATGTCTTCATTGTTGTTGTTTCTAGAGGTGTTGCTATACATTTGGTCGTCTTCATCGTCTGAGGATTTCGATACTAATCTGCTGATGCCGAATTTGATAGAATCTGAAAAAGAAGGAGCTTTTGTTTATGTTTTTTCTCTTTCGATCAAGTTACATAATATATCTATTTAATAATAATGATAAATCACTTTCCATCAGGTTAGCTTACGACGAAACCTGGTTATGTTTTAAGTATATTAGATAAGTGAATAACCTTTGATATAGTGCAGTTCTATGCTTAGTAGTATTAATCCACGAAACCTCTTGGCCAGATTATGAACATCCGACCTAAATCTTATTTATGATAAAAATATGGCGACGGCCTGTACAGCATTGTCTTGTGGAAGAACCAAATATTCTCAACGGTTATACGAAGAATATTTCCAAAGTTCTGGGAATTGTGGTCTATTTAAATTTTGCAGAACTTATAGGCAATGCTATTGGTGATAGACAAGTCTTAACATGTTTATGTAGCTATCCAGTGCAATATAGTTCAGTCTTAACCTATTGAAAGAGGACAGATGAATGACTATGTCTAAAATTAGTGTACTCCTAAGAAAAGTATACGACAAGATCATGAGATCTTGCTCGATTGTTTAGGCGTAAGTAAGGTTTCAGCATGCTGGGTGGGTGCCAAGGCTGTTGGGACCGGTACAGAAACTAAAGAGGTGTGCCACTTGTCGTCAATTTCAAGAGCAGTTAGCCCGTTACGGTGATGAATTTTGGGAACGGATAGTTACCAGTGACGAAACTTGGATTCCTTATTTCAATACTGAAACCAATAGTCAATCCAAAGAATGGCGTAAGCCCCAAGAAAGGCCACTTAAGGCGCGTGCATTTCAGTCTATTGGAAAAGTAATTACAGTATTCTGGTATTACCAAGGGATTATTTTCATAGATTATCTGGCGAAGGAGTTACCCAAGTTTTTAGCCTTCTCGATGATAGGCAAAGTAATATTATTAAGTTTAATTTTTATAACGTTATAAGTTGGGGTATCCCCTTTGACCCAAACAAAATATCCTGTGACTTTTCCGGATTATTTGCTTTTCCTTAATATCTATTAAATTTGAAAAATCTGTCTATTAAATGGTAAGTATATAATATTGGACCTCAGAACCAAAGAAGGTAAAGTACTATTTTCTAAACTGTCCAGGAGTAGCAATTGAAAGTTTCAATAAAGCATTTTCAATAAGTGATTTTTCTGTAACCAGTAAATCTTATAAGTTGTAAGTTACTTAAATACTTAATACTGTGTGACTGCAATACTTTTTTTTTAAATGATATAATATAAAACAAATTCACTTTAAAAGGTTTTTTATTTAAAACCCAAAACAATTATATAACACAACAAACATTATTTCAATCATCGTTCTTTAAATTAACATCACTCAGATTTTTAAAATAAGCGTGGAATTGTTTGGGGAGCCATTTCAGTAATTTTTTTCAAATTCCTTGCTGAGCTTACAGGTTTCAGCAATAAGTCATTAACACTGACATTAAGAGTTTTTGAAGAGGGACTTTTTTTAACTAAAAACTGTCGATGAAGATTTGGTAGGGTTAATATGCAAGTTATGTTTTTTTAGATAATATTAATAGTTGTTCCAAATCCTCGTTAATTAAACGAAACTCCTTCATAGAAGTAGCTGATAACAGTCAAGCTGTTTTGAGGAATCAGTCGTTTACAATATGTACAATAATGGTCCCAAAACACTGCCCTGAAGGACGCCTTTTTGCACGGCAAGATCTTCTGATTATGAGAGCTCAACTCTCTCCCTACTATCAGACAGATATGAAGAGAAAAAAAATATGGTAGCTGCATCAACGCCATAATATTTTAATTTAGATAACATAATTTGGTAATTAATTGTATATATCAGAAAATAAGAAATAAATTAATAAGAGATGATTATACACTAAGAGAAGATTTACAAATTGATGTTACAAACTAGACATCTGTATCTCTTGAACGTCAATTTTGAAATCTTCTATTTAAATAAGTAAATAAATAAATAAAAGATTTTCGAATTGATGTTCCAGTGTGATGGTGATGATCTAAAAGAAAACTGATAAATCAACTACAAGTTTTTAGTGGCGTTACAATTACATTGAAGTTTTATAGTTTGACGTTCCAATTACCAGTCTGATGAGAGATGGTTATGTTCCAATAAAGAATTGTTTTTACAAATCAAACTAGATAAGTGATTTTATATTTTATACTAAGATTTCTAACAAAAAAGTTATTAAAAACTTCAAATCATTTCATAAAAGGAATCATTGTATGACAATTCATTCTTTTATCCTAATTTATATTAACTAATTTACTTTTATTTGAACTTAGAAATTGATTGAAATTAAATGCAAATTAGTTGACTGACCATAATTTGAAATTTCCTTAAGTTTTAGCTTGATTTGATGCTTCAATTGATAATATTATTGTGTTGTTTCTTTATTACTTTTTTGTATAAAATTAGTAAGTAATATTAACAAAATTGACTAAAGACTTAACAAAGTCAACCCTGAGAATAAATAAAGATAATTAAAAAATATATATTATTATTTGTATTACATCAAAAATAATATTTTAAATACATTGTATATGAGAGGAAAAAACATTCGTACAATAACATAAGAGCAACTATGAATTCATTAATTCATCTAACAGAAGCATAAATTGCAGACAGCAATGAATAGCATTCTGGATGGCCTGATGTTCCAAAATTAAAACTAACCGTTACTAATTTGTGCGAATCGGGCACGAACTGAAAAGGGGCTCAGTGTCGCTTTAATTGAGGGGGCTGGATTTCCATAAATACCCCAAGAGAGTTCCACCAATTTACACTTTACACTCACCCGATACAGCTCATTGCACATTTGGTTACGCGTTTGAATACAGGTTGCCAATTCACAATCTCATACAGAAACGGATTAAATACATCCTACGAGTATACGAGTATTGGGTATTAGAGTGTAACGAAAAAATTCAAAATTGATTTTTAATTTGTAATATCGCGGAAATGTTGCCTTTTGGTGTAAATAAGATAAATTAAAAATATGAAAAAAATCGGAGTACGTCTTAAAGTGCCGCATGGACGTTAAAATTTTATAAAAACACACTTTTTGGAACTTTTTCAAAGATGTTTGCGAGAAAATCAACTTTTGATTTTGAATTCGTAATAACGCGGAAAAGTTGCCTTTTGGTGTAAATAAGATAAATTAAAAGTATGAAAAATATTGGAGTACGTCTTGACTTGCCGCAGGGGCGTTAAAGTTTCATATAAACATACATTTTGAAACTTTTTCAAAGATTTTTGCGTGTCTCGATTATGAAATAAAAAGTTTCAACTAGGCGTTGTAATATGAACTAGTGGTCGCCTAGTGGTCGAAATTCGACCTGTTTATTTTCTTTATTTAATGTATTTGTTGCACATATTAACCATAAATTTTATCATTCTCCACTCCTTCTCCATATAAACTTTGACTATGCCAAATCTCATGCTCCTCCGTGCGCGCAATTTGTTTAAAAAGGGGTGCAAATTTCTTTCTTCACATATTAATATAGGAGGATAAAAATAGTTTTAGTATTGCACTGGCATCTGAGAGCTTGAGTCATATAGAACAAATATGGTAAAGAGTTTATATCCCGTTGTTTTTAGCAAAAGAATTTTACAAATGATAAAAGCTTATCAGGCTAAATACAGGAATTTATTAAGGCAGCAAAAATTGGTTTGATAGGTTTGCCTGTAACCTCGCATAATTTAGAGAAGAAGCTGAACGCTTATTTGATATTGCTCCCTGTAAGTGTATAAACTCTAATACTTGTACTTATATAAAAGAAAAAAAAAGTACCAGTTATGGAGCAAGAGTTTCTAAACGATCAACGCTCTAACAGGAAAATGGTTATAGGTAATATTGATTTAGCTACCACAAACGCTTTGAGGAAGGAAGAAGCAAGAAAAAGTAAAGAACTGAAGACAATAGTCACATTTAATCAAGAACGGAGAAAAAATACTAGTGTATCAGAAATGGTTCCTGGCGACAATGACAGCGCTGAAGAACAGCTGTGTTCTTTACCAGAAGAGCAAACTAACCAAGTCTTTCAAATATAAATAAATCTACCAGGCTCTTCAAAACTGAAAGAAGATAAAAGCACTACCATGCGTATTAAATAGCCATCTGTAGCTTCCATTGCTGACTGTATTGGAATATCAGATAGAGCTGCTGCAGCTATAGCTAGTGCTGCTTTACAGGACTTCAGTGTAATCACAGAAGAAGACAAATCCAACGGACGCGATGAAAATTAGAAAGCAAGATCAACAAATCGAAGAGATCTCATTAATGAAAGTCGTTATAATCAGATAACCGGAACTAGAGGATTTTTATTTTGATGGAAGAAAAGACAAAACAATTTTTCAAGAAAATAAAGGAAGTAAGTGGTACAATAAGGTTATTGCAGAAGAGCGCGTTTCACTAATAGAAGAATCAAACCCAAAGTTTTTAGGCCATGTAACACCTAAATCTGGCACCGGAAAAGATATAGCAGACAATATACTGGCATTTCTTGAAGATAGAGGACTCACCAAACAACTTTTGAACTTTACTGCCGTTGAGTGTGATGGAAACGTTGTAAACACTGGACATAATAATGGTGTGATTTCTTTGAAAAGGAAATAGGAAGACCTTTACAAAGGTTAATTTGTTTGTTCCATGATAATGGGCTACCATTGAGGCATCCTTTTTGTCATTTAGATGGTGAAACTAAGGAATCCAATGAGCTTAAAGGCGAAATAGCTTAGCAGCTAGAAAACTGTGCTAATCTTCCTGTTTTTACTTGTCAATTGAAAATAACTTTTCCCTTTTCGAGGACAAAAATGATTTATGTATAGATCAAAAATATTTATTGGATATGTGTTTCGCTGTATCAACTAGAAATTGCTCACTAGATTTATCATTAAAATAATCTGGAAACTCGCTCACTCTAGGTGGTTCACATTAGCCAACCGCGTGCTTTGATTGTATGTGGCAACTGAAAATCTTAATACTCTGGCTGAGTACATTGTGAAAGTGTATGCGCCTGTGTGGTTTAATATTAAGATAGAACCTTCATGTACTTATGGGTCCAAACATCTGTTTAACCTTATCTTATATCCACGCGACCTCTCTGACGATCTCAAGAACGTTATAGATCCGGTTATTCAAAGAAATGGATACTTTCTGCTCCGGAAAATATCCTTTTGTCCATGCTATGTGACGACCGCAAAAATCAAAGAGAACTTAGTTTACTACGTGTCAGTGGCGTCTGGTGATTACGTTTTGGCTGGGCACGTACATAGACAAGATTTATTCGTTTTTCATCGGTATATACTCGGCATCTGGGAGTATTCCATCGATAATAAACGAGTTAGTCTTGTCTATGTATCTGCTCTGCCAAAACGTACTCACCAGACGCCACTGCAACGTGTTTTAAAAGCAAGAACCGAACGTAGGGGCGGAGTTAGGAAATTTAAAGTTCCAAAGATACACTTCGATGCAAAGGATTACATCGATATGATCTCATGGCCTGAAAATGACGAACACCCCTTGTTAAACATGTTTCTAGTGACTCTCCCAAAACCTTTTTAGGGAAAGCATCTCTAGCTGTACCAAATAGTAAAGTGGACCCGGTTATCGACTTTTACCGGCTTCCTTGTCACACGCTAGCAGTGGAAAGAACTGTGAAACTGGTGACCGAATCGGCTCAAAATGTCTGCGGTTCAATCGCAAAAGAAGGATACATAAGAGCAAAAATTGACTCACGTGTGAATATGCCAACATTTTGCAGCTGTAATATATGTAATTATTAAGGATAAATACGTACAATACAATACAAAATTTGACATTACAAAATATTTTTTGAAATGTAAACTTCTTTGGGCGCGTTGCGTTGATTGTGGGCACTGAACAAGACTGAGCTGTCACGCTCGGCTATGTAACGCTCGTTCGGGTAAAGTCGGCTCGAGTCGACTAAGGGAACTAGAGAAATATATCATATAGAGGTATTTAATTTCAATTAAATTGAAATTTAAATGAATAAATAAATTCATGTCCCCGAGCCGCACGGGCGAGAAGCCGCCACGTTAGCATCAGACCAGCGCGGTACTCGTAAGCGAGTATTCATATCGTCTATTTATATATGTATATACATGCGTATCGGAAAATCTCTCCGTCGAGGAACCCTTTAAAGTTGTTCGTACACCCACGCGATTATATTTCGCGGACTGTGTTGTGTTCGCTAATTGGTAACTTCGCGGACGGTTAACCAAAAAATTTGTTGTGTGTGTAGAGACATTATCTCTATAATAATATAATATAATATTTCGTGCTCAGGTAAGTTTTAGCTTTTTTATTAAAATGATATGGATGACTCGGAAACTGATCAGTATATTCCGGGTGTTAAATAACGTCCACACGCATTTACTATAATTTGTATACAATTGCAAAACAGAAACCTTGAGAATAGAGCATTGCTTTAATTGCTCATTATTTACGAATTTATAAGCATTTAATTCTTTTCTGTTACACAGGATGGATGAAGAAAATCAAATCGATGACAAATTAAAACGAAAAATGGAATTGTCTAATGCGCGCGTGAAGAAATATCGTCAAAGGAAGCACACTAAATCTCAGCAACTGAATTCGTCAATGCAGGATGATCCTAATGTAATATAGAACGAAAAAAAAAGTTGGATTTCGTATTCTTAACCTCGCCTTGATGAAGTTTTCACTTCTGCCGTGTGGTTTTAAGCACATCTATTTTCTTGTTTATTATTAATATATTTTGTAATTAATTAGTTTTCTAATTTCAATCCTTATATATGTATTTAAAACCATCTTTTGTAACAGTATATGTACGAAAAATTCATGTAGTATTGCAACCACATTTTTTTATTGGACCTAAAAGGCAACTCTTCTCCACTATTACCAAACTGAAATATAAAAAAAAAATTTAAAGGACATTTTCGTTCCACGCTAATGGGCATATCTATATTTCTGCGTGTATTATACGATCATATTTAACGCCTGTCAACTTATAACCGCAATTTAAGAAAATAGCATTAATATATTACAATAACTATTTAAAAGCGAAGTTAATTCATAATTATTTTTTCTCCATATAAATATATAGTAATAATTTTATATTTTTCTGACATTCTTAAAAAATGACTATCACATATATTTAGTGTTCATCTTAATACAAGTTTGCATGTGGGAAAATATCTAGATACAGTCCTGTTCTCCTCTGGGATGACAACGAAGGCGGAGAACGACAAGTTCACCAACAGCAGAATGTACAAATCGCGGAGACACAATGATCTACGACCTCTTCAACCCCCGCATCTTCCGTATTCCGTACCACTCGTTCTGATCATTTGTCATTGCCGCGGCCTTCATCTTTCCTACGTTTACGAGTTTATTTTGTTTCTTCGACGAAGACTGTTCATAATGTTCATTGTGCATTGTGTGTAAGGTTCTTGCACTTTATATAAGTTTTTGTGTGATTCTATAGTATGTCGTATGAGTGATTTGTTACAATTTAATTAAATTATTTTACACACATATAAAGATTCCGATTATGGTAAATATTTTGTGTATTACAAAACTTATATTGCATTATAACAACGACTAATGAACGTTGAAATTAAGAAAATGAAAAATTAAGATGTACATGTTAAAAAAATAATCTATTATATTATTCTTTGGGCGTATTTTGGGGGAATGGTGGTGGTGTTTATAAGGGGCTATCTAAGCCTATGTAAAGCCTTGTAGTCCGAGTGCATAAGGGTTAAGGAAGACAGTAGACACTCAACAGTATGAACATAGCGTAACGGAAACCCCACATAACGTGAAAAACATATTAATTACGGTAGGCCACCGTACATCGTCAGCAAACTGTATCATCGCTTATGGAAACAAATTTAATTTGCAAAATCCTTATACATTTTGCTGTTTTCCGATATAAATACTTGTAATAAAATCAAAAACACGTGTAATTTTCTTCGCTTCGTTAGCATCGTTGCTCTTCCTTCATAAACACTGTCTAAAGTCTATATCCCCGAAATATCTATCTATCTATCCCCTCCCTTAAGTTTTATGCATTTCATTTCTTGTATTTACTCTGAATACACAGTTCGTTGTTATGTTATTTGTGTTATATATAGAAATTTCGGTATAATTATCAATAAAAGTAGTTTGAATTCACCTATTTTGCACCCGCTTACAATTTCCTCTGCCATGATTGATTTTTACAATGTCCGATTTACTAAACTTTTGACGCATTCTGTATATACGTCGTATTTCAACTTTTTCACAAACTGCCATTGCGTTAGAACTTAGTTGACATTTATCTTTTTTATGAACTTCAAAAAATCTGTTATGAGATGTAATTGTCAAATTGATTGTCATTGTTTGTATAAATAAATGTGGCAATTGTGTGTAATTTTTTTTTGCGTTAACGTCCATTTTTATAATATGGAAAGCCTCGTTATTGTTATTATTAGAGCTTGGATAATATGCACTAAAAAAAACTACATAGTTACATATATGTATATAACTATTCATACTTACGTTAGTTTCGTTTTTTCATTGTTTTGACTGTTAATTACGTACTTCGTAATTTATGTAATAGTACCTGTTTAATCCTGTTTCATTGAATCGACTTCTC
The DNA here is from genome assembly GCA_963170755.1 of Amphimallon solstitiale. NCBI lineage: Eukaryota > Metazoa > Arthropoda > Insecta > Coleoptera > Scarabaeidae > Amphimallon > Amphimallon solstitiale. The sequence goes on from OY720679.1 coordinate 137,077,867, forward strand.
CCAATTATCTAGACGTAAGCGTGCACTGGATTTCGTTAAGCTTCAATAACATACGCGTACATTTTTAGTTATAATTTATTTAGATCTGGAACATTGTTTACGTTACTTTTTCAGATATGATATGGAAGAACGTGCAGAAATACATCGTGAAACAATGGCGAGTTGGATTGAGGGTCATACTGATTGTATGTCCATTGTCAGTTATTCGGATATTTATTACAAAGTCTATAAAATATCGTTACAGAATGCCCAAAAAGGGCACGTACAACGTCACTTAGCATCGCTAAAACATACACGGAAATTGGACCCGTTGAAAGCTGACAATTTTAACGAAGAACTCTGTGAAGCTTTAATGGCTGCTAATAACCTTACGCAAATATTATGTTTCTAAGTGACATCTTTCAAATCAGTGCCTATGGATAAGTGTCGACGCAACTGTCGATATATTAGGACGCTGTGTGGTAAATGTTGTAACTGGTGTACTATATCCAACTATTCAATATAACGCATATGTAATAGCATCTAAAGTTATAAATACAGTTGATGGGGAAACAATTGCTAAAACCACTGACGAGAATTTGTACAAAATGCTTCATTCGGACGACAGGTATAGGGAAAAATACTTTTATTTGCTAGTGACAGTGCCGCATATATGTTAAAAACAGGCAGACTATTAAAGGAAACATATCCTTATATGCTGGATATTACTTGTGTAGCACATGCTCTCCACAGAATCTGTGAATATACCAGCGACAACTATCCGGAAGTTGATAGACTTGTATCCGCTTTTAAAAAAGTTTTCAGAAAAGCACCATCGAGAGTGCCCTTTACAGGAAAAAACTTACATCTTTGTCACTGCCACCCTCGCCAGTAATAACTAGATGGGGAACATGGCTGGAAGCTACTAGTTTTTATGCAGAGAATTTCGATAGTTTACAAAATTTCGTTACATGTTTAAATGACGATGCTCGAAGTATTTCTGAGTGCAAGGAACTAACACAAATCCCAAATTTAAAAAATCAGTTGTTATTCCTTCAGGAACACTTTGGAAATTTGCCTAAACTAATCACATATTTTGAAAATCGAAATCTCAAACTAAAAGATGGATTAACCACATTAGATATGGCTAGTAATAATTTTAAAAGTATTCCAAGTGACTTCGGATGTGGCCTTCGGTAATAGGTAGACGCAGTTTTTACTAGAAATCCGGATTTAATAACATTGCAGCAATTGTGTATGGGGACAATGACACAAAATCAAACTGCTAAATACGCTGAAATAAAAGAATATTTCCAGTACGCACCTATAACCAGTTGAGATGTAGAAAGGACGTTTTCTATCTACAAGGATGTACTTAATTTAAAGAGAACAAGTCTTACAGCAGAGATCCTTAAGAAAGTATTGCTAGCAAATATTAATACTCCTTTACTCGACTTGAACAACAAAATGAACAAATAATAATGTATTTTGTATTTTATAGATCACCAGCCACTTGTTAACCAATTATATAAATAAAATTAAAACCTCTTTAAAAATACGACATTTTAATAATGCGCCATGGGCGATGAGTCATCAACCTTTCGTGTCCGCCCCCTAGTAATAATAATAAATCATGATAGTACTTGTATTTGAAGAAATTAACTGCGCAAGCTCACAAACAATATGTGCATAAGTCCCACTATTGCTTATGTATAAGCTCTTCCGCAAACATATACTGGCACATTGGAAGCAAAATATAATCGTCAATACAGACGAAATCAATCAATTTGATGAGATGATCCCAATGTAAAGTTAATAAAAATAATAATACGGGAGATTCGAATCGAAAAAGAGATAAATTTCACAAATCATCTGATAACGAAAGTTTCATGAAAAAAACGCAGGTGACTAAGGAGTGATATTTGCAAGGATTGACGGTTGATTTAGCGATGTTCATACCTACCTATATCAAAATATTATTCTAATCAATCAGACTGTGTAAATAATGTTTGTATTATAAATAATTTATTCTTTTCTGGGAGGTTTTGTGGCCAAGTTGGATCAGTGTTTCTACACTGATAAAATTTGTTCAACCTCAATTTTAATTCTTCTTCATTTGGATGCGATGGCGCGTTATCTAGTAGACGTAATGCTTTTATCAACAGACCTATAAAGGAGTATAAGGGAGTTCTATTAGACGGTTCTTGCTGCAAAAATGCTACTACTCACTGGATGAATTTTTCAATGATAAGAGTGATTAGCATATTTCGTTATTCACTGTTTGTTTTCTTTTTTTTTTAGTGTATATATACTGATCTGTATTTTGTGCTCTTTTTTTCTCTATTGTTGTGTTAAGTCATTTTTTTTTTATATATTGTAACTGACATTGTGACTGACATTGTGACTTATCCTATACTACATATGTAGTCTACTGGACCAATAAATTATTATTATTATTATTATTATTATTATTATTATTATTATTATTATTACTATTATTATTATTATTATATTTTTTAGAAACTTCATAATCTTTAAGTAAAAAATTTGATCAAAGTAGGTAATGAAAAATTAAAACTGTCCTGAGGTACAAACAAATAATGAAAGCAGTGTTTTAAAATGCTAGAAGTCGTACATTCTGATTTTAAATGTTCATAGTCCACAGAACATTTGTAATTTTGACCTTGGGCTCGCATCTTTACCAATAACCAATGGCTTTACTTTACTCTCTGCTGTTCTTTCTTCCACCGAGATAAATCTTCATCTGGTAACCATTTCTAATATCCTGTCTCATCGGCATCGTACAGTTACTCCATCGTAAGCGGATTTTCATGGAGAGTAAGGCACTTTGATTTTTTAAGCGACATTATATCTTTTATATGTATATAATAAAACCCATTCGACGAGCTCTTTCTAACTGGAGCGATTAACACGGCATAGCTATATATATATATATCATAAATGTTGTGAACAGGCAGGACAAACTACTGAAAACACCAAAGAAGTAACGATCGTGAGATGTGCTGTGAATACGAAAAAATATCGAGGAAGGATCATCGACCAATTGTCAAGCTTTAACGTTAGAAAACCGACAAATTTTGGTAAGTTTGTAAATGAAAAGTGCATTTATTTGGCTTATGGCCTGTGACCGTAAGCGAAGCCATAAAACGAAAACTATGTTTTCGTTGTTTTTTCTTCTTTTAATGAATGAAGGCTGTAAATTTATAAAGTACATTAGTTACTGTCAAACAGTTACATAGGCGCTAATGAGCAGACACGATGTAAATATGTAATGGTAAAGAAATAAAGAATGCCGAGGTCAACTGTGGTTATTGATTGATGAAATGTAACACCTCTTAGATATTGCCGTGATCCTTATAGTTTAAGTATTTTAAAATAGTTAGATAATTAAGCATTAGGATAAGAAAATAAATTTTTAGTTATAAAGATAGTTGCCAAAAATAATAATGAGTTGCATAACCTTTAAGGCGCAACATTATGATGAAAGGTATATAGTAATTTAAGATTGAAATAAATATATATGAAAAGGTATAGAAATAAACACAAAAATAAATTCATGTATTCTATATTAATAGAAAAGATGAGCACAATGTGTGAAACATCTTTCAAAATGAATAGACGCAGTATATAAAATTTGTAAAAAGGATTGTTATCTGTTAGACATTTTATGGTCACATTTAACAATACAATAAATACTTGATACTTATACTTAATAGCATTTTTAAAAGGATATACAAAAAAGTGTTCTTTATTCGACACGATATAATAAAAGTAAAAATAGAAATACATCCTTGGAAAGTTATAATGGAGTAAAGGCTTCAATATAACAGGATAAATCTGGTTTAATCTGAAAAAATCTACAAAGAAGAAATAATGTTAACGTTATTTACATTTACGTGCAGATCAACCTACATGAAGATGAGAGAAAGTGGATGGAAGATAGGGATGATGCTGTCGAGGTCCGTGTTCCTGATGGTGCGGTCATAGAAAGAAGAATCCTATCTGTGTTTAATATATTGCCGATTATTTGTAACAAAGATACCTACAAAAAGAAAATACGGATAGTTTTAAACAATGTGAAACAAAAGTACATAAACAATGATGAAAGAGGCAATAAATTCATTTGCAAACATATGAGGGATGGCGTTAATAAAAGGAAGATATACCTACTGAAGACAAAGAATCGCAGATGTGCATGAACTTTATAAATAAACAATTTGTGTGTGTAAACATTTACTGCATTCTTGAACTGTCAAAAGTAAGATAGGTATATGTGTAACTAGGGAAAGTTAGTAGAAAACTTATACGAATTAGATGGTGCCAACATAAACATTAGTGTGCGAGTTGTGGCGCTGCAGACGGATAGTCGTGTTTTGTTTTGTGGACCGAGGTTATAAAAAGGCGCGAACGACGATAGAAAAGGAGAAGCTGCCGATCTTTTAAATTTGCCGGACGCGTATGATTGCAGGTGTTCAAATACACTGCGTTAAATCATTCTAGTTAAATTTATTAAGTTTATTTTTAATTTCAGTAAAGGTTTAGTTTTCATATTATTAATTCATTGTTGTATTAATTAATTTCATATTTTAAAATTATCATAATGGTAGACATGAACCAACAAGAATTTGATGATTTATATCAGTATTATAAGTAAGTTTTATTCGAAATAAATTTATGATTCAGACAATTGATGGTGTACGACGTGCGCTAGAGATGCTATGTGTGAATATTCATTTCTAGTAAAGCATTAGACATCATTAATAATTAAATAAAATATTATTTTTGTTAAATTAAATTAACTTTGTAAATCATGGGAGAATTGTTAATGGTGTAGAAGGGCATTGGGAGTACTATGTGAAAATATTTACTTGCGGTGTTTGCTGTGCATTATTAACAATTTATGTTGGAAAATTTAATAACATTTCAAGTATTTTTAATACGTAGGGATACAAGTATTCTTGATGGACAAAAGCCAATCTGTAGTATGTACAACGTGTGAATGTTTGCATATGGGGATTGATAAAGGTTATATTCAAGGTATTTTGTTCTTTGCGAAATTTTAGGTCTTCGGGGGCATTACGTGCGAATGAATGTCTCTGTGGAAATAAAATTTAGCGTCGTAGGGGAAAAAAATTATTTCTTTAAATCTACGAATACAATATTAAAAGATTAAGGATAGCATAATATATTTATCTTGAATCCACATAAAGGATAAAAGCAATGTGTATTTCTTATATATATATATATTTTTATGGTCGGAATAATAAAAAGACATTCATAACAGCCACATGTTATGAATAGAATTTTTATTGTGTTGATTGTTTAATGTATAATTATATGAATATAATGTTTATGAAATTTAAATACTCATTTATTATTAACCTTATCCTAACTGAATTTAAATAAGAAATGTTGCTGACGAATAAGGAAAGGATCACTGCCAGAACCTACGAAAATAGTGTGAATGTTAATAGGTATTGAGATTAAAAAAAAAAATATTGGAGTAGTTTTAATTATATAATTGCAATCTCTGCATTCATGAAAAATTATGCACTTTTGTATCATTAACGCAGGGTCATAGCATAATTATTGCCATTATTTAAAGAAATTCTGCTGATACAGACTATAGCATAGATTATATGGCCATGCCCAACGTGTAACAATAATACATTTATACATTTTATTTTATGAACCATATGACTATGCACACCACTGCAATATGTATTGATAATGTAAATATAATAAATGTTAGAAACCCCTCGCGCTTCTACCTACGCCGATGAAGAAAGGATTTTACTCATAAATTCCTTTTTTGAAGGGCATTTTTTGTTGTTCGTTTTCAATAACTTTTCAAGTAAACAACATATGCTGCAGTTCACCATATGAATAATGCTATTCAGTAAATGTGTGTTGTTTACATTATTTCTTTGCTCCATTGTAACGCCGTCGTAGTTTAAACCTGGGACGTCCGCTCCTTAATTATTACCAAGATTTGTTCCACGACGCTTTGCGTGAATTTCCGTGTGTAAAGCTCAGTGCAATTGCTTCGTATTGCATTCTGAACTAGTTCACTTCCAAACTTATGAAAATGAATATATTATTATTATTATTATAGTGCATATTCTCTGGAATTTTAGAAATATATCTTCGTTTATTAATAAATTACAACGTAATTTCTTGTTTTTCTTAACGAATATGCCGTGATACATATATTTGAAAAGTCTAAAAATGCAAATATAAACGTAATTGTTGGTTGAACATTAACCGATGATCGTTGGTTGTGAAAATCGGTTTTCGATTTGAATTGGAAGCGACGCGAGGAAAGAAGATCGGAAAATAACAGGTGCGTCCAACAACAAAACAAAGTTCAATCAAAGAGGATGATTGTTTTGCAAATAGCATTGATTTTCAGTGATTCGGATAAGCGTTTACCAACAATCGACGTCCGCACCACACACAAACGGAACACATGTCGCATTAAATCGAACGGTTTGCACAAAGGGGTTTTGCGAAATGGAATGCGGCGCGGTTTGAAAAATACTGTCTCCGTGTTTTCTCCTTTAATCAATTTTGCGACGTGGCAAAAGATAATCCGAAAGTACATTCGATTGTTCTTCACAGACGTGCACCTGCATGTCAAATAACTTGATTGATGTTGTATAAAGTGGAAATGTACTGATCTTATTTGACAAACTCCAGGGAATTCTTGTATGTTTCCATGGTTGAGTAGCTCAAATTTGATAAGAATTGCACTTAGTTTAAAATATAGTAGTAAAAACTTTAAGTGATATTATTATTATATTATAAGGTGCGTTTCAAAAGTCTGGAACAATTGAAATAAAATTCTAACAAACAGCAAACCCTCGGACAGGTCAACTTTAGTTTTAAAAAACAAATCATTTTGTATCAATTAAATTCTTCGATCGCCTTTTGTTTTATAGTTATGACGTCATCGATTTTTTATAAATTGCAACTCAACTATAAAAAATAAATAAATAAGTAAATAAATAAATAAATAAATTTTGTACAATATTTTTTTTTTATTGCAGAAACGGGCAAGTTAGCAATCTAATTATCATAAATAAACTAAATGAGATGTTCAAACTGATTCCCATTTACTTCTTGGCAATATCCCAGGTGATATTCGAAAGGAATTCTGGACGAATTGCTCTAATTTCGGCCCGAATTCTGTTCTCTAAATCGTCAACTGTAACTGGCCGATTGAAGTAAACCTTGCTTTTCAGGTAGCCCCACAACAAGAAGTCGAGTGGGGTAAGATCGGGGGACCGTGCGGGCCACTCAATTGGCCCCCTTCTACCAATCCAACGATTGGGAAAAACTTTATTTATATAATTTCGCACATATAACGAAAAATGTGGAGGCGCGCCATCTTCTTGATACCATAAGTTATTATTTGGCAAGTCTGGATCTTCGTCATTGGGATAAATCATCGCAAGAGCGGGTGTCAGGTCATCCCTCAAAAAATCTAAGTATTTAGCACTCGTTAACGCCCCTTCTATGAAAAATGGCCTCAAAATTCAATCTCCAACAATTCCCGCCCAATCATTAACTTTTTGTGGAAACTGCGTGTGGACTTCTATCATCCAATGAGAATTTTGGGAAGCCCAGTATCGGCAGTTCTGCCGATTTACTGCTCCATTAAGGCAAAACGTGGCTTCGTCCGAAAATAATACTCGACTGACAAATTCGGGATGGGTTGTGCATCGAGCCATAATATCCTCGCAGAATTCCATACGGCGATCCGGATCGTCTTCATTAAGTTCATGCACTAAAACTGCCTTGTAGGAATGCCATTTATACTTTTTCAATGTCCTCCACACCGAAGATTTACTGATTTCATAATTTGCAGCCACCTCTTGTGTGGCTTTATGGGGATTTTCTTGCAGGTCCAGTAGAACATCTAACTGAACATCTTCGGAAACTTTTGGTCGACCACATCTGGGGAGATCCCTTACATGCCCGAAATCTTCAAATTTTCTTAGAATCTTGGATACGGCGGTTCTTGTAATTGGTTCCAGTTCTGGATACTTATTGTTAAAGAGCTCGCAAACTTCATCTTGAGTTCTACATCTGTCTCCATATCCCTTCATCATTAAAATTTCTAGTATTTGCTTTTCATTTAAGTATCGTACCATTTTGGTAATAGAGTAATGCGTTAAAAGTGACAATTTGCATAGTAATTAAAAATTTCAAAGCTTACTCAATTTTTTTCTCTTTCAGGATTTAAGGTCCCTTATTACAGAAACTATCAAGGTCTGGGTCATGCTTGTACATATTTCTGTATTCAGAATTTCAAGCTCTATCCAAATCCATCGAAAAAAATATGGGTTGCAATTTAAAAAAAAAAATAGTTGATACAAAAAGATGTATTTTTTAAAACCAAAATTGACCTGTCCTAGCGCTTTTCTCAAAAACTGTTTGTTGGAATTTTATTTGAATGGTTCCAGTTTGAAACGCACTATATACAACTTTATACACGTGTTTCGATCAACTAAGTCTCATCTTCACTATAATATACCGTGTGGATAGACTTAATATTGAATTATTTCTGATGTTTCTGAAAACAAACACTTTTGGGGGTTGTTTAGGATATAGCCGCCGCCGGTCACCCCCACTTCAAAATTTTAAATGACACCCTGTATTTTTTGTTGTTGGTTTGGAAAGAACACAATTTTCTTGATATTCCTATGTGATGTAATAGTTACTTACATCATCAACTTTATGTTAAAGTTAAGGGTTTCAGATATCAGGAATTAGTAACTCTGAAAAATCAGAAGTCATGGAAATAGTTAGTTTTAAATTAGAATTGTCAAAATTGTGACTTTTGTGTTTCATTAATATTAATACTTCTAAAATTGTTATTAAAGTGTCGGCCTTTTTGCTGAAATGGTTTACACTCTGGAAAAAGAACTTAAATTGTGATGTTATATTAGATTGCAAACAAAAATTATTGTGCCCAAACGGCGGCGTTATTTAATGAAAGCTATCCAAACTGAAACGTATCTATTGTTTATGTAAGAGTTGTCTGACCGTGATTTATAGAGAAGAGTCGATTTTTGTGAAATAATGACAGATATGATACGGCAAAATGGAAATGTTTTTGCAAAAAGTATTTGCTTCAGGGATGAAACTTGCTTTTACTTAATTGGTCTTGTGAATACACAACTATCGATACTGGAGCGACAAAAATCCACACTTATTCCGAGGGAGCAACACACAATAACCCCAAAAGTTCATGTATGTTCTGGAATTTTTAATAACCAAATCCTTCCATACGTGTCTAGAAGAAAACTTGAATCGCATAGAGGAGGAGCAATTATACTTCTAACAAGATGAAACTGGACCATGCTACTGTTTAGACGTTAGGAATTATTTGGATAATGTTTTTCCAGGACACTGGATAGGACGTAGGGGCTCTATTGAATGGCCTCTACCGATATAACCCCCTAGATTTCTTTTTGCGGGAACATTTGAAATCTGTTCTTATAAGACACCGCCACAATCAATAGCTGATTTACGTAATAGAATAACAGAGAAATGTCGAAATTTAACTCCTCGATGAGGCGATATGAAATACACTGAATCATTGTCCCTTTATATCCTGAACAACCACCCAAAATTTTAAATTTTGCCTTCAAAACACCACAAATAATTCAATATTAAATTTTTGGTATGGTATGGTATATGTAATAAAAGAAGATGGTATTTAGTCTAACAACTAACAATGATGCGCTATCACAATTCTCGTTGACCTACTAGTATTGTACTGTTTCTTTATTCTTTTTATTGCTTTTTGCCTTTTGTTTCGTTATCTCCACTTTTCATATTTAAAAATAAATCAACTTCTAATATCTACCAGATAGATATTATACATTAATGTTTGATATTTTTCACCTTTCAACGAGACGTATTTATGCAATTGAACACGTGTAACTATAAAAGGAACAATAGATCGGCCTGCTACACACAACGCTCATAATTTAACTAAAATACTTTCGGCGTAAAAGCCCGCCCTTCTACGTCGCCTACATTTACATCGATAGACGCAACTATTTTTATACATACATAGAGTAACTTCTAAAAATAGTTATTAAAACATATTAGAACATTACATTACATACATAATGTAGCTTAAGACGTATAATTATTAAAGTTGTAGTATAATTTGAGTTGGTGTTTGGACTATTTTCATCAATTATTGGAGTTTGAATATTACTAAAACTGTATCAACATAAGAGCCTTTTATTGTGACGCGTGGACATACTCTTTTACTCATTTTCTTGTGCCTCTATTTATAATTAATGTCCACATAATTTTTATCTGTTATCGCAGTGGCATCATGGTCGTTACAATTTCATTAAATATTGTGAAAGGCGACAGCAACTGAATCATATTCCATCCCAATTGCGACATCATCATCTGAAATTAAGTTTCATTGTAGCAAAAAGCAATTTTAAACTTGTTTCAAATTTAGTATACGACATATAACATCAGTAGTATTTTGTACATTTCTTTCAGGTTTCCTAAATACTATTGAAGAATAAATAAACCCTAAAAGGTTTAACTTCATTTATTTTCATTTGCATACAATAGATTTATTAATTTTAAAACTAAAGTCTATCAAGAAATATCAAAATACGCGCATTTTCATATGTCAAAAATGCAATAGTAACGTTATAATAAATTTAGTTAGTTATTCATTTCAATTCTATTCGCAAAAATCTAAAAAAAATCATTTCCCGATACATATATTGACAATTAGTGTTGATTATGTTTATTTATTTATAAGTGGAAATCTATTGTTTATATATTTCAATTAATTCTTTTATAAATAATAAATGGTATAATAAAATAATTACGTATTGAGACTGTTTTTGTTTTGTTTTTGCTCGATTACAATGGTGACTAATTCTTTTTACATAAACATCAATTAGTAGCAAATGGAAAAACCAAGATTAAGTTAAAACCGTCTTTGTTTATATTGTTGATCAACACGCCTTTAAAGTGGCCGCAATGTCGTATTGTTATAACCTCAATAATATACAAGGAATATTAAGACATGTAAGTTTAGAATTGTCTTTTGAAATATTAATTTTAAGGAAGTTGTGACAATAGATATCGGTGATTATACGTTGGCATTACTATTACTAATATAATTGGAAGAAAATCTCAAATACATATATTAAATATTCTGTTAAGGATATCAAGTTTGTTTTATAATTCAAACCACATCTAAAATTGTAAAAGAAATTTTGTTTAATTTAAAACTAAATTATTTAATAAACATTATAAATAAATACATCTACATCTAGCATCACGCATATAGAATTTACTTTTTTCTAATGTTATCAGATTCATAAAAATGCTTTATTTAAATCAGTGAAAGTTTCCTTTGTTTATCCATCCACAAGTGTAGGTACATGTTAATAACCGTCATTGAAACATATGAAGGGTGCACGGGAATAATAATCAAAGTCACATTTTTCGACAAATAGAGATTTTGATGCTATGAAATTGCCATAGCAATTGCCATTTCATATCTTAGAGAAGATATGAAATTACCATTGCGAAAAGCGTACTGCTGAGATTCAATGAAATCAAAACGCGTTTAAGTCTCGCTAATTAGCAATGGCAATTTTTTTATACATTTATGGACTTTGATCGTTTATTCAGAATTTTTTTTATGTTTAAAGTGCTTTCGTTAACATTATTATAAAAAATCTAAAATGTCATTTAACTTACACTGTTAGGGAGTATAGTGCAGTAGAATAAACAAATTTAAAGATATACACATTATTTTTGTAAATGTTATACAAGTTAAACAAGAAATGTTTCCATTTCTTAGCTTTTTAAACTGTGACTTTGATCGTTATTTCTGTGCACCCTTCATATGTAAATCCATCTTTTAAATCTGAAATCTTTATATATTGTATTGTATATTGTATTGTATTGTATACTTTATTCGTAATTTGACCATTACAGAAATTGTCACAGTGCTCAAATTTTTTTTTTTTTTCATCACAAAGAAATTGTCATATATAAATAAATAGAGATAAACATATAGATAAGAATCTGGACAATAAGCAGCTACTATAGAAAAAAAACTATTTCTAGGTTGGCTATATTACGGTTGTCAAGTCAAAAAATATGTTCAAAATTTTGTGTTAAAATATATATGAAACAATTTTCCACGTATTTGTTTTTGCAAAATATATAGAATTGTTTATTTTTTAACAATTATTAACTTATGAAACAGGATTTGTCACTTCTTTTATAGCATATTAATAGTTTAATGCCTGATATATGTTAACTAATTATATTTTTTGAAACAGAGGTCCAGAAATAACTAACCAGGTTAGAAATATCTTCGAGAAAATAATTTAGTTGACGTTACTATAATCCAACGCAACCCAACCCAACCCTATAAACAACTAATAGAATGGTCAATAAAGCAATCTTTTAAGAAACAGTTTCATTTTCTTTGCTAAAAATGTAATCACTTTTTTCAATATTAGACGAGAAGTAGAATAAACATAGAGTTACAGCAGTTTACAAAAAAAAAAAAAAAAAAAATGAGCAGAAAAAAGCAATTTTTAAAGACACTATTTCATTTGGGCTGGTGATAATGTAATATCATTTTGAATATTAAAAGAAAATTTAAAATATTTTACTGACGTGGAAAAGGTATGATACCGAATTGGTGTTTTATTTTCAGTGATAACCTCAAAAACAACTAGTATCAGTAGCATTGCTAAACAAATAGTGGCATTTTGTATATAAAAAGATAAAATAAAAATACTTTAGGAAAGTAGAAGATATAAGACGCAGAATTGTAGTTACAAAAATAATTTTCAGAAAAGAGCAATCTTTGCAGAAGCAATTTTATTTGCGTTGGTAAAAATGTAATGTAATGTTGTATAAAAAAAAAGAAACTCGTTCAGTTTTTGAAACTAATTTTGTTTGTATGAAGTCAAATATAAACGTTTTAATGTAACCAACCTGTGAAATATAAATTGTCCAAAGAGAAAAGAGACGCAGAAGAATCAAAGTTAGACTTTAAACTCTCTAATATTTCAGTAATAATTGTTTACTGTAACACCAGAAGATTCATCTATATTAAAAGAGCCAACCATACTAGGCCTAGTAGGATACTTTTGGGTACTTTTCCTCTTCTATTAATTTGAATTGGACTATTCAACCAATAAACATTTCTGTTTTGCAGGAAGAAGCGTTAGATCTAACATGGCTGGAACGAAGGAATAATAGTTTTTAACCAAATCAATCCATAACGGTCATATTATAATAAATAGTAACATAAAACATCAAATTTTCGTTTTGAAAAACACTATATTGTTCTCATATCACATAACATACAGTTTTACGCATTCATATGGGTGCGGGAAGTAAAAATTAAATGTGAATTCAAATAATAAGTGCTGCCAACTCAAAATTTTTGAATTAATATGAACAAATTTATGGTGTGTCATAAATGATAACGTATTGTAACGAAACCAGCAGACGAATTGAGTTACATTAAATAAAAGAAGCAGACCTCTCGGCGCGATAAAAACGAAATTGTCACACGCACAAAAAAGGCCATAAATCTCTCTCGGCTGGTAAATATCGTAAAGCGGTGAGTCATACACTTACGCATGGTACTGTATCGAAAGCGGAGACAAATGTCTGGAATATTCTTCAACACATCGAGAGAAGTATGGAATTTACTGGAATGCTATAGTAATCTTTTCATGCAGGTATATAAGGCGACTGGATTACGGGATTCATTCATTGCGGGATCGAGTGCGAAGAAATAAATAGTGGTAGCCAAATAAATAGTTCTTTAAGTAGTGCCGTCTTATATAAATAGTGTGATATAAATAAATACGGACAGAGATATTAGTAGTAGTAAATAAATACCTGTGATAATTAAATTGTAGTAGTTTAAGTGTGTTAAGTTAGTTTTATGTTTTTATATTGTTATATAATTTTAAGTATTTAAATATACAGACTGTTTTAAATAAATAATTGCACGAGTTGTTTATTGGAACCCGAAAACGCAACAGTATTTAACAGTAGGTATTATTTAAGTATTCGTACAAAAAACTTCGTGCGTGAAACATTTCGCGAATTCCTGTCCATAAAGCGCTCGCCGAAACACTCATTCGCGAAATATGTTTTTTGTACTCACCGCCTGTAAAGTGTTATTTGGCGCATGTGTAGCTCGACTAGGAAATACATAAAATTTAGTCTATAAAATACTACTTCCCTCCACTATTCTTCACTAAAAGTTGGGGAAACAGGAGTATTAATTAAAAATTCTTCCAAAAAAATTGTACCGCCATCTATTTGACGATATTTTAAGCGACATATTAAGCAAGATTCAAGCGCCATCTATTTGAACCACATCAACATTCATATTGGCAGTTCGGAATTGTTTGTATTTAAACCAAAAAACGCAATAAATGTACTATAAATTTATAAATATAAGAATAAATACCTCATGTTTGCCATGTGTAAGAATATAATAACTTAATTTTAGGGAAAGGTGAGTAATAGTTACATACATGAAATGCTTAAATTAATTAGGTAATCTATCTTAGGTTAGGTATGATACCAATGACATTAATCAATAATATTTTTTGAATTTAATGTTCCTACAAAAAATATTGTACAAACCACTTGCGTGAAGACATCTTCCACGCATTCGCGCAATTAAAAGCACTCGCTTCCTGCGGTCGCTCGTGCTTACAATGTGCGCTCATGCGGGAAAATAGTCTTCCCGCACTTGGTTCGTAAATAACTATTTTGAGGTTAAAATCCGTCAACTTTACACGCTACTTCTGACTAAGTGGCGCGCGCATCGAATTCTCTCGCCGAATGGCGTCAATTTGAAATAAATAAACTCGTGAACATCCTTGGCTTTTTATATAAATGTTTATAATCCGTGTTAATATAATAATAATATGACTTGCAGCGTGTTTCAATGTTATATAAAGTAATTAATTGGTTATGTTTAAGATTTAATATAGTTATTTATATAGTACTGAGCTGATATACCCTTCAAAGCCAGGGCATTTGATTGTTATTTGGCGTTCTCGGTGTACGAGGTAAATACACATTCAAATTGTCCGCAAATGTTGTACACTTAGTTAATTAGTTTATTTTGGACAGAAATATTACATTTTAAAGTTTTCATTAAAGCAGCCATTCAATCGATATGAATAAAAACACTGATATCGAGAATTATGAGAAATGATGCAGGACGGGTAGGTGTGTGAAGTGGATTTTCAAATAGAAAATGAGGTGTGGCCACCACACGACTTTCTTATACATATGAGCGTTTCAAATTATACAAAATTGTTCTAAATTGTTTTAAATAGTTTTTTTATCTTCTTAGAAAAATTAGCCAAATTTTAAGAATTTTTTTATATAAAAATTATTCAAAATCTTATTATAAGTAGTTCTATTCTCTTAATAAATCTTCATAGAATGCATATTTCGTGAGATATTCGAAAGAAAGTGCTATTCACCAAGAGTAAAAGTGATACATCTAGTCCAAATTTTAAAATTTAGTAAATATAAAATATGGAATTCATAGCTATAGCGGTTTGACCGCTTTCGTGGTTATACTCACACAGAGAGAGATAGAGAGAGAGAGAGAGAGGGGGAGAGAGAGAGACATTTTTAAATATAAGCACAGTAAGATTTATCGCTAAAAACGAAAAAAATTCAAATTGCAATTATTTCAAGTGCCTTAATTTTTGCGATTTTTTGTTTGGAAATTGACCATTTTGTGACATACGCCGATCAAGTAAACCTCCCCCCCCCTCAAATATTACATGAAAATATCAATATATGAAAATCTCCACACGTTTAACATGACATAATCCATCATAAATTTGTGTATATTTTACCATTTCAGCCCTTATTTATTAAACGGGAAAACCCCATGCTTAAGTTAAACAATACACTCTGGACCTAATGCAAGTGTGTGTATGTGTATGTATATATACATGTGAATACAAACATACACTTACAGCACAACACATAGCCATCCACAAATACATACAAGTGGCTGTGTACATATCTAGTAGCATAACACGAATATCGTGTACTGTCTCATATATTTATTACGAAATGTCGTTTACAAACTACTGCACAATAAAAACGGACACTTTGTTTATATACGCTTCCGTGAGCCACCGGCGTACACGAAAGATTATGATCGATGTCAAACAATAAACGGGTGAAAAAGCTCCAACTTGTAAATTCAATGTGCACGAGCGGTTCTAACATCTGAAATGATAACCGCACGCCAACAAAATGCAACAATAAGGATTTTACTTGAAAACGTTTTGGAAACAATTTTATAAAGTAGTTTTTTATTTTAATAGGTAATAATAAGGCTGGAAAACCCGAAACACAAATGCATTGAGGTCGCTAGATGTCTCTGGTAGTAAAAAAATGTACAAAATTGAAAAAAACGAAGTTTTATGATAGCACAAACATTTATTGTATTACAATAAATACAACATTGCCAAAGAATAACTTGGATGACTATAATCTACTCATTCAAAATTCTAGTTCTTGTATATATTTCGAGTGCCATCTATTTCAGAATCAGTGAACTATAAATAAATAAATAGTGCAAATCAATTAATCTTGGACGAATTCGTATAAACAACTGCATTTAAAAAATATTCAATCGATTTGAAAATTTCACTTATATAGATATGTATACAGTGTGACCAGTGAAGTCCGCATCATATGGGATTTTTTTTTATTAATAGATTTATTCTAAATTTGAGTTTGGCATCAATTTCTGCTTCGATCAAGATGAAAATTCGTGATTCGCATTATCTGTTAACTTTAAATTTTATTCTAAAAAAAATTCAAAAGTGGGGTTATTTCTCAAAATATCGAAAAAAGTTATTAGAAAAAGTTTTTCTAAAAACAATTTTTAGCCATATGCAAAATTTCAGATGCATAAGATAATTTAGATTTTTTGCCAATTTTTTGTAAATTGCACCACTGTTGCGAAATAAGACAACGCAACCTACATAAAACTTCTTAGTTTTAACAATGCTTTATTCCAGACACATTTTCTTTAAGGCAGTGCCATATTCAATGTGTGTTTTTCTACAAAATCCAAATAGGGCTATTAAAATTTGGTCACATGTGATGCAAAGTTTATTTGTTTTTGACCCTGTATAAGGTAACTTCATAAAATAACTATTTTCGAAAATGTAGTTTGTGTCTAAAAGTAATACACATTAATATTAATACAGACAAGTACACAGCGTCACAAGTAAAGTCTGCATTAAGTTGAAAATAAATTTTCGTTTAACTTTACGTAAGTTTAACTAGTTTCAATGATTTAATTTAAAACCCCTTTAATAAAATTTGTTATGGAGCTATGTTATAAAAAGTAAAAATAGTCTTTTATTATTTAAGTTCAGTTTCCAAAAAATTAACTAGTTTTGTACCTTACGATGATGCAGGAAACACAAGTTGGCCGCAAAACAAATGATAAAAAAGATCAGCAAGCCCTTGCTTTATTAATGACAGTCAAATCGCTTTCTGTTTGTCATAGTGGCTTTTAATTAATATTGCGTATTAAATAAAAAAATGTTAACTGTACAGGAAAGAATTGAAATTGTATTAATATGTGGTGAAAACACAAGTCATCATGTAGCGGCCAACATTTTTAATGAAAGGCATCCAGGGAAAAATGTGCAACAATCTACTGTGAGTAGGATTATGGTGAAATTTAAATCAACTGGATCGGTGGAAAGTTCATTTAAAAAACCTCACAATCCTATAAAACATAGTGAAGAAGTCCAATTAAATGTTTGCCTAGATATTGTGGAACATGGTCAAACTAGTATTAGACATGTTTCTCGCAGAACTGACGTTCAAAGAGAGAGTGTAAGGAATATTTTGCACAAAAATAAATTTAAGCCGTATAAACCTAAATTTATAAATACTCTTAAGGAACAAGATTTTGACATACGTTTGGGATTCTCTTTTTGGTACCAGGGGGAAAAAGAAGAAAATGTGTCCTTTCCGTTTCACGTTTTATGGACCGACGAGGCCACTTTCACTTCAAACGGCGTTGTTAGCTCTCAAAATTGTAGATGGTGGGCTCAAGAAAATCCAAATTTTATAATAGAATGCAAGGACCAGTATTCCTTTAAAACTAATGTGTGGTGCGGTATTTTAAACGATCAAGTTGTTGGGCCTTAGTTTTTTAGAGGCAATTTAAATTCTGAAGAATACCTACGCATCCTTAACACCGAGGTCATTGAAGTTTTGGACAATATGCCTATTGAAATAAGGCATAATTTGTGGTACCAGTGTGACGGTGCTCCCATTCATACTACAAGACGGGTTCAAGAACGCCTCTTGGAAATATTTAGGGGCAAAGTAATTGGGCGTAATATGGAGCAATACTGGCCGGCTAAGTCTCCGGATTTAACCCCACTTGATTTTTTCTTGTGGGGTTACCTAAAACAAAAAGTTTACAAAGAAAAACCTTTTCGTAATGTTGATCATTTGGAAACGGTGATTCGAAACTGTATTTTAGAAATAAGGCCCCTTAGTATCAGAAACTCCATTAAAGATGTATCAAGAAGAACAATTGTTTGTATTGAACGCAATGGGAGGCACACAGAAATGTAATTTTAATTTTTAGGTTTTTCAAATTATGTTTAATTTAATATTCAAATACCTAAAAGACATATTGTTATTAATTGAAAAGGTGGAATTTTAAATGCGTTTCATTTTTATAATGTATTATCATTATTTTATTACAAAATTTGACTTTTCAATTAAACTATTTTCTTAATATTAATGTGAATTACTTTTAGACACAAACCACATTTATGAAGTTACCTTATACAGGGTCAAAAACAAATAAACTTTGCATCACATGTGACCAAATTTTAATAGCCCTATTTGGATTTTGTAGAAAAACACACATTGAATATGGCACTGCCTTAAAGAAAATGTGTCTGGAATAAAGCATTGTTAAAACTAAGAAGTTTTATGTATGTTGCGTTGTCTTATTTCGCAACAGTGGTGCAATTTACAAAAAAATTGGCAAAAAATCTTAATTATCTTATGCAGCTGAAATTTTGCATATGGGCTAAAAATTATTTTTAGAAAAACTTTTTTTAATAACTTTTTTCGATATTTTGAGAAATAACCCCACTTTTGAATTTTTTTTGGAAAAAAATTTAAATTTGACAGATAATGCGAATCACGTGACTATTATTTTTTTGGTTAATTTTCATCTTGATCGAAGCAGAAATTGATGCCAAACTCAAATTTAGAATAAATCTATTAATAAAAAAAAATCCCATATGATGCGGACTTCACTGGTCACACTGTATATAAATATTTCAATAAATTTCTTTTCACATATCACTGTCACGAAACAATTTTTGAAACACATTAATATCAAGCCAACATAAGATTAATAAGATCATTATACTCGAAAACAAAATTCCAATATTTTTATAATTTATTAAGTGGATCAGTCAATTCCGCTCATATACATATGTTGATGCGCGGCTGATATATGTAATTAAAATTACTTCGCGGATTAATTAATGTGGAACGAAATGCCGAAAATTCACTTCGTTAAACTTTTGACACATCGCTAAACTTGGTAATAATACTTCACCTTCTCGACAGCGATTACTGGAACAGGTGAGATGACCTTTATAGTTTAACAATATTTATTACTTAATCTACAGCAGATGATATTGACTTAAAAATACTTTTTCAGATTTCTCCTCCGGGAAAAATCTGTTTATTTGTTTGCTAACGTGAACGTGATAAAGTCAAACTCACACGTAAATAGAAAAATATTTCAATATCATCATTGTTATTTATCATATCGTGATCGTGATGATGACTTTTCTGTCCCTTCTAACGTATGTGATAAAGGTAGTTATAAAATCTGGAATTTTTAATATCGAAACGAAATCCCCGTTCAAATCCTTTTATTGCCCACCGAACGTGTTGATAAGCGCTTCGGGAAAATTAGTCCGCTTAAGATCAATGATGGGACGTATTAGGTATGGTGTGCTGAGTTTTTTTTTTTTTTTGTTTGAACGCCGATCGCTAATCTGTTTTTATTTGCCCCCGATAATAAATTTATTGCACAGATTAATTGATTAATAATACATTTTATGAGTGGATTAGGTACAATTTCAATTAAAATCTATGTGGTGTAGTGTATGTTGGCCTGAATATACGCGCGTTTGCCATCTCCGACCTGCATTTATTGATTTTATTCTTTTTATCTCTGGAATATCAGTGAAATTGATTTATTACTCTTAATTGTGCAAGTTTGGTAGCAGTTTTTATACAGTTCATACAAGTGATCTTAGCATTAAATATACCGATTTGATTAAATTTGCGAAATGGTACGGTCGAGTCGCTCTCGCAACCGACATAAGCTACCAAATTAAAATGGCATCAAATTTAATCTAATATAAATAAAGATATTAATGTAATTTTAAATGCAACAGCAAGAATGTCAGAAAATTATTACAGCAATTAATTATAGAAACATATTTGTTTGCCATATTCTTACTGCTCACTACTATTATTACCTTTATCACTGATGACTAGAAACAACTTGTTTGTAACAATTCTCTCAAGTATTATCATTGTTCTGTAAACATTAATTACTATATATGATAAACAAATTCTATCTCGTTCTTTCTCGAAAAATCAAATTAACCAAGCTACCAATTCCTTTGCTTGTCGGCACAAAGCTTTCCGCATTATTACTTAGTATTAAAGAGAAAATTGATTTTAGAGACCAAAAACTCAATAAGAGGTGAAAAACAGGAACACAAACCAAAATAAAAGGACGCTGTAAAACTCTATCCTAAACACTTAATTGTTATTCGTTTGTCATACGCTACCCTTGTCATATGTCATCCGTCCCGTGAAAATAAAAATCTGACAACAATGCTAGCCTAGTAAACAGAATAGCCATCCGTGTATTAAATAAAATATACGTAGATATAGAAAAGTAATATTTAATAATTTTATTTGTAATATTTAATTTGTAACTGGGTTTCACGTAATAGTATTTTACTAGTAGAAGCTATTTATCCTAAAATATTAATTAGTTAGTTTAATTTTATTGTTCTAAAATTGTTCCGGTCGGTAGTGGTATTGAATCGTCGTCTTTAGTTCGTACTTTTGACGTGTCGGTTGCTAAAACGACTCGACTATAATGTTGTATAACAACTCTTGAACGCAGCTGCATTGTACTTATCATTTCCCCTAAACAAATTAAATAATTATTTTTTTGTTATAGTGTAATCTGTTTAGTTTCAAAATTGAAAATTCCTAATTTAACCTCTGCTGTAAAAATAGCGATTATCATTTGTTCTTACTCTTCCGATCAATAATTCACCGCCCTACAAAATTTAAAAAAAATGTTGTTGCCAAGTATTTTTGAACGAATTTAGGGTAATTCAGGTCTGCTGAATTCAAAAATAAAAGCAGTTTTTCCAAATTGGCTCTAGTTTTTGAGGTAATGGATACATAATTTTTTAAGGAATTCAGCTATAACATATGCTTTTTATTTTTTAAGAATAATTTACAAACAAGAAATTTACGCAGAAACGAGAGTTCGACCCTGTTTAGTGAGCGTACCACGTGCCGACTGCTGATCACGTGATCAGTGCGTGCACTTGTTTGTCTTGTGTCTCTTGATTTTAACTGTCATTTCAGCGTAAGCAGTTGTTCTACTAAGACTTAGCGTCGCGGTTATTGTGCTTTTCTTACGTATTTTGTGTATTTAGTTCTTATTGCCTACCTAGTGAAGTTACTTAAATTTAATAGACGTCAAGTGGAAGGTAGGAGTACATGTGACGAATATTTGTACCTATATTTTTAACTAAAGTTACTCTTTTTTCAGAGGAATGAGTTCTTCACGCAGAAGCTGTTTGAACAGCCCTAATGTCTTCTGCTACATTTGTGGCGAATATACTGTAGCAAAACAAAGAAAAAATATCACAATTTTGTTAGACAAGCTTATCAAGCTTATTTCGGCGTACAGCTTGGAGACCAAGACAAGTCCTGGGCTCCCCATATAGTGTGCAAAACGTGTGTCGAATGTTTACGACAGTGGTCAAACGAAAAAAGAAAAAGTTTGAAATTTGGTGTGCCCATGGTGTGGAGAGAACCTAAAAACCACCATGATGATTGTTATTTTTGTTTAGTTAATGTAAAAGGTTTTAACAAATACAAGAAAGGCAAATGGGATTATCCTGATTTAGAATCAGCACGAAGACCTGTGCCACATAGCGAAGAGATTCCCGTACCAGTATATACAACACTGCCAGATGTTCTGATGGCGGAAGAAGAAGAAGAAATTAAGGACCAGTACAGTAGCAGTGGAAGTGAATATGAGCAGGAAATACAATCAACACCACAGCAGTCCTCTCAAGAAGAACTGAATGACCTGATACGGGATCTCGGTCTATCAAAGCAAGCATCTGAACTTCTGGCATCCAGATTAAAAGAAAAAAACTGTCTACAACCAGATATAAAAATAACCATTTATAGAACACGAGAGGTGAAACTTGTTCCTTACTTTAGCCAAGATGAAGATCTTATTTATTGCAACAACATTCCCGGACTTTTTCGTCAAATGGGAATACAATTTGTTCCAGGTGATTGGCGACTATTCATAGACAGTTCCAGTAGAAGCTTAAAGTGTGTTTTGCTACACAATGGCAACCGATATGCGTCAATTCCTATCGCCCACTCAACAAAACTTAAGGAAGAATATCAAAACATCAAGTTGGTATTACAGACACTATCCTATGAAGAACATCAGTTTTCCATTTGTGTTGATCTAAAAATGGTCAACTTCTTGCTTGGGCAGCAAGGTGGGTACACAAAATACCCTTGTTTTATCTGCTTGTGGGATAGTAGGGCGAAGCAAGATCAGTGGAATATGGTCAATATTGGCCAATTAACCATATTCCAATGATCTTGCATTGGAATATGGTTAATTAGCCAATAAGACAAAATATGACTGTAGGAACAGCAAATGTCATAAACGAACCATTGGTTGACCGTGAAAAAATCATTCTCCCACCGCTCCACATCAAGTTAGGACTAATGAAACAATTTGTTAAGGCTTTGAGTAAAGATGGCGAGTGCTTCAAATACACATGTAGATCGTTTCCTAGGCTAAGTATGGAAAAGCTAAAAGCGGGTATTTTTGATGGCCCTCAAATTCGCAAACTTATTAAGGACTCTAATTTTACAAATCACATGACGACACTTGAAGCCGCTGCTTGGTGTAGCTTTGTTATGGTAGTTAAAAATTTCTTGGGGTAATCACAAAGCGGACAATTACGAGGAATTAGTGCAACAGATGTTATTAAACTTTAAAAACTTGGGTACTAATATGAGTATTAAAGTACACTTTCTTCACAGCCACTTGGATAAATTTCCCGACAATCTTGGCAATTTCAGTGAGGAACAAGGGGAACGGTTCCACCAGGATATAAAGGAGATGGAGGTAAGGTATCAGGGCAGATGGGATCATCATATGATGGCAGACTATTGTTGGAGTCTCCAACGTGATGTACCTGACGGTCCTCATAAAAGAAAATCCTACAAAAAGAGCTTCTTTCCTACGAATTAGATGTAATTTTTTAAATTAAATTATTTCTTTGCTGTTATACCTAATCAATAAATGAATTTTATTATTTTTTCGTTTCTCTTTTTTGAAACCACTTTAATACTTTTTACTAAAAGTTGCTTATAAGGGCCATTGGTCTATTAAATTGATATTTTTCTCTATTTTATCATATTTTGATAATATATCTCTAAAATTAGAGCCAATTCACCTAAATGGACTTCAAATTCGTGATCAGCACCACGAAATTACCTAGAAATCGCCCAAACATTGTTGACAATAAAATTAGTGTTGATCAGTGTAATAAACTCATCAGTATTGCCTTAGTGTTAAATAGAAGGGATATCTAAGCACATGGAGACCGTCAGGCCACTTTCTTTCCACAAACTCGCAACAAAAAACGCCTGCGGGCACTCTGTAATACTTAGATGAACCCATTCCAACCACTTTTAACCTCTCTTCATGTTCGTGGCTATTTGAGTTACATGGTTGATTGCTTCCGTATAAGTTAAGATTACCAATGAAAAGCAGTATTCCGAATTGCATTTATCTAGGTGCAATAGTTTACAAGATACGAGGATCCAAAGTACACGATTTTGGACGCTCACTGACTATCTCATATATCATCATATATTTAGGGCACTTCCTATTAAACTAGAACTTTGAAATTTTGTACATAGTGTGCCTAAGCTGCAGGTTGCAGGATAAATTAAAAATTAGTACAAAACCAATCAGGATCATAATTAACGGTATTATTATAACCTACTACCCGGCAATGATGCGGCACATAACCTACGAAAAGTTGGCGAGGCGAGGGCAAAGCGAAACAGTGAACCCGGTGGTGAATCCGATTTAAAATTTAGAATGTTAACTCTTAGAGAAGCGACAACAATAATAAATGCATTAAAGAATAACAAAGCTCCAGGTATTGAGAAAATCAGAACACTAATAGTTAAAAGGAACAAAGACGTCCTATCACCAATTTTGACCTAATTAATTAACAACGTAATAAGTGATGGATAATACCCAGAATATCTAAAAAAAACTACTATTTTACCCATATACAAGAAAGGCAACAAGTTGAACGTAGAAAATTATCGACCTATCTCCCTACTACGTATCTACACTGAAAAAAAATCTTAGAGAAAAGCTTAAATATAATACCAGAAAGCATGAGATCAGGAATATACCAGTCCATGTTCACTTCGAATATAAATTCTCTGGTTTGTATATGGGGTTAAAGAAAATCAAAAAATAAAAAAAAAGTACAGCGATCACAAAATGTATTTATAAAACTAGTATAGCGACCAAATAAAAGAACTCCAACAACCCAACTACCATATAAACTAGCCGGAATGCCAAATATTGAGAAAGTCATAAGAATAAAAAGTATGTTACTGATATATAAAATAGACAAGGTACTAATCAAAACAAAATGAACTACAAACTAGCAATGTGATACATGCCTACAGAACGAGAGGACTCACACACACATAAGAGCAAGAAAACACAGAGTGGTAAGATGCGTACAAATCCCAGCAGCAGATATGATAAATAATAATAATAGTCATTACTAACACCTTGTTTGCTGTTGTAAACATTGTTAATTGTTAATTATTACTATTTACTATCCAATTGCTACATATATTTAAATTTCGATTTTTGTTTATCTACTATTCATATGTAATTTATACAATTTCAATCAAACGCTGTGTTATTAGTGTCAATATCCACTTCAAATTAATCATTTGTTCTTACACAATTTATACACTTATATATAATTAAGCTATCAAATTTGTTTGTGAAATGACTACCAGCACAATTACCACATTTTCCGCATTTTTACATTCTTTAGCAAAATAATTGTACCTTACACATTTATAACATCCAACTATTTGTAAGTGTTCATACACCTTCCTCCTACATTTATTTGTGCCCTATATATGATGCTGGAATACATCTCCGGTTGAACAGACAATATAATATTTTCATAGTTCTTCTTTTTCTTGCCTAAGTATTTTTTTCTGTTTTAATTTTAGCTGAGATGTCTTATTAAGTCATTTTGCCTAATAATCGCGTCTAACACTTTTTCATTGTTTTCGTCAATAACATCTTCTTCAACACCAATAATTATTATTTTCGGATTTCTTAATTGCGGTTCAGAAACTACATACTTATTTCCAATTTCATTAATGACTTTTTCTCTTAATTTTTTTTTTAGAAGCTATCACTACAGTTAATAGCGATACCACCTTTTCCAACAGTTTTTATTGTTTCAATTCTAAGTGCTAGTTTACTTAGATTCCTTTTTTGTTTTGTGTGATTTTTGATCATCCTTTTTAGGTTTAACGATTAACACATCATTTTTCTTTGGCAATAGATCGTCTTCTTTTCTGCCTTATTTTCGGTGTTCGAAATAAGCTCTAAACTTTTGTGAAGCAATACATTTTCTGATCCATTTCTTTCATTGTTTGCCACTCTTTCATTTTACGACAAATATCGCATACATATCTAATTATATCCGTGTCACTCAACTTTTACGCTGTTTCGTCACTGACTGCAGCGCATTTACCATGTCTCTCTTTTCATGTATGCCTCAATAATAAATAACAATATTTTTCGTTTCGACACTGCACTATATGCAGTGCCGGTAAAAATACGTCTCCACTCTTTGAATATTTATTACTAAAGGAATACAACAAATTAACAACAAAAATAAGAAACATGAACCAACTCAACTTTCACGAGGTTATCGAGAGGATGATCCTGAATATATAAACAAAATCGGGAAGAGACTTGAGAGACGTCCAGAGAATACAATATAGGGATAAGAAGAGGAATAACATTTGAGGAATATCAGAATAGTGTCACGAAATAGACATGAGTGGAAGAAATGTATATAAGAAGAATAAATGCTTACTCTGTTCGTCCAACCTTTTGATTTTCTTCTTGGAAAACTAAATATTGTTGGCATACTACTACTTTCTAACGACCTTTCTCCAATTAATTTGTAATGTATGCAAATTACCTATTACAACTATAACAAAGAATCAATTAAACGAAAGAAAGAAAAACGGAAAGGGAATTCAATAATCACCCATCGATTGTTTGTATCGCCTTGAACATTTCAATTAATTAAGACCATTGGCACCTTTCTGAACGCCTTAAATTATATATCGCTCACACTTTTCCTTAACGTATTTACATACGCGAACGACTTAATATCGTCGGCCGCCTTTAAATTAGCATTTGATAAAAGCCCACCCCTCCGAAACGTATGTTCTACGGTAATTTCTTTTGATAAATTCACGCCTCATTAAGCTATGACCGAATAGTTTAACTGGGGGTAATTTCGGACGTCTGCAGCAGTGGCAGCGTAGAGAGTAGTGGCGTTGAGGGGTTCCCCGAGCCCGTACGTCCTCCCCATTTGGTAAATATACCCACTATGTTCATTTAGTACAACACGATATGCGTTACATAAAGAACGGAGGTGTAATATGTACGAGGGTGTCCTCTGAATTATTCATGACTTAAGGGTGACATCTGTTCTTCCATCAGGTCTTGCGCTTATGCTCTTTTAGGATGACACACTTGTTCCGTTTCGTGTTCTTTATTGGTGTTTATTATATGTTCTGCATTATATATTGTAGGAATAATAATATAAATCTTTTATAAGGTATTAGTTAGATAAATAGATTATATATGTGCTCCATAATATACGTAGTAAAGAACATGTCATTCATATTGAACACACAAACAAATTATCATCATCCACCGTTATCAATATTTTTGTCTGTTTTTAACATTGTCAAGTCCAATCACTTTCCACCTAGTACCAGTAAAAGGTATAGTTTCCGTAGAGCCAATTATTGTCAACTATATAGTGATATACTTTCGGCGGACTGGTCACCTGTCACTGCTACTAGTGATGTCAATCTTGCGACTGTATATATATTCCGTTACACCCATTACATAGTATTTTGTAAACTATGTGTGTTTTTTTATAATTAGGGATTTTGTCTTTAAGGGGGGTGTACAGGTAGTTTAGGGTATTGTAGTTTGTGTGTGCTACTTTTATGTCATAGGTTATTTGTATTTTATTTAATTTTTCGGAAAGGTTTGGGATGTAAGGTACTGGGACATATTTGTGATTTGTTGTTTTTTGTGTTTGTTTAGGTTTGTTTTGATT
Organism: Amphimallon solstitiale; assembly: GCA_963170755.1. Lineage (NCBI taxonomy): Eukaryota > Metazoa > Arthropoda > Insecta > Coleoptera > Scarabaeidae > Amphimallon > Amphimallon solstitiale. The sequence goes on from OY720679.1 coordinate 137,105,763, forward strand.
GTAATATTTGTGAAGTTGTTGTTTCATAATTTTATCGATTTCTGAAAGTGGATAAATTATTCCTTTGCAAAGATGTTTTTATTTCTGTTATAATTTCAGGTCTGTATTTTGGAGAAGTTAATGTTATTGCTGTGCTAATTAAATTTGTTATTACTGTTTTCTTGAAAGATGTTGGTTGGCATGAGTTGTAGTTGAAGTATCGGTCTGAATATGTAGGTTTATGGTATAGTTTTGTGTGTATGCTGCAATTGGACCGTATTAACGTTAAGTCTAAAAAATTAATTTTGTTGACAATCTCTTTTTCTAATTCGAACTGTAATATGGGATGAAATGAGTTGAATTTATATAGTATGTATTCCGCTTTGTTATTGGGTATGCATGCAATGCCATTATCAACGTATCTTTTGAAAAAAATTGGTGTGTAATCAAGATTTGATATTGTTTCTTGTTCTAATTGCTCTAACACTAACTGTGCTTTTACACTAGAGATAGGTGATCCCATTGCACATCCCTGGATTTGTGTGAAAAACTGATTATTGTATTGAAAATATGTAGCATTGAGTGTTACAGTTCGAATTAGAAAAAGAGATCAACAACAAAATTAATTTTTTAGACTTAACGTTAATACGATCTAATTCAAGCATACACACAAAACTATACCATAAACCTATATATTCAGACCGATACCTCAACTACAACTCAAGCCAACCAACATTTTTCAAGAAAAACGTAATAACAAATTTAATTAGGAGAGTAGTAACATTAACTTCTCCAAAATTATAAATTATAACAGAAATAAAAAACATCGTTACAAAGGAATAATTATCCACTTTCACAAATTGATAAAATTATGAAACAACAACTTCACAAATATTACAATCAAAACAAACCTAAACAAACACAAAACACAACAAATCACAAATATAATAATAAATACTAATACCATATGACATAAAAGTAGCACACACAAACTACAATAACCTAAACTACCTGTACACCCCCCTTAAAGACAAATCCCTAATTTAAAAAAAACACATAGTTTGCAAAATACCATGTAATGATTGTAACGGAATATATATATAGGACAGACACAACAGTATTTAAAGGACAGAATAAATGGACACAAATTTTCGAATAACAGTACTGCACTGAAAAAACATACAAGTAAAACAAATCATACTTTTAACAATTCAGAAACTGCAATCATAACCACTGAAAAAAATACCAAAGCTCGCAACATTTTAGAAAGCATCCACATACAAAAACATAAAAACGCAATAAATGATAGAACAGACATTAATAACCTTTGTTATTTTACTATTTTACATTTTAATCTGACATACTTAAATTGTGTTACAGTTATATATTTTTGAGAAAGATATTATAAATAATATCGAAACGTTAAAAGACCATTGTTTCTTTTTCTTCCATAAGCAAACCTTATTCAAATACAGGGCCGCTACACCCATGATTTCGAAGTAAATTATATATATATATATTTCTTCGAATATTTTCGCGGTCGTTTGTTGAAGCGTTGTTCTTCGGGATATTTCGCCGCGTTTGGATGATTTTGCCCTGATAAGGACATCTTTCTTCCTGACGTTTCGGTGACATCACTTTCACCTTCTTCTTGAGGATCTTCTAAGTTCGACGGTTTCTTCAAGAATGCCCTCTCTGTTCGAATCGCCTTGTATTTCTAGTGCCGTGGTAGTGGAGGGGCGAGTGCGGCTTCTTGTGATTGGCCCGCTGATTGTAGTGTTGTTCCCTCTCTGTCGGTCTTTCTGTGTTCGGTCCGTGTGGTTTACGTTAGGCGGTGGGATGCTGTTGTTTCGTCGTTTATTTCTAATTCGTCTGTCCGATAACGTTGATTTCCATATGTCAGGTAAACGTTGTGCGTCGTCACGTTTATTCATGCAGTCCTGTCGTTTTTCTATCTCTATAGCCTCCCTTATTGTCCGATATGTCCAATTCGTACTACGGGCTATAGTTTTTGTACGTTCGAAATCAATTGTATGTCCGGAATGTAGTACGTGTTTGGCAAGTGAGGAAGAAACTGCCTTTTTAGACACAGCATTTCTATGTTCTTCCCTCCGTACGCTGATTCTTCGATTCGTCTGGCCTATGTATGTCTGATCGCAATCTTGGCATGGTACTTCGTATACACCCTGGTCTTCTAGTAATATTCTGTCCTTCGTACTTGGTAGGACGTCCCTAATTTTCTTATCGGTGGTGTATATTGGGTCTATGTCGTGTCGCCGTAGTATTCTACCTATTTTCTCTGTTGTCCCTTTCACGTAGGGTGTATACGAAGTACCATGCCAAGATTGCGATCAGACATACATAGGCCAGACGAATCGAAGAATCAGCGTACGGAGGGAAGAACATAGAAATGCTGTGTCTAAAAAGGCAGTTTCTTCCTCACTTGCCAAACACGTACTACATTCCGGACATACAATTGATTTCGAACGTACAAAAACTATAGCCCGTAGTACGAATTGGACATATCGGACAATAAGGGAGGCTATAGAGATAGAAAAACGACAGGACTGCATGAATAAACGTGACGACGCACAACGTTTACCTGACATATGGAAATCAACGTTATCGGACAGACGAATTAGAAATAAACGACGAAACAACAGCATCCCACCGCCTAACGTAAACCACACGGACCGAACACAGAAAGACCGACAGAGAGGGAACAACACTACAATCAGCGGGCCAATCACAAGAAGCCGCACTCGCCCCTCCACTACCACGGCACTAGAAATACAAGGCGATTCGAACAGAGAGGGCATTCTTGAAGAAACCGTCGAACTTAGAAGATCCTCAAGAAGAAGGTGAAAGTGATGTCACCGAAACGTCAGGAAGAAAGATGTCCTTATCAGGGCAAAATCATCCAAACGCGGCGAAATATCCCGAAGAACAACGCTTCATATATATATATATATATATATTTGCTATTCTTTGTTGCCGTATTTATATATTGTTTGTAAATTATACAATAAACTTCCATCCGAGAGTAAACATGTAGATTAAAAAAAGTTTACACTCAAAGTTAAGGAATTATTATTAGTATTAAATAGCTACTCCTATGAGGACCTCCTGAACATGTAATAGTTTGTGGCGTATATTTTTATAGTTTTCATTTTAACGTTTCCGTTTTTCATGTACGTTTTTCTTTGTTTACACGTGTCACTGAAATAAATAAACTATTATTACTATTAATACATTATTTTTGAAAATGCTAAATTTGTTAGAAAAGCAAATTATGTAACAATCTGATATTATTACTCTACAATATATATATATATTTAAAAAAAAACGATAAATGTTCCTACAGATAACATTTTTAATATACAATTGTTCTTTACTTTCACATAAATTCTAAATAATATAAAGAGCAGAGAGAGCTGCAAAACATAATTCTAAAATTTTATTTTTGAATAAAACACGAAAAACTCCAACATTTTGCAGCGAAATAATTATCGGACCCGTGCGTTTTGTTGTCGTTAATGTTCAACAACAGTTGTAACTCTCGCAGCATTGCATTTAGAATTGATTGATGCAAAAAAAAAAACGAAGCTGGTGTCGCGTGCAATTGATGTCCCGGACAGGACAACAGCCAGTAAACATATTAGAGGACGTACGTGACGCTGCGGTACTCGACAGGGACGGGATCTGTTTTAATGGCGTGGGCGTCGACCAATTTCAATATTGTGCCCCTCGCAAACCGTCATTATGCAAATCTAATGGTAAAAATTACACGGAACTGTCCGTTTAAGACACGTAGAGCGTATAGTATAAGGTCCAACTGTTCAAAAAGGGGGATCTTTATTTCAAAATTAGCCCCTTGACCCGTACGTGTGAATACGCTCGAATCCGTTTGGCACAATTGATGAATTTAAATTGCTACTAGAACACTGCTTGCAATAAGAAACGCGACACCTAAAAGAAAGAAAAATTCAGCGGGCACGTTTCAGCAGCCGAAATATGGCGATTCAAAGCCACTACAAATTGACATCGACAGGAAACTATAATAATGTTAAAATTGGTCATGTAAACATTGTAGAAAAGACGATCATTTCTACATAGTACATAGGTAGTACCTGTCGAGTGACCCCCATTTGAAAGGTGTTTGGAAGATCTAATCAAAATTTATGTTTTTTTTTTAATTTCCTTCATTTGTTAAATAGAACGCCGAATTTCCGAGGTACGAAAATTACATAATTGTTTTGCAATCGGTTGTTGTTTTGTCAAGAGGTTGACGGTGCTCATTTTGAATATTTAATTTAAAATCACAGTGATGTGTTGATGATTATTTGTTTTTTTTAGTTTTAGTATTTTTCTTTTAATCGCTACCCGTGAAATTTGGCGTTTCTCCTTTTAACAAATGAAGGATATTAAAAAAAAAACATAAATTTTGATAGATTTTCCAAACACCATTGCCATTTCACATTTTTAAATTGATATAGCCTACAGCGCCATCTATCACAATTTTTAAATAGGATATGATCTTAAAGATAGTATTTCTATATTGGTTTTGTTTTATTGTGTGTGGTGTATAACACGAACATATTATAACAATAATATTAGCAAATATGGTAGAAAAGTGACATTGTGGATAAGGGCATTAACGCAAGTAACCCCAGCCATTTGGGCAAACAGCATAAATTACCCTGTTTCAAAAGACAGCGTAAATAATTATAAAACCAGCATTTCAGATGATTAATTCATATAGTTTTTCTTATCATATATCTATCACAATGTTATGAGTTTTTAAATATATAGATTTTGTCTTCTTCTTCTTCTTCATTATTGGTTACGAACTAAGCCTATCACCTTTTACTGCTAATCTTAATGTGGTTGATCATGAATTAGGTTGTTAGATAGCCTTTAATTCCTGCTTTAATCTACTGAAAGATGGATTGCTGGGGGCGTTTGGATCTACATGGTACATGAGAATCGTTATTTAGAGTTTCTTCGATGTCTGAATTAGAGTGCGTTGTCATCTGGTTGTAAAATTTTGTAGCAAAGTCTTTGAAAAACCTTTCTATTGTTGGTGTGTTTGTTTCGGTGTGGATCTGAGAGTTCCTCACGTACCATGGAGGTTTAAGAACCATTCTTAACGTGACATTTTGTATGACTTGGATGCCTGTAGGTGAATGGAGAAGGCATTGATCCAGATTGGAACTGCGTATGTTATTATTGGCCTAATAATATGTTTATAGATTCTGAGTTTTATTGTAGATGATAGGGTATTGAATTGACCTAAAAGTGGCCAAAGGTGGGCTCTTACTGTCTTCGCTTTCTTCAGATATAATGAGAATATCAGTTTGTCATCTAGAGTGACGCCTAGGTATTTAACGAATGTGGACCATGGTACTGGGTTGTGATTAATGTATATTTGCTAGTGACTGGCTTTGTTTTCCTCTTGAAAATGACTGTTTGTCTTTTGTCGACATTGATTGCTATTCGTCAAGTGTGGCACCATTTGATAATGGAGTCTAATGCTGCTTGAAGGAGTTTAATAGCCATGTTGGATTGAAGGGACTGAGCTAATATGGCAGTGTCGTCTGCGTATGTTGCTAAAATTGCTTTTTCGGATTTCGGTATGTCAGATGTGTATATTGCGTACAGATATGATGACAATGCTGATTCTTGTGGGACTCTACCTGTGAGGATTTTTGTTGAAGAAAGGATGTTATTGATTTTTATATTGAAGTTTCTTCTGTGAAAATAGTTAAGAATGATTCGTATGAGGAGTTTTGGATAGCCGAATGCATTTAGTTTATAAATCAGACCCTAGTGCCACACCCTGTCAATTGCTCTGGATATGTATAGGAATGCCGCTATGGTGGTGGTGTTCTTGTTGAAACCTTAACTCTGGCAAGTTGTGTCGTGGTTGAATAATTCTTCCTGAAGCCGTGTTCCATGGAAATAAATTTGTTTTCGGTAGTGATTCTGACTAGTATTTGGAGAATTGTTTTATCAGCAACTTTACTTAATACGGGGAGAAGGCTAATCGGTCTGTAGTTGAAGGGAAAGGCATGCTTTTTGTTGGGTTTTTGGAACATTACTATTGAACATGAAAGCTTTGAAGTTTTTTTTTTACCATTTAAGTGGTGATGCGGTCCTGGAGCTTAGATTTTGTCAATATTATTTTTGTGAATGCAGTATAAAATAAATAAACTCACATGGTATTTAGAATTTGTTAAATTTTTTGTAGACATTGTCTTTAAAACATATTAATGGCGAAATGTCAACTTAATCCTAACCTCAGATTATTCTCAAAGTACAGCGTACTCAAAGCAATGTAATTTGTCAACACTGTTATGACATCACAACATCAAGGTTGCATATGACGTGACTCGTATGTTTCGTTAATTGATCTATAGTATGTTTTGCAATTAAAATAATGAGGTGTGGCCACCACACGACTTTCTTATACGTATGAACGTTTAAATTATACAAAATTGTTCTGAATTATACTTTTATATTAGAAAAATTAACCTGTGAGTAAGTGTATTGCTTCAAGTCCAAATTTTAAGAATTTACTACTACAAAAATTATTCAAAGTCATACTTTGCAAGATATTTGCAAAAAAGTGCTACTCGCTAAGAGTAAAAGTGTTACTTTCGGTCCGAATTTTGAAATTTAATTTTTACAAAAAGTATTCAAAATCCAGCTCTAAATACTTTTATAGTCTTGATAAATATATATAGAATACATAATTTACAAAATATTTGCAAAAAATCGCAATTTTTTTATATAAAGTTATTGAAAATTAAGTTCTAAATACTTTTATACTCGTAATGTATGTACCTGCCTAAAAAGCATGACAAATTTTTCGATAAGAGTAAAAGACCTACGTCCAGTAGGAATTTTAAAAACTTTTTTAATAAAATTCATCTCAAATTAAATTTTGAGTACATATGAATTCTTTATAAATTAGCTTAAACTTAGTAGTTGACAAAATATTGGCAAAATTCGATTCTTTCACTGAAGTAAACTACTACTTCCGGTCTACCCTTTTTACTGAAAAACTAATCAGATCTCAAGAGGGAGATTATACTCGTAAATACAAAATTTGGAATTGATATCTATAGCGGTTTGACTGTTATCGTGGTCACACAGTAACAGACACACAGACATTTTTTAAAAACCACTTTTTCGGAATCAGGGGACTTCAAAACGTGGGCATCTGCAAAAATATCAAGGCCGAAAATTTTCACCATCACAATACTTCCTTATACTACGTATAAGAAAGCAAAACACATAGTGATTTAGTATTGTTTTAATAAAAATGAATTATTTGGTCACTTGTTATCTTATATTCAGATTCTCATATTCGGGGTTAATTATAATCGAAATATGTATAATGGTACCAAACCCTGTATATATTTATATATACACAAATGTGTACATAAATAGAGAACGAACCATCAGAAACGATATGTAATGCAGGATTAAGTATCGAGACATTTGGATAGATAGCGGCGCGATAAAAGGACCGATAATGCAGGGATTTGTGATATCGACGTCAACATGATGAATTACTTCACGGATTGTAAATCAATTTTAATCTTTATCGCGCAGTTTGATTGTTGATTTTTGTGTTTTTCTTTACCAGGATACGAGCATTTAGAATGTAATATACGAGGGTCTACGTGAGCTCGCAATGCATGTAAAATATGTATGTATGTATATACATACATAAGTGAATGCCATACAAACATATCACATATTATTATTAACATCGGATTTTGAACGATTTAAAAGCGATAATTAAGATCTTTCGAATGAGCGATCGATATGGGAATATAGATTTAAGGAGTAATCTTTGTTTAAATACAGAAATATTTGTGTAAGTGCGTACGTTTTACTTACTTACGTTATATATATTTACAAACAACGCGTTTGCGTGTTATATGTATAGTTATACGAGGTTAATTCAAATAACTCTCAGTGAGCTAAATAAATGATTTTCTGAATATTACTTAAACTTTAGTCTAAATAAATTGCGAATCGATTTTTGCTTATAAATCGATTTAAATTGTTCAGCAGTAGTCAATTAGCCAATGAATAAATTCCTGGGGATGGTTTAGATATAAATTTAAATTTGGTTGTGCATACGAAATATTATTTAAAAACTTCAATTCTATTTAAGTTAGAACTTTAAAAATGCCATATACATCCTGTTTTATTTTAATTAGGCCCATTCCAAGATTAGATGAGTTTTGGGGTTTGGGTTGTTCAAAATAGACAAAAACGTGATTGTAATTAAAAAAGCTTAAAATTTTTATACATTTACTTCGAGCAGGGTGATATTTACACAAGTCCGGCAAAAAAAGTTAACGTCTCATCTAGCACGTGTGTTCGTATTATTGAAGAGATAATCGACAAGAGTAATATATTTAAAATCTTACGTGAAATTATAATTTACTTTAGCACATATGAAATTAAAAGAAACCTATCTGACAAAATTAATTAAATTGAACGGAATAACTATGTAAAGATTGATTCGGGACTTACGGGAACGGAATTGTTTTCTTTCCACAGGCTGCCAGAAAAGAAAACAATTAACGGGACTTCCTTCCTGGATTGCCAGAAAGCCTAAGGAAATGGTATACTCTCCAGACTGCCAGAGAGTTTTTTGAGAATTCCTTTGGACTGCCAAAGAGAACTTTCTGAGAGTTCCCTCGGACTGCCAAGGAGAACTCTCCGAGAATTCCCTCGGACTGCCATGGAGAACTCTGACTATACTAACAAAATTGTGGCTTTATATAGCCCTCGCCTCGCATAAACAATAGTTTAAAACAGTATTTTTGCCGAAGTATCACGCGCAAAACGCATGCACTGTACTCAAAAACACGATATTATCACGTGCAAAATCCAGGTGGAAAATTAACAAAAATATCATATTTCTCTTTACTAATTGATATTAGATAAATTAAATATTTACTAGAATATTCGTATATAATTATCGAACCCATTAATGCTAAACTTAAATAAAAGGCATTAATACAAATTAATCCGATAATTTATACAGTGACGGACAAAAATGTCCGTTACACAATGTGTTTGGATTAACATAATTTCGCAAATGATTTATAAGAATTATGAACAATATTGGGACAAGTAGAGCTCCTTGAATATAAATTTTACATTTTCATTTATTACATTACTCTTTCAAATAAATAGAAACCAAACCACTGTTTTTCCATAAGAAATATATACCTCATAGTGTCAAATGCAGTCATTAAGTTGAAAAATAATCTAACAGTATGGCTCTGGTTATAATATAGCCTTATAAAAGAAATCCAAAAAGTAAATATAGCAACAGCTATTGAAAATCCAGTATGGAATCCATGTTGTTCATAATGTTATGCTTTCAGAAAAAAGGATGTCTAGCCAGTTGCTTTGGGATAATTAAAGACTAGATATGGAGTTTTCAATTTATCTCTGAATTGCTTGAGTCAATCAAGCATTATTATGGAGAAGAATTATGCTTCTAGTGCTTTGATTCCGTCCTTTTGGTCAAAAATCGAGTTTTGACTATGACCTGAGTGCTAAACCAAAACATCATTTTGACATAGGTGGAGGTTTGTGGAATAAGTTGGTGTGTTCAGATCTTATCACAAATGAATACTGTCCTAAGGAAAGCTTTCCATTATAGTCAGGTTAATAGATGTAACTTAATTAATTATTCGAAAATAAAAGCTTGGCTCAGTTCACAAAAAATGAACACAGGTATATAAGTTAACCCTTAAGTAGAATAAGTTTAGTTCTAGATAACTCTTTGATAATGGCCTCATAGCCGAAACAATTGTTAGTGTATCTAATAAAGAAGTTGTGAAACTGAGCCAAGCGTTTATTTTCGAATAATTAATTAAGTTATTACAAAATGTTTCACCAAGAAATATCTGCGAAGTCAACCAATGAAATTTAATAGATGTTTTAGCGCTTTGGCTCTTTGCTCCGTTTGTTCCAAGCTAAGCAGCTTTCACATCGACATAGCACAAATTTTACTGTATTTTAATTTTTCCCGATAACGTGTGCAATATTTCTTATACTCGTTTGCAATGTTTATAGCATGTCAATTCGACTTTTACCAATAAATGAGGAGATTTTCAATTTTCGTCGTTCCCTTGGCTGGGTCACATTTTTAATATATTAGTAATTGTTGTTGTTAGTGCATTTAATTTAACGAAAACCTCGATCAAAAAGATGTTCTCAATGAAGGATTTATGATTTTTTAATTTCAGAAGATCAGATTTATTTTTAACAGTTTTACGCAATATTTGGGTTTTATAAAGAAAAAGATCTCAAAATTGTTTATTTTCAGTACCACAGGATGTTTGTCTTGTAATATACATATATATTTGATAGGTTAGTAATCGCGTATTGTTATATTACACATATACTAGCACGTATACCAAGATTGTGGGACATAACTGATTTGGTGACCGCAAAAGTTCTTACATTAAACTGTGTTTTTGTTTATAAAATAATTGATTAGTGTGCTACTTCACGTTCAAGAATAGAAATCATATAATAATTATTTTTTATCTCAATTTTAAAACAAAACTTCTACACTATTATGTCATTATTATTTATTTATATTTTATATGTAATAATTTTAAAATGATCTCCCTCGAAGCTCCTTTAGACAGATTACGATAACGTAACTTTCCTTGCTCTATTTATATTTAGTATTTTTATATAGGTAGTTATATCTTTACATTTCTTAAACTTATGTGTTTATTAGAATAAAAGAAGAAAGAAAATCCAATATGCTAATTAAATAAATTTTATTTTAAGAGTAATTAATGATTATAAAAAAGTAGTTAATAAGAAAAAATTGTACCCTATTCATTCTAAGAATCCAATAGACGGCGTTACAGTCTGAGAACAAATTACACAATAAATGTTGTGTTTTGAAAAGAAATAGTTACATTGTACTGACAGATGGATGTAAAAAATTGTACCAAAAAATAGGTAGAAAAATTGTATAGTACAATCTAAATCTTCATAGAATTTTCTTGTACAACGCGTATTCTATCTGTTTAGTATAAAATACTACATATATGTTTATAAAGTTTGATTATTTAATTCAGTTTTTGCTGTAAATACACAGTAAAATTCACTTCTTTTTAAAATCAACTTTTTTGGTTCACAACCACTGTGCTGATGCCAACATATACAATTGTAACTTTCAAAGTTGTTTGTGTTATTTGCAAAATATAAAAACAATATAATAAGTAAGGTTATATAAGAAGTAACAAAAATCTTTATTAAATTTCGTTTAAATGTTGCCATGGTTTTAACCACCACCATCGCCTGCTTTTCTGTGTTCCTTTCTCTCTTAACATTTTTCGAATTTTGCAGGTATTTTAAGTTGGCTACTAAATAAATCAATTAGAATACAGGGAGGCTAATTCACATTTTATTGCGAAATTCATAAACAAACCGTGTATTCAAATAGAAGATTTATCAAAAAATAGATGTAGAAATTTTTTTTAACAGAATTACATTTTATTCACTAATATTGCTGTGAATTATAAGCGAGCACACCTCTATATATTACTCTATTGCTTCCAACACAAACTTAAAACGAGCGAATTTTAAAACTTGTCTACAATACTTGACAAGATGATCGTAGCACATACACTACCACTCGTCATAAGCCATCTACATCTATTATTCCTTTTTTTAAGTTCTCTTTATTACCTTTTGTGTACGTAAATAATTTCATTTTTAGATCAGTTTGAGGTTATGAATGAACACAGATAAATATTTACATTTTGCTTGAAACATATAGGGCACAAAATCTGAAACAGGAACAGGTTTATAGTATACTAGCTGGCCCGGCAAACGTTTTTCTGCCCTTTCCGGTAGATGGCGCTATGGGTTTGATTTGCTTAAAGTCTAAGATAAGTAAGTCTGGACAGAAGATGTCGTTAGTGCAATTGCAGGATAGGTATATAGTCTATGTCAAAATTCAAAGAGAAATGATGTTTATATGTTAAAATTGAGTTCTCCCAAAAAAAAAAAAAAAAAAAAATAGCGCCATATATCGAACGGCAGCATATACAATCAAACAATTTTGTTGATCACACATAAATATTGTGTAGGTACATATAAATCAACTCTGTTTAGAAATTGAAAAAAATATTAATAGCTCGACCACAGCGTCACCTATCATGTCCAGATTATGAGGTTTTCGTTTTTGTCACTAAACCAACATATATTGTGACTATGACTCATGTTGGTCCATAAATATAGAATTTGTTAATAACTTGATGAGAGCGCCACCTATCGAATGTTTTGATAGCCTATTTTACGCGCATTGATATATAATGATCTGAAAATATCAAGAAGATTGGCGGAGCTATTAAAAAGTTTCTGATTAACTTACAGACGCACCAGCGATTATACAGAGCGAGTCATTAGTAGCCGCTTCTTCGATTGCTCCTTTATGTTTTTAAAAGAAAAAACAATTAGTGGAAGATTCATGGTTGCTTGTGGCACATATTCTAAAATTACTTTAAGTTCTCACGCACTTCCGGTTTCACCGGAAATGCACGGAACTTAATTTTTTAAATGACTCATCCTATATATTTTTTGATTTTCTTGTATTGTTTTAAATTGTCTATTCAACTATTTTTTCTCTTTCAAAATGGAGCCAATAGTTTTCGAATTATTAATTTTTTTTGAAAATATTTGACCAAAACATGTGTTCAGGGAAAAACATTTTCACATTGTTCTTAAAAGTAAAGGCATTAACTTTGGTGGTGCTTGTATCTAAGAAAATTCTGCATCATTTGGTATAAGATGCACTCGGCAATACCTCAAAAAGCCTTGAACAACCAGTTTTTTGAGGTATTGTCGAGTGAAACTTATACCAAATGATGCAGAATTCTCTTGGCTACAAGGTTAATGGTTTTATTTTTGGAAACAATGAAAAAATTTTTTTTTCTGAACATGTGTTTTGGTCAAAAATTTCCCAAAAAAATTAAAAACTCAAAAACTATTGGCTCAATTTTCAAAAAGAAAAGACATTTGAATAGACAATTTAAAACAGTACTAGAAAATCCAAAACTATATAGAGTGTGAGTCGTTTAAAAAAAATTAAGTTCCATGCATTTCCGGTGAAACCGGTATACCATTAAATAGAAACCTTACTTTTTACAAAATCCAAAAATCTGTCATTGTCAGCATGTGAGTAAAAGGTGTCAAATTTTCGGTTAAAGAACCATATTTCGAGGTTAAATTTCAATCATTTTTACAAAATATTTCTATTAGATTTTTCAGTTTTTTTGTAATATAATTTTTTTGTTGTTTCTCGCAGCTATAATGAATTTGTATATTAATACATCTAGTAATGAATTGCAAGCTAACTAATCTACATAATATATATATTAAAATGTATTAAATTCATTGAATATCAAGAAATATCTATCTGATAAGATGACACTAGGATATGATCTCAATATTTACGATAAGCATATATTTACAATAAGATATATAGATAGAAAATGTGACGGATTAAGATATGTATATTGCAATAATCACATTACCATTATTAACATTAGTGTAAATATAACAGTTTAAAAAATATAACTACTTTAATTTGTTTGCTAATATCTACAGTAGAAGCAATAGGGAGGGCATCGTTTATATTTTCATTAATAAAACTCTGATAAATATGTATGTACAATTACTTTCATTTCACAAAACGCTACACTGAATACATAACAAAAAGCTTGAACAGAATAAAAAGTGTATTTTTCTATTTCGGTGCTATAAAGTTTACTTTACGATACCCGTTTTGGTTGCATAAAGTATTACTTTATCGAACGCTTATTTAATTTTTTTGAGATTGGTAAAGAAAAATGGAACCAAGTCATATTTAAATGTCAAATATAAGCCTTTAATGTAAGAAACATGTGCAATAGAAGTTGTACAAAGAATAAAAAAAAATTCCGAATCTCTGGAATGCAATTATTTATTTCGTCCTTTTTGTTGATAATTTGAAGTAATTTATTACATAAATCTGTCAAATTTTAAAGAAAATGACATATAACATCGCCGATATTAAAATATTTAAAATGTTCTACTTAATAATCAGTAACCAACTTCAAAAAAACAAAATTTCTAAAATATTCAAACAAAACATGTCTCTTATTTTAAACTTTTTTGAACTTTTAATAACCGAAATAGAAAAAATAGTATAAAATACACGTTTCATAAGACATTTTGCTCACTCGTTCTTTAAAAAACTTTCCTAGCGGCTGGTTTTCTAAACTTGAACGCATGCGAAAAAATCGTGTCTTATGAAACTTGTATTTTAATATACTATTCTAATTCAGAATTCTATACGTACTATTTCTATTTCACATCTTTATGTAGGTATATAATCGTTGGTGCGTCTATCCGCTATTCAATAACTTTTTAATGGCTCAATCCACCTTCTTGATATTTTCAGACCATATTTATATCGTCAATGTGTCAATGTTAACCAAATCAAACTCATTGCGCAGCCTACTGGAATTGGCAGAACAACGTCTGGAGGCCATCTAGTACTTAGTAAAACCTTAATACTGAAGATGATGCAGTATTTAAAGCAATTGTAAAATGTTCTGCCGCATTGTCAACAATATATTATCAATATTATACATTTTTTCTTCCATCATGACATAATAAATATTATTTTTCCATGCATCAGCACCAGCCACATTTAATCCTCCTAACAATAAATTTTAAACTCATTTATCGTACCCTATACCTAACTCTAGCATATTAAATCTTATCGAAATTTGACGCTCAGCTTGTGTAGTTATCAACTCCGTTAGTAGGTAAATAAAAATAATTTATTGTACGGCCCGGCGTTACCAGGATAAATCACAACCACGTGTGAGTCTAATGTTTAACGTTTTGTCGTTATAGATAAATATACAGGCACACAAAAACAAGTATATTTGAGCTCATATTTAAAAACAAGATTGCTTATTACAACAATCAATATTTATTGTCCCCCTCATATATTATATTGGTGCAATTATGAGTGAAATTGGATTATTGGAACTGATTGGATCGAAAGATGTGATGATATCGTAATAACCAAGGCTGTTTTAATGTCTAGTGGAAAAAATCTCAAATTTATCTTTATGAGCTATGGAGCTATAAAATTCTGTTATGTAATAAAGTGGAATATAAGCAACGTCTGACTAATTGTATTTTAAATCAGCTATTAATAATAATAAAATGTTACATTATAAAATATGTATTCTTTTATTACTATTATATTTTGTAATTAATATTTTTTCCAATTCTAATGCTTATATATGTATTTAAAACCATCTTTTGTAACATTATATGTAGGAAAAAATTAGAAGTGGCCACCACACGACTTTCTTATACGTATGAGCGTTTCAAATTATACAAAATTGTTTTAAATTGTTTTATCTTCCTAGAAAAATAAGCCAAATTTTAAGAATTTTTTATATAAAAGTTATTCGAAGTCCTATTATAAGTACTTCTATTCTTCCAGTAAATATAGAATGCATACTTTGCGAGATATTCGAAAGAAGTGCTACTCCCTAAGAGTAAAAGCGTTGCTTCCGGTCAGAATTTTGTAATTTTTTTTATACAAAAGAATTTCAAAAGATTTTCATACAAAATTTTTCTCAAATTTAATTCTGAGTACATATGAATTCTTTATAAATTTGTTTAAACTTATAAATTCGATTTTTTCACTGAAGTAAACTTCTACTTCCGGTCTGCCGAATTTACTGAAAATCTAATCAGATCTCACGAGGGAGATTACACACGTAAATATAAAACTTGGAATTGATTAGTACAGCGGTTTGATCGCTATCGTTGTCACACACACACACCGAGAGAGAGAGAGAGAGAGACCCACAAACATTTTTTAAAAACCACTTTTTTGGTATCAGGGGACTTCAAAACGTGGACATCTGCAAAAATCTCGAGGTCGAAAATTTTCGTCATCACAGTACTTCTTTTTACACTACGTATAAGAAAGTAAAATCATAAAAAAAATACGTTATCAAAGTTTATAATTTTTAAATTTTTTCAATTTTTGTACAAACTTTATGCTCTTTGCGGTACCTCAAGATGTTGTAGTATGGCAACCAAATTTTTTTTTTTGATTCTTTTTGAACCTAAAAGGCAACTTTTCTCCACTATTATTAAACTAAAATCAAAAGGAAAATTTAAAAGGCCGTTTTCGTTCCACCCTATGCACGTTGTTCCAATGTAATACCAAGTTCTTCTATTCTGTTTTTGATTCACGAGTAGCAAGGATAATTTTTTTCCAGAAATTTTCAAAAAGCGAATTCCAATCCGATTTGTGAATTTTTTCTTTTTGCTTAATTGTTTCACTAATTTACAATAAAATTGTAAATTATTTGATTCTGTGCAATATATTTTCCATTTTACTCTAAACTCTTTATGGCCCGTCTTTTACCTGGTCCGATATAAGTATATCCCACAGCTGTACAAATCAATTTTTTCTGTTTTATTTTACCACTTGTAAAATGCAAATAACAACCACGAAATGAAATACTTAAAATGTATCCGATGGGGGAAGTACAAAATACATATGTATATCGGAGATTCATAAACAAAATTATCGAGAATTTACATTTTAGGTCGTGTTTATGTTGAAGTAAGGGCGACGATGCTAGCGAAACGAAGAAAATTACATATGTTGTTGATTTGAATGCAAGTGATTATAACGGAATAATCCAATAATGGGTGGACACTGTGGCTAAAAATCTGAAATAAAATACAAAAGGAAAAATCCTTTACCACAAAAAATCTATATACAGCCCGCATTAAACGCGATTTGAAGATCTTGTTCTTTAAAAATGCTGTTCAAATTTCGTGATACGGCAAAGAAACAAACTTATTGCCAAGAGTTTTTTGAGGCAGCAAACATGTAGTATTCTGAATTTGTTTCTTAATAAATTTGTTTCTTTGCCGTATCATTCAGTCAAACGAAATTTGTACAACATTTTTAAAGAAGAGGATCTTCCAAATCGCGTTTAAATCGGGCAATTCATTAAAATCACTCTTAGGGAACGCTAAAGATAAAATTGAGGTAGATCATAAATCTGGTATTTATGAAATAACCTGTAAAGATTGTAAATATACAGGGCAATCCAAATTAAGTGTTCACCGTTGGTAACTTTGTTATTATTAAAGATACAAGATTGTTTATATTAGCAAACTTGTAGTACTTTTAACGCTCTTTAAGATGGAAGAATAAAAAAAAACAAATGAGCAACGCGTTTTCGAGTTTTGCCGAAAAATATTTTTTTTTTCAAATAGAAACCCCTGTATATTATATCATTTTCTGCTAGAACTTTAATTTTTAAACAAAAAATCTTATAAGAAATTTTTTACTGGGATTAAAAATACTTGAGTTATAATGAATACACAAAAACAGCTAAGTCAAGTGCATTTCTATGTATCTATGAAAACGACGATAAGTCTTTCTACCAAACGTCAAATATTAGTACAGTTTTATTAGTTTTTCACTCATAAGTTTCATTGTGCTAGTTATTAATTTGACAAAAAAATGATTTTTACCCATTCAGAAAAGTGTGATATGTTAGAATCTTATTTAGTGTGCAGAAAATCCTCTAGAAGGGCAAAAGAACACTACGCTGAATTATATCCACTCCGAACACAACCACATGAGCAATATTTTCTGAGACTCTACCGAAAATTTAGAGGCAATGAGAGTGTTTTTGCCAAAACAAGGACAAAAAGGACTTTTATAAAAAGCGAGGACACGGAAATTGCAGTTATCGCATATTTTGAGGCCAACCGTGAGAATTCCATACTAGATATTGTCAATGAATCTGATTTGAGTCACGGTACTGTGCATAGGATTCTGAAGAAACACAAATTCATTCCTTATAAGTACAAACCAGTTCAGGTTTTTTTGCCAGGGGATCCAGAGAGAAGAATGTTTTTTTGCCACTGGTATCTTAACTTTTGTCGCCAAAATGTAAACAACTTTCGTTATATTTTATGGACCGATGAATCTAATTTCTCAAATTCTGGAATGTACAATAAAAAAAATCATCATTACTGGTCAAAGGAAAATCTTCTTTTAGTAAATCCAAGACGTCCACAAGTCCGTTTCAGTTTTAATGTTTGGTGCGGTTTAATCGGTTCATGGATTGTTGGTTCTTTCTTTTATGAGGGCACTCTAACTGGTGAAAGGTACATAGAATTTTTGACTGAAATTTTGAATAATTTCTTAGACGATCTGGATCTCATAAGTAGACAGAATCTGCATTTTCAGCAGGATGTCGCACCTGCGCACAACTACAGAGGTACTCATCAACTTCTAAATACTATATTTAACACTTCATGGATAGGAACAAATGGTCCTATTCAGTGGCCTCCCCGATCGCCAGATTTAACGCCGCTTGATTTTTTTTATCGGGTTATTTAAAGAACCAGATTTATAAGCAAAGGTACGAAAACGTAAACGCCCTAAAGATTGCAGTTAGTGAAAAGATAAACCAAATAGATGGTAGGACCATACTGAAGGCAGTTCGAGAAGTTCGGAAGCGTGTACAAAACGGTATTGAACTACAAGGTGGTATTTTTGAACATATTCTATGAAAAAATCAGTGATTTTTATTTTCTTTTAATGATAAGTTTATGTATAAAATAAAGTTTATAAAACTAATTTAGCTGTTTTCGTTTATTCATTATAACTCAAGTACTTTTAATCCCAGTAAAAAATTTCTATAAGATTTTTTGTTTAAAAATGAAAGTTCTAGCAGAAAATGAAATAATGTACAGGGGTTGCCATTTGAAAAAAAAATATTTTTCGGCAAAACTCGAAAACGCGTTGCTCATTTGTTTTTTTTTATTCTTCCATATTAAAGAGCGTTAAAAGTACTACAAGTTTGCTAATTTAAACAATCTTGTATCTTTAATAATAACAAAGTTACCAATGGTGAACACTTAATTTGGATTGCCCTGTATAGGGCAAACTAGACGTTCAATCTCAACTCGTTACAAAGAACACATTGCACATTTCAGATACAACAGACCGGAAAAATTAAGTGTTGCTCGACATATTTTCGACACAGGCCACGGCATGCCTTAGATTAGTTAAAACTGTAAATAATTTTAAAGAATTAGAGACATGCGAAAGTATTTACATACATAGAAATAGATGTAAGTTAATTAATTCTAACCATGGACCGATACCCGAGTCCAGTTTGGACGGATTATTGTAATTTTAGGTATGATCAGTTTGCCACGCGTCACGGTTCCGTTATTTCCGCGCTAGATTTAGGTAGCATATATAGGGATGTTGTTAGTTAAGAAATCAGTGTTATCCCACTGGTGATTTGGTGAAGCGCATATCTTTAAGGTAACACCTTAGCCAAAAAATACCACGTTCAACACTCTTTTTTGTTTTTCTACAGATTTATACTGAAGATGGCAACTTAGTTGCCGAAATACGTACATAGATTGTTTATATTTTTTATGGTAAGTGATTTCTCCTTTTGCATTTTATTTCATATCGGAATAACATGACATCAACGAAATACATGTGGATTTTTCATAAGCGAAGATACAATATGCCCACGGTATACGTTGGCATAGCGTAATTAATATGTTGTTTACCTTATGCGGTTTTTTTTGTGTAACAAAATACTTTTTTCTGACATTTCCGTTGGCTTCTGGTGCAAGAAACAAAAGCACCACTTTTGCTTCCGATCATGAAAGCTTTTTCTAAAAAGAATAGTGTGCCACTTCGCTTCGAATAAACACTCAAATTTCATTACCACAGCATACGCCAAATATTTGTCGTCACTACTGCAGGAAATACTTCGTTTTGATCTGTGAGATCCTCAAAGCTAAATATTGTTTTGCTGTCACATATAAAATGTATCAAAAAATTAATAATTCTTCTCATAAATTTAATAATATATTTTTTGCCATATTTCAATCATCTCTCTCTCTCTCTCAAAAAAAAAATTGTTCAAAAAAGAAAAACAATATTAATTGAGTTGGCCGATACTTGCTGGATATCCATATTAATTAATAATAGTAGACGGAGTAAAACACAATTTACAACAAATACAGTATATTAAAACAACTTATTACAAAGTATATGACATGTTTCGCTATCACTGTAGCTTCTTCGGATATTCAATTACTACTAAACTATATATTTTCTACAAAATCAGGTGACAGATCTTACAATGTCTAGGATACTGTGGGGAATTTCTGTAATTTACTTTAATGACTTTTTATTATCTATTTTATGTTAACAGTATTTTCTAACAATAACTTTTACATGGTTTATGATCTTAAAATCTGTTATAGTTATTTATTGATTTTTTGGATTTTCACAATACGTATTCAAAAGAGGTGAATTAGTAAGATCTAATTGTTCGTTGAGTAATATGTCTGAATTTTTAAGTTTGTTTATTTCAAGAGACTAGTAAGTTTCATCGGAAACCTTTTGTTTCTGAATGTAAAATTTTAAAATTACTATTAAATTTGTGGTTATTTTCCAACAGGTGACATGCATAATTTGACTCCATATTTTTGTTGTTATAACATCTGTAGTGTTCATTAATTCTTTTATCGAAATTCCTGCCCGTTTAGCCAATGCATGCTTTTGGGCAATCCTTAAAATTCAATTTATATACCTCCTAATTTATTTGCTTTGTTAGTTTTTGATTTGTTGTTTTTTATGAATTTACCTAGTGAGTTATTAGTTTTATATGCTGGTTTTAAACTTATTTATTTATTAAAAAAAATAAGTAAAAAAAAATAAAAAAAAAATTTAAAACCAGCATAGAAAACTAATAACTCACTAGGTAAATTCATAAAAACAATTTTATATATACTGGATTTGTTGTAAATTGTGTTTTACTCCGTCTACTATTATTGATTAAAGAAAAACAATATTACACGTACAAATTAAAGTTGTTTTCGCCATTTACATTTCCCGTTTCTGCGTGATAAAGAATAAGATCTTTTCGACATAATATATACGCATAAGGTTAATCAGTTCTTCCTCATGTCGTTCATTAAAACGAAATGGACCGTAGCACTGACGGCCAGGAAGAGAGTTTATACAGATTCTTCAAACCACGTAGTCAATTCTAGCTTATAAAAAAAAGGAACGGAAAGAATATATAGGAACTGCGCCGGCAAACGGTTAAGTGAATAATTGTGTTCGATTGCAGTGTCGGCACGAGCACAATGAAGGCCCCACATGCAGATGGATTGCGTCATTTCCGAACCGGTACCAACATTAGTTAGTGCCCTGACCCTCACGAATTAAAACGAATTAAATATGATTTGGGCTTTTGATGCGATGGACTGCTGACGATTCCATGTCACATCAAATTAATGAAAATTGATTAAAATACGGCGGACTCGACAAAAAACGTGGATCAAGACATTTCCTGAAATATTTATTTTATTCTAAAGATGTTCCTTTGATTAAAATATTATTATTAATGATTCTATACATGTTGCTGGTATTAATTTAAACGCCCTCTGTTCTACATTTTCGAACTATCAAAGATGTTATCTTAACACCAACATTTTGCGATAAGTTTATATTATGGTAAGCAAATAAAACCGTTCATATATGTTCTTTTGCCTCTACCATAACGCATCATTCAATACCTATAGTCTTAAAAAATTATTCTTGTACTTCATAAGGAAGAACTATTAGTGGGCACAAGAATATTGTTATATTTTACCTGATTCACTACTGGGCTTCTTCGGCAATCCATCACTGTTTTGGACTAGACTTGATAAATATCTGGGCGTTCCTGATAATATGGGCGATACCCACAAAGTTTTGCAATAATTTGCAAATCCATTTGCCAAGTGCAAGGGTGAGTTTCTTTCGTTTGGATTGCTACCTGAAAAGAAAAAGCAAATCAAATATTATTATCTCTTAAAATACTAAACTGGTAATAAAAATAGAAAAAACAGCATACCATTTGTAGCTTTCCTCAGAGGATTCTCAACTTATTAGGGACGAGAATCAACTTCATCACATGGTAGCCAATCTTGAGCTATTTTTGCTATTACTTTAACATACGTGCTAATAATGCACTACGGTAAGATGATATTTTAAATTAGTTTTATACGTACAGAATACACAATACATAACTAACTACTATTGGACCTGAATACACGTTTTGAAGAAAAGTTTTAGCTACGCGGTACTGACGACAACCAATAACTTTGAAACACGTGTTATCATCCTTTGTATTTTATCATTCGTGGATTATTTAATGCATAGATTAGCATTTTTTTAGCACGTGGTGAAGTTGGATGTCGTCTCTAATAATTTAAAATCTTCTGACATAAGCTACAAACGGTATCTTTAATCTTAAAGTGCGCTTTATATAATTTTAAGATATCAAAATCTTTTGCAATGTATTTCTTCTGGTGGATATGCATACATATCTTCCCTCAGTTTGTCATTTAAAAACATACTTTTGTCGCATATTGTTGAAAGAAATATTTTCTCTGATATACAATTGAAAGTAAAATCTTTATCGTCGTCATTCTCGCTACGTAAGAATTTTGAAAGTTTCATTTAGAGCGAATCATCGTGCCACTAGTCTGGCTTTGTATCTACCTTCAATTTAATTCTGCAAATCTCTTAAAAACACATTTGGTACTTAATATCTCACCATTCCTTGGTATTTTGACTTCCTTCCAAGTACTATTATCTTTTATTGAGTCTACTTTTTTGTTCATAGCTCATCTCCAGTATACTTTATCATTTCTATATTACAATTCTTCACCATTCTCTGGTACTGTGTCTACAAAAGACATTGCATGAAATGCCATGTATAACACATAGTCGTTATTTTTTACTGGAATTTTGGTAGCCATATTCTATACCCAAAATCGGTCTTTTATTTCTGGGTTTTCTTCATTTTGCTTCTTCTCTGCTTGCATCATATTCTTCAACTTGTGGTTTAATTACCTTTGACTTATAATAAAATTCATTTGCATTAAAAACAACGTCCGTCCCTAGCTGCAATCAACTTTTCGTTATGATTTACTATATTTATCGATAAAGCATCTACGTATAAACGATATTTTAGTTTAATTTTATACGTTTCTTTGTCATATTGGCTTTTAATGCTGTACAGCTAAGTTGTCGGTGGTTCTTCACCTATCTAAAGATATTTTTAATATTGGTACGGTATGTTATGAGCTAATCTTCTCATAGATAGATGTTTGATACATAGCTTCTAAGTGTCAAATTTCCTTAATATGCTGTCGATGAATTATTAATCCAAAAATAATTGTTGATTCATTATCTAACACTCATTTATTGTAAAATGAAATGTAAACACCTATTCAGCTAGGTAAATAATACAATATAATTTAATTTATTATAATAAACGCTGTAATTTGATATAATTAATTTTACAGGTGATAGATAAAAGTTAATATATTTCATGATAATACATTTCATTCTTATGCGTATTCTGATGACGAAAATGTTCGACCTCTAGATTTTTGCAGATATGCACGTTTTGAAGTTCCCTGATACTGCAAATGTGTTTTTTTAAAAATGTTTCTCCTGGCTTTGTGTGTTTAATCACGATAGCGGCCAATCGGATAATTAAATTTTCAGTAAAATCGGTAGACCGGAAGCTGTTCTTTACTTTAATACCGTATTTTTGTAAATACGGTATAGGGAAACGTTTTTACTTTCTTATACGTAGTATAAAGAAGTATTGTGATGATGAAAATTTTCGACCTCGAGATTTTTGCAGATGTCCACGTTTTGAAGTCCCCTGATACCGAAAAAGTGGTTTTTAAAGAATGTCTCTCTCTCTGTGTGTCTATCTGTCTCTCTATGTGTGTGTGTGTGACCACGATAGCGGTCAAACCGCTATAGGTATCAATTCCAAATTTTATATTTACGAATATAATCTCCCTCTTGAGATCTGATTAGATTTTCAGTAAAATCGGCAGACCGGAAGTAGTAGTTAACTTCAGTGAAAAAATCGAATTTTGCCAACTACTGAGTTTAAACAAATTTGTAAAGAATTCATATATACTCAAAATGAAATTTGAGAAGAATTTTATTAAAAAAGTTTTTCAAAATTCCTACCGGAAGTAGGTCTTTTACTCTTATCAAAAATCAGTTTTTTGCGAATATTTCGCAAGTCGTGCTTTTTAGACTGGTACATTACGAGTATAAAAATATTTAAAACTTAATTTTCAATACCTTTTCTATAAAAAAAAACAAAATTGGGACCGGAAGTAACACTTTTGCTCTTATCGAATAGCGATTTTTGCAAATATTTCGTAAATTATGCATTCTATATATATTTGTCAAGAGTACAAAAGCATTTATAGTTGGATTTGAAATATTTTTTGTATAAATGAAATTTCAAAATTCGGACCGGAAGTAACACTTTTACTCTTATGGAATAGCGATTTTTGCAAATATTTCGTAAATTATGCATTCTATATATATTTGTCAAGAGTATAAAAGTATTTAGAGTTGGATGGGAATATTTTTTGTATAAATTAAATTTAAAATTCGAACGGGAAGTAATACTTTTGCGAGTAGCATTTTTTTGCAAATATCTCAGAAAGTATGTATCCTGTAGGGATTTATTAAGAGACTGCAAGTACTTAGAATGGGATTTTGATAATTTTTGAATAAAATAATTTTTAAAATAGTATGATTAGAAACTCTCGTACGTATAAGAAAGTCGTGTGGTGGCCACACCTCGTTTTTATTGTTCAGAAAAAGATAATTTGATGCATGCTGTTCCTTTTCAGTAGAGCATGCTGTAGAAACTAATTTAGAGACCCAAAAATTATGACACTTCTTGATTATATATCAACTTATAATTCATTATACAAAAAATAGAGAAATTCTGAATTTGATGATAGTTAAGTTCTAATATGGCAAGAAGAAATGGGTATGCATATAATAAATAACGATAAAGAACTTAGAAAATAAATCTATTTTGGATTTTTTTAAGCTTTCGTTTTTAATTAAACGCTTCATCAGAGATTGATATTGACATGATAGTTCTGTACAATATCATTGTATTATATTGTCCTGTTAATGGAGTAATCTGTTGGATAATAAAGACAATTATTATTATTATTATTATTATTATACCAACAATGGCAACATTCTCTAAATCTTATTGTACTCAATTGAAATGTTGATATATTTTTACAACAGCAGCATTAATTATTTTTTTTTTGAGTAAATTACTTATCTAACCTTGATTCTTTGGCTTTGAAGAATTACGAATTACCCACAAATGAATGATTATTGAGAATAATATATCAGTTTTGAATATTTCCGTGTTAAGAAGAAAGTCACATGAGTTGTTTTCTTAAAATATTTTACTGCAATACTACATTATTCAGAATAAAGGAGGTTAAAGTTTAATATAAAAAAAATAATTAAATTTATAAATATCTTTCTTTGAAACATAAATCTGTTGTATAAGTATGAATTGTTGAGTCTATTGATAAAAATAATTTGTAATAATCATATGATTATAATTTCCAGAAACTATGAATTATGTATAAAAATATTATCTTATTTTCAAACACAAAAATTCAAAGCTCTAGTATTTTTATTACATAAATTGAAATATAAAGATTTACAATCTTACAGTATGATGTATTTTAAATTCAAGTTTAATTATTAATAACACGACTAACCGTTTGAACACATAGTCAAATTAATTTTTGTTTTTCAGAAAAAAACAAGTTTTTTTTAATTTGTTATTATTTCAATAAATAAACACTGATAAAATTACATCAATACACACGTATACTATTTGAATAAACTCAATGAATTCTGAGATTTTGCTTATCTAAAGTGTGTGTATATGAATGTGATTTCAAACTAAATACACAATATTTAACGAGAAAGAAATCTCTGATAGGAAACGTGTTGATTAATATAGTCCGGCTTATCGTTTTAATTTTAAATGAGGTGAACGGCGGTGGATACCATTTCCTATTTCAGGAAGTTCGAAATTTTCTGTAAAATGTCCCGGTTCAATGTAACTTGTGTGAATTCTAGGTTATGCACGTATCAGGTGACATTTTCGTTTTTACAGGAAAAACAATTATGCCTTTTCTTTTTATCATTTTACTTTCTTATATGTTGTACGGTGAATTCCATCTAGTTGTCCGTAAATTTCTCTTATAAACTACGGATATAGATTGAATAGCGTAAAAGTATCCACCTGTCACTGTCAAAATTTATCATTGAGAGATGTGGTGATAAAATTGATAAGTACAATTGGATTATTAATTTATTTAATAAGGTAAATTTAAAGACGGGATACCAATCAAACAACTAATATAAATAACTTGCTTGTAGAAATTTTAATTAAATATAATATACGAAAAGTGTTCAAAATGGTCACCATTTCGTTGAATGCATAATGCAATACGACGTCTCATGTCGTCAAAAATATTCTGCAATACATTTGATGTTATTTCATTACATTTAATTTAACTGTATTCATTAAGTCATTTAAGTTATTAATTCTTGTCTTATATAGGTAATTCATTTTTAGCAATCCGAAAATAGAAAAATCTAACGGTGTGATCGCGCTAACCAAACATCTCTGCTTATAACTTGATGAAGGAAGTGATGATCTAGAAGCGCTAAATTTTCACGAGTTGTATGCGCAGTAGCTTCATCTTGCTGGAAGTAACCCTATTGAATTCGTACTGTTGCACTTGAGTTAAAAATGGTGTTAATAACTGATTTCGATATCGTTGGGTATTAATTGTTATTGTGAAAAAAAATTGGTGCTACTATACTACGATGAGATATACAGCTAACCATACTCAGACTTTTAACAGGTTATAAAGAAACTTATATGCGTTTGTTTTCATTATTTATAGACCATGTTCTGTAATTTTATTTATTTACAAACCCGCTTAAATGAAACCATTCTTCATCAGTAAAAAAACTTGGATCTAGAATTTTGTCATTATTTAAATTTTCTTGCGAGAAATTGCAATAATTAAGCTTACTAGCGTGATCTTTAGGTAACATCTGATGGACGAACGATACTTTGTATGCAAACGACGCCTCATAATTGAAGGGATGAGTGGATGAAGGTGTCATGTAACATTTTTGTGAAAATCGATATTTTTATTTAAAACAATTTGTTTTGCAGTATTCTTTCACTGAATAAATCTTTGAAAGCTCAGTTTCAATTAGGAATCGAATTACCAAATGCTAAAGGTGTTATGTACAACTTAGATTTCTAAGCGAACAGTGGATAAAGGTGTTAAGGTAACATGACACCTTTATCCAATACCACATGTTTCAAATATTATAAAATATTTTATCAACACGCACATGACCCTTTAGTTTTGAGGTTAGGTTATCTGACGTTAAATTGTTATTTCGGTAGTTTTGACAGTGAGTGCTCGGTTTTTGAGCATAAATAACTACCTACACCATGCTCTCCCGAGGCCAACGTATATTGAAAATGTTAGAAGATAAAACATCTCGCGGTACATTAACAGGTAATTTAATAATATAAGATTACGGTAGTTAGTTTGGTTATGTTTTCTGATAAGTGCTTCAATTTTTTGCTACATTGGTACAGCACTTGGAATTATTATGATCCATAGTCGTCAAATAATATATTATGAATACATACAACAATTTTAACTTCTTGCAGGGGCAAGCACTTCGAGTACAAGAAATTCTCTATTTATTGTTAATGAAGATCAACATTTTGCCACTGCACATGAAACAGATCGTAAAAAATCATATCCAGAAGGAAAGAGGCTGACTCAATCTTCGCCAAGGAATAAAGAAGATTTTGGTGAAGACCATATTAGTGACTTTTCTAACGGTTCAAGTGATTTATTTCTTCCTAGCGAAGACAATCTAGACGATAGTGAATCTATCAGTGAACATTCTAACGGCTCACACACCACAACAGATGATATAGGTGATATCCTAGATTCTAAAGAAGCAGATGTCAATGTAACTGAAGCCAGAACGTTTGTCAGATGTGAAACTGCTGGTGTGGCTAGCCATCAGCTTGTGGATGAGAAGGTAGAAAAAGTAAAGAAGAAGATATTTGATACAAAGGAAAAAACTTACAGAAAAAAAGAGAGAAATCCAAATCAATGGAAGAGAAACAAAGCAGCCCTCGCAAGACAACGAGGAGAATCATACACAGCACAATCTGGTAAATTAATGCCCGCCAAAGAACCAAACTTAGACACGCTTTGCCACGAAAATTGTAAGCTCAAGTGCAATACCAAATTCGATTCTAGTGCAAGAAGAGCCATTTTTAAAAAATACTATTCTTTAGATAATAATTCTAAAAATGCATTGCTATTTAAAAGTATAACAATTAAAGATGTTGCTCGGCATCGAGTTAATGTGAAAAAGCAAAAGAAATTTTCATTTATTTACTCAGTGACTTACAATAAACAGGTCACGCAAGTGTGTAAAAAAGCTTTATGCGCAATATACCAATTTAGTCAGAAAAAAATTGAGTTAACTCAAAGAAAGTTGAAAACAGGCCAATCAGCTCCTACTCCCGATAAGAAGGGTCGTCATGAAAATAGACCTCACAAAATTGCTGATAATATTGTTGAGACCATTGTTGAACATATTAAACTATTTCCAGCTGAATCGTCGCATTATTCACGACATACCAATCCGCATAAAATGTACTTGTCGCCACTGTTGAACATTACCAAAATGTATAATATGTACATTGAAGAATGTAGAAAGAAGAAACTGCCTGAGAGCTTTATGGTTAAAAAGTGTACATACAGTAATGTGTTTTCTCGTTGCTTCAACTTGTCATTTGGACACCCGAAGAGCGATACATGTAGTACATGCGATTCAGGCCATAACTCAGAGGAGCACACGGAAAGTTACAAAGCAGCGTTTGAACACCAACGCCGTGATAGGGAAGTGGCTAACACAAATACCAAAGTTTGTTACATGACCATGGATCTACAACAGACAATGCCCCTGCCCAAATTAACCACTTCTAAATGTTTTTATATAAGGCAGATGTGGTTCTACAATTTTGGTGTACACACAATCACACCTTCTGGAAATAAGGCATATTTTTTCACATGGACTGAGGATGTCGCAAATAGAGGAAGTTCGGAAATAATAAGTTGTTTGCATACATTTACAAATCTTCTTAAAAACGAATTCAATAAAAATATTGAACATCTTATTATCTGGTCAGACTCTTGTTCTGGCCAGAATAAAAATTTTAATATCGTCTGTTTTTATCAATATATGATACGTAAGGGTTGCTTCAAAATCATCGACCACAAGTTTCCGGAAGTAGGACATTCGTACTTAGATTCTGATCGAGACTTTGGCAGAATTGAAAAAATCTTACGGAAGAACGAAAAAATTCAAATCCCAGATCAGTACAGAGACATAATTAGAAGTTCTGGTGGAAAGAATTCAGTTGTCATAAACATGGAGAACCGTTTCCGAAAAGTCGACACACTGGCTTCTAAATTACACCTAGTAAATAAGAAAAAAAATGTCTTAAATGAAAAAGTTAATTTCCGGGACAGCATCAAGTGGATTAGGACAGAAGAGTATGGAAGTTACCTGTACAAAACAAGTTTGGACGAATTCACACCATTTCAAAAAGTAGAAATTTTAAAAAGCAATGCTGCTAGAAACATCATCGGTGATGAACTTACTTTGGACAGGGTAATTGGTAAAAGTGGAAGTTTATCAGCAGAAAAACTTTCTAATTTACGTGACCAAATTACTTACGTTGATGATGAGTACAAGTGGTTTTATGAAGACATTTGTGGCATGGAGAAAACTAACTTAAAAAGAAGAAAAACTAATTGATAATCAATATAAAACGTTTTTTTAAGTTGTCATTAAAATTTCATTCATATTTTGTTTTGTTAAATTTAGGGTTATTGAATTAAAATCTTTAGAAATGTTTAGTTTTGAAAAATGTTTATAAAGCAGCAGTTATAACAAAGTTTATGTTAGAAAATAAAGCTTGTTTCGGGACATAACACTCTTATCATTTTTTCAATAATAAAAAATAACGCACTATAGTGGATGAAGGGGTCATGTACATTTGATCGTCAAAAAAAATCGTAAAACACAAAATTACACAAGTTTCCGTATATCAAGGAAACAACATTCACATAGGCCTTTAGATATTACATGATTTTGTTAACCAAAAACAAATAGGAAAAAAGTACCAACAAATTATATTAAAATGCTTATATCTCGGAAGATATTCTATGAACGTTACTAGAAGATCCGTTCGTTTGAAGTGATAAACGACGAACTGATGTATGTGGGTGTTCTCCAATAAGGTTCTTTAAGTGGTCAACAATATTTTGCTGTATATGTGGTCTACCAGAATTACAATTTGCACTGGCAAATTATAATTGGCGAGTAGCTAGTAGTAGTAGTAAGCAATGTAGAGCAAATCAACAAAAGTAAAATCAGAATTTTGATTGTTTGAAGGAAAGAGTGTTTACGCTAAGGAAATTTGTTTTATTTTGATTTTTAACGACCAGATCATACCTACCAACTACCAGAATTGCACTTTTAACAGACGGGGCTTGAGTGAAAGTCACTTTTTCAATTTTTTTTTGCCGATCTTAATTTTTTGATAAACTTTGGAACAATATAAAACAAATCAACAACAACTCAGGACAAGAATGCATTATTTGATTTTAGAAAAAAAAAGGCCTTTATTCAAAATTACGATTTTCAAAAAAAATGCCTTCGGTAAAAGTGGATTTCTACCAGAATTTATAATTTGCACTTGCAAATTATAATTGGCCAGTAGCTAGTAGTAGTAGTAGTAAACTAGTACGTACTGAGTAACTAGTACTTACTAGTTAATCAGGACCTACTAAGATGAAGTCCTTTTGGAAACACTTTGTACAAGGAAGTACAGCAATGATGAAAATATTCGACCTCGAGATTTTGCAGATGTCCACATTTTGAAGTTTTCTGATAACGAAAAAGTTTTTTGCAAATATATATGCGTGCCTGTGTCTGATTATGAAAGCACCCTAACGGCAAAAGCTGCTGAGTATTAGGAAAAACTGGCAACTATTACAAAAGGCGCAGAGGAAGTAATTAGAGTCGCTGCTGCATACAGGACCGCACCAACTGTGGCTCTCCAGGTCATTATGGAGACTCCGCCGAGAGATTTAATAACGCAGGAGAGGAAATATATCTGTGAAGGAAATTGAATAGAAACAGGTAGGAATGCAAAAAGCAGAACCCTTGATGCATGGCAGGATAGGTGGAATAGTAACATATTTAGAGGACAGTGGACCAAGGAGCTCATACAGAACTTGAAGGAGTGGATGGATTGTAAACACAGAAGTGTGGATTACTATCTCACTACTATTTTGACAGGCCATGGCGTTTTCAGAACATATGCAAAGAGAATAAGTAAAGCTGCAGGAGAGGAATGTGTGTACTGCGGCTGCATTGATACTGTAGAGCATACAATATTTAAATTTGTGAGATGGGATGGGTTAAGGTAAGAAGCAAATAGGAAGTTGGAGAAAGAAGTGACACCAAAAAATCTAATAGGAACCATGTTAGGTTGTAGAGAGCATTAGGATGTATTACATAAGATGATTAAGGCTCTTATGAAAGCAAATGAAGAAGAGGAAAGAAAACGACAGGACGGGCAGTAGAGGTACAAGGCCAGGGTAACTGACTATCAGCGATTTCGTGATGAAGATATCAATATATGATGGTTCCATGAATTGCGCTAGAGGGAATAGGGTGATTTTCTGGGTAGACGGTTAGTTTTGGACTGGAGTCCCACACTACCATGTTATGATAGACATAAGCACATGGTGTCCATAAAGGATTTCCACCTAACAAAAAAAAAGAACGGCAAAGGCTATCAACACTATACTCTATATTTAAGAGTACCTAATATCTTTTTCAGTATAGGTAGAGGGTAAATACTCAGTTTAGAAAGATTTCTAAGGAATGAAAAAGTTACGAAAATTTCTTCCGTAATTAAGTCTTCTGCTCTTATCGAAAATAGTTTTTTTTTTGTAAATATTTCACAAATCATACATTTGACATAAATTGATTTAGTTAGTGTGCGAAAATATACAGAACTTAATTTAGAACAACCTTTATAAGAACAAATTTTCGAAATTATACCAGAAATAACACTTTAACTTTTATTAAAAAGCAGTTGTTTGCAAATATGTCTGGAATGATGCATCCCGAACAGATTTATTATGAAATATGGACCGCTCATACACAACATAAAGTCGTATTGTGCCCACACGTAATTTTTTTCGAAGGCAAAAAAAACGTTCACAGTAAATACAACACCCCTACTACAATAAACTACGAAGACCGGATTGAATTTGGCAAAATAAAACATTTATAAAGTTTTATACTTTAACAAGAAATTTAGTCCGGCATATATTAAATTTAAAAGTTTGCTTCATTACACACAATTGCGCGCACATCACACGCATTAACCAGCAGTATTTTTTCTAATTATAACAAATGTATCATCGTCAAATTAAATACATCCTATATTTTTCAAGATGGTTGCTAACATAAATAATAAATAGCAACGGTCACAGTACAGAACCTTGATGAACACTATTAAAATATTTGTATATATCTTGAGTTATAAAAGATAAGTGACTGAAATTTTGGAAATTATATTATAAACAACCACAATAACTTGGAACAACTTTATCTTTTTAAGTTACTTTGAAAACAGCTAAAACAGCATTTAGAATTTTGATTTTTAAAAAGAACAGGCATAATTTTGTTTGCTTTTTTTGCAAGACAGTGGGTGCTAGCCATTGAGAATCAAATCTACAAAAAAAAATGAGGTGTGGCCACCACGCGACTTTCTTATACGTATGTGCGTTTCAAATTATAGAGTTTTAAAATTTTTGTATATAAAAGTCCTATTATAAGTACTTCTATTCTCTTAATAAATCTCTATAGAATGAAAAGTGCTACTCGCTAAGAGTAAAAGTGTTACTTCCGGTCCGAATTTTGAAATTTCATTTATACAAAAAATATTTCAAAACCAACTACTTTTGTACTTTTGACAAATATTTATAGAATGTATAATTTACAACATATTGGCAAAAAATCGTTATTCGATAAGAGTAAAAGTGATACTTCCGGTCCGAATTTTGAAATTTTTATATACAAAAGATATTGAAATTTAAGTTCTAAATACTTTTATATTCGTAGCGTACCTGTCTAAAAAGTATGACTTGCAAAATATTTGCAAAAAACTGATTTTTGATAAGAGTAAAATACCTACTTCTGGTAGGAATTTTGAAAAACTTTTTTAATAAAATTGTTCACAATTTCAATTTTAAGTACATATGAATTCTTTATAAATTTGTCTAAACTTAGTAGTTGACGAAATATTGGCAAAATTCGATTTTTTCACTGAAATAAACTACTACTTCCGGTCTGCCGATTTTACTGAAAATCGAATCAGTTCTCAAGAGGGAGATTATATTCCCAAATGCAAAATTTGGAATAGGTAGTTATAGCGGTTTGACCGCTATCGTGGCCACACACAGACAGACAGACAGACAGACATTTTTTAAAAACCACTTTTTTGGTATCAGGGGACTTCAAAACGTGGACATCTGTAAAAATCTCGATGTCAAAAATTTTCATCATCACAATACTTCCTTATACTACGTATAAGAAAGTTATAAGTTTCCAAAACTTAGAGGAACTAGAACAAATTAGAATTTCGTTTTTGGAAAAGATAAACTTTATTTCAGTACTTTTGTTCATTATGGTCTTTTTCGCCGAGAAATTTTGGAAAAATGTAGAGCAAATTAACAAAAGTAAAATCAGAATTTTGACTGTTTGAAGGAAAGAGTGTTTACGATAAGGAAATTTACTTTATTTTGATTATTAACGACCAGATCAAACCTATCAACTACCAGAATTGCACTTTTAATAGACGGGGCCTGAGAGGCACTTTTTCTATTTCTTTTGGCGATCTTAATTTTTTTTGGAAAACGTTGACACAATATAGAAAAATTAAGAACAACTCAGAGCAATCTTTTGATTTTGATTTTCAAAAAGAAGGGATCTTTACTGGAACAAACTTAATTTTATTTTAATTTATAACAATTTCCTGAAACTGTACTAACAGGCAAAAAAAAGATTTCGATTTTCAAAGCAGAGGACTGTAAGAAAGTAGCTTTTTTCAATTTTTTGGCAAACTTTAATTTTTTGTGTAACTTTGAAGTAATTAAAGACAAATTTAGAACAAGCTTCAGAATTATATTTTTCAATTAAAACTTGTTTGTACCTAACTTGATAATAATCAACTTCTTTTAAATTTTTATTTGTAACAACTTGATTAAGCTATAGTAACAAGTAAATAGGTACCAGAATTTAGAATTTTAATGAAAAGGTCTTTGAGTGTGAGTCCCTTCCTTTTAATTTTTTTGGCTGATTTTCATTTTTCTGGAAAATGTAGAAATAACTTTTTGATTTGCGAAAAAGTTGTACTTATAACTTTATACTAAAAAGTTTTGTACTTTCTTGCGATGTATTTTGATGCATAAGAGATACCGCTCTTAAATTATAAATAATAAATTAGATCAACTAAAGTATATCAACCTAAAATATTACGATTTTCGATTAATAATGTTTCTCAATTTTTTCGGAAGATTTTAATTATTTTCGATATACTTTTTAGCAATGTGCAACAAGCTTAAAACAAAACAGCAACAACCGTAAGAAGTTCAATTATTTAAAAGGCGACCCAATTTCATACAGGTAGTTCGATGGTATACAAAACTCACTATTGTTATGTCGCTGATAACACTTTCTTATTTTTCCATTTCAGGCTATTTCAGGCTATATTATAAATACTACCGCGAGATCAAAAATTATATTGGTAAAGGTTTGCCATGGAATGTAAAACGTCTGTCTTAAGTTATATCATTATAATGTTTGATCTCGCGGTAAATATATGGATCAAAAAATAAGTTTTAAATCATGCAATTAGAAATTATCATAGTTACCCACTACTGGATAAAAATATCCCACACAAAATAGAAAATGTTCTTGAAAGAAAACCTCAATTGATAAAGATATCGCTTCCTATCGCATCATCCCACAAAGGAACTTACTAATAAATAGTATTACATACTTTTATCCATATTAAGCGTTCTTGCAGTCTGATCGGTCTTGGTCACAGTCAGCCTTCGATTTCCCGGAAAACTCATTAAAAATCGCTTATTATACAACGCGCCTGGAATTTTCGAAAAGTCTCCTTATCGAATATGATTCAAAATAATTGCATGCGCTACAAAACCGCACCAATCTCTAATTTCTATTCTGCGAACTCCATTTACGACAGATCGATTACATATTACGTTCGCGCTCAACGACAAATTGTGGTGCGGAAAATCCCGAGATTTTTTTAAACGAACACCCAGAAGGATCATATCGGCATGAGGAAACCAAAGATTACATTCGTCGTGCGATTCTGTACAGTTTCTGCAACGGGGGAACACTACCACGTTTGCAACAAATAGAGCATGTGATAATTTAACGACTATGCGATTACTATTTCTAGTAATTTACTACGAAATCTTCCATACAGGCGTCAAATTTTCTTATCTCACAAATTTGTATCCGGGTGTTAATTGCGTTGTTAGATATTTTGATTTAGTTTACTCTTGCGGTTTAGTACATATAAAAAAATTTTCTCTACAGTGCTTGCGGGGTTTTTGGTTTTATATCAAATTTATTTATGTGCGTTAGTTATGATCTGATCCATTTAAAAATAGAGTAGATAATAGCACTATTTCTACTAGTATAGATAAGTGCAGTAAAATCTTGCAAACGGGTACAGAAAAGAACCAGAACCAATCCTACTAAATAAGTTTTCGAAATTAAATTATTTTTTATATTTTTAAGAATTCAACATGGCGATTACCGACAAAAACCAACATCGAATTCCTATACTTAGTAGTTGATTGCTTGTCTTTCCCAGGAATTACCTGCATTCGGAAGCGTGAAGCCGTTCTTGGAACATTAGGCTCGTTTTCCTCAATCCATATGATAGAATGAAGAAAGCTTTTCTTTGCTGATTTTCTTTGTTTTGAGAAGCTTTGGAACAATATAGAGTAAATGAGCAACAACTCAGACCAACGTTCAGAATTTTAATTTTCGAATGTAACTGACTTAAATTTATTTTGGTTTAACAATTAGAAATGTTCAGCTGCCAAAATTTCGATTTTCAAAAAAAAAGAGGACTGAGTGAAAGTAGCTTCTTTTTATTTTTTTTTATTTTTTTGAATAACTGAAACAATTTGGGACAAATGTAACTGACTTAAAATTATTTTGGTTTAACAATTAGAAGTGTACAGCTGCCAAAATTTCGATTTAAAAAAAAAGAGCTCCCTGTGAAAGGAGCTTCTTTTTAATTTTTTGGCAATTTTTGTTTTTTGAATAACTGAAACAATTTAGGACAAATGTAGTTGACTTAATATTATTTTGGTTTAACAATTAGAAGTGTCCAGCTGCCGAAATTTCGATTTTCAAAAAAGGAGGACTCAGTGAAAGTAGCTTCTTTTTAATTTTTTGAAATTTTTTTTTATAACTTTGAAACAATTTAGGACAAATGTAACCGACTTAAAATTATTTTGGTTTAACAATTAGAAGTGTACAGCTGCCTAAATTTAGATTTTCAAAAAAAGAGGACTCAGTGAAAGTAGCTTCTTTTTAATTTTTTGACATTTTTTTTTATAACTTTGAAACAATTTAGGACAAATGTAACCGACTTAAAATTATTTTGGTTTAACAATTAGAAGTGTACAGCTGCCAAAATTTCAAAAAAAAAGCTCTGTGTGAAAGTAGCTTCTTTTTAATTTTTGGACAATTTTTTTCTTCATAATTTTGAAACAATTTAGGACAAATGTAACTGACTTAAAATTATTTTGGTTTAACAATTAGAAGTGTACAGCTGCCTAAATTTAGATTTTCAAAAAAAGAGGACTCAGTGAAAGTAGCTTCTTTTTAATTTTTTGACATTTTTTTTTATAACTTTGAAACAATTTAGGACAAATGTAACCGACTTAAAATTATTTTGGTTTAACAATTAGAAGTGTACAGCTGCCAAAATTTCAAAAAAAAAGCTCTGTGTGAAAGTAGCTTCTTTTTAATTTTTGGACAATTTTTTTCTTCATAATTTTGAAACAATTTAGGACAAATGTAACTGACTTAAAATTATTTTGGTTTAACAATTAGAAGTGTACAGCTGCCTAAATTTAGATTTTCAAAAAAAGAGGACTCAGTGAAAGTAGCTTCTTTTTAATTTTTTGACATTTTTTTTTATAACTTTGAAACAATTTAGGACAAATGTAACCGACTTAAAATTATTTTGGTTTAACAATTAGAAGTGTACAGCTGCCAAAATTTCAAAAAAAAAGCTCTGTGTGAAAGTAGCTTCTTTTTAATTTTTTGACAATTTTTTTCTTCATAACTTTGAAACAATTTAGGATAAATGTAACTGACTTAAAATTATTTTGGTTTAACAATTAGAAGTGTACAGCTGCCAAAATTTCGATTTTCAAAAAAAGAGCTATGTGTGAAAGTAGCTTCTTTTTAATTTTTTGACAATTTTTTTTTTCACAACTTTGAAACAATTTAGGTCAAATGTAACTGACTAAAATTACTTTGGTTTAACAATTAGATCTGTCCAGCTGCCTAAATTTAGATTTTCAAAAAAAGATTACTCAGTGAAAGTAGCTTCTTTTTAATTTTTTGACAATTTTTTTTTTATAACTTTGAAACAATTTAGGACAAATGTAACTGACTTAAAATTATTTTGGTTTAACAATTAGAAGTGTACAGCTGCCAAAATTTCGATTTTCAAAAAAAAGACCTCTGTGTGAAAGTAGCTTCTTTTTAATTTTTTGACAATTTTTTTTTTCACAACTTTGAAACAATTTAGGTCAAATGTAACTGACTAAAATTACTTTGGTTTAACAATTAGATCTGTCCAGCTGCCTAAATTTAGATTTTCAAAAAAAGATTACTCAGTGAAAGTAGCTTCTTTTTAATTTTTTGAAATTTTTTTTTTATAACTTTGAAACAATTTAGGACAAATGTAACTGACTTAAAATTATTTTGGTTTAACAATTAGAAGTGTACAGCTGCCAAAATTTCGATTTTCAAAAAAAAAACCTCTGTGTGAAAGTAGCTTCTTTTTAATTTTTTGACAATTTTTTTCTTCATAACTTTGAAACAATTTAGGACAAATGTAACTGACTTAAAATTATTTTGGTTTAACAATTAAAAGTGTACAGCTGCCAAAATTTCGATTTTCAAAAAAAGAGCTCTGTGTGAAAGTAGCTTCTTTTTAATTTTTTGACAATTTTTTTTTTCATAACTTTGAAACAATTTAGGACAAATGTAACTGACTAAAATTACTTTGGTTTAACAATTAGATCTGTCCAGCTGCCTAAATTTAGATTTTCAAAAAAAGATTACTCAGTGAAAGTAGCTTCTTTTTAATTTTTTGAAATTTTTTTTTTATAACTTTGAAACAATTTAGGACAAATGTAACTGACTTAAAATTATTTTGGTTTAACAATTAGAAGTGTACAGCTGCCAAAATTTCGATTTTCAAAAAAAGAGCTCTGTGTGAAAGTAGCTTCTTTTTAATTTTTTGACAATTTTTTTCTTCATAACTTTGAAACAATTTAGGACAAATGTAACTGACTTAAAATTATTTTGGTTTAACAATTAAAAGTGTACAGCTGCCAAAATTTCGATTTTCAAAAAAAGAGCTCTGTGTGAAAGTAGCTTCTTTTTAATTTTTTGACAATTTTTTTTTTCATAACTTTGAAACAATTTAGGACAAATGTAACTGACTAAAATTACTTTGGTTTAACAATTAGATCTGTCCAGCTGCCTAAATTTAGATTTTCAAAAAAAGATTACTCAGTGAAAGTAGCTTCTTTTTAATTTTTTGAAATTTTTTTTTTATAACTTTGAAACAATTTAGGACAAATGTAACTGACTTAAAATTATTTTGGTTTAACAATTAGAAGTGTACAGCTGCCAAAATTTCGATTTTCAAAAAAAAAACCTCTGTGTGAAAGTAGCTTCTTTTTAATTTTTTGACAATTTTTTTCTTCATAACTTTGAAACAATTTAGGATAAATGTAACTGACTTAAAATTATTTTGGTTTAACAATTAGAAGTGTGCAGCTGCCAAAATTTTGATTTTCAAAAAAAGAGCTCTGTGTGAAAGTAGCTTCTTTTTAATTTTTTGACAATTTTTTTTTTCATAACTTTGAAACAATTTAGGTCAAATGTAACTGACTAAAATTATAAAATTACTTTGGTTTAACAATTAGATCTGTCCAGCTGCCTAAATTTAGATTTTCAAAAAAAGAGGACTCAGTGAAAGTAGCTTCTTTTTAATTTTTTGAAATTTTTTTTTTATAACTTTGAAACAATTTAGGACAAATGTAACTGACTTAAAATTATTTTGGTTTAACAATTAGAAGTGTACAGCTGCCTAAATTTCGATTTTCAAAAAAAAGACCTCTGTGTGAAAGTAGCTTCTTTTTAATTTTTTGACAATTTTTTTTTTCACAACTTTGAAACAATTTAGGTCAAATGTAACTGACTAAAATTACTTTGGTTTAACAATTAGATCTGTCCAGCTGCCTAAATTTAGATTTTCAAAAAAAGATTACTCAGTGAAAGTAGCTTCTTTTTAATTTTTTGACAATTTTTTTCTTCATAACTTTGAAACAATTTAGGTCAAATGTAACTGACTTAAAATTATTTTGGTTTAACAATTAGAAGTGTACAGCTGCCAAAATTTCGATTTTCAAAAAAAGAGGACTCAGTGAAAGTAGCTTCTTTTTAATTTTTTGACAATTTTTTTCTTCATAACTTTGAAACAATTTAGGTCAAATGTAACTGACTTAAAATTATTTTGGTTTAACAATTAGAAGTGTACAGCTGCCAAAATTTCGATTTTCAAAAAAAGAGCTATGTGTGAAAGTAGCTTCTTTTTAATTTTTTGACAATTTTTTTTTTCACAACTTTGAAACAATTTAGGTCAAATGTAACTGACTAAAATTACTTTGGTTTAACAATTAGATCTGTCCAGCTGCCTAAATTTAGATTTTCAAAAAAAGATTACTCAGTGAAAGTAGCTTCTTTTTAATTTTTTGACAATTTTTTTTTTATAACTTTGAAACAATTTAGGACAAATGTAACTGACTTAAAATTATTTTGGTTTAACAATTAGAAGTGTACAGCTGCCAAAATTTCGATTTTCAAAAAAAAGACCTCTGTGTGAAAGTAGCTTCTTTTTAATTTTTTGACAATTTTTTTTTTCACAACTTTGAAACAATTTAGGTCAAATGTAACTGACTAAAATTACTTTGGTTTAACAATTAGATCTGTCCAGCTGCCTAAATTTAGATTTTCAAAAAAAGAGGACTCAGTGAAAGTAGCTTCTTTTTAATTTTTTGACAATTTTTTTCTTCATAACTTTGAAACAATTTAGGTCAAATGTAACTGACTTAAAATTATTTTGGTTTAACAATTAGAAGTGTACAGCTGCCAAAATTTCGATTTTCAAAAAAAGAGCTATGTGTGAAAGTAGCTTCTTTTTAATTTTTTGACAATTTTTTTTTTCACAACTTTGAAACAATTTAGGTCAAATGTAACTGACTAAAATTACTTTGGTTTAACAATTAGATCTGTCCAGCTGCCTAAATTTAGATTTTCAAAAAAAGATTACTCAGTGAAAGTAGCTTCTTTTTAATTTTTTGACAATTTTTTTTTTATAACTTTGAAACAATTTAGGACAAATGTAACTGACTTAAAATTATTTTGGTTTAACAATTAGAAGTGTACAGCTGCCAAAATTTCGATTTTCAAAAAAAAGACCTCTGTGTGAAAGTAGCTTCTTTTTAATTTTTTGACAATTTTTTTTTTCACAACTTTGAAACAATTTAGGTCAAATGTAACTGACTAAAATTACTTTGGTTTAACAATTAGATCTGTCCAGCTGCCTAAATTTAGATTTTCAAAAAAAGATTACTCAGTGAAAGTAGCTTCTTTTTAATTTTTTGAAATTTTTTTTTTATAACTTTGAAACAATTTAGGACAAATGTAACTGACTTAAAATTATTTTGGTTTAACAATTAGAAGTGTACAGCTGCCAAAATTTCGATTTTCAAAAAAAAAACCTCTGTGTGAAAGTAGCTTCTTTTTAATTTTTTGACAATTTTTTTCTTCATAACTTTGAAACAATTTAGGACAAATGTAACTGACTTAAAATTATTTTGGTTTAACAATTAAAAGTGTACAGCTGCCAAAATTTCGATTTTCAAAAAAAGAGCTCTGTGTGAAAGTAGCTTCTTTTTAATTTTTTGACAATTTTTTTTTTCATAACTTTGAAACAATTTAGGACAAATGTAACTGACTAAAATTACTTTGGTTTAACAATTAGATCTGTCCAGCTGCCTAAATTTAGATTTTCAAAAAAAGATTACTCAGTGAAAGTAGCTTCTTTTTAATTTTTTGAAATTTTTTTTTTATAACTTTGAAACAATTTAGGACAAATGTAACTGACTTAAAATTATTTTGGTTTAACAATTAGAAGTGTACAGCTGCCAAAATTTCGATTTTCAAAAAAAGAGCTCTGTGTGAAAGTAGCTTCTTTTTAATTTTTTGACAATTTTTTTCTTCATAACTTTGAAACAATTTAGGACAAATGTAACTGACTTAAAATTATTTTGGTTTAACAATTAAAAGTGTACAGCTGCCAAAATTTCGATTTTCAAAAAAAGAGCTCTGTGTGAAAGTAGCTTCTTTTTAATTTTTTGACAATTTTTTTTTTCATAACTTTGAAACAATTTAGGACAAATGTAACTGACTAAAATTACTTTGGTTTAACAATTAGATCTGTCCAGCTGCCTAAATTTAGATTTTCAAAAAAAGATTACTCAGTGAAAGTAGCTTCTTTTTAATTTTTTGAAATTTTTTTTTTATAACTTTGAAACAATTTAGGACAAATGTAACTGACTTAAAATTATTTTGGTTTAACAATTAGAAGTGTACAGCTGCCAAAATTTCGATTTTCAAAAAAAAAACCTCTGTGTGAAAGTAGCTTCTTTTTAATTTTTTGACAATTTTTTTCTTCATAACTTTGAAACAATTTAGGATAAATGTAACTGACTTAAAATTATTTTGGTTTAACAATTAGAAGTGTGCAGCTGCCAAAATTTTGATTTTCAAAAAAAGAGCTCTGTGTGAAAGTAGCTTCTTTTTAATTTTTTGACAATTTTTTTTTTCATAACTTTGAAACAATTTAGGTCAAATGTAACTGACTAAAATTATAAAATTACTTTGGTTTAACAATTAGATCTGTCCAGCTGCCTAAATTTAGATTTTCAAAAAAAGAGGACTCAGTGAAAGTAGCTTCTTTTTAATTTTTTGAAATTTTTTTTTTATAACTTTGAAACAATTTAGGACAAATGTAACTGACTTAAAATTATTTTGGTTTAACAATTAGAAGTGTACAGCTGCCAAAATTTCGATTTTCAAAAAAAAGACCTCTGTGTGAAAGTAGCTTCTTTTTAATTTTTTGACAATTTTTTTCTTCATAACTTTGAAACAATTTAGGACAAATGTAACCGACTTAAAATTATTTTGGTTTAACAATTAGAAGTGTACAGCTGCCAAAATTTCGATTTTCAAAAAAAAGACCTCTGTGTGAAAGTAGCTTCTTTTTAATTTTTTGACAATTTTTTTTTTCATAACTTTGAAACAATTTAGGACAAATGTAACTGACTAAAATTACTTTGGTTTAACAATTAGATCTGTCCAGCTGCCTAAATTTAGATTTTCAAAAAAGAGGACTACATTGTTTTGAGAAGCTTTGGAACAATATAGAGTAAATGCGCAACAAGAGGACTCAAATTTTTCTTTTTTTGAATAACTTTGAAACAATTTAGGACAAATTATGAACAATTTTCAGAATTTTGATTTATGAATAATATTTTTATTTTGATTTTGTATCAACAGAACTTCAATATTCAACAAACGATTTTATTTTCTTTTCTTTCAGAAACTTTGGAAAAATGTAATACAAATTTAGATCAATTTTGAGTTTCGCAGAGAAGGCCTAAGTGACACTAATCAAAATTTTTTTATTTGAATGTGTAACAACTGGATCAAGCTATTGTAACAAGTAAATACAACATTTCGATTTTCAAAAGAAAGGGATGTGT
This sequence comes from Amphimallon solstitiale, assembly GCA_963170755.1. Classification (NCBI taxonomy): domain Eukaryota; kingdom Metazoa; phylum Arthropoda; class Insecta; order Coleoptera; family Scarabaeidae; genus Amphimallon; species Amphimallon solstitiale. The sequence goes on from OY720679.1 coordinate 137,149,155, forward strand.
GTGTGAGTCGAATAGAATGTCAAATCTTATACCGAGAACTAATAAAACCACAATAAAAGTATTTCAAAGAGAATCCATATTATATTATTTCAATCTCATTCGCTTACGGAATTTATTAAAAAAAACTCGGTTTTGTAAATATTTCAAAACATCTAAAACATCTAAATAAAAAGAAAGTCATTTTTAAACATTCGTATTTCAATTAAATAAAATTTAAACAGCTGTAGACAGGTAAATTCATATTTTTAAATACTATAGAATTTTACTAGTGATTATTTATAATTGTTGGTGAGGCAACCTAATTCAATTCAGTCGTTTTACTATATATTGTTGCTAACAAAGACCTTTGACTCGATTAGACAGGAAATATTACTACATAAATTAAAATACTACAGAATCAGAAGAGAATAATTACACATGCGAAAATACTACCTTCCTAATAAAATTTGGCGAACAGAATGGAACAACACTATATCTTAGCTCTCCGGTATAAGTTGTAGTGTGCCGCAGGGCTCTATACTTGGTTTTATGCATTTCGTTATTTATGTGAATGATGTTCCATTAAATATTCAGGAGGCTTATATATTGTTCTGAATGCCTCTAAATTTAATTGTACACATATATAAAGAAAAGTATTTTACAAGACCCAGGGATTTACTACTGAATTTCGCCTTATGCTAAAATGTTTTAATTTTTAAAAATGATTTTAATACCTACATAAATAAATGGATAAGTATATATAAATTACATGTATCTTACGTCTAACAATTGTCAAATACAAATCATGAATCAAAAGGAATCCTTTTCGGTTCTGCATACACTTGCGATAATTTATCTCGTACTTTTAATATTGAAAGACTCGTAGGTACAAGCACCAGGTCTACGGCAATATTAGCAATATTAAATTTGAAGAAATTGTATCGTTACAGACATGTATTCAACGAAATCATCAAGAAAAACCTTTGCGAAGCTTTTATTCTTTCTCAATTTTCATACTGTATTCCCATTTATCACTCGGTTTTAGACAGATTAACTCAAAATCGTACACAAAACGTGAGGTGTGGGCACTACATGACTTTCTTATACATATGTGTGCTTCGAAATGTGTATACAAAAGTTGTTCTACATTATACTTTAAATTGTGTATTCCTTAATAAAATAAACCTCTGAGTAAAAGTGGTATTTCCGGTCCGAATTTTGAAAAATTTTTTTACAGAGAAATTATACCAAATACAGCTCAAAGTACTTTTATTCTCTTTATAATCTCTATAGAAATATAATGTGAGAAATGTTTGCAAAAAAGAGGTATTTGATAAGACTGGAAGTATTACCTACTTCCAGTCCAAATTTTAAAATTTCTTTTATACAAAGATTGTTCCATATCTTGCTATAAATACTTTCGCACTTGTAATAGATATGTATAGAAAGTATAATTTGCGAGACATTCCCAAAAAACTGATATTCGATAAGAGTAAAAGTGTTACATTCGGTCCGAATTTTGAAATATTTTATATACAAAAATTGTTCCAACTCAAGCTCTAAACACTTTTGTATTTCAGATAAATCTGTATAAAATGCAAAATTTGCAACATATTTGCAAGAGACCGTTTTTCGATAAGACAAAAAGACCTACTTTACTTTAGAAAAAGTGAAGCCGAGGGGGGTATGTTTACATCCGCCATTGGTGGGTTATTACCTGCTTAATGCCTGCTTATTTGTCTATACAGTGGGGACGCGCGGGTTGGAACAAATTCATTTAAAATTTTTGGTTTTGTTTTATGGAAAAACGCTCAGATAGGTCGATTTTTATCTTTAGCTGCGGTTTTTCTGATCGTAAATTGATGTACCAAGGCTGGTCCAAAAATACGTTACGACCATCAAACTTTTTTTTCAAATGGAAACATATGTTTTTTATTTAATTTGTTAATTCTGCATCGATTTCTAAGTATGTTTCATGTACCATGTCCTATACCCAAACAGTTATCGAGAAATTTACAATTGAACATATCAATAGCAGACCGTATCCTACAAAATACATTAAATAAAACACATATCTTTCCATTCGAAAAAAAGAAATTGATGGTCGTAACTTATTTTTGAACCATCAATTTACCATCAGAAAAACCGCAGCTAAAAATAAAAATCGACCTATGCGAGCGTTTTTCCATAGAACAAAACCAAAAATTTTAAATGAATTTGTTCCAATCCGCGCGTCCTCCGGTATATATATTGTATTTCATTCTTTATTATCGTGAATTAAAAACTTGATTTTTGTTCATCCCTTTAGGATTAACAATTAACAGTTGCAACATATTGTCGATCGATAGAATACAGTTAATTGATTTCATGTTTTCTTTTATTCTAACAGAAAATTACTTTGTCCTAACTTAGCAAATATGCATTAATGGAAAGAATATTTAAGTACGCGAATAAGAAAACATAAAATCCATTCGATTGGGTTTATTTGTCATAAAAAGGAAGTTTGTGTTTGTGTCTTGGCGTACGTTCTTACATTTTAATCTTATACAGTTTTTTCATGGTTTATTTGATTCATAAATCTTATTCACACATAATTACTAATAACATAATTTTCTAACAATTATAGTAACAATGATCGTGCGTTATTTTATATCAAACTATTTTATCGCAATATGTGTAAAAGGAAGCAGTGATCATATTTTCGCTATTAAAATGATGACTGTGAGATCGATAAGAAAATGAACTTTGTAGCACCTTCCTCTACATGACTACTGCTTCCAATTATTATTTGGTTGCCGAACATCTAACGTTTTAAGATAAGTTATGTATAAATGCAATGTCAAAATCTTGCGGTTAACAATACTAATAGAACTCGTGCAACTTTTACGGTGGCGCCTGTAATGACGTCAACGGTTTTCAGTACAGTAATAAGACTAAATACAAGACCAAAGCCGAATTATAACATTAATTTGTTATTTCCGATCTCTGTCAGTTATCAGTGGAGGCACACTCTACGGCCTACGCTTTCTCATTTGATAGTATGATTCATTCACTACTCACCGAATGTATAACACATGACCCGAATTAAATGTATGTTATTATGTAAATGTTGTTTAATTTTCGTAGGATTTGAATTTGTAGGATTGTAAATATGTATCTTACATACACAAATGGTGTTTCTATTCGTAAATATTGCTATTGAGATGTCTTAATTAAGGTTGGGAATCGAGTACGAATAATTCAATTATTCGAATATTCGTATTTCAAAACGATATTATTCGAGTATTTGAATATTCGAATACCTACTCAAACATTCGAATAGTTGAAATTAAGCCAATTTCCAAGTGTAATAAACAGGTATTACCTTCTAACACGTACTATAATAAACTATTGTGACGACAAACATTTTCGACCTTAATATTTCTGCAGATTTGTAAATTTTTATAAAAAGCATTTTTTGAAATTTCTAACGAAAGTAGGTCGGTGACTCTTAACAAAAAAATATTTTTCGGGAATATCTCGCAAGTCATGCGTTCTATACAGACATTTTAAGACTAATTAAGTGTATGAAGTGTCTAAAGATAGATTTCGAATAATTTTTGGGAACATGTAGTAACGTAACATTACCATTAATATTCTAACGAAACCAGTAGACATCCGGGCGGACTTCCGAGCGACAATAAAAAAAAAAGGTTGTAAATCGTCTCGACGCGACTGGTAAACATCATAAAGCAATAAATCACATGTACTGCGAAGACAGAATGTCTATGGAATGTTCTACAAACATCGAGTGGGAGATGGAGTTTACGCGAATGCTCCAGATGTTTCGTATGTGTATATAAGGCGGCTGGGTCACCGATGGATGAGTAATTCGGGATTAAGAAGTTCCTTAAGTAGTCTCGTGCGGAACAGTAAATAAATAATTTCTTCAATGGTAGTCGCGCAGTAAAGATAAATATAAGAAATAAATATAGTAGTGTTATATAAATAGAAGTGATATAAATACGGTAGTGTGATATAAATATACTGACATTAGTAATAGAAATAAATACATGTGTTAATTTTAATTTATTAATAGTAGTTTTAAGTGTGATACATTGCTTTTACATTTTTATATTGTAATTAATTTATAATCTGTTTTAAATAAATAAATTGTACGAGTTGTTTATTGCGAACCCGAAAACGTTACAATATTATTCGAAGGAAAAAATTGAGAATATTTTGACGGAATGGGATAAAAGGAGAAAATATTTGGCAATGGTGCATGATAAAGCCGCAAATACTGTGAGAGCAGTTCGACAGCTGCCATACAATTCAGTCTTTGCATTGTATGTACAATTGCCTTCTTTTGAAATGGCCGGTGTAAATTGAAAATAGATCACCAAGTTCTACGATAGTGACATTCTAATGTTCGGTTTGTTTAATGCGAAGTCAAGAACGGGACAAGCAAAAAACATGCGTTGTAAACCTTATATAGCATGAATAAGCCCACTGTACTTAATATGAAAGTGGTTTATATATTTAGCAAGTTTTTAAATACTCTATTCTACAATTTGCACGAATATATACATGTCATATATATATAGTAATGAATGCCTTGCTTTTAAAATTATATATAATTAAATGTTAAATACAATTACAAGAAAAAGATTGTATTACATTATGTATTAAATTGCTTTGTAAAAGAAACTACATCGGCCATATACTATTATATGCCAATATATTTGAAATATTTGTGTTTATTCATAATAATTTATTGTCTGATAGTGATAACATTTATGCTACTTTATTAGAATAGTATATTATGCAATGAGCATTTAAGGATAGCTATTAAGACACGAGTAAGAAAATGACAATACGAGGCGAAGCCGAGTATCGTAATGAATACGAGTGTCTTAATAGCCATTAAACGCGAGTTGCATACACTATTTTTTCTACGACCCCATAATAAAACATTATTTTTTGAACATTCCATTTCATAAATTGAGGTTAAAATTTTCCATGCACCTTTTCAAATTTAGCTGGTAATAAATTGTTCGTGGTTACTAAGGCTTGTTCCATAATTTCTGGTGGATTCAAATTTTACATTTCACTGTCATTATCCCTCATTTTTACCGTTTATATTTTCAAAAAAGCAAAAATTTTAAGTTCTTACTTTGTAAATTGCAGAGAACTGTCACATTTATTTAATTTGTATATCTGTCAGATATGCAGTCGCCATATTGAATATTGTTTGAATATTGGAATGTCGCATTCCTATTGGATATAAACTTGTATCGTAATGAAAAATCTGTATTCCTATTGGATATAAACTTGTATCATAATGAAAATCTGTATCGTAATGGACATCATTAAAGTACAGGTTCGGCATATCTAATAAAACAATTAAAGTATGGGAGTAGAAAAAAAATATTATTTATTTTCCTGAATGTCTTTCTTTTGGTTTAATGGAATTTTGGACTTGTTACTATTCTTTCTGGGAGTGATTTGTATTTATTTTAGATGTTGAAGCTATTTATTAGAAATAACAACGTTTAACTGAAAACTAAAATAATACTGAAACAATTTGGTATTATAAAAATCCCTGTTTTTCTTATAAAATGTAAAAATTGTTTTATTCTCTAATAAGGGAATGTCCAGAATTATTAAAAATTATATTTTTCCCGATCAACACTGATATTTTGAATTAGTTTACTTCACTAAAAAAATCAAAATTTACTAATATGTCGTGAACTACTAAGTTTAGACAAATTTCTAAAGAATACAAAAGTACTAAAATGCGAATTTTAGAAAGACATCTTTTGAAATTTCTACCGGAAGTAGGTCTTCCCATCTTAGAAAAAACCTGTTTTTAGCAAATATCTTACAAATTATTGATTCTTTACAGATTTATCTAGAATACAAAAATATTTAGAGCCCGAAGTGGAACAATTTTTGTATAAAAAACTTTGAAAATTCGGACCGGACGTAAAACTTCACTCTTATCGAATAGCAGTTTTTTTATACATTCTATATAAATGTATTATACGTGCAAAAGTAATTAAAGCTACGTTTGGAACAATTTTTCTATAAAAGAAATTTTAAAATTTGGACCGGAAGTAATGCTTCTATTTATCAAATAGCCTTTTTTTTGGAAAATCTCACAAATTTTGCATTCTAGTCATTTTTTATATAATAATCGCAAGAGCTCAGGTAGGACATTTAATGTTAACAGAAGATGAATGGACGAGCATTGAAAATATTGTTAAAATATTGAAACGCTTTGAGTTGGCTACAACTTTATTATCATCAGAATCTCAACCGACGATTTCAATGAGGATGACCATGTTGCAATGTTTGATGGAGAATTTCATTCCATAGCTTGACAAGGATGACCAGAAGAGAGAAAAGAAATGAAATCTGTTCTGCAACGAGAATTTCAATCAAAATTCACAAAAGTTTTTTCTAGTAATGTTTCGGTTACCGGTGCTTCACCAATTGAAATATTTGACATTAGTACATTTCTTTATCCAAGGTTTAAAAAGAACGAAAGATTTTTTAAACCTCTGCTTAAAGCGAAAAGACACCTACAAGATATCTTGGAAAATGAAGTCATCAGTTGAATTTTATAAAAGTAACACGAACCAGAAAAAAACTGCTTATCTCGTAAGATTATTTATTTTATTTATCCTTTGAACAATCAAGTTAAATGACGGTAAGTAACCTCGTAAGTAACTAAGTATCATTTCAATATGATTTTTTCACTATCGCTTTGTTGCAATTTTTTGCATAGCGACAACAAGCAGCCTAATTAAGTCATTATTAAAACATCGAATAGCGGAAACGATAATGACTAATCAAATATCTGGACAATGGAATGGGTGATAAAAATTGAAATTTTTGTGGTGGAATATTTTAATACCGAAGAACTTGCTAAAATATTCAAATACAAGTTGGCCCGGCAGACGTTGTTTTGTCCTTTCCGGTAGGTGGTGCAATATATATATAATATAATAAAATATATTAAAATTCTTTTCCAAATATACAAATGTATTGAAAAAATAAATATCTTCTTGGTAGTAGTGGCAAATGATGAACAAAAGTAATAACAATATGACAACTGGTTGTCATTTAGAATACATTGACAAATGTAGAATGTAAATCAAATATGTATAAATGAAAATGTAAGCAAATAAGCATAGGACAACCGGTATTACTTATGCATATTTAGTGCTTTAACATACACCTTCCTCGTTATGCTGCACTGACGAAACCAAACAAAGTAGAAACATATATATCTGTAGCTACAAACACATCTTAACACATACATAGTTGCGTCGTTTATTGTTTTTGTATTTTCTATCAAATGTATATGTCTAGGTAAACCTAAACCATTTGATGGGACTGCATAAGTAATATCGATTGTCCTATGCTTATTTGCTTACATTTTCACACACGACTGATTTTACATTCTATATTGTCATAATACCAACAGCTCTACTCGTAATTCTTTTAATTACATAGTTGCATCGTTATTATTTATATAATTAAATTAATTGAAGAGTTAAAGGTAGACCTAAACATTTTAATGGAACTGCATAAGTAATACCGATTGTCCTATGCTTATTTGCTTACATTTTCACACACGACTGATTTTACATTCTATATTGTCATAATACCAACAGCTCTACTCGTAATTCTTTTAATTACATAGTTGCTTCGAAATTATTTATATAATTACATTAATTGAACAGTTTAAGGTAGACCTAAACATTTTAATGGAACTGCATAAGTAATACCGATTGTCCTATGCTTATTTGCTTACATTTTCACACACGACGGATTTTACATTCTATATTGTCATAATACCAACAGCTCTACTCGTAATTCTTTTAATTACATAGTTGCTTCGAAATTATTTATATAATTACATTAATTGAACAGTTTAAGGTAGACCTAAACATTTTAATGAAACTGCATAAGTAATACCGATTGTCCTATGCTTATTTGCTTACATTTTCAAACACGACTGATTTTACATTCTATATTGTCATAATATCAACAGCTCTACTCGTAATTCTTTTAATTACAGAGTTGCATCGATATTATTTATATAATTACATTAATTGAACAATTTAAGGTAGACCTAAACTTTTTACTGGAACTGCATAAGTAATACCGATTGTTCTATCTGTTATTGTTTACATTTTCATTCATATATATTTGATCTACATTCTACATTTGTCAGTGTATTCTAAATGACAACCAGTTGTCATATTGTTATTACTTTTGCTCATCATTTGCCACTACTACCAAGAAGATATTCATTTCTTCAATATAATATAACAATTTTGTCAGTACTATACTATATTACACAAAAACACTAACACACCTTCACCACACTAAAGCACAAAAATGGCTAAATACGTATTTCAACAACTAAGTTGTCATCATCAGTAGCACTGAACAACTTAGTTGTTGAAATACGTATTTAGCCATTTTTGTGCTTTAGTGTGGTGAAGGTGTTTTAGTGTTTTTGTGTAGTTTCAAGCCACAGACTCCAAGTTTAGTTTCCTATACTATATTAATTAAAACTTCAAAACTGACAAAATTATATCAAAAAGAGACAACAGCACAGTAATAGTCACATTTAAAGTATTAACGTCTTACATGTTTTTGATGTGAAATTTAATAAGAAATTCAAAACTTAACTGATATACAGGCTGTTCCATTTAAAAAAATGGACTTTTATACAAAAACGTGTCATGTAATTTTAATCCAGTTTCCTGTACATGCAGTTAGTAACTGTAAAAAAAATAAAACATGCTTCTATTAGGACCTCTTATTGTAAACAATACTGCAAATTTTAAGTCAAAAACTTTAGATTTCAGGCCTATACTATCTTATTACTTTTTGACTAACATTTATATGGGGAATACAAACATGCAACAATATGTGGGGTGTTCTATTTAAAAAACTATAACTATAGTTAGCCACCAAGTTATGGAATACTCTGTATAATACAAAATATTTTTAAAGTGTGCTCCTGATGAACAGCTATCATAAGGAAAAAACCACTTCGAAATATCTTTACTCATAAAGGCATAATCGGCATTACCTGCTTAGATGACTCACCCTGTATATAGTATTAAAGTGTTTTAAGGTTGATATAAGGACAAAACGATATTGATATTTAGTAAAGTTCAGAATCTTTCTGATGTGATTATGTTCCAGTGACTAACTCTATGTTGTAAGTTTTGTTTTTTACTTTCTTATACGTAGTATAAGGAAGTATTGTGATGATGAAAATTTTCGACCTCGAGATTTTTGCAGATGTCCACGTTTTGAGGTCCCCTGATACCAAAAAGTGGTTTTTAAAAAAATGTCTCTCTCTGTGTGTCTGTCTGTGTGTCTGTCTGTCTGTGACCACGATAGCGGTCAAACCGCTGGAGATATCAATTCCAAATTTTGTATTTACGTGTATAATCTCCCTCTTGAGAACTGATTAGTTTTTCAGTAAAATCGGTAGACCGGAAGTAGCAGCTTACTTCAGTATAAAAATCGAATTTTGCCAATATTTCGTCAAATACTAAGTTTATACAAATTTATAAAGAATTCATATGTACTTAAAATTAAAATTGAGAACAATTTTCTTTAAAAAGTTTTTCGAAATTCCTACCGGAAGTAGGTCTTTTACTCTTATCGAAAATCGGATTTTTCTAGGCAGGTACATTACGAGTATAAAAGTATTTACATGAAAATTCTAAATATCTTTTGTATAAAAAAAATTTCAAATTCGGACCGGAAGTGCCACTTTTACTCTTACCGAATAGCGGTTTTTTGCAAATATGTCGTAAATTATGCATTCTATATATATTTATTAAGAGTACAAAAGTATTTAGAGTTGAATTTTCAATATTTTTTGTATACATGAAATTTCAAAATTCGGACCGGAAGTAGCACTTTTACTCTTAGCGAGTAGCACTTTTTTTCGAATATCTTGCAAAGGATGCATTCTATAGCGATTTATTAAGAGAATGAAAGTACTTAGAATAGGATTTTGAAATGCTCATACGTATAAGAAAGTCGTGTGGTGGCCACACCTCATTTTTTCTTTTAAAGACATTATTTTAAATTAGTAGAGTTTTTATTGTAATTTTGTGTCAATTGTGTCATTGTAGCGTTACTCCTGATGAGGACATCAAATATATGTCGAAATATTGAGAACAACGATTGAGTTTGAATATTAATACAGACCGCATTCCCGTAATTCCCCCTTTTTTTGATTATACAGGGTGGGGCACCTCATCTCCGTCGGTTTATATACGAAAAGCGGTAATATGTTTTATTTTTATTTTTATTAAAGGTTGTGTAGGTTCATTAGGGGCACGTTTCAAAATTATTTTGAAATATACAGAGTGATCCAAAAAAATTTGGCGCACCAAAGTTATGAAAATTTAAATGGAACACCCTGTATATTATGGGATGTTTTGAAGCTATAGGCTAAATTAAGGCCACTTACTGTTATATTCCCTATACCTAACTCAACCTCTTTTCGAGATATTTCACTATTTTTGAAAATGTAGATCAAAATTTCAGAGACATTGCTGTCTTCCATATTTGAGCGAATTATTTTAAATTGTATTTAATGTATACTCAAAGCATTAGACTCTAAGATTAGCTAAAGCTGATATCTAAAAATTATACAGGGTGTTCAAAAACTACATTTCTGTTTTGGCTAATATTAAAGGCAAATAACTTTCTTATTTTAAATGGAACAACCTGTATTTATTGCCATTTTTAGATTCTAATTTTAATTGTTTTTAAAACTGTATTAGGGTTTCCTATACCTATCTCTTATAGTTTTTTGGTAATTTAGGATTTTCAATTTCAAACACTAATTTCTTGCAATTTATTAAGTTAACTTTATTAAGGTAATGGGTCATTAGAAAATTTATTGCAAGTTTTCCGAAGAACAGGAAGTGTGCGTTATCAGAAACCAGAACGGCAAAGACCAATTACGGGAAATGAAGAAAATGAGTTTGTTGTTATCGGATCTCTGGCAGAAAATCCGCATACAAGTCAACGAAAAATATGTGAAACCACTGAAATAAGCAGGCGGAGCGTCGGAAGAATTATAAAAAGGCACAACTTCTTCCCGTATCGTATTCAATTACACCAAGCACTTTTGGAATTAGATTACGATAGACAACTCATTTTTACTTTCTTATACGTAGTATAAGGAAGTATTGTGATGATGAAAATTTTCGACCTCGAGATTTTTGCAGATGTCCACGTTTTGAGGTCCCCTGATACCAAAAAAGTGGTTTTTAAAAAATGTCTGTGTGTCTGTGTGTCCGTGTGTGTGTGTGTGTGTGTGTGTGTGTGTGTGTGTGTCTGTGTGTGTGTGACCACGATAGCGGTCAAACCGCTGTAGATATCAATTCCAAATTTTGTAGTTACGAATATAATCTCCCTCTTGAGAACTGATTAGATTTTGAGCAAAATCGGCAGACCGGAAGTAGTAGTTTACTTCAGTGAAAAAATCGAATTTTGCAAATATTTCGTCAATTACTAAGTTTAAACAAATTTATAAAGAATTCAAATGTACTCAAAATTAAATTTTAGAAAAATTGTTTTAATAAAGTTTTTCGAAATTCCTACCGGAAGTAGGTCTTTTACTCTTATCGAAAATCAGTTTTTTGCGAATATCTCGCAAGTCATGCTTTCTAGGCAGGTACATTTCGAGTATAAAAGTATTTAGAACATACTTTTAAATATCTTTTGTATAAAAAAAATTTCAAAATTTAGACCGGAAGTACCGCTTTTACTCTTATCGAATAGCGATTTTTTGCAAATATGTCGTAAATTATGCATTCTATATATATTTATGAAGAGTACAAAAGTATTTAGAGTTGGATTTGGAATATTTTTTGTATAAATGAAATTTCAAAATTCGGACCGGAAGTAACACTTTCATACGTATAAGAAAGTCGTGTGGTGGCCACACCTCATTTTTTGTTTATGGGTTTTAGAAAAGTTTAGTGAAGATGAAAATTTCTTCGATTTTGTACTTTTTTCGGATGAGTCATCATTCCACAATAACGGATTAGTTAATAAACATAATTTTCATTACTACAGTGACGAAAATCCTCATTTTTTTAGAACTATTGACAGGCAACACAGGTGGTGTGTCAATATATGGGGTGGAATAATTGGAACTCAAGTGGTAGGTCCGTTCTTTTTTGATGGTCACTTAAACGGCGCCATGTTTCTTCGATTTTTAAGAGACAATTTACCTGTACTTTTGCAAAATATACCACTAAAAATTCGTCAAAGGATGTGGTTACAACTAGACGGTGCGCCAGCGCATTTTCAAGTAAATGTAAGAAATGAATTGGATAGGCAATATCCCAATATGTGGATAGGACGCGGCGGTCCACAGAATTGGCCAGCAAGATCCCCAGACTTAACGAGTCCCGATTTTTTCTTATGGGGATATGTCAAAAATATCATTTATGATACACCACCAACCACACCCGACGATATGAGAGAACGAATAAGAATAGCGTTTCGTTCTATAACACCAAATATTTTAACAAGAGTTAAACAGTCCTTTCAAGAGAGAATTCGATTATGCATTGAAACAGATCGGCACCATTTCGAGCACTTGTTAAAACATTAGTTTTCTTTTACAATTTAAGTTTTTTGTTTGTTTAATAAAGTATGTATTTTTTATTTACCTAGTTATGAGGCCTTTTAATTAATGTGAAACAAAACCAATCATCCCGATAGGTTAATAAATATTTGCATTTTGAAAAATAGTTTGCAAGAAATTAGTGTTTGAAATTGAAAATTCTAAATTACCAAAGAACTATAAGAGATAGGTATAGGAAACCCTAATACAGTTTTAAAAACAATTAAAATTAAATCTAAATATAGCAATAAATACAGGGTGTTCCATTTAAAATAAGAAAGTTATTTTCCTTTAATGTTAGTCAAAACACAAATGTAGTTTTTAAACACCCTGTATAATTTTTAGATATCAACTTTAGCTTATCTTAGAGTCTAATGCTTTGAGTGTACATTAAATACAATTTAAAATAATTCGTTCAAATATGGAAGACAGCAATGTCTCTGAAATTTTGATCTACATTTTCAAAAATAGTGAAATATCTCGAAAAGAGGTTGAGTTAGGTATAGGGAATATAACAATAAGTGGCCTTAATTTAGCCTATAGCTTCAAAATATCCCATAATATACAGGGTATTCCATTTAAATTTTCATAACTTTGGTGTGCCAATTTTTTTGGATCACTCTGTATATTTCAAAATAATTTTAAAACGTGCCCCTAATGAACCTACACAACCTTTAATAAAAATAAAAATAAAACATATTACCGCTTTTTGTATATAAACCGACGGAAATGAGGTGCCCCACCCTGTACTATAAATAATAATATTTAAGAATTTGATCGAATCTACGATTTTCCTTATAAGAAAGAATTGTATAAAAATATTAGTTATTTAAAATACACTCCTACATAATCTTTCAGAGCTTTGTCCTCATGGTGTATTTCATAAAAGATATTAACATTAACATGGATAAAATCTTGTAAAGAAATAGAATTTTTTTATCATCATGGTATAATTTAATTCTTTATAAAACATGATACGTTCTCAAACTTATCGTTCAAGGCATTACACATATTACCGGCCTTTACAGGTACACTTATCTTACTCTAAAAGAGGCCACCCTTAATAATTCATAACGCGTTTAATATTAAAGCACAGATACGTAATTGTTTCTTTGATCATCGAGGTTGTGTGTGGGTGAGGAATTCCCTCGGCTGGTGAATAATTTACCGACAATATCTGTAGTGATAGCATTAATACTATTAGGGTTTAGGTCGGTTAAACGGTAAAACTGACAGACGTATGCAATCCGCTTACGGCATCGAGCTAGAGAGATTTTCGGTCCAATCAGTCGAGGAGTTCGCAAAAACTTTCTCCATTAATAAATGAAATAGGAAATCTTCAATTCTTGTTTTTTTTTTCTTGTACTGCAGATCGATAACAAATATTACACTTACGAGGTAGGCGCCATAAATTCTCGGCCTGACAGGCTTATACAGGTTTAAATGTGTCCAAACTCCTTCACGTCATGCATGCACATACGCGGAGTGTACAGTGTTGGGGTCAAACCAGAATTTCGCAAGTTGCCAATGTTATGCCAGTAAATAGATTCGAGGTAATCAAAAGTTTATTGCATTCTTCAGACAATAGTCAGAGTACAAGCAGTTTAGATAAAATTATGCCAGTTCTGGAAGCAATCAGAAAAGCCTGTTTGACCATTTCTCTTGAACAGCATCTGTCTTGCGATGAACAGATCAACCCGTTTAAAGGAAGGATTAGTATAAAAACGTACAACCCTACGAAACCCCATAAATGGGGTTACAAGATGGGGGTTCTTAGTGGGGTATCCGGTTTCTCCTACAATTTTGAATTGTTTGCGGGAAAGCGAGGCTATACAATTGATGATAGTGAGCCTGATTTGCGGCCCGCAAGTAACATTGTACTTCGATTGAGCAGACCTATTCCACATGACAAACACCACAAAATTTTCTAGGATAACTACTTTTATTCGTTGCCGCTAATATCGTACTTAGCGAAATGGAAAATTCATTCTGTGGCAACATTCCGTCAAAATCGATTGCCTGATTATCAAGCACATACAGAAAAACAAATGAAGCAAAAAGGAAGAGGTACCATTAATGAAAGCACAACAAAGTTTGATGGGATCGATGTACATGCTGTGCAATGGTACGATAACAAAATTGTCACTCTAATTTCTGAGTATTGTGGAAGCCGACCTATCACCAAAGTAGAAAGATTTTTCAAATCTGAAAACTGCAAAAAAGAAGTATATTGTCCAAATATAATCACAGAATACAACCGCCATATAGGGTGTGTTGATTTGCAGGATTCGCTAATGGGAATTTACCCGATAAAGCTAAAAAGTCCGAAATGGTATCACCGAATATTTTATCATATGGTAGATGTTGTGGTGGTAAATTCTTGGCTATTGTATCCAGTGGTTCCCAACCGGTGGTTCGCGAACCCCTGGGGGTTCGCGATGTGTACAAAGAGGGTTCGCAAAATAATAGCGTAATGGCGGGATTTTAAATGGCCAAAGAAAAATAAAAGCAAAAAGAAACAAAAACACACAAAAAAATTAAAAAAAACACACCAAATGCAATGCAGATTGCACGCTGTTGTTTCGAACGTATGCATACTGCCTATATTTTATGGTTGCCAACAGTTAGTTAAGCTATTTTACGGCCTTTAAATTCAAACTCAATGCCGTAAAAATCAAATGATGCGTCTACATGCACCGTTAAATATCAGCACTAGATAAATACATGTCTGGAATACTTAGAAAACGGTCGTAAAAATGACAGTGGCAACGGTCCATGTAAACTTAGATTTTAGTTGCACGCAGACTTTAGAATTAGATGCTTGTTCACAGCTGGGAACTGGGAGAGTAGTTTTGCATTTACCGACGTTGTACATAGGCTTATAAACCTTGAGTGATTTAGTTCGCAATTAGTAGAATAGCTACTGTGACATTGTTTGTTTATTAAAGTTCTTCTCGTGTACATAACTTTTAATAATTATTATACCCCAATTTTATTATGGATCGATGGTTAAAAACGGGTCATTTAGAAACAACACATGATGGTAGTGAAAGTTGTATTGAGCTACCGTTTCATCAGAGTAAAATCCAAGAAAATGGTGAACATATTGTGAAAAAAGGGAAAAAGCGAAAATATGACAGCGACTATTTACAACTAGGTTTTCATTTTACTGGGGAAGAGTCTGAACCTAAACCCCTTTGCGTTATATGCAACGAAATTCTTTCTAATAGTAGTTTAAAACCATCACTTCTTCGTAGACAACTTGAAACAAAACTTCCGACGCACAAGGATAAACCTCTTGAGTATTTTAAAAGAAAATTATCAGATAATAAAAAGTGTAACCTCTCTTCTTTCCTGTCTTCAAACGAAGATAGTAAAATGGCTCTTGAGGCATCATTTCGAGTAAGTTCTAGAATTGCAAAATCTGGGCAGGCACATACAATGGCAGAAAATTTAATTGGACCATGTGGAAAAGATATCGCGAAATGTATGCTTGGAGAAAAGGCAGTAAAGAAAATTGACCTGGTTGCCTTATCTAACAATACGGTGTCGCGTAGAATTAATGATTTGGCAAATAATGTGGAGAACGAACTTTTGAAGAGAATAAAATTGAATTATTTTGCTATGCAACTTGACGAGTCGACCGATGTAGCAAACGCCGCAATCTTGCTTGTCTACGTTAGATATATTTTCACGAATATCGTTCAAGAAGATGTACTATTTGCAAAACCTTTGAAAACCTATACAACTGGAAAAGCAATTTTCGATATGATCAATGGTTATTTTCAAAAAAAAGGAATAAACTGGTCTTATTGTGTGGGTGTGTGTACAAATGGTGCAAAATCAATGACAGGAAAATTTTCTGGTTTTGTGGCACGGGTGAAGAAGATCAACGAGAAAATTGAATGCACTCATTGCTGTATTCATAGACAAGCGTTGGTATGTAGGCGTATTCCTGAAGAGTTATCTAATACTTTAAGTGAAGCCGTAAAAATTGTAAATTTTATAAAATCGCGTGCTACAAATAGCCGTCTATTCCGTGCGCTTTGTGAAGACTTTGGAAGTCTCCACGATTTTTTACTACTTCACACAGAAGTTAGATGGCTTTCCCGTGGCAAAGTTTTGACACGCTTGTTTGAATTGAAGTCTGAAGTTCAAGCATTTTTTATTGATCATCCGTTTTATTTGTCCTCTTGTGTATCCGATGTTCTTTGGCTGCAAAGGCTTGCATAATTAGCTGACATCTTTTGTAAATTAAATGAATTAAATATGTCATTACAAGGCGCAGGTGTCACCATTTTCAGTCTTCATGATAGAATTGAGGCTAAGCTAAAAAAGATCAATTTTTGGATCCAATGTCTCCAGATGAATGAGTATGAATGTTTCAGTTCTCTCTGCACTTTTTTATCAGAAAATTCAATGAAACTTGACGAAAACATTATACAACATATGTGAACATCTGAAACATCTTCAATTAACTTTCGATGACTATTTTCCCAATAGATGCAATATATCCATCTCAAACAACTGGATACGTAGTCCATTTCAAGTAAATGTAAGTTTAGAAACCTCTCTAACTTTATTAGAAAAAGAAAAGCTCATAGAGCTATCCTGTGACAGTTCTCTGCAAGCTATTTTTAAAGATCACTCCTTATTTGACTTCTGGCTCAGTATAAAAAATGAATATCCTGTTCTGTCAAAAAAAGCCATAGACGTTCTATTACCATTCTGCACAACATATCTGTGCGAGAAAGGATTTTCAACATATACTTATCTGAAAGATAAATATAGAAACAGGTTAAATGCAGAACCTGATCTAAGACTGAAATTGTCAGATATTGAGCCAAACTTTCAATTGCTTTGTTCCATGAAACAGCCAAAAATATCCCATTAAGAGCTTTTTCAAAGGGAACATGTGCTGAAATAAGAACCAGTTTGTTAAATTTATTTTGTATTCAATTTTTATAGCTTATTTTAGTCTTATTAATATTAATCATTTTAGTCTTATTAATGTTTGTGCAATATGTAAAATAAATGTTCTACAAAATTTTATTGTTTTTTTGCCTATCATTAACGACTACATAGGGGGTTCGCCAAATTCTGTTGGATTTTACTTTTGGTTCGCGAGGAGAAAAAGGTTGGGAAACACTGGTATAGACGAATAAAAAGGCAACAAGGATCCACGGACAAAATAATGCCGCTGCTCGGATTCAAAACACTTTTGGCAGAACAGCTTTGCTCTACAGGAATTCGAGCATCTAACAAAATAAAAAGGCCAAGCGGGTCAAACAATGGAACACCAGAACCACCCAAAAAGTCGCGAAGATGCCTGGAACCGGGACCAAACAATTTTGTTCATATTAGCCATTGGCCAGAATGGACAATTGAACGCAAAAGATGCAAGCTGCAAGGCTGCAAGGGGTTTTCTCGCGTGAAATGTCAAAAATGCCAAGTTCACTATTGTTGCAATTCCAAAAACAATTGCTTCTTACAAATTCATCAATAAAATTACTACATTTTCTGAACTTTAGAATTTTTTTTAATCTTTTGTTTTGTTGTATAGGTTCATAATGGTACCATTTGGTAACCAAAAATAAAATTTTGAAAAACTTCAATTTTGCCTACCAAAATTATTCCAAACCCAATGTAAGTTATTTCAAAGGATTATCTGTTTGTTCCAATTATTTAGAAACATAATTACAAATTTCCATAATTCATGTATTAGAGGGTTAAGAAGAAGTTTATATAAGTAAGTTTATCAAAATACTTCAACTTTATGGTTTTAGAGTTTTTTTCACTCACGCATGGCGACCCGTTTCACAATCATATTTCATTCGGCGTTAGAGGCAGTAACATTAGACAATTTAAAATGCATCACACGGATGAGGACCGAAATCCACATAAGAAAGAAACGTCGACATAATTAAAGACACAATTAAAAATAAATCTGAGTGTTTACCAGATGTTTATTCAAATGAACGCCCTTTTTATACGGTTCTCGCTGTGTACATAACGTATATGAGATAACTTTCTTTCTCTTCTTCTTCTTCAGTTCTTGTTCTTTTTCTGGATTTTTTTTCGTCCTTTCTCGTGTGCATTGCCTGGAGGACAGGGTCAATGAATTAACATATGCACGGTGTACGTTACAATTAAAATGGTTTAAAAATGAAAGAAAAAGCGGTAGGGAGAAAATAAAAAAAGAAATGATGCAGTAATACCAACTAGTGTATACGCACAAATAAACCATATGTACAGTGAACACATGTGTGCGTTTTGAAGAACATTGTTCCCGGATGACAGAAATGCGCATGCAATTAGAAAAAAAGCCAACAACATGCGTCAAAGGATTGTGTGATTTGAGCCAGTTGTTCTAATGTTGTCGCTTACTTGTTTTTTTTTTGTTCTGTTTCATTGAATATATGTTTGCATGGATGTTGTGCTTAGGAGATTATGTAAATAATAATACTAACAATAATAATAATAAACGAATTTTATATTATCGAGTAATCAAAGTTACGAAGTAGGCGGCATAAATTCTCGGCCTGATATACAAAAAAGAAACTTGGAACAATATAAGAATTTTTATTTTTCAATGTAATCTCCCCTAACTTCTATACATTTGCAGTCATTTTCTTTTGCTTTTCCGCATTTGTCAATTGCGTTTCACTATTTGTCAAATGATTTTCCTTTTCCATGTTTTTAAACGTCAGCTGAATTTGTCAAATAGAATTCCCTTTTTGTCAAATTACTTTCCCTTTATTACCATTGCTTTTCTTGTTTATATGTAGGTATGTATACCTCTTACATTTTATAAAAAAATAGAGCAATTTACATAAAGTGAGAAATTTATTTTGTATTTAGATACAAATAATAAATATGTAAACATAACTTAATTCAAATTTTCATTTTGTTTTGGAAAAATTTATGCAACATATAGAAGAACTAATAATACTGCAAAAGTAAGTGCAGGACATCGGCAGCAAAACTTATTAAATGCTCAAAAAGAACAGATTTGGGACTAGGTTCACCTGGGTTGTTCTTTAGCCCTCCGCCAGTTGCAAGAAAAGTGCTTAAACCAATGGCCACTTGTTCAACAAATATCACTATCTACGATTAATAAAGCACGTAAGAACTTTCATTATTGTGTTAAAAAGGTGTCACTTCTTCCCGAAAGAAGAAATACACCGGGCATTATTCAAGCTCGCTTTGGAAAGAGAAAAAATGTTCTTCATCGACGAATAGGGAAAACAAATATTCTCCCGTTCAGCATCAAAAATAAAAGCACAGTCAAGATGACGCAATTATTCTATTGTCGCTGTAATGAATGTAAATTCCTTGTATTTGTTTCAAATTCAAGATGTACTGCACTTTTCTGAATTTCTCACAACGTTAATTCAACATTTTCATAATGACATATTGTTGTGGATAGTATAAGATGCTATAGAAGTGAGGAAGTCTTCATCTTTTTCCTTGGCTACACCGTACTGATGATAACCAACGAATCTGGAATACGTGTCCACGGTTGCTCTACAGCGGAATTTACCCAATATTGGATATATATATATATATTCAATAAACCAGTTTAATTACTGTTTCGTAACTCCGAAAACAGAATGTATGGGTAGGTATAAAGAAAACATTATATTGTAGCTTATAACGTTTCGGAAAAATTTATTTCCGTCATCAGATAATTGCCACACAATGGACCAAGGATCTCAGTATCTATCATTAATTTTAATCAAAGAGCATTTTGACAATCACTAATTCTAAAACGTCTGTCAAACATCAGATTTGTAATTTTTGGCAATTATCTGATGAAGGAAATAAATTTTTCCGAAACGTTATAAGCTACAATATAGTGTTTTCTTTATACCTACCCATACATTCTGTTGTCGGAGTTATGAAACAGTAATTAAACAGGTTTATTGGAATTTACATATATGTACATAACAGTTTTAACATCTTTTATTTTACTATATCTATATATACCTTATACTGTATTTCGTTTATTGAGTATGTCGTACTTATTAAATAAGAAATAAAAAACTAATATTTCTTTTTACGTTTCGAACATATTTAATGTCTTTATCGAAAAATGTAAACAAAGTTGTGCCGGTAAAATTCCTTTAGTACTGTATTCGTCATTTACAATTACATTTCGTAGTACAACAGTATTTTAATAATTTATATATATTTTTTCTTTTTTGGCATTATTTTCAGTGTAATTGTTAGTCAATTGTTTCACTAGATGCACAAAATTCTATATGGGTTTTAAACTAATATAGTGTCTCCGTGTACGGATAAACATATCTGTATATACCTATATAAACAAATGCGGATGCTTAAACAAAGATCAAACATATAATATTATAATTATATTTACAACAAGACTAATAAAGTCAACTTTATTAACTGAATAATTCGGCGTAAGAATGAAAACAGCTATTGTTGATATTTAACATGGGTTTATAAACTTTTATATTTATAAATTTATAAATTTATAAATTTATTTATTTATTTATTTATTTAATTTATTTATAAATTTTTATATTTATATTTATTTATATTTTTTCATAATCGCTTGGCAATGTATCAATTCTCCTTACCCCACCTGCAGTTGTTGCGACCACTTACCTCGCCTACAAACTGCACTCATGCTTCCTCTATTATATTACAATCTCTTTGGTCTGTACCAATCTGTCCCTGTGCTCAACCAGCCCCGGGTCTCCCCTACACCATATTGCACCAGTTTATGCAACAGAATGGCATGGTCAATTATCTCAAAAACCTTGATCAATGTAGATAAGAATATAAACATTAATAGCAAAAGCATACTATATAATACCACAGACAATACAATAGTATTGTCTGTGATAATACTAAACTAATGAAAGACATATTTTATTTGATTGCAATTTGTTTCTATTTTGATAAATCATTAGTAAATTATATGTATATCTTCCAAATTGTTATGAGACTAAATTTATTATATTTTATGTAATATTTTCTAGTCTGAATTTCAATGATATCTTTTAGTGTGCCAAAGCAATTGTCGTGGCGGTATAATAGCAATAACTAATGTATTTTATTACCGCATCTCTATAAGGATGTTAATATAAACTAAACTTACGTTGAACAGGAAAAAGCATTATTTTCATTTTCGAATTAAACAATTGTCTTTTCGTTTATTAAAAGCCGTAACGAATTGTCGCATGTATGTACTACTTTAAGCCGTCACAGTCCATAGAAATTACAAAGCATTTTAAAATCACTACTGTAATTCTTTCCTTTAATAATTCTTAAACTAACAAAGTGATTCATTACGAACTGTATGTAATGTAACGAACGGAATGTATATGTGTACATTGTGTGTGTGTGTTTGTGCATCTTTCACTGTCCTTGGGTGGGCTGAAATTGAAATAATAAATTTATTTACATTAACAATTTAAAACGAATGAACTGGACCACGCGTTCGAAAACATGATCACTACACGAACAAACCAACAGGACTGACTTTATTACAATACGTGCGTTGCGTTCCTATCTGTTCACAAATTCTGTCCCTTTTAACACTTATACCCCTATAAATTATGTATGTATACAGATGTATGTATTTGTTCGGCCTTTATTTGCTTTATCTTTGTGATTTGACGTGATAACCGTATTTGATCAACCATATTTCCGAATAGGTGTCACGGTTTATAAATGGTCGCAAGAATAAATATATCTTTATACCTATTGTAAATACATGACTAATACTTTTCTTGTGGTATTTAAATTAACACGATCTAAAAACTATTCTTTTTTAATAACTGTTATAAAAATGGGTGTCCAGTTCTTATACAGTCTCCAATTGAAGGCATAACCAAAAACCAAATCTTTCACCACGTCTAGTTTTAAAGTTATAATAATCATAATACATGCTCCGCTAGTAGATAAACAATAATAATTTAGAAAATTAGTTATAAAAAGAAATAGATAAGTACACTGAGAAAAATGATATTGTTCAGTCAATAGTTTTTAGACTATTCGCCTTTTACACATTGACTGAACAAATAATCTATTCAGACAACAAGAAGCAAACTAATGAACTAATTACTTTAATTTATTTATTGCCAGTATTGTTGATTCAACATTTTTGCTCATTGACTGAGATTCAATCATTCGCAACTTGTGATCGAATATTGTAAATTATTATTCAAATGAATTGATGGTGTGGCATTAGCAACGCGAGACATTCTTTCAAAGTTGAAATGCAAATAATATTCTATACAATATTATATCAAACTAGCAATATCATTGATTCAATAACTTAAACTTGATAAACCACACGTTTTGAAAAGGAATATATCAAAGTTTTACATAAATAGTTATTTTTTCCTTTTATGTTGCCTGTTGCCTGTTGCCTTCTCTAATGAGAAATCAGCAAAAATCTCCCATCATCAAAAATTAACTTTGAGCGATATTGGGCACCCTAAATTTTTATAGTTTTCTAGCAAATTAGCCATGATATCTTGGTAGTTTTCACTCTTTGGATTTTCCTGAAAATATTTGTAAACATTTTTAAACGAAGTGCATGTTGCCAGCTCTAAATCATTCATGGTACGCTCAAAATTTTCATCTTTGAACACCTTCCTAACTTGTTGACCAACAAATATTGCTTCGCGAACTATCGCAACAGACAGCTTTGGAAACTTATCCCTTAAGTATTGAAAAGAATGCTTGGACAAACTGTTTAAATAATCCTAATTTAAAGTGAAGAGAGGGTAGAATCACCAAATTATAATCCACTAATGGATCAAATTTTATACTAAATTCTCCAGGAACCTTGCTGGTCCGTGGCTGCCATTCTTTGCTTTGGTAATGATGCTTAACTGCTCGACTATCCTACAGATACAAAAAACAACAACATTTGGTAAACCCTTCTTGCAATATGAAATAGTACAACTCAAAATAAATTTATTATAATGTAAAAATGGCCCCACGTTGTGAAGCCATATGAAATAGAACCTTTAAAATTGAATTAAAAAAATAAATGTAAAAATGTAACGTTGAATTCTAAAATAAAATGTAAATAAATTTGCCTGCTATGCTCAGATCGGATTCTCGAGGGCGATTCAGATTACTAGAGATGATTAACTAAAAGGTTCCTAAATCATTTATTAGATGTTAATATAAAAAAAATACCATTTTAAAATTTAAACAATAATTATATTCAAAATCAATGATTTTATATGTTTTACAGGTACAGAAAAATCTGATACAATATACTACTTTTATACAACAAAGAAACAAAATAACAGATTGATTAAATACCTTTATAATGGAAACTTTGAATAATATTTTCATGTAACATTCGTTCCTTGCAGTCCAAGTAATAAGAAAATTATCTTAAAGTCACCACTGATTTGTCAAAGATGATTTGAATATTGCATGAGACTTAATATAGTTGACATACTGTCTTTCGTTTCCTTTGTGTTTGTAGAATGCGCCATCGGAATCGATGGTTTTGAGTTATCATTATCTAGTAAAACTGCTTTGAGACTTGTTTTCGACGAGCCGATAAACAATCGCCATTTTGTTATATTCAATACTCATTTTATACATAAGTTGATTTACATCAGCACAGTAACAGAAATTTTTTCAAATGAACATAATTTTTCATGACCATTCTTTAATACAGAGATTCTTGTAGTGGAATGTAAAAGATTCCAATCTTTGTGATTTTCTCTTTAGTTAAACCCAAATCCTTTATCAAATTATTCAGATCTCATGACTAATCTATGTAGTTGCCGCTGTCCTTCGCGGTATAGCCACCAACATGCTCGAGCATGTTACAATACTTTTTTAATTTTAAATTTTAGGCTAAAACAGATAAAAAAATTATTTTGAAAACGTAACGAATTTTTGTGTTTAAAACAATGCAAAATACTAAAAATTTACACTGTTAAGTCAGTTACAAAAATCGTGTAGACTAGTGTAATTATCTACCTACACATTTATTTAGAATATTCAGTCTTCGATCGTAGGATGTCAAGAAACATTTATTACATTCGCGAATTTCTATAAAGCTGGAAAGAGTTTCAAAAATACATACTACATAGTTAATTAAACAATAAAAAAAAGTATACCGGGTGTCAACGAGGTCATGTATCAGCCCATATATGGATATAAACGACTTTCGTAAATAACATTTAATCGACTACTAGATATTAAACAGAAATACATCTGTCTCCAATAGGTTAGTGGTTAGTACGCTTGAACAGTGAACATCATCTATTTCAGATAACAAGGGTTCTATCCTCACAGCTGGCACTAAGAAATTGGGGAAAACATAAACAAAAGTAAAATCACATACGACTTTGGCATAAAGCAACCCTTTTCAGGACTACCCTGAAGATGGCAAAAGAATATCTGCCGAAACGGCGAAAATTCAAAGTCTAATAAACAATGGAAATAGAAACACTAAATCAAAAAAAAACTGCTTTTCTTATTAAAATCGCATACAAAGTGTGTTGGTAACAGCCCTCTGATTGATCTTTCGCTAAATATCGTACATACCCTTCTATTCTACATCTGTAGTCAAAAATATTTACCAAAATAAAATTCGTGCTTGTTTTAGCTTTCATTCGTTTAACACAGATTTTATTGTTTTGCTAGATTTACAAAAAAAAACAATTAAAAAACAAGTCGATAATAGTTAGTGGTCAACAGTTGAACAAATTCGGTTTTTTTCTGTTTTTTTAATAAAACGGTCCTTTTCAGACAACAATTTTGTAGAATATGGTCTTAGTTATTGGATATGTTCAATTGTAAATTTCTCGATAACTGTTGAGTTTGTGTATATGACATGGTACATGAAATATACTTAGAATTCGATGCAGAATTAACAAATTAAATAAAAAGCATGTTTCCATTTGGAAAAAAAATTTGGTGGTCGTAACTTATTTTTGGACCAGCCTTTGTACATCAATTCACCATCAGAAAAACTCCAGCTAAAAATAAAAATCGACCCATCCGAGCGTTTTTCCATAAAACAAAACCAAACATTTTAAATGAATTTGTTCCAACCCGCGTATCCGCACTGTATGTTAACCAACAACCACAACCACAAATATGAAGAGATGCGAAACCAAATCCTAATGCAATTCATTCCATTCAAAAATAACTTTAAATTTGTGTTATTTTTATCGTCTGTATTCTAAACAACCGACGTTTCGGTGGACATTACGTTTGCCATCTTCAGGGTAGCCCTATAAAGGACTGTTTCTTGCCAAAAATAAAACTAAATTGTGTTTTTAAAAATGAAATTCGTGTAAAAACACTTATTCATATGTGTTTTTACAAGAATTTCAATTTTAAAAACAAAATTTATTTTTGGCAAGAAACATACAAAATAGTATTGTTTTCTTTTATGGTAACTATATATTATTACATTCTATACAGCATGGATTGTGGGGAAGAACCCTAGCATTACGTAATAATTTAATTACTAAATTTTATAAAAATCACTATTTAGATAATCAATATCGTTACAATAATATTAATATAAACATATATATTAATAAATATCTTGATCCGAAGAAAATTCGGTAATATTGTTGGTGTCGACTTATTAAAAAGCTCGAGTTAGTAATTCGTAGGAAGGGTTGACGCGTTCCATTCACTATCTTTTCGATAATACAGACTCCGAAAAGGCACAACAATTACCCAACAATGACTAAGCATTTAAACAATTTAGTGGTTCTGTCTGTGTATGAGACATTAATTGTCGAAAATTTAACAGAGCCAAATAAATCCTTTGACGGCGACACTGCTCCTTAATGACACAATTAAAGGTCGTTTCTTCTTCTCGTGCCACCGACAGATTCATTTGTACCAATTTCAGTCCATGGGGATTTTATTATCTGAACGTTTATCGCGCTCCCGTCACAAAGTGCCGGCCGCCTCATCCCTTTCAAGTATATGTGTGTATGTATATGTATTCATTGTATTGTTGTTCCGATTATATATATGTAGCATATGCTAATATTTTTTACAATTTATTATTGATTTCCTATTGACTATTTTTGTAATTAAAAGAAAACAAAAAAAAATTGCAAAATTTAAAAAAAAGAGGTTTTCAACACGGCAGTTGTTCAGCTATTCTCTCTTTAGGAAACAAACGAATTTATTATAGACTATAGTAATAGAGTTAGTATACTAGATTAATTGGCAACACGTTGGGTGCCAATTAATTAATAATCGATAAGTTATACTTACTATATATATAATTAAATTTTTTTTTCTTTGGAAAAGGGGCTGATAAATTACCAATAAAACTACATTTGTTTTTCGTGACGTTTCGGCATTTATTTATATCTTCATCTGATCATCTACAATTTTTTAGAAATGTAAATAGTCCTTTTTCTAAAAAAAAAATAGAGTGTCAGATAACATACAAATAAATGTCGAAACGTCACAAAAAGACAAGGTTTTTTTTATTCTATTTAATAATAATAATAATAATAATAATAATGCCTTTATTGTGCAAATTAGATAAGTATATATAAAAAAAAGAAAGGAAAAAAATAGAAGTATAATTATTTCAATAGTACAGAAAAGAAAAAAACTAATTTAAATTTATACGTATATACATATACAGTGTGTAAATAAAGTTAGGAATAATATTCATATTTTGTTTATTATCACTGTTTGGGAGATAAGCTCGGACAGGTCAATTTTATTTTCTTCCTCCGGATTTTATGGATGTCAATTTTTTTTCTTTGGTTTACTACTCTGGGACTTATGACGTCATCGTCTTCTTTTTCAAATGGAACCTCTTTATTTTTTGCTAGAAATAAAAAGTACATTTTTTTCTGAATTCAGCAATAATGCATATGTGGTATTTAAAATTAGTAGTTTTAGAGATATGGAGGAGCATAGGTATTAAAATGACAACAATTATTAAACTTGAAAATCAAAAGAGCAAATAGTAATAATTTATTCTTGGGAAGATTAAAAAATTTTACATTAATAAATGTTCAAATTGCCACTCATTTGTTTCTTGGCAATGATAAAGTCGTAGTTGAAATTCTTCCAAAACATTATCTCTCATTTCTTGGTCGATATTTCTGCACTCTGACATGTCAATTGTCATTATTAGCGCGCTTAATACTCTAAAACTATTAATTTTAAATACCACATATGGGATATTGTTGAATTCAGAAAAAAATATACTTTTTATTTCTAGCAAAAAAATAAGGACGTTCCATTTGAAAAAGAAGTCGATGACGTCATAGGTCCGAGAGTAGTAAACCAAAGAAAAAGAAAATGACATCCATAAAATCCGAAGGAACAAAATAAAATTGACCTGGCAATTTAAATTAGAATATCAAATGCCTGATTATCTTATGGTTAGGATACGCTTTCAGAAGTGTCAAAAATTCGGCTGTAGTCGTAGCTTTTCGGGTTTTCTCTGTTCAGGGATGATGGGCTTACTTCCAATTTCGGCCGAAATGGAAAAAATGAGGTGTGGCCACCACACGACTTTCTTATACGTATGGGCGTTTCAAAACATACAATTTTAAAAATTATTTTATACAAAAATTATTCAAAATTCTATTCTAAGTACTTCCAGCCTCTTAGTAAATCTCTACAGGATACATACTTTGTGAGATATTTGCAAAAAAAATGCTACTAGAGTAAAAGTATTACTTCTGGTCCGAATTTTGAATTTTCATTTATACAAAAAATATTCCAAATCCAACTCTAAATACTTTTATACTCTTGACAAATATATATATATATATATACAATGCATAATTTACGAAATATTTGCAAAAATCGCAATTCCATAAGAGTAAAACTGTTACTTCCGGTACGAATTTTGAAATATCATTTATACAAAAAATATTTCAAATCCAACTCTAAATGCCTTTGTACTCTTGACAAATATATATAGAATGCATAATTTACGAAATATTTGCAAAAATCGCTATTCGATAAGAGTAAAAGTGTTACTTCCTGTCCGAATTTTGAAATTTTTTTTATACAAAAGGTATTGAAAATTAAAACTGATTTTCGATAAGAGTGAAAGACCTACTTCCGGTAGGAATTTCGAAAAACTTTTTTAATAAAATTCTTCTCGAATTTACTTCTGAGTATATATGAATTCTTTACAAATTTGTTTAAACTTAATAGTTGACGAATAATTGGCAAAATTCTATTTTTGCACTGAAGTAAACACTACTTCCGGTCTGCCGATTTTACTGAAAATCTAATCAGATCTCAAGAGGGAGATTATATTCGTAAATATAATATTTGGAATTGATACCTATAGCGGTCTGACCGCTATCGTGGTCACACACAGAGAGACACACATAGAGAGAGAGGGAGAGAGAGGGAGAGAGAGGGAGAGAGAGGGAGAGAGAGGGAGAGAGAGGGAGAGAGAGAGAGAGAGACATTTTTTAAAAACCACTTTTTCGGTATCAGGGGACTTCAAAACGTGGACATCTGCAAAAATCTCGAGGACGAAAATTTTCGTGATCATAATACTTACTTATACTACGTATAAGGACATAAAAGGACGTCTTGCTTGACATTTTTCCATATTTTTTGAATTTTCGGATATACTGGGAATACTAAAACTTTTTCACTAGGTAAACTCGTATTTAATTTATTTAGCACTTTTATTTTCATTTTTGAAAGTATTAATTTCTCCCAGAATTATTTATAAATATGGACTGGCTCACTAATACATTATGTCAAAATATTCAGCGTAAATTCGCGTACTTCCTTATATTTGCTAATTCTCTACCGTTATTTATTAGAGCTAAATTAAATTATTTGAAGAACGCCACTTTTAATCTGTATTCGCAAGTATGGCTACCCCAAACGTCTCTCTATAACAAAACCAACATTTTCATATCTTTTTAAGTCTTATTAAACTCTAAATAAACTTAATTAACTTAATTCTAGTTACATATTTGATTTAATTAATATGTAATAAAAGAAGATGAGCTCATGACAGCAGTCAAGAAGTGATATACAAAGTATTTTATTTGCATTTTTAAGGTTTCTTTTGCATAACGTTTCTATTATTATGTAATATTCAAGCAAATGTTTTAACTCTTCCGTTAACAACTTAGCAATAGATACAACTATATAAACTAAAGGACTAGCTTTATTGATTAGTAATCTGACTGATATCCTCGTAATGATTAGATAATTCAGTTTTGATTAAAAAAATTCATTTTGCGAGAAAAGAATTAAAAATGCAAAAATAGAGAGCAAACATCAACGATCAAATAGAATTTACACACAAGCACAAAGTGCGAGAAAAAGTGCAGAAAATTAATCAACAAAACATCCTAAAAAGATAAAGCAGTTACGAACACGTTCCACGGAATGAGTGCCCGGAATAATTTGATTTCTATATTGAATTCTGTTTGAAGTTGGCCACTAGATTGCGTTTAGTTGGCACTAATTGAAATTGACGAAAAAATAATTAATTTTCTCTCTTTGTTTTCGCCATTCGTCATTCCCCATCCTCTTCTCTAGCTCTGCAATGCCGCTGCGAAGTCCCAGGTCCGTATATAAAGTTGAAGCGCCTTCCGTGGAGTTCATTCTCATTAATGCCGGTCAATATAACATGCATGTTCTCTTGTCAAATTTATCCCAATAATATTTATTCTGTTCGGTTTAAATTTGAGAAATTTTTGTTATTGCTTTTTTTAATATGTAAATGAGTAAATGTAAATAGAATTTTGAATTATTATTGTTATAATACTGAATAATAAACACTCTCTACTTACACAGCATTATAAAGTCGTTTTGGCAACCAACAAAAGCACGAACTAAAGACGACGATTCAATACCGCTACAAAGTCCAATCGACCGGAACATTTTAAAACAATAAAATTCTACTATTTTGTTTACTATAGAGCGTCTCAACCTTAGTATTCAGTCCAGTCTCTTATGAGATATTATTACCCCATTATTATTTTTACTACCGTAAGCAATTTGTGACAAACTGTCTTTTCATATTTCAAGGTAATGTTGTCAGTTCGATTTATTATGTTTATGGTTGGTATTGTCGTTCCTTTATAATGAGTTACCAACCTAACCTGTCTTTGTCGAACTGACAACTATTTTGTCTGTCTGCATAAGGCACATACTGAATACTATAGTAGAATTACCCAACAGATGCAGTAACAACAGCGCACGAGAAATGCGTCACTTGAACGTCATACCTAAAATAACGCTTACTACTGGTTCGTTTGCAAGGACGGTCACAATAGAATAAATTTAGTATTGTGTTTTGACAGTTTCAATTTTGCGTTATTATTATTTTATTCTTTCTTAGTTTCTTTGCTTAATATCTAACAAAAAGTATTTCTGAATACTACTGAACATTGTTTTTGTGACAAACGTAAGCGCATGAAATATAACATCAGAAGATTATTTTGAAATATCTACTTTATAGGCTATAAACTCAATCCTACGTTTATTCACCTGTAGTATCAGTCTGCCCCTTTGCGTAACATTATGGAGAATTCACCTACTAGAGGAGGTTCTCCAATCATTTTACAGTAGAAGACAAGGAGAGGGTTTTGAATATATACAAAACCTTACAAGAACAGCCAGGAACTTCGAAAGTAGATAACGTTGCAACTACAGCAACAGCAGCAGGTAAATATTAATGTTATTATATTATAGTGCTGAGCATAAATTTCAATCACCAAAGAAATACCATAGGAACAAGGCCATACTGGACAACGTTGATGATGTAATGCGGAATAGCATTCGAGGAATTATTCCTTCCTTTTTTTTTTAGAAACGAACCTCCAACTGTACAGAAAATTCTTATGGTGATAAATGAAAGAGACGATTTACCAAATTTTAAAATTTGAACTCTCAGAAAATTAATAAGAGAACTGAGCTTTCGGTAAAGTATAGTGAAAATGTTTGTTTCTTTTTATAAACAGTTTTGCATTTGTAGTTATCAAAAGAGGAATCATAATAGAATTCTAAAAGAAAAAATGATATTATTACTTGGAGGAGACAATACTTACGTAAAATAAGAAAATATCATGAAGGAGGAAGAAGGAACACCGATATATTACTTAGACGAAACATGGGTGAACGCGGGGCATACAGTAAAGAAAGTGTGGGCAGACACATCAGTGCTTACTGTGAGACAAGCGTTTGTCCCCAGGCCTTAAAAATCTTCCGGAAAAGGAAAAAGGTTAATTATATTACACATAGGTTCTGACGAGGGATTTGAAGAGGATGGCTTGCTACTTTTTGAATCTAAAAAGACAGGTGATTACCACGAAGACATGAATGCGGAGAGATTTCAAAAGTGGCTTCAACATATTCTGCCCAATTTGAGAGAAAACGCAGTGATTGTTTTGGATAACGCACCATATCACAGTCGCAAAATAAATATACTACCTACAGCAAATAACCGCAAAGCTGAAATTCAACAATGGCTTGTAAATCAAAACATACCATATGAAGATGACCTGGTGAAGGCAGAATTATTAGCATTAGTTAAGGAAAATGTGACCAGCCTTGCGAAATATGCTATAGATGAAATACTTGAAGCATCAAATAGAAAGGTATTGCTGCTACCTCCTTACCATTGTGAATTAAATCCGATAGAGTCGATATGGGCACAAGTAAAGGGGTATATTGCTAGGCACAATGTATCATTCAAACTGGAAGATGTAAAGCAATTATTTCAACAAGGTGTGTTCAACATTTCATGTGAAAATTGGAAAAACGCAATTAAACATGTGGTTAATGTGGAAAACAAAATGTGGGAACTTGATAATTTAATGGTTTGTCAAGAAGACTCATTAATTATAACAGGTGATGATTCCACTACATCATCTTCTAGTGACGACTAATTAATAGTGAGACTGATTTGATGCTGTTTTATTTAATATGCTCTTTTTGTAAATCACTGCTTTCTTATACTTTATTTTTCATATGTAAATTCATCTACTGATGAATGAATGAATTCTTTATATCATGTAAGTAATCATAGAAACTTAAAATATATTTTCTACTAATAGTGTATATATTGCATAAAAATTTCCGAACCTGTCGTTTCCTTTATTTCTTCCCATTTCCCTAATTTACAAGCGAATTGGACAAAAAATAAAAATTAAATTATTACTTTATATTCATTAAATATGCAATAAAATTAATCTTTGATTTCACCACTTTAGCTACCTTAAGCTTGCTTTTAATAAATTGTTATACAAATGCCACTATATACAGAATATTAAACAAAGTTTATTATAATGTACTATTCCAAACGTCAAACAAATTATCATATCACAACATTTCTTGTTCACATAAACCTAAAGAGAGGACGGCTCTTGTATTTTATTTTCATTTCATTTTCATTCCGATTATGTGTAAAATAATCTAAAGTAATGAAAATTATTAGTAACTAGTTGATTAAACAGAGCTTGTATTACGTACATTGAATTAATTTTCGTCTATTATAATTACATTTATATATGAGAATGTGTAGAATCCTTGCATCGAAATATGGAGTTAGAACTACACATTTGTTTATAACGTCTAATGTCAAAACATTTATGGTTAAGGCTATGCGTTAAGAGTTGTGAATTTGCCTTTTTAAGCTATTACGTCAATGCAATGTTGCTACTGCATCTGTTCGGTAATTCTACTACAAGGTTGAGACGCATTGTTGTCAGATTTTTATTTTCACGAAGCGGATGATACTTGACAAGCGTAGCGTTTGACAAGCGGGTGACAAGTGTTTAGTATAGCGTTTTACAACATCGTTCTATTTTGGCTTGTGTTTCTCTTTTTTACCTGTTATTGAGTTTTTGTCTATAAAATCTTTTTTTTTAAACTATGTAATAAGGCCGAAAGCTTTGTTCCGATAAGCAAAGGGTTTGGTAGCTTGGTTAGTTTCATTTTTCGCGAAAGAACGTGATATTTCTAAATCCCTCGTTCCATTTGCAAATGTTCAAGAGGTAGAATTATCTATGCTAATGAATGACACATTGTAGTCATCTTTATTGGATATTATATTTTTAAGTCTCGCTCTAAAAATTCCAATATGTATTAAATTGTACATCATACAAAAGTCAGCGCAGAAGAATCAGTAATTTGTGATGGTAACTAGATGACGATGCGAGTCTATCGTTAAGTTGAATCTGAACTAATCGCAAGATTATTTACAAATGATTTGCAAAGAGTAAGATTATGTACAAAAAACTGAGCAAAGAACTTTTATTTCACGACCTTGCTATTAACAGTTTTGAGATTTTACTGGTACATAAATAAATGTTTTGCAACTTGGATTTTATAACCTACGAATATCTGACATAAAAGAATACAAGCTAAGTATTGTCAAAACGTGTTTTCCATTTTACTTATAAAAGGAATAAGAGATGCTGACTATTATTATTCTGAAGAAAATGCTTTCTTAAACAGCTTCATTAAAAACCAATAAGCACACTTTCCCATGCAGAAATAAATCAAATAGGTATTCCTATTGATCTAAACCAAATTATATAAGAGAATGTAAGTTTTATTTAACAGAAATATTTGGTGTAACTTGTTATTGCTTAATGTTATTTAGCATAATAAGATAAAACTAATGCAGCATATAAAAGATTGGAGATATATTGAATTCAGTATCTATATCATAAATCAAAGACAAATTTTGGAACTGGTTTACATATTTGTTAATAATCCTGACTAGCTTTGCTGTTAGGCTTCGGCAGAAGATTACAATAGTTAAAATAATATTAAAAACACATCATCCTAACTATAGTCACAAGTAGTCTACAAGGTAACATGTTTGATGAATATATTCAAGCGATGTGTACAGAAGAGTGATAATGTAATAAGACATAAAGCTATATAATCGAAGAAGCAGGTGATTCTTACTAAACTAATAAATGTTTGTAGATCACATATGTAATATTGTTTAGAACATTTTCAAATTTATGAAGGGATAAACATGTTGACAGTAATAAAAGAACGGTGGATGATTGATGTCAGCATCTATCTTTTAACCATTTACAAACAGATAGATATAAAAGCATGCCAGTTTTTTATGGGTCTCACTGTGTAAAATTTCTTGTTTTCTTTCTTGTTAAAAGTTATTAATATTATTATTATTATTAAAGGTATCCTGTAAGGTATTGTAAAATTTTAATATTACCAACTATCTAGAAATTAATTAAATTAATCATAAATATATTCACTTAAATTCTTATGATTTACTCTCACGTTTAGATTTCATTTTTTTACAAACAATAAAATATATACAATATATACAGGCTTAGTTTTAAATAGCGTCATTATATATGAGTAATACCCGTAAAAAAAATCGCGGTCCAATGTGCACGCAGTAACGAGAAAATGATTTTTCTTTCCTCGATTCCGAGCCTGTCGCAGTTAATATACAAACATAATCATTCTCATGTAGAGGAATTTAAGTTTTAAAATAGTATCGTCTGTTTAACGGAAAAAAAACATGGTAATACACCGAGGTTGTCGACCTTTTCCACATAAAGGCGTACTATTTACAAAAAAAAAACATCGCCATAGAAAATCTTTTCAGTTGCCATTCACGACAAAGGTGTCGCTATTTGCATTTTATCGTTTTTTTTTGGTAGAACCTTAAACTAAAATTACTATTGGTATTTACGTAAATGCATATAGGATAAACAAAGTTATGGACCGACTTTAACTACATTTTGGCCCTAAAAATTTGAAAATTTTGGATAAGTTACAAATATCTTTGATTACCAGTTCGACTTAATAATTCTATTGCAGTTAATATAAATTATTTAATTCCTAAAAGATTTAAAAAACGGACATTCGATAACCGATAATTTTACACATACATGATATTAAATTACAATAAAATATAATAATAACTTTATTTTTCAATATTTATTCCATAAATAGACGGACATTTTCAAATTATTCCTAAAATAAATAACTATATAATCTATAATATTTAATATTAAAAGATAATTTACAAGCGTATTTTAAAACAGATTTTTCTTCAAACCTGACGGATTTAATTCGTTGACAATGAGATAAAGGATATATTTACAATAAATTGATTTAAGTGATCGTTATCTGATGCCCATGAGAGATGCGTTAGACCGAGAGTGTAAGTATTAGAAACTTGAAGAGTTAATTTACAATGAAATTGATAGTGATCAGTTTTTCGATAAGAGAAAAGGATTAAAACTATATTAAACCAAATTGTTTTGTTTTTTGTGTACGTGTTGATGTCGGGAAAAAACTTTTACGATTTGTGATTAATGAATCGCGATAAAAAAATAATTTATTGGTGGCAATGAAGCCAGATGATATTCATAATTGAAATTACAAATCTGTTTTTAAAATTCCGAGAATTGTCTTTTGTTTTTATGATGGTATCTTGAGAAAGATTATATTGTATGTGAAATTGTGCCTTTTTAATATTCAAAATCCTGATGTGTATTGAATTTGTTTTGGCAATAATTCTATTGAATTGTAATAAAATAAAGTCCTTCTTTGTATCCAGTCCATATTTTGTCGTTTTATCAGCATCGTTTTCAAACAAACTATTTTTTTTCAATGTTTAAAATATATTGATAAATCTTTATATGAGCGTAGTTTGTTTTATAACACTTACAGGTATTAAAAATCAACGTAGAAATACACAACTCAGTCATTTATATTATAACACTGTCCAACAAACTATTAATAAATAGAACGAAGAAAAGAGGTCCAAGTTCGAAACTTGTGGTACACCAGATAACGCTATATATAATAATTAGGAACATAGGTTCAATTATTGAAATTTATCTAGTAAATATTGAAGTTTTGAATAATTTTTCACGAAGTCGACGACGCCGACGTACAGTTTCTGAATGGGATTACTGATTGAATTATAAAAGTTAATGACACGTAATATTTCTAGCATTGTTACTAGATTTTCCTTATAATTTTTCGCATATCTTTAAACCAAATTGTGCAGTGATTAACAGTAGATGGAATATGTGTACAATCAATAATATGCAATTGTTTAGACTGATTTAAAAAGAGAAGTGTTTGTATACGTGAACAGACAGGATATGTTCACAATATTTTAATGTTTTATCATGGACAACAAACCCTCCAAATAATAATGATGAGTAGCTCTTACTCTTAGCTTGTTTGTGTAATAATGTTTATGGCAAAATCAAACTTTTTGCTTTCTTAATCATTGAGCTGATTGCATAAACAGCCTAAGTCCATATTCCAATTGAATATTCAAGTTTCCCTCTACCACATTCAGAAACGGGAAGAAACATTATCCATCTTAATAGGGCAAACTTCATCTAATAACCAAATAGAGTTTTAATGTTTTTGGATATGTGAAAAAGCTATTCCTAAAGTTTTTCTCTAGGTACGTCTCAAAATCAAATGGTGCAGAAATTGGATGGGATGAGTAATTAATGATAAGGAGTGTTTCCCAATGTGAACAGGCAGGATAATTTTTGTTAAATAACATTACATTTTGCGTTTTGCTAAACCCATTTGGACGAAGACAATTATCTCTGACTACCAGAATCATCGAGAAAGCATGTTCAGAAAATGTGCCTTCAGAAAACTCATCGAAGAAGGTGGTTTGCAAAGACCTGACTGTAATATGAGAATGTCCAACACATCTGTTTGGCGAAATCTTTGAAAAGTTATTTTCAATTCGTTGCTCTTTTACAGCAAAATTCAGCAATTGGATGAACCTTACCTTTCAATTCTGAAAAGTATTTTTTTCTGTTCTCCTAATAGATCACTGGAAGACTTTTTCTTTCTCCTTTTGCTACTGCATACTTTAATTGGACAAATCAATTTAACTAAAGATTTTTGTTTCATAAATATATTAGCAGTGTTTCCTTTAAAGATACTTCGTCTGGTTCCTCTAAGACATGTTCCTCTATCGTATTCGCAACTATGTTGGTAAGTACATTATTATTTACTTGCTATGATGATGTGGATAGTACCTTGATGTAAGAGCAAAAGTGTCTATATTCTTTTTATGTACTCTTCGTAGATTTTAGCTAGATAAGGTGTTTCGATATTCACCCAAACAAAAAGTTAAACCGAAATGTGACATTGCGAATTTCATATATAGGCATAAAAAATTACGATGCACTTAAACCGGACCTGTAGATATTTACATACTAGTTTATATATGCATTATCGAATCTTACAGATTCGTGAATATGAGATAAAAGATCTTCTGAAAACAAATCCAGTAGCAGTTTATTGTAACCTTGATTTAGTAAAGTACCATTTAAGTGAAACCACAACCGAACTGTTCGTTCTAATTGTTTTATCTTTACTGAGTCAGAATGCATTTTCATTTTATCACCTAGAAAATTTCCTCTTAAGCGGTTCCACCAAGAGAGTTTTTGGTGAAGCTTCCTATTTTTTTATTACACAATCTATCGATAAATTTTGTTGCTTCTTCAAACCCCCCATCCCCAATAAAAATTGTAAATAATTGCTTATTTTTTTAATATTGATCCTAAATTTATATAGTTTATAATTTAGTAAATGCAAAGTATTAAAATGCCATTTAACATATATGTTTCCATCACACTAAGTGATCTTTTAAATACACCTTGACAATCTGTTTTCGCGCACTTTAATCACGGTGTGAATTTAGCAAAGGGCTCTTTAGTCGCCGGCTGACGTTAGCTTTAGGTTCTTAATTATTGCAAAGTTGAAATGAACCTCAGTTAAGCTGGTTGATATGTCGGTTTATTTTGACAGATTGATGACAAAATCTGTCAAA
Organism: Amphimallon solstitiale; assembly: GCA_963170755.1. Taxonomy (NCBI): domain Eukaryota; kingdom Metazoa; phylum Arthropoda; class Insecta; order Coleoptera; family Scarabaeidae; genus Amphimallon; species Amphimallon solstitiale. The sequence goes on from OY720679.1 coordinate 137,187,632, forward strand.
ATAAACCGACTTGGCGCAACAACACACAAATAATTTTATATTATTTTGATTATCTGCTATCGCAAAAAAAATATAGTATAAACTCCTTTTACTAAAGACTCCCTCCGATTAGTCTCGCTCGTGATTAATAAAAAGTCGTGACTAAAATGAGGTTTAATTAACTTGATATATAATATACTATTAATATCTAAATGGAAAGTACTCAAATTATTAAGATTTATTTCCCAAATTGATTGCATATATGCTTGCTAAATATTACGAAATAAAACTTTAAACTATAAATCGAAATCTATTTTTGACTACATTGAGTGCCGTTTTAGTATAAATGCGCTTTCAAAAATATTGGATTTTGGTTTAAATTATTAGATAAAAATTAAAAGCAGAAACTAACATGATTATAAAATAAGACAAATAATTTATAAATTTACTGTGCCCCACGTCTGGCGCCATAAACAACAATCTATTTTTAAAATTTGTATAGTTCCTTTCTGCTTCCAATTATAATTAATGATTTTTTTTAATATCACGCTATATGTTACAAGTAATAATATAATAATTGTTAAAGTATAACATTAGTAAATTAAGAATATATATAATATAAAATCAACAAACATTTCTATCAAAAAATGAGCAGGAAACAGTTTAGATTAACTGACGCATAATATAAAATTTGACAAAGAAAATAAATATATATTACTCATAACATCACAGTTTTAATGATGGCATTTGAATGTGTTCCGTCATCAACGGCATATCACCAAATATTAAATCGAATGAAGAAGCATAAGCATATTTGATTTTAAAGTTCATTTTGTTCTAGGTTATGCGCCATAATTTCAATTATCTATCCTTAATAGACAATTAAAAAGATATTTTTAACCCATGAAATTTGTAAAACATCGACGGCATATTTTAAAAACATTCGCGACCCCAGTTGGGAGCCATAATTTCAATAATCTATTTTTAAAACTAAAGACAAACTAGAGAGTGGACGCATTACATGTTGTATTAAGTATCTGACATAAATGGCATATAATTTAATTATAAAATCAAATGAAACTACAAAATACTTGATTTTAAAATTTATTCAGACCCTGTAATTTCAATGATCTACTCTTAAAAATACATTAATATTTCAATTAGAATTCATGAGATTTTAATTAAACATTGGGGCATCAATGAGATATTGCTCGAAATCTAAAATCGAATAAAAAGACATATTATATTGGATTTTAAAATTTAATCCGACCCACGTTGGGCGTCACAATTTGACCGAGATATTCTTAAAAATCAAATCATGTTACAGTTTCGATGCGCTATGTAATTATATTCGTTGGCGAGTATTTTCGTCTATTTTAATCAAAACTTACCATCTCTTCCTTTCGGCGTTACAATTCTGAAAGCGCTATTGCTCGGGGGACTGCTCGCAACAGAATCCGAAACGTCCACAGGACTCCCGGAACTGTCTCTCATACCGCTACTATAGTCCAGTGGCATCGATGAATGTGCACTTAATTCTAAAGTCATTCTATTAAAATTCTACCACCCCACGGGAAAAATTATAAATTACTTCTACTGTTCCGCGAGGAAAAGAAATAATGAATATATTATATCATCACAAAATTTTCACACGTTTCATGTTTTATTAATATTATTGTTGTTATTGTCATTGTTATCTTTGTTTTTTCTGTTCGATTATGCAACGGAATGATGTATCTAACACGAAGAATTATCTTCGTGAAGACATGTATCTGGTAAGCGGAATACGCACGCTACAATCAAAAATGATAAAAACTAATGATCGTATCAGGACAACTCTGCACCGACTAGATCTTATTTTGACCGAAAAGCAACTGTTCGAAGCCGGTGGTCGTAGATTCTATTCCAGTTACGGGTTTTATCAGTACCGTCCCCTGCTACAAGGGAAATTGATCCTAAAACGTCCGTGCACGTAGAGTCAAAGGCGGGGCGATAGGCCCTGCCCACCGCGACAAAACGTAATTTTAACACCATGCTATCATTACAATTATTAAATATTTCAATCGTCGATTAGGAGGTACGCATTATGCGTTTGATTCGAGATGCTTTTTATTACATACACCGAGAACGACTTTTCAGAAAATTCTTTATTATAAATGAAAAACAGATAAGGAAAAATATATTAATTCGATAAATATAGCCTATAACTATACGTTAAACCCACTAGGGAATTAAAAAATTCCGGGATTCGGAGGGCATATTTTTAACATTTAATTTTTTCTGCGGAATCCCCAATTGATAATTAGTTGACTGCCTGCCTATACTATATTCCCTAGGTTTTGTCATGTTTACGTATGTGAATGTACGTTTGTCGGTTGACTCGCCGATGTTGGGTGGTGATTGGCGGAATTATAAGTTGCTACCCCCACCCCCGTGGCGTCCTTATGTACCACTTTAAATTCAACTTCCCGCGTCCCGTAACCATGGTGTATTAGGGTTTAGTGCGGTTGGATTGAAATTTAAATTGGTGCGTCTGAATATGTTTTGGCTAGTTTCTTTTTGTTTTTTTTCAGATTCTAGGAAAATATTTTTTCGAAAAATTACTACCCCTTTTATTTTCGTAAAACTTCAGTTGTCAGTAAATGATAATTTCTAAAATAATATTGAAGATGCATCAAATTTAGTTTAAAATGTCATACAAATTTAAATTTATAAAATTAATATAAAAATATTTGAATACTTGTATTTACAAGTTAATTAGTTTTTAGTAATCTTAAAATAGGTTGTAGTTTACTTAGAGATTAATGTAAAGACATATTAAGAGATTTCATTACACTGTCGACTATTTAAACAAAATAACAATTGGAAATTCTTTTAAAAATATGAAATGTATTTAATACTACCACACCGCAAGAGAGGTTGGTACACTGTATCTTAACAAAGGGCGGGAATTTCCCAAATTTCAGTATAAAAATATTAATTTTGATAACTATTTAAATATTCGAATTATTTGTTTTTTGTAGATAACATTCTAAAAACAACGGGTGATTTTTTAAGAGCTTTCGGATTTGATTTTAAAAATTTAGAGAAATGTATGAAATCTTTGTTTGAGTCAATAGAACGATCTATATAATTCAATGTTTAAAGATGATTTCATGTAAATGTTGACCGCGGCTACGCCTCAAATGGTTCATACGCTGGGTCCAATTTTGGCATATTCTCTCCAACTTATCGGCCGGTATCTCACGAATAAATTCGTCAATATTGGCTTCCAGTGTGTCAACCGTTGCGGGCTTGTCCCAATAAACATGAGCCTTAACATAGCCCCACAAAAAATGGTCTAAAGGCGATAAATCGTACGATCTAGGTGGTCAATTGACCGGCCCCAAACGTGAAATAAACTGTTCACCGAACTCGCCTCTCAATTGGGCCATTGTTTCGTGTGCTGTATGGCATGTGGCACCGTCTTGTTGAACCCACATGTCAGCCAAGTCCAGCTCTTCCATATTGGGTAAAAAAACTTTGTAATCATCGCACGGTAGCGCTCGCCATTCACAGTAACGTTCCTGCCTTCGTCGTCTTTGAAAAAGTACGTCCAATGATGCCACCGGCCCATAATCCACACCATACAGTGCATTTTTTGGGATGCATTGGCAATTCTTGCAATGCTTCTGGCTGCTCTTCACACCAAATATGGCAATTTTGCTTGTTTACGTATCCATTCAACCCGAAATGAGCTTCGTCGCTGAACACAATGTTCCGATAAAAAAGTGGATCTTCATCCAACTTTGTCAGCGCCCGTTCACCAAAAGTTAGCCATTCCGGTAGGTCGTGTGGCTTCAATTCTTGCAACAGCTGTATTTTAAAAGGTTATACACCCAAATCCTTCCGCAAAATTTTCCACGTAGTGGAGTAACAGAGGCCCAATTGCTGCGAACGGCGCCGAATCGATAATTCACGGTCATCAACAACACTGGCTGATACAGCTGCGATATTTTCCTCTGTCCGCACTCTACGTATGCGTGTTGGTGGTTTAATGTCCAATATTGTAAATTTGGTGCGAAATTTAGTCACAAGAATCCGAATAGCCGCCTCAGAAGGTCGCCCAAACTGACCATAAAATGGAAGAATTGCACGATGCACTTTCTTAACCGAGCATGAATTTTGATAATAAAATTCAATAATCTGCAAGCATTGTTCGTTTGTAAGTCGATTCATGGTTTAATTATAGACCAAACTGAACATGTTTGTCAGTAACATGTTACACGAAAACAGCTGAGCTGCCAAAAACAGTGTTGCCAAAAAGAAAGTTGCTAAAAATTCACCCATTATATATCGACTTCACTGGCACATTGGGGAAGAAACTATCCGAAGCGTTTTTTAAACTTTGGATCTAGAAATGTACTAATGTCAAATATTTCAATTAATGAAGCACTGGTAAACAAAACAGTACTAGAAAAGACTTGTGAACCTTGATAGTAATTCCCGTTGCAAAACAGATTTCATTTCTATTATCACTTTTGACTTCTGATTCATCTTTATCAATCTTTGAAATGAAATTCTCCATCAAAGATTGCAAAATAGGCATCACCACTGAAGTCATCGGTTGATATTTTGATGACAATAATTTTTAACCAATTCAAAGGACTCCAGTATTTTAACAATATTTTCAATAATTCATTCATCTTCAGAACTGTCTTCCCTAGAATATATAAATAAAACGGATGTTTTTCTTTTTTGCCGCTTGGACAAGGAAATTTGGGGATGTTATAAAGTATATTTATATGACTTATAAACTTTATTCCTTGACCGTGCTGGAGTATCCAAAGACCCTATTGTCCCAATTTTTATGATCTCAGTTCTCTGATGTCGGTGTGCCAGATTGGTGTTTATGGTAATAATATTCATGAACTTCGAAAAAAATGGAGCTCCAAATATAGTAAATACTTTTGCGCTCTTGATAAATCTGTAGAGAATGCATAGTCTGGGATATATTTACAAAAAAGACTCAAAACAATAACATACTTTAAATTATTCTTAATATGTTCGGTATAGAACATATGACATGACATGAGATATTCGCGAAAAAATATTTTTTGATAGGAGTAAAAGACCTACGTCCGGTAGAAATGTTGAAAAACGCTTTTTATAAAAATTTGGAAAACTGCAGAAATCTCGTGGTCTAAAGTAATACCTATTTGTTGCATCGGAAAATTGGATACGACCTAATTTCGAATACTCCAATAATTTCGTTTTGAAATTATCCAGAGTTGAATATTCGAATATTCTATTATTTGAATTATTCGTCTTCGATTCCCGGCCTTAATCTTAACACCCTAAAGATAAATCTTTCAAACATGCAGTACTTAATGGCTATTTATAATCACATACCTGATAAATCTATAAAATGTGTATAATAATAATAATAATGTACTTTTTGTACTCACCGGCTGCTAAAGTGACATTTGGCGCATGTGTCGCCTCCTCAGGAAAGGGTATTTCCCGGTCGAGACGACTGTAAAAATTGAGAAAATCATTGGGCCATTGGGACATTTAAAAGAAAAATCTAACTTGGTGATGATAAAATTTAGTCTATAAAATACTACTTTCCTCGACTATTCTTCACTAAAAGTTGGGGAAATAAAAGTAATAATTAAAAATTCTTCCAATAAATTTGTGGCGCCATCTATTTGACCGCATCGACATTCATATTGGCAGTTCATAATAAATTGTAATTAAACCATAAAACGCAATACTATAAATTTATAAATATAAGAATAAACACCTCATGTTTCCCATGTGTAAGAATATAATGACTTAATTTTAGGGAAAGGTGAGTAATAGTTACGTACATGAAATGTTTAAATTAATTAGGTAATCTATTTTAGGTTAGGTATGATACTAATGACATCAATAAATAATATTTTTTTAATTTAATGTTCGTACAAAAAATATTGTACAACCACTTGCGTGAATACATCTTCCACGCATTCGCGCAATTAAAAGCACTCGCTTCCTGCGGTCGCTCGTGCTTTCAAAGTGCGCTCATGCGGGAAAATAGTCTTTCCGCACTTGGTTCTCTAATCTGATACCATAATAACGCTATTAATGCATCAAAAATGATGCGTTTATAATCCATAAACGCACAATGTGTAGATTATCTAGTTCAATTTAGTTTTTCGAGTATGGCTATTTGCAATTTGTAATTCTAACGTCAAAAAATCAAAATTGAATCGATATTTTCAGTGTACGATGTGTAAAATATGTATAAAAATGAAACGAAGTAAAATATTTTATAACTATAATAATTTGTGCGGACGGTGTTCATCGAAAATTTTTCAAGTGTTAGAAATGTATATCACTATGGTTAAAATATATAAAATAAAGTTGCAACGATTTGTTCTTCAACAAGAATCTATTCATAGTCTCTTATGTACCAAGTCAGTAAAGTGATCTTTTATCGAACGAGTCTGGTTATGATCCAAGCGAGCGAGGCGACTAACAGGCGAGTTCGATAAAGGCACTTTACTGACGTGGTGCATATAAATTTTTATCGCCAACCGCAAAAATTTGTAATTTAAAAAATAAAGATATAATGACTTATCACATTTTATGACAGCTACAATCTGTTCATGTTTGTTTTAGACAGATATTAGCGGCAGGTAAAGTGTTTTATTTTACAGTACTATAAAGTATTTGTTTACCACCGTAAAACGCTATGGTAATACATAGATTTATTGACAGTTGGCGATAATAGTATACCTATTAAAATACCAGTTTCATAAGACATCATTTTTGCGCACGCCCCTAGCGGTTCGTTTTCTAAAGAACAAGTGCTCAAAATGTCTTATGAAACGTGTATTTTATACTATTTTTTCTGTTTCGGTTATTAAAAGTTCAAAAAAGCTTAAAATGAGAGACATGTTTTGTTCGAACATTTTAGAAATTTTGTTTTTTTGAAGTTGGTTATTCTGATTTTTTAGTAGAACATTTAAATATTTGAATATTTGTTATATGTAATTTTGTTTAAAATTTAAACTGCTTTATGTATTTCAAATTATCAACAAAAAGGACGAAATAAATAATTGCAGGCCCCCAGAAATTCCCAAAATAGCAGAAGACAATTTACAACATTTTTTTGCCAACAAAGTCTCGACATATTTATTAAAAACAATACCAGCACAGTTGGTGTAAAGAAAATAATATAGCGAACGTACGTGCAATCAATGGGAAGCAACAGGAATTCAGACAAAACGTGGTGTGTTCCCAAAATCTGCCTGAAATTTCCATTAATGCACACGAATCTTCTAGTGTTATAGTAAACGTTTATAGCAGTTGTACTATTCAACATGGGAAGTAAATTTCAATAGTAGCATCAGAAAAGTTATCATACAACTCTGCTTAACAATTTATATTGTTAATTAGTAAATAAAATGTTAGCATGTGTGTTTTTTATTCTTTATACAACTTCTACTGCACGTTTGTTGCACTAAAGGTTTATACTTGACATTTAAATATGATTTGGTTCCATTTTTTTTTGTCACCAACCTCAAAATAATAAAATTTGCGCGCGATAAAGTAATACTTTATGCAACCAAAACGGGTGTCGTAAAGTGAACTTTATAGCATCGAAATAGACAAATGAAGTTATTTCTGTAAGTCAAGAAGCATTAGATGAAATTCCAGAACATCTATCCATTGCTACAGAATATGGTGATGATGTTTTTAGTGTCACTGTACCACAATCAAGTACCAGCTGTTCTTCATATGAAACATGAACATCTACCCTTTTAAGCAAACTTGATGATTCATCAACTTGGCCTGAAATATTATAACTTACAACCTATTAATACTTATAGTCATAAGCGATTTTTCAAATTCAGAATTGTTTACAGGGCACTGTTGTAGAAGATCTAGTGCAACATATTTGGCAAATCGGTGATTTGCTTACCTTAAAAAATCATGGGCATTGTCGGCTTTAGCTGTGGCTAAGGGTTATATTGAATCCTCCTTAAACAAAAAAGATTAAAATATCTCATATGCTCGGATCTCAAACTAATACAAACATTCCGGGATGGTCAAACGAAACCACTACAATTGATGGAAATAGCAGTTATCATCAAAATATTCTGTCAACAAGTATACGAGTAATTAATGCTGTAAGCCGTTACTTTGTGATAATCCATGCGTTTTACTGGGATATCAACAATTAAATTGGTCAATGGTGGTCATGGATTTTAAAATTATTGTCGTAGCGTGCATCGTACATTTAGGTATGTCATAATTTTTTGAATGTCAAAATCTGTCAAGTTATTGTGTTGAAGTTTTCTAATCCTGCACGGTTTTTGACACAAAATTTACATGATTGAAGCCTATTTTCGAACGGGTGTGCTAGTTAATGGAACTTGGGAATACAGTCAACGTTTGTGTTTGGACAATTTTCGAGAGCACTTCCCAGCCGTAGCAGTATTACCGGACAATTTTTATGCATGCCTTACAAATTGTGTTGAACTGTTTCGCGAAACTGCTTCTGTGACGCATAAGAAGGGTGCTGGTAGACCAAGAGTTCGTACAGAAGACGTTATTAATAACGTTCGTCAACGTATGGAAGAAGAGTCTACAAAACCTTTAAAACGTCTCTCTCAAGAAATTCGGCTTTCTTATGGAACATGCCAAACGATTGTAAAGAAGGACCTGAACATGCATCCATATAAGATGCAATCATATCAAGCTCTTCTGCCTGCAGACCACCCCAGACGCCTTGCGTACTGCCATTGATTCCTTAATAATTTACGGAATGACGATCTGCTGAGCTTAACTTTTTTTCCTGACGAAGCTTGGTTCCACCTTTCGGGATACATCAATTCTCAGAATATGCGAATGTGGAGCACTGATAACCCGCATATTTTTATTGGAACGCCACTACATGCTCAGAAAATTGGTGTTTGGATAGCAGTTTCTCGCAGAAGAATAATTGGGCCAATTTTTTTCAATTTCACCGTCAACGCAGAAAGGTACAGAAATATTTTTTTGACTGAATTTGTGCAACAGTTAGACGATGATGAACTTTAATACGGTTATTTCCAGCTAAACGGTGCAACAGCACATACTACACGAGAAAATCTTGCTTTTCTCCGCGAGTTTTTTGATGACCGGCTGATAAGTTTGCATACGGAAGTTGAGTTTCCTCCGAGATCACCTTGTTTGATAATTATGGACTATTTTATCTTTCCTTATTTAAAAAATAAGATTTCCGCAAAAACCGATGCATAATTTGCAAGAACTGCAACAGAGAATTGTTCAGCAATGTGCAACCATAACGCCAGAAATGCTGCAAAACGCTTTTAACAGCATGAGGAGGCGCGTAAATTTGTGCATTGAACAAAACGGGGGACATTTCCAACAATTATTGTAATTTAGTTTTTCTGGTTAATAAAAACGTTATTTATTTCATAACTTGTAGTTCATTATTATATTACAGCTGAACTAAGTAGGTAACACATTTGTAGGTTATTGATAATGTCAGTGTAGCTTGACAATGATGAATTCTTTCAAAAGGATGATTTAAACTAAGACAAGCGTTTTACATTCCATGACCAACATTGACCAATTTAATTTTTGATATCATAGTATTATTTTAAGTATACGAGTAGTTTGCCTGGTGTTACTAGAAATTCCCCGGATACATTTCATGTATCTATCAATGTATACCATAAGACCGCGTGCGTCTGCATGATCGCGATACCTGTAGAGTAAGCGAAACAGATAGAGATGTCTGTGTATTAGAACGGTAAACAAGTAGACGCAGTGTTATACTGGATTACAACAGAGCTAGTATTTCGCATATGCCTATGATGCACTCGTATTTGTCCAAAAAATCCACATTCGCGCTTCCACATATGGGCGTCAGTTCGAGTTTTATTATTGCTTAAGAATAACATTTTTTTAGCTAATTACAGGTTAATTGCAATGTTGAATTACAATTCTGTTTTAAGAAGTAAATATTTTATGTTTCAGTATTTTATTATAGTTGAGTTTTTAGATTATAATATTTGTTGAAAAATATTATTTTAGTTAAGAAGTTTTTTTTATTTTAAAGTCTAGGAGTTATTTATTATTTATTTTTGCTCTTTTATGTTGTTTATAAAGCTGTGATGAGTTACTTCACTGGCATATTATCAGTGATTATCTGATGCTTCAAACAACTACAAATAATTACTTACAACGGGAACGCAATACCTATTACACTGCTCTTCACTTGATTTGCCTACGAATACATTTATACGTATAACTTATACGCCCGCTGTCGATGTGGCAATTCAAGTTGGCACGCCCATTTATAGTCGACCAGTAGTTACTAATACATGCATCGCGCTATGAACGGCGGCCACACGGTATACAAGTAACTGTACAATTGAAGAACATAACAAACAAACAAAATAAAATATTTTTCGCACTCAACTGAGGATGATTCCTGTAAACGTTATTTCATCTGTTTTTTCGCATATGTCAAAATATCTTGAAGTGGAAGCACCGCCGAATGATTTTAAGAATTTCTTTATGTTATTCTTTAGCTTCTCTCGTTCTTGTTCTCTAAGTAGGTACTTCACGTTTGCTATTTTGAGAGCAGGATTACTTTCTTAAAAAATCGTAAAATTTATAACTTATATATTAAAAGAAAGATAAGTTACCTAATTTGTTTAAAATGGTGTCTTGCGAAACTCTTAATACCTCAGAACATCAGAAATGTGTCCGTATTTTCTATTAATTTTATTCGACAATCGATAACCCACCCTAGACCTAGACAAAAATGATATATCGACAGAAAACGCATACGTGAGCAGAATTATAAGAATTGAAACGGCAAAAACAATACTACGCACTTGCATAAACTGGAGCCACCAAGTTTAACTATATATCTAAAAAGCAAGAAGTACTATTTTAAATAGCTTGCTGTGGATGCTTTCTGTGTAAGCATTTTGTAGATTTGTAAAGCTTTACCAAAAAAACAGAGAATAATACCAGTGAACTACGTATTTGACATTTGATAAATATTTTGATAATTTTAAGATTTCGATATGAAATAAAGTTTCATGAGAAATAAAATTAATTTGGTTATTATTGATGCTATCACTCAAACTATAATTTTTTCGGAAAAGTTTTCTATATAACAGCAGTTATTCTTTATAAATTATGACAAACGGCCAAATAGGTACATGAAATAAATAGTAATAACTTATATATAATTAAAGCTCTCATGTTTATCAACATATTTATTTAAAGGCATTCAAAATAATGGAAAAATATGTATTTGACTCTAACGCGAGATATATTGTCTTAAATCAAAAAAAGAATTTAACATCGGAATATATCACATTGTATATTATTGTTATATTATTAAGAATTCTGTAAGTGTAAGATTATCTTTTTAATTACACACAAAAGAAAATCAAATAAGTAGTACAGACACAATCGTTAAACAGAAAGAAATAATCCTTTCTTATTACTTTATAATTAAACGCAGAAACATCAAAAGACTTTTTCCAGAAACGTTCGAATAAAGAAGTGAACCTCCACTTTTAACACGATTCGAAAATTACAAAGCTCTGCAGAATCCATTAAGTACAGATCAAGAGGTGTTGAAGAGGAATTCTACGTCTTCGGTAAATAGAGGATTTTAAAAATGCTTTTGATTTTCTTTTCGAAGTTTATTTCAAATTCTGACGTTTAAACTCAATCCTGTTAGTTTCAGTAGAAAGATTAATGTAATTGTTTTCCTTTATTATAGCGACTGTGTTCGTAATCACTTCTGAATTTTATAAAAGGAATTATTATTATACAGGCAGGGCAAAATACAACCGACCTGGACAATATTTATTTAAAGATTTATTTACCAGGATTTGACCCTTTCTGATGAACAGACGAGCTTTCCATTACAAAGAATGCTAGAAATGGCCACCTTTGACGTCGATGCAGCGAGGTGCTCGATTTATCAAACTATGAGACACCTCTGTCTGAAGGATAGCACCAACAGCGTTTTCAATGTTCTGCTATAGCTCTTCCAGTGTCTGAGGACTATGTGAGTATATACACTTGATCCTCCAATTTGCCCCACAGGTAAACATCGCAGGGGGGAGATCAGGCGATCGAGGTGGCCACTCCTGGTGGCAACTCGAGTTTCACGCTCAAACATTCTTTTTTATTTTCAAGTTCCAACATCCTCTACTTAATTTGCAAGCTATTGATCAAGTAATTATCAAGTAGTTTGTATACTTGATCTTGGTTGCTTTACATTGCTCAAGTTTCTTTAGTGAATTAATAGTAAAGATAGTGCAGAAGTAGCAGTGCCAAAATAACTAAATGATGGTTGACTAATTTTATTAATTGAACTTGTTTATTTGAGCATAATGTACACAAAATAATTCAGAACTTGAATCAGGTTTACACTCGCATGTCACCAAGGTAAGGCCTCTTAAATTATATTTTACTTGTTTTTATTTTATAAAATAAGTTAAGCAAAATACTTTATAGGAAAACTCTTACTAGAAACCACCAATAGCGTGAACTTTGAGTTCTAGTAGAATCGACAAGTAAGGCAGTACGTCAATTTTCACTTGATCATCATATTCTTGACGATTAACTTGGTCAAGAAATTGATAAGCGAGAAATAGCCTTAAGACACATCAGACCTAAAGCAGTATGCACATCAAAAACTTTGATTATTTTCACATTAATAATCAAGGACATCAAAAGTAAGAAAATAACATTTTCGGTTGAGTTTGCCTAACAGAAACTTAGTTGTAAAGAAAATCTTACGAGTTATATGAGCTTTTTTTATTGCATATCGTCCCTCAAGGGACTAAAAGAAACCTGCTGTTGTCAATTTTACTTTGTTATACATGGTATAAGGAAGTATTGTGATGATGAAAATTTTCGACTTCAAAATTTTTGCAGATGTCCACGTTTTGAAGTCCCCTGATACCGAAAAGGTGGTTTTTAAAAACTCTCTCTCTCTCTCTCTCGCTCGCTCGCTCTCTCTCTCTCTCTCTCTCTCTCTCTCTCTCTCTCTCTCTCTCTCTCTCTCTCTCTCTCTCTCCCTCCCTCCCTCTCTCTCTCTCTCTCTCTGTATAAGTGTGTGTATGTGTGACCACGATAGCGGTGAAACCGCTGAAGCTATCAATTCCAAATTTTATATTTGCAAGTGCAATCTCTCTCTTGAGATCTGATTAGATTTTGAGTAAAACAGCAGACCAGAAATAGTAGTTCACTTCAGTGAAAAACTCGAATTATTGAGTTTAAACTAATTTATCAAGAATTCAAATGTACTCATAAGTGAATTAGAGAAAAAAATTTCGAAATTTCTACCGGAAGTGGGTCTCTTACTCTTAACGAAAATCAGTGTTTAGCGAATATTTCGCAAGTCATGCTTTTTAGACAAATACATTGTGAGTATAAAAGCATTTAAAACTTGATTTTCAATACTTTTTGTATAAAAAAATTTTCAAAATTCCGACCAGATGTAACACTTTTACTCTTATCGAGTAGCACTTTTTTACAGGGATATTTATTAGGATAATGTAATACATGTGTAAAAAAACCATAAGTCGGGATTGATTTGTCATTCTGACAGCAAAAGAAGTTTACTTTAACTTTTACAAAAAAATTGTTTACCTTTAGTTGACCTGACAACAATTTGTTTTTTCTTGTTATGTCATAAAATCAACAAACTCATTGTCAAAATGAAATGTCAAAATTGACGTAACTTAAGCTTTGCGTACTGTCTTTGGTTGACCCGACATCAATTTGTTTACTTTATCATCACAGTGTTCGTTGTGAAGTGTTGTTATAACATAAAGTGTATAAGAACTGTGCTTTTAATAACTCTATTTTTAAATAACATAATTAATATGTAATACATTTTTCAGTGGGGTAAGGTCGCCGAAATCGTACCACTTAGTATATTTTGTTCATTTTCTGCAAATATGGTGTTCTGTAGTGATTAATATTTTTGCTTTATTTGACAGGTGGTGTTTTATAACTGAAAAAAATAGTAAGAATGAAATACATAGGCAAAACTATGTTTTATGGCAGTTTTTTTGGAACCCTTCAAATGGTACGATTTGGAAACCTGGGTTCCTAAATCGTACCTAGGGTGTTTTAAATCGTACCATTCATTATATTACCTATGCTCAATTATGTTTTCTTGTTTAATTTCAATGAAGAACAACGTTACACAAAAAATTTAAAATATTGCCTATAAACAAAGGAAAAACATCCCATACAGATGTCACATATGTATGTACTAGAAGACCCTCCTGTGCATTTTTCATGAGCCCATTTTTTACATAGAGAGCACTGTATCATCTCCTCCACAACCAATTCAGAACATAAAAAGCAGTACCTGTCTTGTTCATTCACTTCAATGACAACATTTTTGTCTGACGTTTTTGCTCTCTTAGATTTTGGCAATTCAGTTTTTCCATCGCATTTTTCTAAATTCTCTCCACCAAAAACATTTTTCTTAATCAACTTTTTCTTAGTGTTTTGTTGCTTTTTAATAGTGCTAGTTTTAGTTTTATTCTCTTTGTTTTCTTTTATATTAATTTTCTCTTCTAGTTCATGCTTGTATGGGCTAGATGTTATTACAGTAGCCTTCTGTGGTCCTTTTGTAAGACGTTTAACATGTTTTTTTGCTAGTTTAGGAAGAGGGTTCACTATGTCTAAAGTGATAAAAGCTGTTTTTTCTTTTTCTGGTTCTACTTTAGTTGTTGGTAGTATATGGTTATTATCTTGATGATTTGTAAGAATACTTGCCTGCATTTCATTGTTGGGAATATTCTGCACATTATCAGATTTTTTTGGAATGTTTACTACAGTTTCACCGTTGGTACCCTCAGAGTTTTCAACATCGTCCACGATTATTTCACCTCGTAAATTCTCACTTGCCACAAAGTCTGAATCCTTAAAAATATTTCTATCAATTGGCCATACTTCAGTAGCCTGAAACCCACCCATTACATTGCATGTTGTTGCAGCCTGAACATAAGCCTCAGTTAACAGCTGGGTAACGTCAAATTGGGTAACCTTTTCTCCAGGATTAGAACGAAGCCACTTTGTCATAATTTGGCTGTAACTGGACTCCATTGATTTAAAAACTCCCACATCTAAGGGCTGCAACCTATGTGTTGTATGGCCTGGAAGTTGGAGCATTAGGAAATTATTTTGTCTTGCTAAATTAATGGCTGCCAGATTTTTTGAATGTGTGGTGTGCCCATCTAGAAGAAGCAGTACTTTTTGGTTTTCTGTGGGTTTCACAAATTCAATAAAATGTTTAAGCCATTTAAGAAACAGTTCTGAGTTTATATATCCAGTTTCACTAACTTCTGTAAGACTATTGGGGAAAGCGCCATTTTTTAAAGCTGGATGCATACGAACTCTTTTGAAAATAGTCATCGGAGGAACAAAGTTACCAGTTACATTGCAGCAGCACACGATTGTTGTATTTACGCCCCATTCTCCACTTGCTATGAATCCAACTTGATGTTTTCCACGTTGAGCTATAACTTTTGGAGATTTTTTTTTACGGTGGAGAAGCCAGATTCATCAACGTTATAAATATGTCGAGCTTCTATTTTGTGTTTATCAACAACATCTTCCAATAAATCAAAAAATTCGTACACATTTTCTCTATTAAAACCCTTACAACGGGCTATCGATGTATTTTCAGGTTGCCGCAAAGCTAATTCTGGATGTCTGTTCATAAAACGGTAGTACCAGTTCTTACCAGCCATTTTATTTTTATTCCCAAAGAAGTGATTTTTTAATATATCGTCAGCGTAATTCGCATTGTGCGTATCTCCTTATGGATAGATTTTAGAGGAGAGCAAAAAAACGTAACCAAAAATTAGCCATTACAAATTAAGACACAAACTTTTGGAATACGTTACAATATTTTGTAGCGGAATGAATTATTTAACAATATTTACAAAATTATTGCTCCGATCAATAATAAATGGAGTTACGTAAAATGTCCCTTAATAAGTTAATAATTAGTTTTGGAGTTACGCACATTGCAGTAAGGCAGTTGTAAGTGGAAATTATATTTATTTAATAGTTATGAAAAATAATTCAAAACCAGTTTTATTAGAAGTTATATGAAAAAAAAAACGTTTAATTAACATAAGGAAGATTATCATAAAATTCGTGGTAATCTTGTGTTAAGCTGCGTTTTAGCTGCTGTAAGTTGTCATATTTTTCTTTTTTTATTTTCAACCTTTCGTTATACAGTCGCGGCAATGAACTGAAACTCACAGCCATTTTTGCTTTACTGATTCGTGTAGGAAGAGGAATCCACTCCACATCTGAATGTCTTAGTTTGAAAAACACACCCTCTGAAGTATACTTTATGGCTTTTAGGTCAGCAACTACGGGGTCCCCGGCTTTTTTTCCCGGCCTAATCGAAGAGAAGTTGGTGGTAGAGTCAAAATTTTTAAAAAATGGATGTAACAAGTATTCAACTGAGTAGGGCGATTTTTTACAAGCTTCTTTACAAACATGAATATAGTCAGCTGGGACGTTTATTTGTCTCTTCCTTATTTTTTTTTCAATGGTGGAATGCATACTGTCAGCCTCCATTTGAGTGTGGCCCTTTTGTAAAAATTTTTGAACGATTGTTATGTTCTTTTCCTTTGACAAATTAAATAATGCATTCGATAAAACCGTGTTCCTATTTTGGTATCCGCAGCCATCACTATACAGTATAATTTCAGTGTTGTCTTGAATGGTGTGGGTATCCAAAAATTTGAGAAGAAAATGGACAATAATCGACGCGAATACATTGGACGTTAGTCCGCCCTCAGATTCATTCCAAAGGAAACAGTAACCTTCACGACGTCTTATATCATAAACAGTGAAATTGTGTACTGTTAACTTGTGTTTCCAATATAAAGCAGAGGCATTTGATTTTGGAGATAACAGCACAGACTGTAAATCCATCGTGAATACTTCATTATCGGAAAGTTTATCTTTATCTTTTTCAGATCGTGCTTCATTTTTTAAGGTGACATGATGGTCATATTCGTCTTGTGCTAAATTACCGGTTTCAAATGCAATGCAAATGTCACATCTATCTTTTTTCGGATGATGTAACGATAAATTCTTATCGTCAAATATCTTTGAAAAAGTGGCTCGAGAAAGAGGTTTGGCATCCTTTTCTTTGCAAAATTCGCTTTTATAAACAGAATAAAGTTGAGCTTTAGACTCCCACAAAGGCTCCAGGTACAATTTAGATGAGGAAGCACGGCAGTAGTGGGACTCTAGTTTAGGCAGAGAATCAAAAAAGTTATTCACGTTCTTTATTTCATTAGAAATTATTATTTCTTTATTCTTTGGCCTTTCAATTACTTCAAAATCTCTTCTAATCCACTGCTTTACAGCTATTTCTCCAATACTCAAAGTGTTTAAAAACATTTTTTTGCAAACACGGATTTGTTGTCCACCACTTTTCAAGTAAAATTCGGTAGACGTGTTTCTTCTAGATGATCCTTCATTAACTCCTCGTCTTCTAACTGTATTTTTAACGGTAGTAAGTGACTTCACAAAAACTTTTTTTTCACGCCATGTCAATTTCCAGAAGCTCTCAAATATAAGTTTTCTTTCGTCTTGTGATATGAAATTACATTTTAATTTACAATTTTCTTTCCTACTAAGCTGACAATTGCATGGTGCACGTAATTGTTTTTTATTTTTTTGTAGATTATATTGCCATGTGCCATCAGGTGTTTTCTTTTTGCCGTAATAGCTCAGCCCTTGTTCCCTGTTTCCACGGTTTTTATTTTTTGACCACTGCTTCATATCCATGGCACTTCTCTTTAATCTTTTCCGTTTCCCATAGTGATTTTCATTTTCGTTATGTTCACTGTCCTCTGAGTTATCATGGGAATGGTCACCATCTTCTAAACTCGTTTGCTCTTCAATAGCACTTTCTGCATTACTTTCGCTGCTGCTCATACTTTCGTTATTCTGGTTACCATTTTTCTCTGCTTCATAGCTGCACTCATTGTTTTTTTCCTCAATCTCGTCTTTATATGTAAATACGTTTTGTTCCTCATCAGCACTTCTGTCTGTTGGGTTGCAATTAGAGTCGTTATCAATATTAATGTCATCTGTCGTAATTATTTGTTGATTGTCGTTATTCACATTGCGACATTTTTGTTCATTCAGGATGGAATGGAATTCGTCATTGTTTTCTATGACATGGCCATCATCAAAAACAAAATCTTCATTTTCTGCATTTGCAATGAACTTTTCAATGTCCAAAATCTCTTCTTCGTTTTGCTCTAAAATAGATTCTGTTTAATAATACACATAACAGCATAAACATGATGTTTTTACCTTTCTCATCAATGTTTCTTGAAAATAAAGAATCAGAGTCAGATGGTTTGGAAGACGACTTGTCGATGACCATACTTAGTATTTTCAAAGTTCTTGTAGACATTTTGATCCTGCATTAAAAAAAAAAGTAAAAATGCTGTATGGATTTATGTATAAAGAAAATTGCGTATGTGTGACCGAAGTTAGTTACAAATCTCTGGGAAAATTGCGTATCTCCTTCAAGATATTTATCACACTTTTCACAAAAGAATAAAAACCTTTAGATATTTCCGAGAGCGTGAATGTATTTATCTTACCTTGTTACAAATAATAATCACACTACACCTTCAGAGTAACACAAAAATAGTGTCGTTTAACCACACTTTTTCTCGCAGTCACATGGACACCATACAAATAACTATACTGAATGGGAGTTAGTCACTTTGCGCAGTACGAAAATGAAGCCGAGGAGTTACGAACTTTGCGAAATCGGCTTTAAAAAATTAAGGGATTTTTTGTGGAGTTCAGCACTTTGCCACAATGAATCTTAATTTTTTTCCTAACAGATGGCGCATAAATCTCATTTTGGGCCAAATATGGAGTTACGCATTTTGCGAATTACGCTGACGATATGTGAATTAAACTCCATTAGATCATTCGCAAGTTTCCTAACATCTGTTATGGTAAGTCCGAAAAGACACTCTTCAAATAACAAAATATGTTTTACTCGATCATTTTCAAGTAGAACTGGAATAGCAGGTAGTCGACCATTAACGCTTCTTTTCTCCTTGGATTTTTTCAATTTTTTTGGGTTGTCCTCTGCTTGTGCCTGTTCCGCTCTTTTAAATTCACTCCTTTTGAATTTCAAGTCTACGTGTCTTTTCAATGTAGGTTTAGGAATGTTATACTTTATGCAACATTTATTGAACTTAATTTTTCCACTTATGTATTCTTCTAGAGCTTTTTTCATGTCAGCTTCAGACCATTTTCCATATTGCCTTCTTGCCATCTTTAGCTGAAATAACCATAATCAATAAATACAATTAGTAAACCTCCAAATCGTACCAGTACGATATACAGCACTTAACTCGGTACGATTTGTGAAACTCTGTCATATTACGAATAAATTACAATTCTAACCTATAAACGAAACAAATCTTATCGTTTCTTCTTATTGTTTTAACCTATATACTTCATTTCATCTTATTTGCCCTTAAAAAGTCGAAAGTTGTACTCACATCATAAATATATCCTTAGACACACATATAAAAATTTACATTGATTAGGTACACTTTTTTGAACGGCATGTAATGAATACTAAACGTCGTCTGATTAATGCCGTTTTGTGAATGCATATTACAAGACGTAAAAGATACAAGAAAACAGGAACAGATATCGGTATAATCTTTTTCAACATATAAATAAACGAAAATTACGATTTACGGACCGGTACGATTTTGGCGACCTTACCCTAATTGTCTACACATTTAGTAAATTATCTTACCGAATTACATTCGAGCTTCCTTTTTATTTTCCAATCTCAAACACAAATTTAGTTGCTAAATGGTAGCTGAACGCATGAAATTGCCTTCTCGATAAAACGAGTCGTTCTTCGGACTCGTTTGCGTACGGTTACCCAGCAAAAAATTTTTGTTAAAAACTGAAATTTTATCGGGAAAAAAGAAAGCTCTCCGGTAATTATAAGTGAGAATAAAAGTACTATATTAACAAGCTTCAAAACTTCCGAGGAAACTACACTGTCATTCCTTTCCTCATGGCTATATTTCTATAAAGTCAAAATCAATATTCAAATAAAACTGTAGTTACTTAAGGTGAATGATTTCTTTTGCCTTTAGCTTTGGTCTGTGTACTTTTATACCTGAGTTATAAAGCAAGAATAAACATGAATTATTGATTATTTTCGTTAAAAATATACAAAAAAAAATCTAACAAATAGGCCGACAAACACATACAAATTTAAATATTCGCCAAAGCCGAGACGTAATCTGAAATTATAAATTATACAGGATTATCGTTGTAAGATGTTGAGCAAACATAAACAACACTGCGGTCGTAAATCAAGCGCGATTCTTGTTTAAAGCTCACCTCCCGTTTGATTTTTAAGTCTAGGGAATTGTGAACAAATGATAGTGTTTAAATATATTAAGCGAGTGTCTACGATTTTTCCACAAATACTGTTTACTTACAATTATATTATACACAGTGGCGGCGCAGAGTGGTCAAAACCGACAAAAACGTAATCGTAATTAAAAAAAACTTATGTATTTGTTTGTATGCGTCATCATACAACTTTTTATCAAAAATTGCTGTTTTATTTTTGTCAGAACCGGAGATATTAATAATCGAAAACTGCAAAACTAACAATATTTCTATAGGGTATATTTTAGTACCCGAAACTTAAGTTGTGTTTGTTATTACCTGAGCTAGGTATCTTGGTCGATTTAAAAGTAATTATTACAGTTGAAAGTATTTATTTAAGGATTTAAGAGGCAACATTATCTTCTTGGAAGCTGTTTTTATTTCCAGGTAACATCAGCTACCTATTATTATATACCGTATTCGTCAAATTTTAATTTCGGTTTATACTTCTATCCCATGCAGAAGATAACCTTATAATATGCAGCGATGCCTGCTTGCTAACAGTGGTGGAAGAGCAACGCAGTGTCGGGGGACCCTCACGCCCATAGGAAACGTTTGTCGAGTGTACTGTCTTGGCAGCCTCGCTTATGGTTATCTTTAGTTTATTTCGTCACTCTCTTTTCCTCTTTCTACTTTCATATCAGAAATTAAAATATGTCGACTACGGTATAATAAAAGCCATTAGAGTGACCCCTTCTAATCGCCTGAGTTGAAATTTTTCAATTTATAATTTATTATAAACGTATTTCTGTGACCCTTGTAAATTTATAAGGTTTTGAGATTATTAAAATTCTTTATTCGCAAATTTAAGAAGAATCAAGAATATCCCAGTACTAGGCCTTATGCTAGATGGGTTAGGCAATTTTGCACTTCACTAGCTCAGTTTAAGGTTATTTTAATTATTCTTTCTCTCAGGGGCAGAAAATATTCTTTCTCCACAGTTGATACTCTTAAGTTCTCTCCAGGTCAGATAAAGTAAATAAAATACAGAAATATCTTATAACATAGTTTATTGAACATACTAAAGAAAACAGATGCATGTACAAAGAAAAATAAAAATTAATATTCAAAATAAAACCATTGCATGTTATGATAAAAAATATATACTAGACTCTGATACAGTAATTATAATAATAACAATAATGATATAAAACAAATTAAAACATTCTACCAAACACACTTGTATAGGGTCTATTTATAAATAATTATACTAATGCAATCAACAAGTCAAAATTTTATTAAATATCGTGACTTATACTGAATAAAAAAAAATTATGAATCCCAACGGTTATAATCATATACACATCAGGACATGGACTTTGTTTTGATATTAATACTGCCTAGCGCCTTTTCTTGTTCCCAAACAGTATCCCGAAAACAAATTCACGTAAATTCAATCAGGATTCCGTTCTACGAGTTCGCCTTTTGACTCGCTGGACACACGCTTAACGTACACAACAACGTGTTCAGCCCCTAATGTTATATATATAAAAAAAATGCTTCAAGGTATTGACTCTGTCTTGATATTAATACTGCCCAGCGCCTTTTCTCGCTCCCAAACAGATTCTCCAAAACAAATTCATGTCTTTAGGATCAATCAAGACTCCATACTACGAGTTAATTAATTACTTAACTCATTGTACACATCCCTGACTAAACTTCCCTAACACAAACAAACCTCGATGCACAAACACACAAAAAATGTATATAAATTATGAATATATTCATTAATAAAAATAAAAATTACCAACCTCGTTTTATCTCCAGCATAAATCACCACATCAAAATTGTTCAACACTTTATGCAAAAATAATATAAAAAAAAACAATTAAACTACATCAACTCATCATAAATTTGATCAAATTCATACAATTCGAAAAATTTTAATAACTGATTTCACACAAAAGAAAATATATTCTACAAAGAAAAATGCATAGATAAAAATTATACTTCTGACCTCCCTACATATATGCCAACGTAACGTGTCTGTATTAATACACAAAAATTAAATTAATCTTTTATTTTACATAGAACACAAACTATTACAAATTTCAAAATGTTTTACCGTAACGCGTAGTGTTAGACCATCGCGTATTAGAATAAAAATATTCTGGTTCTTCAGTGTTATTTATCTTGCAACTAATTGTAAGTAATAGTATATTACATACCAAGGTTGAGAAGATGACTATTATTGCCCGAGTGGCGAGATTAAATTCCGAGGCGCAAAGCGCCGAGGAATTTAAGCCACAAGGGCAATAATAGTCATCTTCTCAACCGTAGTATGTATACTATTTTTTGTACCAGTAGTCTAATTGGACCTTAAAACCTTAATAATTATGAATAAATTTACTCATATATGTAAGAATGCCCTTGTAATAAAACTTCATGTAAACAAATAAGTAGGCTATATTTTGATGTTTACAAATAAGTTTTGACGTAAATGCTGAAACTAAAAGTCAAGTATTTTTTAGACTATTCAATTCACCTGTCATTGTTCAAATATGAACCAATAAAATAGCAAATATTTACTTTCGTATCATAGCAACAGGAAATTTCAGCGATTATATCTTCCTAGAAGGTATTCAAGTGGATATTTTAAACAAGTGAAAGTTTTTATTAATGTAACTCATTTACTAACAATATTGAAGGTACAATTAGAAAAACTAACATTACTGCAGTGCTGCAGCAGACATTCTGGAACAGAGCTATCACTGGGAGTACCCGAGGGAGTACCTTTCTCTTGTAGCTTAATACCGTCACTATTACTGACAGATGTCGAAGTTGTACATGACACATTTGTTGTTGTAAAATTTCTTCGCATTTTGGTGATAATCGACTCGTGGTGCTCATCATCAAGCTGCAAGTACGATTTTATGGAATTCAGATTTTGGTGTCCCGTTATTTTCATCAGTTGTTGCTCTCCGACTCCAGCTTTCGCCAGAGATGATACAGTTGAAGAGCGTACCGAATGATTTGATATCTTCCTTCTTTTAACATCTAATCCAGTTTTTTCAGCTAATAACTTCACCCATTTACTGATCTCACATATACCAACTGGACTGTTCTTATACCACACCGCATTCTCAACTTTATCCCAAAACGGATTCGGTGTCAAAAACATCCTTTCTGTTTTCACATTTTTTCCTCTCTTCGATTTCAGTAGATAATACAATCTAAATAACAGAAGAATATTAATTATACCGTCTTGAAATTAAATATAAATAGGTTACCTAACTGGACACATATCGGTATTGCTTTTATTCTCTATCCACCACTTGCTGCCTGTCAATGATTTAGTTCCCCCCTGCGCAGTTTTCGAAAATACTGGATTATACTCAATTCTACCAGTTCTTCTTCCCTTGTTATCGAGTTCCTCCTTGAAGTAATAGGTGAAACAGTTGCTCCCTTCTCCTCCCCGCCAAGCTAGTTCGTAAGATGCTATTAAGAAAACCTTTTTCTGTAAACCGTCTGGGGTACTCTCATCTAATATGCGTATCATATTTAAGTATTCTGGTTCTGTAAGTGCCGCCGCGTTGCTGGTTCTTTTTTCAGGACACGCTTGCAGTTTTCTTCTTGTAGCATCCCTGGCGTCACGTGCTGACTTAAATATTGCATCAGAAAACGGGTTTACGTTTATTTTCCACTTATTGAAGAACATTTCTTGAACCATTTTCGCCGTCACGTTCCACATGTGCTTGATGACGCCTTCTTTATAATCGGACCCATCTTTTTTCTTCATATTACATGCCCACGACTTTAAGATGACATTTAAGTCCACAGGAGAAGTAGATTGATCCAGTTTATAGCCTTTTGCTGTTAAAAATGTACTAAATTGTCTCCATACTGAATCTTTGGATTTCTTCGTGTTCCAAGGGATATTTTCGCAAATTTCAGCATCGATTTCGTCTTCAGATTTCGTGCCAAATCTTTTCTCAGTTCCCATTATTTAGAAACACCAGTTTTTATTCAACGAAACGAACTAAATAGGAACACGATTCCAAAAATTTTAATGACAAACATAAATGTTTTTTTTGTTGACATGGAAACGTAATCATGTGTAACTAAATTTTGAGTCATTTTAATATGAAAAATTGATTTGGTTCATTGAATAGTCTCTCGAATACGATTCGTAGTCAAAGTTGAGTCTACTATTTTTGTGGTGCTTTACACTCATGTCTTTCATAATTGCGAATACTACTCGTGCTCCGCACTCGTAGTATTTAAATGCAATCATGAAAGACATTCGTGTAACCACCACAAAAATAATCGACATAACTTTGACTACTCATGGTATTATAAGTGATTATTTTTCATTCCATTTATAATGTCTAAAGAGTTTAGATGTACACCACCTGAAATGCGCGAGATTGCAGAACAGGCAGCTGAGAACTTGCTTCCGCATAAATCTAATCACAATCACTTATACATGAAAACATTTACAGAATTTAAAAAATGGTATAATTCCAAATATACAGTAGTAACTTCTGAAAACGTACTTCTGGCTTATTTTCATGAATATTCAAAAAATAAAAAAGCCTCGACTTTATGGGCGCAATATTAAATGTTGAAAGCTACACTTGGCCTAAAAGAGAATATTAACATATCAAAATATTTTAAATTAGTTGCCTTTTTAAAAAGAAAAACTTAAAATTATAAGCCCAAAAAATCATTAGTATTTACTCGAGGAAATTATAAAATTCTTTACTGAGGTACCCGACATATGTTACATTGCAACTAAGATAGTATGTTTATATATTAATACTTTGAAATTATTGATAATTTATATCTCTGTAGACTGGTCTTGTAATTGGTGTTGCTGGTGCATGCCGAAGGATGATTTGTGTAATTTATTAATTTCTGATGTCATCATGAGAGATAATTTAATTGTTATTCACATCCACAATAGCAAAAATGGTACGTCTCAAAAGTTTGTAATAATGGAACCACTTTGTAGCTAAAGGTTATATCGAAGATTCCCTAGTAAATAAAAAAAATATAGAATGTATGTTACAAGATCTACCTACATCTACTTACGCAACCACACCACAGGAATTTTCAATATGAATTAAATAATTATTTGCATCTGTAATAGTTAGGTGATATATTGATTCCATATTATACTATCATACATATTTTATGTATTAATAGACAAATGCTTTTTTTTTCATGTAAACAACAAAGTATTGTTAGAAAATATAAAATTAATAGCAATTGCTAAATAAACGTATATTATAATTCTGGTATTGTTAACCTAAAATTGTGCCTAAAATAGAGTTATTTATTTTGACGGTTCACAACTTGACATACTACTACTACTACAAGCATGAGTGCATGGTTGCGGCATTCGTTTTATTTGTTTTCATTATTTCCCTAGGTCAATAATGGCCTCATTATTTACCTCTTATTAGTTCCAGGTCGTGAAATGTCATTTCGTGGCGCTTTGTTACGTGTAAAAATGCTATGATTTTTTACTACTGGTACAAAAAATACATTTATTTATTCTGAGAATTTATCAATTTGAATTCAAATAAATGTATGAGGACAGCTAAAATCCAATAAGTTTAATATTGTCGAAAATTTTCAAAGTCTTTCTTTAATCTGTCTTAAAATATTTATAAGTTTCACTTTATGAAAAATGTTCTAAGTCCCTTTAAGTAATTTGTTTTAAAAATTTTATAAGTTCAAAATTTTTAAAAAAAATTCTAAGTCTATTTAAATGATTTAAATATTTTTCAAGTTCAAATTTTTATTTCTTGATACAGACACCTAGTGTTAGTTTATTATTTAGAGCGGTTTTCACCTGCTATTAAGTCTGCCTGCAATTATGGTATCCCGCTCTTATATTAACATTATTTTAACAAAAAGAAACTCTGTCATGCTCTGTACCGACTTTTATTCCACTTCTTAAAATGTATGTCTACATTACTACAACTTAATTTTAACTCAAAATCACAGCAATATGTTATAATATTTCTAAATATGTTATATTCAAATATCGATCTTTGTACTAAATTATTTTTAATAAAGATATTTTCAATTATTGAATGTATTTCTTAAGTCATTAAAACAAGTAAATTTAAAAGAATTCTTGAAAGTAGTTCACCATGACTCTGAAGCGGCACGGTTAACCTTTTTTGATCTCTGTGTATTATTGTCTTTTTTCTATTTACTTTATTTCAATTTAAAATGCTATGATATGTTTTTAAAAATACGTCATTTCATTATTTTTAAATATAATTTATTATAACAATTTTCGTAGACTAATTTTTAATTGCTGGTTTTCCGCGGCTTAAAATTTAAATTTACAAAAACACAAAATTTGGATATGCGTCATCCTCAAACATACTACGGTTTATTCCCGTAAAGCGTTGTTTTTTTATCCAATGACTATCTAGCATTTACGGTAAATCCATACTCTCGAACCCCTCACTTTATTGATATCAGATATAAATGCTAATTAACAAAATAAGTAACATTAATAAATTGAATTTAGTATTATGATAAATCTGAAATTATCATTTCAGTTAAATTTTAATCGAATTTTATGATAAGTTAAGCTATTTATAATTAGATTTTCAAATAAGAAAATATATAAAATTTTACTCTAGAATTTTGTATGTACACTCTAGTTTAAAAATCATTGTTACTATAATATTGTAAAATCTAGTAGAATAATGTTTTTGTTCATTATTTTGTAAAATTCTTTATGTTCTCGTGTGGCTTTTCACTAATATTATGTATAATAAAAAATAATTATAAAATAAAACATACAGCTTCTTAACTTATAACTTATTAATAGCATCCATTCTTCTTACGTATTAATTTAATTTGCTCTATTTAATTTCAGATATTCTTGATATTTACTTATTTATTTACATTAAGAATGATAATATATTCGATTACAAACTTCAGAGAAACATTGAAGGATCACAAACATCAATCTAAATACAAACACGGATATTGGTAATGATCATTGTTACCGAATGGTTATACTACTGAAAGTAATGTCGCAAATTACACTGAATATATTTGACATGCGATATCCGGGTCGTCTTCATTTCTTCCCCCATGTCGCTCGCAGAGAAAGACACACACACACACACATAGAGAGAGAGAGAGATATTACATCAACAAATGCAACACCAGGTCGGGTGGTAATCACAATTCATAATAAAGACTTTACGGAAGCAGTGGTGTAAAATAGTCAAACAATGCATAAATATCAAATATTATCGCGAGATAATCCGACCGCGGTGAGCTCGCTCTGACATCCGTGAATCACCATATCCTAATCCTGTGGGAAACGACACCAGTTTTCCCTTTGTCTATGCCGCTCATTCTGTCTAATTGTTGTCTTTAATCCCTATTATTGTCTCCGGGACTGGCAAAATAGCGTCGGAACCGTCATCGACGCAACGCCTCTCGCGCTAATGTATTTTTCTACCATAAACTGTCATAAATGTCTCAGGTCCTTCGGTGATGGTGCGAATATTCGCGGTCTGTTTTCCGCGAGCGATATATATGAATATCTGCGCGCGGGGCTGGAGGAGGGGGAGGGGTGCTCGTGTATGTATGTGTACGAGTATGGCATTATTCGTTTCCACGCAATATGGAAAATGAAAATGTCACTTCTATTGCTTTTTATTTATCGTATTTTTTGTGTAGGTATGCGGGCTTAGCATTTTGGAAATTATACCTGCTTTTGTATTTTAAATGTTCCTCTGCGTTAGGGGACGTTCATAGTATTAATTTCACAGAAATTTTGAAACTAAGTTCTCTGCTTTCAACTTGTTTATTAGCGGAAAGTTCAAAGAATATATAATCATCTGATAATAATTGACTGGTAAATTTTAAATGTCAAATTTTATTTGGTGAAGATTTCAATATCGATCTATTTACGAGAAATTACAATCCCATTTATGAAGTTACCAGAATCACAAATACTAGTACCACTTTTATTGATAATATACTCACGAATCCACTAATTAAATTGATCTAAATTATTATAAATATGTCCGGAAAATGCTCATTAAAATTAGGAGTAATTTACTTAATTCTGTTAAGAATACTTTTGCTCCAACAAATCGAATGAAGATTTAGAGGGCAACAGATTACAAGCATTAAATAATGTGCAAGAATGTTTAAAGTCTTTGATAAGGAAGGCATGTCAATTAATTACTAATAACACAAAAGCAGAAAATTTAATGTATTTGGTTGTCAAATTTGTAGGAGCAAAAGCCGTTGGTAGGAGTAAAAAAGGGATCATATAGTATACGTGCCCATGGAACTGGATTGGATTTTCAGATGGGAACTAAGTCGCACTATGAAGCTATGAAAAAAAGTTGTAGGAAAAAGTCCGCCCAAGTTAATAAAGACACTAGGAGAAAGTTGTGTGTCTTTCTCCTAGTGTCTTTATTAACTTGGGCGACTTATTGCAATAAAAAAAACACTTTTTTTAGGCAAAAAGATGTTTATGGGCCGATATGTCACAAATTTGATATGAATGACCATGATTTGAAAAATGAAATACTTAATTTTAAAAATGATTTACAGGTTAATGTAGCAGAACGAGACAAAATTAAGAAAATTACCAGAGGCCAAAGTGAAAATGACCTCCGGTTCGAATACAGGAAAAATAGATTAACTGCTTCAAATTTTGCAAAAGTGGCAAAAAGGAGGAAAAATAGTAAGTGGGCTAATTTTGTAAATACTATTTTATATGGTAAAGCAGCCATATAATACGGAAACCTCAACGAGAAAAAAGCTGTTGACACTTACGAACTGTATTCGAAAGAAAAGGTAGTCAATTGTGGGCTATTTGTCGACACGGCACATGGCTACTTAGCCACTTCTCCAGACAAGGTGGGCGAGAAACATGCTTGCAGAAGATAAAACAATCGATGAGGCAATAAGAGATTTAAGGATTTTTTTTTTGTTTAAACCAGAAGAAAAAACTAAAAAAATCTCACGATTATTATCACCAGGTACAGGGACAACTTCATGTCACAAAAAAAGAAATTTTGTGAATTTGTTGTGTGGACCCCGAAAGACTTAC
This sequence comes from Amphimallon solstitiale, assembly GCA_963170755.1. Lineage (NCBI taxonomy): Eukaryota > Metazoa > Arthropoda > Insecta > Coleoptera > Scarabaeidae > Amphimallon > Amphimallon solstitiale. Next base: position 137,217,198 of record OY720679.1, read on the forward strand.
ATGATGAAAGAATTTTTTCAGACCAGGAACTATGAAAAAACAAGATGCTTTCAAAATTTTTTTTTTTGATAAAGCTCTCTTGCCCGAAATTTTGAACGCCAGAAAATGCAGGAGCATGAATATAAGCGAACTACACAATCGATTGCCTCCAATTTTTCATCAACACCCTTGCCATCAAAGTTTAACAGGTTCTGTGAAGCCCTAATTTCTGTTGATATCTTTTGTCATTGTTGTTTATTCGAAATGTAGTTTTCGTCAAAGTTTTTACCAATAAGATAAAAACTTTGACTTGGTAAACAAAGTGTCGACTGGCATTGTTTTTTACTTTGCGAATATTTTCTGGCTAATAATTTCATGGATGCTGTTTCAGACGAAATTCAAAACTAGTAGTGTATAGGACAAATGCATGCTAAAATAAAAAAAGAACACTCCTATATTTTAAATTAAACCTATGTTTTCACTGACATTGATTGTAGAAAACAACTGGAGTTCATATTAAAAGAGTTTAATATTTTGAAAGATCTTTGTCTTATATTTTTAACATGCTTTCCGTATATCGGAAACTTTTTAATAATTACCCAAGTAACAACGATTTTCATGATTCTAAAACATGACATAATGTGCACATCGGATTGAGTGACTGTGATTTTAATAAATCAAGGGATGACACTAATCTTTATATAATACAATATTATAATGCTTTGTTTATTGGGGCAAGAAAAAACTACAAAACTATAATACATTTTACTTGATAAAATATATTTTTACATGATAATTTCTATTTTTAATCTACATCTTTTACATGGTTTCTTAGGAGGACGGTCCCAAACCAACCGCTTTTCCCTCTTTCTGTAAACATTTTGCTATCGCCAGAGCAGTTTGACATTTATCATCTGTTCCCTTTCCAATTTGCTTCTGGCATGTGTCCAAGACTTGCGTCATTTTCGTTTCCTTCTCTTTGTCTTTCTTCAGAACTGTCTCCAAAGTTTTCAAAGTAGCGTCCTTGTCCAATGTACCATCTTTCATGACTTTAGATGTACTGAATATGCATTCAATCAAACAAGCGCCTTCTTTTGTGGTTGGCAGCGTTTTTTCCAATAACGATTGAACGTCAGCATCTGAAGCGCTTACTTTTCCCTTACAATCGTTCATGATTGATTTTGCCGATTCTTGAAGCTTTGCCTTATCGGGATCTTCTGCTGCTCTGACGTAGAGGAGCGAAGTAAGTACAAGAAAGCCTGGGAAAATAAAAAAAAGTTAGTTCAGTTTTAATTTGAAGGTTCCATATAAATCAAGCTAAATATTAAATAGGGATAGAATAATATTTATTATAAAATAAATTATTTTTAGGTGATATTTAAAAAAAAGGAAATCCCATTAACTTACTGTAAGTTTTTTCCACAATTTTTGAATTTATGATTAGTAAAATATTAATTGAATATTTGAAAGGTTCTCAATTTTTTCAGTTCAATAAATAATATGGGTTTTAATTCCAGTATTTTAAAGGATTTTACTTCGACTTTACGTAAATAGTATAGCTATGCGGATTCTAGCCCAAAATCCCATGTGTTTTCTTATGGCAGTTCATTCTGCAAGCTTGTTTGAAATTTATACTGGGGCACTTTTTGGACACGGCAAGTATGTAAAATCACAGAACTCTCCTACAAAGTGGAACGTGTTTTGATAATATTATGTGTGGCAAATTTCAGATCTCTTCCGAAGCAGATACCGAAATAATCTGAATCGCTTCACAATAGCTTTGAACAGATATGCAAGTGATCAGAACATCAGCGCAAAAGCTGTACAAATATGTTGAAAAGTTCTTTAGATCACTTCAACATCTGTTTAAAGCTCGTAGAAAGTTGTTTAAAAGCTGTTCAGATGATTTTGGTGCGTGTTTAGGGGGAATTGTGAAGTTTGTCACAGACTCTACAAAAGCTGAACAGGTGTGAAAATTTTCATGACAGGTAATACCAACACATTTCAATGCGTGGAACGGTTATAAAGTTTGCCACATTAGCATTGTGCTTGAAAGTGAACTCTGCACAAATCACACACGACTTTGAAATGCAATGAAAAATTGTTTTAAAGATCCTTGTGAACATTTTGAAGCTTTATCCAAAGCAAAGTTGAAGGAACGTGTATTCGTAGGGTCTGGTGTAAAATTAAAGTAGTAAAGAGTATAATGGAAGCTAACGGAAAATACCATTAAATGTTTTAAATGACTAGTAGTCAGGTTTTTTGAAAATAAAACAGATCAAAACTACAAATTTCTGGTAGAAGAGATGTTGACAAATTTCCAAATTTTTGGGTGCAATATTGGTAGCGTCTGGTGTAAAATTAAACTTGTAAAGAGTACAATGGAAGCTAACGGGGAAAAACCCATCAAATGTTTCACATGACTAGTAGGCAGCTTTTTAGAAATAAAACAAATCAAAACTACAAATTTCTGATAGAAGAGATGTTGACAAAATTCTAAATTTATGGATGCAATATGAGCTTAAAACTACATGTCATTTATTAGCACCTGAATTAGTTTCCTGAAAATGTAGGTGCAATTAGCGACAAGTAACATGAAAGATTTCACCAAGCATAAAAGACAGAATTGCGATATCAAAGATGATCGAGTATTAGATGATGCTCGAGTACTCCTGAATGTTAGAAAGAGAATATATAAAATTCAACAAGAGAAGAAGCGGAAGTAACATTTTTGAGAAAAAGGCAAACGCTTCTAAAAGCGTTTCTAACTTTTTTCATAAAATCTTGACTAACACTATGATCTAAATGTGAAGTATATAATATGGTTCTTAATAACATGCTAATATTTGGGTCCAATTTGTGAAAAAAACTTCTTATGAACATACATATTGCTGTGACCTCGCAAATTTGTAAAATAAGAATAGTTTTAGAGATTGATTTAAGAATTAGTTTAAGCTTAGAAATAAAAGTAAAAATAAGAAAAAGTCCTATTTAGATATTATTGAGTAAAATTATGCAACAAGAACTACATGAAGGTATACAAAGTTGCATACTTATAGTCAAATTTTTATTATAACAGTAAATAATGAAATATGCAAAGTAAAGTTTATTAAATAAATATAAAACAAATGATGTAGAATAAAAATTTATTAAATAAAGAAATATATGAAATAAAGACAAAATAAATATAAGTAATATATTTCTTTTGTAGAAAAGATACACAAAAAGTATGGTTTACATATCAAAAGAAGGAACCTAATTTTACACAATGCGTAAATATTGCTTTAAACATTCTAAATAATGGACCGCTGTTTAAGTCAAAAAGAGAAATGAAGGCAAACAATAGAGAAAGAGTTATGTTAATGGATGGAACAATAAAGAGAATGAGTCATGTGAAAGCAATAGAATTATATGAAAAAAATGAAATAAGATATGCAAGAAATATAAATGAGTAAATTATTGTAATTTATATGCATAAAGCAATAAAATGTTATGAAAATGTTTATGAAATAAATAGTATTAAAGAATAAAATTTACCTTAGCTTACTACTAGACAAATAAAAAAGGATATAAAAATGTGTAAAACATGGAAGCAATCAGCAGTGACATATTTTTGTATTTAAAAGCTGACATTATAAATAAATAAAAAGGTATCTGTGTTCATGAGTTGTTCGTAACACAATGCTTCAGGGACTGAAAACGGACGTATACGGTTGAATGACCTACAAAAAACAACAAAATATATAAAACTTGTGTAAAGTCTATTGCAGATCGACATATCACCAACAGAAAGATCTTGGTTAGAAGATAGAGAGGCGGTGGAGAAACAGACGTGTTCTACAGGGACAGGCAGTGAGGGAAGAAAAATAATGGTTATCTTCGACGTGTTTCCCATTTTGCCAAGGCGAACTCCGACTAAAAGAAAAGTAAAACTAACATTAATAAATGGAAAGAAAAAGTATGTGTCGAACAATGAACAAGGTAATAGGTTCATTGACGAGCACAAGGAAGGATGGTATTAGTAACAAGAATAAACCTACCGTTGGGAATCATGTGCAAAGCAGAGGGGACCTTTGAATTGGAAGGTTATGTTGACGTTTAAGTGAATTGTGAACTGTCAGAACAAAATGTGTATGTGTGCGTGAATCAAGGCGGCAACATATGGGCAGCGATTTCACGGGAAAAGTGTATTCCAGTACCAACCTAAACATGGACTAGAGGGCGCAATGGTCAACATAGTTTATTTTTGCCGCTATAAATACGAAGACAAGATTCGACAAGACAGACTTTCTGATAACACCTCCGAGAGGTGAACTTCTCAGAACACTTACAAAAGGAAGATCTCTTAAAGAATAAGTTTTTTTTTATTGTTATATTGTAGTTTTTCATTATTTCTTCAACACATATAGTAACAGTAATTTATTTTATTTAATACATTTGAATTCATTTGAAGCGTTCATAATGGACATTCAAAATAGATTTATTGATAACAAGTAAGTTTATTATTTCTTTTGAAAATTAAGTTATACGAGTTGTTGGACAGACATTGATTTTTACGTGCGAATGATTAATCAATGTATTGTTGGAAAAAAAAAATAGACAAGTAAATAATTTTTCCTGTAAGGTTTATTTTGAATTTATATAGTTGGAATTACAACCAAATAGGATTAATGGTGTAGGTCAGTTGGAGAGATGTTACGTGAAAATGAGCATTTTCTTCATCGTATTGTCTAGACATCATTAATTTCTTTCAAATTAAGCGAATAATAAATTAGAATTTCACAAGGCATAGATTAAGAGCTCGATACAACACGTGCAAATGGTTGTCTAAAGCAATTAATTGAAGCCTATACATAAATATTATAACGTCGATAAGTATATTCATAAACGTACAATAAAAGTTTACATTTGTTTATTTGCAGGATAAATATTTATTTTGATTGGTAGAATAAATAAATAAACAAAAAAAATTTACATACATTACAACCGGCATTAGGTATAAATGATATGAGCATTTTTCAATTATGTATCTTGTTTAGAGCATAAAGGTGTGTATACAAAGGAAACTATACTTTTGAATCCATAAATTACAAAATAAAAAAAATACATGATTATGTTGAATAGACATACAGTTTTTTTTTGAATAAAACTATTACCTTTTCCCAATTATGAACAAGAGAAAAATCATCAGCTAAGAAGAAGGAACCACAAACATTGCCAGGACCCACAATAGTTATAAGGTACATGACACAACAATATAAGATAAAACACAAAACCAATTATAAGTTCTTGGTGTGTAAAGAATAATTTAAAGAGTATAATGTGTACAAAAGACTATACCCTACGTGTGGTAATACACACAAAAATATGTTGTTACAGCATATAAATTATATGGCAATATTGTTATTAAAATAAATATTTATATGCTACAGCATAAATAAACATTTATTTATGTCACAGCATTAATAAAAATGGCGCCCAACGTGGGGCAATAACATTATTTATAATAAATATGAATAAACATATTTATATGCTACAGCATAAATAAACATTTATTTATGTCACAGCATTAATTTAAATTGGCGATGCCCAACGTGTGGCAATAACATTATTTATAATAAATATGAATAAACATATTTATATGCTACAGCATAAATAAACATTTATTTATGTCACAGCATTAATAAAAATGGCGCTCAACGTAGTGGGGCAATGTATTCCTTTTTTCTTGTTGTTTATTAATCATGTATTTATTTAACGCCCAAAATAGAGAGGCAATGCATTATTTTTTATAATTGTTTAAAAGAAAATATATATATATATATATATAATTAATGTTGCTTAACATAGTGGAGCATTGTATTCATTTTCTCATTTGTCAATAATTATTTACATAACATTTAACGTTGTGAAGCAATGCAATTTTTGTTTTTTTTAATGTTTAAACAAAAAAATAATAATTTATTTTGTACAAATAATGGGTACAAAGTTTGTTTCATTTTTTTTTATTTATTAGTAAATAGAATAATTATTCAGTGTCCAAGTTAGAGACAGATTACCTTAATTTTCATTTACTGGTGAATTTCTCTTATTTAGAAAGGGATAAAGAAAGAGGAATAGTATTTAATTAGATAAGTTTAGTTATTAATTTATAAGTTAGAAATAGAATAAAAATGGCAGAGAAGGATAAAAATGATGGTGAAGGTTCACAGTTCACTAAATACAGGGACAATCGTCCGGTATATTCTGATTCAGATTCAGAAAAACCTGAATCAGAGGATCAAACACTTGATAGCAACGTACAAACAGAAAGCATCAGTAGCATAACTGGTGAACAAAAAATTGAGAATCTTTTTAATAAACTATTCAGCAGAATAGAAGAAAGTGATAAGAATTTAAATCAAAGATTAGTAGAAAATAATTTAAGTATAAATCAAAAATTAGAACAAAATAATTTGAATATGAACAGGAAATTTGAGGAAAGCAATCAAAGATTAGAACAAAATAAAATAGAAATAAACTCAAGATTAGACAAGGTTCTCATGGAATTAAGAAAAGAAACTTTAGAGCTAAATGCAAATGTGGAATTAAAGTTAGAACAGTCAGTGTCAACTTTAAATAAACAAATAAACATTAATGAAAAGAAATGTGAAGGTAAAGGCACATTCTTAATAAAAGAAATCAACGAAAGATCTGCCAAAACACAAGCTAGTTTCGATAAGGTAGATGAGAAAATAAATTCTCTTGAAAATAAAGTTAAAGGGAATAATGTGCAATATCAAGAGCAAATACAAGAACTTTCACATATGCTACAGCATAAATAAACATTTATTTATGTCACAGCAATATGTTCATATGAAGTTTTTTTCATAAAGTGGATCCAAGAATAACCCCTTTAAATATTGGCATTTTACTAAGAAACAGCCTGTATACATCTGAAGTGACAAACGTACAAACGAAAATGTAAAACTATTATGATTTGCGTTCTTTCCTCCGAAATATGCAAAGCTTTTGACAGAGATTTTTACATATAGAAAAAAATAGATTTTATTTTTGAAATCACCATTCAAAATAATATTAAAATCAGTTATAGAAATAAAAGAAAAACTGAAAAATATTTTTTCGTAGAGCTGAATAATTTAGGTGAATATTTTCAGATGATAATAATCTAAAAATCTATAAATGATGTAGAATTTTGCCTGATAAATCATCTTTTGAATGTTATTTACGTAATTAATCATTGCAAATTTCTATTTTATAGCAAAAACTAATACTTAGCAATAATTATGAAACTAGTTACTTTATAAACAGTGTAAGTATTGTTAACCATAAAAAAACATACAAAGTATTGTTTTTACTTACCTATTAATGCAGAAGTCATTTTTGTACTGTTTAAACTAGTGTAGGATCATTTGATTTTATATACCTGTCCCGTAGCATTGATGCTTGGATTTCCTGTGATGTGAAATAATTATTAATGATGTTATCGTTACAATTACATAAAAAGAAGGATGTTTCGAACTTGATTTCCGCTGGTCAGATTGAATCTCCAAAAAAAGGAGAAATTAAAAAGTCATAAACTTTGAAAGTCATACAATATATATGTAAATATGTATATTAGTAAATATAAACATTTTTGTTAATAGTAAAAGGTTAATAATAAATAAGTGATAATTTACCGAGCTATGTGCATATATTTATATAATTAAATATACATTTATAGATAGGTAAAGTATTAAATAGAGATTAGAGATATTACATATCTATACATATATATACACATATACATATATGTTCAAACATAAATTTTAATGCTGTGTTCCTCGTTGTCCCTGAATAAATATGATGCTTATTAAATGAAAACAGGATATTTACTCCTTGTATTACGTATTGATGATATCTCATCATATAAAGATGAAAAGATATATTTTAAATTTCATAAATCATATATTGTAATTTGGAATAAAACTAAAAAAAATTAAAATATGAATTAATAACAATTCATGAAGATTACTTTAAGAACGCAATATTAGAAAATATATCGTTTTAAAACTAATTGAATAGTAACTAAATAATTTTGAGAGGGCAACATTATTACAAAGGTGACTCAGAATGAAATTCGATTTTAAAAATAAAATAGCTCATTGGTTTTTGAACGTTTTAATAAATTGTACTTAGAAATATAATTACTGTCACCTGGAAATTAACCCTTAAAAACAATAGGCGTTTTCGGAAAATGTATAGCATTAACCTAACCCGGTTAGAAGATACCTAACAGGTCCAGTAACTTTACCCGGTTAAATGAAACATTTCCGAACGCAATTGCGGTCACGTTGAGTAACGTGACGTAACGTCTGAATATAACCTTATAAATACCTATCTTCATAACATAGTTTAGCTGTACTGGCAATACGATAGAAAAAATGAGGTGTGGCCACCACACGACTTTCTTGTACGTATGAAAGTGTTACTTCCGGTCCGAATTTTGAAATTTCATTTATATAAAAAATATTCCAAATCCAACTTTAAATACTTTTGTATTCTTTATAAATATATATGGAATGCATAATTTACGACATATTTGCAAAAAACCGATTTTCGATAAGAGTAGAAAACCTATTCCCGTAGGAATTTCGAAAAATTCTTTTAATAAAATTCTTTTCAAATTTAATTTTAAGTACATATGAATTCTTTATAAATTCGTCTAAACTTAGTAGTTTTTCACTGAAGTAAACTACTACTTCCGATCGGCCGAAAATCTAATCAGTTCTCAAAAGGGAGATTATACACGTAAATGCAAAATTTGGAATTGATATCTCCAGCGGTTTGACCGCTCTCGTGGTCACAGACAGACAGACAGACATACAAACACACAGACACACACAGATATTTTTTAAAAACCACTTTTTCGGTATCAGGGGACCTCAAAACGTGGATATCTGCAAAAATCTCGAGGTCGAAAATTTTCATCATCACAATACTTCCTTATACTACGTATAAGAAAGTAAAAATGGACCGGGGAGGGGGTAAAACAACCCGCATTGCCCTACTGACTTACCAGGATTATGAAAATCGAACTTGGTTGTTGAACCCGGTTACTTTTTCGATTTTACGAACACGGTTGTTTTTGCCCGACTGAATTAACGAACGCATTCGTGCTAACCGTGTTGTAACCCCTATGACCGGGTTTAATTTCCGAAAACACCTAATGTCGTCTAAAGGGTGCCCCCCCCCCCCGAGAAATCTAGTGGTGTCAAATCACAGCTTCTTACAGAAGAGTCAATGTTATTTCTAGGCGAAATTAATTTTTCATGGAAAAAGATTCTTACTGCCTCTAAAGCATCATTCGCAGCATGGCTTGTGGCGCCATCCTATAAAATTGCGGATCATAGAAGAATATTGTTGTGCATTTACTGTGATTGATTGTCCTTGATCAATCTCAAAAAATTACAGACCAATAATGCCTCTTGAAGACATTGCTGCCCATACAGTTACTTTTGAAATGTGCAAAGCGACTGCATGTTTTTCTCTTGGATTTGCCGCAGACCAGTACCGCCAATTCTGTTTGCTAAAAAGAATATTATCAAAATCATTGAACTCGTGCATCAAAGTAGTAGAATCAAGACGACTACGGTTCAAAGCTTGAACCAACTGGATCTTATATGGATGGTAATGTAAATCCTTCTTCAAAATTCTTTAAACACTACACTAGTTTAAATGTAAAGCAAACGCATGGTTTCTTATCGAGCGATGTGGATTTTGCGTAACGCAGCACTTAGAGGTTCGATGTTGATTTTATTTCTAACAGATCTTCTGCAGCCACGGAGCTTAGAACTAACTGAAGAACCCCTTACTTGAAATTTGAGTATCCATTGCTTAATTAAATTAACAGATAATGAGCATACCGCAAATGGTAGTGATTTCCAAACTCTCTCTGGATTGTACGTAAGAATGAGCATTTTGGTAGAATGCTTTTAGATAAAGAGCACGCTGTTCACCACTAAAGTATTCCATTGGAATAACAACTCCACAAGACGGTAATTCGAATGGTGGCAATAAAAATAATCTGACACTGACAGTTTCCCCTAGATACAAAAAATAAAATCGAATTTTATTCAGTCATTCTTAAATTTGGTTAGTTTATGATAACTGTCAAAATCATCTCTATAAATCCAGTGAAATACGCTTATGGGATTATAAGTAATGTCAAATTTCATAATTATGTTGACTTCAAAAAGGGACAGAAATTTGAAGACGTAAAATTACCTAAAATGCAAATGCCGATCAGTTAAATCAATTACAGCCACTTATACTATCTAGATATAGAAATCATACTTAATCGTAGAAGGCTACGGCTAGAAACAACGAATGAAGAAAAAACAGAATCGCATTATTAACCAGTACGTGTCGGCAAAAAAAAACATTGCGTGCCCATTACGCTTATACAGATAACATGTAAAAGGCGAGGTCAGATCGGAAAACCACCCAACAACAGTAATGAGCCGGAGGTTGAATAGCCAATGTTTGTTTTACCCCTTTGCCGTCGTATGTGCGAGACTTGTAATTCGCATATTGCACGATATCTAGTAATGAAAAATTCATGGCCTGCTTGAAAAGTAAAGTCACATATAGCGGATAAAGCAACATTAAATCTCATTTATTAGAGGAAGGAAAATACTGACGAGGGTAGGAGGGGTGGACAAACGCAGGGCAAAAGCGAGAGATTTTATGAGATTATGACTTACATTGGGTATGCTGTTCTTGTTCTACATTTACGTATGTCTTTTCAAAATCCTATAAGTATAGAGATATTGTAAGTATTTCTACTTCAATTAGAAATGAAGAAAAATAGAGAAAAAGTAACGTTACATATTAATCAATACTAAGCAAATCCGCTGATGACGAAATAGTTGTCGAAATACATGCCTGATAATAACAATTAGGTGTTAAGACTTTAGGCCGGGGCCAGGTGATCTGCCTATCGAGTTAATAAGAGATGCCACAACAAAAACATTAGAAATAATCTGCAATTAATAAGTGCCTAAAAGGAGAAAACATACCAAATGACTGGAAAATATCCCATATACACTCGATCTACGAAAAAGGATGTAGAAAAGATTGCAAGAATTATAGAGGAATAAGCGTTACGTCATCAGTGGGAAGACTATATGGAAGAACTCTCAAAGCTAGAAAAGAGAAAGAAACGAGAGAGATAGAAGAATAAAGCGGCTTTAGATACGGAAGGTCATGTAAGACAATCTATTTACGATAAGACACTTCGCAGAGAAAAACTAAATAAAGGAAGAGAACTGCATGTTACGTTTATAGATCTGAAGAAAGCATTTGATTCCGTTCCGCTTCAAAAGCTATGGGTTACTATGGAACAAGCGGGCATAAATAAAAAATACATAAACGCAGTGAAAGCCCTGTACAAAGACAGTCAAGCCGTCGTAAAAGTGGAAGCCCAAGTCTCATCGCCATTCACACCATCAAAGGGAGTAGAGCAAGGATGATGTCTGTCCCCCACCCTTTTTAAAATTTAACTGGATGCGGCCTTAAAACATTGGACCAAAAAATGTAGCCCCATGGGAACATGGCTAAATGAGAGTCCGATACATACGGTACTATTTGCAGATGACCAAATAGTAGTAGTGGAGGATCACAAGCTCATAGAAGTATATACTAAGTGGGGCCTACAATTAAACATGGAGAAAACCCATTATATGGTCATAGGAGGAAACAATAAAAAATGTAAGCCAGTATGAATACCTGGGGGTCACAATAGACGAGGACGGAAGAGACGACAAGGACATAATGAAGAAAATAGGCAGAGCAAAGAATATGACGAAAGCATTACATCCTACTCTGTGGAACAAGGACCTGACAAAAAAAGACAAAGACGAACATATTTAAAGCACTCATTGAAACAGTTATGACATATGGGTCAGAGATATGGGTGATAGACAAAAGAATGAATCAAAGGTTGCTTTCGGCGGAGATGACATATTGGAGAAGATGCTGCGGAATCACATTATACGACCATATCAGAAATGAGAACATCAGAGATAGAATTGGGGTGAAAGAGACTATTATAGATGCTATAATTGGGAGGCAGCTGAGGTGGTATGGACATCTGCGTCGAATTGGGGAAGAAAGATTACCAAGAAGAGTGTGGAATTGGAATCCACCTCAAAGGAATAAACGAGGCAGACCAAGAAGGAGATGGATGGAAAATATTAAAGAAGAAATGAGGAAGAGAGGTCTACGGAAGGAAGAGTGGAACGATCGAGATAAATGGCTCTTAGGATGTGAGAAGCGGAAATAACTGTAAAAACTCGCTATATTAATGGTGTTAAGACCATTTATGTTTTATTACAACTAGCCTAAATGTCAGATTACATTATTTTGGTACAGTATTACACCCAGATTATTTATATAATAACTAATGGAGAAAAGCACGGGGCAGAAAAAAGGTGAATATACTTAAACAGAAAGGCTCCGATATGAAAAAGCAGTGTACAACCACTAAAAGGTGTGTACAAGTATTATTGTCATCAGCAAATTAAGAAGAGAATATAGTCTCATAACTTGGAAAAAATATTTTTGTGTTTTGTAAGTCTTCCGTCTGATTGGTGCAATTGCCAAATTGTGGAGGTTTTGAGCAACTTATACACAGATAATAAACGATATATTTGCAAGAACGTCCCCAATGTGGGGTGATCATTATCACACCCGGCTTGCCTAACTGTGCCAAAAAAACTCCGTAATTTAGAAAAATGTTGTTGGTTACTCAATGACCAACCAGAATATTATATAGATACCTCCAAAGGATCTTGATTCGTTTTGTTAGTAAGGACGTAATTAATTTTACGACTTTTTAGAAGATATTGGCACAATTCCAATGTAGACGTAATGGTTGGCCGAAAACCTTCAGCAGTTAAACTTGTTAAAAAAATGGTCTTTTGCGATTTTACCATCTACTACCATGGTTTCCCATTCGTTAATAAATTGTAGGTTATCTTGAAGGATCTACAAGACAAAATTGAGAGAAAAGACAGCATCTCTATTTTGAATGTAATTTAAACTTACTTAGTCCTTACTACCTTTTACAATACCTTCACAACTACGTCGTCGGTTCAGAACATCAAATAAATTATTTATTCTTTTAGTAAACGCAATTGTACAACCGGACTCTTTTAGTCTATCGCAACGTTTTTGATAGTAGATCAGACCATAAGCAGCAGAATTACTAAAGATCCGAAGCAAAAGAGATTCTAATTATATCTAGTGTTTATGTATATGTCAAACATTGCATAGAAATCTACACGTTAGCACGATTCGCGCCAAGCGCCTTTTTCATCTTTGTCGCTAGTTCTCTCTCGAATACTGACCACACTCGAGACCCATTTCGAATGTCACGAAAAGATACCGTCTCGGTTCACCTTCTTTATTTTTATTATACATCCATGCCTAAAAGTTAGATTTCATCATTTTGGTTAGATTACATCATCATCTAATCACTTGGACTTTATTTTTCTTCTGAGCTACAAGCTATATCTTATTAACTATAGTCCAGTCTGCCCAGCGATTGGACTTATAGTAGAATGTTTATATTTTAACTCAAGCATATTTATGATAAAATGTTACTATCTGTTAAAAGAATTTGAATTTATTTATATACATATTTCATTTATTTATTGATTTTGTATTATTCTAATAGAAAAAATAAAGTATTATTTATACTTATTATTATCAAATACTTGATATAATGGATAAATCAAGTAGAACAATAAATTTTGATTAAAATCGACTCCATATATTTTATAATACCCTGTATAAAGAACTCGCAGTTTCTTTTTTTCATTAACGACCAGATGATAAATTAATGACGGAAAAAATGATAAATTTTAATGATAAAAATTAACCGAGTCAAACAATGAATCACTATTGTTGTCGACATGATTGTATCATGATATCATGGGTTGATCTTTCGGCTTCCGAGGCCAACAGATCGTGCGAACTGTCGAAGATTTCACAGACTGTATCGCTTTAATTGCTAATTCTAATGACAAGGCGAATTACAGGCCACTCAAAGACATTACGTACAGAATGCTAGTTCATTGATAAATAGAACTGACCATTTGTATTTATGGGGGAAAAGAGGAGAACAAGTGAAATGGGAACAAGGCAGAGACTCCTCAGTGCTCAGACGACGAAGATTGAATGTAATTAAATAATTTGACGGCGGCCGAATTATCATCAATTTATGATTTTAACGTTTCACATAAGCAATGTGTTTTCATTTAAATGTGGTAATGGCGATATTGAAATTTATAAAAATATATAAGAACGAAGATTGAAGTTAAAGGTTATCAACAAGGGCTTAGTGAGAGATCTCTAGATAGTATTTTCAATGCAGTGTATGAAAACTTTTTTGTGATGGGATAATATTAATTTTGTAGAACTCATGAAAAATGGCATTTGCCGTCAAGCCACCAATTGCCATAGAAAATTATAAATTAATGTTCCAAATGATGTTAAGAGCGAATATGACATTTCAGCTGGTTGTCAATTTGCTCTTAAAGCTTCTCATCAATGCTGAAATCACATTTAGATCATCAAAAATATGTAGTCAACATGTTTAAATAGACAACCGCGACGATTTTAAAACGTACATATGCGCAATCTATTAGTTGATAATTTTTTCTGAGTAATACGAAATAATTTTGCAAAATTTTTGATTTTGCCCAAATTTTAATTTTCTTAAAGGCACTGGCAATTTTGATCAAGTCAATAGTTGTTGTGTAAAATTCTGTCTAAATGTATTGAATGATGTACAAAATGAATCACACACTTAAATTAGTAAATTATTGCTGTTTCTAGATATTAAGTTCATTGAAGGATCCATCACCAAATGCTCAAAAGTGCTCAAAATATCGCAATGAACAAATGCCATGTCCTTGGAATGTACCTATTTGTAATCTATCTGCAACATTGAATTTTAATCAAAGCTTGTTTTTTTATAAGCTAAAAGACAATTTTGGTCATATCATCAATTTTTGGGAAAGAGTGTAGCATTATTTCTAATCATACCGAAAACGAATCTGAAGTTAAAATTTATATATGCAAAGTAATTGCTTCCAAAGCACTTCAACACTGAAAATATTATCATCACTTTATCTAAAGTGCTCCAGATTTTGAAATAGGCAAATAGGATGTATTTAAAATCTTCAATACTCTAAATCATGCTGGAAACAAAGCCGACGCTTCAATTAGCTTATCTAGTATGCATTTGCTTCTAAAGCTCACCAACATTAAAGATAAGATCATAAAATTATCAAAAGTGCACCAAATCTCTATTGAGGCAATTAGGATGTTTTGAAACTTACAAATTTGTAATTATTGGCTGAGAGCTTTGGTTCTGCATATTATATAGGTCATTAGATACCGGTAAGATCGCTTTGAAGACTTTTGGTCGAATTTTGGGCTTTTCTACAAGGTTATAATCAGCGAAAATGATAATTCTGCTCAAGTTGTCTATTGTCATCAAAGAGTGTGTACTAATGTTCCAAAATATTCTAAACCTAATTATGGACCAGCAACTGATGCTTTTAATACCATATGAGCAAAAATTATTTAGATAGTTGATGGCCATGATTAGAAAAATCTCCGTCTTTGATAGGTTCAGCTTGTTGTTGGTTCTACATGTTAATTAAATGTCAGTTTTGATTTGAGATTTTATTTGACATGAATTATCTGTCCATCGGATGTTTTGGGTCAAGTCATCAATTGCGTGGTGTTATCAAGGATATCGGCACCTATAATGTATATTTACTCATTTCTTTCCAATCTCAATGACTAGATAAGGATAGAAATTTTAAACTTTAACGTGGGGTTGTCTTCCCCATAAGAGTAATAAGACAAATAGGGAAAATATACCGCCATGACATGTTACTGCGTTAGTCAATTTATTAAATTTTGACATATAACATTGTTCTCTGCGTTTTGGTTTATTTTCGTTATATTGTTTTTCTAATTAGTTTTTGTTCTATCTTGAAAATAATTGATCATTTCAGACCAAAAAAAAAAAACTGTACCCATTTAATACATATTCTGTAAGTATTGTAATCACTAAATTTATTGGTTATAGGTTAAGAATTTATATTTATTACAGAGATATGCCTGGGAAACGTCTGAATTCACAATCTCAACAACTTGTATTAAATGTCCTGGACTTTGTTGAAAGAGAAAAACAAAGTCGTGCACCTTTCATAAATATAAATGCATCTATTGAAATAAGAATTATATACGTATATTTTTTGAAATCATAATAAAGGTTTGAATATTGCAGAGAGCAGCCGCTGCCCTTAAAATCCCCATACAAACTATCAGAAATATAAAACAACGTAAAGGACAAAACCCAGTACCTTTTTCACCCGGTAAGAAAAAACCTCGTGTCAAACCCAAAACAGAAGATTTGCGAGAATCTTTAAAGATGGAAGTACGAAACTCTATTTATAACATGAATAAAGAGAGAATGTTATTATTTCATTTATGTTTCACAATTTTAATATATTTGAAATTATTTCAGAGAAACATATTACTCTGCTTACATTGAAAAACAAATTACACACCAAAGCAATAATCGATATTGGCAAATCTTCTTTGTCCCTTTTATTAAAAGATATTGGCTTTAAATTCAAAAAGGAAGACAACAGACGAGCATTGGTGGAAAAGCATGATATAGCATATCGAAGCACTTTTTTGAGGAAGTATACAGAAAATTTAAAGCCAGAAGGTTATGATGGCAAATAGTTTATAGCTTTACATGCCGGATGTGAATCAGGATTTATTGAAGGTGCCAGTTTGATATTTGCATTCGAAAACCAAAGCAAAAGATTATCATGCAGAAATGAACAGTAGACAGTTTTAGGAATGGATTAAAATACAATTCATGCCATTTACCAAACAATTCATAGTGTAGTATTAAATAAAATTCCAAATTCTGCATCGAGAAAACAGGAAATAATAGACTGGTTGTCCACCAATAATATAGGTTTTTCCGGTGAATTCACCAAATATGAATTGTTGGATTTAGTTAGGAGAAACAAACCTGAGAAACTGTAATTAATTGATGAAATTTTAAAAGGTAATGGACATGAAGTATTAAGATTACCTCCCTACCACTGTGAATTTAATGCAATTGAATTAATTTTGGCTGCGGCAAAGGGCTATTATGATAAAAACATTGGTAGGGATGACTATGGGGATGATAAAGTATCAAATATGTGGAACGAAGCATTGGAGAAATGCATAGTAAATACCTGGCAAAATTGTATTCGTCATACAAATAACTTAATCACTAAATGGTATCACCGAGAGAGACACTTAGTAGATGTGGATATTCAGAAAATTATTATAAATCCTACCGAAACATCCAGTTCAGATTCAGATTTAGAATCTGAGTGAAGTTTTTGTAATATAAAACAATTATTCTTTTAGTGTTATTCCTGAACTTTATTATATCATTAGCCATAATTCATACTTTTTAAAATTTCAGGTATAAATTCAATTTTTTTAAACATTTTATGTGTTGTCTGAATATACAATTTAAATATATTCCACTATTATGTTTTTTTTAATAAGTACATACTAAAGAACTGTACATAACCGACATGTTCTAAGATGAACGAATGACTGACCGGCAAATTTTGTTTATAACCAGCGGTTATTATTGTTTTATTAAATTTCATTATAATCGATATAGCTAATTTTAAGCATTGAATAAAACATGTTATAAAATATAGAAAATTTAGAAAATATTAGATATAAGCATCATAAATTCTTTATTTTTAAATATTTAATTCTATTTTGTAAGTAATGAATTTGAGCCAGAAGTGTTGATTTAATTCATATGGATGAAAATCAATGACGTAAGCCAAAAGATCCCACGGACAGATAGTATGTATACTCGCCACAGAAAGTTTTGTCGGATCTTAAGACCAGCTATATGGAAGGTATCACAGGTCAACTCTAGTAATCCAATAATATTTCCCACTAAATTTTAATAAGCCACAAAGGTATATTGTAATATTTTTTTTTACGCTTAAGAAATATCTTAAATTTCCTCAAAAATAAAATACATCTAGCATAATAAAGCAATAAATAAGCAAACAATAAATTACATAAAGAATCTCTTGAAGACAATAGGTTTGTTTTTGTTTCGTTAAGAACGATTCCAGAACAGTTCACGTCATGCGCAGAATTATATTAAGTGTTCGGGTTTCCAGAACTGTTCTGGAACAAAAAACGTCGTGTTTTGGTTTGTGATTGGCAGTTCTGGAACCGTTCTAGAACTGTAGAACTAATTCGGCCTAAGGCATCGAATCGTTACAGAATCGTTCGGAACCGTTCCGAAGGATATACTATGGCGCATCAGTTCTGCGCAGTAACAGAACTGTGTTTGAACCGTTCGTAATATTAAACACAAACATACCTAATATATTTAAAGGAAAATCTTTTAAAATGTTAAATAAGAGCAATATCACACTTACCCCGGACGTTTTAACATACATTATGTAGTTTTAAAAATGCGGAGAAATTACCATACTCATAAAACAAGGAATGGTGAAATAATTGATCTTTAGAGAGGTGGCTGAACTATTAAAAAAAATATTTGATATATGGACTACAAAAAATCTTGATTTAAATAATATTTCAAAATTTAAACACCCCTGGCAATTGCGCTGTAAATACCAAGGTAAATACATATTAGGCAAACATGCCCCAAGTAAAAAAGTCTTAGAATGCAGATATGGAACATAATCAAGAATTTTGAATTAAATTATAATGAAAAACCCATAATTTTTTTGTATCTTTTTTAAAATAAATAGAATGTATATTACAGAAAAAAATTAATGACAGATACATACTCGTAAATATCATCAATTTAAATAATTAGAAATTTTATAAAACCGAGATCTTAATAAAGCATTCATTCTCGCCCTTGGAAAATAAAATAAATTCGGAAAGCCCCAAACATTTGTAGAACAGCGAAAAGATTTCTTTGTAATGTTGACACATCAATATTATCATGCGATAAATCATAAATGAATGAATATTTGAAATATATTTACTTCTTATATGCCACATGTATTTTCTTTTACGAAGCAGTTAAGTATAATTTAATTACTCAAACTTGGGTATTATAAAAATTGAATATAATCCATTTTTATTTCGTGTTAGAATTTACTAGAGTGTGATACCTTCCATAGCTATATAGAAGGTATCATCTTACGACCCGACAAAACTTTTTGCCGGGAGTATACATGTATTTAGGGGTTGTATAATAATTTACGGTTGAGTTAAACAGCTTTATCTGGACTCCGCCGAATAAAGACGATTTAATATTGTAACGAAACATGTGCACAAAGAAAGACAGACATCCGGGAGACGACAAAAGAAAGGCAAATATTCGGCGCGACTGGTAAACAGTCGTAAAGTAATAAATCATCCATTTATATATATGTACTGCGAAGGGACAGAATGTCTCTTGTATGTTCCACAAACATCGAGAAGAACACTAGCATTTGTCTGGTGTGTTCCAGATGTTTCGTACGTGTATATAAAGGGAGTTGAACCGATGGATGAGGAATTCCGGAATAAGAATTTCCTTAAGTAGTAGTCGCGCGGAACAGACCAAAGTAAAAATAAATATAAGAAATAAATAAATAGTTCCTTGAGTGGTAGCCGAAGAGTAAACATAAATGTAAGGACAATACAAAATAAATATAGTGGGCGTTGTTATATAAATAGAAGTGATATAAATACGGTAGTGTTACATAAATATTAGTAATAGAAATAAATACATGTGTTAATTTTAATTTATTAATAGTAGTTTTTAGTGTGATACATTATTTTATATTTTTATATTGTAATTAACTTTACGTTTGTGAAATACAAATTGTTTTAAATAAATAAATTGCACGAGTTGTTTATTGCGAACCCGAAAACGTTACAATATTATCATTATTATTATTATAGCGTTATTAAAGAGACGTTGGGAAACGTTTGTTAGTTTAAAAAATAAGGTTTTGTTCGTTTTCTAACTCCTTACATTCATAGCTAGATAGAAAACATAAAAAATTCCCCTCGTATTATTAATTTTTAAATAATATAAAAATAGTAAATACATTGCACTAATAGTGTGATGTAATCCTAAACAAATTTACTTGCATATAGATTTCTTGAAAAATCCAACGCAATAATATTCGAGTCCATACCGCAAATTCAATTAGACCTATCTTGATTAGTGCGTGTTGTTCTGGCACGGCGCAGGATTCTCCGTACGAAATTATGAAAATTAGCCCGAATATCACGTATTTCGCCAATAAACGTCCGTCTGAGGCTCGGACCGCGACCGGGCTGGCACACACACGCGCAGTTTATCGTAGAAAAAGCAAATTTTCGCACGCCCTCGCGCTCCGTTGTTTTCTGTTAATCACCAATTAACACTCTGACTTTAGAGGACTTTAATTGCTATAATGGATTTCACACGCTGAGGTCACTTTTATTTATTTTTTCCTTCCTCTCTTTTGTGTGTTAGTGCGAGCTCTGCCAGTTCGGACGCGTGTGTTTATGGAAAGCACTGTGGCACTCATTAAGGACGTAATAAATAATATTACCGAGTGACTAAATTGATAATGACGATGATGAAAACAAAAGATGTACGGAAATACGAAAAGCAAATTAGACTTTCCGTCCCGGCATTTAGATTTTAATTTTCTTCTTTATATAACATCTGTGAACATATACGGGATAATTCCTTCATATACAGGGTGTTTCATCGGTTGGGGTATCGCGAATTAAAGTGCCTAAATATAAAAATGTCGACTTCAAATTTTAACCACTTATAGAACTTTTAAACCGCTACCAGTAGGTTAGGTTGTTTTTGATAATATTATTTTATTTAATGCGTAAATAAAAAAAAACCTTCGTTCAAAAAATCAAAAGTACTCAGATTTTATTGAAATTCAGGTGTTAAAAAGATATGTCTATAAAATCAACTATGCAATTGAAAAAAAAATTAAAACTTTATCAATTATTGAATATTTTACAATAATTTCAAAATTAAAGGCAAGACGTTGAAGAATTTATGGGTTTTTTATTACAGTGTTGTGTGTTGAGTTTATAAGCGATTCAAGGTAAGAAAGTTAATATAAATTAGGAAAAATTAGGTATTACCCAGCTTTTTTTGGCGCTAGCTGTAAATTCCACTAATTCAGATCAACATGACACTGTCACTGTGCGGATGTCAAGTGAATGGGTAATACCAGGTAGTAGAAAGTAAATATTTATAACAAATGTTCAAAATAGTGACCTTCTTGCTGCACACACAGTTCTAACCGACGCGTGAAGGAATTAAGAACTGTAGCGCCTCTGTTTAGCTGGTTAGGGCGTTCAAACGCATTTGTTATTCTTGCCCTCATATCCTCGGCGGTAGTTGGCGGTTGTTGGTACACCATCTCCTTCACAGCACCCCATGTGAAAAAATCCATCGGTGTTAAGTCGGGTGATCTGGCTGGCCATGGAACTGGCCCACCACGTCCGATCCAGCGTGCAGGGAACTGATTATCCATAACCTGACGAGCCCTTAGTGCGTAGTGCGGAGGAGCCCCATCTTGCTGCAGCCACAAGTGTTGGCGAACATTTAACGGCTCATTTTCTAATAAATTGTAAAGATCATTTTCCAGAAAATTTGCGTAAAGCTCGCCGTTTAAATGCTGGTCAAAAAAGAAGGGGCCGATTAAATGGTTATCAATGATTCCCCCCCAAACATTGACCGTCCACCTATTCTGAATGCGTTCTTCACGCATCCAATGAGGGTTCACTGGTGCCCAATAGTGTATGTTATGTCTGTTGACATGTCCACTGCTTCTAAAAGAGCATTCGTCAGTAAACAAAACATGTCTAAAAAAGTGCTCATTTTCTTCTAATTGTCTTTGTGCCCATTCACAAAATGCAACTCGATTTGCAAAATCATCCCCGTGAAGTTCTTGGTGAAGCTCGATATGATATGGGTGGTAAGTGTGTTTGTTGATTATCCGCCACACCGATGTCTTGCTGATTCCAGTCGCAACACTGATTTCTTTAGTGCTTATCTGAGGGTTATTGTCCACCATATTTAAAACAATTGCCTGATTCAGTTCATTGGTGACAGGTGGATTATTCACACTTCGATTTTTTGACGCAAGTGATCCCGTTTGCCTCAAGTTATCCACTAACCTTTTGAAAGTTCGACTTTCTGGGTGGATCCTATCCGGAAAACGTTCCGCATAAATCTGCTCAGCAACCGCGGCATTTTGTAGAGCTTCCCCATAAACAAGTATCATGTCAACTTTTTCGTCGGCAGAGAAAGTGAACGGCATTTTGAAAACAGAAAACACTAGCAAAACACAGCTTAAACAAATGAAGTTGACTCCGTGAAAATAGAATCACAACTAACATCACAAAGTACCTAAATGTAAGTTCAGAATGCCCTTGGAAACGCTTCCCGATTAGTAGAACTACAACAACAACTGGGTTGAATATTATCCGTCATAAATTTTTATTTATTATCCGTCATAAATTTAAAAGGACTACCTGTTTGCGGACAGCACAATTAGAAAGTTAAGTACCATAAATCTGTCGTAAGAAAAACGACATTATTTAATATTGACTTTATTTGACAAACGGTTTCGTTTATAAAAATTCTGATTGTGAAGTTAATATGGGTGATATTTCTACGTATCACCATTCAAATTTGAACATTTTTTGAGCACTTTTAATTTTTGATAATACGTTTTTTTTTAATTTACGCATTAATTAAAATAATATTATCAAAGACAACCTAACCTGCTGGTAGCGGTTTAAAAGCTCTATAAGTGGTTAAAATTTGAAGTCGATATTTTTATATTTAGGCACTTTAATTCGCGATACCCCAACCGATGAAACACCCTGTACAATGGAGACTCTCCACAGGCATATGATTCAGTAGATAGAGAAAAACTATTAGAAGCCATGAGAGAAATAGGAGTGCGGGAAAAGTTGATAAAACCGACGGAAATTACTCTAAAACCATCGAGTGGATTAGTCCGAATAAATGGGAGACTGTCGAGGTTTTCAAAGTTAATACTGATTTGAAGAAAATCCGTCGTCAATAACATTATTCAATATAACATTAGAAGTAATACTGCGACAAAAAAATATTTACAGAACGGGGCTGATATATAGTGTGTAAAGTTTTTTCGAATATCGGAAATCTGACGGTTGTTCCAGGTTGTTCTAGGTTTGTTCTAAGTTATTCCGAAGTATTTCAAAAAAAAAAGTCAAAATTGGCTGAGATAATTAAAAAAAAGACTTTTTCACCCAACCCCCTTTTCTCGAAAATTGAAATTCTGAAAGTTGTTCCAGGTTGTTCTAGTTTTTCTAAACATTGTTCCAAAGAATCTCAAAAAAAAAATCAAAATTAGCCGAGATAATCGGAAGAAAACTAGTTTTTTCCGATTATCCCAATTTTCAAGGAAAAAGAGGCTTTTCTTGAAAATTGTAAGTCTGACAATTGTTCTAGGTTTGTTCTAAATTGTTCCAAAGTATTTCAAATCAAAATCAAAATCAGACAAGAAAATGGTGAAAAACTGAAGCCAAAAGTATGAAGTCAGACCGAGTTTTTGCATAAATTAAAATTTTGACGGTTGTTTCAGGTTGTTCTAGGTTTGTTCTAAACATTGTTCTAATACGTTAAAACCGTATCTCTTATATGTCAAAAGATATTGCAAAAAACCTATATCCAAAAGTGTAAAGTTAGCCCCCCTTTTTTCGAAAATCTAATTTCTTACAGTTGTTCTAGGTTGTTTTGGGTTTGTTCTAAATTGTTCCAAAGTATTTTAAAAAATAAATCGTAATCGACCGAGAAAATGGCAAAAAACAATTTTTTCGCCAGCGCCCCTTTTTTTGAAAATCGAAATTCTGACGGTTGTTCTAGAATGTTCTAGGTTTGCTCTAAATTGTTCCCAAGTATTTCAAAGAAAAAATCATAATTGGCCGACTTAATAGGAAAAAAACGGTTTTCTAACAGCCCCCCTTTTTAGGAAAATTAAAATTCTGAGGGTTGTTCTAGATTTGTTCTAAACATTATTCTAATACATCAGAACCGTTTCTCTTATATATCAAAAGATATTGCAAACAAACTATATCCAAAAGTCAGAAGTTAGCCCCCCCCCCCCCCTTTTTTGGAAAATCTAAATTCTGAAAAAGGGACTGAAAAAATATCGTTTTTTATATTATCTCAGCCGGTTTTGATTTTTTTTTTTTGAAACAATATTATTTTGTAATATATGAACGTTATATTTCTTGGGAAAATATATATTTACTGCTTATATTAGACGTTTATTATAAATCACAATAGAGTATGGTAATAGAACTACATCATACAAAAATTTCCTTCGACGCAGTGATAATCTTCGGAAAGTGCAAGTAATTGCGCCCATTGTAAAATCATTTTTTCTATTATCTGGGCCAATTTCGATTTTTTCTTTGATATACTTTGAAGCAATTGAGAACAAACCTAGAACGACATGGAACAACCGTCATAAATAAGATTTTGGAAAGAGATACGGCTTTAACGTATTAGAACAATGTTTAGAACAAACCTAGAACAGCCGTCAAAATTTTAATTTTTGCAAAAACTGGGTCTGACTTCATAATTTTGGCTTTCGTTTTTTCCCATTTTCTCGTCTGATTTTTTTTTTATTTGAAATACTTTGGAACAAATTAGAACAAACCTAGACCATCCTAGAACAATCCTCAGAATTGCAATTTTCAAGAAAAGGGGGGCTGGCAAAATCTTGTTTTTTCCAATTATTTCGGCCAATTGTGATTTTTTCCGAGATTCTTTGGAACAATGTTTACAACAACTAGAACAATCTGGAACAACCGTTAGATTTCCGATATTCTAAAAAAAAAGCCTTCACACACATATGACAAAAAAAAACGATCGCCTTTGCCGACGACGTTACGATAATAACAAGAAATATAGAAGAATGATGGAAAGTACCAAGGAAATTGATAAGTGAAGCAGCGAAATTGGGACTCGGAATAAATAAAAGCAAGACAAGGAAGAAAAGCAAAACGAAGAAGACCTAAAAATTAAAATAAATAACGAAACGTACCGCTTTCAAATGGGGAGGAGTATTAATTACCTTGCTGCCCAAGTAACAGATCGACAAGAAATGGAAGAAGATATCCAAGCTAGATTGGTTAAAGGAAAAAAGTATGCTGGGATGTTAAACAAGTTATTAAGAAGTCAAGAATCATCTAGACTTGCCAAAATAAGGACTTATAAGACAGTACTAAGACCAACAGTGTATCCTAAGCAAAACGTGTGGAAATATGGTAGAAGTATGGGAAAGCAAGATATTGAGAAGACGCAAGGCCAATGGAGAAAAAGAACAAATGTAGAGGTGTATGTGATTTTTGGAGAACCAAAAATATTAAGTCAGAGAACAGATATTGGGGTGGTTAGAACATGTGAAAAAAATGTCAGAAGAAAGAGTAACAAAACAAGCGATGTGGAGAAGAAATTGTGAAGAGAAAAAGAAGAGGGACAGGCCAAAGAGAAAATAGTTGGAAGAGGTGGAGAACGACTTGAATAGATTGGGAGTATGAACATGGAAAAGAAAGGCAAGAGACAGCGGTGTATTCTGAATTTTACAAGTTTTGTACCCTTATACCATTATATTATGTCCAAAATTTATGTGGTCGATTAAGCTTATAGCTTCAGAATTTCTTTTGAAGCAATACTCATAAAAGAAAATATGTGCCACCAGTCGGTAGAAGGTAAAACATATTTATTACAAAGTTTCCGTCTGTTCTAAGAGAGAAGTTAGAAATGAACGCCCCATACTTGTATGATCGCTTCGGCTTGTATAAATACACATTTCGAAATTATGAATAAAAGACATCAAATACCGGGCTGATGAGCAGTGACGAAACTAACAGTTAGTCCTCGGTTATGGAGCATTCCTTTCCTTAAGTTAATTAATAGATATAAAGCAAGTAATTTTCAGTTTTCATATATAAATGCTATGCTTCTGACTAATTGGTCGTCATCAGTACGGTGTAGCCTAGAAATAAGGTAGGATAATCTCGGAGATATATGCATACGCGGAAGACCATCAGGTGACAGACCGCCATTTGCAGCTTCAGTTAGAAGAACCTCAGTTTTGATGACAGACTAACATCGCCACGAGGAAGACATTGTCAACCTGCGTGCCATCCGAAACCAGGACAGGTAATCAAAAGAGGAATTATCGTGGATACATAAAACAAGAAAGAGAGAGAATATTCGGTAAATTCCGCTATAGTGTGGCATTTTTAGTGCATATTTTCCGACCTATTTTATCAGCGAGATAATGTATTCCGTTTTCCACCTGAATAAATTATTAAGCACTGTTACGAAACAACTTAACCGATTTGCACCTCTGTCAATAGTCAATCTATTGTCCAGGCCCTCGTCACAAAGAAAAATATAAAAACACGCTTCAAATAACTAGCCACACGCGCGCTCTGGCAGAAAAGAAAGCACTTTAGCGCGTGTCGATCACGCCTAACTATTCCATTTCGTCGTACCTTAATTTTACTGCGTTAGAAGACGGTTTTGCTGCATGTGTGTATCACGCCACATCCACTTGCTTACTGTGTGTCTTATTATTAAACTTCTATATTTACTACATGGGTTGAAATTTAAAAATATAATTTTTAACAAAATTTTCAAAATTAAAATTGTTTACTGTAAAGTAAGAAAAATAAACAAATACTATATTACAATGTGAACTACATTTCTAAACGTTCTTTCTATTATAGTTGTTTTAAAAACACGAGTTTATGGACGTACTAGCCTTTGAAACAAGACCAACATTTACGTGCTCTTACTTTAGTCGATTTGTTTTTATCTGTCTTGTCATATACACTCTATAATTCTATTATACTCAGCTTCGAAATTACTGTTTTCACTGCAAGGAAAGAGGTACGGTAGAAATCCACCACGTCTAAGATCTAGAATTTCCAGTGCAGACAATGAACTTCGACGGAGTTCTCTTTAATCGAATGAAGCGATGACCAGATTGAAACATCTGAGCGCCCGGGAGCAGGTGTGGAAGCGTTGTGCTTTTATCTCCGAGAAGCACCACGCTGCACTATGCTACAACATCTAGAGTATCCTACAATGGCTTCTGGCGTTGCCGGACCGTGTGGATGTAGTAGTAGTAGTAAATCAATGACCCGTTAATCTGGCACGTTTCTTAATTCAATTTTTGTCGGACGCACCGACAGTACGGTGTTACATCTCTAGATAGTGAATTTCGAGTCAGCGTGATGATATAATATATCGTGTAGGGAGGTATATATTCTGCACATGAAAAAACCGCATGCAATACTTTCAGAACGTCTTTATTTATGTGTTTCTTTCTGAAATTGAAAATGTTGTGTGGTTATCACAGCTATATTTGATATTTAAAAAAATTACACTAGAGGACGTTTCGCTTAACATGGATCGCCCACAAAATACTACAATTATATTACCTACTAGTTAACTGGAAAATGCCCCGATTGGGGCAGAAAAAAGGAGAATATACTTTAAGCATAGAAAAGGAGTGTACTAGAAAAAAATTCTCGAAAAATCAAATTTGTGGAATATCTAACTTTGACATGGAAAATTTGAAAAATTTTGTTCCCTTAACCTCAGTATATTCTGCAGCCTCGCCACCCTAACCCTGGCACTACATCAATTTATACAGAGTTTATTGTAGGACCTACAATATAGGACTTCCCAGAATGTTGGACTGAAGATGACCAGTCGAATTTTAAAGATGCCAAATGGTGATGGTTTATTAAAAAAAATTTTGCCAATACATATCGATTTTGGAACCTATGTTTAGGAGGGAAGAAGTGCTACAGAGAACAATGCCACTGCCCTGCGGTTTCTACGCAAGGACCAGTGTTGCACTTTTTGCTGGGGGCCGAAGCATTACATGCACAGCAGGTCCTGATCTGGGGGGGGGTCAAGTTGGACCAAAACTGGATCCGGGCCAGCCAAAAATCGCCAAAAATTTCGAAAAAATCCAGTTTTTGGGCAATTTTTGCCATTCTGGGGGGGGGGGTCAGCCACAATCTGCCCGGGGTCAGCCAGGGTTCTGGGGAGTTCAAACCCCCCCAAGATCATGTATGGGCTGTGCTACTTTTTGACTGTAGTATAAAGTTGCTAATACTAACCATGTTTTTTCATTTTTTAAGGAAACAAGAGAAATGGTCATGTAGAATGGAAAAACTTCAGAAGACAGAAAGCAGAATTGTGCAATCCATTGTGATCCAGCGTTTGTGGATTTGTAATTCATTGTATAGAAAATAGAAGCTCAGTTGCTTGATGCGATTACAGGAGACAGTAAATTTGAAAAAGTATGTCATGCTCGGCTGCAGAATATACTGAGGTTAAGGGAACAACATTTTTCAAATTTTCCATGTCAAAGTTAGATATTCCACAAATTTGATTTTTCGAGAATTTTTTTCTAGTACACTCCTTTTCTATGCTTGGGGAACTTTTTTCTAGTACACTCCTTTTCAATGCTTGGAGAATTTTTTTCTAGTACACTACTTTTCAATGCTTAAAGTATATTCTCCTTTTTTCTGCCCCAATCGGGGCATTTTCCAGTTAACTAGTACATGACTTTTCTTTAGGCCAGCTACAAAGAAATAGCTGGCAATAGAAACACAGTTAAAAGGTTAGTATGGTATACATAAAACTGAAGTCCATAGATGCACACAGGGGTGATACATTCTGCCCTCTAAAATTATTCTGCCTTAGTACAGGAAGACTCCCCCTGAAATTTTTTAGGCTGGCTATGCCCATGTCAAGTACAACCACAGTCCAAATCTTGGCTGACAGATAGAGCCCCCTGGACAATTTTCACCAATGTCCATCCATTCCGCACCAGCCCACCTACCCATCGCATGTGGCAAACTCCATACTACTTTCAATTTCTTTGTGCAAAATTTAGAATCTATAGAAATTTTACTTTCTTGGCCAGCGACTTTATGGGCAGGGCGTGAATATTATAATAATATTATAATTTTCGAGTTAATTAATTAATGTATTTGTTTGCAAAAAAAAAATTCTCTCACTGTTTGACCATGATAGCGGCCAAACGGTAAAAGCCATCAATACCGAAGTGTATATTTAGAAATATAATCTCCCTCGGAAATCTGATTATATTTTCAGTGAAATCGATAAATCGGGAGTAGTACTTCATTTCAGTGAAGAAAACAAATAATAGCAATATCTCGTCAATTACTAATTTTAGGCAAATATCTAAAGTATAACAAAGTGATCAAGAGTAAATTAGAAAACAATTTTATAATTTTAGCAAACTTTAAAACATCAGTAATTAGTGTTAATTAACTAAATTGACTAATTAATTAAAAGTTTGATGACTTTGTGGTCAGGAACCACCTGCATGCCAAAAAAAGTTAAAATTCGAAATCTACGACTCATTTAACATACTAATACGTAAAACCAAAAAAAGAAAAGAATTGCATGCGGACGGGTTTGAACCCATGCCGATTGGGGTCACAAGTCTGACGAAAATTTGGTCGTTAAAGTGACACAACTTTGATAACTAATAACTTTTCCGAAAATAATGGTATTTCGATAAAAAAAATTTGACCTCTAGTAAAAAGCCTGGGCAACAATCCTAGACAGGTCCCATCGAATTATATTGAAAAGAAAGACTTGTTTTCTTGAGCAACACATTTGTAACTTCACTTTTCTGTTTTTTACATATCTCTGGTTCCAAGAGAGCTTTTTCAATGTAGTTGTCTTTTGTCCCAAGGCACTCGACCATGCTGAATCTGAAAATATTAGTGCTGATGCATGAAAATCATTTCCCTGAAAAAAAAGTGGTGGGTGTGGTCACTTTTTTCGAGTTTTTTGGAAATTGCAAATCTACAGTACACCGGTCATCGAAAATTTACATATATTCTGAATCCTCTAACTGAGACGCGTCGAATGGCGTATTATACACTTTCCTATCTGTGAAATTGACGATGTAATCGAAGTTCATCGGAGGTGTCGAAGACGATATCATGACCACGTCGGAATTTTGGGACTTGTGAACCTACAGTACCCCGGATATGCATAAATTTTACATCAGTCGACTCGTCTGGTTTCGCTGAGTCGATCGGTGTATAACACGTCGAATTTGGTTCAATATTGGCTGCGTAATTAACCCCCGAAGTGGAAAAAATAGGGTTTTCGGCGCCTTTTTGCCCCTTGGAGGGCCCCGGGAGCGGCCCCAGTGGGAGCTATGGCAACCTTTTATGGTCGCACACTATTCCCACCCCATAGGCAAGATTTTTAAAAAAACCGGACCTCTGGATCTATTACCAATTTTTCTCTAGGGGGGGGTTAGGGATAAATGAGGGGCCCAAGTATATTAAGGAGAGCACTAACGTGCTCTCCTTGATAGACTTGTTTAAGGCCCAGTGATAGCATTACCTACCGAGTCAATTTTGTACCAAAATCTTAATTTATGCTTTTTGTGAAAATAAGAATATGAATAATAAAATTTAAAAAGTGGAATGATTTATAATTAAGTAGTGATTAGTCTAAAGCAATTAATTGTTATAAATCGTAATTAAGTAATTCTAAAAATAAAGAAATATAACCAAGGGCATAAGGATAGCATTAGGATAAAGTACGCACGTTATGCGAAAAGATAGTGCAAAAAGAAATAAAAAAAAATGCTTTTATTTGCCTAAAAAGCAAAAAATACATATGATAAAAAATATAGGTGTTCTGTAAACCGCTGCTCGCTCAAACTTTGTACATTATTTCATGGATAGCACCATAAGATAAAATAGATAAGGCCAACTGTATCTCCTATAGCAGTAGGCCTTGAAATATAAAATAATATGGGGAGGAGAAAGAAAGCTATAAATACCCTTTCCTTATTAAAATATTACAAATACATTTGAACTTTTATACTAACGTGAGGGGTAGCACAATCTATTAGTTTGTGTACAAATAATTTATTTCTTGAGCCGCATCTAACTGATAATAAAGTTCGTCATAAATACGAACGTTGCCCATAAATCTTCAAATGGCAGGCGTTTAGCGAATCCTTAGTCACCAAATATAAAATGTAAATTAGGATATATAACCATTTGTTGCATAATGTATAATTTGCCACATTATTTAGTATACATATTGCTAAAATTTTTGAAGTGTAAACTTCTTTAGCCGCGTTGCGCTGATTGTAGGCAGTGAACAAGACGGACCTGCAACGCTCGGATATGTAACGCTCTTCGGGTATATACATATATATATTCTCTTTTTGTTCTTGGAATGCGGCTTTTTTTTTATATTATTATTGGTGGTAAGTAATAATTGAAAAGTTAACGTTTCGACACTTTATTGTCTTCATCAGAAACAGTGTATATATATGGAAATTGCAGCATCTCTAAACATGACGGTTGCTATTATAATTAGTATTTAATAATATTTTCTTCAACCATCATTTCGTTAACACCTATTTATTAAGCAGGACTTCATCGTTTCTGTACATGCGTCCGAAAATCTCCTTAATAATAATAAGTTTTTCGCGGACAAGATATACACAAAATTTTTTGGGCAACCGTTAAATTTTTCAATCGATTTAATTTAAATTGAGACACAATTTAATTTAATTTAGTTCTAAAGGTGCTAAATTAAAGTAGTTTACTTGCTTTACATGCGTTACCATGGAAATGAGACGAATATAATAAACTACAAATACTTGATAGTTGTCAAAATAAGTCGTAGAATGTGTGATTAAACATGTGTCAAAATGTGTATTTACTTTAACGGCCGCTGCCATAGCAACGGCCGCGAAATTGTATTTCGTGAACTGTGTTGCGTTCGCGAATTGGTAACTTCGCGGACGATTATTTAAATGTAATATAGAACGAAAAAAAGTTGTATTTCGTATTATTAACCTCGCCTTGATGAAGTTTACACTTCTGCTGTGTGGTTTTAAGCACACCCATTTTCTTATTGTAATAAATTATGTTGAATATCGTAAGCGCCAACAACAGTAAGGAATTTTGTCAATTCTCTTAACTTGTATCGTCAATTTCAGTAGGTAGTAAAAAAGTTTCGAGAAGAAATGATCACTAGTGCTTTGGAGTCAGCTAGATAAAGATAGTATAATATCATAGTGCAATCGTTACGGCGGCACGCAAAAATATGTTTATGAGGTAAAGAATAGATAGGCATATTTTATTTTTTTTTATTTCACTAAAGCATACAATACTTTCTAATTTTTTAATTCTTTATTTTATTAGTAGCACAATTGATTTTTTTTAGATGAAGGAAATACAGCAAGAAAATAAACTAAAAAAATATAAATACATGCCCAACAACATTTTTCGAATTTCGCGGCTGTTTTAAGTTTACCCTGGACACAATAGAATAATATACAAAGGTGTACTTGAAAATATTTCACTGCAAAAGTAGTGAAGAGAAATGTAATTTTATCAATAAATGTTTCTACATCTATATTTTGACCAATTTTCTGCTTGGATACACGGTTTGTCTAGTAATTTTGTAATAAAATGTGAATTGGCCTACCAAAATTCAAAAAGACAATCGGATTCTATCCGATTGTCTTCTTTGCCAACTTGAAACACCCGCGAAATTCAAAAAATTTTGTTAGGGGGGTAAATAATAAAATTTTGTACTCGCTTATCAAAACCTGTCATTTCACAATTCGATTTGCGTGCGTAAAAAGTCACTTTAAACACGAGTGCGTAAAAGTAAAGTTGGTACTTCCTAGAACTTGATTAATTTAGTGACATTTTAAAATCATAAATTCCTAACCTTAATAATATGCTACCCAGTTCGTTGTTTTTCTATGAAAATAAAAGGAAATGAAATAGAATTTTTTGAATTTGATAATTTTAAATTAAATGTCACTTCAAATAATCAATACTGCCAATTCAATTTTTTTTAATTAATATCAAGAGATTAGTAGTGTGTCATAAACGATAACGTATTTAACAATATGTATTATTATTATAGTTCTCGTACAAAAAATATTGTACAAACTTCGTGCGTGAAACATTTTGCGAATTCGTGTCCATAAAGCGCTCGCCTTTCGGCTCGCGCTTTAAACTGGTCACTCATTCGCGAAATATGATTTCACGCACTTGGTTCGTAAATAACTATTTTATCATGCGCAATTATAACTCAACAAATACGGAAACA
Organism: Amphimallon solstitiale; assembly: GCA_963170755.1. NCBI lineage: Eukaryota > Metazoa > Arthropoda > Insecta > Coleoptera > Scarabaeidae > Amphimallon > Amphimallon solstitiale. Next base: position 137,250,511 of record OY720679.1, read on the forward strand.
TGTATAAGTAATGTAGAGGACATATTTTTAGTTGAAAATAGAAATATATACAATTGCATATGTATGTCTCTATCAAAGAAAACATTTTATTAACAAATAATAAATAATATAAACGGTAGAAAGACTGTAGACCTATAGTACTAATATCTCAAATAGGCATGTATTATACTATTGTTTTTCTAGCTAAGCTCAGTCGATAGAATAATAATCTAGTATGAAAAATAAATAATAATCTCAGTATTGAATTCTTTTGTAAAAGTTATTTTAATATTTATTTCAAAATAATATTTTGAAAACACTATATAATATATGTTTGTTGAGTAAATAAGTTAAGTAATGATGGACAAAACTCTTTTTAACACATAAACAATAACTTCAATTTCAAAATTAAATTCTCCTTCTTAATGAAATTATTAATTCAACAATATAAATATGACTATTCATAAGATGTTAATATAAAATAGAATCATTTTTTACAATAAATGAAAGATCAATTCTATTATTATCTTTATCTTATAAAGATTTAATTCAATGTTTGATATTAACGATTATGAAATGATTTTCTTTTAAATGTTTATAATTTTAATTTACGATTTTCTGTCTCCGTCTAAGACTGGTCCTCTTCATAAAATACATATATCCTGGATTGCAGGTACAGTTTGTTAAGGTCCGGATAATATGTCATATAAGGTCCAAATTAAATTCATCCAATAGGTTTTTCTCGTATTTGTATACACGTTATGGCTTCTTCTATTTCGGTAAAACGTATCCTTATATGTATTTTTCAGTTTATAACTCCAATTCCATTTATTTTTACAAGCAAAATCAAGGTAATTCCGGTTCAGTAGTCACTTCGGTCCAAGATTTGAACTCCACAAGTATATGAGTTATCAAACATGTAGATGATGATAATTGACTTATTAAAATCAGGTGTTTATTACTTTTATACCAAATTTTCTATATAAATTCTTCTTTACTCCAACAACCTCGTTTCATTACATAATTCTTTACCATTCATGTCAAAATTCACAAATCATCTATTTGTTTATCAGTAACCAGGATATTTTTACTTAGTTTCCATATATGTATTTGATTTTTCATAATAATGACATTTTCTAGTATAGTAATTTAAGTTGCCTATCTTAGGTCTTGACAATATTAATTAAATATTATACAGGGTGGTGCAATAGTGTGTCGGCGGAGCTTAGTGTGAAAACTAATAACGCTGCAGCAATGAGACTTTACGTACGTATGTAGTATGCGACTGTGCATTTTCTAATTTTATTTACAAATATACAGGGTGTTCCAAATTTTCGCAACCACATTCAACTTTTTTATTTTAAATACATTGCTATGCTTTCTAGATATTATAATGATAGCCATTCAAATTATCTTTGCAATGATATATGGATATGTGCACTTCAGACTGTTCGTTTTGATTTTATTGATAATATTGTTAAAATCTTGACAGTTGCAGCATCTAACATTTTAAGCTGTAGTCTGTAAATGGGTAGAATGCCTTACGTAACTCTTGTGTCTCTAATTTATGGACTAACACGTTATTCGTTTTGAGGTTGAACAAAGTGAATAAATCTACAGGGTGTTAACTATGTCGTGTCTAAGTTATCGATCTTTATTGGTTATTTTCTCGTTTTTTGTAAATCTAACCTATAATATTTTTATAAGTCAGCATATTCCTTGTAAAATCGCCTTTAAAATGGTACCAATAACATAGTACTTATTTCTAGTATTTTCAAAGTTATAACCCTTTAATGGGATATACTCATGTTTATAACATGCAAAATGCGGGGCATCTAATAGTTGGTTGGCCATGAAAATAAAACAAAGTAATTTTAACAAACACCTGTTTATTAAATGCTTTATCATTAGTTTTAGAAATACATTTTGAAAATTTTCGATAATAAAACAATCTTAATTTAAAATGTGTTCAAATATATTTCCATTCTGCTCTACACATGCTCTCAACCGTCTCTGTATCGACAGACTTACATTCTCAGCTAAGTTATTCTCACTTAATTGAAGAAAAGCGTTTCTTATTCGTTGCTGCATGTTCTCTGCCGTTGTAGGAGGTGTTGCGTAAACAATGTTTTTTACAGTTGGCCACAGAAAGAAATCACAAGGTGTGAGATCTGGTGATCGTGGTGGCCAGCTTATCAAACTTCCTCTCCCAATCCACTTATTGGTGGATACCCTATCTAAATGTGCTCTTGCAGCAGCACCATAATGTGCTGGTGCACCATCATGTTGGTACCACAATCTCCTGATGATGTTATCTGGGAGGCCTTCTAATAGCAATGGTAAATTATTTTGTAGGAAATTTGTGTAGATTGCACAATTTAAAGTATTATCAAAAAAGAATGGACCAATAATAGTGTTTCCTATGATGCCTCCCCATGTGTTAACACTCCATTTTGTTGATATAAAATGGGCTGAACAAAATGTGGGTTTGTAGTGTCATAATAATGGGTATTTTTTCTGTATGTGGTTCCACAATTAGCAAATGTTGCTTCATCTGTGAAAAGCACATGATCTAGAAAAGTTATATCGTGTCGTAATTGTAAAAGCAGCCATTCGCAGTACACTAGTCTCCTTTCAAAGTCCGTTTGTAATAAGCCTTGATGATTTTGAATTTTGTAAGGGTGAAACTTATGTTTTTTTAAAATCCTTTTTACAGCAGTGACTTCTATCCCGTGTTATTTCGAAATTATCCTTGTAGATACGTGCGGATTTTCCACAATGGACTGGTCGACTATCACTTCATTATCTTCTGTAATCATAGTCTTACTTCTTTCATGTTCGACGTAATTCACTGAACCCGTTCGAAGAAACCTTATTAACAAATTTTCAAACGTTTTACTATCCGGTGCTCTTCGGTCGGGATATTCCATCGCATATGTTCTTGATGCTAAAAATGGATTTCTGTTGCTGGCGCCAAGAGCAAATACCATGTCTATGAGCTCCTCTTTCGAAAAATTCATTTTAAAGCAAAAACAACAATAAACTATTATGGTATCTAAATGAGAAATAATGTCAATAAAGCTATATAACCGATAATAAATACAACACGTAACAACCACTAACAAACAAACGGAAATTAATAATTCACTAGCCGAACTTAATTTATAACAACAAAACGCAATTACAGAAAAGAGAAAATACAGAAAACGACTTTTTATGGACTTTTGAAGTAGAGATTTGACGTTTGGTTGTACAGCCATTTTTTTTTTAAACCAAGGCCAACCAACTATTAGATGCCCCACATATTGCATATTATAAACATGAGTATATCCCATTAAAGGGTTATAACTTTGAAAATACTAGAAATAAGTACTATGTTATTGGTACCATTTTAAAGGCGATTTTACAAGGAATATGCTGACTTATAAAAATATTATAGGTTAGATTTAAAAAAAACGAGAAAATAACCAATAAAGATCGATAACTTAGACACGACATATTTAACACCCTGTATATTTATTCACTTTGTTCAACCAAAACGAACAGTCTGAAGTGCATATATCCATATATCATTGCAAAGATAATTTGAATGGCTATCATTATAATATCTAGAAAGTATAGCAATGTATTTAAAATAAAAAAGTTGAATGTGGTTGCGAAAATTTGGAACACCCTGTATATTTGTAAATAAAATTAGAAAATGCACAGTCGCATACTACATACGTACGTAAAGTCTCATTGCTGCAGCGTTATTAGTTTTCACACTAAGCTCCGCCGACACACTATTGCACCACCCGGTATATTGTGAATTTTTAAAATCTTTCAATAAGAATGAGATTACAATACATTTAGTCCCTATGTAACATTTTATACATTTCATTACTATTCTAATAAAATTTTCCTATTTTATATACGAATGAACTTTTATTTGTATACTTAACATAAATTAATTTTCTTGAGAAGTTAATTTTGATTTTGTACTTATAAATGTTGACAATTTAAATCATTATAGTATATCGAGGCTATAATGCGAAATATATCCAACTGCATTTTGCTAATATAGATATAATAACTGTAAAAAAAAATCGGTGTTCATACTTTTTGGATATACCTCTAATAAAAAAACATATTTTTACAGAAATTTTCAGTATTTGTTCGCTATATATTTTAAATCTCCCTTCTGACCTTACCTTTCCGAATAAATACAATTTACACACTACATATTACACCCTTAGCACATACACTCTACATCACATCCAATTTTTTTACTTTGCTTTAACTTCGACCCTGCTACGTCTGCAACCCCATGGCAACGAAATGAAATTTTAATTTTAGTGTAATCAGTATATTTAGCATTAGATTTCGAACTCTAGCTAATTTCATATCTATTGAAATTTTTACCGACAATAACCCAGCCTTAATATTTTATTTTAATTCTTCATGAATTTCATATTTCTTTTGTTAGTCAAACTCAGTTTTCAGGGGCTGTAGTTCAGGTGGCGTGGTGTCATGCGGCGAGGGAAAAAAACGTTAAACTCGTCAAATTGCGGACGCGCATAGGGGTCAATCAATTAATTTAAACTTAAATGTATAAATCCACATTTACCACGGCGCACTCGTATCTACCATCATGATCAAAATCGTTCGTTATGCGGGAAATATTTTTTTTAAAGAGAATTTCGCTCTGTCATGTCAATTTATTTATGGAGATAAAAAAGATACATTTAATTGCTAGATAACGCTGGTATGTTTTATTGTTTTATACTATTCATCAAAAGAAGAATTAACACATATGGTGGAGTTTCACATAGTTTTAGAATTCTTACGTAAAAGCCGCCTGCCACATAACAATAACACAATATATACAGTCCGTTCATGATGAAAGGAACAAATTTGTTTAAAATTCAGGTAATTATTTTGCAGAAAAACGCTGGGACAGGTCGATTAGTATTTTTAGTTTTGAATTTTTTGACATAAAAAAAATTATATACATGCTGTATAAAGAAGAACATATGCAGCAATCATTGGTTTTTTTTAATGGAACACCCTGTATAGTATGCCATTTTTGAATTGTAGGGTAATTTCTAAACACATTAAACACTTTTTTGTGTAACATACCATATCCCCAAAATCAGCGGTTTTCGGAATAATGAGTTTTGTGATAAATTAAAATACACATAGGTAATGAAATAAAATGTTTAAATTGAACAAGGACACCTTGAAAGTTTTTTTAAAAGCCAACAAAAACAACCTGGTATTGCAAATTTTATCTTCAACAAAAAACTCTACTTCAAATTAAACGATTTTCATGTATTTTTTTAATTTATCACATTTCAAACGTCATTATTCCAAAAACCGTTGATTTTGGGGATGAGGTATGTTACACAAAAAGTGTTGAAAATTTATCATACAATTCAAATATGGCATAATATACAGTATGTTCCATTTAAAAAAAACAATGATTGCTGCATATGTTCTTCTTTAGACAGCCTGTATATAATTTTCTTATGTCCAAAAATTCACAACTAAAAATACTAATCGACCTGTCCGAGCGTTTTTCTGCAAAATAATTACTTGAATTTTAAACGAATTTGTTCCTTTCATCATGAACGCAATGTATTAATAATATATTAATTAACGTATGTTAATCAGTAATAATATATTCGTATATAAAACCTATAACCAAGGTTAATGACTTGTGTTCTTTTATGGAATCGCTCGGATTATCTCAATACAATAGCATTGTCAATGTTAATAACAGAGTTCTCGATCTAGTTCAAGCAAGTTTATGTTTTCCTGTGGCTATTGAGCGTGCTACTGATCCACTTATATGTGAGGACGTCCATCACCCTGCAATTACTTTCGACATATTTTTGGAACATGAGAGCCACCAGTCAGTGCTACCCAGTAACAACAATAGAAGATATCATTTTCGAAAGGCTAATTATTTAAGATTGTATTCAGATTTTCTATCTATTGATTGGTTGTTTCTTGACGACTTCTCTAGCATTAACGAAGCTGTTGATGCATTTTATCGTAAGGTCTATTCAATTGTGGACCAGTCTGTACTTATGGAATGCGCAAACTTAACCCTAAACAACTTATTCTTCAAAAATGAGTTTCAACGTTTGCGGAGAGAAATCAAAACTGAGATGTCCTTCACATATCGCTGTTATTGTGATAATGTCCAACAAAACTTGGTTGATAACCCTAAATCGTTTTGGGATTTCATACCTGCGAAAAATAAAATATCTGGAATTCCCGGTAAGATACGTGGTTCTGATGGCGAATTTACTGATCCTCAGGCTATTATTGATGCTTTCGCTTCAACTTTTTCTTCTACTTACACACATTATGACGGTAGTGTCGACGAGTTACCTGATGTGTATTCCACTTTACCACCATTATGTATCCTTTCATTTACTGAGAACGATGTTGTGATAAGTATAAGAAAGATAAAAAATACTACTACTTACGGACACGACAATATTCCATACTTCTTAGTCCGTGATTGTGCTGCTGTATTCTCTGTACCATTATGTAAGCTATTTAATTTATCTTTGCGAACCGGTGTTTTCCCGGATGTGTGGAAGGTTGCAAGGATTTCCTCAGTTTTTTTAAAAAGGGTGACAGAGCTAACGTGACAAACTACAGGCCTATAGCAATTATTCCTACATTTGCCAAGATCTATGAGATAGTGCTCTATCGGGTGATTTATGACGCTACTAAGTCAATTATATCGCCGAACCAACATGGTTTCATGTCAGGGAGATCTACAGTTAGCAATCTCGCCCAAATTTCACATGAGATTTCTTTGGCTATTGATGATGGAGAGCAACTGGATGTGATATACACATACTTTTCGCGAGCGTTCACAAGCTTCTTTTGGCGAAACTGAATCACTTTGGATTCACTCCATCTCTGATCAGGTAATTCGACTCATACTTATCAAACAGATTGAATTGCGTTTATTACAATGGTCATAAATCTGAGAGTTATATCGCTGTGTCTGGTGTGCCTCAGGGGTCAAACCTTGGCCCACTTTTATTTAACATATTCATAAATAACTTGATTACCTCCCTGAAATGTTCGGTGCAAACTTGGATATAATTCACGAATGGTGTATTACTAATAAACTTCAACTGAATGTTAGTAAATGTTGTTATACATCCTACACTCGCAGATGTAATAAATTCGATTCCAGTTACCTGATTGTGGCAGTGACGATCCACTTTAATGTGATTTGGATAAAAAAATTCGACGGTTTACGTCTTACCTTTTTTCTGATTCCTCTCTTGATACAGCCCTTGATTTATTAGCTCATTTGTAATTTAGTTCTTCCACTGGTAGAGGGTTGCGTATTTACTAGATTGCTCTTTCTCTTGGTATCGTTTTAGAAAACGCTATCCGATTTATAATGAAACAGACGATGTAGAAAAGCTAAAGATAATAAAACAGCGCACCATGATACATTATATATTATATTATATATACATTGTATATTGATGTTTATAGCAGAAACTCTGAGCATATACCGTAACAATATGTAATTGGTTTTCAAAAGTTTAAACTCCTAATCAAAATCCAAGAGGCATAAAGTCAGTAAAAATGTATTTTCCTTAAACATGCTGTGCAATGGTCAACATTGAAAATCCATCTATTTCCAATCACAATTACACGTGCACACTTACCAACATAAGATAATTATTTAGAATTTCAGATTTTATCAACAGACTGGACGGATGTTAGATTGTACATTATTTGAATTAAATATGACGTAATATCTTTATTAAGATGTAATCCGTTCAGTTAATTCGTAAGTATACCATTTATGCATGCCCGCGGACCTAACCTAACGCTCAAATCAGATAGCTTCTGTCGTGTATTAAATTGAATTGACTGATGATTCATTATCTAACGTTCAATATAAATGAAATAATGCATATTAATCATCTGGACGATGATTGCTAATGGATGCGGATGCACTTTGTACTGCTTATACGCACGCAATGATATCAACGAATATTCATCTATTACATTATTAAATGTATACAAACAGTGATTACAATGTATGAATGTTCTCGATATTATTCATATGTGGAAGGAATAATATGATTTTTCATTATCATAAACCAAAATGTGTTGTAATTGTAAATAAATATTTAACATTTTTTCAGTTTTAATATATTGAAATTATGATTTCAAAATATGTCTGCACCGGTACTTTGTGATTCAAAGATAATAATATATTATTCTTTATACACTTAACAATAAATGACTAAGAGCTTAATTTAAAAATAAAATTATTGTAAACATAATAGAATTTTTAACAAAATAAATAATTATAACAATTTTTGTAATTTCACCAAGAGAGAGGTATTTAAATTCGGCTAATTACACTATAGACCGCTTCAATCTTAGTATTCAGTACATAGTTGTCAGTTCGACAATGACAGGTAGTAGTAGTAGTAGTATTTTGTAGTATTTTATTTGCCTTAAAAACCAGACACGTCAAGGAACACATGTAGATTACATAAAATGTTAAGTACATGACAATCATATATATATACTAAAAAAGATACGGAACAATTACAAACGGTGAAAATAATGGTATATATAGCCATACATTAACAGTTAATCACAAACATCACAGTAAAATGTACTATACAATTTGATGTACCTTTCGCATCTAATGCTAAAATGTATGAAACCTAGAATTCATGTAACATGTATTCTATGATACTATCAATACTATATAATATATAGAAGGGGTTGTCCAATAAAATATCCTTTGATGCTTTGCGAAAGCGCTTCACACTAAGGTTCTTCAGATGTTCAGGGAGTTTGTTATACAAGGTGTCTAAAGTTAAGTGTTCACCATTGTTAACTTTGTTATTATTGAAGCTACGAAGTCAGTTAAATTAGCAAACTAGTAGGACTTTTTTGCTGATTAAGTTAGTCAAAACAAAGAAACAATTGAAGAGGCAGTTTCTGAGATATTCACAAAAGCAACAAATTTTTAAATGGAACATCCTGTATATTTCGACATATTTTGAAAGACAGTTAAATTCTAAACAAAAAGTAAGTAAGACACTATCGTCCAAAATTTAAAAATAAGCGAATAATATGCACTTAAACTCTTTGATTATCATTACTTTAATACTACTTACATATTAAAGTACTCATAATCAAAGAGTTTAAGTGCATTTTATTCGCTTATTTTTAAATTTAGGACGATAGTGTATTACTTACTTTTTGTTTAGAATTTAACTCTCTTTCAAAATATGTCGAAATATGTTGTATGATGTTCCATTTAAAAATTTGTTGCTTTTGTGAATATATCAGAAACTAGATCTTCAATTGTTTCTCTGTTTTGACTAACTTAATCAGCAAAAAAAGTCCTACTAGTTTGCTAATTCAACCGACCTCGTAGCTTCAATAATAACAAAGTTAGCAATGGTGAACACTTGTATAGTTTCGGTCCCCAAAAATTCACCGATTGCTGTGTGGTTGTTAGTAGACACTACGATGACGGTAAGTATTTTCTCTCTTAAAAAATGGACGACAACTGTCCCTATAACCTAGTCCGCACAAGATCCGTACTGCTCGTTTTTGCAGCAACAGGTTAGGTTGGTAACTCATTATAATGACACGACATTTTAAATACTTGTTGGTTAGGATATTATTCTATATTATCATATTATAATATTAATTTAACACTTGACAGGAAGGTTATGTTGTGATACACCACTTACACCATACCGATAATACCAACCATAAACATAATAAATTGACTTGACAACAATGCCTTGAAATAAAAAAAGACAGCTTATTACAAATTACTTACAGTAGTAAAAGAGGTATATATCCCATACTACCATAAATAATTAAATTCTATCTTTGAATACAAAAATTTAAATCTTAAAAGAACAAGTAGTGCGCTTTTGCCCTACTATATTATTATACTCAAACAATATTCTCTCGGAGCTTCGTTTCCAAATTTGCGTATTTACCATCAAAATTGCAGCGAGAACTTTTTCTTGTTCCATCCCGTTTTCAGTTTTATACCAGTAAACAAAACACAATCAGTACGTTTGCGCCCTCTATTTCGAATTTTAAGTTGGCTATACCTTTACACTCATGGTTAAATTTTTCTTTTGTCCTTTTTAAGTTGTCACTTTTAATCAATTTCTTTGACAGCTATACAACAATGCCCGCGCTTCAAATTCTTCTCTATTGAAGTGTACAAATTTGTTGCTTCTTATCCTAAGTAAGTATGTTATTCCTTTTCTTCTTCAATGTAGACATCTGTTGTACCTGTATATAAATTCATTGCTCTTGTAGTTGTTTGTCAAATATTTTCTTTCACCATTCGCTAATTGTATTCTGATTCTTTTTTTTTAGTTCGTCTATTTGGAAACAAGGTGAAAACATCGCAGACAACCTCTATCTTCTTTGCTGAGCCGTACTGGAAAGAATCGTCGCCGCTGTTTCTTTCTCCTTGTCTTCAATCCAACTTTTCATCTTCGGTGATATTGTTAGAATGCTACAAACAAAGTATTGACATTTTATTTCGCTTTTGCAGGTGCTTAAACCATACATGACTATTACTGATGCCCCCGAAACACAAAGGCTACACATACAAGAACCAAAGAATACATTTTAACATTTCATCTTTATGTGCAAAATGTTTTATTTACGATTTAATATCTCATAAGATAAACATCGTAGTTATATCCTTTTTTTTTATTAAGTGTACGTATTTACTATCTTTTACTTTTATTGCCAGAGTCACATTTATGAATTAATATTATTCATATTCACATTTATTTCTTCATTCAAGATTGTGTCATTTTCTCGGGCACATCTGTTTTTATTTTGTTCGTATAGTAGCATTTAAGGTGTCATTTTGACAAATTAAAACCTTCCAATTTATTTAGGATGTGTATCATATCTCATTTGTCTTTATATATCTAACATATAAGCTTTCTTAATTAAAGTGTACTAATAACTATCTGTGTATTTTATTTATCATATCTTTTTTATAAAGAAGTTCATCCTTTAGGATTGTCAATCCATTTTACTTATGTGCTTATATTAAAGTCTTAACTATCTAACTTTAAATAAATATTCAAATGTTCACAGCAATATGTAACTATATCGGTTTCACTTAATTTTTTAGCTATTTCGTCGCTTACTCTCGCGCATTTACCATATCTCTCTTCCTCACATATGAATAACAATATTTTACTTTTCTACACTGCACTTTTGCAGAGCCGATAGAAATACGTCCTCACTCTACAAATTCTAAACTAGTACCCAATAGAAATTTTAATATCAATAAAATATAAATATAAAAATAATAAATATCAATCAGAAGAGGTTTTTGATATAATTTTGTTAAAAGTTAAGAAGTTTATGTGATTGTTTTCTTCTATTTCTATTGTAAAATGAATTGTATAAAATATAATATATAAAATTAAACTTAAATTAAAAAAAATTAAATACAGAAGAAATATAAAAATTATAAAGTAAACTGGAGGACCTTTTCTCAGTGTACGGCCACTCCTTCAAGTTGAAGCCCATCTAATCATCAAAATTAGATGTACATTGTACATACATTCGTATATATGTATGTGTGTATGGTATGTAAGTATATGTGTGTTCCTCCTGATGTACCCTTCGCTCTTTTATTTATAGTGCGGTTCGGGTGATTCCAGCAGGCTCCGCAGCAGTAGCGAGTCAGGACATAGACACAAGAGCAGAGAATAGCTCTTAATTCGGCCGTGGACGTACACCCTTTGACCGAAAGAACAATGTTCAGTTGGCTAGAAATACGGGACGGTGCTCCTGCAGCTTTTAATTAAGAAGAACCCGAAGTAAAATGAACATATTTATCTTGCATCACATGAACGAATCGCTTTTACACTTCGTTTAATGTCCGTGGCACTGGTGTATTCATTCCTCTTTGTAGTCGAGTGTCTGGATTCAAAGAAAAGCCAATGTGGCCAACCGCGTTTTATTTTGAGTGACGTTATTCTGGCAGAACGTTTCGCCAGTTCGTCCTGGTATTTTAACTAATTAATTAAGAAATTAGTATTTGATGATGTCGAGTAAATATGAAGTAATTATGGAATAAAACAAATATTATTTTAAAATAATGTGTTACAATTCATCTCTATTCCAGACTAACATAATAAAACTCATATATTAAGGTGCTGGAGAGGGCACCCTTTCGCAGAATAGGCATTCTATTTTCTGTAACATAGTTTCACAACTGTAAGCTATACTTTGTCGACAACACTAAATGTTATGATATAGTAAGGGCGCCATTCTTTACTAGTATCTAAAACACCCTTCCATTGGTCCATTGATTTGAAGGACTTCGTTATTTTACTAGTTTTTGAAAAATCCAAATATGGTAGATGTTTCGTAATATTCAAATTTTCAGGAAAGTTCAGAGAGATCGGTAAGAATGGAGAAAAGAAAATCTAAAATTACTAATGTAAGGTAGGTAGAAATTTCAATACCGACGCAGCAAGAAATTTGTTATGCGATTTTCTACTGCTTTCGGCGTCAACACAAGTAGTACAAATTTTCCAAGGATTCCAAACTGCATATAGGTCGATGGCAACATCTCTTATTACTGTTTCCAGGTGCTTCAGAAAATTCCAGACTGGAAATTTAAGGAGGTCGAACCTGGGAAAGGCCGACCAAAACTTTCGGGCACCGAGGAAGATATACCTTAAAATTGACGAAGATCCACGATTGACATCAGAAATAATGGATGAAAAACTGCGATTTCTCATTATTGATATTAACACTGACATGTTTACATCCGATATTATTGGTAAACTGAATTAATAGGATAAGGCAAAGTAGATTCCTATGAGATACCGATTATTATCGGTAGAGGAAGAGATAAAAAAGATTTCGTAGAATTATCTGCCTTGGCAAGAATTTTAATAAATTGTATACGACCCAGTTCAAACCACTTTGCAACAAGATACGTTCAATTCCAAGCAACTGCTTCCACACCCTGCACATAATTCATTCAAGGCATGCTTGGAATTCAAACATCTCGGCAGATTATTTACTAAAAATAGAAAAAGTGATGGGGTCAAAACTAAACCCCGGGGTACACCACCACATGATTCAAAACTAAATGATTTCACAATCTTTATCAACTAACTTTGAATAGTATTTGCTACAGACATAGAATTTATTAAATCGTTGCTATTTGACATTAAAATGTTGTGCGGATCTTTAGCAAGTGGCTTGCAAGGTTCATATAAGCAATTTTCATCTTCACATTCTCATCAAGTACATCAATTATTATTATGTTGAGTAATGGAAATCTGATATGTTACTGTAGATTTAGAAAACTCTTCCTAAATCTATTTTCAAGAATCTTTGAAAATGTACTCATTAATGTTTTCCTATTTAAAGTTCGAAAAATTTTGTGGAAGACTTGCCAACTACACAAAAATAATTCAACTTATAAGACAATATTGTAAATGCTTAAAGGATATTTCGACAATCTCTAAGGAAGCAAGCAGTATAATCCATCCTTTGATACCTCTAAAATAGTTTTTTCAATAATTGTAAAAATACTTTTGTTAGAAGTTGTATCTGTAGAGGATAGGAAATCAAAAAAATAGATTTCAGGAATACATATAGATTGCCAAGGACTTACTGGACCGTTCCTCATGAATAACTCAACAAAGTTGAAAAATTTAATTGACATCTACATGAATTCATGTCTTCATAATCTTCTGATGTTTAGCTAAATGATGTTCGTGCAATGGTCTACGATTTTTCAAATATTGTTTACGTGCATGTCCTTTGATTCTGACAGGTAAACTTCACATTGATGTAGATATTTACAATTTTATGAAATGCTTCACAAGATTCTTTATCATTTCCACAATCCAACACCATATCCTAGTCATACCGTCTTCTTCTTCATGGCGCTACAGTCTCATTTGGACCTGGACCTCCCATATTTTCTGCCTTCAGACATCAAGCTGCCTTGCTGCTGCCTTCCAATTGCGGACTTTTAGTAATTGTTTACCGTCCTCCTCAATGTTGTCCACCCATCTCTGTCTTGGTCGTCCTCTTCCCCTGGTGCCCTCCAGCTGACCGTTATATATCTTCCTGGGGATTCGGTTCTCACCCATTTTTTCTAGGTGCCCCGCCCATTTCAATCTTTGTAATTTAATAAATTCGATAATATCTGGTTGTTTGTATTTCTGCTTTTATTCAAAGTTGTATCGGATTCGCCACTCTACATCCTCCATCACCTGCCTATATATTTTCCTTAGGATTCGCCGTTCCCCTCTTGCTAGTAGCTTCTCTGAGTGCTTAGTGTTTGTCCACGTCTCGCTTCCGTATGTCATCATGGGTCTTATGATGGCCTTGTAGATAGTAATCTTTGTTTCTCTTGTGGCTGATTTGGACTTGAAAATATGTGCGAGTTGCCAGCTAGTATGCGTTATTGTATTTCCTGTTTGATGTCGTTTTCACTGTTAATTTGAGATCCCAGATATTTATATCGCTGCACCACTTCGAAGTTATTTCCAATTGTGTAATTCTGGCCAATCCTTCTTCTTGGGTTCACCGGTTGTAGTTTGCTCTTTGTTTCATTGATCTTCTGCCCTATCTTACTCGCTTGTGTTTCTAATTTGTTAAACACTTCAATGATTTCTCGTTCTCTTCTGGCCACTAGATTAATATCATCTGCTTAGGAGATTATCTGATGTGCATTATTGTGCTTTCAAGGTTCTCACTGGCTGTTTTTATTGCATTCTCCAGTACAACGTTGAACAGGATCAGTGCAAATCCATCTCCCTGCCCCCAAGCCTTTGGTGGTTGAAAACCTTTCCGTCATTTGGTCTTGTATTCTCACTACGGCCGTCGAATCTGTCATTGTTGGTTTAGGTTAATCTTACCAATTTGCTTAGTATGTCAAATGCTTCCGTTATATCATATAGCCCGTTCCTGTCGTAGGCCTCTTTGAAGTCAATGAAGTCAATAGATTGATACATTATATTCCCATGCTTTTTCCAGTAATTGCCGGATGGTGAAGATCTGATCAATGATTGATCGCCCCTGTCTGAAACCTACCTGATGCTCCCCTATGATTTCCTTTCCATACTCTGTTATTCTTTGTCGTAGTATATTTGTGAATATTTTATATGTTATACATAGCAGGGATATTCCTCTGTAGTTCTTACAGTTACGTTTGTCACCTTTCTTGTAAATGGGACATGTGATCGCCGTGCTCCATTCTCCTGCATTCTTTCTTCTTTTCATATCTCGGTGATCAATTTGTGTATTTGTCCAGCTAGTGCTTCTCCACCGTTTTTAATTAATTCTGCCGAGATAGTATCTATTCCAGGGGCCTTGTCGTTATTCAACTCTCGTATACCCTTCAATACTTCCTCGTAGGTGGGGTCTGTTACCAATGGCTATGCTGTCGATATTTCTTCCTTTTCATTTCCCTCATCCCTTGTTTCAATAGATTCGCAAAGTGTTGGCGCCAAATTTTCATAACTTCTTCTATCTCTACTATGCATTTTCCCTCTGCATTCTTATAAACAGATACCCCTGGGTGGAAGTCTTGTTTGGTGTTTCTTAGCAGTAGACATATAGCCATACAAAATTGCCTTTTTCAAAATTATAATATCGGTTCAATTCACTGTCAACATTGTTTTGATTCATAATGTCACAATAAACTCGTTGCAATTTTTACACCCTGTTGTTAATGTCTCTATTGCTCAAGTGAACAGTAAAGGTCGTGTCTTCAGCGTATATTGTAGTAAGCAACGTACGATCTAAGGGAACCATACGCTGTACGACAAACCCAAGAAACAAAAGGCATAAACAAGAAGGTGCCCAGTATTGATCCCAGCGGGACGCCCTTCACCATGTCTTGTACCCGGATCCTATCGCCAACGACACAAACCGTCTGAGTTCAATTGCTTAAGTACGACATCACAAGATTGCTAGCAGCCCCTCGTATATCCTAAAGCTCCAGTTTCCTCAAAAGCATTTCATGATTAACACAATCCAAAGCCCTTGACAAGACCCTAACAATCGCTATGCAGGTATTGTTGTCCTCAAGTGCATGCCGAATGGTGTTCATGAGCGTCATCATTGGATCAGCTGTTTCCTTACCCTTTCCGTACCTTGAAAAGCTGGATTGTATGAGTCTAGGACAATCCATCGCTCACAATTCATCGCACCCACAATTCTTCGCAGGGATACACTAATTTCAATAATAAAACTTAATAGCATATGAATGGGGGTATCCTAATTAGAAGATTATTGTATCGGAAAAGTGTAAATGAAGGTATTACTAATACCTTTTTAACTCCTTTCTCTCCTCACAGCATCAAAATCGCACATATCATTAGAACATTAAAGCGTAAAATCTCACTCATTTCCTGATTTCACCCTTTTAAGAAACAAAAAGAAAAACAATGCCGAACGATTAATATGAAGGCACAAAGAATTTATGCGGACCTGAATCCTGATCTAAAGTAAAACTTGAAAATATGACTTGTACCTAGTTTGCTTGTGATGACGGAATTCCGTTTTAAGTATTTTAACTACTTCCCCACATTATTTGGAGTGATATGCATATGTCATTTAATTATTTTTGTCTTCTAGCCTTTTTTAAGCTGAATGTATTACTGACTTTTTTCTTTTCTTGGCTTGGTTTTCCCATTTCAAGAAGTTTTAAAAAAGTAGATATAGCTACACGAACTAGCTATTAAATTATGGATATTAGTGAAAGTGGTAATTTTGACTGATATACTCACATTCCACACAATAAATCTGGTACGCTTTGATTACAATTAATTTACTGATTACAGAATAAGATAAATATAATAAATATTCACCTTTGAAATCGTGTTTGAACACACACATATCAGATTTCATTTTCACACATTCCAAAAAAGACAGGAAATTGTTTATGCGTCTGGTGCGATCATAAAACGTACTTGTCCCTACTTCCTTATATTTATTTATTATTTAACTCTACCAAACTATACTTAAAACAAAGACTAATATGAAATGAAGAGGGAACAAAATATTATGCATAGAAATGTAATTATTTTTAAAATTATCTCGTGTTGAAATGTGTGCGTACCTACATACAACAGAATATATTTATTTGGCAATTTTAAATGTTTTTCTTGTTTGACTTTATAATTTTTTATCGAGATTTAGACAGTTACTTCTATGGGATGAAATTCACCGTTCTGGAGAACAGAGTAGCTTTCAAGAAATCATAAAAAGATATTTGCCTGTCCGATTTGTTTACACAATCTAGTTCAAATAAATTTCTACGCGTCTTTTTTCCTAAACGTCATATTAGCAAATCGTATATACGTATTCAGATGAGTCTCACTCTCGATTTTTACATCGCTGGGGTATAGAAGGCTCTTCGTTCCGTTAACTCATTATGCATAATTTGTCTTGTAATCCCACTAATATACCTTTTCTAATGTATTTCTTATATTATAACGATTAAAGGATTATATTTCGACATACCCGAATTGACATATAAATAGTTGTATATCTTTTGAATTTTCATTTCAATTATACAGCGAAGTAGTGAGTATATCAAGTGTTGTTATATCCAATATGCCTCTGCAGTTTGTTATGTCAGAGAAGGGCAAGAGGAAATTGCTCAGCAGTGGCCATCTCTTTTATCAAGAAAGGCAAACCGACGAGAAAATTAGCTGGAGATGTGAACAGTTCCAGAAATTAAAATGTCCAGCGAGAGTTACGACAGTGGGTGATGAAATTGTGAAAGTGGGAAAAGATCACAATCATGTCGGTGACGCAGCTCAAGTAGAAGCTGCCAAAATTTATGATAGTATTCGGACAAGTGCTAAAACCACAAACGACACCCCACAAAACATTATATCGGAAGTCACCCTTGGATGCAGTCAAGCAGCAGCTCCCAAGCTTCCACGCATTGATACAATGAAGAGATCAATTAGAAGAATTCGTCAGCAACAAATGTCAGGTCCAGCCTTACCAAATCATCGTCAAGAAATTGAATTTCAAGAAGAATTCACGAAAACTTTCAATGGAGAAGATTTTCTTCTCTATGATTCCGCCCCTGAGGAAAATCGTATTCTAATTTTTTCCACACGCCGAAATTTGCAGTTGCTATCACAAAGTGACCATTGGTATGCTGACGGAACCTTCAAAACGGTGCCGCTATTGTTCAACCAATTATATACAATTCATGGTTTAAAAGAAGATGCATCGGTGCCACTGGTTTATTCATTACTGCCTAACAGAACCAAAGAAACATACGAACACCTGCTCAGGCAATTGAAGATTTTGCAACCTGTATTGTCGCCAAGAACAATCACAGTGGACTTTGAAAAGCCAATGATTACCGCACTTAGAAACGAATTTCCAGATGCAAGACTAAGAGGCTGTTTTTTTCACTTCACCCAATGTATTTTACGGGCCATAAATAGCAATGGGTTGAAGCAAAGATATGAAACGGACGTAGATTTTGCCTTAAAAATGCGAATGCTACCAGCAGTTGCCTTTGTGCCGACGGAATCAGTGGTGGAAGTTTTCGAAACTCTTTGTGAAAATGAAATTTTTCCTCCGGAAGCATAAGAGGTTGTCGACTATTTTGAAGATACCTGGATAGGACGCCCTCATAGACGCCAGCGCCGACCACCCCAATTTGATCTTGATATGTGGAATTTATACCAATCTATCCTGGAAGATCTCCCGAAGACAAACAATTCTGTAGAAGGATGGCATCGCGGATTTGCAGAACGAGTCGGTGCGATGCACCCAAATATTTCGAAGTTCATTAATTACATTAAAAAAGAGCAGAGTTTAAATGAAAGTCGCATAGAGCAATATGTGAGTGGGTTTGAACATCAACCACAATCGAAAAAATATAGAGATTGTGCTCGGCGTATAAAACACATTGTTAGTGAATATGATCCAAATAATATATTGGATTATATTAGAGGTTTGGCCCACAACATTTCATACTAGTGACTCTGTACTATACTAATTTTCTTCATTACGCCTGTTGTAAATATGTACCGGGTGGTGCAATAGTGTGTCGGCGGAGCTTAGTGTGAAAACTAATAACGCTGCAGCAATGAGACTTTACGTACGTATGTAGTATGCGACTGTGCATTTTCTAATTTTATTTACAAATATACAGGGTGTTCCAAATTTTCGCAACCACATTCAACTTTTTTATTTTAAATACATTGCTATACTTTCTAGATATTATAATGATAGCCATTCAAATTATCTTTGCAATGATATATGGATATGTGCACTTCAGACTGTTCGTTTTGATTTTATTGATAATATTGTTAAAATCTTGACAGTTGCAGCATCTAACATTTTAAGCTGTAGTCTGTAAATGGGTAGAATGCCTCACGTAACTCTTGTGTCTCTAATTTATGGACTAACACGTTATTTGTTTTGAGGTTGAACAATGTGAATAAATATACAGGGTGTTAAATATGTCGTGTCTAAGTTATCGATCTTTATTGGTTATTTTCTCGTTTTTTTTAAATCTAACCTATAATATTTTTATAAGTCAGCATATTCCTTGTAAAATCGCCTTTAAAATGGTACCAATAACATAGTACTTATTTCTAGTATTTTCAAAGTTATAACCCTTTAATGGGATATACTCATGTTTATAACATGCAAAATGCGGGGCATCTAATAGTTGGTTGGCCATGAAAATAAAACAAAGTAATTTTTTGTACTCGCTTATCAAAACCTGTCATTTCACAATTCGATTTGCGTGCGTAAAAAGTCACTTTAAACACGAGTGCGTAAAAGTAAAGTTGGTACTTCCTAGAACTTGATTAATTTAGTGACATTTTAAAATCATAAATTCCTAACCTTAATAATATGCTACCCAGTTCGTTGTTTTTCTATGAAAATAAAAGGAAATGAAATAGAATTTTTTGAATTTGATAATTTTAAATTAAATGTCACTTCAAATAATCAATACTGCCAATTCAATTTTTTTTAATTAATATCAAGAGATTAGTAGTGTGTCATAAACGATAACGTATTTAACAATATGTATTATTATTATAGTTCTCGTACAAAAAATATTGTACAAACTTCGTGCGTGAAACATTTTGCGAATTCGTGTCCATAAAGCGCTCGCCTTTCGGCTCGCGCTTTAAACTGGTCACTCATTCGCGAAATATGATTTCACGCACTTGGTTCGTAAATAACTATTAACAAACACCTGTTTTTTAAATGCTTTATCATTAGTTTTAGAAATACATTTTGAAAATTTTCGATAATAAAACAATCTTAATTTAAAATGTGTTCAAATATATTTCCATTCTGCTCTACACATGCTCTCAACCGTCTCTGTATCGACAGACTTACATTCTCAGCTAAGTTATTCTCACTTAATTGAAGAAAAGCGTTTCTTATTCGTTGCTGCATGTTCTCTGCCGTTGTAGGAGGTGTTGCGTAAACACTGTTTTTTACAGTTAGCCACAGAAAGAAATCACAAGGTGTGAGATCTGGTGATCGTGGTGGCCAGCTTATCAAACTTCCTCTCCCAATCCACTTATTGGTGAATACCCTATCTAAATGTGCTCTTGCAGCAGCACCATAATGTGCTGGTGCACCATCATGTTGGTACCACAATCCCCTGATAACGTTATCTGGGAGGCCTTCTAATAGCAATGGTAAATTATTTTGTAGGAAATTTGTGTAGATTGCACAATTTAAAGTATTATCAAAAAAGAATGGACCAATAATAGTGTTTCCTGTGATGCCTCCCCATGTGTTAACACTCCATTTTTGTTGATATAAAATGGGCTGAACAAAATGTGGGTTTGTAGTGTCATAATAATGGGTATTTTTTCTGTTTGTGGTTCCACAATTAGCAAATGTTGCTTCATCTGTGAAAAGCACATGATCTAGAAAAGTTATATCGTGTCGTAATTGTAAAAGTAGCCATTCACAGTACACTAGTCTCCTTTCAAAGTCCGTTTGTAATATGCCTTGATGATTTTGAATTTTGTAAGGGTGAAACTTATGTTTTTTTAAAATCCTTTTTACAGCAGTGACTTCTATCCCGTGTTGTTTCGAAATTATCCTTGTAGATATGTGCGGATTTTCCACAATGGACTGGACGACTATCACTTCATTATCTTCTGTAATCATAGTCTTACTTCTTTCATGTTCGACGTAATTCACTGAACCCGTTCGAAGAAACCTTATTAACAAATTTTCAAACGTTTTACTATCCGGTGCTCTTCGGTCGGGATATTCCATCGCATATGTTCTTGATGCTAAACATGGATTTCTGTTGCTAGCGCCAAGAGCAAATACCATGTCTATGAGCTCCTCTTTCGAAAAATTCATTTTAAAGCAAAAACAACAATAGACTATTATGGTACCTAAATGAGAAATAATGTCAATAAAGCGATATAACTGATAACAAGGTAAATACAACACGTAACAACTACTAACAAACAAACGGAAATTAATAATTCACTAGCCGAACTTAATTTATAACAACAAAACGCAATTACAGAAAAGAGAAAATACAGAAAACGACTTTTTATGGACTTTTGAAGTAGAGATTTGACGTTTGGTTGTACAGCCATTTTTTTTTAAACCAAGGCCAACCAACTATTAGATGCCCCACATATTGCATATTATAAACATGAGTATATCCCATTAAAGGGTTATAACTTTGAAAATACTAGAAATAAGTACTATGTTATTGGTACCATTTTAAAGGCGATTTTACAAGGAATATGCTGACTTATAAAAATATTATAGGTTAGATTTAAAAAAAACGAGAAAATAACCAATAAAGATCGATAACTTAGACACGACATATTTAACACCCTGTATATTTATTCACTTTGTTCAACGTCAAAACAAATAACGTGTTAGTCCATAAATTAGTAACACAAGAGATACGTGAGGCATTCTACCCATTTACAGACTACAGCTTAAAATGTTAGATGCTGCAACTGTCAAGATTTTAACAATATTATCAATAAAATCAAAACGAACAGTCTGAAGTGCACATATCTATATATCATTGCAAAGATAATTTGAATGGCTATCATTATAATATCTAGAAAGTATAGCAATGTATTTAAAATAAAAAAGTTGAATGTGGTTGCGAAAATTTGGAACACCCTGTATATTTGTAAATAAAATTAGAAAATGCACAGTCGCATACTACATACGTACGTAAAGTCTCATTGCTGCAGCGTTATTAGTTTTCACACTAAGCTCCGCCGACACACTATTGCACCACCCGGTATATGTTTGTTTCTTATTACTTTTTTATTACATTTTTATTTGAGTTTTGCTTACTACAATGTTTTTTTTATACTCTGTACTTTCAAATGAATAAATGTATATATAATGATAAAATTGTAGTTTGAATAATGTTTTGCGAATTGCGATGAATTAAAGCGACAAATTGTGCATGCGATGAATTGTGCATGCGATGAATTGTGTTGCGATGAATTGCGAGCGATGAATTGTGTGCGATGAATTGTGAGCGATGAATTGTCCGGATACCGATTGTATACGAATCTGCCTATAGTTTTCCAGAAGAGACTGATCACCCGATTCCCACGTTGTAAAGTTTCTTCTCAATATTCCGTGTTACAATGGATAACGCCTGTTTAACTCTGCGTTTCCGTGACTGCTCGAAACTGCTTTTCAATTTTCAGAATATTTAAGGTTTTTTTTATTTTTTGAGAAAGGTTCTGTATTTTTCATGCACCAAAAGTCGTTGTTTCTTTAAGCTTTGTCGATTGCTATGGTCTTAATTAAAATCTCGCAATAAACACTGAACGTTAAGGATTAATATCAACCGGGAAATTATGTTTAGTAACGGAAAGATTTGAATCTTCCATCTGGTCAGTCTTCACGTCCGAGACTAATCAAGTTGATGAAGCGGATGATATCATGGATTTTACTACACACACACATGCAATCGTACGTACACACAATACAACACGCAATTATGAATTGTGTGTTATACATTATATTACATGAGATTATTATGAAAATGTGCCCTCTTGATCTTCGTGTTTACGCAGAGCACAACTGGTTACCATCACCGATTAGAGAAAAACTAGTAGCCCCACGCAACATCTGGGCTGCGTTCGAGAACATCATTCTATGTATGATAACCAAAGAAAATAGTGGGGATGGGGTTATGCCAGAATTCCTTCTCATTTAAAGAGTTTTCGAACGGAAAATCAGGATGACAACTTAACTTTGACACAATGGTTTAAAATAAAATATAACTCTGAATATAACATAACCTTACAAAAGGTAACGGATCTTTGACTAACAAAATTAATGTTGATAGTCAGTGTAAATACCAGTATTTACAATTTTACGGTGTTAATGATGAATGACAATAAAAAGAAGTGCATAATAGCTAGTGTAATACATGCCACTCGAATGTTGTTTTCAACAATATTTGATACTGAGAATAGTGAAGATGAGGAAGATTCTGTACAAACAACTGTAGCAAGAGGAATTGTGGAATTGGTCGGATATGAACTACACCCACGAAGAAATGAAATTGTAAGGAATGAGGGATATTATGAAGTAACCATTCCTCGATACACACCATCACAATTCCAATCTCATTTTCGGCTGACAGTGGAAGCTTTTGAGGCATTGTGCAGAAGAATTATCCCTATATTAAAAACCAATGACAACGGTACAGGACGTCCTTTAAAACAGGCAGAAAAACAGCTGTTGGGAGTTATTTGGCTATTAGCCACACCAGATTCTTATAGGTAAACACATGCTCTTATTTTGGAAAAGCCACATATTATAGAACATTAGTTTCAGATCTGTAGGAGAAACATTTAACTTGGGAAAGTCTTCCTTATCAAATGCTTTTATACGAACAGTCAACGCTATAAACAAAATAGCTCCAGAAATAATTAAATGGCCAGCACTGGAGGAAAGGCCCATAATTTCACGAAAATTCTATTCATTTGCGAAAATAGATGGAGTAATTGGTGCAATAGATGGGACCTTTATACCAATAAAAGCTCCAAAGGAAGACCCAGCAGTGTATGTGACACGTAAATGCAACTATGCAATGACCCTTCAGGCCATTGCAGAACCCAAATTAAAATTTACTGATGCTTTTATTGCATACCCTGGATCTGTGAGTGATGCTCGAGTATTTAGAAACTCAGACATTTATAAAAGTGTAACTCGCAATATGCATGGTTTTTTTAACAATAATTTCATACTAGGAGACAAGGCTTACCCTCTGTTACCATGGTGTGTACCACCATACATTGCACGACGTCGGTTAACACCTGTACAAACTTACTTTAATACTGCTCATGCCAGCACTCGCCAGGTAGTGGAACGGACGTTTGCATTATTTTTTGGTAGATTTCGTAGAATGAAATATTTGGATATGAATCGAACTGATCTCATCCCACAGACTGTTATGGCAGCGTGTGTTTTACATAATATATGTCTTGATCATGATGATTTATTATTAGATGACTACATTCAAGAGGGATTAGAGTTTGTGCAAATGCAGAATAATGATGACATAGAGGAGCAGGTTTTTCAGAATGAAAATGGAGCTATTCAACACAGAGATAATCTGGCAGTTGCTTTATATAATAGACGAAATTACCGGCGATGTAATTAGATATTTTATAATAAAGAACTCTTATTACCAAAAACTTAATTATTAATCTCAGACAAAACTCCAAAAATAAAAAAAATATTCTTACAATAATTATTATAACAGGAACTAAAATAATCCGGAACTATTAAAAAAAAAAACATTAAGTAACCAATTCTAAATTACAGTTTGTCAATTAATTTTTGCATTAAAGTTTTATAAGCATCAATTGCGCTCTTGTTCATTTCTTGCCTCTCTTGATGCCTTCTTTCACGATTCTCTTCAGCCTTTTGTTCTTGAGTTGCTACAGTTTCAACCAAACTGGTAATTTGTTTCTGCAGCCGAGTTGGTTTTGCCGCTGCAACCTCCTGATTTTTTTCCTCTTCATTGTTTTCTGTAGCTTTCCGTGATGAAGAGGCTACTGCAATTGGTGTAACGTTTGGCTTATTACCGAACAGTTCATCCATTTCCTTCAAATATGTAAACATAATTGGACTCTGTCCTGTACCTCGTGTGCCCATGTTATCCTTTTTTTTCATGTATCTGCTTTTTAAGTATTTAAATCTGGTTTCGCATTGTGATGCAGAATATGGAAATTTGGGTATATCTTCTTTAATAACTTTCCACACCGCCTCATTCTTCATTTTAGATTTAAATAATTTTTCGTGCTTTTTATATGACTCGAATAGATGTAAAGTATCCTCCCTATCCCACTTATGGTTCTCACAGCTTACAGAGTTGTCAGTATCGTTACTAGAATCTTCTGTAGCTTCAGGTTGTGCATCTGTTCGAGTCTGATTGTTACTGTCAGGGGCTTGAGTTATCTCTTCCTCAGGTTCTAAAATGCCAAAAAATTGGAATAATTCGTGACTTGGCGCCACACAAATCACTTTGTTCTCTATAATAGGTTACATTATCAATATTATGACAATTTGGTTTAGATTAATAAATTACTTACCTTGGGAATCCCATATCATGCAGTTGCCTGCTTCGTCATAAATGGGGGTTCCTTCATGATCTTTAATTAAACTGTGGGCAGTTGCGGTTAATTCTACTTTGTCATAGACTTTGGTCACTTCCATAATTACTACCTCTATTCTCGTCCCTCGAGTATTATTAGTGTAATGTAAATTGTAATCGTTATTATGGTTTGTGGTTATGTTTATGGTAATATTATTTGTTTTAATGCGATGCGCATGTCAGGATAATAATTCTCATAGTTGTTAACCTAGAGGATAAAAAGGCTCTCCGAATAACGTTATCCGAGGTTTTCGAACGCCCTTACAATGTTGCCAAGTTTATCATTTTCCAGTTCTCGAACGGTTTTCGTATGATCTGGATATGTCGGATACAGTTCTCGAACGCAGCCCTGTTCCTTTTAGGCACATTTAGCCATAGTCATACGGAGTATTGTGACTGTGTGCAGTGGACGCATGACGCATACATTTTACGTACAGCAGCACTAATAAACTCCAGAGACGAATTAATTGATTCGATGATAGCCGGCCAGAAATTGTATGGATGGTGGAAGTTGATTCGTGCAAATTTCTGAATTTGCGTTAATTTAGATTAGTTAAGGAGCAGAGCGAGCTAGTGGGTGTACCGGGACCGTGAGAAAAAGTCGGAACTCTGGTTTGGATTCTCGTGATGTGTTGTAAACTAGTTGGCAGTGTGGGCAGGCGAACGACGAAACAAATGACAACGACTACCGTACGCGTAGAGATATATACCACGGATTCGTGACAATTGAAATGTTTCGGGTGTCGTGAGACAGATTCATTTCAATTCATGAAAATAAAGTGATGTAGATATGTTATTAACATCATTTATGCTTGTAATTAGTTCAAATATACTACATACGTAGATAAGCGCAAGTGATGAGATTATCTTTAATACATGGCACTTCCTATTTGTTGTGGTGTTACACGCTTTTTTAAAGACATCATATCCCAAGCTGTACTAAGCATTTAAATAATTTAACTTATTTTTTAGTTAAAACAGTATTCTAATACACTTACCTTAATGAAGTCTTGCCAAACTATTGTAAATTGCTTTACAAACAGATGGCAGAAATTGTGAAATAGTGGTTATGGGCAGCTTGTTCAGTAAACTCAAATCGAAAAAGAATTTCCTTGAACTAAATATCTTAAAACCTTTTGTAATTTTCAGTCTTGCTGGTAGAGTCTCCCTCAGTCAAGTATTTTTTTCTGTATTAATGCTTTTCAAATTCCTCTTCGCTTTTTCTTAAATAGTTCTTATATATGCTTAAGTCATCTTTAGCCAACTTCGTTAACAGCTTTACTGAAACACCTTCTTGCTTCCGTGTCAAGTTGCATGGTCTGACCCACCAACGTCGAGGTGTTCTTTGTTTTCTGTTTCTGTTCACGTTTTATATTTACACAAATGAATGTAAGAAAGTCGTGTGGTGTCCACGGCTCATTTTTGTATCGCATGGTATATGTTTCTCATGAACTGGATGCTAATGGCCAATTAGACGTGATCTACAGCGACTTTAGTCGCGCGTTTGACACGATAGATCACGGTATCATTCTGGAAAAGCTCGCAGCAATTGGATTCAGCCCGTCCCTGCTCAAACTTCTGCATTCATATTTGACAAATAGGCGCAATTATGTCTTTTATAATGGATTTAGGTCATTTGAGTTTAATCCCTCATCCGGTGTGCCACAGGGCTCTAACTTGGGACCTCTGTTATTTACTCTATATACCAACGATTTGCTTAAATCGATAACATGCAATGTACTCGCATATGCGGATGATATAAAGATTTACTGCTCTATACGAACTTGGAACGATGTACTTCATCTTCAAGAACACTTGAATCGTATATCGACTTGGTGTTCCAACTTCAATTTGAAACTAAATGTAAGTAAATGTTGTTATATGTCTTACTCTCGCAAAAATAATAATATACCATCTACCTATTCTATTGAGGACAGCCGGCTTAGGCGGGTGGACAGCATAAAGGACCTTGGCGTGTTTTTTGACACACATTTGAACTTTTCCAGTCATATATATTTCATTTGCAATTCGGCTTCAAGGGCTTTGGGCTTTGTTTTGCGCAGTTGTAAATTTTTTAAAAATCCACTGCTTCTGAAGGCTTTGTATTTCAGTTTTGTCGTCAGTAAGCTGGAATAAGCATCACAAGTATGGTCACCTCAGTACATACATCTACAACTAGCCATTGAGAGAGTGCAGCGGCGATTCTTGAAATACTTATCTTTCAAGGATATGGGAATTTATCCGGAACGTGGCATCCATTACAATCTCTTGCTGCAAGCACGTGACCTCCAATCACTGCGGGATCGCCGAGAGCTTCATGGTGCTCGCTTCATATGGAAGCTATATAATGGAACAATTGATTGTCCACATCTCCTTTCATGCTTGAATTTTCGCACTCCCAGGATTTCCTCTCGCTCCTCCTCCACGTTTTGGTTGCCCTTTTCGAGGACTAATCTTCTTCGGGGATCGCCACTGGTCACCATGTGTCGTGCTGCAAACTTACATTATGATGATATATTTTTTGTTTCCAATTAAGCAAGTAATACATAATTCTGCAACTGTATAGATAAATATATGTATATAGTGGTAAATTATTTATTTTACAAATAAGAATATGATTGATTTGTATTTTATTAATGTACGTTTACTTCTTTGTCCTGTAATTGGTTTGTTACTGTTGGACTAAATAAATTATTATTATTATTATTATGTTTAAAACGTTGGTAAACTTAAAAAGTATTTCTTGAAATCAAAAGCCAAATGATTTCATTTCAACTGCAAACATTTCCATTTATCTAATTTACTGTCGCAACTACTTTGATGTACTCTATTCCTCTCTAGTCAATGAATTGCCAAAAAATATTCTGGGGAATATTACCAATTTTCATTCGATCATTTTCATGAACTCAGTTACTCACGCTGAGGTTTCACGTTTAATTAAACGCTTAAAAACCAAAAGAACAGTAGATATTTATGATATTAGTGCTATAGTCGTAAAGGGTTGTGCGAAACATATTGTATAACCGGTCATTGATATAATTAATGCTTTTTTTACGGTACCCTCCTGATATTTTTAAACCGGTTAAACTCTGTTACTTTAAGTGGTATATACACACTAATACACAGTAAGCGGTTACTTTCGAAATCTGTACAGCTCACCACATACAAGTTGAGCGGTGAAGGTCATATGCGGAATGGACAAAGAGGTGAGTGGTAGTAGCGGGATGTACGCGCATGCATTTGTCACAGCTCTATCCATCTCTCACTTCTTGATCTGCGTCGATGACCGCTCAGCTTATATGTGTTGAGCTGTTCGCAGATGTTTTGAGGTTACTGTAGGAACGCAGTTAATAAGTAAACATAATAAGAATATGTATAAAGATACTACGAAATACGGATAGTGATCAACACATTTAAGACTATTTGTATTGTATATTATAGTACTTGTTACTAAAAAGTCTTATAAATATGTTTGTAAGTATTTGGTTGCTGGAAATTGTTATCGTTTTTGTTGTATTCTATTTTATTTGAGTTTAGAAGTCTTTTATGTTCTTTTCATGAATAAATGCCTACCTGCATTTCTATCCTTTACTGTTTTTTATTAATATTAATGTTCACAATACTTATTTATAAATAAATACTTTTATGTGGATACAGCTAAAATATGGTGTGCAACCCTGCCGTCTAGTTGTTATTTCGATCAGCGAGAGAGCAGTACCATGTTCGCTTGTGTAATGCATCGTCATCAAATTTCTTATGAAAGGAAATGTTGGTCCCGCTGAAATTTGGCATAAACATTTTCGTGAAGGACGAGATGCTGTGCAAAACAAAACTGACCACCGCCGTCCAAAAACATGCAACGCTCATGAAAACATTGATGCCGTAGAAAAATTTAATAAATAGTGGAAATAAGCTATGGTAGTACCCAATCATTAGGACAAAACTTCACTTCCAAAAAATTAAGGCAAGATGGAATGAAGATCAACAAACTGTTCGTGTTGAATTTTTTAAAGACTGCTGATGGGAATTTTGCATCGTATAGTGACCTGTGATGAGACTTGGATACACCACTATACACCGGAGTTCAAAAGAGCATGTATGGATTGGAGACAAAAAGGTGAAGCTTGTCCAGCAAAGGAAAAAACTCGTTTGTCTGCGGATAAAGTTTTGGCGGCGGTGTTTTGGGAATATAAAGGTGCCTCGTTGTTGGATTTTCGTCACGATAGGCAAACCATTAATGCAGATTATTAATGCAATATTTTGGAACATGTTCCAGCCGCCTATCGGTTTAAAATACGGGGATCTCCAATAAGACAAGTGTTGTTTTTGCATGAAAACGCCCGACCGTATTCATCTACTCGAATGCAAGAAAAATTAGCGGAAATGCATTGGACTGTCGTTGAACACCTTTCATACGGGCCAGACCTCTCGCCAAGTGATTATCACATGTTTGATCCGCTAAAAGATGCATTGGGAGGAGCACGTTTTGGTGACGATGATCAAGTGGCCCAATTCGTGTGCAACTAGCTAAATATACCCCATTGTTCTTTTTGTAAAGATGGTCTAAAGGCTGTATCTAGCCACTAGGAAAATGTATTCAGAAGGAAGAAATGTATATATAAAAATATGATATTGTTCATTTATTGTAATTATATTTCAATAAAGAGTTATTAACAAAGGTAGGTTCATATTTAATTCACCTTCGTAGTTCTTTGATTTAAAATCCATTTAGACCCTTCCTAGATTAGCTATAGAAAAAGATAGAGGCTATTCCTGAAATATCTTCACTTAAACGAGATTGGCCCATGCCCTTGTCGAAGATATGATTATTAAATGCTGCTCCAGGAATTTAACTTTCAACTTCGAAATAATAGACATCACCTATTATAAATAAAATTTGTATGTAACTTAGTACACAATAATATTTATTCTGAAAACCTGTTGACTTTGCTTCCACATCTTGTTCCTCGATTATCACGTAACAGTTGTCAAAATCAACTTAACAACTGTAAATTAATTTTTAAGTCAATTTCACTGAGAGAGTATATTCACAATAAATACTAAAAACAATGGACTAAATAAACTGCCCTGAAGAATCCCAGATTAATCAGAATACTGATCAATTTGACAACGAAATATTCCTATTTCCACTTATCATTCTTATTGCGTTATATTATAAAGACTTTCTTTCTATAATACTTTAAAATTACAGGGTAAATTTTTAAATATGTAAATATGTAATTGTAAGTATCCTCAATATTCGACTACATGTATTTTTCTTATACTACGCTTATAGGCAAAAATAATACAGTACCACGAAAGCAGTCACTTTTAAATAATTATAAACACTATAATACACTATTGGCACATGTGAAACTCTTTCCCTGCTTCATAATTTATCTGGAACCGCAACGTTCCAGTAACTGGCGAATAAAAACGACAAAAGCAAGTGATTGATAGCGCCCGTGCTCCATATACAATCACTGTAAGTGGCGATTATTTTAAAAAATCTGTAACTTGGTTCCGTTTTTAATAAGCGTAATGGTCGATGCTCCGTTTAATGGGTTGCGGTTTTATTATACCGCTTTCGTTTAAGTTATTAGCAGGGTGATAATTTTTCGGAGGCTGTTAATATTGTTATTACTTTTCATCCACAGGAAATTTAGACACCGAATAATTTGTTAATAGAAATATTTAATATATTTTATAGGAATTATATATACAGAGAGTAAAAATTACAAATGAGCCCCACGTTGGGCGCCAATTATAGTCTTATTTCTTTATGAAAATTCACTTAAAGCCATTATCACATATTATTCAATACACAGATATGTTTTGATTATAAAAATTGCACTAAATTTATTTGATCTAAAAACCGTACAATAGTTTTTCACTCTCTTTTAACGTAAAGAAAATGAGAGCTGGATATTCGAGTAAATATTTCTAAATTTATTTCTGGCAAATACCGTAAAGATTCACGCAAAAGGAACTATAAAGAAATTTCTAGAACTCTGGAAACATGGTTATTTAATAATATTAAAATGTTATTTCCATGTTTCTAGATTTGATACATTCTTTACGGTCGTCACAACAGTGGCATTGCATTACGCTTGATTGTTCTGTTGAAAACGATAGGGACCTCATCTATGTGTAATACTTAAATTATCCGGTTAAGTGAATTATGTTATCATAAATATCCGACTTCCTCTGCCGAGCTCATGTGACAATTAGGGGATCGTTTCATTAATTTCCAACTGATTGTATTGGAGATTATACCGGAACTCGCTGCTCGCCGAGGGTGGTCGGATCCATGCAATGCCCAGGAGATGGAAGGCCTCACCTCGGCAGCATGAAGTGGCGTTATTTCAAAATGCGATTTGAAATCATTCAAGCGCCGGCTGTAAATAGTTGTGTCAGGTTTTTTTTTACCCGTGTCGACTGTTATACGCAATTAATATTTCTAGAATGATTTTTATGGTAAATTTATGAACGATGCCCAGTATACTACCATAATATTTTTTAATTGTAAATTTTTAAATAAGTGAAAGTAAAAATAAAATTAGGCATTTCCACAATTTTTTTGTTGAATTCTTCAGTTATATTTCTATATATAGTTTCTAAAACACTTCGGAAACGATTATTCTTACGTTACTATTTTCAAAGATTTTAATAAATTAATTTTGTCAAGTTATTTTTTATTCATAATAATTTTTAATTAATTTTGCAATATTAAAACATACCAAAATACTAAATATTTTATCTTTTAAATAATTCTGCAATCTATGATAATTTCTTGTGATTTATTGAGGCGCGCACAATTAAGTTAGCAACACGCATGTCTATCACCCATAAAAGGGTGTAACACAAAAAAAAAGACAATCTGAGGAAGAATTACCCCAAAGAGATTTATTTTTTATTCCTAATAATTTTTAATCAATCTTGCAATACTAAAACATACTGCTGTGACCTTCAAATTATATAAAAATAAAAAGGTTAAGAATTAGCTTAATTATTGAAAAATAACATTAATTTTACTTTAAAAACGTTTATTTTTAAGATGTAGGAATTAAATAAAAATGTATACTAGGAAGCACAATGTGTTGCCTATATTTTAAAAAAAGGGAAACATCTTGTATTAAGAATAAATATATATAGAAATTAAGTTGAATAAATACTAAAAAAATTTAGGTATAAAAACAAACACAAAATAAATCTATGCATTCTATAGTTTGTAGAGAAGAGAAACACGAAATATGGTTTGTATATAAAGAGACAGAACCAAATTTCTCACAAGGCGTTAAAACAGCTTAAAACATTTTAAGAAATGGACCATTATTTAAAAACAAAAATATATTGGCAATAAACAATAGAGAAACAATTATGTTAAAGGATGGAACACTCAAAAGAGTAAATCATTTAAATGCCATTAAGTTATATGAGCAAGATCATATTCGGTATGCTCGAGATGAGAATACGATTTTGAATAAATAAATGTAAATTTAGATATGCATAATGGTACCAATTCATGAGAAATATTGTATGATAATGCTTAAGATATAGTAAATAGTACTTATAACTATGAACAGAAAAAAGGATATATAAATCAAGATAATACGATATATTCGATGGCAATATTCCATGTAAACAGTATTGGTATGAATTAGAATATACTTTTATTTTATGTATAAAACAAAGACTTCAAAGATTGTATAAATAGCCAGGTATGGTTAAAAACCTACAAAAGAGAAAAAACAGTGTTAATGTTGTTTACAGCTTTTTGCAAGTAAACATACTGAGAAGAGAAAGCCTGGATAGAATCTGGAGACAATATGACAGGGGCGAATGGTTTTTGTGGTGCGGGGTTAGAGAGAAAAATTCCAGTTGTCTATAACGTGTTGTGTGAAAATAAGGATAAAATTAATAAATGGAAAAAGAGAATATGTCGAAAACAGTGAAAAGGGCAATGTGTTTATATACTAGTACAATGAGGGATTATATTAAGAAGAAAGAAAAATATACCTACTAAAGACGAAGTATAGCAAGTTTGTGAAAGACTTTCAGTGATAAATCAAGTGCCGCCATTAGTATGAGAACTTTCAAGAACAGTGCGTGTGTATTGGTCTGGGGACGATAACTTGAAGAAAAGAAAGATTTCATCACAAACGTTCAAAATCAATGCCAACCTAAATTTTAGTTCGACAATAGAGGCGTTGCAAATTGTCGATGGCATTTGTTTTTTGATATATAAAGGAATCAACATGTTAGAGAAGAAATTTGTATTTCGAGCTAAGAAAACGTGAAAATCTTCAAAGAAATAGATTCTTCGTGGTAGCGAATATAAGAGTAGGGTAAACATACACTACTTTTCGACTTACCATATACTTAAATGTATTAAGATTTAGAATTTAGTTTGTTTTATTATTAATTTAAGAAAATGGGAGACATTAACAAAGCAGAATTCGATAGAATATATGACGAAATTAAGTAAGTTATAAGAGAAATTATTCGAATAATGAATAATTAATGGTTCAAGACGACCTAAGAGTATTATGTGAAAATATTTGCTTTTAGTAAACGTTAAGCATGATTAATTAGATATACATTATCCTGTTCAAAAACAATATTTCAATTTCTTATAAAAGAAGTAGAATAACGAAAGGATAGTTAATGGCGTTGGATACGCTGAGAGTACTATGTGCGAATATTTGCTTTCAGTAAATCATTAGGCATCATTAATTATTGCATTTTTATCATTTTGATTTAAATATTCAAACAAAATAAATACGAATAAGAGGGAATGTTCTTGGAGAGCAGGTATTAAGACTCTAGCCGTACTATGTGCGAATGTTTACGGCTAGATAGTATCGGCCAATTTCCAAGCATTCGCGATTGCGAAGTTCTGGGTTACCAAGGCACTATGTGTAAATGTATGCTTTTGGTGAAATAGAATCAGTTCGTATTAACAATATTATTTATCAAGAATCAAGGTTTTATAGTACTTAAAAGAACAGGATAATTGTTTTATGACTATCATTATAGAGATATACGCTCTACATGTAATAGTAATGCCCTTCAGTTGGTCGCTATATGTAATAGTAATTGTTTAAAATATAATTAAAAATGACTCAAATAAATAAAGTGACTTATTGAATGCTCCGTGTAATTTAGCTCAGTTAAATGGTTCGGTTTCGCACAAAAACTCTTAATTTCAGGTCGGTTCAGGTATTAAAACACTAAAGTAAATTGGTCGGCACGTACTATTACTTCTATTTTATATTTCAAATTTCTTAGAGTGAGGTAGACAAATAACACGCAAAAAGATATTTAAATATTATTAATATATTGATAAAAAAACACTATCAACACAGATCAAGTTACAAACAAAGGTTATAGAAACAAAATACAATTCAAAAGGTACTACACGATACAAATTATGCATTAAATTACAACATGGCACATATAATAAACGACAATGCAATGACGCTTTACCTCTACAGTATACCCTGAATTCAATTTGATGCTAATTTAATTGTTTTATAAAAATTAAAAACATGCATGATATAGGCCTTTAATTCAAATTATGTTGGGTACCTTATACTGCAATGACGCTGGAAACAGTGTTTTCACGGGCAGCTTTCCCAAAGTAGACTGAAATCGTCGTCTTCTTTTCTGGAGATACGACACACACTTAAGTATTAATAGAACTTTTACTTTACTTGACCCACTATTTGTTTTATTAAAACTTATAACAGTTTTCTCAATAGGCTTTTCTTTTTACCTTTTACTAGTGCGTAGAATTACTTGTAAAGCACTGTTAGCCTGTGAGAAGCGTTCCCTTTTGGGTGCGGTCCAGTCGTTATTCGACAAAAGGGACCTGTGAACCTACCTACCTGTTCACGAGTTAGAGAGCGTCTTCCGTCTTTACGGGCCAGGGAACGTCTGTCTCTGCCTCTCCTTGCTTAAGGCATCGTCACACCGTATTTGTTCAGGGAATCCCCAGAGCCACTTATGTACTTTTCCTCTATTCAAACTCTCTCTGTGAGAACATGCACTCGCAAAATATGTAGCGATCAAGGTTGCCCACGTGTTGATTTTACACAAACCGTTTCTTGTTGATGTCGCATAACTTCCTGGCTAGCGCTGATATCATTGTCGCCACTTATGTTTTTACACCGATATACCTACGCACTATTTCTCTTTTACATATACAGAATTTATATAGGAACATTTTAAATAGGAATATAATAATTTAATACAAATAAATGAATAATACATGTTTCCTGATCTGTGTTAATTCATTATTTACCTTACTATAAATATTTTGGATGTTATATTATATTTATATTTTATTTATTATATACAGGGCCTACCGTTACAGATACCCCCCTTTGCCTTTTCTGACAGGCTGATAAGTCTAAATGAAAAGCAAATAATGGTAAAGTGTACATAATAAAATATAAAAAGCTAAAAAAAATATTTAAACTACATATAACTCTGGTTTGCTAAATGAATAATAATAATTTGATAGGAATATGTATTTTATATTTACAGACTAATTTTCTATACCACCCTAATCTCTGTTGGATCTTTTGGCGGTTTTTTATACTTTCTCAAATGCGTAATGTTTTGGGTGCATTTGTATTTGGCGATTGGGTCCCCTAACCAATAAGCCTTTTCACTTACTCTTCGTAAAATTTCATAAGTTCCGTTATACACATGAAAAAACTTTTTTATTTCCTTGGTTAGTGCTGACGAATAGTTGTGATTTTTCACTAACACCTGATTACCCATTCTACCTCGATCTTCTTGCGCAATGATGTCAAGAAGGTTGTCTGGCTTTTTTCTACTTTTGGGATCATTTCTAAGTGCCAATAGAAAATCTCTATCATATATTTTCTTGAATACCTCACATTTTCCAGGTTTATCGGAGAATATGTCTTCATAGTCGGATATTACCTGTTCCACCCTATTTACCAGATTGCATTCTGTTGTATTCATCGTTAATGGGTTGACTTTTGCAGTTTCGTAGTTTGACTTAAATAAGCTGGGAACTATTGATGGTGGTTCTCCTATTTCGGGTAATACTTCAGCAGATTCCTCGTCTTTATCCTTTTCAATACAGATTTGGACCTTGGGTATAATTGGAGAATCTTGTGGAGAATCCTCGAGGTCTTTCTTGTCGTGCTTGAGATAGTGGCTTTGGTTGAGGAGGAAAGGTAGCTGCTGCATATATTGTTTCCAGGCCTCTAATTGGGTGGTCCTGCTTGGTGTGTATTTCCGTGGATTCGGTTCTCTTACAGGCTCCCTCATTTTCATATGCAGAAGGCGAGGAGCGTTTGCTTCTGCATTTATTCGTTTCCCGAATCGACACTTGGTGGTGGACTACGGCGTCCTCGGTTGCTATAATGACCTCTTCCTCTATAGTGACCTCTGTTTTGGTGGATCATTTGCACGTCCCTGCGATCATCACGTCTATCATGGTTTCGTGAAGAAGGCCCCTCTCGATTTTGGATCCCCTCGACTATGCTTATTAGCTCGGGTATTGTCTTGGCTTTTGCTGATAGTAGAATACTTTCCACTTCATAGGAGAAATGTTTACGTATTGCTTCTATGAACAGTTCTGCGCCGATTGGTGGATCCACATATTGTGTCTTATTTACCCAATACCATACATGCTGAGTCATAGTCCCGAATTTCGCATTATATGTCCTAGGCCTCAATAATTCCATCCAAATTCTTTTTTGTTCGCTTTCGGACCAATACATCTTCAGTAGTTCTTGTTGGAAATTTTCTATATTGTCCCATTGATGTTTCACTGCATTGGCCCATACTCGTGCATCACCTTCCAATTGGCCTATCGCAAAATCGAGCTTCTTTCTTTCTGGTATCGTTCCAAATTCAAAATGTCTCCTTAGTGCTTCCAGGAATTCCTTTGGGTGAAGCCCTCTTTTATCCCCATTGAACATAGGTACTTTCTTTTCTTCTATTATTCTTTCTATGCTTACTGGCGCTATTTTCTTTAAACATTCAATTTCCTGTTCGACTTCTTGAATGGTCTTCGCTACCTCCTTTTTGGTGTTTTCCATTTCCTGTTCAACTTCTTGTCTGGTCTTCACGACTTCCTTTTTGGTGGTTTCAATTTCCATGTTAGTTTTTTCAACATCTTTATTTACTTGCTCAATTTTCTGATTGACTTCGTGTCTTCTTTCTGTTTTTTCCTCCTCTAATTTTCTTTCGAATTCATCTGCTTGATGCTGGACCTTCTCGTCGACTGCTTTCAATTCGGTTTCTGTTTTTTCCTTGAAATCATCGATCTCCTTTCTTAGTTGTCCTTGGCTCTTTGTTATTTTTTCATACATCTGGTAATTGGCTTCTTGAATGTCTTTCTTTAATTCTTCAAATTTTTCCATATTTTTATCTAATTTTTCGAACTTCTTATCACTATCTTCTTTTAAATCCTCATTACTTTTCTTTAAAGTTTCCATATTTTTGTCTATTTTTTCACTCATTTCCTTCTTGGATTCTGCCATATCTTTATCTAATTTTTCGAATTTCTTACTCATAAAGTCAAAAAGTGCCTGCATATCTCCCCCTCTTTTGGCCGTCGCTTCCTTTTCGACCACGTTTTCGTCCGGGGTTTTATATCCGGATGCTCCTTGGTTTGTTTTTCCACTTCCATTCTCTACATCTGAGTTTCCCATGATTATTTCCTTTTCTCCTATCATCTTGCCACTCCTTAAATGCATTCACTTCAATTCCTTATTTAATATTCTTCCAACTTTATTTCCTTTGGAGGCTATGTTTATTTTATACAACGGCGGCTTTATTTAAACAAACGATAAGGCATATAAAAAACAACTAAATAAAAAATTTGACAACAACGCTATAAAAGAAAATTCTTTTTTGTTCAAATTTTATTCTATTTTGCCTTTAAAAGCTCCGATAATTGTATAAAATGTTTATTTACTTAATTCCAATGACCCCCCAACCAGGTGTACCTATTCCTTTGGATCACCCTGTATAATACGTATTATTGTACCGTATACCTTATATGCTATGCGCCCTGAAAATGTGTACACAACTTTTGTAACACCCTGTATATCAAAAAAAAATATATATATAAATTGTCTACCTTTAATTCAAATTTAAATTGCGCTTTTATTTAAAAATTAAAATTTTGTTCAAAAGAATTCAAAAAATACGTGAAAATATTTCTAAATATTTGATAAAACTTTGTTCCTACCAAACTATTCAACACAAATTTGAAATGAATTGAAAATCTAGTGTCTTTTTGAGCCCACCGGCTGGCGCGCCATATGTAATAGTAATGCCCTTCAGTTGGTCGCTATATGTAATAGTAATTGTTTAAAATATAATTAAAAATGACTCAAATAAATAAAGTGACTTATTGAATGCTCCGTGTAATTTAGCTCAGTTAAATGGTTCGGTTTCGCACAAAAACTCTTAATTTCAGGTCGGTTCAGGTATTAAAACACTAAAGTAAATTGGTCGGCACGTACTATTACTTCTATTTTATATTTCAAATTTCTTAGAGTGAGGTAGACAAATAACACGCAAAAAGATATTTAAATATTATTAATATATTGATAAAAAAACACTATCAACACAGATCAAGTTACAAACAAAGGTTATAGAAACAAAATACAATTCAAAAGGTACTACACGATACAAATTATGCATTAAATTACAACATGGCACATATAATAAACGACAATGCAATGACGCTTTACCTCTACAGTATACCCTGAATTCAATTTGATGCTAATTTAATTGTTTTATAAAAATTAAAAACATGCATGATATAGGCCTTTAATTCAAATTATGTTGGGTACCTTATACTGCAATGACGCTGGAAACAGTGTTTTCACGGGCAGCTTTCCCAAAGTAGACTGAAATCGTCGTCTTCTTTTCTGGAGATACGACACACACTTAAGTATTAATAGAACTTTTACTTTACTTGACCCACTATTTGTTTTATTAAAACTTATAACAGTTTTCTCAATAGGCTTTTCTTTTTATCTTTTACTAGTGCGTAGAATTACTTGTAAAGCACTGTTAGCCTGTGAGAAGCGTTCCCTTTTGGGTGCGGTCCAGTCGTTATTCGACAAAAGGGACCTGTGAACCTACCTACCTGTTCACGAGTTAGAGAGCGTCTTCCGTCTTTACGGGCCAGGGAACGTCTGTCTCTGCCTCTCCTTGCTTAAGGCATCGTCACACCGTATTTGTTCAGGGAATCCCCAGAGCCACTTATGTACTTTTCCTCTATTCAAACTCTCTCTGTGAGAACATGCACTCGCAAAATATGTAGCGATCAAGGTTGCCCACGTGTTGATTTTACACAAACCGTTTCTTGTTGATGTCGCATAACTTCCTGGCTAGCGCTGATATCATTGTCGCCACTTATGTTTTTACACCGATATACCTACGCA
The DNA here is from genome assembly GCA_963170755.1 of Amphimallon solstitiale. NCBI lineage: Eukaryota > Metazoa > Arthropoda > Insecta > Coleoptera > Scarabaeidae > Amphimallon > Amphimallon solstitiale. The sequence goes on from OY720679.1 coordinate 137,290,663, forward strand.
CTATTTCTCTTTTACATATACAGAATTTATATAGGAACATTTTAAATAGGAATATAATAATTTAATACAAATAAATGAATAATACATGTTTCCTGATCTGTGTTAATTCATTATTTACCTTACTATAAATATTTTGGATGTTATATTATATTTATATTTTATTTATTATATACAGGGCCTACCGTTACATACACAAACATTATAACCCAAATGGGTATAAATGTTTTTCTTTATTATTATATGTTAAACAAAAATAGATGTAGAAACAATATAGCAAATTAAAAAAAATATAGCAAGGCTATTCATGAATCATTTTCTAATAAAAATATAAATATAATTTATATATGAGATTTAAACTTTTCTTTTAATTTGTAACCTTATCCCAAACAAAACTGAATAAGAGGTATACCAGAAAACGAAGAAACCAAAATCACTGCAAGAACTGATAAGAAATTTAAAAATGTTATGCTGATCAGGAACTAGCTTATGATTAAGACTATAACAATTTTATAATAAAAATTATCATTTATTTAAATTATTCAAATTATTGAGGCTACAGCATACGTATATTTTAATGACTGTACCCAACGTGTCGCAAATGTTACATTTTATCTCAAATAAGGAATTTACCATTTTGTATTAATGTAGCAGCCACCACAGCAATACGTACCAAAATACTAATTATTTTGTCTTTTAAATAATTCGGCAATCTCTGAAAATTTTTTGTGATTTATTGAACGCGCGCACAATTATATAAGCAGCACGCATGTCTATCACCCATAACCAGCTGTAACACAAAAAAAAGCCAATCAGGGGAAGAACTATCCGGAAGAGATCCAACAGGAATGTGATACAAGCTATAAGAAATTCTCGAAAGAAAGCATGAGACTAGAGGAATAGATTAAAGATATTGAAAAGTGGGATCGTTAATATCCATTATACAACTGAATCGTATTATTTTTTTTCGAGCGTTTAAAATGAGATTTTCAATGCGATATGTTCTAGATACATTCACATATATCGAATTCTAAATTTTTGTGACACTACTACCTAAATATTTGATCATGTTTTACGGAGAAAGGGCGATGTTCTCGTAAATGTAAATTGTACAGGGGTAGCAGATATCGTAATCAAAGTTATTTACGTAAAACGGATCCGGCGGTCAGCGTTTGTTACAACAGAAACGGCACATCCTCGATCCTATCACGGATGTATACAAATACTCGTCCTGAATACCTTCTGTGAATCGGTTCAACCTGCTTACATTAAGTACAGTTCGACTACATCGAGCAAGGAGATTCGATATATCTACAGCAAGTACATATACTGCAAAAAAATAGTTTTTAAAAAGTCATTTTCAAAAAACATTTTTTTAGCAAAATTAAGAAAGTGTTAAACTAATAAGTAGATTTCCGAAAATATATAATTTATTAGCTGCCCGTAGCCCTGCGTTGCTCGGCTACATACTATAAAAAAATTAAAACTTGCTTTGTGTTTACTGCCATTGATCGACCCGCTGTGTGTCTTTTGTTTTCTATAGAAAGTCATGTTATTTCACATTTTGTTTTCTTTTTAATATTCCCTTATAAAATTTGGGAAAAAATATGATCACAACCTTCCACACAACTAAGGAAAAAATCAAAATTAACTATGTAGTTTGCAAGTCTATAAATAAAAGATTAAATGTTTTTGATTTTTATATATTAGATGTCAATTCAGTGGCCCCAGTTTTCTTTATTGAATTTAAAAATTAAATCTGAATACAGCATATTCCAAAATTACTCTGAATATTTTCTTTGTGTTCCTTTTTGCAGTTATGGTACAACTAATGCACATTTTGCTATTGTTCTTCATCAACAGTTAACATTCAGTGAAATTCTTGCAGTAATTTAGAACCTTTTTCAGCTGAATCACCACTTGCGACAAGTTAACTGTCATTTTATCATCTAAAAGGAAAATGTTTCTCTCCCCTATAAAATCACTTTCCATACGACTAATATAATACTAATGTCTACTTTCCAGTGAAAATAAATTGACCACGATTTCTTACGCTCAAAAAGATCAGCCTGTATATATATATATGTACATTTTTTATAACCGGTTGTTATATTAGAACCGTTTTTCAGTGGTTTTGGCTTATTTTGTTTAAATTCTGTTAAATTATCTTGTTATATAACTTTACATCTGGTGGTTTATATTAATAAAACCTTAACATCATTTAGAAGCAATTATTCAAATAAATGATTAAATCACGTGATATTCGCAATGTGTTTAGGTATTACAATAATTTCTTAATTGTTATTAATGACAATTCGCATATGAACGTATGTAAGCTATGAGTAGGGAATTAAATACGCAAATGTTGTTACATATTTAATACAAAGAAAGATCGTAAAAAAACACCTACTTTAAAATATCATTGGATTTTTCGAAACTTTTAACAAAAAAAAAAAATTGAAATTTCATACCCATGTAGCTTGATTGGAAAGAGTATACGATTTTTGTGTTAATCCAAAGTTATCCATGTACCCGCTTTAATCCTCAACTTCGGCAATATATTTTTTTTGTACTAGTAGTAAAATATCATAGCATTTTTACACATAATATAATATATTACACATTAAGATTGAGAAGATGACTATTATTGCCCTCGTGGCTTAAATTCCTCGGCGCTATGGGCGTCGGAATTTAATCTCGCCACTTAGGCAGTAATAGTCATCTTCAATCTTCTCAATCTTAATATGTAATATACTATCACAGATAAGTATAACAGATAGCTCGTCCAATACGATTACGAGAAAACAAGCGTGTTGCATAGTTAACGGCGCAAAATTTTATAAATCAGTTAAATTTGGAGTCTTGCGGATACTACGGGGTGCGGGCGGACCTAAATAGGTATAGATATCTGTAGGTTTAAAATAACCAAATCGTATGTCAGTTGAAATCTACTATTACAACATGAAAACAACTCGGACATCTAGTATCTAAAAGACCAAATATTAATCTTTATATACACGCATTACACAATATATGTTATTCATATAAGCCCATAACATGAATGTGTGAATACATACAAAAAAATGATTCAGACCACAGATGTGAAAATGAATGGCACAATTGAGAGTATTGTGTAAAAAAAATCCTGGAAATAATTTTGTCAATAATTTTTTCTTTGCCAAATCTCCTCTATTATATAAAATGTCTGGGAATTTTAAATAATGTTGGAGGATTTTTAAGTTTACCTTTTTATTAAAGCAGATACATTATGTTCTTTTATTTGACAATTAGGGAGTTTTTTTAATCGAAAAAAAAGCTGCCGAAATTCATTCGATTTCGTATACCTAGCTGATATGGTTTCATATTTACATATGTCATTTATCTATAATAATTTTTAGTTCCGGAGCTCTGGTTTTGTTTTACGTGTTGGCCGTCGTTACGAATGCTATTAATCGCCATCACTTTCTAATAATATTGGTTTATAATTTAACAGTTATTTTGTTTCCAAATAAACAAAAATATTTAACGAAAAAAATAAGAGACAATGAACATCCTTTATTTATCCTACAAAACAGTTTAAAAAATGAGAAACACTTTTGTATTTAGTGATAAAAGGGCGAAGGTTTTGCTAAAGCAATCTAATAATATCGGTACATAAAAAGAGATCCATTGATGAGTATCTCATAAATAGGCCGCGGACACGAGCGAGCCATGACTCATCGCCCATGGGCGCACTATTGAGATGTTGTATTTTTAAAGAGGTTTTAATTTTATTTATATAATTGGATAACAAGTGGCTGGTGATCTATAAAATACAAAATACCTTATTATTTGTTCATTTTCTCTTCTGTAAGACTTGTTCTCTTTGAATTAAGTACATCCATGTAAATAGAAAACGTCCTTTCTACATCGCAACTGGTTATATGTGCGTACTGGAAATATTCTTTTATTTCAGCATATTTAGCATACACAATTGCCGCAATGTTATTAAATCTGGATTTCTATTAAAAACTGCGTCTAACTTTTGCCGAAGACCACATCCGAAGTCACTTGGAATACTTGTGAAATTATTAATAGCCACATCTAATGTGGTTAATCCATTTTTACTTTCTTATACGTAGTATAAGGTATTGTGATGACCAAAATTTTTGACCTCGAGATTTTTGCAGATGTCCACGTTTTGAAGTCCCCTGATACCAAAAAAGTGGTTTTTAAAAAATGTCTGTGTGTCTGTAACCGCTGTAGATATCTATTCCAAATTTTGTATTTACGTATACAGCATGTGTCAATTTTCATTAGCCATAGATGATTAATCCATACAGTACGTGGCAACATAGTACCCCTTCTTTCCTTTTCAATGCCAGCACGACCGATGCATGCTCGTAAATACAAGTTAGCGTGGTTAGCAGTAACTATTCGACCACCGGCTTGGGTGTTTGTAATGCGTTCAGAAATAATATTTACGAGTTGCAAGGATTTGTTTTTCTTTTTCCTTTCAGTAAATGCAGAGAATTATTAAGCTGCGTTCACGCAGCATGACACAAACAAAAGCGTAATTCTAATAAAATTAAAAATAAGGTAAATAAAAAAGGATTCTGAAAATAATAATAAACTACTAGATCAGGAGATCGCGGCGGCCATTTGATGTTTCCCGTTCCAGTAATAAGACGGCTTTTATTGCAGACTAGATCGCAACCTGTTCGCAGCTAAACATTGAATGTAAAATCTGGTGGAAGGAAGTGGGAAGATCGGAGAAAATCGTTGTGATGTCGACTGTTGCCGGGATTGGTGACGGACAGTAGGGGTGCCACGTTGCCACGTATTACTTGTATACGTATAAATCGCACGTAAACATTGAATCCCTATACCTAATGAAAATTGACACATACGGTATAATCTCCCTCTTGAGATCTGATTAGTTTTTCAGTAAAATCGGTAGACCGGAAGTACTAGTTTACTTCAGTCAAAAAATCGAATTTTGCAAATATTTCGTCAATTACTAAGTTTAAACAATTTATAAAGAATTCAAATGTATTCAAAATTAAATTTGAGACAAATTGTCTTAAAAAAGTTTTTTGAAATTCCTACCGGAAGTAGGTCTTTTACTCTTATCGAAAATCAGTTTTTTGCGAATATCTCGCAAGTCATGCTTTCTAGACAGGTACGTTACGGCTATAAACGTATTTAGAACATAATTTTCAATACCTTTAGTGTAAAAAAATTTCTAAATTCGGACCGGAAGTAATACGTTTACTTTTATCGAATAGCGATTTTTGCAAATTATGCATTCTATATATATTTGTCAACGGATACATTTGCTTTAAATTAATTAAAAAGTATAATTGTGAGACTTGTGAAAGAAGCGTATAATCCCAAAGCACATTAAAATCAAAAAGTCAATTATTTATTCTAAATAAAGAATATGAAAACAGCAAAGACTTTTCTATAATTCTAGAAAACCAAATGATCAAATAACAGCCTTTGTGAAAAGGTTATTAAAATCGCTTCATAAAATATTCAACAAAAATAAAGATTTAAATCATATTAGGACAAAAATTAAGCAGAGAGTACTGGAAAAGAATGATTTAAACATTATTTGTAACAAACACGAACATCAAACGTTCTTTTTAGACATGTTACTAATAACAAAACTTTATAAAGAATGTAAATGCCACAAATATCGGACATCTAAATCTAGATCTGAAAAGTTGAATATTTTTCGAAATATATAGACCCTATTTATAAAAAATATATGTATTTTTATTACCAAACCCTTCCATATTTACTATAAATAAAAATTTTGTTTTATTTTATTAATGCTTTCATTTTTTCCCTATATTTTGTTTAACAAACGTACTCAAAAATATATTCATTAATAATCAATTGTTCTCAGTTCACTGGGTTATTTTACAATCTTAAAATCCCAAACAACAAAGAAACTGTTGTAGTCTCTGGTTATGCACCATAAATATAATTCTTTTATAGTCACTACGTCTCCATACATATTATGCGGTAGGATATGCGTAATTGTGTGCGTATTATATACAACACATACCCTATATATACATATATACGTGTAGGTAAATTCTTGGTATTAGGCCTTTTTAACGAAATGCAATAAATACTAGGTTTTAACGTTTCGACATTTTTTAATATTAATGTCTTCTTCAGAAAACTGAAATTATAAGTATAAGTTACAATAATGGTTCAAAAAATTAATACAAAACAAGATTACTTACTTAAGAATAGGTATAACAGTTAAAATTGTATAAATAAAATGTTTCTCTTAAAATTTTGTCAAAAGACTTGACATACATCAAAATATAATTGTAAATGTCAGCATATGATTTCTAGATTAACAAATTAACATTGCTGACATATTCTAATAATAATGTCATTACAAAAATTTTTACAATGCAAGTATCAAATAAGCACTAAAAGAACTGATTTTTGAAAATATAGAGGGGAAATATTTGTTTATGTAAGTAATGAAAAATAAATTTTTGAAAGTGCATTAATTTCACTTCGGTCATTCACACAAACTGATTCATTTTTCTTAATTTGGATGAGTTCTAATATTGATCGAGATTTATTGTTAATTTCAATATTTAGAATTTTAGTGTTATCAAAATTGAAATTATGTTTAAATTGTTGACAATGTTTTTTTAAAGCCGTTGAATTTTTGCAATATTTATGACCTTTAATTCTTTCTTCTAAATATTGCATAGATTGTCCAATGTAAATTTTGTTACAATTATTACAAGGAATACTATAAACAGTGTGGGTTTTCTTTAAAAAAGGAGTTTTAGATTTAATATTAGTATTGATAAACTTTAAATTATTATAATTTGTATGTGCTACTTTAATATTAAATTTACTAAACATTTTAGTTAATTGTTCTGATAATTTTGGTACATATGGGATAGATAAATATTTAATTTGACTATTATTTACATTTTGATTGTTGTTTTGTTGTTGGTTGTAAAATTTATAAGTTCTTTTTTTAATGATACTTTTAATTAAATTTATTGGATAATTATTATTTGCTAAAGTTATGGTAATGTTTTCTAGAACTTCTTTTCTAAAATTTGGGCTTGTTAACTTAATTGCCCTATCAGTAAAAGATTTAAAAGATAATGGTTGACATGATTTAAAATTCATTAATCTACCTGAAGATGTTGGTTTAGAATACCAACTCGTTAAAATTTTATTGTCTTTTCTTATTAAAGTCATATCTAAAAAGTTGATTTTATTATCAATTTCTATTTCTTTTGTAAATTGAATTTTTTTATGATAACTATTAAAGAATGTATCTATTAGATCTATTTTGTTTTCAGGTATTGCTAGAATACAGTCATCAACATATCTTTTATAAAATGGAATTTCAAAATTAATTTTTGATATAATTGTTTCTTCAAGATCTTCCATTACTAATTGTGCTATAACACTTGATATTGGAGCACCCATAGCACATCCATATATTTGTTTATAGTACTTATCTTTATATTGGAAGAACGTTGAAGTTAATGAAATATCTAAACCTTCTAAGAAAGAATTAAGATCTAAATAAGTGAATTCCTTTAATTTACACCAATGTTTCTTAATAATGTCTTTAGCTAAATCAATAGGAATATTTGTGTACATTGAAGTAACATCAAGAGAAATTAATCTGTGATCTTTGTTTAAATCTACTTTATCGATAAATTCTTTAAAACTGAATGAATTTTTTATATAATATTTATTTTTACCTGTAATATTAGATATGCAGTTAGCTAAATATTTTGATAATTTGTAAAAAGGATATTGAATGCATGAGACAATAGGCCTTAAGGGAATGTCTTTTTTATGTAATTTTGGTAAACCATAAATTTTAGGAGGATATGCATTATGTATTTTCAGAGATTTTGAAATTGTGGAAGAAATAAGATTTTTTTGTTCCCATTTATTAATTAGATCATTATTAAGTTTTTGGAATATAGTTGTTGGATTGTTTTTAATTTGTGTATAAGTTCTTTTATCATTTAATATAGTTTCCATTTTATTTTCATAATCATTAGTGTTCATTATAACGGTTGTGTTACTTTTATCAGCCTTTAATATTGTAATTTGCTTGTTTTCTTTAATAAAGGTTTTCGTTTTACTAATACTATGTTTACTAACAAAAGTGTTGGATTTTGTTACAGAATTTGAATTTTTAAAGTTTGTAATAATATTACAAGTTTTAGCTCTAATACTGGTTTTACTATGTTCATCCAAATGATCTATATTAGATTCAATATTAGCAATAATATTAGGAATTGGAATATCTGAATTCTTGTTATATGGAATTGAGAATTTTGGACCTAAATTTAATACTTGTTTAATTTCTGAATCAATTGTAGTGTTAGATAAATTAACTAACCAATTATAATTATTGAGACTCAAATTGTATACTTTTTTTGATTTCTGTTTTAAATTCTCTATTTTTTTACGTTGTTTCCTCTTAATTTTTTCAAAATTCAGTTCGTTTTTACATAGAAAACGTTCATAAAAATTTTTTTTCAAATTACAATTATAGAAATTTGGAATGTTACTTTTTTCTTTGGCAATTAACCTTTCTAATTGGTTAATATTATAAGAAGTATCAGTAATTAAAAGATTTAGTAGTGAATGTTTAAATCTTTTTACTAGATTTGTAAATTTATTATTTAGATTTTCATTCGTGAAAATTATATGTTTTAAATTGAAATTTAGAAAAACTGGTTCTAAATCATTATGCTTACATTGTAATAAAACAACTATACTATACATATATATATATTATATATGTTGGCATGTGAGAATACATATATGTATAGTAATCTAATAATACAATTTTATAATCTAAAAATATATTTTTTAAAGTGGTTTTTTGTTGTCTTCAATAATTACGATAAAAGTCAAAAAAGCACATAATTAATTATAGGATATAATAAAAAGAAAAAAAATTAAGTGTAAAATTTAAAATGTTAAAAATAAAACGACATCTATATTTTATTAGTACAACATACATAGATTTGTTTACATTGCAGCGCCAAAACCTTCCTGCTATTTAGCGGACGGATTCCATAGTAATAAAATTCCAGCTCCATTTCGAGCGAAATGCCGCTTCCAATTGTCCCATAAGGATGAGCTATTTGTATACTTATCTGTGATACTATTTTCTGATTGTCTAAATGTTCTTGGAAACATTTAGAAACCTGTCTGTATAAATACGTTTATTGGGAATTGTCTTCTACAGCCGAAATAGCTCAGTTGGGAGAGCGTTAGACTGAAGATCTAAAGGTCCCCGGTTCAATCCCGGGTTTCGGCAAAGAAGTTTTTTATGATAAATTCTTTTTCTACGTACTCTGTATGAGCTATATTCGATTTTTATAATTATTATTTCTACAATTTTGATTACTTTCGGCATATAAATATAATATAATATAATAATATTTTGAAATAAAGGACCTTATATGTTTCCACCGCGATCACTCGATTTAACGCCCCTAGATTATTTTATTTGGGGCTATGTTAAAGATAAAGTATACAGTATACCCCCTACCACCAAAGAAGATATGATGGCCAGAGTGCGAGGCGCGTTCAATAATCTAGACGGTACCATGATTCAGCGTGCCACGCGTACGAGTATTTTAAAAAGAGTAAGAAGGTGTTTAGAAAGAGGTGATGATGTGTTTGAAAACATTATTTAAGATTATTAGAAACTAATATTAAGACTACTTACTTCTCGATATTGTGTAGTTTCCATTCAAATGTTTTAGGACATTATTAAACGATGACTGATAGCCTAACTGATTATACAAAATAAAACTTTAAAGGAATTGATACACTTTCCAAAATAACTCTGAAACTAAGACGTTTAGTTATAGGGAAGTAAATACATACTGCCCCTAATTTTGAACGTGCAATCCAATGAAGTTGAAAAAATGTAGGTTGCTATTTAAAAATAACAAGACATGTATTGATATTTTCTGGATGAAATGTTTACCATGGTTTTCTGATCACCCTGTATTATTTTGAAAAGTTTATAATACCGTATTTGAAGCAGTATACTTTCCAAAATGATTACCTAAAATATTAAATATGTGCATGCATTCGATCATTGGGAATGTTGTTATGAGTAATAGTCTGCAGCTGTCAAATTTTTTACAAAAATTGAAATACTTCAAAAATGGCTAACTTTAGAGGCAAAGTTTATCAGACAAACTATCCTTAAAATTAAGTTGGAAATATGTATCAATCATAAAAAATTGGGTATTCCATTTAAAATAGGGAAGTTGATATCTATTTCCGGTGTAACCGGAAGAAGCAAAAATTCAAAACTATTTTAAATCGAAAGAGCTTAAGGCGAAACTAATATTAGCGAAATATCAAAACTCAACTCTTATTAGTTTTCTATATTGTTCTAACGAAATCTCGTCGTGATATACCCTGTATATCATTACAGTATTTCTTGTTTAAAATACTTATTATTACGAAGTTTTTTAAGTAAATTAAAACTACACATATGTTTTTAGTATGTATCATCAAAATAAAACCATTATCAACATTATGTAAGAGGTCTGGAAACTGGAGCTAGAAACACAGCAGCAGCAATATAAATACCAATCTTCGTGCGACTAACAGAGAGAGAGAGAGAGAGAGAGGATGCGCTTTAAAGATTTCATTGGAATTAAACAAGAGAACGTGTATAGGTAATATGATGGTGAGGAGGGTTCCGTTTGTGTGTGTGTAAGAGATAGGTAGTGAAGGGGACCGGATGAGGAAAATTCACTCAATCTAAACCCGGAAACCGATTCCGGTTCTCCCACGAGTGCCGTTACCGGAGAAGTTTTATACGCTCCGGTGTCGGCGTCGAATTGCGGGCGCACTTTGCAATGCAAATGAAAAGCAAAAGATCGCAAATCGACAATAGTATGGGAACTCGTCCAATTCTATATTTGCAAATGGCTTTTGAAATGTTAAGATGAAAGTCTGCGGACGGCGAATCGTACAGATGACGAGACCGAAAATAGGCGGGCGGATAAGTGTGACGGAAATGCGAGCGTGCGTGTGCGTGTGTGTCTACGCGAGGAAGAGCGGAAAAACCGACGAAAATGGACCTCGATGATTGCTGTGTGCGTGGACCTCAAATGTTAAAGACATTAGGAGAAGATCGATAGGCGGAAAATTATTTAAGAAATTTTAAAAGAATGACATGAGTTTTAATGATTTTCATAAATTTAATATGAGATTAGATAACCCAAGTTATGTCAAGATTATCTCGGCAATTTTTGAAATATAATAATTTCGAAAAAGAAGGCCCCTTCATAATAATTTCTGACGTTCAATTGGTAGTTCCCTTTTGTACTTCATGGGTATAGGTAATATTCAAATATTGCAGTAAAAATTTTCTTAAAAAATCAATCTGCTACTTCTGAAACATCATATAAAATTTAATTCTAATCATTTTTGTATTCTTTGTAAATTTTGATAGAACTGACGGCTGATGATATATTTCAAAAGTTATGATTTTCATCTAAATCATAGGTTCCCAAAGTGGGCGATAACGCCCCCTTGTGGGCGCTGCAGGTCTAAAGGGGGGCGGTAAGAGACCCAGAAAAAAAATGGGGGCGTTGTGTAAAGGCTTAGGGGGCGATTTGTAATTTCATCTAGAATCTAGGAGGACTCTTAGACACCGACTGAGCTCTCGACTCTCGACTAGGGATGGGCGATAAACATCGATGTTCATTGAACATCGATATTTTAGGATCGATGTTCGATGTTTTTGCATCGATGTTTGCAATTTAGATTTATCGATAAACTATCGATGTTAGAAGAAATATAGTGAACATCGAACATTTAAGCTTGACAAAATGTATTTGCACTAATCACAAAATAAAACAGCGTCCTCTGTTGACAAATACAAAAATGTTTCCAAATTAACAGCTCACATACAGGCTACGAGGATGTAAAATTGTCTACGAATAAAAGAAGTATTTAAATTACACAGTGCTATATCATATAAATTCGAATATTTCATTTTAGGCTCTTTTAAATATTACTCAGTATAAATATTTAAATAATATATAATTAAATACATAAATTTATAGTACTTTTAATGTGCAGAATAAAAGTTAAATTATGTATGCATGCAGAATAAGTGAAGGAGGTAAACGTATTTTCATAGAAAAAGAAGGGAGATAGACATTACCGATGTATACTTCTTCGGGAAATTCCCTAGTGCGTACAATCATACACGACGATACACGTATTAAATGCAAGATGACACATCAGAAATATAAAACCATATCCATATGTATCTCGGTATTTGCCAGCGTAGTCAAAAAAAAATGCAAGACTATAAAATCCCAAATAAAAATCGTTCTCTTAAAAAGCTTTGATACACGTAAATGTATATATTTTTTAAGTATCAGACGATTTAAGTCATGTGGTTGTTTCATGCGTAATTGCATAATATTGTTTTTTTATATAGTTTTTTTTGAGTAGTTTCTAAAGTTAACTACATATTATAAATGTATATATTTCTTTTATTATTTTTTTGAATAGTGATATCTTTTATATCATTTTGTTAAGGACGTAAATTAATTAAGTTATAATAAAGTTTTTGTTAAACTGCCAAAAAATAAATCTATAAATATAATTATCGATGTTTAAAAACATCGATGTTTGGTAGTCGATATTTTGCAACCATCGATGTTGATCAACGATGTTAACATCGATGTTTGATATCGATGTTTACCCACCGATGTCCCATCCCTACTCTCGACTACAGCTTGTGAACATCAACTAATATTAATTAAGAGATTGCTCAAACCAACTCGGTTCGATATTTCTCTCCGAGTAGTTCATATATCTGTCCTGTTTTATTGAATAAATAAAATAAAAAACATATCAATCGGTCGCTCCGTTTCGAAACGAAAAGAGACACAAACAAACAAATAAAAAGGCAACTGTATCAATCGGCTGGTTCATAGAATACTTGTTCTTACTTGTTGAGTACGATTGAGCGTCGAATGAGATAAACGAGTTTATGCATGTTTATCTTATTCCTGTCGGTGCGTGCTGCTTATGCAATCCTATATAAACAACGTAATATTTATTTTATTTTCATTTGCGGTTTCGCGCGTAATAGATAAGCAGTACTTAAGTTCAACACTTATACTTACGTATTTCTCAAAACAAAACAATGTCGGAAGTAAAAAAGAAGAGACGGCAATACTGTGCGGAATATATTAAATTCGGATTCATTGAAAATCCTACAATCCCATCGTCGCCTTTGTGCCTTCTATGCCTAAAAACATTTTCGAATGAAGCAATGAAGCCTTCAAGACTTCAAGATCATTTGAATAAAATGCATCCAGATAAGAAAGACAAGAATGTAGCATATTTTCAAGACCTAGAGAAGAAGCATAATACTCGGCCAAGTGTAGCAAAACTCTTTTCGGCGGCTGCTAAGCAAGATGACGACGGACTTCGAGCTTCGTACAACATCTCTTTGTTAATTGCTCAAAAAGGCAAACCACAACATCGGAGAAGTGTTAATTTTGCCAGCAATAAAGGAAGTAATAACTACTGTGCTTCATAAACCGGCCGCAGATATTATCGGAAAAATTCCTTTGAGTAATAATTCTGTGCAAAGACGAATTGATGAAATGGCCGGAAACATAGAAGAATCATTGTGCAATCATCTGAGGACTAGTCAATTCTCAATTCAGCTCGATGAGTCCACTTTACCAACTAATGAAGCATTGTTGCTGTCTTACGTGAGGTTTATTAAAGATGAGAAAATATGTGAAGAACTATTGTTTGCTAGAAATGTAGAGACCGATACAAAAGGCGAAACCATATTCAATACATTGGAAAAGTTTTGTGATGAGAAAGAGATTCCCTTGAAAAATATTATATCAGTTGCTACGGATGGCGCTCCGGCTATGACAGGGTGCCATAAAGGCTTCATAGCATACGTAAAAAATAAAATTCCAGATGTCCTTGCTGTACATTGCGTTATTCATAGACAACATTTGGTTGCTAGAAATTTAAGTGAACGACTATTTCAATCACTGCAATATGTCATCAAAGCAGTCAATAAAATCCGTAACTGCTCTTTGAATGATAGATTATTTCATCAGCTTTGTGTTACTAATGACGAAGATTTCAACCGTTTGTTGTTTCATACCGAAGTTCGTTGGCTATCAAGAGGCAATTGTCTGACTCGATTTTACAACCTGTTTGACTCTGTGATAGAGTTTTTGGAAACTAAAGATACAGAATTGCGCAACAAGCTCATTACATCAAAAAATGATATAGCTTACATGACAGACCTGTATAAATTGTTCAACAACATGAATCTCCAACTGCAAGGCGATGAACTAAATTTAATTAAAACAAAAAATGTCGTTGCTGCTTTCGCAGCCAAACTGCTTCTACACAAAAAGAATATGGGCAGACGTGAGTTTCATAATTTTCCGAATTTATCAGTATCCTGCAGTAACGACGACTTGTTTGCCTACTGCCAACATTTGGAAAAGCTCCACATTGACTTCACCGAACGATACCAGGATATTTTGAACTTGGAAATACCAGACTGGGTGTTGGATCCGTTTTCAAATGTCAACACAGCAATATCACCACATCTGGAAGAAGAACTTATAGAATTGACAACGAACGAGGAAATAAAAATCAAGTTCAAAAATGGCTACCAAGAATTTTGGCTACAAAAACCGATCCCGCAATTGTACCCTGGATTGTGGTCAATCATTCAATGATTCTTGATAGCATTCCCATCGTCATATTTGTGTGAACGTGGATTTAGTGCTGTAGCAACGCTGCTTACTAAAAAGAGAAATCGTTTGCATGTTACCGAACGTGGTGACTTGCGGCTGTTCTTGAGTAAATTGGAACCTGATATCAACAAACTTATTAAACAGCATCAGATTCATCCTTCACATTAGTTTTTATATTAGAATCGATTATGTTTGTTTTATTTTGAATTTTGAATAAAAGATACTTTGTCTGAATACTATAAAGTTGCGTTTCAATAATCATTCTCATTGGCAGGTGTAGCCCGTAAAAGTTAACTTGAGACCTGAGCGCCGTTGTGTACTACCTACTACGCTCAGGTCTCAAGTTAACTCATTCATTCTAAACGAGACTTTTACTATAACCCATAGTAAAAGTCTCGTTTAGAATGAATGTTTAATCTCCGCTAATATAGCTCACAATAATTAATTTAATTTGAAGTTATAGTGGTTTTTGAGTAGGTGAAAAAATGGGGGCGCTAAAAAATAATTTATTCTCAAAGTGGGCAGTAGGCAAAATAAGTTTGGGAACCACTGATCTAAATGTTTCTTCTGGCAAATTTAGGTAAAGGCGAAATCTCCAAAATAACAAATCAGTCTTGAAGATTTTAATAATTGAAAATATTTGGTCAACCTATAGTTTTACGAGGATTTACAAAGAGTACAAAAGTATTTGCAATTCAACCCTAAAAACGTCTGCATAAAGAAATTCTAAAAATGTTGACGGAAAATGACACTTTTATTCTTAGCGACGACACTCCGGTTTGGATTTTAAAAAATATATTCCGGAAAACTTGTTCCAAATTGAATTCTAAGCCCTTTTGTATCCTTTGTAAATTTTGATCGAACTGACGGCTGACGAGATATTTTGAAAGTTATGATATTTATCTAAATTTTACTTCTAGTAAATTTAGATAAATGCGAAGTTCATAAAATAACTAATCAATATTGAGGATTTAAATAATTGTAAATACCTGGTCAACAATTCGAGTTATTTCATATAAACACAGTTGTAATTAAATAAGTAATATTTGGCAAACTTAGCATGTTACCAAACATGCTAAGATTTTTTTCTTTTTGCTGGAGCAAGGAAAAATCTTACAAGAGACTTACACAACTATACTGGAGACGCGTTAAGTTCCGTTGCACGTCATCGATGACGTTTACATATTGTCATAACTGTATTAGAGAAACTAAAAAAAGTTACTTTGTTAAATTATACTTGAGGGCATTTATTTCATTAGCTTAAATAGAAGATTTATAAATTGATCGTAATATACGCATTCATGGCAAATAAACACATAATTTCCGTTTCAATATTAAATTTCTTTATTACATATTTTTAATAGACTAATAGTTCAATTCGCTGTTGGCAGATAAATCATATCTGTCAAAAAGACGTGCGTTGTGTATATTCTTCCTGTCAAATTTTTCATGTTTATTTTTGCTTTGATATAAATTGTTTAAAAACAGTGCTTCTTAGAAGTGTATTTATTATTTATTTGCGTCCATTGAATATAATGCCGAAAGGTTTCTGTAAACAGTCGAGGCTTTTTACAAACTTTTCTATAATCATGTGTTAAATTAAATGTGAATAGCGTAAGTATTGCTTATTTTAAATTATATTATGGATACGTAATGGAACATTTAAGGTTTTTCAACAATCTAAATCAATATAATAAATAAGTTAAGAAAGACTGAAGTCTTAGAGCATTTCGATTACTAAATATATTACATTATAGTTATTGTATTGTGAATAATTTTTTTCTTTGGTTATATCAAATGTCACTGACAGAAATAAAAATAGATCCGGCAACATATACAAGGTGAGTCGTCATGGATCTAGTATGACGTGCAACGGAATGTAATGCGTTTCCACCATAGATGGCAATGAAGTTGGGTATGTCAGAATATTATTTACGAAAAACCTCTCCCACCACTTCGCCTCGTCACTCTCTACACTAGCATCCGCTTTTGCATTACTTCAGAGAAGTAAGTCGTCCCTAACTTTGTCTTATTCTCTCTTTTTCGTTTCTACTGTGTAACGTATGATGTTGTACGTCGTGGTCCAAGAACTCTCAAATCCAACTAATCCACCTACTTATATTGTCAGCCTCGAAGGCTTGTCTAGTTTCCCTGCGTGTGTGTGTCTACGGTAGGAAAAGAGGAAAAACTGACGAAAATGTACCTCGATGATTGCTGTGTGCGTGGACCTCAAATGTTAAAGACATTAGGAGAGGATCGATATGCGGAAAATTATTTAAGAAATTTTAAAAGAATGACAAGGCTATGCTTTAATGATTTTCATAAATTTAATATGAGTTAGATAACTCAAGTTATGTCAAGATTATTCGGCAATTTTTGACATATAACAATTTCGAAAAAGAGGGCCCCTATAATAATTTACGAAACATCTTTTAACTCACAAACCCTTCAAAATGCAGAACCGAATTTGTGAAGGAATTATCTGGAAGTTCATAATAATTTCTGACGTTCAATTGGTGGTGTTCCCTTTTGTACTTCATGGATATAGGTATTATTCCAATATTGCTGTAAAAATCTTCTTGGAAAGTCAATGTACTGTTTTTAAACATTATCTGAAATCGAATTCTAGTGACTTTTCTATTCTTTGTAAATTTTGATAGAACTGACGTCTGACGAAAATATTTTGAAAGTTATAATTTTCATCTAAATGTCACTTCACGCAAATTTAGGCTAACTAAAAAATCAAGTAACTCCTAATGAAAACGTTCCACTTTTGGTAAATGGAAAATCTCCAAAATAAATAGTCCCTCTTGAAGATTTTAATAAATGTAAATATCTGGTCAACCGATAGTTTTACGAGAATTTACATTTAAGAGTACAAATGTATTTGTAATTCAATTCTAAGAATGTCTGCATAAAAAAACATCTAAAAATGTTGACCGAAGACGACACTTTTGCTTTTAGCGACGACACTCCAGTTTGGATTTTAAAGAATATATTCCAGAAAACTTGTTTCAAATTGAATTCTAAGCACTTTTGTATTCTTTGTAAATTTTGGTAGAACTGACGGCTGACGAGATATTTTGAAAGTTATGATTTTCGTCTAAATTTAGGTAAAGGCGAAATCTCCAAAATAACAAATCAATCTTGAAGATTTTAATAATTGTAAATATTTGGTCAACTGATAGTTTTACGAGGATTTACAAAGAGTACAAAAGTATTTGCAATTTAATTCTAACAACGTCTGCATAAAGAAAGTCTAAAAATGTTGACCGACTATAACACTTTTACTCTTAGCGACGACACTTTTTGAAAATTCAGACCGGAACACTTTTACTCTTATCGAATAGCGATTTTTTGCAAATATGTCGTAAATTATGCATTCTACTTATATTTATCAAGAGTACTTTAGTATTTAGAGTTGGATTTGGAATACTCTTTGTATAAATGCCATTTCAAAATGTGAGCACTTTTACTCTTATCGAGTGGCACCTTCTTTCGAATATATCGCGAAGTATGCATTCTATAGAGATTTATTAAGAGAATATAAGTACTTAGAATAGGATTTTGAATAATTTTTGTATTAAAAAAATCTTAAAATTTGGGCTTATTCACAGGTTTATTTTTCTAAGAAGATAAAAGTATTTATTAAAACAATTTAGAACAATATAATTTCAAACGCTCATACGTATAAGAAAGTCGTGTGGTGGCCAAACCTCATTTTTTATTATTGTGTTTTATTAGGCGGTTGTGCTCCTTCTTTTGTATTTTATATTGTTGTATATATTTTGACAATTTTACTGTAAATGTTCTTTTACAATTATTAATAAATTTGTATTTGAATATGAATTTCAATTTTTGTAAAACACTCACTTTTTTCTGTTTGCAATGTTATATTCAAAGATTAGAAAGAAAACCAAAAACCAATACATAAAGACCAAGCAAACCAAAACCTAAATATCAAAAATAGCAGTAATATAGCAGAAAGGATTTGTGAGCAAAGGAAGAAAATATAATTTTTGAAAAGGAAGTCTGCCAAGGAGTTCTAAAAATACACAATATAAAAAAATCGTGTATAAATAAGCTTCCACTTGGCCATAATCTTTAATTCAATTTATTCGTAAGTATCAGCATAATAATAACTGTTTTAAATTAAAACGGCGCCGATGCTTGATGAAATTCCAAAAGAAATATGAATAATTTTATTGCAACTTTATTCGCGAAATTTTAATTTTTTTTTATTAATTATCACTATGTAAAAGTGATTTGAATATATTTTGATTTTGAAGTTTGAGTTCAAGCGCTTGATAATTTCCACTAAATTTCCATGAATAATTATAAAAAAAAGGTTAGTGTAAGCTATGTTAAGCTGTCACCGCATGATACGCTTCCGCAGTATCTATTTCGAAAATGCTACTAAGTATGCGGTCAGCTAACGTCAGCACATCTTTACCGGGTTGGAAGCACCTTATTTAGTTTTTTTATTGATCACCATAATACACTCACATCAAGATGCGGTGAAAGAGTATGAAGTTCATGAATCTATTACTTTGCTATCACACATTCTTCGTAATCACGTTCTGTTGTAATTTCCTTGTATGCGAACATATGTTGGAATCTAGGAATTAATATATCTTTTGAAGTGGCGTCTTTCTTAAAATCACTAACGTATGTAACTAACTTGCGGGATACCGAAACCATAACCGCTTCTTTTCTTAAAAACAAATACTTGAATAAATCAATAATGACTCAATTTAGTTTTTTATCATAAATTTAAAACACATTTCAAGGATCTAAATGAAAGTATATAGTCATGTACTATAGAGTCACAGCACCAAGATGTTAAGGGATCAATGTGAAATTGATATCGTAAAATAATGCAAATTTATTTTTTAATTTTTTTTTTGTATGACGAAAATCGCGGTTTGCATTACTTTCATTTATTTTCAAAAAGATACTGTATAGTATTGTATAAAATATTAAGTATTTATAAATAGTATTAAATATTTTTGGCGCCCAACGTGGGGCACGATATAAGTATATTATATACAGGTTATAGAGTTACTACAAGAAATTTAATAAAAGTAAATATGTATTTATTGTGTTTTATATAAAATACAGTTATTTTTTATTTAATTAAGATCAAAATGTAAGGAAAGTAGAACCTAATAGGAAAAGTGGTGGTGAAGGAAGTCAGAAAGGGACGGAACCACAAATGATGGGAAAAACTATTAATACGGGTCCGTTATTAATAGTTTTTCCCATTGTATAATGTTAATTATGTTAGAAATGAATGAACAAGAATATGGTAGATATAAAAAAAATAATTGAAGAAACTGATTAAACAAAATAATAAAAGCTGAAACAGTAGATGTAGATAATATTACTACAACTAAGAAAAAAAATCAATCAGATGTTAGATTTAAATCAGTCCAACTAATATATAAGAAGTCAAAATTTGTAGATACAATTAAGAAAGTATTAAGAATATATCTAGATACACAAATTATTTTGAATGAAGAAGTAGAAAAAGAAGACTAAACAATGTTATAAAATGATAGAGGCAATGATTTTAGTTAAAGTACACGAGGAGCCAATATATACGAATGATGATGAAGAAAAGGGAGTTAAAAGACAACATAACATCTATTGCCATATTGTTCTTCAAGAATATGTAGTATACATACATTTGGTACACTTGTAATTTTAATTGGCAGATTGAGATGGCATTCTATGGTATATGAGATATGCTCGAAGTTAATGTGGAAAAGGTCTGTTATAAAGTAAGAGGAATAGAAAAATTTAAGTGGTAAATTTTTTTAAGACATGTGGATAGAAGCCAAAGGAATAAATTTTTGGACAAAAGGAATCAAAGCAACAAAAGGAAAATATGATTAAAAGATACAATTATTATCGATTAGAATAATTTAAATATTATATAAAATTAGAATTTTACAATTCTCTTATAGTATTATATATGTTTCCCATTTCTCTTAAGAAACCTTTTAAATTAAATGAATATGTAAAATAATTAATGGTTAATATTTATTAGGACAAAAATTAGATATTCATGAAAGAGCATCAAGATTAATTATATTATTATTATTAAATATAAAAACATATTCAAATAAGAAATTCTCTATTACATGAAAATAATTATAGAAAAAAATTGAAATATTAAGAAAATCACTTATCAACTTATTTGATGGAGTTGCTATTATACTATTAGGACGAAGATAGTATTAAGATGATGAGGTTATTAAATGATTTTTGAAGTAGGAATTATAATAATAAATATATAATGAGAATAAAAAAAGAATTATACATACAAAAAGGTATAGTTTTATATGCGAATATAAAAATATTATAGAATAAGTTATGTAAAAAAAAATAATTGGTACGTTATATGTAAAAGACAATGAAATAAATAGAAAAAAGAAATAAAAACAAAGATTAGTAATGTTGTAATGAGTTAATAATCTCGAATTTAATTATAGTATAAATAGAAGTGTGGAAATGATGAATAAATAATAAACAAGGCGCCATATTTGGAATAAATCATTTATAAAAGCAAAATGAAAATACAGTTAAAGGATAAAATTTGTCAATTTTGAAAATGAATTTCAAATACCTAAAAAAATAATTAATTATATTAAGAGAAATTGAATACACTGATATTTTGCATAAACATTATTACTATATTTCATTATAAATAATGCATAATAAAACTTGTTTTAAGTTATAATTTTGGAATAATAATTTCAATATGTTAAAGAGCCAGAAATGTGATAGAATAAAATGTTAAGTAGTTAAATATATTATTATATTAATATATAAAAAAATATCAAATTATTCTTTTTTACATATAAGAAGTTCAAATGATAAATAAGAAGAAAATTAAATTTGACGCCATTTGTCTCAATTTAAGCCAACTGAATTGATTATAAGCCTCATACATTCTATTTGACTGAACAATATAAGTAAATTTATCAAAGAAATACGTTATTTGTAATAGTAAAATAATGTATTAAGTACAATTTATTTAGTTTATGTTTCGACAAAAATTTCTGCCTTATTATTACCAATATGTGATATTTTTGTGCAATATAAATCAATCTTCAAGGTTAAAAATGCAATTTTAATTACTAAATGATTTAGAGCGGTTTTTTAACGTCAATTAAAATTCCAGTTTTTACAAATTTGGGTTGTGATGGAAAAATCGAGCCTTAGAGTTACTGCGTATCCAATGACCAGTGGCGACTGGTACTAAAGGGCACAAGGGCACGTGCCCACCCAACCACCAAGATAAACAGAAAAAGTTAAACAAAAAGGAAATTCGTACGTAATTCAGTGCTTTATTTTATTTTATTATTTTTACGTATTATTATAACGATGGTATCAAAGTTTCCTTTCGCACCACACACATTAGCGTATGCCATCGCTTAAAACTATGTTCCGTGGCACGATTCCAGATGTACCTCTTTCGAGTATGAATCGGCTCGCTGCGTTATCTTCTCCATATGCGCTTATAACTTCGGTTTGAGGCACAAATTTGCCAGACTCCATTGCGTTTGCATGTTGATGTGACGTTTATTATTAATGATGAAAGTTAATTGTGTGCAAGATCTTTTAAAAAAAAACTCTATCATTTGAGGAAAAACTTTCAATTAAGAAGAAGGAAGGGCCTATTCCAGAACTTCAAATAAACTATACTTTTACAAGTAAAACTCGAACTTACAATAGAGTATTCAATAAAAATATATATGAAGAATATGAGTGGATGTGCGGATGTACACTAACAAACAAACTACATATTTTGTTTTATCTGCTTAATTTTTAAGAAAGAAGTTAGTGCGTGGAATAAATAAGTGTTGAATGATTTAAAGCATATCGCAGAGAGGGCAAAGAAACACGAAAATTCTGTTCTTCACATGAATGCATGCGTGGATTTTAGTGTTCTGGGCAAAGTGAACATACGTGAACAGTTAGACAGTGCTTATTTGCGACATAAAATTAAGTACCTCAAAAACTATTCAGAACGAATTGCTAAATGCATTGTTGCAAATTTACAAGCAGGAAATATTAAAAGACACTAAATCTACAAATTTCATTGCTTTGGTGGCCGATGGAACTACAGACACCTCTAATAATCAGCAAATTGTTGTTATTATTCGATACGTGTTTAATGGACAAATTTTTGAACGCTTTTGGTCTTTGAAAACAATAAACTAATGGCTCAAACTTACGATTAGGGAAGCAAATGGTTTATTGAAACATTTAAATTGTCCGGAATTTCTCTGCTGGTTGAAAATATTTCATTTCATCGTGCCACATGTTAAAATATTATTTAATCAGACTCAAATGCGCGGAATTGAGAATGCTCAACTGCAAAAGGCAATTGAACAATTCCAACAGCAAATTATTCGAATTAGAAATTCAAGAATTTTTACTGACAATGACAATCAAGGACACAATAATGAAGAATCTGCAAGGAAAAGACAAAAAAACAAGAGCTGGAGATAATAGAGCTGTTATTGCAAAGAAAGTATGTGACCAATTTGATTTTAATGGTCACTTAAGTGCAGCAAAATTATTTGGTTCTCAACATTTTAAAACTTATAGTCATTAAGTTTCACAAAAATATTTTGATGACACTGTCAAATCCTTATCTTATGTTGGACAGTGTAAAATTGAAAAGTGAACTTCCTGCAATTTATGGGCGCGATAACAAAGAACAACCTAAAAAGGATTTTAACGGAAACATACAAATTGTTGGATATTATTTGTACAACGCCCATGTCGACAGCAGAATGTGAACGATGTTTTTCCACCCTCAAACGAATTAACACTTTTCTGAGAAGCACAATGTCAGAAGATCGACTGAACGCGTTGGCGGTCCTATCAATAGAAAAAAAATTCATCCAGTCTATCCCGGATTTTGACAACAAAGTCATAGACGTCTTTTCCTGCATCAAAAATAGAAGAATGGATTTTATGTACAAAAAATATGTAAGTTTTTTTTGTGCCCACCCTCTTTCGCAACTCACTAGCTGCCACTACCAATGACTAATGTTACTAGCATTAACTAATTCTACTATCAATCTAATATGTCATAATAATACAAATTACTTTAAACAATAAACAGAGATAATTTTCTTCTTCTATAACTGAAGCTGAATTCACTTCAAACGTAGCTATAACATTATTTATTTCCTCTAGAAGATTTCATAAGTCGATTTCGTTTGTTACGTTTCGTTTTCTTCAACTTTCCTTTTTACCGTTTTTTTTTTCTCCATGTTGGTATTCCATTTTCGTCATTTAATTTTGACAGAGTCGGTGGCGTAAAAAGACCAAACGATTGCCGCCTGATCGCGCACGAGATTCAATAACCGGAAACTTTCTGGGTTCGGCCAATCACTCTCCTTTGATTCTCCGTCTTGATTGTTTTGATAACCTTTTTTCCTGCATCCCGTACGCCCGCCACTCTCTCCTCGCCGACAAAACAGAACTCCGAACGTCTCTCGCGAGATTGCGAGATCGCCTTGCTTTCTTTCTTGCTTGCTTTTGTACGTGGGGCGGCTTTCATTTCGAATTTACATACATTTTGCGCATCGGAAAAAGTTCAATCTCACATGTTACGAGGTAAGGTATTCAAATTGAACGTAATTGGACCTACTCCGTCTGACTGCGGATGTGAATTTGATATTTTCGCGGAAAACTGATTATTTATCGTTGTGTGTATTACGATGCTGTTTCAAGTATATTGATTTGGTATTTTATTCGATTATGTAAGTGACGCGAGTTTTTATTCGATAACACTAACCGAAATGATTTTTATAACTGACTTAACAGTCTAAAATTTTAGTATTTTGAATTGTTTTAAACATAGAAACTGTATCATAACATAGATTATTACGTCACATTTTCAAAATAAAATGTTTATCTCTAAAAAGTATTGTAACAAGCTCGAGTATGTTCGCGGCTATACCGTGAAGAGCAGCGGCACTACAAAAGATACGACATCACGCATTCCAGAGAGAAGTATAGAATTCTAATATATTAGTCATTGCGGAATATACTAAAATGAAAATTTCTGGAATCGATAAGTGCATATATAAAGGTTGCAGACGGCGTAGTGATTCATTTAATGTTTAGTTGTTGACGCGGTCTGGTAAATGACAAACAAAATGTCACTGAACTGTCACTTAGTTATGTAAGTTTGAAGCAGTGTTCCATAAGTTGTATTGCGTGTGATTTCAAACTGTGCATGAGGGTGTAAAACTTCTCCGGGCAGTTTTTGTTATATTTGTGGATTATATGATACAAAATCGCAAAAGAAGCCTTTAAATGAATTAATTCAAAGATGTTTTGAACAATATTATGACTCCAAAATTAAAGATCAAGAGAAAACATGGGCACCACATATATAGGGGAGACCGGGGCATAGTGGACCCCTTAAGGCAAAAATTTCGCGTATTAATTTATTCGCGGTAATAGAATCCAGATCCAAGATGCTTCAGTTTTATTAGCTTTTCTTGTAAACCTCTGATTTTTTTAAATTTTTTTTTGCTTAGCAAATAAGTCAAAATAATTATTTAAAAAAAAATGGAAAGTGACCACTTTGCCCCAAATACCTGGGGTAAAGTTGTCACACTGAAATTTTTAGGTATAAATAAATGTTAATGAGAGTTTAATAGCAATTTTACAGAAACTATTACAAAAAATAAAAATCTATGTTAAAGGCAATTGTCGCAGGTATAATCCTCGTCGTTTTCCTCGACTCCTGCACACTGGTCATGGGCCCACTGAAAACATTGAATGCACCGCACCCATCCTTCCCCAGTTCTTGATCGGAGATAGGTGTCTCCACAGAACAGGCATTCTGCATCATCTGTGTCGTTTTCTGGATCGCCACTTTCATCACTAGAAGAGTGATTGTTCGTAGCGAGTTTTTTAGATTTCTTGAGACTTTTAGTCCTTTTCTGGGATGTTGACGCTTCCGTCTCTATTTGAGTTTGAAACACATTTTTGCAAGTTTGTTTAAGTCTTTTTTGGTCTTGCCTCTTCAGTTTTTGTTTTTCAGCTTCCTCCTTCGTATCTCTCTCTTTCTGTAATTCATTCTTATATGGGCTGTCAGTCAAAATTGTGGCTGTTCCCCTCTTTCTTTTTTGAACTCTAATATGAGTGCTTTTGGGAATAGGATTGATGTCTTTAGGACTAACGAGAAACGCACTACGAGTGCCACCACTGCAAGAAGAAGTCGGTTGAGGACTTGGAGGACAATTTGGAAACGTGTTCATGGAGCTTGAACAGGGCTGAGGGGATCTTGGACTATTTGGAAACATCAACGTGGAGCTTGAGCTACGTTTAGATTCAATCTCAGTCGAGATTTCAGCAGGTTCATCCAACACTTTTTGCTGTGAATTTTGCATCAATGGTTGATCCGTAACTTCTGAGGCCGCAAAATCTACATCTGTGAAGACGTCGGGGTTGTAAGGACAGATTCCACATTTTCTGAACCCATTAATAGCCGTGGTAGGCGTTGCAGCTCTTAAATACGCTTCACCAAACAATTTTGAAATTTGGAATTGTGTAACCGTCCTTCCTGGGTTATTACGTAGAAACTTTTCAATGCTACTAACGTAAAACGTATTTAACGGAAACATAAATGATCTATCCAACGGTTGCAACTTGTGGCTGCAGTGTGGAGGCAGGCACAATAAGGTAACGTTGTTATCTCGTGCTTTTTCAATTACGGCAAGGTTTTTTGTGTGAGTCATATGGCCGTCAAGAATCAAAAGTACTGGGTCTTTGGCAGTAGGCTTCGTATGATTTATAAAATGTTCAAACCAGGAAGAAAATATTTCGAGTTGCATCCATCCTGATTTATTGCAAGCAAATATTGTGCCAGGAGGAGCACCATCGGTTAATTCTTGTTTCATCCGCTGCCTTGGAAAAATCAGCATTGGAGGAACATAATTTCCTCCAGCGGACATGCATATAACTGCTGTGGACAATTGACCACGTTCAGCCGATGTTATGCTACCAACTTGTCGACGTCCCTTCTGTGCCAAAACTTTTGAAGATTTTGTTTGAACAGTGGTGACACCTGTTTCGTCCACATTAAATATACGATGAGCCGGAAAATTATGCCTATCCATTACAGACTTTAACAACTGAAAAAACTTTTCGACGTTGGGTTTATTAAAACCTTGGGCCCTAGCAGCCGATGTTGCCTTTGGCTTTCTCAAGGTAAGTTCTGGATGACGTTTACGGAAACCGCTCAGCCAGTCTTCTCCAGCTAAACCAAGTTCTTTATTAAACGGATGATTAATTTTATTTTTTTCCGCCAAACTAAACGCCATATATCGTATGTCTTTCGTAGTCAAACCAAAAAATGTTTCTTCCATCTTAAGTATATGGTCTACGAGTTCTTTTTCTTGATCTGGAGTAAATACTGACCGCTTGGCGCCTAAAATTTTCTTATTTGAAACTGCATCCTTATTTTTGTTTAACACTCGTCTTTTAAGTGTAGCCCTCGGAACAGAAAAGTTCTTGCTTGCAGTCTTCCAAGCTATTCCATTGTGAACCGCTTCTATTGCCTTTAGCATATTATCTGCACTCCAGTTCTGCTGGCTCGACGATCTCTTGCGATTTCGAACCATTATTACACCCTTGAAAAATAAAAAACAAAATCTTAGACGTTCCGGGGTAATGTGGACCCTATCCGGGGCATTGTGGACACATAGGGGTCCACATTGCCCCAACTTCGTTATCAGTTAAAAAAAAAATTTCTTTGGTTAGGCAACATTTATTACTTTGAAGCTTCAGATAGGTTAATTGCAATAACAAGTCACTTTATACTTAACCAGTTCAAAACTGTTACGTGCTATATTACAGAATCTACAAATAAAATAAGTTAGTACTTACATTAGATCAGACCTCGGAAAAAACACTTTTTTTTTTAATAACTTCGGTTGAACACAGCGGAACTGTCTGAAACTTCTCAACACTGTAGCGACCTCTATTGGTAACATGTGAATACATAAATAAGATTCCTATTTTTACCTTTACATTGAATTTTGAAGGGTGATCACTCTGCCCCGGGGGGCCACTATGCCCCGGTCTCCCCTACTGTAGTTCGTGTTATGTCAAATTAACTCAGTGGAACAAAAACAAGAATTCTTCTGAAGTCCTGTCAGAACGGCCAATGATTTTGCGTGAACCAGCAGATCACGTCACGGAATGTTACTTCCGTCTTGTAAAAATTGAATGATTTTCAAAAAGAAATAAACACAAAATAATCTATCCAAGCATTTCATCTGTAAGCAAACTTCAATGCATTCAAGAAAGACAAACAGTGTTTTGAATGCGTCATTTTCAAGTTATCTGACGTATGTTCCTTCTAACGAACCACATCTCAATACTCAGTCAGATCTGAATAGTTTGATGCAGAATTTGGGTTTAACCAAAGAAATATCATTATGTTTTTTATATGTCATTTTTAAGTGATCTGATGTATGTTCCTTCTGACTCTCTCATTACTCAACAGATCAAAAAAGGCATAAACATATTAAATGTTTACATAACACCAAACACGACTATTATAACTACTATAAAAACAGGACTGAAACATCTTCTGATCAGATATATAAAAGCTTCTTGGGATGTGAATTGTCGGGTAGGGTAAGGAATCACGATGACTTTGAGAATTGATGGTAAACTTAATGACGATCATGAACAAGTTGCCGAGGTTTTCAATGGGTATTTTATTGAGTCTGTAGGTGAAGTTATGCCGCGCATTTCTGCCAGTAATGATCAGTTTAATGGTGGTCGTGCTAATGTTGCCCGTAGTATGTGTGGTTTACCTTTCAATGAGCTTGGATGAAAAAATTGTTCAACAATTTAAAAAATACACCATCTGCAGGTATGGATGAAATACCGAGCAACTTAATCAAAAATATTTCAGAATTACTAATTCAGCCTCTGGTGTTTTTGGTTAATTTATCATTTGAGGGGTGGGGGGATTTCCTAATAATTTAAAAATTGCTTGTGTTCTGTCGTTATACAAAGAGGCTCTAGATTAGATATGGCCAACTATCGTCCTTTAGCGATTTCTCCCGGTTTTTCTAAAGTTCTTGAATGTGTTATGTTTGGATAAATTACACATTTAGATAAAAATCAAATTTTAATAATTTAACAACATGATTATTGTGCTAATCATCATATATGATTTATTTCATACACTAAATGTACATTTCGTCTGCCAAGCAAACATCATCGGTAGTAGCAAAATATTCATTTGGATTTTTTTTTTGCGATTTAAGCCGTGCCTTTGACTGCGTCCATCATGACATTTTGCTTGATAAACTTGAGTGGTAAGGAATTCGAGGTGTTGTTCCGCAGTTTTTTGAGTCCTGTCTGCGTGATAGATTTCAGTTGGTAAGGATATGACATAAGGCCGATAGTTGTGTTGTTAGTTAGAAATATAAAGTCTACCTTACCGGTTGAGAGAGGAGTGCCTCGGGGCAGTATTTTAGAACCAGTTCTTATTCTGATTTTATTAATGATGTTGCAGATTTACTGAAAAATTTCAAAATAACTTTGTATGCTGATGATATGATTTCAAATGTTTCTGAAACTTTTACAAAACATGACTACTTGGTTCAGTAATAATAGTTATATCTAGATAATGACAAGACGAAATTTATGGTTCTTCATACAATAAAAAATAAGGCTCCGTTGGTTTTACATTTATTTGCACAAGATAAAGAAATAGCTCTTAGGTATAAGTATGGATGAAAACTCTCTTGGGGTGTTCACTGTCGGGATATTATAAGTAAATAGATTCAATAAGTATATTGCACACAGGAATATTTAAAGCATGGCAACAGGCGGCTTTATTAGAATTTGAGAGCATGTTGGTGAACTCTATACAAGAGTCAGTTATATTAAACATAACCTAACTAACCGATGCGTCCGTAATATTCACGTTTAAGATATTATTATGACAAACAAAGTATATTCAATAAAAATAGTGCTGCAATAATAGCAAACTATTGCAGTGTTTAATCATTTCTTATTTTATGTAATATGCATACATAAAATAACAATGAATTAACATACGTTTATTTGGTACATTATACAAAAATAAAAATAAAAAGATATCATAGAAGATAATTAGGTGTGTGAAGCTACTAGCCCCCCTCTTTTCGAAAATCGAAAATCTGACGGTTGTTCCAGGTTGTTCTAGGTTTGTTCTAAATTGTTCCAAAGTATTTAAAAAAAAGTCAAAATTGGCCGAGATAATTGAAATAAACGACTTTTTCACCCAGCCCCCCTTTTTTCAAAAATTGAAATTCTGAAGGTTGTTCCAGGTTGTTCTAGTTGATCTAAACATAATTCCAAAGAATCTCGAAAAAAAGTTCAAAATTTGAGCGAGATAATCGGAAAAAAACGAGTTTTTGGCATCCCCCCTTTTCTTGAAAATTGTAATTCTGACGGTTTGTTATAAATTGTTCCAAAGTATTCCAAAGAAAAAACCGAAAGCAAACGAGAAAATGGGAAAAACGACAGCAAAAAGTATGAAGTGTAGACCACCCCGTTTTTGCAAAAATTAAAATTTTGACGGTTGTTCTAGGTCTGTTCTAAACATTGTTCTAATACGTCAAAACCGTATCTCCTATATATCAAAAGATATTGCAAAAAGACTATATATATATCCAAAAGTGAGAAGTTTTTTTTAAAATCTAAATTCTGAGGGTTGTTCCAAGTTGTTCTAGATTTGTTCTAAAGTATTTTTGAAGTAAATTTTCGAAAAAAAAGTGGGCTAACTAACACACCCAAGACAATGTTACATTTTCAAGATTTATACATATAATAAAAGCTATTCAGGTAAAACTAATTATTAATAGATCGTGTTCATCAAACCGAGCAGTCCCCTTCTAAAAAAGCTTCTTCCTTTTATTAGGAGAAAATATATTCAGTCCGCTGGTAAACATCTAGGAAAATATTCATTACTTTCATTATAGAGCAAAGATTAATTTTATTGCGTATGTAATGAATGCAAATTGCATTACTTGCCTATACACCATAATTCACCCTTATCTACACTGATGTTACTAAACAAGGCAGCGTATTATGCATTAGCAAATATGCCATGATGATACATGTTAAAAAAACGCAAAGAGTACATGATAAAAAAAAATTGCTCTGGTGCTAATAAAGGAATACCATAACCGACCAACCCCTTTCGCTATAATTACACCTTTTCCGACTCTCCCATAACGTTCTGACATAATATACGCATAAGTGGTTACGCCTTCGATTGTACATGCAAAAAGTTTATAATAAGACTGACAGGAGATGGAAAAGAAAAAATATTGGAAACGAAAAGAGATGGGAGTTCTTTATTGTAAAATATGAACCTTTACCGCGCGCCCGCAACATAAATATTTTTAAGCACAAAGACAAAACTTAGATGTAATATCTCGACTCCACCCTATCCATTACAACCCCTTTAACAATGTAAATGCGTGGCCCCGGGGTGCGCTTTTGCTAAACCCGCGTGTATCTC
The DNA here is from genome assembly GCA_963170755.1 of Amphimallon solstitiale. Lineage (NCBI taxonomy): Eukaryota > Metazoa > Arthropoda > Insecta > Coleoptera > Scarabaeidae > Amphimallon > Amphimallon solstitiale. The sequence continues at coordinate 137,322,043 of OY720679.1, forward strand.
TCCTCCTATATATATACGCAGACTACGACCGTAAGTAAGCCGCATCAGCCACATCAAAAGAGCTTTTATGTAGATCCACCACGGTTAAGAAAATAAAAACTTTAAAACCGTGTTTAATTTGAATTCAAAACGCAAAGAAACCTAAACACACGACCGAATGTTGCCCAAAAGTTATCATTTGTGCTTGCTGTAACCAACCGTTAAACGTTAAAAGTACTTCTCGTCGTTTTCCCTATGTTTTAACTGATGTTGGCTGCCATGACGACGCAGTGTGGCAAAGATAAATAACCGGAGAAATGTCAACACGAAAATAAATATGTATGTGTACGTAAGAGTAAATGTAGTTGTACGTTTTCACGCTGTACTGTACGGAAAATGCGAGAAATTAACAATGTTAAGGGCTCCGGTGGTTTTGTGTTTTGGTTCCTTGCGGGAGTGGCATTTTTTGAGTGCCCTCTTCGTCACAGATAAACGAGGAAATTTGCTTTTTGTCAAATTAATAATTATAAATTAATATTTACCATTTTGCGCTCCTTGGGATTCATAAATTTATTTAAATTGGATATATGTACAGTGCTATACAGGCGCAATGGAAGAACAATTCGAATTACAGCAACGAATTATAGTAACTGCAACAACTTACTTTAAAAGAATTCTTTAAAATATATTCCATTTGAGTTGCAAGTTGAAAAATCTTAAGTAATTTTTAATTCACGATTATTATAACCAGAGCTGTCCGAAGCACTACATTTGCAAACTTAAACGCTTCAGTTTGATTTAAACAAGTTCGTTTGCTATCCACATATAATCCCAGTATTTTGATTCTGTAGTTCTGTGTTCTCTAGTAGTCTACTTTTGGTCCGTGCCGTGGTCATAAAGCATGTGTCACATGCATAAAGACAGATCGCAAATGTTGCTGCCTTTGCATGACATTTGTGTATATTGTTAATGATGAAGGACCCAATATAGATCCTTGTGGAACACCACGATTTACAGTCTCCCTTTCGGATATATCTAATAATCATCTCCACATACTGGCACTACACAGAAGAAATGGTTTCGGCAAATCAAAACTATTTCCACATATGTCATAATAGAACTATTTATTCACAAACATTTTGGGCTCCACACAACAGATCAATCGACATGCATATTAAACAGCCTTCGTAATTTCTGTTACGAAATCGATGTTCCACACTACTAATGACAATTTTTTTATTCAAGAATTTTGTCAGTCTTTTAGCAATAACTATTTCGAACATTTTTGAAAACACCGATAATATAGATATTTGCCTATAATTTCCAAGTTCGTTAACATGTTGCTGTCTTTGCATGACATTTGTGTATATTATTAATGATGAAGGACCCAATATAGATCCTTGTGGAACACCACGATTTAGTTTCCCTTTCGGATAAATCTAATAATCATCTCCACATACTGGCACCACACAGAAGAAATGGTTTCGGCCAATAGAAACTATTTCCACATATTGCTGTGACCTTCAAATTATATAAAAATAAAAAGGTTAAGAATTAGCTTAATTGGTGAAAATGAACACTAACTTCTTTACTTTAAAAACGTTTATTTTTAAGATGTAGGCATTAAATAAAAATGTATACTAGGAAGCACAATGTGTTGCCTATATTTAAAAAAGGGAAAAATCTTACATCAAGAATAAGTATATATAAATTAAGTTGAATAAATACTAAAAAATTTGGGTATAAAAACAAACACAAAATAAATCTATGCATTCTATATTTTGTAGAGAAGAGAAACACGAAATATGGTTTGTATATAAAGAGATATATAATTTCAGTTGAAAAGCAAACCGTCAATACAAGTATTTAAATTTACGTTATTGAAAACTTCTATAACTTTCGCAATATCTTGAAGAACATATAAGTTACTGTTTTCAAGCATACAAGTAATTAGAAGTTATCATATAACAAATTAAAAAATCTTCTTTAAGGTTCTCTTAATAAAGTTTTTTCTAACATCAAGGACTCTAGAAAGTTTACACACACTTGTATGAGAATTTTCTTGAACGCATAGCAAAAGAACCTTTTGTGCATCTACGTTTTCTACAGCAGCAGTATCACGATTCCTTTTTCATATGGAATACTGCCAGTTTCTTCAAATCGTTAACAATTTTTGAAAAACACACAACGATGGCGTCCCATATTTGGATATTTTTGGTTGTATATCTTTTCCCCAAAACATATTTCATTTTGCACTTTTAAACTGAGGCTATAAATCTAAGTTTGACGTTTAAATAATTTTTCACACACAGTGTATGCGATATTTTTTATATTATTGCTAATTCATGAAATTCCAAACTGTTCGTGAGTTTTTAATAAAAATTACTTATTTGTTAAAGGAAAATAGAAGTAACACTTTTCGATTAATTTTTAAATCGTAATCGCGTTTATTCAGATATAATGTCCTATAACTTTTGCAATATCGCTTACAGGCACTAGAAAGTATATACCTTTAATTAGTAAATTTTAAGTACTTTTCAATGATATGTAAATGTACAGGCTGTTCCATTTAATTTTTATTTTAGAATTTTTAACTTTAGCGATCGGTATGTAATTCTAAAGAGTATACGTAGATTTGCCGAAATAAACAGCAATTCCACATACTGATAAGACATCTATATTAATTGAACCCATAATAGGTATTTCATCATCAATCGTTAATTCATAGTAACTTTTCAAATGTTGTACAATTTTTAACGAAAAATCGCCATATCTCAGAAACAGTTGAAAATCGTCAAATACAAGGTGACGTCAGTTTAATCAACTTTAATTAAGTTTGTGTTGATTCGTTGTTGTCGAACATTCTGTATACATAAAAATATTTTTAAATTGTTGAACTTATGATTATCTACAACTTTTGTATTAAAAATTATTCGCTATCTACATTATTAGATACCAATAATGTACACCCGGTATAATAACAGTAAACGAATTAAAACTTTGTGCGATATTGCTTTTAGAAGTTCTGTGAATAACTAATAACACCCTAGTGTAGATTTGCATTAATTTTATCAATAGTTACAAGTTACTGGATTTTGGTATCGTGGACTTGTGCTGATCTAATTCAATTTTGATAATAATTCAATAGATTCCTCGACATTTTGTCAAATGTGTGTTTACCTTGATGAATTGTTTTGTACATGTACAGGTAACCAAATAAGTTCATGCGGTTTTTTTATGGTAAAATATAAATATTTATTAAGAAACAATAGTACAATATTATTCATCAAAGTAATTACCATCACACTCAATGACCTTTTGCCAACGTGACACCAATTTTTTTATGCCGGTATTGTAGAACTCTACGGATTTTGAATCAAAAAATTGACGGACTGCGTCTATTATATTAAGTCGAGTTTTAAACTGCCTATGTCTCATACAGTTGTCAAGAGACAAAAAAAAGATGGTAATCACTTGGCGAAATGTCAGGGGAATATGGAGGGTGTGGCAATATTTCCCAGCCAAGTTCACAAATTTTTTCCCGGGTCACTTTTGCAGTATGCGGTTTGGCGTTATCTTGTAAGAATATCACTTTCTTTCGATTGATTAAAGAAGGCTGTTTTTGGATGAGTGCTGCTTGTACTCGCTGAAGTTGTTCACAATAGAAGTTCGCAGTGATGGTTTGGCCCTTTTCCAAAAACTCATAATGGACTATTCCATTTGCTGTCCACCAAACACACAATAAAATCTTGTTTGGGTGCAAGGAAGCCTTGGGAGTGTGAGGTATTGCATCAGTAGGCGACAACCAATGATACGAACGCTTAGAATTTGAGTATAATATCCATTTTTCGTCGCAGGTTAACAACCGATCAAGAAATGGTTCATTATCGTTGCGTGAAATGTTTGCCGAACAAATGGTAAGACGACTTAATTTGTTATCATTTGACAATTCATGTGGAACCCATTTGCTCAACTTCCACGTCTTTCCTAGCTGATGAAGATGCAAACGAATGGTTTCGTCACTCACATTGAACCTTTCTGCAAGCTCTAGGCACGTTGTACTGGAATTTGCCTCCACAACCTGTTGAAGATCCTCGTTGTTAATGATCTTCGGTCTTCCAGAACGTGCTTCATCGGTTAAGTTGAAATCTCCCGAAGAAAATTTCTTGAACCACTTCTGTGCTGTTCGATCACTTACGACATCATCTCCGAATGCGGTACATATTTTTCGCGCCGCCACTGCAGCTTTAGTACCAAGTTTGTACTCATAGAGTAAACAACCTCGAATTAAAGTTTTATTCGTTTCCATTTTCAACTATTCAAATTAATAATTAAATAATTGTCACGAAATGTGTATGTATTAAATGACAGAAGGATTGATACTAAAGTCGATGACAGATAACAGACAAGTGCTATCGATCAACAACTTAAAGAATATTCATGGCACTCTGTTGTATACAAAAACCGCATGAACTTATTTGGTTACCTGTATTTAAGCTTATAATATTTCTGATATATATGTACATTCAACTTAATTATATAAAAACCAAAATTAGAATTCATAGAACAACAATTACAACAACATTAACATAGGTTGCAGAAATCATGAACATCACGAAATAAAAAAGGAAAAATGGATGGAACCAGAACTAGTGGAAAACCAAAGAACAAGTGAGAATATTAAGTTAGGAAAGACATTTTAACTTTGAAAATAAGGGTGGAACCATAACTAAGACACCTGAAAATCATCAAAAATTACAGATTTTGCGAAGAGTCATATAACAAAATATGAAGAACTAGAAGACAAAAATAATACTCACCATTGATATCCTCGGTTTTGAGGACAACAACTAACATCACCACGAGGAAGACATTGTAATCAGCGTGCCAACCGATTCAGGAAAGATAATAAAAAGAGGAATCATTGCGGATACATACCCAATATTCTATATTTCTTCTTTTATTTTATATCCGCAATAATTCCTCTTTTTATTATATATATATAAAACAAGAAATAGAGAATATTGGGTAAATTCCGCTGTAGTGCAACCCTAGACACGCCTTTCTGACTTATTGGTCGTCATCAGTACGGTGTAGCCAAGAAATAAGGTAGGATAACCTTGGAGATGTAAGCATTGGAAATGCTTGCATCTCTTCTTCTATTCTTTTTCTGATTTTCGCATTGTAGTGCAGTTTTAATAAAAAAAAATAGCGTATAATATACATGTATAAGAGCCTTTAAATCACTTGCTCCATTTAAAGGCTTACTTATACACTTATATTATAATATACAGTCTTAATAAATCTATATAAAAATAAAAACGTAAAACGCAGTACTGTGCTTATGAAACTTCCGCAAGGATCAACTATGGAATCCTTTTACTTTGGTGTACGTAGTATAAGAAAGTATTGTGATGACGAAAATGTTCGACCTTCATATTTTTGTAAAGTCCACTTTTTGAAGGCAAGTAGATTAAAAAAAAATTGTGTCTGTCTCTATTTGTGTAACCAGGACAGAGGCCAAAAGGCTAAAGTTATCTAAAGAACGCTCCCTCCTATTACATCGCCCATGGGCGCACTATTGAAATGTTGTATTTTTAAAGAGGTTTAAATTTTATTTATAAGATTGGATAACTAGTCGGTGGTGATTTATAAAATACAAAATACGTTATTATTTGGTCATTTTGTAGTTCAAGTCGATTAAAGGAGTATTAATATTTACTAGCAATACTTTCTCAAGGTTCGCTTGTGTAAAATTTGTTCTTTTTGAATGAAGTACATCCGTGTAGATAGAAAACGTCAATGTGAACGTATGTTATTGAAACTTAACGAAATCCAGTGCACACTTACGTCAAAATAATTGGGAGAAGTAGTTTCAATAAAACGATATTAAACAGGAACTATTACAAACATTACGAAGTATTTAATTACTGTGACTTACATATATACCTTTATACGTAAAACGTATATGCATATATGCATGTGTTTGAGATACACACATACATTACGAAGTATGTAATTAACATTCAAAACAATGAAAAAACGAAACTGACTCCTCGTACTTTATTTATCTTACGAAATATAAAGTAAATAGAGTAAATTTTAAAAACCCCTCACGCTTCTACCTACGCCCATGAAGAAAGGAGTTTAAGAGTAAAATCGTCTTTTTTGCTGTCCGTTTTCGCGACAACAACAGATGTTGCAGTTCACCATATGAATAGTTAGTAGATGTTATACTTGTAAATTATCATTTGCTAACTGCGTCACATCCGTAAGACTTTGTTCTTTAGTAGGCAAAAGCGAGACAGCGTTTTACATTTTTATTCCCAAACTACTTAGTTTTTGATAGTCAATTTATCCAGTATATAAAATTTATTAATCATCAACAATTAAAATGCAGCTTTACTTTTACTAGTTGACGTCATTGTAAAACATGACCATCATTACTACCACCTACATAGAGTACATAAAACCGAAAATACAATTACATCAACATATACGTACAACACCCATGACTTTCTAAAACGTGTCAGGACGTTTTTAATTATTGTTAATTGATATTAATGGTAGCGTCTGCATATCTAATGAACCTAATCTTACGGAAACAAACACATATATACCAGCGTGAGTTACAGATATACAAAATAGGCGTACACATGTACAAAAGTACCCGTTTGTTCTATGGTAATTTCGTAGTAGTACGTAAATGCATCATCGCAACAGAAGTGTGCAATACATTAGTGTAGCAACGACGGCAGACAATGTGACGCAGGCACGTCACGAAAACCAGCTGTCTGACAATGATCACAACGATGATGATATTGGTTACAAAAGAGTAAAGCTAATTAAAATTAAGCTTTATTGTGCTACAAAAGGAAAAAAAAGGAGTTAGACGAGTACTTTGGGCATCATCAGTGTAAACGCTATTCACACAGAATACGGACAACGAGTCGTGTATGTACGTTTGTGTGTGTGTGTATGTAGTAAGTCAGCGGATGTTAAACTTTATAAAAAGTACGCAGTAAACTGTTTTAATCCCTTTAAACGAGAGAGGTCATGAGAATTTATAAATTATTATATATCGCATCACATAAAACGTGCGTTTACCTTTTTCTCTGTCTGTTTCCTTTCTGTGTTCTTTTCATTGCCGGTCAGTTTTATTGGTCAGCATCATTACTCTGGTTCATGAAGTGTTTAGGTTTATATTTCCGTCCCGTAATTTCGCTCGTTTTGAAATTGGCAAATTATCTTGTGGCAAGTACTTAAAAACGAGAAAATTGGGAGGGCTAATTAAAAAATTTTGGAATTGAATAGATGTGGTTTTTCTTAACAGTCACCGAACGTTTTCATAAAAAAATTAGGAGTTGATTTGACTAAAATTCGAAGTTCTGCAAAATGAGCTTAATGGTGAAAATGAAAATAACAAATGCTCTCAAGTATTTTATAATTCAATATTTAGGCCAAAATTGACATTCTCAAATACATAATCATCAATAATTCCCTTTAATAATGGCAATTTTATGACGAGGTCTTTTTAAGTACAGATTAAATCTCTAACAAGTCGATTCGTGTTTTTCGTTTATATATAAAAAAACAATTGTTATCGGCAATTTTTAAAGCCTCTCTTGTTAAACTAGATTTTAGGTTGGCATTGATTTTTTGAAACGTTTATGATGAAATCCTTCTTGTTTGTTTGGAAGTTGTCGTATCTACACCAACACGCACACATTATCTTTGACAGTTTATACACTAATGTTGGCACCTTGAATTGTTTGTTATTAGAAGTTTTTCACAAACTTGCTATGTTTCGTCTACGGTAGGTATATGTTCCTTTTTTCTTAATATAGACCCTAATTGTACTTGTATATGAACGTATTTCCTTTTTCGTCGTTTGTTATATATTTTCTTTCTCCATTTACTAAAGTTATCCTTATTTTTCTTTTAGAAATACCTCGACAAGGTAATACTGGGAACACATTGTAGACAACTGGAATCTTTTCTACGGATCCTGCACCATAAAGACAAGTCTGCCCCGTCACACCGTCTCCAAATTCTATCCAGGCTCTATCTTCTGGTAGTACGTTGATTTGCAGAAAACTGTAAACAATATTGACACTGTATTTTTCTTTTGCAGGTTTTTAAACCACACATGACCATTTGCATAGTCTATTGAAGTCCTTGTGTTATACATATAGGAACTAATAAATGTATTTTTAATTTGTACAGTTTCTGTTTACATAAAACATTACAATCTGTCACTTACCATAATGAATGTCTTTATTCATATCCTTTTACTGTTCATAGATATAAGTCTGAGGTATTTACTATATCTTAAGTGTTGCTATTACAAGATATTTCCTAAAAATTGGTACCATTATGGATATCTGAATTTAAATTTATTCATTTCTCGTCTCGAGCATACCTAATATTTAGTACCTATTCAACATCATATATATATTCTAACGTATACATTTTTGTAGTAGCATTGACCTTGAATGTTGGCAACCTATTTTACTTATTGTAACTTGTTGAGAGTAATGCCTAAATCTTAAAATAAACGTTTTAAAGATAAAATTAACGTTCTTTTTCAACAACTCCACTAATTCTTAACATTATAATTTTTATTTGATGTGAAGGTCGCGGCAATATGCAATAAATTAAAAAATCGGTGAGAAGGTAGAAATGAATACATTTATGGAAGAGTATGATAAAAATTCAAGTGAAAGCAAACTATACACTGTCTAGAGGCCATCTTAAAATAAAAATAAAATTATTACTCGCAATAAATAAATAAATTTTTATTTAATTTTCTTTATTTTTCTGGATTGTCTTCGTATAACTATATCTTTGTTAAGAAAAAAGTAGCAACTTCCGGTATTCAGCATTCTCTTCAGTTTTTTATGTGCTTCAATATTACGATATTAAATATATACCGTTCCGTTTAAAATGTTAAGGAAAAAACAAGTAATATACATTGTAATAACTTTGTTTTGAGTATTGACGGTAAACTCATGATGGATCCTCAACAAGTTGCGGAGGTTTTCAATGGGTATTTTGTTGAGTCTATACGCGAAGTTGTGTCACGTATTGCTGCTGATAATGATCAGTTCAGTGGTGGTGGCGTTCATGTTGCCCGAAGTATTTGTGCTTTACCTCTCAATGAGTTTTAAATGAAAAAATTATTCAACAAATTAAAAAACTCGCCATCTGCAGGTGTGGGTGAAGTACCGTGCAGTTTGGTTAAGAGTATTTCAGGGTTACTGGTTAAGCCTCTAATGTTTCTGGTTAATTTATCATTCGAGAGGGGAGAATTTCCTAAAAAATTAAAAACTGCTTGTGTTCTGCCATTACACAAGCGGGGCTCTAGATTGGATATGGCTAATTATCGACCTCTTGCGATTTCTCCCAGTTTCTCTAAAGTTTTTGAATATGCTATGTTGGATAGATTACTCGCGCATTTAGATAAAAATACCCCCCCCCCCCTTCGTATGGGACTTAGATCAATCCTCTGTAAAATTCTCTATCTAACGAGCCCACAAACATTAAACTCCGCTGAGGCAAACCGAAATTATACCTACTTTTGTGCTCAGATATCCCCCCCTTCACCCTCCCCTTCGTATGGGACTTAGATCAAAAAGTTTCAAATAAAAATTGTATAAAGACGTCTGAAAATATTGCTAGTGAAAATTTGAATCTATCTTAATCTAGAATTTAATAAAAATTTTCGAATTTTTAATTAAACTTGGAAATTGAAATTTTTGATGAAATTCACGTGATCCATTTTACTATCAAGATTGTTTTCGCAAGGTTCTACGAAAAACGGTTGCCGAGTTATGGTATAAAGCTGAATTTGGAATAATTTGTATTTAAAAAAAATTCAAAATTTGAACCAGATATTTAAAAATAGTAACAGTGATTACGTTCATGTTTCGTAAAACGTTTATTTTTTCCATATTTCTCTCGACGTATTGGTAAATGCTAAGGCATCAATTATTATTATCACGTGCTTAAAATAAATAATCTCGTACATACAATTCCTCCAAATTAATCTATCACTTAACTCTTATAGAATAAAGTATATTAATCGTAAGTAAGTGTAACGTATGGAGTAGTAATACGAATAAAATTTCCTCAAAACTACACGAAGCAAATTGATTTATTATCGCTTAATAAAACAAAAACGACTTAGAATCAGACAAACACACAGTTATGACCTCCATTTGTCCATTGTTGCAGTCCGTCTTTGTTAAGATCGCCTTCTACGATTCCAGATAAAAAGCGACAGATATCGTAATTAATTGCCGCAGCAATTTATTATAAACGTCCATTCATAATAGAAAAGCCAGAACTCGCACAGGGAAATTATACTGGCGAGGCGACGTTAATTTCGAATTTCTACTGTTTACTGGAGAATTATTAATTGTACGGTAATTGATTTATTGCCGCGATACGTTTTGTTTGTCGCTTAATTGAGCCGTTCCAATTCAGATGTTCCCTCACCCTCTTTCCTTTTCTTTTATTGGCTATATATATTACTTACGCTGCGTTTCTTGAGGGGCGTTTAAAATCGTTGGCTTCGATTACATGTTTCTTATTTTATATTGTTCGGACATTGTTGTCTAGAGCATCAGTAGAAGCTAAATTACTGAAATGTAATGTTTTACAATTATTTTGTATTATACAAAGTGTTCCATAACTTGGTGGTTGACCATAGATATACTTTTTTAAATGAAACAGCCTATATATTATTACATTTTTGTATTCCTCGTATAATTCTTAGTCAAAAAGTTATAAAATAATATAGTCTAAAATTTAAGATTTTCGTCTTATTGTCATTTTTCTGAAAAATTAAAGTTTGTATAGGTACAACCCTTAAAATTAATAATATGCCCCAAAGTTGGGCACCATAATGTAAAGGTACAACCTTTACATTGCAATTAAAATGCCCGAAAGTTGGAAGCCATAATATATAGAAACCACTCAAAATAAAATTAATAAATTTAATGTAACGTTAAATCCTAAAATAAAATGTAAAATTGTTTTACCTGCTAAGCTCAGTTCGGACTCCCTAGGGCGATTCAGATTAATAAGATATGATTACTTAAAAGGTTCCCAAACATTATTTAGTGTTTGTATGTAACGTTAAATTCTAAAATAAAATGTAAAATTGTTTTACCTGCTAAGCTCAGTTCGGACTATCTAGGGCGATTCAGATTAATAAGAGATGATTAATTAAAAGGTTCCCAAACATTATTTAGTGTTAATAAAAATAAAAATCCATTTTATAATTTAAATAATACTTATATTCAAAATCAATGAATTTTATATATTTTTACAGACAGAAAAATAAAATCTAGCACAATATACTGCTCTTAATATAAAAGGAATCAAAACACATTAATAGACAGGTTAAATACACTTTTATAAAGATTACATTGAAGAAGATTTACGTGTATATTTAAACGTAAACAACAAAGGCAAGAAATTACAACGTATGCTACATACCATACAAGATTTATGTATGATTATATACATATACCACAATGCCGAGATAACACTTTGCACATTTAATATGCATATGCAAATTTAACCACTGTTTTGTTACTTTTACAATTAACAACAATACTTATGACTGTTGCCGACCCACTACAGGAGTCTATTATTTATTTAAATTACAATTAACAACAGTACTTATGACTGTTGCCGACCCACTCAGGAGTCTATTATTTGGAGTTCGCCTTTCGACGCAAAGTCTAACTTTCGACTCATGCATTTCAATACGTATTCTTGCTTTTTATAAGTGGACGCTTGTGATTCCCCGCTCTCTAAATAGTCCGGGCCTTCCTGATACTTTTTCACGCACAAACAGTTGAGTCACCGTGTGAACGCAATACCAATCTTAAATAAACACAGAAGTTTAGACGCCACTATACTTATACATAAATACATAATAAAACTTATGACCAAATATGATTTAACATTACAATAATATATTCATTGATTTTAAATACGTTTATAAATATTAATAAAAATTTGATTAATTAAATTATTTAATATGATAAAATTATACTTATATTTGCTCTTTTACAAGATCCCTATAAAGAAGAAGAAAGTAATTTTGTGATGTTCGAAGATCCAGCAGGCTAGTCAATAGGGCTTCCACGGGCTAGCCACTTCGCTGGAAATATTTCGTATCTGTAGCATAGAATGTGAGGTTTGCCGTCTTGCTGCATCTACTTATCTTCGTAAATTTAGCAGAACATCTTCCAGTAAGTCCACTAAATGCTTGACAGAAATGACTTACAAAGTTCTCCGTCGTTAATACTGCCTTCAAGTAAATGCGAAGCTATCATCCAATCATCCAGAATGCCTCCCAAACACTATGATAAATATTTTATTAGTGGAGAAAGTTTTCATTTGAATAGTAATGAAAATTTTTTTTGTTAACTGATCCGTTTCTATGGAAACCAGCTTCATGCGCAAACAACACACTATCAATAAGAATTGCACGGGTATTCATTTTAATTACTACCCATTGGCAGAGCACTCTTCTAACTTTAAAATAATGGATGCGTAACTCAATATTTAAATGTATTCACCACGGATGATTTTCATTTCATTTTAAGGTCATTGCAACAATGGTTTGGCTAATATCCAGCAAACGACTTCTTTCATGAGTACTGACGTATGGATTAATTATCTATTGTTGCCATAAGAATTCTTAATTGATTTTCATCATTAACCACATATTTAGGTTTCCTTGGTTTTGAAACAGTAATACAACCAATAGTAATGAATGCATCCATTACTCGTCTAAGAGCATCTGTTTTGGGACATCTTCTCTCAGGGTAACGCTGCTGGTAAACTCTTTGGGCTAATAAATAATATTTTTGACATTCCTTCATGACAAAAAGACCGTATTAAAAAGAACATAAAGTTGACAAAATTATATAAAAAAAAACGACAATAGCTCAGTAATGGTCGCTTTTAAAGAAATAACGTCTTACATGTTTTTTGTGCAAAATTGACCCATAGACAAAAATGTTTCAGGTAATTTTAATCCAGTTTTCCGCACATGGAATTAGTAATGGAAAAATAATAAAATATGCTTGCTCTTATTATGAACAACGCTACCAAAAATTATTTCCATCTAATACTTCGTTTTGGAGAAATATAATTTTATAATTGAATTTTTCAGAAAAATAGTAATACCAAATTAATGTTAACGTAGTTCGTCTATTGAAAGCACTGCCCTTTTGCAAAATATAACACAATATTCGTTCAAAACTCTGAGTGCTCCAATATATGCTATAGTATTTTCATCGTAAGATTAGGTGCACGTCATCAATGACGTTTGCACAATGTTGTCAAACTGATACATATAAAATATAAAAATTATATAAACAACTGTCAAATTAGAAGTATAGGTTACGAAAACCAATTAGTCTATTGAAAGTTTTTATTGAGGCTGATGCATTAATTACTAAAACAAACTAAACGAAAATATGATTGTATTACATAAACAAACATTAGTTCATAAAATGATCCACTAATTTTCGATTTTCAATGACAATTTTATCGCAAACTGTATTTATTGCTAAGCATAAAAATCGATATTTAAAAAAAAGTATGGTCTTAATAATGCTTTAAAGATTTGTCAGAAATATATGAAAAATGAACTTTAATAATAAGTAATAAATAATCAAACGCAGGAAGTAGACTTTATCATTATATTAGTGACAGACATTAAATACAAAAGCATAAAAAAAAGTAATATTAAGTTCAATCTGACAGTTCATCTTCACTTGAACTATCCATATTCACATTAATAATAAATTCCCCAGGATCTTCACGATCAACTGCAACTTCCCTCTCCCACCATTTGTATATTTCATTCTCTCTGTGTTGTATTGGTTTTCTCCAAGTCTCTGGTGTAACAGATTTTAAGGAATTTTGCCATGTTTCTTGTACACTTTCTATACATCGTCCATGCTCTCCAATATGTCTAGCATAATAACTTCTTGTTATACCCCAAATGTGCTCGATGGGGTTAAAAATGCAGTGATATGGTGGAAGACGGAGTATCATATGACCATACTATTGTGCAAGCTGATCTACTTCATAAACAGCGCAAGGTTTATTTCTGTAGAAAATTAAACTTTATAGATAAAGATATATGAAAACAGTTTGATGCTACTCACTTGTCAACTAATTGAAGCAGTTGAATTTTCAATAAACTCTCATCATATTCAATATTGTTTTCCGTTAACCACTGTTGAATGGCAGCTTTGGTGGATGCAGCTGTGGGTGGCTTATCTAAAATTGTAGTATGGTAACTAGCATTATCTAAAACTATTGCAGATGACCTTTCAAGATGGCGAAGCAGTTGGTGCTCAAACCACCGCAAATAGTTAGTTCGGTTCATCTCTCCATGATAGTCACCAGAGGTACTTGCAGATGGAAATACAAGGTCTGCACCATCAATAAAACCATCTGAGTTTCCAGCATGCAATACAATAAATCTAGAATATATACATATGTAAGTAATTAATTAACTAATAGAATCAGTTTGTTACCTTTTTCCACCAATTTTTCATTTGCGAACGCTTCTTACATCCTCATCTTGCCATGATCGTGCTACCGTGCCATCTTGAAATATCCATGTTTCATCAGTAAAAACAAACTGATAATCTCCAGACTGTTTTATACGACTATATTCTGATAAAAAGGTCACACGTTTCAAAGCAATATCTGGTATTTCCATTAGTGCTTGTTTTGGATCATCGTTTTTGTAATAAAAGCCTAATTTTGGAGGACTTTCCACAATGAAGTTTGTCCACCTGTGAAAATATCCCTCTTACGAAGTACAATACCCAAGGATTTGAGAGTAATATTTTGCTCTGTAATTATTCATAAATTAAGTGCATTTTAGTACAATACATATTTTAGCAAACTTACTGTTTCTGTGCATATTATACACAGCATTTCTTATAGCGCACTCAGCAAAGTTGTCAACATCAACAACAGGCTTCCCTTCGTCACGCTTGCGTTTGGGACTGACAAGCACATTTCCTTTTTAGACCTCGAATGAAATTTTACTTACAGTTGCCAAGCTTACACCCAAAGTGTTGTACAGTATATGACAAAAATTTGTGCTGTTTACCTCTCGTACTGAAGATAAAGGTAATACAAGTTCACCATGGTCACGTTCTGCTTCAAACTGTGCAACTGTAAATGCAATCATTGATTTGCAACGACTACAATCGCATTTGGCATAATTGTACATGAATAAACGTCTTTTAGTTGTGAAAATAAATGTTTTGTAAAAAGCAGGATTAAAAAACGGCAAAAATTAATAATGAACACGTCTGAAAATATTTGGCGCGCTATATCCTAAATGACAGAACGGTATTTGACAACACTGCCCTGCTTACTTTCAGTACAGACAACTGTTAAAAGTGCGGTAGAGGTGGGTAGAGTATTAAGGTTGCATTTATAAAGTTCTGTTGATGGCGTGCACCTATTCTTACGATGAAAATACTATAGTCACTTTTATAATGTTAGATACATACATGATATATAGCAGCATCGACATCCGTACGTATGGAAGGGCTTCGCTCGATAATAGACGGTTGCTTACCGGCCCGACAGGCTGATTCGACCGCTGAGATTTGAAAATACCAACAAACGGTCCGCATATTATGTATTATCAAAACAAAAAGATGCAAGACGAAAATATAAAACATTAATATAATTGATATAAGAATATGATTGAATAAAATACATACTTAAAGAATATAATACAATAAAAATAAAATGATCTCCTATTTCTTAAGGCTTTCGAATTAAAATCCTCATCGATTAATGTAATCTAAGTGATACTCACAAATTACAACATTCGATATATCCCCGTTATATCTATATAGAGTATAATTATCTGATTGTCGCAATGAAACACTACGAAATCTTTATCATTTCCAAAACGTAACTTAATCCGCAAGAACGACAAAGAACAAACCGGGAAGACAGGTGAGGGTGCGAGGGGGGTTGCGGTGTTGATTTTGTCACAGGGTAGCCGGGCGAAAAAACACAGCCAGCAGTCGACCAAGCGGAGAGCTGGAAGGGATGGATGGATATGGGCGCGTGGACAAATAAGCTCCCTCGAATGTTGGCTTCACGCAACATTAACCTGTTGTTACAACACAGTACTGCCAACTGTCCGCGATTAATACGTTTCCGTCTTATTTGTAATTGTCCGATTCAATTTTCCCGTCCTTAAATCTTCGATGAACTAACTACATAAAGTGGAGTGGTTTCTGCTGCACTGTTGTCGTATTATGTACAGTACATAGAATTCTCCACTTGTTATTAGATGCCATACAATAATCATGAACTATTTGTTCATTGGATTTTATAGATTTTTCAGTAAACCTTTATTGCATGCAAAATGTCTAACATCGAGAACTACATATTATGATGGTAGATAATCAGTATATGTATTTTGATACTAGTGACTTTAAAATTTAAAAAAAATAAATTTTAAATAAGTATAAATTCTTCTAAAATCTAGGACTTTGACAGATAAATATAGTAACCTATATTTTGGGTGGTCTTGACTCCTAATCTCAAGAAACTATATTATTCATATAGACCGGACGCTAAAGGTTGATGACTCATCACTAGAGACTGGAAAATATGCACTAAAAAGTTTGCCAAATATACATGCAATATGCACTTAAAAAATCCCTAAATATGCACTTACAATATGCAATATGCACTTATGATGTGCATTTATTTATTATGTTTTAGGAAATTAAAATTCATTTGTCGTATTTACAAATTGTATATTTATTTATTACAATAAATTGTCGTATTTATAAATTATATATTTATTTATTACAATAAATAACCATATATTTCTTTAAATTTTCCATAGTTAAATTATGTCTACGATCTGTAAGTATATGTTTTTATTGGGAAAATGTTCTTTCAACATCGCAAGATGTGATCGGTGCATTCCTAAAACTAGGTATTAATGAGGGGCTTATATTAATGTCTTCATTAAAATTGCTATTAATTACATTATTTATAGATTTTAATGTAACAAAACCTCCATTTTTGCTTAGAATTGCGGCTAATTTTTCTTTAATTCTTTTTCCACACCATCATTTATAGATAAATTTCTATCTTCTAATCTAGTAATTGCCTGCTCAATTATCGCAAAATTAGATTTAATATATGATAGCTAATTTTGTATTTGTATTGTCGAATTATTGAATATTACGGGAAACTTTTCTATGGCAAGACTGGTTGCTGAATCAAATTGAGTTACAACATTTTTGATGCCTTCGTAATTATCGGCAAGAAACACAGCACATTTAAGCCATGGTGGCAATGGAATTCCGGGAAGCATTTCGTTATATAATTGCACTCGTAAGGGCGCTTTTAAAAATACTTTTTTGATATTACTAATTAAATTATTTACATCTGGAAACTCTAATCTAACTTTTTCAGCAACCCTATTTAAACCATGAGCCAAACAAGTACAATGCATTAACTTGGGGGGAAAAAATTCAGACTGAGCTGGTTCTAACATATACGAAGCGGCGTCAGTTACCATTAACAGAAATTTTTCAAAAGGTACTTTGTCGGGTAAAAAGAAATTCGCTAAGGACTCATTAATAAACCTGGCTATGGTAACATGATTTGTTTTGTCTAAATTACCTACATTAATTAAATGTCTTTTAGATTGAGTTGAACCATTTAAGGTTCCAATAATCAAATTAGCAACCTGACGGCCCTTCGTGTCTGTAGGTTCATCAACAGAGAGCCAAAGATTTTGGTTTTTCAACTCCTTTTTAATACCATCGGTAACATCTTCATAAATTTCGTTGATGTATTTCTTGCGTAAAGCTGAGGAACTGGGTACATAAATGGGTTTATCATCAACTTTGCAATAAGTTTTCAGGAATTCTTGAAATATCGGATTGTCCAATTTATGTAAAGGTATTCCTTACAACCCACAAAAAGATTACACAAATCTTTGGAAAATGCTTCTTGTGGATTCTTCGAATTATTGAGAAAACTTTCCTCCAAAAGTTGCTGCCGCGGTTTATTCAAATTTTCAGAAACCCTGTTCTGATGAAATGTTGTGTTCAAATGTTGCACTACTTGAAATTTCTTTTGGCAGATAATCTGTCTAACAAATATATATTTTTAACATTCAGTTATAATAATTATTATTAATTACTATATTACTACAAAAACTAGAAAAATAAATTGTCTGGTTTTGTAAAGTTCTCCAGTTGTTTAAATTTGATTGATTTTGGTTATTTTGGTGTTTATGACAAAGACATATTGCAAAGATATATTAGCTTTACAATATCTAATAATAATTTATTATGAAATTGTTTCATTATATTTATGAACACAAAAAAAAAATTCTCATAATTGTAGAACTTGTTATTGACAAAATATTTCAAAATTCAACTTACCCTTTTGTCGCGGAGTGTACACAAAACACTGTCTTCGTCAATAATTGATAATGATCGGTGCATTCCTAAAACTAGGTATTAATGAGGGGCTTATATTAATGTCTTCATTAAAATTGCTATTAATTACATTATTTATAGATTTTAATGTAACAAAACCTCCATTTTTGCTTAGAATTGCGGCTAATTTTTCTTTAATTCTTTTTCCACACCATCATTTATAGATAAATTTCTATCTTCTAATCTAGTAATTGCCTGCTCAATTATCGCAAAATTAGATTTAATATATGATAGCTAATTTTGTATTGTCGAATTATTGAATATTACGGGAAAATTTTCTTTGGCAAGACTGGTTGCTGAATCAAATTGAGTTACAACATTTTTGATGCCTTCGTAATTATCGGCAAGAAACACAGCACATTTAAGCCATGGTGGCAATGGAATTCCGGGAAGCATTTCGTTATATAATTGCACTCGTAAGGGCGCTTTTAAAAATACTTTTTTGATATTACTAATTAAATTATTTACATCTGGAAACTCTAATCTAACTTTTTCAGCAACCCTATTTAAACCATGAGCCAAACAAGTACAATGCATTAACTTGGGGGAAAAAAATTCAGACTGAGCTGGTTCTAACATATACGAAGCGGCGTCAGTTACCATTAACAGAAATTTTTCAAAAGGTACTTTGTCGGGTAAAAAGAAATTCGCTAAGGACTCATTAATAAACCTGGCTATGGTAACATGATTTGTTTTGTCTAAATTACCTACATTAATTAAATGTCTTTTAGATTGAGTTGAACCATTTAAGGTTCCAATAATCAAATTAGCAACCTGACGGCCCTTCGTGTCTGTAGGTTCATCAACAGAGAGCCAAAGATTTTGGTTTTTCAACTCCTTTTTAATACCATCGGTAACATCTTCATAAATTTCGTTGATGTATTTCTTGCGTAAAGCTGAGGAACTGGGTACATAAATGGGTTTATCATCAACTTTGCAATAAGTTTTCAGGAATTCTTGAAATATCAGATTGTCCAATTTATGTAAAGGTATTCCTTACAACCCACAAAAAGATTACACAAATCTTTGGAAAATGCTTCTTGTGGATTCTTCGAATTATTGAAAAAACTTTCCTCCAAAAGTTGCTGCCGCGGTTTATTCAAATTTTCAGAAACCCTGTTCTGATGAAATGTTGTGTTCAAATGTTGCACTACTTGAAATTTCTTTTGGCAGATAATCTGTGCAACAAATATATATTTTTAACATTCAGTTATAATAATTATTATTAATTACTGTATTACTACAAAAACTAGAAAAATAAATTGTCTGGTTTTGTAAAGTTCTCCAGTTGTTTAAATTTGATTGATTTTGGTTATTTTGGTGTTTATGACAAAGACATATTGCAAAGATATATTAGCTTTACAATATCTAATAATAATTTATTATGAAATTGTTTCATTATATTTATGAACACAAAAAAAAATTCTCATAATTGTAGAACTTGTTATTGACAAAATATTTCAAAATTCAACTTACCCTTTTGTCGCAGAGTGTACACAAAACACTTTCTTCGTCAATAATTTTTAGTGCACTGCTATCACTTACCCAATTTTTTTATTAGAGATGACTTCGCTTTAGCTATCTTCGGCATTTTCAAAACTTTTTAATTCACTTTTGTTTCACCAAATAGCACAGGCCTTAACACGTTTACGAATGAACAAACTATGAAGGAAATTATTTATTTTTCTTATATTGATATTAGTCGTACATTTCTGAAAAGGATTTCTTACGTAAGTTCTAATTGCCCTGTAAACCGATTATCAGTCCGAAAGTCCATCTCATTATTAATGAAATGGACTTTTAATGAGTCATTAATGCAAAGTTGAAGGAATGCAATCCCTTTACGTTTACACAAACAAATTAAATATCTTTAAATATCAGATTTTATTATGGTTCTTATGAAAATGGCGAATATATGCATCAATATGCAAAATAATTATAAAATATGTACGTGCATATGCAGTTATGGTAAAGTGTCCAAATATGCATTTTGCATAAAATCCAGTCTCTACTCATCACCCATGGCGCACTATTAAAATTTTATATTTTTAAACAGTTATAATTTTATTTATATAATTGGATAACAAGTGGGTGGTGATCTATAAAATACAAAATACGTTATTATTTGTTCATTTTGTAGTTCAAGTCGAGTAAGGAGTATTAATATTTACTAACAATACTTTCTCAAGGTTCTCTTCTGTGAGATTTGTTCTCATTGAATGAAGTAGGTACAGCCTTGTAGATAGAAAACGTCATTTCTACATTGCAACTGGTTATAGGTGCGTACTGGAAATATTCTTTGATTTCAGCGTATTTAGCAGTTAGATTTTGTGTCATTGTCCCCATACACAATTGCCGCAATAATATTAAATCTGGATTTCTATTAAAGACTGCGTCTAACTTTTGCCGAAGGCCACATCCGAATTCACTTGGAATCCTTTTGAAATTTTTAGTAGCCACACCTAATGTGGTTAATTCATCTTTTAATTTGAGATTTCGATTTTCAGAATATGTGATTAGTTTAGGCAAATTTCTCTGATATATTCATAGATTCTGTGGAGAGCATGTAGGTACTACACAAGTAATAATAGTCTGCCTGTGTTTAACATATATGCGGCACGGTCACTAACAAATAAAAGTACTTTTTCCCTGTAGCTGTCGTCCGAATGATACATTTTGTGTAAATTCTTGTCAATGGTTCTAGCAAATGTTTCTGCATCAACTGTATTTATAACTAGTTCTTGTAGTACACCAGCTACAACATTTACCACACAGCATCCTAATATATCGACAGTTTCGTCGGCACTTATCCATAGGTACTTATTTGAAAGATGTCTTCTAATGCATTCTACTGTTTTCGTGAAGCACTTAGAAACATAATATGTTTTAGCTATGCTAAATGACGTTGTACGTGTGCTCTTTGGGCATTCTGTAACGATATTTTACAGACTTTGCAATAAATATCGGAATCACTAACAATGGACATACAATCAGTATGACCCTTAATCCAACTCGCCATTGTTTCACGATGCCAGTCTCGACGTTCTTCCATATCATAGTAACATAAACAATGTACTAGATCTAAATAAATGATAACTAAAAATGTATTCATATGTTATTGCAACTTAACGAAATCCAATGCACACTTACGTCAAGATAATTGGGAAAAGTAGATTCAATGAAACGGTATTAAACAGGAACTATTACAAAAATTAACAGTCAAAACAATGAAAAAACGAAACTAACTCGTCGTACTTTATTTATCTTATGAAATATAAAGTAAATAAATAAATTTTAAAAACCCTTCCCGCTTCTACCTACGCCCATGAAGAAAGGAGTTTAAGAGTAAAATCGTCTTTTTTGCTGGCCGTTTTCACGACAACAACAGTGTTGCAGTTCACCATATGAATAGTTAGTAGATGTTATACTTGTAAATTATCATTTGCTAACTGCGTCACATCCGTCAGACTTTATTCTTTAGTTGGCAAAAACAAGACAGCGTCTTATATTTTTATTCCCAAACTACTTAGTTTTTGATAGTCAATTTATCCAGTATATAAAATTTATTAATCATCAACAATTAAAATGCAGCTTTACTAGTTGACGTCATTGTAAAACATGACCATCATTACTACCACCTACAGAGAGTACATAAAACCGAAAATACAATTACATCAACATATACGTACAACACCCATGACTTTCTAAAACGTGTC
Organism: Amphimallon solstitiale; assembly: GCA_963170755.1. Classification (NCBI taxonomy): domain Eukaryota; kingdom Metazoa; phylum Arthropoda; class Insecta; order Coleoptera; family Scarabaeidae; genus Amphimallon; species Amphimallon solstitiale. Next base: position 137,344,289 of record OY720679.1, read on the forward strand.
AGGACGTTTTTAATTATTGTTAATTGATATTAATGGTAGAGTCTGCATCTTACGAAATATCAGGTAAATATAATAAATTTTAAAAACCCCTCACGCTTCTACCTACGCCGATGAAGAACGGGATTTACAAGTAAAATCCACTATATTGCTGTCGTTTTCGGGACAACATCAGATGTTGCAGATCACCATATGAATAGTGCTATTCAGTAACTGCGTGTTGTTCACATTACTTCTTTGCTCCGTCGTAATTTAAACCTGCTATGTCCGGTCTATAATTATTAACTAAACAGCATATCTACATTATTATTATAAATTAACCTCTAAATCGAATATAATATTTGCCGAATAATTAATCAATACAATTATTTGAAATAAATAAGGAAACGACCAAAATATAAATATTTAGCCATGAAGTTAGTTAATACCTTTATAACAAATTGTGAATTGAAGAATTTTATGTATTATTTATTACTAAAATATTCTTTTTTCTTCGTAGTTATTCTTAAAATGGTTTGTGAGTTTACTCATTTAATTGCTTATGTGTTTATTTAATTGACGCAATTACTGAAGTTATTCAGATTTAATAGTTATAAGACTTATAATGCCGGGAACTTTCACAAAAACCACAGGTTGAACAAATTTTAGAAAAGACTACTCCGTGATCTGAAAGGAAGAAATGAAAAAATATTAGTATTGTTAAAAATATTATGTATTATGAATTTGTACAAAATTGTTTAATCAACGGTGATATGTCAAGTAAAATATAATAATCTAATTGAATTTGAGTATAAGCAAATTTGAATTAGGTATGTTGTGGGTATCTAAAATATGATAGAAAATGGTATGCAATGCATTGAAATGAGGTTTCTAGAATGGAAAAAGAATTAAATAATGTGTGTTATATAAATTTAAATGGATATAAATATTTAAAAGAGTATATAAAAGAACTATGTTGATTATTAAAGGTATGTGTTGATTTCTCATTGGAGAATTTAAAAAAATTAAGGGATCGTCAAGGTAATTTTAAAATAAATAGGGAGAATATTTTTCTTCTTAATGAAGTGCGGTTGTATGATTTTGGTGTTGCGAAAATAATATCGGAAATTATACAAAATATAATAATTTTGAGTTATTAAAACGTAATAAAAGTGTTCATATAACAGAATTCAAAGCATAAACAAAATTGTTTACAATTTCCAACATTGAGTGGAAACAAAGGCTTATTATAAGTTAATGAAAGGCTTATTAAGAGATTAATATTGAACGTGTACACAGAATAAGAAGATTTAAGTAAAAAAATTGAAAAAACTTACCCTTAATATATAAAATTCTGATTCAAGTCATTGTGAGTACATCATTTTGGATTCTACTGGAAGAAGAAGAGGTTTGAAGAGTATTCAGTCCGGAGGATATTTCCACAAATACCGAAGATATAGCAAGTTTAACCAGTTTACGAACTATTTGGAGAAGGTGTGTTCCTGTAAACCGTTGTGAAATCCAGAGATCACTAATATATTGCAAGTTTAACTAATTGTCGAACTATATGGAGAAGAATTGATCCAGCAAATTATTATTGGAGTAGTGTTTTCTTTTCCAGCGCAGAAATAGTGCATTTATTTTGGGGAAACTTCTTCTTCAAGTATTCAGGAAGCCGAGATATTCAGGACCTGATTATAATTCAACGATATTGGTTTCATCATAGCAGTAAGAATCTACGAGAAAGAAAATAATATTATCTGACGAACTGGTCAAACTACCATACAAATTTGATGTAAGGTTGTATAAAATATTTACATATTAATAATGATAATTTATCATTAACAATAATAATAATAATAATAATCTTTATTGTCCAACAGTACAAGCCATTTATAGGACAAATAAATAAAGTCCCAGATTTCGGAGTTAAATGAACTAGTATTTGTGATTCAATAATAAATGTTAACTTTATTTGCTTTCTTAAAACCTCGGCTAAGCTCAATTTATCTAAATATTAATAACTTCACTATTTCCTTATAATTTATTAATTTTTGTGAAAGTTACATTGATTTTAAAGAACCCCACCACTGCAATAAACTGGTATAGTTAAATATAGTACCTACTACCAGTTTAATAAATTATAAGGAAATAGTGAAGTTATTAATATTTAGATAAATTGAGCTTAGCCGAGGTTTTAAGAAAGCAAATAAAGTTAACATTTATTATTGAATCACAAATACTAGTTCATTTGACTCCGAAATCTGGGACTTTATTTATATTAGTGAATATTATATTTATTCACACACAATTACGAGTTCAATATATATTATTTAAATTAATACAATTGTGTTTTATTGAATTGAGCCACATAATGCCCTATTTATTGTTGATATCTCTTAACCTGGATCGACCTGGAATAAAAATGAGCTAGTCAGGTTAAACGATTCAATTATTTTATTTTATTTTATTTAAGGATTATTAAAGTATAAAAAGGATAATTTTGGAGCGGCTATTAATAAATTTAGTTGTTCTTCTTCATTATGGCTCAACAACGTGGGGCATTATAAGGGTTCCTTTAGACTATACAAGTTTCCAGATTTTCGACTCGAGAAAAATTCCTCATGCATCCGTTTAGACACTAGAAAAGTTTTATATAAAACAAAAACCCTTGTTTTATAACATTTTTCCAAACACAAGAAATTAATTAAGAACAGGATAGCAGCCAGCGATTCTTCGGTCCAATTTACGATTTTTTACAAATCACAATAATTGCTCAGACTCACTAATAAATTCAATTATCAATTACTTTAATAGAGCGGCAATATGAAATGGACGACCTATAATTTAATCGTTCAGTCCATTTATCAGAACGACATCACCCGTCGACATTTATGATGTTCTTGGCGTAATAGGTAACTGTAATAACTGAGTCCATATAATCTCATCGTATTTATTTCGAAAACCGTCTGGCCGTTCGTGTATGTTACGTAGTTAAATTTCATGGTTATGTAGTCCGTGCATGTCGTATGTGTGTGTCTCTGTGTGTGTTCGTGTGCGTTCGTCCTGGATAATCAAAGACTTGAACAGAGGACCGAACCATCAAGCAAGAGTACGACGTTGATGTAGATAGATAGATAGACGACGGTAAAATGACGTAACCTTCAACGGCTAAAGCCAGCGGTGGACAATAAGACAGGCGCCACCTCAATTGACTGCATTTGTTTTTATTTCCAAAGCCTGCTTCTCTATTTACCACTTGATTTATTGCGCGGGTGTTAATTGAAATTGATACTTCCGCTGTACAGGAAATTATAGTCACAGTGGGAACTAAGTCTTCTTCTGATGCGCTGAAGGATGTTAAATATTTTTATTAACTCTCAAGAAATCCTTTATAGCATTTTCAAGATAAATTGAAATGGTTCATTTCATTTATTCAATTTAAGCGTTCTCGTTACCAGATGAAGTTTACAGTAAATATATATTGTTATAATATAGGTCATACGCTTGTACATTATCGATTATTACTTCTGGAAACTGATAGTTAAAATTAAACAAACATAAATCATATTTAAGTTGAATATTAAATTAGTAATTATCATGTATATAACCATATATACAAAGATGCATATTTGGTTGCATAACATTCATTAACAATGTAAATTCAAAGAAATATATTTGAAAGACATTCAAGGAAAATTACAATCCCATGATAGGATATTTTTCGAATCAAGAGACATTTCATCAACATTAAAGCATGGGTGGTATTTTTGGTAGCGTCCTCAATTAATTAAATAATAAAGTTGAAAATTACCACCGGTCTATATTAAAGGTATTGCAAAAAAAAACGTGCTATTTTTCTACGTGCGATATAGCTTCATATCGTTTGATGAGATTCCTTCACATATCACTGGAGTAATACACGAAGAAAGAAAATCTGAAATTAAAATTGTGATACATCAAATTATCCACTGATAAAATACTTATCCTGTAATAGGCAAGCAGAATCCAGAAATTCAGAAGAATTTCGAAGTAATTGAAAATATAAAATTTGAATTTCGAAGATGGCGGGAACCAGTCCAGCATCAAACACGAGTGCTGGAGTCATTACCCGAACATCGCCGAATCTGCCATTTCATTAGGAAACTGCATAGACAACGGATCTTGACGTTCACTGTATCTAAAGGTAGGTTACTACAGCCTGTCCATCGAAGTTATTTATAGGGCGCGGACACGAGCGAGTCATGACTCATCGCCCATGGGCGCACTATTGAGATGTTGTATTTTTAAAGAAGTTTTAATTTTATTTATATAATTGGATAACAAGTGGCTGGTGATCTATAAAATACAAAATACCTTATTATTTGTTCATTTTCTCTCCTGTAAGACTTGTTCTCTTTGAATTAAGTACATCCTTGTAGATAGAAAACGTCCTTTCTACATCGCAACTGGTTATATGTGCGTACTGGAAATATTCTTTTATTTCAGCGTATTTAGCATACACAATTGCCGCAATGTTATTAAATCTGGATTTCTATTAAAAACTGCGTCTAACTTTTGCCGAAGGCCACAACCGAAGTCACTTGGAATACTTTTGAAATTATTAATAGCCACATCTAATGTGGTTAATCTATTTTTTTAATTTGAGATTCGATTTTCAAAATATGTGATTAGTTTAGGCAAATTTCCAAAGTGTTGTGCTCAGAAATACTTCGAGCATCGTCATTTAAATATGTAACGAAATTTTGTAAACTATCGAAATTCTCTGCATAAAAAGTATTTATGTGTATGTTTTAGCAAAGCTAAGTGACGAACGTGCGATATTTTGGCATTCTGTAACGATATTTTACAGACTTTGTAACAAATTTCGGAATCACTCATAATTCATTTTCATATTACAAAAAGTAACATAAACAACGTTCTAGATCTAAATAAATGATAACTAAAAATGTACGCGTATGTTATTGAATCTAAATGAAATCCAATGCACACTTACGTCTAGATAATTGGTAGAAGTCGATTCAATAAACCGGTATTAAACAGACTATTACAAAAATTACAAAGTACGTAATTAACAGTCAAAACAATGAAAAAACGAAACTAACGTAAGTATGAATGGACATTTTACTTCTCTTGCGAAATATAAGGTAAATATAATAAATTTTAAAAACTTCTCACGCTCCTATCTACGCCGATGAAAAAAGGATTTTACTCATAAATTCCTTATTTTATGGGCATTTTTTGCTCTCATTCTCGGGCGTAAACAGATGTTGCAGTTCACCATATGAATTAGTGCTATTCAGTAAGCGTGTGTTGTTTACATTATTTCTTTGCTCCGTTGTAACTTCATCGTAGTTTAAACCGGTCATATCCGCGCCCTAGTCATTAATAATAGCAAAACGTCGTACACCCACGAAGAAAAACATAATAATGTTTAATATTCTTATTCACTGGATCTCCAAAAATCTCAGTCGAGAAACATGACAGCCTCATGTTCAGGATGAAGGTTCTGTACGTGCAACCCGACATATTCAATATTATAAGAAAACTTTCGATTTATACATTTTTTATATTAATTATAACAAACTGACCTAAAATTTCTTCATCTTAATACGCAAAACTATTACCTACATACAATGAATAATGAGTAAGTAAATTATTAGAGTAGATATATATCAAACAATGTCTTTGTCCTTTGTTATTCATTTCTATTCAAGTTTGGACATATGGGTACGGTAATCATAACGTTATCGGCAGCTAATATCACACAGTATGCAATCATAAATCTATGTAATCTGTATTATGCTCGACAACCGTGTTGACAAACAAGTTTTATTATTTCGCAATAATAATTACGTCATAATTACGGTTATTCACGTAAATGGGGACGGACAGAAATACGCCCTCGAGTCCTAGGGGTTCGAACAGGCTGCATCATCTACTGTGTGTGTGTACCCCTTTTGACATATGGACAGTTCACAAGACATTTCGAATCGAACGTATGCTTATGATATATTGTCCTACAGTTTGTACTAATGTGTATTTTTTCGGAATGTAGATATGTTCAGCAAGTCTCAATGTATTACACTTGCAAATACGAACTTAATTTTTGAGATGACTGATACATAACCTAGAAAAATACTTCTTAGGGTCGGTGTTTCCAACTCCGATTAAAACAACTGTTAGCGTAATGATGTAGTTCCATATTACAGTTTTTAGTTATTAAAGTGTAGTTCAACAAGTCTGTTTTGTTTTATTTACGTCTTTTATTAATTTAATGGTTATAAAAAGTACACAGTTATGTTAAGGAAACTTGATTCGAGGTCGTAGGGGGGTTTGAAATGTCTAATTGGGCTGTTTTGACATTACATACTGTGAATAAAATACCCCTTTTAGAGGTAAAAATAAATATCTTTTATCTGTAATTTTCAAATAATTGTTGCACCCCCATGGACCTAAAAAAATTAGTCTGCATTGTAACAAAAAATACTGCGACGCAAATAATATCTTTGTAAATGGTATCAAAAATAAGAATGCGTGGATATTATGTGATATTAGGGTTACAATTCAACTATAGTGTGGACAAAAGCCGTCAAAATGTAGATCTCTCACATCAGGAACCTGAATATTAGCGTAGCTTCTGGGCATTAGGTGGCACTGCAAATTAGGCGTATGTATGTATGATTAATTAAAAATGTCTAAAGGTTAGCTACTTTTATTTCTGCAAAAGTACAATTGCAATACTTAGTCAAATAATAATAACCGTTATATATTATTATTATTTATTCAACCGTTTAACACTGTGCGGAATGTAATATAAAATATATACCTCTAAAAAACAAAAACGATAATAAATTTGCAATAGGTATAATAATCTTACACATTGTTTACTTTCGAGCGATGTATATTGATAGCAATTTTTGAATATTTGACATTATTTGAAATATGTAGGTATGTTGTGATAACTGATGATGATTACATGTGTATTTATAACTGTAATGAAATAAGAAAAATTTGCAGAGGTACCTGCCTTATATCTTGATAATCTCGAAGACTTAAACAATGCTTCTGCTCGTACTATTACACTGGGCAACAAATTTTCGAAAAGTTCATGCTTCCAAGCTGAAAATTGTCATTTCTTAATGAATTCAATGTGCTGAACACGAAAATGACTAAGAAAAAGCTGAATTGGCTACGGGTTTTCTGTAATATGTACGCATATTTCAGAAAAAGTGTACTTATGTCAATATTATAATACATGGTAAGAAAACATTAGTCTGCTTCCGGCTTTCGACTTCTTTTGGCCTGCCGTTTGTAGTGGACTTGTGGAGCATCTCTACTGATTGTCCAACAATAGTCAGCTAGCATTGACGTAGACCATTTGCCTTGGTACCGTTGCTCCATGGTGGCAATGTCCTGATGAAAGCGTTCGCCGTGCTCATCGCTGACCTGCCCGCAGTTATCAGGAAAGAAATCTAAGTGGGAATCAAGAAAGTGGATCTTTAAGGACATATTGCAGCCGAATTCATGAAACAAAGCCAACATATCCTCAACCAGACACTTGTAATTTTCTGCCTTGTCATTCCCCAGGAAGTTTGCTGCCACTTGATAGAATGCATCCCAAACCTGTTTTTCTTTACCTTGAAGAAGTTCCTCAAACTTGGGGTCTCGGAAGAGCTGTCTAATTTGAGGCCCCACAAAGATGCCCTCTTTAATTTTGGCTTCACTGAGTCGAGGGAATTTGTCATGCAGGTACTTGAATGCTGGTCCATTCTTATCCATGGCTTTTACCAAGTTTTTGACAAGACCGAGTTTGATGTGTAAAGGAGGAATGATGATTTTGTGTGGCTGAGCCAATGGTGGGTGCTGTACATTCGTTTCTCCAGGCTTAAAAAATGCTCTCGGAGGCCAGTCTTTCTTGATGTAGTGCAAATCGATTGCTCTGCTGTCCCACAGACAAAGAAAACAGCAGTACTTTGTATATCCCTGCTGCAAACCCATCAACAGAGATACTACCTTCAGGTCAGAACATATCTGCCAGCCATACTTGCTGTAGTTAATCGTCTCCAGTAGCTGCTTTAGATTGCCGTAAGTCTCCTTCATGTAGACCGTATGTGCAATAGGTATGGATGGAAGCTGGTTCCCATTATTCAACAAAACCGCCTTTAGGCTCAGTTTTGAAGCGTCTATAAACAGCCGCCATTCGTGGGGATCATGTGCAATACCGAGAGCTTGTAGTAGACCATCAATATCGCAGCAGAACACAAGGCTTTCTTCTTTCTTAAAGAAAGATTCGAAGAGCTGATGGCGAGTGCGAAATGAAGTCACTCGGACATTCTGTTCCAGAAGATTCCACTGTCGAAGTCTTGAGGCCAGTATCTCCGCTTTGCTTTTCGACAGATCCAAATCGCGAACAAGATCGTTCATTTCATCCTGGGTAATTTTATGTGGTGCAGATGTTTCGTCAAAGCACGAAAAGTCATCATCCTTACTGCCACGTTGAGGTGAACTCGCCGACGCATGGCCATCCTCATCGTCTGAACTGATAGAAAAATCTGTAGGAGGTTCTGGAATTGGGAGTCCTTCGCCATGAGAGACAGGTCGCAGAGCAGATGGTATGTTAGGGTATTCAACTGTCCACTTCTTCTTCTTGGTGATGCCTCCAGAAGCTGGTCGTACCTACCATACAGAAATAACAGTCGTCAAAGTGATTGGTGGGCTCCCTCCAAATCATGGGCACAGCAAATGGCATTGCCTTTCTTTTGCCATTAAGCCACTGTGAAAGATTTACGGCACAAGTGCGGCAGCATACGTGTTGGGCCCAGTCTTTGTCCTGGTCGCCTATCTTGCAACCAAAATACAAATGATACGCTTTCTTAACTGTTGCACTGATGTTCTTTTTCTGTGCAGCAAATGTCACTTCTCCGCAAATATAACAGAAGTTATTTGCACTATTAACACAGTTACGAGGCATTGCTACTGTTTAGTTACTTTACACTATAGCAATCACTTATGTATGCTAGAGCTTCGAAAAATATGCGCGAATGAACGGACATTGCACGAGTTAACTGTCACGTCGGCCATTTATAAATAAACTATAATTAGCTATTGCTTGATATTGCGCAATCAATTTCGCAACACTCTCAATGGAAACTTACAGTAAATGCTGCATTAACTTCTTTGCATGAAGGGGTGGTGTAATATGACGCAAAATTTCGTAATTTCTCACTAAATTGCATTACATTATGCAATAGCATCTATACAATGGACAAAACGTCAATATCTCTTGAACGTGAGCCAATCAACTTTTTTCAATGTGATATTCGTGTTCAGCACGTTGAATTCATTCAGGATTGGGTACTTTCACCTAAGAAGCAATTTCACTGTTGACCAGTGTTATCAGAATATAATATCCAAACAAACGTTACTTACATACATAAACATGGATAAACTAGAAGATGGTATACCAACTATAGGTATATTTTATTTAGTCTATTTCAGAAAATTAAATAATTCTTGATGCACAAATTTATAGAATTCTGCGACGGGACTACAATGGCATTTTAATACCTATAAATATATATACATTTTTTACTTATTCAATACATTTTGAGATTTACCGGTGCTTAACGCAAATTATCATTGTATACATTACTCTAAATAAATACTAATTCATTTATTCATAGTGTATGAATAAATTATTAAAAAAATATGTACCTATGTATTTAATAATTAGTGTTTATTTGAAATATGTGAATGTACAATAGCACAGAAGAAGAACCCTTGAATTACGTTAATAACTTACGAAAGTAATTTTTATATTATACACGTACGCACAAACAAAGAAGCAAGATTTACTATTGCAGAGCATAACAAAATCTATATTATTCCTACTAATAATATATATATACGTCTAATTTGCTATGATTCCGATTGATAATTGGTAGAAATGATTAAATAAAATACCTATACACGATAAATATAATAAGCTTTTTTGAAAACTTTAGGTTTATGAGCCGCCAACTTGAAAAAACCGCTAAATTTTTGCACTGTACCAGTTTTTACAAAATATCTTCCAAAGTGTTCTAATATTTCCCGAGATAGACCTCTTTGAATTTAGAGATTTTTTCCTAAAATTGTAAAAATTACAGATTTTTATTTCCTACGCTAAAGTTTGACACTGCATTTATAGTAGGGGTAAATAGTTAAAGTTCCGAAGCTCTATAAAATACAAAATATGTTATTATTTGTTTATATTGTAGTTCAAATCGAGTAAATTCTCCGTACTTTATTAATCTTACGAAATATAAGGTAAATAGAATAAATTTTAAAAACACCTCACGCTTCTACCTACGTCCATGAATAAAGGAATTAACATTAAAATCGCCTTTTTTGCTGTCCGTTTTCTCGACGAAAACAGATGTTAAAGTTCACCATATGAATAGTGCTATTCAGTAACTGCGTGATGTTATACATTATTTCTTTTGTCCGTCGTAATTTCGGTATCATGGGGACTTCAAAACGTGGACATCTGCAAAAATCTCGAGGTCGAAAATTTTCGTCATCACAATACTTCCTTATACTACGTATAAGAAAGTAAAAAATGTTCCCTATTGTTCACTCCATCCGGGGGGACACTATAAGTAAATTTTTAAAATTTCGTAATTAAGAGAGTTTTAATTCAATGTAACATCAATTTAGTTAAAACAAAAATCAAAACTAGTTATGTTTTTAATTCAATTTTCTATTTCCTATCAATTTTGCACATGTTATGCACCGGCTTCTAATTTTTAACAAAGAGTCATTGCATTAATAAACAAGTAGATATACCTACATATAAATAAAATACGTTTTGAGTGAAAAGAAAAACTGAAAAAAAAATAACATCAAATAACACATAAAGGCGAAATCTGTATGTTGGACATACCACATATATATATATATATATATATATAAGAAAATACATGGGAATGTGTGAGGTATCTGGTGCGGAGTTGGAAAAGAGCGTGTCTGGCGTGAAGGGATAGCATAATCTTGTGTCAGAAGGCGCGATAGATGACCCGACCACCTGTACCCGCATCGATTCTTCACACGCAACTATATATTATGCCAATCTAATACCGTCAAATAACCCCAACATGCATCAACGTAGGGTTAAGCAAAATGTATTTTTGTTCGAATGGTCGCAACATGGAAAGAGACCGAAAAAGAAAACAAATGCATTTTCAGATTTAATAAGTACAATACAAATTCAACTTAATTTGTTTGTTTTTTTTGCATCAAATGTCAATTTGACGCTTTCTCGTCAAATGAATATTTGAAATGGTCAGAAATTTATTAACTGCAAATAGGTACTTAATAAAAATTTTTCCTCACACTTTTGAAGATAGACCCCTTTAAGAGAAGATTTATCAGTTACTAGATGTTTTCGAAAGGTAAGTAAATGATATTTTTAATATTCACAAGTTTAACAGCACAGAAAGTACGATCGCGAACAATAATTTCTGGTCGCCAATGCCATACAAATTTCTGTCATATTTTGACAAAATATTTACCAATAATAACCTACAAGCTGTCAAATACAAATTTTATTTTGAGTTGTCAAGAAATTTTCTAGTCATCATGTCACCAATTTCTTACTTTAGTAAAGTTGGAACCATATCCCTAGTAGAAACAGGATTATCTGAAGCTGCTGTAGTAGGTCAGTTAGGGATGACAAAGAGTACGGTAAATTTAATTATTCGGCTGTGGAGAGAGAGAGGATTTCTGGATAGACAAGTGGGTTCTGGACGACCTCGCGCATCAACTGCGATGGTCCAAAATATTAAAAACAGCCCTTTTCTAACAGCAACAGAGACAATCATTCATCCTTATTTCCCAGCATCCGTTTTCACTGCACGATGTCGGGAAGCGAATTTAAAAAATTACGCTGCTGCTGTAGAAAGATCAAACACACAGCTAGATGCACAAAGAAGCCAGATTGGGCGTTGCATTACAGTACCTTGCGAATGACAATAATTTTTGGGAACGCATAATTTTTAGTGATAAAAATACCTTCCAGTCATCCCCCTTTGGCCAAGTTAAAGTACTAAGACCAAGGATTCGGCGATATGATGCAAAATATACACAGAAGGTTGCCGCCGATTTTCTGTAAATATATGGGCATGGATTTCTGCAAAAGATCCTGGAATTACATTTAGAAGAACGTTTTCATAAGTGACGTTTATATTAGGGTTTTGGAAGATGTGAAATTGCTGTAAGTGATGCAAGTATTTTGAGATGTCGACTTTATATTTCAATAGGACAATTGTTCAGCCCATACGGCTCATAGGGTATAGGTCAATTACCCAAACAGGCGATACACGTCATATGAAACGTCACTGTGATGTCATAACAGTGTTGACAAATAGCGTTGCTTTGAGCAAGTTGTACTTTGAAAATAATCTGTGGTTAGGACTAGGTTGACATTTTAAAATATTAGCAAATACTATTAATATGTTTTAAATTATTCGACTATGTCTACAAAAAATATAAAGAAATTCTAAATACATGTGAGTTTATTTATTTTAGACTACATTCACAAAAATAATATACACAAAATCTATATATTATTATACATATTAGTGATTAAAAAACTCGTAACATTGCGATAAGCATATGGATAAAAAGAAAATAATATTAAGTTGAAATGCTAGTTTTCTTCATCCTTTAACACTGTTTTCTGAATCGGAATCATTTACATTAATTATAAAAGGTAATATGTCTTGTCTCTCAAAACCTACTTCTCCCACCATTTTTGAATTTCAGTTTCACAGTGGTTAACGCTATTTGCCCAAATGTCTGGGGTTACTTGTGTTAATGCCTCTTTCCACAGTTTTATGCATTCGTCCACTTTTCTACCATATTTCCCAATGTGATTGTTATAGTATGTTTTTGTTATTCCCCACACTAGTTCTATGGGGTTAAATATACAATGGTAGGGTGGAAGTCGAGGAACCATGTGCCCATACTTCTCTGCTAAATCATCGGTTTCATATATAGTTGGTGGTTTATGCCTTTACGTAAAGATATAAATGAAATTATTGAATAAAATAATTAAATATATATGTACTAACCGTTTTACTAAATCCAGTAATTGTATTTTTAAAGCAGCTCCGTCATAGTCAATCTTATTATTGGTGAGCCATGTCTGAATTTCATTTTTAGTGGCAGATAATGCTGGACTTTTATTTTTAATAGTACTGTGGTAACTGGCATTATCCAAAACAATTATGGACGGCTCTTTTAAACTTATAAGAAGTTGGTGTTCAAATCAGTATAAAAAGTTGTCTCTGTTCATATCACCGTGATAATCTAAATACTGACTATTTGTCGGAAATATTACGTCTGCTCCAGGAATAAATCCATTAGAACTACCTGCATGTAATACAATATATCTAAAACAAGATAATATAATAAATATACATAAGATAAGAATATGTTATTCTTAGAAATATAATGTACCTTTTTCCACCTACTTTTGAAGTTTTTGTGGTTTCTATAGATTCATTTTGCCAAGATTTACGAATTGTTCCATCTTGGAAAACCCAGGTTTCATCAAGGAACACAAACTGGCGAACATTTTCATGTTTCATACGAACATATTGTTGCAAGAATGTAACACGTTTTAATACAATTTGTGGTAGTTCCATTAAAGCTCGTTTAGGATCATCCTTCTTGTGATTAAAACCAATATTGTGTAATACTGTCCGTAAAGATGACTTGCCACCAGAAAAGAGTTCCTTTTCTTTAAGAGTAATATTCAGTGAATGAAGCGTGATATGTTGTTCTGTAAAAAACTCAAATATTAATTTTATAAACGTAAATCCTTAAGAACTTACTGTTTCTATACATGTCATATACTGTATTTCTTATTGCACACTGAGTAAAGTCATCAACATTTACAACAGGCTTACCTCTAGGCCGTTTTCGCTTTGGGCTAGATGGTCCAACCCCCTGTTTTGATGTAGATGATATTTTATTTACAGTTGCAATGTGAATATTTAAAGCACTTGCTACTCTCTAAATGAAAAATATTATTATTAAAACGTTTATTTTATAAACTATAAATAACAGAAAATATTACCTCTCGAACTGCGGTTAGGGGTAGCAATGGCGCATTATTATCGCGTTCTTTTTCAAAATACCCGATTAAAGAGAGAATTATTTCTTTCGCTTGCTTACCTAACGGTTTAGGCATGATTTAGTTGTGAAAACAACTGATTGTTAAAAATGAAATCGGCGTATAAATATAGTAAAAATGGAAGAAATACGTATGATAATGAAGTGACTGAAAAATGTAAACAACTATGACAGTATGACATTAGACAGAATAAAATGTTACCATTTTATATGTTGCAACGGCGTACAGTTCTGGTAACATAAAACGTTACCGGAAGCTAGAATAATATTAGGATTAGTAGGTATTATTGTACTTTAATGTTACTTGGACCGAAATTATTCTTTATGACGTGTATCGTCTGTTTGGGTAATCGACCCATAACAGAATAGTTCCAAAACTACATTATAAATGTGCTTGAGTGGCCGAGTTTAAGTCCTGATTTGAACTCATGAAACGTGTGTAAAGTATACAAAACTAACGTTTACATTTTCAAAACAGGTAGGGACTTTTGGTCGCTATACAGGCTGTTTAAAAAAGATGCGGCAATATTAAAGGGGTTGATTGTCCACGTCATTTTATACAAAAAAGTTTATAATAAACAAGGTCCGCAAACGCTTCGTTACCGATCTACAGCGTGTTGAAGTTTAATTAAAAGAAACAGTAAAAATTAGATTTCTCCAAGACGGCATTAAAGATCATAATGAAATTTTAGGCGTGTTATTTTTCAAGAAAAAAATAGGACGCCGCTGATTTCTCTAAAAATAAAAATATGTTTCTATTCTTTGTTCAATTGTGAAGAAAAAAGCTCTCTTAACTTTTCATCGTACGACGTAACGTTTTTTAGTAAAAAAAACACATTTTAGTGCATGTACATTTATCATGCTTACAAAAATATATTTAAACAGTCCTGTTTTATTCACTGACATATTGAATGACATATGATTAATAATTTTGTATGTGTCGAATTTGTTGAATTTCCTTATCATGAATCGCTATACAAATGCAGAGATGACCGACATGCACTACATTTATGGACTTGCTGATGGAAATGCATTAGAAGCTAGGCGGTTGTATACTAAAAGATTTCCTGGCCGTATTGCTCCTGATAGAAAAAATTTCGAAAGTATTCATCGGCGTCTTTATGAAACAGGCACATTAAGACGAAATGGAGGAGCAGGAAGGCCAAGGACAGCAAGAACGGTAGAGCTGGAAGAGGATGTGCTAGACATAATTGAAGAAAATCGAGGTACTTCTACTCGAAAAATTGCTGACGCTTTGGATGTAAGTAATGGGACTATTTGGCACATTCTGAAGGAAAATTTGTTGTACCCATTCCATATACAACGCGTTCAAGCATTACTTCCTGCTGATTTTCCTCCTCGCATTGTATTCTGTCAATGGCTTTTGCAGAAAATGGTTCAAATCCCTCAATTCCTGATGTTGATTCTGTTCACCGATGAAGCGAATTTTTCAAGAAATGCAATACGCAATTTCCATAATAACCATGTATGGTGTGACGAAAATCCACATGAAATTGTTGAAAATCGTTTTCAACATCAGTTTTCTTTGAACGTTTGGCTTGGGATTGTGGGTGACTGCCTAATTGGACCGGTATTTTTACCAAGGAGACTAACCGGAGAGGTGTATCGCAACTTTTTGTAAAACACGCTCCCTGGATTTCTGGAGGACGTACCATTAGCAATTAGAGATGCAATGTGGTATATGCACGATGGCGCACCAGCCCACTTTAGTCAAGTGATTCGTGATTTCTTAACACAAGCATACGGAAATCGCTGGATTGGCCGAGGTGGACCACACTTATGGCCTGCACGATCCCCGGACTTAAATCCCCTGGATTTTTTCCTGTGGGGCCATTTGAAGTCATTGGTGTACGCTACTCCATTGGAAAACGTAGAAGACTAAAGAAATCGAATCATTGCTGGGTGCAACTCAATTGAAACCGATCCTGTTGTTTTTGAGAGAGTTCGCCAGTCGATGAGGAGAAGATTGGATTCTTGCATCCGAGCTTGAGGTGGTCACTTTGCAAAGTTATTGTAATTTTTACTTGCTAAAATTGTTGGTATGGTAAAATATTTGTTTTTGCCCTTAAATAAAACCCTTGTTATTTAAAAAAAAATTCTGTAATAAATGTACATGCACTAAAATGTGTTTTTTTTACTAAAAAACGGTACGTCGTATGATAGAAAGTTAAGAGAGCTTTTTTCTTCACAATTAAACAAAGAATAGAAACATATTTTTATTTTTAGAGAAATCAGCGGCGTCCTATTTTTTTCTTGAAAAATAACACGCCTAAAATTTCATTATGATCTTTAATGCCGTCTTGGAGAAATCTAATTTTTACTGTTTCTTTTAATTAAACTTCAACACGCTGTAGATCGGTAACGAAGCTTTTGCGAACCTTGTTTAATATAAACTTTTTTGTATAAAATGACCTGGACAATCAACCCCTTTAATATTGCCGCATCTTTTTTAAACACCCTGTATACAGGTTCGGCCTGTTTTTATCGTGCATGCCAGTTAAAATGCATGTATTGAAACGAACGTTGTTGCCAATATGTACATATGTGGGCGACAAAAGTAGTGGGGAAGTTAGACGACAAGCCGGTGCCGATACGATCATTACGACCATAAGATTCCAATATAGTGGCATGTGTGCATTTGTAAGGGTTGTTATCTTAATTTTTTCATTCCCAGTTATATTTTATATTATTTAATTTTGGCTAGTTTTTCTAGTTTTTATTCAATATGTTCGTTTATGCAAACGAGGAAAGAATACAAAGTATTAAGTGGTACTACTCTGGTAGTACCTACTGCTCAAGAGGTAATAGGGCGATTTATTTTTTCTTTCCAAAATAGACCTGTGCCTACAATACGAACAATAATGAGTATTTTTCATATGTTTGAATCCACTGGGTGTGTGCAAAATTGTCGAAAATGTATAAATAGGGAACCTAGAATGCGCGTACTGAATGAAGGAAGAGAAGAACG
The DNA here is from genome assembly GCA_963170755.1 of Amphimallon solstitiale. Taxonomy (NCBI): domain Eukaryota; kingdom Metazoa; phylum Arthropoda; class Insecta; order Coleoptera; family Scarabaeidae; genus Amphimallon; species Amphimallon solstitiale. Next base: position 137,361,435 of record OY720679.1, read on the forward strand.
GGAAATTTTAGTATGAGCGCGGTTGAACATAATGAACCATGCTCATCGCGCCAAATTGCCGAACAAGTCAATATACCCGCGAGAACAGTAAGAAAAATTTTGAATAGGCAAGGATACCGTAGCTTCAAGATTCAAAAACGTCAAGAAATATTTCCTCACGATGAATCAAAACGCGTAGCATTTTACGAAGAGGTAATGGATAAAGTCATTGCGGATAACAATTTTATTGCAAATATTTTGTTTACGGACGAATCATCTTTTTATTTACATGGACGTCATAATCCAATGGCTACAAGATATTGGTCTAAAGCAAACTCTCATCTCTATCTACCTTTGCGTACTCAGTATCCTCAAAAATTGAACGTGTGGCCGGCATTTTGGGGAATCACATCATTGGTCCTTTTCTTATTCACGGCACCTTAACAGCAGCTAAATATTTACAAATGCTACAAAATCAAATTATACCTGCTGTTCGTGCCCTTGATGTGAATTTTGACGATATTTGGTTTCAGCAGGATAACTGTCCTGCCCATACTGCCCGTCTGGTTCAAATATTTTTAAGGGAAACATTTCATGAACGTTTAATATGTTCCGGAGGTACAATTGTTTGGCCGCCTCGATCCTCCGACCTAACGCCCCTGGATTTCTTTTTTTGGAGGTATGTAAAAGAAACCCTGTATAGTCATCAACACAATCGAGCACGTAATATTGGGGAACTACAACAGAAAATTGTTGATTGTGCAAATACTATAACCCCGGAAATGTTTTCGAATGTACGAAATAATTTTTATCATAGACTTGCATACTGTCAGGAGCAAAGAGGTGGATTATTTGAACATTTAATTAAATAACAAATTTTAATTTCGTTTTTCAAGAATTCTGTTTATTTTGGAAGTATATTTTAATTTCCTTTGTTTAGAATAATTTTTTTACTTTATCCTACTTATCCTGTTTCCCCATAAATTATATTTATTGATTTTTTACATTTTGTTTTCCAAGAATTTCCTTTATTTTTTAATTTTGTTGTTTTGAAATTTATTGCCTTTAGAAGAATATTTTTATTCCTCCTACTTATTATTTTGGAAGTGTTATACATTTACTGTTTTTTAGAGCTTACATTTGATGACTACGTATAAGATTTTAGAAATAAGTATGTCTTTCTTGCGGTCGTAGTTAATAATATTGTACATGTGCGTAGTTGTATAGTATATCACTATTACGGAATACATTCATATTCTTTTGTCAATTCTCAAACAAGAGTAGATACTGCAAAATTAAAGTACATTGTCTGTTACATCTGCTACAGCAAACCACTAATCTAAATCTCATCGTTACACACACATGCAGCTTATGACATTCGCTGAAGGTCTACTTGTCGGCTCTCGTATGTATATTTGTTAGGCGGGTACAGTTTGGCAACTCCTTTCGGGTTATACACGGGAAACCGCATGAACGTTAAAAACAGGCCTTTTACAAGGTTATTTCAGAAATTTATGCTTGTCTATGCCCAACGGCTGAAATAAAATTAGTCAACTTAACGGCGAAATGATCAAGGATACTTAAGATCTTTATTTTTTTTTAATAAACTGTATTGCATTTATTATTTAATGTCTTTATTGTATTATTATACCAATATTTATCATATTTGACAAGTACTTATCTGACAAATGGAAAATAACGTTTGAAAAAATGAATACCAAAACCAGATATACCTACACTAGAGCGCTGTCAACTGTATTAAGAATTACACTGACGTCCAGAATTTATTGTTCGCCACTGTACCTATATTTGCCGAAAATTTCGTATTTTAACATGCATTTTATGAAGAAGTAATTCAGTATGTAAAGTAAGTATTATATTGATAAATATCAGCGAGAAATCTTTACAAGAAATTGTTAAAATTAAATCGCAGTATGTATTCATAACTTTAAATAATATTTCACTAATACTGTTACTATAATAATAATAATAATTGTAATACAATGAAGTCACGGAAGTAGAGATATCTTAAATAATAAAATAATTTCTACGAACTACAAACGTATATTTACTTAGAAGAAACAATGATTTTCAGTTGGCGAAATGTAATAGCAACGCTAAAGTAAAAACATCAAATCTGTAAGCAGAACATGTCTACGAGGAACAGAGTCTTGGGAGAGTTGAGACACACCTGTCAGTTCACACCATCTTCACTACAAACCTCGGCGCGCAAAGATTTCCCGATTCTCTGCTTTCTCATTTACAGTGCGTAGGAAAGATACGATTCCCATTTAGGTACCAGTTTCTTATGTATTTTCGTTTTTTCTTTCTGTATCTACTTATCTACCTTTTTATGATATTTATTTATCGTCTTTTAACATGATCTAAAATTATATACAAGGTATAAATTTATTTTCTGCTGATTAATGATTTTTATGCAAAATTCTGGAAACAAGGTTGATTATATAAGCAGAATTTTATACCTCCTCATTCAACCTTCACTGATGAGTTGAGCTCATGTAGAATATATTTCTAATATTCCTCATTATTGCAATAACAATAATTCATTATTAAGAACGGTGTAACTAGGTACATACTTAAGAACCCCCTCTCTACTTGAGGGCGCCATGTTTGTAACAGCCGTTATTCATAATAAGCGTCGCGATACATATGTCGAGCGTTCTAAAGCATCGTCTAAGTAAGCTTTTCCCGAATTAATAGCCTCGTGCCGCACGAGTTGAGAATAAGGTATGCAACACCTTATTTGCAACTAGTCTTGATTCCATCAGTCATCCGTGTGGATAACAGCTTTTACTGTATTAACAATATATCCCCTTTTCACTCGTCTGTCTATCTAATAATGACAATTTGTCCTTAATGGTTGGTTAAGTGAGTTTAAATAATATTAACAAAATTAGACAGTACTTAGTGAAAAGGATTTAAGCAACAAAAGCACATCGAGTTCGGTCAGTTGGTTTTTCTAAGGTAGGTTCATAAGCTTTTAATTTCTTTTTTATCCTTCTTATACGGGTTATAATAAACATTAACCACTGGGGACGTCAACGGCATACAGTTTTTTTTTAATTTTCAACGAAAACATACGTGAAAACCGATAATTAAGCATTAGCTTTCAAACAGCATATCACCTCGCACCTTCAAATGAATAACTTAATTCTTGACATTGCAGATAACTACAAAGTATACGTGATTGAATTTTAAGCATATATCATGAAATATACAAGTTTGCTAATTATAACGTCTTCTTAATAAGTAATTCGCGATATATCAAAACGTTGGTCTCTAAATAGCAAAATATATAAAATTAAATGTGACGTTAATATCTCATACGGAATGTCATCTATATATTTTGTTATTATATTGGATAAGACATATTGTAGCGCTTCGATACAGGATTAAGCTAATTAAAGAAGACAGGATTACTAGTGATCATAACCTGTAATTTCGAATTCATATTCTATAAAAATTGATTAGTGAATGTCAACAATTTTCAAAATCTCTGCTAAAAGTTCCTTTAAATTGCGTTTATCGACGACTAAACAATAAAGTACGTATTATATTAGTCACTATTGGTTAATAATAACACTCATAATACCCGGAGGGAATAATGAAATGCGACCGGGGAATAATGAGACATATTATTGAGTTATGTATGAGTATGTATGTATATGTGTATATATTTCTTTTTTTCTTATTTGATTTTATATTGTGTAGTTATCGATTCATTGCATTTTTTTTCTTCTTGTCCTGTAATTAGATGTAAAAAATCTGTTGGGCAATAAAGATATATTATATTATTATATTATTATAACGTTCCCAACGTTGTCGTAGTAACGATAGACAAGTCCGGCTATTTTACTAACTGTCTAACCGTCAAACGTCATATTGATATAGTAATCTGACATTTTCGTTTAATTATTTTGATTTTTGTTAGTAATTTTCAATTAGCCGTAGATAATAGTAGTTTATCGACGACTAAACAATAAAGTATGTATTATATTAATCAATATTGGCTAATAATAACACTCATAATACCCGTAGGGAATAATGAAATGCGACCAGTGAATAATGGGCCATAACGTTACCATTATTCACTGCATTCCGCCAATAAGAACATATAATGGGCCATAACGTTACCATTATTCACTGCATTCCGCCAATAAGAACATAACGTTCCTAACGTTGTCATAGTAACGATAGACAAGTCCGGCCATTTTACTGACTGCCTAACCATCAAACGTCATATTGATATAGTAATCTGACATTTTCGTTTACTTATTTTGATTTTTTTTAGTAATTTTCAGTTAGTCGTCGATAAAGTAGTGTATACTAACTCGCAATAATGACTATTATTCCCTCGAGTTGAGTTACTCCCTCGCCGCTTACGCGGCTCGGGAGTAAATTCAGCTCTCGGGAATAATAACTGTCATTATTGACTCGTTGTATAAACTACTATTATACAACGAGTCAATAATGACAGTTATTATTCCCGAGAGCCGAATTTACGAACCGAGCCGCGAAGCGGCGAGGGAGTAACTCGGCTCGAGGGAATAATAGTCATTATTGCGAGTTAGTATACACTACTTTATCTACGACTAACTGAAGATTACTAATAAAAATCAAAAGAATTAAACGAAAATGTCAGATTACTATATCAATATGACGTCTGATGCTTAGACAGTTACTAAAGTGGTTGGACTTGTCTATCGTTACTACGACAACGTTGGGAACGTTATGTTCTTATTGACGAAATGCAGGGAATAATAGTAACGTTATGTATCATTATTCCCCAGTCGCATTTCATTATTCCCTTCGGGTATTATGAGTGTTATTATTAACCAATAGTGATGAATATAATACCTACTTTATTGTTTAGTCATCGATAAAGTAGTGTATACTAACTCGCAATAATGACTATTATGGAATTCTACTGTCAAATGTGACATTAATTTGAATTCAAGCAGGGGTGAAAACTGTATATCGTAAAAATCGCTAAACGCAAATGGCGGCCGCAGCGGCGTAAATTAATTACAGATACCTACATTATACGTATAAAAATAATATACTGAAGGTATAGACTTCCGCGGTCGTTTTCTAATTGTAGATCTCCGTTTCCGAGTTGGAACCGTGTCAAATTTGGCGTAGATGCCGACGTTTCAAACAGAATTGCGCGAGACATCTTCGGGGCTGTTCGAAGATGTTCCACAATTCGCAATAGCTTGAAGAATAATTATATCATCATTTTCAAGCTACTGAGAGTCGACAAACATCCAACTGCAGTCTTCAAGATGTCCCTTGAAATAGTAAACGAAACATCGGCATCTACAAAGACAACAGAGTAAACATTTTTTTGAAATGTTGCATATTTTTTACATTTTACTGGATTGCTACCTCTTAAAATATAGCCGAAATGGATAAAGAAACCTAAATATTGCGACCCTAAATGCATAAGCTTCTATAACGTGCTCTGGCGTCCAAAACCTTATATTTAGTGCGTATAATTACATAAGTTACGTTGGGACCAGGGATGGGCTGGAGGCGGTTCGCATCGGTTCGCGGGAACCGTTTGTTAAAACTTAAGGAGTTCGGCGAACCGTTTGTTAAAAATTAGAAAAATTAAAGCAGGTAGAACACGTATTAAAAAAATTGGTTGAGGAAATAAACAAACTGTACAGAATGCACAAAATTCAAATTACTGCAGTTTTCTTAAAAAACCCGAATACCCCATCGGATCGGTGTATTTTTATTAGTAGAGTCCTCGCCGACAATTATTTATGACTGGGATGTTTGATGTGAAACGCAAAAAATTATATTGCCTGTGAACCTTCAGTTCAGTCAATGATTTTTTATTTTCAGTAATAGTTCGTCGTTTGTCTGTTCACTTCTCGTGTAGATTTTGAAAAAATTAGTTTACGAATAGTGTTGAAGTTTAAGTTAAGTTTAGATTACTTAGTAAGTGACAATTTTTAAATTTTTATCATGAAAAGACAAAGTGTTCTTTCTTCATTTTTTCAACCAAAAGTGATGAAATTAGCTGATGATGTTCTACCAACGACATCAACAGTAACCAGTACAAATCTTGAGCAAGGTATGAACAAACTTCATTTTATAAGTAATCTTGTTTTTATAAATTGCGCACTTTTAGAACCCGATAATATAGAAGATAAAATCTTTATATCCATGCCATGTGACAAAAAAACTAAAGAATCAAGATCAGGTCATGATGGTAAATTTATTTTTTAAAATCTAGAACGTTCATAGTTAAATTAAGCTATTTTTCAGTAACATCAATAACATCTGTTGACGACAACATATCTGATAATGGTCTTTATCGCGAGTTGCCGGAATGTTGGTCCTTAAAACAGTTTAAATATTTTGAAGAAAAATATACGTGGTTAGAAGTAAAGGGCGGTAAACTTGGATGTAAAATTTGTCGTCTTGGCTCTCTGGGTGTAGAAAAGGGAAAACATTTTCACATAGCATCTGCATGGGTAAACTACAATGTAAATGCAAATGGCTCAACAAAAATCATTCAACAGGCGTCTTTTAGAAAAAAACTAAACGAGCATGCTCTTTCACAGTCTCATTCAAAAATCGAATTAATTTTGAAACAATCTGGAAAAGAATCTTTAGCAACATGTATCGAAAAAGCTAATGAAAAGTCTATTGAAGTGACTGCAAGAATTTTCAATATAGTATATAGTTTGGCAAAACAAAATAGACCAATGTCAGATATGGAACGCGAAGTAGAACTACAAATAAAAAACGGTGTAGATTTAGGAACGTGCCTTCATTCCAGATATTCAGCTATACGAGTTATCGAGCATATATCTTCGGAGATAAAAAAACAACTCTTTAATAAAATTATTGAAAACAATGCAAAAGTTTGCATAATATTAGACGAAGCGTCGACTATTGCAAAAAGAAGTGTACTTGTTATATATTTGAAATGTGCATTGAGTTTATGTCCAGATCCTATAACTGTTTTCATCGAACTTAAAGAACTTGAAAACACCACGGCCGAAGGTATCCTCAATACACTTTTACAGTGTTTAAACGAACATGGTTTTACAAGAGATTTTTTATTAAAAAATTTAATTGGACTTTGCTGCGATGGTGCTAGTGTTTTGTTAGGAAAGATATCTGGTGTGAGTGCTCAACTCTCGAAGATTTTTCCAAATATTATTGTTTGGCATTGCTTGAACCACAGGTTACAACTGGCTTTGGATGATTCCATTAAAGATATTAATGAGATCAATCACTTTAAAATTTTCTTAGATGAAATTTATTCAATTTATCATAAATCTAACAAAAATCAAACAGATATACGACAAATTGCAAGTGATTTAGAAATTGAGATTTTAAAATTTGGGAGAGTCTTTGGGCCAAGATGGTCTGCATGTAGTTTACGAGCTGCTAAAGCTGTTTGGAATGCATATCCAGCTCTATACACGCATTTTGCAAAAATTAAAAAGTTTTCCGGTATGGCTAACAGAATGGTTAACAAAAATTTTCTATGCGATCTTGCTCTTATGATAGATATTTTGGAGGAAATATCATTATTATCTAACGCATTTCAGTCTCGATCAACAACAATGCCTAAAGCAGACAGGTTAATGAGAAGGACAATTAGAGCACTCGAAGTACTTAAAGATAGTACTGGTAAATACGAGAATGAATTACAGACCGTTTTAAATTCTCAAACTTTTAAACATATACCTTTTAAACAAAATGACCGATGTACACATTTGCCCAGAAACAGATTAATACAAAGTGTTATAGATAATATAAAAAATAGACTTTTGTCTGCAGATCACGTATGTTTATCATCACTTGATAAAAATTTAAAGGATAAAGATAAATATCACGAACTAATTAATATCTTTAACTTGATCGATACATCATCGTGGTGCCTAGAAAAAGTGTTTTCTCCATGGATTGAAGCAGAAAATAAGTTACCGGCGTTAGAAAAGTTATTAAAATATGAAATTGATCGAAATGAATTTAGAGATTTTGTTGATTCCTATCTAGAATCAAGAAACAATGTTCCTCCATCCATCATGTGTGCTAAAAAAATCGCAAATACCATAAGCATTAGTAGTGCTGAAGCGGAAAGAGGATTTAGCGTAATGAATGACATTGCAACAAATGAAAGAAGTAATATTACGATAAAACATATTTCAGATTTAATGACAATTAAAATAATCGGAAAACCGTTATCACAATGGGATGCTACTCCATTTGTTAAATCTTGGATCCGAAAAAGGCATCGCGATGCAACTGATACGAGAATTCGTAAAAAAGCGGAAATAAAATATTCAGAAAATGAACTTCAAATATGGGCTTTAATTTGATAAAATCCAAATGCTCCATCCTGGGGTCCAATATTAATCAATCAATCAAATATGGGCAATTAGTTAAAATATTTCAGTAAATTTATTTTTATAATTCACCTGTTAATTGTAGTATATGTATTGTAAATATAATAGGGTCAATAGGGACACCACTGCTATTGCTAAAAACTATCTGTTTTTACTGACATCATAAGTAATAATTAATATTAATAAAGAAATAAAGTGTTATTATTAGCGAACCGGTTGATAATGATTTGGCAGCCCATCCCTGGTTGGGACCATATAAGTACGGTTGTAGTATTACATCTTGAACATTGCGCTTACATTAGGTTAACAAAGAAACATAGTTTGATCCAACGAGAATTAGATTAAATCGATCACACAAATTTAGTTTCATGATTAATAGAAATTTGAAAATATTTTTACATTACCTTGTTTACCTTGAATCTGATACTGACATCTATGTTATAATATAATATATATCTATTTAGCTACTTGTTATCTTACAGGAAACTGTATAGAATCTAAGCATCATTAACAACTATTCACAAGACACGCAACCATAGCTGCCAGATCTACCGAATTTTCGGTAGATCTACCGAATTTCGATTCAATCTACCGATCTACCGATTTGAACTTGTATTCTACCGAAAAGTTACAATCATGAATAAAAAATGAAAAAAAAACAAAAAATTTTGTTTACATTATTTCAAACATTGATTCCTTTTCTTGAGTAATTATATAGATTCCTGTAATAATCGTTTCATAAGGTTTGTCTCCTCTGTGAACAAAAAGCAAAGGCGGGATGCACAGCAAGTGGTTTTATTAAGCGGTGCCCTCTTATTAACAATAGCGGAAATAACTACATCTGTATGCTGTAATAAGGCAAGGGACTTTTTTTTAAATTTCAATCACAAAAATTAGTGAATCCCAGAAAAAATACGTCATCCCAGGTTATAAATAGGAGTCGGGGTATTTTTCGCGTCATATTCAGTTGTGACCACTATGCATGTTAAAGTTATTTAAAAAAAAAATTAAAAAATGAGTGATAGTGATAGCGGTCGTGAAGGTAGTAGCACTGGCGCATTAAAGAAGAAAAAAATATGGTCAACATTATAAGGAAAATTGGGAAGAATTGCCCAATTTCAAATGTTGGCTAACCAAAAGTCGTAAAGGTAGAGACTACGCTAGATGTAAATCTTGTAACAAAGACATCTGTATAACAAGTCTACTCAAAGAACGCTACAACAATTTGCAACAGCGGGATTCTCTCAAATTCAATTAGAGAATAAAATTAAAGAAGGTAAGGTTAATACAATGATAGACGAAATAGATTTTTGTGTTTCTTTTCTTAGAGGAAATATGATTAAGTGCATTTATCGCCGAACACAACATTCCCTTTGCCGCAATGGATCATTTACCAAAATTATTGGCCACCATTTGTGAAGACTCCAAAATCGCCAATGGCATGACTTATGGGAGAACAAAGACCACATCTATCGTAAGAAATGTATTAGGACAAAACAGTTTTGAAGACTTATGTGCGCACCTTCGCTGAAACAAATTTTCATTAATAGTGGACGAGTCAACTGATGTTTAGTCGTAAGACATTTAACAAATAAGGGCATCAAAGATGATTTTTTTAGTTTGATACCACTTTTCGCTGCAGATGCTAATACATTATACAGTCACATTGTGAATTTTTTCGAAAAATTTGGCATATCATTAAAAAATAATTTAGTAGGATTTGCGGCGGATGGTGCGAACGTTATGATGGGGGAGCACCATTCTGTTATGAGTCTTCTAAAAAGAGACATTTCCCATTTGTTTTTAATGAAGTGTATATGCCACTCATTTCATTTGTGTGCTTCCTATGCATGTTTGAAATTACCACGATTCATAGAAGACTTGACTCGGGACATTTATAATTATTTTGGATCTAGTCCAAAAAGGATAACTGAATTTAAAGAATTCCAACTGTTTTGTGACGTTATATTACATAAGATTTTCCAACCCACTCAAACGAAATGGTTGTGGTATCTAGAATTTTAGAACAATTTGGGGCTTTACAATTATTTTTCACGGACGCGGTCAACAACCGAGAGTTGTTGGCTGCTGAAAATATATTAAATAGATTAAATGATCCGACTACCAAATTGTTTTTACAATTTTTAGATTTTATATTACCCATTTTCAATAATTTGAACCGTGAGATGCAAGCTGAAAAACCATATTTGTTAGCTACACCTCTTGAAAATCTAGAATATAATAATCCAAGAAACTATTTGCCACTTGAAGAAGTCTACTTCGTGGGGACTGTCTTGAAAACTATTTCAGAAACAAATTTAAGTCAGGAGCAATTACATTTCTTTAGATTACGTTGCTTAGATTTTTACATTGAGGGCTGTGCACAAATAATCCGAAGATTTTCCATAAAAAACAATCCTTTGCAAAAATTTAATTTTCTAGACCCCCTTGAAGTAAAGTCTGGATCAATTGCATCTATATCAAATGTAGCTATTTCTCTTCCGAATCTAATTGGATGAAAGTAAGTTACAAATTTTGGATAACGAATGGCGTCTTCTGCGCGATACTGCGGAAATTGCAACATTTCCGGATGATGTTTTCTTATTTTGGGATAAAGTTAATAAAATTGAGAGCGGTGGTGGAACTTTGATGTTTCAGACTTTAACTAATTTTGTTTTTAATATTTTAATTTTTCCTCACTCATCCGCAAATGTCGAGAGAATGTTCTCTCAAATAAATTTTTGAAAACTAAACAGAGGAACAAATTAGACACTGATACTATATCGGCATTACTGTATACTAAAAGTTATATCGGTGATAATAATTGTTATGATTTTGTTGTAGAGAAAAAACTGATACAAAGTATAACTTCCCTTAATTTATATAAAAGTAAAGAGTAGATAAGCTATGTCTAGTATTATACTTTGTACCTAGTGTGTTTATTCGTTTTCTTTAATAAACGTTATAATATAGCTTAGTTTTGTTTGTAAATATTTTTGGCCCCTGAAAAATTTGATTTTTTGTGGAAATGGAATAAAATTTTAAATTTACCGAATTTTGACGGAATCTACCGAAAAGTCACGAGCTGATCTACCGAAAATAATTCCGACGCATCTGGCAACACTGCACGCAACACACATCGATCATGCATTTACGTCAAAGTACGTCAAGCGTTTCAAATCTTAAACAAAACGTGAACAAAAGACACAAAAGGTGCAAATTGAACCAGAACAAAGATGCGACTGCACGTGGACCTAAATAAATGAAGTAAACTTTATTTTAATTGTATATATAGTTACGTATCAAATACTTTAACCGAAAATATGAGGCTCTCAATATTACTCTGTGTTATTAATTTGTGTTCAGCTTATAAGCCTGTAATATTACTGCATGGCATCATGACTAGCAATTATAGTATGGATGTTATAAAATCTCGAATAGAAGAGGTAAGTCGATTTATATTACTGATAGTACTTGTCAATAATAGCAGCATTGAACGTACACAATTTTAGGCACATCCAGGTACTATAGTTTACAATTCTGGTAGATTTAGTGGATGGTCTAGTTTAGAAAATATGTGGTATCAAGTGGAACAATTTGGTGCAGATATAGTGAATATTTCTAAGTCTTACCCAGAAGGAATCAATATATTAGGCAAGTTTGTAGATGGTTAATCATTTTAGATTCTCATTTGTAATTCCAGGTTATTCTCAAGGCGCATTAATAGCTAGAGTTATTATACAAGCATTTCCTGAATTGAACGTACATAATTTTATTTCTTTAAGTGGTCCACAAGCAGGACAATATGGCAGTGAGTTCATAACTCACATTTCACAATTTTACTTAGAAATATATAAATTCATTATTTTCCAGCTGCATTTTTGCATATTATATTTCCTGGCTTGGCATTGAAGACCGCATTTGAATTATTCTATTCACATGTGGGTCAGCATACATCTGTAGGCAACTATTGGAATGATCCAAACCATCAGGATCTATACTATAATTATTCCCAGTTCTTGCCATATATTAATAATGCTATTTTGTCGAATAGAAGTGAAGAATTTAAACAAACGCTCATTAAACTTAATAAAGTTGTATTAATTGGTGGTCCAGATGATAATGTAATAACTCCATGGCAATCAAGGTAAAATTGTAATAATTTGTATGGCCGACAATAATTAAATTGTATTATTGTTGATATTTTTAGCCAATTTGGATTTTATGATAACAACGAGACTGTGATAGATATGAAAAATCGTGAAATATATACTGAAGACTTAATTGGACTGAAAAGCTTGGATTCCAAAGGAAAACTGGATGTGATAACTGTACCTGGAATTGATCATTTTGCTTGGCATAAAAACAAAACTATTGTGGATAAATTTGTTTTGCCATACTTAGATTAATTGTGATTTGATGCTGTGAATTTCCTTGGTATTCAACTAGTATATAGTTTTTATAGTTAGTGCTCACATTAATGTTTTACTTAATTCTTGGTTTAATATATATTGTATTATACTAAGTAAGAATTCCTGTTCATTTACAAATTTTACATAAATGAAAAGCCTATGTGAGTTGGTTTCAATGACATGTTTTTTTTGACTAAATAAAAAGAATATTTAAACAAACAAGTCTTTACCACCCAAATGGAATTTCCAAATATTTCAGAATAGTTACAATGTTATGAAATTGTATTACTAATCAGAGCAGATATTCTTATGGGATCATATGTACTATTAAAAATATATTTTTAATTTAAAAAGAACAGTACTGCTACCTACCTACGAGTAAAAAATTCAAATTTGTATTCATGTTTGATGTGGTGTCCTCTCTACGATGGTTCTGAAAACCGCCATCTTTGTTGGTACATGTGTACTCTAAAGATTGTAACATTTTTACATTTGTAACTAATAACACAGATAACTCTTTGGTAGTTTGTGCTAATAATAACAGATATTTCTTACGTCTTGTCTCTATATTATTAACATATAGATGTCAGTTATAGCGTTTGGGAATCCAGGATTTGTGTTTTTTTTATATTGTTATTAATAAGTTATTATATAGCAATAATGATCAATTATTAACACTCAAAGAATAAACATAAAATAAAAACATTATTTTTCTTAAAATATTTGTATTACAGAAATTTATGTAAATATTTTATAAAATTTATTTACATAAAGTAAAAAATAAGCGCATTTACTAGTAAAAGGAGGGAAAGGACCACAGATTTAATGCCATATGAGTTACTTGATTGAAATATTAATTCATTTTGTCATATTTGGAGCGTTTGTAATTTAAGATAATCTGAAAACTTTTAAAATTCCTAACATACTTGTATTCAATTGACAGAAAGTGTAATGTATAAACCGGCGATTAGTTTAGGCGTAAACTTTCATTCCCATTTATTTGAATTTATAGCTTAGAAGGGCATTTCTAAAGTGTTTTTTCGTAAGTATATATTTCGTTATTTGGTACAATTTGTTGATCCAGTCTTTCCAAATAGTCCTGTCCTGTTGCTGTAATTAACCTATCATTATTTGTTATTACCAGTTTGAGTGTTGAAATATTTGTCTAGAAGTGGAGAATTGCACACTTTATTGATAGAAGTGATGAGATGGATCCATCAATTATTGCAGCTAATACAAATTTCTCACAGGTCATGTAAGTTGGTTCACTTATGCAATGTAGGTTAGAATTTGACTTGGTGATATTTCAGTAAATTTAAGAGCTCCGACAGCGAATACAGTGCTGAAATAGTAGCTCAGGATGTGAAAATTGTATGCAGTTCCGGGAAACATGATAACGGTAGTTCCAAAGTTAAATTAACCAACGTTGTTGATTATCAATGGGGGTTAAAGTATTATATCGGTCAACTTATAGCAATACATGTTGATCGTAAAACAATAGCCTATGGTATTAAAGGTAAACCTTTATAACCACCGCCGTTATACTTTTAATTTATATTTGTAATTTTGTATTAGGAAAGACTGGTGGTATGATACGAGTGACTAGAACTGATACTAATGAGAGAGCTTTAATTAAAGATATTAAGGGACTTGTTCAAGACTTATCATTTGCCTTGACATCTTTGCAAATAATTTTAGGTGTTGTAGATGAAGAAGGAAATTTATATGTTTACAATATAGAAGATGATCAAACTATAGAGTATCCTTTCATTTTATCTTGTTTTAAAAAAAAACTATTTTTCAACAGACTATATGGATATATTTTTTTAATAAAAATTAGATGCACATTATTGCTGCATGTGAGACATTCAGTTGGTAGACCTAATACTAATTACAGAGTTATATGGTGTCCTTATGTTCCATCTTATGATGAAAACCCAGATACTATTGATGATCCAGCCAAGCTGTTAGTACTTTTAAATGGAAATAAAGGTACATACTACACATTAATGGTTACGTAAATGAAATTGTGACATTAACATGTTTTCTACAGCTGAAGTTTGGGATGTAAGTGTGGTCAGTGCTAAGTATGGTGCAGGTCCGATTCAACCCCATGAGGAATACGAAGGCTTTGTTGAAATTAGTGGTCATTCTTTGGATATTATAGATGCATCTTTTTCACCAGATGGAACAGCCATAGCTACAGCTAGTCTCGATGGTTATGTCAAATTTTTTCAGGTATTTCTTTTAACTGTTACATGAGAGTAACAGTAGTAGTAGTATATTGCATATAATTAATTTCAAAAATTATTATTTTTTACATACATAACCTTTATAATATATTAAACTCAGTAATTAAATCCATTAGTGTTTTGTCAAAAAGAATAAAATCTTTGGCAACATCGTTAACTTTTTCGAAACGAAACAAAATCGTGTTTATTAGCCTGCATAAATTATATAATTTAAAAGGACATCCCAAATTTATTAATAATACATTTGTGATGTAAATATAAGCAATCAGAAAAGAAAAAAAAATATTGATGTTTTGTTTGAAAATTTCGTACACTATTGCTATTTTATATGCTATTATATAATATTTTGAAACTATAATTTTTTATTTTACTTTTAATATACCACATTAACAAGTGTTATATTAAACGTAAAATAAAAAGTGATAGTTTCAAAATATTAAAAATCAAATAATCAATAATCATGTCTAATATTTCTAAGATTATAAAAATTTGTAAGCCTGTTATAAATAATCATTTAATTTTTTTATTTTCCAAATACAATTGATTAATTTTTAAATATGCACCATCCAATAATTGATATAATAATTAATAGCGGTTGACCAAAGAAAAACTTATTTGATAATAATGATAAACGTCAAAGACTTGGTGAATCGCGAATAAATTTTGGATTGAGATCTATTATTGAAAAAAAATAGGTGGTGAATTATTATTACAAACAAAAAGAATAATAATTATAGGCCTGTCTGGATCTAGTAAATAAACAATTGCTCAATAAATAATATTTTTTACCTAATGGAAACGAATTAGAAAAAGATATTCAAATAATTAAAGAATTATGTAAAGAATCTTTTATTTATTTTAATATATATAGATATGAAAAAGATAGTATTCCAAATGAATTAAGAACACATGACACAAGACATTTGGTATAACAGATGTGGCAGAAAAATTATTTACAGAAGGAAAACATAGACAGCAACACATAATATATATTCAACAAACAGGTACATTTATACCAGCTGGAATGAAATCAAGCTATAGTGAAATAATTATAAAGTAAAATAAATGATTAGGAAAAGTATATTAATATTAATTATAAGACAATTAATGAGCAGGGATTGTGAATAATTATAATAAAACAGGATTTTATATGATTAATAAAAATGGTATTTGTTTTCCAACAAAATTATATGATTACAAATTGTTCAGGGAATAGAAAAATAGAATGAAATCTGTTGGTAGAAATATTGAAGAGGAGTATAAAATTAATATTAGTAATATGAATGATATTTATAAAGCATATAAAAATGCAAGAGCTGATAATGCTAAGAAAACAACGGATATTATAAATGATAATTGCATTCATCAACTATTCAATGTATTATAAATGACAAATGTAAGCCCTATAAATACTCTGCATTTAGATAAGAGGTTGAAAATTGTAAATTACTTGGTTGATAAATGTAGGAATGATGATGGTAATCAATTGTTTAACTATTATTATATGGTATAGATAAATTAAATAAATATAATATTTTTAACTTGGATTGGAACAGTGGAACCCATTGTGTTCCACTGTTCTAATGTATGTAGATAAGATTAATAGAAAAGTGAATTTTTTTGATGCATTTGGTAATTCATTACCAGAAAAATTTATAATTCCAAAAGGTTATATAGTAACACAATAATTATAAATTTCAAAATTTTAATTACGTAAATTGTGAATGGTGGTGTTTATTATATTTATATGTTTGTTATTTCAACTCTAAAAGCTCGATAAATGTAAAACATTCATGATTTTGTTTCAAATAATCTAGGATCTTGTATATTTAATAATTTTTTAATTTCTTCAGTTGAATTAATATTTTTTATTTGTTTCGTTTTATCAAAACATAATAATGGTAGGTATATCATCGTCACATTCCGACTCATCATTGTTATTCATATTCATAAGTTCTCTAATATTTTTTTTTATTGCGTCTTTATCTTTTTGAGATATTGTTTTTTTAAAGGGATTGTGGGTTGTCCAGGAATTTCTAATGTCAGAGCCTTACCCTTTATTTTATCATCTATTACTCCAACAACTTTTTTCAAAATATTTGCTAATACAGGTCCGGCTGCTGCAGCTAATATAGGTATTAAAAAATTTATAAAACCACCATGTATTTCACCATCTTCAACAATTTTTATGTAGTTTTTATGTAGTTTACAATTTAAATGTAGTTTATATAAATAAAATAAAAATTATTATTGTATTAAAAAAATATCTTATAAAATGGAAACTTAATGCATTACGTAGAGGATAAATTTCCCGAATCCGCTCCGCTACTACTTGATGATTCTCCCCTGGAATAAGTTATTTTATACTAAGTTCTAATATAATATTTTTTAATACATACCTTTCAATTTCATTTAAAAAAAATAATCGTTGATTATTATTATTAAATAGTATCCTTACACTCTGGTTGTTCTTTGTGATTACCACTTCGTTTGGCATTCTGGTATCTACAGTGGCTAGATTTAGACGTAATAAAATTTCTGGCTCATCTAATTGCGATATGGCAAGGAAATTTTGTTCTCTATAGTAAATTATGTTGGCGTCTTTCAACGTCCCATTATTTATCGAAGCACAAACATTTTGAAAATGCATCTCGTTCATGTTGGCTATGCAAGTCTTACTAAGTTTATATTTTCTATATCTTTCGTATTTTTCCATAGTTTTTGTGAGCACAAAAATTGAAAATATAAAAAGTGATTGTTTTTGTCACGGACTAGTGAAATAAATCGAAGACATACGTTTATAGTTTAAAGCCAAACTAATAATAATTATATATTCGTATTCTTACAGTTTTTATACATTCCTACTTTCACAAATATCATTAAGGGCAATACAAAGTAATTAGGTGGCAAAGATTGTTTATAATACTGATTAATACACAAATATCGTTTTATAATATGTTTGTAATTACGTATATTAAAATATTTAACGTACAAATAGTAAATTACTATTGATTCTTATAAAGGTATTATTAAGATGTTTAAACTCACTAGCGAATAAGTATGTCTTAAGTGGGTGATGGGGGGAAGGTAATATGAGCATTTTATATACGAGGATTATGCAATACGTCATATTTCATTCGAGTGTGTTTGTTTATGGATACTTATAATTATTTGGTTTATAAAATATTTATGTACGTCTAAAATTATTACGTTTTATGTGCACGTCACGTTCAATATTAGCGCTTTACATCACGTTCTATATTCATGTTCAATCACATCATGAGATATGCTAATAATTATATGTGTTTTTGAGGTAATTGTGTCAAATTGACAGACAAAACTGAGTAAATATGAGTGTTTATATTCGTTCACAATTTGGTGGCTATTAAATAAATTCAGTTTTTATGCAATTTCATCTTGTGAACGAGCAAAATTGTGATTGTAAATTTATAGATAAAGATTGCTACAAATCTTTAAAAACATAACCATTTTTATGCATTTTCAAGAGAATTAGTGGGGTTTTTACGCAAATTTTTGTACCGTTAATGAACTGTTAAATTATGAAACATTATTAAGCTCTAGAAGTAGTTTTGACCTCTAAAAAGAGTAGAATAAAGCCAATTGTGGTGGTTCACACTTATTTATGTTTATAATAGCAATCACTTCGTTTAAGGAAGCTCTCATATTGCATGAATGTTTACAGTTGTGTGTATACTTTTACCTTAAATGCGTTATATTATTCAATATATTTGTAAACATTATAAATAAACTGATGTTAGAGGACAGGTGTGAATGTGGCCTTATTTACAACTGATATCCACAAGGAACCTATTTGACGTATTGTCTTTATAGTTACAATGTTGCCAATTATTATGAATAAGTATTGTATACACAAACACAATTAATTGTAGTGTTATTTTATATTAAATATTATTCTCAAGTAGCTAGAATATAAAGAAATTAGCTCATTCATGATTATAAAGTGTTATTTTTCAATTGCATAATTAAAACATATAGTCTTGGATCAAAAAAGGAAATTATAAATTCTATATCTTGTGTTAAACGCTTGATGTACCTATGAAAATAGAAGTAAATTTAGCCCCAATCCATACTACATAATAACAATAGCATATTATTTGAGGGACATTATGAAGAATTTATGACTTCGACGGAAAATAGGAAAGTTACGTATTTTCGATTAATAATTAAGAATACAATATTGAAAGTTATGTGGCTAACTTGAATTAGTAATATAATAGGCTAAATTCACCACATAAAGTGGTATCATATAAAGATAAAAAGCTAATAAATAAAAAAAAATACTGCAATGATAATTATAGAGGGATTGAAGGATAATATATGGTGGATTATGCTAACACAATCGTAAAAAGAGTTGTTATATAAATTAAATAATGTGGGCAATATGAATTGTATAAAATTGTCAAATAATCAGGAATAATATATTTAATAAGAGTTTTCTAAATTTTGATGTATCTTTTTTTTGGCGACCAACGTGGGGCCAAAATTATAATTTTTATTTACTCCTAATTACAATATAGAAATTATTAAATATGATTTTGTAAATTGTAAATGATTGTTGATAATAATAATGAATATAAATAACATTACACCATCTGGAGACCAAGCAATTATCATCTTACATCTGCAACATATGCAATACGAAAACGTCTTATTTTGTGTGTGTTATTGCTATAATTGTTAATAATTGTGCACTAATGTGTATGCTACTATATATATTTATTATCCATTGGCAGGTTTACATGGTGGAGAACGAAAAACCTCGTTGTTTGCACCATTGGAAACCTCACGATGGGAAGGCCTTGTCTTGCTTGTTGTTTCTCGACAATGTGAATGCTTACGGCACTGAGTTAGTTCTCAAATATGATTTTATTATATACAAATCTGACGTTCGTATAATTTCAGTTCTAAATTTTGGAAATTTGCCATCACGGGCGCAAACTTCAACGCCGAATTGAAAATATGGTCCTGCGAGTCGTGGACGTGCCTGCAGACGATACGTTTCGTCCCGAATCCGATGTCGCCATCCCCAGATCTGTTTCTTAAAGTTCGAATAGATCTGACGGCATCTTTTATTCTCCTGTCCGATATCAACAATCGCGTTCTATACGTTCTGCAGATCCATAAAAACGAAGAAGAACGTATCGCCAGTGCTGCGACAATTTCCGAATTTTTACTACCTGCGCCGTTTATTAGCTTTTGCATTGCCAATGCTACGACGAAAAAGTTCAAGTACTCCAGCAGCTCTGAAGACGTCTATCGAGACGACGAAGATGACTTTGCTGAAGACAGCAACGTGATCAACATAAAATTATACACAGTTCAACCGAAGAGGCTCCAAAAGTGCAACATAATCTTCCAAGCTGAATCCTCATTGTTGGCCAGACCGAATTTTTCGTATGAAGACGTAACAGAGCAAATTGATGGTGCCGTAGAGAATGACACAACAAATTTCGACCAAGTTCATCAAGAAGCCGAACATGAAAATACCGAGATTACCAAATTGGATGATTTGCAATCTTCAGTGACTTTATTAATTCAACAGCAACAGAATAGTCAACCGTTAACTCTGATGACACCCGCCGATTTTAGTTCTCCCGTGATAAGCAACCATAGCCCGAACGAACGGTTGAGAAATTCTATAGAAAACGAAACAGGTTCGCCTTCGTCCATTATGAAACAATCCCTGGAAAAATTATCCGAAAGTACTGTGGATAATCTGATCGATTTCCAGCAGCCTCAAAAAGATAATTTCGCTAGTGGCGGGTCCAGTCCAAGTCGAGAAGTCCAGGAAATTTTGGCCTTTAACAATCCAAGTTACAATTCGCAAGAGTACTTCGATAGTTTATCGAAAACTGCCGAGGAGAATAATTTTGATCAAGCAGAAAGTGATTCTAAACCTAGCGAAGTTGTTTGGCCCAATATACCGACGATGAAGGCGATCGAGATCCAGATGAAAGAAGAGACCAGGAGAAAGGAACAGATGCAAATGCCTCAGGAAGATCAAGAATCGGGCGATTCGAGTTGGAATAAAGCTCAAATACAGGCGCTAAATTATCGAATCACCGGCTTGGAGAGTCTGATTAGGGAACAAAACGCGGAAATTCAAAAGTTACATAACCATTTGAAATCGCAACGGTCGAACGCTACGCCCGAATATGACATCAGGAGCGTTATTTCTAGCGAAATGGAATTGGCGTTTAGCAAAAACCAGTCGCAAATGATTAAAGCCTTGGAGAATTCTAACAAAGAACAGAAACGGAAAGATTGGGAACAGTTGGAAATTGTGGTGACGAACGTGATGAAAAATGTGTTGCAGAAAATTTCCGATTCTCTTCAAGAGATCATATCGCGAGAGATTAAAAATACTGTTTTACCACCTGTAATGGCCACTTTCGATAAACTCTTACACCAATTAGATATCCACTATTCCCAGAAAATCAATACTATTGATCAGTTGCTCAAGTCTAATATTTCTAAATTGGTTAGTAGCAAGGTAAGATTTTTAATACATTTGTTAATTTTTTTTAAATAAAATTGTGTGTTTATCTTACAAAAATTATTTTTCGATGTGACATTATAAAATGAAGGGTACAGAAATAAAACAAGGAATGTCCAAATTTATAAAATTTGCAAGGCCAACTGTATCTGATATCGCTGCGCGATATAAGGCCGTCACATAACTTCGATTTACATTGATAATTTTGATTCTTGTAACCTCAAAATATTGATCCTTATGTGGCGCCCTCTAGTAGTACCCAAAAGAAATAATTTCTGAATTTTTATTGAAATAATTTCAAAATAACACTTTAACCATTAATTTTACAATGGGTAATTAAAATTAATAATTTTAAAATAATTATAAAAGTGTTGCTGATAATAACGTTGTTGGGTAGTGTCAAGAATTACAATTTTACTTAAGTTTCTAATTTTTTATAACAATTCAAAGGGAAACACTAATTAGCGGTCAATTACGTTGTAAACTGTTTGTTTAACGTAATCGCCGCTTTCAACTGTATTGGAAGTATTTGAAGCTTTACTATTCCACATGGCAATATTTATTGCCTTATAAAATATTCAGCCACTCTGGCATCGGTAGTATGATTTGCACCTCCTTTAAACCTAACATGTGGTCTACAGAATCGCAACTATAAATGATCATGTTAAGACAAAATAACTTTTTGTACTCACCGCCTGTAAACTGACATTTGGCGCATGTGTAGCTCGACTGGGAAATACGTTTTCCCGGTTGAGGCGGCTTGGTAGTAATAAAATTTAGTCTATAAAATACTACTTCCCTCCACTATTCTTCACTAAACGTTGGGGAAATAGGAGTAATAATTAAAAATTCTTCCGAAAAAATTGTGGCGCCATCTATTTGACGATATTTTAAGCGACATCTTAAGCAAGATTCAAGCGCCATCTATTGGAACCACATCAACATTCATATTGGCAGTTCGGAATTGTTTGTATTTAAACCAAAAAACGCAATAAATGTACTATAAATTTATAAATATAAGAATAAATACCTCATGTTTGCCACGTGTAAGACTATAATAACTTATTTTAGGGAAAGGTGAGTAATAGTCACATACCTACATGAAATGCTTAAATTAATTAGGTAATCTATCTTAGGTTAGGTGTGATACCAATGACATTAATCAATAATATTTTTTTTAATTTAATGTTCGTACAAAAAATATTGTACAAACCACTTGCGTGAAGACAACTTCCGCGCATTCGCGCAATTAAAAGCACTCGCTTCCTGCGGTCGCTCGTGCTCACAATGTGCGCTCATGCGGGAAAATAGTCTTCCCGCACTTGGTTCGTAAATAACTATTGTTGTACAGTATACTCAAATAGTACATTAAACTGATATACATGCATGTACACTTATTAAAAGAAACATAGAATATTTCCAAATGACACTGATTAAAAAGGTAATATTCAGTAAACTCTTTTTTCTGTGTATTTTGGTGCATATTTGATGTACTTTTTTTCCATTATGGCACTATTACAATTTGCTAATTTAGTTACTTACAGTGATGCACTTTTTGGTGCTGCCTATACCAAATATGTTAGTATTTCTATGCACCATTTCAAGATAGACCAAAGTTTGCTTATAACACTAATCAGTTTCTTGTTGGCACTTCTCAACCTTACGATGATAACATGGAGCATTATTGGTAATAATTAGAGCATTTTAAAATTACTATAGCACCTTTATTTATTCAACAGTCTAATTACTGAACAAAAATTGACAATGTTCAAATATTCATAATAAACCCACTTGTATCCTTTTTAAAATTGTTCTAAATCAGACCTCAAATACCTTAGCGTTCACATATTCAGACTTAATGTTAATATTAATAATCAAAACGTCTGCTTCACTTCAGCCTGGCAATTTTTCCATTAGAATTTTATACGATATAAATTTAACCTAAAAATGCAAAAAATTATAGCTATTTACAAAGAATTTTCCTTTTACTACATTACGAATGTTCAATGCTCATTTTCCGAAGTACCTTGCCAATTACTTGCCTTTTATTGCAGACTATTTTGATAGGTACTAAATAACCCAGAACAGCCACGTTTTTTTCCGTGAGAAAACTGGATATATAGTTTTCTATTGGTACTCGACGTAACTTCCAAAACTATTGATGGTAAATATGTAGCTCACATTAAATGAAATGACTGAATATGTGTAGTATTAGAATAATTTAAGTAGAAAAGAATATGGAATAGACAAAATGTCAACAACTGTAGATTTGGTATAAGCCAATCATATTGCATATTTTTATCACGTGATGTTAAAAATGCCCAGCGATTACCAAGCATTTTATTGTGCTTTGGATAGATGGCGCCACATAAGGATCAATATTTTGAGGTTATAAGAATCAGAAAAATCTCGTTATGTGACGGCCTTATATCGCGCAGTTGGCCTTGAAATTTGAAATTAGTGACTCAATCTGTTGCTATTTGTGTGAACTTTAATATGGCACAACCAGACCAGAATAAAACATGAATTGTCCTCTCTAAGTCGATATAAATATTAGCTGTACAGCGTTAAAACAGGGAATGTTCATGCGCAACCCGAATAGAAGTAGGAATGTCCAGTTTCTGTCAATTGAATGATATTCATTTGAGGTTAGGAAATTATCAAAACCTGTGTTTTCAATCGGTAGTAATAAAATAATTATCATAAATTTGACCTTTGATTAAACTTAAAATTTGTGTTAATAATGAGTGTTAAAAATGAATTTGTGGTTTCGAAATCGTCAAAAAAGAGGCAGTAGATAGCAAGACTACAAGATGTAATGAAGAAAATTAGGCTTTCAACCCATGAACAAAGTGAGCCGTGCTGTTGTAAATGGTTAAAATGCTTTCAAAATGTAAACGAAATAGAACGCAAAAGTATTTTTCAAGTTTTTAATACTTTGACAAATTGTAATGAACAGAATAGCTACCTTTGCGGATTAATTTCTATTATAACGATTCAGAGATGCCGAAGTGGAAAGCCTGAAGAAACAGCTTTGTTCCATGACAGTTCTTATTCCTACAGAGTTAGAGTAAAACGTGATGAATATGTTGTAGAAATACATGTTTGTTCTAAAGCTTTCTGCAGCATGAATGGGATCACTAAAGACAAACTTGAATATCTACAAAAGTCATTGAAAAGTGTAGGCACACCTCCCAAAGATAACAGGGGAGCACACAGTTCAAAAAAAAAAGCTGCCTGATGATACTTACAACGTGTTTGATCACATACTCTCTTTTAAGGGCAGAGTGTCTCATTACAGCCTTCATGATTCAAAAAAGTTATATCTTCCAGAAGAATTGAATATTAAAAAGATGTATTCTATGTTTAAAGGAAAATTTCCCTCTGTGAAAGTTTCGTATGAAACATATAGATCGGTGTTTAATACAAATTTTAATATAAGCATTGGATATCCCCGTACCGATACCTGCAGTGCTTGCGATGAATTTACAGCTAAAGTGAGTAAATTGAAAAAAGAAAGAAACCCAGAAACAGAAATTAGGAGACTGGAAGTGGAAAATGAACTTCATAAAAGAAAAGCCCAGACATTCTCCGACAGAAAAAGAGAAGAGAAGAAAAAAGCTAAGACTACTAGAACTTCAGTCGCAGTTGTAATGGTGTTGTTGCGAACAGTAGTACTATTTGACGCTGATAAATAGTTATGTCAAATGCGGTATGTTCATGAGCTCCCCACCCACGTGTTGTAAGGCCATATAGGCTATATTTGTTAATTGATCGGCGACAGTTAGTTGGATTAAAAGACACAAACTCACAAAACTTCGTATATTTGCGTAGATAGCTCAGTAAATCAAAATGGTAAATGCATAAGTTTTTAATTATTAAAATAAGGAAGTATCACACTAATAATATTATCGAATGAAGTTACGCATTACAAACTGTATTGTTGAATTGGTATTACAGAAGATGCGGAGCCCATGTTAATGATTAGAGGTAACTTAAGGAACTGGGTTTCTAAGAAGTAAAACAAAAATACAATTTCGTGCTAACCCATATCATATACACTATAGAAAACAAATATTGATTTATTGCCGCAAAGGGATGAGTAAACTAAAATACATAAAATCGCAGTTGAACTATCTTTAAATATTTCTAAATGTTTAAAAGATTTATTAGGCTAGGTCAAGTGGACCCTTCGTTTCGGTGAGTACCATAAAGTATTAAAATAAGATACCATAAAGAAAAGTTGAATACATAATGGCAAGAATTTACAGTGAGCGTGTTCTGAGAACATATCTAACAAATAACAGATGTGGTACATGCAATTCAAGAAAGGCTCCGGTTCCAAGATTAATGTAAATATTATATACAGAGTGTACAACAACAAAAAATGAATTAAAAGTTTGCTCGGGGGTAAACATATGGGTTTTCAAAAAAACATTTACCTGCCAAATATTTCAACCAACGATGTTCACTACCTTGGTCAGTTTTCTATGTATTCATTTAATATATATGTACTTGCTTCAGGAGAATCATTTTTCTACACCTACCATGAAAATATTACTAAAAAGGGATCCAAAGAAGTATGTTCTTTTCTTTTTGACTTTATTATGAACCATCTCGATAATTCTGCTAAACACTTACATATTGCTGTGACTCTTACAAATTGAGGTTTATATAAAATAATTTAAATTATTCAATCAATGAGTAGGTAAGAATCAAGCATGCATCCTAGTGCTAGGCCTTATGCTAGACTAAGATACAACAAATTTTCTGCTAGATAGTAGGTTAGGCAATTTTACATTTAACTAGCTCAGTTTAGAATGATTAAAGAAAATGTTCTCTCAGGGGCAGAAAATATAAATAAATTCTCCAATCAGTTTGAATGCTCTTTAATTATCACCAGGTCAGGTAAAAAAAATAAAATGCAAAAAAATAAATCTTATCTAATTTATTGAAAATAAATATTAAGGAATGAGAAATTTTTAATTACACAAATATATATATTTACAAAAAAAATTAATATTTCAAAACATCATCTAAAACTACACATATCATAATCAACAAGTCAATATAATAAAGAAATTAAAATAAATGAAAGCATAACGTCGAGAAAATTTTATATTTTAAATGTAAACGTGATTATCATGATTTATATTTGTCATAGATACATGTAAACAATCAACATCTTTAATAAAATAAAATTTTATTGCATATGATGAATTGTACTGGAATATGAATAACCAAAAATTTACACGATTTATTATTTACGAACAGAATATAAACATTAAGGGAATGGCTTTGCCCTAATTAGTCCTGCCTGGCGCCTTTTCTCGCTCCCAACACAGTACCATCAGAAAGCAAATTCACACCGGTAGGTACCCCAAAGTTTCACCCTACGAGTATGTCTTTTTAACTCGTCGGACACAACCCGAACATACACTACAATGTGCTCACCCCTTAAGGTATATATATATAAATTTTAATTTTAATAAAAAAAATAAATAAATAAAAGTCTTTGTGTATTCAATTAATTAACACAGCCCTGATTAGTTCTGCCTGGCGCCTTTTCTCGCTCCCAACACAGTACCACCAAGACTAATTCGTGTTTTAAGGATTCACCAGGACTCCATGCTATGAATTAACTAACTACTTAATTCATTTCACACATCCCTGATGTATTACCCAACACGTTAACATCAAACACACAAGTACTATGAAATATACTTGATATACATACAAGAAAATATATATATTAAAATAAACTTTTACCTCCTTTGAGATTCCAATACAAAACACCACTCAAAAAAAAAATTGGTACAACACTATACACACATTTATAACAAACATTATCAAATCACCTTAATTCTTCATACATCACTTCAAATTCATCCATGATTTAAATATTGATCACTGTTCAATTATTCTGTATATACATAAAACAAAATTATTAGTCACAAATCCTTTAATCTGATAAATAAAGTAGTAAGGAAAAATTTTTACACTAAAATAAAATTATTACGCTATTCAACTTAATCATTACAGTCACTAAAATGTTTTATCATAATGCATGGTGTAGTAACCCTACATACAAAACAAAACATTCCAGAAAAATAAATAAAAATAAATAAATTCAAAGTTCGAATTAAAATAAAATTGTCCCGTACATAAATAATTATTTCTAAAATAATTATAAATCTCAATGTAAATTGTGCAGCACGACTATTACGAAAAATATTACAAGTTTTAAATCTTGTTGAAAATTTTATAAGTATCGAAAAATCTCTTTAAAAATATTCTAAGTTCAAATTCATGAATAGACTTTTAAGTTAATATAACATTCAAGAGGAAGAAGAGGTTTTCACCTTCTCCTTTTTCCTCTTTTGAGTGCGGTTTACACCAAGCAACTCTGCCGTTTTCTCCACGGTCCCGGTTTATATCGATAATTTTCTTCACAAAAACGTCCGGTTCTATTCGGTAGATACGAATCCACCTCCAGAAATACATAGCTGCAGTGCTGCACCACTCAGGAAAGCAGCGTATTAACAATCTTTGAAAAAGGTAAACAAACATGTAAATATCAACTTGTTTACATATTCATGACTCATCTAATGCATCTAGCGAAGAATATTGTTTCGCCGGGCCACACTATCGATCTCTCCCGGTCACAGTATTCTTCGTGCGGGAAACACTTTCTTTTTATATTTCACGTAACATTCTTTTATTATTTTACTTAAATAAAAAATAAATTTTGGCAAATTATTGACATAATGGATATTTATACACGGTGGCCAGAAAAATGCGGACAAACGCCACGCAGGCCAAATCTTTGTTTAATTCTGAGTTGACAATCTTAATTGAAAAAAGTAGTACAGTGCTTTTTTTTTTTTTTTTTTTTGTAAACCATTGGTATTAATCGATTAGTTACATCAATGCATTTGAGATTATTCCATTTCTAAATTTCACCACAATGATTTTACATAGATAAATTTGACGAATTTTGCTAAATTTTAGCCGTACAACTTAATGTTTGATGGTCTCGTATGCCGTAAGGAAGGACCGTATAACTTTTTTGGATTAAGATTATCGCCTCAGAATTGAACAAAGAATCGTTCTACCTGGCGTTTGTCCGCATTTTTCTGGCCACCGTGTATACACATCATAATAAAAATAAATAAAATAACAATTAATTAAATTAAATCTTGAAGTGATCTTGATCATGCTTATTTATAATCTACCACCAAACTCAAGGTCACTGCAATATGTTTTGCAATTCATCGGGAGGACATAAGAAAAACTAACTACGAGTCTTGACACAATCCATTTCCATTCATTGTTGAAAAAGTCCAACAACGAACGATTAAAAAATGGTCAGACTTTTTTCGAATTAAATTAATTTATTAAGAAATTGATTTTTACATGCACTTGTTGCTTATAAATTAATTATTTATCAAACTACTTACTAATACTAGAAAGTGCGTTATGCACTCTATTATCATTAATATAGCTTAAATGAATTTAACCAATAGTAATTTAATATTTTATTAAAAATAAACTACATTGTATTGTGTATGTGTTTTAATGTTACATATAAATTTGATTCTTATCAAAAATCTTTAAAAAAATCTTTTTTATAGGCTGTGACGGAGTCCTTAAGTATGTCTATTATTAGTGTAATAAAACCAAGTTTAGAAGAATGTTATAAGGATATGATTAGTACTACGTTAATACCTTCATGGGAGAAAGTATGTAATACTATGTTCCTACAAATACATAATACCTTTACGCAAGGAACAAAAGAATGTAAGTAAAGTGCTATTACATTAAATTTTATTTTAATTGTGATATCCTACATATAGCTACAGTGTTAAATTAAATGTATCACACTGTTGAATTGTGATGTATTCAGTGTTCTTATAAAGTGAAGAATCATAACTTAAATAAAAAATTGCCGCATAACTGAAAATAAAACTGTCATTTAATCTGTCAACCGCGCGAATGAAAAAAGAAATTGTAAATTAAGTCTTGAAAAAATCTTTTCAGCACCTTTATAAACCTGAATCTTGCAAATACACTTCACTACCTATAATATATAATTTCGATTCAAAAATGTGTTTCCTACAGGTGCCGCGAAAATAATTATTTTACAAATTTTAACATTTCATTTTTTTTTGGGTTTAATTATTTTATACACAAGAAAATTCCGTTTGTTCAAAATAATAAATACGGTGCCCCCTAGCTCGAGCATGCTCGTCATTTTAGTGTAAGTCTGAAAAATATCAAATGTATAGTCTTGGAGAAAAACGTGTTTACAGTTTTTCAATTATTCAACCATAAAAAGTGTTAGGATCAAAATTTAGAAATAATTAGTTTAGTCAGACCTAGAAAACAACTTTGTTATCCTATAGAAATATGAATCACCCTGTATAATTGAAAATTCAAGATGTTATTTACGCGAAAAGAATTGGTGCTTTCGCATATACATTTTCGGTACTGATAGAGACCCTTACGTAAATTAAGGCAACGACTTCAGAAATTTTGTGTTAATTTTACAGTACCTTAAGTAAGGTTTAAGTTAAGTGGATGTGAACGAGACTTTACTTATTTCTTTTTTCGTACATGTATTTAACTTGTTTCAGATACATCATCCGTAGAGAGTTACATGGATAGACAGAGAAGGGTCCAGGATAAAGGCAAAGATCTGATAGCGCAAATGCAAACGGTTTCGGAGAGTATGAAGAATAGCACCGAAAAATTAACAAACCACCTTTCAACAGAAATTCAACGCCAATTCCACTTAGCTTTTAACAAGTAAGACATTGAATTCAATTCTCTTTGTTTGTGAAAGCGCCTAGCGTAATTAACTTTTTGTGCATATTCAGTTTCTTTAGGTCTATAACGAATTTACCTATTATTCGGAATAAATGATGAACAGATAGTAGAAAATTCAAACTCTTCTTTGTATTAATTTGTTTCCTTAAGCTTTCGCTTTTATTTTCAAGTTTCATCAGAGAACGTTATATACAATTACAAGATATATATTAACTCGAACATTTACTGTAATAATCATTCACATTATTTTCGTTTTCACATCGATTGTTTTAACTTTCAGCATGCAAGATGCGTTGAAACATACGATAGCGGAACACGTCAAGGAACAGGTTAAGGTCGGTTTTAAGTTGCACGCCTCCGTCTTAGAAGATAGTGTAGTGAATGCTGTTCGTTCAAGAGCCGTTACACCGTCACCTCACGTTATAGATACTCAAGTATGTTATCGCAATATTTATAATTTACATTCTTTATCTACAAGAGGTAGACGATTATGACATTTATAAGAAGTGCATGCAAATTAAAACGAGAAAGTTCGTGTTAAGTTTGGAGAATGTTTGTTTTAAATTTAATTTTTATTTTATGGAGTTCCTGAAACATCTTCAGTTTTATATATTTAGTTATGTTTATTTTGTTAAAGCAAGTTGATGTTAATTTTGTATTATCAGAATAAAATTTCATTTTCAGTTTATATTTTTCTTTTTGGACGTTTATAATATTACTTTTCCAAATTTTATCTTTCATTTTCCGAAAGTGTCTCAATTATAGTAATAATGACATGAACATCGACTGCAGTACTGTGAATAATTGAAGCATTGTTCTCGTCAATAGTGTGCTATATTATCGCGAAAATTCAAACCCGGTAGCCTTGCAATTACACTATAGACTATTCCATGTTTAACAGTGCATATAGTTTACATACTTTCCATGTTGTAAACATAATAAATAATGATATATACATCAAACATAGCATAAATAGCAATATAAACATCTGAAGCTGTCAGAAAATATAACCACCAAATCTACTACTATGATACTGCGTGCACACATGGAAAACTTCCCTCCAACATGGTGAAATAGAAAACCCGAAAGCAGTGGCCAACTCAAAACTGTGCATGCAATAGATTTTTTTTTTATTTCGGGTATATTTGTTTATCACCACTGTTGCTAACCCATTACAGACGATTCCCCCTGAATGATCTGAATAATGCTTGAAAAACCCCTAAATTACATGACTAAACCCCTAAAAACTAGTAATTCAATTGTTATAAAAAAAAGTAACTCCTTTATATTATTGTGACAGTTATTTGTATAGACAAATGCATGTTTCCAGGAAATTCATATTCATATATCTTAATTTGTAAATAGGAAAATTTACAGTTGCTGGTGCTTGCTGCTTATTACTCATGACTATTATTATAACATAATAAAAATAAACTTACATATTTCTTTCTCAATATGCAATACTCAAGTATAACAGTTTTCAATGTCTCCACAAATACTCCTAAAAATCCTCCTAAGAAATAAAACCCCCCAAATTTGCCCCTTGGCTCAAAAAACCCCCTAAATCTAGGGGGAAAACCCCCAAGTTGGCAACGCTGTTTATCACATAGCTGTATTGTTATAAATATTTAATGAAAGTTTGTAAATCGTCAAACAAGTATAAACAAATACCAAACTCCTTGACAATTACTAATTGTGTCTTGTTAAATGTGAAAAAACAAACTTCACTTACACGAATGAAGAAATATCATATGCCAACCATATTGACAAACGGACGTATTGAAAACATATATTTGTCATAAGTTGTATGAATTTTGATTATGTATTAATAAAAAAAAACACACAGTCAGTTCAGTTGCTTTGCCATTGTATTTCTGTGAAGATATCAATGCAGTAGTTATAATTTCACAAGCTTTTCTTTTCAGAACCACTGGAATCAGGCTGCATGCATATTGTTTGTGTCTACTTTTTTATTCTACATCGTATTTTCTGTGTAAATCTACAAATCCACCGATGAATTCGTGGTATCTATACTTGCATAAATGCTGATTCAATGCAAAATAACTTTGGGTATGCTCTCGGTAATATCATGGTTATAGTAGCGAATTGAAATCAGAGGTTTTATTTAAATTTTGTATATATCAGTCTTTCGTATCTTACAAAATAGACCGTTTGATTTGACGCATGCGCAGAATAGACTATGCCAGAAATCCTATCACTTGGTAAAGAAGAAAACTGAATATCGAGATACAGCACATGCAATATAGTAGCATTATATATATGCCATATACTTTTGACATAACTTCAATTAAGTCAATTAAGAGGGGCATTTACCAACTGTATCCGGGTTAATCGAAACTTATGCAACTTGTATTACTAGCGGGATGATAGACGCAAGGGGGTGCGAGTAGGTGGAGCTGGATGATGTCCTGAAAGAAGAAAATTAGCGCAGAACCAGTTCACACCGATGTAAACATTTATATAATTCTCTACATGAAGTGGCTATTTACGGCTCCCTTAGTCGACTCGAGTCGAGTCGACTAAGGGAGCGAGAGAGATATAATTAACGCGTCTCTGCCGGTGCCTGCTATACTCGCTCGGCAATCGTTTCACGCTCGGCCTTGTATTATAACAATAACTAGCGGTATTTAATTTCAATTAAATTGAAATTTAGAATAAATACGCGAAATATTGTAGTTTTATTTTCTGAAAAATTCTTGTCCGCGTGCAGATGCGATCCCGAGCCGCCCGGGTATGAGGCCAGCACGTTACCATTAGACCAGCGCGGGTACTCGTATGAGAATTATCATATCGTCTATTTGTATATATACATGCGTACGTATGAATTTTTGAAGTGAAAAATTGATCAGACCAAGCGAAATGTACTAGAATAATGTATACACAATAATAAATATATATTTTTTAAATGTAATATAGAACGAAAAAAGAAGTTGTATTTCGTATTATTAACCTCGCCTTGATGAAGTTTTCACTTCTGCCGTGTGGTCTTAAGCACGCCCATTTTTATTGTAAAATATTGACCAAAATTCTTTTCAAACGTGTTCTTAAACAAAAACAACCACCAATCACGGAAACCACGTTAGATATCGCATTGATTCTTTTTTTTTTGTTTGAAAGCAAATTCATAAGCGCAGATAACGGTATTATTTATATTTTGCATAATGTAATACTTTTTTCGCTGAAAAAAAAACACGTTCGGATTCAAGTCTGCAATAGCCGACTGATTCCGATAGATTTGCGCCTTCGCTAGGCTCGGTAGAGATACCGTAAAGTGGGGATAGACGATGCGATCGCTTCGAAAAACACTTGCGTGAAATGTGTGTGAGAATGTTTCCTATTTTAAATTTTTTATCTTCAAATATAATTACATGTTTTTTTTTTCATTTGTGTACCAGCCTTAGTTAGTAGACATTAATCATATTTATGCATTTTTGTGGTTATTTCTAAAACACATAACTTTTTTAAAAAAAATAAATTATGACAAAAACTGAACTTGGCATTATAAATTTATGCCTTCTGCATCGCTAACCCAAATTTGAGATTCTAAAATTACAAAATAAATTTAAAAAACGCAAAACGGCGATGCCTTAGGGGGCCATAGTTTTCGATGAGTAAACGCTGCTCTTAAGTGAATTCTATTTGCAAATATGACTGCTTGTGTATTTTGTATTAGGTGTTAAATGAAATATCTACGTGTGTTTTAAAATGAATTTTACCTATAGAAAGTGATATCAAGTCGTTTCAAAAGAAATGAGCACATATCTTGCTTCGAGAATAGACATTGTATCGTGATATTAAGACAATATTAGACTTATTGAATGTGTTTTACCATTTACTTTGGCCTGAAAGGACACACAACCTGCTATGCAAATTATTTTCCACTGGTATGGTCATTTGACATAATAACTGGTTGAGACTCATCGTTTCTATTTAATGCAGGTTTATAAAAGTTTCAGAAGATGCATACAAGTATTTTATACAGTTTTGCGCAGGATTATATTTCTCCATGTGTAGTAAGTGCAATTTTATCTACACATTCTACTATTTGTAGATAAAGCATTAGTACCAATTGAGTAGTCATACAGCATGTGTCAATTTTCATTAGCCATAGGCGATCAATTCATGCAATACGTGACAACCTGGCACCCCTACTTTCCTCTCCAATACCAGCGCGACCGATACATGCTCGAAAATACAAGTTAGCAGTAACTCTTGGACCACTGACTTGGGTGTTTGTAATGTGTTCAGAAATAATATTTACGAATTGCAAGGATTTGTTTTTCTTTTTCCTTTCAGTAAATGCAGAGAATTATTAAGCTGCGTTCACGCTGCATGAGACAAACAAAAGCGTAATTCTAATAAAATTAAAAAATAACCCTAATAAGGTAAATAAAAAAGGATTCTGAAAATAATAATAAACTACTAGATCAGGAGATCGCGGCGGCCATTTGATGTTTCCCGTTCCAGTAATAAGGCGGCTTTTATTGCAGACTAGGTCGCAACGTGTTCGCAGCTAAACATTGAATGTAAAATCTGGTGAGGAGAAGTGGGAAGATCGGAGAAAATCGTTGTGATGTCGATTGTTGCCTGGTGACGGACAGTAGGAGTGCCACGTTGCCACGTATTACTTGTATACGTATAAATCGCACGTAAACATTGAATCCCTATACCTAAAGAAAATTGACACATACGGTATACAGATACAGTGTCAGCGGAACAGTTATATTGAGCTCCTGTACCTGAATACTATGTTAGTAAAGGCCGAAGTTTATTTAAATTTAGTAATAGGGTAAAAATAAATCCTCTTTTAAGCCTTACATTAATTTTATTATATGCTCTAGTAGTACATGTTTCGGCCCATGGCCATCTTCAGCTAGAATAGTCAAATCAACAGGAAAATACACGTCCAAATGTAGCAACGTACAAAGTAATAAAACAACAACAAAACTCAAACATTACAACAGTTATAGATTAAAATTATTGTATAAATTAAACATCAAACTCAAACAACATCATTGTAGATAGTTATAAAATTCTTTTATGTTTTGAAAAATTAAATCGACGGTATAAAGAAATACATGCTGTCGGTATGACGGTCGTGACAAACAGGTTTGTCACGACCGTCATACCGACAGCATGTATTTCTTTGGACGTGTATTTTCCTGTTGATTTGACTATTCTAGCTGAAGATGGCCATGGGCCGAAACATGTACTACTAGAGCATATAATAAAATTAATGTAAGGCTTAAAAGAGGATTTATTTTTACCCTATTACTATTAGAATTACCTTACGATATGGATTTCTTTCATTTAAATTTACTTTATATGGAAAATCTAGCTCACTGATTTAAAACATTTGATAACATCAAGACTAACTACTTCCTCAATTTACAGCATAACATGTTATAGGTTTCTTTTCCCCAAAAAACACACGTACAAAATAAAATAAAACAGCTGAAAGCATGTTTATTTACAACGGCCAATTAAATCACATGCAATTGAATTAATATTTATGTTAGTCTGGAAAAGAAATATTAAAATTGTCTCAGTAAGTACACCTGCATATAAGAACGTTTAAAACATGCCTACAGACGGCCATATTGATTTCAATTTGACAGCACCATGGACAACAATCTCTACTACTAAGTAATTCATGTTAAAATATTAATTATTTCAGAGACGGTGCTAATTATTGATGTACTTATCGACATTCCTAAAACACTACTTCAAACTCACTGTAAATACCACTCTCCAGTGCTTGCCTCTGATAAACATTTCTTTGCATTATGTACTAATTTTAGTAAGCCAATTTAAAACTAAAGTACAGCTCGCCGTGAATAGCTTAGCCTGTGAAAATCGCTTGCGCAGTGGACAGTTGTGGCAGGGAAAATTTCATACATAGGCAAGTAACCGTTGCATTCACACTGCATTATCGTTACCGCAAGAAGTATCTGTTTGAGACGTACGTATAGTCTCTATCTATCGCACAGTTTATTTTTTCTCTTCCTGGTTTGCGCATCTGATCAGCATTGCTATTCCCGGTAAGCTGTAGATGTGTATGGTATAGATGGCATATACCGCATGTGTCAAATATCATTAGCCATAGGGAATCTGTGTATACGTATGTATGTATGTACGATGTATTGACACCGCGTTGCGACGTATTACATACATACGTATAAACTGATTCTCTATGGCTAATAGTATTTGACACAACCGGTATACGAAGCAATAGTAGCATTGTTACCAAAAATATATATATATATATATTATAATAAATCAGTACCAGTATTATTTTAGTAAGGAAATTTCTTATACCCATTAGATTTGAATAAACTACGAACTGACATTTTCAGATGCACCTTTTTATTATCTTTCTAGCCAATAATTTTCATTTGTTTAGGTGCAGTTAGCGCAAATACAGACCTTATTGGCCAAGGGAAATATTGATGTGGCTTTTCAACAAGCACTTTCCGCTTCTGCTTCTGCGTCAGACTTATCCCTAGTGCTGCACGTGTGCGAGAAGGTGAATCCCCAAGAAGTGTTCAATCAGGGCAACTGTTTATTGCAACAGCACGTCCTGTTATCGCTAGTTCAACAATTAGGAGCCGATTTAAGCCATCATACGGATATTAAATTAAGGTAAATATAAACAATTTTGTATGCACACCAGGATGAAAATATTTTATGTGTTAGTTATCAGATTGATATAAATTAAGAGAACCATATTCACATTTATCGACATATTATACCCCCAAGAAGTGTTTTATTTTGTTATAAGTACTGAACTGTGGTCGGCATACGAAATTGTTGTAATAGACATACAAAAAACAGTAGTGGTCCCAGTATTGAGCCCCGAAGAACACCACTTTCGTCCGTGCTTCGCTGCTTGTTAGGATACGGCAGCATGTTTCTTAAAAATATGCAATCTGCATAATGGTAATTATGTATGCTCCCGGAAGTATCACAGTCTTTTGCACTACTTTTAATTGTAGCGGGATAAATTATTTTATAATAAACTTCCACCGCAAACAGAGACATTATAAGTTGTATCGTATAACACCATTCTTTTATACTGTAGAATGGCATGTGTCAAGTAAAATCAACTGCCATTGTGTCATTTGCGTTGGTTTAATAACGTTTCATAAATGTTTACAACAAATCACAGTTTTCTTATTACAACAGTTACTTTAGAAATGATATAAATATAAAAAACATACTCTTTACATTCATGTATAGAAGATTTTGGCAAGGAATCTTCAGATTTTGCAGTAGCGTTATTATAGTTTACGGCAAATTATGAAATTTTGTAAAGATCAACCAAACGGGTAACAGGAAGTATCGCAGATGTTGAGAAACGAATAACCAATCCCTTATGAAGACATTTTATGCGTATGAATTATTTGAAAACTTCATAGCAACCACAACTGTCATGGAATATGCCATTTAATTTAAAAAATGTCTTTATAAAATTAAAAAATACTTTCAGTAAGCAAGGAAAAGCTTTTGCATGCATCGAAAATAATGCAGTCCAGTTTAATTAAACATTTATTATAGTTGCCTTTTATTATTAGTCAAAATAAATGATTTTGATATATTATGAATATTATTTGAAGCAACATCTTATAGTGTTTCATGATTGGTGTTAGTTATCGTTAAACTCAATGTCTAATGCCGTGTTTACACGGTCAAATAAATTCATGAATTTTTTGACCTAGAATTTATTGGAGCGTGTAAACGCTAAACTTGTCAATTTTTTCTTGTCAAATAAATTCAGTAATAAATTGTCGAATTAGAACTCGCTCTAATTTTTCGTCAATTTTCTAGCGATATATACTAACATTTTAGTTTAAAATACATGCCAACTTTTGCGTTGTGAACCTTCTTTTTTTATTATAAAAGATTTTAAGAAAATCAATCGTATTTGTAAAGAAATATTAATGCTTCAATAAATAATAGGCAACTATTGCTATTCTATACAAACGTTGCAGAGAACCGACATAAAATCGATCGTGAGAAGTGAATAATTTCACTTAAGGGGACGTTTGAATCATAGAAAACATAAGTAATTTCGTTACTGTCAAAAAATAACAACATTTTAGTCCTAAAGATGTCGCGCGCTGTATCAAAACTCATCATCTCAAATATACAAATAATAGAATTGACAGAATTTGTTTGAAATAAGAAAGGGGTATACGATCAGTATTAAATCATTTTAAATAATTTAGATATTTATGATTATCTGTTAATTTCCTTAGATAACCAGTCACACTATAGTATTTTCGGATCTCGCGCCCTCTCTTACAAAATACAAATATGGCCGTTCTTTACCAAGTATAATTATAAAAATATGCAAATAAACCAGTCTAATACATCATTGTTTTCTACGAAACTCGAGTCATAGGGCTAAGGGGTTCTTTTGATATAATTGAAATAAAAATTTTATAAAATGATTTTGTATAAATTAAACACCTATACCATACGTAGGAGGATATTATGACTTATTACATACAATAAAATAAACAATTAATGTTTTTATAACCGACATTTGCATAATTATAAAATTATATTGTGTTCTATGATTCAAACGCCCCCTTAACAAATAATGATTTTAATGATCATGATGTCTTACAAAAAAGATAATACCTATTTTTCATGAAAACAACTACGCTTTGGAGATTTTTGCATTTTATTATTAGTTTGTGATTACTACAATCAAGTACATATAAAAATATTCGGATATGCTTTTGTATCCATCAGCAAGCTACATAAGTCCATATTTTGCATATACCGTAGTCGTCAAATTTTAATTTCGGTTTGTACTTCTATCCCATGCAGAAGATGACCTTATAATATGCAGCGATGCCTACTTGCTAACAGTGGTGGGAGAGCAACGGAGTGTCGGGGGACCCTCACGCCTTACATTTCATAGGAAACGTTTGTCGAGTGTACTGTCTTGGCAGCCTCCCTTATGTTTATCTTTAGTTTATTTCGTCGCGCTCTTTTCCTTTTTCTACTTTCGTATCAGAAATTAAAATATGTCGACTATGGAATAATAGCGTATTATTAACCCCTACAAATATCAGAATTAACAAGTTCCGCGTATCCTCCAAATTGATAAATGAAAACAAAAACATTTAAAGGTTGCAAGAAAACAAATATCACTATTTGATGGTTGGTACTAGTGGATATCGTCAATAAAATATTAGATGAATGTTTGCGTTTACACGGTCCAATAAATTGATGAATAAATCCATGAATTTCTTCATGAATATATTCGTCAGTTTATTCATCAATTTATATAAAAGAGTTTTTTTTTATAATTTCAGATATTTAGAAGAAGCAATATTAAATTTAGACCCCAAGAATCCCGTAACCAGGGAACATCTTCCGGTCGTACTGCGGGAATTATCGAAGCAATTGGTTCAGTTCATCGCAAACAATCCTGCCAACAAACACACGAGAAATATGAGAATGTTACAAATGGCCACTCAATCTGTCTTAATGACATAGACTATTTGTGTATTGTAATTACTATTATTACTTATCGTTACGACAAACCGAATAGGAATTACTTTCCATGACTAGCTTAGAAATGAGAAAAATCATTTATTTTTTATTTTATTTACCTTGTCTAACGATTAACTGTTTTTTAAGAACCGTACGTCATTTTTTTTTTTTTTTAAAGTATGAGTAATGTGCAAAGACTGTGACATATTATAACTTCATGTAATACATTCTATCCCTGTAATTATCATATTTCTAATAATATGAAACATATTTGTACTGTTTATTTTTAAATGTTGAAAGAAATAAATATATTTAATTATTTTGTTTGTTTGTTTTTCGAACTACGTTGAAGCAAAAATAACATCACTTAACAGAAAAGGATGGTGCAAGTATATGCTAAAGTGTAAACTAATTCTCGACAGCCTACGTTACAGACAAAACTTCACTACGTAGAGCTTTGGGCATACGAAAAAATAATATTTGTAAGACCCGTTTTGTACGTATGTAAGTATTTTAATTTCTTGTATTTAATTCTTGAAATCTGATATCCTAATGTCTACGGCAGTAACACACAACAACAACGGCAATCTTACCGCGAGATTAAAGAAAATATATAGCCACGCCTACAAAATATACACATTTCGCTGTTTACGAACCATCAGTCATTTTTCTATACTAACGTGTCTACGATGTTGTATATAGATTGCAGTTTCTCGGTAGAGTTTTTTGATCATTTTCTTCTTCGGTCAAATTATACGGGAAGAGATCTTTTCATCTCAATATTCATGCAAAATCAGATGTACTTCAGTCTTCAATGTGCTTATGGATGCCTCTATCTCATTGTAAGGCAAATTCCGATCTTGTTCAATCATTTTGCACACAGCATCTATGCTTTTTGGAATAACAACTTATGGTCGACCTTCAGCAGCTGTAAAGAGTATTTTATGATTGTGCTTCATTACCAAAAGTGAACGAAACTATTCCATGCATTATTGTTGAGCTAGGTCTTTACTAAATCATTTGACGAAAACCTTTACGTAAATTTCCTTTTTTTTATAAAACTGCTTTTTTTAGACGTTCCAATAGTGAACAAACTACATTGCCAATTTCTAAACACCCGTTTTTACAATAACAAATGTCCAATTTTACGAAAACGTATTGAAACCGTTATTCACATACACAACTCGCCTCTTCTTAATTTCGAATTAATAACTTTTTGTAAAATACATCCATTTATCTCACACTCTATGTTTATAAATTTATTTTTAATCTACGTGGTTTTGATCTGTTTGGGTGGTATATTAAATAATAATACACATGACTCGTACATACGCATATACAGGCGAGTCATCTAGGCGGGTAAGGCCGATTATGCCTTTATGAGTAAAGATATTTCGAAGCGGTTTTTTCCTTGTGATAGCTGTTCATTAGGAGCACATTTTAAAAATATTTTGTATTATACAGAGTGTTCCATAATTTGGTGGCTAACCATAGTTATAGTTTTTTAAATAATAAATCGATTTTTCTAGAAAACGGTGTATCCTACCGACTTAAAGTACCTTTTAGTACTAGAATACCTGAAAATTTAAGAATCTAGTGTCACAAATGCTTAAAAGTTAAAGACAAAAAAGTTATGCGTTAAAATAACCGTTTACCTACCCAAAACGGGCGCCTATGACCTTAGGAAGCATTTTCGGACTAGGGTGAATTGGGTTAAATTGTCTTAAAATTATCTGAGGAATCTCCGGTCTTCGTTTGTCAGGAGAGTTTCTGGACATCCTGTATACATAGGCACGGCTTTCTTGAATTAGCGGCTTAAATGAAAATTGAAAATTACTTGCTTTAAATCTATTTAATTAATGAACTTAAGGAAAACAGTAAAGCCATTATCGAAGACTAACTGTTAGTTTCGCACTCGCTCATCAGTTCGATAGATGGGATTTGAATTAAATAAACTCGTATACAACTTTGGGTTTTTTATATAAATATTTATAATCCGTGTTAATATAGTAGTAAACATGACGTATAGTTTTTTTCAATGTTATATAAGGTAATTAATTGATTTTATACAGTTACTGATGTAGTACTGAGATATTATATGTAGGTACCTAAGCTAGGGCAGTTGTATATTATGCGGTGTTCTCGATGTACGAGGCAAATGCACATTCAAATTGTCCGCGAATGTTTTACACATGTAGGTTAATTAGTTTATTTTGGGCAGAAATATTACATTTTAAAGTTTCCATTAAAGCAGTCATTCAAACAATATGAGTAAAAATACTTGCCTTGTGAATTATGAGAAAAGATGTGGGAGGGGTAGGTATATGAAGTCGATTTTCAATTAAGACAGTTATAATTTTGTTAGACGGTATAGTCGGTATAGTCTATGTCATATTTTATACATAAATTTTATAATTGTAAAAATTGAGTTTTAGTAAGTAAAGACTCGTAATAATTTGTCTTTTTGTTTTTAGGTTGGTTCATTTAAAACTGCTTCACTTGTAAAGGTAAAATGGAGCTCTGTACTGCCACAGCTAAAGTTCTTCACTTTGAAACTAGATGGCACTGAACTACTTCTAGATACGTGCGACATCTATTCATTTAAATATAAATTCAAAGTTGTCTAGTTTTTCCACATTAGATATCGTTGTAGTATTACAACCGTGCGGGAGTCAAATTATAGAAAAACCATAAATTGTTATATCTTTTCATTTGAATTTGTGCTTTTTTCATTTCCTTTTATATTTTTATTTTTTTTTGTAGTTTATACTATCTGAAAATCAAGAATTGTGTTATAGGACGTACCGTTTTTCTTTTTTGGACAAATAAGTAGTTTTTTTGGAAAATAATAACCTATTACGTGAAAAGTCAATAATTAAAGACCCTATACGGGCAAAAATACTGGACTTTTCAAAAATTTTCAGAAATGCAGTGGAATTAAAAACTTCCAAAATGGTCTTCGTATAATCGTTGATTGAAGGAATTACTGCCCTATTTTATTAATATAAGACACTACAAAAGAAAAGAATTGCCACATAGGTATAAAAAGAGAACAATTTGGACATTAATTCGTCTGACAAAGTGGCTTGAGCATGCTTGAGATGAATCAATAGCAGGACGTCCGAAAGTAACTACCACTAACGAAATGATCACCAAAGTTCATGATTTCGTTTTAAATGATCGTCGATTGAATTGCGTATGAGAAAATTGTCAGAAAAATGGATGTCGCGTTTACTGACTGAGGACCAGAAACGAATTCGTGTAACCATTTCAGAGTACTGTTTTAAGCCTTTTTAAGCGTAATCGCACTGAATTTTTGCGTATATTTATTACGGTTGACGAAATATGGATACACCACTAAACACCCGAAACAAAAATTCAATCAAAACAATGGGTCGAAGCCGGTTACAGTGCACTAAAGAAAGCGAAAGTAGTTCCATTACCTAACAAGGTTATGACAACTGTGTTTTGAGATGTTTTGATTCGTCCTGTTATGTGTTATAGTGATGGGATTAAGCGTCTTGAATATCGTTAGAGCAAGTGTATCGTACTAAAATGAGATTATGTCGAAAAGTAAAGTGAATAAACTCGAAAAAACAGTTTTCCTCCACACTTTTCAGACCAACCCCGTACATTATCTTCAACCATGTTTATAACCATTACAACTTACTTATTATACGAGTTTGATCGTCTTAGTCAGAAATAGCTTGTATTTGAACTATAGATTAGTTTTAATTCGCTTACCTACTGTTGATATCTGGGCGCAATTAATTTACCCAAATACATGTCATGATTACAGGTTTGTCACAGTAGGGCATTAAAGCGAACGCATTAGTAATTCGATTGGATTAATAATATAACTTGATTGAAATACGGCTTTAATGACGATGTTTCAACTATACAAATAGGCATCTGAATCTGGTTTCAATGAATCTGTTCTTCTATTGAATTGAAATGTATTTATTAGGCACCTATAAATGTGTTTCTTGTCTCATTCTACTCCAAAAAATAAATATATGTACATACATGTTCATCGAAGCATAATTCGCCAGTTTAATTTTGGTGAAATTTTCATATTTGGTGTGGTTGTTTTAAACTCCAGAAGCAAATATAAATATACATATTTAAAAGGCAGTTTTTTAAGCATAATTCCTTCGTGTAACATAAACATATACACAATTATGTATGCATGCATGTATAAACATATACAAAACGAGATCACAAGAAAAAAAATTAATTTCATACTGAAAAAACAACAAGAAAAAGTAAAATCCTAAGGGATGGTTCAGACGGGCGACCTAAGTACGCCCCTGCTCTTCCACCAAACACT
The DNA here is from genome assembly GCA_963170755.1 of Amphimallon solstitiale. Classification (NCBI taxonomy): domain Eukaryota; kingdom Metazoa; phylum Arthropoda; class Insecta; order Coleoptera; family Scarabaeidae; genus Amphimallon; species Amphimallon solstitiale. Next base: position 137,405,705 of record OY720679.1, read on the forward strand.
TGTGTCGCCTAATTCCAAAACCGACCAAGTCCACACATGTTGGTTTTTCAGGAGAGCGTAAAAACCACTGTGCCAAGTTGAATTACCCCTGAAATTCGGCTAGGATGTCAAAAAATAATCAAAAATTTTATAATCGTGTACCCTTAAGGACAATGAGGAATTATTAAAAATGGACGTACCATACACAAATCAAAAATGACTTGGTCGGTTTTGGAAATGAACTGTGGATTTAGTCAATTCTGGAAATGAATTGTGGGGATTTAGTCGATTTTGAAAGTAAGGTTCTGAAGAGTAAGTTTAAAAAGAGAATGCAGCAAAATTGTATTGAAATATTAAATTTATAAAAAAAACATGTGTGCATATTTTTAAACAACACTATCATATTCAAAACTCTTAACTTCCAAGTCATGTTCCTCATCTTCTTTACCTTGGATTTCACTCTCATTATCCAGATGGTTTTCCAATGCCTTTTTATAGAAGTCTAGGTGGAATTCTTCACTTTTTTCTTTCCAGTTTTGGCCAAAATGCTTAGTGAGTAGTTCGTTAACATTATTTAATTTTTTAGGGTTCACACGAATTGTGTTTAGTGGAACTTTGTTAGGGTTGATATTGGCAGTCTTTTGTCGTTGTTTGCAGATCATAGCTGGATTACTGATATCGTTTTTGTAATTAGGTTCTCCTCTAACCAACACATAATTTTTTTTCGACTTTGTAAATATAATTCGCTTACACGATTTAATTTGGAAAGGTAAATTGTTGGTAGCCTTCAAAACTTTTTTAGCTTCGTTCTTCCAGTCATAAACATCCCAGTCGATTCCCAGCCGTTGTTGAGTGCCATACTCTTGAAAAACCTTGTAGTATGTTTCTGGTTCTATGATTGTGTCTTTCTTCTTGATTCTCTTTTCAATTAATACAAAAACCCTGTCAGGTGGCAAAAATGAATGACCGGTAACAGGGAAGACGAGCACGACTTTATCAATATTTTTCGGAGCTTCTAAAAATCATTTTGCGCACATGGCCAGTACAATGCTGTTTTTGTTCTGGCCTGCACATCCATCTGCTATTAGCCGAATCTCTTTCACTGTCTCAGTCAATTCCAGTTTGTTCAAAACATTATAAATGGCCGAAGCAATTTCGTTTGAACCCTTTGCTGATTCACTTTCGAACCAAGAATGTATGAAAACTCGGTTCTTTGACAATTTGCTTTTAGAAGACCCAACAACAACGGTAAAATTATATAAGTAAAGTTGCCTTTTATAATAAGTAATTTGGTCCGGTATTTTGGGTAATACTAAATTCTTCTGACAGTCAAACGATATAGTCACTAAGTCTTCTCTGGTTTCTTTCAGTGCATCAAAAAAGGCATTGGCTCTTAGTTTGTGCACTCGTTGCAGTGTCATTAGTTTAACTTTCTCGTCTTGATTTTTTGCCAATTTGATTTTTTCCTTATATTCAAGGCATTGGGAGCAAACATCTACTTGTGGTGCATTGAACCCAATGTTAAATTTGTGGTTGAAAATAGTGCGAAAATAACTTTGCTTGCAATGCAGGTTTTCAGGTGATTCATTGAGATACATTTTCCACATTTTTCTAATACTTAAGTCACTGGTCAAATATTGCCTCTCACTTGTACCTCTGCAAAAGTGTTTTTCTAATACTTGGAATTTTTTAATAAAATTTATCACATTCGCTTGGCGACCTCTGTTTTTGAAGGATCTGTGATCTCCACCCCTAGTTTCCTGAGGCATTTCACCACTTTCCAGAAATCGACGCAAGACGCCTTCCAGTCGGTGCTTTTTTACATTAAGGATACCTTGAAATGCTGGTTTGCAGACAGGGACCACTGAATGATTGGCTGTTTTAACAAAGTAACTTGCAGATACTTTACGCTGTTGTATTCTACGCTTAGCTGTATCTTTGCAAGTTTGTCGCTCTCTTCTTCGTGCAACTTGTCCTATCGCTGCTATCGCAACCCTACAAACTGCCATCGATAAACTCATAACCTGGTGCAATACCTGGCGAATAGGAATAAACGGAGATAAGACCCAAGCCATCATCTTCCGTAGGAAATTAAAGCCGTTTCGGGGAAACATCAACATCGACCATATGGAAATACCTTGGCTACCACACGTCAAGTACTTAGGGATCAACCTGGACAGAAGACTCACGTACTCATATCATCTTAAAACCATCGTAAAGAAGACAAAAATGAGCAAGGGCTGCCTCTGGCCACTCCTAGGCTCTGCCAGTACCCTCGATCCGAAACTAAAATTAAGAATTTACAAACAATTCCTAAGACTCACGTTAACCTATGGATCACAGATATGGAAACACGCAGCCCGACTCATATAAAATCAATACAAATATTTCAAAATATTTCCCTCAGGATGGTCCTGAAAGCCCCCTGGTATGTAAGAAACTCGCAAATACACAACGAGACAAACACCCCCTCTATCCCAGAATTCATCGAGGATCTCTCCCGAAAATTCTATGACTCCATCGACAGCAACGACAGCATAAAACTCACAGCAGAAATTTTATACGATCCAGATATCTACTTGTCGCACAAAAGACCTAGGCTCTCCCTCACCTAGGTCCTCTTCCGTAAGAATCCTCTGAAAGAGTTCATTTCCACCAAGCCACATTAAGATTAATACAGATAAGATTAAAGGTAAAAGTCCTAAAGCCTGACTTAAAAGCCACTATAAGAAGGGCCGTTTGGATCAAAAGTTTGTTTCTAGAGACTATTTTTACTTTCCTTTGGTAAGAGCATCACACTGCCCGAAAGTGAGGAAGCAATTGAATTTTTTTTTTAATTTTATTATTACAAATGACAAATAATTATTGTAAACATATTTCCAGTTTCCTAATACAATAGTGTTAAATTAAATTCAATTACTGCTCCCAGTCAGCTTATTGTTGGTGTTGAAGGAGAATTTTAAGTTACATGTGAATTATTATATCTATATTCTTCATATTTCAATTCCTCGTCCCTAGGTTTTTGACTCCCCTGGGCCACACTGCGTCCCATTCGAGAGTCTCACAGTAAGACAACATTTTCTTCAGTGTATATTTTTACTTTACTTTTGAATACCCTGAAACTCGAGCACTTCTTTATTAAACCTAAATTTGGGGGCTGTACGTATAACTTTTTTTTTAAATTTAAGCTTAAATTCTGAATTTTGGGATTTTATTAAATTAAAAAGTCGAAAAAAAGCCGTGAAGCTAATATTGAGTTATTGGGCCTTAAGAGACAGCAAATAACCCCTTCTATCCGAAATTAATTTGGCACCAAACACCCTGTACAGTAAAAAAAAATTGAAAGTAATCAGATTGGATTAATCATATTTGAACACTTGGACTGACTTGGACCAAGTTTTAATATTTGTTCTGACCACAACTGCACAAAAATTAATTGATAAACCATCTATCTACCCACATTTTCATCCATTTACGTAAATTCTATTCTTAGACCTTTCTGATTAATGAACTTATTATTTACATGACGAAACAACATCGCCAATTTATTTTCTGCCTGTAGACGTAGCAACGCAGCAGCTATTTTGCCCTCATTCACCTAAAATAAACCGCAATTCACGCATACCTAACTGCTTTAGTCGTAGTTGTTCCTTATATGTATATGTATATTCCATTGTCCCCCAGATAATAACAATTGAAATTAATATTAATTAATCACAATATAATTTATTTGTGTGTACGTTTCTGCAGGAAGGAGAATACTTTTCTGTGCGTCATCTCAAAATTAATTAGCATAACTGTAATTTCTGACTCCCACGCTATCTCGAGTGCTATTAGTTAAGCTAGAATTTTCACCTCACATTGTTTTTCTTATTTAATGAGATACGGATTATAAAGGCGAAAATGAAAAGTATAAAGACATGGATGTTAAAACTAACATCAAGCAGTATATAAATACTGTGACTTACATATATACATTTATACGTAAAACGTATATGCATATATGCATGTGTTTGAGATACACACATACATTAAGTGGCATTGCCGACAATCGAACGCACAGACACTGGTGTTTCGACCTTTGAGGTCTCTCTCATCGCTTTTTCTGTGTCATCTTTTTTTAGATGTTGCTGTGATACTCTGACTGCATTTAACACGCAAAAATGACATAAGCAACGTTTTAAGTCTTAAAACCATTGTCGACAGTCTCCACGTGCACTGACGTGACCTCAAAGGTCGAAACACCGGTGTCTGTGCGTTCGATTGTCGGCAATGGCACTTAATGTATGTGTGTATCTCAAACACATGCATATATGCATATACGTTTTACGTATAAATGTATATATGTAAGTCACAGGATTATAAAGGATTCTTTAACGTGTAGATGGTCTGTTATATATTTTAACAGGTATTCTTATTTTATTATTACGTAAGCTCTCTGATATACTATGATTAAATATTGGATTTTACTATCTATCAAGTAGTAAGGGAACGACAAGAACGTACTTGAGCAAACGTTGAACTTTTTCATTGATGATACAAAAAATGATAAAGCAAATTGAAGAGCAAGAAAAAAGGCAAGAATAATTTAATAAAATCTATCCTTGATAGATAAACCAAAACAGAAAAGAGTCGGAATCATCGTGCTAATCTTAACGACTAGTGAACTAAGAATATTAGAATGGAACGTAAATGGACTCCCATAACATAAGCAGGAGTTACTATAGAGGAGACGCGTTATATTCAATTGCACGTCATTGATGACATTTACATGTTGTCATAACTGTATTAGTGAAACTAAAAGAGTTATTTTGTGAAATTATATTTCAGTTGTAGTACAGTTATGTTAAAAGTTAACGAAATAGGAAAATTACAAGGTGAACATTATATGTTTTAGAAGAATTAAGATGTTTCACTAAAATTTTAGTGAACACTGAAAATATAATTACTAGAGAAAATGTAAATTTACAAGGATAAACAACGGCCAATACGTCATTATTATAAAAAAAAAAACAAGTGATTAAAAGTAAAGATTAATTTACACGCAACAATACTAGGAAACCTGTAGCATTTGTAAGAATCTGTACCTAAACTTTTAGTGTCTGTAAGAAACTAGTGGTTAGTAGAGGGTTGACATTCCCATTTCTTAAGCAAGAATGAGTAATCTGGCTAAATTTTGGGATTAAATTGGCGTTATGCTGTTTCAAGTGTGCGGATCCATATATTATCCTGGCGATTCAATATGCAAAATTTGAGAAAAATGGTGATGACCAAGGATAACAAATTATTTAAAATATAAATTCTGAATATTGATTTGGGTTGTTCTAGCTTTGTTTTGCATTTTATTTGAAGGAAATCGAAATGGGATACGTTTTATTCCTTCTTTGGAAAATTGAAATTCGGGCAGTTATTTCAGATTACTCTATTTGTAAATGTTACTCCAAAATTTCAGCTTTTCTTTTTTAGGAACGCAAAGAGGTTGAAGATGAAGTGCAAAGGATAAACATTGTTAGACGTGTACGACACTGAGAATCGTCACGGCACATAGTGAGAGAGTGATGCTGTGGACGTCATTAACGCAAACATGTAGATGTAGGTATAGGACATAATAATATAAAATGAAGAAACATGTAAACACTAAAAAGAATGGAAAATAATAATAACTGCAGCCAGGACGCATAAAAAGAAGAATAGGAAACCTTCTCAAAAGTTAACGAATACAAAGTTTACATCAAATCATATTTCTGTCATATCATAGACATTCTTTGTGTAAATTTGCAAAGAATTTGAAAAAAAATATTATAATTACAATCTTGTAATTATATAAACAATATACAGCAAGTCCCAAAAACATACCGATAAACTTGATGGGGTAATAGAAGACATCAACACAAACATCTTTTGTTTAGCAAACATATGTCCCCAAATGAACCGTTTGTGTTGTAGAGCATTAAAATGTTTTAAATTATCATCATATGCAAATAACTAAAGTAATTCTTGATTTAGTTAAACGCCACTGTCTTTCGTTAAACATTTTTTATTGCAACTATGCTTTTTGTTGGTCAGCAGAAACATTTCTTTATTACAATAAACATTCCACAGACGCCACTTTTGGGATCGTAGTAGTTACTTGTGATATTTAGTTGTCAATATAACATTTAGTTTGTTGATTGTTAATTTAAAATTTAATTAAAATTAAATGATAATTTCTAATTTGAAGAACTTGCCGCCATTCACCTTGCTTATAGCGCAGCGCAGTGTAATGGAAGAGAAGCAGTGCGCTTTTATGAACAGGGATATCCGGAACGTAGGCAACCTCATCATACAACCTTTGCTTCCATCCATCGTCGCCTAAGACGTCTTGGTGGTGGTGGTCGTCCAAGAACAGCTGGTACAGTTCAATTTGAAGAAGAAGTGCTACACTATGTGGAAGAAAACCAATCTACAAGTATTTGCGCAATTGCACCCCATATGGAAACCTCCAAGTTGACGGTACACCATGTCATTCATTACCAACTTTTCTACCTTTACCATTTGCAACGCGTACAAACTTTAAATTCTAAAGATTATCCCCATCGACTGGGTGTTTGACAATGGTTTTAGGGTCACAACGATCCTGATTTTGGGAGAGTAGTATTGTTTTCTGATGAGGCATGTTTCACACGCAATGGTTTTTTTTTTCTGATATTAACCCTCTGGATTTTTTCCTTTGTGGTTATCTTAAATCTTTAGTTTACGAAACATCAATCTTTGTATTGAAGCTAATGGCAGACGTTTTCAACAATTTTTGTAAAAGATTATTTATCTGTCAATAAAACAAAGGCTAACATGAAGAAACGCTGATTTATTAATGTCCTCCTAAACTTTTTTTTTGTAAAATAATACCAACACATTTTTTTCTATTTTATGCTGACATTGCTCATTTTCGGACATATGGTTATTAAACAAAAAATGCTTGTTTTGATGTCCCCAACCGCCCCTTAAATTTTGGCGGTATGTTTTTGTGCCAGCCTGTATACATTCACAAAGCATCATTTAAAAGCAAATTCGAGTATTCCCTCAAAGAAAGTAAATATTCTTTTTTCAATATCAATTCTTTCGCCCTTTCGACACAAATAATAAAATATCTGTCTTATTGTCATTATAAAATGTTTTGAGAAGCTCTGCAAATGCAAAGAGACAATCTCATTGTGTATTTGTTTCTGACGTTTTGAAAAGTGATCCTAACGTCAAATATCGAACGATCGTGTTCAGATTTCAATTACGCACAGGAATTCCAACACAAAGAGGTAAATTGTCAAAGAGCGCAAATTCTTTCGAATAATGATGTTTCTAGAGATGTTTTACGGATACCGGATAAACAATTTGGTAAAGTATTTACAACGGTAGTCAAGTTAACTTGAATTAAGCTTTTGTTATAATTACAAATGATTTATTTCCATAACATCATTCCAAACTTGAAAGAAAATATCATAAGAGAATGAAATACAAAGACTTGCTTGAATTGAATATTAGGTGTGTTTCAATTCCCACGCAACCTCAATTTATCTTGCTCGTTCTGTCTGACATATATTAAGTCTTAGACATATACTGAGTGTACCAAAAGTCGGCACCAGAGTGTCTTAACTTAAATTAGATCGTACGCAGTTGTTAGTACCTGCAAACCTCACTAGATGGCTCTGTGCTGTACTTGTCAAAAAATCTGTTTAACGCCTTTATCTGTTGCTTGATTGATGCAGTTGATTTCATTTTAAATTTTCCGGTTTTTTTACTTGAGTATTTTAAATAAATAGTGCTACTTTCATTCGTTTGGTTAATTTTAGTTATTTAGCTATTAATAGTGTCAATTTTAGGTGTCATATGATGTAAATAAATAAATAAATAAATAATCATCTTTATTACCCAACAAGCAAAGCCCAAAACATGGTTGAAAACTATACTACAGATGTTACAGTGGAAGGGAAAAAAACATATTCAATGACAATCTATACTCCACAATCAGTGTCTTCACTCAAATAAGTCACCATTTTTTTCGTCAAGCGACAGAGAGTGTAGGTTGGAGCCCTTCTCATGATACTGCTTCTTACAAATGGTGCTATAAAGGTGCAGTCAATACTGCTGTCTAACAGCCTATGTAAAAATCTCTCCCATGTAACATTTCTTCTAACACCCAAGGATGTCGTGATTTAGTAACAGATCCTCCTGTGCTACGCCCCTCTCTGGATAAACACCGTCTGTCTTATAAGAGAGAAACTAAAAATTATAAAGATTTCAACAATGCCACATTCGTATTTAGAAACACGCATGACAAAACCCAACAATCTGAATGTTGATGTACAAATGTTCATAACGTGAGAGTTAAAGATTAGGCTCGCATCGAATGTAACGCCAAAATCTTTGAATTGAGTTTTACTCATTAACTTGATGACGTTAATGTAGTAGGAAGAATTGTATGAAATGGAAGACAGTGTCTAAGTACACTGAGAAAAATGGTATTGTTCAGTCAATAGTTTTTATAAACCTTTTATCTTTTACACATTGACTGAACAAATAATTTATTCAGACAACCAGAAGCAAACCAATGAACGAATTACTTTAAAATTTTTATTGCCAGACTCTGTTGATTTAACATTTTTGCTCATTGACTGAGATTCAGTCATTTGCAACTTTTGATCGAACACTGTAAATTGTTGTTCAAATAAATTGACAGTGTTGCATTAGCTACTCGAGACATTCTTTCAAAGTTCAAGTTCTAATAACATTCTATACAATATTATACCATAAGCTTGATAAACCATACGTTTTGATTCAAAATTCTGAAGTGATTGCTCACCAGGAACTAGCGAAAACTATTGCGTCAACTAGAAATTGGTTGACTGAACATTTTATTTCTCCCAGTGTAGCTGTACAACATTTATCTACAGTTAACTTGAGTCCAGAACGTTCATACCATGCAGACTATACATTTAATTTTTTTTTAAGGTTAACTGCATTAGCAACACTGGTAATCACAGAATAGATTTACATATCGTCAGCATATCCAAGGATTTCTGTAGGAGAAGATCATTTATAAATAATGTGAACAACAGGGGACATAAACTGAAACCCTGTGGAACACCGGAAGTACGTATAAAATCAATGGAAGAAAATCCATTAAAAGAGACATAACATCTTTTCTCACAAAGGTAAGATCTAATGAGGCCGACAGCAGAAGGAACAAAGCGAAATGACCTCAATCTACACAGAATAAGCTCAGGGTCAATCATGTTAAATGCTCTCACAAGATATGATATAATTATAAATTAATTCATATACTATTCCGATTATGACAATAGGAAAGAAGCAAAAAATGTAGGCAGCGACAAAAAAATTCAAAAGATGAATACAGAAGACTGACTAATGCAGAACACTGTAATCAAAATAGAAATAGTAATAAAATGGGACATGTGTGAAGAGCTGAAGAAAGTGTAAATACTTCTTACTAGGTTATGAAATGAAGAAGACCATGATTAAAATCAGAAAAGAAAGGCCATGATCGATTGAGGTGATGGAAGCTCTAAATATTCTAGGTATTAAAAATTGGAAGGAAAAGCCGGAAGGCAGAAAGAAATGGAGAAGTATAAGTTAAAGGGTATGAGAGTGTGAAATACTGACTGGTCTACCAGGAAACTTTGCTCTTCGGGAATTCCTTTTAAGCTATATAGTTTTGGAGTGTGTTTTGTGTATAGTATTTTAAGATATTTATCTACATTTTTTCTTGAGACTATCGGATTTTTGCACTAATATTGAATATAGCTAATTATTCTGAAAATTAGGCGTGTAAATACATAAACCCTCCCAAAAAATGTTTTTCCAAGTTAAATCAAGATTTTGATAATAGATATATGGACAATATTCTATATTTTCATAGTGTATGAAAAATGCTCTAATATTTTAGTAAGTACATTTTTTATGATCATATTAAATTAAGAGGGGCGTTTACCAATCGAAAATTAAGGCATCGCCGTTTCGCGTTTTTTAAACTCATTTTGTAATTTTGGAATCTCAAATTTGGGTTAGTGATGCAAAAGGCATAAATTTATAATGTCAAGGTCAGTTTTTGTACTAATTTATTTTCTTAAGAAAGTTATGTGTTTTAGAAATAACCACAAAAATGCATGAATTTGATTAATGTCTACTAACTAAGGTTGGTACACAAAAGAAAAAAAACGACTTCTACGCGCCAGCTGCACATTTGATGTACGATATAAAGAAAAAATCAAATTTATGTAATTATTTTTAAAGATAAAAGACATTAAACTGTAAACATTGTCACACACATTTTACACGAGGTTTTTCGCGTCGTCTATCCTCACTTTACGCTATCTCTACCGGTCCTAGCGAAGACGAAAATCTATCGGAATCGGTCGGCTATTGCAGACTTAAATGCGAGTGACAGTTTAATTACAAACTGTCACTTGCATTTAAATGTCATATATACCTATAATATTCGAGTGTATAATAATATAACAGTTATGAGCAAGCGAATATTGCCTTATTATAAAACATCAACAACATCAACAGTTCCGTAAGTACTCATTCTTTATACATTATGTTTCCTATCTATAGTATTCTTTATCTATGACAGAATCTGTGAATAAAACCGAAGCGCTGTGACAGAATCGAATATCGTCAACCTCCACCTACTCACACCCCCTTGCGTCTACCCGTCCCGCGAGTAATATAAGTTGCATAAGTTTCTATTTGTTGGTAAACGCCACTCTTAAGTTCAAAATGTAATTTTGGATGGAAAAAAGTTAATTACTAAAGTATTGGGGCTTTGTTCCCAAACTCTGAAAATAAAACAATTAATTTTGGATAACTAACTACTATACATAATTTCAAAATTTACCGCCATTTAATTTAGTACCTGAAGGCGATAAGAGATGAGTCTGAAAGGAGTATAATATGTAGAATTTACTTACCTTACTATGTATAAGTTATCTATGGTGGATACTGTTGTCAAATCAAAATTATGTAATTGTTAATTTGTACAGGAATTTGAAATATTTATGAAAATACACATATCTTTGTTTTTGTTTTAACCCACTATATGTTTTATTTAAAAATATATATATTTCTGATGAAGACAATAAATTGTCGAAACGTTAAATTGTAATGATTCATTATCTCCTTTAATTGTGCACACAAGCCTAAAGTAGAAGTCAAAAATATCAAAATACATTAATACATTTGAAATAGCTACGAAACTAATATAAGAAGAACAATAATTGTCCTTATTATTGAAAAAATATGTACGATCTTCTCAAATATTTATGGCTAATATACACTGTTATCAATCAAAACGAAAATGAAAAGTGTGAACACATGGATGTTAAAACTAACATCAAGCAGTAAATAATTACTGTGACTTACATATATACCTTTATACGTAAAACGTATATGTGTTTGAGATACACACATACATTAAGTGCCATTGCCGATAATCGAACGCACAGACACCGGTGTTTCGACCTATGAGGTCTCATCAGTGTACGTGGAGATTGTCGACAATAGCTTCAAGACTTAAATCGCTGCCTATGTCATTTTCGCATGTTAAATGCAGTGAGAGTATCACAGAGACATTTTTCCGTGTCATCTTTTGGGTGTTAGATGTCGCTATGATACTCTCACTGTATTTAACATGCGAAAATGACATAGGCAGCGATTTAAGTCTTGAAGCTATTGTCGACAATCTCCACGTACACTGATGAGACCTCATAGGTCGAAACACCGGTGTCTGTGCGTTCCATTATCGGCAATGGCACTTAATATATGTGTGTATCTCAAACACATACATATATACATATACGTTTTACGTATAAAGGTATATATGTAAGTCACATTAATTATACACTGTTATGTTGTTAATTAGATGAATATGTGTATACTCTATAGTACCTATATTACGTTACATTTATAATTAACTCAAGCTTGTAGGTTTTAACTAGTTAAATTCTAGATTTAATTGAGAAAGAACTTTACGCTCTAAATTAATTCGTTCCCAGAAGTGTTCGTAGTACGACACCAATCTACCCTTTTACTAGAGTTATTCGTTGTACATACAATATATGCGTGTGTGGTGAAACGCCAAGCTTGTGAATTCGATACGAGAAGATTCCGTTATGTTTATTTAATGTCCTGCATGCCTAAACTAGAAACCAAAATTAATGTGTCCTCTCAAGTTAAGAGAAGACAATAGAGATGAATTATTCTAATTTAAATGTGTGAGTGCGAAACAAATTCGGATCGCGTTGACTTTGGAGTAAAATGAATTTATGATAATCTCCAAATTCCATATATAAATACGATGGCAAGTTTTTCTTGTTCGCGCAATGGAGGTATCGGAGGGTAGATTAGAGAGTTTCTTCGAGTCGTAATGTGTTCAGTGACTCGTTATTAGTATAAATATAAAGTTTTTACACAATCACGTCAGTAGTCTTTAAATTATCGTCGATCAAGTAACTTATAGAACTTATAGAACGGCTGCGAACAATAACGGGTCTTTTGACTGGTCATGCGGCTGTTAAAGTGCATCTCAACAGTATAGACCTGTATGATGGAGGCCGTAGTTGTAGACTCTGCAATAAGGAACCAGAAACAGTCGGGCATATCCTGGTAAACTGTAAGGCACATACTACAACAATAAACGTGTGGCAAACTCGTGATATAAGTTGATATATCGATGAAGCGGCACGGTCAAGCATTTACGATCTCTCTGTAGTTGAAAGATCTCAAAAATGTATCAGGGTTGCAGATCAATATATTAGAAAAGAAAAATAATTTTTTATTTTTATTTTCTCTCTTTTCCCCTATTTAGCGAACTTAAAAAAAACGCTCAATCCTGATAAGCTTTAGTATACCGATTGTTAATTTCTATTTTAGACAATTTCACCGATTATAATAATAATTTATTTAACTGGTAACGTAATCGTCCCTTGTATAGGCAATTGCCATAGTACAAATAAATAGAAATACAATAATGTAATTGCTTATTATCTCGAACAATAACATGTAAAATCCAGTAAAGAGGAAAACCCAAATCTTTGAAATTAATTTTTTTAAACTCAAAGATCTTTTTAAGCGGTTTAATTCTAGCTTAATTTAATAATGTTTAATTTTAATCTAAGTTTTACCCAATAGTAGCTCCTATTTTTTCTAATTCTTAAGTACTTTAATTGTTAACGTACACACTACTGCACCCAGAGAAGTAAACACTAAAATTAAAAACAATATTAATCCGAAACAAAGCTCTTGGATTTGAATTAATTACAGGAGAAATATTAAAACATCATCCTAGAAAAGATATACAGAAACTAACCAACTTAATAAATGCTGCTTTTAGGCTTAAGTATGTGCCTAGGTTGTGGAAGGTTGTGGAGGTCATTATGATCCCCAAAAAAAGAAAAAACCTCCACGTGAAGTGTCTTCCTACGGACCAATATTATTACTACCTCTAATATCGAAATTATTTGAAAAACATCTGCTGAAGTGAATTAAGCCACTGATAGAAGAGAAAGCACTGTTTCCAACAGATCAGTTCGGATTTACAAATAAACATTCAACTATAGACTAAGTTCAGAAAATAACGTATGTCATACGCAGAGCCTTAGAAGAAAATGACTGCTGTGCAATCCTTTTGGTTTAAATCATAAACTACGACTGCTTCTTTCAAAGCAATATTCTGAAATTCTTCAGTCTTATACCTTGGGCAAACACTTCAGGATAAAGCAAGGAAATGCTTACTCAAATTAGAGAAAGTTTTATTTTTAAATGTTATTCGTTTAACTAAATAAAAGATGATGTCAGATGAATAATTAAAAAATATATATATCATTTCTTTATTTTATTGTGCGAGCCAATTGGATTCAAGCTACTAAGCTTGTTAAAAACGTTAGTTTGTTATTGGGTTATTTAATACTTTGCCCTAGCAATTACAGAAACGAACTGATGATTTGAAATTTCGGATTATAAACTGCCACTATGTATTGATGTAGTATTCTTTTGTGGCTGCACAAATTATCTTTTTGTTTTTAGTATTCGGCGTTTCAGAAGTTATCGAAATGTTATTATACAATTCAAGATATAGAATAAATACTTACCTCATATATTATAATAAATACTTCTCTTCATCAAGGAAACAAGGAACTTTATTTAAATATTTAAGGCATTATTAATAAATCCTTTTATAGCATCTTCACCGGTACTTACCTTGTGCAATTTATTTGAGCTTTGGGAAAGTATTAAGTTGAAAAAGGACTTACCTAAATCTTAATATGCCTGTTTAAGAGATTATTTCGAAAATGCAAGAGTCAGCATGAGGGGGTAAGCGAAATTGTATTTTAGATATGACATAATCTTTGATATGAGAAAAGGAGACCCTTTCAACTAAGCCGAACCCCGAAATTCTCTTTATATTGTTTTACGACATACTTATAAACTTCTCGAGAGAAATCTAAATGTATGTGACGTGGAATTTCTTTATTCCCTCTATGTCTCCTTGCTTTTAGCTCAGATGTATTAAGTGCTTATGTTGTGCTTTTATTGAATCAAGATATTGATTTACTTTCTTTTATACATGAAAAAAGATATAAGGAAACTAAATAAGGAGAAAAAGCAAGTGTTGGATAAATATTATAATATTTGCTTTTGCGATGTTTAAATATTTGTTTGGAATATTCTGAAAAATCTCTTTCTAAATATATAAAATAATATACATTACACAGAACAGAAATGAAAAAAATTCAGAAAAATGACACTGCCTGTTTACTGAATATTGTTCTAAATTAAGTTTTATATACATTTATCCTCTTAAAAGATATTTTGCAAAAAACTCCTTTTAAATAAGAGTTAAAATGTTACTACCGGTCTGAATTTTAAAAATATTGATGTACAAAACTTGTAAATTAAGTTATGAATACTTTTATACTATTAATAAATTTAACAATATAAAATACTTGAACAGTTGCCTGATTAGTAGTAGTACTACGGGAGGGTAACATTACCTTGCGATGTCACGCTTGTGTAACAGATGCCGCTGGGAATTTCTCACGGCATTTGGTGGGTAAGTTGACATTATCAGGTGATCTAAGTTGTTAATGCATTGTGAATAACACGTTCATGCACTGATGAGACCAATGTAAGGTCGAAACAGCTGTCTGCATGTTGTTGTTCACAATGCTTGCCTAGGGTAGATGTGCATTCATACATTTACATATATGCATTTACGTTTACGTATAAATGTATATATGCTGCATGACATGGAAAGTGCAACACCAAGAATGGGTGCGAATTTTTTGACCAAACTTGGTAGAAACGTATAACTAGTCAAAAGCAATAATTGATTAAAATTTTGTTGCGATAGATCAAGTGGTCCTGACACATCTGACACTTCATTCAGTTTTCGCTGACATTAATGTGTGGTGTATTAATTGTTTGTTTGAAATTAATTTCAACGGTTTTGTCTTATTATATCTTTGTTTAACGTGTTTAAAGAGTTTTATTATGCCTAGAGTGCGGCAACGTGGAAATTATCGCCAATTAAGCGAATTCGACAGAGGTCGAATTGTTGGTTTGCGAGAAGGTGGTTTTTCATACAGGGAAATTGCAAATCGCCTTAACCGCAACCAATCCACCATTATGCGCTGTTATCAATCATGGACTAGGGAAGGTCAGGAAAGACGCCAAAGAGGAACCGGAGGCCGAAGAAGAACTAATGAGATACAGGGCCGCCGCCTTCGCTTAATGGCACTAAGAGACAGGTTTTCCAGTACCAGATCAATTGCTGACGTGTGGTTAGGTAATATTGGTCGTCCTGTAACCCTTCGAACCGTTTATCGTCGAATTAGGGGTTTCGGCTTACAATCTTATCGTCCACATCTTGTGTTACCACTTACGGCTCAACACCGACAGCAACGCTTGGAGTGGTGTAGATTGCGACTGCACTGGAACGTGGAGTGGCACAGGGTGGTATTCAGTGATGAATCTCGATTTTGTCTGGGGATGCATGATGGCCGTATGAGGGTCAGACGAAGACGTGGGGAACGTCGTGATATTCAGTTTTCCGTTGAAAGGCATGTGCATCGAGCAGTGGGTGTTATGGTATGGGGTGCTATAGCATATGGGAGTAGGTCTCAATTGGTGTTCATCCAAACCACCATGAACGCCCAGCGTTACATTGATGAGGTGGTAGAACCCCATATTCTACCATATCTTCAAACGCTCGAAGACCCACTTTTCCAGCAGGATAATGCCCCTCCCCACGTAGCGAGAATTTCTATAAATCGCTTGGAAGAGGCTCATGTCAATATCTTGCCATGGCCACCCAAATCCCCCGACCTCTCGCCAATAGAACATGTGTGGGACATTATGGGACGAAAACTTATGAATTTAGCCAATCCCCCGCAGACACTAATAGCTCTCCGGCATGAATTACAGGTTGCTTGGGACAATTATTGCCTTTGACTAGTTATACGTTTCTACCAAGTTTGGTCAAAAAATCCGCACCCCTTCTTGGTGTTGCAGTTTCCATGTCATGCAGTATATGTATACTTATGATATTAATAAATTTCTATATCAGTTTGCGAGATATTTGCGGTCCGAGCTTCGAAATTTCGTTTACACAAAAATTGTTCCAATTCAAGCTCTAAATATTTTAAAACTTGTAATAAATCCGTATAGAGTTCATAATTTATGAGATATTTGCAAAAAAATGCTATTCGATAAGAGTAAAAGTCCAAATAATCGACACCCGACTGCGACAGTAAAAGTCGATGATAAGGGGTTCTTAGATGCTTTCTTCCTCGTGCGCTGTACTCATGGCTGTTTCCATTTGGATAAAATGTGTGTTTGTGGGGATGTACATACATTTCAGCAGCAAGAATAAATACTGACAGCAATGTCAGTATATTCTCTGCGTTGAAGTGGCCTCTGTATGAATCATTATATTGTAGACATCTCAGAGCTCTATTAGCCTTTTTTTGCAGTAGAAATATTCTATTTGCGTCAATCACCTGTCCCTAGAAGAGAGCTCCATAATTTAGAAGAGAGTAAAAATAGGAAAAGTACGTCACCCTTGCAGATTCGTATGTGGCTACATATCTCAGTCTCCTCATGGTAATTATCGCGGACGTCAGTCTACCAATATTTACTCAATATTTCTACATTTGTTCAATGTCTTCCTCAGGAGTAACGCTGCAATGACATGATGACATAAAATTACAAAAACTCTCTTATTTTAAAATAATGGCTTAAAATAACTTACAACAGAGAGTTATTCACTGGACATACAATCACAAAAGAATAAACGGGTACTTCTCTAAATTTCAATTTCATGTAATCGTTATACGACATTACACAACACTTTATAATACTTATATATCTTCAAACAACGTTCGAAAAGGAATTATACAAAACAACCAATATTGCCACGAGAATCACATACAATTTTTTTCCGGATTATACGTAATTTTTACATTTTTATTAAATCTACGAGAAGTAAGTGCGACTCTGAAAGTCAGAAAAAAGGGAGGAAAACACGACAAACGCACACAATTTATCGAGATTGCATACTTAAAATTATTGCAATACTTCAAAATTCGGACAATATTCTAGAAATAGTCTTCTCTCTCTGTCTCATCACGATAGCTGGCAAACGGCTCAAGCTATCAACTCCACAGCTTATATTTAGGAGTATAATCTCCCTCTTGAGATCTGAATAGATTTTCAGATAAATCAGTAGACCGGAAGTAGTAGATTTCATTAGTGAAAAAATCAAACTTTACCAGTATTTCGTAAACTACGACATTTAATCAGTATCCCTAAAAGGTGTAGATTAGGGGTCGTGACCTTGTCTAAAAAATTCGTCATTTTCTAATTGTCTCCAGATTCTAAGCATTGTTTAAACTTATTTTGATTTAACGTTCCCTATAGGTACTCGTGTTTGCGTTAAATTTAAATATGAGGCGTTTCCCCTTGTATATGTGAAGGATATGTTAAGAACTTAACATATTTTATTTTATTTTTTATGTTATTATTGTTTCTTGCTCTATATATGAATGTTTTTCTTTATTTTGATGTGTTATTATATTTTTGTAATGTATGTTTTATTTTTGTTAACTTTTAATTATATTGTCAGTTATTGTATTTTTTACTTACAGATATTGTGAGCATACTGATGCGGAGCAGGTTTTGGACGTATACACTCTCAGCGGCCGAGTTTATTGTCTGCCGGGCTGAGTTCACGACTATACACCGAAGGCGATGCAAGGCCTCCTATGTATACGTACGGACGGCAGTGTCTGGCATGTGCGTATATGTAGGGACCATATAGCTTCTCGAGCGATTCACATGTATATGTATATATGCTGTATATCTTATGTTCGAACTAGAGCGGCCCCGAAATATCGGCGCACACCGAGAATAAATAAATGTGTATTTGAACTGAATTTGAGTTTTATTTATGGCACTTTAAAAATAGGAAGTTTCCTTAACAGGATTGTTATTCATATTAAAAATACTAGATTTATGTAAACTCTGCAAACACAGTTTTTGCCTTTACTATTTGTAAAATATCCTTTTCATTGTCATTCAAAGTCCTGTTAACATAAACATTACACGGCCTGATAAACAATTCATACCGGATCAGGTTGTCGTCAACATTTAGCAAAATGGTTTTGGATACATAGGTATGTAAATACTCTACGCTTACAATTTTTGAATAAAAGAATAAAAACATTTAACAAATTACGTTTTTCTTCGTCTGTGTACGACGTTTGATATTAATAATGACTCAGTGTATTTTAAAATACATTATCTAATATTAGAAACATTCTGCATGATATTTTACATAAATATTTGAAATTAATTTTTTTCCCTAATGGTGTTGATGATGTACAGAAAGAACAAAGAACCTGAACGTCTTATAAAAATTTCGATTACGCCGTTAGCTAGAAAACTGAAAGAGTCCCAAGAATGAACTTAGTTGTCCTTCCCTACCACGCCAAATTAAAATGGCAATGTTAATAAAAAATCAGCATTTTGAGGTTCGAAAGTCATTTGTCACAGATCCGTTTTCTCACCAGGTCCATATTGCACACAAAATCTATCAAATTGGCCGAATTTAAACCAACGTCTATTCCCAATAGGTGAAACTCCTATGGTAAGCGTCGAAATTGACACAGCCTGTATTCATTTTTCAGAAATGCAATAATTATTAAAAATACCTATTTATAGTTTTTGTCTAAATCAAATAAGGAAAGATATACATTTATAGATTTGCAAACATTATATTTAAGAGTACTTTATAAAACAGAGTTTCTGTTCCTTTCCTATACGTATTTGCCTTTTTACAATATAGAAAAATTAAGGTCTTTTAGATGAAATGATAAAAAAAAAATTATTTTTCTTATCCAGCATTTCCGTTTTATAACACTTCAATAAACAGCAATATCTGATATTCCTGTACTACAATAAAAACTGCAATTGCAATCTAAGACATACGTTATGCCTATAGTAGTGCCATCTTTTATCCAAAAAAATTATTCCGCAAATTGTTTGTAAGTGTCGCTAAAGTAAATATCGTAGGAAAATAACACGAAAATACAACAATTCTGCATTCATACGACATCTTTTGGGATAAATTAAGGTTATTTTTTGTGTTGCCAATCTCTCCATATACACCGGCTATCTGTAATCTCCCTTATCTATGACATAAACCTATGTTCAACATAAGTGTATTTTAATTAAAAAAAATATTCCCGCGAAAATTTGTGTATAAAGTGTTTAAATTAGTAAATATAAGATTATATACATTATTATAAGTAAATATATAAATTTTTAATTAAGATTTATACGAGAGATAAAAAATGTAATAATATACATACAAGTTATGGAACACTCAGTATAATACAAAATAAATTTAAAATGTGCTCCTAATGAGTGGTTAACTTAGGAAGAAATCCATTTCGAAATATCTTCTCTCATGAAGTTACAATCGGCCTTCCATGCGCAGATGACTCACTCTGTATATAACAGGTCTGTGCATATTTCAGGCATTAGAAATCACATTGTATATGGGAATAGGTACAAAGAAAACAACAGTAAGACATTTATAGAGAATTTTTATTAAAAACATTAAGATAACAATACATAATTCGATTGTGGTAAGGCTGGATAGCCCACAGAACATTTCATTTATTGAGAATTATTTTAAAACTTGTACGAATAGTTTCATATAAAATTATACCCGTTTAAATGTAATAATAATTCTTGTATTTTTTATTTTGTTGGTGATAAATTTATATATCTGTAATCACAAGACCGTACGAATTAATTTCAAGATCCTGTATATCGTGGTTGTATACAGAGTGAATTTTGGTACAACGCACATATTATTATGTCTGCTTGTATGTATTTGGTATATACACAAATCTATTCATATATACATAAAGCAGAGGAGAGAGCTCGTTGAAACATTAATAAAACGTCCAAGGGAGTCCCTAACGTTCGGCGACATATTGCGTATATATATGTATATACAGTTTCACTGGCGTTTCGTCCGATGGTGCCCCTAATTGTATCTCGAACAATAGAAGCAAGGACCGCAACCTCATACCTCGTGCGAACACTCCGAACTCGGCTCATTATTGAAGATCGTGATCGTCGTGGCATTTTTCACCGTCGATCTCGTCGAAGCGTGTCTCTGTATACCCTGCAGACCCATTGTAAATTGATTACGTACGCCTGCTTGCCTCCTGTTGGCTGACAGCGAGCACAACAGGATTTCGCCCATGCCCCTGCAAAAAGTAAACAAAAAAATGATAGAGAACATTATAAAATAGGGATTACTCATGGTCGTGATTCCGTCACGATATTATGATTTTCAGGGAAATTTTTTAAGATACCTCGATTTAATATCGGATGTACAAATATTTAACTATCGACAAATAAGCAAACAGACGGCAAAATTCTATTTAAAAAATGAGGTGTGGCCACCACACGACTTTCTAATACTTATGAGCGTTTCAAATTATAGAATTTTTAGAATTTTTTTTTACAAAAAATTTTCAAAATTCTATTTTAAGAACTTCTATTCTCTTAATAAATCCCTATAGAATGCATACTTTGCGAGATATTTGAAAAAAGTCTGTTCGCTAAGAGTAGAAGTGCTACTTCCGGTTCGCATTTTGAAATTTCATTTATTCAAAAAACAGTGGATTGATTCGGTCTTTACTTGATGAAGATTCATCGTATTAATTACTAAATCACAACAAAAGTTGGATTTTCACTATTTAATATTCAAAATAAAGTTTAATATTGACAATTGTTTCGCCAACACAGTGGCTTCTTCAGAAATGAATAAAATATTACACATATACTTATATATCTAACAATATGGCAAAAATTATGAAGAGGGGGTGATCTGTTGAACAGTGTACATTATGAAAATACATTGAATAAGGGGGAGTTATTTGTTTCTAACTGATCGTTAATTAAATTACTAGAGGGTTTAATTTAACGCCTTTATTTTCTATATGTAGGATATGTAGGATTTTTTGTCATCAGTTTGATATCCTACATAAATTTGATTAAAATTGATACTATTCTGAATATGTTCTTTGTGTTCTTATTAATATTTGCTAAATGTGGATATCTAACACAAATGTTATTTAAATTAGAATAACATTGTTTTTATTTAATTGTACCACTTAATGTCCTAAAATAATTTTCTCTAATCTCATGACCTGGATCGTCCTGGGATAAAAATATGAGCTAGCCAGGTAAAACGATTTATTTTGCATTTCATTTAAAAATATTTAATAATATTAAAAATAACGGGCAAGAAGTTATATAGGGTTTCGGTGAAATATGGTGTTCCCAACGTGAAGACTTTGCACTATCATCCCTTAGAAAATGAATCAGCCTGTATTCACATGTAGGTATGACGAGATATACAGCTGTGACCACAAATAATATATAACTTTTGGTTACAAACTTGGTTCTTTTAAAAATGTTAACAGTACAAAATTTAGTAGATAATTAGCAGAATCATACAAAAATTTAATTAGTAGGTACTTGTTAAAAAATTGTTTTTTTTAAAATATGCGCTATTTATATAAGAAGATTTCTTCGGTATGCCCTCTACATAAATACCGGAATTTTCAAGTACTTTGTAATCATTCCACAACAATTCGCTGTCATTAGAGTTATTTTCCTGTTCTTTGCTTATTCGTTATTTTGTGAGATTTTCCTAACGCGCGAATACCTTTAATTCTATTAAAACCGTGTAAGATTTTAAATCGGTCGAGGTTTCCAGCGGTTTCTGATTAAATTTTCTTAATAAAATGGACTGGAATTTAAAGTATGTAAAATTTGTAAATTTAAAACTCGACGTGCTTATAGTTCTCCCATTTATCTTCCTGTCGTTTAAAAAAAATATAATTCTAAAATCCGTTTAAACGTATTCTGCTTAAGAAATATCTCTTTCTTAGGCTCGAATAGAATGTTTCTGGATTAATTTCTTAATGAAAAATAACATGTCGGTCACAGAATCGTAAAAAATAACCGCTGGAACACAACTAGCACAAAAGAAACTTAAAGGAAGCAAACGGCACCCGTATCGAAGTAATTATCCTATTTTTTGTGGTTATACTATTACTGGGAGGTTTTTATTTTTCTGCAATGACATTTTATAAAAATACTTCTAAACTCATGGGCAAAATTAACGCACCACTGCATATATTTTGTGTTATTCCAAAATACGGGTGACTTTTAGTTTTCTAGTTATATTACTAGTAGGCTGTGGACCTAATGGGACAGTTCGAGGAAATGCTGTCAACAAGGGTTTTCTTTTAAAAAAGTACAATTGCAAACAAGAGCATATTTGGCAAAACTTGATCCAAAATCTAATCGGAAATTTTTGCTTATTAAGACAAGTTGTCTTTAGCCACCAAGTTTTGTTTGTTATTGATAGTGTCAGTGCGAATGTAATACATTTTAGTAGCAGAACAAATTTGTCAGTGGAGGAAGCAGTAAGAGCATCAACTTTGCTGAATGAGGGATATTCGATGCGTCATGTTGCTAATGTGATAGGAAGAAACCATTCCAGCTTAAGTCGCATGGTTAGACGATTTAACGAGACATGTTCTCACTTACGAAGGCCGGGACAAGGGCGAAAACGGTGCACTAGTGCAATAGATGAGCGTTTTCTTAAACAATCCGCTTTCAGAAACAGGAGAACGACTAGTACCATCCAAAAAAATGAGCCCGTAGCTGCTCGCAATCTTCTTGTATCTTTCCGAACGATTAGAAGGCGCTTAAATGAAGCTGGATTGGACAGCAGAAAACCGGCCAAGAAAGCCCTGCTCACCAGAGATCATAAAATTCAAAGATTGCGTTGCACCATAGACTACATAGTAACATAAGGCGTCTCTTAATCAAAACCCTCTTGAATATTAATTAAAAGAATGAGGTATACCAGCCCTCACAACTTAATCTTCGGACGATACCAATTTTTAGAAATAATTTTGGTTTTTTATTTGAGAGTTTGTAATTTGATTTAATATTCACATATTTAGCTTTGGCACACAATGAAGAAAGATTATATATATCAAAAGAATAGATTTTACTCAAACTCAAACTACATAGAGCTGATCATTTATTACATGACTTAAAACGAAGTAACATCATTTTAGTCCTTGTACCCAGGCTGACATAGATTCTAGAAGCAACCTGCAATGGTCTGATGTAAAGGATGCCCAAATTTCTGAGAGTTTTGTTGTTGAGGATAATTTCTGAAGTAACTTTTCATGCGATGCCGCAAGGTCTCAATAACATTAAGATCTGGACTGCTAGAAAGCCGTGCTAAAACTCTCATGTACTGTTACTCAAACCATTTTTCTTTGTTGATTTTGCCGTATGGGAAGATGTCCCATCCTCGTGAAAAATGTAGTCGCTGTTGGGATACAGCTCTTCGACAATAGGAATGAGGTTATTGTTCAGAATTTGTTGATATTTATTGACATTAACAATTCCATCTATTATATCCACCTTTCCTACACCCTTTCCAGACATACGCCCCCAAATAGTCACACCCTTTGCAAGTCTCAGAGTTCTTTTAATAACCAGTCTATGCAAAAAAGGTAATATGAGCCCACTGAATCTCGTTGTTAAGTTATGAACATCAGTTGTAAATCTTATTCGACCGTATAAGTACGCAGGAGTTTTGTATATCATAATTTTGTGAAAAAGACTCAGCAGTACTACGACCATACAACATATCATTCTTACGAATTTTGTAGGAAATATGATCATATTTCCTTAAGTTTCCCTGAGGAACCACTCGCAACAGGTGAAGATAATTAGATACATTACTGTTAAGTTTCACAGCCTGTTTACGATCAGAAAAATATTCTTTAATCAGCGCAACCGCACTGCTATCCATACCTATGTGTTTCAAAATAAACAAGAGAATGCCATGCGCATGTCATAATATGTGTTAAGAAACTCTTGGCATATTTCTAATCCGTTAAAATATTTACATTAGTAATTTCTGAACACTTACTTAATATGGGTCACAAGTTAAAATTGATCAACGAAGATACATGTTGAACAAATTTATATTCAGGACAGCAAATTATTTATTTGTATTCAACCGAAAATACGTGATTTATTTAATCACAGATTACAAGTAGATTCACTTTACGGAAACAATAACGTTGACACCAAAATAAACAAACATCTGACAAGATTAGCATAACAATAAAGTAATTCTTTTTTTACATATAGATATCAACTCGCACTGTAGCAGTTATTTTAAATAGCAATATTGTGTTAAAAGTAAATCTAATTTTGATAAGCTTCTCAAAATATTTTGCTAGCAATTACATTTGCATCGAGTAATGTTGCTGACACGTTCAGATCGAAAGCGATTACTGTTACATTACCAAACACCTCCGTTTAAATTAATTGACTTCAGTTTCTTAACGCAGTAAGTGTATGCATGTTAGGATAAGTTTCACCGATTATTTTTTCTAGTTATAATGGAAATCTTTTGATTTTAAATTGAACTTCAGTCCTTTCATTGTTGGCATTTTACATGTTAAACTTCTTTTCTACATCGGTGAATATACAAAGTGGGCACCATTATCGATTCTCACACTGTTAAAAGTTAGCTGAACTCAGGAAATTTATTATTGTGGTGGTGCTCGCAAAGGTAAGATTAGCATACAAGAGTGTCAAAAATAAACATTTATCTTCTGTTATTCCAAAATAGATATATCTGCTCTTCAAAAAAGAGATTATTCACAAAGATGAGTAAGTCTCGAATTAAAGGTTTTGATAAAATATCAGGAAAACTTCCTGGAGTATAAAGTAAATTGAAATGGACATTCCAACTAAGTTCTTACATTATAATTTACAAGTACATAGTTTACCTAAAAGCAAATTCAAATTTACAAAAATAAATTGAAAATGGTCACATTCAGAATAAGAATAGCGCAGCTACCAGACAGTTTAATAATTTACTCAAAAATCGATAAACTGCTCTGCTGCTTTGTTTCAGGAGAACGGATGTTGTTAGGGAGCGATAGCCATATTTGATAGCATAAAATAAAAGCGCTCCCAAATACAAACAAAGGAAAATGTATTTGTAGAACGTGATATTAGAAAACTGATGAGAGGTAGAAATTCTGAGAGAAAAATAGGAGCAAATGATAGAAAATATTTGATACTAGTGGAAACTAGCTTATTTGGAAACAAAACAGACCCAAACTATAAATGTCTAGTGGAAGAGTTCTTGTCAAAGTTTAAAAGTACAATTTGTCCATTCATACCTGAAAATGTAGATGCAGTCAGAGAAGAGCAATACGAAAGGCGATGTCAAGGACGAAGGAATATCAGCGTGACAGTCGACTACTGCTGGATGTTAAAATGAGACGATCCACGGCAATTCTACAAGAGGAAAAACGGAAAGAGAAGTTTTGAGAAAAAGAGAAAACGCTACTATAAGGATATGTAATTCTTCATACATTAATTTTCATTGTAATTACGAATAAAGCTACAATATTAATGTAAAGTATGTATTTCTGATGTGATTAATTAAAAATAAAAATGTGAAAATATGTATTATATAATTGTAAGTTGAAATGGAGTTTTACTATGGATCTAGCATAGCGTAGTAATATTTAACGGACAGTTAAAATTAAACCGTGGTTAAATATTAAGGTTCAAACCGTCTTATACGTTACTACATAAGACTATCACTGGTCAAATAAAAATTGCTTTGGTACAATTTCTGAAATGGTTGTAAATCTACTTTTCTGAATTTTAGGGTCTGTTTTCCAACGTATAGTTCTGCTATGGTTATTTACATTTTGAGAGAAATCCCGAACTTTTTCATTTGGTGGTTATGATGCTAACCATCATCATAACAACCAAATGAGAAACTTCGGTTAAATTTACCAAAGAATCTGTTAATTGCAGGTGAATTCAGTTTACCTTAGAAATACATACCTAACATAATTGCAATATAATAATTATAAGTATTTTGACGTTAATGCTTATAGCAGCGACGAAGAAATTCATCATAAAAATTGATGTAAATCTTTTTAGTCACAATAGGTGTTCAAATTTGCACATTGTCAAAAAATCCATGTATATTACATATACTTTATGATCGTGTAGTGCAACCTTAAGCGACCCTTTAATAACATATGGATTGGCTTGTAAAGCACTTGTTTGTAGGCACAAGCTACATATATGAATATTTTGCTCTTTTTTGTAATAGCACATAAAACAATGTGCAGTGAATACTACTTGTTTTCCTTCCTGAACACATTGAGAATTTATATCACCAGGTATGTATGTATTTAATATAGGTATTCCAGTATTGAAAATCGTAAAGAAAGCTCCATTTTCTTTCGAGTGCAAAATCTCTAAATATTATTATTATAAGCTACTGTAAAGGAAACCTCTAATTATTCGTTCAAATTCATCTTTGCAATATTTAATACGAAATAAATGAAACCAGCTATATTAACAGAATAAATATTAAGAAAGTACAACGGAAACAAACGGCAAAACAGTTTTAATGTCACAAACTCGTCACAGAGGGCGCAGTAATCTTAACAAAGGTCGTCAATTCCGAATTCACATAAGTTATATTTATAATCAAATTACTTGAAATGTTTAGTTTTTTTATGTTTTTCTAATTTGGATTTGACGTTTGTTTCCAATCCACACTTGCCACATTTATAATCAAATTACTTCAAATGTTAAGTTTTAATATGTTCTACTAATTTGGATTTGACGTTTGTTTCCAATATGTAACTAATTTGTATGGAGAGACTAGATCATTTAGATATCTTTATAAGATTTCCCAAGAATACTCGATATAATTGAAAAGAAATAAAACGGTTATTCGCAAATAAACTTTGTCAAATGCATTTTCAGAAATGAATTCATACAATTATAATTTTTGTCAACTTTGTGATTTAACACTACACGATCGTTTTGAGTATTGCGAGAGATTTTATTGAAGTATTGAAATATACAGCTTTAGCAGTACCCAGAAAAGTCAGAAAATCTTAGATTATAATCTACAAACATGACAGAAAATTAAACCGATAATTGACTGTAATCTTGTGAAAAATCATTTACCTGATGGAGTGGATGCTAAGCTATTCAGTGATAAGAAGAGTTTTCGTCTTTGAATATGCAGAGTTACATATGCAAAATTCCAAGATGTTGTCTGCAGACAGTGTGGATCCCCACATGATGCACATACACATATTTGGAAATCCAACCATATACACAAATTTTGAGCGCTTATAGTTGCTGATATAGGTTATCCATAAAACAATATACATTTTATTTAATGAGACACTGATAAGAACAAGAATTGTTGTGGAAATCTCCTATAGCATATAGAATTGAAGATTTCCTGAACTGATTTTAGGTCTTAGACTACGAATAGATACCACAATTGCATGTTGTCACAAGTGTCTTGCTTCATCTTGCTTGCGATGAGGAAAAAGTAACCGTTCTATTAACCAAGTTCAGGAAAATATCATTAATGCGTTTCACATAAATGTTTGCCCAACATGTAATCAAATTATTATCGTTAATAATGACACAAGATATGATTTGATAAATAATTTTTCTGCAAACATATAATGAATCATTTAACTTTTTTTAAATATCAAATAGTAAAGCATATAAAATTTAAGAATAAGCACGATATAATAGAGGGCAATCTTTAAAGTCGTATGGTACAAGAAAGCAATATGAATTTGAAAAAGTTGAGATATATATGTATATTTGGGTGCACCGAGAGCCAATAAATGTATGAAGATAAAGAAATGAAGTTACAGATGGGAAAATGTAATTAATGTGTGTGATGTTTGAACAGAATTGCAGATGCAGATTTCTGTATAAGATTTCCTAAGAATACTTAAAGAAGAAGATTAATTGAAGAGAAATAAAAGGGTTATTTGCAAATAAAATTTATCAAACGCATATTCAGAAATGAATTCTTACAATTACAATTTTTGTCAACTTTATGGTTTAACACTAAACGATCGTTTCGAGTATTGCGAGATATTTTATTGAAGTATTAAAATCTGCTGCTTCAACAGTAACCAGAAGTCAGAAAATCTTAGATCGTAATCTATAAAAATGACTGAAAAGTAAAACAATAATTGACTGTAATCTTGTGAAATCATTTACCTGATTTTAATTGTATAACTTCACCCATTTTGCCAATAATACGCCATCTGCGCTCACATGAGCATAACTTTGTATCCGTGATTGACCGATTTGTACATTCTTGGTTTTGAGCTATTGTTGTAGTTATATCATTCCACGTGCCGTTAATCCTTTCGCTTCTCGCATAAGTAAATTTTAATTGTATACAATTACCATATTAATTGGAATCAGAAGCCAAAGTTAGATATTTATTGTGTTAGATATGATTTTGTTGTTAGAAGCCATTTTAGTTCTTCTTCGTGGGTGTGTTATTTCTAATTTTAACTATCGTTTCTTTTCTTAGTGTCTTTTCTCTGCACTTATTACGATTGCAAAGCGGGATGATGGATTATTGGAGTCCCGAGCTATATAACCACTTGAAGGAAGAACTTAAGGACCTACCACCTGGCGAGTTCAAAAGAAAGGTCAAAGGGCTGCTGATGGGGGGGGGGGGTAAACCCCCAGTTAAGCCGAGCTGCTGAAGTATATAACATTCTATCTTTATTATTATTTGTTTATATTGTTGTTTGTCATATTGTTGATACAGTGTTCTTGTTTTATATACACTTTAATTTAAATTAATTTGATATTTTATGACAAATGTGATAATTACCGCAAGATTACTCAAATGTGACAATAATCTGTAATGTTTTAATTATAGATGAGTAAATATTATTATTATGTTTTCAATTTGGTGCACATATTTGTCTTCAGTGACTTTCTACAATCAGTTAATTATATTGTGTCAAAAGCATTTTCCTCGAATATGCATACATCAAACGAAATTAATTGAGTTTATAAAGTTGAATACTTCCTAGCCTTGTTTGGCATACGAGTTTTGAATTGATTTACTACAAGTGCTGTTTTCTTTAGCATGATGGGAAATGTGTATCGGAATTTAATTTGAACACGTAGTGCTTTAAAGAATTTGACATTTAAATTAATTCGCAGGTTCTTGACAGTACTACTTGTTGGAATGTAAGAACAGATTCGGTTACCGTCTCGGAAAGTGATAAAATAAATTTTTGTAAGTAGTTTGATATGTTTTCTCATATTTTTATAGTGTTGAAATAGTTGAAAATGTACAGTAAGGAAGTTGAAGCTATTTTCTTGTCGTTGGAATTTTTTTTTCGCTCTTATATTTCCGTTTCGAATGTATTTCCCTTCTGTCCTACATACAATGTATTACATTCTTTACAAGTTAACTTATACACACCTGCGTTTAATATTTTGCCTATTAAAATGAAATAAAATCATTATTATTATTTTTTATACCTACGAAATTTCTGTATGTATTTACTTGAATTATGATTATATTATAAATAATCAATGATATAGCGACCCGACTAAATGATTAAAATTGTTTTAAAAGTTTTAAAAGGTCGAAATGTAAATCTGCCAAATGGATCGTATTTAGATATAATTAAATATTATTATTTCTTATTAATAAGATTTCAACATTTACTTTTAGAAACTTTCTGTTATTTTTTACGATATCTTAATAAATATATAATTTGTTGTTTTGAACGAAATGCATAATTTCGGGCGAAATTCTATTATATACAGAAAAACGGTATAAAGTGATTTAGTTAAGAGATACTTCTTATCAGTGCAATCTGTGTAAAAATGTGGAGATCGTAGAAGGCAAACGATTAACGCGAAGATGATAGTATCGCCGCAGAAGTGGTTCGAATCAGTGGTGCCGGGGATTTTTCTACTAGCACTGATGCACGTTGGTTGTTCCACAAGGCTCCATCCTGGGACCAACGTTATTTTTTATTTTTATCAATGATTTCCGTAGGTGCTTAATTGGTACTGTTAATGTGACGCTATGTGCCGATGATATAAATTTAATAATTTCATCGAATAATGTTGACGATGTTATTAACGCTGATGTAGCCATGTTTAAAGTAAAAAAGAGAGTAACGTTGAAATAACGAAAGAAAGTTTAACATCTCAAGTTTTACCATAGCTGACTCACAAATTGATTTGATTAGCAGTTGTAGGTTAGTCGGTGTCATTGTCCATGAGGGCATAAAATGGTCGGAATACATAGACCAGTTGTGTTCTAAGCTCGACAAATCGTGCTACGCTCTTTTTCAACTGAGCAAATCTTGTAATTTGTCCACACTAAAAAGTGATTCCTTTTCTGACTTCTATTCAAGGATGCGTTACGGAGTAGGGCATTGGGGCATCAGTAATGACGTTTCTCGCATTTTCATCCGACAGAAGAAGGTCCTAGAACTATTTTTAATCTGCGACAGAGCGAGTCGTGTAGGGATGTGTGGGTCAATAAGATTTTTCCATTTTGTGAAGTATACGTTTTTGAGAATCTATGTTATGTACGAGGGACATTCAAATTTAAACGAGAATTGTAAACCTGTGTTTTTAGAAGCGGAATAATTCGTTTAGGTACTGGTGGGAACTGTAGAACGCGGCTATGGGCGGGGAGAATTATCGCCTACGCGGTTCTGAAATCACGCGAAGTACACCCATCCGTTGCACAACGCATCGCTATAAATTTTTTGGCCAGGGAGAAAGACCAACCGCAAGCACGAGTGATTTATTGGCACAACACTTTTCTGAAGGACGAAAGAAAGTCGAAAATGAACCTCACGATCGCCGACCCAGAACCAGTCTCACGGCAGAACACATTCAATGGGTTTGTAACCTTATTGAACGTGAACGCCGTTTCACCATCGCTGAAATTGCTTCTAAGGTTAACATCAGCGTCTTCTTACAGAAAAACAGAAAACCGTTCGCCTCGACAGTTCCCAAAGGAATCTCATTCGATGCAGAACTTATTGTGACCTGTGATGCGACTTGGGTGCATCATGACACCCTTGAGAGTAAACAAGCGAACAAAGAATGGCGGAGACAAGGAGAGGCTGGCCTAGTGATAGCCAAAACGCGGTTGCCAGCTGGAAAGGATCTCTCGACGGTTTTCTGCGATTACAAGGTGATCTGTTGCTGAACTTTCTTCATGACCAGAGAACAGTCAATTCACTCTCGTGGATCAAGCGAAAACCGTTTATCGGAGGATAAGGCAAGGACAACCCATCAGGGATGTCATTTTGTTACTTGAAAATGCCCGGCTGCATACAGCAACACGTTTGAATTTGGAGGAAATGATCTGGGAGACTCTTGAACACCCGCCATACAGTCCTGACTTGTCGCCGTGCGATTTTCATTTGTTCGAACCACTCAAAAAAGCTTTAGGAAGACAGAGATTCAACGATAATGCCGCAGTGGAGGTGTTTGTGCGCAACTGGCTCCACACCCGCCCTGTCTATTTTTACAGTGATAGTATACCAATTCCATTTGAAAAATGTGTAAACTATATAGAAAAGTGAGCTAATTTTTGTTAATTTTTGTCTTGGTCAATAAACCTAAAAAAATCATTCTCGTTTAAATTTGAATGACCCACGTATATAGATATCGCAGAAATTTGGTTCTAATTTGCCGCATAACTATGGAACCCGCCAGTATGATCATACTTTACCTCCTGTACATAGAACGACTTCCTTTCAGAAAACCCTGGCTTTCGTGGGTTGTAGATTATTTAATGTTTTGCCAAATGAAATCCGAGCATGTCCCACGTTACAAGTTTTTAAAATAAAATTGAAGGACTACCTCTTTCAAATTTGTGGTTATAGTGTACAGGATTTTATTAATATTTTAAATAACTTTGTATTATATGTGACGCATTTCTTTTACTTTTACTGTACTTTGTTGCATTGTATTAAATATTATAAAATAAAATAAATTATTATTATTATTTTAACCTCGGTGAGAACTCATTTAAATCTGCAAGCTTAAGAAGTAGTTCTAAATGTATATAATAATTTAAATAGTAAAAATATTGGAAATAAAAATAAGGTTATTGAAAGGACATTCAAATTAATAGGAGTTTCTTATGGAAATGTATATAAAATTGGTGACGACAGGCCAGAAACAAGAAAGGAAAATCGAATTTGGTGGATATGTACGGATTTGACAGAATTGGAAAAAAATATACGATTTTTATAGAAGAAATAAAATTCCTACTCTTACGAATTTATGCAAATTGTATCGGAAAGTAGAGTAATACATTGTTGCGTTGCTACATTGTCGCGAATCCTAAAGCGAAATGGTTTTAAATTCAAAACTACTGATAAACGAAGAAGGAATATGGAGTCTCCAAGAATACAGATATTTTAACGAAACAAAAAGCTTTCTGAGAAGAAAATCGATTTATTTGCTATTTGGATGAAACTTTGTGCGATAGCCATGACATTGTCGCAAAAGGTTAAAATGATGAGTCTGATATGTGTCAAAACGATATTGCTGTTTCCAGAGGCCAACGCATGATTATTGCACATGGATCTGAAAGCGGTTGGATTGGTGAACTACTGCTTCCAGCAATAAACGTGAGATCTTCTTTTGTTAATTATCACGAAGATATGACTTCGGACCTGTTTGAAAATGGGTCTACCAATAGACGGCTGTCTTTCTTTAATTTTTTTCAGAATTTTTAACTTTAGCGAATTGTATGTAATTCTGAAGAACATGCGTAGATATGATAAAATAAACATCGATTTCACGCACAGAAAAGATATCTCTACTAATTGAGCCCATAATAGGTATTTCATCATCAATCGTTATTTCATAGCAACTTTTCAAATGTTGTACAATTTTAAATGAAAAATCGTCATATCTCAGAAACAGTTGAAAATCGACAAAAACAAGTTAATGTCAATTTAATCAGCCCTTCAAAGGCTATCATAAAATGTAAAAAAATGCATAGCTTTCTATTTAAAAAACATAAGTTTGTGTTGGTTAGTCGTTGTCGAACACTCTGTATAAATAAAAATATTTTTAAATTATAGAGCTTATGATTTTCTACAATTTTTGTATTGAAAATTACGTTGACTTTACAGCTTCGCTGGGACACCCGGTATATAAAGATTTTTCTCCAGATCTTACAGATTTTTTTTTAATTGAAAACATTAAATTGGCTTATGATTATTTTTGTTGTTTGTTCAAATTTTCCGATTTTCCTTTGTAGTTGTTCAGAATTTTTTTTCGTGAAAACTTTCCCAGGATCATAACAAACAAAACACGGTCTTGAATTCATACAAAAATCTTAAAGAACAAAGCACTTTCAGTTTCTCCAAAATTTTCCAATTTTTCGAACAACTTTTCAAATTTTTCTTTCGCTGAAAACCTTATTCGGATTATTGCAAACATTTAAAAACATTTAATTTTTATTTATATGGATATTAAATATATACCTATGTACATTGTGTAATTTTGTTTTAATACAGTCCTTTTTGGGTATCAACTTCTTTTGTGTACATAATAGATGCTCATATACAGTTGCAATAGGTTTGAGATAGTCCTAATATGCAATAAAATATCGGGTCCCTATTTTGTTGAAAGAACTATAAGGTTCTCGTTCATAATTACTATCCAAGTGTAACAAATTTTAAAATAGCTCGAGGATTAAACCCCTTTAATGTTGTCACATGTTAAGCAAACAGATTGAATAAAATATTTCTCTCCAGTTACTGTGACAGTAAAGAAATATAGTCCAACCGTTCCAAATAACGTTGATATATCTGAAGTACAACACATACGAAATTTCCTGTTCGTCTAAATTAGGCTTTATTTATATTATTTACATTTAGTGGTTTAATTAATTAATAATTTTATGACGTACAAAGTGTTACCGGTTAGGTTAGTAGCGAACATTTATATCCACAAATGTCTTTGTTAGTTGTTTCTTTAGTCCTTGTATATAATACATGCGTGTAATAAACTTTCACGCCACATTATTCTTTATAATATAAACGCGTGTAAGGGACATGACTTCAATAGATAAACCAATTAATTATGTACTCAACATTGCTTACGGATATACGTTTTAATACAAAGAAACATTTTGGCACTCTTTGATGTCCTCCTGCTATTCCTACATCCATTTGGACCTTTCTATCATCGCTGAAGCACAAAAGGGCTGCAAACTACGTTTGTTAGAGATATTGCGGATTACAGTAACCTCTGTAAACGCTATAAAGTTTCAAACGTTCCTAAATAATTAACAATATTTTTTAAAGGAATGGTTTATAAAACATACGTGCTTCGTATATATTGAATATTACATTTTAATGGATTTCAAGTTGACTTTTAGTAGATTTCAAAAGGAACTTCTTTGGGTAATAATAATATGTAACATTTTAAATTTGGTTTAATAGTTTTGGGGAATTATTTCCTCATCTTTTATTTTTGGAGGCCCGTGTACGTTAGGTATGATTTAGAATCTTTATTTTGAACTTGAATGTCGAGTTATCTATTTAATTTATTCTGGGTTGGCTTCCTAGGCATATCGCGTCATCTTCCGGTCATACTCTATAGTTGATTTTCACTTGAGTTATCGGCATATGGTAGATTTATATGTTATGTTTGAACTACCTTACTTAACTGTCTTATTGTTCGGTTTTTGTCTCCAAATTCATTTCACTAATTTTGTGTGTTCTTAATTTTTGTTCAACTTCTCATGTTCGTCCGTGTGCTAAGCAATTGCACGCACATCTCAATCGTGCCTTTAGTCGGACAGTGGCTAAGTTTCATTTTACCGTCGCAAAGATAACGATTCCACGTGTCGTTTACCCTTCGGCTACTTGCATATTTGATTTCGGGCTGTTGCCAATACCTTGTTAAGTGGGGTAAGTATCGAGACCAGGCAATTTTAAAATTATGATATTTTAAATAAATCATTACCTGTGTTCATTTTCAAGATTATACAGTCAGTATACAGCGGGATCCTAAAATATATCCATATTTTATAATCACAAATTTGTTTCATTGTTTGATTATACTTGGAAAGGAATAAAGACTCCTTCTGTTACACTGAGTTATCTTCATCTCTGGCGAGAACGCCGCCAAATGAGAGGTAACGCCATTTCCGATCGTGGATCCAAGAGATATTCATATTCATATTCAATTTATTGGTGCTATGTATACAATATTATACTTACACAAGAATTAAAAATAAAATTTAAAATTTAGACATTAACACACATTTAACTACGGGGCATTATTACACATTAAAATTTTCTCTATAGAAACCCCGACCTAGGAGAAATTTATAATTTTTTTTAAAAACTGTTTAGTGGTTGGATTCTCATATAGGGTGACACGTTGTTAAAAAATTTAACTGCCCAATAATCCGGACCGCTTCGACATCTTTCCAGGCGCCAATACCTGGCTGTCAGGTCCCCGTTATGCCTGGTGATGTATGTATGTCACTGTGTGTGGGGTATCCGTCAATGTGATTCTTCACGTAGATAAGGTTTTCAAGGACAAACACAGAAGGCAAGTTAAGATCCTTTGACTTATAAAAGCCTGCCGAAAATCAGCCTGGTTTGACAGATGTAAAATTATTCTGACTGCCCTTCTTTGCAATTGAAACACTTCCATAGCCCCAGCAGAAAGACCCCAAAGTAAACCAGCATACATAATATGTGAATGGGATAAGGCAAAATAGGCACTCCTCAGCACAGACCCGGATACATTATTCGCTAAGCCCCTCAGAAAGAAGGCACCCGAGCTGAATTTACCGCAAAGTGCCTCTGTGTGAGCCACCCAGCGGAGACTAGGGTCTAGATGCATCGTGAGAAACACTACATCCTTCTCATTCCCCCCCTCCGGGATATCCTTCTTCGAAAAAATATTTTTTTGTGTTTTACTGTCTCTGAGAAGAAGTTTATTTCATTCACACTATTGCCCAGCCCTAAGACTGTGCCTTGCCCGCAGTCTCCCGAGCCCCAAAATAGCCCTAATCCACTCTGGAAATAATGGTGTCATCGATCACTAGTTGGAAGATCATTAATGTAGATTAAAAAAAGCAGATTCCCAATAAAAAGCCCTGAGGTACTCCTATGTTCAGCCCACGCCTCTCCGACAACACCCCCCTACTTGCTGATATCTGTCTGACTGATAACTTCCTATAATAGAAATACCTTCATCGTTCAGTATATACTTTTCCAGTTTTTGCAAGACAATACCATGCGAAACACAGTCAAAGGTCTTACTCAGGTCACAGAAGGTACTTGCTAGGTACTCTCCATCCTCAAATGTCTGATAAGCAATACTGACAAGGTCCATCGGCAGATAAATTCGAATCACATATTTTCCGCAGCGGCTATAGTGGTAGCGAGCTATTCTGTATTTCAGATCGACAAGAACGCTTTAACTACGGTGAGAATTGAGTTGGTTACATTGGTAAGGTATATAGAGGTTGTGGCACAAGCTATTTAAGATTGCGAATCTCTATACTTGCCCCCGCTTACGACAAGGGAGTAGCAACATTCAATGCTATTTAATCTCGCTGATTGTAGAATGTAGAAAATCTATATGTTTGTTTTTGTTCCAATCAATTTTGCCACGCCTGGAGTATCTCGAATTAACTCTGATGAGTGTGAAATCAAAATATCGGTGAAATCTTCACAAAAGTTGTTGTTTATATATAAAAAGTAGAGACGTTATTGTTCATACAAATAACAGTCCAGGCAGGTTTAGATATACGAGGTCGTTTTTGTATTCCCAGATGACATAAAAAAAAGTTTCGAACAGCAATAAAAATTTATTTTTCAATATAGCCCCTTTGCTTTTTGATGCAACTATTACATAGTTTTAATAATGTCTCTAATCTTTTATAAAAAATCTTTTGGTTTGTCTGCAAAATATTTTTCAACAGCCGCTATAAGCTAGTCATCTTCCATAAATTTTGTTCCCCTTAGAGTTCTTTTGAGATTAGGAAACAATTTCCTTGTGTCAGTTTTCTGCGCCTTTTCGCAGAATCTCTTGGGCTTTCCTGTTACCGTACTACCCTTACGTAGATAATCCATCATTAATATTCCTTGACAATCCCAAAAAATCGTTGCAGAAGGGGTGACTTTAAACTTTTTGGGAGGGCTAGAACCCTAGAAATTCTTGTTTTGACTCATGGTCAAAATGATGGACCCAGGTCTTATCTGTGGTGACAAGTCGATTGATAGTTAAATCTGGTTCGTCTCTACAAAGCGCCAAAGACAGTTCACACGTTTCCATCCGCACACGCATTTGGAATGGCGAAAGCATTCGCGAAACCCATCTAGCTCTAACTTTTGTCATTCCAAGGTAGTCGTGTAGAATTCTGAAAACTGTGCTTTCTGAAACTCCTAAAGAATCTGCTAATTGTCGCTTTTTTAGACTTATATTCTCCAGTACGAAGCACTTGGTTTTTTCAATAACATCGGCGGTGATCACGTCAACATGCCGACCTGGACAGGGATCATCATCCTGATTCTCGGTCATGTTTAAACAATTTTGACCATTCAAAAGTAGTCGACTTTGAAGGACAATTATACCCGTACACATCCAACATAATTTTGAAGATATTGCTTGTTTTGTCAAGAATTTTATAACTGCTCGATATTCAAGTTTGTGCATTTTGATACGTGACAACACAAACTGCCAGATATTGAAACTAATACTGCTGCAATTGTTTTGTAAATTGTTAAAGTCGTTGCCAAGGCATGTGTGATAAAATAGTTAATTGATGAGGCTGAGACATGTTGAAACTCCATATTTAACTGAATAAATAAAATACGTAAACTTGGTTTCAAAAATTATTTAATAATATGACTACAATATCGTCTCGCCAAACTTTGGCTTCATCAGGTGACGAGTAACTGCATGTGTGATAATAAAACACTACAGTGAAAAATTATATTAAAATTGAAAAATGTCTTGGTCTTTGTAATAATATTCATATATTTTAAATTCGTTTCTAAATATAGAAAGAAGTAGCAGACAGTATTCCTTAAGTTGACAATATTGTTATACAAAATATTGAAAAAATAAAAGAAATTGTTTGAACAAAAAGTATACACATAAAAAGGACAATATATTTTCCAATTTGAAAATAAAAGTTGCATTTAAAAACTTTTCTGGCTCAAGTTGTTTTCATTAAGCTTTACTATAGAGTTTTCCGCTTCAGTAGTAAGCAGTGTCATTAACTAGACGACCAGACCCGACCGTTTATGAAGGTTGCTTCTCAAATTAATATGTTTACTACGCGTGACTATTATCTCGAGATAGAAATCGTGCCAAACACTCCGCACATCGTCAATTTCTCCGCCTGAGAGCAGCAGCATTAAGCAACCGACCTCCCCCCAGTTCATAAGAGAAAATGAGAAAGCGCGTAACGTTTGGCTTCAATAATACTCACCTGCGAAAATTCCTCGAGAGAAATGCGTAGAGCAGCGGGTTGATGCCGGAATTAAAGTAGGTGACTAGGAACGTGAGAGGCGTGAACAGTGCGCTGAATCGGGTATCTCCTCTGTAATGAGGCGACCAGTACTGCCACATTTTCCTCGCGTGCAACGGCAGATTGCACAGGGCGAACGTCAGTACCACTATAATTAACATCCTGATGACACCTCTCCGTGCCTTCAGTACATTCTGACTCGAGTTAGGATTAGGCAGGAAGTTCTGTAATGATTTGGCCTCACCGTTTGATGTCTGCTGGAAAAAAAATTAAATTATTTCAATTACGAAAGAAAATTTAGTTATGGTAGATTATAGTGAGGACGTATTAGAAAGATGTGTACAGTTCTTTTAACAAAAAGCTTGAGAACTTATAATTATTTATGAACCATGTGCGGGAAACTATATTCCCGTACGAGCGTATTTTTAAAGCACGAGCGACTGAAAGGAGCGAGTGCCTTTAATTGTGCGAATAAGAACTCATGTGATTGTAAACTTGCATTTACACTCAAATTTATTATTTATTATTATACAGGGTGGCGCACTAGTGTGTGGAAACCCGATGTATTTGACATTTTAAACGTTATAAAAAAAATTATTAAGGAATGGTATAGGTATTCTTAAACTAAAATAGGTACACATATACAGGGTGTTTTATAACGTAGTTGTAGACTTCATTTACATTTTTTTAAATGTAATGATGCTATACTCTTTTTGCGAATTTCAAACCTGCTTACTTTTGCGTGCCTCCTCATAAAGCCTTTGCTTAATCCATTTCGTGTGTTTAAAAAGTTACGACCATTTTTACTTCTAAATTAAGGTGTTTTAAGAGGATTAGTTAATTAATAATAATAATTAGTTGGTAAGGACAAAATTATACGACCTTTTTCGCACAATTACCTGCTTTGGGTACGTCTTCTATTTTCGCTGGTTCGAGAAGTTCAGGAAAAAGAAATATCTTGTATACAAGGTGAGTCAAAACTCGGATTCGTAATTTTCTCATGAAACTTATTTTTTGTAACGTTTCGTTAGATATTTACCGGGTCTTTCATTTTGGTTAACCATTCCTTATTTCTAACTGTTAAGACTTTTTTTACATTTTATTAATTAACAAATTACACCCTGTGCGTTATCGATAGAAGAAAAAAGGTATATTAAGATAAGGAATAGCATATTAAACTGATCTTTTCGTGGTGTTTAGGTAATAATCCTGTGAGATTAGCAATACATGTTGCATCAGCAGGCAGAGATTCGTACAGGACTCGTCATTAGCTCTCACCAAGTTATTGGTCGACTTGTACCTGCTACTGTGTCCTGAAAAAAAATTAAGTTTAAATATATCAATGTAATAATGTAACCCCTGTTTGTGCGGTAATAAAGCAATATTTAATTTTTAATTCGAAATATCTACTACAGTGGAATCTCCCTTAACGGAAACTTCCTATAAGCGGACACCCCCTTTAGACGGACACTGTTGCCAGGTCTCGGCAGCGCTCCATAAGAAAAGCATTGCAATCGCTCCCCCTTGAACGGACTCTCTCTTGAGCGGGCGGACACCCGCTTGACAAAAAATTCTCTTGAACGGACATTTCGTTTGTTTTTTTCCGATTTTTTTCATGTCATAATTTAGAAATAAGCTTGTCAAGACTCTTTTAATTTGCTCGCCTTAACAACAAGGCTCGGTTTGTCATATTTACTACATCACATAACATAGTTAAATGTGGGTATGGTACATAAATATTTTCTCTCTCACATAATGTTTTTAAACTAACGTTTTTTCTATCATTTACGCTTTATGTACATACTTAAGCGATATAGGAGATTCCCCAAATAACATAGATGTGCGTTTGTTTATTGTACGTTGGAAGGAAGTGTTCATTCGTTTGTATACATTAGTGCGGGCGTGACGTTTAAAAATGGATAAAAAGAGGTCTGTATTAACACTGAAGCAAAAAATAAAAGTGATTGAAGTGTACAATAAAGAAAAATTAAGTATGAGAAATTTATCGAAGCGATTTAGCAATGGTAAATCTTAAGCTTCTGCCATTATAAAGAAAAGAGAAGTGCTAATTAAAAAATGGCAATCAAATGCAAATTGAAATGAGAAAAGAAGCTTTTTTAATGCTGAAGGGCTGACAATTGATCAGTTGTCCTACGAATGGTTTGTTGCAGCACGCAATAAAGGAATTCGCTAAACTGGTAAATAAATAGGGTTTTTTAATTCTATACAAAAGATTTACAGCAGGTTGATTCATTTTATCACTAATTTACTAAATGGACTCTGATTGACTAATATGTTTTATTTAAATAATTTTACTTTCCCATTAGGTCCATTGATACAAAGTAAAGCTAAAGAAATAGCTGAATCCTTGGGTAACAACACTTTCAATGCCTCGTCCGGTTGGCTTAACAAGTTTAAAATTCGTCCCAATATTACGTTCAAAACGATCTGTTAATCCGGCGGATGTAGCATCATTCATGGTGAAACTACCTAATCTAATAAAAGAGTACCTACTAAGAGATATTTACAATGCAGATGAAACTGGGCTTTATTTTAGAGCATTACCAAACAAGACCATGAATTTAAAAAATCACAAATGTGTGGGAGGAAAATTGTCTAAGGAAAGAATAACAATATTACACTGTGCGAACATGGCTGGAGACAAGGAAAAGTTGCTGGCTATTGGAAAGGCATCTAGACCAAGAGCTTTTAAGAATTTAATAAAAGATAATTTACCGGTGACATGGAAATCAAACACCAAATCATGGATGACGTCTGAAATTATGAGTGAATGGTTAGAAAATTTCGATCGGAAAATGGGAGCACAAAACAGGCAAATTTTACTTTTTCTGGACAATGCGGCATCGCATCCAAAAAACATCAATTTGAAAAACATTAAAACACACTTTTTGCCTCCTAATTGTACTTCAATTAGCCAACCACATGATCAGGGTGTTATTAAAAATTTTAAGCATAATTACAGAACTTTGATACTGAAGCACTTACTAGCAAACATTGAAATTTCTAACAGAGCCAATGATTTAGTGAAACGTATAAACTTATTGGATGCAGTTTATTTTGCTAAAAGTGCATGGGACCAAGTTACTTCTGAAACAGTTCAGTACTGTTTTCTTAAGGCAGGGTTTACGTTTAACAGCCAGGAATATCCGACAGCATTTGATCTTGATTTTGAATCTGAAGATGAGTTGCCATTAAATATACTTGCCGAAATTCAGAAAAGATGTATTGCAGGGGTCAGCGGGCAAAGCTTAAACGATTTTTATCATGTCGATGATAATTTCAATGGTCCCTTCGGTGTCCGCTCAAGAGAGATTCCACTGTATACCCTGACAGTTAGGAATAGGGAATGGTTAACAAAAATAAAAGGGCCAATAAATATCTTTCGAAACATCATAAAAAATAAAAGCTGTTCCATATAAGTTGAATGACAAAATTAAGGATCCAAGTTTTGACTCACCTGATATACAAGATATTTCTTTTTATTAACTTCACGATCCAGCGAAAATAGAAGACGTACCCAAAGTAAGTAACGGTGCGAAAAAAATCGTACAATTTTGTCTTTACCAGAACTAACCCTCTTAAAACATCTTAATTTAGACGTAGAAATGGTCATAACATTTTAAACACACAAAATAGATCAGGCAAACCCTATATGATGAAACTCGTAAAAGTAAGCAGATTTTAAATACGCAAAAAAAGTATAGCATTCCATTTAAAAAATATAAGCTAAGTCTTCAACTGCGTTATAAAACAGCCTGTATATGTGTATCTAATTTTAAAATATGAAGCTTAATAATACATACTCTTTTCCTTAATACATTTTTTTCATAACGTTTATAATGTCAAAAGTCTGTTAAAAATAACTGTTTTATTTCAATTTATATGATTAAGATTTATTATTTTTAAATAAATATTTCTAACTTATAAAATTATACCGAAAATTTAAACAAAAAGTAAAGGATTTGCCAAAAGGTTATAAATTCCAAACATCCGTAGAAAATCATTAAAGCGTATTCCAAGTAAAAAAAACCTTGATATATAACAATGTCGCATATATTTTCACATGTTCTTATAGTATTGAAGAGTACAATTATATCTTCTCTTCAAGGAGTCTAACTGAATACGTGTAAAATAAAAAAAAGGTAATGTATTTAGTAGTGAATCTAACCTTCATTATTTTTAATGACTCCTGGAAGCCTTGAGGAAATAAAGTCAATAAGTTTTCTAAAATGCTTTTATTTCGACAAGACTTTTGACGTACGCGAAAATCTGAAGGACAATATTTACAACGATCATTCCAAGATGAGTACGTAAATGAAGTTAATTTCGCAAGCAAGAAGAGTTAAATGAGGTTCAAGACGATGAGTCCAATACAACGTAAAGAATATGGTAAAAGTTTTTAATATCCTTGTACCACAACCTAGTACCTCATATGAAGCAAACTTAATTATCCGTCAACTTGGCTTGAAATAAATGATAAAACCGTAACATTTAATAGAAATTGGACCGGTAGAGAAAACAGATATAACTCATCTACAAGATGATAAACGTAGAAAATTTAGCGATAAATATTATTTCGTCAAATGCCAAATTTAGAAAATGTGCTAAGAAATTGGTTAATTTTTTCGAAAAAAATCTAATAGCGTATATTGTTTTTGTTGTAAATTATTTACTTTTGCTTAAACCTTATTCTTATTAACACAGGTTACTGAAACTGGCCAATGTTATCAGAAACTGTACATGTATATATGAAATTTCGATTATCGAAAACTTAGGCATCGCCGTTTCGCGTTTTTTAAACTTATTTTGTAATTTTAGAATCTCAAATTTGGGTTAGTGATGCAAAAGGCATACATTTATAATGTCAAGGTCAGCTTTTGTACTAATTTATTTTCTTAAACAAGTTATGTGTTTTAGAAATAACCACAAAAATGCACGAATTTGATTAATCTCTACTAACTAAGGCTGATACACAAAAGAAAAAAAACGACCTCTACGCACCAGCTGCACATTTGATGTACGATATAAAAAAAAATTATGTAATTATTTTTGAAAATAAAAAAACATTAAACAGTAAACATTGTTACATACATTTTATACGAGGTTTTTCGCGTCGTCTATCCCCACTTTACGGTATCTCTACCGGTCCTAGCGAAGACGAAAATCTATCGGAATCGGTCGGCTATTGCAGACTTAAATGCGAGTGACAGTTTAATTACAAACTGTCACTGGCATTTAAATGTCATATATACCTATAATATTCGAGTGTATAATAATATAACAGTTATGGGCAAGCGAAAATTGGCTTATTATAAAACATCAACAACATCAACAGTTCCGTAAGTACTCATTCTTTATACATTATGTTTCCCATCTATAGTATTCCTTTATCTATGAATAAAACCGAAGAGCTGTGATGGAAACCAAATATCGTGTAGCTCCACTTACTCACACCCCCTTGCGTCTAACCGTCCCGCGAGTAATATAAGTTGCATAAGTTTCTATTTGTTGGTAAACGCCCGTCTTAAGTAACTTTCGAATATGAATTGTATTACAACATGGTCTAAAAAACAAGAAGCACAATAGATAAACCACATGAATAATTATTTGAACTGTTTTAGAGCCTAGGTATTATTGAAATAATAAAATACTTAGCAAAGCAATATC
Source organism: Amphimallon solstitiale (assembly GCA_963170755.1). Classification (NCBI taxonomy): domain Eukaryota; kingdom Metazoa; phylum Arthropoda; class Insecta; order Coleoptera; family Scarabaeidae; genus Amphimallon; species Amphimallon solstitiale. The sequence goes on from OY720679.1 coordinate 137,450,448, forward strand.
TTCTGTTTCCGATAATATGCTTGTTAAAAGAAAAGACAATTTTTTGTAGATTTTCTAACGTTTTGCAAAATTTGATGCCACAATGACATGTCACATACAGAGAGCATTACAAGCATTAGAACATTTTTCTTTTTTGGATCGTCTCCTTTTAATAATCCAACAGTAAGCAATAATAGGTACTCATATTGCATCTTCCTTAACTCTATTTTTACATTTTCTTTACGTCTTGGAGAAATCTATCACTTTGACCAATATTTTTGAGAAAATATTCCAGATCTTAATGGAGGAAATGCACTTTGAAATATAAAACATCTTTTTAAAGTTTGTCAACACGTCTTCTACAATACATTTGTAGGTTCTTCTCTGCTCTCAAATTTTGAATTAACCAAACTTTCATTTTCAACATTTTTTTAGATGTCTCTTAAATTACATTTCTGTTGTTTTTCTTATAAGATACAATACTTTCCCTTCCTGGTGCTCGAACGTCAAACTATAAATTTCCAACTGTGTATCTGAAGACGTTCCTGTTGTCGTGAAGGACATTTTAATTTTTCATTGAATTAATGGAAGTGTTTCGTGTCAAGCGGAACATCAGGAACACACGTAAATTGAATTATTCGTACGCCTAGTTATCCCCAGGTGAATTATCTTGTGGAATTCTGTTACTAAGTATGTACTCGCAAAAGTAAGGCCCGTACTCTTAATGTGTAAACCGTTAATTCGCACCAGTCATGACGTAACTCACATCTCGCCTCATTGAGATATCCTAGGGGAGAAACCTCCAAAAAAAACTTCACAGGACTAAATTAGCTATTAGATAAGTTGTAGAAAAAAATTAATTACGAAAAAGTTTAAGAAAGTTTAAAACTATTTTTTTGCTTTAACTTTTTATTAAGTTTTAATAACTGCCTTCAACAATATAACGTTCCTTAATTGATGTATCTGCAGTGGAGGTGTAGAGTTAATTGTTAGAAGTTCACAGCTGCTTATTTTAATCCGCTATTTCATTTCAAAATTAAAATATTGTCATAATTTAAATTGTTCTGATGTTATACATATTTTCTCATTAAATTCGTTCATGTTGATGAATTTATTGAGAAGTTACGATAAAAGCTAATGTTAATATAAGAAAAAAAGAATATATATTTGTTATATAAAAGAAATTCTAGAGCAGCGGTCGGGGAACCGGGGTAAATTACTCCAAATGGGGTAAAAATGAAATTTTGGGGGTAAAAATGAAACTTTTGTGAATAAAAAGTATATATTTTTAATTTGCTATTTTATAAACCTGTTAGTATTTTTTTCAATTTAAACAATTTAGCGACATATGCAGGCCACGCCACTCCCCACCACTAGAGTGTTCTCGAGTTATATCTTTGCGCAGTAAAGCACAGCCCGGCTACCTGCTCAGTCCGTGCCATGCCGTCAAGATACAAATACATTGATGAGTCAGAGAGCCAGTTTTTACTAGTTAGTTGCTGACAAGACCACCATTTTATCATTAATCATCAATATATCGATCCAGGTAAGCCGCAATTTGAAAATGTAATTCAAGTATTTTAATTATTATTTTCTGTCTCCCTTCAGATGACAGCAAATAGAAAAAGAACATACCAAGACGAATTCCTTAATTACGGTTTTACACAAATAGAAGACAATGGGTACAATGAAACCACAATGTGTTGTATGTATGAAGGTACTGACTTCAGAATCTTTTAAAAAAAGTCAATTGAAGAAACATTTAGATAATTTACAAGTAAAAATTGAAATAAATTCAAATTGAGTTCAAAACAGTTTTATTCAATTTACTACAATTGTTTCACCCTACTAGGGCTTCATCAGGTGATGAATATTATAATTATATATAATATTATAATATTCATCACCTGATGAAGCCCTAGTAGGGTGAAACAATTGTAGTAAATTGAATAAAACTGTTTTGAACTCAATTTGAATTTATTTCAATTTTTACTTGTAAATTATGGAGTTTCAACACGTATCTCCGTCTTCAATCAATTATTTAGATAATTTGCATTCACACCTGTCTTCCAAACAGCGAGAATGCTTTGCACATTTAGAAATATCTGTTAAAAGACAAAGATTGAATAGCAACTTGTTTGGTACATTTAATCAGCGTTCAGCATCAAGGGCTAGCTCTGAAGTAGCCTGGTTGATTGCTCGAAATAAGAAACCATACACTGTTGGTGAAGATTTCGTTAAACCAGCTCCTGTAAAAATGGCAGAGATTATGTGTGGTCAAAAAGAAGCGAAGAAACTGAATTCAGTGCCCTTGCCTGCGAGAATTGTGAAAGAACGAATTTCTATATTAGCAGAAAATGTGAAGGAACAGGTTATTGTCGCATTAAAACAGGCTAAATATTTTGCTATTCAGCTTGATGAGACAACTGATTTTAGTAGCAATTCACAGCTAATGGTATATGTTCGCTACAAAGGTGCAGATAATTTTGAAGAGGAATTGCTGTTTTGTTCTCCTCTCGAGTTGAGATCTCGTGGAATTGATGTCTATAATAAAGTAAATGAATACTTCAATGCGCAAAGTTTAAAATGGGAAAACTGTATTTCTGTATCTTTGGATGGAGCTCCAGCTATGCTGGGTCATATTAATGGTTTTTCAGCTTTCGTAAAAAAAAATAACCCAAATATTGAAGTTACTCACTGTATGATCCATCGCCAGGCCCGTATGGTCAAATATTTAGAACCTACACTGGAAGCCGTCATGCATGATGTCATCAAGATTGTAAATTTTATCAAGGGACATGCACTAAACACGCGGCTATTTCGTGAATTATGTCAGGACGGTGAAGCTGAATATACAGACCTACTTTATTATACAGAAGTAAGGTGGCTCTCTCGCGGAAATGTACTAAATCGAGTATGGACTCTTAAAACTGAAGTCGAAATTTTTATGGTTGATCAAAAAAATATTCTCGCAGATAAGCTTAACTCTTCCTGGGTTGCATATCTCGCATATTTAGCGGACATTTTTGAGAGTATAAATATATTAAACAAAGAATTGCAAGGAAAGAATATTAATATCATTTCAGCGAGAGAAATAGTGTCAGCGTTTGGATTAAAGCTGCAATATTGGAGACAGAAAGTAGAACAGAACAAGATAGCTTCTTTTTCAAGGTTAGCTTTGTTTTTGGAAGATTGCGAAAATATTACTTTTGCTGACATCAAGGATACAATTGTAAGACATCTTATCAAACTCAGAAAGCGGTTTTCAGATTACTTTCCAGATCTTGATACACGTACTGTCAGTTGGATTGTAGATCCTTTTAAATGTGAAATTGCTATGATACCAGAAGAACCTTCAGGTTTGGCAGAAGCAATTCTTGAACTTCGATCTAATACTGAAGCACGTATTCAATTTGAGAGTAAACCAAATCTGTCGTCTTTTTGGATGTCAAAAGTTGCAAAGGCTTTCAAAACTGCACATGAAGAGGCGGTTAAAAAATTGCTGCCATTTGGAACAACATATTTGTGCGAACAAGGCTTTTCCACTCTAATGAACATAAAAACGAAGAACAGAAATCGATTAAACGCCGAAGACTGTATTCAAATCGCTCTTACATCAAAAAGTCCCAATTTTGAAGCAATTGTATCAAACATGAAACAACAGCATTTCTCCAAAACGCGAAGAAAGAATGTTTTCAATTATTCTTTTCTTTCTAATTTTTTCAATTCTAATTTTTGTTTGTACCACCATTATTATTATTAAGTACCCCAAATTGTCAACCCTCAATTTTACCCCAATGGGTTTCAATTTGTTATATATATTACTTATATTACTATTATTACCGTTATGTATTACTAGGTATTACATTGATAAATTGAATAAATGATGTTTAAATTAATTTTTTAGTTATTGTTTTCTTTTCAAAATTATCATGGGGGGCTATAATATGAAAGATGCTAAAAAGAGGCGATTTCGTTTTTTTTGCCCTTCGCCATGGGGTAATATCAACTTACACAAAAATATTTTGGGGTAATGATTAAAAAAAGTTCCCCGACCGCTGTTCTAGAGCGTATAGGTACCTATACAGATTCTCGTATTTAAAAGTTAATATGCATCTTCAAATACACACACATAAACATGTCATACCTATGTATGTATACAACAGTTCAAGAGTGTGGCTCTCGTTTTACCCACACCACCATAAGACCGGTGGGTGGGGAGACCGAGAGCGCGAACACCATGCGCGCATGGCATTCGTTCCGTATCTTTAGAGCGGGAACTTACATTCTGTCTGAGCAAACTCGCAAATCGAAGGATAATTCGTACAAAGTCGTGCAAAATTTATTTGTATAGTTCATTATAATATTTTGTTTCATTTTAAATGTGAGAATTTTATTTTAGTTACAATTTTTATAGAGTTTTGTTTCAGTTCAATGTTAATACATTATACATCAATTACCAAAAATAGCGGAGCAATTCCCTAAAGCAAACGTCCGCATACTAACTTTCAACGTTTTGCACTGAAGCTGCGATACTGCAGCGGTACCCGGTGTCCCGGTATGAACTCATCTCCCCTATTATCGTACCCCTCCATTTCATGTTTGCATGCACATGTGTGCGTGTCTGTGTTTCCCTATATCTACTTTTATTTCAGTCAAACGGTATATTGAATATTTTAGGTACCTTTACACTAACACTTTGTCCTGCGCGACTAGGACGGCGTTCCAATCACGCGCGAAAACTTGCAGGTGTAAATGCTATATAATCACTCGGTTTTTGGATGGATGAAACCCTGCATTCTTTCCTCTGTATTTTCATGCAGTTAAAACTCCTCTTGAATAATATTAATAATTATTTTGATTTTCACGCGGTCATTCTGGTGCAGTTTTAATTCATACAGGCGGTAAGTATTTTTTTATAAAAAATATTAAAGGCCCGTTTACAATAAGCGAATTAAATACTTGATTGCAATTAACTATTTGATTGCGATAACTCGGTGAATCTGAGGATTTGATTGGTTCAATTTCATCACGTGATCAAATTTGATTGCAATTAATTCAATGACGCTTCTATAAATCGCCCCTAAATTAACTAAAATCAACTGTATGTGTATGCGTAGTTTTTTATGTCTTTTTATTGTTTTATAGACAAGATGACTGATGCACGATATTGGAGTAAGGAAGTTGTTTCAAATTTCATTGAAATATATAAATCTTACCCTTGTCTTTGGAAGATTAAATCTCGAGATTATACAAACAGAAATTTAAAAAATGCCGCTTACGATAAACTTGTAGAGTTTTGTAAAAAAATAAATCCCGAAGCCAATCGGGATTATGTAGTAAAAAAGATTCAAAGCTTTCGTGGTTCCTTCCGAAAGGAAATGAAAAAGATGGAAGATTCAAAACGCAGTGGAACTGGTTCAGATGAAATTTATACACCAACACTGTGGTACTTTGACTTACTTTTATTTACAATTGACCAGGAGCTACCAACACCAAGTATATCCAACATTAGGGAAACAGAAACTGAAAATTCTGCGACAGAAGAAACACAAGAAAGTGAAATTCTGGAGGAAGATGAAGATGATGGTTCAGAACGCAATAATACACAGGTATTTTTTTATGTGTGCTCATTTATTTCTAAATTAAGCTTTTCCTTTGGTTAACATTTCGTCTTGCCAGTAAACTTTTCTATCAGAATTAAAATATTGAGTATAATTATCTCGATTAGTTTTGGCAGCTATGGTGGAATAATTTTTTTTACAATTTTGTAAATTTACCATTTCAACAGTATTTTTTCGCCAGTCACCAGGCTGCAGTTCATGAGTTGAAGGATTTTCATGATCAAATGATGTTGGGGATGTATATGAAGTATCGCGCCTTCTAAGAAAATTGTGTAGAGCACAAATAGCAAGTACAACGTAGCTTATATTTTCTGGGTAAATCATGTGTATTGCCGTGTGTAGAATTCTGAATCGTGCAGCTATCAGTCCAAATGCATTTTCAGAAACATTTCTTGCTCGCGACAGTCTATAGTTAAATATTCTTTTACTATAAGACAGATCTCTTTGGGGATATGGTTTTAAAAAATTTTCTTTTAAAGAAAATGCTTCGTCGCCCAAAAATACAAAATTCAGATTATTTTCTGATTCACTATTGTTTGGTAAATTCAGCTGGTCTAGAACAATATCAACATTAAATTGTAGATGAATTTTATAAAGGTAGTAACTTACCATTTTCTAATTTATGATAAAATTCTGTGCTTTCAATTACTCCACCATCAGATAATCTTCCATTTTTTCCCGCATCGACAAAAATGAATTCATAGTTTGAGTCTACGAGTGCCATTAAAACAATACTATAAATTTTTTTATAGTTATTATATTGAGCTCCTGTATGGGGAGGAGGTACAATCCGTATATGTTTGCCATCAAATGCTCCTCCACAGTTTATAAATTGCCATTTGTTTTTAAATCCAGCTGCAATTTTAAGCCAATCTTGCTTTGTAGATGGAAACTGTAACAATTTTTTTACATTTTTCAGACATCTGCTGAAGTTCGATCTGAAACTCAGTCGGCATCGTGCTCAACATCTCATCAACTTCCAAAACGTTTACCCCCGAATAAAAGAAGCAGAACATCAAAACAAAATAAGTCTCAGGTGGACTTTATAAACTACTGTAAAAGTCAGCTAGAATCTGCTAATGATTCACTTGATGAATTTGATGCAACGGCAATTGCATGGGCAAAAAAAATGAAAAGGATGAATCCAACCCAGGCCATCTACGCAGATATGCTTATAAACAAAATTATTAATCAAGGTTTATTGAACCAATTAACCGATACGACAACTGTCTACCAGATACCACCATCAGAACAAATTGCACCATCACCATCACCCTTTTCACCCCTTAGCCCATATAGTTGAGTATCATCAAATTCTGCTTCAATTCAACAGGGGCCACAACAATCTGATTTAACATGTTTTTATCAACAGGCAGGTGATACTTTGATAAATTTAAATTCAGTCTAGAATTGTATTAAATGAGAATGATAATATTTTTTTTTTATTATATAGATTATGTTCACGTTTTTAAAATAAATAAAGCCAACTTACCTGTAAATATGTTTTCTTTAAAACATCAAATATAGCTTTACATGTCTCAGGTATAATTTTACACAATGATGGTGATGATATTCCAGTGGAGAATTTCAAATCTTCAAACGAACGACCGGTAGCTAAGTATCTTAATGTTGTTGTCAACCTTTCTTCGGCACTTATGCTTTCACGCATTTTTGTATCTTTTTTGGAAATTATGGGAGAAACCAAATCCAACAAAATACAAAATGAATCACAATCCATTCGCAAATAGTTTCGAAAATCCATAGGAAAATTATCACGCAGCTCATGTAACAACGGCATATGTCCATATTTGTTACGATTTTCCATCCATCCTTTTACCCAACATCTTCTTTTTTGTCGCTTATTTGACATATTTAGGTAGATGGCGGCGCACAAAGCTACTTTTAATTTTCGTTTTTTGATTAGTTTGTCCATTTTAGTAGATATCGTCCGTAGAACTGTTGAAACCTTCAACACTCCACGAGCCACGTCTGTCACGCGGGAAACTTGACGCTTTTTAATTTACACTAACAGTTTTATCGTCTAGCGTTTCATCGCACAGTTCAAAACTGCGCGATTGGAGCGTTGCAATATTTACGGGAAACTTTTGGAACGCGACACTCTTGACCAGGCGACAACACGCGGTATTGGAACCGTTCCAGTCGCGCAGGATAGAGTGTAAGTGTAAAGGTACCTATTGATTAAAACGTTATTTCATTGGCAAGAAATTTATTTAATCATTAATTACGAATACCGGCTTGTATTTTTCATTGTAATGGATGAAGTAGACGTAAACACGACGAAAATATAAAATGTTTTACATCGATTTTTCGAAATGTACTTTTTTTCTGTGCTCAAGGTAAAAGAAATAATTAGTGACTGATATTTATTTTTCTTATTGCGATTTTAAATTTAAATTATTGACAAGAAATTCCCAACACTGAAATTTGAATTTACCAGTCCTTTTAACTTTATTCATTTCATTAGATGATTGTATTGGTAAAAAATTAAGCCTTGAAATTTTTGCTCCCCATAACAAAGTGAATATATGTATACGGTTCAATTTATGAAACAAATAAGATTCTATTATGAGAGAAAGAAAGTAAAAGCAGTATATACGTACAGCTCACACATTGAGAGCTGACCGGTGAGACGCCCTTCCCACAAGATGCGCTGTGAATTCTTATAATATTATGATAAGCAACAAATGTTATCATTTCCTTTTTCCGAATACTTTCTCTGTCTCACACTGACCTATAAGACTCCTCCCAGCGGTAAGGTCTCGGTCTGTGTACTGTAGGTAACTATATTTTGAAACCAAAAGATATTCTCTATGGAAATAAAATTAGTTGCTAGATCATAAAGCGTGACTGTTAAGTTTTGTTAGTGTAAAGTAGATTTTTTGATATGAAGGAATCTTCTTAATCAAGATTATCCATTATAATAAACGTCAAAAGGCTGTGTAGAACTGTGAATTCACATGACAATATAAGCCATGTCGCGCTTTATGATTCCGCAACTGTACCTACTCTATAAAATTTCGAGTTTTTGCAATTGCAGTCGAAATGTGTGTAATAATGTTTTCAGCGGTGCTAAAAAATCTAGCAAAGATCTATCATTTAAATTTGTATATTTAATAGGCATTTATCAATTTCTATATGGATTATAAGAAACTAAACTTGGAGTCTGTGGTTTGATACTAAACAAAAGCACTATAACACCAGTGCGTTTTAGTGTGGTAAATAATAATAATAATAATAATAATAATAATAATATATTTACTCATCTATAATTAAAACATTACAGATTATCGTCACATCTGAGTAATCTTGTGGTAATTATCACATTTGCCATAAAATATCAAATTAATTTAAATTAAAGTGTATATAACAAGAAAACTGCATCAACAATATGACAAACAACGATATAAATAAATAAAGAAATAATAATAAACTATAGAATGTTATATACTTCAGCAGCTGTGGTTAGCCGGCAGGGTTGCGAGATAATTTTTTTTTATTTCCCTAGATTTCTTGTTAAAATTTCCCTAGATTTCCCTGAATTACCTTGAACTGCCTTGAAGTCCATAATTTTAAAAATATATAAATTGAAGTTGGTATTCTTTAGTATTAAACTATTAGAAGAAACTAAATTCGATTCTTATAATCTATTTTTTTATTATTTAAAAACATTAATTATTAACTGTAAAATAAAAATACAGCAACTGAGAGGCACGAATTATAGGTTATGTTTTCTCTGTTCTGCATTAACTTGCGTGCACTATATTTTAGATTTGTATTTACTGAATTATATATTGAGCAAAATACAATATATAGATGATATTTTTTTAGTACTGAACGATAACAAAATTCATTTCAAATCTCGTCATCTATTTTTCATTCAAAAAAAAATCCTCAATAAATAAGAAACAGCCGAAAACTGAAAGTGAGAATCAGATAAGCTAAACCTCGGCAATAAAAAAAAGGAATTTTGTATCTATATATGCTTACATTAAATAGATAGAACCAATAAATCTAAACTTATCAGTGAATTACAAAATTCAAATATATACGCCCTACGTCCTATACATACGTTCACAACGATTCACTCCACGAAAGCTTGGTTTTAAATGTGAAAAATAATATAAAAAAGCTGTTTTAACATGAGAGCAGGAACTTTTTCCAAGGGATTTACCTTATTTTATTATACTGTAGTCATTTGATCGATTTGCGAAAAGCGATAGAGCACCGATTCGGAATGTGTGCAAATGTTGTTAACCCTTAAATTTTCTACTTGCCATAGGTAGGCATACTACTCTTTAAAAAAATCAAGTAATCAGTGGTTTAAGTTTAAAACGTTTTAAAGTGAATTAGGTAGCTTAAATACAGATGGTTGTAATAAATTTTCCGGTGATTAATAATTTTAAAATAAAAACGTAGATTTCCCTAAACTTCTATTAAAATTCCCTTTTTCCCTAAAACATAAAATTCAGTAGATCTAGGGAAATTTCCCTAGATATCGCAACAATGGGTTAACTCCCAGAAAATCTTCGACGTCGTAGTACTCCCCCTTCATCAGCAGTCCTTTGACCCTATCAGCTGACGGGTTCAAGAGAAGGGTCAAAGGGCTGCTGATGGAGGGGGAATACTACGGCGTCAAAGATTTTCTGGCAGTTAACCCGAGCTGCTGAAGTATATAACATTCTATCGTTTATTATTATTTGTTTATTTGTTTATATCGTTGTTTGTCATATTATTGATACAGTGTTCTTGTTATATACACTTTAAATTCAATTAATTTGGCATTTTATGACAAATGTGATAATTACCACAAGATTACTCAGATGTGACGATAATCTGTAATGTTTTAATTATAGATGAGTAAATATATTATTATTATTTACCACACTAAAACGCACGAAAACTAAATACGTATTTCGGGAACTATGTTATCATCTTCAGTAGCACTGATTAAAAACCGTGTTGTCTATACACCGTATACAGAACAACACTGATGTTGTTCGGTATATGCTATTGTGTATAGACAACGCGGTGTTTAATCAGTACTACCGAAGATGACAATATAGTTGTCGAAATACGTATTTAGTTTTTTGCGTGTTTTAGTATGGTAAAGATGTTATAGTGTTTTTGTATAGAATCTAAGAGTAGAAAAGAAATACATTATCGTTATTTGACTTTGTAAGCAGGCATAACTTTACTGCTTCAAGTTTCACATATATAATATATGTACATTGTTTAACTCCCATGTGAATAGTAGGTATTTATTTCAAAGCACTGCCCTACAAGGAACAAAGTATAACACATCGATCACTTTGGTAGAGATAAAAGGCATACAAGCTAATTTTTTAAATCATAAATGACAACCTTTTCATTTCTTTTTTGTCAGTATCTATATGACCTCTCATATATAACTATAAATGCTTGCTTTAATTTAAATAAAATAGAAAATTAAAATAACCAATGGTTATAGGAATTATTTCTAATAAAGTAATTGGATAAATGACGAATAATTATCAATTTACTTAGTAGTAATTATAATATAAAACATTCTAAAAGTATATTATGTATCAAGTACTATAAATCTCATTTTAGTCATAAATTTTATTCATCACGAGCGAAGCGTAGCGGAGCGAGTGTTTAGTAAAAGAATGACTAACAAGTTTATAAAACGTGTTTCACTATACTTTGTCACGACAGCAAATAAACAGAATAATGCAAAATTGCTGCCTTTGTCGGACTTCGTCATGTTATTTTGACAGATTGATGACAAGTGTCAATCAACTTGAACGAGGTTCAATTGATTTTTGTAGTTAAAAGCCGAGAGTTAACTTCAGTCCGTCACTAAAGAGCCAGTTGCTAATTTCACCCCATGACTAAAGCGGACAGAGTCACAGCTTGTCAAGGTATTTAAAAGAGCGTTATGGAAATATATACGATAAATGGCAGTATAAGTTGGGAGTAGAAAAAATCATTTTATAATTATATTTGAGAGTAACTTGGGAAGTGGTTATGTATCAAAAATCTACAGTGTTATAAGGACGAAGTTAGAAATGTCTGTGTAGTATGCGTATAGAACTATAATGAAAGTATAAAATAATGAAAAACAAAAGCTGTTATGTTTTACTAGAGACGCGTACTCAAGCTAAAAGAGGATCCCACAATTAATTTGCAATCGAACAATTTTGTATATATCCGGATAAATTATGAATGTGAATTTGAGAGATATAGTTTAAAAATAATAATCGACGTTTTAGGAAATAAAAAAAAAAGTGGTAAAAACCAAATAATAATTTTATTAAATTTCAGTATTATATTTGTTTAGAGTGTTTTGATTAGTAATTATTACTAAAATGTCAAGTGACTCAAAAGGTAATTTAACATTTTTGGCAAGTCCAGCAGTGTGGCAATATATAAATATTACTCCAAACAATTTAAAAGTAGGATGAAAGCAAATTTAACAATTTCGGTGACCCATTTGTGGGACATGTAAATTTAATTCTTTTGGCGCCAAACGTGCGGCTTTATATGTTAAATATTCCTACCAAGCAATTGGGCGGGTAAATTTAACAATATCTAGTACTAATAAAAGAGTATAAGCCTAATAAAAGTCATCATACATTATAACATCATCATATACAGCTCAGATTAGTATAGTGATTATGCTAAAAATTGTATGAGTAACTCGTCAATAATTAAGAATTGGTTGACTTTTAAAGTATTCGTAAATTACATTCTTTTCTAAAGAGAAATATAAATACCGTAAACATGCCTCTAGTATACCTTGTAAAAGATAGCCGCCTGCAATTTCTTATTTTATTTCAATACTATGAAAATAAATTGCTAAATTTATTCGTATTCAAAGTTTCCATCACAACCGTATAGACGCCATAAGAAATTTCACACAAATTCTGAAAATAGAGACGGTATATAATCAGTTAGTTTTCTTAAAAAAGTTTTCCAAAGCGCGCCCCTACACTAGGGAAATAACCTGTTACTCAGTAATTTTATATTCAGGCGGGTTTTACTACGTATATTGTTCGCTGCCTTGGAAGTGCTGTCACTTCAAATAATTTTAGTCATATTTTCAAGTAAATTCGGCTAAATCAAATTCATCATATATTTTTGCTGTGCAGGAGGACAAATTACGTTCGCCCAAAACTGCGGTGAAATATTTAATACGCAGATGGTTTCCACCAGGTCAATGCATCACATTTAAATGCTTTTCTATGCCTTTAACAAATTTGTCATTTGAATTTTTGGTAATCCGCTGGCTTTTATTACGGATTATGTTGGTCCGTTTTAAAATGTACTCTGTAAAAAACCATTATGGCGATTAAATTTTAATGACGGTTGGAACGATATAAATGGAGGAACTTTCAAGAGATAATTGGTAATTTGTCTACAGTTTACAGTGTGATATCCGCAATTTATGAGCTACTAAATCAAATTAAACCGATTTTCATCCATCTGGACATTTATTATAGAAGTACATGTATTAATTTTAGCGATAATGTTATGGAGATGTTAAGAAATATTGCTGTTTTTCAATTAAATAATTACATGATGAGTTGCCAGACCAATTAAAAAATGAGGTGTGAGCACCACGTTACTTTCTTATATATATTGCCATGAACCTTATTTACATTTATATATAGATAGAAATAATTAGACAAGATATTTAAATGTAAGAAACAAAGAAAAAGAGACAAAAACATAATTTATTAAGAAACAACATTAATTGTAGGTTTCAGGTTTTAGTTTAAATATATATTTAATTAAGTATAATTAGTACAAGTTATAATAATCGTCATGTTAAAATGTATATAGGAAGTTCAAATAAATTATTAAATAGGTCCAGGAATTAAAGAAAGACGTTAGAATGACTTAAAATAATGTAGTTAATAGATTTTAGGATAAGAAAGCTAGAATGAATTTAAATAATACATATGACCGACACTATAAAATAACACAGGTCGACAAATTTAAACTTTTGTGAAGTAACATTGACGAAAATAGGTGTATACGAAGTATTTTCCAGGATCCGACAATATTTCGAACAAAATGCTCAAGAATATGGCTTTTAAGGCAATTATGTTCCTCCTCAACATATTCAATACCGTCTTCAAAATTCAAATCTTTCCAAAGTGCTGGAAACACGCCACGGTGGTAATGATACCCAAACCAGGAAAAGATCACAGTCTTTCTAACAACTACAGACCAATCAGTCTATTGCCCGCAACAAGCAAAATCGCTGAGAAAGCGATCCTTTCCAGGTTTATCCTTCACTCCGAAGCCCACCAAATTATACCCGATGAACAACACGGGTTCAGAAAACATCACTCTACTATCACTCAGCTAACAAGCGTAACTGAACATATTCACGATGGATTTTTCAAGAATCTCTCCACGGCAGCAGTATTTCTCGACATATCAAAGGCCTTCGACAGGGTATGGCACCAGGCCCTAATCTACAAACTATACGCAAGAAACTACCCAACCCACTTAGTCAAAATCATCCAATCCATTTTATCCCACATAACATGTTCAGTCAAGATTCAAAACTCTTCCTCCACTCCCAGACTCCTCACCGCCGGCGTCCCGCAAGGCTCCGCGCTCTCCCCCACCTATATGCAATATTCACATCAGACATTCCCAGAACCCCAAATACCCTGCTAGCAACCATACGCAGACGACACCGCCATCCTCACATCCTCAATTAATCCTACCACAGCAATCTCCACACACCAAAAAGCCATCGACAAACTTATAGCCTGGTGCCCTACTTGGCGTATAAAAATAAACGGAGAGAAAACTTAAGCAATCATGTTCAGAAGGAAGATAAAACCACTTCGTGGAAATGTTTACATAAATCACGCAGAAATACCTTGGCTACCGAAGGTGAAGTACTTAGCGATCAACCTGGACAGGAGGCTCACATATTCATACCACCTAAGAACAACATTAAAGAAGACGAAAATGGGCAGGGGCAGCCTCTCGCCACTCTTGGGCTCCGCAAGCACTCTCCACCTGAAGCTCGAACTAAGAATATACAAGCAAACCCTTAGACCCTCGCTGACATACGGATCACAGATATGGAAACACGCTACCCCGGCCCACATCAAAGCTATATGGCCCATGGTTCGTAAAAACACACAAACGCACGCCGAAACTAGCAAAATCTCAGAATTCATCGAGGACCTTTCCGAAAAATTTTACAACTCTATCGAAAACAACGAAAACATAAAGCTCACTCTTGAAATGACATACGACCCATAAAAGACGTAGGCTCTCATTAACTTAGGCACCCACCACCATAATCCTCTGAAAGAGCACATCCCCTCCGATTCACATCCAGACAACCCACTGTGCAAGAAACGTCACAGTTCGTTTAAACAACTTCCATTTTAAGTTAAAAACTAACGTTCTAATATGTAATACTGTTAACTTCCAATCAACGTTTGATTTGCACTTCTAATATTGGAAGTTTATACAACGTTATTCCTGAAAGTGTCAGGAACGAGACCTAATTGTCAGTTTGTACGACTTCCTTTTTATACCAAGAAAGAACGTTTCTGTACGTAGGAATTTTAACTTCAATATTACTTTGAATGTGCACTTTTATGAATGGAAGTGAATTTAACGTTGTTGCTAAAAGCTACAGTGACGAAGCGTCACAGTCAGTGTATAAGACTTCCTCTTTAATCTAAAACATAACGTTTACATAAATATGAATCGTACTTCCAAATAACTTCTAATAAAAATATTAACAAAGACGTAGTAATCAAATAGGTAATTTATATTGCTTTGACCAATACGATTAAGGGTAACTATGAGAGATGCATCTATTTATTTGTGAAGAACATAAATAATTAACGTAGTTTTTGATTTGCTTTTTATAAACTCGCCTTACCGTTATATATTGTAGACTTTTGATATTTATACTTTATTATTTAAATTATCATCCTGTTTAGTGGCAAATTTTTAGACTGTGTGTCTAAATAATAATAAACATCCAAATAAAATAGTTAAACATCGCATTTCGACAACAATGGGCCGCATGATCTCCCTTTCTTAAGTCATTCATTATTATCTAAAAATTTGGTTAGAATGAGTGAGAAAATACGATAAAAGCATCTATCAGACAAAGACAAAAAATTAACAAACGTCTCTAAATATTAATTAAAGAAAAATCATGGGACCCAATGAAATTTAAAAATGTTTGTACAGACGGGTGCTATGTCTGTGTAGTGTAGGGGGTATGGAATTGACACATGAGTGGAAGAGAACAATCAAGAGAGTGATAACAACAGGTAAGTACATGTATCGAGATGTATCATATTTTATAATGTTTATAGTGATCGAATAATGCAATTAAAATTAAAACAAGTACACCGTCTATAAATCAATATCATAGCCATGATTGCAGTAGTTCTTGAAGCAGGGTTCGAACGCGAACATAGTGAGTCTCATTTCATTTCAATACCTAAATTCCATATCTTCGTTCTCACTCGCCCCATATATACATACAAACACATACCAGACGCTCAAATCGCTAACACATGTGACTTTTTATAGGCATAAAAACATTATGTTACCCTGGACGAAGCAGATATTAAATTATTAATTTAAAAGACAGCAAATAAAGGCAAATTTAACAGGATTCAATTCCTTTTTAACATCAGTGAATATTCAGTCGTGCCAAATCACACATCACAATCACAGCTTATTGATCTATTATAAAAATGAATTTTTCCAGTAAAAATGTAAGTAAAGTAACTTTGTAGGTACACCTAATTAATTTATTGCATCATGTCATACAAATTATCAAAATAAAAATTTGAGATTTATTAAAAATTTCAAAATTCATACATATCTACTCGTAGTTATATTACCTATTTTAATTGTTGAAAACTGATTATTATTTTAAATTACTATTTATTGTGAATTTTACCTCATTGTAATTGTAAATTATAAATAATTTAAATAATAATCATAAACTGTTAGGTATTTATTTGATCAGCAATTAATTCAAAATCGTGTTTACACTTTGTTTTGCGAAAAAGGTACAGATTTGAATAAACTGTTCCATCCGTTATTTTGTAATAAATATCATTAGGTAAATCGATTTATGTAAATAGTAGTATAGGTATTTGATTTTTTTTAAATTAGTTATATAAAAAAGCCCACTTTACGATATCCGGGTTTGCATTTTCGAGTGTTTCTGGAATGAAATATACTCAACTTTACGATTATCCGAGATAATTACATATAATTAGGTACGGTATGCATCAACTTTTAAAAAGACAAATCATCGCTTGAGCTTTGATTTGAGTTAATCAAACATGAAACTCGAATGCCAACATCGATTAGTGGAATTGGATTTTATAAAATTTCAAACAATTCAATATTTTCAGTGCTCTACGAGACATGTATTTGTGAAATAACTGATAATATACAATTTAATTTAACTCACTTTTGCATTTGAAAAATAATTAAATGCGATAATATTTCACTTTTAGAGACATTCCACTAGGCGAAAATTAATTTCCACATTATCAAAAAGGCAGCGTAGAAGAATATTACTTCAGGAAATGTTAGCAAACAAAATGAGACCTACAAACAATACTAGTGACCCACAAACTTAACATAGTGAAAATTTTAGAATGGAGGAAACTACTTTAGCTTCAACAACGACATCATCTATTATTACTGATAATCCAAAACCTATGATAAGTAAAATATATACACAGCAGATAGTAGCTGTTAGCTCTCCTATAGTTATGCCAAATAATAAACTTATACAATTGAGTTCTAACAGTAACGATTTTAGTAGTAAACTAACTCAGTGGGCTATCAAGTACAAAACTTCACACAATCAGTTTAATGATTTATTGATAATTTTACGTGCCCACTGTGAAAATTGCAATCATGATATTTTACCACGCGACTGCCGCAGCTTGTTAAAAACAAATGATTTGAATGTGGGGCCAGTTGACATAGTGTCCCCGGGAAAATATTTTCATTTCGGATTGGAATCTGGCATGCGTTACATATTTAAATTAAAAAATTTAATAACTTACGATAAACCGTTTATTAATATTGCTATAAATGTAGATGGCTTGCCGCTAACAAAGAGTTCAGGTAGTCAATTCTGGCCCATTCTTGGTTCCATAGAAGACAAGCATTTGTCAAATCCCTTTTTAATCGGTGTATATCACGGTTTTACAAAACCTAGTGAAAGTAACGTATTTTTAAAAAAACTTGTTGACGAATTTCAATATATAAAGGAAAACTCAGGAATTGTTATTAATTTCAATAAATATATTATTCAAATAAATAAAATTATTTGTGATGCTCCTGCAAAAGCATTTATTTTGAACATAAAAAATCATAATGCTTACAATAGTTGTACAAAGTGTAAGGTAGAAGGGGATTTTATAAATAATCGAATGACATTTGGAGAAACCACTTCATCATTAAGAACGGACACAGAATTTTTCAACTATATTGATGAAAATTTTCATAAAAGTAATACCATATTGACGCAGCTGGGAATTGGTTTAGTCTCACATACTTGTTTGGATTACATGCATTTAGTATGCTTAGGTGTTATGAAACGTTTGATTATTTTTTGGGTAAAGGGAAACAGAGAAATTAGAATGACTGAACAGCAAATATCAAACGTATGTGAACAGTTAAATGAATTTAGAAATTGTATGCCAAAAGAGTTTAATCGCCTTCCACGATCAATTTTAGAAATCGATCGTTGGAAGGCAACAGAATTAAGACAATTTTTGTTGTATACTGGCCCAATTGTGTTAAAGAGAAATTTAAGTCCAGTTCAATTTAATCATTTCTTAAGCTTTCATTGCGCCATTAGAATTTTAGTAGATGAAACTTTATGTCATAAATATAACGAGTTTTCCAAAACATTGTTAATTTACTTTATAGAAAATTTTGGTGATCTTTATGGTAAGGAATATGTCAATCATAATGTACATAATTTAATTCACTTACCAGAAGATGTACAAAAATTTGGACCTCTGGATAACTTTAGCGCATTCAAGTTTGAAAACGCAATGCATGAAATAAAATTATATATGAAAACATCAAACAGACCTCTTAAACAACTTATTAATAAAATAGATCAGATCAGAAAATATAGCGAAACAGAAACTTCCGTAAAATATCCCCAACTTGCAAAAGAGATTCCAAACTTTAATTCTGTTGCTAATGAAACATTTTATAGCAAAATTATACTTGAGAATTTCTACATTAATTGTAAATCAGAACGCGATTCTGTTGTGTACACAAAAAATTCATATTTTATGATCAAACAAATCTCAAAAATAAACGAGGACATAATATTGCATTGCAACAAAATTCTTGATGTTGACTCTTTTTTTCATCGACCGTGTAAATCAACTCTATTTAACTCTGGTATAGCTAAAAATTATGATAAATCCATAGAAAAAGTTAATATTGCACAAATAATTGGAAAATGTATTAAATTCAGAAAGTATGTTATTGCAATGTCACACAAACATAATTAAATAGAATACCTAATAATACTTAATGATTATATTTCCTAAGTTTTTATTCAAATTACAGTCATATTTTAAGTTTAATAGCACCTACGGGTATGTACAGTTGCGAGATCATAAAGCGGGACAGTTAAGCTTTATTAGTGTAAAGTAGCGTTTTGATATAAAGGGATCTTCCTATCCAAGAATATCCATTACTAATAAACGTCAAAAAGCCGTGTAAAAAATATGTATTGACATGACAATTAATAATTGCCAAAAAGTACGTCCAACTTACATTACTAAAATAACAGCATTTGAATATAAGAGATGTCCCGCTTTATGATCCCGCAACTATACGTAATTATACACATTTTATAATCAGGTAAACTGTGTAAAAGTCATTATTATGTTTTTTCATATTTCCGGTTTTTCAGTTTTCTTATGCTATAGTAAAATTTAGCGATAACTCGTATTCTGTCATACCATCATCTTGGCTTTTGGAAAATGGCAAATCCTGTTATTGGCCGAACAGTAAAAGACCGAGAAACTTAATAGTTCGTGCAGTAGATCCAGAATCTACTTGGAAACTATACGAAGTTAATGTCCTGCAAAGTTTTGGTAAGCTGATGTTTAACATTTTCATATTCAATACAACATATTTTTAATATTTCAGATTCCTACGAAGAAGCATTTCATAAAGAAAAACATTTTACAAGTTCCTCCTCCTCTTCTTCTTCCGATGAAATCAATTCTTCGAATAGAAAACAATTTAAAAGAAAATTAAAAATTAAAAATTCAATTGACCACGACTTACCTGAACTTCAAGAAGAAATTTCTGGTAAATAAAAAAATAACTTTTTATATTCACTTTGTAAACTATGTTTATAATAATATCAACTTACAGGTGATAGTGAACCACAAAACACCGATAACCAAATATTTAATATTGAAGAACCGTTTGACAATTTGCGAAAGGAAATTGATGGTAGTTAATATTTATATTTTACTAACCATTCAAATACAATTTTATTTACGATTTATTTTAGCCACTAGTAGGTTAATATCCCTAGAAGAAGTAACAGAAGGCCCTACGGCAATTCATGTTATCCAACCGACTGCGTCAGGTACTGAAGAAAACAACAAACAAATTGATAACAGAGAGGGTAAGCTAACATATATATTGTTTACAACTATTAGTGCATGTTCAGTTAGATAATAATATTAAAAGGGTCAGTTTGTAGAATACAAATTGAATATATAAATGAGATTACATTTTAATCGTGATCAATGATCAAATATTCAGCCCATCAAATTTTCAAAATAAGGTTTTTCGCCATTAAATGATTAAAATATTTATTTGACTTTCTGTAAACTGACCCTAAGTATTTTATAGGTATAAGAAAAGTATCATAAACATGTAGCAATAATTATTGTTTTTCAGATAATACTAAATATGCATTTGGAAGAAAAACCATTGAAGAATGTTTTCTAGATATAAAACATGAATTAATGGTAATTTCCGAACGGTTATCCAGAATAGAGTCAAAATTTAACCTTGGCCCCAATGACACACGAGCTAAGCTTCCTGAAATGCCATTGACCAGTGTGCGTGAACTCCTGGATTTTGACGACCATATTCAGAAAGATCCCGCAATGGCCAAAACTTTCGTAAGAAATATAGGTAACCTTTGAATTATGATTTATAATAAGATAATTTTGATTTTTAGTTGCAACGCATGACATACATAGGCGGATACAACGACAAGAATTGTGTCAACAGATGCCTACAAAATTTCTTCACCAATCACGTGGCAACTTTTTGTAGCTGGACGGGCCAAAAAAATAATTTTAAGCTTTCGAGCCTAAAATCTATATATATCATAAAAGGTACTCCTAAATTTTTTAAAGTAGTTATAATTGAATTTTAAAATCCAAGCTTATATTTATTTCTTAGAGGCCGTAAAAGAAAATTTTCCAAAAATGACCGAGAGAAGTTTCCAGCAAGCAACGATGGAATGGCTCAAACATGCCAACCAACGATACCAGCGGGAGAAAACAAATTGAGTTTTATTTGCTGTTTAACTATTTTATTAAAATATTTTATATTTCAATAACACAATTTCTTATTTCCCCTAAAAATCATTAACAAATAAAAGCCAATTATTAATTATCATTAACTAATTAAAAATTAATTGAATTGTTAAGAAACTGACGCTAGGAAAATTTATTAAACTTTCAAATACGACGTTGCAGAAAGTTTTTACTTTGAAGTTAACGTAACGTCATGTGTAAACGTGCCCGTGACCGCTGTAGTTTATCTTTTATTAACTTTTAACTAGTAAGTTTAAAGCACCTTAAAAAAGGAAGTTGTCCCAACTTATCGATGTCAACGTGCAGAACACATTTAAAATAGCAAGTTGTTAAAACGTGTTAAAAATTTCGTTAAATTAACTTCCCAAAAATTTGGTGCCAAGAACGTCGCATTTCAAACATTATAATAACTTTTTGGTGCGACGTTGGTGTGATAAAGTCGTTGGGACAGACATAAGAACTTCAGGCTACGTGCCTGTAACGTCACAGAAGGTGTAAACGTAAAGTCACAAGGTAACAATGTAACGTTAACACAACGTTTATGGGAAGTATTCTTGCATAGTGGGAACATACATTAGACTAAAAGTTAAAGGCCCAAGGCCTGACTTGTCCATCACCATAAGAAGAAGAAAAAGCGAAGTATTTTGTCGTCCTAAATCCGAAAATGATAAGCTTATTACAGTAACACGTACAGTTTTTCTGTTATAGAAGGCAGGTGGTGAAAAAAATGAGAGCGCGTATTTTCACAATCTAATATTTATTTAATATAAACAGATGTGAAATGTGTTAAAATTAAGCAAAAATATATAGATATTACAGAGGATTATATGAATAGAAATATATTATATGAGGCGGCATATTTAACAACAATACAACAGAAACTTTCACTCCACCTCTTGTATTCTGTAGTATCATCTCTTTTTAAAAACCAGCAGTAGTTACCTAACATTGATGGGTCCCAGCGATCCTGATATCTTGTTTCCATCACCCTTATGTCCTGGCAGAACCTTTCTACTTGTTCATCGCTTACTTCGCCCAAACTTTTCGGAAAAAATTCCAAATGTGAGTCCAAAAAATGCATTTTTAAAGACATGCGACACCCTAGTATTTCATAGGCATTCAAGAGATCATCTATGAGGTTTTTATAGTTTTCATATTTCCTGTTGCCCAGAAATTCTCTCACTACACTTATAAAACACTTCCAAGCTGCCAATTCCTTTTCTTGAAAATGCAAATCATCTAGAAGCTTCCTTATTTGGGGTCCAATAAATATGCCTTCTTTTAGTTTTGCATCATTTAATTGTGGAAATATTAGTTGTAGGTACTTGAAACGATCACGTTCTTTGTCCATGGCTTTTACATAGTTTTTCATTAATTCAAACTTAATATGTAGAGGCGGAAGAAGCACCTTTTGTAGATTAACAAGGGGACCATATATTATGTTTGAAGTACCAGGTTCAAAAGAAGTTCTATGAGGCCAATCTTTCTTACTGTAATGTTCTTTTCTTGCCCTACTATCCCATAGACATAACAACTCACCTCAATAAACTCAATTTAAAATTAAAAGGCAAGGATTCCTCATTACCAATAATGGTAAATAATGTTAATAGTTTTAGGGCTAAGTTGAAATTATTTATAAAAGACATTGCAAGAAACGACATTGTTCATTTTCCAACACTGTTGGAAATTAAGAACACCTCAAAAAATATTTTACCTGAGTGGGATAAATATGAGATGGCGGTCGTCTCACTGTTGACATATTTTAATACCCTGTTTAAAAAAATTGACGAAGAAAAGGAAATAATATCCCTTTTTATGAATCCATTCGCAATTAATTCTGAAGAGTTGGTACAATATTCGCCAAATATACAACTTGAATTAACGGATCTGCAACATCACTTGCTACTCAAAAATAAATTTGCAGAGCTGATCAGATCACAAACGACAGAAGAGTATGTGAAGTTTTGGAAATTTGTCCCTTATTATCAGGATTATCCAAATATCAGACTTCAAGCTATGCATTGTGTGTGTCGATTTGGCTCAACATACGTGTGCGAAAAATTATTTTCGTCATTAAATTTCAGAAAAGATGAGTATCGAACAACATTGACGCGAAGTCATCTCTCAGATTTATTAATATTATCCACTTCTGCAGTTACACCAAATATTGAAGAACTACTTAACAATAAGAATAAACAGACGGCGTGTTATCGTTTTAGTTTTCATTTTTAATTTAAGATTGAATATTTACAGATAATAAATATGTGAAATATGTCCAATATTTTCTTATGTTTTATTGTTACCTTACTCAACTGTATCTGAACATAATAAATGTTTAATAATTAATTAAGTTTTAATTTATATTCAAGTGTATGCATATTGGACCGCAAACAGATTAGCTTTAAAAATACGGTCCACGTCACTTTTAAGTTGCCTACCCCTGGTGTAAATTATGGGTTCTGGGAATCCCGAGATGCAGAGTGCACTCAATAGTACATTCGAGGGATGTTCTTCCATATGTATAAAGGACAAGTTCGCAAACGTATATTCACACTTAAAACACACACACATATACTTATGCGTGCATACCTGGATGGGGTTGGGTGCTTTGGGTCATGGGCAGTGATGTAAGTCGGTAAATTACCCTGTATATTACCGAATTAATTACCGTAATTTACGGTTAATTACCACATAAAATTTTCGTAAATTACAAACAAAGTAAAACATCATCTATATACACGTATGACATTGCACACTCGGTGATTTGGGAAGTCCCTTTCTAACAGATGTAAAAGCCCATGAATCAGCCGTTTATATAACAAGTGAAGTAGTCTTTCAAAAGATTCCGTTGTATAAGTTAAACTATATAAAGTTTGTGAATATACTACTCGTAGTACTGTGCGCTGGGATGGGGCGTAAAGATAAAATAAAAAAAGTTATTTTATCAGCATTTTCAAAATCCACAGAACATGCGAAATTATATTCGTGTAATTTCTGTTCGCAAAGTTATGTTTTAAATGTAACCAGAATGTCCAGTCACTTACAAAATAAGTGCATTCGTTGTCCTCGTAAAATAAAGAATGAAATACAATCAAAATCAAGAGCATTAAGTGTTAAGAAAATTAAAGCAATAAATAAAGGTGAGTAATTTTGATTGATTTCTATTGGGTTTTATGGAAAAATATTTAACATTTTAGAGATTTCGGAAAGAGAAAGTTCTCCGCAAACAGATTTAGAAGACGACGATGAAGCCCACAATTTGCTGCAAGCACCACAAAATCCGCTTATAGTGAAAATTTGGATTTTTTTGTGGATGTAATGAATAAGTCAGAAGAAGAGGAAATTTGGGATTTCTTAGCAATAGCATGCTTTGCTAGTAATACTCCTTTAAATTTTACGGAAAATGTTCATTGGCAAAAATTGTTTAAGAAAATTAAACCATCTTTACGATTGCCCACTAGATATCAGTTATCCAATGCGCTGTTAGATAAAAAAAACACTCTCAAATAAATCAGTTAGTTAATGAAAAAATAGCAAAGTGTAAAACAATTGGAATTCAAGTTGATGGGTGGAGTAATATTAGAAACAATCCATTATAAATATAATAATTACATGTCCAGAACCAGTTTTATTTAAAGTAATTGACTGCAAGGAAAATCGTCACGATGCTGCATATCTTCGTTCTTTGCTTAATTCTGTTATTGATGACTTAGGTATTAATAAAGTTATAAGTAGGGAGCGGAATCGAGCGAGCTAAACTACCACGGAGCCACAACCGTGAAAAGAAAAAATGTAAACAACTGCGTGTTGTTTACATTATATCTCAATAGCACTAATTCATAGGGCGAACTGTAACATCTGTTTATTCCAGAGAATCAGAGAAAAAACTGCTATAAAATAAGGAATTTTATGAATAAAATCCTTTCTTCATCGGCGTAGGTACAAGGGTGACGAGTTTTTAAAATTTATTATATTTACCTTATATTTCGCAATATAATATGTAATGTTTCAATAACATACGCGTACATTTTTAGTTATCATTTATTTAGATCTAGAACGTTGTTTATGTTACTTTTTCTGAGATAAAAATTAATTGTTACTGATTCCGGAATTTATTGCAAAGTCTGTAAAATATCGTCACTTAGCTTTGCTAAAACATACACAGAAATAGTTTTCGTGCAGAGAATTTCGATAGTTTACAAAATTTCGTTACATTTTTAAATGACGATGCTCGAAGTATTTCTGAGTGCAAGGAACTAACACAAATCCCAAATTTAAAAAATCAGTTGTTATTCCTTCAGGAACACTTTGGAAATTTGCCTAAACTAATGACATATTTTGAAAATCGAATCTCAAATTAAAAAATGAGGTGTGGCCACCACACGACTTTCATATACGTATGAGCGTTTCAAACTATACTATATTTTTTTTACACAACAATTATTCAAAATCCTATTCTAAGTACTTCTGTTCTCTTAATAAATCGCTATAGAATGCATACTTAGCAAGATATTCGAAAAAAGGACTACTCCCTAAGAGTAAAAGTGTTACTTCCGGTCCGAATTTTGAAATTTCATATATTTAAAAAATTTTGCAAATCTAGCACTAAATACTTTTGTATTCTTGATAAATACATATAGAATGCATAATTTACGACATATTCGCAAAAAATCGCTATTCGATAAGAGTAAAAGTGGTAATTCCGGTCTGAATTTTGAAATTGTTTTTATGCAAAAGATATTGAAAATTACGTTTTAAATACTTTTATACCCGTAACGTACCTGTCTAAAAAGCATGACATGCGAAGTATTCGCAAAAAACTGATTTTTGATAGGAGTAAAAGACCTACTTCCGGTAGCAGCTTCGAAAAACTTTTTAAATAAAATTGTTCTCAATTTTAATTTCAAGTACATATGAATTCTTTATAAATTTGTTTAAATTTAGTAGTTGACGAAATATTAGCAAAATTTAATTTTTTCACTGAAGTAAACTGCTACTTCCGGTCTACCGATTTTACTGAAAAACTACTCAGATCTCAAGAGAGAGATTAGACACATAAATACAAAATTTGGAATTGATATCTACAGCGGTTATCGTGGTCACATAGAGACACATTTTTTAAAAACATCTTTTTCGGTATCAGGGGACTTCAAAACGTGGACATCTGCAAAAATCTCGAAGTCGAAAATTTCACATTACTTCCTTATACTACGTATAAGAAAGTAAAAATGGATTAACCACATTAGATGTGGCTATTAATAATTCCAAGTGACTTAGACGCAGTTTTTAATAGAAATCCAGGTTTAATAACATTGCGGCAATTGTGTATGCTAATGTAGAAGGGACGTTTTCTATCTACAAGGAGGTACTTAATTCAAAGAGAACAAGTCTTACAGAAGAGAAAATGAACAAATAGTAGGGTATTTTGTATTTTATAATCACCAGCCACTTGTTATTCAATTATATAAATAAAATTAAAACCTCTTTAAAAATACAACATTTCAATAGCGCGCCCTTGGGCGATGAGTCATGACTCGCTCGATTCCGCTCCCTAGTTATAAGCATAGTGACTGATAACGCTAGCGTCCAATTATTTTACTTGTTATGGGTGTTGTACTCATATTTTGAATTTATTCGCACAAAATATTTTAAAATTAGAAGTATTTGCATGTTTAATTACTGATTGTAGTCATAGTAAAAACTATTAAAAAATCGCATGTTTTGAATGGTACGTTTAAAAATATACAAGATGAACAGCGAGCATTACAAAAATCAAACACACTAACATCTCTTAAACTACCTGGCCAAACTAGATGGAGCTCTAGTATTTTCTGTTTAGAAAACTTAAGAATAATTAAAAAAAAATTAAAAGAATTGGCTATAACAGAAACTATATAGCTAATACTTTAAACAAAAGTATAAAGAATAATATTTTAGATGATCTGTTTTGGGAAAGAGTTGATACATTGCATAAAATTTTACACCCTGTCTCCGTAATTTTAAAGAACATACAAACCTCTCAACCTTGCATATCTCATGTTGTTGAATATTTTCAAGACCTGAATGATCAACTGATTGCTGCATGCCCAATTTCAGAACTAAATGCTGTCTTATCCCATTTAAAATCACGGAGACAAATGGCTATAACACCCATGCATTTGACTACCAATTTACTAGATCCAAAATTTATAGGCAAAAATCTCAATAACGAGGAATATATCACAGCACTGACATATATTAACAAACTATCAACGCATCTAGTTAGTGGATCTGATATAGCAAAAATTATGACTTAGGTTGCTTATTACAAATCGAAAGGAGATTTGTTTTCAAAAGATTTTATATGGCAAGCATTGGAGACAGGCAAATTGAATTCTGTATTATGGTGGAAATCACTTTGTTGTACTACAGATTTACGTAAAGTCGCAATAGAAATTTTGAACAGCCCACCAACAACATGTGCGACGGAGAGAAGTTTTTCAATGTTTTGTATTATACACAATAAAAAACGAAATAGATTAACTAATGAAAGAGCTGCTAAGTTGGCATATATGAATTTAAATTTAAAACTGAAAGAAAATCCGGTACTGAAAGAGAGAGTTGGAATGTTCTGATTCGAATTGCAATACTGAGTCTGAGAGTGATCTGGAATAGTTATGTAATTAATAATGGTAATCATGATAAATCATTGTTTTGTTCTATTTTCAGAATATTGTTTAATTTTAAAATATGTTAATATTGAACTCTTTATTTTTTTTCCTTTAATAAAATGTTTTTTTGTTGTAGAGGTTTTATTTAAACAATAAAAAAAGTGTGCTAAATTACCATGGTAATTTACTCAAAAAATGGTAAATTACGCGAGAATAAATCTTGGTAAAAAAAGAGCAGTAATTTACCAAAATCATAAATTACGATAATTTTACATCTCTGGTCCTGGGAATAGTATTAGTATTATAAATTAGGAAAAATAAAATTAATTGTTTGTTATAAATTGTAATTGTGTTATGAGAAATGTCAATATATATTGTATTTGTATTTGGAGGAATGTAAAATCTGTGAAGTATCAAAATATTAACATGGATTCGTATTATGTCTTACGCTGACAAATACTACTACATTTATTTACCTTCTCTACCCTCTATTTTATCTTATAATACTTTCTCAGGGGGACAATCGTGTAATTCAAAGAGCGGGTATTTATTTCTCAGAAACGTTTTACGAGTATTCCTCTTATTTCCGTCCTGCAAACAAGAGTCATGTGAGAAAACATTTCGTCCCTACGGGATTTTAACTTTCGCTTCGATTTATATATCTGAAACTCCGAAGCTGTAACTTCTGTTAGGAATAATCTCCAGCATTTTCAACAGATTTACGCGTTCTAACTGGGTGCGTCAGCTTGATTTAATTAAATTGACTAACCATGAAACGGAACCTTTTTGAAAATTCGTCGCTGTTCTTCGTGGCCAAACTTTATAATAAATTGCCAAGCTGACTCGAGCGCATCGCGTCTTCACTCGCGTTTAAAAGCGCTCTAAAGCATTTGCTTATTACAGAGATGTACGAGAAAGAACTCTATGAAAATTGCTTTAAATTCAATTTTACTTTCTTATATGTAGTCTAAGGAATTATTGTGACGGCGAAAATGTTGCACCTCGAGATTTTTGCTCTCTCTGTGTATCTGTGTGATCACAGTATCAATACCAAACTTTATATTTCGGAATATTATCTTCCACCCAAGATCTGATTGGATTTTCAGTGAAATCGGAGAACCGGAAGTAGTCGTTTACATCAGTAAAAAAATCAATATCTAGTCAATTACTAAGTTTAGACAAGTTTCTAAAAAATACAAAACTACTCAAAAATAAATTTGTACAAAAATGTATAAAAAGTAATTTTTCATAACTGTTGCTCCCTTCAGCTAGTTACAGGGCAAGAATACTACTGACGAAAGACTCAGCGTATTACCTGATAAATTCCCTCTGCACTTGGTCTTAAAAACTGTCGCCGCTTAACTCAAGTGGGGGCGATCGTGGATTTTATGAAATCGGTAATGATGATGGAATATAAGGCATCCTCCCCCTTATATAAAGGAAAGATTCATGTTTCGATTACTTGATTACAGAGACTAAGAAGAAAAAAAAGAATTGGGTGTGCTTAAGACCACACGGCAGAAGTGAAAACTTCATCAAGGCGAGGTTAATAATACGAAATACAACTTTTTTTTCGTTCTATATCCATTTACATTTACATTTTCCATTCTCCATTTTTGTTCTATATTACATTTAAAAAATATATATTTATTATTATTGTGTATAAATTATTCTAGCACATTTCGCTCGGTCTGATCAAGTTTTCACTTCAAAAATTCATACGTACGCATGTATATATACAAATAGACGATATGATAATTCTCATACGAGTACCCGCGCTGGTCTAATGATAACGTGCCGGCCTAAGACCCGGGCGGCTCGGGATCGCATCTGCACACGGACAAGAATTTTTCAGAATATAAAAATACAATATTTCGCATATTTATTATAAATTTTAATTTAATTGAAATTAAATACCGCTAGTTAGCGTTATAATACGTAGCCGAGTGTGAAACGGTTGCTGAGCGAGTATAGCAGAGACCGGCAGAGACGCGTTAACTATATCTCACTCGCTCCCTTAGTTGACTCGACTCGAGCCGACTTTACCCGAACGAGCGTTACATCCCGAGCGTGACGGCTCGGTCGCGTTCAGTGCCCAACAATCAATGCATCAACGCGCCCATAGAAGTTTTCATTTCAAAAAAATAGAAGGTAAAATATCAGATAGACAAACAAACGTGGAAGTGTGTAATTTGGTAAATATAGTTGT
The DNA here is from genome assembly GCA_963170755.1 of Amphimallon solstitiale. Classification (NCBI taxonomy): domain Eukaryota; kingdom Metazoa; phylum Arthropoda; class Insecta; order Coleoptera; family Scarabaeidae; genus Amphimallon; species Amphimallon solstitiale. The sequence goes on from OY720679.1 coordinate 137,480,545, forward strand.
ATTTCGTATTATTAACCTCGCCTTGATGAAGTTTTCACTTCTGCCGTATATATTTACGGTTGCTGAGCGAGTATAGCAGAGACCGGCAGAGACGCGTTAACTATATCTCTCTCGCTCCCTTAGTTGACTCGACTCGAGCCGACTTTATAATAAAACACAAGTGTACAGTTTCAAAATTTATAATGTTTAACACACTACATATGTTTCGCCACACTGTGGCTTCATCAGGTGGATGAAAACATATGTAGTGTGTTAAACATTATAAATTTTGAAACTGTACACTTGTGTTTTATTATATATATATATATATATATATATATATAATGGAGTTTCAACATATATCTCCTTCGTCGATTATTAATATGTATAAATGATTACTAATTAGATTATAATAATAAAAAAAAGAACAAGTAGTTAAATTGATTTGACAAAAGGTGGTTGAATTATGTGATCAGTGGTGTCATACCTAAAGTAAAATTAAGTGAATTGCATCAAATATCTCTTAACAATGTTGCCAATTTTCTTCCATGATACAATAAAAGCAGAACGATATAGAACACTTCTTTTAGAACAATTTATTAGACAACTTGACGACAATGAAAGACAATTTGCCGCTCACACTGCACATGCTACAATTGAATTCCTCCAAAGATATTTTAGTAATAACCGACTGATTAGCAGAAATAGATGGTCTCCTAGTTTACCAGTTTTGACTCCACTGGATTTTTTCCTAGTTGGGTATTTAAAGAACACTGTCCTTAAGATTCAACTACATACATTATCAGAACTACAAGATGCTATTACAAATGCTGTTAACAGTGTAACAGACGAAATGATTCAAAATGTTTTCAATTCTCTCTAAAGACGTATAAATGTGTGCCTACAAAATGAAGGATCTCATTTTGAACATATGTTGTAATATTTCTAAATATGTAATGTTACCTATATGCAATATCGATTTTTGTATTAAATTATTTTTAATAAAGATATTTTCAATTATTAAATGTATTTCTTGAGTTTTTAAAACTAGTAAATTTAACAAAAATTCTTGAAAATAGTTCATACGTGAAATAATAGATGTCGCACGGACGAAATACAAGTCAGAATATTATATATGCGCCAATTACACCATGTTTATGAAGCGGCACGGTCAATCATTTACGATCTCTGTGTAAATATATATCGAAACGTCTACAACAATTTACGTTTTTTAATTTTTATTTCAAAAACCACACACCCCGAGACAAAGAATAAGAACTGTTACTATCGGGGTGATCGGTATGTAATTTAAATGAAACTCATTTGTTCATATCTCTATATTTCGTAGCCCTATTTGCAACTTCTTCAGGAGAAATAGATTTAAGTTAAAAACACATCACCGGACAAACAACAGCGACCTGATGTATAGAATACGGACTGCATATATATATATATAACTTCAAGCATGTGATGAATATCGTCATACAGTCAAATATTTTTCCCTTGGCGATTGCTTTGGGCGAGGAAATTTATGAACGCATTTATAGTTGTAATTTATGTGTACCTTCGAATTAAGACATAAATTCCAACGATTTCTTGGTATTTTCAATGTAAGTTTTATAACAATGTCGATAGTATGCCAGTGTACTAAAGGTGAGAGAGGTGCCATTAATGTCGTTAAATAGAAATAGGTAATACTGTCCAGACGTTTGAACGGCCGGAGCGTCCATTCCCTAGCCACCGAAATGTAAAGGAAGATGAAGAGAAAGAAGATGATGAAATTTATAGCCTTGTCACGCGTGACTGATGTTTTTTGAGGTATAATCATGAAACCTCATAAAATAAAACTTTTGTAGGATATAAAGAAAGTATGGAAGTTGAATAGGGAATTTTCAAGTTTATTCGAGATTGCGGTTAATTAATTTTTTTATTTGCAAGGTAATTATAAATTGCGGCTGAATAAGATGTGTTAAAAAAGTAAAAAACGAAACACATATGATTCCATAGATATAATTTTTGTTGAGATTACGATTTTGCTACAGACAATTTTTTCAATAATTTTGGCGAAAATACTAAGCAGAGCTGTTGGTGGTCGATAATTCTCGATGCCATGTTGATTCTTTAGAGGTTAGAGGCACTTATCCAGGGTTAGTTTTAAACGGCGCCATTAAGAAAAAGGGGTGAAGAAATATATGATAAATGCTCGTAAAAAAAAAATCGCGTTCGAATGTGCACGCACTGAAATTGATTTTTCTTTGCTCGAATCCGAGTCTGTCGCAATTAATATACAAACATAATAATTTTCATATAGAGGAATTTAAGTTTCAAAATAATATACTTTTATTTACGAAAAAAAAACATGGTAATGCTATTCACACAAAAAAATATCGCCAAAGAAAATCTTTTCAATTGCCATTCATTCTCAAAGGTTGTAACTATAGACCGGACACGAGAGTCCGATGACTCATGGGCGCACTATTGAAATATTGTATTTTTAGAGTGGTTTTAATTTTATTTATATAATTGGATAACAAGTGGGTGGTAATGTATAAAATACAAAATACGTTATTATTTATTTATTTTGTAGTTCAAGTCGAGTAAAGGAGTATTAATATTTACTAGCAAAACTTTCTGAAGGTTCTCTTCTGTAAGATTTGTTCTCTTTGTATGAAGTACATCCATGTAGATAAAAAAAACGTCCTTTCTACATCGCAACTGGCTACAGGCGCATACTGCAAATATTCTTTTATTCAGCGTATTTAGCAGTTAGATTTTGTGTCATTGTCCCCATACACAATTGTCGCAATGTTATTAAATCTGGATTTCTATTAAAAACTGCGTCTAACTTCTGCCGAAGGCCACATCCGATGTCACTTGGAATACTTTTGAAATTATTAATAGCCACATCAAATGTGGTTAATCCATCTTTTTATTTGAGATTTCGATTTTCTAAATATTTGATTAGTTTAGACAAATTTCCAAAGTGTTCCTGAAGGAATAACTACTGATTTTTTAAATGTGGGATTTGTGTTAGTTCCTTGCACTCAGAAATACTTCGAGCATCGTCATTTAAACATGTAACGAAAGTTTGTAAACTATAAAAATTCCTTGTATGAAAAGTAGTAGCTTCCAACCATGTTCCCCATCTAGTTACTGGCTAGGGAGGCAGTGACAAAGATGGAAGTCTTTCCCTGTAAGGAGCTGCTCTCAATGGTGCTCTTCTGAAAACCTTTTTAAAAGCGGATACAAATCTATCAACTTTCGGATAGGTGTCTCTGATATATTCACAGATTCGATGGAGAATATGTGCTACACAAGTAATATGCAGCATATAAGGGTATGTTTCCTTTAATAGTCTGCCTGTTTTTAACATATATGTGGCACTGTCACTAACAAATAACCGTATTTTTTCCTTGTATCTGTCGTCCGAATGAAGCATTTTGTGCAAATTCTCGTCAATGGTTTTACCAACTGTTTCCGCATCTAACTCTATTTCATACAATTATGGAACAAACCACTGAAACAAGACGTTTTAAACGCTTCAAACCTATTAACTTTCTATCCAGATTTAGTTAATGAGTATATCCTACTTGTCATGTTAGAATTTTTTATTATTATTATTTTTGATCATAGTCATATAAAATATTTGTCTAGTTGATAAATCGGAAGAAATTTATTGGAATTTTTATCTCCATGACGATTGATATCCATAAAAAACCCTAATGTCTGATATTAGGGCAGATTGTATGTAAAGAGGGGATAAACCAAAAAAAAAGTTAAGAAAATAGTTGGTTAAAAGATATACGTATAATAAAACAATATTTATTTAGATATTTTGTAATAAAAATAATTGCTATAATAATATACAAGTAAAATATACAAAGTAGAAGCGAAATGATCTTTTTTGTCTTTGAATATTTTACTTTCTTATACGTAGTATAAGGAAGTATTGTGATGACGAAAATTTTCGACCTCGAGATTTTTGCAGATGTCCACGTTTTGAAGTCCCCTAATACCAAAAATGTGTTTTTTAAAAAACGTCTCTCTCTCTCTGTGTGTCTCTGTCTGTGTGTCTGTCTGTCTGTGTGTGTGTGACCACGATAGCGGTCAAACCGCTGTAAATATCAATTCAAAATTTTGTATTTGCGATATAATCTCTCTCTTGAGAACTGATTAGATTTTGAGCAAAATCGGCAGACCGGAAGTAGTAGTTTACTTCAGTGAAAAAATCGAATTTTGCAAATATTTCGTCAATTAATAAGTTTAAACAAATTTATAAACAATTTAAATGTACTCAAAATTAAATTTGAGAAAATTTGTATTAATAAAGATTTTCGAAATTCCTACCGGAAGTAGGTCTTCTACTCTTATCGAAAATCAGTTTTTTGCGAATATCTCGCAAGTCATGCATTCTAGGCAGGTACATTACGAGTATAAAAGTATTTAGAACGTACTTTTAAATATCTTTTGTATAAAAAGAATTTCAAAATTCAGACCGGAAGTACCACTTTTACTCTTATCGAATAGCGATTTTTTGCAAATATGTCGTAAGTTATGCATTCTATATATATTTATCAAGAGTACAAAAGTATTTAGAACTGGATTTGCAATATTTTTTGTATATATGAAATTTCAAAATTCGGATCGGAAGTAGCACTTTTACTCTTAGCGAGGAGCACTTTTTGATAATATCTTGCAAAGTATGCATTCTATAGCGATTTATTAAGAGAATAAAAGTACTTAGAATAGGATTTTGAATAAGTTTTGTATTAAAAAAAATCTTAAAATTGTACAGTTTGAAACGATCATACGTATAAGAAAGTCGTGTGGTGGCCACACCTCATTTTTACTTTCTTATACGTAGTATAAGTATTGTGATGATGAAAATTTTTGACCTCGAGATTTTTGCAAATGTCCACGTTTTGAAGTCCCCTGATACCGAAAAAGTGGTTTTTAAAAAATCTCTCTCTCTCTCTCTCTCTCTCTCTCTCTCTCTCTCTCTCTCTCTGACCACGATAGCGGTCAAACCGCTGTAGATATCAATTCCAAATTTTGTATTTACGTGTATAATCTGCCTCTTGAGATCTGATTAGTTTTTCAGTAAAATCGGTAGACCGGAAGTAGTATTTTACTTCAGTCAAAAAATCGAATTTTGCAAATATTTCGTCAACTACTAAGTTTAAACAAATTTATAAAGAATTCATATGTACTTCAAATTCAAATTGAGAACCATTTTATTTAAAAAGTTTTTCGAAATTACTACCGGAAGTAGGTCTTTTACTCTTATCGAAAATCATTTTTGGCCAATATTTTGCAAGTCATGCTATTTAGACAGGTACGCTACGAATATAAAAGTATTTAGAACTTAATTTCCAATATCTTTTGTATAAAAAAAATTTCAAAATTCGGACCGGAAGTATCACTTTTACTCTTACCGAATAACGATTTTTTGCAAATATGTCATAAATTATGCATTCTATATATATTTATTAAGAGTACAAAAGTATTTAGAATTGGATTTGCAATATTTTTTGTATACATGAAATTTCAAAATTCGGACCGGAAGTAGCACTTTTATTCTTAGCGAGTGAATGAAAGTACTTAGAATAGGATTTTGAATAAGTTTTGTATAAAGAAATTCTTAAAATTGTATAGTTTGAAACGCTCATACGTATAAGAAAGTCGTGTGGTGGCCACACCTCATTTTTTAACGTTGTATATGATGTCTTTAAGAAGATGATTATAGAAAATTATACTTCCATAAATTGGACTGGATTCATAGGGATAATCGATATTTATGATATTTCTATATAGGTCATTAATGTCTAGTCGAATGTAGATATCTTTTCGATGAATAGAGCAGCCCCTCTAGATGTTCTTTGATGAAGATTACGCATTTAAATATATATGCAGCTATGCTGTGTACATCTTTGTTGGCGGCACAATAATGTAATCCAAGCATACTTCTAATGCCTCTCTTTCGTAAAATGGGAATTCTCTGTCTAGCAGGTGCATCTTGCATCATCCACTCTGTATGTGGCTTTGGAAAAGAAATTGCATAAATTCTCGCCTTATATTCAAAAAATAAACTTGGATCAATATAAGAATTTTTGTTTTTCAATGTAATCTCCCCTAACTTCTATACATCTATTACAACGAATAATTAATTATTCGGTACCCTTGTAAAAATGATCTGAAGTTTTTCCGTCAAAATGTTCTATAACAGCTGCTTGCAACTCACTGTCGTCCTTAAAACTACGTCCCCTAAGGTTTTTTTTTTAAATTAGGAAACAAACAAAAATCACAAGGAGCCACATCCAGACTATACGGTGAATGTTCCAATTCTTGGAAGCCACATTCACGGATGGCAGCTTGTGAAATGGCGGCAGTATGGACGGGAGCATTGTCGTGCAATAATCGCACACCTTTTGTCAATTTTCCACGACGTTTTGCACGAATACTATCCCTTAATTTATGCATAAAGACGCATAATATGTGCTGTTTATACTTGCATTGCGCTCTTTAAAGTCAATTAGCAAAATGTCCTCACAATCCCAGAATATTGTGGTCATCACCTTTTTCGTTGATTGAACGACTTTCGCCTTTCTGGGACGAGGTTCATCAGGTCGCCGCCATTCAAAGACTCCCTTTTCGATAAAGGATCGTAAAACAGAACCATTGTTTCATCCCCTGTGACAATGGACTCCAAAATCGGTTTTGGGTCGTCTCGACACATGTTTAAAAACGACTGCGCACATTCCAATCGACGTTCACGTTGGAGAGCAGAAACAAGTCGCGGTACCTATCTAGCACTGATTTTATTCATACCCAAATCGTCATGGAGAATTCGGCGAACACTTGTTTCGGAAATGTTTGTTATCACTGCTAATTCCTTCACTTTCAAACGGCGATTGAATGTTAGAGTAATGGCGATCGAGTGCGCGTCGTGTGGGAAAGCTATCGGTAGATACCACGACTACATTACATGTAGTGGAAATTGTAATTCAAGCTTTCACATAAACTGTGCCAACGTTACACTGGAAATGTTTGTGTCCATGAAGGAATGTAACGGGTGCAAGGACTGGAAATGTATTAATTGTAGTGTGTGCGTAAACAACAAGGAAGATGTCACCTCAACCGACTTGAAGTTAGACACCGTCGGTCTTTTATTTAAGCAAATGGAGGATAACATTATTAAACAAATCAATAACGGTGTAGTAACACCGCTGAGAGATGAGATCAAGGTATTAGCAAAACAAAACAAATTGCTATTGAAAGAAGTAGAAAACTTAAAGACGATAGTTAACGGATTGATCCTCAGCGATAAATCAACAGAGGGCACAGTCCGCCACAATCTCGTAAAAATCACTCAAGGACAAAAACACAACAACAACCAAAGAAGTAAATACATCGCAGCTGACACCCAAAAAAAAGGGGATCGTTGAACTCGAAGAAAATATAAACATATCGAGGCAAGATAAAAAACATTCGCACACAGATTCAACTAGAACGGATAAACCAAGGAACATAGAGGTAAATAACGACACAACATCGAATAAAATTTACGCTCCCGATGAGACATCAAACGATACAAAGGTCGAAGATGACTTTACATTAGTCAAAAGAAATAGACACACAAGGAGAGTAAATACAATTCTTGGAAACGCCTCTGATGTGCCACTAAAGGGAACTATTCGCAACAAACATTTTCACATCTACGGTTTCGATCCAGCAACAACTAATGAAGAGATAATATCTTACCTAAAACAAAACAATTTTAATCAGGTAAAATGTGAAAATATGAAAGCGAAACATCCTGAAGAGTATTCCTCCTTTAAAGTTTCAATTCCAACTGATAAAATAGCCGATTTCACAAAACCGGAATTATGGCCCGCAGGAGTTAAAATAAATGAGTATTTTTTTCACCGATTTCAAAGAAAACCGAAGACACCTTAACTTCCGACCTACAGTCCCATCATGCTAAGGGGAATGTAAATCGACAAACACCGTCCGATGATCGGCCCATTGCAAGTAAAGACATTAATCTTTTGACAATTGCTAACCAACTGAATATGAAAGACGAAATTACAGGATTAAATATACAACTACAGAATAATAATAATGATGCTCTAAACATAAGTCTAGATAGAAAAAATAAAAACTTAACTATTCTAAATTTGAATATACAATCCTTAACAAAAAAGAAGGATGCACTAGAGCTTTTCTTGATGGAAAGTTCAGTTGATGTGGCTTGTATCACAGAGCACTGGATTGCCCGGGAGTTATTAGGACTTTTTAAGATGGTAAATTATAAGATATGTGAACATTATTGCAGAAGCACTCTGCGGGGTGGAGGTGCCTTGATATTCTTAAGGAATGACCTAGAAGCGGTTTCGCTAACTGAAATCACTAACATGTCCATAGAAACACATATAGAGGTGGCTGCGATCAAGCTAGAGAACAACGGTGCCTTCATTATGACGGTATACAGGCCTCCTTCGGGAAATATGGACATATTTATGGAAACTTTAAATTACATACTTTCATGGGTCACTGATTACAAACATGCAAAAACAATCTATTTGGCTGGGGATTTCAATATTGACTGTAGTGGTAACAGCAGCAATTTAAGAGCATTCTTAGACCTTCTCCGAATATACGGTCTGGTACAAACATGCGTTGAGAAAACTAGGATAGGCAAAACTAGTGCTACGTGCCTGGATAATATCTTTACTAATAATGCTTACATAAACTCAATAACAATAGAAACACATATGTCTGATCATATGGGCCAAATACTGCAAGTAGAAACTGTAGCACCTAAACCACAAAATAATAGAATTATTACGTATATACAGATAAACAGGAATAACATTTCTCACTTTAAGTATAGACTGTCTGAGGTTGCGTGGAGACATGTCTTGAACAAGGGAAATGCTCAAGCAGCATATAGTGCTTTTCACAATGTTTTTCTTGCATTACATAACTTGTGCTTTCCTGTAAAACAAAAAAGAATAAATAACAACAAAAAAGTGGGATTGAAAAACGAAGACATCTTAAACACGAAAAATAGGCTAGATGCTTTAGGTACTGTTTTAGAAGTAAACAAAGATGATATAACAAAGCAGGCGTATAATGAATGCAGGAAAGAATATATAAATCTATTAAATACTGCTAAGAGGACAAAAAACAATGAGTACATTATGAGGGCCGCTGATAAGCAGAGGGCAATTTGGAAAGTTATCAATGCAGAAAGTGGAAAAAAGCCAGAAAACTCTTTTGATACCAATACAATTTCTTTGACAAGCAATGAGTTCAACGAATACTTTACCAATATCGGTATGCACGAAGATAGCGAATTATATCTAGACAATGAGGAGATGGTAGACATTTATACAACATGCAGCGAAACATGCTTCTTCGGACCTGTTACCCCTTCTGAAATAGAAACAATAGTAATTAGTTTGAAAAATAAAAAAACCTGTGACATTTTTAACATCACTGTGAGTATAATACGGGAAGTATTAACAGAAATCATAGAACCATTAACTGATATTATTAACAGGTGCCTCTTGGAGGGCATATTTCCTAGAGAACTAAAACTCGCTAAAGTCATTCCTATTCACAAAAAAGGTTCTAAGACATCCTTGGAAAACTATCGACCTATATCGATCTTACCTGTAATATCCAAAATTCTCGAGACTGTAGTAAAAAATAGAATATTACCCTTTTTTGAAAAACACAACCTTTTAGCAGAACAACAGCAACACAAGACAAGAATACTTGCTTTCTCAATGCGTCAATATCAGACTGGGGACGGAGCAACCCTTTTGGGGATACACATAAGCGATGGGCTAAAATGGACTGATCATATAAATATACTGTGTAGCAGATTGAGCACAGCAATATATACAATAAGAAAAATGAGGAACGTTGTTTCCATTCAAGCTGCAAAATTGGCCTATTTTTCAAATTTCCACAGTCGTGCATCCTATGGTATAGTCGTGTGGGGGAGTAGCTCGTGTATCCAGACTGTTTTACTACTGCTGAAGAGAGCTGTTAGAGTGTTGTGGGACCTACAGTATGGAGACAGTTGTAGAAACTATTTTAAACACCAGCGAATACTTACCATCATAAGTGTATACATACTCGAGTGTGTGAAATTTGTGCATAAGAACCTGCACCGTTTTGAAAAAAACTCCATGTACCATGAACACGACACCCGACACAAAGACGAATTAGCGATTCCACACCATCGTCTTGCTACAACCCAACAAGGGATCGGCTATTGGGGACCGAAGCTGTACAATCGTTTACCTGGGGAGATAAAGACTTTGGGCATCACTGGATTTTCCAGAAAGGTCAAACAGTTGCTGCTTTTGTATTCGTTCTATACTGTTGATGAATACCTGGAGCAGGTTTTTTGATTTTGATTTTAACTCTGATTTTGTGTTAGTAAGTTGATTATGTTCTGTGTCATTTTGTTAGGAGTTGACTTGTTCATACTATTGTATTGAATTTTATCTTATTTACGTACATGTGTGCACTTTCATGTATATGTAATGACGTGTCATGTGATTTACATTATTATGACTAATAAAGACTGATTACCTGATTACCTGATTACCTGACCTTCTAGCATAAAATGTTCAATAATTGTAATTTGTTGAGGCGTTATCACTTCAATTGGTCGACCCGACCGATCAGAATCTTCCAGGAATTCTTGTCCCAAACGGAAACATTTTGCCCACTTTTTTCAGTTGAATACCAAGAAGATGATTCACCGTAAACGCTGTCTAAACGTCGTTTAATGTGATAAGGTGTATGCCCTTCTTTTGTTAAAAATTTAATGACCGCATGGTACTCAATTTTCGTTACTTCAGACATTTTCGTGCCCTAATCACGTTGGTTGGCTGATTACTAAAAACGAGTTTGAACACGTTTGAACTTGTATAAGACTGTTAGGCCGAGAATTTATGGGGCTTACCTCGTACGTATACATAACAATCCAGAAACGATTCAGGCCCTATAAGCGAAAATCGTCCAAGCTATTCGTGATAGAGCCAGAAACCCAAAGGCAGCCACATACATGAAGCCGTGTCCCATAAATAATGGGAATCCATGCTCTTTCTAATAATGCCATAATAATCTGTAAAAAAATGTTTTTGGTTCATTTTATTTTATTTTTAAATTATTGTATATGGACCACCCGATATACCCATATGTTAAAGTAAGAATGAACTTTCTTTTATAATACGCAAACTTAAATATATTGCTATTAAGACTTTATTGCCTTTCAGGCACTGAAAATTCTCTATAATATGTATAATGAAAATATATATTCTACATCAAAGAATACCTAAGTAATTTTAAGTTATTAAAGAAAGTATAAATTTTTAAAAGATGGTAAAAGAGTATCCATTTGTTTTATATTTAGTTGCTTTTGTGTAGAGCAAGTTAATGATAAAATATTAATTGCTCGCTTTTTAATATGCAAACTAATCTAAAATTATTATTATTATATTTTTAATTCTGCTTTAGCAAACGTGGTAAAGCTCGAACAAAAAAATTAGTTAACGCTAATAAATGGAGATTACACAATATCCTCAAAAAAAAAAGTGTAAACATGAATACTCTCGGAATAATAGAATGGAGTTTTTTTTTTTGTTGTTGAACAGTACGTGTAAATGTGAAATTTTATGAGTTGTAGAAGGAATATATGAATATGCATGAATTTGCCGTATAGAGTCGCTTCAGTTTTAGATGTTTGAATCTCCCCAGTTTTATTACTTCCAAACAAACACAGGATAATTAGTCACGTGGAATTTTATATTAAATTGGTTTCACACATACAAGGCCTTCTGAAATTCTACATAAAACTGGTAACAGTTGTATTTGATTTGATTAATTTATTATTTTGCTTTTATACGGCCATGTGTTAAGCATTTGCAACGTTTTACTCTGGCGGTGATGTGGACTTTTCTGGTGGGGGTATGGTCCACATACAATTAATCTAGAAAGACTGTCAAATGGTAATATACGGTCATGCGCAGTGAAAAGTAACCAGTTGATTCGTCACAGAGTCAGTCGGGCTGTAAGAGGAAATCGTATACTTCAATGCTCTTGCAAGGTCGTTTGATATAAAATAAATAGAAGAGTTTTTATATCCATATGTAAATATATACATAACATACAATGAATGGAGATATTTTATTTTCCTTGCTCAACTGGTATTTCGTCTTTCTCAATGCTTGCTAAATGTTTTCAGAAATATCGTATTTAATATTTCCTTGTGAGAAAAGACAAACAAATGCTACTTGATTCGTTTTTGGAAATTTGTTATATATGTAGAATTTTCAAACCAATTTTTTTAAATTCGAATTATTATAATTTAACGATTAGACTAAATTTAAAACTTTAGAATTATAATTTTTCACCAGTCAACATAGACTATATTTTCTAGTATTTACTTGTTATAAAGTCTACAAAACTATACTTAAAACAAAGATTAATGTGAAGTAAAGACGGAAAAATCTTTATTATTGTTATTATTACTGCCTGCTCAGAAAATACAAGTTATGGAGTTATTTGATGAACCACTTAAATATCTATAAAACTATAAGTAATTGTGTAATTTAATGGTAAAAAATAACAGCAAAAAATATTGGAGAAATATTTTTTCCCGCTGCATTGTTTGAATATTTAACAATAGTTTAATAAGTTGCCTATTTTGTTTTTCCTATTTTTAATATAAAACAATTAGATAATCACAAACAATTTTAATATAAAAAATGTACAAGAAACATTTTACTAACTACGAACTTTTTTGCTGTCTTCAATACGTATATCACACTGCTATAAATATGGACCGGACGATAGAGGTTGATGACTCATCGCCCATGGGCGTACTATTCAACTTTTCTATTTGTAAAGAGTATTAATTTTATTTCTATAATTGGATAACAAGTGGGTGGTGATCTATAAAATACAAAATACGTTATTATTTATTCATTATGTAGTTCAAGTCGAGTAAAGGAGAATTACTAGCAATACTTTCTCAAGGTTTCTATTCTGTAAGATTTGTTCTCTTTGAATGAAGTACATCCATGTAGATAGAAAACGTCTTTTCTACATCGCAACTGGTTATAGGTGCGTACCGGAAATATTCTTTTATTTCAGCTTATTTAGCAGTTAGATTTTTTGTCATTGCCCCATACACAATTGCCGCAATGTTATTAAATTTGGATTTCTATTAAAAACTGCGTCTAACTTTTGCCGAAGGCTACATTCGAAGTCACTTGAAATACTTTTGAAATTATTAATAGCTACATCTAATGTGGTTCATCTATCTTTTAATTTGATATTTCAATTTTCAAAATATGTGATTAGTTTAGGCAAATTTCCAAAGTGTTCCTGAAGGAATAACAACTGATTTTTTAAATTTGGAAATTGTGTTAGTTCCTTGTACTCAGAAAACTTCGAGCATCGTCATTTAAACATGTAACGAAATTTTGTAAACTATCGAAATTCTCTGCATAAAAAGTAGTAGCCTGTTCCCCATCTAGTTATTACTAGCCAGGGAGGCAGTGACAAAGATGGAAGCTTTTCACTATAAAGAGCTGCTCTCGATGGTGCTTTTCTGAAAACTTTAATAAAAGCGGATACCAGTCTATCAACTTCCGGATAGGTGTCTCTGATATATTCACAGCTTCTGTGGAGAGCATGTGCTACACAAGTAATATACAGCATATAAGGATAATATATGTTTCCTTTAATAGTCTGCCTGTTTTTAACATATATGCGGCAGTGTCGCTAACAAATTAAAGTATTGTTTCCCTGTACCTGTCGCCCGAATGAAGCATTTTGTGCAAATTCTCGTTAATGGTTTTAGAAACTGTTTCCGCATCAACTGTATTTATAACTAGATGCTATTACATATGCATTATATGGAATAGTTGGATGTAGTACACCAGCGTCCGAATATATCGACAGTTTCGTCGGCACTTATCCATAGGTACTGATTTTAAAGATGTCTTCTAATGCATTCTACTGTTTTCGTGAAGCACTTAGAAACACAATATTTGCGTAAGGTGGATTTATCAGGAACATTTCGACCAGTATATTTTTGGGGAAATGGTTTGAAAGTGGGATTTTCAAGTTTATTCAATGGGATATTAGGCGCCATTAAAGCCTCACAGAGTTCTTCGTTAAAATTGTCAGCTTCCAACGGGTCCAATTTCGGTGTATGTTTTAACGATGCTAAGTGACATTGTACGTGCGATTATGGGGCATTCTGTAACGATATTTTACAGACTTTGCAATAAATTTCGGAATCACTGACAATGAACATACAATCAGTATGACCCTTAATCCAACTCGAAATTGTTTCACGATGCCATTCTCGACGTTCTTCCATACCATAGTAACATAAACAATCTTATTGAAACTTAAGGAAATCCAGTGCACACCTACATCAAGATAATTGGGAAAAGTAGATTCAATGAAACAGGATCTATAGTGGAGCGAAATAGACAAGAAAAGTCGCTCCGTTCTCAAAAAAAAAAATTTGAGCGTAGAATCAGATGGGACCACATACATTTTATAAAGTAAATAATTCTACACACGAAATGGCTATTTACGACATTTTTCTGTGGTGCAGACCTTTTTTATTTCGAAAAAACATCAAAAATTGATCATTTCTAAAAATCGTGTTTTTTAACATTTACATCGTCATATCCGCCAATCTAATCACGCTTTTGACTTAATTTTTTTTTAAATTGAAGCACATAAATAAGCGCTTCTAGGGATATCATTTCCTTATCGAATATTGTTTATTAATATTTGTTTAAATATCAGTTTACCTGTTAGTTCGCTGGGAAGGTATTCACATTTTCACTAAACGACAATTTTTTTTATTTGTGGAAATTTTTATATACATGCTGCGAAGCAATTGAAGATAAAATAAAGAAGAAGTTTTTGGAAAAAGAAAAATTGACCTAGGACTTATAGTTTTTTAATTATGAATATTTTTGTAACGCACAAAATTGGTGCGCGACTCTATTAGGACTTTATGAGGTGGTAGGGTAGCCAAGATACACCACCGACACCTCGCGTAACGTGACATAATTGGAAGATATTGTCACCTGATATGACGTGAATTAGCCATTTGCTTCAGATGATTCTAAGTGGTACGACTGTGCATTAAAATTCTCATTATGGAGTGTATTATATGTAAAAAAACAGTGCATGGTGATGACAAATCTGTGGTACAGAACCCCAGAAAACAAGGCTTGCTGTCATTATTATCTAGTGCAGAAAAAAGGCAAGATGATTGTGGAAAACAAATTCTACTTCAAAGAAATAAAATTTTAAGTGGCGAAATTAAAGTGAAATTTCACTCAGATTGTCGAAAGACTTATACAAGTCATCAAAATATTTCATCTACACAGTCAGACGGTGGTTATACTTCTCAAAGAGTCAAACCTAAGTGTATTCCTGTAACACGTCAGTCTAATTCTCTTTTTAATATCCGAACAATGTGCTTAATGTGTAATAAAAGTGGAAGGAAGAAGCAACAAAATTTAATATCAATACAAACTGGTAAACAAAAGCGTTAAATTTCTTAGTAGTAATGAGTTGTAATATTTATTTCCAATAATTTTAGGATCTGGAAAGTCTACTTACACAAAAATAATGGACGCTGCGAAAGAACGAAATGATGGAGACATGATCTCCAAATTAACTAGCTATGAAGATTTGTTTGCATATGACGCAAAATATCATAAATTATGTTACAGCCACTATACTGAGTGGGCCACCGAAAACGAAACAGATTGAATATCTAGAAGGAGAAAACTTTCTTGAACAAACGGGAAAACAGGTCGATTTTTGATCCAAGGGGGACACCCTTCCATCATATCTTCAACTGTGATACGTCATTCCCCTCCCCTCCATCACTCTAACCATTACAATTTAAATAGGGAAAGTACTAAATACGATACATCATTGAAAAGGTAATTGTACGGAGAATTCAGCAATGTGATTGTTGGTTGCGCTATTTTTGATTTTAGCGCCCTCTAGCGAAAAAAAAAACGGTTACGTATTCCACAATGTGACACATCATTTCAAAGCTAATTTTATTAGCAACTAAATACGTAATATCTTTGACATTTATTTGTCATCATTCTCAAGTACAGACTGTCAGTGTCTTTTGTAAACTAATAAGTTCGTAGTTTCTAATATTAGAGCTCTGCAAGGTGTTTCGATTATTTAATTTTTTTTCAATTGTGCATTAAATTGCTAATAAAATTAGCTTTGAAATGATGTGTCACATTGTGAAATACGTAACCGTTTTTTTACCCGCTAGAGGGCGCTAAAATCAAAAATAGCGCAACCAACAATCACATTGCTGAATTCTCCGTACAATTACCTTTTCAATGATGTATCGTATTTAGTACTTTCCCTATTTAAATTGTAATGGTTAGAGTGATGGAGGGGAGGGGAATGACGTATCACAGTTGAAGATATGATGGAAGGGTGTCCCCCTTGGATCAAAAATCGACCTGTTTTTGCGTTTCTTCAAAAAAGTTTTCTCCTTCGAGATATTCAATCTGTTTCGTTTTCGGTGGCCCACTCTGTATATCTCAAAGAAATATTAAAGCGCACATAAGAGCTAAAGGAATAACGACACATTTACCTAATGACTGTAACAAATCCAACCTTTCATCAAGTAGTAGTAGTAATAGTAGTAGCAGTGATGACGTTAATGAAAACGTTTTGCAATCCAACGAGTTTTCGGAAATGCAAGTTCTCCTCAGAGCTGCCGCTATTTTACGTAATGCAATGACTACATTTGATTTTAAAACAGACGGGTTTCCTACACCGGAAAGTATTAAGAAAACAGAATTTGAAAATCAGGTTCCAAAGGTTTTAGTTTTATTTATATCTTGGTTAATAGATGCTAATTTATTTGCAAAGGTAAGCAATATTTTCAGCTTCAGTTTCACTTAATCGATTTTGTTGTGATTTTTATTATAGGCTGATAATGAAGAGACGAATGACTTGGCAGTCATTCCAAGTAACATCATAATGGGATTGTTTGATAAAACATTTAAAAAAAATAGTTTTCATGTCGGATTGGGCCTACACATATATCACCTCATTCCCAGTAAGCACATTTTAGACACATTATCGCATCTTGGATTAACCTGCTCTTATAATGATGTACGCCAGTTAACAACGTCATTGGCAAAACGAAACATTGATGACAAAGATGACATATATTGCAGTGATCTTGAATAAATAATAATATGTAAATAAATAAGTATAATCAAGATCACTTCAAGATTTTATTTAAATTAATTTTACTTTATTCATTTTTATTATAATGTGTATATAAATATTCACTATATCAATAATTTACGAAAACTTTATTTTTATTTAAGTAAAACAATAAAAGAATCTTAGTAAATTTTTATAAGGTCATAATATTAAGACGTATTAAATGTTATGTGAAAGGGAACGAGCGAGTATTCCCCGCACAAAGATTTCTGGCATTGGCAAAGATCGACTGTGTAGATCGGCGCAAAAAGTATTGTTTATCAGGTGCACGGCTGAGTCATAAACGTATAGACGAATTTATATTCGCATGTTTGTTTACCTTTTTCAAGGATTATTAATACACTGTTTCTCCAAGTGACCGATAAGGGCAGCACCGTCGATATACAATTTTGGAAGTGGATTCGTGTTTGCCGAGAGTTGCCGGATGTTTTTATAAAGAGATTTGGGGATAAAAGCGTGAACGGATAAAATTTCCGGGATTGCTTGGTGAAAACCGCAATATTAACTAGTCTAAAAAGTAGGTGATAAACCACTTCCTCTTTCTTTTTAAAGGATTGCTCTTAAATCCGGACTTAGAATAATTTTTGAGACTTTTGATACTTATAAAATTTTAACAAGATTCAACGCATATAATATTTTATTTTTAACATGCAGCGTGTATCGCATAGAAATGTCTAGATATATTTTAATAATTACTTATGTATGAGATACTTTTATTTATGAACTCGGTTTTTGAATTTATTTAATTTCATTTTATTTTTTTTTTTTCTAGAGTGTTTTGTTTTGCATGTAGGGGTACTATGCCATACATTATGACAGAACCTTCTAGTAATTGTAATGATAATTTTGGATAGCATAATCATTTCATTTCCGTATAATTTATTTTTCTTTTAAGTTTATTTATCCTACAAAAGATATTTGAAATTAATAATTTTGTTTTATGTGTATATAGGTTATATAGATAAGTGAATCAAATTTTCATTGAAAATTTATGATGGATGAGTTTAATACGATGTACGAAGAATTGAGGTGATTAAACAATATTTGTTATAAATGTGTGTATAGTGGCGTACCAAATTCTTTATTTGTAGTGGTGTTTTTGTATTGGAATTTCGCGAAAAAGGTAAAGTTTATTTTCTTTATGTATATATTATTTCTTTTGATATGTGTATTAAGTATATTTTTGTTGTATTTGGGTGTTCAATATTAACGTGTTGAATAATACATCAGGGATGTGTGAAGTGAATTATGTCATTATTTAATTCATAGCATGGAGTCCTGGTGAATTTGAAAGACACGAATTGGTCTTGGTGGTACTGTGTTGGGAGCGAGAAAAGGCACCGGACAGAACTAATCAGGGCTGAGTTAATTATTGGATACGCAGAGACATTATTTTATTTCTTTTTATTTATTTAATTTAAAATTTATATATTCCTTAAGGAGTGTGCACATTGTGATGTATGTTCGGGTTGCGTCCAACGAGTTGAAAAGGACATGCTCGTAGGGTGGAACTTTGGGATACTCATCTGTGTGAATTTGTTATCTGATGGTACTGTGTTGGGAGCGAGAAAAGGCGCCGGACAGGACTAATTAGGGCAAAGCCACTTCCTTAATGTCTATATTTTGTTAGCAAATAGTAGACCGCACAATTTTTTTTTTTCTCTTATTTATATTCCAGTACAATTCATCACGGGTAATTTATTTTATTTTTGATTGTTTACATGTATCTATGACAAATATTAATCATAATAATCACGTTCACATTTTCTTTTAGACATAAGCTTTTCACGACATCATAATGTCATTTATTCTTTATTACTTGTAATATTTTATTGATGATGATGTATAAATTTGAATTATGACTGAATATTGATTTTCTGTGTGTAAATATTTGTAGATTAAAAATTTTTTGAATTTGTTTAAAATTATTTTATTTTAATAAATTAGATATTAAGATTTATTTTGTATTTTATTTCTTTACCTGACCTGGAGATAATTAAAGAGCAGGAGAATCAACTCATATTTTCTGCCCCTGAGAGAACTATTTATTTTCAAACTGAGCTAGTTGCATGTAAAATGTTTTGCTTAACCTACCTTTCAGCAGAAAGTTCTCCGTATCTTAGTCTAGCATAAGGCCTAGCACTAGGATGCGTGCTTGACTCTCAGTTACGCTTTAATTAAATAAATTAAATTTATTTCATTTATATGTAAATTTGTAAGAGTCACAGCAATATGTACCCCAAAACTTGGAAAAAATCAATGCAGTGAACAGAAATTACATTCATGCCAGCATAGATAATTTCGATTTAAATGAAGAAACCCTGGACGGCAAACGTACCACACATTCCATGGCTATGGTTGTATTTCAGAAACAACAACAACAACCTATACAATCATTCAGTGACATAATTAAAGGAGAAAAATATGCCTTAAGTGATGAAGAAGCTGATTTACGTATCCAACACATCTTAAAATATAATAAGCCCAAGACCCGCCCGGAACCTTCCAATTTAAAATCACCAAATATTAATCGTGAAAAATATGAATACTCTAAAAAACTCAATTCAGTTTGGCGATTGCTGCGATTTTTCAAAGAAGAGGACTCTTGCTTAGGGTGGACCGACTTTAATAACATTTTATCTAAAAACAATATTCCAATTTCGACGATATCTTATCTTCCTTTCTTAAATAATCCCCCCACAGAATTTGATACTATATATACTGCGATGGTTCGATTAGTACAGCTAGCAAGAAGACTCAATCAAGACCACATTGTAATAACAGCGGATTTGGCTATATATTCAAAGGCCCGTGAAATTTTGTGGAACAATCCTCCAGAATTGGTCGGCAAAGTTACCTTACAACTTGGTGGAATGCACCTCACCATGGCATTTATTGCTAGCGTTGGGTATATTTTTGGTGACGGGGGGCTTACTTCCATACTTGTCGAAACCGACATTTTTGCTGAAAATTCCTGCAAACTCATGCTACAGGGGAAACAATACTCTCGAGCTATTCGTGGCCTAACACTAGCAGCTGACGCCATGTCTCGACTATTTTATGATACTTTAACTAATTGGTACGAAGAAACCAAGGGGGGAAGATTTATAACTGATGAAGTAAAACAATTAATTAACTCGATAATTTCCATGCGAAAATCCAAAATTGACGAGAACAACCTGAAAATTCTTATCAGAACAAGTGAAGATCATGATCAAGTTATAAAAGAATTTGTCAATTCAGGCTTTACTTCATCTACAACATTCAAATACTGGTACTTTTTTATTGAAGCAATTGATCTGCTTTGGAGGATGTTGTACGCAGAAAGAGAAGGCGATTTTGATTCCCATTTAGCGGCAGTTCATGACACGTTGCCTTATTTATCGGCCGCGGGGCGTAATCTTTATTCTAAATGGGTCCCTGTGTATTTAAGTGATATGGAAGAATTGAAACACCAAATTCCATACATGTATGACGTTTTGGCAGACGGAAATTTTGTTGTAAAGAAAACCAACGAAAAAAGATTTAACTGCGTGGCTTCAGACATGGCTTTAGAACAATCGATAAACAGAGAGTGTAAGAGTCGCTCAGGAGTAATTGGATTTACACAAAAACCAAGTGCACTTCTACGCTGGATGGTCACCAGGCATAGTTTGGGAGAATATTCTCAAAATTTCTTAGGTATGTTGCGTTCTTATATTATAATATTTACTAGATACTACATACGTAGTACGGTTAGGGAATCTAAATTTCGGGCAATATGCCATGAAAATGTCAACCTAATGACACAAGCTCTAAAACCACCCTTACATTGTTAACCTAATTATTATACTTTTGTTCGTGCATTTGTCATTTTGACACTGAAGGCAATAAGTGTGAATATGTCATGATGATAATAAAGAGTGATTTACACCGCAATTTTTTGAAATGACAGAAAGGTTTTGCCCGAAATTTAGATTCCCAAACTGTACTACATACACATATTCTTACATTTGAAAGACTTATAATCATGATTGTTCAATTTAGTGGCTACCTCCAGATTAGAAAGTCGACAGAGGAAGGAAGGATATTCTATTCAGAAAAAAAATGAAAGCGATGTTTTGAAAATGGTTGAGACAATTGAATGTGATTGGTGCAATCCGTTCGATTTAAACAAAGTTCCAGCTTCGTTAATAAATATTTGTACGGGAAAAGAAGTAAACGAAGAGGTAGAAAAGAGTTTAAGTACATTCATAGATGAGGTACAAAATGACGTGAACTCAGTTTGGAACAGAAATAACTCTGTAAGTTTCTGGAAACCGATGAACAGAAAGAAACTATTAACATTTAAGGAAAATAATCTTAAGACAAAGACGATTAAAAGCAATTTTATAATTGGTTCGGAATTAATGTTTCGTAGAATATTATGTGCTGCACAGGTGAATGAAATAGACTTAGCAACGATATTGTCACATGAGCTAACATTAGTACCAATGTCTTTGTTTCATGAAGACGGGTCCATGCGTAAAACAGGGAAATCAGATCTTGCAAAAAAAATGGAAGAAGCATCTGAAACGCAAACAGATTGTCCTCCGGTGCAGTCTTTAATAGTAGACGGAATGGTAACAATTCAAGAGATGAATGAAAAACAATTCGTTACTTTTAATGATCTGGGAAAAGTGTTTTTGAAAACAGTTTTGAATTGCGGACGAAGATGTCAGGCTGTGCGAATAACTATAGTTTTTGACACTTATAAATCCCTTTCAATAAAAACAGCAGAAAGAATTAGACGTGGTGAAAGCAATGCAGCAGAATTCAATGTTAACGGTAGTAGGAAAGTGCATAAGTTTAGAGACTTCTTAAAATCGTTTAAAAACAAACAGTCTTTGTTGAGATTTCTCACGGAGTATATTGTCCAAAGCGGTGCCGAATTTCTTAGAGATAATGAATTATTGATTATCGCAGGAGGTTTTGAAACACCCGAGAAGGTGATCTTAATGACTAAAGACGATTCAGTGCAGATATTAAATGATTTATGCAGCAACCAAGAAGAAGCAGATACTCGCATAATTTTACATGCAGTATATGAATCCAAATTCAGTAAACGAATATTGATTAAATCTATAGACACTGATGTCTTGATTTTACTAATTCACTTCTATGCCTCTGCTCCTGAGTTAAATACAATTACGATGTATATGCAGCTAGGACACAGTTCAAACCAGCGCTTTATTTCGATAGATACGATTGTACAGAATTTGGGAACAACAATTTGTAGATGCCTTTTATCAATACACTGTTTGACAGGATGCGACACTACGAGTGCGTTTTATAAAATTGGCAAAAGGACCGCATTTGATGTTCTGAAGAAGAACATTGATTGCCTTGAAAGACTGTCAAAATTACCCTTATTGCCTCAGCAGGAGGCATTGCAAATAGCTACGCGATATGTTCTTTTATTGTACAAAAATAAGGATAAGAATATTCGAACACTGAATGATTTACGTTTAAGAATGGCTACCAAATCGAATAAACCATCTTCCGAGCTTCCTCCAACTGATGATGCTTTTTATCAACATTTCTTGAGGTTAGTGATTTTAATTCTTTAGAGAAAGGCTTTAACAATGTGTATCCACATTTCAGATGTATGCATCAATTAAAAATATGGTACTGCAGTAATGTTGCAAAAACGGAGCTTGAAGATATCAAGTTTTGTGGGTGGACTTTAACGAATGACTGTTGGAATCCAATTTTTTCGATTCAAGAACCGATTCCGAATATTGTACGACAATGTTTAAGCCTCTACTGTTCTGATAAAAGCTGCAACAGTAGAAAATGTAACTGTGTGAAAGAGGGTTTAAAATGTGGTGATCAGTGTAAATGTGTGACATGTAATAATTGTGAGGAATTTCCGGATGAATGTGAGAATGACGAAGAAAATTTTTAATTATCATTAACCAAAAATAATATTGTTCAAATGGTCTTTAATTAAAAAATAAACCTTCCCCCTTTTACGCGTCCATTTTTGTCATAGGTAATTGCTCCAGGAGCAGTCGCATGCTTTGGCCTCCCCAGCGCGGGTAGCGAGGCTGCAAGTCCTGATAGGAGCGCCTTCCAATTTTGTGCGTTACAAAAATATTCATAATTAAAAAACTATAAGTCCTAGGTCAATTTTTCTTTTTCCAAAAACTTCTCCTTTATTTTATCTTCAATTGCTTCGCAGCATGTATATAAAAATTTCCACAAATAAAAAAAATTGTCGCTTAGTGAAAATGTGAATACCTTCCCAGCGAACTAACAGGTAAACTGATATTTAAACAAATATTAATAAACAATATTCGATAAGGAAATGATATCCCTAGAAGCGCTTATTTATGTGCTTCAATTTAAAAAAAAAATTAAGTCAAAAGCTTAATTAGATTGGCGGATATGACGATGTAAATGTTAAAAAACACGATTTTTAGAAATGATCAATTTTTGATGTTTTTTCGAAATAAAAAAGGTCTGCACCACAGAAAAATGTCGTAAATAGCCATTTCGTGTGTAGAATTATTTACTTTATAAAATGTATGTGGTCCCATCTGGTTCTACGTCGAAAAAAAAATGACACATTTTTTGGGCGATTTCGCTCCACTACTATTAAAAAAATTACGAAGTATGTAATTGACAGGCAAAACAATAAAAAAACGAAACTAACATAAGTATGAATATGTATATACATATATAATTTTATTTATATTACGAAATATAGGGTAAATATAATAAATTTTAGAAACCTCTCAGGCTTTTACCTACGCCGATGAAGAAAGAAATTTAGGAGTAAAATTGACTTTTTTTGCTGTCGTTTTCGCGACAACAACAGATGTTGCAGTTCACCATATGAATAGTGCTATTCTGTTACCGCGTGTTGTTTACATTATTTACGTCCGGTCTATAGCTATAAAATTTTACTTAATATTCATTTTGGTAATTCTTTAGAATGAGACCGCACTACAAATATTCAAAATACAAGAAAAATATCAAATAATATGTACCTATTGTATGTAGGTATACATAAATGGAAAGCTTACGTTTCATGGTGTCCAAAAATGTAGGTTTTATTGGTAGCCATATACGAATTAACTCGTGTATGTATGCTTTAACTGATTAACATTAATTATAATATTTGAATATGATTAAAGGGTTATAATAACAAACTGAGTGGTGATTTTGTAAATCAAATTTTCCAACGTAAATTACGAATTGAATGAACGAATATATACGATTATTTAATTTGGCCTGACACTTGGACATCGCTAGTAACGCAGGTGTCTCCGATGTTTAATACGGGTTTTGAAAATCCCAAATAAATTACTGTCTGTGTGGACTGTCTTCCTTGTCAGAGATGGTTAGGTCCTTTTGTTCCTAAATATGTACATGATTTTTTTATTTGTTTTAATTTAATCAATGTAATTTCTATATGTAGAGTTGTTATAATATTTGTATATAAATATCTACAAGATCACAATTAGATTTAAATTATTTAATTTTATTTTGTTTCTTTTATAATAGTTTTAGTTTAAAATTAAACAATACACAATGTATATAAATATTTATTGTAAAATTATAGGTTAGGATTCAGTATATTTATATTAGTTTAAGTAAAACAATGTAATAAAGTTGTTAAAATATTTATTTATAAGAATTCATATGTAAATAATCCCTGTATGACAGGTGAATTTTGATAATCAATCCAGTGGGTGGAATCATATAACGAGGCCGAAGTAAACAATGTTTCTTTTTCAGGGGCCGTGCAAACCATGTATAATAATAATAATAATAATAATAATAGTTCTTTATTAATAAAGGCGAAGTTTAGCAGAAGCTATTTACACTTAACACTAACAGTAACATCAATAAACACAAAGGAAACAAAAAATATACACATGTATAAAACACCTAATATAACATAGCTGTACAGTAACTAAGCCTCAGCTGAAAAACCCAATGCCAGAATTCTGCAGCATTAGTTGCTAAGCAGAGATCGCTTATAAGCTGTTGCAAATGCAATCGTAGGTAACTGTTTAAAGTTATCACTTAATTTATTGAAGTAGTTGAAGCAGTGTAAGAGAACGATGGTTTGAATATTGTTGTGTGATGGCTGGGAATAACAAGATGGTACCGATACCTAGTATTGATCTTATGCAATTCATAATGCTTCAACAATCTAAACGATAAGTAAGCCGGAGAGGATGTTGTAACCACTGAGCGCACAAGAATAGCAGAAAGCAGCATGCGACGGTTTCCATATTCAGCTACGCTAATTAGCTGTAGTTTATCAGATTATGTGGTCCCGGAACTTCAATTCACACACCAACTTCAAACAACTGTTCTGAACCCTCTGTAAACTCTGTATATACGCGAGAAAAGGCATTTGAGTGAAATTAATATCAGCACAAAGTCAGCGTTTTAATGCATATCTAAGCACTTGTAATTAAGTTTTTTTATTAAATTTTGAATATTTTTTCATTTTTTTCTTGTAAGCATTAGAGATTGGACACGTTGTCAAGTGAGTCAAGGGTGCATTTAATAAGTTTAAATGATAAACACATAGGATGGGACCTTGACTGACTAATCTACGTGAATTTGCTTTGGGAATGTTGTCCAGAAGCGAGAAAAGGCATTTGGATAGGATTAGAATCAAAGCAAAGTCTATTTTCTAGTGCGTGCACAATAATAATAATAATTATATTTTGTTTTATAATAATATCTAATAAAAGTCGTTACAAATTATATGAGAAATTTTCCTTTATTTTGTTGATTGTACTCAAACTTTAAACTGAGCACGTACAAATGCGTTATACATGATTTTAATTTATACTTTTAGACTAAATACATTATTAGATGCTAATGTCCTCTATTTTGGCATGTAAATAAATTATTTAGAATAGTTATTTTCTTTTGTGAATATTTTTTTTTATTATTTCTTTTCAGTATGTTTAATAAATTATATTGTAAGATATGTCTATTACCATTATCTGAGCTAGTGAAGTGCGACATTGCGTAACCCACAATTTTGCAGAAGTAGTAAGATTTCAGATTAGCATGAGGCTAATTTCTTGAGATATATGCATGAGCATTCTTACTTTTAAGAATATAGAGTTTTAATAATTTCATTGTATTATTAATCTGCAAGGATCACAGCAATATGTATATACATATTTCAAATTGTACCATGTTTATCATCAAGTCAGGTATATGAGCTGTCAAAAGCTGCTTGGGACACTACTTATTGAGGGTTAACTTATTTTTTTTGGATCGTATACTTGTACAGTTATAAAAAGATAATAGTGTTTTGGTAAATGTCAAGTCTGTTGTTTTATAAAAAGAGTGAATGTGAAAAAAAAACAAGCAAAAACTATAATAAAAAAATAGTTGGATCTCGAGTGTCACTTCAATATGTAATGTTACATCTTCAAATAAAAAGAAAACAAATGTATACAGGGTGAGTCATTAGTAGCGGCTTCCTCGATTGCTCTTTTGTGTTTTAAATAAAAGAAAAAACAATTAGTGGAAGATCGATGGTTGCTTGTGGCGCATATTGCAAAAATACTTTAAGCTCTGACACACTTCCGGTTTCACCGGAAATGCACGGAATTTAATTTTTTTAAACTACTCACCCTATATATTTTTGGATTTTCTTGTACTATTTTAAATTGTCTGTTCAACTGTTTTTTCTTTTTCAAAATTGAGCCAATAGTTTTTGAGTTATGAATTTTTTTTTGAAAGTTTTTGACCAACGATTTTGAAAGTTTACATGTGTGATAAAGTGGGGTGGGGGGGATATGTGTTATAATAACAGAAATTGTGACGATGAACGTGTTCACTTTAATAGAAGGTTTCGTTGGTAAACAACAAAAAATTGAGAAAGCCAGGATAATGTATCTGCTGCCAATTGACAAAAATGTAAGCGATTTTGAAAATTTCTTTCATCTAACCCTGTGTATGAATATGCTACGGGTGAATTCCATATTTCCTAATTATTCTGGATTCTCAAACTTGACTTACATCTAACTGACGACTAATTTTCGTAGTACTAGTATGAGGGTGTTCGACTACACTCGCAAGTACCATAAACATCTTATCCTCACCAGTTATTGCTTTTTCCGCTCTTTGTTTCATATTCAATACTTTCTGTTCACCCAAACCGCCCCTCTATACCTTCGAAGGTTTCTGCCTTCGGTTGACTTCTACCAGGGATCGCTTTGCATAAAGTCTGGATGTTAGCAAAGAGTTTCTTTCAGATTCACCCAAAACGTCAATCATATCTATTAACTCTTCATTAAGAATAATTCATTTGGATGATAACTAACAGCGATGCTTTTATAAGTTTGACATAAATGTATACCGAGTTTCTTTAACAGTTGACTCAGGCAGTCAGCCGCAATCCAGCCTTTGCTGGACGATTATTTGGGTGTATAGCACAGCGCCAGTAGTTCCTTAATTGACCGCTAATTGCTCCTATAGTGATTATCTCAAAAATTACAAAAGATAGGTATAGGACATTGTTAACAAAAATGAAAGAGAATAAAAAAAGGAACAAAATGCCTCAATAAAGTACTGGGTGTTTCATTTAAAAAAAATAAGTTTTTGGTATGTGAAAATTTCAGGAAGTAGGCTTTGAAAAAACAAAGTTTTTTGAGGTATTGTCGAGTGCAACTTTAATTACTTTTAAAAACAATGTGAAAATGATTTTTTTCTGAACACGCGTTTTGCTCAACTATTTTCAAAAAAAATTAATAACTCAAAAACTATTGGCTCAATTTTGAAAAAGAAAAAACAGTTGAACAGACAATTTATAGCAGTACAAGAAAATCCAAAAATATATGGGGTGAGTCATTTAAAAAAATTAAGTTCCGTGCATTTCCGGTGAAACCGGAAGTACGTCAGAGCTTAAAGTATTTTTACAATATGCGCTACAAGCAACCATGTGTCCTCCACTAATTGTTTTTTTTTATTTAAAATACAAAAGAGCAATCGAAGAAGGGGCTACTAATGACTCACCCTGTATATCTACCTGTCTGTCTTTCAAATAAATAAGGCAAATTTTAATAACCTTTTTCTTCTTTATTTGAAGTTCGTACCTATAAGAAAAAAGACAATATTAATATTTAACGCAACAAAGACAATGATCGTTAAAAAATAATTAAATTCTGTATTATACCTTTCTTTTTCTTTAGTAAAAACACATTGCTCAATATTGCGTTTTCGTTTCTTGCAAATTAAGAGAGAAAGTTAAGGGGTGGGTAACTTGACCTTTGTTTAGGATTAAAGCTTATTTTATCAATTAACGGGTAAGTTTATATATATTACAGTTAAAAGAGTTAAAACCTGCGATCGGAAATTATCATTAATTTCTGAGAAACTGTGACACTTTATCTTGAGATGAACAAAGGGCAAGTTATAAATAGTAAGACATGAAATTTTCCAAAAAAATACTAAATAATAATCGATATGTATAATATTCATAGAGTTTTAAGTTAATTTTTATTTAAATTGATTTTTAAACATTGACTTTGTACCCATTGTTCTTTACGGACAATGAATAACTATTGTACTCGCAAAATACAAACACTTAAGAAATATAGTAATGTACCTAAATGGTTTTCTTGGCATACTATAGTAAAAACTTACTACAACTGCTTATATGTATGTATTATATGGTGCTGTTTCTAGAGCTGAGTTAAAAACAAGTGGCTTTACTTGATCGAGTTGATAAGTTTCAATGGGTTCTTTATCTATTTACGACTCTTATCTTAAACAGGGTTGAAAATACTATGTCAAGATACATGTCAAGGAGCGCTCCCGTTCCAGCTGAACTACCCACTAAGAAACTCTCCACCGCCAGTAGATAAAATGAAAAGACACATCGTTGAGATACCATCAAAGATGTTGCTTTAATTCTGAGGAAGCCTGCCATATCACAAGCCTTAATGTACTTCAGTCCGTTAAGTACAAATTCATTCGACATTGATTATAAATATCAGCTCTTCAAGCACATTAAGAAATAAAATGCTTACATAAATTTGAATTCCTATGTAATTATTGTAAAGTTAAAGCTTAGTATCTTGCAAACGTTCAGAAATAATTAATAAATAAATAATAAATTTAAATGCTTTTTGAAATCGCAAAGTCTGACGAATAGTCACCTATTGCGCTACAAACATGATTGTTACTTCAATAACGTCAATGAAGAACGAATACGTTCACATACAAAGAATTAGCCGTTCAATATCAATTCAAATACAGATATATTTGCCCAAATCACATGATAAAAACTCGTGGAATTATCCTGACATGATGTCACTTAGAAAACTTTAGTAAAACGTCAAGAGTTTAACCGATCATGAACAAATTCAGAATTATTTGTTTTTAATTCAGATTAATCACGATTTGTAAACAAAATTCAAGTTGCTTTTGACTACTGGTCATGTTATATCACTGTATAGATTGTTGTAATTCAAATATTACTCAAATATTATAAATAGGGCGCGGACATGAACGGTTGATGACTCATCGCCCATGGGCGCACTATTCAAACGTTGTATTTTTAAAGTGGTTTTAATTTTATTTATATAATTGGATAACAGGTGGCTGGTGATCTATAAAATACAAAATACCTTATTATTTGTTCATTTTCTCTTCTGTAAGACTTGTTCTCTTTGAATTAAGTACACCCTTGTAGATAGAAAACGTCCTTTCTACATCGCAACTGGTTATAGGTGCGTACTGGAAATATTCTTTTATTTCAGCGTATTTAGCATACACAATTGCCGCAATGTTATTAAATTTGGATTTCTATTAAAAACTGCGTCTAAATTTTGCCGAAGGCCACATTCGAAGTCACTTGGAATACTTTTGAAATTATTAATAGCCCACATGTAATGTTGTTAAATCCATCTTTTAATTTGAGATTTCGATTTTCAAAATATGTGATTAATTTAGGCAAATTTCCAAAGTGTTACTGAAGGAATAATAACTGATTTTCTAAATTTGGAATTTGTGTTAGTTCCTTGCAATCAGATATACTTCAAGCATCGTCATTTAAACATGTAACGAAATTTTGTAAACTATCGAAATTCTCTGCATAAAAACTATTTCTGTGTATGTTTTAGCAAAGCTAAGTGACGAACGTGCGATATTTTGGCATTCTGTAACGATATTTTACAGACTTTCTAATAAATTTCGGAATCACTGACAATTCATTTTCATATCAGAAAAACTAACATAAACAACGTTCTAGATCGTGCGTAATTAACAGTCAAAACAATGAAAAAACGAAACTAACGTAAGTATGAATGAAAGTTTTATTTTTCTTGGGAAATATAAGGTAAATATAATACATTTTAAAAACCCCTACGCCGATGAAAAAATGATTTTACTCATAAATTCCTTATTTTATGGGCATTTTTTGCTCTTATTTTCGGGCACTTCTTGGGCGTAAACAGATGTTGCAATTCACCATATGAATTAGTGCTATTCAGTAAGCCTGTGTTGTTTACATTATTTCTTTGCTCCGTTGTAACTTCGTTGTAGTTTAAACCGGTCATGTCCGCGCCCTAATTATAAATCACAATCGTATTTACAAATAACCAGCCATATGTTGATTTTAAAAATAATAAATTATCACCTATATAGTTTATATATCTTTCTCGGCGTATTTATAAATATTATGTATGCTGCATAGTAAGAAAGTCATATATAAAAATATGTAAGGGAAGAGATCACTTATTCATGGTCACGTTGCAAGTAAAATAAAAAAATTGAATTTTTTTTTTGAAAGATCTGGAGATAAATCTGGAAAAACGCATTCCCGCCTAAATTAAAATAAAATTACATTTGTTTTTACTTTTGTGTTTTTTTTTGCGATCTGTCCAACAAATGCAGTTATTTTATTTCTATGTATCTATTAATTTTTCGTCGTTATGTAACCGATTGGCTGGATTCACAATTTGACAATCAGCTGTCAAACATTTGCGCACGTAGCGAAATAAAATGGAATAGAAATAAAGTAACTATATTTTTTATTTGTATTCACTAAACTAGCATCGATACTATTTTCATAGCTATGCTAGGATCCGATAGGTGGCGCTGTAATTAAGTTCTTAATAAATTCTATATTTATGGACTAAAATGACTCATATTCACAATATATGTTGGTTTAGTGCTAAAAAAGAAAATCATAAAATCTGGACCCGATAGGTAGCGCTGTGGTGGTCGACTCTACCTACCGGAAGGGGCAGAACAACGTCTGCTGAGCAGTACTGTTTTACAAGGAATATGCTAAGTTATAAAATTATTATAGGTTAGATTTAAAAAAAAAACGAGAAAATAACCAATAAAAATCGATAACTTAGACACGACATATTTAACACCCTGTATATCTATTCACTTTGTTCAATCTCAAAACAAATAACGTGTTAGTCCATAAATTAGTAAAACAAGAGTTACGTGAGGCATTCTACCCGTTTTCAAACTAAGGCTTAAAATATTAGATGCTGCAACTATCAAGATTTTAACAAAATTATCAATAAAATCAAAACTAACAGTCTGAAGTGCACATATCCATATATCATTGCAAAGATAATTTGAATGGCTATCATTATAATATCTAGAAAGTATAGCAATGTATTTAAAATGAAAAAGTTGAAGGTGGTTGCGAAAATTGGGAACAGCCTGTATATGTGTAAATAAAATTAGAAAATGCAGTCGTATACTACATACGTACGTAAAGTATCATTGCTACAGCGTTATTAGTTTTCATACTAAGCTCCGCCGACACACTATTTATTGCACCACCCGGTATATTGTTTATGGCGCCGATGTTATGACGTTTCGTGAAAAACATTTTTTGTGATTTCTAAATATTTTATGTCTTATCATAAAAGTAAGCTTTATATGAAAGAATTTCTCCACTATATTTTTCTTCATTCTTTTGAGTACAAGCATAATAATCAGAAATGTTAGGCACCCTCTCATTAAGCCTTAATTTCATTTAATGAAAGGATTCTCTCTTTATTTTCTTTTATTCAGCTTAACACAATCTTTTATTCGTTTAATTAAAAAGAGGTATAATTTGAGATTAGCAAAAAATATAATTAGCTTTTTTTTTTGTAATTACAAAGCTTCAGACAGTATAGAAAATACGACCTACGTAGAAATTATACTTCACATATAAATACTCCTAAAAAAATCTTTCAAACTTTTCTCTTAATATAGAAACGACTTCGTGAGTTATTGCCTGTCGTCTACAGTTAAGCTATCAGTTTCAGTTTCGAAACATGTGAAGAAATTTGCATGGAAATAGAGTTCATTAAACCCATGTTCATATTTTGTAAATTTAATTTTGAATATACGTACGACACAGAATTCATACATAAATTTGCGTGGATGTTTTCAATATGCATAAAAAAGAAATTCGACTTTCTATGTACATACGAGGTAGGTGCCATAAATTCTCGGCCTGACAGGCTTATACAGGTTCAAACATGTTCAAACTCCGTCATGTTATGCATGCACATACGCGAGGTGTACATTATAAATATGACGGTTCGAAGCCTAGTAGTTTTTAGTAACCAGCCAACCAACGTGATTAGCACACAAAAATGTCTGAAGTAACAATAATTGAGTACCGCGCGGTCATTACGTTTAGACAAATTTCAATTATTGAATATTTAGTGCTAGAAGATCGCCGTTTGAAAGTGAAGGAATTAGCAGTGATAACAAACATTTCCGAAAAACTGTTCGGCGAATTCTCATCAGCGTTTCAATCATACAATTTTAAAAACTATTTTGTATAACATTATTCAAAATTCTATTCTAAGTACTTCCAGTCTCTTAATAAATCTCTACAGGATACATACTTTGT
This sequence comes from Amphimallon solstitiale, assembly GCA_963170755.1. Classification (NCBI taxonomy): domain Eukaryota; kingdom Metazoa; phylum Arthropoda; class Insecta; order Coleoptera; family Scarabaeidae; genus Amphimallon; species Amphimallon solstitiale. Next base: position 137,513,750 of record OY720679.1, read on the forward strand.
GAGATATTTCCAAAAAAATGCTACTCGCTAAGAGTAAAAGTATCACTTCCGGTCCGAATTTTGAATTTTCACTTATGCAAAAAATATTCCCATCCAACTCTAAATACTTTTATACTCTTGACAAATATATAAAGAATGCATAATTTACGAAATAATTGTGAAAATCTCTATTCCATAAGAGAAAAAGTGTCACTTCCGGTCCGAATTTTGAAATTTCATTTATACAAAAAATATTTCAAATCCAACTCTAAATACTTTTGTAGTCTTGACAAATATATATAGAACGCATAATTTACGAAATATTTGCAAAAATCGCTATTCCATAAGAGTAAAAGTGTTACTTCTGGTCCGAATTTTGAAATTTCATTTATACAAAAAATATTTCAAATCCAACTCTAGATACTTTTGTACTCTGGACAAATATATATATAGAATAATTTACGAAATATTTGCAAAAATCGCTATTCGATAAGAGCAAAAGTGTTACTTCAGGTCCGAATTTTGAATTTTTTTTGTACAAAAGGTATTGAAAATTAAGTTCTAAATATTTTTATACTCGTAACCTACCTGTCTAAAAAGCATGACTTGCGGAATATTCGCAAAAAACTGATTTTCGAAATTCCTACCGGAAGTAGGAATTTTAAAAAGCTTTTTTAATAAAATTCTTCTCAAATTCATTTTGAGTTTATATGAATGCATTACAAATTTGTTTAAACTTAGTACCTACTTGACGAATAATTGGCAAAATTCGATTTTTTCACTGAAGTAAACTACTACTTCCGGTCTGCCGATTTTACTGAAAATTTAATTAGATCTCAAGAGGGGGGTTATATTCGTAAATATAAAATTTGGAATTGATACCTATAGCGGTTTGATCGCTATCGTGGTCACACACACAGAGAGAGAGAGCGAGAGAGAGACCGACAGACACACAGAGACATTTTTTTAAAACCACTTTTATGGTGTCAGGGGACTTCAAAACGTGGACATCTGCAAAAATCTCGAGATCGAAAATTTTCGTCATCACAATACTTCCTTATACTACGTATAAGAAAATAAAAGGACACCACGTCAGAATAGCACACGAAAACTTATGGTACAATTGTCCCAGTTACTGTTTTGTGCCCGGCTACCCTACATCTAAGTACAACATATTTATAGACAGGAACGTTTTAATCCAAAATCCCGTATAGTATTGAACGGCAAAACTGTTCAGTGTAATTTACAGATGGGGGCGGTACGGTACAGTCACAAATAGTAACCGTAACATGTAATTTGTGTTGGCTTCCTTTAAGTTGTTATCTACCATCGTCCTGAAATACCATGGAAAACTAATTCAGAGTAGTTCAAGTAGTTATATGTACATCAAATAATCCTACTTATAATTTTATACAGTTCCTGATGCCGTCTAATTAAAGCAATTTGTAACTTTTCCACTTATAAATATGTATATTACATATTTTTTAAATTAATATTCCAGAGTAATTAGAGATTGTGAATGTCCAAATAACTAACAAAATATTTCCTACCGTCTTTTAGGTAATCAGTTTCAACGAGTAGTTTTCTCCGTATGTAGTAGTTCCAGGCCATTCTCCCATTAATTTATGTAACTATAATATCCAAACGTCGCTCAGTTCGTCTCATATGACTTCAGTGTAAGAGGAAATGATACAAGTATAAACAAATTAAAACATTTGTCTATGTAGCGTATGAAATAAATATCAAAAACAATGTAGATACTGTGTTTAAAAGTATTTACGCAAGTTGTTACATTGGTGGTAATCCTTTGTGATTAAACACACAATAAAACACTTACTTTACTTTAACACTTTATTACTAGGTACCTGTTGTATTAATTTCTAACCTTTCTATGCTTGAAGGTGTAAAAATTGTTTGTGTTTTTGGGGCTGTGACCTTTATTCCAGCAAGTGAAGCTCCTAATTGTTTCAAATTCACGGATTGGGTGTTGCCATGGCATCTCTAATGATTATAAACTAAAAATATTTAATACCCCACCTTTTATTGGAGATATCTAAAAACGTCATTATTATTGGCCATATGTTAAGTATGGGGTGTGACCTATATCACTACACTTATGATTTCAAGAATGCATTTAATGAAGTTTTTCTAGGAAATATTTTCTTTCAAAACAATTTAAATCAAATACCATACCGTCCGATAGTTGTGGTTTGTTGTATTAGGTATATTAATGCACATTGCTTTTCACAGAAAAACATGTAACCTAAAATTAATATGCAATTTCATTTCTGTTATTATGACTAGGTACTTATTAGGTACTATTATTTTTATAGTTTTGTTGTGACCATTAAAATTATAACTGATGCTTTCTTTTTTTCAAATGTTGCCTGATTAGATATATTATTTGACAGAATTAAAGTAAAATTTTTGCGTGTTTACTCAAGTTACACTATGAATTGAACTTTACGTGCATTATTATTTTCCAATTCTAATAATACTTTAAATAATCAGCTTGCACACATGTTAAAGTGAATTAACAAGGAATTTTTATAGCCTGGTTACAATCAATATAGCTCCATTGCAGAAAATGTTGAATTTGAAAATAGATTAGGGTAATGTCAACTTTTTTCTTATTAAAGTGATATATATTTTAGAAAAAAATATACCTGTAGAAAAGAGGTATTTAGGAGATACAAGTAATCCTTTCCATATTATCTGAACTGAATTAAAATTTTACGAAACATTTAACTTGAGAGGAGTTATCTTACTAATGCAGTAATTAAATATATTTGTTTCACTCAAGAATAAAATTTTAAAATAATATGGAACGCCTCAATGTTATTAAAGCTGAAAGTTGACGTTCATCAAAAAAAGCCGACTACTGGAAAATTCACCCTATATCTCAACACTGCACAAACACACCCCTCTTACTCTCGTGAAGAAAAACTCGTCTGCTTTTTATTTATCTACTTAAATTGTTAAAATATACCTTCACCAAAACTTCGTTATGCATCGGTTTTCAAGCAATCGTCTCAACAATGTTCGGCAAATATACGAACGTATGCAGTACATTCTGAATGTAAACCTTCTTCGTTGATGTGCTATTTATTATCTATCGTTTTTCCACTTCGTGAGCTATATTATTGGAATAAAAGAATATTCAAACAGAAATTCATACCGATTACACTTCAAAAAGAAAAAAAATCGGAAACACTCTGAGACTGACACGTTCAATTTAGCCAAGCGAGAAAAAAAAAGAAAATTGCTTCGTATAATGGGATATTTCAATTGACCCAGTAATTGGAAATAAAAATATGATAGATATTGTTATGTAGTTATATACATCTATGGAAGTGTTTTCCATGTACGAATAGGTATACCTAATATGTTTTTTCCGTTATTTCTAAGAATATTAGGAGTCAGCAATATTTATTTGCGTAGTTAATACGGTTTTATTTGAAATAAGCAGTTTATCTAGTGTATTCTATATTTGACTAATATCAGTTTGTTTCACGTTAGTGTTTTTTTATCTTGATACACCAATATAGAAAAATTAAATTCTTTAGGTGGTTTATATAAGTCATTTGTGTTGTTCAGTTCAATTTAAGTCACAATTTAGAATTAAACATGTGTTAATTAAAAAGGAAATCAAATATTATGTAAGAAAAAACACTACACAAATACATAATACACGCGTTCATAAATGTTTAAGATGAAATTCAAATTAACCGCCCAAAATTTAAAATTTAAGTTTATAAAAAAATAAATTGCCCCTTGAAGTCTTTTGATACCAAAGAAGTGGTTTTAAAAAAATGTCTCTCTCTCTCTCTCTCTCTCTCTCTCTCTCTCTCTATCTCTCTCTCTGTGTCTCAATTTCAAATTCTGTATTTGCGAGTGTAATTTCCCTCTTGCGATTTGATTAGATATTCAGTAAAATCGGCAGACCAGAAGTAATAGTTTACTCCAGTAATAAAATCGTATTTTCTCTTAATTTTGTCAATTGCAAAGCTTAAACAAATTTATAAAGAATGCAAATTTACTCAAAATTAAATTTGACAAGAATTTTATTAAAAAAGTTTTTGGAAATTCCTACCGGAAGTAGGTCTTTTACTCTTATCGAAAATCAGTGTTTTACGAATATATCGCAAGTCATGCTTTCTAGGCAGGTACATTACGAGAGTATAAAAGTATTTAGAACTTAATTTTCAATAAATCTTCTACAAAAAAATTCAAAATTCGACAGCAATTTACAATATTACTCTTGCGAGTAACACTTTTTTGTCGAATATTTTGCAAACTATGCATTCTATAGCGATTTATTAAGAGAATAGAAGAACACTTAGAATAGGATTTTGAATAATTTTTGTATAAAAAAATTCTTAAAATTTGGGCCTGAAGTAACACACTTACTCACAAGTTTATTTTTCTAAGAAGATAAAAGTGTTTAAAAACAATTTAGAACAACTTGTGTGTAATTTGAAACACTCTGTAACGGTAGGCTCTGTATATCATAAATAAAATATAAAGATAATAACATCAAAGCTATTTATGTTAAGGTAAAATTACCAAAGGTAATAGTATCATGCAATTAAGGTACATAATTAAACAACACAGATTGGGAAATATATATTACTTATTCATTTGTATCAAAATATTATATTCCTTTTTAAAATGTTTCCATGTAAATTCTGTATATATTCGGAGTGTATAAAAGAGAAAAATAGTGCGTAGATGTATCTATGTAAAAGAAACACATGTGGCGTCAACCTTATCAACGCCAGCTAAGAAGTTATGCGACATAGACAAGAAACGGTTTGTGTGCAATCGACACGTGGGCAACCTTGAACGCTACATATTTTACGGAGTGCTTTTTCTCATAAACAAGTTAGAAGAGAAGTAAAGTACCTAAGTGGCCCGGGGAATCCCCGTAAAGAATACGGTGAGACGCGCCTTAAGCAGCAAAGAGGTAGGAAGACGTTCTCCGACTAGCAAAGAAGCAGGTTGGTAGGTCCCTCATGTCGAATAAATAAATCGACCGGACCCAACCCAGTTAATTATAAACGCACCAGAAGAAATTTCCTGGCGTTTATAATTTTATAGAGAACGATCTTGCAAGTTAATAGTGCTAATAAAAATATAGTAATTCAAAGCATTATTTAAAAGTAAAATAAAAGCCAGTGTGTGTGCCCTAGTTCGATATAAAGAACACGGCATTTCATCTATCCTGGGGAAGCTGCCCGTGAAAACACCGTTTCATCGTCATAGCATCTTCATAAAGGTACCCAACGTATAATCAAATTAAAGGCCTATATCATGCATGCATTTTAGGAAACAATTCAATTAGCATCTAATTAAATCCATGGTATATTGTCTAGGTAAAGCGCTATTGTATTGTTGATCTATTATATCTACATATTTTGTAACTATGCGTATTTTATATTGATATATACAAATTTAATTATATTTCGCTTTGTAACATTTGTTTTTGCAACTTAATCTTTGTTGTTTGTTTTTTAATCAATATATTCATAGTATTTAAATATCATTTTGCATCTTATTTGGTCACCTTAACATAAAAACCTGAATTATAAAAATTAGTACGTCTTTAAAATTAATCTTAGTGTCTTAATACCTGAATCGACTTGATAATAGGATTCTCATGTGAACCGAACTCCCATCTGAGCTAGTTACGCGGAGTGTTCAATAAGTAAATTAATTTCACTATTAAATTTGAGTCTGTTAAAAAAAAAAAAACCTAAAATTTCTCTCATAAAAGCACAACTTAATTATTTTATTAATTACAGTCAAAAAGAATAAAGTCGTACTATTACATATGTTACCCAACTTTAGGGCTGTACTATTACAACTCATACGCATAAGAAAGTCGTGTGGTGGCCACACCTCGTTATTTTATTTGTAAATAATGTTTATATTGCCAAAAATATAATTGAATACAAACCAGTGCAATATATTAAAATTACTTATCCCAACCGATTTCTATACATTAAAGATTTCGCCAAGGTAATACCTATTATGGAGTTTTGCGATGAAAAGTCAAAGTAACATTTTAGATTAAATGTAGATTGTTATACGGTAATAGCAAGGATCGTGATAATATATCCGAAGAAAGACGTTGTGTGAATAAGTATTTAATTCTTCAAAAATTCTCACCAACAAGTAAGCATTAAAGGTACCAATTTGAGCGACATCTGAGGTTTCTCCAAAATTATATTTTTATATTAATTTTTTTCGATTTATCATTCACTAAATAATTTGTTTAATCTCTTCTCGTTTGATGGATAGAGTAATGTTCTCGGAATTTAGAAATCCGTTCAATCCTTACATCATCTAATATAAACTTTCTAACTTGAAGTAATCAGTTTAACACTTTAAAAGACACGAATCTTTTCTATCAGTCCTTCAAGTTAAATCCTCGGGGGTTTGGGTTAACGAATTTCCTTTGGAGATGTGGAATCTTAAACTTTTTTCGTTCTAATTCTCAGTTCTTTGAATTGAAAATATCTGCTGATTCGACTGTAATCCTATACTCCGTGAAACGCCAGTACGTACTACCTTACGTACATATATATTAAACATTTTTGATCATATAATCATTTTCTATGAGTTCGCTATATAAATGCTCTTTTAATCATATCCATTTTAGGTCGAATGCTGAAGTGATTACTCTTATTAAGTCTACTCTGCGATGAATAACTCCAAATTTCTCTTCTCTTACAACTTAATGATTTGGAAGAAAACGTTGGTTTGATAGGATTACTTGTCGCTGTAAGGAGCTTAGTTATTGGCAATATTGATTTTATATATTACTGTGTTATTCTTGAATGTAATTATATTCACATAAATAAAAATAAACAATTTAAAGTAATCTAGAATTAAATCATGTCGAACTTTGGATTTCAATTTTTGTTTAAATTAAGAGATTCATCTTTTATTAACTTACAGTTCAGAATGAGAAACAAGCATCCTAGACGCCATAAATTCTCGGCCTGACAGGCTTATACGGGTTTAAACGTGATCAAACTCAGTCACGTCATGTATGCACATACGCGAGGTGTACACTATAAATATGACGGTACGAAGCCTAGTAGTATTTAGTAACCAGCCAACCAACGTGACTAGCGCACGAAAATGTTTGAAGTAACGAAAATTGAGTACCGCGCGGTCATTAAATTTTTGACAAAAGAAGGGCATACACCTTATCACATTAAACAATGTTTAGAAGGCGTTTACGGTGATTCATCTCCTTCGTATTCAATTGTAAAGAAGTGGGCACAATGTTTCCGTTTAGGACAAGAATCCCTGAAAGATGCTGATCGGTAGGGTCGACCAATTGAAGTGATAACACCTCAACAAATTTCAATTATTGAACATTTAGTGTTAGAAGTCGCCGTTTGAAAGTGAAGGAATTAGCAGTGATAACAAACATTTCCGAAACAAGTGTTTGCCGAATTCTCTATGACCATTTGGGTATGAATAAAATTAGTGCTAGATGGGTACCGCGACATCTTTCTGCTCTCCAACGTTAACGTCTAGTCGAATGTGTGCAGTCGTTTTTAAACATGTGTGGAGACGACTCAAAACCAATTTTGGAGTCCACTGTCACAGGGGATGAAACAATGATTCTGTTTTACGATCCTCTATCGAAAAGGGAGTCCATGGAATGGCGGCAACCTGATGAACCTGTATATCAGGCCGAGAATTTATGGCGCCCACCTCGTATATTCGTGGTTGTAATACTTCATAAAATAATGGTTTCCGTCGCGACGAACGTTATGAAACACTGATAAAAACTGATAGCTTTTTCTCAATTTTCCATATACAAATCCTCTTCATCCTTTTGCCGGAATAAAATCAACATGAAAGGAACTGAATGTAATCTGCTGATAATGCTCTTCGCCTCCTCTACTTTCGTTTGAGGAAAATGAATGAGCTTGAAGGCATATTATGACGTGCGATTTTTTACCTCTGTGCTTTCAGAGCAGACTAAATTCGGTTTAGAACGAAGCATTTTCTGTGTAAATAAAAACGAAGGTAAAAATGTTAGGAATTATGATAAATAAATAAATTTGGTAACTTAATGCCATAATAATCATAGCTAAATTCCTAGGAAGAAGTGTATAGAGTTTAGTGATGTTGTATAGAAATTGAAATATAAAATAGCAGCTGGTGAAAAATGTACTTAAACAACCTTAAACTTTTCTAATTTTTCCAAATATACAGGCTGTCCCAGAAATAAAAACACGGAGTAGCAGAAATCGGATGCTAGATTGTGTAAAAACGTACCCTCAAAATATCAAGTCTATTCGTGCGCAGACGGCAGAAAAAAAATACTAAAGAATTCAATTGGCCTTACGCCGACCCTGGACGACTTATTACGTGTGTTACAAAAAAGGAGGAGGAATAGATACTTCATAATAAATATCAAACCATTAATTACTTTAATTTTACACCTGCTAGAAAAAAAAAATTACATTCTTGATATTTACTGTAATAAAGGCTAGATAAACTACAATTTATTGAATATTTTAAAATAATAATAATCAGCTGTTTCCGACTACAAACACATTAAAGAGCAACAACCTTCCTATTTTAAAAATAAAAACAATCTTTTATTGTCTGCAATAAAGTTGGTCGCCCATCTGGATCAACAACCGACTACATAGCTGCGTTATGTAGACGCATCGGGCAAAAAATATGTTTTATATGAGTGAGTCCGATTTAACGTTCTTTTCCCGTTTTATACAAATAAAAGCGTATTTTTCTATGAATGCGTGTTCGTTTCTATTTACAAGTGAGCATTCTTACGTGTATTTATAAACATACATTCTGTGCCAGCTCCGTAATGTAATTTTTTGTATCTAAAAAACAACATAGAAAATTAAATTTTTAATTTATTCGTTTTGCGGTATATTTGGGCCTATTTCTGTTCGGACTTTACATACCTGCTACTCCGTCCTTTTATTTCTGGGACACCCTGTATAGATAGATAGATAATTTATTTGTCCTCTCGTTTACATTGTATGTAGTATGGACAGTGCTAGAAATGGACCGAAACGCACCGGAACGCCGTTTCGGTTCGTTAAATCACTGTTCCGTTTCGTAAAAGTTTTCCTCATATGTCATGTCGTCTTCGGTTTCCTACTAAAACACTATCATACAAACAATACACACGAGACTGACGAGACTAGTTCGATCAGCAATAAGAAAACAATACTTGAAAAAGGCGATCAAAATCTTCCCAGCGCGAGTGGTACGAGTAAGATCGACAAGAACAGTGATTCTAGCAAACGTACAATTACGAATATCTCGCAAGTCATGCTTTCTAGGCAGGTATATTGCGAGCATAAAAGTATTTAAAACATAATTCTAAATACTTTTTGTATAAAAAACTGTCAAAATTCGAACCGGAAGTTTATCGAATAGCGATTTTTTGCAAATATGTCGTAAATTAAACATGTTTACTTGCCTAGGCCAAATATTCTTACATTACCTGATTCTATTTCCGATGTTCCGCCCTTCCTGATGCCCGTTATAACTGCTCAGGATGTGCTGAAGGCTGTTTCACGAATGAGCTCTAAAGCTACATGTGGTAATGACAATATACCTTCGTATTTAATTAAAGACTGCGCTAATATTTTTGCGGTCCCTCTTACTAAAATATTTAATTTGTCCTTGCGTACTTCAACATTTCCTGACGTCTGGAAAATTGCTAGCATTTGTCCAGTTTTCAAGAAAGGTGATAAATCTGATACGAGCAACTATAGGCCTATTGCTATTATCTCTAACTTTGCTAAAATATTTGAATCAGTTATTTATTCTTTCATCTCTTATCACTGTAGGCCTTTTCTTTCACCGCATCAGCATGGATTCATCTCGAATCGATCAACTGTTTCTAATTTAAATACTATTACTCAGGATATAGCTGAGGCGTTGGACGAGGGGTGTCAATTGGATGTCATTTATACAGATTTCAGTCGTGCCTTTGATTCCATAGACCACTCGATCTTGCTCAATAAACTTTCTTATTTTGGATTTGGACCTTCTGTAATTAAATTTTTTAATTCTTACCTGCTTAATAGGATTAATTTTGTCTTTTATAATGGCTACTCATCAAGAGTCTATATTTCTACTTCAGGTGTCCCACAAGGCTCGAATTTAGGTCCCCTTTTATTTGTCCTTTTTATTAATGACTTAATAACTTCCATTGGCTCCTCCGTCTTAGCCTATGCTGATGATTTAAAGATTTACCGTCGGATATGCACTTCTTATGACGTTGGTTGCCTACAGGCTGATCTCAACACTGTCTATAGTTGGTGCTTAAATAACAAGCTCGCTTTAAATATTAATAAATGTGTTCATGTATCATATACAAGAAGAATTAATAAGATACACTCGACTTACCAAATTGACAGTCACACTCTTGAAAGTAAAAGCACTGTCACTGACCTTGGTGTCTTGTTTGATAGCAAGTTAAGTTTTAATGAACATATAACTCGTATTACCCATTCTGCGTCGAGATCTCTGGGATTCATTTTTAGATCTTGTAAAAGGTTTAGCAATATACCCGCTATTGATTCTTTGTTTTATGCATACGTGATTAGCAAGTTAGAGTATGCTTCGACTGTGTGGTACCCTATTTATGGAGCTCAGCGGAATGCAATTGAGCGTATTCAGCGTAGATACTTGAGATATCTGTCTTACAAGCTAGATGGCCACTACCCAGATTTAGGTACGGATTATGACACCTTACTTCGCAGGCATAACTTCGAAACTTTACACGAACGAAGAAACAGATGCAGTGCAAGTTCCTGGTAAACATTTTAAGTAACAAAATTGACTCTCCATACTTACTGTCCAAAGTGAGCTTCAGGGTTCCAAGGATTGAGGCGAGATCTTCCCGGACATTTACCGTACCAACTGCAAGGACTAATGTACTTGGTAGAGCACCGCTGATGCATGCATCTGTGAATGCTAACATTTTTTTTGTGGATGTTTTTAATTTGTAGTATTTATGTATATCTTTATATCTAGTTTAGTTTCATTTGTTATCTTTTTGTTGATTATATGTAGAGCGTGTATTACTCTTTAATTATTATTATTGTCCTGTCTTGGATTATATCTGTTGGGCAAATAAATCAATATTATTATTATTATTATTATTATTATTAAATTATGCATTCTGTATATATTTATCAAGAGTACAAAAGTATTCAGAGCTGGATTTCCAATGTTTTTCGTATAGAAAGTAACACCTTTACTCCTAGCGAGTAGCACATTTTCTCGAATATCTTACAAAGTATGCATTCTATAGAAATTTATTAAGAGGGGTGTTCACCAACAAATAGAAACTTATGCAACTTATATTACTAGCGGGACGGGTAGACGCAAGGGGGTGTGAATAGGTGAAGCTAGACGATATTCGGTTTCGATCACAGCGCTTCGGTTTTATTCACAGATCCTGTCGCTATGTAAATCGGGAAAAGACGCTCCGTTTGAAGAAAAAAATTGGCGGTTCTAAACTGGTAATTTAATAGTAATAATAATTAAATACAGCTATCTTCAAGTAGGCTAACAGACAATTTTTATTTTTAAGTGTTTTCAAAACAATTATTAAAAATTACGCGAAACAGCTACCGTGGGTTGAACATTTTAATATATACATACATAAAATGAATCGTCAAATATTTAAATTCTGAAATCTACTCGCATATTGGTAATATGTACTTAGTTAAACTAAATGGAATTAACAAATCAATGTAGACTAAAAATTACTTATGTCTTATTTTGATTTTTCATTCCACTTGCATATTTCCTTTTCTTTGTTTTGTTGATGTTTTATAATAAGCCACTTTTCGGTTGCCCATAACTGTTATATTATTATACACTCGAATATAATAGGTATATAGACAATTCTTTTTAATTACAAACTGTCACTCGGATTTAAGTCTGCAATAGCCGAACGATTCCGATAGATTTGCGTCTTCGCTAGGACAGGTAGAGATGCCATAAAGTGGGGATAGACGAGGCACAATAGCTTCGAAAAACACTCGTGTGAAATGTGTGTAACAATGTTTAATATTTAATGTTTTGTATCTTCAAATATAATTATACAAATTTTATTTCTTTTTATATCGTTCATCAAATGTGCAGCTGGAGCGTAGAGGTTGTTTTTCCTTTTGTGTACCAGCCTTAGTTAGTAGACATTAATCAAATCTAAGCATTTTTGTGATTATTTTTAAAACACATAATTTTTTTAAGAAAATAAATTAATACAAAAACTGGCCTTGATATTATAAATTTATGCGTTTTGCATCGCTAACCCAAATTTGAGATTCTAAAATTTCAAAATAAATTTTAAAAAACGCAAAAGGCGATGCCTTTCGGGGCAATAGTTTTCGATAGGTAAACGCGACTCTTAAGAGAATAAAAGTAACTTGAATAGCATTTTGAATAATGTATAATATAAAAAAGTTCTTAAAATTCTATAAATTGAAACTCTCATACGTATAAGAAAGTAGTGTGGTGACCACACCTCATTATTTGTATTGTCTATTTTGTTCCTTATTTTAGTATATTGTGTATTGTGTTGTGCAACAATATTAATACATAATTTTTAGGAAATTATGTAAGCTTTTTTCATTTTAGTCCAATTAGAATCCACATAGTCTAGTCGGATTGTATTCTCTAGTCGTTATCGACCCAGTGGGCATTAATGGGTTAACTTGAAAAAACCCATGGTTAGAGTATACAGTATACAACTTTGACACAAATCTAAATTAATAAACCTACAATGTAAAACGTAAATAACATGTACGATGTTGTATAAAGTATTTTTCTAAATTTTGATTGTTCTCAATGTGAAAGGTCACCATTACAGGAACGATCTACTCACCTATTAGTTTTCTATACATATTTTCATATGCTCTCACAACTCGACAAATCGGAAATCAAAGCAATCGTTCGACTTTATAAATTTAATTTGAAAGAAACTGCTTCCCGTTTTCGTTTATTTCCCGTTCAATATCAAGCCCTACCAAGCGCACGTTCAACGGCACACAAGAAAGCAGATGCTTTCTTTGATCGCGTTGGTGTTCTCAGTTGAACAGGAAAAATTCAGAAGAAGGCGTTCAAACTTTGCTTTCTTTTTTCTATTTCTATCGATCAAAAATTGAAAGTTTCCATCAACTCGCGTGGGAGTCTTTATTCGAAATTCCCTTAAATACCTACTTCGGTGGGTAAAACTTTAACAAATAACATTATGTGTATGCGTGAGTAAAGTCTTTTTAAAATGAAAACTTTAAATAAAAGATAGTATATACTGAAAAGAGATATACTTTGTTTATATATGGGGGCTATTTATTAATAGGGATCGGCAGTATTAATCAAAATTACTTCCTAAATTGTACAGGGTTATTAATTATAAATTACACACCCTACATCATCGTTATATTCACGATAGACTTATGCGGGTATGCTCACTTTAGCTGTCAATGACGTCATTGCGGAGCAAGTCAGATTGACAGTTCTCATATGGGCTACATTTTGACGCAGTTTGAAGTTGTTTTATCGTTTTTTTAAGGTAATATTCTATTTAATATACCTGGTTGTGTTGTATACGGTTGTCGTAAATACAATTGAAAAAGGAGAGATAGTCAGATTAAGTATTACAGGCTTCCCAAGGAAGAGAGGGTACAAAGTGTGTGGTTAATTGCATGTAAAAGGCAGGATTTAATAAATTTGAAAAATGGTATTTCCAGAAATCTGATTTTATCATTGTTCATAATAAAGAAAAATATTTTAGCATGTATCTGTTCCGTTCATTTTAAGCCATCATGTTTTCATACATTACTCCAACAAGAATTACTGGAATTTTCCAATAAATCATGCAGAGATTTAAATTCACATGCAATTCTCAGATTTAAAGAGAACACAACTTGAAGCAATAAACAATGAGTTGAAAACCTTTAAAAAGTAAACAATAGATGCTTTGGTAAAACATAATACAGATCCTCAAAGTACTTTAGGATCAAGCAGTAAAATGTGTGAAGCATCGACATAGACTAATTTCGAAGCTTTAAAGTGTCCATTGCTTATTAATCATCTATGAAAGCAAATTATTTGATTCAATACTTTTTCCAAGATTGTCACCTTAAGAGCAACATGTTTGTACATCTGCAAACATTTATAAAGCACCACGCGATCATTTAGATTCTAAATTATAGCAGGCGGGATTTTTTTTATTAGGTTGTCCAGAATGTCAAAAAACAGCCTGTATATCATCCGATACCTACTACCCCCACTAATTTCTTCTGTAATAGGAAAACTTAATTAATTGTAATGAATGGTTGGTTACAATACTAATTTAAAATTTTGCTTTTTTCTCCTATATACGCAGTTGTTTTTATTTAATTACGGTTTTAATGTACCTGGAGTCATTGCGAAAATATATTGCACCCGCATGTTCATTCTAAGTGCTAATCTTTTGGCAATTAAAGCTATTATTATTATTATTATTAAACTCGATATCTTTGAAAACATTGTTAAGTAATCCTGGAAGTTTAAAGGAAAGCATTAATTAATTATCTGTGTTTTGTTGTTATTAGGCGGTTTCAGAAATGAACGGTCATATAGTATTCCTTTTGAGCAAATTTATTTGTTTACTGAATGTTTTAAAATAATTCCTTAATTTTGTTGAGAAACCTGGACAGAAAGCGCCTTGTAAACATATTATTAGAATCGCTACCAAGAGAAGTATAACTTTACCATTCAATTCAGAAAGAAAAACAACTTGATTAAAGGCACTCAACCCCCGTCTTTCAGATTCCAAAATGAAGTAATTACCTTCCTCTTCCGTGACGATACTTCTCGATTTCCCGATGTTCGAGTTATCTGATATCTTAGTGACCCAATTTCATCTTCTTTTCAATTAACATTCATTTGTTTATTCGTTAAGAGATTCGAACATTTTTTCTATTAATAAATTGTACTGAAATATATAATTAGTAATGCACAGTCTTGGTCAGATTATTTTTCTTTTGGAAATGTAATTAATCGTTTAATGTAATTAAACTAATCTGTCACCATGACGTAGTGACTATATTGAATAAATAGTAAATTAATAACAAAAATGACAATAAGAAAGCAAACTGCGATACAAACAGTTTATTCCAGCTAATATTGATTAAAAAATGAGGTGTGGCCACCACACGACTTTCTTATACGTATCTGCTGTACGCATTTTTTAAATGGTATCCTCTTAAAAAGATTGTGCCGAATGTATAATTTGCGATACACAATTCCGCTCTCCGATAAATTTTTTTGTACAAAAATTGATATTTCTTCGGGTCCGAATTTTGAAAATTTTTATTATTCAAAAATTATTCAAAATCCTATTATAAGTAATTCTAGTTTCTTAATAAATCACTACAGAATGCATACTTCGCGAGATATTTGCAAAAAAGTGCTATTCGATAAGAGTAAAAGTGTTACTTCCGGTCCGAATTTTGAAATAATTCAAATCCAGCTGTAAATGCTTTTGTACTCTTAATAAATATATATAGAATGCATAATTTACGACATATTTGCAAAAAAACGCTATTCCATAAGAGTAAAAGTGTTACTTCCGGTCCGAATTTTGAGTTTTTTTTTATACAAAAGTTATTTAAAATTAAGTTCTAAATACTTTTATACTGGTAATGTACCTAGAAAGCATGACTTGCGAGATATTCGCAAAAAAACTGATTTTCAATAAGGGTAAAAGACCTACTTCCGGTAGGAATTTTCGAAAAACTTTTTGAATACAATTTTTCATTGATTTATCAAAAACCAAATCGAACAATATTGCCGACTAATGGGTAAGTTAAGCAATAGAACAGCCGCTGCTATCTATGTAGTTTTATCAAAAGATCCTGATCCATCAGCATTTAATTTCATTACATAAATAATATCGTCGCAAATTTTGTAACTGAGAGAGTAAATGTAAAAAATTAGGAGTAGTAGAACAGCCGCATTTTATTCATGTAAATTGATCAGAAGATCTAAATTTATCACGGACAGCATTTAATCTCACCACACAAATAATACTCATGTGTCAAATGATTGTATAAAACAAATATGAAATTGTAAACGAAGAGGTATTTAGTAGCCATAGACACATGTGTTTCTAACTTATTTGTTTTCCTCAGTATGGCATAACCAGAAAAGTATGTCTTAATTAAATAATATGTGTAGTATTACCTTAAAAACGTCAATTCCAAGAAAAAAACATATATGTATGTCCATAGATAGATAGATAGATAGATAGATAGATGGATAGCTTTATTTCATCCTAACATCACATAAAATGAACATAGATAGGACAAGTCATAATGTTAAATGTCATCCATAAAATAATAACAATAGTAATAATATACACAAATATAGGTAAAAATTCAAATTCACATTCTACACAATTGACTAAAAATTACTACACAATGAACATTAATATATGAATGTAAGAAAAAAGAAACATCCAATATCAAAAATGATTTGTAAATTCTTCAATAGTGTAAAAGACAACGTCGAGCAATACACTATTAAGCCTACATGTCAGCTTGCTAATAGATAGGCACTTCAGTTCACTAGGAAGAAGGTTATATAGCTTAACACCCCTATAGCTAGCACTATTTTGCGTGGTTTTCAGTCTACGATAAGCAACCCTCAAGTCACTATGCCTTCGAGTATTATAATCGTGAATATTACAGTTTTTATTATAACTTGACTTATTTGCATGTACATGTTTAATTATGGGAAGTATGTATTCCGACGCCATAGTGAGTATTCTCTCATCCCTAAAATACGGCCTACACGAATCACTCTGTTTCAACCCACACAATGCTCTAATCGCTCTTTTTTGGAGCAAGAATATCCTGTCCGCTGGCGAACTATTCCCCCAAAACTGCAGTCCATACATCGTCAGAGAGTGAAAGTTCGCGAAATAACACATCCTGGCAGCCTCGTGAGTTGATATGTTCTTGATATATCGAATACTATAGACAGCTGATGATAACCTATCGGCTAACGTCGTTATATGTGAAGACCAAGTAAGTTTATTGTCTATGGTAAGCCCCAGTAACTTCAGATTTTTAGTTTCATCCTTTCTCGAAGTTGTGAACAGTAGATGTTGGGTTTTATTTTGGTTTAATATTAGACCATTGGACTCGAACCAATCCTCTGCACGTTCCATGGCTAAGAGTACCTTTCCGTTTAATTTTTCCCGCGAAATGGCCCTATTTAATATGGTTGTGTCATCTGCATATAGACAAACCTTATTTTCATTTAGGTAAGATGGTAAGTCATTCATATATATGAGAAACAGGAGTGGCCCCAAAATAGATCCCTGTGGACCTCCCCGGTTCACTGTCACAGCATCTGACACTGTTTCCCCAAACTCAACATATTATACCCTATCTCTCAGGTAAGACCTAATTAGCTGACCAGCCATGCCACGACCGCCATAGAAGTGAGGCTTGTTCAACAACAGTTCATTATCTACAGAATCAAAGGCACGGCTAAGATCACAACACGAAACCTGCACACTCTCACCAGCATCCAATACCTCCATCACTGATTCTAAGATGTCCTCTATAGCCGTACTTGTGGATTTACCCACACGATATCCATGATTGGAGGAATTTATATAATCAAAGTTGTCCATGTACTTTATAAGAGTTTCTGCAATTACTTGTTCCAGTATTTTTGAAACAGATGGTATAATCGATATCGGCCTGTAATTTGATGGATTATTTACATCTCCTTTCTTGTATATTGGAATGACTTTGATCACTTTAAATGCATGTGGAAAGACCCCCTGCGACAGACAAGTGTTTATCACATCAGCCACCGGATCTGCAATCTCACATATAATACTTTTTAAAAGCTTGGTTGAAATACCATACAAATCTTCAGTACTTTTGCCTCTTATCTTGCGGACAATTTGCACAATTCTTTCTGCTGTGACTGGGCCAAAATAGCATGAATCTGAATTATTTATTTTCACACATTTCATATACCTATCAACATTTTTTCTTTTGTCTGGATGTAAGTAATCATGAGTTATAAAATGTTTATTAAGCTGTTTCGCAGTCAGAGTAGAAGATATTCGTTTGCTGTTCATTTTCGTTGTCGTTCTTATAATATTCCATATTTTTTTTGTTTATTGCTAGCAGTGTATATCCTTTTTAAATAATATTGTCTAACTTCTTCCTCTATCAATTTTTTATATTCATCTCTGTATTTTTTATAAATATCAAATGCTTGTGACTCTTTGGTAACCATAGCATAGACATAGTGTAAAGCAACAATCACTCAGTATTTTGTAAATGCCAATTCTCAGTCAGGCAATTATAAGTAAATAATTAAAATCCTTAGCCAAATATACAAGAAATGTAATTAAACTGATCTGTCATCCGGATGTATTGGCTATATTGATTAATATAGCCACTACGTCATGATGACAGACACAATTGTTTTTATAAACGAATACTTTTAACATGTTTAAATTTTCAACGACTTAAAAATAAGTTTGTTTCTACATTTCTTTAAATATAAATGTAAAATTATGCATTATTTCATTTTGTTGCGGTAGCCACAGCATCATATACACTGGACGATTATGTATTCTAAAAGCGTAGTACCACAATTGGTGGCATCGAAAAGACAAATTGTTTCTGACATTAAGATGAGGCAAGTTTTGCATACAGTCGTAGGAAACGCTCACTGCTTCTCTTAAATTTGTTTTAGATGTGGAATTAAAGTACCTATGTCTTACTTAAATGTAAATTCAGTTTTATTTGTTTTACACCTACAAATATAGTTGCTATAAAAGCAACACTACACTTATAATTGACATTAATCTGTTATTATTATTATTATTATTTGATCTTATTAATTACTTTTTTTATACGTAGAATAAGGAAGTATTGTGATATTGAAATTTTTCCACGTCGAGATTTTTGCGGATGTCCACGTCTTGAAGTCGCATGATACCGAAAAAGTCGTTTTCAAAAAAAATGGGTGTGCTTAAGACCACACGGCAGAAGTAAAAACTTCATCAAGGCGAGGTTAATAATACGATATACAACTTTTTTTCGTTCTATATTCATTTACATTTCCATTTTCCATTTTCGTTCTATATTACATTTAAAAAATATATATTTATTATTATTGTGTATACATTATTCTAGTACATTTCGCTCGGTCTGATCAAGTTTTTACTTCAAAAATTCATACGTGCGCATGTATATATACAAATAGACGATATGACAATTCTCATGCGAGTACCCGTGCTGGTCTAATGGTAACGTGCCGGCCTCATACCCGGGCGGCTCGGGATCGCATCTGCACGCGGACAAGAATTTTTCAGAAAATAAAAATATAATATTTCGCGTATTTATTCTAAATTTCAATTTAATTGAAATTAAATACCGCTAGTTAGTGTTATAATACAACCGAGCGTGAAACGGTTGCCGAGCGAGTATAGCAGAGACCGGCAGAGACGCGTTAATTATATCTCTCTCGCTCCCTTAGTCGACTCGACTCGAGCCGACTTTACCCGAACGAGCGTTACATTCCGAGCGTGACGGCTGAGTCTCGTTCAGTGCCCAACAATCAATGCACCAACGCGCCCATAGAAGTTTTCACTTCAAAAATGTTTCTCTCTCTCTCTCTTTCTCTCTCTCTGTGAGTCAATGTATGTGCGACCACGATAGCTGTCAAATGGCTGAAGCTATCAATTTCAAGCTTTAGATAAGCATTTGTGGGGTGAATTGAAAAAGTGACGTTTGGGTGGCTCCACGGAAAGGAAACTGCCAACCATCTTCTCCAACGCAGATCAATTAAATGAAGCATTGATTGGTAATATACCGTAAACCGATACTTTCCCTGATGTTATCAATTTTTAGTTCAACTTGCATGGACTTCGAATCTAAATTTAATTTTCACCTCGTTTTAAAAATTTTGTCATCTATTAGTAGTAGCACTATAGGTGGTACAGATTAATGCCAGTGGGCACAAAAAAAAACTTACCTATTTTTTGTACATAAAATCCATTCTCCTATTTCTGATGCTGGGAAAGACGTCTATGACTTTGTTGCCAATAGACTGGATGAACTTCTTTTTTTATTGATAGGACCGCCAATGCGTTCAGTCGATCTTCTGATATTGTGCTTCTCAGAAAAGTTTTAATGCGTTTGAGGGTGGAAAAACATCGTTCACATTCTGCTGTCGACATGGGCGTTGTACAAATTATATCCAACAGTTTGTATGCTTCCGTCAAAACACTTTTTAGGTTGTTGTTTGTTATGAACACTAAAAGTGGCAAAACACCACCTACGTCACACATGTCATCGTGCCCATAAATTGCTGAAAGTTCACAATTTCACACTGTCCAACATAGGATAAGATTTCACAGTTTTATCCAAATGTTTTTGTGGAAATGAATGACTATAATATATTTTGAAAACCTAATAATTTTGCTGCAAGTGATTCCTAGAATCAAATCGGTCGCTAATTTGGCTTAAAATAGTGTCACATACTTTCTTTGTCGTTTTTTGTCTTTTCCATGCAGGTTCTTCATTATTGCGTTCTTGATTGTCATTGTCAGTAGAAATTCTTAAATTTCTAATGTGAATAATTTGATGTTGGAATTTTTCAATTGCCTTTTGCTGTTGAGCACTGTCCATCTCGCGCATTGGAGTATGATTGAATAATATTTCAACATGTGACATGATGAAATTAAATATTTTAAACCAGTAGAGAAATTCCGGGCATTTCAAATATTTCAATCAGCCACTTGCGTCACTAATAGTAATTGAATCCATCCCATCTTCGTCCATAATTTTGTCTAAACATTCTTTGATAGAATCCTGGTGTTCAAATAATGTGTTCACATTCGACTTTTGAAAATCCAGCGTGTAGGATTAGCGCGAGGTAATGTACGTTTGACTATTTCATTAAGAATTACCCTTTGTTTTGGCGATCAAGAAACAACGCTTGAAAATGACTGCCAATTCAAAAGCTCCGCAAAATTTTATACACATAATTAACCGGCGCAAAATACGACGATTTTTTTCCACATCTTTGTTGTACTTAATTTTATGTCGCAAATAAGCACTGTCTAACTGTTCACGTATGTCCACTTTGCGTAGAACACTAAAATCCACGCATGCATTCACGTGAGAAACGAAATTTTCGTGTTTCTTTTCCCTCTCTGCGATATGCTTTAAATCATTCAACCCTTATTTATTCCACGCACTAACCTCTTTCTTCAAAATTAAGCAGATAAAACAAAATAGTTTATTTGTAAGTAAAAATTCGCACATCCACTCATATTTTTTATATATATTTTTATTGAATAGTCTATTGTAAGTTCGAGTTTTATTTGTAGAAGTGTAGTTTATTTGAAGTTCTGGAATAGACCTTCCTTTCTTCTTGATTAAAAGATTTTCCTCAAATGAAAGCGGGTTTTTTAAAAGATCTTGCACACAATTAACTTCCATCATTAATAATAAACATCACTTCAAGGCCTTGAAATCACACACGCATGGTAACGCAACGAAAACATGCACTCGCAATGAATGCAAGAGGTTACCTAGAGTCTGGCAAATTTGTGCTCCAAGCCGAAGTTATAAGCGCATATGGCGAAGATAAGCGGAGCGAGCCGATTCATTCTCGAAAGAGGTACATCTGTAATCATGCCCCGGAACATAGATTTGAGCGTTGGTATACGCTAGAGTGTGTGTGGTGCGGAAGGAATCTTTGATACCATCGTTACAAAAATACGTAAAAATAACAAAATAAAATAATGCCCCGAATTACATGCAAATTTCTTTCTGTGTTTAACTTGGTGGTTGGGTGGGTATGTGCACATGTGCCCTTTAGTACCAGCTGCCACTGTTTAATATGCTGAAATTAATACTGCACTTCCCTACCTGACGCATATAATTAGCTATTATGCTGTCGCTGCCCAAGAATTTATCCCCGTCTAATGTGCGAGATCTTAGCCCAATAAGCATACTTTCCGCGTTTAATAAGAAAAAATCATGTGCGCTCAAATGAAGGAACATTTAGCATGTCATAAACTGATTCCGCAATGTCAGTCTGGTTTTAGACGTGGTTATAGTTGCGTCACAAGTCTACTGGATGTGACAGATGATATCATGCGGACCAGAGATAAGAACGAACTGTCTATTCTAGTAGTATTAGATTATAGTAAGGAGTTTGATACCATCAGTTACGATGTTTTCTTGACTTGCTTGCACTATATTGTACGGCAGTATTTAGAGCTTGATTTGGAATAATTTTTGTATAAAAGTAATTTGAAAATTCGGATGAGAAATAACACTTTTACTCTTATCGATAGGCAAAATCTCGCAATTCTGTAGAGATTTATTAGGAAACTGGAAGTACTTAGAATAGGATTTTAAATATTTTATTATAAAATAATTATCAAAATTCGGACCTGAATTAATACATTTACTCACAGGTTTATTTTTTAAAAAAGATAAAAGTATTTAAAACCTTATTTAGAACTACTTTTGTATAATTTGAAATGCATACACGTATAGGAAAGTCGTGTTTTGGCCACACCTCCCTTCTTTTTTAATGTACTCAAAATAAAATAAACCTATTATAGTAATAAGAAACGATAGGAAATACGATTTCTTCAGTAAACAAGATTACGTTAAAGCGGTACCGTATTTCTGTGACATTTAAGTTTCCAAAGCACATTTCAGGAAATAAATTGTGTAAGACGATTTTTCCGGATGTTTTCGTATTCGCATCCAGGCCATCTAAACATTCCAGTGAGGCGTCAAATTTCGCGAAATCCCCTTAGTCGAAAATTATATTATTGACTTTATGGTTCTTCTTTCGATGTAAATGTAAATTTAATATCTTGCCAGAGCGTATTATATTAGAAATAATGAACTATTCCTTGCTCGGGTAAGTAGTTATGTTAGTCGCAATGTATAACATACATACTAAGCAGGTCAAAATTAAATTTATTCCATGTTGGACAGAGTGCGTTAACTAGATTACGTACATCAATATTTCGTCATATCAACCGTTAGATACATGGATAGATAGTAGTCTCAGAACGTATAATATGATATTTCGACAAATGAGTGACTTTTCAAAAAGAAAAAGTTCGATCTTGAAAAGTCGTTTTATTCCCGTTTGATCTACTAGAAATATAGCTCTGTTATGTAGATCTATGCTGTTTTCTTATATTTTGTTTTTTATCTATGTAGTGATTCCTCACGATCTCCCGTTTTAAAACTCAGATATACTTTTTTTTTCGATGTAATCTCCTCGAAGATCAATTAATTTTTTCAAACGGTGCTCCAGTCTCTTCAAGCCGTCGGAAAAGTAAGATGTTTCGAGGTCTGCAAAATAGCATCTGTTGCGGTGATAACCTCCTCATTTGAGGCAAATCTCTTTCCTACCAGCGATTTTTTCAGTTTTGGGAACAGAAAAAGGTCGCTGGGGGCTAGGTCCGGTGAATATGGAGGATAAGAAACTAATTCTTAGCGCAACTCATTCAATTTGGACAAGACGATGTGGGATGAATGAGCCGGTGCATAGTCGTGGTGAAAAAGCACTTTTTTCCGCTGCAAAAGAGGCCGTGCAAGGCGAATTTATGTTGAGCGGCATCCTCAGCGTCACATTTCAACATTGGATGAGCAATTCCAAGTAAAAAAAAGAGAGTCGGGAGCCAATCACACTGTCCGAAATGTTGACTGAGGACTAAGTTCTGCAACAATTTGAGAATAAGAAGAAGAAGGTTACAGTGATAATTTCACCAAGAAAAAAGTTGAGGTTGCTCAAATACTGTCTAGTGTACCTAACATATCCACTAAAATCATTCGTAATCCATCGACTTCTGATACAATTGGCAGTGAACATAGAACATAGTATATATATATATAATCGTATCCCTTATACCCATTTCGGGTGTCGGGTCTTCATTCCAATTTACCCATACACAAATTGACGCCATTTCTTCCTATCCAGGGCCATCTTTTTCGCTGCACTCCATGTTTTGCCTCTTTTCGTCAGCATTTTTCCGACTACGTTATCCCACGTTTGTCTCGGCCTGCCTCTAGTTCTTCTACCAGGACTTCTTGCTTCCCATACTACCTTGACTGGAACACTTTTCTCCATTCTTTGTAGGTGTCCCCACCAACTTAATTGCCTTTGTTCAATAAAATCGAACACCGAGATTATTTCCAACTCTGCCCTGATTCTTTCATTTCTAATTCTGTTTCTTCGTGTTACACCCTTGACTCTTCTAAGGTATCTCATCTCTGCCGCCTGTAACATGCTCTTCTGTCTTGCGGATAGTACCCAGGATTCACACCCATATGTGAGTATAGGCCTGAATATTGTTTTGTATACTTTCATTTTTGTTTGTGTAGTTATTTCTTTCTTATTGATGAATTTTCTACTCATAGCGTAATACATCTTATTAGCTTTTTGAATTCTTTGATTAATCTCTACGTCGTTATTCCCATTGTCTTCTACTACCGCACCTAAATATTTGAATGTGTCCACCTGTTCCAGTTTTATCCCATCTATACTTATATTCATATTATCTCTTTCTCTTGCTACCCTCATTACCTTTGTTTTCTTCTTATTTAATTTCATTCCTTTTCTCTCCAATACATCATTCCATGCTTCTATATTCTCTTTCAATTTCTTTTCGCTATCTGAAATAATTACCACATCATCGGCAAAAACACAGTCTGTGATCTCTACACTATTCAATTCTCTATAGCCTATAAACATTGACTTGGTCAGTTGTCTGGTCTCCTTGATGATGTCATCCATATAAGTTATGAACAGTAATGGGCTGAGTCCTCCACCTTGCCTAACTCCTCCTCTTGTTCTAAATACATCTGATTTGAGGTTATTTTTAATTACGTAGTTATTAGTTTCCTCATATAGGCACTTTATTGCTTTTACTAGTTCATTGCTAATGTTTCTTTCCTCCAGGCTTTTCCATATGCTTTCCCTAGGTATGCTGTCAAACGCTTTTTCCATATCCATAAAAGCCAAGTAGGTTTCTTTACCTTTAATTAGCCTTCTACTCGTTATTTCTTTAATTGTGAATATATGTTCTTGGGCACTTCTTCCTTTTCTAAACCCACTTTGTACATTGTTAAGTGTTGGTTCCACCAATGTTCTAAGTTTTCTTTCCAGAATCTGTTCATACACTTTTACCACTGTATTTAGAATTGTTATACCTCTGTAATTGTTGCAATCTTTTTTGTCTCCGAGTTTGTAAATTGGTATTATAACACTAATCGTCCAATCCCTAGGCACTCTTTCTTCCTTCCAAACCCTATTATAGATCTCCAAAAGCAGGTCCATCCCAAGATCTCCCATATTCTTAAGCATCTCTGCTGATATTTTGTCGTGCCCTGGAGTTTTTCCATTTCTTAAATTCCTAATTCCTTCTTTCAGTTCTTCTTTATCTATGGCTTCATCATGTGTCTCATTTATAGGGTTTATAGTTTTGTCGTTTTCCTCAGTTCGGTATTTTAGTAATCTTTCTGGGTTTAATAGACTTTCAAAGTATTCTTTCCACCTATTCATCACTTGCGTTTCTTCAGTTATCAATGTACCGTCTGCTTTTTTAATTGCCATTGTTTCGAGTTCTTTACTGCTCCGCACATTTTTTAGGACCTTATAGAATAGTTTCTGATTCCCTTTACTATCTCTTTCTAGTTTTTCCCCGAATTTGGCCCACGATTTTTGTTTTGCTTCTTTTACAAGGTATTTAACTCTCTTACTCTGTTCTTTGTATGAATTTAGGTTTTCTTCTGTTGCATGACTCAGGTATTTCTTCCAATTTTTCTTTTTGTTTTTAACTTGTTGTTTTAGTTCCTCTGACCACCGTTTGTATCGCATTTTTATTAACTTTTATTGTTCCACATACCTCTTTTGCCGCTCGTATTAAGATATTTTTAAATTCTTTCCACAATCCTTCTAGTTTCATTTTATGTTTATTCTTTATCAAATCCGCCATTTCTTTGTCTACCTTATCTTCAAAATGCGTTGCCTCTTCTCTGTTTCGCAGCTTGTATGATCTTATATTCTCGTTAGTTTTTGCCCGATAATTACTTTTAATGTTTTTATTTTTTAGTCCTGGTTCCACTTTGAGTCTTGCTTCTAGTAGGTAGTGATCACTGTTAATTTCGTTACCCCTTTTCACTCTCACGTCTACTACTGATACTTTATTACTTTTCTCTACTATAATGTAGTCAATAATTGACTTTTCACCTCTGCTGGGTGCCACCCTGGTGTACTTGTGTATGTCTCTGTGTTGGTAAAAAGTGTTTGCTATAACCAGGTTGTGCACCTGGCAAAAATCTAACAGACGCTTTCCATTTTTATTTCTTATATCTTCACCAAACCTGCCAATAACCTCGTGATAAGTCTTATCAGTTCTTCCAACTCTGCTGTTTAAGTCTCCGATTAAATATATTGTACCTTTGGCCTCTTCAATTACAAGTGCTAGTTCCTCCCAAAACACGTCTTTCTTTTCCTTTTTCTCATCCTCGTCTGGCCCATAAGCTGCTACTATTGTTTCATATTTTTCTTCTTCTCTCAATTCGATCACAAGTAACCTTTCCGATATGGCCTCCCAATTATATACATACTTTTTCCTGCTGTTATGTATAATACACCCGATTCCTGCTGCAGCTCGTTCTTTTTCATCTACCCCACTGTACACCAAAATATGACCCCCATCCAGGTCCAAACTACCCCTTCCTTTCTTCTTAGTTTCAGCTATAACTAAGATTTCTATATTTGCCTTCACAAATTCCTCCGTCAATTCCTTTTCTTTGCCTTTCAGACTTCTAACATTCCAGGCACCATATTTTTTGTACCTTTGAATTTTTACTTTTTTCGTTTCCCGGTTATCTGCCCACGTCGTCTCCATTATATCCCTTCCATTATTTTTTTTGTTTAGTTTTTTGATCCATAGAAAAACTTACTTGTTGACTGGATCTTTTCTCTTTTTTGATTATCTTCTTCTTCGTCCGGTGACCGTTGGCTATAGGTCCTTGTATTTTCTTTTACTTGCACCGGCGTGACGTTTACCATTTCTATCTGCTTCGATTCTCCTTTCTCTTTCCTTTCATTAAAAACTCTTCCATTTATTACAAGCTTATTATAGGCAAAATACGCTTTATTTCCTTTTTCCCGCTCTTCTTGCAGCACTTTAATTAATTCACTTCTTTGTTGACGCACCTGCTCAGACAGGTCTTCCATTATCCATATACCTTGTCCTTTTAAATGTTTTTTCTTTTTCAGTATTTCTCTTCTCAATTCCGTCGTCGCAACCTCTATTTGTATTGGTCTCTCTTTCCCTCCTCTTTGTTTTCCAATTCTCGTTGCCTGTATTAAATCATTTTCTTTCTTCATAACCACTCCAATGTTATCTATTATATTTACTACATTTGTTTTTATTTCTGCATTGCTTTCATTTGCTTTTTCTTTTAATCCATGAATTATAAGTTTTTTTTCCCTATATTGTCTTTCCAATTGGTCAATTCTTTTTTCCTGAATATCGATCTTTAGGTGTAAAACTTTATTTTCGGTTTTCAAACTGTCGATTTCTTTTTCTTTTGCATCTAATTTTTTATTCATAATATCTAATTTGTTATTGATTTCCACTAACGCCTTTAATACTTCTTCCATTATTGAATTAATTTAATTTCGTTTTAGTTCAAATTCAATTTTTATTTCTTAGATTTAAGTAATAACCACACCGCGTTGGAAACTCACCTCGGGTCAACCCCTCGAAAGGCCAGATTCCCTCAGTACTGTTTTATCTATTATTGTTCTTGTTTCTTACAAATCCCCACGAATTATCTAACAACACGTTTTATTAATACACCAACTTTTTGTAATCCTCGTATTCTCTAGCCGCCCGATAAGAAGCGAGTGGGCGGCCTTGACCTGTTCACCGGTCAGATGTATATTCTTCGCTGCAATAATGTTCGTGCGTAAATGTTCAATCTTACTAACTTTTAAATACCTAAAACATAGTGTGTTCCCAAAATCTGCATGGAATCTCCATTAATGTACACGAACCTTCTAGTGTTACAGTAAACGTTTATAACATTGAGTTAAAAAAATTAGTTGGGCTATTTCCATCGTTTGTGGAACTTTGATATTCAAACGTTTCGGCAGTCCTTCTACTGCCGTCATCAGGGTCCAAACTTGTCATTTTTGTATAACTACTTTACCACTCGACTAATTAAGAAAAAACTATTAGCAAAAAAGGAAAGATTATTTTGACGTTAAAAAAATTTGACATAATTTGACAAATGTCAAATCCACACCTTTTTTTTGACAACTAAAACTACTACTACTAACTAACACGAGAAAAAAATAGCATATTGCGCATACACACTGAACCTATAAAAAAGGTGTGGATTTGACATTTGTCAAATTATGTCAAATATTTTTAACGTCAAAATAATCTTTCCTTTTTTGCTAATAGTTTTTTCTTAATTAGTCGAGTGGTAAAGTAGTTATACAAAAATGACAAGTTTGGACCCTGATGATGGCAGTAGATGGACTGCCGAAACGTTGGAATATCAAAGTTCCACAAACGATGGAAATAGCCCAACCAATTTTTTTAACACAAGTTATACTTATCCATCGTCAACAATTACACGTCATGAGTTACGTTACAACTTAAAAAAAATAAAATTGGCATGCGATAAAGTATACTTTATGCAACCAAAACGGGTGTCGTAAAGTGAACTTTATAGCACCGGAATAGAAAAAGTACTTTTTGTACTCACTGCCTGTAAAGTGACATTTTAGCGCATGTGTAGCTCGACTGGGAAATACGTTTTCCCGGTTGAGGCGACTGTAAAAATTGAAAAAAACACTGGCACTTTGGGACATTTAAAAAAAAATTTAACTTGGTAGTAATAGAATTTAGTCTATAAAATACTACTTCCCTCCACTATTCTTCACTAAAAGTTGGGGAAATAGGAGTAATAATTAAAAATTCTTCCAAAAAAATTGTGGCGCCATTTTATTGACGACATTTTAAGTGACATCTTAAGCAAGATTCAAGCGCCATCTATTTGAACCACATCGACATTCATATTGGCAGTGCGGAATTGTTTGTATTTAAACCAAAAAACGCAATAAGTGTACTATACATTTATAAATATAAGAATAAATACCTCATGTTTGCCATGTGTAAGAATATAATAACTTAATTTTAGGCAAAGGTGAGTAATAGTTACGTACATGAAATGCTTAAATTAATTAGGTAATCTATCTCAGGTTAGGTATGATACCAATGACATTAATCAATTATACTTTTTTAAATTTAATGTTCGTACAAAAAATATTGTACAAACCACTTGCGTGAAGACATCTTCCACTCATTCGCGCAATTAAAATTACAATGTGCGCTCATGCGGGAAAATAGTCTTCCCGCACTTGGTTCGTAAATAACTATTATTTTACAGTACGATGAAGAGTTCATTTACCTCCGTAAAACGCTATGGTAATGCATCGCTTTATTGACGGTTGGCGATAAACAAAATTATATTTATTTTGCGTTGCCTTGGTCTCTGAAATCTATACTAGTTATACAAATTGAAACATATTTATTCGAATGATAAGTTATTAAATAATAATAAATTTGATATCTTGACAACTCAACCACTCTGTACATTCATGTTAAAGTAATTCTGATTGAACCGGTATTATATTAAAATTTAACTCAGCATGTCAGTTGCCTTCAATTTTACAACATTCTATATAAAACTCACTCACGAAGTCTGGCTTATATCGCATGCAAAATGTTACCGTCTTTAAATATTCTGAATATGTTTTCGTGCAGTGTTTTTACGATACTTAGTTTTCTCGAGGAACCTTTCGAGTCACATATTTTCAATATTAAAATATTGTTTCCTTAATGCGGCATATCAAGTAAGATCACTTGCTATTATATGTTTCGAATATAATGCTAAAGAGAAACCGTTTTTTTTTATTATACCAAGTGGTTTCCTATCCCTCGTTATTGTTATGGTTATGATAAATAAGGCAGAAATTATAGGCGCGTGCGTTTGAGGTTATATTTAAATACGTACTTTTAGAGCAGGTTTTGCCATCTCCAATTAAAATATTCGGTTAACTTATCATTCACAAGTCACAAGACTAATCCTTTATTAACTTTAACCGGTGTTTTTCAATAGGAAGAAATTCAAAGCTTTAGTAAACAGTGTTTAATGATTTACTATACAAACTTGGCCATATGGATGCTTGTTTGGTATTGGTATGTTGCCATTTATTTTTTATTTTTCCCCTGTTTTAAATTTTTTATATTACATCCTGTATAATTAAAACTTTCGTTGTTAGTAAATAAAATATAAGAATTTAACAACAGGTCTAGGAAAATTGCTTGAGAAGAAAATTCCCGGAAAGAAAAATTGCACATTGTCCAAATTATTGGTGGCTAGTCCAGGGCTCATGCTTCAACGTCAAGTAATATTTAAAAAGGTTTTGCTGTGATGGAAATTTCACTACGCAATCACGAAGTGCTCCAAGATGATGAATTTTTACCAACGGAAGTTAGAAACAGGCCCATTGAAGAAAATAAAATTAACGTAATTGAGCCTAGAAACAATTTTAGTATAAACCCCACCTTCTCTCAACCTTATATAAGCTATACACCCCACACTAGTCATTGAACTGCTCCAGAGTTAAAACTTTACCCAAAAGACACTGCCAGAAGCAGACTAGTGCTTGTCGGCAGGGAGTATATACTATACGAGGGATAAGCTACAAATATTGAGAATTGAAAAATCTAGTAAGTCGTGCAAAACAAATTCTTATTTATTAAATAGTGCATTATTTTATCTGTCAATTGCAGTTTAGTTTGTGACATTTGGTTGAATAGTGTCTGAGAAATAGTCCATAGAATAAGCTTCTGAAATCGGAAAAATGGAATTATCACGAGAGAACTTTCGGATAATGATTTACTATGATTTCAAGAAAGGCTTGAGCGCGTATGAGTGTGGAGAAAGTTTAAAATCGGCATTTGGAGATCTCAGACCAACATTGGCTGCTGTTTATAGATGGTATAAAGAATTTGAGCGAGGTTGCAAGTTGGTGGTACACAAAAAAGGAGCTGGCCCTCCTTTAACTGCTGTTAACCCCGAAAACATTGATGCGGCGAAGAAGATGGTGGAAGATGATAGAGTCCAATCTGAAGATTGGATCCTCGCAAGTGAGATCAATATTGCACGAATATTTACATTTGAAAAAGGTTGTATCTCGGTTTGTACCCCATCATCTGACAGATTTACAAAAAAGCAGAACGTGTTAGAATTTGCCAACAAACTTTAGATATGTTGAATACTGGAGGCCATCAAATTATTTCTAAAATTGTAACTGGCGATGAAACGTACATACCGTTTCTTTGATATTCCCACTCGCCAAGAAAGCCGAGTCTGGATACATGAAGACGAGGAAACCCCTACGATGGTGAAAAAACAACGAGCAATGAAAAAAGTTATGTACGCAGTATTTTTTAGAAGATCAGAAGACTGTTACCGCTAAATAGTTAAAATGTTATGAAAAAGTCAACTTTAAATTGTGAACACGATACCATGATAGACTTCTTCAGAGCATTTAGTTTGTGTAAATTTCACATGCTTTATGTTGTATGGATTTTGCTGGGTATATGTGTTTTTTAGGTACTCTTGTAACAAATAATGTCATCTTTATAACTGACCTTGTTGGCGTCATTGAAAAATCACATTAATCATCCATAGATGTGCTTAAAAAGACATTTATCTGCAAATTCACTGTACACTACAGATACCACATCTTTTTAAACTCTCTCAATGGTAGTATCAGTTCTTGCTAAAAGTTTCCAAAGTGCTTCCTGCTTTCTTGGAATTACAAAATTTTCGATACATTTTCTTTAAAAAAAATACTTTAGGAATCGCTAAATTTATTTCAAACAATTTTCTTATTAATTAAAATTCGAAATTAAAATATTATGGCATTAAAGAGATATGTCTGTTTACATGTTAAACATAAAGGTTATGTACAAAAAATCGCAAATTTTCATTTTAGTTGCTAGGTTGCATTGCTGACGTATTTCTCGTACTTTACGATAACCGTAAGCCTTCCGATAAGTTTCAGAATCGAACCCTTAATTTTGGGTATTAATAGGGGCGTTTACCAACAAATAGAAACTTATATAACTTATATTACTCGCGGGACGGGTAGACGCAGGGGGTGTGAGTAGGTGGAGCTAAACGATATTCGGTTTCGATCACAGCGCTTCGGTTTTATTCACAGATTCTGTCATAGATAAAGGAATACTATAGATGGAAAACAAATATATTGAGGTAGTACTAGGTACTAACCATCAATATTTATATTTGGTTATGGCATGTAATGTATTTTGATATTAAAAGTTTAAGAAACTTATAAATAGAAATAGTATTATGAAGATTAGTGTTTATTATCCTAGTATTAATATTTACAATTGTTGATTTGATAATGTAGTAAAGTTCATTGGTTAAGGTCCATAGTTCAGCAAATGATACCAAAACCTGTAAAAGAGAGATTTTGATATTAATTGAGTGTTTGGTATGTAATATAAAATTGTAAAAACTTGTTCAATTGTCTTAAATGATGAGAATTGATTTTAAAAGGGAAACTTTGTTTAAAGGTAACGTCAAAATAGATAAAAACTTCCGCCATAATTTAATTAGAGGAAAAGTCAATGGTTGACAGATTTTGACATTTACAGAATTTTTTATATAGTATGTTTTAAAATTGTTTTGAATACTGAAATACATGTATAAATTCATGGTTAAAATTGTTAAAATATGAGTATTGAAATATAGAAAGGCATACAAGAGAATATTAAAATTATAGAATGCATTTTGAACATAAATAAGAGGTGTTTAATTGAGATTGGCCAATTCAAATATATAAATTATCACTAAGGTAATCAGGGAAAATAGAAAAAAAAAACTTCTTAAAAATTTATGAGAAGAGGTGTATGATATTTTTGGTAAGAAGAGATTTTTAGCCGAAATTAAGTAAAATAAAGCAAAAGAAGTACATATTGTGTATATTAAATTATTAATTTAATATATTGGTAAATAATTTATGACTAAAACGAAGCATTAGTGAAAGATCGTATTAACGTAAGCAGTATCAAGTGAATAAAGAAGAGAAGGAGATTATAGTGATTAAAAGCATAAAATCTAAATTTAATTTACTTACCACAAAAGGTTTAAATGTATCGAAGAATTTTTGAAGCGAAGAATTTCCAATTTCAAGTTTAACCATAGAGGGGATTTATTTATCAAAGGATTCCTGGGACGAAAACATATTATAATAGGCTCATCTGACGTGCATTTTCTGAAAAATATCCGTACCGAAGTGGATCTCAAGCAAGTTTATCTATCAAGGCAGTGAAGAACTTCCTGGACGCACAAGAAATCATCTTTACGAGGCACCAACAGCTGTTACATTGAAGAAGAAATACATCACCGAGGATTCCAGTTCTACCGAAACTAAAAAGAGAAAAGAGATCAGTTAGAATTTCCTTGTCGAGAAGTTACACATATGTATAGTAAGGTTGTATCGTTTAATTGTTACTTTTAATATGAAAATCTCTTTTATTAAATGAATTGGCAAATAATAGATGAAAAATTAAATAATTAAATGTATCAGAAATTATACACTGAATCATAGATAACGGTTACATGGTACTATTTGAATTAGAAATCAATGGTATACATTTTAAAAGTTTATTACATGCATTAAATTAAACTTACCTTGAAAAATAAAATAGGGTTATAACCTCAATTCTTATCATAACCAAATATAAGTACCAAGATATTGGACAAGTTTGAATAAGTAATTGTTAAAATATTGGCATTTTCTTCAAATACATGTTTATTGTATGTTATTTCTCGAAGATACATTATATTTATTGTTACTCAACCATTTGTGATTTTCATTTACGTAGATGTATTTGATAGGTTAACATTCAGCAATTCTCATGGTTGTTTGACCTCCTAAAAATAAAAATAAACATACAGATTAATGTATAGGAAAGATATAGTAACAGTTTAAAATTAACTTACCATACTGTGAGATAATAAATGGTGTAGATTTGAAATTAAAAGGAATATAAAGATTTTTTGTATAAATTAAAGAAAATATTTAGTAGATTTATCAAAGTTAGTTCACATGAGTAGCGGTAAAATCGTTTAGTTGCGGATTACCAACATTTAAGGTGAAAAGAACTTGGACAATAATCTTTCTTAGATATTATAAAAGAGACAGGTCCGGACTAAGAATTTTTATTTTTAATAAAAATATGCAAGTATTAGAAATTTTTTAACGACTGAGTTAGTTAGGGCATATAAATATTTGATTTATATTCAAGTAAGATAATATATTGAAGACATTTTACTCTAATTTATTGGCTTACCCAACGTGTGACGTAAGAAGAAGTTGAATGTCTAACTTAGGGTGTAATTAAGGGATATTTTGGGTGATTGATGGTTATAATAGCTTGATTTTACTTAGGTATTTTTTTATGCACTCAGGGTTACGACAATATTTTGATTTTTCATACGATTTGTATGGTTACTTCTTTATTTTGTTGATGTTTTATAATAAGCCAATTTTCGCTTGCCCATAACTGTTATATTAGTATACACTCGAATATTATAGGTACCTATATATGACATTTCTTTTTAATTACAAACTGTCACTCGGATTTAAGTCTGGAATTGCCGACCGATTCCGATAGATTTGCGTCTTTGCTAGGACCGGTAGAAATACTGTAAAGTGGGGATAGACGACGCAATAACTTCGAAACACACTCGTGTGAAATGTGCGTGACAATGTTTGCTATTTAATGTTTTTTATCTTCAAAAACAATTACATAAAATTGATTTTTTTTATATCGTTCATCAAATGTGCAGCTGGCGCGTTGAGGTTGTTTTTTTCTTTTGTGTACCAGCCTTAGTTAGTAGACAATCAAATTCATGCATTTTTGTAGTTATTGTTACGCTCGCTTCTCATAGGATTGTTCTGGCAGAAAGGGAGGCACATATGGCGCTAACGGTAACTAAATAATGACATCCGGTCGACAAATTAGAGATATGCCCGTTTGTCGGAGTTTCAAACCTGTAGCCCCGTCCAATTAAATTTATGAAAGTTTCGGAAATTTATTATCACCTTCAACCTGCTTTACCTTACTTCCCTAGTGTGCGTTGGAAAAGATGGGGAGGAGCCTGTACCTGTAACTCTCGGTTTTAGGGGATTGGTCAATCAGAATATTGAAGGTCGATGACTCTTAGGCGCCAGCTCTCATTCTATTTCAGGCCCACTCCAATAAGTTACTTATTCCGACAGCGAAAATAACTTAGGTACACTAGGTATAGTAAGACATTCATACACGGAATAAACAACAATAACAATTTTATTAAATGGGAATAGCCAGGAAAAACAAAACAAGTTTTAATATCCTCCAAATTCGGGATTCTTTGGAAAGATTGTATAAACTTAAACGTATATATGGATATACCACGTAACTAGTTTAGAAATACAAAATTAACTATATCATTAAGGATCTAAATTGCCCATCTTGCTTACATTAGTGCCTCTACAGACCTAACATGCTGTAGCGATATTTTGAGGTATAAAAAATAAAGAAATGACTATCTATAATTTTGAAATCAATGTATGGAAGCCAACCAATCTATATTCTATCGTCAAGGGTCTCCAAATAAAAGCAAGTACACCAAACAAATTTAACATGTCGAGAGCCCTCGTTACTCAAATATAAATCAGTAGCCTCACCAGCTAGAACTGTTGATGGGCCTAATAATTTAATTAACGTGAAATTTATATAATTTAATTGCAATTTTAAAATCCTCAACAGGCCGATCCGGTTGGGAACCGATCAACAAAAATTAGCAAATCTTAAGGTTCCTAATAACGTTAATGAAATTAAATTTACAGAAAATAGGGCAAGTGATGCCAATGAAATTAGTTAAAAGCAATACAGATAAATAAATTTCAAAATAAAACGATTGTATACATAACTTAAAATGTATTTAATCCTCACAGGTCATCGGCTTTTTCCCACTAGGCATCCACAAAAGATTGATTAATTCCGTGTCCAAAATTGGATGGAGCAAATCGTCACACAAAAGGGGCAGTAAGGATACTTCAGCTAGTCCAATATTTTAAGAAGCCATGTGCCTACAGGAAGGATGATGGCGGCCAATGGCGTTGCTTCCGCAATGCAAGAAACGTGTTCGTACGGAAATACGATCGACATTACGGAATAGATATACATAAAAAAAGCTAAAAGGGGAAACATGCGAAACAGGGTATTAGTCATCAGAAAGAGAAATTACGAAACTTAATACGCTTACCGATCCAATGATGTACTTCAAACGAAATAAATCCTGCACAAACGCAGCCAAGAACGACTAATTAAACACCAAAAATATACTTGTCACTGTTTAACATCCACAATTTTTATTGTGTGAATTGAACGGTAGATAGACAAAACAGTCCATTAATTACAGTGAGCTCGAATTGAAGCAAATGGATCGCTTTTAAAATCAACTAGATTGTTCGATCGATAAAAGAATAATGTCAGGATGACAGGATCACGATGCCGAGGTCAAGGATGCCCGCGCCACCTAACGTGACAGCGACATCTAAGTAGAAGGTGAATTGTTACGTAAAATTATTTAAAAGAAATGGGACAGATTAATAAGAACAAAAGAAAGTGATAATTAAATAGAAATAATCGCGGATAATTATGCATCGACGTGAGGAATATAACATCATTAAACGGAAGAGATTCTTAAAACTTCCTAATAGCATAAAATTCGCACGCCCGAGATGGCGCCACCGCCGCAAACTGAGGTAAATTAAATCCAAATTAATTAAAAATGAAGGAAACCACTTAATTAAACGAGATAACTAAATAAAATAAATTAAATGAAAATTCCACATTCCGCAGAAAATATTTATACGTAATTCCAACAATAAACAAAAGATAAATTCTAGGCGTGATCTAATTCGTACGAAATTATACAAGGCAAGTATACAGCGTCACTCGCTGGAAATGCAACAAAATGATAGAATGCTGATAAGGTATAAGATACACAAAAAAAAGGTGTAACATTATTTCTAAAACACATACCTTTTTTAAGAAAAAAATTAGTACAAAAACTGCCCTTGATATTATAAATTTATGCCTTTTGCATCACTAACCCAAATATGGGATTCTAAAATTACGAAACAAATTTAAAAATCGCAAAACGGCGATGCCGTAGTTTTCGATAGGTAAACGCTCCTCTTAATGGGTTAGCAATCAAAATAAAATAACATTCCTGTTGTACTTACAGCCTTTCCAATTAATAATAAACAACCCATAGACTAAATATTTCACGTATCTTATTTATTCAAAACCACCCATAATTAGTATGAATCACGTTTTCTTAGCGGCTATTATATAATTACCTAAACCAGCGGCACCGCCCCTGCAGCATATTTCCTCATTTACACAACTCTGATTATATTTATGAAGTATTAGATATTCACCAACTATGCGAATGTTGTTAATTGCAAAATTACTCTGTTTCACTTCCGGCAAATATTATATTTTCGCATATATTATAATTCTCTAGGGAGCATATCTCGCGATGTTTGAAATAATAGTATTACACAGAGCCACACTCCAATACTATAACAATATGTATAGCAATAGGATTAATTTACAATGCACTCAATTCTTTACATGTCTATACGATATATTTCCATTTGATGGTTTGAACAGATCAAACAGACCGAACAGACATGTTGATTATGTGGGGAACATATTGCATAATCGTCTGTGGTTTAATTAAAATTCACATGATGAATAAACTAATACTCTACAGCTTCAAATCAGGACAGATTTAGGTAACCAGACAGATTTGAAATTTGCACGGTATCCTGTACGACATAATGACTAAGCATTATCTGGGGAAATAGGAGGCACAGCGTAATATATTACGTCTTGGTTCATGTCTTAAATGGCCACATTCAGTAGAAGGATCGGGAACCATTCTCGCTCCAACTATTCCATTGACAAGAGTCGAGTATGTATTGGGTTGAACAGGATCGTTCTTCTTCATATGATCGTCTGTCATCTGGCACTTTTCATTGCTGCCATTTGTAATAAACAATAACAATAAATTGTTTTTCTGCATTATATTTCGGCAATGTTTTTAGTGTACCTACGTAAGTCTAATATAATAAATTATTCTACACATCGTACACATATTTAACATGGACCGAAACCATCCAAATTATTGCCCATTATATTTCAATGTTTTTAAATATTTTTAAATAAAATGGAATCTACATCGTTTTACCTGGCTAGCTCGTATTTTTAGGACGCACACAAATTCCGTTATGCTACAGGTTAAAATATGACAGGTGGAAAAGGTTTGTTAACCACCTGGCACAAGTAATTGGTCCCAGAAAGAATTGTAAATAATAATGGAGTTAGTTTTGTCTGTCGACCGATTACGAAGATGTGTAAGTTGGAGTTTTTCTCCCGTGTTGAGATGGTTGAGTGGAGTTTTATAGACAGGCCTGATATTTCTGCAGATAGTAAGTTTTTGAAGTGTAAATTTCTATGGGCGCGTTGATTGTGGGCACTGAATGAGATTAAGCCGTCATGCTCGACTATGTAACGCTCGAGTCGCCATGGTTACCAAACGAACCGTAAAATCGCCAAAAATCGGCAAAACTGTGCAAAGAACTCCTCTCTGGATACGCGAAATTGAAAGTTGCCCTTTGGCATTGGTGTACGGGCGACATTGAATTTCCCGTCGACGGAGAGATTTTCTTCCTAAGTGGAGCGGTTGTAAAGATATGGGCTTTTAAAGAAGAGTGTGCACTCGATGTTTTAACAGCAAAATGGCTTACGTCATGACGATTCACGTGACAATCAAAAAATCTCGAGAAACGTCAAACTGACAGGCGAACTGAGTTGCACCACAGATTCACTTTTAAGCGTGAAATACGAAATTTTGAAAGTTGCGAGGGCTCATCAAGACTCGGGGTCTTAAGGAACCGGCTTTTTGGGACCTTTTGTATGCTTATTTCGAGTCGGCAGTCGCACGCAATCGAAGGTATCGGCAATTTAAAGGTCGTTTGCAGAAGGATTTGGTAAGAAAAATGGCCGTTTAAATGTGCACTGATATCAATGTATTCCGGACGGGCGAAAAATAAATATCAGATTCTCATGTGCACTGGCGATCAATGTATTACGGTCCGACGAATTGCTTTTCCACACAATACATAATGGTCTCCCAAATGACTTGATATTTTTATCTATACAGGGGTCGATTAATATTTTAATAATGATTTAAAGGGGAAAAGGATGATTGCTTTCGACATTTATGTGCCCCTACTACGAAATAATTTTATTTAAACGATTACGCAAACGTGCACAGTGGGCGGAGCCGGCTGAAATCAATTTCTCTCTCTTCTAATTCAAATGTCGAAATAGAACAAAATGGGCGAAAGATTGTTTGAAAATTGACGTATGAAAGTGAAATTTTAGATACGGGCGTGTCTTAGGTCGCCGATCACCAATCCATAGTCAAAATGTCA
Organism: Amphimallon solstitiale; assembly: GCA_963170755.1. NCBI lineage: Eukaryota > Metazoa > Arthropoda > Insecta > Coleoptera > Scarabaeidae > Amphimallon > Amphimallon solstitiale. The sequence goes on from OY720679.1 coordinate 137,553,509, forward strand.
AAAAAACGAAATGGCGGATGATTTTTTTGGAAATTGAAGTATAAATGTGAAATTTTAGATACGGGGGTGTCTTAGGACGCCGATCACAAATCCAAAGTCAAAATGTCAAAAAAAACAAAATGGCGGAAGATTTTTTTTGAAAATTGACGTATGAATGTGAAATTTTAGATACGGGTGTGTGTTAGGTCGCCAATCACGAATCTAAAGTCAAAATGTCAAAAAAAAAATGGCGGACGAGTTTTTTGAAAATTGACGTATGAATGTGAAATTTTAGATACGGGGGTGGTTGAGGTCGCCGATCACGAATCCAAAGTTAAAATGACAAAAAAACAAAATGGCGGAAGAGTTTTTTGAAAATTGATGAATGTTTGTGAAATTTTGGATACGGGGGTGTTGTGGTCGCTTATTACGTCTTCAATTTGGCGATTCTTTCGGCGACCGTTACATGAGAGAGCCTTGATGAAGTTTTCACTTCTGCCGTGTGGTTTTAAGCACACTCATTTTTCTTTCTTTATTTCTGCAACGAATGTTAACTGCGTATGGGGATCCTTTTCCTGAAAAAAGATATTATAAGAGAAGCAACCACATCAGAACCATAAACTGATTCAATGATGAATTACGGAACATGCGAGAGACATTGCGATTTCTCAGTGAACTCTATAGGCGGCGGCCCGGTCCTGGCCTGAGGACTCTGATTGGGTTCCATAAACTATAAACACGCAATTAGGAATTCTAAAGTAAAGGTTAATGATAATCGGATAAGAAATTCTACTAATCCAATAAAATGTATGTGGGACATTGTTAATGAGCAGAGAGGGATAGAGAGGAAGAATGTCGCAGGGTGCTGTGATATACAACCAAACGAAAAAAAAATTTAAAATATGGACCGGAAGTACACTTTTATTCTTATCGAACACGCATTGTATAGAGCTTTATTAAGAGAACAAAAGTATTGTGAGCTACATTTGGGATGAAACATTTCAAAATTAGGACCTTACTTTCCCTGCGGGCGGAGACTGAATGTCTGCCGAAACGTCGGTTGTTCAGAATCCAATCCATGGTACAAATATATAAGATATGCTATAATTTTGACTCAAATTAGTATGTTTCGCGCTGCACACACCTACGTCATAAAACACAAGCAGTTCTCTTGTGTGGTCCATCGTATGTTTGTTTTTAATATATGTCAACTTGTGTTGTCACGTAAACTTGACTATCAAGCAGTTATAAAATACTTGACAAAACAAGGAAAATCACAAACAATTATTCGTGAAGAAATGTTGGTTGTATACGGGATTGTCTTTCAAAGTCGACTATTTGCGAATGGTCAAAATTGTTTAATCATGGCCGAGAATTACTGGATGATGATTTCCGTCCAGGTCGGCCTGTTAACGTGATCAGCGCCGATATTTTTGAAAAAACCAAGTATTTGGTACTGCAGGATGCAAGATTAAAGAAGCGACAATTAGCAGCTTCATTAGGAGTTGGAATGACAAAAGTTAGTGCCAGATGGATTCCGCGAATGCTTTCGCCGTTCCAAATGCGTGTGCGGATGAAAACGTGTGAACAATTTTTGGCGATTTGTGGGACCATCCATCGTTATCAGTTGTAAAGTAATGTAATATTATAAGGTAAACTTTAGTAATACGGAAAACATGTCACATTTTGGCTTCAACTCATAATTTTCGAAATATTAGAGAACAACCGAAATGAGGAAATGTTTTCGGTCACAGTCGCTAAAGCTCGCCATTGATTTATCAGAACTATTGAATTTTTTCAAATGTGAACCCCTTCGTAGACTGGAGTATACGGCGTTTAATTAATTTGTAGGGTATTTATTAAAAATACATTTAGAGCTCATGTATTATCAATGTAATTCGAAAGAGAAACCGTAATATATAGAAATTTGTATTTATGTCTTACTTTATCTACTAAATCGTTTCTTCGATTACATTTTTAATGGCCACTGGACCAATATAAGAAAGAGTCGGTCTCCCAAAAGTGATAAAAAAGGTCATCACAGTAAACATTGTCGTGGTTCCTTTTCTTTCGCCATTAGTTAAAGTGCTCCAACACGGAAAGTTGCAAAGAATATGCCCGTTTGACACGTAAAGTTCCTTTGAGCGAACAAACGCTACGACAGTCGGTTGGTAAAAGAAATACATTTTCACTGTTTCCAAGTTACGACAGTAATACGATAATTCCCAGGGGAACATTTAAATTGTACTGTTATTATTATTGTATTCTGCAATTTAATTTCACCTCGAGTACTGTTGACCGTATAATAAGAAAACGATTTAGATGATTTCAAATTAGTATTTTAGTATTTGTTTGTTAAATTATCTTCACGTGTTTTGTGTTATTAATACTCTAGAATCGTGTTTCCCAAATTTCTGGTTAGAACTTTGTTTACGTCCCTCCTTTTCTACCACACAATACACCGCAATTAAATTCAAGTAGAAAATATGTTTGCTTCTTGCGCCATCTATGATCAAATAGGGCAAGCTTTTATTTCTCAGAACTTTCAGTGTAGTTAAGAATTGATTCTACAATACTAGAACTTTCTGGACTTTCTGGAATCATCTGTTCGTTTTTATATAATCAGTGAAATGTATTGTGTTTTGTTGTTTAAATTTTTAAAAATACTGTTAGAACCATCTACGTCCCAAAGTGCCAAAGAAGAATTGATTGTACAGTGATGAATATCTTAAATATGAGTCTAGCGTTATTTTTAATAAATTGCAATGTGTAATTTGTTGCGAATTCTTATCAAAAGCAAGTATAAAGCCATTAAAGCTGCTTCGACGGTTAAAGAGCAAACGTCAAGAAAGAAACAAGCCTGTACAATTATTTGAAAGAAAAGTATGATTACTCCAAAAGCAAGAAAGTTCTTTCAGATCATCAACAAATACTAATAAAAAAGCAATTATTTAGACTAATGCACTTGCTTGTATACGGGATCCATTATTGCAGCTGATGAAATCGTGTTTGTGTAATAGAAAAGTGGTCGTATCGCTATCCGGCCACCAATCGGAAGAATGTGCAAATAATATAGGAGTACCACAAGGATCCATTTTGGGCCCCTTACTATTCTTAATATTCATGAATGACCTACCGAATAATTTAAAAGATGGTCTTGTAGTGATATATTCTGATAACACATCGGTTGCGCTTTCCGCAAATAATCAGAAAGATCAGCAAAATCTAATACAATCATTAATCAAATTGAATTTTGGTGCTCGAGAAACAGATTAATGGTGAATAGTGACAGACCGTGTGCATATTCTTTTCTCAGCGTAGACTTGTTACTTGCGACACAAATCTGGCTAATATAGTTTCCAGTTCTAGGGTGTTGGTACTGGCCTCACCTTTGAAAATCATGTTAACTCTGTATGTAAAAAATGAAACAAATCATAGTATGCGGTACTAATGGTTAAATCATGCTTAAATATTGAAAGGTGTTTCTATTCAAGATTTATGTTTCTTCTTTTTTAAAAATTCTTCATTTGTTAAAAAAAACGCTGAATTTTACGGGTAGGAAAATGATATCATTGTTTTGCAATCGGTTGTTCTATTGCCAAGATATTGAGGGTGCTCATTTTGAACATTTAATTTAAAATCACAGTTGATGTTGAAAAAGCAATTTTCTATTTTGGTCTTTGTAATGTATTGTTTATATATATACATATATGTATCTTTTACAACTGTACATACATTGTTGACAATTTATAGCATTTTTGTGATATACAAGAGCAATGATATCACAGAAGATGTTTTACATTGTATGCCATTAGAGACCAATACCACCAAAAACATTTTGTTTGATACTTTTATGCAATGCACATCTAATTGTAGCAATATTTACTGAGCGAATTGCGTTGCTATATGCTCAGATGGTACCAAGACTATGAAAAGGTATAGACCTAATCTTATTGTCAGATTACAAGAAATGCTAAATGGTTGCACTAATTTTTTCACCGTGAAGTTCTAGCCTTCTAGTCTTTACTTTCCGAAATGGATTGTGCTATGAGCGCTAGTGCTATCAAATGACAAGCATTACAGACTCGTATTTTTAGAACTTTGTGACGACTTTGGTTCTTTATATGTAATTGTTTTTTTTTTATCACACAGGAGTACGATAGCTTTCGAGGGGTAACGTTTTGAAAAAGTTCTTCAGTTGGAAGCAGAACATTTGATGTACTACAGGATAGAAGATCATAATACGAAATCCGTTTTCAACTCCTTTCTGGCTTCTTAGGCTCGCTATACCGCAACACTTACATGTTGCGAACTGGTTTGCAAGACTGCGGTGTTAATATAATAGCCACTGACGAAATTAATGGATTTACTTCAATCCAGAATTTTTTTTTATCATTTTAGTGCTTCCAGAAAATCATGTAGGAGGACAATATGATAAATACTGAGCAAGTTTTTTTAGACATGCAAAGTTATTTATGCAATTTAAAACAACAGATTTGTGATTTGAGAAGTTTTTTGCAAGCCCCCCCCCCAAGGGCGTAGCCAAGGCGGGGGGCATGGGTGGGGCCTTGCTCTCCGCAAAGTCCAAAAAAACAGAAATAAACGAATATCCATAATAATACATTCACGGGCGAACCTAACATATTTTTTATAAATTCGTAGTGTCTAGTGGAAAATAAAGTATATGCGATGATATAACATGTATTACTTCGTCCCCTAATATGTCAAGACATTGCCCCCCTGCCCAAAAACCTGGCTACGTCCTTGGCCCCTGCCCCAATCTAAATATTTTTTTATAGTTAATAACAATAACAATTTTTTTTCCTGGGATTAACGGCCATAAGGGAATAGTAAATAAATTACTTCATTCTTTTATTTAAACCAACGTCTCGGCAATTATCCTTGCTTTTTTCAAGGTTTTCTTATTGAACCAGAATAACAGTAATTTTTCTATATTAACTTTTAATTATATTAATTAATTAATTAATTAATTAATTAATTATATTTCATATTGTAAGTATATCGAGTTGTGATGTTAAAAATTGTATATTAAATAACAAGTGATGTTAATATAGAAAAATTACTGTCATTCTGACTCAATAAAAAAAAAACCTTGAAAAAGTCAAGGATAATTGCCGAAACGTTGGTTTAAATAAAAAAATGGTGTAATTTATTTACTATTCCCTTATGGCCGCTAATCCCAAGAAAAAATTATATATATATATATTGCAATACTTCACCGCTAAACGTAGCGAGAACGGAGATACAGTACGCAACGTTGCAATTCTGATGTATATTGGACTTGCTATATCAAGTGTCCATTACACAGCCTGTATATTAAGAAGTACATAAAAGATCCATTTCAAATGTAGGTTTATAATGCTTTTTTTCTATTCTGATGCCATAATAACGCTATTAACTAATCGAAATTGATGCATTTATAACTTCCCTAGTGGCAAAATCACTATGTGCACACTTGTCCTACATTAGCCAATATATATTTTCATCCCTCTCTAAAATTGTGACTTTGCTGCTTGGGATTATAAACGCACAGTCTATGTAAATAAAAAAAAAAGTAAACAAAAAACTACTTATTTGTTTTTCTTGACCATTATATATTTTGCTTATTCTGCCACCGGTCAAGAATATTTTTCTCCATTTTCCCAGATTTATGACAAAAGAAAAATGTATTTCTTTTATTTTACAACCGAAATAAAACAACACAGAAATTCTCCCAGCTCAAAAAGCTTATCTGTAAATTATGTCCTTGTTCACATAATGCTTTTAATGTAGATGTGATTCTAGTAACTGAGGTGACAGTACTGTATATGTAATAGAATTTCTACACAAAACGCATTTCTAGCGAAGTATATCTTTGTATTCCTAAATTTGACCTTTCATAAATGCTTTAACAGAATGGTCCGAAATATACAAGGTGTTCACACTTAAACCCGCACCATTGGTAACTCCGTTATTATTGGAGCTACGAATTCGTCCAAATTAGCAAACTAGTAGGATTTTTCCTGGCGGTTACGACGATAAAAACAAAAAAACAATTAAACGTCGCGTTTTTCAGATATTTGACAAAATGTAATTTTTTAAATGGAACACCCTATATATTTTTATGCAGTTGAATAAAGAATTTAGTTCTGAATAAAAATGTTTAAATACATTATCTTAAAAAAATTGAAAATAAAAAAGTTATCACGTGATTTCTTTAAAGGGGCATATTCCCGAGATAATCAGAAAAGTACCCATTTTAAAATGGGACAGTATAATTTAAAATTCCACTCAGAAAAAAAGGAAAAGAGAAAATGAAATTAGCCTACATTACAATAGTTGTTACAATTTTGATCAAATAGGCACCAATAAAAAAAAAATATTCAATAACAATCCGTCAAATTAATCTGTCAGTGTTTTAAAATTCGCATTGTTATTTTGCTGTTCTCTTCTTAATTACTGTGACTTACATATATACCTTTATACGTAAAACGTATATGCATATATGCATGTGTTTGAGATACACACATACATTAAGTGCTATTGTCGACAATCGAACGCACAGACACCGGTGTTTCGACCTATGAGGTCTCATCAGTGTGCGTGGAGATTCTCGACAATAGCTTCAAGACTTAAATCGCTGCTTATGTCATTTTAGCGTGCTAAATGCAGTGAGAGTATCACAGCGACATCTAACACCCAAAAGATATACGTTTTACGTATAAAGGTATATATGTAAGTCACAGTAATTATTTACTGCTTGATGTTAGTTTTAACATCCATGTGTTCACACTTTTCATTTTCGTTTTCTTCTTGTTTTCTTCTAATAAAAATGGTTTTCACACATGAGGAAAAATGTGATATTATGGAAGCTTACATATTTCTGAGAAAAAACACTATTAGAGCTCGCGAACATTAGTGCAATGTTTCCCGAGCGCGCGATTCCTCAAAGAAGATATTTCTTGGAATTATACAGACAATTTCGGCGAAACGAAGAGGTTTTCAAGAAGAATAGAACGAAGAAGCAATTTGTGGTTAGTGAGGAAGTAGAGATAAATGTACTGGGATATTTTGAGGCGTATCCTAACAATTCAATTAGAGAATTGGCAAGAGAAATAGACCTTTCATTGGGAACGAATCATAAAATTTTGAAAAAATATAATTTTGAGCCATACAAATATCGGCCAGTACAAACTTTGCATCTTAATGATGATATAAGAAGAATGGAATTTTGTGAATGGTTCTTACATAAATGTGAAGAAGATCCAAATTTTCCTCGATACCTATGTTTTATGGTCGGATGAGAGTAACTTCTCTAATAAGGGAATGTTTAATCGAAAAAACTATCATTTTTGGAGTCGGGAAAATCCTTTTTTGACTCATCCCACTAATCCACAACATCGGTTCAGCCTTAATGTGTGGTGTGGTATGATTGGATCTAAAATTGTGGGTCCTTTTTTTTACCGCGGCTCATTAACGGGAGAGAGATATGAGGACTTTATGTCTCATGTATTGGAAGATTTCGTGGACAACGTGAACTTGATGGATAGGCCGCGGATATACTTCCAACAAGACGGTGCACCGGCTCATAATCACCATATCGTTAACGCATTACTGGAGAGACTGTTTGGACCCCGTTGGATTGGAACTCATGGACCAGTTCTGTGGCCCCCACGCTCACCAGATCTAACTCCGCTAGATTTTTTTTTATGGGGCCGAGTGAAAAATGAAGTTTACAAACATCGTTACCAAAATGTGGAAGAACTTCAAAATAACATTACGGCCATTATTCGGAATATTGTTAGAAGGACCCTTCTCAAAGCCACGCGCTGCATTCAGAAAAGAGCCCGCAAGTGTCTGGACCAAGAAGGTGGTACCTTCGAACAACTATTTTAGTTATGTATGTTGATTGATAGTGTTTATTATTCTTTTATTTGTTATTCTTAAGTTTCGTGGACGAAATCAAAATAAATTTCGTTAAAAACACAACGTTTCGTTTGAATTCATTTAGGAATATTATGAACAAACATTCTAGGACCTATACAAAAAATTTTTTCATCCGTTCAACAAGAGAATAGTATACAATAATCGGTACATATTATTTAATTACAAATTTCGTTAGGCATCCCTAAAAACAAATCCTAAATCCCTAAAAATGCACGGTATCGCATTTGAAAACTTACGATTTAGTGATAAAGCAAGCAAATTTTAAGGATGTTTATGATATTATTTTATTTAATATCTGAAGATGACTTCAATTGGATAAACATGTGAAACATGCTACGTCTTTCATAAATTTTTTTAAACAAAATGCAATGTTTAAGAAATCACGTGATAACTTTTTTATTTTCAATTTCTTTAAGATAATGTATTTAAACATTTTTATTCAGAACTAAATTTTTTATTCAACCGCATAAAAATATATAGGGTGTTCCATTTAAAAAATTACATTTTGTCAAATATCTGAAAAACGCGACGTTCAATTGTTTTTTTGTTTTCATCGTCGTAACCGCCAGGAAAAATCCTACTAGTTTGCTAATTTGGACGAATTCGTAGCTCCAATAATAACGGAGTTACCAATGGTGCGGGTTTAAGTGTGAACGCCCTGTATATTAAAGGCTGAACAGGCGCAATATATTATATATATATTGACATAAATAGGACCTAAACTAATTTGTAAAAGGGGTTTACTACACCATAACCCGTTCATATTAAGTATTTACCTACATACTATTAGAGATGCGTTAATGATTTCGTGAGTCCTTCGGCAATTAATAGACATACAGTAAATAGACATGCGTTGGACTAATGTTGATTAAACTATATATTACGATGATACAATAGAAAGCTATTCGGGTAAGTGAACAACACACTACGTTGAAACTGCTAACTAAACCGTAATAAAGGGGATCGTTCAAGAGGGCCCGTGACATTATTTGATTAAGTTTAAGGATAAAGCGCTTGAACTTTAGAATTTCAATTCGATAAGGTAGAGAGAAAAGAAACTATAATTGAGAAAAGGCAGGAGATGGTGTCATCTTCTATAGAAATTCATGAAGGAATGATTGTTATTTATGCATTACATGTTTTCCCTTTAACAAATTTTAAATAGAAGGTCATGTTTATAAACAGGCTTACCATAATCTTCAAGCTTTAAACCGGGACAGGAGCAGGAGGAAGGAAGAAAAGAGACTACCAAGTATTGTTTATTCAAGGCAATTAGTAATTTTTTAACATAAAATTAATATGCTCCATAACCTATTGTGACTTACATTCATTTATATAGAAAATTAGAGCAGAAGTTTAAAATGTTTTATTTATTATAATAGTCGTACTTCTCTATTGAGTGCCTTTTTTCAACATTTTAATATTTCTTTTATTTCTCCTTAAAAGTCATTGCATTTTATGCTAAACTTTAATTTACAGCAGAGTAACGCTCGTATGGTAGCCTCCAGCATGCGGCTTCGGTCATCCGACCTAATGTCGTTCATCAACGAGAAAACGTGCTCCAAAGGTATGGTCGCTCCTGTCAGACATAAAATGTATTGGATCATTTTTACCAGATTATGTATATTGATGTGTTTTGCATGAAAATATTTGAATAATTGGACGCTTTGTCGACGTAATCAACTTTACTTGAGACAAAATAAACATTTGCGAGTAAAAATTAGTCAAAAACCGTCAAAAACATTCTCATTAAATTTTTTTTTTTGTCATCGAAACTACGTAGGTATTTCATCAGAAATTTCTTCCCATTTCAATATATTTTACGATGCGACCCACGCGAATATTTCGGCACCACCGAAACTATTTTCCAACAATTCGATGTAAGTTGCTATCCACCCTCTCCTGGTGATTAGATTTCAATAGTTTTAACTCCAAAATAATATCTGTTGCGCTTACCTCATTTTTTTTTCCATGAGCACAACAGTCTAGTTAAAATTAGTCAGTTGCCCATGCACAAACCAAAGATATAATTCACGCAATGCGCGTCGTCAGTTCTCTTGCGCAAACAAAACCACCGTCAACAGATTCAAAATCAAGCAGTTTTACTTGTGCGCCTTCTAATGATACAAGAATATCTTATAACAATGGGCGCTAGTTTTGCGTGCTTTCTATTTGAAGTGTTGTTGGTGACACTGACAACAAGCGTCTTTCGTAAGTCAGCATGTAATTCTTCCACAGACAAAATTTAAATTTAAAGTACATAGAAGGTTTACATACAACCGACGCTTATATGAATCGCTGTTTATTTGACTCAAAAAAAGAACACATACCCACGCGATTCATATAAGCGGAATATACTAACAGGACTTAGTAAAAGCCGCGGTACCAAAGCTTCGCGAGCACTCCGTATATATTAGAGCAAGTTCTGCATATAAGTATCACTTCCCACATCTTGCTGCATGTGCTGTAGGTACTAAATTATTTCGTTTTCTGTCATGGCACTGTTGAATTATAATTAAAATGTCACTTTCTGAATTTAATCGTAAATAACTTGAAAACTATTAACTTTAGCCAGTAATTATCCATATTAAAAATATTACTATTAGTATATTCCGCTTATATAAATCAAAACACGTATAACGTAATATAAAAATTTGAACATCCAGATATATTGGATTGCTCAATTTAAAATATATCTTTTTCTTGTGGCAGTGATTTAGCGATCATCCTGTATAGGTCACTTTCTGAATTTAATCGTAAATAATTTGAAAACTATTAATTTTAGCCAGTAATTATCCATAATAAAAGTATTACTGTTAGTCGATTCCGCTTATATGAATCAAAACACGTATAACGTAATATCAAAATTTGAACATCCGGATACGTTGGATTGTTCAATTTGAAATATATCTTTTTTTGTGGCAGTGATTTAGCGATGATCATGTATAGGTCACTTTCTGAATTTAATCTTAATCAACTTGAAAACTATTAACTTTAGCCAGTAATTATCCATAATAAGAATATTACTATTAGTAGATTCCGCTTATATGAATCAAAATACGTATAACGTAATATCAAAATTTGAACATCCAGATACATTGGATTGTTCAATTTAAAATATATCTTTTTTTGTGGCAGTGATTTAGCAATCATCCTGTATAGGTGTATATATTTTTAAATTGTAAAGCAATAGCAACCTTATTGCGCGAATTTTTTAATATATCAAGAATTGAATAGTAAATTTACTTTGAATCACCCTGTACATATTGCTGTAACATTTTCATTTTTAAGACTACATTCAACTTAATGATAAGTGTTAAAAAAGTGCACCAAAAGCAAAAAAAATCCCTGAAATATTTTAATATTAATTTGTAGTACCTACACCCATAACTTTATAATAACTTCATATTTAAAAAGTTGAACATTTTTGTGCTTTATAAAAAGCTTCGGTTATTATGTCAGTTTTAAAGTGAACAAATATGCTTTTGCATCTGCTCTGTACGCAATAAATTTAACTTCAACTGCATGTTTCCTTTTCACTAGCTACGATTATGTCGGTTGGTAGGATATACACAGGACACATTGAATTTATGGTGCAGTAACCAGATGTAAACCACAGTAACAATATTGTTCATGGGATCCCTGGAATTAAAATCGCAAGTTTTACTTTATATTTACGTCATTATTCAAAAATATCAGGAACGGCAAGTACGTATACAAGTGTCGCGTATCTATATGTTCAAATTTTTTTTTGAACATTCAGTGGAACATCCTCTTAAAGACCTGGCAGTTGGTCAATAAGAAATTGAAGGTAATTGTTCGCATTTAACCTCCCAGGAAGAACGACAGGACCAATCAAGAAGTCATCAATTGGGGCAGCCCAAATGTAAACAGAATATTCACGTTGAAATTTAGATGGGCGTATAGCGTTGGGATTTTCTGATGGCCACCTGTGCAGGTTTCTCAGATTTGTAACACCACCTGTCGTGAACGTAGTCTTCTGTCCAGAGGACTGTTCTGCAGAAATTAAAATGAAGCCGTGACTGTCTTAATATCCAAGCAGAATAAACGAAACGAGCATAGTGGTCTGTCCCCAAGCAAACCGTGCCCTTTGCGATAATAATAATAATAATAATAATAATTTTTAATTTGGATATGCTGACGACTGGGCAATAGCAACCAGAAGCAAATCAATGGAGGAAACTGAGGAAACGCTAACAGATGACCTGAACACCCTGGGCAAATACTTCCACAACTGGAGACTCCAACCTAGCGCAAGTAAGACGGAGGTGTCATGCTTCCACCTAAACAACCGCTTGGCCAATAGAGAGCTGAGGGTAAACTTCGGTAACAGGCTGCTGCAACACAACCGGTATCCAAAATACCTGGGAGTTACTCTTGATAGAACCGTATCCTTCAAACAACACCTAACTAAGACTGCCTCAAAACTCAAGACAAGAAATAACATCATACAAAAACTCTGCGGCTCTTCATGGGGATCCTCCGCTACCACGCTTCGTTGCTCCGCCCTGGGGCTCGTTTACTCTGCGGTGGAGTATTGTGCTCCGGTCTGGCTAAACAGCCCACATGTTAAAATGGTTGACGCCCAACTGAACCATACGATGAAAATACCCTCCCCACAGTATGACTGCGGCGCTGAAAGGCAGACGATCCGCCACATCACGGAACATTGCAACCTACGGGCATACGGGGGCCGTCCGGATGAGTTTCTGACAGCGACACCAGACTCGATTGAATATATTAATAATTTAGACATTCAACTGTGAATTTTTTTATATTTCTGTGTTATATTTTTATATATTATTGTGTTTTTACATTGTGCTATATGTTGCTGTTGTTGCCATACGATAAATAAATAAATAAACAAATAAATAAATAAATAATAATAATAATAATAATAACTTTATTCAATTCAGTTTACATATATAATGTTTGAATACGTCAGAAGAGAATGAAAGTATCACAGTTTTAAATTAATAAAGTCATGGCACAAACTCGAACTTATACATGAAAAAATCTTGTAATGTGTAAAAAGCACAATTAGTTAGAAAGTTACAGGTTTATGAATGTGATTGTCAGATCATGAAAAAAAATTTAACCCTATTTTTTTTCATGATCTGACAATCACATTCATAAACCTGTAACTTTGAAACAAATTAAAATGGATATACAGGTTTTGCGTTTGTTTTATTTGAAATGCAGTCTACTCTGCGCTCTTAAAATTTGAATATAACGATACGCGACACCTTGTATAACGCTCTGACCATAATGATTTTATATATTAAGCAGAGAATTGCTACATTATTGGTAAAACGTACAAAAAACTATAGTAATTAACGATATTATTAAATATCTTTCTTTCTAATATATTAATCGGCTATTTATTATTTTCTCTAATATGAAAAGAGACCCAGACTATTACCAAGAAAGGTAAAATTATATGATTACAAAGTTGATAAATAATTTCCTTCTTTTCTTTTATTGAAATGATATTTATTAGCACTTGTAAGTTATGACAAATGATCTTTCCAACAGTTTGATATTATTATGCATGAACAACTGAAACTGGAAAATGAATAACGAACACAGCCGTCACCATTAATTGTTTTCTAAAGTCTCCTGTGGACGTGTGGGTTACTTGAGGAATAAATCCACGTCGCACACTGTAAATAAGACTTCGGAAATCGTAAGGTCCTTAGTTAGGTCAAAATGAAACTGTCCCATGACGTGATTTATTGAAGTTAGAAGGGTCGTATAATTTATACGGAGAAAAGTTGTTGGTAATAAAGAAACTCATTGGCGTTAATTGTTATTAATATATCATTAATCATTTCACAGTTTGCCTGACATTATTAAGAAGATAAAAAATATATTATACAGCGTGTGTACTTCGATATCACTCAGACTATGAATGATAGAGTAAATACGAAAATAGTTGTCTGAGGAATCCCTTTTAAATATAAAAATATTTTTAACTATACAATATGTTCAGTTTTTTCGCAACAATAAGACATTCTATATTATACTACAAAGAGATGTTTGCAAAAACCACATTTTTGATATCAGAGGACTTCAAAACGTGGACATCTGTCAAAATTTTGAGGAAGAAAGTAAAAAAGATTTCTTTGGAACATATTCAAGTTAGGTCAACATTTAAAATAATAGAGTAATTTCCTGAATGTTTATGACATTTATACTTTTATGTTCAATGTTTGGTTCATAGGCACTAATAGTAGATTTCTCACAATTTTAGTAGGAGGGCTGAGGTGAGTTGACTAAAAAAAAAGGGCAATAAGAAACGTTTTAATATACACAGGAATGATAATTTCTGATGTCAACATTCCTCTCTTTGTTATATATTCCTGTCCGAGTTTAATAGTATGTCGCTAGAGTAACTGTAGTTCTAGACTTCTTGAACCCTAAAAGCAAAATATCTGTTGCACAGAGTTTGCTTAAACCTCGTTGGTTTCAGCAACTAAATTGCCATCTTCAGTAAAAATCTGTATAAAACAAAAAAAAGAGTGTTAAACGTAGTATTTTTGGCTAAGGTGTAACCTTAGAAAATATGCTCTTCATCAAATCACCAGTGGGATAACACTAACATACTCTTTGGTTTGTTGTTTGTTTGACTCCCTATGTATCTATTGTTTTGATTGCTCTTTTACTTTCTTATACGTAGTATGTGATACCGAAAAAGTGGTTTTTAATTCAAAATTTTATATTTACGAGTATAATCTCCTTCTTGAGATATGATTAGATTTTTAGTAAAATCAGTAGACCGGAAGTAGTAGTTTACTTCGGTGTAAAAATAGAATTTTGCCAATATTTCGTCTTCTACTAAGTTTAAAAAAAATATAAAGAATTCAAATGTGCACAAAAGTGAATTTGAGAAAAAGTATATTAAAAAAGTTTGTCGAAATGCCTACCAGAAGTATTACTTTTACTATTGTCGAAAATCGAGTTTTCTGCGAATACTTCGCAAGCCATGCTTTTTAGGCAAATGCATTACGAGTATAAAAGTATATAGAGCTTGATTTTCAATACTTTTTATATAAAAAGAAATCAAAATTTGGACCAGAAGTAACACTTTTACTCTCATCGAAAAGCGATTTTTTGCAAATATCTCGCAAATTATGCGTTCTATAAAGATTTATTAAGAAAAGAAAAGCTGTATTTACAACAGAATTTTGAATAATTATTGTATAAAAAAAACAAAATTCGTACCGAAAGTAACACATTTATCGAGTAGCACTTTTTTGCAAATATCTTGCAATGTATGTATTCTATAGACATTTATTAAGAGAACAGAAGTACCTAGAATAGAATTTTGAATAGTTTTTGTGTACAAAAATTCTTAAAATTTGGACTCTTACTTACAGGTTTAATTTTCTAAGATAAAAGTATTTAAAACAATTTAGTACAACTTGAGTAAAACTGTTACTTCCGGTCCGAATTTTGAAAAACTTTTTTTAGACAAAACGTATCGAAAATTAAGTTCTAAATACTTTTATACTCGTAATGTATCTACTGACGACTGATTTTCGATAAGAGTGAAAGAC
Source organism: Amphimallon solstitiale (assembly GCA_963170755.1). Classification (NCBI taxonomy): domain Eukaryota; kingdom Metazoa; phylum Arthropoda; class Insecta; order Coleoptera; family Scarabaeidae; genus Amphimallon; species Amphimallon solstitiale. The sequence continues at coordinate 137,569,015 of OY720679.1, forward strand.
CTACTTCCGGTAGAAATTTCGAAAAACTTTTTAAATAAAGTTTGTTTTAAATTTAATTTTGAGTACACTTGAATTCATCATAAATTTGTTTAAACTTAATAGTTGACGAAATATTGGCAAAATTCAATTTTTTTATTTAAAATCTAATCAGATGTCATCACAATACTTCTTGTAATACGTATAAGAAAGTAAAAATTACACGTTCAACAAATTTTCAACGCCGATAGAATTATGAGCTTGTCATTGAAACGTAAAAAAACCAAACTTTTTGTAAATTATTGTAGCTGAGACCTGGAAACTCTAACTTTGATTTCGTCGAAAACACTCTAGTGATACGTCTTTGTTATGGTATTTACCTGTATTTTAGGCTTTTATTATAGTAGGTATTTTTGTTTGGTCGATTTCCAGTATTTTTTAGATAACTATGTTGTTATTTGTTATACGTTCAAATTTTCTTGATACTTGCAGTAGTAAAAATTAGATATATGATATGTGCAAATTTTTTGCTTTAAAGGAGTGCAAGTGTTCACACGTCTGCTTGTATCAAGAGCTAGACACGTTCTCATAGAAAAATTGATTTTCGTTTTTGTTTGCGCATTTACCTGAAGAAAGGTCGGCGTTCGATTAAATTATTATTACAGACCGGACACGAGCGGTTGATGACTCATCACCCATGGGCGCACTATTGAAATGTTGTTGTGAAATTTTGTATTTTTAAAATGGTTTTAATTCTATTTATGTAATTGGATAGCAAGTGAGTGGTGATCTATAAAATACAAAATACGTTATTATTTGTTTATTTTGTAGCTCAAGTCGAGTAAAGGAGTATTAATATTTACTAGCAATACTTTCTCAAGGTTTCTCTTCTGTAAGATTTGTTCTCTTTGAATGAAGTACATCCATGTAAATAGAAAACGTGCTTTCTATATCGCAACTCTTTATAGGTGCATATTGGAAATATTCTTTAATTTCAGCGTATTTAGCAGTTAGATTTTGTGTCATTGTCCCCATAAATTGCCACAATGTTATTAAATCTATCAATTAAATCTGGATTTCTATTAAAAAATGCGTCTAACTTTTGCGGAAGGGCACATCCGAAGTCATTTGTAATACTTTTGTTTTGACAATAAAACATCATTATTATTATAAATAAATTTTGTTTAATAATGTTCATTTTTCGGTTTCCTTTGGTAAATATTTGATAAACATATTTCATTAAATTTCATGGGTTAATGTATACACTTAATATATAAATAATATTTGCACTAAATCATAAAAAAACAAGAACATCAATATATTACAAACAACTAAACCGGGAAATATTAGAAATTACATTTTACGCAAGTAACAGATTTGTTTATACTCAAACCACAACTTCATCACAACTACGCAATGTAAATACATATGTCACTGTACATATATACACACACATATTGTAGACAGAATCTGGTTGCTACAAGTCAAACATGTGTAGACAAGACGATCAATATGTATTTATTTAGGACCATTAAATGTCTCACTAAAACATATGCATAATAACTCTAATAATGTCTCCAGGGGCCAAGAGATATCAAGCATGATATTCGGCGAATGGGAACATCTTCCAGTTATTGAATTCCTTTTTGATTTTCGTATTCTATACGAAGTTGAAGACAATTTATGGAAAATATGTGATGATTTACATATGTACATATATACTATGTACGTATGTAAATGAACACATATTTTCCATAGTTGACTGTATACCGACTGTAATGATTGGCTAGATTTTATTCGACTTTTAGGAACTGGTTATGAAAATGAAAACTTTTTCCATACGATGGTCACATTATTTACATATCGTCTCTTTTATTATGTTATATTTTACTTTGTTACTTAATTTTTGAATAGTGTGTATATTCCAGAATTTTGTTTTTTTTTGTTTATTTTCGTAGGATTATTGTTGTTTTCTGTCGTTTTGACATTAACAATTTTCGTTTGATTTATTTTTATCCAGTAGTAATGCATTTCTGTATTTTAATTTAAAAAAGAATTACTTTAATTATTTATGGGTTGTCCCTCCATCTGTTGGCGAGAACGGTCTTTAACGTTTAATAGATGCCTACCTTCGCGTCTACTCAGAATTAATTTTAGTAAAGTACTTTTAATTCTTGTTTAGGCTTAGAGAATTTTCTTTTAATTTTTCCTCTCTTCCCTAGTAATTAGTAGGCTTCCCTTTTGTTCCAAGTGTCGTCTGTATCATTTTCAAATGTTTCTGTAGTTTTCGAATCGTCCGTCTGGCATTGCTTCTGGTGTGAACGTTCATGTGAACGTCTTCTTCGTTCCTATTTTGATTTTTGCCGTTAATCGATAAAGAAGCAGATTGATTTCGATCGATATTCACTGCTAATTAATGGTAATTTAATACCGATATCGTTCCGTAGTAATTAGGTACTCTGATTAGCGGAATAATGAGGCAGTAATTATTTCATAAATTGGTTTAATATATTTTTTTTCGACTTCCTGTTGGTTGAATTACTCCGATCGATTTCATCCATATCTGGTAAGTTTCTTTTCTTAGTTTTCCGTAACATGTTGGAGTGGGCCTGAGTTAGAATGACAGCTGGCGCCTAAGAGTCATCCACCGTCAGTATTCTGAGTAACCCATCCCCTAAAACCGAGAGTTAGAGGCACAGGCTCCACCCCATCTTTTCCAACGCACACTAGGGAAGTAAGGTAAGGCAAGATGAAGGTGACACACAATAAATCTCCGAAACGTTCTTAAACTTTGTTGAGCGAAGCTGCAGGGTTTGTAATTCCGACAAACGGGCTGAGCGAAATAACTTCCTAGCTAACATTTCGTTCACATTTGCCCATCCTTTTCAAATTGTTTTTTACGGCATAGGTACTTAAATAAGCATTTTTTAAAATTGAATATCAACCATATGATAAATAAGTGAACATTACAAGATTAAGAAAAAAAATCTATCAGACTAAAGTAAAAAAACTACAGGTGTCCGTTTAAAGAAAAAGTCGGCTATCGTTATGTATTCAAGACACCGATGAAGAGATGGAATTAGATCCAGTTTATAGAGTTTGTCAAACCATTTTTATACATTCTTTATTTATTAAAGTCGAATTATAAATACAGAAGTTACGGGATGGGGCGTTTTTTTATCAAACAGCCTGTATACAACATAAAATTACAACCGCGATGTGTATATTTAAATGAATCATTGTGTATATTACGATAAATCTCCATATGTTTTGCACAATATTGAATTACATTGAAACATAAACAATTCCTGTGTGTTTGTTGTTAATGCATTATTCAGGTCTGCACTGAAGAGATTTCCATGATTACCTCACTGATTGATTATTGTTTGTCTGGATATTAATCAAGTTGGCCGGTGTGGGCTTAGTTTTATAATTGATCGATAAAAACGTATGTTTACCGCAGATATCCAATATGGCGTGTTAAAAACGTCCGATAAAATAAAAATAACGCTCCGGACGCCAAGCACACATCCGCTGAGCTATTAAAGTTGTTGTCTTCTCGACGACTTAAATTAATTATTGATTCACTTCTGACACTGTACGCGTAAAAATGCGGAAAATTTTAATTTCGAGGTATTTGTTAATTTAAATTTATCGACTTTTATTTTAATTAAAAAAAGCACTCTGATCAAAAATTAAAAGCAAGGGCTTTTGTGATTAACGTGTAAGTTACTGAGTGCAGCGGCGATATTCGACAAAGCGTTATTAATTATTTTTTGTTGGTGTTCTTGGTGTCAATCGCTAGAAATTAATTGATAAAGTTTGATTGTAAAATTAGGGAGTGTAATTCTATAATAGATTTTCTTTTAGATATTGACGAATATATTTAACTCTTTATCAATGACAAAACAGTGAAAGAAATGGTATCCCAGTGAGTGTACATAATTACATAGACTTTGGTAGGGATTTTATAAATGGCAATGCACGTCATCGGTCGTAAAATGTTTAGTTAGACAAATAAATTAAGGGAATGTGCGGAACATGAAGTAAAGAATGCTACAGGATTTATGTTTAGGATATGTCGTTGTGAACGATTTCTTTTCCTTTAATGTTCCCAACATTATCATAACCTTGGCCAGATATTGAAGTAGTTACTGGTTGATTTTATAATGTTAATAAAACCTAGAAAACTTCCCTGTAACTCAACTTTTTACTTTCTTATACGTAGTATAAGGAAGTATTGTGATGATGAAAATTTTCGACCTCGAGATTTTTGCAGATGTCCACGTTTTGAGGTCCCCTGATACCAAAAAAGTGGTTTTTAAACAATGTCTGTGTGTCTGTGTGTCTGTGACTACGATAGCGGTCAAACCGCTATAGATATCAATTTCAAATTTTGTATTTACGAATATAATATCCCTCTTGAGAACTGATTAGATTTTGAGCAAAATCGGCAGACCGGAAGTAGTAGTTTACTTCAGTGAAAAAGTCGAATTTTACCAATATTTCGTCAACTACTAAGTTTATACTAATTTATAAAGAATTCATAAGTATTTAGAACTTAATTTCTAAAATCTTTTGTATAAAAAAAATTTCAAAATTCGGACCGGAAGTGTCACTTTTACTCTTACCAAATAACGATTTTTTGCAAATATGTCGTAAATTATGCATATCTATGCATTCTATATATATTTATGAAGAGTACAAAAGTATTTAGAGTTAGATTTGCAATATTTTTCGTATAAATGAAATTTCAAAATTCGGACCGGAAGTAACACTTTCATACGTATAAGGAAGTCGTGTGGTGGCTACCCCTCATTTTTTTCTTTTCATTTGATACGTATTTAATTCGAATTGCCCAATCTTTAAATATTTCCGTTGAATCTGTGAGCAGTATCTTTAAGACACGTAAACAAAATGATGCTCAGCGAGTCCTAAAAAAACCTTTCAGGAAAAAACCTGTATATGATAACTCCTGTAATGAAAGCAACAATACGCGATACTATATACGATCTGTATAAAGACGGTAAGTTGCCTATACAAATCAATGAACTAAAAATATTACAATGTTAATTCTGTCATTTTAAAACAACACTTTACATGAGCTTAGTTATTGTCACTGCTAGGGGAGCACCATATCTTTGATGTCTCTGTTGATTCTTTTAATACTAGCAGATATTGGCTTCAAATATAAGAAAGACTGTCCACGGAGAAGATTAATGGAAGAAACACGTGTTGCTCTTCCACGAACTAATTTTCTAAAATATATATGAATAATTTACAATCTGAAAGTCCATCTGTTCGGATGAGAGTTTTTGAAAATGGCAGTGTAACCAGATAATGGCAAGATGATAGTCATAAGTAAACAGCGGACATGCCAGGTTTAAATTACTAGGACTCTTCATAGGATGAACTGCAACATCTGTTATTGTCCCAAAACGACAGCAAAAACAGTCGTCGTTCCACATAAAATTCGTTTCTTCATCGGCGTAGGTAGTAGCGTGAGTGGTTTTTAAAATGTATTATATTTACCTTATATTTCGCATGATAAATAAAGTTATACAGGGTGTCTCTAAAAGGTCTTTAAACAACTCTGCCACGTATTTTTCGGACCAAAATAAACCGATTTAGCAAAACTTGGCTTAGTGAAAGTTGCTTAGTTTGTGCGCAATACGGTCCTGAAGTTGCAGTTGGAAAATTGTTTTTTTGTTATAAATTTGAAACGGCTGGAGCGATTGCGCTAAATTTTGTCACGTTTACATAGTTTTATGAGTCAAGAAATTCTGTATCAAAATTGTGATAGTAAGCATTGTGCTTATGTTAATTATATACTTGTATATATTGTTTCTGTTTGCAATAAAGACACTTTATTATTATTATTATTATTATTATTAATCAATCCATAGGCTGAGAACCTGCGTTTATAAATATTAAAACAATTCCATTTTCTACGCCAATGGATAAAAAGGAGTTTGTCTATACAATTTTAGATTAAGTGTCTTAAGTACAAGAAAAAAGGTACTCTTGGTAAGACTCGAAAAATTGCATCGTTTTCTCAAAAATCGCATTTTAAGAATTGTTAACAATTTTTTTTATGATATGTTTTCTTTTTTAATAAATACGGAACGACCAATACCAAATAGGTCAAAACAAATAGGCACTAGTTAATAAAAAAAGATATTCTGTTTATTTCGTCAATTAATACAAAGATGCTATTTTTTTAATAATGTTTTTTCATATAAATTCCAATTGTGTTCTGGTTGGTGGACAACAGAGAATTATTAACAATTAAACAATGAAATAATGAAAATGAAACAATGATTTTAAAAAAAAAAAAGAAAAGATATTATAAAAGGTGTTCAAAATGTCTACCATTTTCGTGAATACAAAGGCCTATTCGCCGGAGGAAATTAAATTGAACTCTTTGCAAAACTTCTACATCACCTCTGAGATTATTGGTTGCTTCTTGAATACGTTGCCACAATTCTTCTTCATTATTTACAGGTGTATTGTAAACAATGGATTTCTGGTGTCCCCAAAAAAATAATCCAGAGGATTCAGATCTGGACTTCGAGGTGCCCATTGTACAGGAGCGTCATTACCTCTACCGATCCATCTATTTAGAAAGTGATGGTTTAAGTAGTGTCGTACGTTCATCGAAAAATGTGGTGGTGCACCATCGTGCATAAACCACATATTCCGTCGAATATCTAGCGGTATATCATCTAACAAGTCCGGAAGAGTATGTTGTAAAAAAATCAAATAGGCTTCTCCAGTTAATCTTTGCGGTAGTCTGACAGGTCCAATAATAAAATTTCCGATTATTCCAGCCCATACATTCATTTTAAATTCATGTTGAAAATGGTCAATTTTAATGGCATGTGGATTTTCCTCTGCATAAACATGTTCATTATGAAAGTTCGTTATACCTCTTCTTGTAAAACAAGCTTCGTCGGTAAATAAGATTTTTTTGCAAAAGTTTAAATTTCTTGCTCTTTTATGTTCAATAAACCGGCAAAAATTTAGGCGCCTTTCAGGATCTTGAAGTAAGAGGTCTTGAACTCGAATCTTATGGTATGGATGTAATAATTGTTCTCTAATTACTCTATTGACCACATCTTTAGATACTGCAATTTCTCTAGCTATTCGTCTAACGCTCAGTTCCGGATCTTCTTGAACACGGTCTAAAATTTCTTCTTCTACTTCAGGTTGCCTCACAAAGCGCTGCCTGCCATAGTTTGCTATTACAGGAGCTAAGCGTGTAATAGTTCCTGTTTAATACCGTTTCATTGAATCTATTTCTCCCAATTATCTCGACGTAAGTGTGCACTGGATTTTGTTAAGTTTCAATAGCATACGCATACATTTTTAGTTATCATTTATTTAGATCTAGAACATTGTTTATGTTACTATAATATGGAAGAAAGAATGGCATCGTAAAACAATGGCAAGTTGGATTAAGGGTCATACTGATTGTATGTTCTCCATTGTCAGTGATTCAGAAATTTATTGCATAGTCTGTAAAATATCCATACGGAATGCCCAAAAAGGCCACGTTCAACGTCACTTAGCATCGAAATTGAACCCGTTGAAAGCTGACAATTTTAACGAAGAACTCTGTGGAGATTTAATGGCGGCTAATATCCCATTAAAGAAACTTGACAATCCCACTTTCAAAACATTTCTTCAAGTATATGCTGGTCGAAATGTTCCTGATGAATCCACCCTACGCAAATATTATGTTTCTGAGTGCTTCACGAAAACAGTAGAATGCATTAGAATACATCTTTCAAAACGGTACCTATGGATAAGTGCCGACGAAACTGTCGATATATTAGATGTGGTAAATGTTGTAGCTGGTGTACTACATCCAACTATTCCATATTACGCATATGTAACAGTATCTAAAGTTATAAATACAGTTGATGCGGAAACAGTTGTTAAAACCATTGACGAGAATTTGCACAAAATGCTTCATTCGGACGACAGGTATAGGGAAAAAATACTTTTATTTGTTAGTGACAGTGCATATATGTTAAAAACAGGCAGACTATTAAAGGAAACATATCCTTATATGCTGCATATTACGTGTAGCACATGCTCGCCACAGAATCGATGAATATATCAGAGACAGGTATCCGAAAATTGACAGACTTGTATCCGCTTTTAAAAAAGTTTTCAGAAAAGCACCGTCGAGAGTAGCTCTTTACAGGGAAAAACTTCCATCTTTGTCACTGCCTCCCTCGCCAGTAATAACTAGACGGGGAACATGGTTGGAAGCTACTAGTTTTTATGCAGAGAATTTCGATAGTTTACAAAATTTCGTTACATGTTTAAATGATGATGCTCGAAGTATTTCCCAAATTGTGACTTCAAATGTGGCCTTCGGCAATAGTTAAACGCAGTTTTTAATAGAAATCCAGATTTAATAACATTGCGGAGAATGACACAAAATGTAAATACTTTGAAATAAAAGAATATTTCCAGTACGCACCTATAACCAGTTGCGATGTAGAAAGGACGTTTTCTATCTACAAGGATGTACTTTATTCAAAGAGAAAAATCTTACAGAAGAGAAGTATTGCTAGTAAATATTAATACTCCTTTACTCGACTTGAACTACAAAATGGACAAATAATAAGGTATTTTGTATTTTATAGATCACCAGCCACTTGTTATCCAATTATATAAATAAAAGTAAAACCTCTTTAAAAATACAACATTTCATTAGTGCGCCCATGGGCGATGAGTCACCAACCTTTCGTGTCCGCTCCCTAGTCATAAGTGTTCAAAAGTTGACCGCAAGATGTAATGCTCTGCATTAAAATTGACACGTGAAGTAATACAAATTTTGCTTTGCTTTTAGGTTCATAGTCATTTATGTAGGTACATGTTGTTTCCGATACTGTTCCCTAGGTGTGAAATTGCAATGCGTTCAGGATTGTCCAAGCCAAATAAATTACCTACTAGTACATGTGAAAGCACGGACCAATAGGAACGCTTGTTATTCCGCAGGTGACCAATGGGAGACACCTTTATTCCGGCCAATGGCATGACGGCGATCTCCAAATAAAAGCAGATGCGGGGTTTCAGCAAGGGCAGTCATCCGACATCATCAACATCAAAGCCACCTATTCGAAGAAGAATAATCATCCAGCTAAATTCTCGAATTATCCCGAGGAGTTCCGAACTAGCCCGAAGGCTACCAAAGCCGAGATTAAGGCTTTCTACTGTTACTCCGAAGATTTCCGAACTAGCCCGAAGGCAACCAAAGCCAAGATACCGTTACCCCGAGGGTTTACGAACTATCCCGAGGAGTTCTAAACTAGCCCGAAGACTACCAAAGTCGACATAAGGCTTGTTACTGTTACTCCGAGGATTCCCGAATATCCCGAGGAGACACAAATCGAACTTGCTGCTGCAACGATAAAAATGGAAACAAATGATATTGTAATAATCTCCGTTTATAGACCTCCTAATGGTGATGTGGAAGTTTTTGCTGGAGTACTGGACATGGCGCTGACTATTGCGACCGAACCGTCACCAAATCGGATAATATATTTGGCGGGCGATTTTAATATCGGCTTTAAACAACATTCTAAATATAGCAATATGATTGAAAACCTGTGCAGCTCGTTTGGCTTAGAAATTGTCATGACAGAAATATCGAGGATGAATAAAACGTATGGCACATGCATAGACAATATATTTACAAATGGAAAAAATATAGTAAGTGTTAATACGGTGGAAACACATATGTCGGACCACAAGGCACAAATGATAATGGTTGAGGAAAGGGAAAAGCTACCTATATGTAAGGGAAAAATTATTAAAATACGTGAAATAAATGAACAGAATATTTTAAATTTTAAAATGCATTTATCTAAAAAATCATGGCCTGAATACGACGAAAATAAAAACTCTCAAGTTCTGTACACCCGGTTTCATGAAGAAATTTTAAAAACATACGATCTATGTTTTCCTGAAAAGCATAAATTGGTTACGGCACCAGGTAAAACAAATTGGTCCAGTGAGGAAATGCAAGCTGTAAAAAACAAATTAGATGCTTGGCACACAGTATATACAGTCACGAGATCACCAAATGCCCTGCGATTATACAAGGAATACAAAGTAAAATATGTACACCTAATAAAGGAAGCTAAACGAAATTACAATCTAAATTATATAATGAGTTCGGAAAATAAACAGCAGGCAGTATGGAATGTCATCAACAGAGAAACAGGAAGAGATAAGAGGGACAATCAGGATATGGAAACGAAATTAACCGCGGATGAATTAAACAATTTTTTTATAAAAATTGGAGACAGTATACAAAGCAGCATAGATAGAGGAGAAAATGGAAGAACCATGGAAGATATGTTGTATGGGAAAATAAAATATACTTCAGCATCATGCTTCCTCTCATATGTATCCCAAAATGAGATAATTAGTATTGTGCACAATCTAAAAAGTATGAGGTCCAAAGACATATATGGGTTTACTGTAGCTCTTTTAAAGGATATAATTGAAATAATAGTAGATCCACTAACAATTATAGTAAACGCATGTATAAATGAGGGTAAATTTCCTACGGAACTAAAGTCAGCCAAAGTGGTACCTGTCTATAAAAATGACGATAAATCTCTTGCGAGTAATTATAGACCCATATCGATACTACCGGTTTTATCAAAGGTTTTAGAAACAGTAATAAAAAACAGAATTATTTCATTTATGGAGAAACATACCTTACTGACAGATTCCCAACATGGATTTAGAGCTGGAAAATCGACTATAACAGCTATAATTGATATGATTGAATCCATACATGAAGCAAGGGATGATAAAGAACGTACTGCAGTTGTTACATGTGACCTAAGTAAAGCCTTCGATTGTGTGTCACATGAGATTCTGTTGACAAAACTATGGCATTATGGCATGAGAGGTTTGACCCATAAATTATTAGCCTCATACCTACAAGACAGAACTCAAATGGTATGGTGGCAGAATGGATATTCGAAATTGGGAAATGTTAATACTGGTGTGCCTCAGGGATCTATTCTCGGACCTCTGCTGTTTATTGTGTACATAAACGATCTACCGGCTAATATCTTAAACTGCAAGGCTATAATATATGCAGATGACACTTCGATCGTGGTCCGCGGGAAACACAATGAAAAACAATCCATTGAAGATAAAGCCATTGAGAGTGCGGATACTTGGTTCAATGCAAATAAATTGAAGCTAAATCAGGAAAAGACTCAGACAATGGACATACTTTCTAAAAATGAAGAAGGGAAGGGTGTAGTGACGTATTTAGGTCTAAGTATAGACAATAAACCTCAAAAGAAGACTAAGCACAGCTATATTTTCAATAAGAAGAATTAAAAATATATCCACGCACCAAGCTGCAAGAAGTGCATACTACGCGAATTTCCACAGTATTGCTGCATATGGTATACTCATATGGGGCATGTCTACAAGAGCAAAGGAGGTCTTAGTCCTACAGAAGAAGGCAATAAGAACACTATGTGGACTTGGTGTGTGACTCGTGTCGAGAGTATTTCAGGCGGGAGAATATACTCACAGTGGTCAGTATTTATATTTATTCGTGTGTGAAATTTGTTCACGAAAATAAATCAAAATTCGCTCAAAATGGAAACTTTCACGAGTACAATACACGAAATTCTGGCGCTTTGGTTGTTCCACATCACAGATTGAGTGCTACGCAGTGTGAAGTTGACTACTGGGGTGTAAGACTTTATAATTCTCTGCCACAAAGCATAAATGACATGAGCCTAAATCATTTTAGAAGAAGTGTAAAAACAATATTGGTCACTGCCAGTTTTTACAGCATAGACGAATACTTGGACCCATATGCGTAGTAACATGTCCAAGTGACATGTTTGATTGTTTTGTTTGTTTTTTTTTGTCTAGGATGTTTACAAGCGTTTCCTAGATAACAACTGTGTATTTGTTTTATATCTACATCTGTATGTTTCATTAATATGTTTTTTAAATGTTTATCTTTTGTATCTTTTGCTATTGCAGTATTTTATGACATGTCATGTAAAGATTTTTTTTGATGACCAATAAACACTACTACTACTACTACTAGTTCCGAACTAGCACGAAGGCAACCAAAGCCGAGATAAGGCTTTCCACTGCTGCTCCGAGGATTTCCGAACCATCCCAAGGATTTCCGAACTAGCCCGAAGGCTACCAAAGCCGAAATTAGGCTTTCCACTGTTACTCCGAGGATTTCCGAACTAGCCCGAAGGCTACCAAAGCCGAGATAAGGCTTCCTACTATTACTCCGAGGATTTCCGAACTACCCCGAAGGTTACCAAAGTCGAGATAAGGCTTCCCACTGCTACTATGAGGATCTCCAAACCAGTGCAAGGACATTTTATTATCGTATATGTATTGATGTTGTTATTTTTCTTGTATCACGTTTTGGTTTGTACAAGTATCCATTCAGTAATAATTTCACAAGAGCATAGCAAATTATCGATTATATTTCCGAGTCACGAGACGTATTCTGCGAAACACCACGAGAGCGTAGCTCGAGTGGTGTTTTAAGGATATACGTCGAGTGAAGAGGTTATATAATGGATTATTTTCGTTTGTTCGAGTGGTATGCGTTACGATTATATAAAGAATTAACTAACGAAATTTTTTTATTGTTTGAAATTAAAAGTACAATTATTATAATAAATATTTGTTGTATTATCTTTAGAAGTTGAATTTGAGGTGCTGGTGCTGGTGATGGTAGAGTTGGCAGAATCTTGTTTATTTCTCATTTTTTCAAGTATCTTGCTATGGTGTTCATTAGTAAGCTTTAGATACGGCTTCAGAGATTCAGATGACGAGTGGCCTGTTATCTTAATAATTTCTTGTAAGTTTGCTCCAGATTGTGTCAAGATGCTAACAGCGGAAGAGCGATTGGATTGATTAGATATATTTTGCTTCTTTGTATCAAGTCCTATACTTTCTGCCGCTGAACGTGTCCATTTACTTAATTGATTAAGGCCTACAGGGCAGTTTTTATACCATATTTTAGTTTTCTGCCAATCAGGATTAGGTGTTAAAAATAGACAATTGGTTTTAATGTTTGGTGTTCTTTTGCTTAACATTTTCCGTCTGGCGTATTTTCGTCAAAAAATGACACAATTTTGCTAATTTCTTCCGTTTTAAGGGCGACAGAACTTGTTTTTCTTTTTTCAGGAATTGCTTGTAACTTCTTCCTTTTAGCTGCCCGCACATTTCTTGCATATTCAAAAATCACGCCCGTGAATGGATTTGTTTCTCGATTAAACTCTTCATAAAACTTTTTCTGGACAAGTTCAGCGGAAATATTCCAAATTGTTTTCACGGTACCTTCTTTGTATTCGGTGCCGTCTGCACGTTTCATGTTGAATGCCCAATCTTTCAGAATACTTGCTAATTGTTCGTCAGAAGTTTGAGCACAAAGTTTATAATTTCGCTGTTCACAAAATTGGGTGAACTATATCCGAACATATTTATGTGTTTTAACGGTATTTTGCGGTGTCAAATTTTCAATTTCTTTATCTATTTCGGTCCCCGAGCTTACACCAAAGCGTTCCATGTCGAAAAAAATTTAAAAAAAACATTATGAAAATTGCTGAATATATTTTTGACGTTTATCAACAAACTTCAAAACACTTGTTACCATGACAAAATTCATATTGTTGGAGGAAGCGAAACACCAAAACGGTTATATCACGTCGTCAAGAGTATATCCACTTATCAATACATGGTAACTATGTAAAATTTGTAATTGCTATTGGCTAAATTTCAAATGAGTTATACAATCATTTCAATGTGTTCCATTTGGTATTGTAAATATATGTGTTTATGTGTGTAAATAAATTTTATATAATAATAATTAAGTCTTTTGCACCTACGCATAGAGAGTCTCCGCCGTGACACGCCCGAATGCAAAAAGATCGTAAGGTAACAGCGTAATGGTTTTATTTTTGTATTAGCCTTCTTACATAAACAACAGATATGTTTCTGTTTGGAGGGTTTTCATTAAATAACGTCGCCGTTTGGCAATAATTTTTGTTTACAACCCCATATAAAATCACAATTTCATCTCTCCCTTCCAAAGTGTAGACCAACCATTTCAGCAAAAACGGACATATTAATATTAAGGAAACACAGAAGTCACAATGCTGACAATTCTAATTTAAAACAAACTATTTCTATACTAACTTATGATTTTTCGGAGTTAGTAATTTCTGATATCTGAAACCTTTAAATATTTCATAAATTTATTGGTGTAAGTAACTAGTTTTTTCACATAGGAATATCAACAAAAACATACAGGGTGTCATTTAAAATCTTGGAGTGGGGGTGGCAGCCGGCGGCAGGTGACGCGATGGGGTGGTATGAAATACACTGATCATTGACCCCCTATATTCTAAATGACCACCCAAAATTTTAAGTTTTTGTCTTCAAAAATACCAGAAATAATTGCATGGTTTCTCTATTTAATGACAAAGGAAACGATCCCTATGTTGTTTTTACAAATGATGTCGATAAATCAGCGAGATAAAAAATAAAACACAAGAAGTCGAATATAGCCCGCAAATTGTAGTCCATTTCCTTTAATATGAACTCAGGATATTTCAAAGGGAAAACGATAAGCAGTTCACAGCATAATATAAAGAATGTATGTATGTATATACATACTAGAGTAGAAAGTAAAACAACGAGCAAAAAGTGATTTTTTATTCTGTCGGAAGTTTTATTACGTAAACAAAAAAATTCGTATGGAAAATTGTAAAAAAAAAATGATGCAAACAATATATCAAACTCCCATGAAATTTATTTTAAAATAAAGCTTATATTCTGCAATAAATCTTGTTTGTCGCGTATAAAAAATTCGCGTTTTAATGCTTATTACTATTACAATAACTTGATTAATGGACATTGTATTTTATTGGGCTCCGTTTAAAATTAATGGCAATATTGGAATTAGGTTAATGCAACACTTTGTTTGCGAAGTATTGTTTTAATTAGGTACTGGATTGTAATCAAAATAATGTTTTATAGAAAAGCATAAATATAATGGAATAGAGTTAATAGAAAGAGGACAATAAATATTCATATTTACAGCGGTTGGTAATGAAAGCTAATCTTAGAGGGAATATATATTTGAATGGTTTTACTATAGTAATAAGCAAGGTTCAGACAGTACTAAGATTTTCTTTTTTTATATACATCCGTCCCTAAATTTTTAGCAATATTTGCTGAATGCGTTTTTCATTTTATCTTTTTGACCTATGATGTACAATTTAGGGAAGAGCAAAAAAATGAAATTCGTGTTACCGAATAGTAGAAGTTGTGGTTTGATTCTACGAACATGTTTGCAAAATGTTATTTCTTTTTTTGGGTATCATCTTCAGCCTGCATAATAGGCTGCAATTTTAAAATATCTGCGATTTTTGGCAATTTTTTTATAATTTTTTCCCTAATTTTTATTGACAAAATAAAGTAGTTGTGGCTTGACCCTACGAACATATTTGCAGAATATTATCTTTTTTTTTTGGTATCATCTTCAGCCTGCATAGTAGGCTGCAATTTTAAAATATCTGCGATTTTTGGCAATTTTTTTATAATTCTTACCCTAATTTTTATTGACAAAATAAAGTGGTTGTGGCTTGACCCTATGAATATGTTTGCAGAATATTATTTCTTTTTTGGGTACCATCTTCAGCCTGCACAATAAGCCGCAATTTTAAAATATATGCAATTTTGATTTTTTTCCCCAAATTAGTTTGAAAAAATAAAGTAGTTGTGGTTTGACCGTATGTATGAACATGCTTGCAAAATATTATTTCTTTTTTTGGTATCATCTTCAGCCTGCATAATACGCCGCAATTTTACAATACCTGCGATTTTTGGCGACTTTTCTATAATTTTTCTCACCAATTTATATTGACAAAATAAAGTAGTTGTGGCTTGACCCTATGAACATGTTTGCAAAATATTATTTCAGCTTGCACAATAGGCCGCAGTTTTAAAATATCTGCGAGTTTTGGTGATTGTTTTTATAATTCTTTCCACCAATTTATTTTGACAAAATAAAGTAGCTGTGGCTTGACCCTATGAACATGTTTGCAAAATATTATTTCTTTTTTGGGTGTGATCATCCGCTTGCACAATAGGCCACAATTTTAAAATATCTGCGATTTGTGGCGATTTTTCTATAATTTTTTCCTCCAATTTATATTGACAAAATAACGTAGTTCTGGCTTGACCGTATGACCATGTTTGCAAAATATTATTTCCTTTTTGGATATCATCTTCAGTCTGTACAATATGCCGCAATTTTACAATATCTGCGATTTTTGGCAATTTTTTTATAATTTTTTCCTCGAATTTATATTGACAAAATAAAGTAGTTGTGACTTGACTCGACGAACATGTTTGCAGAATATTATTTATTTTTTTTGGATATCATCTTCGGTCTGCACAATGGGACGCAATTTTACAATATCTGCGATTTTTGGCGATTTTTTCATAATTTTTTCCTCCAATTTATATTGACAAAATAAAATATTTGTCACTTGACCCTATGAACATGTTTGCAATATATTATTTCTTTTTTGGGTATTATTCTCAGCCTGCACAGCAGACCGCAATTTTAAAATATCTGCGATTTTTTGCGATTTTTTTATAATTTTTCTCCCAATTTATATTGACAAAATAAAGTAGTTGTGACTTCACCCTATGAACATGTTTGCAAAATATTATTTGAATATCATCTTCAGTCTGCACAACAGACCGCAATTTTAAAATATCTGCAATTTTTGGCAATTTCTATGAATTTGTTTGCAAATCATTATTTCTTTTTTGGGTATCATTTTCACCTTTCACAATAGGCCGCAATTTTAAAATATCTGCGATTTTTGGTGATTTTTTATAATTCTTTCCACCAATTTATATTGACAAGATTAAGTAGCTGTGGCTTGACTCTTTAAATATGTTTGCAAAATGTTTTTTTTTGGATATCATCTTCAGTCTGCACAATAGGCCGCACTTTTAAAATATCTGCGATTTTTGGCAAGTTAATTATAAAACATAAATCTCAACAATAGTTAATGTTTTTAGAATATGAGAACATTAGGTGTTTTTTGATTACCGAAAAATATAATTTATACTTGCATTTTTGCCTACAATTCCCTTAAATCAATAGTATCTAATAATTATGATAAGAAAATTTAAATTAATTTACATCGACAAGAATATTACACATTTTGTAAGTTATTAATGCTGAAAATATTTTTTAAAAATTAAATTAGCCTAAAGTTATATAAAAATTGAAAACCACTCACATCAGAAATTTAAAACCGACGTATTTAGATTGTTCAGTCGCTTCTCGTAAAATCTAAAGTAAATGATATTGAAAACTAAGTCTTGAGATTATAGAACCCGCATGCATCAAGATCCTGAAGATAATCCGCTAGGATTGTAGCTGCCAGATATCGTATTACCTATAATATAATTAACCTATATGTTCTCAACTTAACCTCAAAATAAATCATTATGAATAAGTGCAGTGATATAACTAAATCAATTTATTACAGTTTATAACGTACGGGATATATAGATATGGGGAAGATTAATATTAACGGTTCTCAATTAAGGAAGAATTACTGTCTCGTTACGCGATAGTGAACCTTTCTCACAGCCCGCAGACAACTGCGGAATAGCAGATGAAACATTTACATTTTAATAGGCCGAAGAAGCTTTCTTTTACGAATGGACGGCGAAATGAGCGCTTTAAAGCTTTGTATTTTCGCTTCGAAACCTTCAAAAATAGATGGGAAATTACTTAACAATACGGCTTGTCAAAGATAATACATATAAATCGTAATATTGTAGAAGCCAGCACAAATTGCCGTTGAATAGAACTTTTCCGATTAGTTAGTTTACAAATATTGAGGAATACGGAGATTGCCTTGAGAACTTTTGTCTGTGTTCATTTCTGACTGGAGTTTGTTATAATCTCTTTCATATTGTGAGGTATAGTTGTAGTTGCCAATTAAAGCCGTATTTGACAATATCTTAGTCTTTTATTTAAGAGCAAAACATAACATTATATATTAACATTTATTCTCTCGCACATTGCTATTTGTATTAAATAAATAAGAAGTAAAAAATTGAAATAAATTCAAATTGAGTTCAAAACAGTTTATTTATTCACTACAATTGTTTCGCTCTACTATAGCTTCATCAGGTGATGAATATTATAATACAAAATATATGTAAGTGTTCAGATTTATGTTTTTTCCTACACTAAGAAGGGGGAGTTTGTGACATTACGTTAAGAGCGAGAGTAACTTATATATTTAATGTAATAATTAATATATAACAATACAAGAAAGAATATTAAAAAATTGAAAATTGATTGTTTACTAATATTATAAAATTAAACAACTTATAAATATATATTAAATATAAGAATTATGAAGTTGATTTTAAATATTTAAATTTAATAACGATGAATTATTCACTTCTAGTTGGTCGTTTAAAATAAGGTTTATCTATACACCAGATTAAATTGTTGCAAATAGAGCAAATACTTTTTAAATAATTAATTGATAAGGGAGACACTTGTTGAAACTCCATAACACTGGTGAAAATAAAATACGATAATTTTAAGTTTCAAAATAAATTTAATAGTAATTCCACTACAATATTGTTTCGTCAGACAGTGACTTCATCAGGTGGATGAATGACTGATATTTTTACAAATGTACAAGATATATATACTAAGCCTAAGATTACAAATTTAAAGAAAGTAAGGGGGAGTTACATATATCTGTATGGTCATTTAATGCTAATCCTAATTTATTATACCTAGCAATTTCTAGAGACTCAAGTAAATTTAGTTTTTACTTTTTTCTTGTATATGCAAGATTTTATAATTATTATTAAAATTGTGATTATTTTCTATACAATGATTAGCAAATGTAGAAACTGATTTCTTATCTCTATAGCTTCTTTGATGTTCAGATATCCGTTGAGTAAAGGTTCGTCCTGTTTGGCCAATGTATGACATATTACACTCACATGTTAATTTATAGACACCTGAACTAAGTTTTTTGTCCGATTTGTCCTTATTGTTTTTTAAAAATCTTTCAACTGCATTCTAATCAACACGGCTTCTGTGTAAATAAATCGACGAATACGGCGTTATTTAATCTTTTAAAGCAAATTTACATCAACTTGGATCAAAATCACTACTGTTTGGGTATCAGTATAGATTTATCTAAGGCTTTTGATCTTGTTAATCATAAAATTTTACTGCACAAATTAGAGCAATATGGCATTAATGGTGTTTCCCGTAAGTGGTTCAGTTCATATCTTTCTGGCCGTAAACAGTGTGTTGAGATTGATAACTACCAATCCTCCTATGAACCGGTTGATATTGGTGTGCCTCAAGGTTCAGTTTTAGGGCCTACTTTATTTTTAATTTATATTAATGATTTACTCACAGTTTTTGACAAAACAATTCATATAGTCTTATATGCTGATGATATCAATGTCATTTTAAGTTCACCTATTCCATCAGAAGTAAATCGAAAAGCTGAATTATTCCTTGATCAAATCAAAAATTGGATGTCATTCAATAGATTAGTTATCAACGTAGACAAGTGCAAATTTATTTATTTCGGTAATAAAATGGCGAACTCTCACCCGTCTTCTGGCGTGGGCGATGGTTTTGAATCGGTGTCTTCTGTTAAGGTTCTGGGTCTCACTATAGAAAGCAACCTTGGTTGGAGTTTACACATTAACGAATTGTGCCAAACTCTGTCAAAAACGTGTTATGCTCTAAGGCAACTGAAGCGGAGCTGTAGTAGGGATACCCTAAAAACATTCTATAGCTCAAATTTTCTATCTTGCATGCGGTATGGTGTTGTTCATTGGGGCGCATCGTCCGAAGCTCGTAGAATCTTTTTGATGCAGAAGCGAGCAATTCGAATTATATACAACATTAGTTATGGAAACTCCTGTAGAGACGTTTTTAAGAATAACTCTCTTTTAACTTTTTATGATCTGTACATTCTTGAGGTACTTTGTTTTGTATATAAGTACAAGCCTGAGTTTTGCATAGGTAATAGTATAATACTCATACCTATGATACTCGTAGTAATGATTACTTGCTGCCTACTCGCCACAGAAAAACCGTTTTTCAGAAGGGTTTGTATTTCATTGGTTGTAGATTTTATAATAAGCTGCCTGACTATATAAAAAATATTACAAATTTTATTCGTTTTAAACGTGAAGTACAGCAATACTTGCTTGACATTTCCTGCTATGATGTAGATGATTTTTTAGATTTTAAGTAATATTTTTCAAATGACATGTTTCAAACTTGTACTTACTTTTTTGTTTTGTACTCGTTTCCTGAAATAAATTTTATTATTATTATTATTATTATTAGTTCTATATGCTATGGCGGTGTTAGAGGATTTTTTGATTAGAGAACAAATTTTATCTGAAGTTTTACCGATGTAAGTTACGGGAGAATAATGTAATGGCTCTTTTATTACTTGTCTAGGATATATTAATGAACGTGTAATTATTTTTTGTTTGTGAAGGAGGATGCTGTTGATAGTATCATAAGAATATCCATTATTTCTAGCAATAGTGTGAATTCTGTCGTATTCTATATCAAAATTAGTTTTATTAAGGGGGGTATTTAAAAGTCTGTGTATCATAGATTCATATGCAGCTAATTTGTGTTTTATAGGATGAAAAGATGTGGCATGTATTGTTGTGTCTGTATGTGTGGGCTTGTGGTAAATGGCAAAATCATGTTTATTAGCGTTATGTGAGATCGTTAGATCTAGGAAATTAATCGAACCATTGTTTTCTAATTCACATCATTTGATGTCTGTAATCTATTCACTAACATCCCAACTAATGAAGTAATTGACATCATCAAATTAAAACTACATCAACACCACACGAATCCCGTTATATTCGATGCAATCTTAGATCTACTTAACATTTGTATTGAACAAAATTATTTTCAATTTAACCATGAATACTATACACAAACGACAGGATTAGCCATGGGAAACCCATTAAGTCCCTTATTAACAGAGTTCTTCATGAATCGCTTCGAAGAAACTATTAGCTCTCACCCCCTTTTTAAGAAATGCATTTACTGGTTTAGATATGTTGATGACATACTCGTTTGCTTTAATGGTACGGAAAGACAATTAAAAATGTTTTTTGATTATTTAAATACTGTTCATCCTAATATTAAATTTACTCTAGAATTAGAAAACAATGGTTCGATTAATTTCCTAGATCTTACGATCTCACATAACGCTAATAAACATGATTTTGCCATTTACCACAAGCCCACACATACAGACACAACAATACATGCCACATCTTTTCATCCTATAAAACACAAATTAGCTGCATATGAATCTATGATACACAGACTTTTAAATACCCCCCTTAATAAAACTAATTTTGATATAGAATTAGACAGAATTCACACTATTGCTAGAAATAATGGATATTCTTATGATACTATCAACAGCATCCTCCTTCACAAACAAAAAATAATTACACGTTCATTAATATATCCTAGACAAGTAATAAAAGAGCCATTACATTATTCTCCCGTAACTTACATCGGTAAAACTTCAGATAAAATTTGTTCTCTAATCAAAAAATCCTCTAACACCGCCATAGCATATAGAACTAATAATACAGTTGAAAGATTTTTAAAAAACAATAAGGACAAATCGGACAAAAAACTTAGTTCAGGTGTCTATAAATTAACATGTGAGTGTAATATGTCATACATTGGCCAAACAGGACGAACCTTTACTCAACGGATATCTGAACATCAAAGAAGCTATAGAGATAAGAAATCAGATTCTACATTTGCTAATCACTGTATAGAAAATAATCACAATTTTAATAATAATTATAAAATCTTGCATATACAAGAAAAAAGTAAAAAACTAAATTTACTTGAGTCTCTAGAAATTGCTAGGTATAATAAATTAGGATTAGCATTAAATGACCATACAGATATATGTAACTCCCCCTTACTTTCTTTAAATTTGTAATCTTAGGCTTAGTATATAGGTATATCTTGTACATTTGTAAAAATATCAGTCATTCATCCACCTGATGAAGTCACTGTGTGACGAAACAATATTGTAGTGGAATTACTATTAAATTTATTTTGAAACTTAAAATTATCGTATTTTATTTTCACCAGCATATACTTTTTTTTTTAGTAATTCTATATACATATAGTTCGTTTGAAGATATTTTAATTTGACTAAATAGGTATATAATATGTAAGTGTTATACGGCACCACTAGGGTTTAAGCTATTCCTTTCTGTAATAGGCAGAGTAATATTACATAAATTTTCGTAAGTATCGAACTTGATTTGCCTGTTTATTTTAGTTCTGTGAATTAAATTTATTAGCCATTACTTAACATTGTATAATTAAAATGTCATTTTAATTTAACATTTCTTACTTTTAAGTAATGCAGTCCACATACACTTTCATTATTGGCCAAATATAAATTGTAAGGTGAGAAAGCATATATTTTATTATAAGAAAATATTTAGACCTTGAATTGAAGACAGGGAAGGCGAGCATTATGAAATAAATAACGACAAGTCTGACTCGGTGACGGACAATATAAATAGTGGCGATAAAAAGAGTCATATAGTAATTAATTAAAAGAAAAACTCGTTTCACAAAAATATATATGATTTATTTCATACACTAAATGTATACTCGCGGCAAAAAGTTTTGTCGGGTTTTAAGACCAGCTATATGAAAGGTATCACTGGTCAACTCTAGTAAATTCTAACACGAAATAAAGAGGGATTATATTCAATTTTTATAATACCCAAGTTTGAGTAAATATACTGAACTGCTTCGTAAAAGAAAATACATGTGGTATATACAAGTAAATATATTTCAAATATTCTTCATTTATGATTCTCGCACGATAACATTGATGTGTCAGCATCACAAAGAAATCTTTTTGCTGTTCTACAAATGTTTCGCGCTTTCCGAATTTATTTAATTTTTTGAGGGCGAAAATGAATGCTTTATTAAGATCCGGGTTTTATAGAATCTGTAATTATTTATATTGATGATATTTACGAGTATGTATCTGTCATTATTTTTTTTCTGTCATATACATTCTATTTATTTTAAAATAGATACAGAAAAATGATGTATTTTTCATTATAATTCAATTCAAAATTCTTGATTATATTATTATATTTATTATATCTGCATTCTAAGATTTTTTTACCTGGGGCATATTTGCCTAATATGTATTTACCTTGCTATTTACAGCGCAATTGCTAGAGGTGTTTAAATTTTGGAATATTATTTAAATCAAGATTTTTTGTAGTCCATATATCAAATCCTTTTTTTTAATAGTTCAACTACCTCTCTAAAGATCAATTATTATTTGAGAATTCCTTGTTTTATTAGTATGGTAATTTCTCTGCATTTTAAAACGACATATATTAAAACGTCCGGGATAAGTGTGATATTGCTCTTATTTTACATTTTAAAATATTTTCCTTTGAATATATTGTCTTCAAAAGATTCTTTGTGTAATTTTTTGTTTGCTTATTTATTGCTTCATTATGTATTTTATTTTTGAGGAAATTTAATATATCTCTCAAGGATAAACAAAAATATTAAAATCTCCCTTTATGGTTTATTAAAATTTAGTGGGAAATATTATCGGATTACTAGAGTTGACCAGTGATACCTTCCATATAGCTGGTCTTACCACCCGACAAAACTTTTTGCCGCGAGTATACATTTCGTTTGCCAAGCAAACATCATCGGTAAAAAAGAGAAGTTACAAAACATTAAAAACGTGCACTAAATTAATAGATCAGAATGTTTATTTAAAACTCAACATGAGTAATCCTAAAATGCCACACATGTAATGTCTTCCTAAAATTCATAAATCGGAAAATACATTCAGACCGATAGTATCAAATATTAATTCTCATGATGAAACTAGAAAAATATAAGTTGCACCTGATGATAAGTTGATGTAACTTTTTCCTAATGCCCCTATTGAAAAAACTTTAGAAAACTTGTAGTCTTTTCTACTTTTCAACAATGTCAAAGAAGAAGAGATAACTAAATTTTTAAATCTAACCAAGATGTGCTTTTTTGCTTTCAATAATCATTTCTACAAACAAACTTTTGGAACAGCCATGGGCAACCCGCAATCACCGTTTCTTGCAAACCTTCTCCTTAATTATCTTGAAAATGATATAAAAGAAGATGGACCAACGTTTCCTAAATTTTGGGTCAGATACGTTGATGACATTTTTGCAATTATTCTAAGAGATTTTGATTTAGACCAGGGGTCTCCAAACTTTCCAGCCTTAGGGCCATACTGATTACTCCAGTAAGTTCCGAGGGCCAAAACCATATTATCACTGTTGCCGGTGGTAAAAAGTGAAATAGTCCACTGATGAAAAAAAGTCCGAAAAAGTACGCAACGTTTAAAAAAGGCTGCAAAACGGCAACACTGCATATTATTAATTTTCCTGTCATTATCTGTAATTTCTAGATTAGTCGTAGAGTACGAGCCATGAGGAGTAACGTGACACGACATCTGGTGGACACAAGCGGAAATATGTAGTACCTTCTATCGCTAACAGATGGCGCTAATAGCACGTACAGAATAATCTCGTTGGTTCGAGAAAGTTCTGGTGTCTACCACTCACTTCTAGATGGCAGTAATTGGAATATATAAGAAGGCTAGTGGCGCAACCACAAGTCAGTTCCTATGACACTGTTGTGAAATAAAATAGTGCGTACCTCCTTAAAACGTGTTTGTGCGTGTTTAAGTTTAAGACATCTTTGTAACAGTATTTTGATTTGAATTGTTGCTTTTGTGTGTGATTTAGTAGTATGGAAAAGAAGCGAAAAATTGATAGTGAATGCAGAAAATTCAAAGATCAGTGGAACATTCAGTATTTCGTAATTGAGTCCAGTAAGAAGGCGCTATGTTTGATTTGCAATGAAAGCATAGCCGTTCTCAAAGAATATAACATTAAACGTCATTATGAAACAAAACATTTTCAAAATTACTCAAAATATACAGGAAGTTTGCGGACAGAAAAATTCGAAGCTATGAAGCGCGGATTGAAATCGCAGCAATCTTCATTTACAAAACTCAAAACTGAACAAGAGGCTGCAACGCGTGCCAGCTTTCGTTTGGCTCTTGAAATTGCAAAATGTGGAAAACCATTCACCGATGGAGAAATGATCAAAGAATGCATAATTGCAGTAGCCGAAGAAATGTGCCCTGAAAAGGTAAATTTATTAAAAAGTGTCAGTATGTCAGCAAACACTGTGGCTCGAAGGGTAGAAAACATCGCTGAAAATATATCCTCTCAACTGTTCGACAAAAATGGACATGTTGAGTGGTTTTCTTTGGCCTTGGATGAGTCAACGGATGTGTCAGATACTGCTCAGGTGTTGATTTATATTCGAGGAGTAGATAAAAGCTATGAAGTGCATGAAGAACTTCTTGATATGAATAGTATTCATGGCACAACTACTGGTACAGATATTTTTAAAGGAGTTGAAATGGCCATTAATCAAAAGAACCTTCGATGGAAAAACTTGAAATGTATTACAACTGATGGAGGCAAAAACATGAGTGGGAAAGATAAAGGAGTGGTCGCTCTTGTGTCAGGCTGTAGAAAATGACGGTGGTTTAAAACCATTAGTCTTACATTGTATCATTCATCAACAGTCTTTGTGCGGAAAATGTTTGGATATGTCTGAAGTTCTGAAACCAGTCATATCAACTGTTAATTTTATCAGATCTTTTGGGCTGAATCACCGACAATTCCGACAATTTATTGAAGAGATTGGAGAAAATGACTTACCTTATCATACTGCCGTACGTTGGCTTAGTTGTGGGAAAGTCCTTCAGCGCTTTTTTGAACTTCGAGCAGTGATCGAAATTTTTTTGAATGAAAAGCATCGCCCTCTTACTGAATTACAAAACAACGCATGGCTGTGGAAGTTAGCATTCTATGTTGATTTGACAAAACATGTGAACGAACTGAATTTGAGATTGCAAGGAGAAATCCAGCATCTTCCTGATTTATACACTAATATCAAATCATTCCAGAAGAAATTGATACTGTTTCAATCACAACTACGAAGTAAATGTTTTTCACATTTTAAAACATGTGAAATATTCAGCCACACTACTGAGACTGAGTTTCCTATCGATTTTGCAATCGAAACTTTGAGTGCTTTGAAAATAAATTTTGATACTCGTTTCTCGGACTTTGATGCCATTGCGAATCAAATTAAGATTTTTCAGAATCCTTTTGATATTGACATTGAAACCCTAGCCCCGGAACTTCAAATGGAAATAATTGATCTACAGTGCAGTGATATAATTAAGAACAAATATCAAAACTCATCTTTGTTGGAATTTTATAAGAGTCTTCCACTGACACAATTTGATAATTTGCATAAATTTGCTCGTAGGCTGTTTTCTGTTTTTGGTGCTACTTATTTGTGTGAGAAGACCTTCTCCAAAATGAAGTACACAAAAAATGTTTACAGATCTAAATTAACTGATGAGCATCTTAAATCTCTTTTAATAATTGGTACAAGTAAAATTAGTCCACAACTACAAACTATTGTCAGTGGAAAATCTCAATTACACAAATCTCATTAGTATTTCATATGTCATTATGCTTGTTATAAGTTATGTTTTTATTTAAAATGTATAAAATGTTAGTTGGATTAATTTCAATAATTTGTTAGTTATTATATACTGAAGTAAAATTTTCTGCATATTATACATGTCTTTACTCATTACAATTCTGTGTTTCTTTGTCCAACTTATCACAAAAACAATAACAATAAGCCTACAACAATGTTATGAGTAGTTAGCCCATGACCATATCAATGTAGATGTCATATTAATAATTATTCAACATAAAATTAGAATACTTCAGTAAACTAAATTTAATTTGCTATAAAAAATATGTTCTCTAAAAGGAGTTTTCAAGTATGCTAGCTCTCGCGGGCCGGACAAAATCTGTCCGCGGGCCGGATGTGGCCCTCGGGCCGTAGTTTGGAGACCCCTGATTTAGACCATTTACATTAATAATCAGTACCCATCTATCAAGTTTACTCTTGAAATGGAAATTGAACACACCTTACCCTTTTTGAACTTACTTGTCTCTATTAGGGAGAGCAGTTTCCATTTTGACATATACCGAAAAACCACACATACAGATAATTATATTCATAACACTTCGTACACTTCCTCCAGACATAAACAAACTACATTCTTTTTTCTTCTCAATAGACTACAGAACACCCCACTTTCTGAAATAAATTATAATAAAGAGTTATCATATATATACAAAGTAGCCCCTGAGAACGGTTACGAGAAAAATATACTAGATCGAATAAAACGCAAATTAGAGAGGAAAAAATTAATTACCACCAGAACTACACTAGAATCCATAAAAGCAGAAAATAATTTTTTTTGTAAATTTTGTTTAAATAAAAGATTGGAATATCAAATTTCAAACTTATGTAAAAGATACAAAATAATACCTTCATTTTTCAAAGAACAGAATACTAAGAGTCTATTACATAACAACATTGAAAAGTCAGACCCTTTAAAATACTCAGGAATATTCAAAATCGAATGCAATAATTGCAATAAAGCGTATATTGGGCAGACAAAAAGAAACGCAGTCATGCAATAACTTTTGTATAAAAAAAATTTCAAAATTCGGACCGGAAGTTGCACTTTTAGCGATTAACACTTATTTTGTAATATCTTGCAAAGTATGCATTCTATAGGGATTTATTAAGAGAATAGAAGTACTTAAAATAGGATTTTGAATACTTTTTGTATAAAAAAAAAATTAAAATTCTATAATTTGAAACGCTCATACGTTTAAGAAAGTCGTGTCGTGAACACACCTCATTTTTAAGTATAAATTAAGTTATTATAAAAGGGCAATTAAAGGGAAAGTCTAGTAGAAATGTATCATCAATATGTATTTGACCATTACGTGTCGTAAAACATAAAGACATTCTTATAGTGCATTATATGTGTAAAATCTCGCTTCTAATAAGTGTATGTACATTGACAATAGATTTATTCAATATTTCTGCATTTATGTATTTTAACATATTAAAAATTGATATTCAAATAAATTTGTGTTTAATTAATATGTATATTTATTAATGATTGCACGAATATTACAAAATACACCCCTGGGCATTTACGGCCCAGGCTGTACCTGAATCTCATTTACATTATCCTTAGCTTATCGCAGTCTCACACCAGGGGATACTATAATCTATTTAGTCAAATTAAAATATCTTGAAATGAACTATAAATATTACGAAATCTCTAGGCAATTTCATATATTGCACTGGGCAAAATTACAGTGGGGAAATTTTCCTCCCGATGTTGACGTCGTTTCGCTTTCTTGAAATCCCCATATCTCCATAAACTGTCTACTGTCCGTTGAATTTTGCATCGACTCGAAAGATCTCTGTTTGGATAGTATTGGTAAGTTTGGTACATATTATCACCCCACTCAAGAGAAACTTGAAGCATGTGTAAACATTTTGTTGAGATTCCCGTCGTACGTTCTATTATCAAGATTTTTTCCGCCAGGTTGTACGATAAACGGTTGCCGAGCTATGGCCGGTAGTCGAGCATAAGCAGACACCCGGTATATACATGAAATTTTCTATGTAATCAGTTTTTCACTATTTTTTATTTTCTCCTGATGAAGCAATAACTATTGCAAAATATTTGTACTTTCAAATATGCATAATCAATTCTCAAGAATTGATAGTACAAAGGCATGCAGATAAGCATAAGGAGAGACTACGAAAAAATTAAAGGAATTTGTTTTATTTTACTCTTGTCTAATAATATATTTTATACAGTTTGGACAATAAGAACAATATATTAAAATATTCCTTTTTTTAACTTTAGGTAATGTATTCGTATTGTTTCTAAATAATGAAAAATATAAAATGGTATAATTTCTCGAAAGTATGAGCCCCCGCGCCATAAATTATCGGCCTGACAGGTTCAAACGTGTTCAAACTCCGTCACGTCATGCATGCACATACGCGAGGTGTACACCATAAATATGCCAGTTCGAAACCTAGTAGTTTTTAGTAACCAGCCAACCAACGTGACTAGCGCACGAAAATGTCTGAAGTACCGCGCGGTCATTAGATTTTTAAGAAACGAAGGGCATACACCTTTTCACATTAAACAACGTTTAGATGGCGTTTACGGTGATTCATCTCCTTTGTATTCAACTGTAAGAAAGTGTGCAAAATATTTCCGTTTGGGACAAGAATCCCTGGAAGATGCTGATCGGTTGGGTCGACCAATTGACGTGCGATAACATATTTCAATTAGTGAACATTTAGTGCTAGAAGATCACCGTTTGAAAGTGCAGGAATTAGCAGTGATAACAAACATTTCCGAAATAAGTGTCAGAAAGGTGAAAGTCGTTCAATCAACGAAAAAAGTGATGATCACAATATTTTGGGATTGTGAGAGCATTTTGCTAATTGACTTTAAAGAGCGCAATACAAGTGTGAACGGCACATATTATGCGTCTTTATTGCATAAATTAAGGGACAGTATTCGTGCAAGACATCGTGGAAAATTGACAAAAGGTGTGCGATTATTGCACAACAATGCTCCCGTCCATATTTTACAAGCTGCCATCCGCGAATGCGGCTTTCAAGAATTGGAACATCCACCGTATAGTCCGGATATGGCACCTTGTGATTTTGTTTTGTTTTCTAATTTAAAAAAAAACCTTAAGTGACGTAGTTTTAAAGACGACAGTGAGTTGCAAGCAGCTGTTATAGAACATTTTGACGGAAAAACTTCAGATTATTTTTACAAGGGTATTGAATTATTAATTAATCACAAACAATTGTAGTAAATTGAATAAAACTGTTTTGAACTCAATTTGAATTTATTTCAATTTTTACTTGTTATTAATTAATCGTTGTAATAAATGTGTAGAAGTTAGGGGAGATTATATTGAAAAATAAAAATTCTTATATTGTTCCAAGTTTCTTTTTTCTATATCAGGCCGAGAATTTACGCCGCCTACCTCGTATGCAACAATATTACGAATGTTCGCCGAGAGCAAGTTCGGGTAAACAGCAAAATGGGCTTTTTGCATAATATATCTTTAAAAGTTCATATTTAATAATGTATTTTGGTAAACACAAACTTGGAAATTATAAGCTGCGGCCTAAATAAAAAAAAGTTTTCAAACATTAACGTACTAAACCGATATTGCTTTTTCAGTTTAAGAGGTTCAACTTTATCTCAAATAGGAAAATAAGAGATTTATGACTCTTTTATTTAAACTGTGAATTATAATATACATATAAAGAAGATAATATTGAATAAATTCTACTCTTGAGCAACAAGACACACGTTTCAGACATCCTTTAACTATAATATTCCAACACTCACAGATCAGTCGGTAAATACAAACGAGTTATTACTATTAGTACCTATGTCAATTCGCTTCAATTTGTTTCATATGATGACGGTAAAATCTCAACGAAATCTATCAAATAAACCCGGATTATAAGAAAATGGCGCTATTGTAACTTCAAATCTGTCATTGAAGTAAAAAATATATCATGCAAATTTGTACGATGTCTGGTTTTCAATATGAAGCACTCAATCCTGAAAACTCGTTGCTACTTTTGACTATAGATATGACAATTCCGTGGCCCTTTTCGCATGGGTATACTAAAAATAGCATTTTTTGTTGCATCCGACAGTGAGTAGACTCGAATAATTGATTTTCGTTTCTTTATTTGATCCCACGCGTCAACGCCATTTATTTTTCCACAAAAAGAAAACTTGTCTGAATAGAAAATTTCCATTTTTTCCCTCTTTTCATAATCTTCATCTGACTTTTCAAAGACATCCGGTGCCTATTGATGAAACTTGTTTTTACATTCTTATATACAGTAGGAATATTTAGTACTTAAACTGTGTATTTGATTAGTTAAAATACATACAGGATGTATAACATAATAGGTCTAAATCCTCAACAACGACGACAATACGATTTAAATTACGATTCTTTAATTTCATGAGAAGTTTTCTTTTTTTAAAAACCTTTATATTCAGATTTCCAGAAATTTAGGGTGGGAAGTTTTAAAATGAACCTGTATATCCTTCCTATTTCAAGAATTTTTCTTCAATTTACATTGGCGTTCTAAATGATAATGCAATTTGTGGGATGTTTCATTTTGTCCAAATATTCACATAAATATGTTTTTTTAAATAGAGCACCTGTGTACTTTTACATATTCTGAACAAAAACAAAGAATAAATTGCTACTTCAGAACAAATTCGCCAGCGGCTTTTACTATTAAAAGAATAATACAGCAAGTTTTTGAAATAAAAAGCACCAATTCAATTAATCCTATTTCAAAGAATTTTTTTCGATTTTCAGGAACGTTTTAAATTAAATTCGTTTTCTCCTCTTACTTCTTGGACGTTTTAATTTTCTCAAATATTCACAAAAACGTATTTCTTTACGCGTACCGTACTATATAATTTTACAAATTCTGTAGGGACACTCTCATCTTAAAATAAATACATTACTACTTCAGGTTGTCTACATTAAAAGTGAGTTATGAAAATATGAATGTTGTCATATCAAACATATGCAAGCACCAACTGAATGAACAAACCACAATGTATTAGAATATTAATTGATTTATATATGTCGCAGAGAATTCACGGAAAATGTTAAAATAACAACTCTTCGGGGTCATTTCCCTAAAGAAAATAAGAGATTTGATCAAATCCCTTAACTGTTTTAGTGAAAAGATGAAATAATCAAGAATAGTCATAGACACACCAAATTATTATTCGAAACTAATTAACAAAACAAATAGGTACATAAGCTGATATTTTTAAAACCAAAAAGGATATTTTAAGTGAAATTTTAAACATTTTTAGTGAATGTAATTAATAAATATTAATGTTCATTCATTTTTATTAAAACACATTGTTGATTTGTGGCATCTGGAGTTACAAACTACGTTACTTTTTTTTTACAGGCACATCCTTTTGTTTTACATTGTTCACAGAAACACTTCCTAAATCCTTGATCTCCAAATAAGTATAACTTTCCTGCAATCTCACGCAAACTTAGGTTAGTCCGTGGAACTGTTTCGGTAAATGTTGTAGTAGCTATTTAAAGAGCGTTTCTAGGTAGTCAGTCATTTATAATTCCATTTCAGGTACATACACCAAAACAGCGGAATCCACTATCCCGTCTTTAAATTTCTTCAAAGAAACTTCTTTAATTTTTTCATCTGATCTTTTCTGGTGTTTTGTAGCATTTTCCCTTTGATCTTTAATGGTCTCTCCTTTTTGGCATAAATAGCATAGAATTTTCGATCCATATACTTGGATCAAAGCTCTCTAAGGGAGCTGCTTGTAAGTCTTCCGGCGTTAAAATAATATCATGGTTCTGCTGATTCAGAAGTAGATGTAAGTCCTCTTTAGTACCAAGTTTTTCAAGCAACTCTTTCAAAATATGACTAGATTTGAGTCCTGTTTTTGGTTTTGTCCCAAATAAGGCTTTGTAAGGTGATCCTGTAATGGTTCGATGAAAGAGGAATTCTTTTGGAATTGAACAAAGTAACACTTATAGCCCAATTTTTGGCGTCATTGTCAATTAGCCAAACACGTAACATAACTTCAACATCTTGATTTGATCGCTCAACAGATGCTTGACTAGCTGGATGTCAAGACCTACCATGCACAAATTTGCACGTTGGCCACAGGTGTGTTAATTCTTATATGACAGTAGTCGTAAACTCACGGCCGTATATGACTTGCTTCCAAAAATAGTTTTAATAGCTCTATTGCTACTTCAGAAAGCTGAATTTCGTCGCGTGGTCCTGGAAGTGTAATAGCCATGTGTAATTTCTATCTGGGGTCGACTGTAAGTCAATTAAATCGACTTAGCAGGATAGGAGTGGCGATGTAAAGGCAAGTTGTAACACGCGAAACCTAGGGCTGTGCAACTCCTAACCTGTTTATTTAATCTTTTCACTAAAACAGTTAAGGGAGTTGATCAAATTACTTACTTTCTTTAGGGAAATGACCCCACAGAGTTGTTATTTTAACATCATCCGTGAACTGATCATCTCTACCTTAGGAATTTGATGAAATCTCCGTTTTCATCATATCTATCACTGCGACATATATACCACTTAATCCCAAGAATTTCACATATTTTAAACGGCTTTCGAGGAGGTTACCCTTTTAAATTCTTCGTATGATGTGTTTCAGTTAATTTTCTTAACTGGAAAGTAATACTCACGCAATCAAAATTATACGATTACAGACTTTATATGTATTCCCATACCTACATGTAATTATGTAATACACAAAAATGTAATGATTTATATGAACCCCGAGCTTTACAAAACACAATGTTTCTCTAACTTTGGAATAGGTGTAAGGTAATTAACGAAGTGCCAAGTTACTACTTACAGTTCGTAATTAAACTAAAAGCATTCCCGTTGAAAATGTGCCTTGTCCATCTAACTTTGTTAATAATGGAGGAAATGTGCCTAGAATGAACCCACAAGAATTTAATTTTTTTGTATATTTATATAGATCTGCCTTAATAAACATAATTATTGTTTTTTTAATAGTTTCTCGATGCTAATAACTGGAAAATGAAACATGTACGTAAAATGTCTGCATGAGCTGCCCAAATGTTTTTCGTTATTCTTATGATGGAAACTAGAAACTTCTGACTTAGATGGGTTAGGACATAACCTCCATTTTCTAAAATAATCACTCAGTATCAATAGATCTTCGTTTAAATTAACTTCAATTTGATTGAAATTATTGTGTTGATAAGCAATTGCCATGTCATCGGTGTAGATGAATTTTCTAGAAGTCGTATCTGGTAAATCACTTGTATATAGATTAAAGAGAAGATGAGATAATACCGATCCTTGAGGTAAACCATTATATGTATAATATTTTAAATTTACTATTTTCTCCATTGATTTTTATCTATGTAATATATTTATACATTGGTATGCAATTATTTTTAACACCCATTCTATACTTTTACCTCATTTAATTTACCCTCATTTAATTTGCAGCAGTATATTATATAATGAGTTAATGCTTGTTCAGTTACTATCAATAATAAATACTTCAATAAGGACAGCTAGTTTTCCTTGGCGCCAACAAAGAGCAAGAATATGCCCAATATTTAAAAAGGATGACAGAAGCAGAGTTGAGAACTACAGGCCAATATCCATTCTACCCGGCTTTGTAAAGGTTTTTGAAAACGTAATTTTTTCCTGCATAGCTTTCAATACAAAATCTTTGATTTCTGAATGTCAACATGGTTTCATTCGTGGACGGTCTACAGTTACGAACCTACTCACTATAACTCAGTCTGTCTCTCATGAACTGGATGCTAATGGCCAATTAGACGTGATATACACTCACTTTAGTCGCGCGTTTGACACGATAGATCATGGTATCCTTCTGAAAAAGCTCGCAGCAATTGGATTCAGCCAGTCACTGCTCAAACTTCTGCGTTCATATTTGACAAATAGGCGCAATTATGTCTTTTACAATGGATTCAAGTCATTTGACTTTACTCCCTCATCCGGGGTGCCACAGGGCTCTAACTTAGGGCCTCTGTTATTTACACTATTTACCAACGATTTGCTTCAATCAATAACATGCAATGTACTCGCACATGCGGATGATATAAAGATATACTGCTCTATACGAATTTGGAACGATGTACTTCATCTTCAAGAAAACTTGAATCGTATATCAACTTGGTGTTCCAACTTCAATTTGAAACTAAATGTAAGTAAATTTTGTTATGTGTCGTATTCTCGCAAAAATAACAATATATCATCTACCTATTCTATTGAGAACAACCAGCTCAGGCGGGTGGACAGCATAAAGGACCTTGGCGTGTTCTTTGACACACATTTAAACTTCTCCAATCATATATATTTCATTTTCAATTCAGCTTCAAAGGCTTTCGGCTTTGTTTTGCGCAGTTGTAAGTTTTTGTAAAAATCCACAGAGTCTGAAAAATTTGTATTTCAGATTTGTCGTCAGTAAGCTGCAATATGCATCACAAGCTTGGTCACCTCAGTACATATATCTACAACCAGCCATTGAGAGAGTGCAGCGGCGATTCCTGAAATACTTATCTTTCAAGGATGCGGGAGTTTATTCGGAACGTGGCATCGATTACAATCCCTTACTGCAAGCACATGACCTCCAGTCACTGCGGGATCGCCGAGAGTTTCATGGTGCACGCTCCAAATGGAAGCTATGTAATGGAATAATTGATTGCCCACATCTCCTATCAAGCTTAAACTTTTACATTCCCAGGATTTCCTCTCGCTCCTCCTCCACGTTTTGGTTGCCCTTTTCGAGGACTAACCTTCTTCGGGGATCGCCACTGGGTATCATGTGTCGTGCTGCGAACTTATATTATGAAGATATATTTTTTGTTTCTAATTCAGCAAGCAATGCATAATTCTTCAACTTTATATATAAATATATGTATATAGTTATAAATTGTTTATATTACAAATAAAAATATGATTTGTTTTGTATTAATGTACGTGACTTCTTTGTCCTATAATTGGTTTGTGACTGTTGGATTAAATAAATTATTATTATTATTAAATTATTATTATTATCAATATAAGCAAATATCGAAGTTCAGAACGTTTTTGAAAAAAATTCGGCTTCACAGTGAGCTAGAGGTTTTATGTCAAGAAAGAAAAACCAAAAAAGGAAAAATATATTTGATATTATCAATTTTTTTTGAAAAAATAAAACCTTAATACGTACATTGCATTTATTAATTATTAATACGTATATGAAATAAACAGTGCTTTGTTTCATGTTACCAACTAAACATATAAAACGAAAAAACACTAGTAACATATATCTATATATTTTCATTAGCTAGGAGCTTTAAATGCATGTCGCTGCAGCATTTGTGCAATAGAGATGGACGTTTACTTCAAACAACATTTAACAGAACTTCAAAGTAAACCGAATTTGAACATTCGGATCTCAATGGGATTATTTTCAGAGCGTATGTTCTCATTTGAATGTAATGGCACGCCCTTCAAATGAAAACATTTATTCTCACAACGAAGGAATTAGTTGTTGGTGAATGCGATATTTACATTATTATTGTTAACTATTTTAATGATATGTCAAATGTAAATATTCTGTATCAATGTGCTAAAGAATAAACGTTCTACCAGTCTAAATAAATGAATTTCGTTAAATATGGTATACTGAAACCGGGAAATCAGTTAATACATATCATTAATGAAGTTATTTTTTGCAATGTTGTCAATTGTAGGCCGACTTAATTTGAATTGTTATATGGAATTTCGATTATGATATGTTGCAAATCATAAAAAGTCAGTTTATTATTATAGATCATTAAAAAAATATAATATACATACTTCAAATTTGCAATATAAAATTTAAAATTTAGATTACAGTAACTAATATGGAAAATTATAAACAATAATAATTTTAACCACTAGAATGTATTAAAATTTGTTCACATTTCTTATCTTAAAATTCTTAAGTAATTAAGTATCACATTAAATTTGATATTATGTATGTATGTAAGAAACAACAAATTAATACGAGTCAGAATCACAAGAGGTATCACTATTATCACCTTCAAGGTAAGCGCCATAAATTCTCGGCCTGACAGACTTCTACAGGTTAAAACATGTTCAAACTCCCTCACGTCATGCATGCACATAATAATAATACTAATAATAATAAATTTATTTAAACCATTCGATCACATAGTGATATCGGCTACGTCATAATGTACATACAAAGATATATCACATACAATTAGTACATACTATAAAAGAAACACTAACTAGATAAACAAAATAAGACAAACATTACAGAAATTGACTATAATCATATAAACAAATTTTAATCAATAGATCTTTCGCCTTTTTTTTTTAAATATTTGAATATTACTAATAGTTAAAAAAAATTAAAGTTTACAATTGAATCTAAAAACTCCTGTAAGGTGTAAAAAGCATTCTCAGACAAAACCTGATGCAATTGACATTTGAAGTGGTCGGGCATTAGATGCTTGATATTTCAAGGTAATTTATTATAAAATTTTAATGCGAGTATCTGGGGAGAGTACTGGTGTAATTTCAATCTGGATTTAGGTATTGCAAAGTCATCCCCAGATATCGTACTGATACCATGCATATCACGGTTTACTGTATAATTATGTTTATTGTTATGTACATGATTTGCCAGGTCTTCTATTAAGATACATGGCAGAGTCAAGGTAACCAGGCCAATAAAAGAAGGTTTGGCAGAGTATGAGGGCCCTATACCAACTATAGCTCGTACAATCTTCTTTTGACATATGAAAATATCACCTGCCAATACCGATGTACCCCAAAACCCTGACAATGGTGTCTCCAACTTAACATTTCATGCATCCAAACCCCCAAAAACTTGTAATTTTCACTTCTCTCCAGCCTGTTACCGTTAAGATCCAGATCCAGATAAAACTCCTTATCCGCTCAAAATTGATAAGGATGGAATCTTATAAATGTGGTTTTGGAATTGTTTAGAATGAGCCTGTTTTTCACAAACCAATCACAAACAGTGTTCAATATATTGTTGCATTTTTTTGTAAGAATCTGGTCATCTGAAGCAGCAGTAACCAGTGCAATATCGTTAGCATAAATTGTGATTAAAGTGTCTGTCACAACCTGCGAAAGGTCATTAATAAAAAGGAGAAATAGCACTGGTCCCAGTGCTGAACCCTGAGGCACACCTCTGCCACTCCTCATCATCTCAGAGGTATGGTTACTTATACTGGTAGAACTGCGATAGGTAATATGAACATATTGCCTCCTACCCACGAGGAAAGATTTGATCCAATCGAAAGCAACACCTCTAATTCCCAATATTTCTTACTTGTTTACCAAAAGACTGTGGTTCACACAATCGAAAGTCTTACTTAAATCAAGAAACATTGCAACAGGGTAAGTACCTTCATCAATGGCAGTGACAATAAAATTATAAAAAGCATTAAGGGCAGTAGTAGTTGAACGCCCTAT
This sequence comes from Amphimallon solstitiale, assembly GCA_963170755.1. Classification (NCBI taxonomy): domain Eukaryota; kingdom Metazoa; phylum Arthropoda; class Insecta; order Coleoptera; family Scarabaeidae; genus Amphimallon; species Amphimallon solstitiale. The sequence goes on from OY720679.1 coordinate 137,607,302, forward strand.
CCTGAAGCCATGTTGGTAGTTGCTCAGTATATTATTTTTAACCAAAAAGTCATTTAATCTATCTAGGAAGCAATATTCAAATATTTTTGAAAAACAGGATGTAAGTGCAATCGGCCTGTAATTTCCCACAGATGATTTATCTTCCTCTTATGAATGGGAACTAATTTAGTTGTTTTTAAAATATGTGGGAATTTCCCTTGCTGGAGAGACATATTAATGAGGTATGATAAAACAGGTATAATAGAAGTATAAATCGCCCTGATCACAAATGATGGAATTTCATCAGGACCAGATGAATCAGAATCTTTTAATTTATTTAATATGATATAGGAAAGTTCGTGGAAAGATATTGGCTCTAAGACAAAAGTTTTGTTTACTCTTTGGGGAGTAGAATTATTATTAGTAGTACTGTATGTTATCTGGTTTGAGGTATTATTTGAAGTGGCACATAGAAAGTATTCATTAAAATGCTGAGCTATTATGTTAGGGTTGGAAAGTAATTTGTTTTTTTTTTAATTTATAGTTGGATCCATCAGGTACACCATTTGATAATTCTTTAATAACAAACCAAGCTGTTTTGTGTGGGTTTTCTTAACTAAGTATTTTGTTCTGATAATATATCCGCTTTGTATGATCTACCAAATGTTGGTGTTCAATCTTAGCTTTTTCATATGAATCTTTTACTACTGGATATTTTAGCTGAAGGTAATATAAAGACTTCAGGTGGCCTGACGATGCAATCACGTCTCTATTAACCCAACACTTATTTGCGTGTATGACCCGTGATCTTTGTATACGCGAGGTGTACACTATAAATATGACGGTTCGAAGCCTAGTAGTTTTTAGTAACCAGCCAACCAATGAGACAAGCGCACGAAAATGTCTAAAGTAATGAAAATTGAGTACCACACGGTTATTAAATTTTTAACAAAAGAAGGGCATACAGCATATTACATTAAACAACATTTAGACGGCGTTTATGATGATTTACCTCCTTTGTATTTAACTGTAAAAAAGTGGGCAAAATGTTTCTGTTTGGGACAAGAATCCCTGGAAGATGCTGATCGGTCGGGTCTACCAATTGAAGTGATAACGCGTCAACAAATTTTAATTATTGAACATTTAGTGCTAGAAGATCGCCATTTGAAAGTGAAGGAATTAGCAGTGATAACAAACATTTCCGAAGCAAGTGTTCGCCGAATTCTCCATGACTAATTGGGTATGAATAAAATTAGTGCTAGATGGGTACCGCGATTTCTTTCTGCTCACGAACGACCCAAAACCGATTTTGGAGTCCATTATCACAGGGGATGAAACAATGGTTCTGTTTTACGATCCTCTATCGAAAAGGGAGTCCATGGAATGGCGGCGACCTGATGAACCTCGTCCCAGAAAGGCGAAAGTCGTTCAGTCAACGAAAAAGGTGATGGCCACAATATTCTGGTATTGTGAAGGCATTTTGCTAATTGACTTTAAAAAGCGCTATACAAGTATGAACGGCTTATATTATGCGTCTTTATTGCATAAATTAGAAGACAGTATTCTTGCAAAACGTCATGGAAAATTGACAAAAGGTGTGCGATTATTGCAGGACAATGCTCCCGTCCATACTGCCGCCATTTCACAAGCTGCCATTCGCGAATGCGGCTTTCAATAATTGGAGCATCCACCGTATAGTCCTCCTTGTGATTTTGTTTTGTGTTCTAATTTAAAAAAGACCTTAGGGGACGTAGTTTTAAGGACGACAGTGAGTTGCAAACAACTGTTAAAGAAAATTTTGACGGGAAAATTTCAGATTAGTTAGGGGAGTTCTTTCAAGTTTCTTTTTTGTATATCAGGCCGCAGCAGCATCGTCTTTGTCAAATCCCACTTCTCTGTCCCATCATTTTTGCATTTCTTTTTCGGCATGATTAATAGTATTTTCCCATACTTCTGGAGTAAGTGTACCTAATGCTTCCTTGCACAATCAAATGCATTTGTCTTTTCCATATCCATCTCTTCCAATATGACGATTGTAATAACTCGTTATTCCTCATACATTTTCAAAGGTGTTGAAATACAGTGGTATGGTGGCAATCTCAAAACTTTATAATTATACTGTTCAGCAATTTTATCTACTACGTATGTTTTTCTGGACTTATTTTCTAATAGAAGATGTAATAATTGCTTTTTATACATATTTTCATCATAAGCAACATTATTTGTCAATAACCATTGCTTAATATCTGCTTTATTATAACTAGAGTTAGGTACTTTGCTTGCATTGTCCATTGTAATCATAGATGATTCTCAAACCAGGAAAGAAATTTATATTGATTCATCTTTCCTTTCTTTCGTTATAGAAGAAAATAACAAGGAAGCCCCTGGAATGACGCCATTTTTGTTACTTGCATGAAGAATGATATAACAAGTCCTATTTGTTTTTAGTGATTTCACACTTTTCTTATTACCATCTTGCCATAATCTGCATATGCTACCATTTCCAAAGATCCATATTTCTTCAAAATTAACAAATTCAAATTCTTCGCATCTCATATTTCTTACATATGCTTCTAAAAAAGTAAATCCTGAAAATACGATGTGAGGTAATTCCATAAGATCTGTTTTAGGACTATATTTCCAATGTATTTTTTTAAATAATATTTAACGATGTTAAATCACCTTTAAAAATGTCTCTTTCTTTAAGTTCTTCTAATATAGAACGTTGAATTACGCGTTACTTTTTGATACATTTGATATCCTTACATTATTTCACAAGTTCTAACAATTTCCATAACCGATTTTCTTCGTAGCCTCTTTTTTTAGGGCTAAGTATTGGCTGCTCATTCTTGATGCACTTCCAAATTCGACATACAGTCATCATACTAATATTTAATGCTTCACTAGCTCTCTATAAAAAACATTATTAATATTCTTATTACATGTTATATAGGGTGTCCCAGAGATAAAAAGACGGAGTAGCAGGTATGTAAAGTCCGAACAGAAACAGGCCCAAATATACCGCAATAACGAAAAAATTAAAAAAATAATTTACTATGTTGTTTTTTAGAGTAAAAAATTACATTACGGACCTGGCACAGAATGTATGTTTATAAATACACGTAAGAATCCTCATTTGTAAATAGAAACGAACACGCATTCCTAGAAAAATACGCTTTTATTTGTATAATGGGAAAAAACGTTAAATCGTACTCATTCATATAAAACATATTTTTTGCCAGATGGGCGACCCACTTTATTGCAGACAATAAAAGATTGTTTTTATTTTTAAAATAGGAAGGTTGTTGCGTTTTGATGTGTTTGTAGTCGGAAACAGCTGATTATTATTATTTTTGAATATTCAATAAATCGTAGTTTTTCTAGATTACAGTAAATATCAAGAATATATTTTTTTTTTTGTAGGTGTAAAATTAAAGTAATTAATGGTTTGATATTTATTATGAAGTATCTATTCCTCCTCCTTTTTTTAACACAAGTAATATGGTGGTCCTGAAAAGGACCGATTGTGAAAGTGAAGCAGGTGGATATTTAGTCCAGGGTCGGCGTAAGGCCAATTGAATTCTTTATTATTTTTTTTCTGCCGTCTGCGCACGAATAAAGACTTGATATTTTGAGGCTACGTTTTTACACATCTAGCTTCCGATTTCTGCTACTCCGTCTTTTTATTTCTGGGACAGCCTGTATATAATTAATATATATCTCATTAATAGCATTGATTGGTAGCAATGGTCCTTCATTATTTCGTTCTTTTGTAAAATAGTTCATTAAAAACAAAAATGTAGGTTATTAATAGTAATTATTATTCATATAAATTGTAAGCTGTGATGTTGTCATAGATCATCATAAATACGTAATTGTTACGTGCATTAACTGAATCCCCGATTTCAGTATAGTGTTTGTATATTTTTGGAATAAATTAAATTTAATTAAGTCAACCTAAGTGATTAGTTTTCAGCCACACACATGAACAAAAACGATTCTACAGAGTTGTAACCACGCAAAATAACACTTGTGAACTTGCGAAGGGCTTCCACAATTAACTAGGAAATTGGCCATTTCGGAGATTGCTTGTACCGCTTCCTCTTGGTATAAAAGACTTAAAATTTTACTCAATTTCATCATATTCGTTTGGCCTAGTCTAGTGTGTAGACAATTGTATAAAAGGATTATTTATACGAGTAATATTTACAAGTAAGTCTCTATTTAATTGATATGTTACTAATTTTTGTATAAATGTAAGATAGAATGTGCATAGATAGAAACGTCACACGTGATTTACTTTATTGAATTGTTTACTTCATTTTTGTAGTGAACATTATGTTTGCAAATTTGAGTTTAGTTAATAGTTGTTTAGTTATTTAAATTTTTATGGAAATACTATTACCTAAAGTCCAAATGGTGTAGGTACATAGGAATTGAACTCGAGACCTGTAGGTTGATATAGTAAAATCGCTTTCAGAAGACATTAGTGAAAAGATGATTTTCAAACGTAGAAAGAAAAGTGGGTCTCAAACGAGAGAAATAGATATACTTCTAGCATATACAATCAGACCAAAAACTAATGACCATAAAATTCCTCAATTAGCATCTAACGTCTATATGGTGCCGATCGTGTTCCTTGGGTGCTATACGCCTTTTGAATGCATTTATCATTTATATTAAAATCGATAGTGACGTATTTGATTTTACGTCCGATAAATTATTTACAATTAACATATTTTTAATATTTATAAACTCATTTTGAAGAATTAGACAAACAATTTTATGATGTAGATGATCTGCATATTTTTGTATCGATAATTTAATGCATGCGTAAAAAAAACCCATAAGTCGGGACTGTTTTATAATTTTGACAGCAAAAAAAGGTTACCTTAACTTTTATACCGGGAAAAAACTTGTTTACCGTTGGTTGACCCGACAACAATTTGTGTTTTCTTGTTATGTCATAAAATCAACGTACTCACTGTCAAAATAAAATGTCAAAGATGACGCAACCGTAAGTTTCGCGTACTGTCTTTGGTTGACCCGACATCTATTTGTTTACCTTTTCTTCATAGCGTTCGTTCTGAAGTGTTGTTATGACATAAAATCTGCAATCTCATTGTAAGTAATTTTCACAAAGTGTATAAGAACTGTGTTTTTAACAACTGTATTTTTAAATAATATAATTAGGGTAAACCACCCAGTGATTGGCCTTTTCCTATTTAGCATCCAGTTATTGGCCGTTCCACTAAAACATAAATTAAGTAGAAATTTATCATATTAATCTTGTATCTGTAAAGATCCGCACAATCCGGCAACACTACTTACATCTGGTGCCAAGCGGTTTAGGAATTCTTCCGCCATTTTCACAAATATTTAATGTTGTAGGAGGTAGTGACCCGAACAAGCTGTGTTTACTGAAAACATAGTGTGTTCCGACAAGAGTGTGCTGCCACTTGTAAGTTATTTTTCTAAATATTTACTAGTTTATTATTAAGGAAATGAATTTGGTGACTTTCTAATAATATATTTGATGCAATTCTGATATGATGGTGCATTATAACCTAAAATTCTCTATAAAATCTGGAGGCCAACCACTGAACATTATGTTGCACGTTTTATTTAGTGATTGGACGCATGGCCAATCTCTGAATTTTTTTACTGATCGCACTAAATTAATGTTACGGTTTGCGCTCTATTGCCTAATGTAGGACAATGCTATTGTTAGAAAATCTAGTTAATAATTGCATCACATTTAGTTACTGGCCGGGGCCAATAACTGAATTTCATTACAGGACAATCACTAAAACTTACGTATTTTTAGTTGAAGACAATGCCAAAAATTGTTCCGGGTGAAAAATATTATAAGAAATACACAGAAAACGATGTACAAAAATCTCTTGAAGAAATTAAAAATGGAAAACCCTTAAGAGTGGTTTCAAGACAATACAACATTCCGAGAGCTACTTTGCAGTTTAGAAAAAGTCATAATTATGTAAAACCAGCTTTTGGCCCTAACCCAATCCTTTCCAATGAAGAAGAGCAAATTTAGGTCACATAGATCTTGAAAATCTCACGTGGATTTCCCCGACGTAAAGAAGATGTCCTAGATTCGATGAGAGAATTTCCGGAGTAAAGTCCAAGAAAAAACCCATTTGTTAACAATCGCCCTGGCGAGACATGGTATCGAGCTTTTTTTCAAAGGAATCCAGAAGTTTCGGAGCGTACATCAGAAGCTGTGACAGCAGCAAGTACAATCGTATCAGAGTCAAATATTAAAAAATGGTTTGTGGAAATAGAAGATTACTTGATATCAAAAAGATTTAGAGAAATATTGGACGATCCAAACAGAGTAATGACCGCCGATGAAATGTGCTTCCACCTATGCCCTAAGAACAATAAAGTACTCGCTCCAAAAGAAGCACGAAATGTTTACGAGGTGGAGCATGCTTCTTCTATGAGTGACTACATAGAAAACATTTTATATCCTTATTTAAAGAATATAGGCACGAGTTTCCCCGTAATTCTCTTCCTAGACGGTCACTGTACACATCGCTCATACAAACTTAATTCGTTATGTGTAAAGCTTCAAATAATTTTAATGTGTCTGTACCCAAATGCTACACGAATCATGCATCCCGCGGACGTTGCAGCATTCAAGCCGATAAAAAATGGGTGGAAAAAGCGGTTGTTGATTGGAGAAGAACCCATCCGTTGGAAACTCTGAACCAGGAGCATTTCGCTCCTGTTCTCAAAGTCGTTCAGAAGTCAAATCTGCTTTTACTTTCACAAACCAGAAATTATTCAGCGGGTTGTGTTACTCTTGCACTAAAAATTTGGGATATCATAACCATGGAGTAAAATGTAATTCATGCAGACGTGTTTACCATGACTTGTGCATTGAATGGTTAAACTTGCACAAATCGAACGCTAATATATTTACATGTCAAACTTGTTTAACCAATCAAAAATACCTAGGTACCTACAAATAATATAAATGGAAAAAAAAGGCGTTTAGTTTCGAAATTACATTCAAAAATTTTATTAACTTACGTTTTATTTGGAAGTCCTACTATATAGAAGATACCTATCTATATGTTATATTTGTATTGTAGCAAAATAAAGTTTATTCTAAACTAAAATAGAGACCAATTTATTTTTTCTTGCTTGCTTGCATTCAGTGGCCAATAATTGGACAATTGGGGGGCCAATCGTTGAGTAAGTGCGGCCAATGACTAGCATTTCGTTTCCACAGACCAGATTAATTAATTCTGCAAAATTTACTAACACATAAGTAAAAGTAACATGTTTTTGAAAAATGTGGATCTATTACCTATCAAAAACGTTAGGCGCATTTCTCATTATGTAGGTTGGTGAAATATAATAAGCCTTTAAATCTAATTATTAGAATGGGAGGCCAATCACTGGGTGGTTTACCCTACTTTGTAATAAATTTTTCAGTAAATGTTTAAACATTTAATAAATTACCTTACCGAATTACATTCGAGCTTACTTTTTATTTCCGAATAAATTTTCCATTTTCAAACTCAAATTTGGTTGCTAAGTGGTAACTGAACTCAACAAATTGCCAGGCAATTTGTTTCGTACAGTTGCGGCCCCTACAAACTCAGACAGTGCGACAAATATAAAATTTTGGCTTTGTAACATGGTCACAAAATCCAAGGTTATTAAATGTCACCCAACTGAAAGAACGTCAATAATAATAATCGTCAGTAACACTGACATTGCCATACTGGACAAAAGTCAAATTTACACATAATAAACATTTTGAATTTGGCAGAATATGTCAAAGGTCGGTGTCTGAGTTTGTAGGGGCCGCATTTACCCAGGAACAAAAATTTTCTTTAAAAACTGAAAATTTATCCGGAAAAAAGAAGGCTCTCGTGTAATTATAAGTGACAATATCATTAAAACTGTTATAAATAGATGTAGGAGTTATAACGAATATTGATGCGTTACTTTGTAGTAAGCCAATTTAAATGATAGAAATTAAACACTTTTTTGCTATGTTTTTTACCACTTTATTATAAATGAAGTGGTAAAAAGTGTTTTATTTCTATGAGTTTTAATTGAATATTGATAATTTGTTTATAAAAATTAAATTTCATAGTAAATGAATATGATAAATGTAATTTTCTGCTATTTCTGTTGGATACTGCCACATACAAAACAAAATATGGCTTTTCCGGGTACAAAATTTTAATTTCAAATTTTCATGCTAATGCGGCCGTTAGCCGACCAATGTTTTTAAAGTGGCCAGTATTCGTTGTGCGCAATTCGTTCGCGCAGCTTGGTTTCTTCCGAAAGTGATTTTACTCTAAACCAGTACCGAACCACAAGGTCATTAACTACCATATATGTATTTTATCTAAAATGTTACGGAATTCCTCTATTGTTAAATAACCTTAGTGTAGGTAAAATATACACAAAAGCATAATGTTAGTTTATAGATAAATATATGTCAGGCATAGTAAATATACAGAGAGATCGTAAAAGGTTGACCGTGCCGCTTCATGGTCATTGTGTATTTGCCGCATATATCATATTCTGAATTGTATTTCATCCGTGCGACATCTATTATTTTACGTATAAACTACCGACTTTCAAGAATTTTTGTCAAGTTTGCTTGTTTTAATAACTCAAGAAATACATTCAATAATTGATAATGTCTTTATTAAAAATAATTTAATACAAAGATCGATATTGCATATAATATTACATATTTAGAAATATTATGTTTAAAATGAGATCCTTCATTTTGTAGATACACATTTATACGTCTTTAGAGAAATGAGAACATTTTGGATTATTTCTTCTGTTACAGCTACGAAAATAAGTCTCAACAATAAACTTATCTTGTTCTTCCGTAAATTGCATTGTTGATTTCAACGCAACTTTAAAATTAAGCAAAAATGATAATGATATTCGTATAAACATAAAAATAAATAAATAATAAAAATAACTTACAGATACAACAAAATATGCCTTTTATTGCAATGAGAAAGAGAGTTTCTAATATTCAATTAAACGCAGTAAAACAAGGGAAACAGAAACGACAGAAAGCTTATATGACTGACAAATCTGACAATTATATATAAATCACAGAATATTGGATTGACAGCCACTTTAGCGGAATTATGTACAAACTAATTATTCATACTACAACAATGAACGTGTGGCAAACTCATGCTAATGTTGATATATTGATGAAGCGGCACGGTCAACCATTTACGGTCTCTCTGTATATAAGGGTATATCAAGACGAGATTATAAATAATTAAAAACAAATTTGCTCCAGTCAGATTATAGATTTATAAATGAACAACAAAAACATTTACATAGACGAATAAAAAATAATATACGAACCCCGTTTTTTTGGCGCTACTGAAATGTGAATTTTGCCACTGTACAGTGGCGCTTTCTACCGGACAGTTGTACAATATGTAAAGAAATGAGATGCAGATAGATGGTGCGTACTTCCTCTGTACAGATCGTCAGAAATTGTATCAGATGTTAGACGCATGTTCAAACGAGTAATTTATGACCGAGCAAAAAATTACTCTCAAACGATCCGGTGTTGGGTTATAAAAGGCATTCAAGTAAACCAGAAATTGCTGCGAAAAAAAATCTTGTATTTTAAAAATTTTACCGAAATACTTTTGATGTTATAATAAATAAAAAACAGACAAAAATAGTATTATTATTATTTTACAGATGTAGTTACATAATAATAATGAATAAACATTAAACTTTAAATAATTCGTATATAATAATAAAACAGTGAAATTCTATTCAATCCATGATATTATACCGTCAATCTGTATTTTTGTTTGGAAAAAAATATGCGAGACTATTTTATTTGATAAATCGTTAGTGGGGGCATGCGATGACCCTAAGTAGTAACTGCAAAATTGTTTTTTAACATACTATATGATATATGTAAATTACTCTTGCAGATAGTGTAAACAACTACAGCGGAAGTATACTCATATCTATATATTCATTACTATTATATGTCCCCATTGTGAAAGATAGTTGCTTAAATTTAGATATTGAAACTTTGTCATAGTAACCAAATTATTTTTTTTTAAATAATTTATTGATATTGTATACTTTATAATAATTGGATCTCTTGACTGAGCTTTATTTTAAATTTAGTTGTTGGTTTATTTATTTTGTTGATAGCTAGCATCATCACATATTTATAATATAGTAATTATTCATAGCAAAATTTACTTGCCACGCTTTTGATGCTTGCCACCTTACTCATATTAATTATTGTTTGAATTTTAGAATGCATCGCTTTATTATGGTACTTGTTTTCTTCTTGATTGTGGGCTATTCCGCTGCCCAAGTAAATTACTCTCCTGATTGGGGTAAAAGAAGTCAGAATAATGTTTTTGCGAATAGTTGCAAGCCGTCCCTTGAATCGACAGTAACTATTTTCAAAATAATTCAGGTATGTTACGGTATTTAAGGAACATATTAAAATTACTCAATCCGATGTTGTCATTATTATATGTTCAACCTCTTTTACCGCTCAATGAGAATATCTTTGTCGATGAGATGTGCAGACCTGGGGGAGAGAAAATAGACGGTGCGAGTGAGATGCTACGTGTCAAATAGGTACTTTTACTTTCTTATACGTAGTATAAGGAAGTATTATGATGACGAAAATTTTCGACCTCGAGATTTTTGCAGATGTCCATGTTTTGAGGTCCGCTGATACCGAAAAAGTGGTTTTAAAAAAATGTCTCTCTCTCTCTGTGTGTGTCTGTCTGTCTGTGACCACGATAGCGGTCAAACCGCTGGAGATATCAATTCCAAATTTTGTATTTACGTGTATAATCTCCCTCTTGAGAACTGGTTAGATTTTCAGCAAATTCGGCCGACCGGAAGTAGTAGTTTATTTCAGTGAAAACCTCGAATTTTGCCAATATTTCGTCAACTACTAAGTTTAGCCAAATTTATAAAGAATTCATATGTACTTAGAATTAAATTTGAGAAGAATTTTATTAAAAATTTTTTTCGAAATTCCTACCGGAAGTAGGTTTTTACTCTTATCGCTCATACGTATAAGAAAGTCGTGTGGTGGCCACACCTCATTTTTTATTGAATTGTACATATGATAGCTCTTGTGACACACATGTATGTATATCTATATAAATTTTTATTTCTGTTTTGATATCCAAGTAATAAAACAATGTAATACTTCCTATCTATTTAAATTAAAATCATTTTTTATATTATTATTTGATTTTATAATAAACAATTTATATTACCAAAATAAAAGTGATGAACACTTATTGTTGGCCCTATCAAATAAAAATTAATACTGCTCTGTCTTCTCTTGACCCTCGCCGTAGGGTGCCTACTTAAAGTATTTACATCTCAAAAGCTATTTTCTTATATTTCCCAATGAACTATACATATTTAATACCTACTGTTTCGACATACTTTTCTTGCTTGAATGTTTCTTTTTACTTTCTTATACGTAGTATAAGGAAGTATTGTGATGAAAATTTTCGACCTCGAGATTTTTGCAGATGTCCACGTTTTGAAGTCCCCTGATACCGAAAAAGTGGTTTTAAAAAAATGTCTCTCTCTCTCTCTCTCTCTCTCTCTCTCTCTCTCTCTCTCTCTCTCTCTCTCTCTCTCTCTCTCTCTCTCTCTCTCTCTCTCTCTCTCTCTCTCTCTCTCTCTCTCTCTCTCTCTCTCTCTCTCTCTCTCTCTCTCTCTCTCTCTCTCTCTCTCTCTCTCTCTCTCTCTCTCTCTCTCTCTCTCTCTGTGTGTGTGTGTGTCTCTGTGTGTGACCACGATAGCGATAGCGGTCAAACCGCTGTAGATATCAATTCCAAATTTTGTATTTACGTGTATAATCTCCTTCTTGAGATCTGATTAGTTTTTCAGTAAAATCGATAGACCGAAAGTAGCAGTTTACTTCAGCGAAAAAATCGAATTTTGACAATATTTCGTCAACTATTAAGGTTAAACAAATTTATAAAGAATTCATATATACTTAAAATTGAAATTGAAAATAATTTTATTTAAAAAGTTTTTCGAAATTCCTACCGGAAGTAGGTCTTTTACTCTTATCGAAAATCAGTTTTTTGCGAATATTTCGCAAGTCATGCTTTTTAGACAAGTACGTTACGGGTATAAAAGTATTTAAAACATAATTTTCAATATCTTTTGTATAAGAGAAATTTCAAAATTCAGACCGGAAGAACCACTTTTACTCTTATCGAATAACGATTTTTGCAAATATGTCGTAAGTTATGCATTCTATATAAATTTATCAAGAGTACAAAAGTATTTAGAACTGAATTTGCAATATTTTTTGTATATATGAAATTTCAAAATTCGGACGAGAAGTAGCACTTTTACTCTTAGCGAGTAGCACTTTTTTGATAATATCTTGCAAAGTATGCATTCTATAGAGATTTATTAAGAGAATAGAAGTACTTAGAATGGGATTTTGAATAATTTTTGTATAAAAAAATTCTTAAAATTCTATAATTTGAAACGCTCATACGTATAAGAAAGTCGTGTGGTGGCCACACCTCATTTTTTGCAGTAAAAATAATGCCCATGCGCATGCATGTATTATTTGTCTGGATATGAGATTCTCTCTTTCACTATTGTATGATCTTTTGCGCACACGACTCTCACCGACAAAGATGGTCTTATTGAACTGTAAAACTTTATCATAGGAAAACCACATCTAATAATTTTCTTTTGTACGTACCAGTACTGTGGTTATATGTGTAGCAACAAACAATAAGACCATCATTTTTACTTTGTATTTCTATTTATTATTACATTGTATTAATTATCTTTTTTCAGGCTGAAGCTCAAAAGTTACTTGATTGTGAAAAACTGGCTAAGTGATTGGTAGATTTAAGGCAAATTTGAGATGTGTAAAGAGGTCGATTTTTAAATTACTTTATTTTGCCGATAGATTTTGTTAATTTAGAAGTTATTTAGCTATGTATTATTTAATGAAATAAATAAAGTATTTCTATTTGCTTTCGGTGTTTTTCACAGTTTTTTAAATTATGCGTATACAAACAATGCAAATTACGTAAAATTAAATCTTTGTATATGAAAACTAAACGCTGTTTGTTGGTAAGCCCATCACTTGAGAACGGGCTGGACCGAGTTAGCTAATTTTCTATTAAAATGTTCATAATAGTCCCAATAAGGTTTTTAGGGTAAGAAAAATTGAAAAAGTTACCTGGAATATTGAAAAATTTGGGAAAAACTGAAAGAGCTTTTTTTGTGTAGTATCTGTGTATGAACTTAAGACCATAACTCACGTTTCAAACGATGGATATGCGTAGTTCTTGTTTGTTCTTTTTCGTTATGGCCCTGGAAAAGCTTTTAGAACAAAATAATTCGGGACAATTACAAAAGGAAGTCGGAAAATTCGGACAAACTACAAAAATCATAGTTTTTGTATGCATTCTCGATCATAAGTGACGATAGGAATGACATAATTGGTTGATTGTTGTTTTCTTCTTGATGCTCCCGGTACAGGAGTAACTCATTTTAAATTGAAAAAAAATCTGGAAGATCGGGAGAAATATATTTATATACAGGGTGAGTCATCTCCGCGGGTAAGGCCGATTGTGCCTTTATGAGTAAAGATATTTCGAAGCGGTTTTTTTCATGTGATAGCTGCTCATTAGGAGCACATTTTAAAAATATTTTGTATTATACAGAGTGTTCCATAAATTTGTGGCTAACCATAGTTATAGTTTTTTAAATGGAACACCCTTAATATTATTGCATTTTTGTATTCCCCGTATAATTTTTAGTCAAAAAGTTATAAGATAGTATAGGCCTAAAATCTGAAGTTTTTGACTTATGCCTATTTTTCTGAAAAATACAATGTTTTTATAAAATTATATTTCTGAAAAACGACGTTTTAGATGGACATAATTTTTTGCAGTATTGTTTACAATAAGAGGTCTAATAGAAGCATGTTTTATTTTTTTACAGTTACTAACTGCATGTGCAGAAAACAGGATTAAAATTACATGACAAGTTTTTGTATAAAAGTCAATTTTTTCAAATAGAACACATTGTATATTCGTTCATTTTTGAATTGCTTATTTAATTTCACATCAAAAACATGTCAGACGTTAATGCTTTAAAACTGACTATCAAAGAGTTATTGTCGTTTTTTGATATGCTTTTGTTAGTTTTTGCAAAAAAGTCAATTTTTCAAATGGAACATGTTAGTTAATTTTTGAATTGTTTATTTAATTTCACATCAGAAACATGTAAGACGTTAATACTTTAAAAGTGACTATTACTGAGCTATTGATATAATTTTGTAAGTGCTATACTACATTAATTAAAACCACAGAACTGACAAAATTATATCAAAAAGCGACAATAGCTCAGTAATAGTCACATTTAAAGTTTTAACGTCATACATGTTTTTCATGTGAAATTTAATAAGAAATTCAAAAATGAATTAATATATAGGGTGTTCCATTTGAAAAAATTGACTTCTTTGCAAAAACTAACAAAAGCATATCAAAAAACGACAATAGCTCAGTAATAGTCAATCTTAAAGTATTAACGTCTTACATGTTTTTGATGTGAAATTAAATAAGCAATTCAAAAATAAACGAATATATAGGGTGTTCCACTTGAAAAACTCGACTTTTATTCAAAAACGTGTCATGTAATTTTAATCCAGTTTTTTGCACATGCAGTTAGTAACTGTAAAAAAATAAAACATGCTTCTATTAGGACCTCTTTTTCGAGAAATATAATTTTATACAAACATTGAATTTTTCAGAAAAATGGGAATAAGTCATACGGGGAATACAAAAATGCAATAATATATAGTTGTTTCATTTAAAAAACTATAACTATGGTTAGCCACCTAGTTATGGAACACTCTGTATAATACAAAATATTTTTAAAATGTGTTTCTAATGAACAGCGCTTCGAAATATCTTTACTCATAGAGGCATAATCGGCCTTACCCGCGGAGATGACTCACCCTGTCTATATATATTTAGAATAAACAGTTTAAAGAAATTTATCGTAGGTTTCCAACACATATGCTTTGAAAAATAATCAATATTCATATTTAAAATTATAAAATATTTTAATTTGGCTGTACCGTTACAAACACATCCTTTTAGTAGACTAAAGAGAAGAGAAAAGATAACTAAAATATAGTAAGTAATCTTGTATCAAATCAATATTCACGATAAGAAGAAAAACATCCATAACAAGATCGTATCTTATTTTAAAAGTAGTATTCCTAAGATTACAGATTTCTAAATGATGGCATTCCGTAATCCGACGTACTGAAGGCGCAAGAGGAAGCGCAAACCGACACTAGCTTCTGTAAAATATATTCTTGTACGTCAAGCGTGTTTCGCGAATATCTAAGTTTTCAATTTTTCAAGAATACTGTGTCTCGGGGGCCGGTGGATCACGATGAATATTTTCGTGTTGTTCTAAATTTTCCGAAACATTTTACGTATAGAGTAACATTAATAAGTTAATTTTGCAAATTCCGCGCGTTCTACTGAAAGCTATCGATCTACTACCGATGGGAAACCGTGTAATTGGCGAAATACGAACTAGCATATCCCGTCACCCGATAAATTCAACGTATTTCTGTCCGCTTTTTTTTTCCCGGCATTCCGATAACGTGGAATCCATTAGCTGTTTTCCATCCGCTTCTAAGCGGGTTAATGTACTATTTCGGATTTTTTTGATGAATGTAGATTGCGATGAATCGTTTAGCATATTTCTATGATGGAAATCAAAATGATTAATATTACAAAGTATGTCTGTACCTTTTTTACTATGAAAGATAAAAGAAAATAATTGACGCAAACTACAAGCATTAAATTACTTATTTTTAATATACAGTAGAGTCCCGCTAGAGTGAACGTTATTAGCCAAGCCCCTGTTCACTAAATAGAGGTTTATTAAAAAATCAAATACAAATAGATATATATGAAATCAAACGTTTTTTAAATAATCTTGCTTTTACTATAATAAGTAGAGAGCGGAATCGAGCAAGCAAACAACTGCGTGTTGTTTACATTATATCTAAATAGCACTAATTCATAGGGCGAACTGTAACATCTGTTTACTCCAGAGAATCAGAGAAAAAACTGCCATAAAATAAGGAATTTTATGAATAAAATCCTTTCTTCATCGGCGTTGGTACAAGGGTGACGAGTTTTTAAAATTTATTATATTTACCTTATATTTCGCAATATTATATGTATGTTTGAATAACATACGCGTACATTTTTAGTTATCATTTATTTAGATCTAGAACGTTGTTTATGTTACTTTTTCTGAGATAAAAATTAATTGTCAGTGATTCCGAAACTTACTGCAAAGTCTGTAAAATATCGTCACTTAGCTTTGATAAAACATACACAGAAATAGTTTTCATGCAGAGAATTTCGATAGTTTACAAAATTTCGTTACATGTTTAAATGACGATACTCGAAGTATTTCTGAGTGCAAGGAACTAACACAAATCCCAAATTTAAAAAATCAGTTGTTATTCCTTCAGGAACACTTTGGAAATTTGCCTAAACTAATGACATATTTTGAAAATCGAATCTCAAATTAAAAAATGAGGTGTGGCCACCACATGACTTTCTTATACGTATGAGCGTTTCAAACTATACTATATTTTTTTACACAAAAATTATTCAAAATCCTATTCTAAGTACTTCTGTTCTCTTAATAAATCGCTATAGAATGCATACTTAGCAAGATATTCGAAAAAAGGATTACTCCCTAAGAGTAAAAATGTTACTTCCGGTCCGAATTTTGAAATTTCATATATTCAAAAAATATTGCAAATCTAGCACTAAATACTTTTGTATTCCTGATAAATACATATAGAATGCATAATTTACGACATATTCGCAAAAAATCGCTATTCGATAAGAGTAAAAGTGGTAATTCCGGTCTGAATTTTGAAATTGTTTTTATACAAAAGATATTGAAAATTACGTTTTAAATACTTTTATACCCGTAACGTACCTGTCTAAAAAGCATGACATGCGAAATATTCGCAAAAAACTGATTTTCGATAGGAGTAAAAGACCTACTTCCGGTAGCAGCTTCGAAAAACTTTTTAAATAAAATTGTTCTCAATTTTAATTTCAAGTACATATGAATTGTTTATAAATTTGTTTAAATTTAGTAGTTGACGAAATATTGGCAACATTTAATTTTTTCACTGAAGTAAACTGCTACTTCCGGTCTACCGATTTTACTGAAAAACTATTCAGATCTCAGGAGGGAGATTAGACACGTAAATACAAAATTTGGAATTGATATCTACAGCGGTTATCGTGGTCACATAGAGACACACAGACATTTTTTAAAAACTTCTTTTTCGGTATCAGGGGACTTCAAAACGTGGACATCTGCAAAAATCTCGAGATCGAAAATTTCACAATACTTCCTTATACTACGTATAAGAAAGTAAAAATGGATTAACCACATTGGATGTGGCTATTAATAATTCCAAGTGACTTAGACGCAGTTTTTAATAGAAATCCAGGTTTAATAACATTGCGGCAATTGTGTATGCTAATGTAGAAGGGACATTTTCTATCTACAAGGATGTACTTAATTCAAAGAGAACAAGTCTTACAGAAGAGAAAATGAAGAAATAGTAGGGTATTTTGTATTTTATAATCACCAGCCACGTGTTATTCAATTATATAAATAAAATTAAAACCTCTTTAAAAATACAACATTTCAATAGCGCGCCCATGGGCGATGAGTCATGACTCGCTCGATTCCGCTCCTTAATAATAAGTAATAATATAATTTGGCAATAATAATACGCGACATTTTTATATTGAAAACTTATTAACTTATAATTTTGGTTTAAAATACGTATTTATTTGTGATTGTTCTAACTTTTTCTTTACTTTAATTTCAATTAATTTTCTTCTTAAACTATTAGTTAGTAGAGTTAGTAAATGTGAAAATTCAACATTCTCCTATAGAACATTTTGACGGAAAAACTTCAGATTATTTTTACAAGGGTATCGAATTATTAATTAATCGTTGTAATAAATGTATAGAAGTTAGGGGAGATTACATTGAAAAATAAAAATTCTTATATTGTTCCAAGTTTCTTTTTTGTATATCAGGCCGAGAATTTATGGCGCGTACCTCGTATATATTTATTTAAGTGAAACTTTCTGAACTCTTAGCACAACTTATTATTTTGAATCTTGACGATTTACAAAGAGAATGTGTGTTGATATGTCACTTTCATACTCTCATAGGTATTTCACTTGCTTTACTAAAAGTGCCACTTTGTATGAATGTATATTAAAATTCGAATGCCGACGTTACTTCAACAACCACTACAGAATACATAATAATTGCTTATTAATAATAAAATTTCCACTTAATTTCAAGTAAAACGTAAGCTTAGTACCTAATATAATTAACGATTATGAATGTTGGGCAAAGCTTTCTCTCCAGGTTGTCGTATGCTTTTATGAGGGTCGAATTGAAACAATTTAACGGTCCGAAATTTAATCTGGAATTAACTAATAATTGCGTGTTTGTTTGAGTATATTCCACATTATATAGATTCGCTTTTACTATTTAGTATCCCGCTTTGTGAGCATATAATTGTAACTAATTTGTAAATAAGGCAACATTAAATTTAATTGAAGATATTTCCTTCTAAGCAACGACAACGTGTAATTTTTAAACATAGTTTTAATGTTTTGGTGATAAAAGAAATGAATACCCAGAGAAATAACACATTTTGCATAAATATAAAGAATCTAACCCAGGTATCCGCGGTAGCGTAATGGTAGCGCAACCGACTAGCAATCGGGAGGTCTGGGTTCGCATCTCACCCGTAGGTATTTTTTTTAAAAAACTACCTATTCAAATAATTATCAGTAAAGGTAAAAAACAACAAATCTTTTTATTGTTGTTACTATCTCTCACTCTTCCTCTATCTCTCTTTACCAGAAAAAAAGTTTTTCTTTTCATTATTTTGGAACTGTTTAGTTGAGTTCACCGATTGTAGCAGTTTCACGTTGTGACTTCGTTTAAAATTCAAAGAGTTCATACACAACCAAATTATTACCCGATATGCGATTTTAGAGGGGTTTTTCGTTTTATGTGCAGAAAAATAGAATAGAGATGACAAAGAGTTAGTTTAACGCCAGAAAACTGAAATTAATGCATAAGAAAATGCAAGATAATGGATTTCAAATCAAATGAAGAGAGAAAGATCGCAGTTTTTCATTTTTTGTGAGTAGGTGTGGGCAATAAGCCGACTTGGTATAGTCATATAGAAACATTATGTAAGATATTAATTATGTAATTGCAATAAGAACAATAAAAAATGTTTCCATGCACCAACCAGCAAAAAGAATCATATTATTCCAACTTTCATTGTAGGATTTTGTGGCGCACATTTTAAACTTTCTTTTACCTTAGGTAGAATTCACATTTATTAGTGTATAAAATAAGTATGTTACATGTCAAAAGACTTATATTTGGGAAAAATAGGAATATTCGTGAATACGGCAAGCGAAGTGCTGAAGCTCTAGCGTAGACAGAATATATACACTGTGTTTGGTCAAAGATCGATAGGATTTTGAGGTGACATAATTCACAATAATTACAAAGTAATGGACAAAAATTTTGTATATCAATGTTTGCAATTAAGGCCGGCAGAAAATATTGAAAAGTGGGGTCAATATTTTTGAGATTATCTGTATTGAATTAACTTGATCCCGCTACGCGTATGTTTGTTTACATTTAGAGCGAGAGTTGCACTTCTCATATGCCATAATTTAGTCACAGTTACCCTTGGTGCCACGGATCCCTTTAGTACTTATGTTTCCTATTTTTAGAATTGTATTTGAAGTACTTATCATCACAATTGTAGATCAGTCGACCAAAGATACGACTGTGTTATTGTCACTGGCGTTGTGTTTAGTTAAGTGAATAATTTAGTTTTCTGTTGATTATCGTTGTTAATTATTGTTATGGCGTTTAATAATAATAAATTGTTGGACATACTACTTATTTACGGTTAGAGCCAACAAAATAGTGCACTTGCCCGAAGGAGGTATGCGGATGTGTACGTCCTACAAACATCGCGCATATTAAAAAAAAGGAATAAAAAATAATTATATGGAATTCGCAGTAACTAACGTAAGTGTACTTATTTTTCTTATAACTTCTATCAATGACAAAACACACTGTATAGAGAGCCCATTAAATAGGCAAATCGGGTAACATAAAATTTCGAGTAAATCCTGTGTATTGCCCTAATAATGTGCTGGTATCTGGTGGTAGAAAGCAGATAAGACAACTATTACCACCTATACACTAAGAACGACTCTAAACTATACGGAATTTATTTGCAACTGTAATTGAAGAACTAAATAAAAACACCAAAACAAGATTATGAATGAAATATACACACATAAGAATCCCATCAAAGTGATTTATTTATTACTGACAACAAAATATCCTATCGCTCTTCTAAAAAAAAAACTTGAGCATATATTCAAACACCAGTATTTCTATCTTATAAATGACTTGCTTTTTACTTTTTGTATACCCATATTTTCTTGAAAAGCCTGTTCAGAATAAAGGTTTATGGAATAATATTTCGAATTGACATCAAACATTGATGCTTTTGACTGACTTATTGCTTTTTAATTATCCATTGCCCTCGTCTAAGTAGTAATGTTTAAATTCAACTGTTAAAGAATTGCACAAATTAAATTGGGCAATTGCACATACTGTTTTATAAAAATTAGAAGTTTTAATATCTGTCATCAAATATTTTACTGTTATAACAGGTTTTTATGAAATGTAATTGTTAATATTTAGGATGACCTGATGAAATAGAACAATTCTATTTCCTAAATGTGCAATATAGGTGTAAATATTAATAACTTGAAATTATTTTTAATGAGTGTGCAGATTTCGATGCTCGCCATTGGTATATCGGTTATTAGAAGACATAGAGGAACGGTTAAATGTTTTGCAGAATTCAATGCTCGCAACAAATCTCATTTCAAATTCATTCGAACATTTTACGATATTGAGATATTTTGAAAAAACCAATATTTGCCTATTTCAATTTTCCTCAATAACTCGATAACTGTTCAGGCACTTTTTTAAGACTATTTACTTTGAAATAAACTTCCTACATATCAACTTTACTTATTTGAAAATGTGTGTGCCAATATCAATTCTTATTAATCTCCATGCTTAACGGTAATTACTTACACAAAGTTCTAAATCTCCCACCAATTTCACTGCACTTTTACATGTCAATAATGACAGAGCTTATTTATCGTCTGTTTTACACTACCATTTAATTTCATAGCCAACTAATTCCGTATTACAGTGAAATTTTATTCAAATGTTCAAATCTCTCGTGTAAACAAAATGCTTTTCCGTTTTAACCTTTGAAATTCGAAACCGATATCATAAAAATCTATGCAACGTTGCTCGTTTGAAGTGGGGAAGATCACAATCGCTATTTACAGCAGAAAGAATAGTATTCAATGTAGATGGGATATTTTCCATGAAAAAGCTATGCACTTTTCGTCATATGTACATAAACGGGTATTTAGCTGCACACCTTCCCTTTTCCTTTTATGCTTTACTGGACTTGATAAAGGCCCTTTACACTTTGCTCGTTTCCTATTTTATATATGCTGCGATCCGAACATTTTATGGCTTTGCTGCTTTCATAAACTGCAGCATTGACAGTCATACCGTTTTCAAAAAAGTAATCAAACACATTATTTATCATATGCTTTTCTTTCCGACTAAAGGTTTCACCTTTATGTCGTTTTTCTGCCGACTCCATCGCGCTCGCGGCGCTATGTAGGTACTCTGTATGATATGCTTTTATTTATGGTTTCTAATTATATGTATTTAATGCTCACTTACCACTACTAAACTTGAAAAATAAGTGCGTTACAAAAACAACGATTAAAGAACCATATCAGAAAAACATTAAATGCACAAACGAAAACCAAACAAAGCACGCAACGAATTTGACACTTGACAGGAAGGTTATGTTGTGATACTTAACACCAACCTACAATACCAACCGTAAACATAATAAATCGAACTGACAACATTGTCTTGAAATAAAAAAAAGACAGTTTATTACAAATTGCTTACGGTAGTAAAAGTGGTATACCGGGGTCGACATATTTTACTTTCTGATACGAAAGTAGAAAGAGGAAAAGAGCGCGACGAAATAAACTAAAGATAAAAACATAAGCGAGGCTGCCACACACGACAAACGTTTGCTATGAAATGTAAGGCGTGGGGTCCCCCGCCACTGCCTTGCTCTCCCACCACTGTTAGCAAGCAGGCATCGCAGCATATCATAATGCATATGATAGAAGTGCAAACCGAAATTAAAATTTGACGACTATGGTATATCCCATAAGAGACTGTACTGAATACTATTTTTATCTTTTTATTTTAAAGATTATACTTTTTAAAAGAGAACACTATTTTTTTGTCAGAAAAGATTTGAAATTGTGTATTTACCAAATTAGAAATAAAAATAAATAATTAACAATTTTCAGTATTTACAAAAAATGTAACTATTAAAATGGATATACTAAGTTGTTAAAGCTCGTATACATGTGTTGAGTACGGTTGAACATGTTTTGGTACGGCACTATTTTTAAGGAAAATGGTGACAGCTTAGTTTATGAAATACGTATTTGCGAGAATAGAATACACATTGAGCTAGAGTTTTACTTCTTTCGTTCTTTATTTACGAAACGACAGCGCTCGAATTTATTATATACATTTATTTGTGTGCTCTTAGAACTGCATTTTATTACTGTAATGCACTTCAAAAAGGTATTAAAAATCAAGTCGAGTGTGTAACTTGGATTTTTATTAGAGGCAGAAGGTGCAGGTATATGGGATTACATCTGGTACATGTAAGTGAAGCGGTCGTAAACTTTAAGACGAAATGCGAGTTCTTCCTGAATTCAATTAATAATGTATCGGCTGTTGGAGAATTTCCCTTAAGTTTGAAATGAAAGTTGTTTGAGGAGTATCGGTCTTCCGTGATCAAGAATCAAACTTACCGAAGATAAAAGATTTGTTGTATTATTACATATTAACTTGACCGTATCAGAATACAACAATAGAAGTTCTGCCTCTTTCTCATTTGTGCAATATATAATATTTCAAATTGTTTGTGGAACACTTATCGTTAGTGTACTAATATTCAAGGTGATTTAGCTCTAGCATTTAAGAGCTATTATAAATTCATTATTGACGCTGACAGTTGCAGGTCCGTATTTTATCTGTACGGCTTATATGGACGAGCATTAATATTTTTTTAACTTCTGCGGACTAGCTGTGTTCTATGTTTTGATATTCTATAACTGCCACTTTCAACAGTCTTAGCGAAAACAGTAATTTCAGTCAATTATCGTACTGATTAACAGCTTCCCATTTGTTTACTATTAAGTATTACGTACTGCAAAATATCGATTTTTCTGCTAATTTTAATTTTTTGTAAAGGGTTGCCCAGCAAACTTACCTATTGTCATGAAAATGTGTATACTTATGTTCGGAAGAGCGTTGAAAACAAATCTGAACTTTAAATTAGTATATATACTCTGTATTTGCTTCAGGAGTTAATCAATGTTGAAGATTCTACCATCAAATGCTCAGAACTGCTTAAAATCTCGAAATAAACAATTGCTATTACTTTGAAAAGTCCATATTCGTTATCTACTGGGTGACAGCTTCTTTTGTCTCTACTATTAGTTATATTTTACGCAACAGATTTATTATTTGTGTCAGAGACAATGATCACAAAAGTGACTTATTATTACCCAACACAATTGAATCAAATAAGTGTATGAAGTTTTGCTCAGAATACCTTCAAATCTCGAATTAGACCATTGCCATTACTTTGAAACATCTACATATGTAATTTCCTTGATACACTTATTGCAAATATGTTTGTCAACACTTTGACTAAACCTCATCCAGTTAGGTTGAATGCACACCAACTATATAAAATAATTTGTTTGTCAAACAATGTATGTTAGCATCCATTAAATTATATAGGAATGTTTAAAGACAAAATCTTTTGCAAACGTTTTCAACACTTTTGACAATTTTTTAGTATGAAGTCAGATTAATGTATAAGTAATTCAGTTTTACAAATATTTTGTTTAATTGGTGTACAACAATCCAATAATTTATTTTTTTGTGTGTCTTATGTCTTCAAATTGTTTGTTCAAAATATTGGGTAATTGGTGAACATCCATCATAAAACAGACCTTGTTTTATTTAATAGAAATAAAATTTCATGGTAAGCTTTCCCTTGCAATAAATCTTTTCTCTGAGAGCAGAATTATTGTTTCAATATAGCCAAACCAATAGATCACTAAACCTGGTCCAAACCTATTCCAATAACTAGAATATTGGTTTTTTGTATAATCCTTATGAATATCTTCATCACCAAAGAGAGCATTGCTTTCAATTCAGTGTATAATAAAACCAACAATGGCAATTGGCACTTGAAGTTTAAAATCAGGAGTTTTGTCAAAACCAAATTTTCTAAGATATTCTTCATCTCTAACTGCGAAACCTATATTTGGCATATGTTAATATAATAAAATTGCATGTTACTGACACTTAGAACTCCTCATTGTTTCAATAGCAGGACTGTACTGATCATCATATAAAGTACACAAAAATACTTCACTTGCCAAGTCACTGTTATCAATTAAGTTGGTATCACGTAAATATTTATTCACATTAATATTATCAATGTCCTTCCCCTTATTCTCATAGTATTTTTGTAAAATTAACTTAGTTACAAGACATGGTGAAGCGTTTATATCTGTTGCAATTCGCAAAATAATACCAGGATTTTCTCCTTTCTTCAGAGCTTCCTAATACAAATCAAAATATTTTCTAAGCGTATTAGATGTTTTTACATAGTTACATTTCATTCGACGTTTATATTCATGGGAATATATACTAAACAAAGTGCCTTTGTCAATGTCATTAAACTGTTGTTGCACAAGAATATAACAATTTATAGATAAACCACTGCAGGTGTTAATAGTAGTAACGATTGCATTCTGAAGATCCTGGTTGACAGCTTATCATTTGTCTACTATTAAGTATATTTTGCAGAATATCGAATTTTTTGCAAATTTTATTTTTATAAGGGGTTACCCAGGGAAAATGGTAACTCTATTAAAGTCACCAACTGACATTTAAATTGGTATATCTACTCGGTATTTGCTTCAAAACTCGAAATAAGCAATTGCAATTACTCTGAAACATCTACATTTGTGATTTCCTGGTTGACAGCTTCTCACTTATCTACTACTAAGTAAATTTTGCACAATATAAATTTTTTGCAAATTTGAATTTTACAAGGGTTTGCCAGGAAAAAATGGTAACTCTGTTAAAGTCACCAAATGTCGTCAAAACATGTATACTAATGTTCTGAAGAGTACTAAAAACAAATCTGACATTTAAATTAGAATATTTACTCTGTATTTGCTTCTAGAGTTTATCAATATTGAAGATGATATAACAAATGCTCAGAATTGCTTCAAATGTCGAAATATACAATGCGATTACTTTTAAATGTCTACACACGTAATCTACTGGTTGACACCTTCTCATTTGTCTACTGTTAAGTATCTTTTGCGAGATAACGAATTTTTTGCAAATTTAATTTTTTTCTAAGGGCAAACATGGCAATTTCATTCAAGTTGCCAATTGCCATGGAAACGTGCATACTACTGTTCTGAAGAGTGTTGAAAACAAATCTCACAATTAAATTAGTATTTCTACTCTGTATTTGCTTCAGGAGTTAATCAATGTTGAAGATTCTACCATCAAATGCTCAAAATTACTTAAAATCTCGAAATAAACAATTGCCATTACTTTGAAAAGTCCATATTCGTAATCTACTGGGTGACAGCTTCTTTTGTCTGTACTATTAGTTATATTATACGCAACAGATTTATTATTTGTGTCAGAGACAATGATCACAAAAGAGGGGTTACACAACACAAGTGTATCAAACAAATTTATGAAGTTTTGTGTATTTATAATCTTTGGCGTTGTATTTCTGAAAACCAAATTTTACTAGATTTGACATATTAATTTAGAAGTTAATTTTCTACAATCATTGCCTTATTAATGTATTTCTTACACCTATATGAACAAATAAATTTAAAATTGTTGGCAGATTACATTTTTAACACTTTAAAATTTTAGAGATATTTTAATGTCTTCTTGTGAAAAAAAAGTACACAAATATCTTTTTTAAATATTTATATTAAGGTTTTTTTTTTAATTACTAATGGTTAAGAAGGCAATTTGCGTTATTCAAATATTCTATTCGACCTCCATAAATACTGACTCCATTTTATATACGAACACGTATTCAACGAACAAATACATACGTATCACTAAGAATATTCATAACGTTGTAGATACGTATTTCTATCATATTATATTCATCAATTTCAGGAGAATTACCATTGACAATCAGACGTGGGCAAGAAATTGGAAAGAAACCATTATTTCACTAATATCCCGTGAAAATTAGAAGACATTTCGCACGTTACATTTTAAATTAAATCCATTTATTACAGCCTTGTCATCCTTGATAAATTTGGTATTCCGTTGTCATCAAATATTATTTATGGCGGCAATGTCAGATTCTACGTGACGCTCCATTAACAAAGAAAGACAAAAATTGATACCTTCGACTGTTATGTGTTTCAAGAAAAAGTAATATGTATAATAAAAAACAACGATGGAACGCTTTTAAGTTCGTGGAATGGGGAAAAAGGAGAGAAAATAAGAATACAAAATTAGTTTTCTTTTTCAATATATTTACCTCCAATCCTAATACATATTTCAGATCTTTCAATTCAAGCCTTCATAAAAAAATGTTTTACTTTTTGTCAGGAAAATCAGCCAAAACTGCGTCTTTTATTTCTTCAAAGCTTGTAAATTCTTCCCGCGCAGCTTTTCTTCTTTTAGGGAACAGGTAAAAATTGCTAGGAGCCACACGGACGAAAATTTAATTGTAAAAATTATGGCAATGGTGCTTCTATGATTTTGCAAGTTATAAATTAGCAATAGCTAGTCTAATTATGTCACACTTGCAAGTAAAGCTCCTATAATTTTGCAACTAACCTAACATATGATAAGTAATGCATATCTGTCACAAGAATTACTGCATGTATTTAGAAATATTGTTAGTCAATTTATAGCAACAATTTACAGTAATGCTATTTATTTAGGTATACAAATTATGGGATTTTTTGAAATAAACTGTTGTACTATCACAAGTATACATATAGACATTTATACGTAAACGTATATGCACATATTTACTAATTGGGATACACAGCATACGCCTAGGTGTCATTACCAACAGCGGACGCACAGACACGTGTTTCGGCCATTAAGGCCTCTTCAGTGTACGTGGTGCTGTTAGCAATGATCACAACTAAGATCGTATCTTATGTCGGCAACACTGCAAAATGCCCATGAGAATATCTCAGCGGCATTTGCCATTCAAGCGCGACACCGAACACGGCAGTTTCATCTTGCATGCTGTGCTAAAGACAAAACCTGTATGCTAAATGTGTATCTCCGCATATTAAGGCCAATAGGTGGCACCACCATATCACAAATGGAATATAAAATGCTTGAATGTGTAACGTACGTGGTTAACGGATAATTAAGTAATTATCCGTTAATGTATGTTTACACATTCAAGTATTTCATATTCCATTTGTAAATTGTTGTAAGTTTTCTAGATGCCTGTACAATCGCTTGCCTGTAAAACTGGAGCAAAAATATTATTATATAAGTACAAAAAACATGACATTTTTATTATTTTATACCACAAAATTAATGGGCCTGACCTTGTAAAGTCAGCCACTTAGGTATATGGCGAATGAGTGCATATCGGACAGGGAAGGAAATTTTATTGCTTTTTATTGTTTTTATTCGTTCTATTTTATTGAAACAGTTGCAGATTCATGTATATCCACACAATTTAACACAGCAATAAGGAAAAGATTTTTGATAATGAATTAATTACTTGAAAAAATTGGGTTTAAGTGTCATAAGTGCATATTTGAAGGTAAGTCGCTTTGTAATAATAATAATAATAAACTTTATTGTCCAACAGACAAACTCCATTTACAGGAAAAGACAATAATTAAAGTCTACTACAGTGCAAACAAAAATATCAGCATACTTCCATTAAAAAAAATATATATATATTAGCATAAATAACAAAATATATTACACAGTATTGTAACCATTAAGCACCCTGACTCACTTAAATAATTAGTAACTGGATAAAATAACTAACAATTTTCATGGCAGCAGGCAATTTTGATGGCAATCGGACAAGTCGTTAATTTTCGAGAATATTTCCAAATCATCTGCGTAGGCAAGTATCCCGCTATATAATCTATTTAATAGATCATGAATGTACACATTGAATAATAAAGGCCCTTGATTGGATCCTTGAGGTACCCCCGATGTGACCGTGAATACGTCGGAAGTGTAACCATTGTAGTGCACATAACTCGATCTGTTCTCAAGGTAGGAGGCGATTAAATCGGTAAGAGAAACTGAGAAACCGATAGAACCAAGTTTGTGCAGTAGTATAGTATGATCAATGGTCTTGAATGCCTTAGCGAAGTCAGTGTATAAGACATCCACCTGTTGCATTTTGTCCATGGATGTACTTAGATACTGAATAATCTCAGCCAAATTAGAAAGTGTAGACCTTCCTGTCATTACATGCACATGCAACCAGAACTTCCTAACGTTTACAGTTTCCGAAATAAACTTGCGAAATTTAACAAACAATGAAACCATGTTGTACTGTAGAGATGTAAGGTCTTACGCAGCTGTATATCTTATTATACAGCAAATGTTGAAATACTTTGGAGCACGTTGACAGAATGTTAATAGGCCTGTAATTGGATATATCATTTTTATTCCCCTTTTTAAATACAGGATTGATCTTACTCAATTTCCAGGAAATGCTGATGTACGAGAGATAAATTGAAGATTGCGCATAAAGGTTCGCTTAAGAGTGATGCATATCTCCGTATAAATAAGGAATAAATAAGGAATCCCATCGTGCCCAGTGTCCAAATCTATCCTAATCCTTTTCAAAGAGATTTCAACTTCATCAATATGAAACGGGTTTAAGTAGAAACAACGAGGTTGGTAAACATCAGAGAAATTTTTCGCGAAGGCCTCAACAATCTGATCTGGATCTGTAATGTCATCATCGCCACCATGTTCATACAACCCGGAATTCTAGACCTGCCAGTCCTACTGCTGATATAACCCCAGAACGAATTGGGATCGCTTGAAATTTCATTCTCAACAGAAGACAAATAAATTTGATATACACTTTATAATTAGTATAGAATTAAATCGTGACCAGTGTTGTGCATTATCTGGATGATTTTATCTAGATAAATTATCTAGTTCAATGTTTTGTTATCTATCATCTTATCTAGATGACACGACAACCATTTATCTATCATATTATCTTAGTTTAAAAAGAAGCAGATTATCTAAAGGTTTTAGATAACAGATAATTACTTTTTCCCTTACTGACGAATCCTATGATGCGGATTACTACTGCGATGAAGAAACTTCTGAAGGTGTTCTTATTTCATAATAATAAGATTATTTTCTAAAAAAAATTATTTATTTTTGTCTCAAAGTGGAACAACGATTTTTCTTCTAGGAAGAGTTCACCAGAATTAAGATTCTATTTCACCTATTTGATCTTTTATGGTTTCAAAAAATGTAAAAATAAATGTGTGGTTTTTCGCTGACAGATTGTAGTCTTTTAAAACATATCTTTTTAACGTTATAATGTGTAATGTAATGGTTAATAAAGAATAATTTATTACCTTTGTGGAATTATCTGGAAACTGGTTAATTTTTTTCTGGAATAAATTTAGTAAATAACATTTAGATGTGCAAGCAATAAATTTGAAACACCTTCTTGCTGAGCCTGACCCTGAAACGGCAGATGCTGAACTAGAAAGAATTATATTGCCAAGTCACATGAGATTCAACTTAGTTGCCACTACTGATGCAAATAAGGTTTTGGAAAAATCAACCTACTACAAGAAAATTTAATGTTTTACATTTGGGAAAATTTAGGCTGAAGTATGTAAACGCAAATTTTCTGTACCCATCATGACTCGATTGAATTCATATTACAAAATATAAAAATCTTTAGGGGTAGATAGAAGGAGAATTTATATATTTTGAAAAAGAGTTAAAGTACCCATCTTACGAATCAAAAACAAACGTGTTCTATTCAAAAAAGAAATATTTCTAATTCATTTCTTTATGGAGATACTTGAACACTCTTCGTAAAAGCGCCCAAACAAAGACAAAAAAGAAATAAATGATTCCACATTTTATTTTGTTTAAGACACATTTAGAGACTTTTTTGAAAAAAGGGCTTAATAGATACGTGTATAAAAAACACTTCATTTTACCAAATAAACAAGTAAAAAGAAACAAGAAAATGGGTGTGCTTAAAACCACACAGCAAAAGTGTAAACTTCATCAAGGCGAGGTTAATAATACGAAATACAACTTTTTTTTTCGTTCTATATTACATTTAAATAATCGTCCACGAAGTGACCAATTCGCGAACGCAACACAGTTCGCGAAATACAATTTTGCGGCCGTTGCTATGTCAGCGGCCGTTCAAGTAAATACACATTTTGACACATGTTTAATTACACATTCTACGACTTATTTTGACAATTATCAAGTATTTGTAGGTTATTATATTCGTCTCATTTCCATGGTAACGCATGTAAAGCAAGTAAACCACTTTAATTAAGCACCTTTAGAACTAAATTAAATTAAATTGTGTCTCAATTTAAATTAAATCGATTGAAAAATTTAACGGTTGCCCAAAAAATTGTGTGTATATCTTGTCCGCGAAAAACTTTAACGTACTCGAGATTGTCTTGCCTCGTCCGCAAGCATTATTAAGGAGATTTTCGGACGCATCTATATATATAAATAGACGATATGAATACTGGCTTTCGACTCCCGCCCTTGGTCTAATGGTTAAGTGCTGGCCTCTCACCCAGGCGGCTCCGGTTCACATCTGCTCTGGGATATGAATTTATTTATTCATTTAAATTTCAATGTAATTGAAATTAAATACCTCTATATGATACATTTATTTATCTTGTTCCCTTAGCCGACTTTACCCGAAGAGCGTTACATATCCGAGCGTTGCATGTCAGTCTTGTTCACTGCCTACAATCAGCGCAACGCGCCTAAAGAAGTTTACACTTCAATAAACGCTTACATGTAATAGCATATACCTACAATTTGAGTAGCCCGGTGCCTTAAGTATCTTGTATTTCAGTTATGTAAGTTATTATGAAATAAATATACACTTAATTTCAATAAAATTTGCACAATAGCTTTGTAATTCTCTTCTATTATATCTAACATCACTGTGTTACTGTTAAGATCACCTTGGTGAAACTTGACAGAAATTCCCCACATTTCCACACATTTCAGTTTTTGTTTGAAAACGCGTAAACTGCTTCTAAACTGTTCGGTTGATGATAATAAATCATTGAATACTTTAAATATTAAATCTAGCGGGGTCATAAATAATTCTATTATCATAAACCTCCTTGTATATTACACCCTGTTTCAGTAATAACATAATTGATCAAAGCGCTGGTGTACAGAATAAATTACAAAATTATGGAATGCCAATAAGTTTATATTGCAAATACGTTTCGATGTAGTGTGTAACATGAATTACCGCGCAGTAACAGCATCTGCCAGATCGGGAAATTAAGAAATTCTAGCCGCACATACACCAGATATAAGTTTCAAGGATTCCGACTTGGTGGTTCGTTGTTGTATTACAGATTACTCGACGAATATAGCGAATAAGTTTGCTTAAATGTAAGCCTCAACTCGAGCATAAGTTTTATCTTTTGCAGTTTCTTCTTATTCCAACCCTAACCGGACAGTTTGTACAGAATTTTAATTATTGTTCATACGAATGTATTACTCCGTCTCTTTTTTATTTACTATAAGAAAAAGAACATTTTTATAAAAAATGGATGGCAGACGTAATGTTCGCCGAAACGTGGCTTGTTCAGAATTCAAATGATGGAAATAGCACAAATAACATATCAAAAAAAGAAATTCATAATGAACTTTTTTTACTTATATTCTATATATTATTATAAATATACGAAAAGATTAAGGTATTGTAAAACACTCCTCCAATTTACCATTTTAATCTTCATGTGACAAAATTTACGACCTAAATATAAATTCTCTCAGGATCGACCCGTAATTTAATAAAAACCATTATACTCCACGTTTGTATGAAATATGTGATGTACATTTTACGTGTCTTGTAAGCATTAGAGTGCCAGTTTTTTAAAATCCTAATCATGTTAAATGAAATTTTTGAGGGAAATATTAAATCTGTCTGTTACTATGGGCTCCCATGTCAAATTTTAACTTGCGTAAAAAGTGCAGAAGTAATTTAAATATCCAGTTTACATACAATAATTGCAGATGTTTTCCATTAATGAAAAACATCTGCAATTATTGTATGTAAACTGAATTAGTCCGTGGGATACATATATAAAATATGAAAAAAAAAAAACGGAAATATTGTTTGTGGAAACAGAAAGTGCAACGTTTGTCGTATGTTCTTCACTAAAGAACAATGTTCAACGAGAAGCGACATGAACGTTAAAAACGCGTGCCTCTTCTTTCGATGGGCGGAGAGGCACACTTTGGCCCCACGTTAGGCGCCAAAATTGTGTTTTTTTTTTTTTTAACAAAGAGATGTAATAAAATTTGGAAAAATATTATAAATTTGACAATTTATAAATACAACCTCAATTACTTACAACTACATAATTTTGAAATTAGCTCCATATTTGTAGTAATTTCTTTCTTTGTTCAATAATACACTCTTCTGGTTTTAAATTAAAAATTATATAAATAACATTATTTTTGTCTCGAAGTCAACACTAATGATAAACATTTCATATTTGTCAAAGAAAATGAAACTGTAATTTTGGCCCCACGTTGGGCGCCAAAATTGTAGTTTTATCTTTTTATCAAATAAATGAAATATATATAAATTACCAAACCTTTTATTGTGTGATAATATGGTGCGTATTATGGTCAAATTATTTCATAGTATTGATTCAGTTAATTTCATGAGCTCCAAATTTTTAGTAATTTCTTCCTTTCTTTAATAATGCACTCTTCTGGTTCTAAATTGGGAATAAACATTAGTTTTCTCTACAACAACACTGTCTTTAATTAAATATTACGTTGCTATATGGACTGTCAACAAGGCTATTTCCCTTTCAACTTCCTTACACATCCGGTGCATATTAGAATATACATTTAATATAATTTCTAATCTCCTTTTCAATGTATTTTCTTCCAAAATTGAATTTTTTATTTAGACGTTACTTAATCAAAACGGCAACATTGTATAACTATGAATAAATTAAAATTATATACAACATTATTAAAAACACAACAGAAGTACAAACAAAGTAATACTGTAGTTCGTCCTTGAAATAAGGAAAAGCTCTAACCCACAAGGGTCTAAACTTGTTTCTATGGTTATAACAGAGTATAGTCGGTGATTAAATTGTGTTGTTATGTATTCAAAAAGTTTTCGATATAATTTCGAGTAGACGGGTGAAAAAGAAATTTAAATGACGTAATTAATGGTACATGAATAAATTCTTACATGGAAAACAAAGTTTTTACGTTTCATATGTAACCGTTATATATATATATATAATAAATAATTCTAAATTTTTCTTGACCTTATTCACATATTCATGTGCATATATATATAATTAAATTTATATATATATATATATATATATATATGTATGTCTCTGATTGATGTTTTTCAGCTCCAAGGTTATCCCATCCTATTCCTTGGCTACACTGCGCTGACGAGAACCAAGTAGTTCGAAACACGTGTCCGCAGTTGCATTTTGAGCGGAGTTACCCCATGAAATTCTATACTTTATTATTCTAAAATCCGCAATATTTCTTTTCTTTATTATATATATATATATATATATATATATAATAAATTCTTTTGAAAAAAACTTTTTGTTTAAAAGTTCAGCGCAACTCGTTTTC
Source organism: Amphimallon solstitiale (assembly GCA_963170755.1). Taxonomy (NCBI): domain Eukaryota; kingdom Metazoa; phylum Arthropoda; class Insecta; order Coleoptera; family Scarabaeidae; genus Amphimallon; species Amphimallon solstitiale. Next base: position 137,641,613 of record OY720679.1, read on the forward strand.
CTTGTCGGAAGAACTCCGATATCGCAATATAATAAAAACAAAGTCACAAAACTTACCTTCGTTTCCAACTGGTTCTTGTGTCTTGTCGATGCCTGCCTCGCCAGTGTTTGATATGTATTACAGTTGGAAGCGTTCAGCTGTTTTTCCAATTGTCTGGAACTTCTCCACAGGCCCACAGCGATCCTCGTGTATAAAAGCTAAGAAATTCAATTTCGAATAAAGATATTTCTTCGTTTAGCGAGGTCTTAAAGGTGATTTTATGTAAACGTAAATTAAGATAAAGTCCGGACGGGTGATACAAGATGAGCCTAATAGGATTACTGTCGAATAATTCGTTGCCTTCTTTATAAAGAACAGCAAGTACAATCAGGTTTAATCCGTATTATGTGATTAAAAGCATTCCAGCACCGAAAAGGGAATTCTTTTTAATATAATCTGTTATTCTTTTCCGAGAAGATTAATTAAAGAAAAGTATGCATCTATGTAAAAAATATTGCTCAAAAAAGGTGGAATGTTTTTTTTTAACAAAATATCTCTTTAATTAATTTTATCTTATAAAAAGAGAAAGAATATTTTCAATAAAAAAAAGGGTAAAACATGTTTTAAATTTAATCCTGAATTCTTTATATTTTTATAATTATCACAATCAATTTTTTCACAAATAAAACTTTTGTTAAAAATATAAATACGTAAATAACAAATAACATACTTGGTACTGTTTCACAGAAAACATGTCATTTACACACTTAATGTACAGTTCTGTGCAATAAAGTGGCGTACATGTCTCATTGGTATTTTGACATTATTTTGTCAATGTGAAAATGGTTTATTTTATCCTGTATTTGAAAGGTTAAATAATGCCTTCATTATTGACGTTAGTTGTCAACATGTTTGGTTCAAATGCTCTTTTACCTTGATGATTATTTTTTTTGAAATTATCGTTTGTAAAGATATTGATATTAAATAAAATTTATTATATTTTATAATTGTTTAATATTCAACACGCAAAATAAAATACAAATAAAAATAAGTACAAAAACAAAATAAGAAAACATTAGCTAATTTTCATCTGCCACTAATTCTTTCCAGGCCTTTTCTATAGTATTCCAAAGATGATTCACATTTCGAAAACAAATATTTTGGGTGTTTATTTTCTTAGTTAATAAACCACATATATTCTCAATAGGGTTCAGATCTGGTCTGTTAGCGGGCCACGGCAAAGTTTTGATTAGACTGAAAAAATTTTTTATCAGAAAATATGACATTTCGCCAAAAAGGCAATTCTCTATAAACGTAATTCAAAGTAAATAGTAATCGACATTGTTTGTGTTCCTCTGATAATTGTAATTTCCTAACCAGCATAGAACTTTTCGAGTCCGATTTATGGATTCTTCGACAAGTTATGGATCGTGAGCCAGGAAAATTTGCAGCAATTTAGCATTTCTAACGGTATCAAAAGGATTTTCCCATAAATATTGTAAAAATCGTTTTCTCGCGTGGATTTTCGGGGACGAGCAGAACTACCTCTTCTATATAATGTTCTTTCCTTCTCCAAACGTTTCTTATTTTTTAGCACAGTAGATATATTTATGCAAAATTGCTGTGATACTGCTCTAATTGACGAGTTATCTTCGATTTTTGCTATAATACGAGACTTACTTATCAAACCTAACCATGCAGGCATATTTAAGATCTCTATCTGTCAGTTAAGTATGACAAATTGAATTGACGCTATGTGAGAAATTGAAAAGAAAAGTCATATTTACATAATCGTATTAGGTGTACGCCAGTTTGTTGCATAGAACTGTATATCTCACCTTGCGGCATATCAGGAGATATACTAAACTATGATCAATGCGAATGCTGTTTTCTTTCCCTTGAGTCTGATAGAGTAAAACACAATTTATTTACAAAAAACATTTTTTAATAATTTTGAAAGTATTCTCCCCCACAGTCCAATGCATTTTTACATCCGTAAAAACCAATCTTGAAAACATTTTCTCCAATCTTCTGACCGTGGTTTGTATATTTTATTTTTAAATGCATCAGCCGCTTCTTCGGTCGATGAAAAACCTAAACCCAGTAATTTATCCTTTGCCCACGGAAATAAGAAGTTATTAGGTGCTAGGTCTATATCTACTATACGGCGAATGACCCATTATTTCTATGTTTTGGGCATTCAAATACTCAGTTAGATATCTTGATGCATACTCATGTTCCATCACTTGTGATAATGTACACCAAATGAGACGATCGACGGTTAAAGCGATCTAGTGCAGATCTGCATCATCTCAGAAAGTCTTCTTTTTGAATTGAAGTCAAGTTGTGGGGAATCCACCGAGAACAAAACTTACGGACCTTCAAATGTTTATGTAAAATAATGTTAATTACTTCCACACCAATCTTTTAAGTTGCTTGAATGTTTTTGACAGTAGTAGTATGCCGGCCTTCTACAATCATGTTCCGAGTAAGAGCAATATTTTTTCTGTAACTGCCGTTTTTGGCTTAGGAGCACGAAAACTGTCATTTAAAGAAAGTCAACCGCGTTGAAACTCATTGTACCACCGTTTTACGGTAGCGAAGCAACACGACTTGAAATTGCAAAAACGCCCGCTCGATAATATTACACCCTGGGAAAGTCAATTTCAAGCAGTCATTATTATGATTTCAGTATTAGAAGAATGTTAGTAATTTTCATGTTACTAAATCGGCTACTTCATTACGTTTTTTTTTTATTTGTTTTACCTCCAATATCGTGCCTAAATATTTAATTTTCAAAATAAATATAACTTTATAATCATATGATCATGCTTACATGTAATTATAGTATTGCCAATATAATAAAAATAATAATAAATTGAAACTGAAATTATAATACAAAAAGTAATATAATAAATAAAAATAACATAATCTATTGTTAATTGAGTTGGCCGATACTTGCTGAACATTATAACATATTAATTAATAATAGTAGACGGAGTAAAACACAATTTACAGTATATTAACACAACTTATTACAAAGTATATGACATGTTTCGCTATCACTCTAGCTTCTTCGGATATTCAATTACTACTCTATAAAACCATTGGCCTCAGTCTCTCTCTATGCGGATGATATTAATATAATCATTGATGCTAATGACTTATTAGATCTAAAATCTAAAGCAAACGGAATCTACACACAGATAAAGGATTGGATGTCAGTCAATAAGCTATTAGTTAATGATACAAAAACCAAATGTATTTTATTCTTCAACTTTATTTTACCCCTTAACAATTACTTCACCACAGATGATTAATTTGACATAGGTTGATATTTTTTAATGTTTGACTAAGGTGTGTTATTTATATTCATATTATTATTGTTTATTATAAAGTTTATTTGTTTACTTAACGGATTTGCTATCAGGCAAATTGTAAAAGTCAAATATAGAATTTACAACAGAACCTTCTGTCAAAATATGATTGGCTAACCCTGTATACCAATGATCGTCTCAATATACGTTTACATAAAATTAAATCGATATTATTTCGATTTTTCAACACATAAAACGCAACATACACTCATTATTCCTAATGGTATGACATAAAGTAGAACGAAATTGATGGTGTCGAACAATTCCGAATTATATTTCAGTCTGTTCGTGGCACAGATCGTTTCATTTCCGCTGCCATCAATGTTTGGATGCGTGATCGTGTTGCACCAGAAGAATTTTGGGGAGCTGTAGAGAGCACTCGTCAGCCAAACACCAAGAATCACCATCTGGAACAAACAAATAGGTAAGTACAATTGCTACTCGGCAAAAAAATCATTTTTGCGGACTTTAGGTACACCGATGGGGCCCTTTTGCCGCCTAGTATTTTTCTGATATCATTATGAACACACAAGTGATTGATAATCAAATAACAACTTCTAATGTTAATATCAATTTTATATACCGCAACGTATATGATATCATTGCTTTGGTGCCTATTTGTGAGGGCGAACTTCCATTAAACGCTTTCAGTTCCTACGATGACTATTTACGCTTCTCATTTGAAAGAGCGAATATAACTCTATCCCTTTGACTCTATGATTACAAACAAAACAGTGTCATAGAGTTCAGGTGGTATAGAAAGCTATCAAATTCAAACCGTCTATTGAACTAGCATTCCAATTGTCCAAACTAATACAAAATTAATCTTATTAAGGTTAGAAAAGTCGAATATTAAACATTACACACCCTGATTTTCAACATAATTTTGTATGTATTTAGATTTATATACATTTATGTGTTAATACTTGACGTATATCTAACATATACCCAATTAAATAAATTTGGAAATATTAAAAGCAAACTATAAATTACATCAGATGTAGTCGTTTAAAATATTATAATAAGAGGTGTCATGATAATAAATGTCAAAACGGTGAAGAAAATGTAGTTTTTTTGTTTTTTTTTTGGTCGCTATTCCCCAGGAATAAAAGAAAAAATATTTTAGTTTATTAACACTTAATTCGGTCATGACAATTTTTTTTATTTTATATATACAAGGTGTGTCATTTTATATATACATTTTATATACTCATCTCCGCGGGGAAGCCTATTGTGACTTTATAAGAAAAGATATTTTGAAACGGTTTTTCCTACGATCGCCAATTATTAGGAGCACTTTCTAAAATTATTTTTTATTATACAGAGTGTTCCATAACACCCTCCTATATATTATTACTATTTTTGTATTCCCCATATAATTCTTAATCAAAAAGTTATAAGATAGTATAGGCCTAAAATTTAAGGTTTTCGACTTATTACCATTTTTTTGAAAAATTCAATGTTTTTCTAAAATTATATTTCTCGAAATATAATATATACATATATAGTGAAAATAAATGCGGATCGTAGGATATAATATATGATAAAGGATTTTATGAGGCAATTCCGCTAAAAATGCAACTGCAGACACGTGTTTTGAGTTTCGAACTGGTTGGTTCTCGTCAGTGCAGTGTAGCCAAGAAATAAAATGGGATAATCTTGGAGATAAAAAGCATCGATCAGAGACACATACAGGAGACAGACTACCATCTCTCTGATTGATGCTTTTCATCTCCAAGGTTATCCCATTAAAATTCTTTATCATATATTATATCCTAAGATCCGCATCCATTTTCTCTTTATTTTATTTATACATATATATATATACTGTGTGTCCAAAAAGTCTGGAAACACCCAAATAAAATCGAAACGGATGATTTTTGTGAAAAATGCAAAAACAGGTCAATTAGTATTTTCAAAAAACTACTGGCTGATAGTATCTGTTTGGAATTTTTGATGACCTTGAAAAAGTTATGATGTCATCCAAAAAAAATTAAATGGCAACGTCGCATTTTTAATTTTATTTTTGATAGATCTTTTAATTGTCTAAACGACAGTCAAAAAAATTTTCATTCTACTTAAGAAAAATTTTGAAAAAAAAATCTATAGAAAACAAAGAAAATTTTAATCTTAGAAATCAGCAAAAACTCTTACAATAAATGTTCAAAATATTGTCCTTGAGCATCTTGGCAATACCCTAAACGATAATAAATTTCATTTTGAACGTTTTCTATCATTTCAGGAGTGATCTTTCGTACTTCAATCTCAATCCGTTGACGCAAGTCTTCCAAATTTTCAGGTTTAGTTGCGTATACCTTATTTTTTAGGTAACCCCACAAAAAATAATCAATAGGCGTTAGATCTGGCGACCTAGCCGGCCACTCGATAGCCCCCCTCCTGCCAATCCATCTGTTTGGGAAGGTATTCTCGAGATAATGCCGAACATTTCCCGCATAGTGGGGTGGAGCCCCATCTTGTTGAAATCAAATTCTTTGGCTGGGCAAATTAGGATCTTCATGGTTCGGAAATATTTCTGCTAATGACGGAATTAAGTAATTTTGTAAAAAATCCAAATACAGTTCCGCCGTCAGGTTACCAATGAAGAAAAAAGGCCCTATAATTCTGTTACCAATTAAACCAGTCCATACATTTAATTTCTGAGGATACTGAGTTCGTACCTCTCTCATCCAGCGTGGATTTTGGCGTGCCCAGTACCTGCAGTTTTGTCTATTAACAGTCCCATGTAATGTGAACGTAGCTTCATCTGAGAATAAGATATTTCTGATAAAAAAACAGATCATTATCACACATAGGCATCAGTTGTTCGCAAAACTGTACACGCCTGTCGAAGTCGTCTTCAGACAGCTCATGAACCAAACAGATTTTGTAGGGATGATACTTAGTTCTCCGGAAAATATTACCAATTGTACTCTTCGACACGTTAAACTCCCGAGCAAGCTGTCGTGTACTAGAATTTGGAGTTTCCTCTACTGACAATAATACGTCGAGTTGCGTATCTTCTGCGATCTTTGAACGACCACTTCTAGGGCGATCTCGAACATGGCCTTCTTCTTGAAATTTTTTGTGAATCTTACTCACTGCAGAAATACTAACTGGGGCACGCTCCGGATGTTCTGTATTAAATAAGTCGCAAACTTCTCTGACTGAACGAGCCCTATCCCCAAAACCAATCATCATCAATATTTGAATACGTTCCCTCTCACTTAAAACAATTTTTAATCAGATTTTTTTAACTTACGCACAATTCGTATTTGACAGAATGTCACAAATAAAACAAAATTTGTTTGAAAAATAATCGACTTTTAAGCCAACTATGTTTTTTTTTTAAAGACAAACTTTTCCATTTTCGAAGAAGTAATTAAATTTTTCTCGGTCATTTTCTAAGTAAAATGAAAAATTTTTTTACAGTCATTTAGACAATTAAAAGATCTATCAAAAATAAAATTAAAAATGCGATGTTGCCATTTAATTTTTTTTTGGATAACATCATAGCTTTTTCAAGGTCATCAAAAATTCCAAACAGATACCATCAGCCAGTAGTTTTTTGAAAATACTAATTGACCTGTTTTTGCATTTTTCTCAAAAATCATCCGTTTCGATTTTATTTGGGTGTTTCCAGACTTTTTGGACACACAGTATAGTATATAGTATATAGTATATATGTATATAAAATGCGTTCTTTTCTTAGGCGTTTGATAAAACAGTTTCCTTTCGTAGTTTAGCGGCTGTAAAATGAACTCAAAAACAAAAACAAGAAATTAAAACGTTTCGATAATATAGATATTATCTTTTTCAATTAATAAACATAAACTAACTAATTAAAACATTAAAACTATTAATAAAACTGTAACATATATTTGACAAATATTTTTTTGACGAATATATTGGCGGCAAATATATGGTACAGAATAAATAATATTGGTGTACCCTAGACGACCCAGAATACGTAAATGTGGCAGACTCAATACATTATATTAAATTATTGAATGATACGATATTGCCAAATTATTAATTTCTGTTCGGTTTTTTACTGCATTATTATGCTTCTTTATTTGTATGCGTTCTAGAAAGTTTCTAATTTTGTTATTATGTTTTTTGCATATTTGTGTCCATTTAGTCTTTCTGATAAATATATTTTGACCTATATTATATATTTAGTAATATTAAAGATAAAGATTCTTTCTTTAAACAAACACATGCGTAACCTCCGTGATATAGAGGCCTGGAACAAAGCTTGTGTCACGTGATCTGACGTCACGAATGCCGGCTGACTAGCATTACAGTTTAGATTTGCCGTGATCGCACATCCCAGTCGCGTGAACTAGATTTCGCAAGTTTTTCTTTCAAAAACCCTCATAAAGAACTTCAAATAAGTTAAAGTGATAAGTTAAAGGTGTAGAATTTCAGATTTACCTGATTTATGTGCAGATAATTTGTAAAATCAGTGAAAAGAGAGTGTTTCTCAATTGTGGAGTGCCGAGTTTGTGGGTTAGCAAATATGGCCGCTGGTAAATTTTGTATGTGAACGTTGTTTTATTACTTATAAATAACTTTCGGGTGGTGTTGTTTATAATATGGTTGTGTCGTTTATATAAAATAATTAGTTAATCAAGAACGCCAACAGTTTGACTAGATACCTGAGTGAATCTTGTTCATTTAATTAAAATTGCCTGATAAATGCTGCGTGCCTAATTGCACAAGCAATTACGATAGTACCCATACGTATGTGTCCGTCTTTTCTTTTCCAAAAGATGAAGAGTTAAAAAAAACGTGGATTAAATGCATTCATAGAGAGTCATTTAATCCAACAAAACATTCAGTAGTATGTATTAAACATTTCTCAGAGTCATCGGTTATAACAATTGATAAAATAACCAGAAACGATGGATCTGTATTAGAGGTGCCAAGAAAAAAGCCAGCACTAATTAAAAACGCTGTCCCTTCAATATTTCCAAATCAACCCTCATACATGACAAAAAAATCCCCAAAAAAACGAAAACATCCAGACGAAAGACGACAGGAGATACTAGATCGAGACGAAACCGTTTTTCAGGCGTGGAGTCGCGATGATGATATATTAGATTTTGACAACTTTTTATTGAAATTTAAAGAGAAACATTTGTTTGATTTTGTTTATAAAATTACTGCAAATGTTATACATTTTTTTAAAGTTGATTGTGATTCAAATGCGTGTCCAACAATCACGTTAGGTTTCAAAATATTTAGAGATCTGAAAGTTGCTTTTTTTTGTAACAGTAAAATTATCCCTTCAAAGTTTTCGTGGATATTGGGAGATGATTTAATTTGTTCAAAATGGTCACAGTTTGATTGTTTATTGAGTCATATAAATTCAAATGACATCCATAAAATGGTAGACAAAATTACGAACATAAAATTGGCATGTAAGGAATTGGAAAAATCAATAGAAGACCTTTTATTAGATGACACCAGTGATGTTGAAAACATTCCTGTGAAAAAATTAAATTTCATAATAGAACAATTAAGTCTAGCTTTGACACGTCGTCCGCAATATTCAACACAAATGTTTTTTTGGGCCTCTTCTTTCTTTTTTCAGTTTCCCGGTGGATATAACACTTTAAGAAATTCAAAAGTTTTAACGATTCCGCATCCAGATTATTTAAAAAGAATAACGGCCGACCTCAAATCTGATGTTGGAATAAAAAGACAACAAATCGACTATTTATCAAAGAAAATTCAGCATTTAGATGAGCACGAAAAAATAGTAAATATTTTATTTGATGAAATTCATGTCACTCCCAAAATTGAATACAAAGGTGGAAGTTTAATTGGATATACTGAGCAGAACGAAGTTGCCACTAGAATTCAGGCGTTTATGTTAAGTTCTGTTCTTTCTAAGTATGAAGATATTGTGGCTCTATTTCCTGTAAAAAAAACTTCTGCCGTTGATTTAAAAGAAATGATTTTAGAAGTCATTAAAATTCTAACCAAAATTGGTTTTCGAGTACTATCTTTAATTTGTGATAATTACAGAATGAATCGAACTTGTTATCGACTTTTAAGTAGCACAAGCACTAAGGAAGAGTTACCTTGCTTTATCCAAAATGTTTCTGATACGCAACAACAAATTTATCTACTTTTTGATACTGTTCATTTATTAAAATCTATTCGAAATAATTGGTTAAATCAAACAAATAAAGAACGATCACTTGTTTTTTGCCATTTCGATAATTATAATTTAATTTTATTTGCAAATTTGTCTGACCTGGAAAAAATACATTCTATGGAAAGTGATAGCTTCATTAAATCGGCGCCGGCTTTGTCAAAAAAAGTTTTAAATCCGTCTTCACTAGAACGACAAAATGTTCAACTAGCTGTCAGATTATTTGATGAAAAAAATATTGAGGCACTGAATCAATCTTATAATGAAGTTAACACTGTTGGTACAGCAGAGTTTTTAAGAACTATACTTCACTGGTGGAGAATAGTAAATGTACGTTCACACAAATCAGGATATCATCAACGTGATCCTTTCAGATACCCAATAAGAGAACCAAATGACAGAAATATTCAGTTCTTGTTAAAATTTTATGATTTCCTTTGCGCCTGGGAATCTTTAAACGCTGGAATTTTAAAAAATGGACACACTGGCAAACTAACATCTGATACATTTTTTGCTCTGAAACATACGACAAAAGCGTCAATTAATTTAGTCCAGTATTTGTTTGAATGCTTTCAAATTAAATACGTTTTGTTAGGAAAGTTCCAAACCGACAAATTAGAGGGACGTTTTGGCAAATATAGGCAAATGAGCGGGTCACACTTTCATGTTTCAGTAACACAAATTCTAGAGTCAGAAAAAAAACTGAAAGTTTTAAGTCTTCTTAAGTTAAAGTCCGCCAAGTTTGGAACATTTTCATTGAAAGATTTTTCACTAGATGACACAGATGAAAATGATGATGGTTTCTTGCTATTATCTGAAAACGTCTCTTCTTTTTCAGATATATTAAATAATTCATTTGACATTGCACTGAATGCTTCTGTATTATCATCTTTGTTCTATATTGCCGGATACTGTGCACATTCACTAATTAAGTTTGTTAATGGTTGTGACAATTGTTTAACATCCATTACTACCAATTCAGATTTTGTTATAAATTTTACCAATTGTGGTGAAAATGACTCTGCAGATATTAGCAAATATTTGAAAAATTTAACAAGAGGAGCTCTAAAACAACCATCTGAATTATTCTTTGAAGTCTCTATTCAGGCGTATCAGATATTTAGTGAGCTTATTTCAGATAAATATGAAACTGAATTTCTAAAAACAGGTAAACAAAGGATTATTTTACGGGAATTGACAATGTTAAAATTGGAAAAATATGTAGAAGAAATCAATGAGAAATGTATTTTATGCAGCAAAACGTTGAAGTCGATATTGTTAAAAAATAGTCATGTTCTTGCCAATATATTTCTTAATAACTATTCAAAAATAATCAACGACAAAATTAACACCCAAAACATGGATCTATCCAAGAGAAAACTGATTAAATTTAATAGTTAAGTAGTTATAAAACACATTAACGCATGGAGATAGGGCTATTGGCGAGGCCTCCATAAGAGCCAACGCGTGTATTATGGGTACCTCAACGGTGACGTGAAAACCCTGTTCATTGTTTTTTATCATAATAAGTTCCTTTGTTGAAATAATATTCAGTTTTACTCACAAATATAGAATTGTCTCTATGTTGGGTATTTTACTTTTCGCAATTGTCAGCCGGCTTTCGTGACGTCACGATTGCTTGTTCGCGGCCTGTACTTTCTCGTAGGTTACGACACATGTAGTAGACAAAATTCCATATGGAGGTTGTAATGGTGTATATATAGGTCAAACCTTACAATATTTATCGGAAAGACTAAATGGACACAAATATCCAAAAAACATTACGGCCTTAAAAAAACATACCAACATTACAAAACATAAGTTTAAATTTGATAAAACTAAAATTTTATGTAAAGAATATAATAACATAATTAGAAACTTTCTAGAACTTATACAAATAAAGAAGCATGATAATGCAGTAAATGACCGAACAGAAATTAATAATTTGGCAATTGCATGTCATTCAATAATTTATATAAGTACGATGTATAGGTACCGCGCTGCCACGTAGTACATACGTATACATCGTACGTATACATTGATTCCCTACGCCTAATGATATTTGCCACATGCGGTATATATACATAGAATAATTATAGTATTCTTTTTGACCTTATTATTCAGCTAGTTTGGGAACGACTTTTGTATAGAAAATCGTACCGCGCATAAGTATTGGGAAGTCGTGTGGTGACCATACCTCATTTTTAACTGTTTTGCGTTATAATGAATATTATACTTTTAAACATAAAAAAAATAATTAATTATGTGTGATATTACCGGAGACATATAAAACACAATAGAAAAATCCTACGGACCGCGTTTATTAATGATTTTGCGGGCGCAGAAGAATTACCAATTACGCATTATTATTCATTTCACGAAACTGATGTATCGTCAAAATGGAAAGCGTATATTACGAAGCTACAGTAATAAATTATTTTTTTCTATTTTCAATCAAAAATTAAATCGATCAAATTCAAACAAAAAAAAAACTTTGCTGACTCGTGCAATATACGAGGTAGGCGCCATAAATTTTCGGCCTGACAGGTTTATACAGGTTCGAACGTGTTCAAACTCCGTCACCTCATGCATGCACATACGCGAGGTGTACATTGTAAATATGATGGTTCGAAACCTAGTAGTTTTTAGTAACCAACCAACCAACGTGATTAGTGCATGAAAATGTCTGAAGTAACGAAAATTGCGTACCGCGTCATTAAATTTTTAACAAAAGAAGGGCATACACTTTATCATATTAAACAACGTTTAGACGGCGTTTACGGTGATTCATCTCCTTCGTATTCAACTGTAAAAAACTGGGCAAGATGTTTTCGTTTGGGGGCAAGAATCCCTGGAAGATGCTGATCGGTCGGTCGAGCAATTGAAGTAATAACGCCTGAACAAATTTCAATTATTGAACATTTAGTGCTAGAAGATCGCTGTTTGAAAGTGAAGGAATTAGCGTTGACAACAAACATTTCCGAAACAAGTGTTCGCCGAATTCTCCATGACCGTTTGGGTATCAATAAAATTAGTGCTGGATGGGTACCGCGACTTCTTTCTGTTGTTCAAGGTGATCGTCGAATCGAATGTGCGCAGTCGTTTTTAAACATGTGTGGTGGCGACCCAAAACCGATTTTGGAGTCCATTGTCACAGGGGATGAAACAATCGTTCTGTTTTACGATCCTCTATCGAAAAGGGAGTCCATGGAAAGGCGGCGATCTGATGAACCTCGTCCCAGAAAGGCGAAAGTCGTTCAATCAACGAAAAAGGTGATGGCCACAATATTCTGGGACTATGAGGGCATTTTGCTAATTGACTTTAAAGAGCGCAATACAAGTGTGAACAGCACATATTATGCGTCTTTATTGCATAAATTAAGGGACAGTATTCAAGCAAAACGTCGTGGAAAATTGACAAAAGGTGTGCGATTATTGCACGACAATGCTCCCATCCATACTGCCGCCATTTCACAAGCTGCCATCCGCGAATGCGGCGTTCAAGAATTGGAACATCCACCGTATAGTCCGGATATGGCTCTTTGTGATTTTCTTTTTATTTCTTATTTAAAAAAAGACCATAGGGGACGTACTTTTAAGGACGACAGTGAGTTGCAAGCGGCTGTTATAGAACATCTTGACGGAAAAACTTCAGATTATTTCTAAAAGGATATCGAATTATTAATTAATCGTTGTAATAAATGTGTAGAAGTTAGGGGAGATAAAATAAAAATTCTTATATTGTTCCAAGTTCGTTTTTTGTATATCACGCCGCGAATTTATGGCGCCTACCTCGTACATACATTCATTTCAAGTTCAAATGAAACAATCAACGTTCACTTGTTGATTTTCATCAAATTACTGAATACAAGTTTGCTTTGTCTTGCGAGTGCTTTTTGAGAAACGCTGAAGAGATGTTAAAACACGAAATTCCTTTGAAAAAAAATTTATGCGAACTGAATGGAAGGAAAATTAATTAAAATCCAAAAGAAAACGTATTTATTAAGTACTTGTTGTCAACTTCCCCCCCCCCCCATCACAACCCCATGTTTTCTTTTCAAACCGGTCACACAATAAAGAAAATCTATTTTACTCAAATTACATGCTTATTTGTCCCATATTGTCTCCAATACTGAATGGATTAATAAATATATTATTATTAATAATATTATTATGAATTAATTAATCATATAAAATTTACGCGGAATTTGTTACAGTGAATTTGACTATAGTATGGATTTTATGGTAAAAACAAAGATCGGTATCACATCGATTTTTGAATAATTTAATTTCTAATTATATTTCAGCTATAGGAAGTTATAGGGAGTTTTCTATGAAATATTTCTTGATACACACGTTTGTAAGACACATATAATTCGCGTAATATACATTTTTTCTATTTTATATCTAATGTTTTTATTTGTTAACCTAAGTCTAGCTCGAATATTATTGTCACATGTTAGTTGTAAAAAACTTATTCATAACTCTGAGATATAATAATAATAATAATAATAATAATAATAGTATGTCATTATTTCAGGAAGGTTACATATACATAATAAAAAATAAAGAAATGAAAAATAGAGATGAATATTAAGTACCCCTGCCAAAACCCTAATGAGAGGTTCAGTTGGGTAGGGAAAAAATATTAATCTTCCACCCTCTGCTCTTCCACCCAATCCTCAATAAATATAACATAAAGATTACGACATTTATAGATAAGTAATTAATGAATAAATGATTAGTTGATTAGTTAGCAAATGCCTAAAATAAACTTAATCTATATGCCGTAATGTGTGTATAAGGGAACAGCAACAAAACAAAGTAAGTAAGATATGTATATACATAATTTAACAGAATAATAATAATAATAATGTATTAGGAATACCCATTTTATTGGCTATTATAGAGCATTTCGAAAAGGGCACGCCCGAATGCATCTGGTTCCTTGTCCCTGACATCACCTGGTAAGAAATTATACCATAGTAGTCAAATTTTAATTTCGGTTTGCACTTCTATCATATGCAGAAGATGACCTTATGATTTGCAGCGATGCCTGCTTGCTAACAGTGGTGGGAGAGCAACGCAATGCGGGGGACCCCCACGCCTTACATTTCATAGCAAACGTTTGTCGAGTGTGGCAGCCTCGATTATGTTTATCTTTAGTTTATTTCGTCGCGCTCTTCTCCTCTTTCTACTTTCGTATCAGAAATTAAAATATGTCGACCCCGGTATAATTGGTGTTCGCGCGAAGGTGCTCACTATTGCTATCTTCGTTAATATCAAACGTACGGAGTCGGTTAAATTAGCAAACTAATAGTATTTTTTCTTCTGATTACAACACTGAAAACAGAAAAACAATTGCGCATCTGGTTTACGAGTTATTTATAAAAATAATGTTTTTATAAATGGAACACCCTGTATATTTTTTATTTTTTTTTTTTTTTATCTTTGATAACTACACCAAATTTCTAGCAACAAATGTCATTATGACTTTCCCTCTAAGTTGAAAAATAAAGGTCCAGAAGCTTTTATTACTACTATTATGATTTACGCATTCAACATTAAAAATAGCAGGCCTTGAAAAATGGTAAGTATTTATTTTGACTGACAGTAATAATTTGTAACGTCACTTCGGCATTAACATTAATAAAATGAATTTTTCTTATTTGGAAAAGGTTGATATGCTCGAAGTTTATTATGTTTGTCAAAAAAATTGCCTTAGAGCGCTAGAACTGTATGAACAGAAATTTCCTAATAAAAGAGTACCGCACAGAACCATATTTAAACGGTTGCATCGTCAGTTAAGAAACAACGAAAGTACTTTTAAGACGAAGAGAACAAAGCGATTTGTTTGTGACGAAGAGACAGAAACTAACGTATTAGCCTATTTTGAAATAAATCCAGGTAAATCAATAAGAAATTTATCAAATGAGATAAATGTGTCTCTAGCAAGCATACAAAAAATTTAAAAAAAGCACAAATACCACCCATACACGTACAACTTAAGGGGAGGGTAGGGTTAATTCGTGGAAAAAAAAGGCATAGTTTTGTGATTTTTTTTTGACGACACAGTTGAAATATATGCATTAAAGCCAATGGTACATTAAAATATAACATTTGAAGAACATTATGTGAAATTTTCATGAAGAAATATTAAAAAATTCGGCAATGGCAGCAATTATTTTGAAGTGTCTCGAAAAAAAATTGAATTGCGGTGCCCCTCATAGCTCGGTGCTGGATCATCTGAAATGAAAAAATCAAAGTTTTTTCGTTAGATAATCGTTTTCTTCAGGTAACGCTGGGAGGGTTTTTCGAAATTTCTATTTTTCACTTTTCGGGAACACTTTGAAATGAAAAACACGATTTTTGCGGAAAAAATCGGCAAATTTGTTATTGTAAAATAAAAAATATCAACAAATTTGAAAGAAACTCTCCAGCGTTACCTCGTAAATTATGTACAGAAATAGTCTTCAAAACTACAAAAGGATCGGTGCAGTAGTTTTGAAGTTATGAGGGGCACCGACTTTGAAAACGTGAATTGTGGGAAAAACGCTTGAAAGTTTGAACAAATTGGAATGAAACGTCCATAAGCCAGTTTTATCGGCTTACCTCACATTGAATCATCGATGCCAGTCATTGACACTGACTAAATAAACAGTAGACGTCAAATCCTTGAAGGGCATTAGGCGTTTGTATGACGGCCACCGCTATACCGTAGCGGTTTAAGCGGCGCGCGGAAGTGACACGCGGTCGCTTAAACCGCTGTATCTTCGTTAGTTTTGCTCAGATTCATCTCAAATTTTCACACAATATTCTTGAAAGGTTCTCCATTCAGTAAATCAAATAAAAAAAAAATAAAAAAAAATTCTTTTAAAAACCCTACCCTCCCCTTAAGCCAAACCCTATTACCAGGAGATCTACAACGCCGGTTAGAATTCTGCCAACTGTATGTGCATTACTGCAGAGAGAATCCTAATAATTTTAAAAATATTTTATGGAGCGATGAAGCAAACTTCTCAAATAATGGAATGTTTAACAGAAAAAATAATCATTTTTGGAGTCGACAAAATCCATTAGCCGTAAGGACAACAAACAATCAAGAAAGATTTAGTCTTAATGTTTGGTGTGGAATGATAGCATCTCGAATTGTAGGACCACATTTCTATCGTGGAACTCTAACTGCTGAAGCATATTTAAATTTTCTTATGCAAATTTTAACAGATTTCACGGAAAATGTTAATTTGACGGATTTACCCAACATCTGCTTTCAACAAGATGGGGCTCCTCCCCACAATAGTCACATTGTTTCGAATTCTTTGATCAATATGTTTGGGGACAACTGGATAGGCACTCATGGACCTTGGCCTCCTAGATCTCCCGACTTAACGCCATTAGAATTTTAGTTATGGGGTTATGTAAAAAGTAAGGTGTATGCTACCTCTAGCAGAGACATTATAGAATTACAAAATAAAATATTTGACGTAATTACGAATATTGATGGTCGCACGCTTCTAAAAGCTATCCGAAACATTAAGAAGCGTGCTGAAAAATGTATAGAGGTAAATGGTGACATTTTTGAACATCTCTTAATATAGCAGTTTTTATCATTAATTTTTGGTTAAGCTTTTGTTATTGTTTTTTTTTTGTATTACTTGTTAATTGTCATTCAATAAATTACATTAGGTGCTTGCTGTGTTGTTTAAAAATTCTTGTCTCTAGAGTCTTTATTTTTCAACTTAGAGGAAAAGTCATAATGACATTTGTTGCTAGAAATTTGGTGTAGTTATCAAAGATGTAAAAATATACAGGGTGTTCCATTCATAAAAACATTATTTTTATAAATAACTCGTAAACCAGATGCGCAATTGATTTTCTGTTTTCAGCGTTGTAATCAGAGGAACAAGTACTATTAGTTTGCTAATTTAACCGACTTCGTACGTTTGATATTAACGAAGATAGCAATAGTGAGCACCTTCGCGCGAACACCTGGTATATTACAACTGAAGCTCCTTTCATAAAGGGAGAGTTTATGTCATGGCGGACTTATCAGGTGTCTACGCCTAAGATTAATATATAAGAGTATATAAAAATTAATTACACAGAAAGTAATTAGAAAACAATAAATGAATTTAGAGAACAATGAATTTTTATATTCTGATGTCATAACTGCATTATTTCTTTACGAAAAAATGAAACCTTAAAAGCGCACTTTGCTTGCAGTGTTTTAATGTAATTTAGCAATTACTTCTATATTATAAATATGATAATATTTGATTAAAAAATATAAGCAAAGTAAAAACTGATGCACTTCTATACAAGGAAAGATAAAAAATAACAGTACATGTTTTCCCGGATGCTTCATTAATAATGGAATGACTTAGTAAAAAAGTTTATATGCCTGCATGTAACGACACGCCCTACTACCTGCATGAAAGAAATGCAAACTAGGCATTTGATGTACCCCTAGTTTACTTTGTGAGTTTTTTTAATTAATGTTTTTCAGAATCGTTAAATTCGACGACATTTTACTTGATGAATAAAATAGAACTCGTTTAATAGCAGGACTTAAAGGTAACGAACAAGTGAATTTCATTCTAATAAGAATTTAAAACAGCCGGTTTCGTAAAATGGAAATAATGAGGTGTGGCCACCACATGACTTTCTTATAAGTATATGAATGCTTCAAAATTATACAATTTTAAGAATTATTTATTCAAAAATTATTTAAAATCTTATTCGTAGTACATACTTCTATTCTCTTAATAAATCTCTATAAAATGCATACTTTGCGAGATATTCGAAAGAAAGTACTACTCACTAAGAGTAAAAGTGTTGCTGTAGATGACATATTATGTATTTGGTCAGGCACTGACAGACAATTAGATCAATTTTTCAGTCATTTAAATTCAGTTAACAATAATAGACAATTTACAATAGAAAAAGAGGTGGACAAAACTGTAAACTTTTTAGACATAAAAATCACTAAAATAGAACAAAGATTAGAATTTGATATATTTAGGAAAACAAACACCCTCGGACACTAATCATTCCCGCTAATTCAAACCAATCTTGGAATATAAAAATGGCAGCCTTTCACAGTATAATCCATAGATTACTTAACTTTCAGTTAAACATTGAGAACTACAAAAAAGAGAGATATTTTAAAAACCATAGCATTAAATAATGGTTATAGCACACAACTCATTGATAGAATGAAGAAGAAATAAAAAAATGAGGTGTGGCCACTTTCTTATACGTATGAGCGATTCAAACTATAAAATTTTAAGAATTTTTTTATACAAAACTTATTCAAAATCCTATTCTAAGTACTTTCATTCTCTTAATAAATCGCTATAGAATGCATACTTTGCAAGATATTCGAAAAAAAGTGCTACTCGCTAAGAGTAAAAGTGCCACTTCCGGTCCGAATTTTGAAATTTCATATACACAAAAAATATTGCAAATTCAACTCTAAATACTTTTGTACTCTTAATAAATATATATAGAATGCATAATTTACGACATATCTGCAAAAAATCGATATTCGGTAAGAGTAAAAGTGGTACTTTCGGTCCGAATTTTGAATTTTTTTTTATACAAAAGATATTTAAAATTATAACTTAAATACTTTTATACTCGTAATGTACCTGACTAGAAAGCATGACTTGCGAGATATTCGCAAAAAACTAATTTTCGATAAGAGTAAAAGACCTACTTCCGGTTGGAATTTCGAAAAACTTTTTTAAGATAATTTATCTCAAATTTAATTTTGAGTACATTTCAATTCTTTATAAATTTGTTTAAACTTAGTAATTGACGAAATATTGGCAAAATTCGATTTTTTCACTGAAGTAAACTGCTACTTCCGGTCTACCGATTTTACTGAAAAACTAATCAGATCTCAAGAGGGAGATTGTACACGTAAATACAAAATTTGGAATTGATATCTACAGCAGTTTGACCGCTATCGTGGTCACATACACACAGAGAGACAGACAGGCAGACAGGCAGACACACACACAGACATTTTCTAAAAACCACTTTTTCGGTATCAGGGGACTTCAAAACGTGGACATCTGCAAAAATCTCGAGGTCGAAAATTTTCATCATCACAATACTTGCCTTTTACTACGTATAAGAAAGTAAAAAGATTCTTATAAAAAAAATTTACAGTGAACAAACAACATCCAAATAACAAGCGGTATCATTTCTTAACTATATATCGGGACTTAGCAGCAGAGTTTCTAACGAATTAAAAAAGCTAGGTTTAAATATTATCCAAGTAAACAAAGTAAATTTAGGAAAAATTTATGTCAATAATAAAGAAAAAACAAAATTGTGTGACAAATCAGGTGTTTATGAGGTAGGGTGCAGTGATTGTGATGCAATCTACATTGGTCAAACAGGCAGACCCGCACAGGATCGCATTAATGAACATAAAAAATCCATTTTAAACATTGACAAAAAATACAGGCTTTGCTGAACATTGCATAGACCTTAAACATGTATTCAATACTAATAATTATACAATATTACATAATAGTTATAAAGGAGGAAAATTAGATTTATTAGAAATCATTGAAATAAAAAAAAGCTACAACAGCTAATAAACATGTCACAAACACACAACTAGATTTCATAAACACTCCCATTATTGATAATGTACTTGAGGCACAAGCACATACATATAAATAGGTATTGGTAACTTTCTTAGTTTAGTTTAAAATTAACCGTAAATATTAATCAATTTTTAATTTTTTTATACCAAATGAAAGGGAATTCGAGTATGTATGTACGCCTAGTAATATTTTTTCAAATTCAAAATTTTACTACTAAGCGTATGTAAATTTGAAATCCCAAATGTTGTGATTTTTCTTTGTTTAAACCCAAATCCCGTTTCAAATCATTCAGATCTGATTGAGTAATGACATGTGGAAACATTCGTCAGATCACTTGAAAATGACATATTCAAAACATCGTTTATATCTTCCTTGTCCATGGAATTTGCAGAAGAATTTGAATGCATTGGAGTTGGAAGCTCACAATCAGTTCTTTTCAACGGTTTGCTTACAGAGGAAAGTCTGGATACATTACTTTCTATTTGAAAATCCTTCAATTTTTACAAAACAGAAGTTACAGTCCGTGACGTGATCTGCTGGTTCACGCTAAATCATTGGTCTTTCTGACAGAACTTCAGAAATATTTTGTTTTTGTTCCACTGAGTTAATTTGATATAACATGAAATACAGCATAATAATATATGTGGTACCGATGTTTTGCCTTGATTTTTAGTTTTGAAGACAAAATATTGTTCATTGCCTCTTTGAATTAATTCAGTTAAAAGTTTCTTTTGCGATTTTGTAACATATAATCCACAAACATAACAAAAACTGTACGGAGATTTTTTACAGCTTCTTGCACGATTTTCCATTCTTGAAAATCACACGCAAATGAACTTGAGGAACAGTGCTTCAAACTTTCTTAATTCAGTGTCTTTGTCTCTTGCTATACCGCGTCAACAACTAAGCAATAAATGAATTTCCATTTTAGTATATCCCGCGATGACTAATATATTAGAATTCTCTACTTCTCTCTGAAATGCGTGACGTCGTATCCTTTGTAGTTGCCGCTGCCCTTCACGGTATAGCCGCGACCATGCTCGAGCTTGTTACAATACTTTTTTAATTTTCAATTCGTCATTAATCTTAGTGAAAACAGATATGACATTTTATATTGAAAATGAGAATTGATACCCTATGTAAGAATACAGTTTTCATGCTTAAAACAATGCAAAATATTAAAATTTTAGACAGTTTTAAAAGTCGTGTCGGCTAGTTTATTTATCATTTTAAGCTCTTCATGAAATAAGGTGTAATTATACGTTTCTTATGATTATAATTCGATTAATTATTATTAAATATATACACGCAAAAAAAGAAGTTGATTCTAACTTATTTGACGAAATAAATTCGAATAACTTCTCTTAATGTTATATTCGGTACTAAAAAAAGCTTTTTGAATTTAAATTTATGTATGCCCTTGCACTGCCTGTCCCTAAAGATTCCCAGACGCTTTTTGAACAATGAAAAGAGAATACGTCAAGAAAAAAACATACTCGAACTTACTTCTTTTAAAAGATTCTTCGGAGGATGCACGACGGTATATTCCGCTTAAAAGAGCTTTTAAAATCACCGACGACCTCTAGTGGTTTATCTTTATTATACAAGTTCAAATAAATGTATGTATATTAGACATAAAAGAAAATGCGAAAAAGTTTTTAAAACGTTTTTTAATTCCTCATCTCATTACAAATGCACTAGCAACACATTTAAACGTATTATTTTTAGAGGAAGTAAAGAGATGATCTTCATATACTTTAATTAAAAGTTCTTCGAAATCACATCTTTAATTAATTAATACACTATTCCAAGCTTTATTTGTTCTTGTTTAATGGCGAAACTTGATTCGTTTCAAAAAGAATTTTATTCACGTTGGTAAATACAAGCAGTAATCTATGCACAGTCTGTTTGTGAACAATATCATAACAAAATTCCATTAACATTAGAAACGGCTAAATTAAGCCAAAGAAGGGATCATCGTCACACAAATAATTATAAAGTTTCACGGCTCATATCTCTTCTATGAACTCCGAATTAATTCATGCTATGCTACCAAACGAAGTCGAGACGGAGTGAAATGAGGTTTAGTTTACGCCCTCTGGCGAGATCTAAAAGGTAATATTAAAGTTGATCTGTATGTTCCCCACAAATAACACGATAATACAAGATTCTATTCTAATGATGGGAGAATGGATTTAAATTAGCAGTAAACATTTTAAAACCTTATCTTGATAGCATTTATTTAGTGTCAATTTAATATTTACATCTTGGTATACAGTGCGTTTTTTTTAACTGTTGCCATAGGGAATTGCATGGTAAAAATTAACTTTTGTTCTGATGAAAATATTTAAACCATTTTTGGAAGAAAGCTGGAAGATTCTTTAAACTATCGGATAGATTACAATTCAATATTCTAAACTGTTGAAAAAGTTTTGAAAAGAATATTTTTGTGAAAGCGTTTTCTTGCCATTATTATTTCTAGCTGGCTTTGTTTTAAAAATAAGTAGCGAAAGCTCCTCGAGGCTATGACTAAATTAGCTTTTGGAAGACAGAACATGTAAACATTTATTTATATAAAAAAAACGTAGAAACCATTAAAGTACAAATAACTCAACAAATTAACAAAAATTATCAGTAATTATCAAAGGAATTGCTCAAAGTATTTTCCTTCAACCGCTAGACAATGTCCCAAGCGATCTTGAAAATTTCTTCGAGTATATATATATATATATATATATATATATAAAATATATTACAATTCTTTGCCAATTATACAAATGTATTGAAAAATTGAAAATCTTCTTGGTAGTAGTGGCATATAATGAATTAAAAGTAATAACAATATGACAACTGGTTGTCAATTAGAAAACAATGACAAATATAAAATGTAAATCAAAATGTATAAATGAAAATGTAATCAATAAGCATAGGACAGTCGAAATTATTTCCATATTCACATTAAAAGGCTTGGGGTCTACCACAAACTGTTCAGTCAATCCAAATATACAAATAACAACGACGCAACCATGTAAAGAAAGATTAAGAGTAGAACTGTTGATAATATAACAATATAGAATATATATAAATATAACAATATAGAATATACATGACTATTTTACATTCTATATTGTTATATTATCAACAGTTCTACTCTTAATCTTTCTTTACATGGTTGCGTCGTTGTTATTTGTATATTTGGATTGACTGAACAGTTTGTGGTAGACCCCAAGCCTTTTAATGTGAATATGGAAATAATTTCGACTGTCCTATGCTTATTGATTACATTTTCATTTATACATTTTGATTTACATTTTATATTTGTCATTGTTTTCTAATTGACAACCAGTTGTCATATTGTTATTACTTTTAATTCATTATATGCCACTACTACCAAGAAGATTTTCAATTTTTCAATACATATATATATATATATATATATATATATATATATATATATATATAGTTGAAAAGGAATTCTTTCGTGGGTATGCAGTCAAAGGGCAAAATATATATATATCGTGAGAGATTTCTTGAAATAGCGGCATTTTTAATTAATTGATGATAATTACTTGCATTATTTTAATTGTTAATGATTTTTAAGGAAAAGAAACACATTACTCCGAGGACTAACACATATGCATTGGTTTCGTTTAACCAGTACAACGTGAATACTCATCAGCTCGTCTGTGTAATGTATTCATTTTTCCTTTCTACCGAAATTTGTATATATACTTACGGAGAGGATCTTTGCAAGCTTGAGAGATAATTTCTTATCATTCTCATTTAATGAAGGAACCATATTAATTACTATGTTTTTCCTTCTACAATATAAATCTCTCACGACATTTAAAATATATACGGCAAAGAAACAAATTATATGTGTTTAATATATACATTAACCACATATAAATATGAGAACATATATATATATATATATATGTTCTCTTTCAGGTTTCCGCGGGTAGTAGTATGTGTTGTCACTGGATTCCGGGTTTTCTTCCGCGTTTCCACTGCTTGGTCTTTGGAAAGACCGATGCTGGTATCTTGACGACGTTTCGGCAAAATCACACTTTCCATCTTCAGGTCTGCGATAACTGTCTGCTTCTGCTTCTTGTTATTCGTAAACTGACGTTTTCGGAATTCGGATGGTGGTTATATACTTCGTTGGCGTTTCGGTTGGTTGCCCTTGGAGGAGTGTGTGCATGGTTCCGTGTCGTTGGGCCCGTGTTTGGAGTGTGACGGCTGGTTTGCGATGTAGAAGTATTAGTTTGGTGTTCTTTGTTGGTATCTGTTCTTGTTAGTGCTGGTTTCCATGCTGATGGTAACCTCTGGGTATCATCATCCAAGCCGAAACCAACAACACCACAAGAGGAAAAAGAAACACCAACTGCCAAAACCTATTTACCCTATGTTAAAGGCACCACCGATAGAATATCCAAAATCCTACGAAGACACAACATTCAAAGCAGACAGAAAAATCAGTACAGTCCTTCGAAACCCTAAAACAAAAATACCTTTAGAAAACCAAGGAGTTTATGAAATTCCGTGCCTCAACTGTGAAAAAACTTACATTGGACAAACGAACAGAAGGGCAAACGCAAGAAGAGACGAACACAAAAATTCCGTAAGAAAAGACGAGAAAACTTCATCTCTGGCTCAACATGTAAAAGAAACATCCCACACGATAGACTTCAGTAACACCAAGCTATTAGCGAACATCGAACATACTAAAACCAGAATCATCAGGGAAGCCATCGAAATTGAAAAACATCCGAACAATCTGAATTCACGAGATGATACCCAGAGGTTACCATCAGCATGGAAACCACCACTAACAAGAACAGATACCAACAAAGAACACCAAACTAATACTTCTACATCGCAAACCAGCCGTCACACTCCAAGCACGAGCCCAACGACACGGAACCATGCACACACTCGTCCAAGGGCAACCAACCGAAACGCTAACGAAGTATATAACCACCATCCGAATCCCGAAAACGTCAGTTTACGAATAACAAGAAGCAGAAGCAGACAGTTATCGCAGACCTGAAGATGGCAAGTGTGATTTTGCCGAAACGTCGTCAAGATACCAGCATCGGTCTTTCCAAAGACCAAGCAGTAGAAACGCGGAAGAAAACCCGGAATCCAGTGACTATATATACAGAGTGGGCCATTGAACACGAAACAGCGGCTCTGTAGGTCGGCAGAACCGAGTTATATAAAAACGCTCGGACACGTCAACAACATTTTCGAGGGGGACATCGTTCGCGATGAAATTCACCCGAAATACATTCCATCCCTCGGAGCTGTGACCCCCACCCCTAAATTTTTAAATGGCACCATATGGCAAGTGATACCTCATTTGAAAGGTAGTTTCCTTCTTGATATCAAACAACAAAAATAAATTAATTCTATCGATTCGTTTTCGAGATATAGGAACTTGAAGTTGGGAAATCACTTTTTATTCACTCAATCAATAAAAACAATATCTGATAAAGCAATTGTCGCAATAATTATTATTGTCAATGAATTAAATGTTCAAACTGTCTACCACCCATTTCCATACAATAGTACAAGTTCTGTTCAAAATGAGACCGCACATTTCGTAGCATTTCCGGCGTTATTCGACGGCATTCTTCAATAATTCTACGTCGTAAATCTTCCAGAGATTCTGGTTCGGTTGCATAGATTTTGTTTTTCAAGTGACCCCACAGGAAAAAGTCGAGTGGGGTTAAATCTGGAGATCTGGCTGGCCACTCTATAGCGCCTCTTCTTCCAATCCAACTTTCAGGAAACATTCTATCCAAAAACGCCCTAACAGGCTGTGCATAATGTGGAGCTGCCCCGTCTTGTTGAAATTTCAATTGGTCTTCATGGTAACGATCGTCATTTTCAATGATGTCTACTAATTGTGGATAAACAAATTGATTCAATAATTCCAAATAAGTTTCTCCTGTCAGGTTACCGTCGAGAAATACTGGTCCAATCAAACGGTCCCCAAAAATACCGGCCCAGACATTGAGTTTTTGGGGAGTTTGAGTATGGACTTCGTGGAAAACATGTGGATTGGCATCTGACCAATAACGACAATTATGACGATTCACAGTCGAATTCAAAAAGAATGTAGACTCATCAGAAAAGCAGATGTTGAAAAGGAAATTCTCATCAGCATCTAGTATTTTCGTAGTCATAATTTCACAAAATTCCCGTCGCCTATCAAAATCATCTTCATTCAATTGGTGTACCAAATGTATTTTGTAGGGGTGGAATTTATGATGTTTCAGGATTCGGCGGATACTGGTTCTACTGATATTGGTAACACTAGCCAATTTCCTTGTGCTCAATGTTGGGTCTGCATGAACTTGTCCTAAAAGTGCAACTTCAACAGGTTCATTTCTCACCGGAAATCCACGTTCTGGGTCTCGTTTCTTGTTGGCTACTGATCCAGTTTGACGAAATTTTTGCACTAATTCTAGAACGTATTTTCTAGCAACAAGTTTATCTGGATGCGTTTCATTGAACAAATTAGCTGTACGGTTACCGCACTCATCATTCTTAAAAAAAATTGTTATTATTTCAACTCTTTCCGCGATCGTATACACCATTATTGAGGAAAGAATTCAGCAGCTTTAATCAAGTAATTCACTCCAATGTCGTTCAATCAACGATCAGTTTGACACTGACGTCCACACTTGCGATTTGGCGAAAAAAATTATCTCATACATGTTTTTGTTGTACGCGCATTGGAGTCGAATTCGAGAAAACGTCTTTTTATCGATTCTCACGAAACCTTAACATTTTGAACAGAACTTGTACTATTGTATGGAAATGGGTGGTAGACAGTTTGAACATTTAATTCATTGACAATAATAATTATTGCGACAATTGCTTTATCAGATATTGTTTTTATTGATTGAGTGAATAAAAAGTGATTTCCCAACTTCAAGTTCCTATATCTCGAAAACGAATCGATAGAATTAATTTATTTTTGTTGTTTGATATCAAGAAGGAAACTACCTTTCAAATGAGGTATCACTTGCCATATGGTGCCATTTAAAAATTTAGGGGTGGGGGTCACAGCTCCGAGGGATGGAATGTATTTCGGGTGAATTTCATCGCGAACGATGTCCCCCTCGAAAATGTTGTTGACGTGTCCGAGCGTTTTTATATAACTCGGTTCTGCCGACCTACAGAGCCGCTGTTTCGTTTTCAATGGCCCACTCTGTATATATATATGCGGTATTGCTGAATTCAGAAAAAAATGTACTTTTTATTTCTAGCAAAAAAATAAGGAGGTTCCATTTGAAAAAGAAGTTGATGACGTCATAGGTCCCAGAGTAGTAAACCAAAAAAAAATTGACATCCATAAAATCCGGAGGAAGAAAATAAAATTGACCTGTCCGAGCTTTTCTCCCAAACAGCGATAGTAAACAAGATATGAATATTATTCCTCACTTTATTTACACACTGTATATATATATAAAATAAAGAAAAAAATTAATGCGGATCATAGAATAATCATATAAAGAAATTTAATGGGGTAACTCCGCTGAAAATGCAACTGCTGACACGTGTTTCAAACTACTTGGTTCTCGTCAGTGTAGTGTAGCCAAGGAATAGGATGGGATAACCTTGGAGGTGAATTTCTTCTTTATTTTGTATTCTGTGGGTTCAGATGGCACGCAGGTGGACAATGTCTACCTCGCGGTGACGTTTAGATTCATCCTCAGTATCGAGGACATTCTGGCTGAAGCCTCAATTGGTGGGCTCCTGAGATTGTCTCTGATTGTTGCTTTTCACCTCCAAGGTTATCCCATTATATTCCTTGGCTACACTGCACTGACGAGAACCAAGTAGTTTGAAACACGTGTCCGCTGAAAATGCAACTGCAGACACGTGTTTCGAACTGGTTGGTTCTTGTCAGTGCAGTGTAGCCAAGGAAAAAGATGGGATAACCTTGGAGAAGAAAAGCATCAGTCAGAGACACATACAGCAGACAGACTACCAAATGCGGCATCAGCCAGAATCTCATCGGTATTGCGTATTCACTTTCTGAGAAAATTCCAATTTATCGTTCCAATTTGATCACACCTCGCACGTTCAGTTTATATAAATATTATACATCTATACAATATAATATACATATATAAATAAATAGAAGAACATTGAAATTTAAACACAAAACTTCAGCATAAGTAAGTAGACACTTTTGAATATTTATTGACATAGTAGGCAAGTTCCCGCAGCGTATGTGTTGAAAGAAGAGAAAACGCCGGAATATAAATTGTTGTGCTCTTGTTACGGCGTGAAATATCGGACAGACACGTAAGAATATAAATTGTTATACTTTAGGGACACTATGCACAAAATTTTCGTGGAACTTGCAAATCATTAGAAATATGTGACGGGAATTTAGGCTAACAGACACGTAAATTATATGTAGGAGCCAATGGGAGAAGGTTGTGAGGAGAAATAAAAAAAAGACAAATTTAATATAATGAAAGATATGCAAAAAAGGGTGTTTAACATGTCAATGTCAAATATAAAAGCTGAAAACGTATTGCATGAAGTCCCTAATATATTACATAACATATTAAGAAATTTCTAAAATGAACAGGCGAATAAAAGATAGCAAGTGGTGAAAATACAAGTTAATTAAACATATTTTTTGTTTTGGGATCTTGCAAATTTAGAATGTCTGAAGGCGTGACATTACTTATGTGTTCGTTTTGCGTTAAGTAAATAATTGTTTGAGAATTATATTATCTGACCATCATATATGTTCAGTACTATATGAGATAGGCGCCACAAATTCTCGACCTGACACGCTTATACAGGTTCAAACGTGTTCAAACTACGTCACGTCATACATGCACATACGCGAGGTGTACACTATAAATATGACGGTTCGAAGCCTAGTTGTTTTTAGTAACCAGCCAACTAACGTAATTAGCGCACGAAAATGTCTGAAGTAACGAAAAGTGAGTACCGCGCGGTCATTAAGTTTTTTTTTTTTTACAAAAGAAGAGTATACACCTCATCACATTAAAGAACATTTAGACGGCGTTTGCTGTGATTCATCTCCTTCGTATTCAACTGTAAACAAGTGGGCAAAAGGTTTCCGTTTGGGACAAGAATCCCTGAATGATACTGATCGGTGATAGTGATAACGCCTCAACAAATTTCAATTATTGAACACTTAGTGCTAGAAAATCGCCGTTTGAAAGTGAATGAATTAGCAGTGATAACAAACATTTCCGAAACAAGTGTTCGCCGAATTCTCCATGACCATTTGGGTATGAATAAAATTAGTGCTAGATGGGTACCACGACTTCTTTCTGCTCTCCAACGTGAACGTCGAGGCGAATGTGCGCAGTTATTTTCAAACATGTGCGGAGACGACCCAAAACCGATTTTGGAGTCCATTGTTACAGGGGTGAAACAATGGTTCTGTTTTACTATCTTCTATCGAAAAGGGAATCCATGGAATAGCGGCGACCTGATGAACATCGTCCCAGAAAGACGAAAGTCGTTCAATCAACGAAAAATGTGATGGCCACAATATTCTGTGATTGTGAGGGCATTTTGCAAATTGACTTTAAAGAGCGCAATACTGCGACGTTATACCCTCTTTAAATTGTTAAATACTTAATTAATAATGCTAATTGCCAAATTGAAGTGCTCCCATTTATCAACGGATAACTAAACGTCTTTGTACAGTCTTAGGGATATTTAACATCAGAGTGGTATTGTCGTCTATTAAATGTACAGTTGGTATTCGTCCACCTTCACTGTCTATATTTGACAGATAATTAGATATTAAACTTAGAACAATATGTGTAATGATAAAATCAAGTGTTTTAAGTGTCTAGTGAATGTGAACTTTATCAACAGTAATGCTCAAATACGGGTAGTTCGGTTTACTCTGAAGAAAACTCTGGTTCGGTATGTTTTAGCATGTTTATTACTCTAATATTCATTTTATATTACCTTCTAGCATTAAGAGTAAAAGAAATTGTGCTGAGTAACAATATTGATGTTTGGCACTGTATATTTTTGAACAAGTTGGAAGGATTATTTAATTTTACTAATTTTTCTTTGTGACTGTTATAGTAAAATATTTAAACTAAAAAAGAACAGTTGTGCATACTTAAAATGTTATTTATTACAATAAAGATGTGTGCAGTCAATTATGAAAACAGTACTTGAAGGAGTTGTAGTGGACCAGGTTCTTGGTGGCAGTAATTTTCATTGGTATCTGAAAATGGAGATTTAAATATTATTATTTATGTAAAAATGTAATTTGAAATCTTGTAAAACTTGTCTAATTAACAATAATGTAAAGTAAAATAATTTAATGTTGATTGTTGAAGTATGAAGGAAACAACTTGGTAAATAATTTCGCGGGTAAAGTTTGAATAAGCGGATCTGTCAAAATTGACATTTACAGAAAATTTTGATTAGTAATATTTTTTGAAGTACAAAGTCTTAGTAATTCATTATTATAAATTAATAGAGATTTAATAGAGAAGGTTTACTAAAGTTTGAAAAGCACTGAAACGTATCAATAAAGTTTTATAATACCATTTTGAACAAGAATTGTGAGAAAAGGAATTTAATTGGATGAAATTAGAAAACGAAAATATTGTCTTGGTGACGATAAACAAACAACAAAATTGAAAAATATTTTTCAAAAAAGGCGTGTGTACTTTTCGGAAAATCACGATTTTATTCCGAAAAGTATATCTTAAATTCACTAAAACCGCGAAAGTTGGTGCTTAAAGTGTTCTTTTCAGCATAGAAAATATTTATTTGACGGTAGAATCAAAATATATTATAAAGAAGCATAAACTTATTCAATAATTTCATTATAATTTAATTAATTTGTATCCTGTATGAATAAAGAAGATATTATATAAGGAAAATAAATATTAAAAGATTACTTACCAAATATTAACCAAGTCCGAGCGGAATATTGAATCCATCAGTTGCACGTGAGTTCAAAGAGGGATTCCAGTTATCCAAGTCCAGTTTATTGTATAAAAACGAGAAGTTCCAACTAGTTAGAATCCCTGATGTCATTCCAGTAAATGTTAAATTAATTAGAGGATCCGGTAACCCATATATATTTCCGAAGAGGTCTAGTTCAGTGTTAATTCGAAATAGAAGTGCAGCTGCATTTAAATCCAGAAGATATCCCGCAGTTTCGAGGACACAACAAGATACATCCTGTAAGATATAACCGAAGCAGTTCCAGATCCTGGAGGAGAACGAGGATACACCAAAAAGTCGTCCTAGGAGAGTTTCCAGAGAGTTACCAGTTGCACAGAACGAGTCCAGGAAGATCCTGTCAGAAAAAAAAGAAAACATAATTTAAACAAACCAGAGATAGAAGAAAAATATTAACAAGAGGTTGTATAATTTTTAAATAAGGGAAAATTTGAATTTATGTAATTGTATATCGAGTAAAAGTCTTAAATATTATTTAGAATTGATTACTAGTCTAGAACAAGTATAGAAATACGTTTTGTTAAAAGATTAAATCTCTATTTTCATAAAAAGTTACAGATTATGCACATATATAAATGAATTGACATGACCTTGGTACTAAAACATACCTACAACTTGGTTAATATTTTATAGACGAAGGTTGTTTATTGATAATTGATTTGCATCGTATAATGCATGCCAAATTGAAAAAGATACATTGAGTTGAATTTTGTACATACCTTTTGAATAAATAACATTTGCTAAACATCCTTCATATCACAACAAACGTACAGGTGCGATTAGACAGGTTAACAATCTATGTACATGTCGTATAACTATTTTGGATGTGTATTTTCGAATCAAGATTTTTATATTTGTTGTCATTAAACTAGTATTGTGATGAAATTCTTCTTTTTATTTGGTAAAATAGTAACATTGTATTAGACATTTTCATGACGAACATAGAAGCAGATAAGTCAATGACCTACAAGTAAACAAAAATAAAATAGCATTATAAAGTTTATTGTAAGAGGAAAAGTATACATACCGTACTATTGTTATCCTATAAGAGAGATAATTTATTAGCAGCAATATTCTCTTCATTATAAGAATAAGCATAACAAGATTGTTAGAAACATTTAAATTGTTATTTTTATGTAGCAGTGTATAACGGCAATTACCTAAGCGACATCTTTATAAAAGTAAATGAAATGCTAGTACTGCGCGGTTAAAAATAAAAACTAGTTACATTTATAGGAAAGTCATACCATAAAAAAAGTGATGAATCGTAATTAATATTTGAAAGAGTTAGGAGATTAATATTTATTTCTAAATGCATTAAATAATATTATTATTATAAAAAAAAAAGAATTAATTAAATTGATTAAGAATAAAACTGAGTAGTGTTTGGGCATAGATAAAAGAAATAAAGAAACCTATTATAGCATATAAGTACATTAATTTTGGTGCAAAAATTTTAAAATATTATATACTGAGTGGTACATTATCATTATCATAGATTATAACCTGAGATTAATTGAGTAAATTTGAATGACTAGGTAAGAGAGGAGATATTATTAGCAATACAAATAGCAAGATTTGAGTAAATTAGGGTATATTATTTAGTATATGTGTTGCAAGTATATTATCCCCTCCCCTAGTACTATGTCAACAAACATTTAACGGAATATTCAAACATTGAATATTAAAATATACGGTCATAAATATTTAGCAAATTGAGATATTTTATACATGATATTTACTTCGAGAAAGGTGATATTTACACAAGTCCAGCAAAAACGTTAATGCATCATCTGGTACTTATGTTCGTAATATTGAAGAGATATTCGGCGAGGGTAATATATTTCGTTGAAATCTTACGTGAACCTAAAATTTACTTTGGTAAATTTGAAATTAATAAAATCTATCTGACGTGATTATTTAAAATAAACGGAATAACCATATAAAGATTTACTCGGGACTTTCAGGACGGAATTGTTTTCTTTCCACGATCTGCCTGAAAATAAAACGCTTTACGGAAACGGTGTTGTTTTCTTTCCACGATCTGTCTGGTAACAAAACAACTTACTGACCGCCTTTCTAGACTGCCAGAAAGACTAATGGATAGGTACTAGGTACTCTCTAGACTGCCAGAGAGTTTGGTGAGAGTTCTCCTAGACTGCCAGGATAACTCTAATTTTACTAACAAAGTCTTCGTCTTATATAAGCCCGGACTTGCATAAATAATATCTAAAAACAGTGTTGTCCGAAGTATCACGCGTAAAAAGCAAGAACTGTACTCAAACACACGATATTATCACGTGCAAAAATGCATTTAGAAAATTAACAAAAAATCATCACTTTACTAATTGACTTTAGACAAATTAAACATATTTTAGAATATTTGTATTAAATTATCGAACCCATTAATGCCAAAATCATATAAAAAGCATTAATACAATTTTATTCGACAATTTATACAATGACGGACAAAAGTCCGTTTCAAAACGTCGTGGAAATTTGACGAAAGGTGTGCGATTATTGCACGACAATGCTCCCGTCCATACTGCCGCTATTTCACAAGCTGCCATCCGCGAATGCGGCTTTCAAGAATTTAAACATCCACCGTATAGTCCGGATGTGGCTCCTTGTAAACTTTTTTCATTTTCTAATTTAAAAAAAAAAGATCTTAGGGGACGTAGTTTTAAGGACGACAGTGAGTTGCAAACAGCTGTTATAGAACATTTTGACGGAAAAACTTCAGATTATTTTTACAAGGGTATCGAATTAGTAATTAATCGTTGTAATAAATACTTTAATATAATTAAAAATCGTTTAATTTAATTTAATTCTTTGAGAATGGTAGAACATACCGAAACAATATTGTTAGAGAAATTCTAATAAATTAAGTGAAACGAAATCAAGTGTTTTTTAATTTTATCTACCTTAAAGTATATATAAATTATGTTTCACCAAGAACCGACAGCTGTATCTATAAATAGAAGTTGTAATAAATGTATAGAAGTTAGGGGAGATTACTTTGAAAAATAAAAATTCTTATATTGTTTCCAGTTTCTTTTTTGTATATCAGGCCGAGAATTTATTGCCCTTACCTCATAACTAACCTTCTTTACCAGGTGATATTAGGCAGTATATTAATTGCAATTTTTTTACGTCAAGATCAGAGCAATTTACATTTCCGGCTTGTTTCCACATATTATATTCTTTTTGTTAATACGGTATTTCAGCACTAGTATTACAACATTTAATATTCCATGAATATTATAGTTAAAAACAAAATTAGAAGAGCGTTATTTTGCACAGTTTCCAGCGCAAAACAATGCGGCTTTTTTAGGAAATCACCTTAAAAATGAACCTCATAAAATAAAAATTCTAGCCGTAGAAAATAATTTTGGGATAGCATGTATTATAAAAGTCCTATTAATATGTGGAGAGAAATGTGACCAAAAGTAGCATATTTACTTCCAGGTTTGGGGCGTTACAAATCAAAACATGTACATTTTATGCTTTTACCAAAGAGATAAAGATTTAACAAAATGAACGGTAGTCCTTTTTTGCAAATTAAGTAATGTATCTGCGTGTGTGGTAATTACTGGTGATAACGATTCAAAATAAACAAATACTTAATATACCTAGAAGTTAATTGCAAAAATGTCAAGGTTTTGTTCACAAACTATGAAAATAAAGCCATTAATTTTGGATAAATATATACTGTGCTTAATTTCAAAATTTGCCGCCATTTAATTTAATACCTGAAAACTCCAAGAGACGAATCTGATAGGGTTGCAATATACAGGGTATTCCACGAGAGCCGTTCGTTAGAAGTTTTCGTGCTTAGAAAAAACTTAGAATTCTGAAATTTTGGGTTCCAGGGTTATTCAAGATTCTCTTTCATTTTAAGATATTTTCAAGATCATACTACTTCCAGTTATACCGGAAGTCGCCATTAACTTCCTTATTTTAAATGGAACACCCGGTATATTATTTCATTTTTGGATTCCTGAGAAAATTTCATAGTGGGTTTACATCAGGTTTCCCTATACCTATTTTCAATTTTTTCTTAGATATTTTGATTTTTTTGAAAATTTTGACAGATGTAGCCCTGCTTTGAGCATTGCGCCCTTTAACCAATTTCGATTGGTGGAAAGCGCTTCTGGGGTAGACGGAAGCACAGGAATGATACTTTCGAATGCCATATTGACAACTGATTTATCGCATACAGGGTATCCAATATTTAATGACCAATTACATCATTTCAAAAGTTGAAAAAGTTCGTTTTTTCAAATGGGACAGCCTGTATTTTATTGGATGGTCGGATGCAGAATTTGATTCTGCATCGATTTGCTATAACATTCTCTATACCTATTTCCAGTGG
The DNA here is from genome assembly GCA_963170755.1 of Amphimallon solstitiale. NCBI lineage: Eukaryota > Metazoa > Arthropoda > Insecta > Coleoptera > Scarabaeidae > Amphimallon > Amphimallon solstitiale. The sequence goes on from OY720679.1 coordinate 137,677,142, forward strand.
TTTTCTTGTAAATCCAAATTTTTTATTTTAATGTGGTTTTTTGACAGAAACCGAAACATCGCTTGCCTTTCGAAGCCAAATAAACATCAATGAAACGGTAAAAAATTTACTTTAATTAGAACATGACATTAGTACATAACATTTAGAACTAAATATAAAATGAAAACAAAAAATTGGAACATAATGACCAAAAATAATAAGAGAATGTAAAATTACAATAATTGTTCTATATGACCTCGCGAAACAGATCTCCGAAGTTCGTCTGGACTTATATTAGTAAACGCATGGTGAACACGGTTCAATAATTCCTCTCTAGTTTGTACCGGCCTAAAGTACACTAGTTCTTTTATACGACCCCAGAGGTAAAAATCCAAGGGGGTCAAATCGGGTGATCTGGGTGGCCAGTTCCAAGGTAACCGCGGGCCAATCCACCGATCCTCGAACATCATTGACAATTGCGGGTGGACAGCTATAGTTGAATGTGCTGGAGCACCATCAAACTGAAACCAACTGTTTGCTCTATCACGTGGAGGTAGGGCATTTAGAAAATCACTAACAAACCCTTTCAGTATTTCCAGATATCTAGCCGCATTTAAATTTTCATCATACACTTGATAAGCCACTCTGTTGTCCATAATTAAACAAAAAACATTGAAACTAAAGCGGTCATGGTGATTATGTTCCCTAATAACATGTGGATTATCTTGTGCCCAGTAGTGAGTATTTCGGCGATTTGTAATTCCTTGCCTGCTGAATTTCCATTCATCAGTCCACATAATCTGATGAAGAAATCTCGGATCTTAGGTCATTTTCAAAATCATAAATTCGCAAAAGTTGACACGTCTTGCCTCATCACCAAGACGTAATCCGTGAACAGTTATCTCACAAAAAGGATGCATTCCATGTTTTTTTAATATTCTGTGGATTTATGTTTTTGAAATACCCAAATCCAGCGCTGCTGTCGAAATTGATCTCCGCGGATAAGCTTGAAAAAACGCCAACACATTCACCACGTTATCTTCATTATCAGTTACGGGCTTTAGGTTATTTTGAGTTGCCCTTACGTTTCCAGTTGCTATAAAGCGAGTTTCGATCTTGCGAATTTTCCGGGAGTCATTGTTGGTAGGTCCGGATATCGTTCATTAAATAGTCTGCATGTTCGTCGAACAATTCGTCCACATTCACCGTGCGTGTAAAACAAATTTAATAAATCATTATTGGAATATTCTTCAACATTCTCCATTATAAACTGTACTTAAGCAAGTTAACAAAATTCCTAGAACTGTAAGTAGATACCTCACGAATCTGTACGATGATACTGCTTTGACATTAAATCAACATTGTTTCAATTCCTGTCAAAATCAAGGCTTACTAGGTAGAACTTTTGGAGTTTGATCAGCTTTTGATAAAAATATGGATTAACAAGAAAACCACTGGAAATAGGTATAGGGAATGTTATAGCAAATCGATGCAGAATCAAATTCTGCATCCGACCATCCAATAAAATACAGGCTGTCCCATTTGAAAAAACGAACTTTTTCAACTTTTAAAATTATGTAATTGGTCATTAAATTTTGGATACCCTGTATGCGATAAATCAGTTGTCAATATGGCATTCGAAAGTATCATTCCTGTGCTTCCGTCTACCCCAGAAGCGCTTTCCACCAATCGATATTGGTTAAAGGGCGCAATGCTCAAAACAGGGCTACATCTGTCAACATTTTCAAGAAAATCAAGATATCTAAGAAAAAATTGAAAATAGGTATAGGGAAACCTGATAAAAACCCACTATGAAATTTTCTCAGGAATCCAAAAATGAATAATATACCGGGTGTTTCATTTAAAATAAGGAAGTTAATGGTGACTTCCGGTATAACTGGAAGTAGTATGATCTTGAAAATATTTTAAAATGAAAGAGAATCTTCAATAACCCTGGAACCCAAAATTTTGTTTGAATTCTAAGTTTTTTCTAACCACGAAAACTACTAACGAACGGCTCTCGTGGAATAGCCTGTATAGTATTTAGTTACCCATCTACTATGTATAAGTTATATTTGGCTTGGCTGTAGTGCATGGCAATATTTTTTCCAAAAACGTTAGCTTATTTTAACCTACTTAAAACAAAGCACTTGAAGCTAGTTGATATTTTATATAATAGGTAATGGTAATTGTTTACAAAATGACATACTGGTACTTTGATAAGGGAAATTAAAAATTCTCCATCAGCTCAAGATGGTATTCACTCGGATGAAGAAATTAAATATCTCAAAAAAAAGTAGGCCATATCGACTGTTAATAATATAGAATTTCACACATTCTAGTCGTATCAGTTGGAATCTATTAAGAAAACTAGGAGCGGTAACCCAAACTAGTATTTTAGAATCAAAAATCAGCGCTAATACCATAGCTTCAAGATTAGTGGACATCTCAAATAGGATAAAGTTAAGTAAAGTAGAAATCAAAAATATGAAGTAATTTTTGCGCATGGAAAGAAAATCTGTTAATACAAAAAATTATGATCTTACAAAACCCCTTTCTATGGAGGAATTAGATATAGTGATAAAATTATTAAAGATTCGTAAGGGTGCTGGTTTTGATGGAATTTATACTGAATTTATTAAACACCTAGGTCCTTTAGGACGTAATTGGCTTTTATGTTTCTATAATAATATTTTAAATAATGGTATTGTTCCTACTGAATTTAAAAAAGCAAAAGTTGTAGCTGTGTTGAAGCCAGGAAAACCAGCAGATGCTGCTTCTAGTTATAGACCAATTTCATTTTATCAGTATGTTATAAGATGTTACGGAAATTATTATATAACAGAATTTCTCCAATTATGGAAAATATCTTTCCCATAGAGCAAGTTAGTTTTAGACCACATCGTAATGGCTGTGATCAAGTATTAGCTTTAACAAATTATATAGATAATGGTTTTCAAAAGAATTTGAAAACAAGAATTAGTTTCATTGATTTAACAGCTGCTTATGATATAGTTTGGTTAGATGGATTACTTTTAAAATTATATAATGTGTAGCCTTATGGGAATGTAATTAAACTTATGGAAAATATGTTTACAAATCGTAAATTTAGAGTTTTTATCAATGGAGAAAGTAGTAAATTTAAAATATTATATAATGGTTTACCTCAAGGATCGATATTATCTCCTCTTCTCTTTAATCTATATACAAGTGATTTACCAGATACGACTTCTAGAAAATTCATCTACGCTGATGACATGGCAATTGCTTATCAACACAATAATTTCAATCAAATTCAAGTTAATTTAAACGAAGATCTATTGATTCTGAGTGATTATTTTAGAAAATAGAGGTTACGTCCTAACCCATCTAAGTCAGAAGTTTCTTGTTTCCATCTTAAGAATAACGAAAAACATGAAAAAAAACTTGTAGTATCTTTTAATGGTACTGTTCTAAGACATAATTTTAATCCAACATATCTAGAAGTTACTTTGGATACATCGTTAACATATAAATAACATATTGATAAATTGCGTATGAAAATTAAAACAAGAAATAATATCTTACAGAAGTTGACTGGTTCAGATTGGGGAGCTCATGCAGACATTTTACGTACGTCCGCTCTTGCATCGGTGTATTCTGCTGCTGAATATTGTAGTGCAGTTTGGATGAATAGCGTACATGTTGGTAAAGTAGATATTCAGTTAAATTGTTCACTTCGAGTTATTACGGGCACAGTAAAATCTACTCCACTTCCTTGGCTCAACGTCCTGGCTAACATTTATCCTCATCAGTTAAGAAAAAAATTGACTTTAAAACGTTGTTGGGATAAACATCAAAATTTTCCTAATTTATATTTAATTACTCAAGATCTTCAGAACTTACCACCTTATAGATTGAAATAGCGTAGTCCAATTTGGAAGGAAGATTTTCTAAATCAACAATTTTCGATTAATGACTTCTGGAAATCTATTTGGTTAGAATGTGAAGTGTTTAATAAACAAATAATAAATGATCCTTTGATTGAAGTGCCTAGCTTTACTCAATTAAGAAAAATTTGGTGTAAGTTGAATCGTCTTAGGACGGGTCATGGAAGGTGCAATAGTATGTTATTCAAGTGGAATGTGATGGCGAGTCCAGCTTGTGATTACGTAGCTGAGATTGAAATAGTTAAACATATTGTTGAAGAAAGTCCTCTAGCTAAGTTTGAATTTTGATTCACAGATTTACATACTTTAACTCCAGAGGTTGTTGCTTGGATCTTAACAACTAAAGACCTTTAGTATAGTGACGCTGTAATGGAGGTTTTTTATTCTGAATGTTTTTTCCTATATCCTAGATCAAATGGTGCAGTGTTTTAAAGAGTCCCTGTAGTTATGGCCCTTTTAAGTATATTGCTACGTTTTTTATATAATTTATATATGATTCTTTTTTTTGTACCTGTCACGTAGTTTCATACGAATATATATATTATATATATAACAGTATCTTATGTATAAAGTTTTATAAACGCCATTTTAGTCACGAGTTTACAAAACTAATTTCATACTATACTTTTTCTACGAATACAAATAATCAAAATAATACAAAATTACTAGTGTTTTGTCGCACAATGTCGGATTATTTTGACAGATTGATGACAAGTGTCAACCACCTTGATTGAATTTCACTTGATTTTTGCATTTAAGAAACCTAGAGCTAATTTCAGCCAGTGACTAAAGTACACGAAGCCACAGCTTATCAGGGGGTGTTTAAAAGTTCACTTAGCGTCATGGAAACGTATGCGATATATGGCATTTTAAAGACGGGAGTAGAAAAATAAATTTATCATTGTGAGATATATTTGCAGGTGCTGATGTAATAGTCAAAATTGGTACAAAATTGAGGCTTGAATTTTCCACGAAGAATAATGCTATGGCTACAGCAATATTAAATTTTAATCGATTTTACTTGTTTCAGTCTTTCAAGAAATTTTCTCATTATGTCACCGCCTGCAGTTCTTTGTTACTTGCAGGAAAAGTCGAAAAAACACCAAAAAAGGTTATGCCCATTATTAATCATGCAAAAGACATTTACCTGACGAAGACTTCTCACAGACAAATGTGAGACCGGATGTAACTGATTTCTGAATTAAGTATTTGCATTGCAATTAATAGCTGTCGAAAAAGTTATTATGGAAACAATTAAATGTGGACTCGAAGTGGAGCATCCACATAAATATTTAGGAAAATATATCAAATGTCTTAAAGTGTCTGAAACTAGGATGTCACATATTCTTCAAAAGTAATGGATTTTTTTAAATGATAGCTTATGTCATACCACATTAATTTTGCAGTGCGAACCAGAGGTTGGCCTCATTTAGCTGCTAAGTTAGATTGTTTGAAAGTGGTGGAGTGGGTTGGAAAAAGACCCAACCATTCACACAGATATTGGTCATCAAATATTAAATATGTGTGACGTACCCTGAATCAAAAGCTGCTGTATCAAATTGGAGAGCATATTGAGCCTTTAATAAAAATGCACTTTTAATATTTTCTTTGTTGTTTTTAAAACTAATAAGCACATGTGCTATATCATTGTAAAGATGATAAAAAAGCACGTTCAATTATTTCCAACTCGTTCTATGAGAAAAATTAAAGTTCAGGTTTAAGGGTCCTATATAGTGGATCGGAAATGTAATATTGGTTGCATAGCACATAATTTAATAAGCCAAGGATATCCGAGTACTTATTACACATAGGGAATATATAATAAATATTTGAATTAATAACTCAATATTAAATATTTACACATTTGTAACCGCGGAAAAGATTTTTACTAGAATAACAATTCATTGTAATGTGGGTTGCCTAATTTTAATTTATTTTTTATTCATTTAAATTAAAACGAAGTAAAGAATAGTTGAACGAAAAATAAGTGCAGAGCGGGGTAGCTTTTTATTCAATTTATAACGTGAACTCAAGCAAACAAATCTCCTCCAAAGGATTTTTGAGAAAACTTGTTTTTAATATTTTGACATATTAATTAATTTTCTTTAATCCGATATTTTTTTTGTAAATTTGATTATTTAGCGGGGTAGATTACTAAATTCTTCATCAGTTGACGTTGAAAGGTTTTCTCCAAATTTAAAATCAACCAGAATATCTTACATCTAAAATCTGCTGTTTTTCCATTGTTGCAGATCCACTATATAGGACCCTTAAAACTAAAAGATGCAAAGTGCAAGAAAGAAATCCAAATTGATTTTAATTTCTACATAAAAAGTGCCTCAAGAAAGTGTAAATAAAAATTATGTGATTACTAAAACAAAAAAGTTACTGGGACACGTTGTATATGTACACTATTTCTAGAAAGTATTTTGCAAGCGACTAAATTATTTCGATGCACTTGCAATTTTTCTTCGGAAAAAGGACGAAACTAATACAGAAGTTTTCATCTGTTTCATTACTTGAATTGCTAATATAATTTGCCACAACGAGACCGTGGGTAGGCTATAATCCTTCGTGCCGAATTGAACACACGAATCGCACAAAACTCCATCTGGAGAAAAATCAAATTCTCTTGTTTACAAACGAGAATTTTAATATTGAAAGATCTCGCGAAGAGACCGTGTGCAGTGACTTCGAAAAAGGTGAAATTGTCTTTAGTTTGGAATACCAATAATAGAAAATTGCGTAGTATTAAGAGAAAAGTCACGTTTGTATCCTAAGATACACACCGCCTACTTATAAAGAAACTGTTATTTGTTCCGGAATTGAAAAAGAGGAAATCTCTATTTTAATCTCGAGTATGATTTGAATGTTAATTACGCTTTCCGCATTCATATTGGAGAATTATTTTTTTATCATAGCATGTTTTACATTCTATTGCGTGTGACTCTTTTGCATAAAGTGATTTTCTTGTTTTCTTGCAATTCTGATTTGCTATAACTTAGGTAGCAGTTCTCGAACATTTGTAATTTGCACCATTAGTTTTTTCTTTGAATAGTTCTGAATTGTGTGTACTGCTAGCAGAAGGCAATTTTATGACCGAAATGCTCATACAGTGCATATCCAATTGCTTTTCTATGATTATATAATATATACTCATACACTTTCATAAACATAAGTTTCATATGTTTATGAAAGTGTATGAATCTTTTCCACTCAAGCAACACAAAAATAAACCGAACTCTAGTAAGTGGGTAACGGCTGAAATCCAGCAAAACCAGGATATCATCAATGACTGGTATGTACTTTAAAAGAAATATCCACAGTTAGCCTCAGTGTACAAACATAAGAGACAAGAACATAAACAATTACTTCAAACTACAAAGAAGAAATACTATTCGGATATTTTAAGTGCCTCCGGCAATAAAACTGCAGCTATGTGGAACATTGTTAATTCGTTGAAGAGGGCAGATGCAGTTCAATACTTAGAGGAATTAATCATAGAAGGTAATAGTTCTAAAAATCCAAATGTTATGGCAGAGGCCTTTAACAATTACTTCAGGATATAACTTTGAACTTGAAGACTACAACACAAAATTCTCCTTTGGTTTCTGCGACTTTCATCAATGCTAAATGCATGGGCCTGGTGCAGTTTAGTGAGACGGAGGTTAATGAGCTTTTTAATTGTCTTGAACCAAACACGGCTGTTGGTATATGCAATCTAACAAGCACGCTGCTTAAAGACTATAGGAACTACTTAGTAAAGCCAATCACTTATCTCATCAATCTCTCCTTTGAGCTCGGAACTTTTCCAGATGCATTAAAGGTAGCATTATTAGACCGCTACATAAAAAAGGCAATAGAATAGACAAGGCAAATTACAGACCTATTGCTTTATTATCTAATATATCTAAATTGTTTGAGTATGCTATGTTCAACAGATTACTTATAGCTTTCTCCAGCGATACGAGATAATAACAAATAACCAGCATGATTTCCAGAAAGGTAAATTTACGACTACGGCAATTATGCAGTTTTACACAAAAATAATAGAAAACATCGAGAAAAAAAAAGATATATCCAATAGGAATATTCTGCGATCTGAGTCGTGCATTTGATTGTGTAGATCACAAAATTTTGCTTTCGAAACTATATGGCATAAGAGGTGCAGTCGCCAGTTGCTTTCAGTCTTACATCTGGCATCGCCGGCAGTGCGTCGAAGTAACGTCTATGTCTCAGAATTGCAGAGTTAATTATAAATCGTCGTTAACTGAAATTGACATTGGAGTACCTCAGGGCTCGATCCTGGGCCCAATATTATTTATATTATATGTTAACGATCTGCCAAATTACCTAAATAAAGGCGACATCACTATGTATACAGATGACACATCAATATTGATCGCAGCTGAAGGAGATTTACAATTAGCAGCTAACGATGTGCTAATGAAGTTGCATAGCTGGCATCCCAGGCAAAAAGTAATGTGTAATAAAATTTTCCATTGTTTTGTATTCCACGGCACATTTAAACTTTTTTTTAAAATTAAAATTATTTCCCAAGAATGTTTTACAAAATCAAATGGAATCACACCTTTGTATTCAGAAAAAATATCTCTACCAAAGTGAAAAAAAAAATAAAGTGTTTCTATTTTAAAGAAATGACTATCGCTTGTCAAAAATTACATATTAAAAAAATAAAAATTATACTTCAATATAAATATATAAAATACTTGAATGTGTAACGTACTTTAACGGATAATACTATCACGAGTATACATATATACATTTATACGTAAACGTATATGCACATATGTAAGTGTATGAATGCACATCTATCCTAAGCTGGCATTGTTCATTGAATGTACGTATATCTACAGTTGCCCGATTAGTAGTACGGAGGGTAACATTACCTTGTGATGTCGCGCTTGTGCAGCAGATGCCGCTGGGAATCTCTCATGGCATTTGGTACGTAAGTCGACTATATCATGTAATCTAAGTTTTTAAGACATTGTGAACAACACGTTCTGCACGGACGAGACCAATGTAAGGTCGAAACAGCTGTATCCATGTTGTTGTTCGCAATGCCAGCTTAGGGTAGATGTGCATTCATACATTTACATATGTGCATATATATATATATATATATATATATATATATATATATAAATGTATATATGTATACTTGTGATAAAAATTATACTATTTTGTAGTATTTATACATATGCCTTATGTGGTTTTTGAATTACTGAAGTCGGATTATTAGTAACAGAGTTATAGCGTGGTGCGTTTTTCGTAAGACAGACTGTATAATGGACTTTCAACATGTATCTCCTTCGTCGATTATTAACATAAATAATTATAAATACAAAATCACTTACAACTTACACAATATGTTAACAAGAGCATTAAATACAATCACTATTTTTGCTAAACTGTTTAATTTTTGAGTATCATTAATAATAATTACCGCGGTTTTTTTTCTTGAAACATTCTTTTGAAACACACTGGACTTTTTAGTCACATAATTATGAGTTTCAACCTTTGATACAGAACATCATATTTAGATAATTAAATAATTTACGTTAGTAAGTTAATTAAATTAAATAATTGTTTAAGAAAAGCACTTAAAGTTGAATGCTAATGTGACGAATGTGCTCGGTCTCCCACAATCGCAATATTAGATTTCAATTGACAGGTCGTTGGATGGCCCTTTTGTCGGTTACATTATTTCAACCTCAAATAAAATCGTTTTAGAATTTTCGACGGATTCCACCTTATGTGAGTCAATAGAATGAACTCTAACAACTTGCTTTATGCAATGAATAATCTTATTTTTTGGGGTTTTTGTCGCTTACGTCTTTTTGTCGCGACGACCTCGACATAAAGAAAGTAAAAGTAATGGGCCGTCGAAATTCGATTTCTGTAAGACCTCAGAACACGCAATAAACGCGAACATGTACTATAAAGAGTCGTTAGAACAGCTTAAAATAAATAAGGAGGGGTTTAATTAAACCACCATACTCACCCTTAGCCGCCTCGGCGTCAGTATCTGCTTGCAGGTAATTGGATAAATGATCGCAAAGTAACGTTCCGTACATATAACGACCAGGATAAAAATGCTGGCAGTATAACTCAGGGAGGTGGTAAAGTGGTACATTTTACAGAGGAAGTCCCCCAGGATCCAACTGCAAAATAAAAACGGAAACCCTTAATGGCCTAAAAAGGCATGGCATACATGTGTGCCGTAAGCTCTTAACGCAGTAATTTAAAGAGCATTTAATTTGAGTGAATTGTAAGCAGTGACCACAACACGTTCGGGAGAACAAAAGAACGTGCAAAAGCGTTGACGCGGAAGTAACGGTTAAAAAATGCTAACATTAATGGCCTTACTCTGTATGAAATTGCATTTTATCGATGAAAAAGTTAATGAAAAGTTAAAAATCAAACAAACCAATTATTAGTAATAAATCAGTGAAATTTTATAACAGGAGCATTTATAAAATACCATCACATTCTTAAAGTTATTAATTTGTTATAATACGAGAAGTCGTTTTTATATTCCCGGACCAAGGCCAACTGTATCTGACATCGCTGCGCGATATAAGGCCGTCACATAACCTCGATTTTCATTGATGATTTTGATTCTTGTAACCTCAAAATATTTATCAGTATGTGGCGCCATCTAGTAATAGTAGTAAAGGAAATAATTGCTGAATTTTTATTGATAGGTTACATAATAAAAAAACGTTGTGTTTTATAATAAACATTATAATAGGACTTTATGTACTTTAAACATAAATTTTACAATAAGTAATATTAACAATATTAAAATAAACAAACAGAACAAAATAGAATTAAATAAGTACAATGTAACCCCCCCAGAAAAGCAACAGATGCAGAGTAAATAGTGTTTTTAGGAATAACGGTTTTATTTTTTCTAATAATGGGAAAGGTAAAATGAATTCAGGATCAATTGTGTCGTACAGTATTTGTATTGAACTTCTAGATTTCTTCGATACTGAAAATCTTGCGGTACTAACATAATTGATGCTTTTATCTGTATTTGATGATTTAGGGCCGGTTTTTCCAAGACCGGTTAAAGTATCCGGTTAACTAATCATTGATTACGCTTAATCGTTGATTATCTCTAACCGGCGTTTTTCAATGCCAAGAAATACGCCGGTTATCTGATCAGTGATTAAGAGTTTATTTTAGAAGGTTGGTAACAAAAATGCTCGTACATTTGATCTAAAATTAGCATATTTGTTATAATAATATTGGCGCTATTTTCTATATTTGAATTTGTTCTTTGTGCTTTTTGCCTTTATTTTTTTAAAGATTATATTCTTTATATGTAATTAGAAATTTCATTTTAGTAAATAAGGTGTAAGTACTTATTTTGTGAATATTGCATGAGAATTTCTATGCACATATCACATATTTAGAATTTCTATTATTCAATAAATAACAAATGCAACAAACTTGAAACTGAAATAAATTTATTGATTACTTACTGCTATTGAAAAATACAAAAATTTTGTAGAAATGAAAAAACTAATTCAAATATACATACATATATGAAATTAACAGTTACCAAAATTATGTAAAATACATGATATGTAACAAAATCATAAAAATAGGAAGTTTCCTGAAAAAGAAAAGTCTACATCTAGGGTCTTAGCTGGATTATCAGTCACACTATAATGGTATAATATATTGTACTTTGCATTGCCATATCTGAGATGATTTAACTTTCACCAAATTCCTGTGGGGTGAATAAAGCCAGATATTTTTACTGAAAGATCATACACCAGCTGTTTATTAAGAACAATACATTCTAACTAATTTTATGTCCTTTAATCAAAGAAGGTTGATTGAGAAAGACTTCTTTCCAAATTGGTTTACACGATTTCAACATAATAAATGTTATGTTCTGGAGGAATCGGTGTGAACTTGACAGTGCCTGTAATAATTATTAGTGCAGAATTTAACTGCACGTCAACTTTACAAGCATGTACATTATTCATCCAAACCCAGTTCAGCTAAAATAATTTAAAGTGTCTGCATATAATTTCAACGTAAACCTGCCAACTTCTCTAGAATTTCTTCCATATTTTCAATTTCATTTGTAATTTTTCAGTATAGTTTAATATGTTAATGACATGTCTAAAGTGAGTCTAAAATATGTTCGACTAAAATGATGTTTTCACAAGGTGCTATAATTACAAAAAAGGAATGAGCAAATGCAAGCATAAATTGCCACAGGATCTTAGAATCTACACGAATTAAGGTAAAGTTCCAGAATTGTAGTAGAATAGAAAAACTTCCAAAGCTGTATCATCCTCATCAGAGAAAATAATGTATTCGTAGTTATTAATTAATTAAATTTCTGTAGTAAGCTAAAAGTTACACATATTTAATATTATGCTATTTTTATTTTTAATTATACTGTTCATTACATTTATAGAAGAAACTAAATCACTGATGTAAATAATTATTAATTAATTCCAAAAAATACTTTATACAGTAAAACAAATGCAGCTGTCAATAATAATAACAGAAATTCAAATCTTCTAGGTTATGCGCATGTGTATATAGGCCTAATCACTGTTTAATATTTATCAGGTATTTCTTTCGCCGGTTAAAATTTGGTCGATTAACGACGTTCTTAATCAACGATTAGAGTTAACCGGCGTTGGAAAAACGCAAATTTGTCCTAACCGGTGTTTTAATCAATGATTACGCTAACCGGCGTTTTAATCGGTGTTGGAAAAACCGGCCCTTAGAAGCTTTCACAATTCCACACCGCAATATTTGTCTTAAAGCATATTCTACTGCTCTTGCATCAGCAGCATCATTTGCACCTCCTTTAAGTCTAACATGTGAAAACGTGCTTTCGACAGCATCAGAACTAAATGCTCTTGTTAAGCCATAATAAAACCAACATTGCTGTAGAAGAAATTTCACACAAAGGTAGGTACTTCTTGTGGTGAATACTAATGCATGAGCTGTTTTGTTTGTTAAACCTGCCAAATCAACGGACGAATATGATTTTTGAATATCGGCTATATAATTTAGAAATGTAATATTCAACCAGTGTAGCCGTTCATCTGTAATATCAATGTATGGAGCAACAGTGCTGTCTAATGCATGCATATAATGAGTTCTACTCCTAACATTATGAACTTGAAAGAAAGTATACATGGTTTCTAAATATCTGATGATACCATCTACATCTTGGAACTGCGGATGCTTATTCTCTTGCAAAAGTCATAAAGAACAACTTACGGTTGGTGAAAATATTTGAATTGCACGTAAAACGTTCATCTTTTCAAAACTGGTGGGAAATAAATGTTTTCTTGTTAAAAATCTTACAGGCTTTACCGGCAAATCTTTTTGAATAACATGTAATTTTTTTAAAAAATCTGATGTAACAAGACCTTCACTTGAATACAGGTCTCTTTCCAAAAATAAAGTTCTCGCATTTTTTATAGCATGGCAAAAATGAAAACTTAAGAACAATGGTAGTGGTGCTAAAAAAGGGTGTGGAAGAGAATTTTAAAGTGATCCATTACCTAGCATTTTGAAAAGTTTTACATTTCCTGCAAAATTATCTGTGACAAGTCTCATAACAATAAACCCGATAGAAGAAAGAAGCTCCAACACATTAAGAGTTAGTTTATGAAAGTTTTTTACAGTAATTTTTTATAATATCTGTTATAAAAATGGCTTTATCATCATTAGCTTTACAACCTTCACAAATTGTTTTTAATTCTGTTAACGATTTTGAATTTCTTCCTTTTCAACTTGTAAGTCCTTTAATTAACTTAAGGTTTTATGATATTTTTCAGTTGTCCTTTTCAACTTCAGCTTTAGAACTTTGCAGTGGTACCTCAAATTTTGAACCTCATTTTCAGTGATGGAATCAACTTGAACGAATTTAGAGTTACTACAATCAAAATCGTCTCTGCAGCTAGTACATGGAGAAGATACATTGGAAATGCTAGATTCATGGAAGCCCTAAAAATTAATTATGTACTGATGCATAGTTTACTTGTGGATCGTTAAAATTTACAAACACGGAAGGCAGTGTTCCTTAATTTAAATTAATTTTCTTGCCTGAACCGTTAATATCATTTTCATGAAAATGTTTTATGCAAACAGCACTGTAGTCAGTCAGTTTTGTAGTATCTATAATAAAGAATTAAATTAAGTATTCAGTATTTATTGTTTTCTATTATTAAATTTTAAATTTTTAATTAATGTTCCAGTTACAATTAACTATATATTTGTATTTTAAAATTGGGTTATAAGATTAAGATTATTTGTACAAATTTAAGTAACGTGTAAAATTGTTTTTCACAACCAAAATTTTACACATTATCCCACAGATTATTTTATTCCTATATAAAATTTAAAAATAAAAAGTGCTTTTTGATAAGATTACCACAAAATTCTTGAAGAATATTTATTCATAATCCTCGGATATCAGGCTTACTTGGAATTTTGAAAGAAACATTTCTTTCTCTACAAATAATACATTTTTAGAATTTTACCTTAATTTCAAATAGATAGATATTGCCTTCCAAGATTTAAAATAAATTACCAAGCAGTTTATTATGCTTTGGATATATAGCGCCACATACTGATAATATTTTTAGGTTATAAGAATCAGAAAATTCCAGGTATGCATAGTTAAGTCTTATATCGCGCAGCGATGTCAGATACAGTTGGCCTTGCCCGGACTAGACATTTTTCAATTTTAATATACAGTCATTTTCTTTTGCTTTTCCGCTTTTGTCAATTGTGTTTCACTATTTGTCAAATGACTTTCCATATTTTTAAGCGTCAGCTGAATTTGTAAAATGGAATTCCCTTTTTGTCAAATTACTTTCCCTTTATATCAATTGCTTTTCTTGCTCATATGTATGTATTTATACCTCTTACAATCAATAAAAAATTATAACAATTTACACAACAAAGTGAGAAATTTATTTTGTATTTAGTGACAAACACAGTGTAAGATTTATGTAATATAAACATAATTTAATTCAAAATTTCATTTCATTTTGCCGGATACGGTTAGAAAAATTTATGCAACATATAGGAATACTAATAATTAATATTAAATTCTGCAGATTTTTTACTGATTTTTCCTGATTATGGGATTTTGACTTATTGTTTACATTCAAGTTCTGGATTGACGAGAAATGCTAATTTTAATACTAGTGAATTATTCATTTCTCTAAATAATTTATCAGTTAAAAGCGAGTCGTATCCATTATTATGTGCAATTAATTTGATAGTATTCAATTCTTGAGTAAAATTGACAGTTGTCATCGGGATCTTTAGTTGTCTGTAAGTCATTGAATTAAAAGCAGGGAAATGTCCAGATTTTTTTTTTGCAATCCATATTATTCGGTAAATAAAATAAAGTAATTTTAGTTACTTCATTATTCTGTTGGAAATCTTTATGAACTTGCAAGTTTCACTATATCAATAATACAAAGCAATATTTTAATTTATTTTAATAAAGGTTTTGCATATACAAGTTCAATAAAATTCTTCGATAATTATAATTTCATATTTTTTTGAAAATCTAAGTATGAAAATATTAAATTACTTACTAGGTAGCTATAAACTAAATCTTCCAGAAAAAGCAGCCGCAGTTTGTTGTAAACACAAAGTTGTATTGTCTACAAATCTACAAATTAAAGTATTTTGTCTGTTAAACTATAGTAAATTATTAAAACACATTTTACATATTATACATATCATTAAAAGAGTCAATATATGTAGGCACTCTTTATTAAAATACTTAGAAATACTCTCTTACTTTACACAATATAATTTACACGGGATAAACATGATTGTGCGGTTTGTTTGGATTATGAACCTTGACCACTTTCAATAATAACGCCAGAGAATTGCCGGGCATTGTCAAGTCGGTTTTCTCCATTAATTATTCTACCTTAAGTAACGGTCACCTTAAGTAACGGTCAATTGTTGAAAATTGTAGGATAAAATGACAAACTTTAGCACTTTATTTTTAGTTTCAGTTGAATTCCTGCTGATGCCTCAATGCGAAATGTCTCGTACATATAGCTTTGATAAAGAATTTGTGAAACAATACCAAGTGTTTTATGTATGCTATTTGGAATTCATTGTTAAAATATTTCACCAAGAGAAATTCATCACTTTGTTTAATTACTCATCAATTAGTTCTTATTCATCGTTCATGAAAACCTATCAAGACTTCTACAAGGACCCAATAATATGCTTACCTGCTTATTAAGTATAGAGAGAGATTTTGGTATACGCAAAAGATTCCCACGCAGAAATCAGCCACAGCCAAGTTCGCTAGGAAGAAATTAGTAATCGATCTTAGACGCCTACTTAATGTTACCACCAATATAACTAAAAGATTTCCTGTAAGAAAGAAAACAAAATATGTAATGCGATATAAATAAACACATAATATATAATAATATATAAAATAAAATTCAATAATAATTAATTTATCTCAACAAATGTACATATTGCAATGGTTTCAAGAAAATCTTGAAATGTTATGTTGAATTTTCTATAAGTAATTATTTGACATTATATGTTATTGCTGTATAATTGTTATAATAAAATATATTCCGTTATTGTTAAATAAGTAGTATCATATTATCAAATAACGATTTAAAAAAATGTTTCTCCAAATTTATTTTCTATCTTTAAATTAATAATTAATTTTAATTTGTAATAAATAAACAAATAAGTTAAATAAATAAATAGGGAATATTTAATAGGATTTACATAATCCATATGATTTTTTTAAATGCACGTAACTAAACATATACGAAGATCAGAGGTGGATTTTTGGTAGCCCGTGGAACGGAAGAAATCCAATTAATAAAGATGCGGTTTACTGTTTTGAAATTGTCTCGCTAGACTGCCGCACCTCCGTAGTCTACCTATCGCGCTTTCTCTCTTTTCCCATTTATTCATTAAGTGCGTCTTGCTATTGCCTTCTTTTTCACGAGAGCCTAAACTCTTTTGAATTGATTCCTAACCTAAACTCTTTTGAATTGATTCCTAGCTTTTGGCAATCTTTATTGCCTTCCTCAGGGCTGTTAACAACAAAATAATTTACAATGAGCCACAGAAGATTTCAAATTGACAAAATGACAATTTTTTTTCCTAAAAACAAAACAATACTTACAAAATTCAGTGAGTACGAAAACTTGGATCTCATGGCAACAGAAATAGAACACCGTTTACACTGATATCATTAATCTTTAAAAACAATAAACGGTAATATAATAATTTAAAAAAATTAAAGACAAAAGACAAGTGCACCGGGAGGGACTTGAATGTCAACGGGGTCAACTCTCTCTTTGCAGCGGACTATTTCAAATGCCGTGTATATATATATATATATATAATTAATATAAATTTCTTGACCTTATTCACATATTCATGTGTATATATATAATTTAATTTCTTGGACGATTTAGAGGTGATACTAATTTTAAATTATTTTAAAATTAGTTTTAATTGTTAATTAGGTAATTTCTAATATTTTTAAAAAATAATTTACACTTCTTAATACTACTACTGATATACTACATCCGATTTAAATTTGTTTTCAATCGGATATTTTGTTTTGCTGAACAGTGAACCAACCGTCAAGACAACTTTATTAGCAATTTTAATATTATCTTTAAACAGTTTAATCAGCTTGGGGGTTAGATTTTTTTATATACGGGAGGGACCCGAACATGACAGCCTGGTGTTCGGGTCCCTTCCTTTAAAAATAAAGTAAATACATTGTTGTATTTAGAATGGAAATATATAGTATCTCACGGTTCAAAAAAGAACTTTAAAAGCTCAGTAAGTTCTACATCACTTAAGAAGCAATTAAATTTCAAAGTGCTGAATCTTAACTATTTTTTTTAATATAATTACAAATTTTAACCGTGAGTCACTAGATGAAATATTGGTTATTTCGTTCAAGTAGTATAAATTTTTTCAAATGTCTTAATTTTTGCAATTTTTTGGGTGGAAATTGACCATTTTGTGGCATACTGCTCACTTTTTATTAGGAAACAGCTGAATTACAATGTATATGTCGCAGAGACGAATCTGTTCGAAAACAATAGCCGGCATAAAGTTCCTTACAAATATCATGATTATTTTTTAAGCATATCAAAATTATTAATTTAATTGGATGGAACCTTTTAGCAAAATTATGCTAGGGTGAACGGTACAGTTATTGTACACTTAAGGATATAATGACATTAAAAAAGTTGTAATTCCGTTGAATACGGTAAGAAACCTAAATGGATACTACCTGCGATTCCATCTGTAACTACTGAATTTTCCCTTACCCTACGGCTACTTTAAAACTTAGGGGTATATGAGAAAAAAAATTAAATGTAAAAGACTGCAAAATGTATAGTTATTGGCCACTTTTTACAGTAATTGTCCAAGAATATTACAGTAATTGGCATGGTAAATAATTTCCTACACAAGAGGTTATAAATAAATTAATTGTATTTCGGGGCGCTGAGGTAAAAGATCCATATGACATATAACAAAATTCTACATAAACGATTAACACTATTTATCTTTATTGTGTATGTAATACTGACGCAATTCCTCTATTTCACTCTTAAGATATCCTCCTTCACAGCGCATTTTTCATCATCCCTACTGTATTCTGGCATAATATGTTCAACTTTCTGCTGGTCCTTAGCGCTATCGTCTGAATTAGCTTGGTATTATCTCATCTACATCTTTTGCGGTACTTTTTTCAATATCATATACATCTTCCAAAGTGCTTTCATCGCTTGCATCATCTTTGTAACATTGATGAAGTTTTCTCAGGTATTCTTTTGTAAGGGAAAACCACACAACACTTTCCGTCCGCAGAAAAGGTAAACATCACTGTAATATTCTCCTTCGACGATCCATGATCAACCCTGTAGACATTTTTACAGCCTTTTGGAGCCAGGACTTTGCCACTCTCTGGGCATATTAGAAAGCCGGTTTCATCACCGTTTAAAATACGTGAATGATCTTTTATTACATTTTCGAGCGATTTTTCCTCAATATATTTGTGGATGTCAGTAAACCACTTCTTAATATCATTTTCTGACACACACGCGCTAGCTGAAGTAACAGCCTCGGGAGTATGTGTAACAATTTCAGGGTGCCGTTTGAGAAAAGTCTTCATCCAACCTTCTCCAGGTCTGTTATCTTTGAAAGGATTTGGACGTGGGTGTTCTTTTAAAAATTGCTGAACACTAGAAATGATGTCATCTTTTTTCCTAGGAAAGCCTTTGTGAACGAGTTTTGTGATTCACCTTTCTTCTTCTTCCGTCAGTACTAGAGATGGTCCAAATGCTTTTTTACATGCAGAATTTTTTAATTTGAATTGTAAGGTGGCTAATGGTATGCCATATTTCTTTGCTATACTTCTAAGTGAGCCTTGGCCATTTTGAAATTTGAGCAAAGCTCTCATTGGTCTTGTAGGACTGTAATTTGGAGCTTTTGGCATGATGAAACTCTAAATAAATATACCTTACTGATACCTTCCTATCTCGAAAATAACACTGGGCAACAAATTTTCGAAAAGTTCATGCTTTCAAGCTGAAAATAGTCATTTCTTAATGAATTCAATGTGCTGAACACGAAAATGACTAAGAAAAAGCTGAATTGGCTACGGGGTTTCTGTTATATGTACGCATATTTCAGAAAAAGTGTACTTGTGTCAATATTATAATACATGGTAAGAAAACATTTACGCATATTTCAGAAAAAGTGTACTTATGTCAATATTATAATACATGGTAAGCAAACATTAGTCTGCTTCCGGCTTTCGACTTCTTTTGGCCTGCCGTTTGTAGTGGACTTGTGGAGCATCTCTACTGATTGTCCAACAATAGTCAGCTAGCATTGACGTAGACCATTTGCCTTGGTATCGTTGCTCCATGGTGGCAATGTCCTGATGAAAGCGTTCGCCGTGCTCATCGCTGACCTGCCCGCAGTTATCAGGAAAGAAATCTAAGTGGGAATCAAGAAAGTGGATCTTTAAGGACATATTGCAGCCGAATTCATGAAACAAAGCCAACATATCCTCAACCAGACACTTGTAATTTTCTGCCTTGTCATTCCCCAGGAAGTTTGCTGTCACTTGATAGAATGCATCCCAAACCTGTTTTTCTTTACCTTGAAGAAGTTCCTCAAACTTGGGGTCTCGGAAGAGCTGTCTAATTTGAGGCCCCACAAAGATGCCCTCTTTAATTTTGGCTTCACTGAGTCGAGGGAATTTGTCATGCAGGTACTTGAATGCTGGTCCATTCTTATCCATGGCTTTTACCAAGTTTTTGACAAGACCGAGTTTGATGTGTAAAGGAGGAATGATGATTTTGTGTGGCTGTGCCAATGGTGGGTGCTGTACATTCGTTTCTCCAGGCTTAAAAAATGCTCTCGGAGGCCAGCCTTTCTTGATGTAGTGCAAATCGATTGCTCTGCTGTCCCACAGACAAAGAAAACAGCAGTACTTTGTATATCCCTGCTGCAAACCCATCAACAGAGATACTACCTTCAGGTCAGAACATATCTGCCAGCCATACTTGCTGTAGTTAATCGTCTCCAGTAGCTGCTTTAGATTGCCGTAAGTCTCCTTCATGTAGACCGCATGTGCAATAGGTATGGATGGAAGCGCCTTTAGGCTCAGTTTTGAAGCGTCTATAAACAGCCGCCATTCGTGGGGATCATGTGCAATACCGAGAGCTTGTAGTAGACCATCAATATCGCAGCAGAACACAAGGCTTTCTTCTTTCTTAAAGAAAGATTCGAAGAGCTGATGGCGAGTGCGAAATGAAGTCACTCGGACATTCTGTTCCAGAAGATTCCACTGTCAAAGTCTTGAGGCCAGTATCTCCGCTTTGCTTTTCGACAGATCCAAATCGCGAACAAGATCGTTCATTTCATCCTGGGTAATTTTATGTGGTGCAGATGTTTCGTCAAAGCACGAAAAGTCATCATCCTTACTGCCACGTTGAGGAGAACTCGCCGACGCATGGCTGGCCATCCTCATCGTCTGAACTGATAGAAAAATCTGTAGGAGGTTCTGGAATTTGGAGTCCTTCGCCATGAGAGACAGGTCGCAGAGCAGATGGTATGTTAGGGTATTCAACTGTCCACTTCTTCTTGGTGATGCCTCCAGAAGCTGGTCGTACCATACAGAAATAACAGTCGTCAACGTGATTGGTGGGCTCCCTCCAAATCATGGGCACAGCAAATGGCATTGCCTTTCTTTTGCCATTAAGCCACTGTGAAAGATTTACGGCACAAGTGCGGCAGCATACGTGTGGGCCCCAGTCTTTGTCCTGGTCGCCTATCTTGCAACCAAAATACAAATGATACGCTTTCTTAACTGTTGCACTGATGTTCTTTTTCTGTGCAGCAAATGTCACTTCTCCGCAAATATAACAGAAGTTATTTGCACTATTAACACAGTTACGAGGCATTGCTACTGTTTAGTTACTTTACACTATAGCAATCACTTATGTATGCTAGAGCTTCGAAAAATATGCGCGAATGAACGGACATTGCACGAGTTAACTGTCACGTCGGCCATTTATAAATAAACTATAATTAGCTATTGCTTGATATTGCGCAATCAATTTCGCAACACTCTCAATGGAAACTTACAGTAAATGCTGCATTAACTTCTTTGCATGAAGGGGTGATGCAATATGACGCAAAATTTCGTAATTTCTCACTAAATTGCATTACATTATGCAATAGCATCTATACAATGGACAAAACGTCAATATCTCTTGAACGTGAGCCAATCAACTTTTTTCAATGTGATATTCGTGTTCAGCACGTTGAATTCATTCAGGATTGGGTACTTTCACCTAAGAAGCAATTTCACTGTTGACCAGTGTAATAGTTTATAGTAATTGGCCCATGGCTAATAACTGTATAGAAAGGTGATAAAATCAATTTGCTCAACAGGTAGGCTGTATGTTGTGAGATAGATCGTATGGAACATAAAAATAAAAACAATAAGGAATGGCGGGATACATAGTTACTGGCCACCCCGGCCAATAACTGTAATTTTTGCTGATTCTCAAACCAGCTATTAGCCACCTGCCTAAATACTATGTTATTTGAAAACATGCCACAAAACTATAAGCGAATGAGTCGTCATTTCTCAAACTCACCTGAAGGCTAGAAATAAAGTTGAAAACTTCACCTGTAAACTTTTTACAAAAGAAAAAGTTGATCGAGTGACTTTAACAAAATTTTAAGTTTCAACACGTTTACCGTACACGTGTCAAATAGTCGATGTAGGTTAAATTTGTGCTGCCCTCTAGGAATTAAATGACCACCTATTCGAAAATAGAAGTCTGTAAGTAAAATTTCGTCTTAGAGCGACTCAAGTAAGATTTCAAATAATCTTAATATTGCGTTTTACATCCGTACTGGCCATTCACTGTCTACTGGCCAATTACTGTACCATTTACCCTACCAATTATCCAGTCGGCCATTTCAAAATTTGATTATGAAAAAATAAAAAATTTCGTCCATATAAATGCCTCTGCATAAAAGCACGCCTAAACGAACGCTATCAAACAGCCAAATATGAAGTGATGTCATTTGCGAGCGTTAGCTCGTATTACAAAAAAAGACCCCTTGCTCGAATTATAAATACCTATAAACGATTAGTTCAGTTTACGTCAGCTGAAGTTCATTCGGATTCCAATAAGTGAAGAGACCGACCAGGCGGAAACATTTTTTTACTCGCGAATTTGGGGACACAGAAGGATTGGTAATGAAAACTGATTTAATTTGTAATTCTATGTAGAACTGAGGACCATTTTACATTTAATGAGTACATTTAATATCTGTACATTAGGGATATTATTTCTGACAGTTTACCCACAAAAAAAAACGATATTCTGTGGAAATTTCGTCCCTTATAATCTCCATTAAAGTTCAAAATCTGTGGTAAAGAAATAAATATTCAAATTATTACTGTGACCTACATATATACATTTATACGTAAAACGTATATGCATATATGCATGTGTTTGAGATACACACATACATTAAGTGCCATTGCCGACAATCGAACGCACAGGCACCGGTGTTTCGACCTTTGAGGTCTCGTCAGTGTACGTGGAGACTGTCGACAATGGCTTCAAGACTTAAAACGCTGCTTATGTCATTTTTGCGTGTTAAATGCAGTGAGAGTATCACAGCGACATCTAACACCCAAAAGATGACACAGACAAAAGCAAGTAATTATTTACTGCTTGATGTTAGTTTTAACATCCATGTGTTTACACTTTTCATTTTCGTTTTAAATATTCAAATGTTCTGAAATACATATTTTTGGTTATTAATACTGAATTTTTCCATTTACATGAGACCCAACGAGTAGGTATTGTCAATTTTCATTTCCTATGCTGTACAATGCAAAATATATTGAAAAACAATTACACTTAATGTATATATTGAACGTTGACTAAATATGTCGGAAAAATATTGGGTGTGTGAAGTTCGCCCCCCTTTTTATAGAAAATGAAAAATCTGACAGTTGTTCAAGGACACTTTTACTGGTAATATAATGTTAAACTTTTCAAACACATCTACCCATGCATAATAATTTGTATTAAGCGTCTATTATATCTTTTGTCATGAAATCTCATGGATGTATTTTTAATCTAGGCAACTACTTGTATTTTTTCTAGTTTTCGCATAATACTCTATAGGCAACCTATTGCTTATGTCAGGGGTGGCCAACCTTGCGGGGCTTGTGTTCTACAAGTTACAATTCCAAATACTCCTAGCGGTCTACTACCAACAATGAGTTATCTAAATAAGAAGTAAACGCTTTTTTTCTCATTTTTATTCATTAAACTAATGGGAAATTAGTATATTATGCAATGAGCATTTAATGATAGCTATTAAGACACGAGTAAGAAAATTACAATACGAGGCGAAGCCGAGTATTGTAATGAATACGAGTGTCTTAATAGCCATTAAATGCGAGTTGCATACACTATTTTTTCAACGACCTCATAATAAAACATTATTTTTTGAACATTCCATTTCATAAATTGAGGTTAAAATTTTCCATGCACCTTTGCGAATTTAGCTGGTAATAAATTGTTCGTAGTTACTAAGGCTTGTTCCATAATTTCACTGTCATTATCCCTCATTTTTACCGTTTATATTTTCAAAAAATCACAAATTTTAACTACTTTCTTGTAAATTGCAGAGAACTGTCACATTTATTTAATTTGTATATCTGTCAGATATGCAGACGCCATATTGAATATTGTTTGAATATTGGAATGTCGCATTCCTATTGGATATAAACTTGTATCATCATGAAAATCTTTATCGTAATGGACATCATTAAAGTACCGGTTCGGCATATCTAATAATACAATTAAAGTATGGGAGTAGAAAATAGTTATTTATGTAACAAGCCAGTAAAGTGATACTTTATCGAACGAGTCTGATTTACGAGCCAAGCGAGTGAAGCGAGCGCGGCGAGTAACAGACGAGTTCGGTAAAGGTACTTTACTGACGTGGTGCATACAAAATTTTATCGCCAACCGTGAAAATTGTTAATTTAAGAAATAAAGATATAATAACTTATGACAGTTTATGACAGTGACAGACGATTTATGTTTAAAGTCATCAGTCATGGCTTCGCTGACAGATATTAGCGGCAGGTAAAGTACTTTATTGTACAGTACGATAAAGTGTTTGTTTACCTCCGTAAAACGCTATGGTAACGCATCGCTTTACTGACGGTTGGCGATAAAATATATTATAACAACATTTTGTAATGCTAGTATAATCTAAAAAATATTATATACTTTTTTTTTATTTTTTCAACGACTTTCTCGTGTTGCACTGTATACAAACTAATTGCGATTCGCAAGCAAGAAACTAAATGGTCATCTGATAACCGAGATCGATGTTTACTTTTGATCGAATTTATGATTGAAAACACGGATTTGCATAGCTATGTTGATCCAAAGAACGCTGTCAAGTATAGAGCTACATTTCGCAACTGTGAATACTTGTCGTGGCACAACAGTTTCCAAAACTCTGTGCTTTCAAATGCTCGAGGTTTTAGAAATATGTCGCAACTCGGTTTAATTGCTTCTTCCTCAATCACCGCAGATGCAGCACCAATTAATTGGCAAATTTTAACTGACACAGTGTCAATGTTGTTGCTTTCGTTAAATAGAAACACCATAAAACCGATGATTTCTTCTAACGTGCTGAAATCTCCGAACCGTCTTTCAAATTACTTATGTAAATTCTCCAACTTTTCAGCGAGTATTTGTATTTCGCAATTTGGGTTGTGAGTACATTCTTCTTCCATGTTTTTGTAATTTCTTAGTTCGCTTCTTCTGAGTTGCGACGCATGCATCTGAATCTTATCTTAAAATGTTTTTATTAAACTTGTTATATCAATCAAAGTTTTATCTCTGCCTTGTACACAAAGATTCAGCTCATTAAGCTTCGCTGTTATGTCGCAAAGAAAAGCTAGTTTCATAAGCCATCCTTTGTCTTGTGAAGCAATTATATTTTCGACTTTTGATTGAAGAAAATCTTTAATTTCTGGAAGCAGTTCATGAAACCTCTTAATGGAAATTTTCATCACATCATCTGCATCGAGAATCTTGGAACACTAGATGTGCTGGTGTATAATGCAGTGTACTGGTAAACCTTGGAATTTCGTCATCTTTTTTGCACAAAGGAACAAAACCAATTCTTTGTCCCAACATAACTGGCGCCCTCAACTGTAGTAATGGCCACCAACTTGTGAATTGGAAACAAAGCTTTGCTGATGTAACATTTGAAGGCTGTGTAGATGTATTCACCCCTCTCATTAGAATTATAGTCAACAATTCTTCTATTGTTGCCATGCCTTCAAATCTAGCCGCACAAAAATACATAATTCAACAATATCGTTCACGTCTGTAGATTCATCAAACTGAAGCGCCAAATAACTACTAACTCTTCCAAGTTCTTACTAATGGCTTCGGTTCGGCGCATTACAGTGTTTTGTGACAGTGGAAGAATGTCTGTTTTATTCTGGATTCTGGATTCCTGTCCGAAGTTGGATCAATTTCGGGCAGGAATTCGAAGTAAAATTGCGTAGACTCCTTTAAGCGTATGCGGCCTTCCTTGGTCCAACTTTGGATGGGAATCAACAGTAAAATTGCGTACTCATTAACGGGTTAGGCGCGCTAAAAAAATAACTCTTATAGGTCTAAATTCGGGCGGAATCCACAATATAATTGAGCAAATTTCTTTACACCTGCCTGAAGAACCTTTAATTTCGTTGAAAAATACTCGCACTCTTTTCTTGTTAATTTCTGAGTATCACACGGCAACACTAGTTCTAAATCAGGATTCGGTAGCACTGCTAGCTTGCAGTTTGGGTAACCGCTTTCTCCGACTCAATATAACCCGTAAATATATATATAAATTAATAATGTATCCAGTCGTCGGTATTAGGATAGAAGAAAAAATAAAAACAACTCAAATTACAATGCTGACGTTTCGTCCATTTAATTAATGAACTTTTTCAAAGCTACAATATATTAAAAACACATATAAAACAATCCGTAAATTTACAACAGTTTTAAATTTACGGCACAAACATACAACGCATTTATTTGTAAACTGAATTTCGTTTAGAGATTTGTTATTCTTTGTGAATTTGACGGGAATTTCGACAAAGAAAACTTCTACAATAACAAAGTAAATAAATACGAATTTGCTTTTTCATCGTTTAACTGCAAGTGCGGTTCTTGCTGGTGGTGAATTTAGAAAAATAAAATCTCACAGACCCATCCGAGTTTAGGTCTTTCGATTTTGTTTGCATTTTGCCTTTTAAACTTTCTTCAACTTTCAGCAATTTCTCAAGTTCATTTAACTCTAATTAAGTTTTCCAATATTTTCTGCACATGACGGAAGACACAACGAGTGTAATTGAAAACGTGACTTTGAAGTGGAGAAACGTCATTTATCAAAATAGCTGGAGTACACAATGTGAACGGACAAGGTGGCGTTGTGTTGTCTTGGTGTCTCCTGAAGTGCAATATTCGCTCATATCTGCCTCCATACAAATTCTATTCTGCACACAATCTAGTTATTTTAATGCATGTAATATTGTTCTGAATATGCCCTTGAGAAAGATTCAAGGTCGGAAAATTAAGAAAAACTATCATCAATATAGCATATTTGCGTTGATAGTGTGTTTGTTTCGTTGTTGTTGTATACATTTTATTGGTTTATTAATTTATTGTTATATGTATTTATGGTATATGGTATGACTATTTTAACATCATGATAAGTATTAAATGTAAGTATAAAAAACGAGGTGTGGCCACCACACGACTTTCTTATACGTACCGGCGTTTCAAATTATACAAAATAGTTCTAAATTATTTTAAATAGTTATCTTCTACAAAAATATGATAAATTTTAAAAAAATTTTTATATAAAAGTTATTCAAAATCCTATTATAAGTAATTCTATTCTCTTAATAAATCTCTATAGCATGCACACTTTGCAAGATATTCGAAAGAAAGTGGTAGAGTGAAAACACTTAGAAAATGTCACATGCGTCATATTGCTCATTGCTTCATTATATCCCATCCGATACAGTTTAGGGGTAAGTATAACAGTAGCGTGACGCTTACGATTTCGTTATATTGGTGTTTTCTTGTTGCTTCTTTGAATTTAGTAAAATATTGTTCTCTAAATAATTATCTTTATCAAGACACTTGAAAATAGTTCTATTTTTAAACTAACCGATCGTAAAAACATAATTTCCACAATTATGAAGTTTAAAAATCCCTAATACTTCAGCCTTCATAATCACCTGCGCCCCTGGTACTTTTTGTTTGCGCAGCTTTGTGATGACGTATGTGAGATTCTCTAAATGTGTCGCTCTACTCGCTAAGAGGAAATGTGTTACTTCCGGTCCGAATTTTGAAATTTCATTTAAACAAAAAATATTTCAAATCCGGCTATAAATATTTTTGTACTCTTGATAAATATATATAGAATTCACAATTTATGACATATTTGCAAAAAACCGCTCTTCGATAAGAGTAAAAGTGTTACTTCCGGTTCGAATTTTAAAATTTTACTTTCTTATACGATGTCCACATTTTGAAGTCCCCTGGCACCGAAAAGTGGTTTTTATAAAATGTTTGTGTGTGTGACCACGATAGTGGTTAAACCGCAATAGCAATCAATTTCAAATTTTGTATTTGCGAGTATAATCTTCCTCTTCAGATATGATTAGATTTTCAGTAAAATCGGCAGACCGGAAGAAGTAATTTATTTCAGTGAGAAAATCGAATTTTGCCAATATTTCGTCAACTACTAAGTTTAAATTTTAAATAAACTTGGAAATAATTCATATGTACTCACAATTAAATTGGTTTTACTAAGTAGTCCCTAAAGACTTTAAGCAGCGTGTTTGTTAGTTTGCAAATACCTACAGCTTTTTGTGGCTTAAGACAGTTAAAGAGCTCACGAACCTCCATCACAGCTTTCAATCTTAAATTTTGTATTTACGAGTATAATCTCCCTCTTGAGATCTAATTAGATTTTCTGTAAAATCTGCAGACCAGAAGTAGTAGTTTACTGCAGTGAAAAAATCGAATTTTTCCAATATTTCGTCAACTGCTAAATTTAAACAAATTTATAAAGAATTCATATGCACTCAAAATTAAATTTGAGAAGAATTTTATCAAAAAAGAATTTCGAAATTCTTACCGGAAGTAAGTCTATTACTCTTAGGGAAAACCAGTTTTTTGCGAATATTTCGCAAGTCATTCTTTTTAGACAGGTACATTAGGAGTATAAAAGTATTTAGAATTTAATTATCAATACTTTTTGTATAAAAAAAAATTCAAAATTTGGACCGGAAGTAACACTTTTACTCTTATCGAATAGGGATTTCTTGCAAATATGTCGTAAATTACGCAATCTATATATATTTGTCAAGAGCACAAAAGTATTTAGAGCTGAAAATTAGAAAATTAGAACTAAACTATCTTTTGGAAGATTGAATGTATAAATTGAATTTTTGGACACATTAATTTACTAATATGTTTATGTTTATTCAATCATTTTGATATCAAAAATCTATCTGTTTCACATGCCCTTAATTGAAGTCACGATATTATTAGAACATTGCGTTGGTGTCGATTGCGATAGTCAATATATAATTACCGTGAAATTAAATGGTTAGATCATCTTGAAATGAAGGACAAGCAATAACCAAAGATACAAAAGAAAATCCATCAACTCTAGTTTCACGTAAGAACTTCCGCCTGTCAGTTCATATTTCTAATTGAAATAGACTGAAAATTCCTGTGAGTCGGTTGACACGACGTGTTTTTTCTCTATTTGCTTTTCGTTGTTTTCTTGTTATCTGTTGCAGAGAATGACTGCGGGTGGTATAAATTTCCATAATTGTTTTTGCCAGAGCAAATATTTGCGAAGTTTAATATTGGGCGGGTCTACAAAAAAAATACTTCTTCATATATTTTTTTTTTAGTTTTAATACCTTGATATTATTTTTAGTGTTGATTCCAAAAAACTAAAATTGTTTTCTTTTCTTTTTTTTTAAAAAAAAACTTCTTTCTTCGCTTTTCCTCTTGTAGAATTATCTGGAATTATCTCTTTTTAATATCCAGCAGTAATCTACTGTCATTCTGCTATTTCACATTTCTTGATATCGTTCTCCAATTTCCTTTATGTCCTAGTAAAGTGCTTGCCTTAGCTACATTTTCAGAGAAATAGTCCAAGTGTGAATGAAACAAAGTTTCAATATATTAAATGCAACGATGTAAGAGGATTTTAACTTTAGAACACAGTATTTAAGAAAAATAAGTCTTCTTTAAATAACAAAAACACGTTTGTTATTTGAAGAATTAAAAATTCACTGGGAATAAAATGAATCCTATTCATCACAGATACTTTAAATCCGATAAAGAAATATTTTTCTAAAACTTATGACATGTAAGTATTAACGATGGAGTATAATTTGATACGTTGTTTGTGCTATTTTCATTGCTTGGATTTTGTGAAACTGACGTTTCGGCTGATATTCCTTCTGCTGTTTTCAAGATAGCGCTGTGAAGCGCCGTTTCTTGGCAAAAGGAAAGAGAAAAAAGAAAAAAAAATTGATTGAGATATGAATTAGTTTCACAAATTTCACTTCAAAATTATTACAATTATTAATTTTTGGGTTACCATGGAAATGTCTGACGAAACGTTTTTTCAAAATTCAAAAATGGAAATAGCACAAACAACATATCAGGTTATCCTTCAACTAAGATGATGTAACGTTTTCGGGTTCGCAATAAACAACTCGTGCAATTTATTTACTTAAAACAGTCTGTATATTCATACACTTAAAATTAATTACAATATAAAAATGTAAAATTAATGTATCACACTTAAACTACTACGATTTAAATTAACACTTGTATTTATTTCTATTACTAAAATGTCCGTATATTTATATCACTTAAGGAACTATTTATTTCTTTCTTATATTTATTCATACGCGCGTCGACTACCTAAGGAACTTCTTAATCCCGAATTACTCATCCATCGGTGACCCAGCCGCCTTATATACACATACGAAACATCTGGAGCATTCGCGTGAACTCCATCTTCCTCTCGATGTTTGTAGAACAATCCACAGACATTCTGTCTCAATGCAGTACAACGTAAATGGATGGTTTATTGCTTTACGATGTTTATCAGTCGCGTCGAGATGATTTACAACCATTTTGTTTATTGTCGCTCGGAAGTCCGCCCGGATGTCTACTGGTTTCGTTACAATAAATTAAAACCGTCTAATAATGTAAGAATTATGGAATAGCAAGATAAACTAAAATGAAAGTAGCATGTTAACCATCTAGTCGCAAAAATTTCATTTTCTAAATTCACCACCAGCAAGAATCGCACTAGCACCAACAAGCAGTTAAACGTTGAAAAAGCAAATTCGCATTTTGATTGTGGAATTTCTCTTTGTCGACATTTCTGTCAAATTTACAAAGAATAACAAATCTCTAAACAAAATTGATTTTACAAATAAATACGTTGTATGTTTGTGATTTATTTATACATATTTATTTTGATATTATTATAGATATGATAGAGCGATACACATATTCAATAAATATTTTTGATTTGTACTTAGATAATTTTTGTTCTCCAAAAGAGGAAGATTATTTTCAATTGGCAAGAAAGTAACCATAGGAAGATTAACACAGTTTTCTAGCGGCCGACCTGTTTTGCCTTTAAACTCATCGAGTCCCTTCGTTTCACCATCTAAATGACAAAAAAGATATCTCAATAGTAGCTCATTACCATGAAACAAACAAATTAACCTTTGTAAAGGTATTCCTATTTCTTTTTCAATCAAAAAAATCACACCTTTATTATGTTCAGTGTTTACCACTGTTCCATCACACCCAGTAGCAGTAAAGTTCAAAAGTTGTTTATTGTGTTCTCCATCTTCAAGAAATTCCGGTATACTATCAGCTCTATTAGTGAAACGTGCTCTTTTGAAATACCTTTTTTGTACAACTTACTTCCTTTCTTTTTTTGATCAATTATTTTGCCTTTCCTTCAATCAAAAAACAATTTTCTATTTTCGGTTATCTGCTTATAACGACTTTCATTAATGAGATCTCTTCGATTTGTTGATCTTTTATCTTTCTATTCATATTATAACGCCTATTTGAAATTTTTATTTCATAATCGAGACAAGCCAAAATCTTTGAAAAAGTTCCAAACTGTGTGTTTTTATGGAACTTTAACGTCCTTGCAGCACCTCAAGACGTCCTCTCATATTTTTAATATTTTTAATTTATCTTAGCTATAGTAAAAGCAACTTTTCCGCGCTATTACAAATTAAAAATCAAAAGTTGATTTTTTCGTTCCGCATAATGTATTTGTGGAATATGTTATTAGTAATATAAATCATAAATAATAAAAAAAAAACTGCAATATTCAGTGGGTTCATAAATACACATATCAACCCACTGAATATTGCAGTATTTTTTTTATTATTTATGATTTATATTACTAATAACATATTCCACAAATACATTAAGAATAATAATAATAATAATAATAATAATAATAATAATCTTTATTAAATTCAGTGGTGTAAAATATACATAGAATACGTCAAAAAATCTGTTACATAAATTCAAAAGACAATACATACATAAAAATATATATATAAAAAAAATATGGTAAATCCATACAATCTTATACCTGATACGGTACAGTTAAAAACTCCTGAAAGGAGTAAAAGGCTTTGCTTACGGTGTAATTTGTCAAGTTTCGTTTCAGTTGGCTGTTAGTCATTCTTTTCACAGTGTTCGGGACATGATTGTATATTTTCATACACTGCGTTAGGATTTGTCTCTGCACCCTAGCCAGATGCGTTCGCGGCTGCAACAAGTCATTGCGTTCATTTGTCCTAGTATGCTGTGCATGATTCACCTCATATTTCTTAAAAAAATCATTGTAGTTCGCCTTCACAAAAATTACTGCCTCAATGATATAAAGAGACGCCAGAGTAAGTATTCTGTTTTCTATGAATATCTGTTTACAGGAGTCACGAGGTTTCAAACTGAACATAGCACGTACGCATGCTTTCTGTAATTTAAAAATTCTACCACTGTCCGCAGCGTTTCCCCAGAATACCAGGCCGTATCTGAGGCGCGACTGCACACACGCATAGTACACCGTTAAAGATGCCTGCACACCGACATCTCTTGCAATCACTCGCAATGCATAGCAAAACCTGCTCACCCTTTCCGCGAGAGACCCAATATGAGGTCCCCAGGAAAGTCTACTGTCAATCTCGACACCAAGAAACGGCACCCGATCCGCACACACGAGCGTTTCCTCCTCATGCCGGACAATCAGATTTCCCGCACCCGCGCCAAAAGACATTAGTCGAGTTTTCTTGATATTTAGCTTCAAATTGTTACACTCAAACCACAATCCCAGATTCAAAAAATTGTTCTCCATAGTCAGCGTCACCTCTTCCAGAGTACGCTCTCTTAGTACGCATGAGGTGTCATCCGCATACAGTACTGCAAGAGCACTCACAACAGTAGGAAGGTCATTCACATACAGCAGGAATAGAATCGGTCCGAGTATCGAGCCCTGAGGAACGCCACACACAATGCCCCGCCAAGGTGATCTTATCTCTATTCCCGATTCGTCATTGGTTGACACGCACTGCTTTCTGCCGACTAGGTAGGACCGCATCCATTCCAACGCCACGCCCCGGAAACCCATTCTTTCAAGCTTATCCAGAAGCACCCGATGATGTACACTATCGAAAGCCTTAGACAGATCCATGAATGCGCAGGCCACCACATCCTTGCCGTTCAAGCCATGTAAGATCTCCTCCAACAGCTGGAAAACTGCTCTCGAGGTCGATCGCCCCTTTATGTATCCATTCTGACCCCTGTATAGGACATCGTGCGATCTCAGGAAGCCTACCACTCTACTGCACACCAATCTCTCCAATACCTTTGAAATATTCGATAGAAGGGCAATAGGTCGGTAGTTGTGGAGATCACTCCTGTCTCCCTTTTTATGTATAGGACTTATAATTGCATATTTCATTCCATCAGGAAACAACCCATCTCTGAAAGACATGTTTATGATGTGGGTTAAAGGTGTCACAATTTCCTCAGCACAAAACTTCAGCACAGACACAGGTATGCCATCATTGCCCGTAGCCTTTGAGTTCTTTAAGCTATTTATAGCCTCCATAACCTCTTCGGGGTATGTCAGATGCAATGAAAAGGTGTCGGATACATACTTTACATTTCCCAGAGAAGCTGTGTTATTCTTCTTACCGTCTTGACCGGACTCAATGAAATGTTTATTAACTGCTGTTAGAATATCCTTGGCATCAGCGGGCTCACCGATATCACTAACCCTAAAGGGATCCCTTCTATCTCGACCCTGAAGTTGACCGATCACGTCCCAAGTTGCCCTGGCTTTATTGGTGGAATTCTTGATATAATTCTCATAAGATTTCCGCTTGGCTTGTTCTATTTCAAGTCTTAAATTATTACAGAAAACTTGGTACAATTTTTTATCAATTCTATTATTTCGATAATCTTCATATAATTGTCTTTTCTGTGTTGACATAGTTCTTATTCTGTCCGTTAGCCAATTGTGTTTAGATTTTTTTGAAATATCAACAACTTTCTTGGTAACGTTTTTATTTATGGTTGTTGCCAGTATTTCCGTAAATTTTTCATACGAGCAATTTACATCGTTGAATAATAAAACTGGGACCCAATCAACTTCTCGCAACTCTTCCTTTATTTTCTTTAAATTGGTGTGAGAGAAAACTCTAATTTCCTGTCTAATGGCACTCCGCAGCACCGAATGCTGCATGCTAATTGTCAGGCTCTGGGCATAATGATCCGATAACGCGGAGACCAACACACTACCACTACAGTGGGGATGATTAGTAAAAATATTGTCAATAAGTGTCTTTGATCTGTTGGTTACTCTTGTTGGCTCAAAAATACTTTGTCGTAAGTCATATCTTCGCACTAAATCCAAAAAATTATCAGAAACCTTGTCCTGTCTACTTAGATCGATGTTAAAGTCACCGCACAAAACCAGCGTGTACGTAACATCTACCGACACATCGCTCAAAATCCCATCCAGTATATGGAGAAATTGATCCATACATCCCGACGGCGGACGATATACATTGATTATAATCAACTTATGTCTCTTGATTTTAACAGCGCTGCATTCCAAAACCTGTTCCTTGCTCTTTAGTTTCAGAGACGAAAGTTTGTCGAAGTCAATCCCATCACCGAGTAAAATACAAGATCCGCCGCACGGAGATGTCCTTGTAAAAGAGGACGCCATGACGTAACCATCAATCAACAGATCCTCGCGAGGCCTCAGCCAATGCTCAGTCAACGCAATTACATCCACCTTTGTAATTAATTCTTCAATAAAAACCAGAAGTTCGTCAGCCTTATTCCTCACACTCTGTATATTCTGGTGCAGTAACGTAAAAAGAAAGGCTCCGTTTATTATCTGTCCAAATGAATTTTCTTCTGTTGGTTGGAAGATATCACCAACGCCTTTTTGTCTATCTATTGGGCTGCTAGTAATTTTGCTTTCCTCCGCCCAAGATCCAATAAAAATAATACATTAAATGAAGATATATCTATACCTATATACATATAGTATACATATAATTTTTCAATACATATACATATAGATATACATACATTGAATGAAGATATATCTAAATCAAAAAAAAAAAATTTAAAAAGACATCAATGATTTCAATGAAATTAATTGTAACATCACATTATTACCGAACATTCATCGCGAATGTTAACGTAACCACATTCCCAAACACAAATTCAACCGCTCGATTGATTTGTTAGGTGGCAAATGAAAACACGTTAGCTTACTAAAATTGAAAAAAGCAAATTCATCTCGAAAACTTTCCAACCCAAATATTTATTTAACCTGTATAATAAAATACTCACTCCTATTGTATTGCTATGTTTTTTCAATTCAAATACCTTGTTTTTTAACAAAAGAAAAAAATATTTTCCGAGTTTTCAATGGGTGATTTATATTTTAAAAGGCTGTGCTCAGTCCTCCGAATTCCTTTTAAATATAAAACATACCAATTGATTGAAATATTTTGGAATGTAGTATTTATAAATGAGTTCCTTTCTTAGCCGTTCGATAAAATAACTTATTTTCGTGGTTTAGGCGCTGTCAACGAATTTCGACAATATAGATATTATCTTTATCAATTAATGAAAACATTAAAATGATAAGGAAGTATTAATAAAATTGTAAAAATATATATCAAATAGTTTTTACAAGTATGTTTGCGCCAAAGTATTTGTGTGTGTGTTTGTGAGTGACTACGATAGAGGGCAAACGGCAAAAGCTACTATAAACAAATTTTATATTAGAGAGTATAATCTTCCTGTCAAAATCTTATTAGATTTACAGTGAAAATGGACCTGAAGTAGTAGTGAAGAAATAAAGTTTCACCAATATTTAACAAATAATTTTGTACAAATTTCCAAAAAATACAAATATATTCAAAACTGAATTTAAGATTAACTATATAAAAGGGGTTTTCCGAAACTCTTACCAGAAGTAGGGTTTTCTAAAACAAAATGCAAAAGGAAAAATCCCTTAGCACAAAAATTAAAAGGATATAAAAAAAATCTATATACTAATTTACCATCTGGTTCACCTACCAGATTCATTCCAACCATCACCGAATTGTTCAAACTCACTACAACCGAGCCCATCACACGAATATGAAACTCAACGTTCTTGCACTCCATCGACTCAACATTCTCAGACTAACAATCAAATACCGGTAGAAACACCACAGAAAACTCCAGGAAAACTGCTGGATGAAGTTTCTCCGATCCCAGAAATTAAACCCTTGGGTGAAGTAAAAAACGTGGAAGAAATGTGGAAACAATTCTTAATTCAAGTGGGAATATTAAAACCATGAAAGAAAGAAATGATTCAAAACAGAAGAAAAAGAAAAACGTAATGAACACAGCTAAGATGCGTGCAAAATAATATCAAATGAAAAGGAAAACGAAATCCAGAACTGATGACTCTAAAATAGTGGAGATGAATATTATAAAAAGACCTGCACTGGTAGTGGGAAAACTATAGGAAAACCAAAAAAAAATTGAGGACTGGATCAAGTGTATTCGATTTTGATAATGGATGCACGGAAATTAAACCAATTATTCGAATTTTTGTGATATTTTTGGCAAATACGCCAAGAAATAAACTATTGTAGGAGAGACAGACTGATTAATCACAGTTTATTTTTATTTTTTTTAACGTTTAATTAGAAGAAAAAACCTATATTAGGATCCCATGAGAAATTATTATCTCACCATTGAAAATAAAGATTTTGTAGATTTTTCAAAAGAAAGTGATCCAACTTTCATCGAATTACCCTAAGACTAAATCTACCTAAAAATTTTCACACTCTAGATGAAGAGAATCTTCCAAGTTGCAGTTTGTGTTCTTTGTAACAGGTTGATTGAAGAAAATTCCTTAAAATAGATCGTATTTTCATCGGTTTCATCAAAAAAGTGTTCAGTGCTTCTTTTACCTCTAGATATAGGACGCTTTCAATCGTTTTTTCGAGGTTAGAACTTGGGTTGTAATCACTGATCTGTATAATATAAATGGATAAGCAATGCAATAGGATACGCGTGGAATTTTTATGCCAAATTGAATACTTAACTCGGGGCTTACGAGTATGCGCAGTCCCTAGTCTTTTGACATTCGTATGTGAAATCACTAAAGTTTCGAAGCCCGATTTCAATAGACGTGCCCCAAGCAGCAAAATCACAATTTTAGAGAAGGATAAAAATATATATTTGCTAATGTAGAACAAGTGTGCATATAGTGATTTTGCTACTAGGGGTACTAGCTTTCTGTTTATATTTTTGGAGTATTTTTATTAAGGAAAATGCAGAAGACATTGAAAAGGATCAAATTATACAATTCCCGACATACCATAACTGACATTGTTATCTCAAAATGTTATTTCTGGTTTTGTTGTCAAACAATTGAAGCGCATTGTTAAGTGTGCTAAATGTGTGTCCGTACTAGAAGAAATCTCACAAACATCTGTCGATAATGCTAGTTTTCATCTTTTGAACAGAAAAAATCATGGTGCTTTAATACGTCCTTCACAAGATGTCATCAAGGTATGTAAAATAGTTGAAGTCCAAGTACGCCATATTCTTGTACAAAACAACAATAAACTTCCTGCAGAGGCAGTATTTTTTGAACTATTTGTACGTTCAATTTCTAATACCCTGTTAGTAGAAAATAAGTACTTTGTATCCTTAGATACACATATGTTTGATTTATCTATTTTACATGAAACTCACGTTTCTCTTTTAATTAAGCATGTTGTGCGATGTTATACGAAAATCCGTTGCTATAGCATTGCAAAGAAACAAACAGAAGTAGAACGTGGGGAACTTGTAAGAAAAAAGCTCTCCAAATTAATACTTTTTTATAACAAATAAATATTTCAAAAGGAATGTATTGTTTTTTTGAGTATTTTTTTTTAAATTTCCCTTAATAAATAAACATTTCAATATCCTCAGATGCAGATTTTAATTTGAAAGTTCATGTTCTGTTACATACTTTTCAAAGATTTTAGGGATTTCAAATTAGCGCCTTTATTTTATGTTATTGCGCGTGTGCGTCAGACCCGTGCGCAGTTCGTATTTGATCACAATTTCTAACATGCTATTGCTTATCCATTTATATTATACAGTGGTTGTAATTTAATGTTATGTAATTTTTGTTCCTGTTAATTTTCACGAGCTATTTCATTAATATTTGTACTAAGTGTTAAAGTATGTACTAAATTGGGCCAATAACACTTTTCAAGGCACTAGCACGACTTTAGTTCGTTTGTTTACAGAGAAATCTTTTTGGAATTTTTCCATAGCACCGACCACCAACAAATTTGCGCATGCACACTGGCCACTTCACCATACGAGGAAATTCATATAAATCCACTGACATCTATATAAATCCATAACGTACAGGAAAATCTATAATCTACGTATATGAATGAACACCATAAATCCACTGCTGTTTCTGCTCGCATATTACTTACATCAGTAAGTAATAAATGTAAGCTATAAAAATACGAAAGAATTATACCAGACTACCTCATAGAATGTCATAGATAGATATATTAAACGTATGTCCGTTCTTTAACTTGTTAAATTTGATGTTTTCTATAGATCTAAAGTATTTTTCCTGTTTTTCCTGTCGTTTAGGCATTGCCCATAAAACCTAATATATAACAACTATTTTTCAAGTTGACAGTGGAGTGTCTTCATGTGTATATATGTGTATTGAGTTTGTCGGATTTTCATGGTCGTTGCTTTTCGATCTTCTATCTCGCAGGAGCTTTGACATTGTTGAAATTGATTTCATCTTCCTGCCAATGCGACTATTGGCCTAAATGACAAAGACACACAGTTACATACCCATACAAACTATTCCACTTATCTAAGTGATAAATTCACGACAA
The DNA here is from genome assembly GCA_963170755.1 of Amphimallon solstitiale. NCBI lineage: Eukaryota > Metazoa > Arthropoda > Insecta > Coleoptera > Scarabaeidae > Amphimallon > Amphimallon solstitiale. The sequence goes on from OY720679.1 coordinate 137,716,277, forward strand.
ATTGACGTATATCTTCCGTTTACAGCCGTTATGTCTCAGTTGAAAAATTAGGTGTGGCCACCACACTACTTTCTTACACATATGTGCATTTCAAATTATATAAAGGTTGATCCGAATGAATTAACTTTTATCTTCTTAAAACAGTTAACCTGAAAGTATATTACTTCAGGTCCGAATTTTGAATTTTTTTTATACAAAAATTATTTAAAATTATATTCTAAGTGTTTCTATTTTTTTAATAAATCTCTATAGAACGCATACTTTGCGAGATATTTGCAAAAAATTGCTGCTCGATAAGAGTAAAATTATTACATCCGGTTCGAATTTTGAAATTTCAAAATTTATTCCAAATACAGTTTTGAATATTTCATACTCATGATTAATCTAAATAGAATGTATAATTTATTAGATATTTGCAAAAAATCGCTATTCGATAAGAGTAAAAGTTTTATTTCTGGTCGGAGTTTTGAAGGTTTCTTTGTACAAAAAGTATTGGAAATCAAGCTCTAAATACATTAATACTCTTTATGTATTTGCCTAGATATCATGACTTGCGTGATATTTGCAAAAAACCTACTTCCGACAGGAATTTCAAAAAGCTCTTTTGATAAATTTTTTCTCAAATTTACTTTTGAGTAGGTACATTTGAATTATTTATTAATTTGTTTAAACTTAATAGTTGACAAAATGTTGGTAAAAGTCCAATCTTTCACTAAGTCCCGTATGCCGATTTTACTGAACACCTAATCATCTCAAGAGAGAGAGAGGTGTAAATATGAGTTTGGTATTGATAGCTTTAGCCGTTTCGACGCTATCGTGGACACACACAGACACACATTTTTAACAAACCACTTTTTCGGTATCAGGGGACATCAAAACATGGGCATCTGCAAAAATCTCGAGGTCGAAAGTTTTCCCATCACAACACTTATAAAGCAAAATCCAAAAATATTCAAACCACAACCCACATATAATAAAGTAGCAAATAAACAACAAATGAATTTAGAATTACCACACAGAGCAATAAAATTATATTGATTAGAGATAAGCATTTTCTGAATGGGAACATGCTTTCGCCTAAAAATTCAGAATCAATAAATGAAAACTGTCATTTCTAATTTACATACCCAACAATATAGATAACATTAAAATGTTAATATTACAAATCTGAAATCAGGTATCATAATCAACGAAATAATCATACCTTGTGCAGCCGTGCATGCAATGAGGTATTTGGCTAGATAAAAACTTTAAATTGGGCAAATCACAAAGAGGTGACGTAAAATATCCATAACACCATGGCCAACTGAATTTCGCCATCGTTGCACGATATAAAGGCCATAATATAATGAGCCTTTAACAGATTCTGCTAACTTAAAAATGCTATCCTCTACCTGGCACCATCTGTATGTAGAACATATATCGGTTGTGTCAACAGGCATTAGCCATAGGAACTCTCATGCATACATATTGCTGTGGCAACATGGCTATTTGGAATATGATAATTGTAGTATTGCCATACATTAGGCTTTGCCAAATAAATTATGTTGTGTGCTGTTCCAGCAACATAAATAATAAAGATGATGATAATTTTTATTATCCTTAATGTATAATTTATTTATCTTAACAGCACGTACTTTATAAGTATACGTGAATTCTATCAGTGTATCTAAATTTCTCCTCTCTCGTCAAATCTCTTGTTTTACTTTTGATTGGGATAAGGTTATAGCTTATTTAAATGAAAACCAGAAACCATATAAAACATAATTGTATAATTTATTTAACATTTATTACATAATAGATAGCATCGCTATACTATATTCACCATTTTATTTAAAAGAAACATAATTAAGAGAAAACGTTTGTACCTTGTTCTAGGTTGTAACGTTTTATGGTACGAATATATTTTTCTTATATTTAATCAAATAGAAATCTAAAATATTTTTCTGCTTCAAAACAAATAAAATTCAATTAACTTTTGTATACTATTTACATTTTATGCTAGTTCTATTCCATCAGAGAGATTATATTCGCACGTAATGCTCTGACAAACTTAGAACTTCGCAATGGTCAATGTTCGGAGAAAAAGCTTGAATCTGATTACTATCTATAACCATTCGCACGTGTTATATCTAGCATCTCAGATTCCGCTACCCAGAAACACTTTCCTTATTAAAAATTTAATTTTAAGTCATTAATTTATAATCAAAAATTATCGTAAACATTAATGATGCCTAATTGAGTGCCAGAAAATATACATTTGCACGCTATATCCTCTTAACACCTAACACCATTAATAATTTCATTTTTGTAAACTTGAAACTAATAAATACTTATTACTATTACAGGAAAACATTTATTATCCCAGTTGCACAACGTTATATTGAATATACATTTGCACGTTATATTTCAATACACGCATATCCACATTGATAACTCTTTGTATCAAACTTACTTTGAATCATTGAAAAACTTCTCAAATTCTGCCATTTGCATCTCCATTATTTTTAAAAATACAAAGACAATTAACCAAAGAAAATAAATGAATGAAACTTAAATGCAAATAAAAATTAATACGCTAATACAAAAGAAATAAATATGAATCGTGGTGTATCTAACCCTACGAATTTAAGTTACTGTTATTCTCTTTTCAGATAACCAGCTAATCCGTGAATCAATCAATGAATGAATGAATCTTGTCGATTCTTGTTTTCAATTTATATCCCCGGGAAAACACGTGACCGCTCTCAACGCCATCCTCAGAAACTACCATTTGAGTTGTCACCCTGCGTCTTCAGTGAGCTCTTTGCTTTTCAGGTTGCCGTTGTGATTCGAACACACACACACACGCACTTGTTGTCTTTTGACAGTTCCTTCACTTCCAAATGTCAACACCCCGAGAATTGTCCGTTTGCACTTTAAAAGTTTCTCACAAATTGTCCAGCATTTCTCCAACGTAGGTATATTTGTATTAATATAATTCTTCTTTATATTTGTTTATGAATTTATTACCTTCTTTACTATTTGCCACATATTTCCTCTTTCCATTGGCTAACACAATTCTTATTTTTGTTTTATGTCCAGCTCTCGGCAATATTGGAAATACATTGTAAATAACAGGTATTCTTTTAATAAGATTACTTGTACTACCATGATCCATTTGGTTTGCCCCTTCATTGCTTCCCTCTATCCAGGACTTTTCCAACGGTGATATATTTATCTGTAATAAACTACAAACCAAGTTTACATTATATTTTCTTTTTGTAGGTCATCAAAACCGTACTAAACCTCTCTACAGCTTATGAAACATAATACTACATATACGAATTCATGAATGTATTTTATTATTGCCAGCTGTCGTTTATAAAAACACTACTGCAGATTGTATGGTCTCAGAATATCTTTATTTATATCCTTTTTTATTTATTTACTTATATAGTCATAAGTTAAGGTAAATTTTTATTCTTTTTGCATGATTTATTTAATAAAGTTTTATTACCTTATGCACTTTCTCAAGTTTACATAATTTATTCAATTATATTTTTCTCCCGTGCATATCGAATTTTGTTTTCTTCATACAATTTTATTGCATTTAGATGACTAATTCTTATCACACTTCCATCCTTAAGCATAACCCTTTCTCGGTTATTCGCTTTCATTTCTTATTTATTTTTAAACAACGGTCCATTATTTAAAATGTTCAGTGCAATTCTCACGCATTTTATAAAGTCAGGTTGTTTTTCATTATACACATCTTGTTTCTCTTTTCTATAAAAGAAAGATATATATCTTAAATTTTATCTTGTCTTTTATTTTATACCTGTTTCATATCTAAATTGTAAATATAAATTCATTTTTATGTCTATGTTTTCTCACTTTAAAATGTATGCAACTTAATATACTCATGTTAAATCTTGGATTACAATAAAACATTATTATTGTCTCTTTTATATTTTATATACTTAAATTAAATCTGAATGCTATTACTTATTATCTTATTAATATGCAAGAGACCACGGCAATATGTACGACATATATGTATGTATATGAATGCATGAGAGCCCCTATGGCTAATGCTAGTTGACACAACCGGCATGTAGAACAAAGTTAAGGTTTTATGATGTCTTCAGATCACTAAGTTCCGATTGTTCTTTTTGGATTTATTAGTCTTCTAGTAGATGGCTTTGCATAAGGGGCGATGTTTTGAGATTAGCATTATCAATTTCCACAATGTAACTCGAAGTTATGTTTTGGCCATAATAACACGCAGAAATAGCGAAATTCAGTCGGCCATGACCCAATTAATGTTGGTAGAATGACTGATTCTAGATACGTCGTCCAAGCATATTCCTAACAAAATTAAAAAGCGTTGCTTATGGTGATTTTAGGGCATCATGTTCCAAAATATTGTATACAAAATTGTTGTTATGAAACAGATCATATAATTTGACAGTACAGCACTACATTACAAATTGTTATAAACTCCGCCCACACAGTAAAGCATTCAAATATAGGGAATGAGGGAACCTGGTAGTGATACTGTTCCAACTTTTCTCGCAACAGAAGGTCAAATAAGACTGAAGACAAAAATATGCTTTAGCAACCCACAAGTTCTATGACAGACACCCGGCTAATTTCAAAAATGTTGTTATTTTATTTTTATATGTATTTGCAACAAAACCAAAAGCTACTAGACACCTTGGCTATAGTTGAATTGTTTTGGCAACCTACACGGCTAAAATACGAACTAAAGACGAGGATTTAATACCACTACAAATTTCCATTGATCGGAAAAATTCAGAACAATAAAATTAAACTACTTAGTTAATTAATATTTTAGGATACATAGCTTCCGATATTAAAACACTATTACATGAAAGCCAGTAACAAATTGAATCTTATAAACAAAGTTATTAAATATATATGTAGATATACATATCAGTGAAGTCCGGATATAGTGAACTAGAAAAATGCATCAAAATTGGTTTACTATATCAGAGGTTTACTATAAAAGAAAAATATACTTTTGTACACACCTGATGTTTGCCTGATGAAGGGGGGTTATGTATATGTTTGTTTTATAAAAAAAATGCCATGATGTACCTTCGTTGTTTAAAGTTAGGTAAAGTTTTATTTACGGAACATATGTAAATCACATTCTGTATAATACCTGACCTTAATAAACAATAGTAACAAAGACACTAAAAGAACCTACTCTTTGATATTGTACTCGGTTATTTTGGTTTGTACAAGTCTGTTAGAAAAACTAATGTTACTTATATAGCTTTCAAGGTTGCAAAAAGAATTCCAAACTTTTTCGGGAACTTCGCGTGATTGCAAAAACATGCAAATCTCTACCATATTTTGTGTCACCATTTTCACTGAAGGAACACTGACCATGACATCTTCCTCATGTGCCTCCTTGTCCAGCTCCTCATCACTCAATTCTGCATTTGTCATTGAAAAAATTACATAAATCAGTCATCATTCTAATGTTTCATTTTATGTTTATGTACATACCTGTTAAGACTGACTGAATAATTTGGTCTTCCGTCAAAGACTCTGTTGGAATAACTTGATCGTCGACTGAAACGTAGTGTTCAAAGTCAAAATCTTCAATTCTATTCCTCATTTCTGTTTCAAGAACTTTTTGGGTGTCGGAATTTTCGGAATCTCCTGCTTGTTTCTTGAGCCACTCATTTAGAGGCAATTCGTCATCGGAGTCAAAGTCATCTTCTGCTTCAAGAAATCCTGCATGTTTGAAACAGTATGCGATGGTTTCTCTGCTAACTTCCTGCCAAGCCAGGTGAACAAAATTCACAGCATCCAAGAGGCTCACTGAAAACTCTTTTCCATTATCAATTGCTTCTATCATTTTCATCAGCATAATCTTCCTGTAGCGACACTTCAGAGAATGAATTATCCCTTGATCCATGGGCTGCAGCTTTGAACTGGTATTGGCTGGCATAAAAACCAGTTTGATTTGGTTCAGCGGAACATTGGGATGTGCTGGGCAATTGTCGACTAAGAGAAGAATTTTTCTGTTTTTACGCTTACACTCTGCATCCCATTGGAGTAGCTCTTCGGTGAATAAATTAGATGTCATCCATGCTTTGCTGTTTGATTTGTATTTGACTGGTAGGATTTTGTTTTTGAAATATCTGGGATTGGCTGATTTGCCTATAACAAACAGTTTTCTCTTTTCTGTCCCAGACATGTTTGCAGCGACCAAAACTGTTATTCTAACTTTAGACATTTTCCCACCTACACAGCTTTCTCCTTGGAATTTCAGTGTTTTATCAGGGGTCAGTTTGTAGAAAAGGCCGGTCTCGTCGGCATTAAAAATATTGTCAATGTCATAATTTTTGCGAAGATCAGGCCAAACAGTTGTAAGCCAGTTATTAACAACATTCATATCAACTGATGCAGATTCACCAACAATTTTTCCTCCAGAAATACAATTTCTCTTCTTAAAACGTTCAATCCAACTTCTGGAACACACAAAATCTCTTCCTTCAATTTTACGTCCTATTTCACTTGCTTTTTGCTGAAGAATTGGGCCACTCATGGGAACATTTTCTTGTCTTTTTTGGGTGAACCACTTTAATAGTCCCTTATCAACACCTTCATGAGCTGATTTTCTCAGCCTTTTACACCTTGCGTTCACTTGACCATACGACGAAAGAATCTCATCTTTTTTTTTCCAAATGATGGAGACAGTTGATTTCGGCAAATTGATTTCACGACAAATATCACTTTGTTTGATACCACTTTCTATTTTTTGTACGACATCATATTTTTCCTTTAGAGTTAACGCTTTACGTTTTTGTTTCTCCATTTGAAAGTCTGTCACTGTACAGTATAACCGTCAACCAATGTTCGCAACGAAGTCTAAAACGCAACTGAGAACAAAACAAAGACGAATGTGCTCAGCGCTTCTGTCTCTAAGTAAAAATCGGGGAATCCCCAGGGAATTCCCGAAAAAGTTCACTATAAACGGAAAATTTAACTTAACCTTTATGAAATTTGGTTCACTTTATCCGAAAGTTCATTATATCCGAGTTCACTATAAACGGTAAAAAATTACATTGGTCTTATGGGAAATTTTATGGGTATTTGAAAAATCGTTCATTATAACCGAGTGTTCTCTATAAACGGGTTTGCTATATCCGGACTCCACTGTATTACTTTTCTATACCTATATTTTATGCAATACTTGATAATTATAACCGCCAAAAGGTAATGATGTCAAAAGGTGTATGAATATTAGTATTTCTGATAGTATTGAAGTGGTTTTTGTAGTTTATATTACTTAACAGATGAAATGTTGCCACATCTCAAACTTAACGCCATTTAAAAATATTAGCACATGTCGGTTGCCAAAGCGTTTCATCCATATAAAGATTTTTTTTAATACTATTAATCTTATTTTTGTTATATGTCAAGATATCATGTGTTTAGAAATATATTTATTGTACGTATTTTAATATAATAACAATATATTAAATATGGAAGATATTTTCCATTGAGTTCTTTCTAACCTAACTGCCAGATTACATAGAACGAGATTTACTTACCGAAAAAGCACAGGCAAAATACAAGACTGTAGAGTGTTATAAATATCACCCGGATGTAGGTCTTATTGAATATATATTCGGGGATCGTGGCGTTGTGATCTTCCATCATTCTATCCAGACTACCGGTCTCGTCCACGGGGAAATATGTTCCGTTCATTTTGAAATGTATATCAGGAATCATAACACCGGACGGAAAAATTTCAATAAGTGTTAAAGACACTGGGCACTCATTCCACTACCACTCAGTCGACAATGTCAGATTCCAAACGTGAGCTGCTTTGTGTGGACGATTTAGGTCATTTTGTTGTTTGTGTTATCTGAAAGGAAAAAAATATTGAAATTAGCATTTATGAAAATTATTGACAAGTATGGACAGAAGTAATGAACAAAATGTAAAACATCATATCAAAAGATGTGAAACTTAATTTCGCTCTTAGTAATTCACTAATTACTTTTTTTAAATCCGATTTAATAGTTTTGTTTTTTATTAAACATATTTTCCATGCTTCTTCAGGTCTATTGAAATCTAAATCTCTTATATTATTAGGTTTCAATAAACCCGAAGAAGACATTAACAATAAATGTCAAAACGTTGGAGGAATAAAGTGGTGTAGTTTTATTTATCTCCCATCTATGCGGGTTGTTGCCTCTGCAATCTCTTGCCAAGGGAGACTAAATATTCGCCGATATTAAAGATATTTAAGAGGGAATTTAGGGGCCAGTTAATATTATTAATTCAATGCCAATATCTATTGTTTCGTCTTAGAGAATTTTCTATTATTTTTCCCTCTCTTCCTTAGTAATTACTAGGCTTCCTTTTTGTTTACAAGTATCGACCGTATAATTTTAAATGTTTCCGTACAATTGTTAGTCTTCGATTTGTCTATCTGGTGCTGCTATCTTTAGGGGAAGTTACTGAGAACGTTTTCCCCGTCCATTTGATTTTTATCGATTGAATGGTATAGAAGCAGATTGAATTTACGATTGTTGTTCACTGCAATTTTTTTTTTGTGAAAATATTACCGTTATCGTTTTGTACGAATTACGCTTGTTAAGATTATTACCGCAGTGATTTAACTTGGAAGAATACTTTTTCGACGTTTTGTCAGATTATTTTATGCGATTATTAAATTTAGATCTGCTTCAAATGATGTATGTGAAATTACACGCCTATATCATCCTAAGTGACTGAAAATTTAACAGCCATGTGGTGGCCGCCATCTTACAATATTCTGGGACCTTTGTGTGAATCTTAATGTAACTTATTGTAAGAAGAAAATTAACTACCGATTCAGTAGAGCTACGACTCTTGTCTCATCTTACACGAAGTCTAGTTTTCCTGGAAGCCCGAATAGTAGGGATATTTCCAACTTCCCCATTGAGATAAGTGTTATTCGTTCCTTCTAATTAGTTATGTTAATCTGTAAGTTGCCGTAAACCTAAATTGTTGATTTATTTTTAAATTAATTTCTCTATATCGTAAGGTTCTCTCGCTCTGAAATTTCATATATTTTCCCGTTGCCAATTTTGTAGCACGGAAGTTAAGGCTGTGCCTTAATTTTATGTAAGATTTGCGTTGATTAGAGCTAGAGAACGTGAATTAAATTTTCATTTAATTATATTTGGATCTATCGTCAGAACTTAACCGGTGACGGCATAGAATAATTTCAGTTACGAGGATTAACGTATAGGTTTGTCTTTTAATTGTTATTAAATTAAATTTTAGAAGCCTTAAGCCGGATTTTCCTTATTTTTTTATACAGCCTTTTGTTAGAGTGTCAATTAATCCTTACGTACAGTCATCTCAACAAAAAGGTTGCCAATCTACACGAACCGAGCGCATTTAGGACGGACTTTAACTTGAACGCATACGCATCACATTCATTCATAAATTGACCTTGCGAATAAAACCTTACAAAGGCACAAATAACCAGCTTGTTAAATACTATAAAATCAACACAACAAAAAATCGGTGTTCTCCAATATCAAAGATGAAATGTATAAAAAAAATTTACGATAGACAATTTTCTGTGCATTTAAAAATTCCTCTTGAAATGCAGAGTTGGAATAAAACACTCATTCATCGAATTATAGTGGTATGAAAAGTATATAAAGTTGTTTTCTTTATTTGTAGTAGGGAATATCACAAAGTAAATACTTCCAGTATTAATTTTCATAATGTATACAAGGTCAGTTTTTTCCAATGTTTAGTACCAGGATCTCGGAAACTACAACAGATAGAGATTTGGTAAAATGGGAAAAGAATTGCAGTTTTAATAGCTCTATTTAATTAAATTTTTCTTTGTTGGAAAAAGTGGCTTACTAGATATTTCGCAAAAAAAGTTTTGTTATTAATATTATTTTATTATATGGTAAGTAATACAGTTTAACCTATATTTCTTTATTCTAGCTTTATTTTTTGAGTTATGACACAAACTTGTATTTTTTTTAAATGCTAACCATAGTAGGCCATGACTTTATAAAAAAAGATCTTTTCTCAACGATTCACATGATGTGCTACTTGATATAGTTCTTTTGATAAATAAATAAATTATGACCATTTCTTCGTTTTAATAAATAGATTTAACTGTATTATTTACCATATAATATCCTAAAACTTTTTCCTTTACACATTACATCTAAATCGAACGAAATAACAAAAAAAAAAACATTTTTACAAAATAATAAAAAAAATATCTAGGTAGGCTATGCACTTTTTCCAAAAAACAAAGCGCTAATTAAATAGAGCTGTTAAAGCTGCAATTCTATTCCCATTTAATCAAAACTGTATCTGTTGTAGTTTCCGAGAACCCCATAATAAACGTCGGCAAAAAACTCACCCTGTATATGTATACAGGCTGAGTCATTAGTAGCCGCTTCTTCGATTGTTCGTTTGTGTTTTAAATAAAAGAAAAAGCAATTAGTGGATATTTCATGGTTGCTTGAGGCGCATATTCTAAAAATACTTTAAGCTCTGACGCACTTCCGGTTTCACCGGAAATGCACGGAACTTATTTTTTTAAATGACTCACTCTATATATTTTGTATTTTCTAGTACTGTTATAAATTGTCTATTAAACAGTTTTTCTTTTTCAAAATTGAGCCAATAGTTTTTGAGTTACCTACTAATTTTTTTTGTAAATTTTTCACAAAAACACGTTTTCAGAAAAAAAAAACGCTTTTTTATTGTTTTTAAAAGTAAAAACATTCTCTGGTAGTGCTTGTAGCAAAGAAAATTCTGTATTATTTGGTATAAGTTGCACTCGACAATGCCTCAAAAAACTTTGTTTTTTCAAAGCCTACTTCCTAAAATTTTCACATACTAAGAACTTATTTTTTTTTATGAAACACCCGGTATTTTATTGTCGCATTTTGTTCCCTTTTTTATTCTCTTTCGTTTTTGTTGACAATGTCCTATACCTATTTTTTGTAATATCTGACATAATCACCATAGGAGCAATCAGCGGTCAAATAAAGAACTACGAGAGCTGTTCTATGCACCGAAATATTCGTCCAATAAAGGCCGGAATGCGGCCGACTGCTTGCGTCAACTGTTAAAGAATGTCGGTAAACATTTATGTCAAATTTATAAAAGCATCGTTGTTATCATCCAAATTAATTATTTTTATGAAGAGTTAATAGATATGATTGACGTTTTGGGTGAATCTGAAAGAAACTCATTGCTAGCATTCATACTTTATGCAAAGAGCCAGGGATCTCTTTGCATAGAAGTCAACCGAAACCAGAAACCTTCGAAAGTATAAAGAAACGGTTCGAGTGAACAGAAAGTATTGAATATGAAAAAAAGAGCGGACAGAATGAATAACTGGTGAGGATTAGACGTTTTAGTGGGGCGGCATCCTCAAATACGTCAGTAAACATGACCTTTATTTTATTTCGTTGTTAACCAACAGTGTAAAAAATGAAAATATTGCAACTGGACATTGCTTGAATTAAAAAATTGAAATGCGATGCTCTTCATTCTGTAAAGTTATTCCTTTTGGGATAGTGGATTTAACCTTTGCTCTGTTTGACAGTTGACTAAGGAAAACGGGCCCCACCTGCCTTCCATTGGTTGAATGAATATTTGGGTGCATAGAACAACAGCGCTCGTAGTTCTTTAATTGACCGCTGATAGCTCCTATAGTGATTATCTCACAAATTGCAAAATTTAGCTATAGGACACTGTTAACAAAAATGTAAGAGAATAAAAAAGGAACAAAATGCCTCAATAAAATACCTGGTGTGCCATTTAAAAAAAAAATAAGTTTTTGGTATGTGAAAATTTCGGGAAGTAGTGTTTGAAAAAACAAAGTTTTCCGAGGTATTGTCGAGTGCAACTTATATTAAATGGTGCATAATTTTCTTGGCTACACGCACCACCAAAGTTAATAGTTTTACTTTTAAAAACAACGTGAAAAAGGTTTTTTTCTGAACACGTGTTTTGGTCAAATATTTTCAAAAAAATTAATAACTCAAAAACTATTGGCTCAATTTTGAAAAAACAAAACAATTGAATAGACAATTTAAAGCAGTATTAGAAAATCCAGAAATATATCGAGCGAGTCATTTAAAAAAATTAAGTTCTGTGCATTTGCGGTGAAACCGGAAGTGCGTCAAGTCTTAAAGTATTTTTACAATATGTGCCACAAGCAACCATGAATCTTCCACTAATTGTCTTTGCCTTTATTTAAAACACAAAAGGGTAATCGAAGAAGCGGCTACTAATGACTCGCCCTCTAAATGTATATATAATTTCTAAATAACTACAGCGGTAATTAAATTTTGCGAACAAAATATTTATTCAAAAATAATACGGTACTTAACATAAAAAGTATGAAATCCAAATTGTAAAATAATATAAAAAATGTAAGAGGTTCCAAGAAAAGAAGAATGGGTGCATATTTAAATATATACATGTATAGATAAATAGATTTCTAAATTTCTTCAATATATTTACACACAAAGTAATATTTATTTACAATACAGCAAAATTTCAAAAAACCCCTGACAATGTTTTACATGGGAACACAGATAATCTTCAGTAGTGAGTCCAAGCTCCATCATTTTCAATGACTTCTTGAAGTCTAGAGGGTATAGAGGCAATAAGTTTGCTACAATATTGCACAGAAATATCCCCCCAGACAGTTTCGATCTTGTCCCATAGTTTGTCGGAAGTACGCGGAACAAATTCTTTCAACATATCTTTCTTCATGATCCCCCAAACATTCTCAATAGGATTTAAGTCGGGACTGTTAGAGGGCCATGGTAAAACTTCAATATTTGATGTTTGAAACCATTGTTGAACTAATCGCGATCGGTGAACGGGACAGTTATCCTGCTGGAACACTAAATTATTTTCATACATCATATTAACTGATGGTAGCATAATATTGGACAATATGTCTCGATACTGCACACTATCTAACATATTTTCTATTTTCCATATGGGTCCCGTTCCAAGACTCGATATCCATCCCCATACACTGACCGCAAATCTACCACTACGGCTTCGTTCCAGTATATTATTTAAATGATAACGGGTATTTTGTTGTCGATAAACTTTCCGTTTTGCATTCGAATATGACTGGAAACTGGATTCGTCAGAAAAAACCACTCTATTCCAGAAATCCATGTTTTTGTCGAGGTAGGTTTCTGCAAATCTGAGTCTTACTTCTTTTTGTTGCTCATTTAGTTTCGGTTTTATAGCGGCAATATAATTTCCAATATTTACTTCTACCAATCTGTTGCGAGCTGTGCTTAGACTTCCACCAAATTCTGTTGCCTGAATGGCTCTGCGCCAGGTTGCAAAAGTATGTTCTTCAATGTAACGCGTCAGAGCATTATCTTCTTCTGGACGTGTTACCCTTTTTCTTCCTGAACCAGGACGTCTTGCTACAGAGTGGTCTACCAACCATTTCTGTCGAAGTTTATAAATACTAGTGTGGCTAACACCTAATTCTCTAGCAACGCCTGTAATGGACCACCCATATTCCAGCATTGCTACCGCACGTTCTTTTTCAAGTGTTGTCAACATGGTGACTACTACTCGTCGGACTGTCTACTCTGTCTCCTCATATGCCGGTGCTTAAATATATATGTCTCAATGATGTCGCACTCTGGAGATTGTTCTCGTGTTTACTATCCCCAATAGTTTCGCGAGGTTTCTAGAAGTTTGACTGGACGCCGGCGGCGCCTGACAGAAGTAATTTTTTATATTCTAGGTGGACAAAAATCACAAAATTTAGGATAAAAATAATATTTCCAGTGACTTCGTTGTAGAGACAGTTGTAAAACCAGTTTTTTGTGCCAGAATTGTTATACTTTATAGCGCGTCGCTATGACAATAAACAAAAAAATATCATTTAATTTTGGCCGAAAATAAAGTTCTCCGAAAATAAATAAGATTTGCTATACATAAAAAAATAATGTTTGTTATTCATATTAATACATTAGGCTTTAAGTGTATACCATAAGACCGCGTGCGTCTGCATTATCGCGATAACTGTAGAGTAAGCGAAACAGATAGAGATGTCTGTGTATTAGAACGGTAAACAAGTAGACGCAGTGTTATACTGGATTACAACAGAGCTAGTATTCGCATATGCCTATGATGCACTCGTATTTGTCCAAAAAATCCAGATTTATACGGTGTAGTCGGGCATGTCGGGCAGTCGCTTCCACATATGGGCGTCAGTTCGAGTTTTATTATTGCTTAAGAATAACATTTTTTTAGCTAATTACAGGTTAATTGCAATGTTGAATTACAATTCTGTTTTAAGAAGTAAATATTTTATGTTTCAGTAATTTATTATAGTTGAGTTTTTAGATTATAATATTTGTTGAAAAATATTATTTTAGTTAAGAAGTTTTTTTTATTTTAAAGTCAAGGAGTTATTTATTATTTATTTTTGCTCTTTTATGTTGTTTATGAAGCTGTGATGAGTTACTTCACTGACATATTATCAGTGATTATCTGATGCTTCAAACAACTACAAATAATTACTTACAACGGGAAAGCAATACCTATTACACTGCTCTTCACTTGATTTGCCTACGAATACATTTATACGTATAACTTATACGCCCGCTGTCGGTGTGGCAATTCAAGTTGGCACGCCCATTTATAGTCGACCAGTAGTTACTAATACATGCATCGCGCTATGAACGGCGGCCACACGGTATATGTATAAAAAACATTAAATATATTTTGGTTCATCATAAAATAATTCTTTATTATTGTATCCATTAGTGTCTTGTTCATAAAATAAAGCAAACTCTAAAATATGTGAAATACATATAACTTGCAATGCCAGTAAAAAGCTGACATAAAATTGTAAAACATCCAAATAAAAACCCGGTGATTTATTATGTTTACATTAAGTGTATCTTCATGAATATATGTATATACTATATACCTTATTCACCCTATATTTTAGGTCGATACTGGATCGTTGGAAAGATAGACTATTTCATTCATAATACAGTTACAGCTCTACCTACATATATTAGACAGAATTTCTGCTTCAGATTGGCAACCTTATTGTTGAGAGGACTTTTATATTTGTATACAGTGTTGAACACTTAATGACACAACTGTAAATTTCTTTGTAAAGCAGAGATCTCTAACTATCGCTAGCATTAATTTTTGAGTGAATTAAAACTATTATTGCTTTTACGTGTGCAATACACAGCCTGTCCAGAAAAAGGGTACCTCTGTTCACTTTAATTTTTCATTGACACATATTTCTAGCTTGTGTCCGATTTCAGACTGTATAACGTTGTAACATTTCTTGTAATCATATGTAAATATTTGTTTTTTTCAAAAAATCCTAAATTTTAAAAAATCTTATAACTTAAACAGCTCCTGTTAGCATATTAAATTGTTATTGTTGGGTCTTGTCTTATCTTTTGCTACCTTGAATACTTAAACTGATTTTTTTCCCGGATCAAAGATCATTTTGGGGAAGGGAATATTTACACAAGGGAGATGGCGTCCGTATATTCATCCAACTGAGATTTTGTGTAAATCCATGACCCACACAAACGATTGAGCTGTAGTGAAATTCCTTTCACCTTATTTATTATCTGTACGCAAGGGTAGTGACAGGTAGAGCATCCTTCAAGGTGTAAGCATTAATTTTCCGAAACTTTGCTGGCTTTAAGAGGCAATACAATTATTTTAGCTAGGACAATTCTTTTGCTATCAATGTCGAATGATGAATAATTTTTAGTTTCACGACGAACGACGCCATTTTTCCTGCGCCTTATTCTTTTGCTATCAATGTCGAATGATGAATAATTTTTAGTTTCACGACGAACGACGCCATTTTTCCTGCGCCTTATTTGATTCTGACATTTAATTTAATTTAAATTTTTGGAAGGGCGTGGCAACATTTCAGTCAAGACTTAAAATTTTATTTAAAACTAACATTTTTTTTTGTGTCTACATTAGTTTCTTTCATAGTCGTATCTAAACGAAATCGGAGTGATTCTGCTATTCAAAAGAAAAACAGTCCTTTTTCATTTTTTTTTTAATTTAAGGTCGAAGAAGAACAAAAATAAAACAAGTGTTAGTTTTAAATAAAATTTTAAGTCTTGACTGAAATGTATGTCGTTAGTTACAAGTTATTTAACTTTTTTAATATGTTAGAACACAGCGTTTTTGCTATTTTCATGTAAGTACACACATCTGTTATGTCTTTTAGTCTAATATCTGTGTTCATTACTTTTATTTTAAATGTTGTCTTACAGTTGTTATTTACTTTCAGATGTTTAGCATTATAATATAATTGGTATTATGATCAAGACAATAAAGTTTGCCGAAACGTTAATGTAATAATAATCATTTACCACCTACAAATATAGAAGCCGCATTCCAAGAATAAGTTAGAAAGAATATTAGGACAAGTCCTGATAATAACGATTTTTGAATTTTTTTCAATATGTGAAACCGGCTTTTTTCATTCCTATCTTAATATTAAAAATGTCGTGAACGGCATTTATTAAAAAATACTAAGGACGAAATGCACAATATAATTTCATTTTATTACACTCCACTTTTTATAAGTGATATATGTGGCATTGAATTTATAGAAGTAGAAAGAAATTTTCATTTAAACATATATTTCCAGGTTTTTTCCTAATATTTGACAATATTACAAAATTTTGAAGCTTAAAATTTGCCTTACATATTCCATATTATAGATATAGAGTCAGTTCAATTCTAATAGATAAATTCATTTCCTATTTAATAATTTTCAATTTAGCATAATTTTAAAAGTTTCTGCGAATATTCCTAATTAATATGATTAAAATAATAATAAAATTTATTATATACTGGATGAGTCATCTCCCTGGGAAAGAGAAGATATTACGAAGCTGCTTTTTTTCATATGATAGTATATTCTAAAATTATTTTGTATTATACAGAGTGTTCCATAACTTGGTGACCGTCCAAAGTTATAGTTGTTTAAACGGAACAGCCTGTATGTGTTTACATGTTTGTATTAATTTAACGTATAATTCTTAGTCAAAAAGAACTGATAATATAGGCCTAAAATTTAAAGTTTTCGATTTATTACCATTTTTCTGAAAAATTAAATGTTTTTTATAAAACTATATTTCTCGAAAACTACTTAGTAGATTTACCCAATTTTTGGTAATGTTTTTAGAATGAAACGTCTTAATATAAACCTATTTTATTTCTTTTCAATTACTAATTGCTTGTGGAGAAAACTGGATTAATATTGCATCATCCTGTATATCAGTTCATTTTTGAATTGCATACTAAATTTCTCACCAAAAACATGTAAGACGTTATTACTTTAAATGTGACTTTTATTGAGCTATTGGAATTTTTTTGTTTTTTATTTGAATGCGGTATTTTTGTAGTGGAGGAATGTCAAAGAAATTATTTATTATCTCAGAGAGTTTACGAGCAGAAAATCTCACATAACAGGTGCTTTTAGAAGAGTAATTGATTCTTTCATAACTATTGGTAATTTTGCTTAATCAAAATCTTGGAAACCTAAATATGCGATAAATAATGAAAATCAGTTACGTATTCTTATGGCAACAACTCCTTGTTAATGTCGATCTATCATTTCGTGAGCGTGTTTAAAAATTGACCAATATACAGGTGTTCGATTAGAAAAAAATCACTTTTAGACAATATTGCGTCATGTAACTTTAATTTATTTTTCTGTATACTCAATTAGTAATGGCAAAAAAATAAAATATGTTTGTATTAGGACCTTTTATTATGAACAACTTTGACAAAAATTATGTCCATCTAATACGTCGTTTTCGAGAAATATAATTTTATAAAAACACTGAATTTTGCAGAAAAAGGGTAATATGTGAAAACCGTAAATTTTAGGCCTATACTAATCTTATAACTTTTTAACTAAGAATTATACGGGAAATACAAACATGCAATAATATACTGGATTAAAAAAAACTATAACTACGATCGACCACCAAGTTATAGAAAACTTTGTATAATACAAAATACATTTAAAAGGTGCTCTAATGAGTAGCTATCATAGGAAGAGAAGCGGTTCGGAATTTCTTTTCTCATGAAGTCACAATCTACCTTCCCCAGGAAGACGATTCACCCTGTATATGGCTTTAAATAATGTACCTAATATATAAGACATTTTATGTATAAACATTATTATCAAATTAAATCATAACACCTTAACTTGTATTCTCTAGATATGCTACCCAAGGTTAGTGCGAGACTATAGGCACCAGAGGGATTTGTCAGTGCAACCTAACCCAACCCATTCTATTATCTTTCCCGTTAAATTTGTTGTAGGAATAAAAAGAAGCCAATGGGATCCCAAGGGAAGTAACTGAATTTCAGCAATTGTGTTTTTTAAAATTTAATGGGTATTTTCTTTTTCGTTTAAATTTCAATTAAGAAAAGTACATTGAGAGAAATAATAAGTCAGCTAATTGTAAATTTTGAAAGGCGGCCTTCTTAAATGGACGGATGTAGATGTTGGAAATATTTCGGACAAGTTACCAGACAATGTTATTTCTCCACTCTACATATATCTGGAATTTATCCTCTAATTGACAATTTATATTGCGGTAAAAGCTCATAACACATGAATTACTTATTAAATATGAATAAAGAATGCATTATAATATATTGAAACATTTTATTATAATTTAACTTGTAATAACACTTATATACAATGTGTCTGTTAATGTTTGTGCGCCAATTAAGTTGGTATGCCTGCAATTATATCAAGGTTTAGTTATAACTCTGCCGTTTGAGCTGGGTACATAGCCGTAGATAAATAAATTGTCATTAACTGTATTGTCAGTTGTTATCGTCGGTCTTGTAAAAATTATTTGCAATGAAATATTCATATTTATTCCTTTAATTTTGAACAGTTCTGTTTAGAGCTCAATAATTATCGTTTGTAAGTTGTAAGTAATAATTTAGTATGAAATGCAACTTGTGTTTGAATAACCACTATTTTAACTTTTTTAGTGTTGACTGGAAAGCCAAAAATGTTTACGCCTGAACAAGACGTACACATCTTATGATCCACTTTCGAAGTGCAACTGGCAATTAGGATGGAACAGTTTGCAGTTTTGCTTCGATTATTTTGTAGAAGCGTTTGCTAATGAAAATATCAACTATGGGTTTTTCGGCAATCACAAGCGTGAGATTGTAAAGCGTTTTGAGAGAAAAAAATGTATTTGTAAGGATAAATCAACCGAAAGACCTACAACATTAACTGAAGCTGTTGTTAATGATCTTGAAGAACGAATCAATCAAAGCCCCAACTAATAACTACGAAGGCTATCAGCACAGTCAGGTACACGAGCAAGAGTATTTAAATAAGGGCAAGTCCTGAATTATGTGTTCTTTTCAGGTGTTAGTAGAGCCAGTTGTGCAAAAGATCTATATGAAATATTACATATTGCTGTGGTGACTTCTACACTGTTAAAAAATGGCAAATTTCTTATTTGAAATAAAATGTAACATTGTCACACGTTGGGTACAACCATATAAATTATGCTGAATATTGCTAGTAAATGACAAAATCATTATATTCTACCAATAAGCTTATTTCTTAACAGCATAGTATTTTGAAAGTCCTTATGAGTTCTTGCAGTGATTTTTGCTTCTTCTATTCTGGCATACCTCTTATTTAGTTTTTTGTTTGAGATAAAGTTAAAAAAATAAACCGAAGATATACACTCATGTAGAAATTATATTCATATTTTATGAGAAAGTCAATCATAAATAACATTATTATATTGTATCTATATCCATTTTTGTATTACAAATAACGGGGAAAGAAAACATTTATACTCAATTTTGAGTTATAATGTTTTTGTAAAGCTTATATTAAATTAATGCTGGTTAAATTAAAAAAAATATTATATTGTTCTTTTAGATAAAAGACAATTATTGATTCTTGATAATAAATTTATTAATACGAAGCTAATTTTATTTCACCAAAAACATACATTTTCACATAGTGCCTTGGTGATCTAAAACTTTGCAAGGCGAAATGCCCTGAAACTGGCCTGCATTAATCATTAGCTGTAAACATTCTCACGTAGTACATCTAGCGGCTTAGCACCTGCCCATCAAGAACATTCCCGTTTATTCGTACTTATTTTGTTTGAAATATTAAATTAAAATAACTATATAATCTGAAAGAAAATATTCGCACATAGTACTTTCAGCACATCCAACGCCATTAACTATCCTTTTATTACTTAAAAAAATGAATTATTATTACTGAACAAGATAATATTTATACAATTAATGATGCTTAACGCTTTACTAAAAGCAAATATTTTCACATAGTACTTTCAGCACGTCTTGCACCATTAATTAATCCTAAATTGAATAATTTATTTCAAAACTTACTTTAATTCGTCATATATTTTATCAAATTCAGCTTTATTAACATCCTCCATTTTAAACTTAGTAATAAAAAAAATTATTGAATGTAAATTATTTAAATAAAAGAAAACTAAATTAAAATTGAATTCAAAAACTTAATACATTTAATCTAATTGTGAGTTAGAAGTAGTCTATTTTAACCCTACTCTCCCTTTTGCTATCTCAAGAATTTTTTTTCTTTTGGATAATTGGCGTCTTTCGACTCGAAGTACAGATTCATTCTCTAACAAGTCGATTTTGTTTTTCGTTTATATATCGAAATCAATTGCTATCGGCAATTTTTAACGCCTCTGTTGTCAAACTAGATTTTAGGTTGGCATTGATCTTTTCAAAATATCTCTGATGAAATCTTTCATGTTTGTTTTCTTCAAGTTGTCGTATCTACACCAACACGCACACATTCTGTTTGACAGTTTATACACTAATGTCGGCACCTTGAATTGTTTGTTATTAAAAGTTATTCACAAACATGCTTTGTTTCGTCTACGGTAGGTATATTTGTCTTTCTTCTTAATATAGACCCTCATTGTACTTGTATATGAACGTATTTCCTTTTTCGTCATTTGTTATATATTTTCTTTTTCCATTTACTAAAGTTATCTTTATTTTTCTTTTAGAAATACCTCGATAGGGTAATATTTGAAACACGCTGTAGACAACTAAAATCTTTCTTATAGATTCTGCACCATAAATACCAGTCGCCCCCGTCACACCGTCTCCAAATTCTATCCAGGTTCTCTCTTCTCGTAGTACGTTGATTTGCAGAAAGCTGTAAACAATAATGGCACTGCATTTTTCTTTTGCAGGTTTTTAAACCACACATGACCATTTCCATAGTCTATTGAAGTCCTTGTGTTATACATATAGGAACTAATAAATGTATTTTTAATTTATACAGTTACTGTTTACATAAAACATTACAATCTGTCACTTCGTATAATGAATGTCTTGATTCATATCCTTTTACTGTTCATAGATATAAGTCTGAGGTATTTACTATACCTTAAGTGTTACTATTACAAAATATTTCCTAAAAATTGGCACCATCATGCATGTCTGAATTTACATTCATTCATATAAAATTGTGTTCTCGTCTCGAGCATGCCTAATATGGCTTTGCTCATATAATTTAATGGCATTTAAATAATTTACTCTCTTTATTGTTTCATCTTTCAACATAACTCATTCTCTGTTATTTACTTTCAGTACCTTTTTGTTTTTGAATAATGGTTCATTTCTTAAAATGTTTGAGGCTGTTCTAACGCCTTGTAAGAAATTAGATTCTGTCTCTTTATCTTCAAACCATATCTCATGCTTGTCTTTTCTACAAAATATAGAATGCATTGATTTATTTTGTGTTTGTTCTATGCCTAATTTTAGTACCTATTCAACTTAATATATATATACGTATACAGTGCTTTTCATTTAACTGTGGCCATAGGGATTTACATGCTAATATTTCGACTCCCTGTTAACTTTTGTAGTCGTATAAATTTTAAGAAATTTTTGGTTTTCATTAATAAATCAAACATTTCTCTACGAAATGTACATTGCCACAATAACATGAACATGTTTTATTTTTTTATTTTATCATTACAAGATGGAATAATAACACAGATAATTAAACCAGAAAAATCAACGTGGCTAAAATGTCATTATGCTTGCTGTCATTTAATTATTATAAAGTTCCGCCAAAGCTTTTTATTGTGACTTTTAAAGAAAATGTCGGTTTATACCATCAAAGAAAGAGTGGAATTGGTTATGGGATACATAAAAGGTATGTCTAGCAGAGAAATTGTAGATAACTTTGCTGCTGCACATCCCAATCGTCCCATTCCTAGTAAGACGACAGTCCTTAAAATGTACGCCACTTTTCGCACAACAGGTTGTCTTAATTCTGAGCATCATAAACGTGTGAGAAATTCTTTGGTTCTGACAGAAGAGGTGAAAAGTAATTTATGTTTGGCAATAGAAGATGAGGGCTGCACTACCTTGCATTCCCTTGCGGATCAATTTAATGTTTCGCAGAGTAGTTGCTTCAGGGTGTTAAAAAAGGAAAAGTACAAATCATACAAAATTAAAAATGTGCACAAATTATTACCACTAGATTACTTGCCAAGGATGGAATTTTGTGAACTTTGGATGGAAAAAATTAATAATGATCAAAACGTTTTAAAGAAAATTCTATTTACTGATGAGAGTACATTTAAGTTAGATGGGACAGTCAATAAACAAAATCGACGCATTTGGGCACGAGAAAATCCATACAAAATTCGAGAATCTCACACACAATGGCCTGAGAAAGTTAACGTCTGGGCTGGAATTGTAGGGAATAACATCTTGGGGCCATTTTTTATTAATGAGTGCCTTAATCAGCAAAAATATTGGGATTTGCTTCAGATGGAAGTAGGCCCTCGTTTAGACGACCTGAGAGCGAATGGTCAAATTATCTTTCAACATGATGGAGCCCCAGCTCATAGTGCCGCAGTTATAACGGCATTTTTAAATGAAAGTTTTCCCAATAGTTGGATAGGGCGATTTGGACCATTTAAATGGCCTGCCCGAAGCCCAGACCTTTCTCCTCTCGACTTTTTTTTGTGGGGTCATTTATCAAATCAAGTCTATGATAATGTGCGAGATAAGCCAGAGAACTTAGAAGAGTTGAAGAGAAGAATAACAGAGGCTTGCAACTCCATCACAGTTCGAGAGTTACAAAAGACGCGTAGACATTTTTCTGAACGGTTGGGATATTGTTTAGCCACACAAGGACAACACTTTGAGCAATTTCTTTAATAAGTGATTACTTTAATAAAATTATGTTTGCTTATTTCAATAAAATTATTTATAAAATTTATAAATTTTTACAAGAAAACACACCTATCTTATAACATTGTGTTAAATTTTATTCGTGTCGGCCAAAAATTGCAAATGTCAGCGTAAAATCCACGCTATTAGAAATTAAAAAGTCGTATAAAATGAGATTTTAAAAAAAATTTTTGGTAGATTCATTGTAATTTCTAATGATAAATTGAAATCATTTTAATAAAGAAAGCATAATGACATTTTAGCCACGTTGATTTTTCTGGTTTAATTATCTGTGTTATTATTCCATCTTGTAATGATAAAATAAAAAAATAAAACATGTTCATGTTATTGTGGCAATGTACATTTCGTAGAGAAATGTTTGATTTATTAATGAAAACCAAAAATTTCTTAAAATTTATACGACTACAAAAGTTAACAGGGAGTCGAAATATTAGCATGTAAATCCCTATGGCCACAGTTAAATGAAAAGCACTGTATATTTTTTAACGTATACATTTTTGTAATAGCATTGCCCCTTGAATGTTGCCAACCTATTTTACTTATTGTAACTTGTTTTGAGTAATGCGTAAATCTTAAAATAAACATTTTAAAGATAAAATTAATGTTCTTTTTCAACAACTCAACTAATTCTTAATATTATTATTTTTATTTAATGTGAAGGTCACAGCAATATGCATCCCTATAGAGTTTCGGTTGTGCAACATTTGTACCCTCGTGATTATTAACAACGAATACTGTACTGTCAATGGTTTAACGAGCACCTTGATAATAATGATTTACTAGACATAACCTTCTTCACTGACGAAGCATGATTCTATTTACCTAGTTATATAAATAGCCAGAATTACCAAACGTGGGCTACGGAGAACCCTCACAATTTCGTTGAAAAAGATTTGGATCCATTAAAATTTGGAATTTGGATTGCAATTTCAAGGCGGAGAATAATAGAGCCAATATTCTGTAACGAAACAATTAATGCAAAGAGACATCAAACTGTCATTTTGACAGAATTTATTAATCAGCTGCATGATGATGAAATAACAAAGAGTTATTTCCAACAAGACGGAGTCACTGCCCATACTGAACGGACCACCAGATTATTTTCTTTTTGGACAGTTAAAGAATATCTATGAATGTCTATAAAAACCGCTTGCACAATTTGGAAGAACAGCTTTGCCATGTATTTGAAAACATGAATCGACGAATAATGTTGTGTTTACAAGGAAATAGAGAACATTTTCAACAATTTTTATAAATAAGCTTATTTCCTACTTATTAGTGTTATTTTCATTTAATAATAGAGTTTTTAATGTGCCTGTGTCTATCAACAAGTCTGTACAATATAACCTCATTGTGCTTTAGTGCTTGTCATTATTCAAAAGAGTATGGTCATACCGTGCTTCTATACTCCGCCACTGGATTTCACCAACTTTAGAAAAATAAAATCCATACTACCAACTTAATTGGCATACAAACATTTACAGACAGTCTGTATTTACTACTAAATTTAATATATGGTTCGCTATCTGACATCACCATTAATCAATCGGAGTATATACAGAAAAGGTTTATTGGTATCCTGCGATATCCTAAGAATAACTCTTATTCAAGCAGAATTACTATTCAAACCTGTTTGGGGAATTTAACGCTGAACGATTCTTCACGGCAAACTTATATTTATTGTAAAGTTACATTTGGGGGATGACGTGTCGTGACTCTAGTATTATATTCTGTCGTTAGCAATATTTTCTTGTTGAGATATGTAATGTTGTCTACCTTGTATCATTCGCACATTTCAAGATGATTTACGATCGAACAGTCTGAAAGAACAGCACGAGGTTTGTCTGCGCTGTAACTTACAAGGCAGGGTCCTCGGATGTCAAATTCAGATTTAAACGAAACACGGTAGGGAGGCGCACGGTGTCAAGATATATAAATAACAAAAACTGATATTGGTAAAATGACTCTGAGGGGGTGTGATACTCTGTCGGGAATTGATGGATTATCGGTTTTTACATTAAACTCTCGAGCGGTAAAAGATAAGTGGAAGAAGATACGCTTAAGTGGAAAAATTTCGTCCTAATATATAGAAATGTCACGGTCATAGTCATTTTATTTTGTCATCAGTTACAAAAAATATCAGCATCGTCAAAGAAGGTATATACAAAATGTATAATACAGATAAATACAAAATTTATACAATTAGAGAGATACGCGTACATTTCAGACACGGGGCAAGAAAGTTATATAGACATGCACTCATCAGCATTATAAAACCATGATTAGATAGGAATCCTTTTAATATTATCTTAAGCCGTGCGTTTTTGTTGTTCTCTTAATTTCTTCTTACAATGTATTATAATACATCGTACATCTATTTCAATAGAGCCACAAGTGCAAAAAAATTGAATCTTGATAGTGATATAAATGTATCTTGTTTGTCTTCCCATATACTACAACAGCAACAGAACTGTACCACATCGGTGCATGTCTGGTTCAGTATGGTACGCGACCGGTTCTCTGAAACGAGGTTTATTTACCGACCTACTAGGGATCCTGTCATTGTATGATAAAATCAAAATACAACACATAACCTACAATTTTTATAATCTGTAGGCCTGATAAAAAATATTTATAAATAGCAACAAAAGTATGGCGAGAGAAAACGGAATAATTGACTTGGTTGTGAAAGATTTTGCTCAGTAGTAGTAGCAGTGATAGTGAAGAAGACGAAAATCTAGTTATTAGAGGTCCTTTAGGTATAAAAAAAATAGTATTGTTTTATGAATTCTAATATATTTTTTTAGTTCTTAGACCAAGTATACTGAATTTCGAAGAAAAAGGGGTGGATTCATTTTCAGAAGGCGAATTTCGAGAAAATTTTCAAATGTATAGGCGTACATTTGATCGCATTTTAGATTTAATTGAAAACAAGAAAATGGGTGTGCTTAAAACCACACGGCCGAAGTGAAACCTTCATCAAGGCGAGGTTAATAATACGAAATCCAACTTTTTTTTTTCGTTCTATATTACATTAGGGTCATCCTGCATCGACAAATTCAGTTGTTGAGATTTAGTGTGTGCGCGCCCAAAGAAGTTTACACTTCAAAACATTTCGACTGCTGAGGATGCTTCCGGCAGGCACACACTAACTGCAAAAAACCAATTGTTAATAACAATATGGCGATTTAGTACTCCTGATTCTTACAGGTATTTTATATATATTCGCACCTTTATTTTATGCTAAATAGACCATTTACCATGTTATGTTCTTTTAGATCAATATGCTCCAGGTTTAACGTTGGCTTTAAGGACTGTGAGGAGAGTAACAAATGCTTTGTTGGGCATAAGCCATCAAATTATTAAATGGCCAACTAACGAAGAAAGAGTAGAAATTGTCAGATCATTCCACGCTATGGGTTTTCCTAGAACTATAGCATTGATGGCTCATATATTAAAATACCTGAAGCTAGTGAAAACCCAAGATCCTATATTTGTCGATAAGGATTTGCAGTACTTATATTGCAAGTAGGGTTTGAGATGGTTATTATTTATAATTGAATTATCGATAGAGGTATTATATTTATTAACAAATAGGATTTTTAGGGTGTTTGTGACCATCAATTAAAATTTCTTCACACCACAGCAGGAGAAGTAGGGTCATGTCTATTTCCATACATTATGGCCCCATACAGAGATAATGGGCATTTAACAGATGCTCAAACTAACTACAATTATTGCCTATCCAACGCAAGGAGTTGTATTGAAAGGGCATTTGGTTTACTAAAAAAAAAATATCGGTCATTAAAATTTATGGATGTAAAAGACATTGTTTGGGGGATTAAGTATATTATTGCATGTACGGTTTTACACAAGATTTGTATTATGCAAGATGTTCTAGAAATCCTTGCAGAAGATTTCGAAGAAAATGAAGACAACAATGCAGCTATTGGAGAACAACATTTAGCAAACCAAGGGAAACATAAACGTGAAGCAGTTTGTAATGAAATATTTATGTTGTAAATGATAAGTTAATTTGAAATAAAAACGCAGATGCTTTCTTTATTATAATGAAAATAAGAACTCAAAATATAAAAATAACTAACTGAAGCAAAATATTGTCTTACAAAGTATTTTATTTAACAAAATGAAAGAAATTCTTACAAACAAATAAAAAATGTTTTGTACATTATTCATCTTTCTTTGCTTCTCTTAATTTAAGCTATTCAAACACTTCCCTCTTAAATTTCATTTTATCATCATGTCTAGCTTGCCTTTTTTTTCCAATTCCTTGAGGTAGGAAATATTTCGTTCCCTCCCACCTTTTGGTGTGGGGTCATTGCCAACTTGTACTGATGATCCTGACGGTGAATATTTTGATGTACTTGGGGTAGCAACATCTGAACGAACTCCTATTTCTCCTGTGCTGATGATTTTAGCAAGTGGTGCAAATTGGAGATCTTTGAAATATATTTCATGAAGATCATTATTTGATCTCCTTATTGCATCGTATTTTTTTTTAAGTTTCGCCATTTTTCATCACACTTTGTGGCTGACATTGTGATACTATTAGCATATAACTTTTGGCTTACTAGGCCCCAAACACTCTTTTTATTATGTTGAGGTGATGCAAATTTTGGCTCCAATTCTTTATACGTTGCAATTAGAAGTTTGACAGCGAGATTTCTCCAACTAGTTATAACATTTTTGCTTGTTGATTGTGAACCAGCCATTGGGTTTTTCTTTACAACTTCATTGCTGAATATGCCTTTCGCTACATTATTTGAATTATCAAATGTTATTTGATCATATTTCCTAAAACATTCATGCGCCGGTCCTTCTAGTATTTCGCTTAAAGTACCTATTTGTCTGATACAATGAAAACAGGTAGATAAAACAGTCAAATCCCAATCCTAAAATTTGTATTGAGAGGTAAATTATAGGTATTCACGTAATAAAAAGAAACAGCATACCTCCATTTTAAAGTAATGCACAATGTTATCATAACCTCACGAGCTCAAATCCGCCATTTTTAACCAGACTAACCAACCTAAAGACAGCGGTCGTTGTGGTACGAAAATGTAACCACTTTTTTCAGGAACGAGGATCCGTAAGCCACGGTTAATAATGTTGTATTTTTGCTCCAATACTTTGTGAAGTCAATATTTCGATTTTATTATTATTATTGTAATGTATCAAATTTTCTATTTCAAATTTCCCTTGTTTTTATTTAATAAATTGTTATTGTTTCTATTAACTGTGTTTCCATTTAGGTAGGCCTTTATATTAGTACAAGTTCCCATTCTAATTGTGCAATACTTTAACAACAGTGACCGCCTTTATTATTATAAAATGGGTGTCGTAAGTAGGCATTAGTTATCTAACATCTTTGAGTAATCTCAAGCTCTCACTAAACAAACTGAGCTAGATACAGGGTGGGTCACAGTTTAACATCAACGGCCTTCTTCGAAGACAACATCTGGGAATTTCAATACAATTAATCACAAGCGATTAATTATTATATACAGGCTGTCCCTAAAAGGTCTTTAAACAACTCTACCACGTATTTTTCGGACCAAAATAAACCGATTTAGTAAAACTTGGCTTAGTGAAAGTTGCTTAGTTTGTGCGCAATACGGTCCTGAAGTTGCAGTTGGAAAATTGTTTTTTTGTTATAAATTTGAAACGGCTGGAGCGATTGCGCTAAATTTTGTCACGTTTACATAGTTTTATGAGTCAAGAAATTCTGTATCAAAATTGTGATAGTAATCAATCCATAGGCGGAGAACCTGCGTTTATAAATATTAAAACATTTCCATTTTCTACGCCAATGGATAAAAAAGAGTTTGTCTATAAAATTTTAGATTAAGTGTCTTAAGTACAAGAAAAAAGGTACTCTTGGTAAGACTCGAAAAATTGCATCGTTTTCTCAAAAATCGCATTTTAAGAATTGTTAACAATTTTTTTATGATATGTTTTCTTTTTTAATAAATACAAAAAAAAATTATCAATTCAAAAACGACGTCAAAAGACGTGTACATAATTTAAAGAAACGTCTAAACGGCCTAAGACACGTGTACACGGCTTAAAGATACATGTACATGGAGCACACAGTATGCGCTGCCGTCCTCTAGTTAATGTTCTCAAATCCTAAAATGCGATTTTTGAGAAAACGATGCAATTTTTCGAGTCTTACCAAGAGTACCTTTTTTCTTGTACTTAAGACACTTAATCTAAATTTTATAGACAAACTCTTTTTTATCCATTGGCGTAGAAAATCGAAATGTTTTAATATTTATAAACGCAGGTTCTCCGCCTATGGATTGATTACTATCACAATTTTGATACAGAATTTCTTGACTCATAAAACTATGTAAACGTGACAAAATTTAGCGCAATCGCTCCAGCCGTTTCAAATTTATAACAAAAAAACAATTTTCCAACTGCAACTTCAGGACCGTATTGCGCACAAACTAAGCAACTTTGACTAAGCCAAGTTTTGCTAAATCGGTTTATTTTGGTCCGAAAAATACGTGGTAGAGTTGTTTAAAGACCTTTTAGAGACACCTTGTATATTAAGGTAAGTGCATGCTCTGACACACAATTATCTTGCACCCTGATTTCATTGATCTCGTTAATTGGTGATACCGGTACGAGCATAATCACTAATTAATTGAGTGTTTTAGGGAATACTAATTGATTTGAGACGCCGTGACGAGCATAGTCTCTGGTCAATTAATTTATTTCCATGCGGGTTTTAACCCCCCAACAATATGAAGTTTGTAAATTATTCCTTAATTTGTACTTAAGGCTGGACGCCCGCTTCAAGCTGAGTTCGATTTGAAATAGGCGTACCACTGTTTTTTTCGTGCAAATGTAATAAAAGACAAATGTTTAAGGGTCCGCGTGCTCTGTCTTATGCTGAGGAAAAAGATAGAGAAAAGAACTTGTCACCTAATCTAATCTGCCTGTAATTTATGGCTGCGCTATGGTCTCAGATAATCGCCGGTTGGCCGACACGTTTGGCAGTCGGGAAGCAACCCCCCCTAAATTAGACAATCTATATTTTCTCAAACACACAAAAAAGGTGAAGCTGAATATGTAAAATCACCTGCCGGATTCAAATTTTGAGTTGGAAAATAAAATCGAAATCGCAAAAAGGTCGAAAAATCGTTTTTTTGTGTAAATTTTAAAATTTTCATTTTCTTTAATTTTTAATACTTATCTCGTGATATCTTAGCAATGCAGAGAGCTAGGGATCTGTTTTTTTTAAGGTTATACCGTAAAGTATTTGGATGATACTAGTGTTTTCGATTTTTCTTTATGGTGTGTAAATTTTATAAAAAAAAAAAAAGTTTTAGTAGACGACCAATTTGTGTAACGTATTTTTCAGCTATCGAGTAACTAATCTTATTTTTCAGAATTTACCCATATATATGTGAAACAAAATAAAGCCAACATTCCAAAATTATTTTTTGTGCAAGAAATAAATTTCTAGATCGTTTCAGAAGCAAATTATTGAGAGTCAAATATAATAATTATACTCCCAGCCCGCAAGCCGTGTGAGTCCTAACATGCGCTTCTAGCAGGTATAGCGTTAGGGACGGGAAGAGATATTGCTTTTACTTTCTGATACGTAGTATAAGGAAGTATTGTGACGCTGACATTGTATATGTACACTATATTGTAAAGAAAATATCAACGGTTTCGATAAAATAATGTCCGAGTAACGATTACTGTCTTAACATACACCGATCTCAGAAGTATTTTACAAACTGCGTAGAAACTGCCCGAAATGGTAGGCGGAGCTACCTCTCGACACAATGTGCGAGCGTACCACATACTCTATTTGATTTCAGTGAATTTCGCCCAAATTTCAAAATTTTGTTTTCCGTTTCGTGACCTTATTTTTAAAAATTAAGAAAAAATAAAATTTATGTATTGCTGTTGAGTGTTACATAATTTTAAATAAAGGCTTGTTTTTTGAAATTTCTTACATTTTTATTTTTATTTAGGGCCCTTTGGACAATTTCGAAGAAATTACGATTTATCCATTGAAAGGCATTGTTTTCTTAAATTAGCGTGTAAATTCGGTAAGGTTTTCATGAAAAATACGATTAGGAAATGGGAAAAACGATTTCGAGGCCGGGCGTACAACCTTAACATTAAATTTTAATAAGTAAATGTTATCTCACATCTGACCAGTATTGTTTTATTGCTTTTAGAGAAATAAATTCAGTCGTTTGTTGGACTGAAAATATTTGAAGCAAATATTGACAATGTACGTATATGTGTACGTATTTTGTTTGTTTTTTTGAACTTTGTAAAAAAGGCTGCTAAAATTTATGATACGGCTCATGTGTTGACCTGCACAAACCAACATGTTTACAAAGCTCAGCACGAACGGGTATATATTTGTATACACAAAGATTTTCTAAATCAAACGACGGAAACAAATGGTTCCTCATATCCTGTCAAATATTGATTAGTACACCACGGACATTTTTCGAAATATACATACATTCCTGGTAGAAATGGTACACTTTCATCAACGATGTAACAGATGCGGAGCTCGTTTTATGAGAACACAGCACATAATATTATTAAAATATGCGTTTGTCGTTGTACGTAGACACAAGTGACCGCTATTAGTCGCAACTTCGTAAGCTATTATCTGCAGATGCCAGTTGACACAGTGTAGGTAAATAAAAATTAATTATGCAATACAATATCTTTTTACTCCTTTGTTTCAGAGAAATTTAGTAGTGACAGTAGTGGATGATAGGTTGGTGGCGTCATCGTTAGATCGCATAAGCAAACGACGATGTCTGGAACTACGCATCTGCCCTATTACATTATCTACAGAATGCTCGAGAAGGTATTGATCAATTACCTAAATTGTGACAAATTATTTCGAACTGCAGTCTATTAATTCGCTACACAATCCTCAAAAATGTGTGAGACAGTAATATTTTTATTAGAAAGCCTTTTCCTCGTCTTCATATTCTTCAAAATATCCTATTATCTCATATTTGTGATTTTAGTTACTGGTCTTATCCATTTCTTCAATTCTCCACTCGCTAGTATTTTCATTTCTCTCAGTGTCTTCCATCTCCTTCCTCATATCGTCTTAAGTCTCTTCCACCAGGTCTCTCGGTCTTTTTCCCTTCCTCTTCGCTTGTTTGTCAGTTTCTAGTATTTTTCTTCTAAGACTATTTGGGTCTATCCTCATCAGTCATCACATATCCACACCATTTCAATTTTCAAAATCTGACAGTTGATCCAGGTTGTTCTAGGTTTGTTCTAAATTGTTCCAAAGTATTTCAAAAAAAAAAGTCAACATTGGCCGAGATAATTGAAAAAAAACTACTTTTTCACCCAGCCTCCCTTTTTTCGAAAATAAAATTGAAATTCTGAAGGTTGTTCCAGGTTGCTCTAGTTGTTCTAAACATTGTTCCAAAGAATCTCGAAATAAAATTCAAAATTGGCCGAGATAATCGAAAAAACGAGTTCTTGACAGCCCCCCTTTTCTTGAAAATTGTAATTCTGACGATTGTTCTAGGTTGCTCTAGGTTTGTTTTAATTGTTCCAAAGTATTTCATAGAAAAAATCAAAATCAGACGAGAAAATGAGGAAAAACGAAAGCCAAAAGTATGAAGTCGGGCCCAGTTTTTGCAAAAATTAAAATTTTGACGGTTGTTCTAGGTTGTTCTAGGTTTGTTCTAAACATTGTTCGAATACGTTAAAACTGTATCGCTTATATATTCAAAGATATTGCAAAAAACCCAAATCCAAAAGTGTGAAGTTAGCCCCCCTTTTTTCGAAAATCTAAATTCTGACGGTTTTTCTAGGTTGTTCTAAGTTTGTTTTAAACTGTTCCAAAGTATTTCAAAGTAAAAATTATAATTGGACGAGATAATAGAAAAAAAGAATTTCAATTTTCGCAAAAAGGGGGGCCGTGGGAAAATCGTTTTTTTTTTCAATTATCTCAGCCAATTATGATTTTTTCTTTGAAATAAATTAAATTTTAGATTAGATCTGATCTGTGATATAAATATAGGAGAATTCGTAATAGGTTTTAAGTATTAATTTTAATAAAACTTATTTTTAATGAGTTTTATATCAATTAGTTGTTTTTAAAGAATCTGAAAACAACAATTTTATTTGAGCATTTTGGATGATTTGAGTAAACTCAATTATTTTTGATCGCACCAAAACGTAATAAATTTAAGCATTTTTATGGATCGAAAGTTTGCTCATCGTGCTACTGTTTCATAAAAATTTTATATGAAAATTCTTACGGCGATAAGGTAAATCAGACGAGGATTTATTCGTGCAGAATCGGTAAGTTTATTTTCTTCGTTCACATGTGAGCGATCACAGATAAACTGCTTCAACAGTACGTGCCTGATATAAACTGCAAAGCGACATAAATGTTGAATAAGTGCTTTGTGACTGAAATTACTAAAATAATTTGAAACGGCCCATATTATAGAAAGTAAGCGCACACACGGATGTATGGATAGCTAACGACCCAATAAAATTTCGATATACCATATGAGCACATGTCATGAACTGGTGATTTTACGATTATCGGTCGGGAATGCCATTAAAGATGTTTGCCGCCGCATTAAGTATTTAAATAATACTATCGATTATGTATTGTCACACAACGTATTCCGAACAATTAGGAAGATAGATTATTATTAATTTGTAGTATACGTATCACCCATTAACTTATTTAAGGGTTTCTACAATACCTACATATTTTAATATATTCTTTATTCAATAAATACATACTTGTGTCATTTTTATAGCCCATTGACTTAGTAATTCAGGACGTGAATCCATAGCAATAGAAATTACTAAAACAGAAATTTTAGCATGTTTCTTTGAGTATTTTTTGTCATTAGAAATTAGTTGCCACTTTAGTGACTGTCGTTATAGCGTATTATTTAATAATACTAATAATACAATTAGTGATTCCATCACATTACAATGCTAACAAACATTAATTATAATATTAAACGTATCAGTCAGACATAATAACGAATCTGGAATCAAAAGGTAACCTGATCTATCAGGTGTACCAAATGACTGAATGTGAAAAATAAAAAAAAAATACAAGGTATGTACGAATATTCCGTGATGATGAATATATACACATTCATACACACACATCTACAGCATGTGTCAAATAACATTAGGCATAGAAATTCAATGTTTACGTGCGATCTATACGTATACATGTAATACGTGGCAATGTGGTACCCCTACAATCCGTTACCAATGCCGGAGACAAGCGACGCCACATCAATATTCTCCGATCCCCATTGCCCCCACTATTCCCCACCCAGATTTTACATTCACTGTTTAGCTTCAAACACGTTGCGGTGTGCAATAAAAGCATTCAGTAAAATTAATTTAGAGTGAGTCTGTATATACACCCGCTGAAAAGCTTGAGATAGTAAAATTGTTTTATGGTAATAACTCTGCAATAACGTGCATAAATATGTTTGCGCTGACTTTTGCAGACCGTCCTGTCCCTTGCAGACAAACAATTTATAATATTATTAATACATTTGAAAAATGTTTCTGTCTCAATAACTGCACGAAATGCAAACCAAGGGAGATATCCCCACAAAAAATTGAGGAAAGTGAACGGTGGGATGTATTAGTTTGTAGTATTGTGGAAATTGACAACACGATATCAACTAGAAGTGCTGCCGAGGATTTGGGTATAAGTAACAAAAATATTTCACGTATTTGAAAACGTAATGGTTTGATATGTTTTACGTATTCGAAAACCCAAGAAATATTTCCGGAGGACCATTTTCGAAGAATGGAGTTTTGTCAATCCGTTATGGATAAGATACATCGAGACGACAATTTCGTTAGAAATATTTGCTTCACCGATGAGTCAACTTTTCCATTGCACGGAAAGCACAATCCCTCTGTTCTTCGATATTGGGCTACAGAAATGAACACGGGCATTTTGCAAACCGCACCCAATGTTGTGAATGATGGCGGCTGGTGAATATCAGTGCGACAAATGTCTACTAAATTTTGAATTAACTAATGAAATCAAAGTGTTAAAATGTAACAGTGTGATGTGTAAGACGGTGATACATCATTCCTGCACGTCATATAAACCATCAGAAATAAAATTTTTGAAAACAGCGACGAAAAATGTTAGGTGTATGTGTACTGCATGTGGAAAAGTAGCTGGGAAAGATGTAAGTGAAACATCTGTGTCTACCTCCTTTTTCGAAAGATGCCCCACATATTGCATGTTTTAAACATGTGTATATCCCATTAAAGGGTTATAACTTTGAAAATACTAGAAATAAGTGCTATGTTATTGGTACCATTTTAAAGGCAATTTTGCAAGGAATATGCTGACTTATAAAAATATTATAGGTTAGATTTAAAAAAAACTAGAAAATAACCAATAAAGATCGATAACTTAGACACGATTAACACCCTGTCTATTTGTTCACTTTGTTCGACCTCAAAACAAATAACGTGTTAGTCCATAAATTAGTAACACAAGAGTTACGTGACGTATTCTACCCATTTTCAGACTACTGCTTAAAATGTTATATGCTGCAATAAAAGCAAAACTAACAGTCTGAAGTGCACATATGCATATATCATTTCAAAGATAATTTGATTGGCTATCATTATAATATCTGGAAAGTATAGCAATGTATTTAAAATAAAAAAGTTGAAGGTGGTTGCGAAAACTTGGATCAGCCTGTATATTTGAAAATAAAATTAGAAAATACACAGTCGCATTCTACTTACGTACGTAAAGTCTTATTGCTACGCAGTTATTAGTTTTCATACTAAACTCCGCCGACACACTATTGCACCACCGGGTATATAAATACAGGGTGTCTCAGCTTTTGCGTTGCAGGTATTATCTACTTTCCCTGTATAGATATCAGAAAACTTTTCAAATAAAAGTTACTTGATATTATGATGTGTCGAAAGTGACAAACAGAGAATTTTATTTGCTCGTGACCTTGAAGGAGATTTCAAGGTCAACTTTGGTTTTTTTAATGGATATATGCATTTTTTAATGTTGCATCTTATTTATCAAAAACTAATAAATAACTTTTATTTGATCCATTTTTTATTTTGCCTTGTCAGTTTTGACACAATTCAGATAAACTTGTCAAAAGCAATTTTTATTAACTTAAAGGAATACGATAATTATAAGTAAGTAATTCAGTGCAAAAAAAATTAAAAAAATAAAGAGTAAGTATTTCAATAATAAATATCTCAAATTAGTGTATGTAGTTGGATAAGAAAACAAAACAAGAGGCATTAATTTAATAAATGTTCAAATTGGGCTCCATCAGCGTGGACACAAGCTTCCAAACGACGTCTTAATCCTCTGTTGCAACATGAAAGTATCATTCCGTGAGTCATAATCCAGCATCCCATGCGAATTCGATTTTTCAGATCATCAAGATCTGCCGACCGAACTTGATATACAAATTCCATTAAATAACCCCACATGAAAAAATCAACAGGCGATAAATCCGGGGAACGAGCAGGCCAAGGGATAGAACCTCTATTTCCAATCCATCCATTGGGGTACAGCGCATTTAAATAATTCGTCACAATTTGCGCATTATGGGGCGGAGCACCATCTTGTTGCCAAATTATGTCTCGTCTTTCATTAAGAGGAATATCTTCCATTAAATCGGGAAGCACATTTTGTAAAAAATGTAAATAACGTTGTCCTGTCAGGGTTCCTTCGTAAAAGTGGGGTCCAATTAAATGCCCATTAAACATTCCACACCATACATTGGTTCCCCACACTGTTTGAAAGCGTGCTTCCTCCATCCACCGTGGATTTTGGTTGGACCAATAATGCGCATTATGTTTGTTCACAACACCATTATTGTGAAAGCGACTTTCGTCACTCCATAAAATACAATTAAGATAATTTGGATTTTCATCTTCTAGAACTTGCAATCGTGCAATGAAATCCAGGCGTCTTTGTAAATCGTTTAGTCTTAATTCTTGTGATAAATGAACTTTAAATGGATGGTACCGATGCCCTTTTAAAATTCTATGTACTGTAGCTTTACTAATGCCAATTTCTTCTGCCAAACGTCGAAGTGAAACATGGGGGTTTACAGCTACATAAGCCAAAATGTTGATTACATTTTCTTCATTTCTAGCAGGAGCATTATGGTTAGCATGTTTTACGGTAGAGCGAAATGAACCAGTTCGTAACTTCGCTTCTACTCTATTAAATGTTGTATGTGATGGATGATGACGTTCCGGAAATCTTTCTCGATACAAATTTGCAGCTTCTCGGGAATTCCTTCTGCATTCTCCGTAGACTATTAACATATCTACATATTCGTTGGAGTTGTATGTAAGTGGCATATTAAAAAGCTGCGGATAACGCAAGTCAAATCTTTGTGATTTAAGCAAGACTGACAGTCGTTGACTGACAGAACACAACTTTTTACTTTTGACAAGTTTATCTGAATTGTGTCAAAACTGACACGGCAAAATAAAAAATGCATAAAATAAAAGTTATTTATTAGCTTTTGAAAAATAAGATGCAATATTAAAAAATACATATATCCATTAAAAAAAACAAAGTTCACCTTAAAATCTCCTTCAAGGTCACGAGCAAATAAAATCCTCTATTTGTCATTTTCGATACATCATAATATCAAGTAACTTTTATTTGAAAAGTTTTTTGATAACTATACAGGGAAAGTAGATAATGCCTGTAACGCAAAAGCTGAGACACCCTGTATATCACTTGGCACATTTTATCTGTATGCTATTACTAAATTATTTTATGTTTTGGCACTCTTCAATTATAGGCAATTAAAAAGACAGCCGAAAATGTCATTTTTAAATTTAATAATAAATAACTCGAAAACAATTAACTTTAGAGAATAATTATTTCTAATAAGAAAATATTACAAAGACATGTATGGAAAACAATCAGAAATTAAAAAAGAGAAACTGGGGAATTTATAGAGTCCAGCAAAATAAGCACTCAACAATGGACAAGTTATTTCGCTAAATTATTCCAAGACGAACACGAGGAGGAAAATGGAGAAGTAGAGGGAGAGATAGAACTAGAAGATGGCAACCGATCGACTCTGCATATAAGCCCGACGGAACTCAAGGAATCATTAATAAAACTACGAAATAGAAAATCCACAGGCCTAGACGGCATTAACAACGAGCTGCTTAAATATGGTGGAGAGCCGATAAGAAAAGAACTGCACAACTTGCTAAATAAAATTTTTAGAGAGAAAAAACTACCAAAGGAATGGAAAACGGCCATCCTAGTACCAATCTTTAAGAAGGGTGACAAGAAAGAACCGAACAATTATATAAGCATAAATCTACTTATTGCTACACTTAAACTAACTACAAAAATAATCACAGACAAGCTAAGCAGTCTAACTGAACACCAAGAGGAACAACAGGGCTTTAGGAAAGGAAGATCTTACATGGATGCCATATTCGTGGTTCGTCAGGTTGTTGAAAAGGCATTGAAATTTAACAGATCAGCATTTATGTGTCTGATAGATCTACGGAAGGCTTTTGACCGAATACGCTTATCGGATATGACAGAAATACTCGCGAGGAAAAAGATTCTAACTTCTTCAATACAACTGATAAAAGACATTTATACAGGCGGCTGCAGAAGGGTGAAATTTAATAGAGAAACATCACAAGCGATACCGGTTGAAAAGGGAATACGACAGGGGGGGTCTCGTTCAGCCCCATGCTGTTTAATTTTATGATGGACGAAATAATAGAATCTGTGAAAAACATGAGAAGATATAGGATGGGAAGAAATAACTAACATTATATGCTATGCAGACGATGCTATATTGATAGCAGAGAAAGAGGACAACTTACAGAGATTGTTATTTCAATTCAATAACACATGCAAAAAATATAACATGAAAATTTCCACAGAAAAGACTAATAAAGTATTGACGATAGGAAAAGCCCCAATTGGATGCAAGGTAGCTGTATACAACGACATAATAGAACAGGTGATGCAGGTGAAATACTTGGGCACGGTAATAACAAGTTCGGGTGACATAGACAAAGAAACAAATGAACAAATTACGAAAACTAATAGACTCGCTGGATGCATGAGCAACTTAATTTGGAACAACAAGTACCAGAGAATTGACACAAAAACAAGGATATTCAGGAGTGCATTGAGGCCCATACTGACCTCTGGAGCCGAAGTAAGGCCAGAAACGGCTAAAACCAGAAGACAAATACAAACGACGGAGATGAAGGTCCTGCGAAGAATAGCAAGAAAAACCAGATGGGACGGAGTTAGAAACGAAAATATAAGAGAGACATGTCAGGTAACGGGCGAAGACAAAACTGGGAGCACCACGTGAACAACGAGAGATTACCAAAAATAGCAAGAGACAGCAGACCACTTGGAAGAGGAAGGACAGGAAGACCGAGGAAAGATGGAGAGACAGTTTATAGAGATTGGTTATATACAAGGAGAAATCATAATAGAAAAGAAGAAGAAGAAGAAGCAGAAGAAGAAGAAAAAGAAGAAAACATCTATGTTTTAACGCGAAATCCGCATTTGAACTTATATACTGACTTATAACTATAAGACTGACAGTCGTTGACTGACAGAACACAACTTTTTACTTTTGACAAGTTTATCTGAATTGTGTCAAAACTGACACGGCATGTATATGTGTCAAATTTAAAAAAATAAATCTTCTTTGTACCAGTAATTTGTGGAACAGCCTGTAAAGCGTATATATTTTTAAATTGTGAAGCAATGACAACCTATCAACTACAGTAAGCGAATTTTTAATTATATTAAGCATTAAGGGTCCTATATACTGGATCTGTCAACAATGGAGAAATAGCAGATTTTAGATGCAAGATGTTTTTGTTGATTTTAAATTTGGAGAAAATCTTTCAACGTCAACTTATGAAGAATTTAGTAATCTACCCCGCTGAATAATCAAATTTAGAAAAAAATTATCGGATTAAAGAAAATTAATTAAAATGTCAAAATATTAAAAACAAGTTTTCTCAAAAAACCTTCGGAGGAGATTTGTTTGCTTGGGTTCACGTTATAAATTGAATAAAAAGCTAACCCGCTCTGCACTTATTTTTTGTTCAACTATTCTTTGCTTTGTTTTAAATGAATATAAAATAAATTAAAATTAGGCAACCCACATTACAATGAATTGTTATTCTAATAAATATCTTTCCCGCGATTACAAATGTGTAAATATTTGGTCATAAATGAATTTTTATTGGCTTAGATATTGAGTTATTATTTCAAATATTTATTATATATTCCCTATGTGTAATAAGTACTCGGACATCCTTGGCTTATTAAATTATGTGCTATGCAACCAATATTACATTTCCGATCCACTATATAGGACCCTTAAAGAGTAAATTTACTTTGTCAGATCGTTGACCCACCCTGTATATATTTAATTTATAACTTCAACATTATTGTTACATACCACGTTATTTAATATTAATATTTTTAATTGTGACTAATATAATTTATGGGTTCGATTTATCCTATAGCAGTATGTTGGTAAAACTACATAATTAAAACTTCTGCCAGCTCCTAGCTTTTTTATTTAATTTAACGTATATTTATATTATTACAAAAATTCTGGTATATTTGGGTGAAATATGGTTTAATAAATATTTCTATTTCCTTCAAATATCTAATTTATTACAACAACAAAGGTTGTCTGTTCAGATACTACGATTTCCCCTGTATTACTTAACAATCAGTGTGTGTATTGCAAATTCTCTCAAATGGTATTTTGCTGAAGCAGAAGTCTGTTACAATCTGGAAAGTAATTAATGAGGCAACGATGTTTCAACATTTCACGATATCCGAAGCGTTCCAGTGTTACAGACGTATACACCGATCACAAATGAGCAAATAATTTATCTATTGCCTTAAATAAGCTGAAAACCCTCCCAATTACATGTCTGCTCCTTCTACCCTCATTAGGCTTTATCTACAATGTTTTGTCTGGTTTTGAAATTTGTTAGATTTATCTTCTTATATTTCGGTGCTCACATTAGCTATTTTTTTTCTTCGAATATGTGGCTAGACAAGGTAGATCTAAACTAAGACAAGAAATACACTCTGCGACAAAGAAATAACAATTTATAATAGAAGCGGTAACGTTTATTAACGTACATCAACAAAATGTGATTCAACAACATTTTGAGGGCTATGGCATTTAGAGTAATCTACAGTGCTATGATATAGGAAAAAATCGCATTTAGACGTCAAAAGTGCAACACAAGTGGCTATATGCACTGACATGATGTAATGAAATTTTAAAAAATTGCACCACACGTATATAATTTTGCAGAACATTTACGTTTCGTACAGCACTACTTTTAAGTTGGCGATACTTGTAAAATTTATAATTTTCATAAACGAGCAAAACTGTATCCCTCTCACTCAATATTTGATTGACTAAATCCATTGTTGTTTATTAGCTTTAAGTTCCTATATCGAAGTTAAACTAAACTTGGAACTTTGTATGATGTATACTTATACGTAATATGGAGGGCGGGGTGAATAACGTCTTTAAACTACAATAATATAATATTTGTAGGACCCACAAAATATTTCCCCTCAAAACCGATAATCCCCAAATTTCTATATAATTACGTGTTCCAAGAACTAACCCTTCACGTTCGAATGGCAATTTATGCTTCGGATTAACGGTCCTCATTATGGTCTAGGTGCTAAAAGTAACCGCGACTGCAGTTCATGTTCGCCGAATTTTTCTTACAAGAAAATTACAGAATTAAGGTAACAAGATTATCCTCGAGCCCTACGGCCGATATTGAACCTGCCTGTCAAAATACCTTGCCGAAAAGTTCCCGACTCCATCTAAATTACTCTATACAAAGCTCATCACGAGCAGCAGATCCTCTACGAAAAGACGTCGTTGAAATCTCACCTAAGAAATTACCCTAGAAGAGGACACCAACAGAATCAGCATCTATGTACCGCCAACCAATAACTACATATTTTAATCGCCATGGTTTGTATATAAGCTCTTCAAGCCCCACAATAATTTATATACGTGAATGTATTTAAACCCACTGTAAAGTTAAAGCTTAATATCTTGCATCTGACTGAAACATTCCACTTAGTTTCCGATAAAAACATTAAATGCTTAAGATTTGTCTAAATTTGTTGGCTCGAACGAACCATATCATTTTGGCACCCAGAATCGTGGGGCAATATTCATTTTGGCTGTCACCAAACAGTCAAGCCATAGTGTATACACAAACAAGAGCTACTTGTATCTATTATCTCTATGATTTAAGACAGTTTTCTCGTAAGAACAGACAAAATTAGATTTGCTAACGCAACACTCCGTATCAAATACCGGATGTCTGTTTAATTAAGCTCCGTCACCAGCCATATCTCAGCAACCGTTTGTCGTACAACCTGGCGGAAAAAATCTTTATAGTAAAACGAACCACGAGAATTTCAACAAAAATATTTTTAAGTTTCCAAAATGATCGCAAGGGGGCGGAATTCCAAAAATTCTCAAGATGAATTAAACATTCGATAATGTTTCATTAAATTGAAGTTTAAGATAAGAGGTTACAACTTTTACTGGCAACATTTTCAGACGTTTTTATACAATCTTTACTTGAATCTTTTTGATTTAACTCACATACGAAGAGGGTGGAGAGGGTGGAGAGGGTTATGTCTACGTCGGTTTACCTTAACGAATTTTACTGTTTCTAGGCTCATACGATAGGGAATTTTAAAGAGAATTGAAGTGTATTTACCTATTTTTTAACGTATTGGTTAAATAATTCTTAATACATTTTTCATGTTAATACACGTTGTTTATGTAAATGCACTATTTTTAATTGCAAAACCGATGTTTTTTTTTAAATAAACCACTTTGTTTTAAATTAGTGCCCTAATATAATATAATAAATATTATATTCAATATTTTATTATTTCTTTAATCCTAAGATGTTTATCTTCTTAAACACATATCTTTGTTTTTGAAATTAATACTATAACACTATCTGTTGTTTTATTTTTATTTTTTCTCTAA
The DNA here is from genome assembly GCA_963170755.1 of Amphimallon solstitiale. Classification (NCBI taxonomy): domain Eukaryota; kingdom Metazoa; phylum Arthropoda; class Insecta; order Coleoptera; family Scarabaeidae; genus Amphimallon; species Amphimallon solstitiale. The sequence goes on from OY720679.1 coordinate 137,759,758, forward strand.
TGACTTTATTCTATTCAAGCGGTAAAACATAAATCAATTAATTCTTGTTATTTAAATTTCTAATAAATACTTTCAAGAACCAAATTTTTTTTTTAGTACGCTTCATAAAAGGTTCTTTTCTTGCGATGTAGTAAAAAGGCATTCCTTATTTTTTGGCATTACGAACATACAAAAGGAAAATCTGTCGTAAAAGGAGTACTAGCCTAAAAAACACATACCATAACATCCTTTTCTCTTGCAAACCATTGAAACGTGATCGGTACGTCCGGTGGAAAAAAATATCGTTATATCCGAAGAGGTTTATTGAGAGCGCGATTTACCGGGTCAGAAAAGAACGAGCACAATTTACGGCGGCCCGTTTTGTCAAAAAAGCCTTCGCGATAAAATTTATATTGTCCAAAATCGTGTGAAAATATTGAAAAATCATTTGGCTGACATCCTCTCAATATTAGTTGTAGTCGTCTGAAGTGTTCTGTTTGCTCTGGATCTTTGAGATAAATAGACTTTTGTCGTGTTGATTGCGAAATTTATCGCCCATGAAAGTAGAAAAACTTAAAAAAATATTCTGTTAACAGAAATGAGATGAGAGAATTAAAAATTATGAGCGGGAGACTTTTTTAATGAAAGAGTGGAAAATTCAACAAAATAGTATACATCTTAAAGTCATAGTAATCAAAAAGTATATCATAAAGATAAGCAACTTAGCTTACTGCATGAATAATTTATGAAACATTAAATCGACAACGTTGGTATTTAATGAGGGATCCTTAGATACTGAGAAAAAAAAGATAATTATTGATTTGATTTTGAAAATAACAAGAAGTTTATGAGAATAAAGAGAAAATTTATTTTTAAAAGAGGAATTAATAGTGAAAACTGTATATTAACGTCATAAATACATACAGTATTATTTCCCATCATTTTTCCAAAGTATTTACATGCAAATTAAAAAAGAATTCATATTTTGCAACTAGTACGAGTTAGTTTTGGACCTGGAATTTTACCTGAGTTCCCTGGAACTAAAAAAAATAATTGGATTTTTCATAAGATGCAAACCAACTAAGAAAATATTTTATCCATAAAGAAGCGTTTGTGGATATTACCAATCTTGATGGATGAATAGAACGGGACATTGTAATACTATAATTAACCGAGTATTATAGGAAGAGGACTGTACCTGTTTGCAAGAAAAAAGGAAAACGTAAAGTACAAAACATAACATTTTATGTGAGAGTTTTATTTGTGAGAAATTAAAACAGACATTGATTTCAATTTATAAGTTAGAGAATGTCATAATATAATTGAGTTTGTTTTTGTTAGATTATTCTGTTTTAGATGTATCAATTTGGTACGTTTATTAACATAAAAATGAGGTGTGGCCACGACACGACTTTCTTATACGTATGAAAGTGTTACTTCCGGTCCGAATTTTGAAATTTCATTTATATAAAAAATATTCCAAATCCAACTTTAAATACTTTTGTACTCTTCATAATTTTCATAAATATATATAGAATGCATAATTTACGACATATTTGCAAAAAACCGATTTTGTTGAAAATCTAACCAGTTCTCATGAGGGAGATTATACACGTAAATGCAAAATTTGGAATTGCTATCTCTAGCGGTTTGACCGCTATCGTGGTCACAGACAAACACACACACACACAGACAGACAGACATTTTTTAAAAACCACTTTTTCGGTATCAGGGGACTTCAAAACGTGGACATCTGCAAAAATCTCGAGGTCGAAAATTTTCATCATCACAATACTTCCTTATACTACGTATAAGAAAGTAATAAAAGTAGAGTTCACAAAGCAATCGTAATTAAAATTTAACTTTTGTATTTAAAATAGAATTATTATGTTGTTTTCCAATACATTACAATTATAAATTTGACAATTGATTAATTTTTTTAACATGAAAATTATTTTACTTTCATTAATTTTAAGAGTTGAGTTTATTTGTATTTTAAAAATTATATGATATTAACAATTTAAAATAATCACTTACCTATCTATTTTTCCAAAATAATCTGATATTGTTATTCTAATAATTCAATGAAATACATATATAACCTATATAACTTTTAATTTGAAGGAATCTCAATGACACATCACATATTTCCTTAAATACGCCGGAGAATTAAATAATTTTTGTTAAGTATATAAAGTAGATACATGTTTAAAGCCTCAGTATCGTATTGGATAGATTGTTTATCACTCTACCAAGGAATAACGGTACAATATATTAATTCTAATTTTATATATTTTTTATGGACGAGATGCCGATAGAAAATAGATCAATATTTGAGACATAGAATTCACAAAAAATAACAAAGGAACGGTATAAATAGTATAAATTATTTTGTAATTATTTAGATTATTTACAATTTGTACAATTCAATCTTTATATTTTAAAGTACATTTTATAACTATTTTTAATTCAGATTTTTAATTAAAATATTGGCGCCCAACGTGGGGCAATAATAATAATTCGTATTTTAGCAATCGATTTACATAAGCAAATATATGCATTGTCAATAGAAAGTACAGTAATTACTTACTTAAATATGATGATAAGGCATACACACATATATATCTATATAATTTTGTAAAATATACAATTTATATTTTAGTAGACATTACTAAAAAAGTTAAACTAATATATTCTTTTTACTGTGTCATAAAACATTCTCGAATCTTAAAGTACGTTTAATAATATTATCTGCAAAAACTTGACTGACTCAGCCCACAAAAGTCTTTAGTTGGCTTCTGTTGAAGTTCCTCGTTAACGAAAATTTGCCTCGGTTTCCTATTTTATATCCCAACAAAGTGTATGAATTAAATAATTAATATCTCTAAGCACTTAGTTCCTACGTCTAAGTTTGTATTTTCAAATTTGGTAGATATAATAATTATCTCTCAAAGAAATCTTTCCTACACCGTCTATTAAAGCGAATATAACGTAAAATGTGTCTTGTCCATTTAAAAGTAACTCCCTCTGTCTACAATAAACTGCATGCATATATTAGCCGAAGTGAAAATAGCAATAAAATTCATAATTTTGTATTTTCATCTCGGAAGAAGGTAAATATTATTCGTAATGGGGAGAGCGTGCGAGTCATTATATCCAACCTGACATTTGTTTGCCTTATCTGTTTTATATTTTCAGCACTTTAGCGCAATTTTCAATGTTCTACAATATTCGCGATGTTTCGAAAGCGAAACGCCTGTTTTGACATCTCAAAACAACTAACATCATTTATAAAACTTGGAAACTCCAAAATTGTACGTAACATAAATTCTATTACGACTACAAATACGTGTATGGATTACGTTTCGAGCAATTCATCTTCGTCTACTGATGAGAGATTGTGATTCGTCAGAAAGTGAAGCGGGAATAGTTAATGCAAGAATTGTTCTGGATGTTTATGTAAAGCTGGAACAATTCATTCATTTGCATTTTTGTCTGTAGAGTTATTCTTCGTCCTTCAAAAATATAGCATGACAGTTGACGTCGTACATTCTGATTTCTAAAGTAAGGTCAAATTTATTTAGTTTTCTCACGTTTCTAGTTCTATTGAATTATTGAATAACATATTATTACTGGCGATAGTATTGGCGAGGAACAGTGTTTATTCCAAGAATACTTTTAATGCTTTTTAATTTTTATATATATCAAATTTAAACGACTACAAATTCCAATAATTATAGCTTCCGTCATAACTAAATTCCTGGCCAAAATTAACGCATCACTTATATTAAGTGAAAAAATTCGCCAAAAACCTTTATTATTGAAATAATTATAACACATGAATTGTAACAAGAAACACTGTAAATAACGTTTATCGCCAACCGTCAGTAAAGTGATGCGTTACCATAGCGTTTTGCGGAGGTAAAGAAACACTTTATCGTACTGTACAATAAAGTACTTTACCTGCCGCTAATATCTGTCAGCGTAGCATGACTGATGACTTTTAAAAATAAATCGTTTGTCACTGTCATAAACTGTCAAAAGTTATTATATCTTTATTTCTTAAATTAACAATTTTAACGGTTGGCGATAAAATTTTGTATGCACCACGTCAGTAAAGTACCTTTACCGAACTCGTCTGTTACTCGCCGCGCTCGCTTCACTCGCTTGGCTCGTAAACCAGACTCGTTCAGTAAAGTATCACTTTACTGACTTGTTACATAAATAACTATTATCGCCAACCGTCAGTAAAGTGATGCGTTACCATAGCGTTTTGCGGAGGTAAAGAAACACTTTATCGTACTGTACAATAAAGTACTTTACCTGCCGCTAATATCTGTCAGCGTAGCATGACTGATGACTTTTAAAAATAAATCGTTTGTCACTGTCATAAACTGTCAAAAGTTATTATATCTTTATTTCTTAAATTAACAATTTTAACGGTTGGCGATAAAATTTTGTATGCACCACGTCAGTAAAGTACCTTTACCGAACTCGTCTGTTACTCGCCGCGCTCGCTTCACTCGCTTGGCTCGTAAACCAGACTCGTTCGGTAAAGTATCACTTTACTGACTTGTTACATAAATAACTATTAATACTATTTTAAACGTGATACTACGCTAATTTAACAAAAATGTTACAGTAATATCTACACTTCAAGGCACAGTGATCATTTAAAAATTATAAAAAGTTTTTCTAAAATTAAATTTAACTTCAAACTTATAAAATTACTATCGGGTATTGCTCCCCCCCCCCTTGCTCTTATAACTGCTTCCATTCGTCTAGGCATACCACTAATTAAGTTGCAGACGGTGGCTTCAGCAGTATTCTCGGATTTAGCAACTACAGCTTTTTCAAGTTCCCTAAGAGTTGTAATAGTAGGTACAAACTACACGTTTAAGTGCATCCCACAGATGCTCTATGAGATTTATGTCCGGGCTTTTAGATGGCCACTCCTTAACCTGGATATTCACCTCTCGGTATAAATAGTATAATTTTTTTTATAATTATTTAGATAATTTACAATTTGTACAATTCAATCTATAAGTTTTAAAGTACATTTTATAACTATTTTTATTTCGGATTTTCAAATGAAATATTGGCGCCCAACGTGGGGCAATAGTAATAATAATTCGTATTTCAGCAATCGATTTACATAAGCAAATATATGCATTGTCAATAGAAAGTACAGTAATTACTTACTTAAATGTGATGATAAGGCATTCACACGTATATCACTGCATAAAGACGAAGTTGGCGTCGATAAATGGGCAAATGGCACAACATGATTTTCTACAATATTATAGTCATATGCATTCGTTAATGTCCTGTAAATAGGTACCAACTTCTTGCGAGCGTCAAAACAAATTGCTTCCCCGAACATTACCAACCCACCACCAAATGAAATTCTTGAAGAGATATTGTAGTCAGCAAACCTCTCATGTGGTCTTCTCCAAACACGCTCACGTCCATCTGGTCACTTCATACTGACTTGTGTTTCATTCGAAAACAAAACTTTTCCAGTCGTTAATTGTTGAGTTTGCAATTTTGAGCTTTAGCAAAACGCAATCTAGCAACTCTATGCTGCCTGGTAAGCAGTGGTTCTACTCTTTTATCCTGCTCCATTAAGCCTTCTTTCAGAAATCTCTACGTTTCGGACTTATGCTAGAGCTCTGCATAACTCAAAACTGGTCGATCGTCTCATCCTTAAGGCAAGTTGTCTAAGAAAACGATCATCTACTTCATTTGTAGGATTTATCTTTTCCTCTGAATATTCAAACTGGACATTTCTAATTCAGGGTTTTTTCTTACTCCACCGGAATAAGTAGAAGCCGTGAAAGTAGCATCACTAAAATTATTGTCGGCTAAATCGCGGAAAATTTACGACATCGCGTATTCAAGATTTATGGAATGGAAGGTGAATAAGAAATGCAGTTCTTTTTCGGAGACGGTGTTAGCTTATATTTTGAAACTGGCGCAACAACAAAAACCTGCATCAGTGTGGTGGAATTATTCAATGATTAAAAGTAAGTTACAATCAGTGTTGTTCATTATCTAGATAAGTTATCTAGATAACAGTTTTGTTATCTATCATCTTATCTAGATCACACGACAACCATTTATCTATTATCTTATCTTAGATAAAAAAAAAGCAGATTTTCTGCAGGTTTTAGATAACAGATAATTTTTTTCGCGGGTTTTCAATTTTTTTTTGGTGTGCCTCGAAGATCGTAACGAAACCAATAAAACCACCGTCATCTTTGTAACTCTTCTTATATCTATATGGTTTTCGACTTTTGTACAATGTAATACATTTTTCGCAGTAACGTTGGTACTAGTACTTTAGACAAATTTGTTGTTGCAATGCTGCTTGTCATTGTCACTAAATGTCACTTTCACTTTTCATATTCTGTGAACTTATCACAAGATAGCTGGTGTAGTCTACTCATGCTTCATGTTAGTGAGTACATGTGTAGGTATGTATGTATATGATTTTGATAAGTTGATAACTACGTGAACATTTCGTTCTAGAGAAAAGCAAATTCTACCATAGACAATTTTGTAATAAAAGTGGTCATAATCAAAGGGATTGAACAGAGATTTCAACACTTGTTTGACATGGAAACCTACCCAGCCGGAAATAAAGCTTTCATTCTGTATCTAAATTGTAAAAAAAAGAACCAAAAATGTTATATGTATACCCAACTATTAAAAAAATATTCTTTAAATATAACTACCATCTTCAGCACCAGTCGAAAGACTTTTCAGAATGGGCGCCCAAATCCTACTGCCGCGTTGTTAATTTGCCGAAGCAACCATCCGACTTGAAATCAGTCCCTAAAGCATTAATAATAGTAAATAAACATAAGAATCTATATTAAATTTGTTCATGTTTAACGTTGTGCATTACCTATATCAAGAAATCTCATTCTCGCCCTTCCTATATCAATCGATATCTAACCACGTTGATTTCTAAACTAAAGTTCTGAGTTCTGAGGAGTTTACTAGATTATCTACTGAAATATCTAGATAAATTATACCCTATCTGTCATCTGTATCTAGATAATCATTTGAAAAACCATTTTTTATCTGTATCTAGATAATATTTTGCGGAATTATCTGTTACGTTATCTAGATACAAAAATGGTTATCTGGGTACAACACTGGTTACAATTCAATAATAATTTAAGCATTTCAATATATTGCAAACTAATTGCATTACCGAAGCAAAATGGTAAAGCTTACATGCCCAAGAAATCTGCGATTTTTACGAGTATACATATTAGGGATTTTTTAAATAATGCTCCTGATGAATTTTATTTAATGGTCAAGGTTGTTATATTTTTTGGGATTGCATGAGTCTGTTGAATTTGCGAAATTAACCAGATAACTAACATTAGATGATATTTAAGATTCGGGAACGTTATTAATTGCGAAACTTAAGCTAACAAAGAATGGTGTAAACAGGGAAGATTTATGGCTATTGAAGAATACATCAAATTTTACAAAATGTACAGGATTATTCATTAGAAATACCCACCCCTTATCATCGTTATTATTCCATATACAAAAAAATGTTTCAAATAAAAGTTGTGACATTTCCATTTTGACTATTTTATTAAGGAGATGTAATTTATAACAGACAATAGTTGTCATTTTCATAGCTTACGTTTATGATGTTAACTTTTCCATAGTACAGTAACTACGATATTCGACATTTAATAACTCGAAAACGGTTTAAGATGCCGGTATCATATGGTATATTTTTGAAATCAGAGTAAAAAGACCATTATAAAAATTTAATAATATACAGGATATTCTATTTAAAAAAAAAACTTTTTATATCGTTGTATCTGCACGCCACTATGTATTATTGATAACATGCAAATAAAATAGACTGAATTCTAGTAACAATAAAAGTAAAGAAATTTGGAAATATATCAACGAACAAACAGGAAAATTGAAAATGTTCAATATTTCTACACTGTTGGTCAAATAAATTTATTATTATTATTATTATCGCCACCTGTTTTAAGCATATCGCAATGGAAAATAGATCAGTCAAGTTGTGGTTAGAAATCAGTTTTATAAGGTACCTGAAACAGTAGTCAATTTTCTTGGTCTTCAAAATGTTAAGTTATATACAGGTCGTGCATTTCGAAGATCGTCTGATACACTTTTGGTTGAATCTGGAAGAGACTGATGACATTAAAGAAACATGGCGATTGGAAGTCATCAATGGTCGCTGAAGGGTATGTTGATGACTCGGTAGCGCACAAGACAAAAGTAGATAATAAAGTGTTTGGAATATGTGGCAGTGCATCAACTGAAAAGGATCTAACCTACACCTAACTCGTGTTGGATATGCACTTGAATATCTGGTAAATAACATACACTTTTGAGAAACTGTAATTTTTACAGATAAAAAAATTATTTTAAAACAAGAAACATGGACCGATTCATGTTACCGACCAAGAGGTGCCCGATTTGACGAAAACTTTATTAATAATGTGTATCCAGAAAATTTCAAAGTAAGCTTTTGGGGTTGGATTTTTATTCATGTGACTGGTATGGTATGGGACCTATATCAACGTTCTAAATAATGTGATGTTGCCTTCAGTTGAGCTATTTTCTCCAAATCGCAATTTTATAATTCACCAGGATAACTTCCCCATCGGACATCGGACAGAGTGAGAACATGGTTAAGAGAAAATAACATCAATGTGTTGGATTTTTCGCCAAGAATTCCTGACTTAAATATTATCGAAAATGTGATATCAAAGAAATAAAGAAATTGAATCGAAGACCTCAAAATAAACAAGAACTTGTAGAAATAGTTCACACAGCATGGGAGAATGTAAGTCAAAATACTTGTACCAACCTTTATAACCCTATTCCAAATAAATTGCAAGAAGTTTTAGACAAAAACTGCTCTATAACCAGATATTAAAGCATATATTTCTTCAGAATGTTTTTTAATTATTATTTTGATTGATTAATCATATAAATGATGTTTTGATAATTATTTGTTATTCCATAGAATAATGACTTGACATTAATGACAAGTAAATAAAGCCAGGTTTACAAACTACAAGATTTCTGGTCTACTTTTTTTTGCTTGTACGGTCAGTTAACTAACCGTGCATGGTAAAATAAGTTAGTTTTTTTTAATTATGAACAATGATCAAATCAGACTTCAACTAACTAACTACACATTTCGGGATACTGAAGGATCTAGGAAAATTCCCCGAAAACAATTCACCGACGGAAAATTCCCCGACTACAATTCACCGACAAACAATTCCTCGACAGGAAAATTCCCCGACAGGAAAATCCCCCGACAAACAATTCAACGAATGGAAAATTCCCCGACAGTAACAAACTTCCCTTCACACTTTATCCCGGCTTAGGAAAATATAAGCAAGTAATAACAATTAAAACACTTGGTATTGTCTCACAAATATATATAATTAAACACTCGATGTACACGGTTAACTTTACTAAAGAATTAAAAACTATTAAAATAATCGCACAAAATAATGGTTATAACTCGTCTCTAATAGATAAATTAGTCAATAGAATAAATAAATCAATTACATTAAAATTAGCATTTCCCCCGTCTCAGGAGTTGAAATTAAAACAATGGGTTAAAAGTCCATATTTAGGTAGTATAAGTATGAAAATTAGCAATGTTTTAAAGAAGCTGGATTTTAGTATAGCCTTCTATAATAATAACACTTTAAAAAGTCAATTAACGAATAATAAAACAGCGAATCCTAAGTTAAACAAATCAGGAATTTATAGAATTAATTGTAGTGATTGTAATAAATTTTATATAGGTCAAATGGGGCGAAATTTCAAATTAAGGTTCTCAGATCATATGCGAGCCGTTAAATTAAATTATGAAAATTCAAGTGTAGCTAACCATGTTTTAGACACGGAACATCATTTTTCAATAGACAATTTAGAAGTACTGTGTACTTTAAATAAAAGTAAAAAAATGAATGTTCTAGAAGGTTATTTTATAAAAGAAAGTTTACTTTTACAACCAGGCAATGTTCTTAATGACCAAACCGAACTCATAAATTCACCGTTAATAAACCCTAGCATTGTAAAAACGGTCTTTCCAGATAAGTCATGACCTTTCATAATTTTCTATTTTTTGCATTTTTTCTATTTAGAAGTAGGTAGTTACAGTATATTGAATTTTACTTTAGTTTATCTAGAACTCCTGACGATGCCGCAAGGCGAAATGTACATCGAGTGTTTAATTATATATATTTGTGAAACAATACCAAGTGTTATTACTTGCTTATACAATAAAAAGTAGTAGCCCTTGTACATAATTATGACGAGAAAAGCCTTTCCGATTATTATTGTTATTATTACTACTATCTATGTAAAAAACAAAAAAAGGACAAAGAACTTCTATTATAAAAAAAAAAACTTCTAAACTCGTCCTAAGCCGGGACAAACTGTGAAGGGAAGTTTGTTACTGTCGGGGAATTTTCCATTCGTTGAATTGTTTGTCGGGGAATTTTCCTGTCGCGGAATTTTCCTGTCGGGGAATTGTTTGTCGGTGAATTGTAGTCGGGAAATTTTCCGTCGGTGAATTGTTTTCGGGGAATTTTCCGGCTTCCCACATTTCGTACCTTCTCTTCCTTGGGAAACCTGTAATATTTAACCTGACTATCTCTTTCGATTGTAATTACGTATACAGCACAACCAGGCATATTAAATAGAATATTAATAAAAAAAAAATCGATCAAACATCTTAAAACTGTGTCAAATGCAGCAATTATGAGAACTGTCAAATCTGACTTGCTTTGTAATGACGTCATTGACAGCTCAAGCTATGAGGAAAGAATAGAACAGGAGATATAATAAACTGGTGGGGGAATAGGTATTATTTAGACGGAAGTTACCACTTTAAGGCAGGTCAGTTAAGGCAATATTGACAAATCATAATTTATAAAATGAGTATTTTGAATAACTTGTCATATATCTGACATGTTTGATTATGTGTTGAGTGGCGTAACATACATATTCTAGGCATGTTTTTTTTTGTTTTCTTTAATACAGTTAGAATAAATGTTACTATATTAAAAAAAATAAAAGGATTGCAAAAATAATGGACTCACGATATTTCTTTAATTATTATTGGATTAAGAACCTATTTTAAATGATTTTCGAGAACATACGATGTGTACATATACCCTATACAAAATATTTATGGACGCCTATGCGTTGCGGCGGCCATATTGAGTTACCACTTTGAACAAATATTATTTTTAAGAAGACTCTCTCCAGTTCTATTCTTTCCTCGTAGGGGATAACTGTATCCTGGAAAAAACACATTCTCAACTTTTAATTTTATTTTCAAGTGTGTAAATAAAATTTTATATAGTAAAAAAGAGTGCACGAACAAAATTATTACTAAAAGAGGGTTGCCCTTTAAAATATGTTTTTGAAACGTTATTTCCATTTGATATTTTGGAAAATTTCCACATCAGTTGCCTGATTGATTAATAACTAACAATAACATCGTTTGTTTGAAAATTTAATAAATAATAATTCACGATACAGCTATCTATGATACTTTTGTTTACTCATATTTTACTATGCAACATCAAACCGAGTCTTCCATTTATTATCTATGGATCGATTACATTTTTTCGTAATGTTTTAAATTCACGTGGATATAGCTTGTGTAAAAAAAAGGTACACGTACACATTAGATTACGCTGTTAATAAATTTACAAAAATAATCCATCCAATCACGCAAATAATCTACTAATAATAATTTTTACGGTTATGTTATTTATAACCCTCAATGTAGCCCATAGATCATCGGTACATTTACGATCGCTGCATGCAAATTTAATGGTCTTCGACGAATAACTTTGTGAATTTCAAAAGTATATATAGGATAAAATCGGTTTGCCGAAATATGATCTGGTATAATGTTAATGGAAATGGTAACATTAAAATGTATTGTATTCATAGCGGTAACTGTAATTAATACCTACTGGAAAGTGTTTGTATTACTATTGTTATTATTGGTCATTAATTTCAAAATGAATATCTTCTCATTGGCGTGGAGTATTCTATTGTTCAATAGTAATTAAATTAGGACAATTGCCGAAGGCACACCTGAATTATCCTGGCTGAATTTCTACCTTTAGTTAAACAAAGTTAATAATTACCTACCATATTGTTATTATAAGGAATGTATTGCAAGGAGTTTCTAGATGTACCGGATACATCAATGACGATTCCCCAAAGTGATTACTGATAAAATATATAATTATTTTGAATGATGGAAGTTCTAGACATCTAACCCATGTACAAATTTTTGTAAAATATGTGGATAACACATTGAAATATGTTTTTGCGTGATACTCCATTGTTATTTCATTATATCTGCAGTCGCAATGGAGGCTTTCTTTGTAAAAACTCTATACACAGTGTGTCAAATTACACCATACACACTCTAACAACGTTAAAAACACTTATTATTCTGCCGAGCTGTGTGTCAATATTGGTGTTCCTAAGGGTTCCATATTAAGTCCAATACTTTTCAGCCTGTACATTAATGATGTGGGGTCTTTCCTTGTACAAGCCGTACCTATTATGTACGCGGACAACACAACCATCTTGTCATCAAGTTTCCCACTGGTAGACACAATAGATGCCACCTTGTCCATTATTCAGAATCTAAATAACTGGTTTAATGCGAAAAAATTATGTCTAAAGGTTAATAAATCATATTATAACCATTGTTTATCCCAGACAACGCACCCATAAGGATACAGTCAAATTCTTAAGTCTCTTGGTAAATAATATTTTAGACTGGTCCTTTCACTGTGATGAACTTGTCAGCAAAATTGCTTCGAGCTGCTACATTTTTCGGTCGCTATATAATCAGATCTCTGTCGATATATTACTTAGTATATATTATGCAGAAATTCAGTCTCGCCTGTCGTACGGGATTATCTTTTGGAGACTATCACCAGCGGCAGAGTGAGTATTTCTTGCGCAAAAGAGACTGATTAGAGCCATAGCTGGTATCCGTCCCATGGATTCATGTAAACATTTCAGACAGCAAAGAATTTTAACACTGCCTTCATTATTTATTTTAGAGAGCGTCTGTAATACACATAAAAATATAAACACGTACAGAACAGGCACAGGGCATTTTGCGTTTGCCTTACCTTCTTATGGGACTAACCTCATCCTCAGTTGATTGGGAGGCAGTCGAGTAATACAATCATATACCTGCAGATGTAAGAAATTCTAATATAAAAGCGTTTAGGATCAAAATCAAACAAATTCTCTTAAAATCATGTTTGTACAAGGTCAGAGAATTCCTGAATGTTACCGACAAAACATACTGCTGTGACCTTCACATTATTGAAAAAAATAAACGAGGAAAAAATTGGTGTAATTAAAAGGCTATCTAGTAATCCTAGTGTCAATCTCAACTTTTCCAAAGATTACTACTTTATTGCTAAATTAATATGGTGTAGACGTTACCAATAAATTCAAAGCTTCTACTAATCATGCACTGCAAACTGAATTACGAAATATTAAATTTCATATTTTCTCATAAATTTCCGTACTTGTCAAGTAGAATACCCCAACAAGCATAATAAATAGTCACAAATATCGCACAGCTTGCGTTTAACTAATGGCGCGCACTCACAGCAATTGCCCGATGCTTTTTTGTATTATGGATTTGATCCAGGATCACAAGTTATTTAAAATTCACATAATCGGTAGCTACGATACGAAACAGTATTTTTTTTTTGTGAAATAAATCTTTGGCGTCCCTCCTCATGGAATCATTTCTTTTTTTTCTTTTTTTTTTGGTTTCAACATGTGGAGAATTTAAAAGCGTTTTACAAATATGGTAATTCACAATTACCATATTTGTCTGCTTTTAAAAAAGTGCGCGCTTTTTTGTCAAATTGTACAGTCATCTCAACAAAAAGGTTGCCAATCTACACGAACCGAGCGCATTTAGGACGGACTTTAACTTGAACGCATACGCATCACATTCATTCATAAATTGACCTTGCGAATAAAACCTTACAAAGGCACAAATAACCAGCTTGTTAAATACTATAAAATCAACACAACAAAAAATCGGTGTTCTCCAATATCAAAGATGAAATGTATAAAAAAAATTTACGATAGACAATTTTCTGTGTATTTAAAAATTCCTCTTGAAATGCAGAGTTGGAATAAAACACTCATTCATCGAATTATAGTGGTATGAAAAGTATATAAAGTTGTTTTCTTTATTTGTAGTAGGGAATATCACAAAGTAAATACTTCCAGTATTAATTTTCATAATGTATACAAGGTCAGTTTTTTCCATTGTTTAGTACCAGGATCTCGGAAACTACAACAGATAGAGATTTGGTAAAATGGGAAAAGAATTGCAGTTTTAATAGCTCTATTTAATTAAATTTTTCTTTGTTGGAAAAAGTGGCTTACTAGATATTTCGTAAAAAAAGTTTTGTTATTAATATTATTTTATTATATGGTAAGTAATACAGTTTAACCTATATTTCTTTATTCTAGCTTTATTTTTTGAGTTATGACACAAACTTGTATTTTTTTTAAATGCTAACCTTAGTAGGCCATGACTTTATAAAAAAAGATCTTTTCTCAACGATTCACATGATGTGCTACTATAGTTCTTTTGATAAATAAATAAATTATGACCATTTCTTTGTTTTAATAAATAGATTTAACTGTATTATTTACTATATAATATCCTAAAACTTTTTCCTTTACACATTTCATCTAAATCGAACGAAATAACAAACAAAAAACATTTTTACAAAATAATAAAAAAAATATCTAGGTAGGCTATGCACTTTTTCCAAAAAACAAAGCGCTAATTAAATAGAGCTGTTAAAGCTGCAATTCTATTCCCATTTAATCAAAACTGTATCTGTTGTAGTTTCCGAGAACCCCATAATAAACGTCGGCAAAAAACTCACCCTGTATATGTATACAGGCTGAGTCATTAGTAGCCGCTTCTTCGATTGTTCGTTTGTGTTTTAAATAAAAGAAAAAGCAATTAGTGGATATTTCATGGTTGCTTGAGGCGCATATTCTAAAAATACTTTAAGCTCTGACGCACTTCCGGTTTCACCGGAAATGCACGGAACTTATTTTTTTAAATGACTCACTCTATATATTTTGTATTTTCTAGTACCGTTATAAATTGTCTATTAAACAGTTTTTCTTTTTCAAAATTGAGCCAATAGTTTTTGAGTTACCTACTAATTTTTTTTGTAAATTTCCCACAAAAACACGTTTTCAGAAAAAAAAACGCTTTTTTATTGTTTTTAAAAGTAAAAACATTCTCTGGTAGTGCTTGTAGCAAAGAAAATTCTGTATTATTTGGTATAAGTTGCACTCGACAATGCCTCAAAAAACTTTGTTTTTTCAAAGCCTACTTCCTAAAATTTTCACATACTAAGAACTTATTTTTTTTTATGAAACACCCGGTATTTTATTGTCGCATTTTGTTCCCTTTTTTATTCTCTTTCGTTTTTGTTGACAATGTCCTATACCTATTTTTTGTAATATCTGACATAATCACCATAGGAGCAATCAGCGGTCAAATAAAGAACTACGAGAGCTGTTCTATGCACCGAAATATTCGTCCAATAAAGGCCGGAATGCGGCCGACTGCTTGCGTCAACTGTTAAAGAATGTCGGTAAACATTTATGTCAAATTTATAAAAGCATCGTTGTTATCATCCAAATTAATTATTTTTATGAAGAGTTAATAGATATGATTGACGTTTTGGGTGAATCTGAAAGAAACTCATTGCTAGCATTCATACTTTATGCAAAGAGCCAGGGATCTCTTTGCATAGAAGTCAACCGAAACCAGAAACCTTCGAAAGTATAAAGAAACGGTTCGAGTGAACAGAAAGTATTGAATATGAAAAAAAGAGCGGACAGAATGAATAACTGGTGAGGATTAGACGTTTTAGTGGGGCGGCATCCTCAAATACGTCAGTAAACATGACCTTTATTTTATTTCGTTGTTAACCAACAGTGTAAAAAATGAAAATATTGCAACTGGACATTGCTTGAATTAAAAAATTGAAATGCGATGCTCTTCATTCTGTAAAGTTATTCCTTTTGGGATAGTGGATTTAACCTTTGCTCTGTTTGACAGTTGACTAAGGAAAACGGGCCCCACCTGCCTTCCATTGGTTGAATGAATATTTGGGTGCATAGAACAACAGCGCTCGTAGTTCTTTAATTGACCGCTGATAGCTCCTATAGTGATTATCTCACAAATTGCAAAATTTAGCTATAGGACACTGTTAACAAAAATGTAAGAGAATAAAAAAGGAACAAAATGCCTCAATAAAATACCTGGTGTGTCATTTAAAAAAAAAAATAAGTTTTTGGTATGTGAAAATTTCGGGAAGTAGTGTTTGAAAAAACAAAGTTTTCCGAGGTATTGTCGAGTGCAACTTATATTAAATGGTGCATAATTTTCTTGGCTACACGCACCACCAAAGTTAATAGTTTTACTTTTAAAAACAACGTGAAAAAGGTTTTTTTCTGAACACGTGTTTTGGTCAAATATTTTCAAAAAAATTAATAACTCAAAAACTATTGGCTCAATTTTGAAAAAACAAAACAATTGAATAGACAATTTAAAGCAGTATTAGAAAATCCAGAAATATATCGAGCGAGTCATTTAAAAAAATTAAGTTCTGTGCATTTGCGGTGAAACCGGAAGTGCGTCAAGTCTTAAAGTATTTTTACAATATGTGCCACAAGCAACCATGAATCTTCCACTAATTGTCTTTGCCTTTATTTAAAACACAAAAGGGTAATCGAAGAAGCGGCTACTAATGACTCGCCCTCTAAATGTATATATAATTTCTAAATAACTACAGCGGTAATTAAATTTTGCGAACAAAATATTTATTCAAAAATAATACGGTACTTAACATAAAAAGTATGAAATCCAAATTGTAAAATAATATAAAAAATGTAAGAGGTTCCAAGAAAAGAAGAATGGGTGCATATTTAAATATATACATGTATAGATAAATAGATTTCTAAATTTCTTCAATATATTTACACACAAAGTAATATTTATTTACAATACAGCAAAATTTCAAAAAACCCCTGACAATGTTTTACATGGGAACACAGATAATCTTCAGTAGTGAGTCCAAGCTCCATCATTTTCAATGACTTCTTGAAGTCTAGAGGGTATAGAGGCAATAAGTTTGCTGCAATATTGCACAGAAATATCCCCCCAGACAGTTTCGATCTTGTCCCATAGTTTGTCGGAAGTACGCGGAACAAATTCTTTCAACATATCTTTCTTCATGATCCCCCAAACATTCTCAATAGGATTTAAGTCGGGACTGTTAGAGGGCCATGGTAAAACTTCAATATTTGATGTTTGAAACCATTGTTGAACTAATCGCGATCGGTGAACGGGACAGTTATCCTGCTGGAACACTAAATTATTTTCATACATCATATTAACTGATGGTAGCATAATATTGGACAATATGTCTCGATACTGCACACTATCTAACATATTTTCTATTTTCCATATGGGTCCCGTTCCAAGACTCGATATCCATCCCCATACACTGACCGCAAATCTACCACTACGGCTTCGTTCCAGTATATTATTTAAATGATAACGGGTATTTTGTTGTCGATAAACTTTCCGTTTTGCATTCGAATATGACTGGAAACTGGATTCGTCAGAAAAAACCACTCTATTCCAGAAATCCATGTTTTTGTCGAGGTAGGTTTCTGCAAATCTGAGTCTTACTTCTTTTTGTTGCTCATTTAGTTTCGGTTTTATAGCGGCAATATAATTTCCAATATTTACTTCTACCAATCTGTTGCGAGCTGTGCTTAGACTTCCACCAAATTCTGTTGCCTGAATGGCTCTGCGCCAGGTTGCAAAAGTATGTTCTTCAATGTAACGCGTCAGAGCATTATCTTCTTCTGGACGTGTCACCCTTTTTCTTCCTGAACCAGGACGTCTTGCTACAGAGTGGTCTACCAACCATTTCTGTCGAAGTTTATAAATACTAGTGTGGCTAACACCTAATTCTCTAGCAACGCCTGTAATGGACCACCCATATTCCAGCATTGCTACCGCACGTTCTTTTTCAAGTGTTGTCAACATGGTGACTACTACTCGTCGGACTGTCTACTCTGTCTCCTCATATGCCGGTGCTTAAATATATATGTCTCAATGATGTCGCACTCTGGAGATTGTTCTCGTGTTTACTATCCCCAATAGTTTCGCGAGGTTTCTAGAAGTTTGACTGGACGCCGGCGGCGCCTGACAGAAGTAATTTTTTATATTCTAGGTGGACAAAAATCACAAAATTTAGGATAAAAATAATATTTCCAGTGACTTCGTTGTAGAGACAGTTGTAAAACCAGTTTTTTGTGCCAGAATTGTTATACTTTATAGCGCGTCGCTATGACAATAAACAAAAAAATATCATTTAATTTTGGCCGAAAATAAAGTTCTCCGAAAATAAATAAGATTTGCTATACATAAAAAAATAATGTTTGTTATTCATATTAATACATTAGGCTTTAAGTGTATATATGTATAAAAAACATTAAATATATTTTGGTTCATCATAAAATAATTCTTTATTATTGTATCCATTAGTGTCTTGTTCATAAAATAAAGCAAACTCTAAAATATGTGAAATACATATAACTTGCAATGCCAGTAAAAAGCTGACATAAAATTGTAAAACATCCAAATAAAAACCCGGTGATTTATTATGTTTACATTAAGTGTATCTTCATGAATATATGTATATACTATATACCTTATTCACCCTATATTTTAGGTCGATACTGGATCTTTGGAAAGATAGACTATTTCATTCATAATACAGTTACAGCTCTACCTACATATATTAGACAGAATTTCTGCTTCAGATTGGCAACCTTATTGTTGAGAGGACTGTACATATGTGCATACAATATTGTCTATAATATATTATTCACAGCACTGTGCAAAAAAAACCAACACCTTATAATTTTTTTTTACCTAGAGGCACGTTCTTAATAATAAATAGAATATCAAATGTAACGTAAAAATTAAGTGTGGGCACCATACGACTTTCTTAAGCTGGCTTCACATGGCCCGCGATATTACAGTCCTGATCGACAAAAACGTGATCGCAATTAAAAAAGATTAAAATTTTGGATAATGCTGTAACTTATGTATTTGTACACGTCATCATCAATTTTATCCAAGAATTGCTGTGTTATGTTTGTCAGAACCAGATATATTAATTATCAAAAACTGCAAAATTAACAATATTTCTATTGGGTATATTTTAGTACCCGAAACATAAGTTGTGTTTGTTATTACCTGAGCCAGGTATCTTGGTCGATTTAAAAGTAATTATTACAGGAAAAGTACTTACTTTAGGGATTCAAATTGCATCATTATTTTCTAGAAAGTTGTTTTTCTTTCCAGGTAAAATCAGCAGCTTATAGTCCTATAACAGCTATATATAAATGAATTATAAAGGCGCAATAATGTTGATTGCTAGTACTTGCTAGTCCGTGAATTTTTCATGGAACGAAAGATTATGTTGTAGGTAATTAAAATAGTTATTTTTGTGATTAGTTAGTATTTTTTGTGCATTTTCGGCGTTTTGCCACTATGGCAATTACACATGTGGATCAACATCAGAAAATGATGGAAGTACCTCGTCAAGGTTTTTCTGTGAAGAAAATTCGTGTTTTGGATTGTCTCAAAAAACATTTTCAAACAGATCCGGATGAAATTGCAACTAAAGCACTCGAGGATTTTACGAGATAATCGTTTTTCCCGCAACACCTTACAAAATGGCGTCATTTTGCGAAATTTAGATATTGAATATTCTATTAATATTGACAAGTTTGACAAATATTGTAAGAGCACTGCCGAAATATATGTCTCTTTGTACAATTGGAACGCCGTGCTATTTACAGTACATAAAGTTCTTATTAATGGTGCTGCAAACATTAAGGAAGTTCTATTGCCTACCGTTGAATTATCAGAAGAATCACAAGAGTCAAAAATAAGGACGTAAGGAAGTACCAAATACGCAAAAAATCAACCCCATTAAAATCAATGAGGACTTATTTTATAGTCTCCTATTGAGCACAGATCCTCTTCTGATTTAATATCAATCCAGAGCATGACTCTGTTGCTTGATCTTACAGACGAAGACAAACTTGAAGGAGTACGAGTATGACGACGAAAGCAAAATATATAGGAAAGATGCAAGTGAAAACTCGTCGGATAGTTAGTCTTATTTTTGTTTTGTATGTGTCTTATCTTGGCAATGTCTGTCAGAAATAGTTTCTATAATATGTACTGGAAATAAAACAACTCACAATTGGCTAAAAAACGTCAACCACCCCAATCCCCTTACAACAGCGCCCCTAGCTCTTTATAACTAAATATTAGTAGTTATTTATTAATAAAAAAAAATACCTATGTGCTAAATATCACAGGAAGTAACGACCGTTGAGATCGTGACATCTTTAAGTACTTATTTCATCCCCTAAGGGGTTGAAATTGAATGAGTCGTATCCATTATTTATACATATTTGTACGGCATAAAATAATTCGACAAGGTTCAATTTTTAACCTACTTCTACAGCGTGATTAATTTCGATCACGAACTCGTGAGTACCAAAACTTCCGATCATAAAATTAAAAATGGCAACCAAGATGCGTAGAATAGAATACAAAGTAAACTGAAGGACGATAACGCATCTGCATAAAAGAATTAAAAAAACAGGGGGAATAACTTAATATCAATGTAGGTACAGGAAATTTTTGTACTAAAATTAAAGAATCCCTTTTCCTTTTCTTTCTTTTTCTTTTTTTTTTTGAGTAAATAAAATCCACTATATAACACAAAAACTGCTGCAGCAATAGTGATATCTTCACGCAGAATTATGAGAATGACAGTTAAATATCGGTCCTATACCCGTCGTCGCAAGGTGGTATATTACATCCATCAAGTTTGAAAATATCCACAAACACATTTGGAATTTCTTCTTTATGGATAAAATATTTTCTTTAATGATTTCCAACTTATGGGAAATCCAATTCTATTTTAGTTCCACGTAATTCAAGTAAGATTCTAGGTCCAAAACTAACTAATACTAGTTCCAAAATATGAATTCCTTTTTAATTTATATGTAAATACTTGAAAAAAATGATGAGAAATAACACTGTAAATATTTATAACTTTAATATGCAGTTTTAACTATTAAATTCTTCTTTTAATAATCAATCTTCTCTTTATTCCCATAAATTTGTTATTCTCTTTCAAAATCAAAAAATCAATAATCCTTTTTTTTTGTAACTAGGCTCTCTCATTCAATACCAACATAGTTGATTTTCCGTTTCATAATAATTCATATAGTAAGTAAGATGAGTTGCCTATCTTTATAATATTTTAATTTTTATGAGTACTGTGACTTTAAGATGTATACTATTTTGTTAATTTTCTACTCTTTCAATAAATTTGAGATTACAATATGAATTCTTCTAGTAATTAACATATTTTTTACATGTCTATAATATTTAAATAAGTTATTCCGTTTTATTTGAGATAAATAATAATTCTACCGCAATACCATACAATCGAATTTGAGAACTGTTAATTTTAGATTATAACTTAAATGTGATGTATTTTAAACAATACAATATATACAAAAATTCTTCCAACTCGATCTCTAAATACTTGTGTACTGATAGATATATGCAAAAAAGAAAATTGCTATTTGTTAAGTATTACTTTCGGGTCGAATTTTTAAATTTCTTTATGCAAAAATTATTCTATATCTAACTACAAATAAATTTGGGAGATATTCGCAAAAGACTGCAAGTCGATAAGAGTAAAACTGCTACTTCCGATTCGAATTTTGAAGATTTCTTGACTCCCTTCCGATAAGAATTTGGAAAACCCTTTTTTATAAAATCCAAGTAAAATTCAATTTTTGGTAATATTTTTGTATACTTTAGAAATTTGTCGTGAACTTTTACTTTCTTATACGTAGTATAAGGAAGTATTGTGATGATGAAAATTTTCGACCTAGAGATTTTTGCAGATGTCCACGTTTTGAAGTCCACTGATACCGAAAAAGTGGTTTTTAAAAAATGTCTGTGTGTCTGTGTGTCTGTGTGTCTGTGTGTCTGTGTGTCTGTGTGTCTGTCTGTCTGTGTGTGTGTGTGTGACCACGGTAGCGGTCAAATCGCTGTAGATATCAATTCCAAATTTTGTATTTACGTGTCTAATCTCCCTCTAAAGATCTGATTAGTTTTTCAGTAAAATCGGTAGACCGGAAGTAACAGTTTACTTTAGCCAAAAAATCGAATTTTGCCAATATTTCGTCAACTACTAAGGTTAAACAAATTTATAAAGAATTCATATATACTTAAAATTAAAATAGGGAAAAATTTTATTTAAAAAGTTTTTCGAAATTCCTACCGGAAGTAGGTCCTTTACTCTTATCGAAAATCAGTTTTTTGCGAATATTTCGTAAGTCATGCTTTTTAGACAGGTACGCTACGAATATAAAAGTATTTAGAACTTAATTTCCAATATCTTTTGTATAAAAAAAATTTCAAAATTCGGACCGGAAGTATCACTTTTACTCTTACCGAATAACGATTTTTTGCAAATATGTCGTAAATTATGCATTCTATGTATATTTATGAAGAGTACAAAAGTATTTAGAGTTGGATTTGGAATATTTTTTGTATAAATGAAATTTCAAAATTCGGACCGGAAGTAACACTTTCATACGTATAAGAAAGTCGTGTGGTGGCCACACCTCCTTTTTTTTACTTTCTTATACGTAGTATAAGGAAGTATTGTGATGATGAAAATTTTCGACCTCGAGATTTTTGCAGATGTCCACGTTTTGAGGTCCCCTGATACCAAAAAAGTGGTTTTTAAAAACTGTCTGTGTCTGTGTGTCTCTGTGTGTGTCTCTGTGTGTGTGTGTGACCACGATAGCGGTCAAACCGCTGTAGATATCAATTCCAAATTTTGTATTTACGAATATAATCTCCCTCTTGAGAACTGATTAGATTTTGAGCAAAATCGGCAGACCGGAAGTAGTAGTTTACTTCAGTGAAAAAATCGAATTTTGCAAATATTTCGTCAATTACTAAGTTTAAACAAATTTATAAAGAATTCAAATGTACTCAAAATTAAATTTGAGAAAAATTGTTTTAATAAAGTTTTTCTAAATTCCTACCGGAAGTAGGTCTTTTACTCTTATCGAAAATCAGTTTTTTGCGAATATCTCGCAAGTCATGCTTTCTAGGCAGGTACATTACGAGTATAAAAGTATTTAGAACATACTTTTAAATATCTTTTGTATAAAAAAAATTTCAAAATTTAGACCGGAAGTACCACTTTTACTCTTATCGAATAGCGATTTTTTGCAAATATGTCGTAAATTATGCATTCTATATATATTTATTAAGAGTACAAAAGTATTTAGAGTTGGATTTGGAATATTTTTTGTATAAATGAAATTTCAAAATTCGGACCGGAAGTAACACTTTCATACGTATAAGAAAGTCGTGTGGTGGCCACACCTCATTTTTTAAATTTAATTAGATTTACCTATCCTAAATGCAACTAAATATTTGTAAAATATATTTAATATATTGATCGGGCATATCAATAAAAGATTCTTTCTTATTCCAAATGCATATCTACTCATAATATCCTGATGCATATGTATTAGTAGACGCCATAAATTGTATACGTTACGTGGTTATACATGTTTTAGCAGGATTATGTTGTTATGTCATACTGCAGAATGGGTTAATGTAGAGTGCGATCTGAAAATTTCAGGCTTATAGTATTGATTGGTATGAGGATAACACTCTTGACATTTATGACTACCACAATTCCGAAAATATACAACATAGAATGTGTATAACGTCACATCAAATTAAAGAACGTTTAAAGGGGATTTAATAGCGATTACTCCACTTTATATTTCACAGTAAAATGAATGGTTGAGAGGTTTAAATTATAACAAATCTCTACAGGATGATTCACTTTTCGGTTTATATATCATACGAAGTCATCATCACGAAATTGAGAATCTATTCCTGCTATTATATTAATAATTTAAACAAATACTAATGTAGAAAATTTGTAATATAGAATTTGAATTCAATAATTAAAAATACCTTTTTCGTCTATTAGATTTAAAAATAATGAAATCTCCGAAATAAAAGAATCAATACTTTTGATTCAAATTTATGCAATTTTCAATAAAGTTATTCAAAACTAATAACATACAGTTGCCATATCATAATATTCGAGTTATACAGGATGTCCCAGAAATAAAAAGACGGAGTAGCAGAAATCGGAAGCTAGATTGTGTAAGAACAACCCTCAAAATATCAAGTCTTTATTCGTTCGCAGACGACAGAAAAAAAATAATAAAGAAGTCAATTGGCCTTACGCCGACCCTGAACTAAATATCCACCTGCTTCACTTTCACAATCGGTCCTTTTTAGGACCACCATATTACTTGTGCTAAAAAAAAAGGAGGAGGAATTGATACTTCATAATAAATATCAAACCATTAATTACTTTAATTTTACACCTGCTAGAAAAAGATAATTATATTCTTGATATTTACTATAATCTAGAAAATCTACGATTTATTGAATATTCTAAAATAATAATAATCAGCTGTTTCCGACTACAAACACATTAAAGAGCAACAACCTTCCTATTTTAAAAATAAAAACAATCTTTTATTGTCTGCAGTAAAGTGGGTCGCCCATCTGGCAAAAAATGTTTTATATGAATGAGTACGATTTAACGTTTTTTCCCGTTTTATACAAATAAAAGCGTATTTTTCTATGAATGCGTGTTCGTTTCTATTTACAAATGAGCATTCTTACGTGTATTTATAAACATACATTCTGTGCCAGGTCCGTAATGTAATTTTTTTATCTAAAAAACAACATAGAAAATTAAATTTTTAATTTCTTCGTTATTGCGGTATATTTGGGCCTGTTTCTGTTCGGACTTTACATACCTGCTACTCCGTCTTTTTATCTCTGGGACAGCCTGTATAAATGCCTGTATGTAATAAGAATATTAATAATGTTTTTTTATAGAGAGCTAGTGAAGCATTAAATATTAGTATGATGATTGTATGTCGAATTTGGAAGTGCATCAAGAATGAGCAGCCAATACTTAGCCCTAAAAAAGAGGCTACGAAGAAAATCGGTAACGGAAATTGTTAGAACTTGTGAAGTAGATGTAAGGAATACAATATATCAAATGTATCAAAAAGTAACACGTAATTCAACGTTCTATATTAGAAGAACTTAAAGAAAGAGACATTTTTAAAGGTGATTTAACATCGTTAAATATTATAAAAAAAAACATTGAAAAGATAGTCCTAAAACAGATCTTATGGAATTACCTTACATTGTATTTTCAAGATTTACTTTTTTAGAAGCATATGTAAGAAATATGAAATGCGAAGAATTTGAATTTGTTAATTTGGATGAAATATGGATCTTTGAAAATGGTAGCATATGCAGATTATGGCAAGATGGTAATAAGGAAAGTATGAAATCACTAAAAACAAATAGGACTTGTTATATTATTCTTCATGCAAGTAACAAAAATGGCTTCATTCCAGGGGCTTCTATTTACAAATGAGCATTCTTACGTGTATTTATAAACATACATTCTGTGCCAGGTCCGTAATGTAATTTTTTTATCTAAAAAACTACAGCCTGTTTCTGTTTCTGTTCGGACTTTACATACCTGCTACTCCGTCTTTTTATTTCTGGGACACCTGAACAGCTAATATACCCCAACCCAAGAAAAATGGTTATCATTTTCAATTTATAACTTATGAATGGTTAATTTCAAAGGTATAAAAATATCCTATCTGCGAAACGAAAGCAGAACTGTAAAGTACATTTTGTACTCACCGCCTGTAAAGTGACTTAAAAAAACACTGGTTCTTTGGAACATTTAAAAAAAAATCGAACTCGATAGTAATAAAATTTAGTTTATAAAATACTACTTCCCTCGACTATTCTTCACTAAAAGTTGGGGAAATAGGAGTAAAAATCAAAAATTCTTCTAATAAATTTGTTCGCGCCATCTATTTGACTATTTTTCAAGTAACATTCACACTGACAGTTAATTGTAATCAACCCAAAAAGCGATGAATTCACTAAAAATATAAGTCTAAAAACGTCATAAGCAAGAATATAATAACTTAAACTTAATTTAAATGTGAGTAATAGGTACGTACAAGAAATGCCTAAATTAATTAGGTAATCTATTTTAGGTTAGGTACGATACTAATCACTTTAATCAATAATATTTTTTAATTTAATGTTCGTACAAAATATATTGTACAGGGTGTTTCATCGGTTGGGGTATCGCGAATTAAAGTGCCTAAATATAAAAATATCGACTTCAAATTTTAACCACTTATAGAGCTTTTAAACCGCTACCAGCAGGTTAGGTTGTTTTTGATAATATTATTTTAATTAATGCGTAAATTAAAAAAAACGTATTATCAAAAATTAAAAGTGCTCAAAAAATGTTCAAATTTGAATGGTGATACGTGGAAATATCACCCATATTAACTTCACAATCAGAATTTTTATAAACGAAACCGTTTGTCAAATAAAGTCAATATTAAATAATGTCGTTTTTCTTACGACAGATTTATTGTACTTAACTTTCTAATTGTGCTGTCCGCAAACAGGTAGTCCTTTTAAATTTATGACGGATAATAAATAAAAATTTATTATAAACTCAACACACAACACTGTAATAAAAAACCCATAAATCCTTCAACGTCCGCAAACAGGTAGTCCTTTTAAATTTATGACGGATAATAAATAAAAATGTATTATAAACTCAACACACAACACTGTAATAAAAAACCCATAAATTCTTCAACGTCTTGCCTTTAATTTTGAAATTATTGTAAAATATTCAATAATTGATTAAGTTTTAATTTTTTTTTCAATTGCATAGTTGATTTTATAGACATATCTTTTTAACGCCTGAATTTCAATAAAATCTGAGTACTTTTGATTTTTTGAACGAAGGTTTTTTTTTATTTACGCATTAAATAAAATAATATTATCAAAAACAACCTAACCTACTGGTAGCGGTTTAAAAGTTCTATAAGTGGTTAAAATTTGAAGTCGACATTTTTATATTTAGGCACTTTAATTCGCGATACCCCAACCGATGAAACACCCTGTACAAACCACTTGCGTGAGAACATCTTCAACGCATTCGCACAATTAAAAGCACTCGCTTCCTTCGGTCGCTTGTGCTTTCAATGTGCGCTCATGTGGGAGAATAGTCTTCCCGCACTTGGTTCGTAAATACCTGACTATTTAAAACTTCTTATATACTACGAAATTTGCGAGCATTTCATTTCTACATTTCCAATGCTATCATTAAATCGATTGAATGTATGAGCAATCTCTCAATCGCGAGGAATCAGATCGCGTGGAAACTGCTTTACATACATTATTAAAACGATTGGGGGGAAAAGGAATCTTAACGGCAACACTGCTGCGTCATTATTTACTTTTTTACTTCCATATCCTCGAACATTGCTCATCAATAAATTATGTTTACGCTTTTCCGCAATCAGAAATTGATAAACGTGATAGTTTTATGGATGTAATTTTTCATACATTTTACCGGCGATTCTGTCCGGCCTGGATAAATAATATACCTCAAATATTCATTTTAATGTGCAGATATTTCGCGTAAAACCTACAAATATGCAATAAATTAAAAAGTATGTGTTACATTTCTGGTGCCTTTAATTATACTAGAACATATCAGTGAAATATATACAAGCGAAAAGTCATTAAATAAGAAATTGATGTCTTATTTTTTATAGGTATTTTCCATGGCTTGCAATATACTCTATATCTGCTTTCCTGCTTACAAAGTTGCAGATATTCTCTACAAATGAATAAATATGACTAAAGCGTTTATATCGGTAAATTACCATTGAGAAATTTTCCTTCAAAGCTTTATCTAAATAACCAAAAATAAAACTTCTACTACAGTGTATATTAACATATAGTCTTATACAGGCTGAGCCATTAGTAGCCGCTTCTTCGATTGTTTTTTTGCGTTTTAAATAAAAGAAAAAACAGTTATTGGAAGATTCATGGTTGCTTGGGCGCATATTTTAAAAATACTTTAAATTCTGACAAACTTCCGGTTTCACCAGAAATACATAGAACTTAATTTTTTTAAATGACTCAACCTATATATTTTTGGATTTTCTAGTACTGCTTTAAATTGCCTATTCAACGGTCTTTTCTTTTTCGAAATTGAGCCAATAGTTTTTGAATTATTTATTTTTTTTGAAAATATTTGAGTAAAACACGTGTTCAGAAAAAAACATTTTCCCATTGGTTTTAAAAGTAAAAACATTAACTTTGATGGTGCTTGTAGCCAAGAAAATTTTGCATCTTTTGCTATAAGTTGCACTCGACAATACCTCAAGCAACTTTGTTTTTCAAAGCCTACTTTCCGAAATTTTCAAATACCAAAAACTTTTCTTAAATAGAACACCAAGTACATATTTTATTGTGGCATTTTGTTCCCTTTCTTATTCTCTTTCATTTTTGTTAAACATGTCATATACCTATCTTTTGTAATTTCTGAGATAATTACAATAGGAGCAATTAGCGCTGTTGTTCTATGCACCCAAATATTCGTTCAACCTATGAAAGGCTGGAATGGGGCCCGACTTCCTTAGTCAACTGTCGAACAAAGTAAAGGTTAAATCCAACTACCCCAAAAGTAATAATTTTACACAGTGAAGGACATCGCATTTTAGTTTTTTAATTCCGGCAATGTCCAGATGTCCATTTTTTACACAGTTGGTTAACAACGAAATAAAATAAAGATTGTGTTTACCGACATATTTCAAGATGCCGCCACACTAAAAGATTCATGAAACAATGCTGCTATCTTCAATTTAATTTGCCTAATTGCTCGGATTCTTTCATTGTTGAAGCTCTTCATAAGATATTGCTGTAGTTTTTCAAAATTATCAATTGATATCCTAAACCTTTGATAGAAAAAAATTAACAACAAAATAACGCAATTTAAACAACCTAAAACTATTGAGCAACGTAACAACAATAAAAAGTAAGAAAAACAAATTTCATTAAAGAATATGTTCAACATAACCACAACTTTGTGCAATGCACGTGAGGTATTCTGTGTTCCATAGAAGTATGTATTAACGTTGCGTAAAACTTTTCGACATATTCGTGTAAATGCTTTTCTGATTTTAATGTTCATGTCTTCAAAAAGTTTTGAAAATCCGACCATATAAAACCAAAATTCTCTTCTCCATTAACATTTTCATCACAGAAATAAAATCTAATTATGTAACTACCTACTACTCCTTCCCACAAATTTAATGACCAACGATTTTGAAAGTTAGCAGTGAGGGTTTTTATGTGTTATAATAAAGAAAATTGTGAGGATTAACGTATCCATCTTAATAGCATTAAGCTCGTCGGAAAAACAACAAAAAATTGAGAAGGTCAGGCTAATTTATCTGCTGCCCATTGCAAAAAAATGTAAGCGATTCCGAAAATTTCTTTCATCTAAGCATGTGTATGAATATGCTACGGATGAATTACATATTTTCTAAAGCGAAGATACTCTCTTCCATTAAGGGTGTTGTATAGGTACATTTTCAAATATTTACAGATTAAAGGCTACCTTTAAACTTTATGCAAAAATGATTTAGATGAAATATTCTTATAATGTTAATCTACACGTCCCTAGGCATTTTGTTTTTTCAATTTTTTATTAATTGTTATAAAAAATTAAATATAAATAGACCATCGAAAAATAATATGCGTACCGACGTATAAAATATTATTGTGAACATTAATTTCTAGCAAATTTTTTTCGTATTTATTAAGATAAATGTGTAATTTGATAAGAAAGAAATGCATTTTTGGCACTGCTTTAGTATGCCACCTGCAGTCAAATATTTGATATATCCTTGCAATCCAAGACAGGGCGGAGTTACTTTGTTTAGGTGGGGATTCACTTTACGAGCGATATTCGGAATACAGAAATCGACATTTTTTATATTATTTTACATATCATAAAATTGAAAACGTTATCGCGTAACCTTGATTTAACTTTATAAAATTAATATATATTTTCTTTTTGTAAAATTTACTTATATTATTTTGTATTACATTTCATAAAATTGTACACATTGGCTGGCAGGCTTTGATAACTTTTACATATATAAATACAAACTTAAACAAAAACATTACATATGATTCATAAATAATACTAGCTTTTTTAGTTCTTCCACTATTTTACATTTATCAAGATAAAATACTACTGACATTTATAAGTGAGTTAAAAATAATGTAAAACTAATATAGAAAATGAGATGGATATAGATGGTGCCTACTTCCTCTGTACAGATATTGTACCAGACTGGTTGACGTTCAAAAGATTAATTTACGACCTAGCAAAAAATTACTCTCAAACGATTCAGTGTTCGGACAGTTATAAAAAGATTTGAAGTAAACCAGAAATTGCTCGGAAAGGATATCTTTTATTTTAAAAATTTAGCTGGATTACTTTTCCTGTTATGGCAAATAAAGAACAGACAGAAACAGGACTTATTATTTTACAGATGTAGTTACATAATAATAATGAATAAACATTAAACTTTAAATAATTTATATATGTATAATAATAAAATAATGAAATTCCATTCAATACATGATATTATAGTACAGTCATTCTGTATTTTTTTAGAAAAAAATATGCGAGACTATTTTATTTGATTAATCGTTAGTGGGGTATGCGACGACTCTAAAACCAAACAGTTGGAACCCCCCTTCCCTCCTTGTGGGTTTTTGGTAATCTCAAAAAGTTTTTGAATGGAGTTTCCGAGTAAATGGTTGGTCGAACAAATTTTTTTAACAAAAAAAAAATATTATCTACAAATTATCTAATGTACTCGCTGCGATAATGAAGATGGCAGTAAAGTTAAAGAGATACCACGTGACTTGGATCCGGCGCATTCAACAATTTCAACAATCTTGAAGGACAGGACTAAAGTAAAAGATGCATTAAAATCATCGACAGGTTTTAGAGCCGTAATAACTAGGCAGCGGAAAGGTCTGATTCTTGAGATGGAAACGCTCCTCGCGATTTGGTTGATGACCAGATACAAAATAGAATGCCGATGAGCCTACTAATTATTCAGGCAAAGGCGCGAATGATCTCTGAAGTTTAATAGAAGTCTTAGCGGTGAAGCAGCAAGCGTTGACGTCGAAGCAGTGGAATAATTTATTGAGCAATTTGATAAAATTATGGTTGAAAAAATGTAAAATTTCAGAAAGTGTTCACGAATAATTAAGATTTTGACAAAGACGAGTACACTAATGCCATACATAAAGTAGTGGAACTTACTAACATACTTAATTTAGAAGCTGAAGTGGAGGATATTGAAGCATTAGTTGAGTATATTGAGGGAGAATTAACAAACGAAGATTTAATAGAGTTGGAAGTACAACGGCTCCCGGAAGAGGAACCAGTAGAGGAAAGTGAATGAAACTACTAAAACTAGAAGATATGGATTCAAATATTGAACGGTTCACGAAAGTTGAACGGCCAATAAGTGAAGTTTTACAAGTTACAAAGCATACTACATTAACGACATTCTTTTCAAAAGCTATAACCAGAACTCCTGCCCTTGTAAATACTTCTATTTCTTCGCCTCCATCTCCCTTACCAGGCCCCTCTACAGCTTTTGATAGCTCTGGTGATAAATACAATGACGACGTTGATGAACCACATTTTGCACTACATACCATGAATAGTTATTCTTCGTTTTTCACACAATGAATTTACATTTTTTAATACGTCACTTTTTAATTTTTGTATGTATTCTTATGTTCTGTAATAGATAAGGGATGCAATTAAAAAGTTTCCTTAATGATTCACTATAGAATGCACACTTTGCAAGATATTCGAAAATAATAAAGTGTGGCCACCACACAACATTCTTATACGTATGAGCGCTTCAAACTATAAATTTTATGAATCTTTTTATACAAAAATTATTCAAATTCCAATTTTGTATAATTTGAAACGCTCATATGTACAAGAAAGTCGTGTGGTGGCTACACTTCATTATTTATAATGATCCTCCGGCCCATTGGAGAAGAGGTGTCACTAATTTTCTCAATGAACAGTCTCCAAATCGATGGATAGGTCGTGGTGGTTCCATAGCTTAGCCACCGCGATTTCCGGATCTCTACCCACTATACTCCATTCACGTTAAGAAAACAGTGTTAGGTAAGATAGGCGATTATTTCTTGGATTCTGATTGGCTAATAGCCCAGGCAAATTTACTCCACACCTACACTTTCATCCCCTGGAGTCTTCAATTTTTTGAACTATGTGTAAAATTTCTTTTTAGTTTTCAAATAAAAAGGTATGATAAAAAATGTATCGCATAATATTTGTTAATGTATTTGTATGTCAAAAATTTCTGACAGTTGATGTTACAGACAAAAATTTTTCGGTGTGATACGGTCGCCGATCGCAGCGTTAACTACTGTTTTCTTAAAATGAATGGACTATAGATTTTCTCATATGGGACATGAAAAAATCTAGTCACTTACATATTCAAGGGGAAAGCCTAAAAATACCGGCTCATCCATAAGATTCATGACATTTTATGAGGCGGAAAACAATATGGAGAACTACAACTGGGAACGAGGACTCTGACGGAAGATTTAGTTATGCATTGTACAATGCGGTGGCCACATTGAGCTGCTTTAATAATGCTCCATAGGCTTTCCATAAAATAAATCACATTTTCTTCTAAACCCTCTAGTAATTAATTACAGCTTCGAACACCGATATTTCAAGAACCGTTAGGAATTCGGAAAAAGTGAATAAGAACATTTTTGCTTAAAATTAGTCATTGAATTCATGTACGAGGTTTCTCGGATACCTTGCCGACCACCTTGTATAATAAAAGTACCTATAGATATAAATAATTATCCTGTGATTTTCAATACGGCCAATGGAAAAGATAATCAAGACGATGACATTAGTGCCTTTCAACAAAATATTATTATTATTATATAGTATTCATAGGCACTAAGTAATATTTCTTTTAATCAGAATTCCCTCTTACATATTAACTTATTGAACACATGTCAGACTAAAAAAATGTACGATGTACATTCCTGTAGCGCCAAGATACCAGACTAAATAAATCATACAAAATATTACTAGCACCTACGTTACGTAGAGTATGTGTAGCCTGAACAGAGACAATTAGCACTTAACGCATCAGACGTATGTCATTTCGAATGCATCACTCCATAAGGGCGGTACTTATAAACTGGGAACTGTACAATTTAGATTTTTACTATAGCATTTAGCAAAACAGTACATGGTAGTGGGGTATTGGCAAGTCCCACCCATGAGCACTACCCCCCGATACCCGCGCCGAAGACGTCGAAATTTTTAGTTTGCTATACAACACCCTTAACATTTTCATCAAAGAACTGCTATTCCTCCTCACACATTTAATGACCAACGATTTTGAAAGTTGGCAGGTGTGATAAAGTGGGGGTTTTTATGTGTTTTAATAACGAAAATTGTGACGATAAACGTATTCACTTTTATAGAAGGTGGCTTCGTCGGTAAACAAAAAAAAATTGTGAAAGCCAGGATAATTTATCTTGACCAAAATGTAAGCGATTCTGGAAATTTTTTTCATCTAACCCTGTATATGAATATGTTACCGATGAAGTACATATTATTCTGGATTCTCAAATTTGACTTATTGACAACTAATTTTCGTAGTACTAGTATTGGGGTGTTCGACTACACTCGCAAGTACCATAAACGTCTTATTCTCACCAGTTATCGATTTTGTCCTTCCTTTTTTTCATATTCAATAGTTTCTGTTCACTTGAACCGTTCCTTTATACTTTTGAAGGCTTTGGCTTCGCTTGACTTCTACCAGGGATCGCTGTGCATAAGGTCTGGATGCTAGCAAAGAGTTTCTTTCAGACTTCCCAAAACGTCAATCATATCTATTAACTCTTTCATAAGAATAATTCATTTTGATGATAACTACTAGCGATGCTTTTATAAATTTGACATAAATGTTTACCGACTTTCTATAACAGTTGACTCAGGCAGTTGGTCGCACTCCAGCTTTTATTGGACGAATTTTTGGTTGCGCATAGAACAGCGCTCATAGTTCTTTATTTGACCGCTGATTGCTCCCTATAGTGATTATCTCAGAAATTACAAAAGATAGGTATAGACATTGTTAATAAAAATGAAGGAACATAAAAAAGGGAACAAAAAAAATATGTATGGTGTGGATTCATTGGTCGGAATATTATTGGTCCTTTTTTCATTAAAAGTAATTTAACATCTGAAAGATACTTACAAATGAAATGAACACCTTTAATCAGACAATTAATAAATTCTCCAATAGTCATGACCAACGACTTCACCACCATGTCGAAACCACCCAGCCTCCTTGACAATACAAACCAGATCAGACGACTCAAGAGGAAAAACTCTTTGAGCTGGCGTAATTTGTGTTAGTTTAAAAGCAGAGTATTTTATTGTTAGTATATTCCTTTAAGAGTGTTTTATAAAATAAAAATGAAATAAGTATTTTAATTATGCTCAGTTTTCCATTTATTTTGAAATGAAATTACCTTTTCCTGTTAATATTATTAGTTTCTGAAGTCTAAAAAGTGCATAAAGAATCGGCGTCTATTAACTAAATGTGTAACGTTGACATTTGCAAAGCCTAGCTAAATATCGAAAATGATGAAAATACAATTAAAAAAATAATTTTTAATTACTACTTTAATCTGCTTCCAGTAATACACTAAAAGCGTCATTTTGACACGTAATTAACACTGCGGTTTTTGTATCAGCAATGTTGCAACGTAGTAGACTTGTATTAGCTTTATATAACGCTATTTATTTTTATTAATCAGAAAGTGGAGTCTATTAAATTCAAGTTCATACAAAGATTGAAGGTCATATCGGTAATTTCGAATCAATTTTCAGAAATGTGTAATAAGAGCGGAAATTTTTATTTGTCATTCAATTTATATTCATAACTAGAAAGATGCTACAAACCGTTTATTTTCCAAACTTAATAATAATAATAAATGTATTTGTTTACGTATACATCTGTAACATAAGTATAATAACAATAATATATAATAGCATGTAAGCCAACAAAGGAAAAATAAAAGAATAATTAAAAAAAATCACGTAGTAATGTAACGGAAGTCAGAAGGTGAGGTTCAGCTAGACAACCAATAAGGCTGTCCCCTGATTTTCAACCTAAAACCTTCAAAGATACAGGGAAAAAGAAATAAAGAAAAGTAAATGCTTAAAAGTAGGGTCACTTCCTCTGTTTCTATGTACATGCAAAGTAAAACCATTGATTATGCTTTAGCTTGGAACTTAGTACAAACACTGCTCCAGCAAGTTAAGGACAAATGGGATGACGCGCATTTTGAAATATTGTACGCAAACACAAAAACCTATGCAAGTGCAGATAATCTTAAGCTAGACGAAAATGACATTGATATCGAGTTAGAGTTGGACTTTAAGAGAAAAAGAACGTCAAAGAAAAAATTGATGCCCGGTGAAAAATTAAAAGATGAAGCTGACTCTATTTCAACAGTTCAACATTACAAAATTGTATATTTTGATATTTTAGACTGTGCGAGGATGAGTATTGAAGAAAGATTTTGCACAAACAAAGACGTTTTACAGGATTGCTCTTGGTTGGACCCCAAAAAGTTTGACTCTATCTTGAAACTCGAAACATTTCCCACAGAAGCCCTGCACAGTGTTTCTAAGCTGTGTAAAATTGAAAAAAAAGTCGGCTGTTGATAGAGCTGCGACAGTTTGCACAACAATACAGCAAGTTCATAGTGGCAGAGTCCACTGAGAACTACGGAGACAGATGCAGTGACGAAGAAGACGATTTGGACCCAACGGCAGCGGAAAAAAATTGTGTCATTTACTGCTCTGAAAATAGACAATGTTTTCAGTGTTTGACATGTGCTTTCTCTGTTCTGTTTGAACTTACTCAATCTGGACTGTTTACCAACCTGTATATTGCATATAAATTTGTTCTTACCATACCTTGTACCCAAGTCACATGTGAACGAGTTTTTTCTAAACTTAAAATAGTCAAACATCGACGTCGGTCGCATTTAAGCCAAGACCTTATGTCCAGTCTGCTTTTTATTAATGTTGAGAGGGATTTATTTTATGATTTGGACAAAAATAAAATAATAGATGAAGTAGCTTTAACAAGTGAGTTGCTTACAAAGAAGCTGTTACTTTAGGGCTAGGTGAGTAAAATGTCGAATCATCTCAATTAAGTTAAGCCCCTTCTATTCTAGTATAACAACATTGTAAACTGTTAAATACACAGGATTTTTTAAAAAATTTTAGTATTTAGATATACTAAAAGCCAATTGTCTCGCTCTTTTTAACACGAACGATTAATACGGCACAGCTATACCCCAAAATTGACGAATTGGGGCGACACTTTTC
The DNA here is from genome assembly GCA_963170755.1 of Amphimallon solstitiale. Classification (NCBI taxonomy): domain Eukaryota; kingdom Metazoa; phylum Arthropoda; class Insecta; order Coleoptera; family Scarabaeidae; genus Amphimallon; species Amphimallon solstitiale. Next base: position 137,796,495 of record OY720679.1, read on the forward strand.
TGAGAACCTGGCCCATCTACGGTGGAAACGAAAGTGTCACGTGACGGGGACTACGGTCCCATGTGCCTTGGGCTACTTTTCACCTCTCCGAGGAGAGAACGAGGGCCCGAAAGGAGTTTTTGAAAATTTTAGTACGTGCAGAAAAAGACTGTGCATCATAGCATTTTGCCATAAGGCCTGCGTTTAGAATATTTTATTGTGGACTAGGTTCGATTTTAAAATGGCGGTGGATCGGCACAGATGACCGTGACACCTCAAAGTTCGGATAAGGTTAAGTTAAACGCACGAAAAATTCAATTTCAGGTTATAAATTATCAAAACCGTCAATCAGTTTCAGTTCGCGATATGGCATTTGCCGGGAAACGTCAAAATTGGCGGAAAGCATATAGCACCAGTCGTGCAATACACCACATAATGACTATATATTCACGTTCATCGATCGGTTGTCAAGTTTAAATGTCAGAAGGCCGACAAATAAAGAGCTTACGAAGGAAAAGTGCATTTTTAATTGAAATGTGGTTGGTACCTTTAAGATACGTATTAGTGTTATTATTATCAATTGTTACTATTTCTTTTCTATATGAATATATGAACAATGCCGACGGATATGATAAAATAAACTTAAAGTGTATTATCGCACGTAAGTACAGTAATAAATATAACAATTTTTCTATATTTTATTAAGATATATTAAATACAAAGATACTCTATTCATTATATATGTCATCAAAATCTCGCCACGATGACAGCTCGCGAGAGAAGCACACTCTATTTTTTGCTTAAAACTGGACGCAAAAAAGTCAGGCCAATTTCATACAACGAAGAACTTGAAGCAAGACTAAATAAAGAAGAACCATCTGAGTTTTGCCTTTCGGGCCTGCCAAATTACGTTAGATGCACACGAATTATACAAAACCTAAATGTCAACAGAATGTTGGAAATATATCAGTGTTCAAGATGTAGTTATATAAATTTAAGCCATTTTACGAATGGGATCATTTAATAACATTTCTCATTGATCTTTCTACATACAAATAATAGGGCGAGTTTTCTTTATTTGTCAGATGTATCCGAAACACTTCGAAATAAAATAAATACATCAAATAAAATTCCCATAAGCATTTATGTAATTTCGTTTACCAATTCAGTTATAAAAGCAAGCATTTAAAGTATGCGACTGCGGGTTGGCACCAAGTAATCAGAAGTAATACAAGAAACTTCAAACATCCGACTGAAGTTTGATTTTCGACGATAGTCTTACGAAAATTGGATTTCAGCTATCACATGTAAGTACAATAAAAACAGTAACGAGTTTTTAATATTATAAAAATGCTTCTTAATACCAAAAAGAAATAACACGCAATAGCCACATTTACTTATGTCAACAATGACGGTTAAACGTCAACTAATTTCAGACGCAATGACAATTTGAGCAAAAACTTAAATTAGACGAATATACAGGGCACGTCAAAAGTTTAGAAAACCGGACATTATAAAGAGCATCAAGGCGATACTCGCGTTTTAAGCGATTCGAGCTCGAAGAGATTGAAAATTCAACTATTTATTTTTCTAATCCCTAAAATCCGTTTGTCATTATTTTTATTACACAAATAATTTTGACATAATTCATTAATGCTTTGGTGTGAATAAATTACTGCACTTTATTTTGAGCTCCGTTGTAATTATTGGCAGTTCTACTGCATGTGTTTTGTAGTGTTGTGGTATCCTAAAAATACTGTGAATTTCTTATTTTAATAAATAATAAAGTCAACAAAAGTCGAAAATCATAATATTCGTGTAAAAACCTAGCTGAATTTATTCTTCTTTATAAGTGCCAAAATAGCGTAAAAACGCGTTTTCATTGTTTTCAAGCACCTAATTTTCAAGTTAGGTGTTTGAACTATTCCATTCCAGATCCCCCGGTAGAGGGCCCCTTTACAGGTTTTAGCTGAGGACCCCAAATGGTTCCAGTGCGGGCCTGGTCGTATTCCATACTTAAGTACTTAACTCTGTCAACAATCCGAATGCTAGTGTCATTATTATTTAATTTAATTTGACTACTCAAGACTTCACACCATTTAGGATTTCCGAATAACATTCACACTGTTTTAGCAGTAATCAGCACAAGACTATGCTGCTCCAAGAAACGAATGATCTTATCAATGTCTGACTAACCCCCCCCCCCGAACAGTACCCGCCCACTCATCGGGAAGGAACGAAGTATAAATCTGAGTGTCATCCGTATACATTTCAATTAGAGATCTCTTGACCAGTTTTTGACGAAACGATGGATAAATGCCAAATAATAGTGGACCTAAAATTGAACCTTGCGGCACACCTCAAGAAATCGCAAGACACTCAGACTGACACCCATCAATGGATACGCATTAATCTCTGTCCAACAGATATGATCGCAGCAATGTAACTGCAAGTAATCTGATGTGCATCTCTTATGACCATTGGTGAGTTCTTTAAGTAGATTCTTGTCTGTTAATTATTATATTTAAAAATACATGATTACAATAAGAAACTTTAATATTATAAAAACTGGCATTTCACCACATAAACTTATGTTTTATTTTCCATTAGTTTTGCAGCGTTCCGTAAATTTGTTCCGCCAACAACGACGTCAATAAATGAGAATATAATAAATATACTTTTCGAGGGTAGTAATTTTCCACATAATTACCCTTTCGCCGCATAATTTATGTGCGAAAAGAAAGATGACGCGAAAAGACCGCCCTAAGCTGTAGACCTCTAAAAATAAACGTTTATCTTTCACTTATCCTCGGTCTAAGTTTCACTTAAGATGAATAACTGAACACTCGAATTAAATGCTCAAAACTTGACTGTCGAACTGAATCGATCAAGGTTAGCTGAATTATGGTGAAAGTTAAACAAAGATTTAGAAGCGAATTTATCGGATAATGCCCGCTGGTGATGAGGGTGAATTTAACACATTTAATACGCTAGGGCTTTGCTTATAGCCTAATTGATTGATAAACGACTGTTTGTTAATAATTTACCACTCAATCATATATAACGAAAGACGTATGACAGGTCTCATAACGTTGACCAATACCTGTAGTATACAGGGTGTCGCATTTATAAAAAGAATTACCATTAAAAAAATATGTTTGCAAATAACACAATTAATATCTCAAAACATTAATATATTTTAATCGCTCTGGAAACGGATATCAGTCAATAAATTAATACGGCGTTAAAATTGAGATGATGCAAAATTGTATCTGTCAGGTAATATAACCTACAAAAGTCATTTCAGGGATATAATCTTTATACATATCAGCGTTGCTGTGTCTGCACGTTATTTAATAACTGTTTAATGGCTCAGCTAATCTTCTTGATATTCTCAAACCATAGTTATATCATAATGCGCGTAAAATTGTCTATCAAAACACTCGATAGGTGGCGGTGAAGTCTAGTTATTAACAAATTCTGTATTTATGGACCAGCATGACTCATATTCACAATATATGTTGGTTTAGTCCAAAAAAATTACAAAATCTAGACACGATAGGTGGCGCTGTGGTCGAGCTATTAATAAATTTTATATTTATAAACAGAAATGATTTACACTAGTATGTACCTAGATAATATGTTTGCGTGATGAACTAAATTGTTTTGGTATACAGGGTGGCTGACAAAAAACGCCCCAACCCGGAGCTCCGTTATTTACTATCCGATTTTAAAAAACAAAATATAAAATAAAATAGTTAAGTAAATACTATCAATTGGCGTAATCAAAATATTATTAGGAACAAAAAGTTTGAACATGCGATAGTCAATTTTTTTTTTTATAAATGGCAACGAATATTTTTAATTAATGTTTCGGATAAAGAATGTTTTCCTGATTTTGATGATGTATAACACGTCAATTTTTCAACATAAGTTTCAAGTGTGCCGTGAATAGCAATCAAATGCATCAAGTAATAAATACTGTCAATTATAATGTAAATATTAATAAATACTGTCATTGTGGCATTTGTGTATCGGTGTGACATTAGTTCAACTTTCTGATTCTTTCTGTGAGTTTAATTCATCATTAACATGGATAGCAATCAACTGACCGACATGTTGCAAGTATACTTTGAATGTAATCGAAACAGTGCTGAAGCTGTGAGACTCAACAGTTATCGTTATCCGACAAGAGAGGTTCCAGACCGTCGTAAATTCGGAAGAATCGAACAGAATTTAAGAAAATATGGAGCCTTCAAAATGCCAAAAAGTAAGAGTCGACAGTTTAAGGAAAATACAGAATTGGATGTTCTTTTATGCGTGGAAGAAAGTCCATGGACTTCTACTCGGAGAATTGCAAATGAGGTCGGCGTATCGCACCAAACAACACAAGCGATACTCAAAAAGCACAAGTTCATACCATACATCTCTCAAAAAGTACAAGCACTATTGGAAAATGATCATGGTCGAAGAATGTAATTTTCCAACTTTTTCTTAAATGTTAGACAACGAGATCGTAATTTTTATCGAAAAATTATTTGGTCGGACGAATGCAGTTTCAGTAATAATGGCATTTTTATCAGAAAGAACAATCGATGTTGGAGCCAAGAAAATCCAAGAATTATAATTGAGAATAATTTTCAGCAAAGATTCAGTTTAAATGTATGGTGCGGTCTTTGGGGTGATCGATTAATTGGCCCATTTTTCATAGATGGCATCTTAAATCAAGCAAAATACCATCAACTATTGCGTGAAAACATTACAAACTTTTTAGATGATTTGCCAATTGCCGAGCTAAACAGAATGTACTTTCAGCAAGATGGCGCCCTTCCTCATAATGCCTTAATAAATGTTGAATGGTTAAATGTGACATTTGCTGAGAGGTGGATAGGGACCAATGGACCAATTCAATGGCCCGCTCGTTCGCCCGACCTTACGCCGCTGTATTTTTGGTTATGGGGCTATCTTCAAGATCAGGTTTATTTTACTAGTCCGGAAAATATAGACATTTTACGGCAAAGAATTCTGAATTCTTGCCGCGAAATACCTCCTAATTTTATACTCAACGCCACTAATGGAGTAATTCGAAGGTGTCAACTATGTCTTCAACAAGGCGGCAGACAATTTGAACAATATTTGTAGATAAGTTTCGTATTTATTTGTATTTTTTTAAAATTTCCATTCCAATAAAATGATATTAACCATGGCACACTTGAAACTTATGTTGAAAATTGACGTGTTATACATCATCAAAATCAGGAAAACATTCTCTATCCGAAACATTAATTAAAAATATACGTTGCCATTTAAAAAAAAAATTTACTATCGCATGTTCAAACTTTTTGTTCCTAATAATATTTCGATTACGCCAATTGATAGTATTTACTTAACCATTTTATTTGATATTTTGTTTTTTAAAATCGGATAGTAAATAACGGAGCTACGGCTTGGGGCGTTTTTTGTCAGCCACCCTGTATACTGCCGTTCGATAGATAGCGCTATTTTTTTTTAGTAGAATTGAATTTTGACTTACAAACATAGCCTTTCTTTGAATTTTGACATAGGCAATTCTACGGTCTCCATGCCTATCCTGCATTCGCACTAGCGACCTTTTCTGTCCTGACTTTCTTATACAGGGACTTTAACCAAATCGGACTCATCGCGCCACCTACCGGAATGGGCAGAACTACATCTGCCGGGCCAGCTAGTAAATAATACACTATTCGATTGTCATAATTATTTGGACAATTGTTATAATTTTCATCTAAATAGTATAAATTTGTCAACAATGCCTGCCCACTACACAGGATAGCCAAGTATTAAATAAAATATAGGTATAGAATGTAATAATATATTACTAGTGAAAGAGGAGTATTTGATCAAAACAGAAACAAGTATACAGAACTACGGGAAAATCTTAAAATGTCATTACCAACCAAAGTAAGAAAACAAATAGGACAAGCATCGTCGTGTATAATAGAGAAATAGAGAATTATTGGGAAATTGTTGAAAAATTTAATAAGTACTTTGTAACACGCATAGATACACTAGTTGATAGAATACACAGACAAATTAGTGACAGTGATGATGTTTTGCGTGATATACCACGGCATTCGGAATTTATAAATTTCAAAACGTACCTCTGACATAAATTAAAGAAATAATTATTTCTCTAAAAGGTACAAGAGACTTCGCTGGTGATTGTATAACAAGCAGAGTTTTAACTGAAAATTAAAAAAATGTGATAAATTTTTAATGTATGTGATTGTTATTATAAAAAGACAGCATCCGACATTTTAACGTGGATTCTAGCAGTGTGCCTCACTAATATTGGGAAAACGTTACAGATTGTAATTATTTTTCTTGCTGTTGCCTTCTCCTTATCATTTTCTTCAACTTGTATTTCCCTCTCTTTGAACCAGCGCGAGCGTTCTGTACTTGGTGACTTTAATAAATTGATTACCGTTAATCAAATCAATAATATTTTATTTTCTAATTCCTTTGTTCTCTTTCCTTTTGTAGATATATGGTTGACGAAAGTTTGTCAAATGGATTTTTAAAAAATCGAATGAAGAGTTTTAACTGTCTTACTATACTATAACTAAATATTATTAAATAATATCCTTTTCATCGTACAATAGTCTGTATATCTTGTTTCTTTTATTACTCTTTTTTTTCGTTTTTGAAGTGTAAACTTCTTTAGGCGCGTTGCGCTGATTGTAGGCAGTGAACAAGACTGACCTGCAACGCTCGGATATGTAACGCTCTTCGGGTAAAGTCGGCTAAGGTAACAAGATAAATAAATATATCATATAGAGGTATATAATTTCAATTAAATTGAAATTTAAATGAATAAATAAATTCATGTCCCAGAGCAGATGTGAACCGGAGCCGCCTGGGTGAGAGGCCAGCACTTAACCATTAGACCAAGGGCGGGAGTCGAAAGCCAGTATTCATATTGTCTATTTATATATATATATATACATGCGTCCGAAAATCTCCTTAATAATGCTTGCGGCCGAGGCAAGACAATCTCGAGTACGTTAAAGTTTTTCGCGGACAAGATAAACACACAATTTTTTGGGCAACCGTTAAATTTTTCAATCGATTTAATTTAAATTGAGACACAATTTAATTTAATTTAGTTCTAAAGGTGCTAAATTAAAGTGGTTTACTTGCTTTACATGCGTTACCATGGAAATGAGACGAATATAATAAACTACAAATACTTGATAGTTGTCAAAATAAGTCGTAAAATGTGTGATTAAACATGTGTCAAAATGTGTATTTACTTTAACGGCCGCTGCCATAGCAACGGCCGCAAAATTGTATTTCGCGAACTGTGTTGCGTTCGCGAATTGGTAGCTTCGCGGACGATTATTTAAATGTAATATAGAACGAAAAAAAAAGTTGTATTTCGGATTATTAACCTCGCCTTGATGAAGTTTACACTTCTGCTGTGTGGTTTTAAGCACACCCATTTTCTTGTTATAATTAAAAATGCTGTCAGCAACGTTTTGGCTATTGCCTATTTGAAAATCTAAACTAAATTTTAAATTCTATTGGTTTTAACTTATATAATTATTACAACTTAGTACTAAATATATTCTACATGAATATCTACTTAATGTAGTTTGTATTGTGTATTAATCTTGTTTTTAAAGAATATTTTAAATACATTTATTTCTATTTCCCTATCGCTAAATTGCTTTATTTATTGTTTCTGTTTTATAAGAAATGTAGAGCCCACAGCAATATGTTTGGTGTCAGTAAATACTGGCATAATAAATACGTCACTGCAGTCAGGATTATTCCCTAAATGCTGAAAAATTTCATATATTATGGAAAGAAAATGGGAAAAAACATTGTGAGTAACAGACCTATAAATAGAGTGCTATCATATGAAAAAGTGTTGGAAATGTGCGTAAAGAAACAAATTGATAATTATTGTGATATAAATAGAAATATCATCGAATCAGCCAGGTTTCAAAAAATCACACTCTTCTGAAGCTGTTTTGTTCAACATTTGTGATAATTGGTCAAGGAAAGTTGACAATAGAAAGATGGTGTTGGCTGTGTTTTTAGATTTCCGAAGAGTTTTTGAGACCATCGACCTAGAATTACTGTTAAAGAAATTAGAAGTCATTGGCTTCAAAGTTATCGTTCTGAAATGGTGCCGTTTATATATATGACTGACAGATACCAAAAGGTGAATTTTCATGGGAAAACATCAGGTGTACGTTGTACTAAATAAGGTGTACCACAAGGAACGATATTAGGACCATTACTTTTTAATTTATATGGTAATGAGATTATGCTTAGGACCAAAATTACTAAATTATATATGTTTGCTGATGACTCAATGTTGTACGTTAGTGGAAATAGATGGATGTGTACCGATAGTTTAAGTATAAATATTAATAAATCTAAATTTATAATCATAGGTGGTGCGTATAAATTAAACACCATTAATTTTTACAATATTAATATGAAAATAGATAATAATTATATAGAGATAGTAAGCAGTATATAATATTTAAGGATAATTGTAGATCTAGATTTAAATTTTAAAGAAAACACAAAGCATATTCTAAATAAGATTTCAAAAAAAGTAGGTTATTTAACTAGAATAGCTCGAAATATCTCAACATATATAAAACTGACTCTATATAAATCGATAATTGCAGTACACTTGGAATACTGCACAACTTTACTATTTAGGTTAAGTAATTACGAAACTCAGCAAAGATCATCATGAAGAATTTTCCGAATAGTTAAGTCGATGATAGTTTAAAAACTACAAACGCGATTGTGTTAAAACTGTATATTTATACTAATAATGAGTTACTGAACGCGTTACAACACCAAAGAGCTCACCCACGACCATCGACCCCTCCATTCCGTAAAGTTAAAGACCGGCCCCCGTAAATGATAACTTCTTTTTCTACAAAACACGGCAAAGCTGCAGTAATAAATAAAATATACAACTTTTATTACAAATTCTTTACGTGAATCATTCCAATTTTGTTTAATATCTTAAGAGCTTATGACGTTAATTACTGATATTACTTTTTTGTCAAAAGAATGTTTTAGTCGATTTGTCTTTTAAATCCTTTCAGTCATAACTCTGGAGGAGAAGCTTGATATAAGGAAATATAATTATCAACTTAGAAAGAAGATTTTGAAATAAGTTTCTTGGCTATAACGAACGTATAATACGACATAATTAAGCCAAGTTCACAGAAACTCGAAGCAGGTGTAATTAAGTGTATGGCTATTGATTTATTTATTTGGCTTAAGAAATTTCAGAACTCACTGAACCCGGATGTATAATATAACATTTTCTTGCAGAAAAACTTGACATTTTTATTAAATATCGTAACTTACACAACATTTTATTAGTTTTCTTTCAGCTGCTTCCTGTTTAATAAAGAATTTAATTTTGAAATAGCTCCCTCTGTCTTCATTTTGAAAATATAATTTTAAAGAATAAAAATATAAAGCTTCAGATTTTACACACACCTACTTTCATGTATAGTTACGGTCTACATAACACAAAAATAATGAGGTGTGGCCGCCACATGACTTTCTTATACGAATAAGAATTTCAAATTATAGAATTTTAAGAATTTTTTTATATAAAAATTAATCAAAATTCTATTATAAATACTTCTATTCTCTTAATAAATCTCTATAGAATGCATACTTTGCGAGATATTCGAAATAAAGTACCCCTCGCTAAGGGTAAAACTGTTTGTTTCGGTCCGAATTTTGATTTTTTTTATACAAAAGGTATTGAAAATTAAGTTCTAAATACTTTTATATTCGTAGCGTACCTGTCTAAAAAGCATGACTTGCAAAATATTTGCAAGAAACTGATTTTCGATAAGAGTAAAATACCTACTTCCGCTAGGAATTTCGAAAAACTTTCTTAATAAAATTGTTTTAAATTTTAATTTTAAGTACGTATGAATTCTTTATAAATGTTTTTAAACTTAGTAGTTGACGAAATATTGGCAAAATTCGATTTTTTCACTGAAGTAAACTACTACTTCAGGTCTGAAAAACTACTCTTTCGGTATCAGGGGACATCAAAACGTCATCTGCAAAAATCTCGAGGTCGAAAATTTTCAACATCACAATACTTCCTTATACTACGTATAAGAAAGTAATTGTGTATGTGTACAACATCTCCAGTCAGAAAATCTTAAACTTTATTAAACCAATTTATTACAAGATTAATTTAAAATTTATATAAAATTTATTTTATTTATATACAGGGACTATAATAGAAAAATATGTATATACATGTCCAGACTACCTATGTAATTTAATCTATAATGGTTGCTGCTTTAATGGTTTTTAGCATTTTTTTTTCAATATCACCATTGGAATGTCTAGTAAAAAAACAATGTTTGAGTTTCAAAAAAAAAAATATATCTACTACAACTATTTAAAAATAAGAAACAAATAAAAATAGACAAAAACATGTTTTATTAAGAAATAAGTATTAATTGTAGTGTACATGTTCTAGTTTAATTAAATATTTATTTAAATATAGTTAGTATAAGTTATAATAATCATCAAGTTAAAATGTATAGAAATAGAAAATGATTTAGAACAATTTATTAGATAGGTCCAGAAATAAGAACGTCAGAATCATTTAAAATAATTTATTAAATAGATCATAGGAAAGGAAAGTTAGAATGACCTTATGTAATACAGGTTGCAGGGATTATAATCAATTTACAAAGGAAATTCTGTTTAAATTAATGTAGTATAGAAAACAATACGTGCAAAATTATTTATATTTTTATTTAGAAATAAGTAATAGAAATACAAAGGTTATTAATGTAAAATACACATGATAAAAACGTGAATACACTTTTATTTCTGGAAATGACAAACCTTTGAATATAAAAATAAAAAAACCAGACTATAAGCTGACAGCAAAAAGCATACTTAACAATGAACCACTGTTCAAGAATAAAAAATGAGGTGTGGCAACCACACGACTTTCTTATACATATTGCTGTGAACCTTGCGTTTAAATAAAAATTATATAATTTATTTATTTATTTGTTAAATAAATAAATAAAATTGAAGTTTGTGCTAGCTCTATAGGCAAAACAGCATAATTCATTATCTCTCGTGGGTTCTACTGTGATTTACTTCTTTCCTTACTTGTTTCACTTTCGTTATTATTGTGATGTTGTGTGGGATAGGGTTATACATAATTATGACACCAGATTACTCATGTGAAAAATGTATTATATACTTATTGATTACAATAGGTAAAATTTATTATTGACTGTATATTATTTATTTTATTTATTTATTTACAATTCTTACAAGTAACAGTTTTCACAATAATATCGTGCTCGTTCATTTAAATATGTATTCAATCAATACAGGGTTTCTCCGCCTTCACTCTTTTCTTACGAAGGCCTGTATATTTGGGCCAAATTATATTGACTTGATAATGAAGGTACTGACTAATCGGCTTTATGCAAACATTCACACGTACTACATAGAGCTTGGATCAATCACCACCCCAGATACATTCCTAATGCATCACAAACTAATTGTCTAAACCTCTATTCTCACGGAGACTTTAGATTCTTAGTGCGAAGCGTTTAGGCGTTCCTGTTTATAAAAGTTTGAATATTGTTCAAAGCAGTACTTACTAAGGTCTTTCTTAATTAACACTGGTCCGTTGTGCAAGTATTCGCACACAGTACACTATTAAGACTAATGTTCTTAATTTTTAGTTAAAAATTGTGTCCCTATATTTACGTTCTATTATTTAAATAACTAAGTATTAAAAGAAATGGAGTGATTAGAGAGAACCTGTATATTTTTGATTGAATTTAATAGTTATAACAATATTATTTACTACTCACTGCGTAGATTCATATAATTCCTCGAATTCTTGTTGAAATTGGTTTTCCATTTTTGTGGATTCTTCTCTCATTGGAATCTTCTATAAATTAAATGATGACGCTCACTTTTTGCAAATATGGCGACCAGAAAACAATTGGAAATTATTCCTATAGAAGCGTATAGGCTTCTTGTTTGTTTGTGAATTGTTAGGTAATTCTTTTATATTTGTTCTGCGGTAATAATGGTAAGCGTGTAACGACCCCACTTAACCATTACTTGCTCAACACGTAGATGTATTATTTACTTCAAGAGACGCTATTACTTTGTTGTGAGTTAGAAGTTTTTAATGTCACAGGAACCAGCTAACAACTAACTAATTTTCTGTTCCGATGCGCTTTTTATAGTTGAAAATAAATGCCACTCGCTATTTGATTGTTTTGCGGACTTTTATTTTTGAATTGTTCGTTGTAGCGCCTCTAGCAGATATCTCGACATTTATGCCTTGTCTCTTCTTCCTCTTGTCGTATTTTAGGTTGGTATTTATTTTAGTATGTTCGATCTTGACATATGATGTCTTCTACATTCACCGATGACAGTATTTGTTGTTGTTCCATATATTTATATCTAATGTGCAGTAAGTATATTGATATTTATTTTAATGTTTTTCTTACGTTATTTTATTCGTTTATTGCTATCGTAAACATTCATTGTACTTATAAATATATTCATTGCTACTTTCGTTGTTTCGTAGGTACATTCTTCGACCAAGCGCTAACCTTACTCGTATTTTTGTTCTGGTGCTTTTAATCGGAAAGAATGGAAAGAAATTGGATATTGTTTCGATCGCCAGTCCCTCCGTCTGCGGCTTCTCCGTCTGCTCCGTTCTCTCCTTGAACCATCTCACCGTCCGTGGAGAGTTTTGTATGTTTAATATGCTGTAATAAATCATTGCTTTTTTATATTAATGCTGCTTATTTCTTTGGTTGCAGATGTTCGTTCGTGTGTGCACTAAGTTTGGAACCATGAAGAAGATTGCAATTACTCGCATTACAATCAGAATTGATACTTTTGTTGTATATATTAAAAATGTTATACGATTCTGTGATGTTCTTTATGATATACTTTATCTTAATATCCTTTTCAACGCAAGTGTATGTATTTTATTTTTAAGTTACTTGAGTGCATTAAGCCTCTTCATATACATTACGAGCATATCTTATTTTATTCTCTGAGTATAGTTTAATTGCTTTTAAATGATTGACTCTTATAATTGTTCCGTTAGTTAACATCACTCTTTCACGGTTGTTGGTCTTAAGAGTCTTTCCATTTTTAAATGTAGGTTCTTTGCATAATATACTCAGAGCTCTTTTTGTTCCTAACTTGTAGTCAGGTTCTTTATTTTCAAATTTAAATGTTATCTCGGGTTTTTCACTTCTGAAAATAAATATTCATTTGTGTCATTGACTGTTATTGTTGAGGTTTTTCCTCACTTATTTCTAAATGATATGTATATATATATATATATATATATATATATATAATCTTAATTAAAATACTTATATTCTATGTGCATACCTGTGTTATCGTATGATCGAATAAATATTTATTTTAAAATAAATATTTCTTAAACTATAAGTGAGTTTTCTTATTGCTAATATTGATTTAAATACACGAGTATATCCTAGTGTCAACGTTAATTATATCTACTTCTAACATTTTATGATTATATACAATATTGTTTTAATTTCTAAAGTAAAGTTCACGGCAATATGTTCCTTTCAAATTATAGAATTTTAAGAACTTTTTTATACAAAAATTATTGAAAATACTATTCTAAGTATGTACTTCCTTTCTCTTAATAAATGTCTATAGAATGCATACTTTGCAAGATATAAGAAAAAGTGCTACTCGCTAAGAGTAAAAACGCTACTTCCGGTCCGAATTTTAAAATTTCATTTATACAAAAAACATTGAAAATCTTACTCTAAATACTTTTGCACTCTTGATAAATCTATACAAAATGCATATTTTACGACATATTTGCAAAAAGTCGCTATTCGGTAAGAGTAAAAGTGTTACTTCCTGTCCGAATTTTGAAATTTTTTTTATACAAATGATATTTGAAATTATGTTCTAAATACTTTTGTACTGGTAACGTACCTGTCTAGAAATCATGACTTGCGAGATATTCGCAAAAAACTGATTTTCGATAAGAGTAAATAACCTACTTCCGGTAGGAATTTCGAAAAACTTCTTTAAGACAATTTTTCTCAAATTTAATTTTGAGTACATTTGAATTCTTTATAAATTTGTTTAAACTTAGTAGTTGACGAAATATTGGCCAAAGTAGTTGACGAAATATTGGCCAAATTCGTTTTTTTCACCGAAGTAAACTACTACTTCCGGTCCGCCGATTTTACTGAAAATCTAATCTGATCTCAAGAGGGAGATTGTACTCGTAGATGCAAAATTTGGAATTGATAGCTACAGCGGTTTGACGGCTATCGTGATCACACACGCACGAACTGAATTTCTTTTTTGTTGTTTAAAATAAATAAGAATAAAACATAAGTATTGTAAATAAGATTAACATGAAAATAAATAACATTTATTATTATTATTAATATATATACTGTGTTTAAATTAGACCCTATCCCATAGTTTTATAGATAAGAGAAAGACAGGTAACGAAGGGAGGAAACCACTGCAGAACCCACAAGATTTATGAATATGTTTCAATTTTCATATGAATTAATTATTTAGTATGATGATTATACATACATTACTTCCACAGATACCAGAATTGCTTATGAAATATAAACGTTTCTTTTACACTACAGTGTTATTGAAACACTGCAAAGCTAGAAAAGGTATCATGAACGTCAGTGAACACCTTAAACAAACCACCGAACATTTCAGAACAAACAATATTAAATTAAAGTCGTTACAGGACCAGTTCTCGTTTTTCAGATACGTGCAAATAGTGTGACTGTATATTGAACAGTGGAGACTGCTGTGTTTGGATAACCGTAAAACAATACACGAAGTGGAAACCTTTGTGATATCATAAAATATAGTTAGAACTGATATTGCATTTCACGAAAAAATTCAATTTATACAGCATAGCACGTGTTCTGAATCAAAATGAATTATGCATTGCTTTTAGATGAGTATTCTCTGATGCAAAATTTTAAATATTGTGGCTTGAATTGAAAGAGATATTGATTAAGTAGAAACAGTATGTCTTCGTTTTTTCATTCTTTTTACTTTACTCGAATTCGAAATAAAGTTATTCATAAAATTTAATATTAATTTCTAGCAAAAAAATTTAAAGAACATCGTATTTTAATATACTAAATAATCATGCCTTTAAAAATACGTTCGTTTTGCTTTACCTTGATACATTTATTTAACATTTTCATAAGCGAAAATGTCGTCTTGGGTATCACTTGAAGACCTAATCTCAAATTAGTTAAATCCATCTTGAGCTACCAAGCTATGCAAGTTCAAGCATTTACTATAACTATTGGTTGTTCTCATATACTTGTGACAATTAATTTATATATAATTTGTAATAATTTATACTGCTCAATATTAACTCTTGTTAAGTTGCTCATTTCTTTGCAATAACTATTTTGATTTTAGAGACTGTTTTACTTGGGGTAGATTTACTCTTTTACTTTCTTATACGTAGTATAAAGAAGTATTGTGCTGATAAAAATTTTCGACCATGAGATTTTTGCAGATGTCCACGTTTTGAAGTCCCCTGATACCGAAAAAGTGGTTTCTAAAAAAATTTCTCTCTGTTTGTGTGTATGTATGTGTGTGTGTCTGTGCCAGTGTGTCTGTGTTTGACCACGATAGCGGTCAAACTGCTATAGCTATCAATTCCAAATTCTGCATTTACTAATCTCCCTCTTAAGATCTGATTAAATTTTCAGTAACATCGGCAGACCGGAAGTAGTAGTTTACTTCAGTGAAAAAATCGAGTTTTGCCAATATTTTGTCAACTACTAAGTTTGAACAAAAATTTAAATAATTCATATGTACTTAAAATTAAAATTGAGAACAATTTTATCAAAAAAGTTTTTCGAAATCCCTACCGGAAGTAGGTCTTTTACTCATATCGAAAATCAGTTTTTTGTAAATATTTTCCAAGTCGATGTTTTTAGACAGGTACATTACGAGTATAAAAGTATTTAGAACTTAATTTTCAATATCTTTTATAAAAAAAAAAAACTCAAAATTCGTATCTGTACTAACACTTTTACTCTTAGTGAGGAGTACTTTCTTTCGAATATCTCGCAAAGTATGCATTCTAAAGAGATTTATTAAGAGAATAGAAATATTTATAATCGAATTTTGAATAATTTTTATATAAAAAAATTCCAAAATTTCAAAATTCAGACCGGAAGTACCACTTTTACTCATATCGAATAGCGATTTTTTGCTAAATGTCGTAAATTGCGCATTCTATATATATTTATCAAGAGTATTTAAAGTTGGATTTGGAATATTTTTTGTATAAATGAAATTTCAAAATTCGGACCGGAAGTAACACTTTTACTCTTAGCGAGTAGTACTTTCTATCGAATATCTCGCGAAGTATGAATTCTATTGAGATTTATTAAGAGAATAGAAGTATTTATAATATCATTTTGAATAATTTTTATATAAAAAATTCTTAAAATTCTATAATTTCAAACTCTCAGTAGTATGGTGGCCACACCTTATTATTTTGTTTTATATTTCTTTATGTTGTAGGACAGGTGAAACAAAGAAAATATACAAATTTACAAAATAAACTTTATATCTATGAGTCTTTCTTTTCTATTCCTTACTTCTTAACTAATCACACCCTAAATAACTGAATATCAGTTAATCACAAGCTGATTTTTTCTTTGTGTCAATAGAGTGGAATTAATTTGTTTTAAAAATATGGAGTTTGCTGTGTCTCGTCTCTTCGTTAACTGCACTCTCAACCCTTGAATCTGTCTGTTGATCCATTGAAAGCGTTCGCAATTGATTAACCACAAACTGATCAATCTGTTTGAAAATATATTATGCCCAAATTATTATGAGAATGTTATGGACTAGTCAAATGCCTTCTTGTAATATTCCCAGTATAACATTATGTATGTTTTTTCTTATATTTGTTATTCGTTATATTATACAATATGGACATCGCTAATTATAAATTTAATAATATAATATGGCACTAGAAAAACTTAACACATGTTACCAATGATTAAAATATCATAGTACAAAGTAACTATTTATAACTTTATCAGAATGACAAGTATTTATCTAACATGTAACAACAGTAAACATTCCTATTCTCAAGAGTTCTAATACTCGCATATTGTCGTATTATATTTAGGGATTGGCAGCTTGTTTACATTCCTAGCTGTCATCGTGAATGATACATCAGTATTACGTAAATATAAAAGTATATTATCACTTTGAAATACCAGCAGTTTTTATATTATATATAGAGGAGGTTGGCACTTAAAAATCAATAATAACTTCTTTACACAAAATCCTAACAGGCAAATTATATCTATCCAGTTTTTAAATTCGTTCTTGGACGCGAACAAGCCTTATTGCTAATTAGTATACAGTAGGCTAACAACGATTAAAAAAGGTAATATTATATTTTCCTAATGAATGATAGGTGGTAAATAGCAACTGCCAAGATTTGCTATAGAACAAAATATATTGTGAATATGAGTCATATTGGTCCATAAATATAGAATTTATTAATAATTTGTCTACAGTGCGACCTATCGGATCCTAGCACAGCTATGAACTAAATCGTCTACACAAAACAAATATACTGAAAATAACCTCAATCGGTCAAGTTGTTCAGAAGTTACACTATCACTAACAGACGCAGCAACAATTATATATATAGGTAAAGATATTTTCACCTTTTTATTTGCATAATCTTCTGAGTCTTGTCGACACCTAACAACACTTTTGTAATTTGGTTTATGAATTTGATTACAGATACACTCACTGATGTCTGAATTATTGTATATATGCATGGTGGGTGCTTTATTCATTTGGTGATGGATGCAATGCAAATAAACATTACTGTTAGGTAGTCGTAATAAACTATTTTAAGGATTTTGCTACCCCTTGTATATAAAATTTAACGATATGCTCTAAATGGCCAAAGCCCACTCAAAACCCGAATATACAAGTAAGTATTAAGTATGGCGCCACCACGATAACTAACCTTCTAACTTATAAGCCAATTTAACAGTCCACTTAAAATTGTGAGAAACGCCTGTTCAAATAAAATACACCAACTTATAACCCAATTATGGTCTTACCTTCACACTTCCCAAAGGTTGTTGTAAAATCTGATGTACAGCACCGCCTCTAGCTCGTCGAGAAAATGGGCATGGTTCGAATTCAAGTAAATCGAAGGTGTTATAGAGCGCCAGTTCCGATATTGTATCTATGCCATACACCAAGCTGACCACCATAAACCCGGAACTAATTTATTTTTGAACCCCAGGTAGAATGATAGGTAAAACCAACACACTCATTCAAAATTCAACAACAGGTTTATTCTAAATTTTAAACACCCAAAATGTTTCAAGACCAACTAATCAGACAAAACAACAGACTATCGCTAACTAATATCCTGAGTCAATCGTTGTTAGTAGCTCGTTATAAATTGAGTTCAATAATATATTTAAAAGGAAACAAAAAAAAACATTGAAATATGAATTACATAAGCGCAACCCAGTTGCAAGTATTTAAATTTCTGAAGGAATGAATAAAAGTCTTAAATGGCCACCCAAGGTGATCCACAACTTCAAATTACCAATGACATATAATTACAAAATTAAAGAAATTCAAATAAAGGAAAAACACATGAGACAACCTTAAAGTTAAATTAATTACCTGACAATATTCTTACAAAAGCATATAATTATAAGGCAACTTGCCGAAAGTCTTTCCAACGTCGAACAGTTTGACCGTAAATTGCAACACAACAACACTCCAAATGAAACACTCTGTATAACAGAGGCAACCGACAATCTGTTCGACAGAAGAGTGCAGACTCTAGGTTATAAAGTATCTAATACTAAAAATATTAGCGCTAGTTAACTGTGCATAAGAGTACGTGATCAACATTAAATTCAATAATTCCTTACAAGATTCCACAATAATAAATTTGAAAGGTGACTAATTATAATAAATAACAAGCAATAGATTTACACCATACAGATGTGAGGCTGCAACGCCAATACACATCCAAAATTTGTTCAAAATTCTAAATCCAAAAAAAAAGGCTACGTAACGTCTCCAAAATTGACAAAGTAACCCCCAACTGGAGTCACTGTTATTAATAAAACTACGTTAATTGAATAAATTCAAATTATAAGGCACTCAGGCCACTATGCAGTTAAATAATGAAATTACGATGACTTGAACGATTAGTTAAGCCGAGAAAATTACAATTAACAGTTCGATAGTACTCGGAATTGACTTGATATTACCAAAACTGATTGGCAAATAACAGATAATCAAACACAGACACAGTACCTTTGAAATTCCACATTCACAGCTACAATAAAAAATACCTTCTACAAATCACACTCGTTACAAAGGGAAACTGCTCCACATACCCTCGGTTAACGACATTCTTCGGAAGAACAGTGTAGGAAGGCTACAGCATTACATCTATCTGCACCTGAATTATGTCTTCACCGCAGGGTACACAATCTATCCCCTTCGAATTATAAAATACATCAGGCACGTGGTTCTTAAACTTTACCCAACGAAAAGTGCTCTAATGAGATTTTTGCCATGCACTAGCAGCTATAATTGAATATAGAAACAGCACAATTAAGATCGGTCAGACACGTGAAAATTATACTTACAGCAGTTAAACAATTCTTAAGCCACGACAAAACAATATCCTCGGCAAGATTACAACCATAACGCCATATCCACATTAACACTTGAGAAATACCATAACATCCGCCTTTTGCTAGCGATTACATACGATAAAATTCAAACATTCTACTAATTCCTCAAGTAGTGACTAAAGAAAATGCATCTGCTCTTGTGATGTTTTAAGTGCTTCTTCTAAGACAGTCGAAGATCAAAAGAGAAAGGCTCTAACTTGTCAATCACCGATCTCAAGCGTAACAACGAACACGTGAACTAATAACAGAACGACCTAACCTGATATTTTAACATACGGCATAAATGTAGATTCAAATGACAATACAAAAGTGGAAAATAATTATCATTAAATTGTCACATAACTCTGACCCAAAAGAAACTCCCAAAACTAATTAGAAACTAATTAAAACTGCCGAAACCACTAAATAAAACAAGTGCGCCATCTACCCGTCAACACATATACATTACACACATGAGATAATGTAAAACGTACGGCGGTAGGACTCTTATGAAATTCTCCCCTAGATGGCAGAAGGAGTCAGAAGGATGATTTATTTAACCCGAAATAGCCAAGATAATTTAAGTATTCAATCGATAAAACTAAAATTCTCAATTAAGAGATAAAATACAGCAAAATAATTGTAACAATTTTTTACTAATGATGGCAATTTAGTTGCCGAAAAACTTATCTAGATTACTGTAAAATTTATTGTAGCTATAAATTTTGTTTGTTTTATGTTTTAGACTCTATATGTACGTAAGACTAGGAAATTAATCGAAAAATTTTGGGCAAAGTACAGTAAAAAAGGATAATTTATTGAAACACTTATACTTGGCAGAATTTTGTCTTTCTTAACAAATATGCTACTTTACCAAAATTAAATAAAATGGCCACAATTACATACACACTTGCAAATCTGCTATGCTATCTGTTAAGACTGGAGTCCGCCTTTTGTGCAACTTTAATTATTTCAAACGTACAAGTGTCGTATTTTCCTCTTTGTGTCGGTTAGTCGTTCATTCACATTGTTCACTTAAAATTACGCTTAGTATATTACGAATGCTTGTCGTTAGTTTCGTAATTTTCCTTAGTTTTCCTTCTGTTGCATTATTCACACAGCTTTGATTATATGAGCGACAAGGATTAAGAACAGGTCGTTCAGATTAATGTCGAAAGAAAATGACAATGTTAACACATTTCGTATCCTTTAATAGCACTGCGCTTTGAAGTATGAGAAAAAATGTGAAATGGGAAAAGTGCTACCAAGTAACACTATAGTAACACGATATACGATGTTAGATCAAAAAATACCCGAATGTTCTATATTCTGTTGACTGTAAAAATGTAATTGTCACATTGTTTTGTGAAGTATTGATACACTTACATATCTTGTTTTTGATGGACGTATTGTATGCTTACTTTTACTTTCTTATACGTAGTATAAGGAAGTATTGTGATGATGAAAATTTTCGACCTCCAGATTTTTGCAGATGTCCACGTTTTGAGGTCCCCTGATACCAAAAAAGTGGTTTTAAAAAAATGTCTGTGTGTGTGTCTGTCTGTCTGTCTGTCTGTCTGTCTGTCTGTCTGTCTGTCTGTCTGTCTGTCTGTGTGTGTGTGTGTGACCACGATAGCGGTCAAACCGCTGGAGATATCAATTCCAAATTTTGTATTTACGTGTATAATCTCCCTCTTGAAATCTGATTAGTTTTTCAGTAAAATCGGTAGACCGGAAGTAGCAGTTTACTTCAGCGAAAAAATCGAATTTTGCGAATATTTCGTCAACTACTAAGTTTAAACAAATTTATAAAGAATTCATATATACTTAAAATTAAAATTGTGAATAATTTTATTTAAAAAGTTTTTCGAAATTCCTACCGGAAGTAGGTCTTTTACTCTTATCGAAAATCAGTTTTTTGCGAATATTTCGCAAGTCATGCTTTTAGACAAGTACGTTACGGGTACAAAAGTATTTAAAACATAATTTTCAATACCTTTTGTATAAAAAAAATTTCAAAATTCAGACCGGAAGTACCACTTTTACTCTTATCGAATAGCGATTTTTTGCAAATATGTCGTAAGTTATGCATTCTATATATATTTATCAAGAGTACAAAAGTATTTAGAACTAGATTTGCAGTATTTTTTGTATATATGAAATTCAAAATTCTGACCGGAAGTAGCACTTTTACTCTTAGCGAGGAGCACTTTTTTGATAATATCTTGCAAAGTATGCATTCTATAGCGATTTATTAAGCGAATGAAAATACCTAGAATAGGATTTTGAATAAGTTTTGTATAAAAAAATTCTTAAAATTGTATAGTTTGAAACGCTCATACGTATAAGAAAGTCGTGTGGTGGCCACACCTCATTTTTTTGTTGGTTGTCGAAAAAAATACATGTGCTGTGGTGTGCTCATGGGTTTCTTACTTGTGGAAAATGAAACAAAGAATTTGGCTATTTGGGAATGTAGAATGATGCCTTTGCGATTTTTCTAAGAGCAAAATTTGTTCAAAAATTTTGCCGAATAGATCTGGTCAGAAGTTGCTGAATGGTATCAACAACAAATCGAAAGTGTAAATATGACGTCTAAAAAAAATCCAATCGTTACAATGTAGACTTCCTAAGAGCCAAGTTAAGTGGAATTTGATTGGATGTAAAAATTCTATTCAATATTTTTCTTGCCATCGGGTGGTACTGTCAGTGAGAACTATAAACTGAAAATTCTTCGACTTTTTCTTGAAGCAATCTGAAAAAACTGTGGTAAAATAATAACTAAATAAATTGTGGCAAATTGCACCACGATATTCCACCTGCACGCTCTCCGCTACTTATTGGTAAAACTTTTGCCAAAAACAAGACTCTTGATCAGTGGCGGCTGCTGCAGGGAGGGCAACGGGGCACTGCCCCCCCCCCCCCGTGACAAATTTCTTGTAACAGATAAATTAATTATAAATACCTAATTTGTATGTAATTTTTCTGAATTGTTTCATAACAAATAATATGTTTTCGGTAGTAACAGTCCGTCTTTTCAGCGCGTTTAAAAATCGCAGTGTGACGTAAGCTCCGGGACATCTCGCGCGACTGCCCCGTCTGTATTAGAAATCAAGCGATGAAACTGGCGCGGGTAGTATGTAGTGTATGTAATATACAACGGTGAGTGTATGTTGTAATTTCTATCGATGCAAATGCAACTATAAATTCCGTTAATAACATAATCGAAATGATATAAAATAACACACTGAGCTATGACGCTATGACAGATAGAATTAAAAAATCTAGGTCTCCCTAGACCAGATTTATTGATTAAACTGACACCAACACCAAACTTCAATAAATTAGTTATTAATCATTTTGCTGATCGTAAGGAACGGCGGATTGATTTTATTTTCAAACAAGTTAATTAAATAGCATATTGAGTTTATTTTTGTCGGTACTTAATTTTTGATATTAAGCACTCAGACCCCCCGGTGCCCTCCCGTCCCAAAAAATCACGGGCCGCCACTGCTCTTGATGCCTACCTACATAGAGACGTCTTTCTACTTTCGAAGATGAAAATAACAATGAAAAGAGATGTTAGAACAACGTTGAAATGATATAAAAAAGTGCTTTCTATCTTGAAGAAAGTCATGGCACAAGTTATATCTGTTTGAGGTTAGTATGCCATCAAAATTGGTTGACATGATCTTATTCTATTTTCTGCGGACTCAATATCTACTTCCACTTTTTACTTTCTTATACGTAGTATAAGGAAGTATTGTGATGATGAAAATTTTGCAGATGTCCACGTTTTGAAGTCCCCTGATACCAAGAAAGTGGTTTTTAAAAAATGTCTGTGTGTCTGCCTGCCTGTGTGTGTGTCTGTGTGTCTCTGTGTGTGTGACCATGATAGCGGTCAAACCGCTACAGATATCAATTCCAAATTTTGTATTTACGAATATAATCTCCCTCTTGAGAACTGATTAGATTTTGAGCAAAATCAGCAGACCGGAAGTAGTAGTTTACTTCAGTAAAAAAATCGAATTTTTCAAATATTTCGTGAATTACTAAGTGTAAACAAATTTATAAAGAATTCATATGTACTTAAAATTGAAATTGTGAACAATTTTATTAAAAAGGTTTTTCGAAATTCCTACCGGAAGTAGGTATTTTACTCTTATCGAAAATCAGTTTCTTGCAAAAAAAAAATTTAGAGCTTAATTTCCAATATCTTTTGTATAAAAAAAATTTCAAAATTCGGACCGGAAGTATCACTTTTACTCTTACCGAATAACGATTTTTTGCAAATATGTCGTAAATTATGCATTCTATGTATATTTATGAAGAGTACAAAAGTATTTAGAGTTGGATTTGGAATATTTTTTGTATAAATGAAATTTCAAAATCGTACCGGAAGTAACACTTTCATACGTAAAAGAAAGTCGTGTGGTGGCCACACCTCATTTTTAATCTAAAGTTAGCGGTTTAGAAAAATCATTAAATTGGTGTCACCATCATGTTTATTTTCGTGTTTATTATTTTTAATCACTTTGTCATCATGATAAGTGTAGTTATAAGTGCATTTGTCAAATTGCAGAGACATATTTTTATTCAAATAATTGAGTCTAATATCGTTGAAATAATTCGTTTTCTTTCAAATAAAGGATATGATCGCAACAGCCAACGAGATGGACAACCAAAATGTAAATACTTTGTAGACTTATGTGTTCAAGAATATTCCGATAATGATATGGATCATTATATAATTTGATTCTTGGGGAAACACAAATAGTTTTTTGAGAAACAGACCGCATCTATAGAGATAGGCAATTTTTCGTCGAGATTTGTTAAGGAATCTTCTTATTTTGAAGGTAACGTCTTGTGAAATAAAACAGAACTTGCGTTCAGTATACTTTTATTTATATAGCCCGGTGTGCGCCTGTACATGGTAGTCGCTTTTACAAGGTTACATACTATAGTACATACATACATACAAGATCGTATACTATAAAAACATAGCACATTAATAGTATCGTGTTTACAATAAAATGTAAATAATACAAATTGTCGTCGTGTCGACTGTTCGCAATCCGCTTCCGCTCATTTTGGTCAAAACCAAAATCATAATCGAATATCCATCTTTTTGATTCCCCCTGTGCTTGATGGAGATTAGCAGGTATAGTTTTCCAACCATTTTGACAGATGTGTTACTTGATCTTGCGCGCGTCCTACTTGAGGTATTTGAATCTATTTTTATTGATTATTCTGGCAATGATGGCACCTATATTCCAGCAACTTTAAGTTTATAGGTACCAAAGTTGTGGCCTATGTGACAGTCAATAATAATAATGACTTTATTTAAGGCAGCCTAAATTTTCAAAACGTATTGTAATGTCTCCTTTAAGTGTGAAACAAAATGCAAAAGGAAAAATCCCTACCACAAAAATTAAAAAGATTTAAAAAATCTATATACTTATTTCGGCAACTAAGTTGCCATCTACAGTATAAATTTATGGAAAAACAGAAAAGAGTATTAAACGTAGTGTTTTTGGTTAAGGTATAACCTTAAAAGACATGCTTGGTAATTTGGTGAAGAGCATATCTTCTAAGGTTACACCTTAGCCAAAAATACTACGTTTAACACTCTTTTTTATTTTTCTACAGATTTTTACTGAAAATGGTAACTTAGTTGCCGAAATACGTATATAGATTTTTTTATATCCTTTTCATTTTTGTGGTAATCCTTTTACATTTTATTTCAGATGTTGAGCCACATTATCCACCCATTATTATAGAAAGTAATTTGCAAATTTCTGTTGGCCACGCAACATTTTTTTTTATATGTCCATTTTTGAAGTTATTTTCCAGTCTTGCAATTCATAAGCCATCGCGAAAGTGAGGTATCTGACGGCTCCCGCTAATATTTTCTCGAGGCAGCATAGTCACCTTTTGGTAATAGTTCGAGAAGAGTAAATCAGTTTCTGATCGGTGGTAAGTATCCAGGAAGACAGTTATAAGCCATTTTCCCGTAGCATAGATGATAAAAACATTCGTGTATATCATAGGTTCCCAAAGTGGGCGATAACGCCCCCTTGTGGGCGCTGCAGGTCTAAAGGGGGGCGGTAAGAGACCCAGAAAAAAAATGGGGGCGTTGTGTAAAGGCTTAGGGGGCGATTTGTAATTTCATCTAGAATCTAGGAGGACTCTTAGACACCGACTGAGCTCTCGACTCTCGACTAGGGATGGGCGATAAACATCGATGTTCATTGAACATCGATATTTTAGGATCGATGTTCGATGTTTTTGCATCGATGTTTGCAATTTAGATTTATCGATAAACTATCGATGTTAGAAGAAATATAGTGAACATCGAACTTTTAAGCTTGACAAAATGTATTTGCACTAATCACAAAATAAAACAGCGTCCTCTGTTGACAAATACAAAAATGTTTCCAAATTAACAGCTCACATACAGGCTACGAGGATGTAAAATTGTCTACGAATAAAAGAAGTATTTAAATTACACAGTGCTATATCATATAAATTCGAATATTTCATTTTAGGCTCTTTTAAATATTACTCAGTATAAATATTTAAATAATATATAATTAAATACATAAATTTATAGTACTTTTAATGTGCAGAATAAAAGTTAAATTATGTATGCATGCAGAATAAGTGAAGGAGGTAAACGTATTTTCATAGAAAAAGAAGGGAGATAGACATTACCGATGTATACTTCTTCGGGAAATTCCCTAGTGCGTACAATCATACACGACGATACACGTATTAAATGCAAGATGACACATCAGAAATATAAAACCATATCCATATGTATCTCGGTATTTGCCAGCGTAGTCAAAAAAAAATGCAAGACTATAAAATCCCAAATAAAAATCGTTCTCTTAAAAAGCTTTGATACACGTAAATGTATATATTTTTTAAGTATCAGACGATTTAAGTCATGTGGTTGTTTCATGCGTAATTGCATAATATTGTTTTTTTATATAGTTTTTTTTTGAGTAGTTTCTAAAGTTAACTACATATTATAAATGTATATATTTCCTTTATTATTTTTTTTGAATAGTGATATCTTTTATATCATTTTGTTAAGGACGTAAATTAATTAAGTTATAATAAAGTTTTTGTTAAACTGCCAAAAAATAAATCTATGAATATAATTATCGATGTTTAAAAACATCGATGTTTGGTAGTCGATATTTTGCAACCATCGATGTTGATCAACGATGTTAACATCGATGTTTGATATCGATGTTTACCCACCGATGTCCCATCCCTACTCTCGACTACAGCTTGTGAACATCAACTAATATTAATTAAGAGATTGCTCAAACCAACTCGGTTCGATATTTCTCTCCGAGTAGTTCATATATCTGTCCTGTTTTATTGAATAAATAAAATAAAAAACATATCAATCGGTCGCTCCGTTTCGAAACGAAAAGAGACACAAACAAACAAATAAAAAGGCAACTGTATCAATCGGCTGGTTCATAGAATACTTGTTCTTACTTGTTGAGTACGATTGAGCGTCGAATGAGATAAACGAGTTTATGCATGTTTGTCTTATTCCTGTCGGTGCGTGCTGCTTATGCAATCCTATATAAACAACGTAATATTTATTTTATTTTCATTTGCGGTTTCGCGCGTAATAGATAAGCAGTACTTAAGTTCAACACTTATACTTACGTATTTCTCAAAACAAAACAATGTCGGAAGTAAAAAAGAAGAGACGGCAATACTGTGCGGAATATATTAAATTCGGATTCATTGAAAATCCTACAAACCCATCGTCGCCTTTGTGCCTTCTATACCTAAAAACATTTTCGAATGAAGCAATGAAGCCTTCAAGACTTCAAGATCATTTGAATAAAATGCATCCAGATAAGAAAGACAAGAATGTAGCATATTTTCAAGACCTAGAGAAGAAGCATAATACTCGGCCAAGTGTAGCAAAACTCTTTTCGGCGGCTGCTAAGCAAGATGACGACGGACTTCGAGCTTCGTACAACATCTCTTTGTTAATTGCTCAAAAAGGCAAACCACACAACATCGGAGAAGTGTTAATTTTGCCAGCAATAAAGGAAGTAATAACTACTGTGCTTCATAAACCGGCCGCAGATATTATCGGAAAAATTCCTTTGAGTAATAATTCTGTGCAAAGACGAATTGATGAAATGGCCGGAAACATAGAAGAATCATTGTGCAATCATCTGAGGACTAGTCAATTCTCAATTCAGCTCGATGAGTCCACTTTACCAACTAATGAAGCATTGTTGCTGTCTTACGTGAGGTTTATTAAAGATGAGAAAATATGTGAAGAACTATTGTTTGCTAGAAATTTAGAGACCGATACAAAAGGCGAAACCATATTCAATACATTGGAAAAGTTTTGTGATGAGAAAGAGATTCCCTTGAAAAATATTATATCAGTTGCTACGGATGGCGCTCCGGCTATGACAGGGTGCCATAAAGGCTTCATAGCGTACGTAAAAAATAAAATTCCAGATGTCCTTGCTGTACATTGCGTTATTCATAGACAACATTTGGTTGCTAGAAATTTAAGTGAACGACTATTTCAATCACTGCAATATGTCATCAAAGCAGTCAATAAAATCCGTAACTGCTCTTTGAATGATAGATTATTTCATCAGCTTTGTGTTACTAATGACGAAGATTTCAACCGTTTGTTGTTTCATACCGAAGTTCGTTGGCTATCAAGAGGCAATTGTCTGACTCGATTTTACAACCTGTTTGACTCTGTGATAGAGTTTTTGGAAACTAAAGATACAGAATTGCGCAACAAGCTCATTACATCAAAAAATGATATAGCTTACATGACAGACCTGTATAAATTGTTCAACAACATGAATCTCCAACTGCAAGGCGATGAACTAAATTTAATTAAAACAAAAAATGTCGTTGCTGCTTTCGCAGCCAAACTGCTTCTACACAAAAAGAATATGGGCAGACGTGAGTTTCATAATTTTCCGAATTTATCAGTATCCTGCAGTAACGACGACTTGTTTGCATACTGCCAACATTTGGAAAAGCTCCACATTGACTTCACCGAACGATACCAGGATATTTTGAACTTGGAAATACCAGACTGGGTGTTGGATCCGTTTTCAAATGTCAACACAGCAATATCACCACATCTGGAAGAAGAACTTATAGAATTGACAACGAACGAGGAAATAAAAATCAAGTTCAAAAATGGCTACCAAGAATTTTGGCTACAAAAACCGATCCCGCAATTGTACCCTGGATTGTGGTCAATCATTCAACGATTCTTGATAGCATTCCCATCGTCATATTTGTGTGAACGTGGATTTAGTGCTGTAGCAACGCTGCTTACTAAAAAGAGAAATCGTTTGCATGTTACCGAACGTGGTGACTTGCGGCTGTTCTTGAGTAAATTGGAACCTGATATCAACAAACTTATTAAACAGCATCAGATTCATCCTTCACATTAGTTTTTATATTAGAATCGATTATGTTTGTTTTATTTTGAATTTTGAATAAAAGATACTTTGTCTGAATACTATAAAGTTGCGTTTCAATAATCATTCTCATTGGCAGGTGTAGCCCGTAAAAGTTAACTTGAGACCTGAGCGCCGTTGTGTACTACCTACTACGCTCAGGTCTCAAGTTAACTCATTCATTCTAAACGAGACTTTTACTATAACCCATAGTAAAAGTCTCGTTTAGAATGAATGTTTAATCTCCGCTAATATAGCTCACAATAATTAATTTAATTTGAAGTTATAGTGGTTTTTGAGTAGGTGAAAAAATGGGGGCGCTAAAAAATAATTTATTCTCAAAGTGGGCAGTAGGCAAAATAAGTTTGGGAACCACTGGTGTATATGAAAGTGAAACCATCCACTCATCAGCGGTATAGAACAATGTTTCATCTTACTTCTCAAAACTTCCTGGAAAATGATTCATTCAAAGCAACTTCAAAAATGGACAAATAAAAACCAAGCGTAGACAATAGAAATTTGCAAATGATTTTCTACACTCAAAGGAATCTTATATAATACTTCTTATAAAATCTAATTGGCATTAAAATAATTAATATTCGATTATCACAACGGCAAGAACTCTAACAAACAAGGTTGGTAGAAAATAGATGCCAAAATGTACGAAAAAATCAATAAAGAACGATTCATATGCCTCAGTTAAGACGGTCAGACCTTATCTTAGATAAAAAAGCAGATTATCTGAAGGTTTTAGATAACAGATACCTAAACCATGTAGAGTTCTGAGGATTTTACTAGATTATCTATTAAATTATACTTTGTCTGTCATATTTAGCTAGATAATCATTTGCAAAATCATCTCTTATCTGCATCTAGATAACATTTTTCGGAATTATCTGTTATCTTATCTAGATTAAAAAAATTGTTATTGTTGTACAACACTGCAGATGATGCATCTAACAGCTATTTTTGATTTAAAAAACGGAGGATATTGAAACTGCTTCTTTATAATTTGTAAATACTTTTCATTTATAACTGTTAACCAATTTAATAATTATATTCTATTCAAAAATACCAACGTAAGAACAATTATAACGTAATAAAGGTAGAGTTATTGTAACAAACATCGTTTAATGAGGCAAAGTTTGCAAATCAGTTATGCAAATTAAGGAAAACTAACGTGAAAACTTTCAAATTACCTTTAATACACTGTATTTACATATCAAGCATAGTCGTCAGCATAATGAACAGTAATAAAAAAGAAGCACCCTCCATGTAAATATACTTAAGGTAGTGAATAAACTTTACTGATCAGCATTTTTATTACCTATTTCAGACGCAAAATTACTCCATCATAAATTTCGGTATTTATAGCTCATGTTATTTAAAATCTATTTTGGATGATACTTTTAGAAATCAAATTATGAATCCATAATTTTATGAGAATCCCAAATTAAGTTTATCGTTGTACGTCACGAAAACTCCCGTGGTGTGTTGTAGAATTTCAGAGCTTGTGCTACTGTAAGATTAATCACAAGTGTTTGTTAAATTCCCGCCTCAAAGCGGTGGTGCGTTTATTTGAAATTTTATATATAATATTTGGGGATGGCGTTTCTTTCTTCGGGGCAAAACAGAAATTAATTTCCTTCGTCTCCTGTCTAAATTTACCGATTTTTTTTCGTAAATTGTCTGTTAAATTTAAATTTAAAATATTGTTTTAAAAAAAGTAAAAAAGTTATTTTTTTTTGGCAGCAGATATTTTAAAAAGTTAGCGAAACAGAAGTAACTGCTTAATGGATACGATCAAACTTTAACCAGACGTTTACGTAAAAAAAATTTTGCAATTTCAGAAAGTTCTCTGTTGATGATGTTTACCTTCTGCATTATAAATTTACAAATTTAAGAGTTTGAATTTATGAATAACTTCCATTTTATATTAACTTGTGTTTCGACAAATTTATTTGATTTTGGTCGATGGTAACCGTCTTTACGATGGTCCAAAATGGAGAATATAATGTTGTCCATAATAACCATCACTTGGAAGACCGTACAAGATACCCAAGATCCTCACGGTCACTTGGCAGGTATAATGTTTCCAGTTTGAATTCATATTGTGTTTCTTTGATGGAATATTGGTCCAGTTGTCAATATTTGTCAACTTAATATCGAAGGTATATCCAAAGACAAATGTAACTACTTACCGAGATTGGCGAAGGAAATGGAATTTGATGTTAATGTACTTCAGGAAATTCATGTAGCATCAGTGGATCAACTGGTTTCAAGAGGAGAAATTTCTGGTTTTACTTTGGTTGACTACATCCTTAGTCCTGTCTATGGATTGGCAATTTATGTAATCTCAGACATATTAAATATCCAGACAATTGAAAGAATTACTATAATTATAAGTGACACTTACATTATTACTATTAAAGTAGTCGAAATATTTATAAGAAATATTTATAAACCACCAAATATTCGATCGCCAACAAGTCTTAAAGTGAATTACCAGCATCCTGCTGTTATTGTTGGAGATTTCAATTGTCATCATGAAATGTGGGGATATACTAATAGCGATATGAATGGAATTTCCTTAATGACTTGTTGTGAGGCGAATAACTTACATATGGTTTTTGATGCAAAAGATAAGAAGAGTTTTCATTCGGCTAGATGGAAAAAAGACTATAATCCATATCTTTGTTTTGTTACATCTGATGATAAAAATAATTTATTGTCGACAATACGGTCTGTTTTAAACGACTTTTCGCGAAGTTATCATCGCCCAGTTTTAATTAATGTTGGAATACAAATTCCATTAGTTAAATCTATGGGAAAAACCTCGGTGGAATTTTCAAAACGCTGACTGGAATGAATTTAGGAGGCAAGTTGATTCAAATCTTCGATAGATACCACCTTTACCTAAAAATTATTTTAAGTTTTTGGGTGTTATTAAAGGGGCAGCTAAGAGATCTGTACCAAGAGGTTTTCGTAAGGAATACATTCCATGCTGGTCTGAAAGGACAAATGAATTATATAGAAATTTCAATGAAAATCCTAGTCCAGAAATTGCTGATGAATTATTAGCTTTATTGACATGAATTTCACACATTCTAGTCGTAGCAGTATTGTTCCAAATCAAGCTTTAAATCCTTTTATGCTTGTAGTGTATCTGTCTAGAATGCAGAATTTTGGAGATATTCGCAAATAACTCTCTTCCGATAAGAATATAAAGTCTACTTTGGGTATGAAGTTCGATATTTTTTTATAAACTTGTTCTATAATTCTGTTTTAAATACTTTTCTATACTTCAGAAATTCGTCTAAACTTAGTAGTTGCCGATTCAAGAGGATCCCGCCTAATATGTAAAAACATTTAGCTAACTGTCTTTTTGGAGCAATTTTTTTGTATTTATCGGTAAATGTCTAGAAGTATATTTTTGATTACGTGTTAGTCATAACATTAGTATGCATCCCGTTTTTTTCTTTTACTATTGCATAGGTATAATAAAATTTATTCATACAGCTGGTCGTCAGATATATTAGTTTAAATGAGAAAATGTATATTTCAAATATTAATAAAAAGACTAAATATGTCATTATTATTTGTAAGGAACGCCTATATAAAAATGTTAAATATTTAAAACAGAATATTATATATATTTTAAATCTTTCTAAATGATGAATTTTATGTTTAGCCAGTCTTTATTTTGAAGGAATATACGATGGTTATTTTGAATTCCCCGACTTTAATTTTTCTAGGGAATATTCTTCTCTATGTATGAAGCAAAAAAAAAAAAACAAACAGAAACTACTGTTTTCTGTTCTGAACACTATAACCCAGTGTCCCCGAATGTTAATAAATGTGTTCATTGTATTCAATTGCTCCTCTTGATTTAAAATATTCATATTTTTATAAAGTAAGCGGGTAGATACGTTGTGGCAACATTGCTGGACTCTCTAATATCTGCCACATGTAATGTAATATACCCGATGGAAGCCACAATAGCGAAGAAGTGAAAGATAAATGGTATATTACAGGCGCTTCATGCACGACAATAGTATATATTGTCGTGCATGACCTTTTAAATGTAAAAGCTGTAATATTATTTGGAAACTTTCTCTATAGCATTTCCTGGTTTCTTTTGTTTTCTAGCACTACTCCAAACTATTTGAATTCATCGATTTATTCCAACTTTTTGTTTCAGAGTCGCCTGGTTTCTTTGTCTTCATTCTTCAGCCCTTATAATACAATATACAAAGGTTAAAATTGTTTTCAAACATACTCTACTCCTATGAACAAACTACGAATTTAATTAAATTTAAACTGAATTAAATGCCCTTATACGTTGGTGACCATTAGATTCATTATTTTCGTGACAAATTGCAGAGAATTGTATTTTTATTGTTGTCGAAGGAAGGTTCCACAATTCCCTTATGAAATACATATTTTAGAACGCCTCTTGTAGTATCTACGCCTTAGTGTATGCTTTTTGTACGTACATTTCATTTAACCCACTTGTGGCTGACAGGTTGTTTTTGTTCAAATAAAAAATATAACAAATATCTCAGTTAAGCTGTTGATGGCCATTCGCTTAAAAGGGTTGAAATACATTAATTAAACATAACCTTGGAACTCGCAGAAAAACTACGTCAGAAACAAACTGTGGAGGAACGTTGTAATTTATTTATTTTACACCCCTATTAGTAAAAAACATCAAGGGCTCTTAAGTTACCTAAGAAGAAAGACGCGAGGGGAAATATAGGATATTCTATAGTGTAAATGAAAAGCGAGTTGTGTCACAACTATTCACGTCTGAAATTGGATTACAGGAATTACTGTCCGTCTCTGTTCAGTACTTTGTCAACGTATTCGACGTTTCGTCGAATTTAACGCAGGACTTCTCTAAATCCTACAGAAACGCAGAATAAAGTAAATAAACAGGACTAATATCAAATATCATTAGCTCTGTTAAAATATAGTATTATAAATATCACAATTTTTGATATATTAAGTATGTTATAATTTCGACACCAATACGTTAATCCTATTAAATAGACTAGGTGTTATATAAAGCAGTAACAAATGATAAGTATAACTATTTTTCATGTAAATGAAAATTATTATTACCATAGCGGGAAAGATAACTGTATACAGGGTCGTACAGGGAAACGCGACATTTCGAATGTAGTATTGGCAGCCCTGTCAACACCACAGGGCTGCCAATAGACAGGTGTGAGTGACATCCTTAAGTTCATAACCACTTGCCGTTCAGAACTATGAACCAGTGTATTGGTTCACAATGTGCATTTGCTGTGAAGTCATTTTACAAGAATGGTGACAGTGCGACTGCTGTTCAAAGGGAATTCCGACGTCAATACAATTTATGAGGTCATGCCCGCGTTCGAAGTTGCCACGCCATTAATACATGGGTTAATAATTTTGAGGAGACGGGTTCAGTTCTTAAAAAGAGGAGGTCAGCGTACTCAGCGCACCCTAGATAGCATTGAAGCAGTTCGGACTTCAATCGGAAGGAGCCCACGATGATCAACAAGGAAAGACGCAAAAGCATTGAATTTAAACCGAACAATCATTAAGCGAATACTCCATATTGAATTGAAGTTTCACCATTACAAAATTTGAATTGTACAGGGAATGAAAACATCAGGCTACATCACGCAAGAACTATTCAGTGAAAAAGTGATTAATGACGACTCCGGTTTCTGTTGACAATTTTTTCATATTGGATGATGCTCATTTCCATATCAGCGGATATGTAATGTTACCATCGCTCCCCTCTGTTTTTTTACAACGCCGTTGTTTGAGATTAACCATGTTCCCACTACTGCCGCCGACCCAAAAGTGGTGGCAAACATCTCTACGAACATCTTTACTTCTGCGAACTTCTCTACTCTACGGATAGGAACTACACTTCTTCGACCATCGATCATCCACATCACTGCGAGGAATCTTCGGCTACGATACGACTTCGAATTCATCGCCACCAAGGCCAGCGACACCAGGATCATCTCAACGCTCTGTTTTCGAATCGGCAATCATATCAACGCTCTCTTCTCGGTACGTCCTGCGCCAGTTTGACATATGGATCGAATTAAGTCAATGTTCCTGTTCCACAATCATCTAGATCAGCGGCACCGTGATCATCTCAACGCTCTGTTCCCGATACGTCCAACGGCAGATGGGTTGATCTCCGAAGCAAGTATAATTTTGTTTCTGTAAATGTAAAGTGTTGTAGTGAAGTGATAGTGCCTCCAGTAGCAGTGTCTTGTGTGTGTGGATTCAAGAAAGACTAGAGCTAGCTTGCAAGCACCGCATTTTACATATATTTATTTTACCGCCGGATAGAAAGCTCCCCGAGTGAGAAAGCAGAATTGCAGATATTGAATACTTGAAAACCTTTGTCAAATGCACAAACGACCGTTACACTCCCAAAAGGTTACAGTTTGGTGTACCGTTTCAAGACGAAGCATGAGTAACCGTTACTTCTTTGAGGATGAGGAAGGGAATGAAACAATAGTAACGTCTGCACGATTTATTGGTATGTTCAACACCTTTTTAGCGGAATAAAGTCAAAACTTTCCTGATCTTCAAAATCAGTCTTTTTAATAATTAGTTTTTTTAATGCTTCATTAACGACTTCTTATCAATATATTGATATTCTTTAATTACTAAAATCTTTATTGGCACACATTTCTTATTTATACGCTGGCAAAATAGTCTTTTTATACTCTTATACGTATTATAAGGAAGTATTGTGATGCTGAAAATTTTTGACTTCGAGATTTTTTCATATGTCCATGTTTTGAAGTCTCCAGGGGTGGGATTCTGTTTCTATACGATAACGAAAAATATCGTTAGTGACGTCATATTTATCGGTACCTACCGAAAAACGGTATTCTGTTTCTCTAATTTATCGCATCGGTATACGAAAATTTATCGGTTAGTCACACCCAACCGATATCTGCAAACATAACCCCAATTTTTTATAAATACAATATGTCATATTATGCATTATTCGCGCCTTTTTACTGGTTTGTTTGACCGTTGGTGAGACGCACAAAACGTACATAAAATTATAAAAAATTAAGTTATAGTTCTTATTAACAAAACTGTAGGTATCATTTTATTTTATTAAACCAACAATAAGTAGTATAAATATAATTCTTTTAATCGTGAAGATGGACTCGGATAAGAAAAAAACTGGAAAGGCATTTTGCGAACAAAAATTAAGGTTAATCCAGTTCATGGAAAAAAATGTAAAGTTCGCAAGGTGTCAAGAAAGTGATACTGGAAAAGTGGCGCAACTGTGGCAGCAATTGGTTCTCGAATTGAATGCATCTGGTGGAGTGTATAAAGATAAGAAGCAGTGGCAAAGGGTTTGTATTTGCACCTAAAACAAAAAAAAATCACAGTTAGTTTAAAAATTTATCTACATATTTATGGTTTACTTACGAAAATCAGTGTTGGAGCGACTGGAAAACGGCAACCAAAATCAAACTTACGGAGATCAAAAAGAAACGCTTGAGAACCGGTGATCCAGGCCCATCAGAGTCTCCTGATGAAGACTATAAATTAACTACTCTGGAGGAGAGGATTCTGCAGATCATGGGGAGAGATTATTTAGGCGATGGTAAAACGAAAGAGTTAGGTTTTCCACAGGCACAGGTAAGTAGATTTGTCACCCTTCTTCCAGTGTCAAAGCTTGTCATTCATCATTGCAAATTTAAGCTTCTGTTTCAACAGTTTCATCCTTAATATGTACAAAAATGTTTCTGCAATAAATGATTTAAAAATAAATATTTTCTTGTATAATCCACAGCCTCATCCATACCATACCCAAGTTAAACTTTCTGTGCCGTTTGCACCTGCTCCTGCTCCTGCACCTCCAGTGTTTCCAGCATCTCCGTGTTTCTGGCAGCTTCAGCCTCTCAAGTGATTCCGGTACCTCCAACACCTCAGTCGATATCCATATCTCCTATTTCCATCTTGGAGAGGGAAGACGATGTGAAGACGGTGTGAATACAATGTGAATACAATGTGTAAAACTTATCAAAATTCTTCATGTCTTGTAGAACCTCGACACCACGCCTTCCACTTCCTATTCGCGCCGGTCACAGAGCCAAAAAAGAAAACTTTCGCCAGACAAAGAAGACATTGCTACCAAATTGTTAAAGGCGGAACAAACAGCAAATCGTTTGCGGGAACGCCAGGCGATTGCTTTGTAAAATTTGGTTACTGTGGGTAAAGATATTGTATCTGCCCTAAATAAAATTATTGAAAAACTTTAACAAATGTCTCATTATTACGTGTGGACTTACCTATTACTTATTTCTGAAGAAAATCAACAAAACAAACAGAATATTTACTCTCACCACCTTATTAGCTGGAAATACCGTTAAAACGCACTTAAAACCACAGGAAACGTTCTGGAATAATTTAACAAAGACAGCTAAACATGCGCATGGGCATGAGTGTCTTTCATTTAAATTTCAAACGCCTATTTATCATACTACCACTAGCTTGCATATTATAAGTGTTATCTTTTAGTGATTCAATCCCTCACATTTTTAGTCAATTTAAATAATGAGACACGACTGAAATAATAAATATTGTATCTGATTGTCATGTGGTTGCATAAAGAATTTAAAGAAAATACCTTCTACTTCAAAATGTGCGCTATTAAAGGTAAGCATGCGCTTTGGATCTAACCATTAATAAATAAAACCCGAAAATGGCAAATGACCGTGAGGAAAGTGTGTTCTCTGACGGAGTTTGGTAATCTGCAAGAATTTGTGGCAAGAATTACGTGTGAATTGGTAAAATCATGTTTTGGTTACAACCTGAAACCGTTTTCAACTCGATTTTCAGGGACCTTACATTTTATATTTAAGATTTAATAATAAAACGAAACGAGTTTAGTGAACGGAAAAGCAAAGCACTTAAAATATTTAATTGAAATAATGTCGTACAACACGTGCTCTTGTATGCAACGCAATATTATTTACATGTTGTAGCTCTTGTTGGACAAGACCTTCATCGTCATCATTGTTAATTACGTCAAGATCGATCTCCGGCAAAGGCAAGTTGCGATGGATCATGATATTGTGTAAAATTGCATAAGCATTGATAATGGTGCCTGCTTTCTGGGGTGCGTATTTCAAGACCCGGTCGGAAAGTAAACACCGGAACCGAGCTTTTAAAACACCAATGCATCTTTCGATGCATAATCTGGCTCTTCGATGGGCTAGATTATACCGAAACTCTGGTGAATTTTCAGCCGGATTTCGGAATGGTGTAAGTAGGAAAGGCATCAATGGATATCCAGAATCTACTAAAAAAGGTCAGTTGCTTCTTTTAATTGATTGTTATTTTATAGATTATACCAAGCAGCCAACTGTTTCTATCACCCTCATTGAAGCGCCTTTCTAACACTTCCTTTGCCTGACTGTCTCGCCAAATGAAGGCATCATGAGTTGCCCCTCCATAAGAAGCATTAATTCCCAAAATTTTATAATTTATGTCACATATCTAAAGAAGAGACAAATATATATAAACAACTCAAAAAGAAATGAATCCTTACTATTTGAACGTTTTTGGAATGAAAGCCCTTTCTGTTAAAATAAGCCTGTTCAATGTTTCTACCTGGGTTACAGATAGCGATATGGGTGCCATCAATGACGGCAACAACGCCAGGCATGTTATATTGTTCCATAAATCTGTTATTTTGAAAAAGTAAGTATAAAGTAATTAATGCAATCTCATCATACTAAACTACCTTTGCTTCATTTGCAGATATTCATCAGGCATTGGAAATTGTATCCAATGCCCTAAATGCATTTCAATTGCGCTTGCCACTTCAGTAATTACCCTCGATACCTGGGCCTGCGACATACTTGTTAAACAGTCTTGTCCCACGCATCGCTGGTAACTGCCTATGGCAAAAAAACGCATAGCAGTTAATATCCGTAACTGTTTGGAAATTCTGTGTCTACGAATCCCAGGCTGTAAGTGTAAGTGTATTAAATAATTGAATGGTTCTAACCATTCAATTATTTCCCTCATAGAATCTTTATCAAACCTAAATAATTCCATGAATCGAAAAAATACTTTTTTCAGCAGTGTTTGTTTTGGAATTTTTAAGTTTTTTATTCAAAATATATCTTTCATCTGGTAAATCAAAGATTTCATTTTGCTCTCGCAAATCCCTTTTTAACCTATTTAAACGCAAGTTATCATTATATTCAAGGAAAGGTAATAAACGAGCCATTTTTATTATTTTATTTAAATAATTAAATGTCAATAACATTCAAATAATCGTCAAAATGTTAGTGTGTGAAGTTAGCAGCATTGAAAAAACGATTTGGCAACAGCGCAACACTATGTCGGTAAGTGAGAATTTACCGCTTCGGTTTTCGATGAGAAACAGAATGCCATATTTGACAGCTACCGAAAAAGTGCTACGATAAACATGGGTAACGATATTTTATCGGTAGGGAGAAACAGAATCCCAGCCCAGATACCGAAAAAGTGGTTTTTAAAAATAAAATACCGGTCAAACGGCTATAGCTATCTATTTTAAATTTTGTATTTACGAGTATAATCTCCTTCTAGAAATCTGATTAAATTTTCAGTAAAATCAGTAGACCGGAAGTAGTAGTTTACTTTAGTGAAAAAATCGAATTTTGCCAATATTTCGGCAGCTACTAAGATTAAACAAATTTATAAAGAATTCAAATATACTCAAAATTAATTTGAGAAAAGTTTTATTACAAAAGTTTTTTGACAGTCCTACCGGAAGTAGGTCTTTTACTCTTATCAAAAATCAGTTTTTTGCGAATATCTTGCAAGTCATGCTTTCTAGGCAGGTACATTACGAGTATAAAAGTCTTTATAACATACTTTCAATACCTTTTGTACAAAAGAAATTTCAAAATTCGGACCGGAAGTAACACTTTTACTCTTAGCGAGGAGCACCTTTCTTCGAGTATCTTACAAAGTATGCAGAGATTTATTAAGAGAATAGAAGTACTTGGAATAGGATTTTAAATATTTTTTGTATAAACAAATTTTTAAAACAGCTGTACGTATAAAAGAGTCTTTTGGGGGCCACACTTCATTATTTTTTAAATATGTTATTTTACACTAGGTAGCAAACGTCCAGTAATACGTTATATTCTAGATACCTATGAAGAATTGTTAATACAATTAAAAATAAATTAAGGGAATAATAATAAAAATTTACTGCTTGGCACTGGTAATTTAATTAGGGAAATATTGTTAAGAACTTAACATATTTTATTTTATTTTGTAGTATTATTCTTTCTTGCTCTGTATATGAATGTTTTTCTTTATTTTTATGTGTTATTATAAATTTGTAATGTATGTTTCATTTTTGTTAACTTTTAATTATATTGTCAGTTAATGTATTTTTGTACATACAAATATTGTGAGCATACTGATGCGGAGCAGCTTTCGGACGTATACAGTCTCAGCGGCCGAGTTTATTGGCTGCCGGCCCGAGTACACGACTATACACCGAAGGCGATGCAAGGTCTCCTATGTATACGTACGGACGGTAGTGTCTGGCATGTGCGTATATGTAGGGGCCATATAGCTTCTCGAGCGATTCACAAGTATATATGCTGTATATCTTATGTTCGAAGTAGAGCGGCCCCGAAATCTCGGCGCACAACGAAAATAAATAAATGTGTATTTGAACTGATATTGAGTTTTATTTATGGCACTTTCTAAATAGGAAGTTTCCTTAACAAATATAATTGCAAAAATTATTCATGGATGATATATAAACTCACAACCATCTAGTGGCTGGGCAGGTGTTCTATCCACTGAACCACCGGGGGCCTGTGAAAATGAACCTTTAAATCTATGAATTATATCAGATAGAGGTTGTTAAGAAGCTCGCATTAATGCATATCTACTAATTTAAATTTAACGCAAAAGTATTTAAATTTAAGTTTAGTAAAAATTAAAAAAATAATTAATATATCTGCAAACAACCAACTATTTTTTCTCAACTCGGAAACCGTTTATAATGAAACACAAATTTCCAAATCTAAAATGTTCTGTAGATATATTTACCTAACACCCTTAGTCTTGATTAATTGATAAGATAAGACTTTATAGAATTGGTAAAGCTTATCATAACTAATCGATAAGCTAATTCGAATAGGGGCTTAAATATAGCTTAGAATATTTATTGATATTAGTCCGTTGGTAACCATTTGCTATCAAGTTCTCTTTAGCATGAAAGTATCTGAACAGAGCTTAGCTGGTTATTTACACAAATACTTGGAAATTTTCATCGTAATATCTCCGGCGGGCCGCTTTGTTTTAATTGTTTTTGACTCAGAACATCTTACATCAATATCTTCCTTAACGATGTTAAACTTTCTTCAGCCTGCGCCATTTTTTTTGAAAAGGAACGTAAACTTAATATTTTTTAAGATAAATATTTGCTTGCGAAATTAGTCCCAAAAACTTAAATGTTTCTAGACAACATAAGTCAGATTAATTATTAATTTATAAAATGTAGATTTTAATAATAAACGAAATACAGGATATCCCAGATAGTGTGCTCACCATTGGGATCTCGTAAACGGTAAGAGATAGAGAGTTGGTTAAATGAGACAAAATGTACGTGACACCTGGGTTTACTTTTTTAAATAAAAAAACTTTTAAAAAAATGAACGATACGTGCGCTATAGGGGAAAAACTAGAAATCGGCAATTTTAATTTCGTCGTTTAACTTATTTCATGTAAAAGATACCGAAATACTATTTTGACATTGTGAAGGTACTTTTTTACGCAGAATTGAAATTTGGTATTGCAACCTCTGAAGCTTTTATACGTTTCGAGATTTTTATACAAACTTTCTTATTTTAAATACAAATCGTAGGCGGCTTTGACTGTATCAAAAAGAGCATAATTTGCTGATTTCAATGATGTATAACACTTTGGGTTTATTTGTAGAAATAACAAAGTTACAAGAATAATTAGCATATTTTTTGGTTTATACTTACCTATTCCTGGAAACAAAATACAAAAATGACTGAAAAGTAAATAAAACACTAACTTCACATACCTAACTATTTATTTACTACTAGTAAATAGATAAATTACATTAAATGCTCAAAAAGTCCTCCATTGTTATTGATACATAACTGAGCTCTTCTTAGTGTGGAATTAATCACTTTTTTTTAAAATATGTCCATTTATCTGATGAAACTCTCTTAAAACACAAGCTTGCAGTTCCTCCACATTATTAAATTGTGTTTTATACACCTTATTTTTTATGTAACCCCAAAGGAAAAAATCCATTGCGGTTAAGTCTGGGGAACGTGCAGGCCATGAAATGGGTCCTCGATTACCAATCCACCGATTACCAAATCTATTATTTAGGTAATTCGTAATAATGTGAGCATTATGTGCTGGTGCCCCATCCTGTTGGAAATACATATTCGCAGTTAGATTAAGCGGAATATCGTCTAGAAGATCTTCTATTTCACCTTGAAGTAAGTTCAAATAGCGTTCACTCGTTAAATTGTTATTGAAGATAATAGGTCCAACTATTCTTCTGCCGATAATACCGCACCACACATTGAACCCAAAACGTTCTTGATGTCGAGCTTCATGTAGAGCATGGGGATTTTCTGTCCCCCAATAGTGAATATTATTTCTGTTAAATAACCCATTGTTCGTAAATCGAGATTCATCTGACCACAACACATTAAACAGAAATGTAACATTGTTGTTATTCTGATTAATGTACCAATGACAGAAACGAGTCCGCCTCTGTGCGTCTCCTGGTTGGAGTCCTTGGCTAATGTGGACTTTGTAAGGA
Source organism: Amphimallon solstitiale (assembly GCA_963170755.1). Lineage (NCBI taxonomy): Eukaryota > Metazoa > Arthropoda > Insecta > Coleoptera > Scarabaeidae > Amphimallon > Amphimallon solstitiale. Next base: position 137,839,643 of record OY720679.1, read on the forward strand.
TGATATCGATGCTTTTTTAATATTCTATGGGCTGATGTTCTAGGGATTCCGGTGTTGTTTTCTATTTCTCTTGTGGAAACTTTTGGATTTTCACGCACCTGATTTAATACAATAACTAGGGTTTCCTCATCTAATCTTTTTCTATTTCTTTTCGGTTTACTAAAGGCACCGTATGTTTTTAGATTTACTTCTAATCTTCGAAATAAAGTTTCGTGTGGTTGCCGTCGATCTGGGTACAACTCCAAATAATGATTAGCTGCATTCCTTGAATTTTTGTGAGCCAATATGTAACTTTGAAGCATATCATATTTCTCTTCATTATTAAATTACTCCATAACGTGAACAACAATAAACAAGTAATAAAACGAACCAAAACAACAAATGCGGTGATTTTTAAATAAACGAACAAAATAGCAGACTAAATAACACAAAAATAAACCGATACGTAACTTGCTTGTAAATAAATTTGACAGATACTACTTATTGTCTTAATAATTCAATGCTGCCTCTGATGTATAGCTTATGCATTCATAAGGATACCAAAAATTGCACAAATATCATTATAACTTTGTTATTTCTACAAATAAACCCAAAGTGTTATACATCATTGAAATCAGCAAATTATGCTCTTTTTGATACAGTCAAAGCCGCCTACGATTTGTATTTAAAATAAGAAAGTTTGTATAAAAATCTCGAAACGTATAAAAGCTTCAGAGGTTGCAATACCAAATTTGAATTCTGCGTAAAAAAGTACCTTCATAATGTCAAAATAGTATTTCGGTATCTTTTACATGAAATAAGTTAAACGACGAAATTAGAATTGCCGATTTTTAGTTTTTCCCCTATAGCGCACGTATCGTTCATTTTTTTAAAAGTTTTTTTTGCTTAAAAGAATAAACCCAGGTGTCACGTACATTTTGTCTCATTTAACCAACTCTCTATCTCTTACCGTTCACGAGATCCCAATGGTGAGCACACTATCTGGGACAGCCTGTATATAGTAAAATAGAATAAGTATGGAGTAAATAAGACAAAAAAAGTGTAAGGATAATTCTAAATGTTATCGGCTAAATTTAACCAAACCATAACAATAAATAATATCAGTTAACAAGAAGTGACAAAGTAATCATGTACAAAAATTAGCGAGTCAATTAGAAGAATAATGCGATCTCATGAGAGGTACATAGACATCAGCTTGAATACGTATCATAAACGCAGTGCAAGTTACAAATTATTTAACACATGGTATAGGAAAAATATAGAGTGACCTTTGAATTAATGATGATTAATGTCTAACATAACTTTAATTAAAGTTCAATTTATACATGGAAATTCTGTGGATTAAGCCCCAATTTATACATGAAATTTGACACTGAACTTATTTACAAATTACTTTTGGAAAATATATGACTTCATCCCAATTGCTAATTCACTTTAAAGAAGTGAAATTTCTGACAAAAATTTGAAGTTCTTCAAAATGATTTTAATGGCACACATAACCGAAGCTTCTAATCATTAGATTACGAATATGTAGGTTTCAAATACATTCTAATAGACTGATACGAGATTTGACATTTTCAATGTTGAAGTGCTTTAGAAGCAAATGCATACTAGATAGGTACATATGCTAATTTAAACGCCTGATTTTTTGCAGCATAACTCATAATATCACGACACTTTCACGACAATTAATGCCTTGACCAATATTACCATCTTAATGGTATACTCGAAAACAGATAGTGACAGGAACAAAAAATTCAACCTAAATTAAGTTTAAAATACTTTCATCCTTGTAATAAATTTTTCTATATTAAACTTTTCTCAATCAAAGTCCGATTGTTACTTTGATACTCTCAATTTGTGTGTGTTATTTTCCCTGTTCAACCACCTCACATCAAACCACTCTGCAATATGTAAGAAATTTCAGATACAAAACGCAGACATGAATTCTGTACTTTCTGGTCTTTTGTTTTAATAATACACATTAATGATAAGCAGAAATACAACTGAAATAAAACCAGAGACTGACAGAGCAATGTCTTAATACTATAGCTTGAGTATGATCTATGTTGCAATTCAGCATATGCTATCTGTACGCAGTTAGCAATATGTGTCTATAAAAATCCTGATATTGCGACACCCATCAACAAATTTAAGAATTTCTCCATTAATTCGCTGCCGAATTGTTTGTTCAAGAGAAATGTTTCGAAAATATTCTGTTTTTGAAGAATTTAATTGGAGTTGTTGTTTATGCGAATGATTAAATAACGCTTCTAAGTCAGCATTGATTACATTCACCATCTCCTCTACATGTGATATTTACAGGTAGGTACGTAAACAGTTCATTACACTGAATGGTAACGGACTGAGAATAGAGTCCTGCGGAACACCGGTCCCCAATGTTCAACACAGCAAAAGGTAATGGCAATTAGTAGCAATAAACATGACAAACATTTTTCACATGTACTACCCTAACACTAATATAAACGCCCTTTAATAAAATAACGATTTTTTTTTATTTGTCAGTTGCCATTCATTCTCTCGTTATAAGATTAAACGCGTATCACCCTTTCAGCATTAAAAAAGCATCTCTCGTCTTTCTGTTGATGTAAAAAAAAAGTACGCGAGTAGAAAAACAAACGAAATTAATTTTGACATTATTCGAAGGCACGACATTACTTCCGAATAAAAGCATTTCCGTAATTCAATATTCATTAAGTAAAATACGTAATCCTCCCATAATCTCGCATAAATATGGAAATAGCTGGTCCAGAATTAAATTACGGAAAATACCCCATTCGAAATTCGGATAATGAAAGACAGTTAAAAGTAATTAAGATGCTTTCTGCCTTAATCGTACAAATTAAAACGCGGCAATCGTGTTGGTGGGCAGATTTATTTCGATGAATGCTCGGTACGTGCTATGATGCATCATTTTCAATGTAGACAAAATATATAAGGAAGTAATAAATGCAAGGTATACATGTCGTACTATATATGAAAACTATGTTCTAAAAACAAGGAAGCCGGGTAAGAGTATTTCAGAGGTTTAATAATAATAATAATAAATTTATTTAACCATAGATCACATAGTGATATCGGCTACGTCATATGTATAAAGATATATCATACACAGCCAGTACATACAATAAAAGAACACCAGATAAATAAACCAAATAAAACAAACATTACAAAAATTGACTACAGTCATACAAACAACTATCAACCAATACATTCTTCTTTTTTTTTTTAAATATTTTAATATTACTACTCTCCCTGATTTGTTGTGGAAGACCATTGTAGACAGACAGACAGCAATACATGGGGGATCTCCGAAAATCCGCCGATTTATGTTTAAGATAACGTCACCCTATGCTAACTATTAGCGTCCCAGAAGGATGAAACCTGTCAAAAATAACGCATAATCTTTCTGTGTTTTTTGATAACCTGCAGTAAGCTTATTGAAGGTTCTGTCTGTCAGATCCTTCAAGAGTGTATAATTTAATCAAAATATCAACCAAGCCTGTCCAATATCCAAAGAAAATCATTGCAAGAAAAGGGGTAAAACAAGTTAGTAAATTTGCGAGCGGAGAAAGAGGGAACAGTGTTACCACATGTTATATAGTAAATACTTTAGGCTTTAGCATCCGTAATAATTTTTCCTCGGATGGTACAATAGGCCTTGCTACAAGTTCCCATGAAATATTTCCCCATGTTATCGATCATTTTGTCAAGTAAAGAAAGGCCAACGCTCTTGATAATGGATAACCATGAGAGTCACATTTCGATTGAAGTCATCGAAAGAACCGCATATGAACTTCTAAAAAGCTACTTAGAAGAAAGAAAACACACGTGAGGCGAGGTTTGACATAATACCTAATGTACATGGAGTCCCGCAGGGATCTATTCTGGGACCAGTCCTTTTCATGATTTGAGTGAATGATCTTCCCATAAACGTGAGCTGCGACAGGGTTTGCCTAAATGCGAAAGATGCCTCGTTTCTCACACAGAAAGAGCGCATAACCCATACCATACGGATGAGCTCAACAAGTTAGAAGCAAATGAGTGGTTCAAGGCGAATAGACTGAGGATGAATAACGGAAAAACAGAAACACTCACGTCCACCACCTTTTCAGGGAAAAAATAATCTCTAAAACTTCCGGGCATTTTGCTGGACAGCAACATTCTCTGGAGTGAACGTACAAAGAAGCTTCATAAGCAACTCGAAACACCAATCCATGCCATCCGTCGAATGAGGAAGATAGCCGGCCAAGAAGCAGCTAGACTGGTCTACCACAGCAACTTCCACATCAGGGCAACGTATGGAATATTCCTCTGGGGTGGGTCGCCGGGGGCCGTGGACATTTTCCGTCAACAGAAAATGGCCATAAGAGTGAGTAGGACAACGAGCTGTCGTGAAATATTCAAAACGCAAAAAAATGAGACATAATCGCCTGTCACACAGTGATGTTCACTGTGTGTCGGGAGTACGCTACCCTAACAATGTCCCGAGATACTGATGAAGATAGATTTCTTCAAACAAATATCACTTTCACAAGTTTATTTGCTATATGTTCGCAGTCGTCACTTAAGTTTAGGATACAACACAAAACCCAAATGCCTGACTCCATTCACAACATCAATTTCGACGCCACTTCGCACGGAAAACATCATCGTAACTGTCTTACTACTATTAAGCAATAACCTATTTTGTGTAAACCAAACCTCCGCATCTTTAAGAACCACCGAGATCCTAGACACAACATCCACACTATCCGCCAACTTAACCAGTAAGGCAGCATCATCCGCGAAAAGTATAGTCTTATCAATCTTAATATTCCTTTGCAAAATCATTAATATAAATTAGAAACAAAACTGGCCTCAATATGGAAGCCTGTGGCACACCTGATTTTATTTTCAGCTCTGCAGAAACCTGAGATACCGCAAAGATAATTCATCTAAATTAAATAGTTTAAGCTTATTCATTAAGAGGGGCGTTTACCTATCGAAAATTAAGGCATCGCCGTTTCGCGTTTTTCAAAACTCATTTTGTAATTTTAGAATCTCAAATTTGGGTTAGTGATACAAAGGGCATAAATTTATAATGTCAAGGTCAGTTTTTGTACTAATTTATTTTCTTAAGAAAGTTATGTGTTCTAGAAATAACCACAAAAATGCATAAATTTGATTAATGTCTACTAACTAAGGCTGGTACACAAAAGAAAAAAAACGACCTCTACGCGCCAGCTGCAGATTTGATGTACGATATAAAGAAAAAATCAAATTTATGTAATTATTTTTAAAGATAAAAACATTAAACAGTAAACATTGTCACACACATTTTACACGAGGTTTTTCGCATCGTCTATCCCCACTTTACGGTATCTCTACCGGTCCTAGCGAAGACGAAAATCTATCGGAATCGGTCGGCTATTGCAGACTTAAATGCGCGTGACAGTTTAATTACAAAACTGTCACGCGCATTTAAATGTCATATATACCTATAATATTCGAGTGTATAATAATATAACAGTTATGGGCAAGCGAAAATTGGCTTATTATAAAAGATCAACAACATCAACAGATCCGTAAGTACTCATTCTTAATACATTATGTTTCCTATCTATCTATAGTATTTCTTTATCTGTGACAAAATCTGTGAATAAAACCGAAGCACTGTGACAGAACCGAACATCGTCAACCTCCACCTACTCACACCCCCTTGCGTCTACCCGTCCCGCGAGTAATATAAGTTGCATAAGTTTCTATTTGTTGGTAAACGCCACTCTTAAAACATTGTGATCTTCACAATCCAACGCTTTACTAATATCACAAAAGGTAGCTGCACAGTATTCTCCATTTTTAAATCATGATAAAGTAAAATCTAAAAAATCCAATACTGCCGCAGTTGTGGATTTCACGTGCATGAAACCGAACTGGTTTGCTCAAAACAATGAATTTTGTCAAAAACAGAAACGATTTTATTCTTAATTATTTTCTCAAATATTTTTGACATTACCGGGAGAATAGAAATTAGTCTCTAATTCGAAATCAGATTGATATCGCCTCCCTTATCCAGCGGAATGACAGATGCAAGCTTTAATTCATCCGAAAAATTACCTGACGGAAAACTCAAATTAATCACATTGGAAATAGGCATAATAATCTGTTCCTATGAAGTTTGGTGCCGATTGGACTAAGAATAAAAACATTTTCCATCATTTATTCCTATTGATATTGGATCACCTGCGATTATTCAGTGGTTGGATTGAAAGCGGGTGTGTGTGTGTGGGTGGGTATGTATGTTCCCTATAGACTCCGACCCGCTGAACCAATTTTGATGAAATTTTCACTCTAGCATAGTCTGAAGAGTGTTCCTGTGAAGTTTGGTGCCGATAAAAATTATTTTTTTTGTGCGTAGCAACTAGTTTTTAATAAACAATGAAAAAGTTGGTTATTTAATTACTCGCACCCTACAACTACATCGATTCAAACCTCCAGTTCTGAACAGTTTCGAAACCGTTCTGATAATAATGTGCATGTCCGGCCAAATCCTAGTTCTGAGATGGTTCGAAATCCTGAAGGTCCGAACAGTTTTAAAATTGCAAATTTAAAACTGTTAAAAACAAATAGGTACTTGAACGACAACTTAAAACCCAACCTACAACAACTCCAAACTCTGAGGTTCAACACAAATACGATAAACATCACCAGAAAATGCGAAAGCTGATACGAATGACAATTACACACGCTCCGGATTTATCAGAATTTTATATACTAGCCCACCCATCCAGAACTGGAAGAATTATTCTGAATGGTTCTTGAATTACGAGTTCTAAAGGACCGAACATTGAACTAATAGTTCTCAGAATTTGTAATTCCAGAACTGCATGGTCCGAACAGCCCTTTTTTCAAATGACATGCGCACTAGTTTTAGAACCGTTCAGAACTGGATGTCTGAACAAACCTACTGTCAATCTAACCTGAAAACGTATAAATGTCTCACATTATAACTTCCATATTAATTTTACAGTTTCCAATATTTATCAAGACTGCGAAGTATTGATTTGAATCATACAATGATAAATGATGACGCAGTGATCATCTTTGTTGAATTAAAGTGTACCTAAACATATTTTTGGCCTTGAATACTTTATCTAAATACATACACTAACTAAAAAAATATTAATTAAACTTATTTAAGAAATAAGACATCGGAACGTGTGTACATACACATAAATACAAAAAATCACTTTAATCAAATAAACAAGAATTTCCAATAAATTCGTTGTGTTTACGCTTCCGGTGGACATAAGATGTAATTAAAATCCAGAATGTTTTAAACTGTTTATCCGAAGTAAAAACAGAAATACTTTTACTATTCGTGTTTATTTGAGTTATTTTATTTGCATATGACCTCGACAGGGAGATGCTCTTCGATTGCTTCTAGTCCGTCCTTGCAGTTTTATAATGGAAATTCACCAATTTATTGAATTCCCGATTGTAGTAATTGGACTTCAGAAGAAAGAAAGTAAAAATAAAAAAAATCAATGACCTTTATATACGAGGGCTGCTCGTTAATTGCGAAAGAAAGAAATTATGTTTTCTCAACTTTAATTACAAATGTTTGTTAGGTTTTCTTACACAAAATCTAATAATGCATAAAATTCGTCAACAAAAAATACATATCTCCGTGAATACTAGGGTGGCCCAAAATTTTGTAAAATTAGAAATTTGAAACGCAGACCCCCCAATTTTCTTCATTAGGACCTAAAAACAATTTGACAATCTTACATGTTGGGTGAAGCAAATGCACCTAATTTTATTATATTTCCTTCTAGCCTTTAAAAAGTAAGTGGTCAACATATTTAAGAAAACAAATTTTTTGTACGAACTTTAACACATATGCTATACCAATGAATAAATTATCCGGGGTATTTTCTTCTCAATGTTTTTTTAGTGCAATCGGGAAACAGATTCCTGTGCTCCATTACGCATTGTAAAATAGAAACTGTTTTTGATCTTCATTTTCAGTAAGTAGTCCATTATTATATATCATCAATTTAACTGCCCTCTCAGAAGTGTCGCTAACACAAACCAATGTTCCCACGATCTTTTTGGCCTTGATAAACTCTTGATTTTCATCCCATTTTGAAAGATCTATTAGAAGAAACCCTGTATCAATTCCCAAAAGCTTCAATAAATTGATACCTTCTGTTTTTATTAATAACAAATAGTAATAATTAATTGTTACTATTTGAAACCAAGTGAATGTAAGATAAAATTGGTCCATATCATATTTGTTCCAACTAAGCACCTAACGACCTGGTTTTCTTTCACTGGTTAAAAATGTCATATCTTCTTCGATCTTGATCATTTTCAATGCGTCTGCCGTTTCCGATACTTTCTTCATCCTCTGTCAAATTTATTTGAAATTCACTCCATTCTGTATGCAAGTCAATTAATTTCTTTACGCAATACGGAACAGCTCTAGTGAAAACTCGAGCTTCCCCCCAAAAAATTATGCATTCCCGAATTACTAAATTGACAACTTTCACTTATTTTCAATTTAACTTGATGCGAATTATAAAATAACACTCAAGTATACATACACGAAAAATTTCGTATGAATGCACATCTACCCGAAGCTAGCATTGCAAACAACAACGTGCAGACAGCTGTTTCGACCTTACATTGGTCTCATCAGTGCACGAGCGTGTTGTTCACAATGCCTTAAAAACTTAGATTACCTGATATAGTCAACTTATGTTGTTGTTCTCAAAGCCAGCTTAGAGTAGATGTGCATTCATACATTTATTCATATACGAAATTCTTCGTGTATATATGTATACTTGAGTGATTTAATAGTGTGAGAGCGCTTACTCTTCAAGAATTATTTTGTTACATTGTTTTATAAAATAACACTTAAAACTTGTCCAATTCCTGGCAATCTTGCGCCTAGAATTTGATGAGTGATCTTTCCCTCAAGAAAAATGTTATTTTCGAAATATTTTTCAGCAAAATATAAGCATGCTATAAAATTATTACGGAAATGAATTTCGGGTCTGTTCGAAGGCAACCTTATCGTCGACTGAGGAGGTATATCTATGGATATTGTGAAGATCTGTCGATACCCGCGCGCGCTTCTCAAAATGTCATGTTTAAACCTGTTACCATCATGCGGAGTTCTCATCGGAAGGGTAACATCCGACTTTATGCTAAGATGCACCACAAGTTAAACATTTTTAGAATTGTTATATACACTTATAGCATTGTTTTAAGCGCAAAATCGCAAAAACACGTAAAATTGAATGTACGGAATAGTAAATGTTTAAGTTCACATCGGGCTGGGTTAATGTGCACGAATTTGACTGAAATTGTTTATACAGTGTTTTTATCTCCTGATGAACAAAATTAGGGGATATGCATTGCAAATTTCAAACTGTTCAACATTTTGGGCTACCCTAGTGAATGCATGCAGTCTTTTTACAATATCGTAATCATGATGGCTATTGAGAACACTTCTTTAGGGTTGTAATTTACCCAATGGAAATTTGCTGAAGTACTACTGTTGAATATCGGTTTGAAGAATAAAAGATACTTAACATATCTCGTTTCTCTTTGTTGGTGTATGACATTTTTGTATTACTAATGAACGATAAATGAAATTGTTTGACGGATTGAAATTTCATGGCTACTTAACTTATTCTTAAAATTTATTCTTTCAATTGAAGCATTATATCAAAAACTTTTGTCAACATGTAGTACATGGTTGAAATTGGAAACAAAAACTCTTTCTAAAGGTGTCTAAATCCAATATAGTGCCTATAAGACATTAAATAGTTGATGATGCCCAGAAAGAAACGAAACGTCAAATAAAAATTTTGAGTACACCATTGGATATAGAATCGTGGCCATAAGAATGTGTTTTCATTTTTTCTCTACAAGGCCAACTGTAGATGCTGCAGGTAAAATAACAAAATGAAGTTTTTGCGTTTTTAAAAGAGAAAACGAACGTCATTTGTCACAGGTCCATTTTCCTTACGGATTCATAACAAACAGAAAATTTAACAACTTCGCCAAATCTATATTCAATAATAAGCGAGAACCTCATGGTGAGGGCCGGAAAATGAATCATCCTGTATATATACAGGCGGCCATATTTGTAAGTAGAAATCACTTATTGTGGACAACCTCAACAATTCAATTTTTTATTAAAATTAGCAATAAAGAATGGTAATGAACTATGTCAAAATTGAGATATGGCAGTGGCGGCTCTTTAATGAGAGCAAGTGAGCACTTGCACCCCCTGGAATTTTGAAACAAAACAAACCAAGCGGCGACTAACTGTGAAAGTATTTATTTATTACGTATTCATAGGTATTGAACAGGAAAGTGGCGTGTGCGGCTCGCGTAACAACCTACATGCACAGATCGTCGTCACAGATATGATGACGACTAACAGCGCACGGATGTAAACTATTCGAATGTTTACTCATTCCACCGAGAGAAACATACCCATGAGCAAAGCCCTACCGTTGCTCCGTTAAGCCATTTACATTACATTGAAGGTGGGGAGAACTGTATTTTGTTCTACTTCCATATCGTATAATACATAGCCTGTGAGCAAGATCCCCAGTCTGCTCACCGCTGTTGGTTCTGCATCTCCACATAATACGTAACGGTCCCGCTTGTTTTAATATTTTTATCTATGTACACGGGTCGATTAATATTTTAATAATGATTTGAATTAAAATACGATAATTCCAGAACGCGTATGCCCCGTTTCCTTAATGGGGAAAAGGATTGTTTTTAACATTGATGTGCCCTTATGTAATAATTTTATTTAAACGATTACGCATACATGCAGAGTGGGCGGAGCTAGCTGAAATTAATTTCTCTCTTCTGATTAAAGTAAAACTCGGCACTTGGGAGTTTTTGTGGTGTCATTGATCACGTATCCAAAGTCGAAATGTCAAAAAAAAAACAAATTGGCCGAAGGATTTTTTGAAAATTGACGTATAAATGTGAAATTTTAGATACGGGGGTGTCTTAGGTCGCCGATCACAAACCCAAAATCAAAATGTCAAAAAAAAAAAAATGGCGGAAGATTTTTTTGAAAATTGACGTAAGAATGTGAAATTTTAGATACGGGGGTGTCTTAGGTCACCGATCACGAATCCATAATCAAAATGTCAAAAAAAAAACAAAATAGCGGAAGATTTTTTGAAAATTAACGTATAAATGTGAAATTTTAGATACGGGGGTGTCTTAGGTCGCCGACACAAATCCAAAATCAAAATGTCAAAAAAAACAGAATGGCGGAAGATTTTTTTGAAAATTGACGTATGAATGTGAAATTTTAGATACGGGGGTGTCTTAGGTGACCGATCACGAATCCATAATCAAAATGTCAAAAAAAAATGGCGGAAGATTTTTTGAAAATTGACGTATGGATGTGAAATTTTAGATACGGGGGTTTTGGGTGTTAAGCTTTTAAAAATTGTCATTACAATACCAATGACAACGTCGGAAGCGGAACGCCAGCTTTCACGGCTGAAAAGAATAAAAACTTCCCGGAGAAATACAATGAAAGAAGACAGATTAAATACCCTTACTATGTGATCTTGTGAAAAAGAATTTATAAATGATTTCCCAAATTTTAATGAAAAAGTGATAGAACTGTTCTGCAAGTCAAAGATACGCAAAATGGACTTCATTTATCCTCAGATGTAATCAAACTGTAGTGTTATATTTGCTATTCCCTCAAAACAAACTGTACAATGAACAGTACCTGTCGGTGAAACTTATAAAGATTGGGTAAGCGTTCTTGTATTATACTTTTTAATTTTGAAATTATGCACTCCCTATGTGAACCATCCCGAGCCGCCACTGAGATAGGGAATGAGATTACCTTTAAACAAGCTGTCATTTTACTAACCTTGCTAAAACTAGCGAAAATAAAGCATATATTAGTATCATTACTATAATGTATACAAAATTCATTTTAAGTACGGATAAATGTATTTGTAGTATTTTTAGTTTGCAGTAAATAATTTCCTAGTTAATTATTTACATCAAAGTTTATATTTAATATATTTCACAAACGTTTACCGGTTCTTTTATTTATGCTTTATATTCGTCCGCACTACCATAAAATTCTAATATTTACTACATTGTATAAAAGAAAAACTTCAAAAATATCTTATATCCAACATAATATTTCAAACATACATCTCAAGACAGTAAACATTATTTATAGCGTGTATCGTACATATTTTATGCAAATGTTCCCTTTTATTTTGTTCTTGAACGTGACGGAATTCTTTGTGAAACACCTAACAGTTTACAAAATTATTTCACCAGGTGTTTACGAAATATTTACAATAGCCGAGGTCGATCTGTTCAGGTTTTCGAAAAAACAAAGACTTCCGGACGCAAAGAAAATAATCCAAATTTTTATCGGAGCAGTAAATTACATTTTTTAATATCATATAATCTGGTGGTTTTTTTTTCAGACAGAGAAACTGATTCCAACACAAGGAAATGGTAAATATTTACGGTTTATTTTGCAAATAAAAATAACAAAAATACAAAGGTGTACGCTTCTAAATTCCATTAACTTGAAAACATATTTTTAATTTATATCGTCGCAGATGTTAAAAGAGATATTTGCTTTTGCTTCTGGGTTACATTCACTATCAATTTTTATGCGATATTAAACCGGTTGAAAGGTTTGTTTATACATAATTCAAAATGTTCAAAATTTCAAAGGAGTTAACACAAGAGTCAAAATAATTCATGTAAATTATATGTATGTTTCCTCTTATCATCGTGAAAATACGAAAATATACATTTTAACGTACCTATTGAACTTCATAATACGTATTTGATATAATCTTATTTTTAAAATAACGCTGTGGCTAGGGGCACGCGAGCGTGCCGCTTAGTTTGAAATTATAGGCACGTAGCTGACGTCACTGCTGTTATGACGATATCATTTAACGTGCGCTGAAATCTGAAATTAGAGGCACGTGTATAAGAAATGGGGAAAATATGCATGTTCTAGTTTGTGGTGCGGATTTCTGTTAGTGTTAGTGGATTATTGCAGTTTATAACGACATAAACTATTAAATATGGACGGTCTAACAGGTCAATACTGTATTTTAAAAATAGTTATATCACTAAACAAAGCGTGCTCAGATTTTGTATTATGCACACGTAATGCATAATACAAAATTAATCCTCGAGGAATTGGGGTTAGGAAATAATTTATCCTGACTAAATTTATGTCATAAACAGTACTTCATAAGGTATCTTATGTCTCATTTTTTTAAGATAACAATATGGCTACAGTTACGATAAATAATAGTAGTAATGACAGAAATGAGACTATTAATGAAAAAAAAAAGAATTAACCCTTGGTCTCCAGTTTGGTTCCTATAATGAACTAAAGAAATATTCAGAAATCTATAAAGACCGCTGAAGTCCTCTCTAGAATTTTATAAACTTGAATATGCATGTATCCATGGTAAAGAAAGTCGTAAAAGAGGAAATGGATTACGGCAGACCAGGTTACAATAGCTTTTAAATAACCGATAAAATTGTTTTGACTTCCGTAATAATTTTCAGCACACTAGGCTTAGGATGTAATGCGAATTTCAAACTACGTATTTGTCCAGGAGGCCAATATTTAAAAGTATATAGTTGTAATAGAACATACAAAACATGAACTTTCGATTGTAAGCAAATATGTAGCTAATAATATGTTTAAACATAAAATTAAAGTTTTATTTTCTAGAAAGTTTTTGATCATTTACCTCAAAATCGTATATTGACTGAAACAGGACTTGGAAATGTGCAAGATTATATATGTTTGGACGCAAATAAGAAGAAGATACAGAATAAAATCCGTGGTAAAAAGACAAAATTAAAAGATCCTCACTACAAACTCAAGACTGGGAAAAATCATTTGGCAGAAACTGTGAACAAATGTGACAAATGGCAATTTAAATAATACAACAAATAACCATATGGAGTCAATTAACCATAAAATCAAACCAGTAGTACCTAAGAATTCAACTTTAACCGACTTTGTTAAATAATCTTTCACTTTTTTGGATAGCCATAATCAAGAACGCGACAATCGAGCAGCTAAACACATTTTGAAGCGACCACAGCACCGATTTCAAAATCATAAAAAAGATTTATTGCAGTATGTGAATATTTCAACAGGTTACAGTTTCAAGTATATCCAGAAACAGATAGATTTAATCACAAAAGTCAAAATATTAAAGGAACATAATGACGGTAAGTGTCAAATAAGAACATAAAATGGAAATATAATAAATGTCACAACAGACAATTGCCAATGTCCTAATTTTTCTTCCATGATGTTGCCTGCCGAATTATCTTAGCCGTAAGAAAACATAAAAACATAACATTATTTGCCGACAACTACTTGTGTCACATACGATGGACAAAAAATTATTATTTATCAAAACATAGAATAGGAACAACCAAGTCAGATATTGTGGCAAAACTAAAACATGTAGTAATCGAAAAGCCTAAAGTGATGACGTTAACCGAAAAACGAAAATCAGCCACTTTAATTACCAATTCTTTAATCAACTTAATTAGCATTTCCAGCAATAGTGAATTCAACTACAGATTAGATTTATTGAAGAAAATGGAACACTGCTGGAGAACTGGAAACGAAGTGGCAATTATTAAGTGGGAATTATATTACAACAGGTGAGGCAAATTGTGATCTGATCGATACAGAAATAGATACTCAGGCATACGATAATAATCAAGAAACGATCTCACAACAAAATAGTGTTAGAATAGTATTGTCTGATGGAGATATAAGTGAATTGACAGATAATAATTTAGCAAACATGGAACACATTACATTTGTTGATGAACCCTTTGGTGATAGTGAAGATAACATAATAACAATAATAACAATGAAAATATTGAAATTGATTTATTAAAATCAATAGTGTTGCCCTCAAAAATTAAGAAAAGGGGGATACCCAAGGGTCATGATTCTACGACAGTAATCAACGCAATAAAAATAGTAAAAGCAAGACATTCTCACATTTATTTTAAACAATCAACTAGACGCTATAAGGAAAGCATCCTTTGATACAGAATGTTCTACTAAAACTTTCCAATAATATTTTATTTATCCTTAGTAAGAGTTTTGTTAATTTGATGTTTTTGTAATAAAAAGACTTATTTTGACTGTAATTGTTATTTATTCCTTAAAAAAAAAATAATGAAAACTATTATTAATTATTTGCATAACTTATACATTGGCGCAGAATAAACTAATGACTTGACGTACCCCTAATTTCAAATTTAGGTGCACGTTAAATGATAATGTCATAACAGCAGTGACGTCAGTCACGTGCCTATAATTCCCAATTAATCGGCACGCTCGCGTGCCCCTAGCCACAGCGTTAAAATAAATGTCAGGAAATGAAAATATGTTCAAGGAAAATAGAAAATTAGTACGTGAAATAAATGCGTATTTTAATTTTATTTAAATATGCAAGGTATATAATAAGTGTGTTTTAATTAATTTACTGAAAGGCTATTTGCATTTTAGAAAAATTTACGTTTTACAATTGAGGAGCGGACTTTCTTTATGCATTATGCCCATAATTAGAAATGTTTGAACAAACGTGGCGTACCATCTGTGAATGGCTGGTTACAATCCTAGGTGGAAAAATACATTCTGTATACCTAAAACATGTAATGTTGTAAAATTAGTATTGAATTTATGATTATGTTTTAAGCAATGATTAGCAAAAGTGTTTTAGGAAAAAGTAAAAAACTTAGTATGCTAGAAAGTTTAGAAATTAATAAATGTAATAAATTAGATATAATATTAAATGATCAACTAGATATAAATAACTACCCCGTACTAAATTTAAAATTTAAACATGTCCACCCCCTCTGAGAATGAGATTATGTTTGTAATTTGTATTGATATATATAGGAGCTAATTTGTACTTTGAAATTGTATTTTCATCCACCTGATGAAGCCACAATGTGGCGAAACATAAGTAGTGTGTTAAACATTATTATAATTTTGAAACTATACACTTGTGTTTTGTTATATGCTGCATGACATGGAAAGTGCAACACCAAGAATGGGTGCGAATTTTTTGACCAAACTTGGTAGAAACGTATAACTAGTCAAAAGCAATAATTGATTAAAATTTTGTTGCGATAGATCAAGTGGTCATGACACATCTGACACTTCATTCAGTTTTCGCTGACATTAATGGTGTATTAATTGTTTGTTTGAAATTAATTTCAACGGTTTTGTCTTATTATACCTTTGTTTAACGTGTTTAAAGAGTTTTATTATGCCTAGAGTGCGGCAACGTGGAAATTATCGCCAATTAAGCGAATTCGACAGAGGTCGAATTGTTGGTTTGCGAGAAGGTGGTTTTTCATACAGGGAAATTGCAAATCGCCTTAACCGGAACCAATCCACCATTATGCGCTGTTATCAATCATGGACTAGGGAAGGTCAGGAAAGACGCCAAAGAGGAACCGGAGGCCGAAGAAGAACTAATGAGATACAGGACCGCCGCCTTCGCTTAATGGCACTAAGAGACAGGTTTTCCAGTACCAGAGCAATTGCTGACGTGTGGTTAGGTAATATTGGTCGTCCTGCAACCCTTTGAACCGTTTATCGTCGAATTAGGGGTTTCGGCTTACAATCTTATCGTCCACATCTTGTGTTACCACTTACGGCTCAACACCGACAGCAACGTTTGGAGTGGTGTAGATTGCGACTGCACTAGAACGTGGAGTGGCACAGGGTGGTATTCAATGATGAATCTCGATTTTGTCTAGGGATGCATGATGGCCGTATGAGGGTCAGACGAAGACGTGGGGAACGTCGTGATATTCAGTTTTCCGTTGAAAGGCATGTGCATCGAGCAGTGGGTGTTATGGTATGGGGTGCTATAGCATATGGGAGTAGGTCTCAATTGGTGTTCATCCAAACCACCATGAACGCCCAGCGTTACATTGATGAGGTGGTAGAATCCCATATTCTACCATATCTTCAAACGCTCGAAGACCCACTTTTCCAGCAGGATAATGCCTCTCCCCACGTAGCGAGAATTTCTATAAATCGCTTGGAAGAGGCTCATGTCAATATCTTGCCATGGCCACCCAAATCCACCGACCTCTCGCCAATAGAACATGTGTGGGACATTATGGGACGAAAACTTATGAATTTAGCCAATCCCCCGCAGACACTAATAGCTCTCCGGCATGAATTACAGGTTGCTTGGGACACCATACCCCAAGAGGATATCGACCACTTAGTCGAATCAATGCCACGAAGAGTGAGGGAGTGTGACACTAATAGGGGCGGTTCAACACATTATTAATAAAAATTATGTTAAATTGTGTTAGTCTTTTGTTTTTTTTCTTTGAAATTTTAATCAATTATTGCCTTTGACTAGTTATACGTTTCTACCAAGTTTGGTCAAAAAATCCGCACCCCTTCTTGGTGTTGCAGTTTCCATGTCATACTGTATATATATATTAATTCATATATCTATCACTACTTCCAACCATGATGTTATCGTAAATAAACTTTAAGTAATTTATAAATAATAATAAAACATTGAAATTCGGTTCAATATATGACATAATAGTACAGTCTATCTGTATCTTTTTTTGGAAAAAAATATGCGAGACTATTTTATTTGATAAATCGTTAATGGGGCATGCGACGACCCTAAAACCTAAAAAACTCCCCCCCCTCCACCTTGAGGGTTTTTGGTAATCCCAGAAAGTTTTTGAATGGATTTTCCACGTAACTGGTTGGTCGAAAAAAAAAATTCTTAACAAAAATAGTAGAGGACAATATTATCTCCAAATTATCTAATGTACTCGCTGCGCTGCAACCAAAATCGCAAAAAGCAGGGAATGCCAAAATTTCCAAAAATGGGTTTCTACTATTTTTCGACGCGAAAAGAATTTTTAGCTTTAGATGCAAATGTAAAATTGCAGAGCATAAAGGGGTCTATGGAAGTACTTCTAATATCTGCCTTAATTTGTCTGAAGGGCAGTATAGAGACGATCGTTTCTACGTTAGAACGTATCTTTTCCGCCTCTTTGAAAGTGAATGTTTGCTTCATTGGCGAAAAAAAATTCGGTTACGGTGAATACTGTGCGTTGAAGCCGCGGGACAGGTCATCTTCATGGCATTGTACGGTGGTGCCACTTGCAAGTACACACTGTCTCAACTTCGCTTCAAGGAATTTACGCAATCCGCGACTAAAAGCAAAGTGAATCTCTCTTACTTACCGCCTTTGCCCGATGCTTTAGTTGAGCAATGGATCCCTTGGTGTGGGGTGTTTCGAACGTTGTTTCCATGGAATATGTGTTCTGAAAAATTGTTTTTTCATATACTATACCACCAATAGTATTTTATCCCTTTCACTCACGAAAAATAGGACATTATAATATAATAATCAAAAATGACATTTCTTTCGTTTTGCAAACTCCCACAAAATAAAGTCATTTTTAATTCGAAAATATATTACCATTGTTTCAGCGAAACATGGAAGCTTTTCCACCTATTTTGGGCATTCTCAGGATGCCGTACGCTTTGCAATAATTTCTTGTATATAGATACGA
Organism: Amphimallon solstitiale; assembly: GCA_963170755.1. NCBI lineage: Eukaryota > Metazoa > Arthropoda > Insecta > Coleoptera > Scarabaeidae > Amphimallon > Amphimallon solstitiale. The sequence continues at coordinate 137,858,324 of OY720679.1, forward strand.
AGTGCTGATATACTTCAGTGTGTGAGTATTCCGTAATCCAAAAAATTCTTAATTAAATTCCCAAAATTCTTAATGATACACACATATTGCAGTAGCTTTGCTTTCAAATTTAAAAAAATATAGTAATCTTGTACCAGCAGAAATTAACCAAAAACAACGATAATACAAAGCAGCATAATATACTGCATAATGCAGAGATTGCGTTGTCAAGTTAAAAAAAACTACTTCAATAAATTTATAAATTCAATCCCTATTAACATTCGTATTATTTTTGTAGGTTCTAGCAGTGATCTTGTCGACAACATTTCTTATTTAAAATTAAATAGGATTAGGTTAATAATAAAAAACTAAATCTCATAAAATATTTGTATTTAACTCAATACTTGATAACAACATCTATAAATAAATTCTTTTGCCACATGTGGCTGTATAAGAAATTGTCCTTTTTATATTTCCAATCATAAACAAAAAAAAATGTATATTTTAACATATACGAAAACACATTGCATTTAATATATTATGTAGATTTAAAATAAAAATATGACTCCTTGCTATCTTCAAATTTTTAATATCAAAGAAATAAAAATTTTCTTTTACGACGCTGAATTTCATTTCAACAAAGACATTCATTTGCACGAAATTCCTCTGGAGATACAAAATTTCGCAAAGTAGAAAATACTTTGACAAGACTACCAATCGTCATATGCAAATATTTACACGTTGTACATACCACAAATTGGCTATTTGTCCATCAAAAATGCTCATACCTTTACGTATTTAAATATGCTTGAAATCTTTATTAAAAAAAAGCAAACATTCTCAGGTTGTGCCATTAATGCCCTTTTTACATCATTAACAATACCCACATGATTTGTTAAATTAATCTACTATAGCAAAGAAAATAATATTTTAGACGATGTTAAACGCTTTGCTAAAAATGAACATTTTCACATAGCATCTTTAGCATAATTTATTTCAAGAAAAACTTACTCATAATATTCATACATTTCATCAAATTCCTCTTGATTTCTATCTACCATATTGATAATAAAAAAAATGAAATTAAACAAAATAACAATAAATTAATTATAATGTGATAAAATACTTATTGAAATCAAAAATAACGTAATACATTTAACTAAAAAATGATCTTATGCAGTGTATCTGTACGCCTGCAATCAATTCAGCATGAAACAAAATTTTTGCGTTCGAACAATTTAAAAGATCGGCAGCTTCTCCCTCTTTACCGTCGTTCGCGGCTTTCTATCACCCCTCGGTCATCGAAAAAACACCATTCTTCTTCTGCAGCGCCACAATTCACGCACTAATGTTTATGTTGGCATTGTCCTGCTCATATTTATTTTCTTCAAGTTTTTCCCCTGGTTGAACTATACCTATATTGTTTTTGACAGTTAGAAATTGCACAAAAATACACGCACACAAATTGTTTATTATTAATGTCTGTGCACATTCGCGATTCCTTCTCTTGGGTAGATATATTCTTCTTCCATTAACGCCATCCCTCATTGTATTTGTAAATGAATTTGTTGCCTCTTTCATCATTGTTTAAATACTTCCGTTTTCCATTATTTAACACTATCCGTATTTTTCTTTTGCAGACATCTTCATCAGAAATAATAGGAAAGACTTTGTTTACTGATGGAATCCTTCCTTTTATGATTACCTTGTCGGGAACATGGACCTTGACAGCTCTATTCCTGTCTTCGAACCACCTTTTCGCATCTTCGTGTAGGTTGATTTGCAACCAGCTGTTAACAACATTAACATTATTTTTTTCTTTGTAGATTTATTCAGATTAAACCAATTTTATCCCGTTATTTCTGGAATTTTTCTGGATTAAACCGGATTTATCCTGCTATTTCTGAAGTTTTTGGTGTATTATATCGTGTCGAATAAAAAACACCTTTTTACATATCCTTTTTTAAAATTACTCTTAGATATAAGTATCAGGTATTTATTGTATTGTTAAGTGTGACCATAAAATGTCTAACAAATAACAATCTTTTATAAACTTATTTCATTTCTTACGTCTATTCATGATGAAAGATGTTTTCATGTCGTGAATGTCTAATTTCACCTTTTTCATACAATTTTACAGCATTCAAATGACTAATTCTTTTCACTGTTCCATCTTTCATCATCACTCTCTCTCTGTTATTTATTTTTAACACATTATTAAGCTTGAATAGTGGTTCACTTCTCAATATATTTAGTGTCACTCTTACATAATGCAAAAAGTTTGATTCGGCCTTTGTATACTGAAAATACATCTTGTGTTCCTCGTTTCTATAAATATAGAATACATGAATTTTATTTTCGTGTTTATTTTTTGTACCTTTCATATAAATTTTATTTCAATTTCAATTACTATATACCTATCATCATAATGTTACGCCGTTGCGGTTATGCAACTCATAATTCATTTTTCAACAATTATATTTACTACTAAAAATTATTTCCTTATTCTGATACTTAATTATCTAACTATTTTATAATGCCTAACCAATATAGGGATCACGGCAATATGTCGATTTAATTTCACTGTTGTGTGTGTGAAGCTAGGCCTCATTTTTCGAAAATCGGACATCTGACGATTGTTCCAGGTTGTTCTAGGTTTGGTCTAAAATGTTCCAAACTAATTCAAAAACAGAGTCAAAATTGGCCGAGAAATTGAAAAAAACGACTTTTTCACCCAGATCCCCTTTCTTCGAAAATTCTGAAGGTTGTTTCAGGTTGTTCTAATTGTTCTAGACATTGTTCCAAAGAATCTCAAAAAACTGGCCGAGAGAGAGAGGAAAAATCAAGTTTTTGGAAAATTGTAATTTTGACAATTGTTTTAGGTTGCTCTAGGTTGTTCTAAATTGTTCCAAAGTATTTCAAAAAATAAATCATAATCGGCCGAGAAAATGGCAAAAAAACTATTTTTCGCCAGCGCCCCTTTTTTCAAAAATCGAAATTCTGACGGTTGTTCTAGGATTGTTTTAAATTGTTCCAAAGTATCTCAAATAAAAAATCATAATAGGCCTAGTTAATAGGAAAAACGATTTTACAAGGATTCCGCCATTTGTAAAATCTTGCACTTTTCAAACATTACAGTGTTGAAGGAAGTTTTTGTATGAAGCAGTTCTATAACCATACTCTATTGTAATTTATAATAAACATTTAATATAAGCAGTAAATATATAGTCCCAAGTAATATAATTTTAATTTATTACAAAAGATATTATTAACAAATGCTGATGAACTATCGAATAAAAAATCAAAACCGGCTGAGATAATAGGAAAAATCACAATATTTCCAAGCCCCTTTAATTAAAAATCGAAATTCTGGCGGTTCGAAATTTAAAGTCATAATCGCTGGATATAACGAAAATTAAACAAAATCCGAAAGTCTGATATCAGGCTCCCTTGGTTATTTTATTTTCTGAATAAGACTAGCCATGTTATTTTTTTCGTGTACCGCGCAAAAATCTAAAATATATATCGGGATTAGATTGCATCGCATCTTTCGTTTTCTGCACGCCCGCTACGTAAGAGATTTGTCTAACGTCATAGGAAGCTGCACTATTTAGAAGAGCATGCGCTCTCTCTCTACGCAAAGTTCGCACGAGCGTACAGATGCCTCTTATTAAGTCCTAACTAGACATAATTTACCAATTAAAACATCCAAGTTGATTTTAAAAAATATTAGGTTATATTTATTAAATTCAAATGTCAAATCATAAAACTCTCCTAAGCCTTATAATTCTAACAAGAAATTACTAACTTCTTCATGCATTAGGTAATTTTAATTTTTAACGGTTTAATCGCATTAAAAAAATATCGTCTAAACCCTCAATTTCGTTAAAAATAATTGCATATAATTTTAATATTATAAAAATTTATTCATTTTATATTAGATAACTGTTGCCATATTTAAATTTTAAATATCAACGTGTAGAATTTGAGTATTTTTTATTTTATTTATGTATTTTTTCGAAGAACATGCATCTAATATTATTTTACCTTTTCGTCCTGTTGTAGTGCACGTATATAATTGATCTAATCCATTGAAACATCCTGAATTGATATATCTGGTTGTGATTCATCTTCTTAGGATTACACTGCAGCCCTTCTGGAACAAGTCTCGTGTATTGTCCGAAGAAAACTCCAAAATATCTGAATGTGAAGATTTTTATTTATGTTGACTTAACTTTCACAGGTATGAAACATTTCTCTTACTCTAATGAAGAAATAAATCAATTTTCAATAATAATTATAAGCTACTTCTTGGCTTTTTCTAAGCATCGTCTATCTTCCATTGCTTTTTTCCTTCCTTTATCTAATAGCAATACTCATGGCATACTGGATTTCATTTATACATGAAAAAATAATGTTAATTATAATTTTGAATAATAATTTCTCACACTTGTATGTAGATTAAATAATTTTGGTTTCCGTGGACTTTTCATGTCCAAACATTTATGGTTTTTAACGTTTCAAATTTCTTTAAATAACTGTATGCACCTAATGTAAAAAATACCTTAAACACAAACGACTTCAATAACATTTTTAATTTTAATGATGGGATATGCCAAACATCTTAAATATAGAACGCCTCTTCTTTAATTACATTTAAATAGAATTCTATTTTACTCTTAACGTATTACAACTGTATATGATTGGTTTAAAATCCAAACAAATTGTTTTATTCTTTTATAAATCTTGTTCAAATGGTTCCTGGTTACTTTGTTTACCAAACTATACATGTCATTGGCTGAACCCAATGATCTAATAATATAGAACTACTAGATGGACTGTAGAGAGAGAGGAATTGACCTCTACATACAAAGGAGACAGATATACAAAACCGTTAGTTGTGGGCAAAACATGGCGATATCGCATTGTTTTGTATATAAACTTTCTCAATTTTGTTGATTTATACATATTTATTTGTCTTTTTGGTAATTTGGATTATGTATTTTATTAATAGATTTCTTCTAGTATTGATTTTATTTCATACACCACTGACTTTATTTTTATTTAAAGAAATACGAGCATAAAGACAACTGTGGATTCATGATGATTGAATCAACTATTTTTATTTATAAAATTGTGATTGTAATTAGATACATTTTAGGAATTTCATTTTTATTTGATATAGGCATATAGGTAATGTATATAAATTGAGAATCATCAAGAATATTGGCAATTGTTAACTTCAGCTTATAATTTAACAGTGTTGTTCTCATGGATTTAGTGTCATATATATTTGGTTAAAAGTGCTATTATTAGTAACAAAATTAGAAATAAATATTTTAAATTGTTGAATATTATATATACCAGCTTCGCAGTGCTTGGAGTCACATATTTAAGACACAATGGTAATGTCATGTGCAGCGTATGGTTGTACTAATAGGGCAGAAAAGGGAATGAACGTATGATTTCACAGGTTAACTATTCTTAATAAAATACATGATTTGTAAATTTGATATAAAAAATTTTAGTTTTCAATCTAATCGAGTACTATGCAAGCAGTGGATAATTTGTACTAAACGAAAGGATTTTAAGCCATCAAAATATTCAAGATTGTGTTCAGAGCATTTTGTTCCTGAAGATTTTGTTATAAGTTATGGAAGAAAATATTTGCCCCAAAATGCAATTCAAAGTATTTTCAATTTTCCTGCTCACTTGAGAAAAATTCCCTGTAATAGCAGATCTCAACGATTAAAAATTACTGATGCACCAAGCAAAGAACTGTTAAAGTAAGATTTCTATTTGTAGTTATTATTCTACCTAGATATTTTTAATGTTCTATTTACCTTATAGCTCAGAATCCCCAAATGTAACTAATGTTGAAGTATTTGAATTAGTCACAGAAAAAACACCTCACGAAATAATACAAGTTGTTATTCTAGCTTTATGTATTTTTAATATTTCTTTCTCCATTTTACTTCGATCACATATTTACCATTTACGTATTTGTTAATCCATATTAATTATATGTACATATATTTTAATAAAAAATTAAGCATTAATTGTCTTTTATTTTGAATATATCAAAAGTTGTAAGGAACACCTAAGAAAAGCTGTCAGTTTCTATATTTATTTTTTCAGAACGTAATATTTTGAAAAATTCTAGTGGTCAATTCAAAATTTCCAACTGATATCTGTATAGTGATTTTTAAAAATTTTTTCTAATACTACTGTTTTAAATAAAAACTGAATGATCATCACACATGCTAAAATAGGTATTATTAGAAGAACAAAATCATATAGTTATCTCATAGTCATTAAAAGTCATTTATTTAATTTTCTTTCCTTAATGAAGAATGGCAACTAGCATAGATACCTTTAAAATGTTATTAAACAGAATATATTTAATACCATATTAATAATATATATTTAATTATTTATCTTTTTGATTATTAAAGTTGCAATACCTTTACTTTCCTCATAATATAGCATATTTTTAACAAAATAATACTTTTAAACATTATAAGCCATTACAAGCTATAGCAATATATTTGAATTTTGCCCACATAAAACGGTCAATTTTGTTCATCCTTGTCAAACTTTCGACGCTCATATATTTTCCTTCTTTCTCCTATGGTGTGGGTCACTTCCTAATCAGCAACACATAGCGTACACTGCATCTAGTAGTATAATAGTATTAGATCATTGGCTGAACCCCAGAGTTCTTATTTTCTTTTTTTATACGACTCTGTGATCATTAGGTTTACGATAGGTATGATATATCTTTCTACGGAGAGATGTCTCTAGTGTCTTGCATTCAATAAGTTACGTCAATCAATTACAGCCTTCTTCATACATACTAACGACAATTACTGGTTACATATACCTAGGCTTGTCTACAACACTTCAACTAAGGATGGGAACACTTCCTACTTAAACACACGGTTGGACTATGTGTCTATATGGCATTTTTTTTTACATTCAAGGGGTTGTATGGTATCTACTGTGTCCTTAACAAATTTCTAATGCTTCTTTTGTTTTAGGTTGAGTACGTTTAATGACCTATTATATTATACCAATAACAATCAAGATAACAACTCGACGAGAAATTTTTATAACTAAGCTTCTCAAAAGTTATATTGTCACAGTTAATTTGAAAGATTATAGTTTTTCTATTTCTCGAAACGAATTTGGGCAAAATATAGCTTCTAATGGAAATCTTGTTATCCTATTAAACAAATCTAGTGAACGTTAGAGTACAAATCAGTTCAGAAAGTTAAACAGCATCTCATATAAAATGACAAAGCATTGCTTTAATAGGAAATACTTAGGAAGGAGTGTTGACCTGTAAGTGTTATTTAATACAAGCAGTTGAAGTTCCTATTTAATATTTTGTTATCGCATTTTCAAGAGTCTTTATTTTTTCTCAGGTATAATAATCCCCAATTATCCGAATTAGCGAGCTAAGCATTTAGGATATAATTTCGTAAATGCCAGTTCAAATTTCCAATGAACCAATTTCATTAATTAAAGACACTGCGATAAAGTAGTTATAATATATAGTTAAGAAAAACGTCGGTATCCATAAATTCACGGGTAATTCATGTATTTTTATATTGTGCTATTTTTGCACAATTCCTTTCAATAAAAGGTAATTAGAAAGGGGTATTGACCTGTATCGATTGAGCACAGCTAATTTGTAACAAGCCATTGAAACTCCCATTAAATATTCTTCTTTATCCTATTTTCACGGGTCTTTATTTCCAGCTACAAGCGTCTCCAATTTTCCACAGTAGCCAATTAAGCACTCAGAAATTTCATGATCGCCGTGTATTGCTGCGATGCTAACAATACAGAATATTTTTAACTACGTAAAATATTTAAATAAAGATATTTAAATTTATCAAACTGAAATGCACAGAAATGTCTGCATTTTAGTAGGTAGGCAGATATTCGACTTTCACACACGAAGGATTTATTCAAGTTCACTCCCTCAACTGTATCGAACCATTTTATCGTCCCTGGGGACACTGTTACTTCTAAACTGAAATACAAACAGTGTGTATATACACCAATATACTTGTATTTCATTAGTTTAATATGAAATACCTTTCAGGCATGGTTTATAAATCTTACAAAGATGAACGTGAGATTCGTATATATTCTAATTCTAAGTCACTATTAATGCAAATAGTATATGCAAGAAAACAAATAAATAATCTTAACGGAAACGTAGATATTATTCGAGTTTAGTTCACTATTAAATTAGCAAATATTAACATAAACATACCAATGTAACAATTCATTAGTTGAGCGCGTAAAGGCTAGACAACCCGTGATACAGGAAAAATCTTAAGTATATTTAATAACATACCTAAATAATAATAGTAGAAATAAAAGTATAATTCTCAATATTTAATTTCTATGATATTGTTCATTAAATTTAGTTAATTTTGGTATCATTAGGGTCACGGCAATATGTATGTACATTTCTATTGTAAGAGTAATATTGAATGTATATTTTTTGAAATAAGAAATCTTAATATCAACATGAAATCGTTAAAGAAAGTTATAGGATTTGGAATAGTGTTCTATTATTTTGGATGCATGAGTAAATTTTTCCTTAAATATTTTTATGTAGAGTTTATTTCAAATTATAAGAATATAACTTTAAACGGCTCTAATGCTTTTATTGCATCACCTGCGGCAATAACTCATTCATACGTTGCAAATAGGTAAACCGTACCCGTTCAATAAGGAGACCAGGTATAATAATTATCGTCACAGAAGGTGGTGCAATAAAGGCATTAGAGCCGTTCAAAGTTATATTCTTATAATTTGAAATAAACTATATATTTCCTTAAGTGTTTGATGTACACTCTAGTATACAAGTAAATGTTAATTAATAATGTGTATTCTAATAGATACATGTAATAAATAACTACAAGGACAAAAAAGCTTAAAACAGCCTAACGAACAAACCCCATAATTTTTACCGCATGTTTAGTAAACAGATTGTGCACATCATTGCATGTAGTAATTTTGTAATGAAAACGGATGAAATTTAAGTCCAATAAGATTTTTTAATGACGACGTACAAAAATATATAGAGCACATTGTAAATGTACGTCTTTACAGTGAAGTTTTAATTAACTTTATTGTATCGTCATTTTAGCATATAACGTATATCAATTTTATTATAGTCTATAAAATGTTTAATACCCGGGGATACATTTTGGAAGCACTTTGCTTTTATGGAGCTTACATGTTACTAACTACAACGTGATTTTATAATAGATATTATAGACTATAAATTTTTAAGTGCTTATGCAAAATAATTCAATTGAAGATGAATTTTATGCAAAGTCCTTAGTGGCGTACTTTGTAAGTTACTGAAGTAAATGGAATATTTTTATATGATTTAATAATCATTTACTAAATCAAAAATAAGTTTAAATTTTTTTTTAAACTAGAATTTTTTGCTTGCTGATGGTTTAATTAGGTAAACAGAATTATAAAAATTTACACACGGTGAGATTCGAACTCACGACCTCTCAATCACTACTCAGCTGTTCTTCACCGATTCACCGAGGGAGATGATTTCGAATCTTAAAATCGTACGGAATCATACTATGTAAGAGTTGTATATTTCTTATACTGTTCTTCTACCATATCAAAGCAATGACGAAGGAAAACTGAAGACACAATCTGATGAAGCTACTTAAAAAGCTGAATTGTGTCTGCTACCCAGAAACTCAAATTATGTGTCGACAAAACACAGCAATTAGTGGTTAAACTAAACCAGACGATAAATACAAGCGTTAAGCTTTTACATCTAACTATGGATACTGTATTAAAGTGAGGAAGGCATATAGATCAACTGGCGGAAAACTAGCGTCAGGTATCTATGCCATTAAGAGAATCAAATCGATAGCAACCTATCAAGTTGCTGGAATTACCTGCATAGATATATATACAGGGTGGCTGACAAAAAAACGCCCCAAGCCGTAGCTCCGTTATTTACTATCCGATTTTAAAAAACAAAATATCAAATAAAATGGTTAAATACATACTATCAATTGGCGTAATCGAAATATTATCAGGAACAAAAACTTTGAACATGCGATAGTCAATTTTTTTTTTTTAAATAGCAACGTATATTTTTAATTAATGTTTCGGATAAAGAATGTTTTCCTGATTTTGATGATGTATAACACGTCAATTTTCAACATAAGTTTCAAGTGTGCCGTGGTTAATATCATTTTATTGGAATGGAAATTTTAAAAGAATACAAATAAATACGAAACTTATCTACAAATATTGTTCAAATTGTCTGCCACCTTGTTGAAGACATAGTTGACACCTTCTAATTACTCCATTTGTGGCGTTGAGTATAAAATTAGGAGGTATTTCGCGGCAAGAATTCAGAATTCTTTGCCGTAAAATGTTTATATTTTCCGGACTAGTAAAATAAACCTGATCTTGAAGATAGCCCCATAACCAAAAATCCAGCGGCGTAAGGTCGGGCGAACGAGCGGGCCATTGAATTGGTCCATTGGTCCCGATCCACCTCTCAGCAAATGTCGCATTTAACCATTCAACATTTATTAAGGCATTATGAGGAGGGGCGCCATCTTGCTGAAAGTACATTCTGTTTAGCTCGGCAATTGGCAAATCATCTAAAAAGTTTGTAATATTGTCACGCAATAGTTGATGGTATTTTGCTTGATTTAAGATGCCATCTATGAAAAATGGGCCAATTAATCGATCACCCCAAAGACCGCACCATACATTTAAACTGAATCTTTTCTGAAAATTATTCTCAATTATAATTCTTGGGTTTTCTTGGCTCCAACATCGATTGTTATTTCTGATAAAAATGCCATTATTACTGAAACTGCATTCGTCCGACCAAATAATTTTTCGATAAAAATTACGATCTCGTTGTGTAACATTTAAGAAAAAGTTGCAAAATTGCATTCTTCGACTATGATCATTTTCCAATAGTGCTTGTACTTTTTGAGAGATGTATGGTATGAACTTGTGCTTTTTGAGTAGCGCTTGTGTTGTTTGGTGCGATACGCCGACCTCATTTGCAATTCTCCGAGTAGAAGTCCATGGACTTTCTTCCACGCATAAAAGAACATCCAATTCTGTATTTTCCTTAAACTGTCGACTCTTACTTTTTGACATTTTGAAGGCTCCATATTTTCTTAAATTCTGTTCGATTCTTCCGAATTTACGACGGTCTGGAACCTCTCTTGTCGGATAACGATAACTGTAGAATCTCACAGCTTCAGCACTATTTCGATTACATTCAAAGTATACTTGCAACATGTCGGTCAGTTGATTGCTATCCATGTTAATGATGAATTAAACTCACAGAAAGAATCAGAACGTTGAACTAATGTCACACCGATACACAAATGTCACAATGACAGTATTTATTAACATTTACATTCTAATTGACAGTATTTATTACTTGATGCATTTGATTGCTATTCACGGCACACTTGAAACTTATGTTGAAAAATTGACGTGTTATACATCATCAAAATCAGGAAAACATTCTTTATCCGAAACATTAATTAAAAATATTCGTTGCCATTTATAAAAAAAAAATTGACTGTGGCATGTTCAAACTTTTTGTTCCTAATAATATTTTGATTACGCCAATTGATAGTATTTACTTAACCATTTTATTTTATATTTCGTTACGCTTGGGGCGTTTTTGTCAGCCACCTGTATATAATCCAGGTTTTGGTCACGTCTGGCGTAATCGCTAAAATATTTGATTCTCAAAGAACAGTATTACGAGTCTAATTTGAGGTAAAATGAATCGTGCAAGAGGTACTTCGAATAACAAAGTATACTTAGCGCCGTGGTACATATAACATGCTCTGAATTAAGTTCTCTGATACAAAATAAATGAAATGAGACATCAATACAACACATAAGAAAGTAATTAATTGTAAGTTCCGACACACAGACTATCAATAACACAACGCAATATTCATTATTGTGGTATGAAGCTATATAACCACCTGTCAGAAAACAAAAACAACTCGATTACTCATACTTATCAATGAAAATTAAACTATTAAACTATATTAATTATGTGTTGGTTTAGTGCCAGAAGAGAAAATCACAAAATATGGACCAGATAGGTGACACTGTGTTCGAGTTATTAATATATTTCATATTTATCTTTATAGGTATATATACCGGGTGTCCCAGTCTAGCGGTCCATTATTGGTAACTAATAATATAGATAGCAAATAATTTTTAATACAAATATTGTAGATAATCATAAGCTCTACAATTTAAAAATATTTTTATTTATACAGAGTGTTCGACAACAATGACCCAACACAAACTTTTGTTTTTTTTAAATAGAATGCTATGCATTTTTTGACACTTTATTATAGCCCTTGAAGGGCTGATTAAACTTGTATTTGTCGATTTTCAATTGTTTTTGAGATATAGCGATATTTCGTTAAAAATTGTACAACATTTGAAAGGTTGCTATGCAAGAACGATTGATGAAGAAATGTCTATTATGGGCACAATTAGTAGGGATATCTTTTCAGTACGTGAAACTAATGTTTATTTCGACATATCTACGCAAAAAAATTAAATGGTATATTTATATATCATGGAAAAGTACTTAAAATTTACTGCTTAAAAATATGAGTTGCCATCACTTAATTACACATAGCATAATTAAAATTAATCGAAAAGAATTACTTCTAATCTAATTTTATATATCCAGTATTTTCTTTTTACAAATAACTAATTTTTATTAAAATTTTAAAACTCATAAAATGAAAAATTTGGAAGTTCATGAATTAACAATAGATGAAATATCGCAGTCGCTCTGTGTTATAAAATTGCATATTGCCGCCATTTCACAAGCTGCCATCCGCGAATGCGGCTTTCAAAAATTGGAACATCCACCGTATAGTCCGGATATTGCTCCTTCTATTTTTTTTTTGTTTTCTAATTTAAAAAGAGACCTTAGCGGACGTAGTCTTAAGGACGTCAGTGAGTTGCAAGCAGCTGTTATAGAACGTTTTGACGGAAACTTGAGATTATTTTTACAAGGGTATCGAATTATTAGTTAGTCGTTGTAAAAAATGTATAGAAGTTAGGGGAGATTACATTGAAAATAAAAATTCTTATATTGTTCCAAGTTTCTTTTTGTATATCAGGCCGAGAATTTATGGGGCTTACTCGTATATTGATCATTATATTGATTGCTATTAATATCACTGAACAAAAGTCTATCATATAAATGCATTTTACGATGTAATAAATTTAATTACCCTAACACAGAATTGTTCGTGCGCGGTTTCGTTCAAATAATTGAACATTATTACATATTATAAACAACAACAACGGCAAACAGATTGATTCTTCTGTATAAACGGCGTAACCCTACAAATGGAACTATTAACATGAAATAGTGATGAAGTTATTTATCTATATTAAAATCAGAAGTGCGTACTTGAAGTTTGATGGCGTGCGGGGTTCAACGCATTTCACGCGACCGGCGCAGCCACCTTTTCCTATAATTTCGACCGTAAAATACATACATGCGTTTGTAGGTGTGTGTACGTGTATAAAGGAGACGCGTGACAACGCAGTTTGGTTATCGGCTAATTGATTCGATCCTGTATATGTGTGTATACGTACAAACATACGTAAGCATCATGAACGCGTAAAGTGTCCCATAAATTTTGCACCGGCATTAATGTAATATTCGTCCATTAGTCTGATATGGATATACAAATGTACCTACTCGGAATATTCCACGAGTGTTCTATGGAGAAGCGAGAATATTTGAGGTTAAATCTACAGGGTTACAGTAAGAGCCAAGTATGTAAGCATACAATTCTAATTTTAAGTTCAATATTTGAGGTTATTAAAGTGTGGTGTTATTACAACTTCCATTATGCGTTTTCAAGTTTAAAATTAAAAAGTCCTGTAACAAACACGAGCATGTTTGCGGCTATACTGTGAAGAGCAGCGGCAACTACAAAGGATACGGATCTGCAACACATAGTAGGCAGATATGTGAATTTCAATTCCTGCCAACCTTTTGCACATAAGAGAAATGTGGTTGTTGCTTTTGTGGATAGGGGTATTAAACTTACAAGTATTGAATTTAGGCGTGATATTTAACTTAAAAATAAAAACTATTTTACAAAAAAACAACTACATAACTAATTTCATACAAAAAATTATAAAGCATAGAGTTAATAAAATGTATAACCAAGAGCAATATATCGCAAACAACTCAATGCAACTCAAAGATATAAAGTATGTTAGTATTCCATATACAATATGTCTCACTAAGTTGGAACCATATGGAAAACTTTTTTATTATTAATTTTAGGAAAAAAAGTTATTCTTTATAAAAACTTCTGCATGTTCTAAAATCTAAAATACGATCATCAGATATTAAATTTTTTCAGTTGTATACGAGGTATGTCAAAAAATATTAATTTTACTCAAGAGTAAAGTACCTTTATATTTGAGAATATCGAACAACTTTATTAAAAAAAGTTGATTAGAACTAAAAATTACGTTCAAATATGCCATTAGATCCATTCATATGGAAAAATTCATTTTTTCTATTTTTGCCTACAATAACAATGCAAATTTAACTGTAGTTACATGGTATCTAGGATGCACTGACATACAATTGATTTGTTGTTTGCTAGAAATGTTTGATAGTGAATGTCAAAACGCGTGAGAATTTATATGACACATAAACATGGTATGGTTATTAACTTGTAAAGAGAAAATAGAAATTGTTTTGATTGTGGAAGAAAACTATACAACAATTTCGCAATTTAAACACGTAATGAAGGCATGTGCATTTATTTTGTAAATAAGAAAAAACAAAAAAGTTGTGTAACTAATATATTATTAATAATAGAAGTAAATAGAAATTTAATTTTCACTCATTCCACTAATGCCTCGACATATCCACCCTCTCGTTCAATACATTTAATCGTTCTTTTGGCAAATTGACGTAATACATTCTTTATCATTTCTGGAGAAATTTCTTGGCATGTTACTATAATTATCCTCTCCAAATGATTAACATCTTGAAACGGCCCTTTCTGGTAAACTTTTTGTTTCAAGTAACCCCATAAAAAGTAATCAAGGAGGGTTAAGTCAGGGGATCTAGCAGGCCAATAATGATTTGAGTATCTGTGAATAACATTTCCATGGAACATATGTTCAAGATATTCCCTAACATTTAATGTACTGTGGCATGCGGCACCGTCTTGTTGGAACCAAATACATTGACGTTCTTGTATGGGTCGTTCGTCCATGAAGTCATTGATGTAAGTTTGTAAAAACTGTAAATAACGTTCGGCATTCATTGGTTGATGAAAAAAGAAAGGTCCTATTAATCTGTTCTTATAAATGCCACACCATACGTTCGTCTTAAATGAATATTGGTCATGAGACTTTATTATAAAATTGGGATTTTCTTTAGACCACCAGCGACAATGTTGTGATGAGACAGTTCCATTTGACGAAAATGTTGCTGCATCGGAAAAAATTATACGCCTCGCAAAGAAAGTGTCCTCTTCTAACTCTCCTTGGATGAGTGAGCAAAGATCAAAGCGCCTGTCATAATCCCTATCTTTTAATGTGTGAACAATTTTTGGTTTAAATGGTCTGTATTTATTTAGTTTTAGAATTCTTGCCACTGTTTCTTTACTTACATTTTGTTGCATCAACGACTTCCTTTTGCGCAATGACATTTTTGGATTTTCTACAACAGACAGCATTACTTCAAACTGCGTATTCTCATCGGCAACCAGCTTTTGGCGTTTTCTATTATGATTATTTTTAATACTTCCAGTACTCTTAAATTTATTTATTATTTTCGTAACAGTTGAATGATTAATATTTTTATTGGGATATCTATTATTAAAAATAATTGCTGTTTCTCTATGCGTTTTATACTTTTCTCCCACAATCAAAACAATTTCTATTTTCTCTTCACAAGATAATAATAACCCTACCATGTTTATGTGTCATATAAATTCTAACGCGTTTTGATATTCACTGTCAAACCTTTCTAGCAAACAACAAATCATTTGTATGTCAGTGCATCCTAGATATTATGTAACTACAGTTAAATTTGCATTGTTATTGTCGGCAAAAAATTGAAAAAATGAGATTTTCCATATAAATGGATGTAATGGCATATTTGAACATAATTTTTAGTTCTAATCAACTTTTTTTAATAAAGTTGTTCGATATTGTCAAATATAAAGGTACTTTACTCTCGGGTAAAATTAATATTTTTGACATATCTAGTATACAACTGAAAAAATTTAATATCTGATGATTGTATTTTAGGTTTTAGAGCATGCAGAAGTTTTTATGAAGAATAACTTTTTTCCCTAAAATTAATAATAAAAAAGTTTCCCATATGGTTCCAACTTAGTGAGACATATTGTATATGTGGGCTGTCAGAAAACCTGACAAAATGTTTGGCACCATTTAATATTAAATTGGCACATAGGAATAAAAATAATTTAAAACATTTATTCACAAAGATTAAGAATGAGGTACCAACTAAACAAAAGATATTGTATATAAAATCCCTTGTTTTGACTGTGGAAAACTATATATAGTGCAAACTAAACAGCATTTGTCAGAGAGAATTAAGAGACATAAATATGCCCAAAATATGACTTCTTTAAAAAACACAGTAACACCACGTGAAAATATTAAAATTGTATGAATATATACAAAATGTGTATAGTAAATGACAAATGATGTTAATATAAAAAAATTACTGTTATTTTGGTAAGTACACATATATTTTTCATACAATTTTAAATGATATTGAACAAGTAAAATTAGTAAAAAATGAATAAGAAATAAAAAATTGATTATTAAGAACTTGCGTTTGTTGATCATCAAATTCATACAGCACATCAAATGTAAATAACTAACATATAAATAATTTCTTCTTGTTGTAGTTATTAGATTCAATAAATAACTTTGAAGAAGGCAAGGATAATTGCCGAAACGTTGGTGTAAATAAAAAAAAATGGTGTAATTTATTTACTCTTCCCTTATGGCCGCTAATCCCAGGAAAAAAATTTTTTGGATTATATATATATACAGCGTGTCCCAGGATTGATGTTACAAGAAGTGTGCGGAACTGAAAATCTTTGAATCTCAATTTGATCTTTCGTAAGTAAGCCCTGCTTGGTTTGAAAGTTATTTTTAGTATAGTTTCGAGTTTGTGAAAATCACGTAGGCCTTGACAGTTGAGCAAGATGTACTTCCGTTTCAGGTAAAGTACCGTTCTCGTTCGCATTATGCTAAAATATTACTAAGAAAAGTTGTTCAGAATGACAAATTATCGCGCTATACAAAATTTCAAGAAAATCTACCTACTTTGATTAGATCGTTATTTTTTAGATTCACCAAAATAAAATTACATTTATTCACAAATTAAGTGTACAAAATGTAATAATAGTAAGATTGATTGTAGATCAATACTATTATTACATTTTGTACACTTAATTTGTGAATAAATATAATTTTATTTTGTTGAATCTAAAAAATATCGATTGAATCAAAGTAGGTAGATCTTCCTGAAATTTTATATACAGGGCCATAGTTGGTCATTCTGAAAAACTTTTCTTATTAATATTTTAGCATACTGTGAACGAGAAAGGTACTTTACCTGAAACAGAAATAGATCTTGCTCAACTGTCAAAGCCTACGTGATTTCACAAACTCGAAACTGTATAGTTTCGAGTTTGTAACTTATTTTTAGTATAAATAAGTTTCAAACCAAGCAGGGCTTACTTACAAAAGATCAAATTGAGATTCAAAGATTTTTAGTTCCGCACACCTCTTGTAACATCAATCCTGGGACACGCTGTATATTGGAAAATAGTGGGTAATTCCGCTGTAGAGCAACCGTAGACACGTGTTTCTGACTTTTTGGTTGTCATCTTTTTCGAAATTGAAACTTGTAAAAACATATCTTCGATCAAAAATACAACAAGAACAAT
This sequence comes from Amphimallon solstitiale, assembly GCA_963170755.1. NCBI lineage: Eukaryota > Metazoa > Arthropoda > Insecta > Coleoptera > Scarabaeidae > Amphimallon > Amphimallon solstitiale. The sequence goes on from OY720679.1 coordinate 137,876,368, forward strand.
TAGATGTCCTATCAATAATTGCGATTGAAAATAATATTTGCGATCAAATAAACACTGAAAAAATTATTAATCAATTTGCCAGCGCCAAAGCAGAAGAGTAACATTTTAATAGTTGACTGTAGGCTTTCACGGCCGCTATCCATTTCGCTGAAACATCGAGTACAGAAGTAAACACACAGCAAAACCCGGAAGCCATCTCTACTAACATTTTATCGTTTATATTTATTTTAATTTTTGAATAAAGGCACAAGAATATGCCAAATTTCCTATTTTAATTTTAGTTTACACATTTTATTATGTATTAATATAATACCGCGCGATCATTTAAATTCTAAATTAGAGCAGGCTGTGAAATTTAAATTAAGTTGGTATATAAGTACTAATTTACAATTTGAATTGTCAAAGTGACGTTTCAAAATGTTAATTAATCAATAATTGACATTCTGGATAACCTAATAAAAAAAATCCCGCCTGCTATAATTTAGAATTTAAATGATCGCGTGGTATATGTATGTATATTGAGAATTAAAATTACTTAACCAGCATTTTGTTATGACTGGGGCTTTAAAAAAAGGAGGGGCGCAGTGCTAGACATTTGTAGGGGGCGCCAAGGATGCTAGCGCCGCCACTGACTGAACTCATTATTGTTTTAACATGAAACCATTTTTCTCAACCCTGCATTCCGCTCTCGAACTAAATAAAAACTACAGTCAGATAAGGAAAACCTCCAACAGCTATTTAATATCCCGTATATTAAAATTCCTTCTTCGGGATTTGTCAGCAAGATGCCGCCCACAACAGATTTGATAAACAGCATCCCCTCATTTGAAATTGCGACAAAAAACAATATCTATTTTTATTACTAAAAAAACCTGTATAGATATATATCTCTTCTCCATCCCCTAGACTGCAGTACAATTATAAATTCTATCGTATTGGTAATATATCAAAATTCGGATACGTCTATTCAGCAACATACTTTCTGCAAATTCGAATTTGCCGGTCTGCAGGTTGCACATTGACAGCTCCTTTGCAAGTGGTTAGATATTAATAAAAGGAGCAACCGATAAACTTCGATAATACCCGGACGGCCACACAAGAACGGCAGCTTTATTGTTCAGAATGCAGAAATTAAATGCAAATGTGCGTGAAGTAAAATTCTCACCATACAAATCAAATAATATAATAAATCACATTCACCGATTGATTAATGAATGCGGAGTTTTTCGTTATTTAACGGTTGTACAGCGATTCAATTTAGATGAACACAACTGTAATTTACAAAAGGTATATAATGAAATAATTTCTCTAAGGATGATTAATCTTATAAATCTATAAATTGTTCACATTTCTGTTAGAATTAAATTATTAAAAATCGAAATAATATTATTTTTTTGAAAAACGGCTGTTTTCTTGTAAACAGAAAATGCAGCACCTAATTTACTTTACGAATGTCGACAACTTGAAAGATGTTTCCTTCTAATTTTGTTTAATAATGTAAAACTCTTGCTTTTATTAGGTCATGAAATAACATTTAAAATATAATTTGACTACATATTTTTAAATTAGTTAAATACTATTTCCAATACATCTTTTACCATTAAATATAATAAGGTCAAATCAAAAAAAAACTTATAAACAAAAACGTAGTTTCTTCAAAAATAATTAATATTCAACTTTTAGTAACTTATCAAGAAAATTTTAAAATAACAAAAACTTTAATAAATGTATCAAATAATATTAATTTACATATGTTAAATTTTAATTGTTAAAAACCCCTAACCATTTTGTCGTTAAAGCTAGGAAAACTCATGTAACCAGAGAAATTTAGAATCTGCTGAATCAGCAAAATCTCATTATGTTACGGCAGTGATATCGCGTAGCGATAGCGAGATCGAGTTGGCCATGATTTAGTAAAGTAAATTGGATCACACTGACATATACGAAACACTGATACGTAACACAACTATGATAAAGAGTATTGAGAAGAAGCGGAAGTTAAGAGGGTTCCAGTTATTTTTGTAGTGTTTACAAATAGGTGATATTTGTTTGGTATCATATTTATATTCTGCATACTACGAGTCCCAAATTTGCGGAACAGCTCCACACTACGGCTTGAAGTTGCGATAAAGAAACACGGAAAAATATTTCAAAAATTCCGCATTGTTCATTCTAGAAGATATTGGCCTTTTTGTAAAGGTCAATTTAGCAACACGTTTGATTTATCCTAAAATTGGATAAGGTACTAAAGTTCCCCGTATCTATGGGAATAAGAGAAAATAATCAATTAAAAATTTTAATGACAATGACAAATACGATAAATGTCAAAAGAGTCAACGAAATGAAATTATAATAATAAATTTATAATAAATGTTCAAAATATTGTTTGTGTTGATCTCTGCAAATTTCCGCTCTTATAATTATATTCCCCTGCACTCTTTCTAGCATTTCTCCAGTTATTGAACGAGTTGCTTAATATATCCGGTTAGTTAAATCTGCATCATATCAAACTGGTGTTCTGTACACCATTAGTTTAATGTGACCCCAAAAGAGAAAGTCCAAAGGGCTGGCCAACGAAACGGTCCACCTCTACCTATCCACCTTTCGGCAAACTGTTCATTTAACAAGTTTCTCACCGGTGCCGCATGATGAGCAGGAGCACCATCTATTTGTAGCCACATATTGATTACCGCTAATGGAAGTTCATCTACAAAATTTTGAAAACCATTTACCAAGAATTCTAAAAAGTTATCCTCGGCCAGCCTGTTAGGAATAATGACTGGCCCGATTAACCGATTCCCGATAATACCTGCCCAGACATTTACGCTAAACCTATGCTGGTGGTTAGCGCTGGTCTAAATACCTGAGAATTCTCCAAAGCATAAAAATGTGAATTTCGCTGACTACAAAATCCATCTTGTGAAAAATTAGCTATATTCGTCCACAAGATATTTCTGCAAAATTGAGGATTTCTTTGTATTTGTTCTAAAAAGCAGTTTCAAAAATTTTCACGACACACAGTGGGGCAAACAGGGTTTCTAGCTGGCAAAAAATCTAAACATGAAATGTAGTACAACTTTTTATAATATTTGAGTTTTTTGCTATGGAGCCTTCAATATCAGGTATGTATTTATAGATCACAAACATTTATAGCCATAAAAATCATTTAGACTATATAAAATGTTATAAATAATGGCTTATGTAAATGTATACTGAGTTGTACATATTTGCAAAAAGTATGCATGAAAATAGTTATGTATCAAGTTAGATCACGTTTTAGTTTTAGTTTTATATTACTAATTGGACTTTATATATTATTCATACGTTAACATTTCTTGCACATTTTTGCACATTTCGAGAATACATATTTAAATTTTTTGCAAATATTGTATTTTGCAAAAGTTAACACAATTTTAGATATGCAACTATTTATTAATTTTTGTTTACAGGAACGACCTCAACTAAACTTTTTTTAAGTCGACAAGAACTATTCGACATCATGACAAGTTGCACCAATACTGGAAATGAAGAAAGGTTCAAGTTTTTGCGAGAAGAAATGAAAATTCGAACGAATTGTCGGGAAGAGGATGTAATAGTTTTAAATAAAACTTTAGCTCACTTCTTCTCACAGTTTAGAGCACGTTGGACGAAGGCCTCTAGAATGAAGTAAAGGTTTCTTTTTTAAAATAAAGATTGGCTGAATACACCAATATCGTTTCGTTCAGAAAAACGGCAACGGAAACGTAGAGGTCGCCTTCAAGTTCCTTTCGAAACTGGTGCAGAACGAACTAAGCGGCTAAAGACAAAGTTACTTAGGGAATCCACTTCTATTGCTGTTTTAAGTTATCCCGCACAAATGAGTCTTAAGGCAGCAGGACAATCACAAACTTCTAAGAAGCACGGAACAAGGATTTCAAAAGGTTTAGGGAACACAACACAATAAAGTGCGGCAGAGAAAAAAGTATGACACTTTTAATATGCTTCTGCTAAGCTCAGATTATGTGGTGGTGGACAAACGAAAAAGTCCAAAGAAAAATCTGCAAGCTCTACCGAAAGAGATATTAGAGCTCTTAAAATCACCATCTGGTCAAGTTGACGTCGAAGATGATGACGACGACGAAGACAGTACTGAAGACGAATGAACCTTCTATTCTGAAGATGACATTTGTTAATTTTTAATTTTAAGTCAGAAACACAACAAACATTTGGAAAGAAAAAAATATGTTTAACTTATTATTTGTTTTATTTAATAAATAATATATAGAGAACATACAATTGTTTAAGTCACTTTTGTTAACATTTATTAAAATGTATATATATATATATATATATATATTATTTTGAAATAAAAAATATGAGGTCTGTGATTAGATGCCAATAAAAGCTCCATCACGCGAAAATTTATGTGTGACTTGTTTAAGGAAATCAGACGAGGTGCAATAACTTCGGGCGTATGATTAATATACTTATGAAATTTTATGTAGATGCTACTTTTGTCGTTAGGAATCAATGTACCAACATTCAGCGTTCTTGCTTAAGCCGTTGAATTGATGCCAACTTTCAGGGCTTTCTGCCCCACTGTGTGACCTGGAAAATCTTCATTTAATAAAAGTTTTCTGTAATGATAAGAGTGAAACCGCTCGTCCTGAATAATTCGACAAACTGAGCTGTGTGATATGTCTAGTTCATTACCAAGTTTACGCGTTGATATTGTTGGATTGTTTGCTAGTAAATTTAAAACGGCATCCTCTACTTCAGGGGTCCTTGTAGTTTTTGGACTTCCTCTGTCCAGATAAAAAGCACCTGTTGGTGATACGCTTTCCGTTTCTCTTATTCTTCAGCCTAAAAGTCTAAGACATTACTACTATGTCTTCTCAGAGGATAGCTTTCGCGATTGACTCTAGCAGCAGCAGCAGCATTGTTTTCGCATTCCCCCAGTACCAAATGCATGTCTGCATATTCGTCGTTTGAAAACATTTTGACATAAATTAAGAAAAACACCAACACAAGACATCGAAACTCGAAAATTAGTACAAACACTAAAGAACTAATCAACGGAAAATACAGCTAAGAACTTGAACATCCAAAATCCAACGAAAATTAATAAGGTAGTAATAGGGTTGAAATAAGCAGGACAATTCGACAGCTTCAAAATGACATTAATAAGCAATTTTGATTTCGATATTTTTTTTACGTTACAGCGGTTTAAGTTTAAATTCAGGACAACGTTACCATATGTTTTTCAAGTAAAATTAGCGTAAAATGATTTTATGGAAATGGTATAATTAGAAGAGTAATTAATTACAAACCTGGTTATAGTTGTTTAAAATTTGTATCCCATTGACCATATCAAAACCAAGCTTTAAAATGTTTTACAGTAATTTAGACAAACGACATCTAAAATGTTAACTTTGAATATTAATTTGTTTTTAATTAACAGCGATGGAATTTTTTTCATATTTTTCTCATGATCCTTGCTACCATAATAGTTTGAAGGAAAAACGCATTTTCTTGTTATGAATGACAATTTTCTATTACTACTGCTGTTTCAACTTGTCTGCCAATGGTGAAATTTATTCAATTAGGTGCATAGAGGTTATACACTTGGTATATCAGTTTGATTTAGAAAGAAAAAGTGTCAAACGAAACTACACCTTTTAATTTTTCCCCACCTCTGATGATGTTAACACTCTTTTTATATATTATTATTACAAAAATGTTGAATTTAGAAAATACACGTCTTAAATATCCTGTCTGGTTATATCACATGTAGCTAACTCACGGCAATACAAAAGCCTTTTAAAATTTAAATTTCTCCATTGCAACTGCAAGTAGTTCAACGAGAGCGTTGATTGTTTACGAAATGCAATAGAGAAAGACGCGACAGCAGTCCATTCCGGAGATGTAAAATGCTCTCGAAATAGTAATAAATCTTGTCTTAAAACAATTTCCTTCATCAAATCCTCACTGCACGAGAATAAATTGAAACTGAGAGCAACAAAACTACGATCAGTATTACTTGCCTTATGGCGTGTTTATTTAAATTTACTGGTATTATTTGTTTGAAGAACCGCTGTTAACCGCTCACTGTAAGCACATATATAAATACGGTCTGAGTTTACATTTTTTATTTACGCTGTATGGCATTCCACTCACTGGGATTTATTTTCGTCCTAAGTGGTTGTTTAGTGTATTGGTAATTAGTAACACACTGCTATTAAATACATTGTGTAATGTATTAAAAATGATTGTAACTCGTGGTCGTAGAGGCATAAATGACAAATTAAATGTGACAGTAAGATGTCAATTGAAAATTTCATTAATATATAATGTAAATGTAAAAATTTTTTTGAACTGTAGAAAATGAAAATGTACACAGTTAATACATGAGGAATTCAGCAACACAACACAATAATATCGATTCAAACTGTAAAATTAAAAGAATAGGTGTAATGTAAAATAATATGCATAGGGATATAGAAATTGAAGATGTACACAGTTAATTATAGAACTATCGCTATTATTAATGCAGTATTACTAAACGTATTGATTTATCAATACATGAGGGAATTCAGATATATATATATGTTTCTACCTCATTTGGTTTCTTCAGTGTGACTTATAACTTAATTTCACATTTTTTTTCAATTAACATACACCTTTTAAGTTGTGTCACACGCAAGAAACCAAATGAGGTAGAAACATATTATTTAATGAAATTTATTTTTATTACTATCGATAGTTTCAATAGTTGTAGGTGATTTAAATTGCGTTTTTATATTTTTTGTAGCAATTTTTTTTGAAGTGTAAACTTCTTTAGACGCGTTGCGCTGATTGTAGGCAGTGAACAAGACTGACCTGCAACGCTCGGATATGTAACGCTCTTCGGGTAAAGTCGGCTAAGGGAACAAGATAAATAAATATATCATATAGAGGTATTTAATTTCAATTAAATTGAAATTTAAACGAATAAATAAATTCATGTCCCAGAGCAGATGTGAACCGGAGCCGCCTGGGTGAGAGGCCAGCACTTAATCATTAGACCAAGGGCGGGAGTCGAAAGCCAGTATTCATATCGTCTATTTATATATATACATGCGTCCGAAAAGCTCCTTAATAATGCTTGCGGCCGAGGCAAGACAATCTCGAGTACGTTAAAGTTTTTCGCGGGCAAGATATACACACAATTTTTTGGGCGACCGTTAAATTTTTCAATCGATTTAATTTAAATTGAGACACAATTTAATTTAATTTAGTTCTAAAGGTGCTAAATTAAAGTGGTTTACTTGCTTTACATGCGTTACCATGGAAATGAGACGAATATAATAAACTACAAATACTTGATAGTTGTCAAAATAAGTCGTAGAATGTGTGATTAAACATGTGTCAAAATGTGTATTTACTTTAACGGCCGAGGCCATAGCAACGGCCGCGAAATTGTATTTCGCGAACTGTGTTGCGTTCGCAAATTGGTAACTTCGCGGACGATTATTTAAATGTAATATAGAACGAAAAAAAAAAGTTGTATTTCGTATTATTAACCTCGTCTTGATGAAGTTTACACTTCTGCTGTGTGGTTTCAAGCACACCCATTTTCTTGTTTCTATCAACGTTTTACATCAATTTATAATTTTGAAAAACTACAGTAATCTTTTATGAAGAGTTTCAACACTGATAGCAGCATTGTACATGCACCTTTTAGTGGGGCGGCAGCTTCAAATATGTCAATCAATATAATCTTTATTTTATTTCGTTGTTAACCGACAGAGTAAAAAATAAAATACTGCAACTGGACATTGCAGTAATTAAAAAAATTAAATGCGATGCCTTCCATTCTTTAAAATTATTACTTTTGGGATAGTTGGATTCAACGTACCTTTACTTTGTATGACAGTTGACTAAGGCAGTCGGGCCCCATTCCAGCCTTCCATTGGTTGAGAGAATATTTGGGTGCAACAACAACGCTCGTAGTTCTTTATTTGACCGCTAATTGCTATAGTGATTATCGTAGACGTTACAAAAGATAGGTATAGGTCACAATAAAATACCGGGTGTTCTATTAAAAAAAAATAAGTTTTTGATATGTGAAAATTTCGGGAAGTAAGCTTTGAATAACAAAGTTTTTTGAGGCATTATCAAGTGCAGTTTATACAAAATGATTTATACAAAAAAAATTCTTAGCTACAGGCACCGCCAAAGTTAATGTTTTTACATTTAAAAACAATCCGAAAATGATATTTTTTTTGAACACGTGTTTTGGTCAAAAATTTTCAAAAAAAATTAATAACTCGAAAACTATTGGCTCAATTTTGAAAAATAAAAAACTGTTGAATGGACAACAGTACTAAACAATCCTATAATATATAGCACTGCACGGGGAAACCGGAAGTGCATCAGACCTTAAAGTATTTTTAGAATATGCGCAATAAGCAACCATGAATCTTCCACTAATTGGTGTTTCTTTTATTTAAAATACGAAAGAATAATCTAAGAATCGGCAACTAATGACTCACCCTGTATATATATATTATACACTTTGCTCAGTATTCTTTTACATTGATGTTATTTATTTAATAGTAAAGGTTCTAAATTGAACTCCTGAGGCACACCAGATGTGGCTATAAATTCAGATGATTGAAATCCATTATACTGGACGAAATTTATCTGTAATTAGGCTTTAATGGCTTGGTTAATAAAGTTTGTATTAGGAGTGCCCCAGTGATCTACACTTAACAAACAAGAAACACTTTTAATATGTACTGTAGTAATAGCACCCTTGCTTTTTTATAAAAAATTTTTATAATAAGCGGTATATAATGTTTCGAATGCTTTTAAATGTGTTTCAACATTTGCAGAAATACAAAAAAGAAGAAGAAAATGATGATTGTTTCTTAAATGCATTATTCTCTCTTTTACGGGTGTAGTTTTGCTATTTTCGCCGAATATCCACTTACACCTAGGAACCACTGTCGTGCATTAATTGATAGTGTCACAATATAATATAATTGTGTCCCAAAAAGATTTGTATGTCACTTTGATAATGGCGTAACAACCGAAACGTATATGTCAGAGTATTGTTAATAAACAAACTCATAGTGAAACAAGCCAAGTGTTTTAAGTTATTTAATGTATGAAGTTAAAAATATTTCACCAAGAAGTGTCTGCTACAACAGTCAAGAATATAATATAATTAATTTCTCTAGCACTACATCCCAACATTTAAAGATTCATTCAAGTTAACGTTAAATCAATTTAACAGAACCCGAAGAATTTCCTACGTCGGGTATTATCGATAAAGAAGACACCAATCGCAAGCTGCTGCTCACAAATCAAATACATCTCGGAAATTGAAATGATAAATCTTGCTGGAAATAGAAAGTGTGGTCAAACATGACCAATAATACCGATATGTATAAAAGGAGAAATTCCTCTGTGCTTATTTCTAGCGAATTTTATTTGTATCGTAAATCACAGTGTTTGTGTAATCCTATTTTGTATCCAAAAAAAACACGGTCAGAACAACAATCTGCTTTTCCACTTCAATAAAATGGATTAAGTGTCGCCGAGGTGTGAAGTTCAAAGTAAGTTTTTAGTGTTCTTGTTTTCGACATAAATTATTTTTTTTTTTACAGAAGAGAAATATTTGTTGGCGCCCACGCAATTTATAAAATCCCGACATTGTTTTCTTGTATCTATACAGACAGTTTTTTGCGAATAAAATGCATTCTAAACAAAACATATTATACAGTGCGTTCATGATGAAAAGAACAAATTCGTTTAAAATTCAGGTAATTATTTTGTAGAAAAACGCTCGCACAGGTCGATTAGTATTTTTAGTTGTGAATTTTTTGACATAAGAAAATTAGATACAGGCTGTCCAAAGAAGAATATATTGTTGTGTGCTGTACCAGCAACATAATTATAATAATAATGATAATTTTTATTACATTTGATATATCACTTCTTTCTTAACAACACGTACTTTGTAAGTGCGCGTGAGTTCTGGCAGTGTATTCAGCTTCCTTTTCTTCTGGTAAATCTCTTGCTTATTTTTGTTTAGGGATAAGGTTATAATTTGTATTAAAGAAAAATCTAAGTCTATATAAAATCATACTTGTATATTTTATTCAAACATTAATAATAGATAGCATCGCTATACTATATTCACCACAAAAATTATAAAAAAACACATAATTGAAAGAAAACATTTATACCGTATTCTCGGTTGTAATGTTTTGTATAATAAATATATCGATAATGCAAATCAAAAAAAATGTTATCCTGTTTTAAAACAAAGAAACTCAATTGAATGTCGATAATCTGTTAATATGGTGCTAATTCTATTTCATCAGAAACATTATATTTGCACGTAATGCCCTGATAATTCTAGAACTTCGCAATGGTCAATGTTCGGAGATAAGCTTGAATTGATCACTGGCAACAACCATTCGCACGTATTGCAGCCAGCATCTCAATACTCGCCACACAGAAACATTTCCCTTTTCTAAATGTATATTTTATTTTTAAGTTTGAAATCAAAAATTAATTGCGAGAATTAATGGCCTGATAATGGTATTTGAAAATAAAACATTCGCACGTTGTATTCTCTTAATACCCAACACCACTAATAATCCTTTCTGTGTTATATAAAAAAAAAACTAACGAATTATTATTTTACATGACAATATCGATTTTATCCTTACTGGAATAAATATTTTCACATAGTATTTCTATAAACGCATTGCAGCATTGATATTTCTTTATAATTGAAAAACTTACTTTGTTTCATTAAACATTTCTTCAAATTCTGCCTTAGGCATATCTCCATTTTATAATACAAAAAAATTATCAATAGTAAATTATTATTATAAATGAAATTAAAATGAAAATGAAATTAATATACTAATACAAAATGAATAAATATATATATCAAGTCGTAGTGTATTTTACCCTACGCTTAAACCTTTATTAGCTTTTTCAAAAAGTCTTTATCTTTCGAAGTCGAAATAGGAATCTCATCTTGTTCATTCCTGTTCTTTGAATTTATACCCGAAAAAAATATGTAACGCCTGTTACGCCCTCCATTGAACTAAAATTTAGGTTGGCCTTCTGCGTCATCTATGAAATTTCTGCCTTTCATTTTCTGCAAGTTGTCGTTGTTACACTAACACACGCACATATTGTCTTTGACAGTTCATACACTAAACGTCACCACTTTAAACCATTTGCTTATTTAAAAGTCTTTTTCCTAAATTATTCGGTATCTTCAACGGTAGGTATATTTTTCTTAATACAATCCCTCCTTGTATTTGTTTATAAACTTGTTGCCTTTCTCATCATTTGTTAGATACTTCCTTCTCCCATTCGCTAATATGATCTTCAATTTTTCTTTTTAGAGATGTTTGGACCTGGTAAACCCGAAACCACATTGCAGATGACAAGAATTCTTCTTCCCATATCACTTATATTACAACGACTAGTGAGTTTCACCACGTCAGTTCCATTTCTAGCTAGGATTTTTCCTACAGTAATACATTTATTTGCAAGAAACTATAAACAAATTTTATACTATATTTCTTTTTGTAGGTCTCCAAGCCATACAAGTCTTCACAGTCTATGAAACTTCTGTGTTACACATACAAGTTCATGAATGTATATATTTTATTTGCTCAGCGGTCGTGTATATAAAAACATTATTGCTGATCGTATCGTGTCAGAATGTATACTTATATCCTTTTCTGTCTATAGTTATAAGTGAAGGTAAATTTTATCCTTTAAGCATGATTTATTTAAAATCTCTTTTATAAAATTTATTACATTATGTATGTTTTAAATGCATTATTTATTCTGTAACATTTTCTTCTCTTGAATAACGTGTTTGATCTTGTTCGTATAGTTTGATGGCGTTTAAATGACTCACTCTCTTTACCGTTCCATCCCTCAACATCACTCTTTCTCTATTGTTTGCTTTAAGTACCTTTTTGTCTTTGAATAAGGGTCTATTATTTAGAATATTTAATGCGATTTTTACACCTTGAGAAAAGTTAGGTTGCGTTTTGTTATACACAAACCATATCTTCTGTTCATCTTTTCTACAAAATAAATATATTGCTTAGACTTATTTTGTCTTTATTTTGTACCTACTTAATTTTAAATACTTATTTAACCTATAATGTAATAATGAATAAATCATATTCAAATTTTCTTCATATTTAAATATATGCAACCCATCATACTTGTGTTATTAGTATTGCATGCTGTTGAAATCTTCAGCATACATTCTTTGAACTTAAACTCAATATTTTATTTAACACTTAAACTAGTTCTTAATACTATTCTTATTTTTAAAATGCAAGAGACCAAGGCAATATGCAGCAATCATTGTTTCTTTAATGGAACACTCTGTATATTATGTCATTTTTCAATTGTATGGTAAATTCTCAAAACTTTTTGTGTAACATATCACATCCCCGAAATCAGCGGTTTTCGGAATAATCACGTTTGAAATGTGATAAATTAAAAAAAAATACATGAACCCTAAATAATAAAACATACAAAAGAAATAATAACATTTGTTTTATAAATGTTCAATATGTTGTCTGTTTACTTCAATACATTTTTGTCGTCGACGGATTGTTTCCTGTTGAACGTTTTCTATTACCTCTGATGGAATAAGTTTCATTTCCTGGCGTATTCTATTTTTCACGTCATCAAGATTATTTGGTCTATTCACATAAGCTTTAGATTTCAAATAACCCCATAAGAAAAAATCTAATGGGGTTAAATCCGGTGACCTTGGTGGCCACTCAATAGGACCTCTGCGTCCAATCAATTTATTAGGGAAAGCTAAGTCATGAAATTGTCGAACTACAATTGCAAAATGAGCAGGTACGCAATCGTGTGGAAACCATATGTCATTGTGAGGAATATTTGGATCTTCTGGATGAGGAAGCACAGCAGCTAAAGCGGGTATGAGTTCAAACTGAAGAAAGTGTAAGTAGTGTTTCCCATTTAAAGTTTCTTCAAAAAAAAGGTCCAAGAATTTGATTTTCGACAATACCTGCCCAGACATTTATTTTATGACGATGCTGTGTGTGATAGTCTTGTGTCCAACGAGGATTTTCAGTTGCCCAGTACCTGCAGTTTTGTCTGTTCACGTGTCCATTTAAAGTAAAAGTAACCTCATCAGAAAAAATAATCTTTTTCATGTTTTTCAATCGAAGTTTTGATTATTAATTTCAATTATCTGCTAACAAAACTGCGTTCTTCGATCGAAATCGTCTTCTACTAATTCATGTATTAATTGAACCTTATAAGGATAATATTTATTTTTTCTCAGTATTTGTGACACCGATCCCGTTGACATATTACAATTTCCGGAGATTGCCCTAACGGCCGTTTCTACTAAAACGTCTAATTGAGAATTTTGTGATATGTTTGCTGGTCTTCCTTTACGTAAATCTCTAACGTGGCCGTGTTCAGCAAATTTCAATTCAATTTTCCTGACAATAGATCTAGTAATTGGAGATCGATTAGGATGAATTGCATTAAATAAATTACACACTTCTTGTCGAGTACGCACTCTATCTCCAAAACCAATCATAATAAGTACTTCAATACGTTCTTTCTCAGATAAATTTTTTTTTAAAATGAAACGTAAAACTAACAAAATGACACACTGACAAACTAAAAGCCGGTGATGTGATGGTTTGATTTTTATTGCCACAAAAAAAAATTATCTAGCGGTCAAGGAATGATAATCGATTAATTTCAAGAAGAGTTTTTTGTTTAAGATAAAATTTGCAATACCAGGTTGTTTTTGTTGGCTTTTAAAAAAATTTTCAAGGTGTCTGTTCAATTTAAACATTTTATTTCATTACTTGTGTGTATTTTAATGTATCACGTTTCAAACGTCATTACTCCGAAAACCGCTGATTTTGAGATATGGTATGTTACACAAAAAGTGTTGAGAATTTATACATTTAAAAAAACAATGATTGCTGCATATGTTCTTCTTTAGTCACCCTGTGTATAATTTTCTTATGTCAAAAAATTCACAACTAAAAATACTAATCGACCTGTCCGAGCGTTTTTCTGCAAAATAATTACCTGAATTTTAAACGAATTTGTTCCTTTCATCATGAACGCACTGTATAATATAAAAGAACAGAAATGTTCACTTACAACGAACCTGGTTAAAACGAATTCCCGGTTTTAACGAACCACTTGCAAGATACTGACCAAAATTCCATAAAAGCAGTGTTAATTTTTACCTAATATAATGAACCCGCTTAAAATAATTTTCGGATAAAATGAACCGCGCTTTTTATTTCTAATTCAAAAGTTTTCTGTTATAACGAACACTTAGCGGGAAAATGAGGGACTTTCCCGAAAATAAAACTGACTTCCAACGAAAGATTTAGTATTAATCGCATCTCATTAACTCAGATAATTAGATCGTTGATAAGATCTCACCTCAGGGGCAGAAACACTTTTTCTCCAAAGAACTCACTTATTAGCTTTTAGACATCTATTTACAAAAAAGTATTCATTATAATTAATTAGTAATCTAAATACAAACGTAAACACATATAAAAAAAAAATATATTATCACAATTTAATAATCCAAATAATATACAATATTTCTTAAAGATATACACGTATCGACATTTGTTTAAAACAGAAATACAAAACATTATGTACAGATAACAATAAGAATGAGTGTGCTTAAAACCACACGGCAGAAGTGTAAACTTCATCAAGGCAAGGCATATAATATTCACTAACGTATTAAATAAAACATATTCGCACATTTATTACATTTACGCGAGCGTCCGTTTTGTTTGGCCAGTTCGGACGTATGTGTATGTATAAATAGACGATATAAATACTTGCTTACTGTCCCGGGCTTGGTCTAATGGTAACGTATCGGCTTCATAACCGTGCCGTCTCGGGTTCGAATCTGTTCTGGGACATGAATTTATTTATTCATTTAAATTTCACTTTAATTGAAGTGAAATACCTCGATAAGATATATTTATTTATCTTGTTCCCTTATCCGACATTACCCGAACGAGCGTTACATATCCGAGCGTGACGGGTCAGTCTTGTTCACTGCCTACAATCAGCGCAACGCGCCTAAAGAAGTTTACACTTCAATAATATAAAATATAAATGAATATAATCCACTTGCACGTGTTGAATACAAAATAATTTATTTCAGGTGATGAATCATGACACATCCTTGATTTACAACACTACGCAACTAAATTTATAATACGCAAGATGAATGAATAAAGAAAATAAATTATTACAAATTTAAATTATAAAACTTTTGAAAAAGTGTTCTAATGTGCATTAAAAGATCGACTCTGTGCTGATACAAATCCCATTCAAACGAATCTTCTAACCTCTAAATGACACTTTCAACACAGATACGTGCTAGAGAATCAATTAGGGCTCAATTTTATAAGTTCATTATTGTGAACTTATTGAAGACATCCTTAATTCTAAGCTCAACATGTCTAATCTCAATGCACAAACACTAAAAAAAAATTATAAATTTCAAATAAAATTTATATAAACATTATCAACACAAAAAAAATATTTATGCAAAATACCTGAGCTTTTCATACAATTGCCCAAAATCTTTCATGATCCCTTTAAAAACTATTAAAGATGTTTATCCTTATTTTACAAACTATTAAATCTATAAAAAACTAAATAATAAAAACTAATAAAAATATCATTATAATTTGTGCAACACTACAAAAAAAAAACATAAGGTGCCTGTATCCTTATCCTTAATATAAAATAAATTGTCCTAAAAAAACTTTTGTCCTTAATTAATCCAATTATAAACCACCGGAATATTTATCATAGCATTTAGCGTATAGCCATCGTGCATTGAAAAATAACATTTTCCGGCTTCTATCAAAATTATTTCATTACATAAACTATGTTCAAATGTAATATTTTCTTTTAAACAATATTCTAAGTTCAATAAGTAATTGTTAAAAAAATTTTGTCCCGAAAAATTCTTTAAGGGTGGGCTTTCCTTAAGAAAAATTCCCGAACGGCGTATGTCGGGTTGCCTGAAATACATTGAATATATTTACGGAGTTTAATATGCCTGTACCTTTTACACGATGCAGGTAGACGAACGGAAACATGAAGCAATGCCTGGTCAACTGGCAAGCAAATAAATCTGGGATATTTGTCTCCTGCATTTATTGCATGAAAATATTGGTGGACCGGCCTACTTTATTCGAAATTTGTTTTTGCTCTTTCTGAATATCCTTTAGGCTTGTATGTATTTAGTTTTATTAAGACTCCCGTTTTATGTAATTTGTAATTATTTTAATGATATTTTCTGAAATTAATTAGATATTAAATCTTATTCTGCAATAAATATATAACTTTATTATTATTATTTATGATTATCAATTATTTAAGTTGTACTTGTTATTATTTCTCACCATCATTTGTATTTACTTTACATATTGATGCTTTGTAATAGAGAAAACTAAAATCTGATAAAAAAAACAATGCCGGTGTTTCTTACAAAATGTAAAAACTTATATTCTTTAAGTAGCACATGTTTTAAATTATTGAAAATTATATTCTTTACAGTCGATACTGGTATTGTTAGTTAGCGAAATCAAATATAAAAATTTCACCGTGGGTAAGATACGAACTTTGCGGACTCCGAACTAATCATTTATAACAACAACTTACAATTAATTGTTATTGATATTATCTCTTTTTTTTATTTATACCTTACATTCTATAATTTTTTTTCAGTAAAGTCAAACGTCACTCCTTTCCGCACCACCTTATAGGTAGAGTGCAAAGCGCGTTTCTTTTTCTCACGGTATTCCCAGTAGGCATGTTTTTTACAAAAAAAAAAATGTTTACAAAAGTATAGACGGTGTAGAAAATAAACAAGGATGGCCAAAGAGTTTTGTCTAAACGTGTAACAATCAGTAGGTACATAATGTAATTCGCTGTTCCTAATTTCTAAAAATGTAATTATTTTTGTCCCGTAGCTTCAAATGGAGTCGCTTCGCGAGCCTTGAATGGACACTTTACTTCAATAACCGTGTTTTGATTAGAAATTATTCCGTCCGAAGATGCCGCTAAAAATATATATACAGGTTGAATAAAAAGACCACAAGACTCGACTTTTAGATCTGCCAAACATTCAAAAGCTTTAACAGCTTGCTCTTCTTTTTCATTACCGTGAAGTGTCGCATTCGTTCCTATAAATTCCTGGTATAATAAAGCCTTCACAGTATTGGCCGTAAATGTGGTTCTTCTCAATATCATTATCTTGCCAAAATTTGATGCTGTTAATTCTTCAAAAATGTATCTTTCTTCGTACTTTTGATTATTTATATCTTCAATAAAATATGAATATGCCTCCGGCCCATAGTCGCGATCGTCTGTAGTTCCTGAATGTGTTTTTTGTTTCTTATAAAATGTTTTCTTCTCATACCGTTTTTTTTCAGACACTGTCGTATACATCCATATTTGGTCTGAAGCTTTGAGTGATATTTGCCCTTACAATTAAATGAAACTGCTGCCGCCTTGCAACGTGCACTGTAAGAATTACGTTAAATATAATACAATCTTTTACCTCCTACAAATTTTACAATGACTGAATTTAAAGATTCTAAAATGTTGGCATCTACGTTTCCTATTAAAGATCTACTATAAGGCTGAGCCGACTTAAAGCGTTAATAAAGTCATCATACATATTAAAATTCTGAAATTTACATATTGATCTCGCCTTCTTTTGATCCTTGACAAAAGTAAGAAGCACAATTCGAGTGTTCACCAAAAATGAAATACATTTTGAAAACGAGGAGGATATTAAGGAACAGAAAAAAGTCTAATTAAGTAGACGCATCAATATTATCACGTAATCAATCATAAATGAACACGACAAATATCTGAAATATATTAAAATTTGCTTGTCTAGAACAACCCCATGTATTTATGAAAAAATCAATACGACTTTCTTTATTTGGTGGTTAGTTCG
The DNA here is from genome assembly GCA_963170755.1 of Amphimallon solstitiale. NCBI lineage: Eukaryota > Metazoa > Arthropoda > Insecta > Coleoptera > Scarabaeidae > Amphimallon > Amphimallon solstitiale. Next base: position 137,894,411 of record OY720679.1, read on the forward strand.
AATCTTACCACTGACAAAATGTTTTATAATTTAATTTCGCTAATCAACGCTATCAATGTCAATTGGGAAGAATATAATATTCAATAATCCAAAACATCTGTTTATTATAATACATATATATATATATTCCTGGACCGCTGGGTAATTTTTAAAGATTAAAAATTACCTAATTAACAATTAAACTAATTTTAAATTAATTTGAAATTAGTATTGACCTCTAAATCGTCCAAGAAATTTAATTATATATATGCACATGAATATGTGAATAAGGTCAAGAAAAATTTAGAATTATTTATATATATATATATATATATATATATATAGGTATTTACATTAAAAAAAAAACAGGCACTGTTACTGTTAAACACAGAATTATTTTTGTAATATTTTAGTTTACTACCACATTACTCATATTATTAAGATTAAAAACCTTCAACATCTAAAGTTAATACATATGACCGCCAGAAATTAAGTAACAAGTAAAATGTCATAATAATGATAACAACATATATTTATTCCAGACTAAGAATGAATATCGAATACATTCTCCCAAATATTATTTACAAAATAAAGCCGATATTTGAATGAAACATTCGTTTACCTAAGGTAATAAAAGAAGTTGAATACAATATCTGTTTATTTGATGTTCGGCTTAATACAGTTGATCAGGTATACCTTCCATATCCTTGGTCTTAGACATTGAATTGTGTGTTGCCTAACTGCCATTTATCAGTACGGAACTTGTGATCATTTTCATTGGTTTCAAAGTCATTTTTTGTAGACCAGGGTTATTTTGAAAGTAAAGTAAATACATTGTCGTGTCCACAATAAAAATATCTAGAGTCTCACGATTCAAAAAAGTACTTTTTAAGCACAGTAAGGTTTATATCGCTATAAAATGAAAAAAATTCAAAGCGTTGTATTTTAACTATTTTTTAATATAATTGCAAATTTCAATCGTGAGTCACTAGAACAAATATTGGTTATTTCGTTCATGCAGTGGCAGCTTTTTCATGTGCCTTAATTTTTGCGATTTTTTCCGTTAAAATTGACCATTTTGTGGCACACGACGATCAAGTAAAACCCCCCCTTAACCGAAAATAATTTATAAAAAGTTCCTTTACATTTATTAAAAATATTAAAAAAGTTATAAGTCCAGTAAATCTCATTATTTTTTCTTTTAGTTTGGAGATAATGGTAGAAACTGCCCATTTTCTGGCATTTGTTCTTTACGCCATTTTCCCATTATTATGTCATGCAATCTATTGGTTAATTCTTCTTCCCCATACTTAGATTCTCTGCCATTACACCTTTGATCCTGGTTTCTTATTGTCTTTGAGAGTCTTAATTACTTCTACTACACAGATTTATTAAGACAATAAAAATAAGTAAAACTTAATTTGGAACATATTTTTTATAAAAATTCGGACACTCCACACGCATAAAAAAGTTGCATGGTGCTAACAAATTATTTAAAGAAGTAATCCGAAAATCTTTGAGTTTTTCTTCGCAATATTTTTGACACTCCATTTTCTCTATAAACCACTCTGTATGCAGTTTAGACAGTTTCAATCTAAATATCTTATCATTGAAATGACAAAATTATTATTTATGAGCTTTCAAACCATTATCATATTTCATCGGATTTACACCCTTGTCCTTTCTAATATGATCATATACATTCACACATGAAATTGTGAATGACAGGATTTCGTTAGGCATTACAGAACACGTGTAGCCTATTCATGAATAACAAATAAATTTTAATTGTAAATGAAGGAAAAAATGTATTTACGTTGCGTGTGTTTTCGTATAAAACTACATGTATTTGTGGAAATTAAGAAACAAGAGAATTAATGAAATTCCTGATGTCCTTAACCCATACAACCCGGAAATTTTTTTTTGTTTTAAGTTTTATTTCATTATCTCATGCTATTCGTAATATCGTATTCGAGCAGGGAAAATCGAAAAAAAAATTACCTGCCCTCCAATTGGTCACACTATGGTGTTCTTTTTAAAGGACAGTAGGATTATAAGGTACTTTAATGATCTTACACAACGGACATTTATTTCACATGCAAAAGTCGTGAATATTTTATATTTGATGATAATTGAGAAAACAATCTTTGGGGTGAAGGGATATTTGACATTTTCTGCAGTGAAAATTTGCCTTTTTGTGGCAAACTGCACATCGGCGTTGGCTTTCCTGATACATAATTAGGTGATCCAGCCTATCATAACGTGAATAATCGTGAGCATTTTTGGGTAGTTTTGAAGGACCCCTTTTGTTGTTCGCTTATATGTTTCTAATAACTCGGTTGCAATATCTCTTCGAAACGATAGTTGATCCATTTTTCCACCATTACATTTGTGTAGCTGCCATGAATTTTGAACCGCCATATCATTACAGTGGGACAGTAGTGGAAAATACCATTTTTCCACGTATTGAAATCCTGTACTGACCAATATTTTGATCACATCTATCTACTCCACCCAAGTTCTCGTTGTACAATTTGATTAGACATGGTTGATCTACTTAGACATGTTTCTTTTTGGATTGCGAAAAGCGTTGGGATCTACTTAGCGGGAACACACAAGAAGCATTTGATGCTATGGTAACGACACTATTATCGTTCCATTTACATCTGACTATTTCTTCATCTACCAAAGTATATTCGAAACATCCTCGTTCTTTTTTCTTCAAATATGCTGCATTACTCAAAGGTGATTTTGGTAATCGGTTTTCACTGATAGTTCCGGTACCCTTTATATTCCTCAATTTCAGTTCTTTCAGAAGAGACAAGGAAGTAGAATAATTGTCAAAATATAAATGGAATGGTTCATATGGCAATGAGTGCAACATTTCTGCAAATTGAAGAATTACAGAGGCTCCTAAACCTAAATGTTTGTACTTTTGGGGCAAAGTTGCTGAAGAGCCCTGATATGGATCAAAATAGACAACATAGCCTCATTGCCCCGACCCAAAATTTGTACTCCCACCTTATAGGTTTGCCTCTTATAAACTGCTTGCAACCATGGCGTCCATAATATGCTACCATAGCTTCGTCTATACTGTAATTTTCCTCAATTGGCGCATGATCAAGAAATCTTTTGTTCAAGGAGTCAAACAAAGGCCTCATTTTAGAATACTTGTCACTAGCATCTAGAGTATTGTTGTTGTTACAGTGGATATTACTCATAATATGTTGGAAGCGATCTGTAGAAATAGCTTCACAAACAAGTTTATTGCGAGTGTCATCACAATTCTGCCAGTACATTTTTTTCCTTGAAACGGAATTTTAACCACTTAGCAGCAACACTTCAATGAAACGAAACATTTCGTGGTTGGTTATGTCGTCAGTACGATTTTTTTGCTGGGCGTAGGTGTTACTGAAATCAACAATCTGACCAATCAGTTCATCATCAAAAAATTGCTTGAATATCATTGCCGGTGAGAGTTGATTTTTTACAGAATATAAATTAGTCCAGTTTGAAAATTCTGGTTGTAAACCTTCTTCAGCATATCTGAACTATTTTACCTTCTTTCGACGAAAGCTGATACATGTAACTCATCATCGCTTTCCCATTCTCCATTGTCGAATGTAACTTGAGCCTCTGATCGAAGATGAGATCCTGGAAAATTACTTGCGACTACTTCGTCTTCTTCGCCTGAATCTTCGTCGGTATTTGAATCATTTGCATTTTCTGGAGGGAAAATGATAATATTGTCTGGGATTTCGTTAGTGTCCGGTTTTTCCAGCTCCTCTATAAGTTTCGCCAAAGAAAATGGCTTCTTCCAATACCTGTGAACAAATGTCACACATTTATGACACACCACCAATACAGCAACCGCTAGTCCTACTGTCCTCTTAACAGAACATCAAATTTAGCGTATACATGCCTGAGCTAAAATATGTCTATAATGGCTTTTGTCATTGTGAGAATATTGTTTGAAGCATTACTATACGATACATTCAATGAATAAACCTGAACAGTAAATTAGATATAAAAAAAACCGTTGAACACTGTACTAGTATTGAGAAAATAGCGACACCTGCAGCAGAATAGTAGAACTTCAAAAACTGAAGCAGATACCTACGGGCCTTTATAAAGGACGGTAGGGTTCTTAAACTCGGTTATTTTTTTGATATTATGAACACGGTTGTTTTAACCCGGCTGAATTAACGAACGCATTTGTGCTAACCGTGTTGTAACCCCAATGCCCGGGTTTAATTGCCGAAAACGTTAATGTGTTGCTTTGGTAACAATCACACGTAAATAAGGCCATCAACTCGAAGAGTGTTCATATCAGTGAATCAAGAGTAAACAAGTTTGTAATATGTGGATATTAGGTATTGATTTATATCACACAAAAACTATAATTGATGAAAGGCGTTTTTGTTTAAATTAAGCTAATAAGGACAAACGAAGCGAACGGAAACTAAATTAGTTTGGAGAATAATGGAATCAGTGACAACAATAATATGATTGATTATACTTTATGATTGTAATCTCTGCCATTCTCTAGAAAGCCAAGACATTACTTATTCAAAAATATTATATTGGCAGTGTCAAATATGATACACCTCTTTGATGAAATTTTTGCTATGTAAAAGAACTATTTGAAAATTATAATTTTTAATTATGATTGACGTTGAAATTAATTATATTAATTATATTAATTAATTAATAATTAACCTGCGTATTACCTTCTATCTTCTGAACTATCATTTTTTTTAAAAAGCTATCGAAAATTAAGTTTAAAATACTTTTATACTCCTAACATACCTGTCTAAAAAGCATGACTTGCGAAATATTCCCCAAAAATTGATTTTCGTTAAGAGTAAAAGATATCTTTTTTAATAAAATTCTTCTGGAATTTAATTTTGAGTACATATGAATTCTTTCATTTCATTGTTTAAACTTAGTAGTTAACGAATAATTGGCAAAATTCAATTTTTTCACTGACGTAAAATACTACTTCCGGTCTGCTGATTTTACTGAAAATCTAATCAGTTCTCAAGAGGGGAGATTATATTCGTAAATACAAAATTTGGAATTGATATCTATAACGGTTTGACCGTTATCGTAGTCACACACACACACAAACACTGACATTCAGAGAGAGAGAGAGAGACACATTTTTTAAAAACTACCTTTTCGGAAGCAGGTGACTTCAAAACGTGAACATCTGCAAAAATCTTGAGGACGAAAATTTTCATCAATACATACTACGTATAAGAGAGTAAAAACTACAGGTATCCATTAAAAAATTTTACTATCGTTACGTATTCAAGGCAGCGTTGAAAACAATTGGAAATAGGGCCAGTTTATAGAGTTTGTCAAACCATTTTTATCCTTTTTCCATTTGTTGAAGTTACGGGATGGGGCATTTTATAACAAACAGCCTGTATACTTTGCACATTCTGCAAAACCCTTCTCAATTTATGTTCAGTTGCGAACATGCCCTTCACACTGGAACTGACTGACAACGATAATATATCACTAGTTTTATGGATTCACTCATAGCATTTCATAGATAACTATCTATTAAATTTACGCTCACTGTCCATAAAACGCAATTCTCAGCCTATATTTTCCAGGACGCCCGTGAAGCAAAAAAACTCCACTTCTAAAAATTATTGTCCATTATCTGGAACATTAACATTCGGACGTGCTGATAATTTTGTATATTTATTTGAATTTTAAAAAATGCCAACATATCTAAAATATACGCGAAATTCTTTATTTACGTATTATACCTGTATTTATTTGCGTTATATGTAATTGCCGAAGCAGCAGTTTCATTATTACTCACATATTTGTTTCAATATATACAAAGCCCGTTCATAAATGCCCAGTTTTTCAGTGCTGTTTCAAGTTCAAGTTCAACTGATCCATAAACTTGAACTTAAACCTTGAACTTTGTATAACCGTATTTCAGTGGTTCCACTGAACTAGTTCAGTTCAACCTATTATAAAATGTAATAAACATGTCGTGGTTGGTAACGTCAAAAATAGGGGTTTGCAGTTTTGTGATGTTTGTGGCATTGAATTTCTCAAATTCAAACATCTGGTATTCATCTGCGGCTATTAGCGAAACCCCTACAAACTTCAGGTAATACCCATTGAAAATCTCCGCAACTTGTTACATTTTCAAAATTATACAAATTTTCCCAAGTTATATCACTAAATATGCGCGCAAAGTGCGAATCATTACCGCTACCGAAATTCCGCCGAGAATATACTTGTTTCTCATTTATACAAGATTTCCAAACAGGCAAAACAACAAGCAACATTCTGTGATCGGACATCCATAATGCAAAAACTTACAATATCCCCAATATTTGAAAATATATTGTCAGTAAAGGTCGAGCTTGAACCCTGAACGCGTGTAGGAATGCTGACGCAATCATGTAAATTGAAATACAACAAAACATCCTCCAGAGAAGCGCTTGCTGATAATATGTCGCAAAAGTTCCTAATATATAATATGATAATATGTCCCAAAATCACCAGCCTTTATAAAATTTACTTAGCAAACTATCTAATACATTCATAAATACACTCACATCCCCAAAAGGAGATCTATAGCACATAAACAAATATGTCTTTCTAAAATTAACGATGAACTTATATATAAAATAAATTAATTTGAGCATTCAGATGTATTACTAAATGACGAAATAGACCTCAATAATTGAATTGAATTTGAATTAGTTCCGTTAATAATCACCCGCTCTCAAAATTTTGAAAAGTACAATTAGAATACATTAAATAAGAAACCACAGTAACTGCGTAGGATAACAATAATTGAACATTGTATATGCCAATTCATACTTATTGAATGAATGTATATGTAGTAGTAATTTAACATCTGATGAAGCTACAGTACTAGCGAAACATATCAAGTTGAATATGTGAATTGTAATTTTTATATTACATTAGAATGTACTGGAAAAAATTGTGTAAAATTGTGTTTTACTTCAACCCTAAATAGATTAAAAATTGTGTTTGACTAGCTGGTATCCACGCAATTTTGTCTCTGACCGTGTACCTATGTAGAATTTAATAAATCCAAAATATACATCACGGATAAAAAAAATAACAACTAATCAGATAAAAAAATCATAATCCCAATAAATATTGAAAGTAGAGACTTTGGCGAAAACCATATTAAAACGATTATATAACTCATTTGAAATTTAGCCAATAGCAATTACAAATTTTACATAGTTACCATGTATTGATAAGTGAATATACTCTTGACGACGTGATATAACCGTTTTGGTGTTTCGCTTCCTCCAACAATACAAATGTTGTCATGGTAACAAGTGTTTTGAAGTTTGTTGAAAAACGTCAAAAATATATTCAGCAAATTTTCATGTTTTTTTAATTTTTTCGACATGGAACGCTTTGGTATAAGCTCGGGGACCGAAATAGATAAAGAAATTGAAAATTTGACACCGCAAAATACCGTTAAAACCAGGACCAGCACCTCAAATTCAACTTCTAAAGATAATACAACAAATATTTATTATAATAATTGTACTTTTAATTTCAACCAATAAAAAAATTTCGTTATTTAATTCTTTATATAATCGTAACGAATACCACTCGAGCAAACGAAAATAATCCATTATATAACCTCTTCACTCGACCTATATCCTTAAAACACCACTCGAGCTACGCTCTCGTGGTGTTTCGCAGAATACGTCTCGTGACTCGGGAATATAATCGATTATTTTCTATGCTCTTGTGATATTATTACTGAATATATTATTTTATATTTGAAGCTCGTAGAGAATACAAAACACAACAGCTTTTATTGCAACTAGAAACCAATCATTCTGTTACATTAATTTTTTCTATTTTTTTAGTCAGTCAGTTAGAACTTTTGCGCCCCACGCTGGGCGCCAAAACTTTGTCTCTCGCACGCTATAACCTTGCTCAGCTCAGTTTTCCCGTCGATTAAACCACCCACCGTCAATGATCATAAAGTGTAACCTAATACAGTAAAGCTGCTTTTCACGATACGGAATGTGGCACATTGAATAATGTATCAAATAATGCACCGATTTTGTTATCATCATCATCATCATCCTCCACACTGTCATTACATTTTTGCACAATCAATAATGTGTCACGTCAACTTTAAAGATTAAGCTTGTTCAACAGAAAGAGATAGAACGATTCATTGTAGCATTTGCATTTATTTTCTGTCGACGGCCGACAATTACATTCCACGCAAATATACATAATATAATGATTAAATTACCTTTTTCAAAATTATATTTGTTTTCGTATATACGAGTACGTATCCAACACGTATGCGTAAATCTCTTGAACGCAAGGCATACACAGGATACAAATCCAAACGTTAATAAACACTAGATAAAGCAAAATCAGATTATAAAAATGTATTCTGTGTTTGTGTACTTGTGTACGATACTTATCTAAAAAAATTAAACAAAAGGCGGTGCGCGCTCGTTATTCGGGTACCTTCATAAATATTTTTCGCAGCTTATATTTTCATATTGATAAAACAGGCACTCCATAAAATTAATTCACTGAAAATATTTATCACGTTCAAGGATTATATGTTTAATGCGCGTACAAGGTGATCATAAAATTTTGGCATGTTTATTACCTGATCTGACATGGAATATATCTATTACGGATAATATATGTAGACAGGCAATATTAAAAGTTAATTTGCATATTTAATATTATAGTATATGACAAAACCTTTGATAAAATAATACCCTTCAATGCAATTACGTATTTTATATAAAAATTGTTCCAAAATCAAGTCTAAAGGCCGTTTGACACGATCACAAATTTCGCGTAAAATTTAATATAAAAAAAATATAAAATTTGTGTCATACATACACTTTAAAATTAAATTTAGAAATATATTCTATGAACAAATATTTAGAACATAGAATATGTTCTAAAAATTTTCTAAAATATCGAATTAAAAGTGTGCAATTTTGTGCGCAGTTGTGAATGTTATAAGCCTACAGTGAAACCAGATAGGTTATGTTTGTATATTGAATGTTTATGTTTATTAGATTGTTTATTTTCACACCATGTCGTGGTCGGGCGAACAAGTGCGAATATTAATAAATGAATATAAACGGTACCCGTGCCTTTACGCACTGAAATCAAAGCTTTATATGAACAAACATGCAAAGAATGGAGCACTTTATAATATCTTGGGTGTTTTACGCAAAATACGTCCAGGCGTAACTATAAGTGCAATAAAAACAAAGTATATAGGATTAAAAGCAACCTTCCTTACTGAACATAAGAAATACAAAGAGAGTCTAGGGTACAGGCTGTTGTTTCTAACATCAAAAATCATTATATTTATTTTTAAGGTTGGTGACAATAGTTACTAAACTAGGCATGTAACATGTAACGAAGTAAGTTATAGATATAGCAGTGACGCTATATACAGATTTTAATATTGTTCAAAAGTAATAAAGCAGAGATTGAGCAGATAACATGTTTTAATTTACCCAAAAACCACGTATGAACAATACAGGCAAGGGCGAAGATGAAGTATATTCAGACTGATGTGGTAAGGTTTGTATCAATTCTAGAACTCATTTTTAGATTTATCACCCCACTCTTTGGTATGTTCAAGATTTCGCGTTCGTATTGGACCATTAAGAACCGCTAACAGCATTTGATTCTCTGGATGGAAATATTGAAACCAGCGAGATTGATTCATAGTTAGAAACTGAGGAGTATAATGAAGTAGTATGGACAATTTCCTCATAAAAATTACTTTTTTAATTAACATACAGTTGTTTGCAGAATGGCAATTATGCAGAGACATATATTGTCAACACCCAAACTGGGTGCTTAGATCCTCAAGAAACTGTTGTCCACATCCTACGCAGTGACGGTGAATGTAACTCATTGATCAGGCCATCATCATCGTCAGTCAAGTACTCCTGGAAAAAAATACAAAACTCAATAGACGCAAAAACAGACGAATGGATGAGACAGCTCAAGTAATACAACGAGCAACTGACACCCTCGAAAATCTCACAGCATCTATTTCTAAGAGAAATGCTTCCTCTAGCAGTGCTGGTGCTAATAATGATGACGATGACATTTTGGCCCAATTTATAATCTCTAAATTAAAACAGATCAATGATCCAGTAATAAGGTTTAAGGCAGAAGAGGCAATCACAAAGATTTTGTATGACAGTTTAAATAAAGTAATATATAAACCATAATATATAAGGAAATTATCATTGTTAATGAAAAATGTTTTTAAATCAGTGAATAAATGTTTAATAACTGAAGTTCTGAATGGCATTGTCTGACCACTGCACCTTGAAACTGTTGCGAACATCTTCAGCAACTTGACTACTTCGGTTACCATTTCCAACATTATGTTATTGCTGTAACCCTTCATCAACAATGTCTGTTTATTTAGCATTCTTACTCGCCAAGTAATTGTGTAATATTACACAGCTCAATGTTATCATTTCAGATTTATTAACACCTAAGTTTATAAGGTTGAAACATTAACAAATGTCTTTTGGTTAGGATTAAAAAGTGCAGGGAAAACTAAATTTAACCATAGACATAGCTTTTTTTTCAAACATATAAAGTTACTTATGTTACATTTATTTTCACAGCAGTTTTTTTTTCAAATAATAAAATTGAAACACTGCTTAAGTATTTATTAATAATGAAGTAATTATAATAAATTAACAATTACTATGTTCGACAGCTTTCTTTTGCCAAGGCACAGCTCCAAAAGGTGATGTAAAAAACTTGAAAATTGTTACGCACATCTCTTGAGAATGCACTGCATCTATTGCCACCTTGTTTTCCAACAGGGCTCAATTCATGTATAACATCTTCTCCCACACCTGTATACGTTTTCGTGTTCAAAGTGGCCAGATAATTATGCAATAATACACATGTTAAAGTATTTAACTCAGTTTTCTCAACGCTTAATGAAATTGGATTTAAAAGAATGCGAAATCTATTGGTTAAAATACCAATAGTATATTATGCAATGAGCATTTAATGATAGCTATTAAGACACGAGTAAGAAAATTACAATAAGAGGCGAAGCCGAGTATTGTAATGAATACGAGTGTCTCAATAGCCATTAAATGCGAGTTGCGTACACTATTTCTTCTAAGACCCCATAATAAAACATTATTTTTTGAACATTCCATTTCTTAAATTGAGCGTAAAATTGTCCGTACATCTTTGCGAATTTAGCTGGTAATAAATTGTTCGTGGTTACTTAGGCTTGTTCCATAATTTCTGGTGGACTCAAATTTTACATTTCACTGTCATTATCCCTCATTTTTACCGTTTATATTTTCAAAAAGCACAAATTTTAAGTACTTACTTGTAAATTGTAGAGAACTGTCATATTTATTTAATTTGTATATCTCTCAGGTATGCAGTCGCCATATTAAATATTGTTTGAATATTGGAATGTCGCATTCCTATTGGATATAAACTTGTATCGTAATGAAAAATCTATATTCCTATTGGATATAAACTTGTATCATAATAAAAATCTGTATCGTAATGGACATCATTAAAGTACAGGTTCGGCATATCTAATAATACAGTTAAAGTATGGGAGTAGAAAAAAGCATTTATTGCATTTATTTTTCCTTTTTATAACACCACCTATCATAATTATACAAACAGTTATTATTACCGCATTGTTTAAGTTATACATATCCATGCCTAACCACTTGTCCACCACAAGTCACAAGCTCGCAGCTTGGCACAAAATGTAAGAACAGTAGAAACTGCTTTATAAGGTTATTTAACGTCAAACAAATAATAATAACAGGACTCGTTACGCAACTTCAAATGCGCATGCATAGCGCATGCTCACTCACTAAACTTTTCCATAAATTCTTCATATCGTGTTAAACGGGTTTATTTTTATTTTTACAACTTAATTTTACAACTTTCAAGGTCAAATTGCTATTTTTATAAATATTTTTTATTGTAAATTTTATAACAAAATTTATGTTGTGTCAAACGGCATTAAGACTAAAACTAAGAGATATTAATGAAAAAGACATATCTTTTTAAACAAAAAATTGAGCCAAGCAGTAATCGGACTGAATTTAGAAAGTGCGTCTGCTCGAGATGTGTTCACAATATTCCATAACGTTTTTCTGGAAATCTTTGATGCGTGTTTTCTTGAAAGAAATAAGAAAATATCTTTCAAAGGAACAAACAGAAAAGCTATTGCATAATGATGGTAATAAACAAAAAACTATATGAAAATAATTAACCAAGAAGTTGGATCTGAAAAAAAAAGTTGGATGAAACTTGAGACTTAACTCCAAATGAAGAAAACAACTTTTTTTGTAATGTAGCTGAGATCATTATTAGAAATATACCGAATGTGAATTCAGCTGGGAGCTACTTGAACAAATTAGATTGTGGGCGTAGCATCCCTTTTTTTCACATCTATTACTGAAGCCGAAATAATTGACAGTGTAAATAATTTTAAATCAAAGATATATATAAATAAATACGTACTGAAAGTATAGTGAAGGAATGTGTTCTCTCTTTGTGCTGTGTATCAAATGCGTTAGCGACGGAGTGTTTTCACATGAACTGAAGCTAGGTTAGTGCCGATACATAAAACTGGTAATATCAACGTCTGTGGTAATTTTATGCCGATATCCATACTGCCTGCACTAAGTAAAATCCTTGAAGAGATAATCGCTAATAGGCTTCTAAACTATTTCCAGAAATTTTAGCGGCTCTCGAATAAACAGCATGGTTTTCGTAAAACGAAATCAGTAACCACAGTCATAAATTATAATAATAATAATTATTATTATTTTTATTAATTGCCCAGCAAGTCACCCCACTACAGACAATATAAACAAATAATAAAGATAATACATACATGAAATATTAATAACAACGAACAATTCAGAAAAATAAGCTTAAAACTGTGAAAAACATTTAAAAAAAAACTAACGAAAAACATCTACAACAAAGTTATTAAATTTATTGGCAGAATGTACCATAGGAACTATTAGCAAAACATTTGACTTCTGGATGTACATCAGAAAATGATGGAAGGATCTGGTCAAGGTTTTTCTGTGAAGAAAATGTGTGTTTTGGACTATCTCAGAAACAGTGGTGGCTCGTGATTTTTTGGGACGGGAAGGCACCCGGGGATCTGAGTGTTTAATATCAAAAATTAAGTACAGACAAAAAAATAAACTCAATATGTTATTTAAGTAACTCGTTTGAAAATAAAATCCATTCGCCGTTCCTTACGATCAGCAAAATGATTAATAAGTAATTCATTGAAGTTTGGTGTTGATGTCAGTAATTGTTTTTCAATGGAACACATTGCTAAGGCTCATAGTCTGCTTTCCTGCATGGTATGTCTAGAAAATGTTTTTATTCTCTTCAAAGTAGAAAAACACAGTTCACTTTCAGCTGTTGTCATCGGTATGGTGCAAATTATTTTCAATAGCTTCACAGATTCGGGGCAAATGTAGTTGTTAAATTATTTTCATAGAAACATTGCAGTAATGGTCTATTATACAAAACTACCAATTCATGCTTAAAAGCAATTGATTTCAAATTAAAAGTCTTCACGGCCATCTGGAATTCAATTTCGGGGAAAGAATTTTGATATGTTGAAAATAAGTGTGGTTGAAAAAGAGATGATCACTAAACAAAAAACGGTCATCAATATTGTTAATAATAATGTCGCACACTTCTTTAGCAACCATTTTGTGTTTGTCTTCATAACGGGGTATTCTGTTCCGTTGTCGGGAATGTTCCTCTTCTTTTTCATCGTTATCGATGTTTTTCAAGCCTACAGCTTTCCTTATTGTCGACTGGTCACTAGATTCATCATCTATGATCCGCATCAGACATGTGATAAGATCTTTTTTATATCTGAAGACACTTACAACACATCTTGATTTAAAGTTCCATCTGGTTGGTGCAACCCGCGGAAGTCAATTTTTCACCAACTCATCCAGTATAGCAGCACGCTATTTACCATCCCCAAAACTGAAAATTCTATCATGTTACTAAGATCTTTTTCACTTACTTTATGTCTTTTTACTTTTTCACCAAAGTGTTTTAAATCCCTAATACCTTTAGAAGTCCACGCAGGGTCGCTTTGTGGAGAATTCCTAATTAAGCACGCATAACAAAAAAAAGCATTTTGCACATTACAACGACACAACCAGTCTGATAAACTGTAAGAGCTTCTGTTGAATTTTCTCGTCACGGTTTTATTAGTTTTCGAATTGTCATCTTCTAGTATAATAATCAATAAATCTGGTCTAGGGGGACCTAGATTTTTTCATTCTATCTTAATGTCGTAGCTCAGTGTGTTATTTTCTATCATTTCGATTATGTTACTAACGCAATTCATCGTTGTATTTGCACCGATAGAAATTACAACATACACTCACCGCTGTATATTACACACTGAACTTGCGTCACCGGCACAGCAGAGAAGTGCCCTCTCGCTGACATATACCCGCTCTCTACCCACGCCACTTTCATCGCTCGATTTACAGATGATACAGTCGAGCGAGATGCCACGGAGCCTACGTCAGACTGCGATTTTTAAACTCAGCGCATATTATTTGGTATCAAACAAATCAGAAAAATTACATACAAATTAGGTATTTATAATTAATTTATCTGGTAAAAAAATTTGTCACTGGGGGGGGGGGGGCAGTGCCCCGTTGCTCTCCCTGCAGCAGCCGCCACTGCTCAGAGAACATTTTCAAACAGATGGGGATGACATTACAACTAGTGCGCTCTAGAATTTTAGGACATTATCGTTTTCCCCGCAATACCTTAGAAAGTGGTGTCATTTTGCGTGTTTTAAATAGTGGATATTCTATTAATATTAACAAGTTTGACGAATATTGTAAGGCTAGTGCAGAATTATATGTATCTTTCTACAATTGATACTTCATGCTACCTATAGTATATAAAGGTCTTATTCTTGGTGCTGCAATTATTGAGGAAGTTCTATTGCCTATCGGAGAATTATCAGAAGAAGCCCAAAAGCTAAAAACTAAAGACGTAAGGAAGTACCAGGACAGACATAAGCAAAAAATCAACCCCGTTAAAATCAATACTCTTCTAATTGCATATCATTCCAGAGCACGATTCTGTTGCTTGACCTTACATATGAAGACGAACTTGAACATATAATATAATAAAACTCACCGAAGCATTTTGAAGTCTTATTTGGTAAATATGTATTTACGAAGCTTGTGATGCATAGATAAATACTTGTTCATCCCTCGGCTGACTGTAGGCAACTGAAATGCTATCTATAATCGTACTTTACTACTAGCACGACCTGCGCATTGTTGCGGGTATGCATAGTATACATACCATAAGGCCGCGTGCGTGTGCATTATCGCGATACCTGTAGTGTAAGCGAAACAGATAGAGATGTCTGTGTATTAGAACGGTAAACAAGTGGACGCAATGTTCATCTGGATGACAACAGCATATGCCTATGATGCACTCGTATTTGTCCAAAAAATTCACATTTATACGGTGTAGTCGCGCAGTCGCATTAGTCGTTGCTTCCAAGTTCAGTTGCAATTTATTCTTCGCAGAGGAACAACTCGCTCACACTGTTTAATAAACCGCGTTGTTGGTAGTTAGCTAACGGTCATATAAAAAATGGAGTATTATACATCGGAGCAAAAACTCTTATGATTAAACAATTTTACGGTGGTAATTCCGCGGAAGAACTCGAGATTTATTTGCAGCTAATTACCCCGAAAGTAAAATTCCCAAAGCAAGCACTACTACTACATTCTCTTTAGTAACTAATAAAAATAAAGTTGTTCCGGATAAGAATTATAAGCGATATAGAAATTCGAGTATGTGCTTTAGTTGAAGTAAATCCTACAATGTCATCTCGACAAATTGCCCGCAAATTAGGTATCTGTAAAACAACGGTTCAAAAGATTTTATTGTTCATACAAATTTACAAGTTCACAAGTACTTTTTCCCGATGATTATTATCGCCGTATGCAATTTTGCGAAATAATGATCAATGCATATCACGATAATGAATTCTTTTTTAATAACGTTTTGTTCACAGATGAAAGAACATTTCAGCTACACGGGAATCATAATCGCGCAGTTTGTCGCTACTGGTCGCGTAAAAATCTACATTTAAATATACCAACGTATGGGCAGGTATAATTGGGGATCATGTAATTGGGCCTTTTTTTTATTGGCGGTAATTTAAACGGAAATAGATATCTAGAGTTACTTGAAAAGAGTATTATCCCCGCAGTTTGGTTTCAGCAAGATGGTTGCCCAGCGCATAATAGCCGTTATGTGACAAACTTTTTAAACGCGGTTTTTGAAAACAGATGGATCGGTAACTCGGGTCCTATTAAATGGCCAGCGCGATCTACTAATCTAGCACCTAATGATTTCTTTTTATGGCCCTTTTTACATAATTCGATCTACGGATACGGTGATGAACGGCCATCAAACCTAGAGGAACTTCGCGCAAAAATTATTGAAGTCACTATTACTGTCACAGCAGATATGTTAACAAATGTGCGTCGGAATTTTTTTAATCGGTTGGGTTACTGTTCGGGTCAAGAGGGAGGTTTATTTGAACACTTAACTAATTAATTTATTTCGAGTTTTATTATTGCTTAAGAATAACATCTTTTTAGCTAATTGCAATGCTGAATTACAATTCTGTTTTAAGAAGTAAATATTTTATGTTTCAGTATTTTATTATAGTTGAGTTTTTAAATTATAATATTTGTTGAAAAATATTATTTTAGTTAAGAAGTTTTTTATTTTTATTTTAAAGTCTATGAGTTATTTATTATTTATTTTTGCTGTTATGTTGTTTATGAAGCTGTGATGAGTTATGCTTCAAACAACTACAAATAATTACTTACAACGGGAACGCAATACCTATTACATTGCTTTTCACTTGATTTGCCTACGAATACATTTATACGTATAACTTATACGCCCGCCGTCGGTGTGGCAATTCAAATTGGCACGCCCATTTATAGTCGACCAGTAGTTACTAATACATGCATCGCGCTATGAACGGCGGCCACACGGTATGTCCTATCCCTAATATGATTTTACACATGCTCTATGTCAGAAATAGTTTCCATAATATGTACTGGCAATAAAACAACTGACAACTATTCTGTGGCATATATCTGCCAAAAAGAAATTATTTTTTTCATTAAAACTGGGGAAAAACCACATAAAAATGTATTATTTTTTCCACTTCTTTATCATTTATTATTTTCAAAACAGTAAACATGTTTCCAAATTTGTTTAAAAAATATGTATGTTTACTAAGTAATTCATGTTTTTATTCCACACAGTATAGTAGAAGGGAGAGAAAAAGTTTTACCGTGAAAGTTCTCTCTAAATATTTAAAAGGAATCTCAGAATCGTATGTACTCTACAAACTTGATCAATTATTACATGGGTAACTTATAAATATTTCCTCAAACACTGAAACTTTGTTTTCAACGCGCCTGCTACAAGACAGATGTTTACTTTCAATTTTAGTGCAATATTATTACAGTATAGTTCATCGTGTATGCAATATAACCCTAGTTTGTATATTTTAATACTTAATGTTTATATTTTAGATTGGTTCTGTTCCAAAACAATTTTAATACTATTGACTGCCTTGTCTTAACTTAATATACTTCTTGTATAATACACACACACACAAAGCAATGAAAACATTTAATTATAGATCGATAGATATCTAACATGCAAGTATTAAAGTATAAATAATTATGTCGGTTACTAAATCGAAATATTCTTTCGTAAATAAAACAAAATGACTTCACCGAAACATGCAATTAAATAGTTATTTCTTTGATACGATCTCAATTGATCGACTGATGTTTGTGAATAGGGGGGTATTTTACAAGAAATTAGAATGAAATAATAATATCTAAATTTAGATGACATTCTTTATAACACCATATATTGATTGCTACTGACAATCAATCATGTTATGTAGGAAACTAACCCACCGTGTGATGAGTACTTATTGCAAACATTACGGTTGGCAGATTAAGTATATTCCATGTCAAAGATAATGTATTTATAATTAATGCTGATGTAAAATAAAACTAACGAACTTGTCTAATCGTCACGGTATAATTTAAATAGATTTATTTCTTACTGATCCATTATATGTCAATATAATACCGTAGTTACGGTAACAATTATCACATTCATAATTCCCTTGGGAATTTTTCTTTTTCCCTTGGGATATTAATTTTGACATGTTGATTCATTGATTTATTTATTTATAAAAGCTGTAACATGGAAACATTTCTATTAATTGAGTTAGCAGACGGTTCTTGGTGGAACATTTTATTAATAACTATTTTAAATAAAATAAAAATAAAATAAAACTCTTGAAAACTTTCCACAATTTTTATTTAGTCTTTGCGACATATGTTTCAGTATTGTTCATACCATTATCGAGCATCGAGCGGAAACTAACAGGTCAGTTTGTGTAGGGTTGTTATATATGTCGTTGTGTTTATTGTCTCTTTTTACATAAGTGTCTATTATGGGGGTACGTGTGTTTGAAAAGTCTTTGTGTGTGTTCGTTACTTTCTCTTTTCCTTGAATTCATTTTTTAATTTCTAATATTTCTAACAGATTTAATTTCGGTCCCTTGTTTACATTATGTATAAACAACTATCTATATCGGGAAAATGAAGATTATGTCAAACAATTAGAAAAAAATTACTGTTATTGATTTCAATATTTTCTAATTGTTTGTCAAAGAATTAGAAAATATTGAAATCAATAGCAGTACAAAGCTAATTTCTTTTGACATAAAAAACCTATTCACATCAATTCCAACAAATGAAATAAAAGAAATCTTAGAAAACTTCATTAATAACAGCCATTTAGAAGATAAAGAAAAAACACACACTCTGGAAATTCTTAATTTATGCATAGAACAAAATTACTTTAAATTCAATGACCAAGTCTACACACAAATAAATGGTTTACCGATGGGGAGTCCACTAAGCCCTCTTCTAGCTGAAATATTTATGGCAGACTATGAAGAAAAGCTGTTTAAGAGTAATACTAAATACATTAAACAAATAAAACATTGAGTCAGGTATGTAGATGACATTTTCTGTATATGGTCAGGCACGCGACTTCCTAACTTATCTCAACACTATTCATAAAAAGATCCAATTTACTATAGAAATAGAAAAAGAAACAAAATTAAACTTTCTAGATTTAACTATCAAAAAAGACGACAAAAAGTTAAAATTCAACATATACAGAAAACCTACATACACCGATACAATCATACCAGCTAATTCCAAACAATCTTGGCGCACAAAAACAGCAGCTCTACATAGTTTCGCTTACAGACTAATTAACTTACCGCTAAGTGAAGAAGATTTCAACACAGAATTACGCATAATTAAAACCATAGCTAGAAATAATGGATTTAAAGAGAAAATAGTAGATGATATTATTAAACACAAACAAAGAGAAAAACTCAAAATACACTTTTATCCTAAAATAATAGAAAAATACAACACCAAATGGCACATTATACAATACATTCCATATATTAATTATAAAATTAACAGAATATTTAAGAAAATAGGTATCAAAACAGTCAACATAAATAAAAACAATTTAGGTGCTATGTTAGTCAATAACAAGGAAAGAACTAAACTTACCGATAAATCAGGTGTTTACAAAATTAGTTGCACAGACTGTAAAGCTATCTATATCGGACAAAGTGGCAGAAAGATCGAAACTAGATTAAAAGAACATAAAAGATCAATATTACATAATATTAGAAATACAGGCCTTGCCGAACATTGTATAGATAATCTCCATTTTCCCGATATAGATAGTTGTAAACTTATACATAATGTAAACAAGGGAGCGAAATTAAATCTGTTAGAAATATTAGAAATTAAAAAATCAATTCAAGGAAAAGAGAAAGTAACGAACACACACAAAGACTTTTCAAACAGACATACCCCCATAATAGACACTTATGTAAAAAGAGACAATAAACACAACGACATATATAACAACCCTACACAAACTGACCTGTTAGTTTCCGCTCGATGCTCGATAATGGTATGAACAATACCGAAACATATGTCGCAAAGACTAAATAAAAATTATGGAAAGTTTTCAAGAGTTTTATTTTATTTTTATTTTATTTAAAATAGTTATGGAAACATTTATTAATAATTGATTTAAAAAAAACATAAAACGAAATAACATAAATACATAATATAACATGAATCAAAATTTTGTAAGTAAAAAAAAATAATTAATAATATCTATAGATATTAAGTGTCTAATTGTGTCCCTATTGCAAAATTTTTAATGTTCTATTCAGGCTTTTCCTGATTGTAAAAGAAAAATTTGCAGTTCGTATAGTTTCCACTGAAATTGTAACATGATTTTTCTATTGAATTGCAACTAGAAACTGTACTTGAAACTGATGTTGCTGTTGTCTCTGACACTCTGGACTCATCTTGCACACCAACTAACAGTCGTGCAGTTTTATTCTTTATCTCAATGCTATCTGCCAAATATGATTCCGCAACAGTACTGCTCCACCATCCGCGTGTCTTTTCAACGTTGTCATATTTGCACCCGCATTTGCTAAAGCTTGCAATTTTGCTCGGAACTTTTCCAAACATATTTTTGCGATTGGATGCACTGTGCAACGGTTCTCGCGATATGTTAGAAAGAATCTTTCAATGCCTGGCGGTCGCAACGACATACAATTTTTGACCAGAGGCAATGCAGAAAACTCATTTTCTTCCACAATTGTAAACTGTCTTCGAATACCCGTTTTACTAGTTGGAATATTAACAACCATAACGGAGTCCCTATCATCAATATCTCCAACCATCATATTCAGCAGCTCGTGGCTTCGACATCCTCCGAAATACCCCATAATTAAAACAACCTGTATTATAGAATAATATCCGCTATAAAACAATCTAAGCTATTTCATGCATTATTTACCTTATTAGTAAATGAACTTCATTAGGAGGTTCCTTCAAAAATTTGACAATGTTATCCCGAGATAAAACTTGTGATTTCTTAGGCACGTAACCTTTACTTTTTCTCTTAAGAAACGCCTCCAATTCATAAGCTTTTGTAACGTCTACGTTATTGTATATTAGCTATTAGGACTATACGGTTCGGACTGCTAGAAATATAAACCAAAATTAATAATAACATAGTTTTAAATGATAAAAACGTACCATATCTTGAAAATATGCCAGTAATATGGTTTTATCTATATTTTTGCTTCCTGGTTGATTCACCTTTAGCCACTCATGAAATTTGGTATATTCATTTTTATAAGAATCTTGGGACTTCGTTGGTAGAAACGTAGCCCGAGGTTTTTCGACTTTTGCTACTAAATCTTGCGTAGGTAATACCAGTATTTTTGCATGTGGTGTCACTCATTTTGATAAAATGAACAAAATTTGGCGACCGTACCCAGTTAATTGAGTTAGCTTAATTTAGGATCAAATTTTAGGAAGGCAGAATTTGATCATATTTTGCATTAAAATCAGTAAGAAATAAAATTATTTATTTATCACGAGTGTTATCAGGTGACAATAATCTTGAGCAAGCTCCCTCGGGATAGTAACCCCGTTGCCCGCGGCAATTATCACCCTTATAGTTATAAGGGTGATAATTATTATTAATAATAATTATATCCCTTGATACATAAATAACTATTCCGCCTTTCGCTATGTAAAGAAAACATAACTGAGTTACTATCTAATACGTAACCTTAGTTATAACGACCCAAGAGACTCAAATACATTACATCCCCGTGCTGGACAATTATACACAACCGCTGTTGTGTATATTGTGTTGCATATTCAATACAATTACGAATACATTTATCAGTGACTCACAAAAAATTTGTGAGTCACTGGTTCTGAATAATACATTTTGTAATTATCTAATATCAGTACTTTTGTAATTTTTTTAAATAAAATTATGGCACGGGTGAGAATTAAAATGTTGTACGCAACAAGGGAGCAAAGTAATATTACAGTCTCGACTGTAAAATATTACTTTACTTCCTTGATACGTAAATAACTAATTCAACACTTCCCTATCCAATCAAAAACACTTTTTTGTACTCACCACCTATAAGGTGCCATTTCGCGCGTGCATCACTCGACTAGCAAGGAGTGCTTTCCGGTCGAAACGACTGTAAAAATTACAAAAAACACAGGCTTTTGGGGACATATAAAAAAAAATTAACACTATAGTAATAAAATTCTGTCTATAAAATACTACTTATGGACCAATATGACACATATTCCTAATTGGTTTAGTGACAAAAAAATCACAAAATCTGGACACGATAGATGGCGCTGTGGTAAAGTTATTAATAAATTTTATATTTATAAACAGAAATAATGCCTATTCTGCAATAGCATTAACGACCTCTTCTGTCCAGACTTACACTTACTTACTCTTATACAGGGAGTCTAACCAAATCAAACTTATCGCATCACCTACCGGAAAGTGCAGAACAACCATTGGTGGTTCCTCAATAAGTGCACATTTGCACATGCACTCCCAAATTTAATGTGGATTCTTATTTAAGAAAACATATTTAAATTTTATCATTCTTTAAATAATTTTATAAAAATGAGGTGTGGCCACCACACGACTTTCTTATACGTATGAGCGTTTCAAATTATAGAATTTTAAGAATTTTTGTATACAAAAATTATTCAAAATCCTATTCTAAGTACTTCTATTCTCTTAATAAATCTCTATAGAATGCATACTTTGCAAGATATTATCAAAAAAGTGCTACTCGCTAAGAGTAAAAGTGCTACTTCCGGTTCGAATTTTGAAATTTCATATATACAAAAAATATTGCAAATTCATTTCTAAATACTTTTGTACTCTTGATAAATATATATAG
Source organism: Amphimallon solstitiale (assembly GCA_963170755.1). NCBI lineage: Eukaryota > Metazoa > Arthropoda > Insecta > Coleoptera > Scarabaeidae > Amphimallon > Amphimallon solstitiale. The sequence continues at coordinate 137,917,443 of OY720679.1, forward strand.
AATGCATAACTTACGACATATTTGCAAAAAATCGTTATTCGATACGAGTAAAAGTGGTACTTCCGGTCTGAATTTTGAAATTTCTTTTATACAAAAGATATTGAAAATTATGTTTTAAATACTTTTATACCCGTAACGTACTTGTCTAAAAAGCATGACTTGCGAAATATTCGCAAAAAACTGATTTTCGATAAGAGTAAAAGACCTACTTCCGGTAGGAATTTCGAAAAACTTTTTAAATAAAATTATTTTCAATTTCAATTTGAAGTATATATGAATTCTTTATAAATTTGTTGAAACTTAATAGTTGACGAAATATTGTCAAAATTCGATTTTTTCGCTGAAGTAAACTGCTACTTCCGGTCTACCGATTTTACTGAAAAACTAATCAGATCTCAAGAGGGAGATTATACACGTAAATACAAAATTTGGAATTGATATCTACAGCGGTTTGACCGCTATCGTGGTCACACACACACACACACACAGACAGACACACAGACACACAGACACACAGACACACAGACACACAGACACACAGACACACAGACACACAGACATTTTTTAAAAACCACTTTTTCGGTATCAGGGGACTTCAAAACGTGGACATCTGCAAAAATCTCGAGGTCGAAAATTTTCATCATCACAATACTTCCTTATACTACGTATAAGAAAGTAAAAACAGTATAACATGCCTATTAATTCCAAAACAATTCTTCAATGACGCTAAGATCAGAAATTAAATCACGAGATGTAAATTGCTCCAACGAATATCCAAGCGAGCCTTTGTCCACTACCTAATCGCTTCGTTTACTGCACAGATGAATATTAAATCTAATTGGTGGAACCTTTGCCGCCCCCACTCTTCGTTCCTGGTGGTCTGGGAAATGGCTAAATTTATTAATATTAATATCCGAGTGGTTGAAGGCAACGAGCCACCACTGATACGAAGTATTAAACATCTGGTCATAACAACAATAGATAAAACAGAAAAGGTAACAATAAAAACTTTTATTACTACATTAAAGCGAATTTATTAACAAAAAGGAAGCAGCAGCAAAATAAAGACGATTAGGTGAAAACAGTGTGTCATTGTATACAAAAACTAAATATCTACCTTAACACGAACGTAAAATCAACCGTAAATTGAGAACTAAAATGACAGGTGGAATGTGTATCATGTTTACCACCCTTTCTGACAAAAATTACTAAGTATTATAGCACAAATATTCGACAAATTTACGCATTTCCAGCTATTTGTATATAATAAGTACGTTCATTATGTAAATTGAGAAGGAAGGCGAACCTTCACTAAATGAAGGTTATATATACGTACTTTAACTTTTAGACATTAATTAGAGACTAACTTCAAGACGTTAACTTGGGCGAATAAACGATATAATTACAAAGTGTTGAGAAACTTTGTTCTCGTTTAACGGTTATTAACACTAAAACTTCAATCACGTTGCATCATGAAGAACGATGAAACACCTACAAAATGCAAGCAATTAATACGTTTATTTTTGTGTTGGTACTTTGTTTAGAAGACTATCTAAACAGGTATCTTAATAGGATAGCAGAGACAAAGAATACAATTTGAATTTAGTGCACAATGTTATATTGCTTTTACAATTGCCTTCATTACAAAGTTTGCAGTAAAACAATATAAATAATAATAATGCCTTTATTTCCACCGTTTTCGTATACAGAGGAGGAATTACATACAGGGTGGCTGTGGAGGTATCCGACATACTTCGTAGGGGAAGGTGTCCTAAAATGACATACTTTTTACTTACGACTCGTTTTTGCTAAGACCATTCAAAATGTCAAGCTGTAAAAAATATGATACGTTTGTCTCAATAAACTTTATTGATAAATTGGAGCAGAATTATTTCATCTCTACCGAAAACGTAAAAAAAAATTTTTCGAAAAAATTTAAACTATGTCATTTTACAGCCAGGTATATTGTAAAATGACACACACCTATGGATGTAACATGACATATGCTTAAAACAAATGGTATAGAAAATCTAGAAACATTAAAAAACAGAATAAATTCTGGAAAATGCCCAGAACAACTGATAAAAAATACAGAAAATAAAGAGAATTTAAAAAACTAAAAAGAAAATCAATTCTTGCAAATTTCACAAATGAATTTTTTTATCTTCGGAGACACTCCGGCACATTCAGTATGTGCCCACTTCATGCAATTCATGCAACTAATCCACGGTTCCCTAGACCGTGAATTTGCAAACAAATCGTTACAATAAAGGCAGGCCACTTCATGTTCATTGTCTTCGGCTGCGAAAGCATCTTCTTCTTCTTCATCATCTTCTGTTTGCGTAGTGGAACTTGGATGACCAAAAACTTTTTTTTACATTGACGAAGGTTTTCTTTGCTCTCTTGGTGTCTTTTCTTTTCTTCTTTTTCCTTAAGTTCCGCCAAATTTGGAGTAGTTGTTAAAACAATAGTTATTGCTTGCCTTGTCTTCCTTTTTCTAATTTCTGTTATTTCGGGCACTGGAGAAATTTCCTGCAGAGTGATTCTTTTTTTTGGAAGCGTATTTTCTTTGATGCTATTTCTGCCGTCAATTTCATCTTGTTCTGATTGCACCGCTTGTTCCACGTCCTCATTTCCCTCTATGTCATTACTGACTGACTTATCAGATTGACTACATATTTCTTTTTCTATACCGCTTGGTTCCAACAATCTCTCTGTGGTCACCGCTGGTTCAAAAAACTCGTCTGGAAAAATATGTGAGTTAAATGGGCAAATGCCCGTTTTTAAAAATCCGCTTGTAGCGTTTTTTATTGTTGCTGCTTTTCCATAAGCAGAAGTAAATAGGCCCCCAATTTGATTCTGTGTGATGACTCGCCCTGGATGGTTTTTTAACCAGAGTGCGCATTCCTGATTGTAGAAAGTCTTCAAGGGACCACAGAAAGACACATCAAGCGGCTGAATACGATGCGTGCAGTGCGCGGGGAAGCACATCATGACAATTCCATTGTTTTTTGCAAAAGTTAGAGCCTTTAGAGATTTATGACTGGAGTGCCCATCCAAAAGTAATAGAACCTTTGATTCAAGAGATGCATTAACAATATTCTGAAAATGCTCCAACCACAAAACGAAAGTATCTCCGGTCATACATCCTGTTTCGTGAAACAAGCCCAAGGACCCTGGAGGTAAGGCATCTAGAAGTTCCTCTTTTCTATTTTTTCTAGGGAAGATCAAAGCTGGCGGCACAAAATTACCTATAGCATTCATGCAGCAGACACATGTAACATGCTGACCTCTTTCAGCGCTGGTTAGAGATCCAACTTGCTTTCTTCCGGTCTTTGCGAAAATTTTGAGGGGTCTCTGCACTGTCGACAGACCACTTTCATCCATATTATAAATGCGATGAACATCAATTTTCTCGTTTTCCAGCGTCATTTCCAACGTATCAAAAAAATTTTGAATTTGCAGCCTGTTAAAGGCTGCTGCTCTAGCAGCAGACACAGCTTCCGGCTGTCTTAAGGATATTTCAGGATGTCGCATACGAAAACCTCTTAACCATTCACGTCCAGCGATCTTTGAACCTGTTTTGAATACCATTTCTAGTGGCAAATTCAAATGCAAGTTGCTTAATTTCTTTGGTAGTTAACCCAAATAATCTGGATTCCAATAACAATATGTGCCTGACAAGCTCTTTCTCTTCTGCTTCAGTAAATGTTGATGAAAATCGTCCCAGCACCTTCGCACAGCCTTTGGCTTTCTTATTGACATCATTAGCTCTTCTTCTTAGTATTGCCTGAGGCACGTTGAAAAGTTTGGCTGCTTTCAGCCATCCCATCTCACCATTTTTTACAGCATCAATCGCATTTAACATTGCCCCTTCATTCCACGTTTGTTTGGTTGAGGTCGTTTGACGGTTACCCACCATTGTGAAGCTATAAAAAGCAAGATAATTATATTAGTGAATGCAAATTGATTTCAGATACATGATTGTAAAATGACATAGTATGCCATTTTACCTTTATGCATGGGTATGTCGTTTCACACGCCATTACACAAAGTCCTTTGTCCGTACCTGATTTTTTTAGATGATGATGAATCACAATTTTGCTAATGTGCATCTGTAGTATACGCTTACACTTACACGCAGTAGTAATTTCGCCTCAAGAAGTACACAAATTCTCAATAAAAACACACTTGCACTATACCACGTTAAAACTTTCTCCCGCCAGTAAAACACTTTTGTGAGGTTAACTGCTGCCTGTCGCAGCGACAAACAAAATAGATTTCTAATACCAAGTTAGGACGGCTTTTGCTCGACAGAACATTACCTTTTCGCTAGATGGCACCTGTAGTTTCAAAATAAATAGCACTATGTCATTTTACATGCTATGTCATTTTAGGACACCTTCCCCTATATGAATTCAATGACTACTTTTAAGCAAAAATGATTCTATTCAATTTTCCCGAAATCCTAACGGTTCTTGAAATATCGAAGCTTAAAGCTAAAGTAAATTACTAAAGGGTTTAGGAAAAATGTGGTCTGTTTTAAGGAAAGCGTATGACAGTGCAATTATTAAACTGCTCAGTGTGACCACGCCTTGTGCAGTCCAAAACTTAATCGTCCGTCGGAGCTCGCGTTCCCAGTAGTTCTCCATATTGTTTTTCATCTTATAAATCGCTGCATGAATCCTATGGATGAGCTGGTTCCTATTATTAGGCTTTCCCGTTAAATGGGTGTTTTTACAAGTCCCGGAATAAAAAAATCTAATGGGTTGAGATCCAGAGATCGCGGTGGCGACAAAATGAGACCACCACGACCTATCCATCGATTTGGATACTGTTCATCGAGAATATTAATGACACCTCTACCATAATAGGCGGGAGCATCATCATATAAAGACAACATGGACCTTCTTATTTGAAACCTCAAGTAGTAAAGGTACATCGTTCTCCAAAAAAGCCCGGTACATTTCGCTGTTCAAATTTTTGTCGAAGATATATGGTCCAATAACTTGATTATTAATTATTCTAGCCCAAAAGTTTACGAAGAATCTTCTCTGGAAATGGGTTTTTCGAACAGCATGAGGATTTTCGATTGCCCACACATGTTCGTTGTGGAAATTGTTGATTCCATCTCTTGTAAATGTACGTCACAGAAAAGGGTCTTTAAAAGAGTATCGAGATGATTGCTCCACCATTCACAAAGACAAACTCTTTGAAAAAGATCATTGGGGAAAAGTTCATGTACCAGTTGGTAACGATAGGGATGCAGTCTGCTTTCTGGCAAAGTGTCTGTTTGTCCAGTAAGTACAAAAATTCTTCTCGTACCAACACCAGGATCATTTTCAAACCTCAAGCACTTCTGCAGCATTGCCTCTTCGCATAAGTTCTCTTTCACAATTCGGTTTAGGGAACGCACCTGTTAATCGAAGAGTTGTGAAGGTTCTACTGAATGTTTGCTTGTCTAGAGGACGGCGGTTTGGGAATTGTCGTTCATATTCCCTAACTGAGACGGTGGTACTATTGTTGCTATAGCCATTCAAAAAAATTGTGTCAGCGTATTCTTCATTTGAATAAATTACAGGCATGATTTTAACACAAATGACACAATAGAAAATAACCAACTGTCTATGATGATAATTAACAAACTAACGAAATGACAATCAAAACACAATTTTTGGCTCTATCCATACGACCTATCTACTTCAAAATCCGATATTTCAAGAACCGAAAAAAAATAGAGCATATTTAATAATTGCTCTGTCATTACGCATTTCTTAAAATAGACCAAATTTTTTGCTAAACCTTCTAGTAACTTACTTCAGCTTAAAACTCCGAACTGTTAGGTTCTTGAAATACTCACCAAAAAGAACTAAATGAATGTACTACTTGACAGTTTAAAGAAAAACGTAAAAAATATCCATTAACCTTTTTCAATACTTTTTAAATCCTGTAGCAAATTTGGTAATTAAATGCATTAGCATTTAAATGTTCATTACGACTGATATTGCTTCCCATAAGTTTGGTGTTTTTTAATATTTCTATTACTAATATTGGTAGTATAACTTCCCCTAAAATTCCAATTTTGAAACTGTTCGGACCTTTAGGATTTCGAACTAGTTCAGAACCAGAATTTGGCCGAACATACTCATAACTATCAGAACTAGTAATTCTAGAAAGGTTCCGAAACTGTTCAGAACAGGATGTCTGAACAAACCTTTAGTATACCACCACAATGCACTTGAAATTGATTTCATTGTATAAGAATAAATTTGAGCCTAAACCGAATTTCTGCAATTTTCACAATCATTTCAGTGACAACACTCATATAGTGGGAAGATATACACATACAAAAACAAAAATATGACAACTAACAATTATGGCTAATTATTTTATATTACATTTGACATGAAATGGCGCGCGATTCAAATTCAAAGTTCTAATTCACTTAGCCTGGTCTTAAACCAAGTTTATTATTTTACTAGTTGACATCTTGTCAGTATCAATTTTAAGTTTCTATTTTACTAGTTATTTTTATGTTTTAAACTATCTTTCTTTAATTTTATTTGATTTTAGTCGATGGTAACCATTTTTACGATGGTCCAATATGGAGAATATAGTGTTGTCCATAATAATCATCACTTGAAAGACCGTACAAGATCCCAAGATCCTCACGGTCATATGACAGGTATCATTTTTCAAGTTTAAATTCATATTGTGTTTCTTTTAGGCATATTGGTCCAGTTGTTAAGATTTGTCAACTTAATATCGAAGGTATATCCAAAGACAAATGAAATTCATGTAGCATCAGTGGATTGACTGGTTTCAAGAGGAGAATAGTATGTTATTCAAGTGGAATATGATCGCGAGTCCTGCTTGTGATTTCGGAGCTGAGATTGAAACAGTTAAACACAATTTAACTCAGAGGCTGTTGCTTGGATCTTAACAACTAAAGACCTTTAGTTTTGTGGCACTGTGAAGTAGGTTTTTTATTCTGCAGGTTTTTTCCTACATCCTAGACCAAATGGTGCAGTGTTTTAGAGGGCCCCCTGCAGTTATGGCCCTTCTAAATATATTTCTACTTTTGTAATATAATTTATATACAGCATGTGTCAATTTTCATTAGCCATAGGCGATTAATCCATACAGTACGTGGCAACATAGTACCCCTTCTTTCCTTTCCAATGCCAGCACGACCGATGCATGCTCGTAAATACAAGTTAGCGTGGTTAGCAGTAACTATTCGACAACGTGTTTGTAATGCGTTCAGAAATAATATTTACGAGTTGCAAGGATTTGTTTTTCTTTTTCCTTTCAGTAAATGCAGAGAATTATTAAGCTGCGTTCACGCTGCATGACACAAACAAAAGCGTAATTCTAATAAAATTAAAAATAAGGTAAATAAAAAAGGATTCTGAAAATAATAATAAACTACTAGATCAGGAGATCGCGGCGGCCATTTGATGTTTCCCGTTCCAGTAATAAGACGGCTTTTATTGCAGACTAGATCGCAACGTGTTCGCAGCTAAACATTGAATGTAAAATCTGGTCGGGAGAAGTGGGAAGATCGGAGAAAATCGTTGTGATGTCGATTGTTGCCGGGATTGGTGACGGACAGTAGGAGTGCCACGTTGCCACGTATTACTTGTATGCGTATAAATCGCACGTAAACATGGAATCCCTATACCTAATGAAAATTGACACATACGGTATGTTTCTTTTCTTGTACCTGTCATGTAGTTTCATACGAATATATATAATTATTTTACTATTATATAAATTAAATTGGAGGATTTTTAAGAGGGGGAATTAGAGATAATTAACATACAATTCTAGTAATAATAAAAAATTACGATTTACGACAAGGATATAATGTTATACCAGGTATCAAGAATATAAAATATAGAAAATTTCGCAATTGGGAATAATATAAATTTCTATCACGTATGCTCATAGACCTTAAAACAGTCTAAAAATTGCCAAAACCCGTTTACGAGATACAAATAACTCTTTTTTGTAACTTTTTAAGTCGGCACGAACTACGAAAAGTATTTTTCAACAGCCTCAGAATAATCTTTTACCCCATTTGCTCCAAACTTTATGGTGGACAAGATATATGTATATGTTTCACGTTTGAAATCTGCCTTATTATCTAAATTTATTTCCATGCAATTTTCTCGTTCACACTCTTCGCCTTAAATGTATAAACACATCTTTCGATTGTGCACAGCTATCTTGAATAAAGAAATGTTTTCAATGAATAATTCATATGTTTATCGCAGAATTCTTCATGCAAATGAGATCAAATTTCTTGTGAAAATTACTGTCACGATCACAGGATAGTTAACGAGCATACGAAAAATTTACATGATACATAAATCTCATTTAGGAACTAGATGTTTCGTAGCTGTCTTGTTGCTGGAGATAGGATATAAATATGTTAACTAGTCGTTCCCTTTCATTTCTGTTAATATATGTAGGTATATATTTTCCAGTTGTATGCTGTTACAAAACTAGACTGCGTCTATCATTCCTATACAATATACTAAAACCATACGAATTCAGTAATAATATTTTAGTTCGTTTGGTAAGAATTATTAAAATAACATCGATGATAATGAATTAACTTGAGGAAGAAAGTATGTAAAATTGTAATTAATAGGTATTTACGTATTCCGCGAATGAGTGGGCCAATAAGGACACGAATTCGCGAAATGTTTCGCACACGAAGAAGGAGTACAATATTTTTTTTAACGAGCAAAATTTTAATGATTTAATTGCGAGGCATCTGTACGCTCGTACGAACATTGCGTAGAGAGATAACCAAGGGAGCCTGATATCAGACTTTCGGATTTTGTTTAATTTTCCTTACATCCAGCGATTATGACTTCACTTTCGAACAGCCAGATTTCGATTTTTAAGTAAAGGAGACTGGAAAAATATTGTTACTTTCTTATACGTAGTTCCACGCGATCATTTAAATTCTGAATTATAGCAGGCGGAATTTTTTTTATTAGGTTGTCCAGAATGTCAATTATTGATTAATTGAAATTTGCGGTTATGTTATACTTTGTGACATTTGTGAATCTTATGTGTAATCGATTTAAATTTAATGGAAATGAAAGCATTACAAGATAAATTAGATTTATTGTGAAATACAAAAGGTGTTCAAGGTATTCTCTCCCTGTTGCAATGCAACTGTTAACCCTCCGTTTCATATTTTCAAAAGCATTTGCCAACATCTGAACGGTTATAACGTTACATGCATTAGAAATTGCCTCTTGTAGTTCTTCAAGATTTTGTGGGTTATTTTTATAAACTGTGTTTTTCAGATACGGATAAATGAAATAATCAAGAATCGTTAAGTCCGAACTGCGAGGCGGAAATTCAATGACTCGATTATCATAAAACTCGCGAATTCGAGCCATACTTTCCCATATTTTGTGAGCTGTTGCATTGTCCTGTTGGAAATACCCATGTAAAAGTTCGTCATCATGAAGATTTTGTAAAAACGGTTCAAGTAAATTATTTCGATATCTCTCAGCATTTATCGTTCCTTCAAAAAACACAGGTCCAAATATACGCCTTCTAGAAACCGCTAGCCAAACACCAATTTTCTGCGGATAGAGAGGCGATTGAATAAACTCATGAGGATTCTCCGAAGACCAAATACGCATATTTTATTTGTTTATATAGCCGGATAGGTGAACCATGCTTCGTCAGAAAAAAATGTTAAATCCAAAGTGTTGTTGTTATTTAAATTATTCAAAAACCACTGACAGTATTCCATTCGTACAGGAAAATCTCGAGGGAATAGCTCTTGAACGACGTTAATCTTATAGGGATAAAGATTTAAATTTTCTTTTAAAATTTTTTGACAAGTTCCATATGAAAGGTTTATATCTTGGGCTAATCTTCGAAGAGATTTATTGGGAGACTGTTCCATTCTTTCTGCAACATCTGCCACAATCTCAGGAGTCCTTTTTTTTGGGCGCGCCACTACCAGCTTTCCTACCTACAGTTCCAACATTACGAAATTTCGCCACACATTTGTAAATTTCTTGGACTAATTTTTGATAATCCGCAGGAAAATTAGGGAAGGCATTTTGAAAATCATTGATGCAGTGCGGTACTGAATATGTCCATTCACCATTCTCTTGTCGTTCGGCGTTTTTAAAATAACTTTCAGTAAGAAAAATCTTATGTTCTAAATCAAACATTTTGAAACGTCACTTTGACAATTCAAATTGTAAATTAGTACTTATATACCAACTTAATTTAAATTTCACAAACTGCTCTAATTTAGAATTTAAATGATCGCGCGGTATAAGGAAGTATTGTGGTGATGAAAATTTTCGACCGCGAGATCTTTGCAGATGTACACGTTTTGAAGTCCCCTGATAGCAAAAAAGTGGTTTTTAAAAAATGTCTCTCTCTCTCTCTCTCTCTCTCTCTCTCTCTCTCTCTCTCTCTCTCTCTCTCTCTCTCTCTCTCTCTCTCTCTCTCTCTGTGTGTGTGTGTGTGTGTGACCACGATAGCGGTCAAACCGCTATAGGTATCAATTCCAAATTTTATATTTACGAGTATAATCTCCCTCTTGAGATTTGATTAGATTTTCAGTAAAATCGGCAGACCGGAAGTAGTAGTTTACTTCAGTGAAAAAATCGAATTTTGCCAATTATTCGTCAACTACTAAGTTTAAACAAATTTATAAAAAAATCATATGTACTTAAAATTAAGTTTGAGACAAATTGTCTTAAAAAATTTTTTCGAAATTCCTACCGGAAGTAGGTCTTTTACTCTTATCGAAAATCAGTTTGTTGCGAATATCTCGCAAGTCATGCTTTTTAGAGAAGTACGTTACGCGTATAAAAGTATTTAAAACATAATTTTCAATATCTTTTGTATGAAAAAGATTTCAAAATTCAGACCGGGAGTACCACTTTTACTCTTATCGAATAGCGATTTTTTGCAAATATGTCGTAAGTTATGCATTCTATATATATTTACCAAGAGTGCAAAAGTATTTAGAACTGGATTTGCAATATTTTTTTTATAAATGAAATTTCAAAAGTCGGACCGGAAGTATCACTTTTACTCTTAGCGAGTATCACTTTTTTGATAATATCTTGCAAAGTATGCATTCTACAGCGAATTATTAAGAGAATGAAAGTACTTAGAATAGGATTTTGAAGAAGTTTTGTATAAAAAAATTCTTAAAATTGTATAGTTTGAAACGCTCATATGTATAAGAAAGTCGTGTCTAATTTTTTTCCCTATTATCTCAGCCGGTTTTGATTTTTTATTTGGAATAGTTCATCAGCATTTAGTAACAATATCGTTTTGTAATAAATGAACATTATATTATTTGGGAAAATATATTTTTACTGCTTATAGTATATGTTTATTATAAATCGCAATAGAGTATGGTTATAGAACTGCATCATACAAAAGCTTCCTTCAACACTGTAATGTTCGAAAAGTGCAAGATTTTACAAGTGGCGGAATCCTTGTAAAATCCTTTTTTCCTATTAACTCGGTCAATTATGATTTTTTATTTGAAATAGGTGCTTTGGAACAATTTAAAACAAACCTAGAACAACCATCAGAATTTCGATTTTTGAAAAAAAGGGGCGCTGGCGAAAAATTGTTGTTTTCCATTTTCTCGGCCGATTATGATATATTTTTTGAAATACTTTGGAACAATTTAAAACAACATAGAGCAACCTAGAACAATCGTCAAAATTACGATTTTCAAAAAAGGGGGCGTTGGCAAAAACTTGTTTTTTCCGACTATCTCGGCCAATTTTTCGAGATTCTTTGGAACAATGTTTAGAACAACTAGAACAACCTTAAGAATTTTAATTTTCGAAAAAAAGGGGTCTGGGTGAAAAGTCGTTTTTTTCAATTCAGCTAATAAACTTTAAAATCTTCTATTCCTCTAAAAATCGCCACAAAGACAGTAGAATATTTCAGTAGTTTTATACAATTTTACAAGAAATAAATTCTTTATTCATGTTATAATTACTTTATAATTTTAGGAGCTTAATAGCCTAGTATATCTATCGTACCATCCAATCTAACATTAGAACTGATTAATTGTGCGGAAACAGGAAAAAAATGCGGGAAATTTAGTATTTCCCATGCTAAATTATTTATTTTCATGAACATTAAGATATCGTCACCACTAAATAGGCGAGTTAAGAATTACTCTAAAAATTACTTACTGTACATTATGCCTACTGAATAGATCATATTAAACATGCGTAATTTTTTCAAGGAATTCCAACAACAATAAATACATGCATTTTACTACATTCAAAAATCATAGCTGCTTTAATTTTACACATTTATTTTCTTTTAATTTCATCTAAACACATATTTGAAGCATAAAACGTATTATAACTGGGGAACTGGTCTGTTACAAATCTGTAACAAATTTGGTAACGCTATGTACCGAATCATTTTAATTAAATTTTTTGATTCTATTAAAAAAATTCAATAAATTTTACATAGTCTAATAATTGCGCATTCCCTTGTTTGGTTCATTTGTTAATCCATTAGGGTAGAATATTGCGCCGCTTTGCTCTTTTCATCGGTAAGGAAAACTAATTTCCCAGAGAAACAATTCTGCTGAAGACGAAAAATATCATCAAAAAGAAGTCCGAGAAAATTGTAATTAACTAAAATAAAGAAAAGTACAGTTCTCCTATATTTATTCACAGTTTGAACAATATTTAAAATAATTAAAGAAAATTTGTTTAGTTCTGCTGAGCTTTGCTTTAATCAATTTAATAACATATTTTATATTAACGTAAAAGATATCTAGCTTAAACAAGAAGAAAAACAGAATTAAAATAAACTTTGCATGAAGTTGTTATTTTGTCATTAGTTAGCTATATTTTCTCAATGAAGTACAATTAATTGCAAAAAAAGGTTTATTAAAATAAAAGATATCTAACTAAAACGAGAAGAAAAACGGAATTAAAATAAACTATGCATGAAGTTGTTATTTTGTCATTAGTTAGCTATATTTTCTCAATGAAGTACAATTAATTGCAAAAAAAGGTTTATTAAAATAAAAGATATCTAACTAAAACGAGAAGGAAAACAGAATTAAAATAAACTTTGCATGAAGTTGTTATTTTGTCATTAGTTAGCTATATTTTCTCAATGAAGTACAATTAATTGCAAAAAAAGGTTTATTAAAATAAAAGATATCTAACTAAAACGAGAAGAAAAACAGAATTAAAATAAACTTTGCATGAAGTTGTTATTTTGTCATTAGTTAGCTATATTTTCTCAATGAAGTACAATTAATTGCAAAAAAAGGTTTATTAAAATAAAAGATATCTAACTAAAACGAGAAGAAAAACGGAATTAAAATAAACTATGCATGAAGTTGTTATTTTGTCATTAGTTTGCGATATTTTCTCAATGAAGTACAATTAATTGCAAAAAAAGGTTTATTAAAATAAAAGATATCTAACTAAAACGAGAAGAAAAACAGAATTAAAATAAACTTTGCATGAAGTTGTTATTTTGTCATTAGTTAGCTATATTTTCTCAATGAAGTACAATTAATTGCAAAAAAAGGTTTATTAAAATAAAAGATATCTAACTAAAACGAGAAGAAAAACAGAATTAAAATAAACTTTGCATGAAGTTGTTATTTTGTCATTAGTTAGCTATATTTTCTCAATGAAGTACAATTAATTGCAAAAAAAGGTTTATTAAAATAAAAGATATCTAACTAAAACGAGAAGAAAAACAGAATTAAAATAAACTTTGCATGAAGTTGTTATTTTGTCATTAGTTAGCTATATTTTCTCAATGAAGTACAATTAATTGCAAAAAAAGGTTTATTAAAATAAAAGATATCTAACTAAAACGAGAAGAAAAACGGAATTAAAATAAACTTTGCATGAAGTTGTTATTTTGTCATTAGTTAGCTATATTTTCTCAATGAAGTACAATTAATTGCAAAAAAAGGTTTATTAAAATAAAAGATATCTAACTAAAACGAGAAGAAAAACAGAATTAAAATAAACTTTGCATGAAGTTGTTATTTTGTCATTAGTTAGCTATATTTTCTCAATGAAGTACAATTAATTGCAAAAAAAGGTTTATTAAAATAAAAGATATCTAACTAAAACGAGAAGAAAAACGGAATTAAAATAAACTATGCATGAAGTTGTTATTTTGTCATTAGTTTGCGATATTTTTTCAATAAAGTACACTTAATTGCAAAGCAAAGGTTTCCACAAAAATTTCAGTCCGATTAAATTCGTACCCATCTCTAATTTTCAGGAATAGTACCTCCACATCTCAGCTCAGGATGAGATGGTGCAGTCAAGCCAAAATTTTTATCCGCGTTTTGTATTGCCTGCGGTCAAATATAGATGGCGTTTACTTCAAAAAATTACAGTTTTCAATAACACTAAGCAAATAGCGGGCGACTCAAAATGTGTTTATTTGGTAACGGGAAATTCAAAATAAAGTTTATTACAAATTAGGGTTTAATACCGCGAGATCAAGAATTATATTGATAAAGGTTTGTCATGGAATGTAAAACGTTTGTCTTAAGTTATATCATTAAGTGACATCTGTCATTAATATTTGTCATTATAAGAGAAAATATAATGACAAATATTGACTCCATGGAGGAATATTTGTCTTCATTGTAATAGTTGCAATGTATTTTGTTTGTATTATTTATTGTTTTCTTTTTGTAATTTTATGATGTAATTTAGCAAATTGTATTTGCATACTTCTTTTTAGATCTAATTATATTGTATTGACGTGACCTACACATATTATTGTAACAAGGTTTTAATAAACTATTACTATTACTATTACTATGATCGACAGTGCATGCAAAAATTATGACGTTTGTAGTTTGTCCGAATTTTCCGCCTTTCCTTTGTAATCTTTCCGATTTTTTTTTCCTGAAAACATTTCCAGGGCCATAACAATCAAAACAAAACAAAAATTACGCATATCCTGAGTTCATACAAAACTCCTATAGAAAAAAGCTCTTTCTGTTTTTTCCAAATTTTTCAATTTTCCGGGCAACGTTTCCAGTTTTTCTTTCCCTAAAATCCTTATTCGCACTATTGCAAACATTTTTTTTAAAACACTATCCAAAACGCTCCAACCGTTCTCTCAAGTGATGCGCCATTAAATTTTTATTTATATAGATTTGAAAAAAGGAAATAAATAAATCATAAATTTTTGGTTTTAGGCTAAATCTGTCCTATTACTACTATTTATTATTTCTGTTTAAGAATTGTATAGGGATTACAAAAATGTAATAACATACAACCCGTTCCATTCAAGAAGCTATACCTAAGTTCAACCACCAACTAATTCTCTGTATGACTTAAAATAAATTTAAAAATACTCCCTAATGATCGTAGAAAAAAATCGCTTCGAAAAGTTTTGTCTTTCCTCACGGAGATAACTCACCCTGTATATTTAATTCATCATCTACTTTAAGAACAATTTCTTAAATTTTCTAAGTTGTAAAAATCTAGAGGTTATTTCAGTATATGTATTTAAGAAAGTGAAATTTGAAGCTGAGGTTGAACTCAGCACTGCACCCAACATTTTAATATATTCAAGTTCGTAAATGAGTACAGGCTTTTATTTCATTTTATTCAAGTCGAATTTTCATCAATGAACGCTGAAGGAATTTGATACACCGCTTTGCACTTTTCCTTTTGTTTTATAGCGAAGAATTAATTCGACGGTTAAAATAAACAAACACAACTTAGCTTTTAACTAATCAACGACAAATACCAGTCGAATAACTTTACGATAAATTCGAGTTGTCAATTTTCCATATTCCGTGCATTATTTTTAATATTATACAAGAGCGGAAATAAGTTAATTAAAATGAACGACAGAATCATTTAATTATTGCCAAAGTTAATGCAAGGCATCTATAGATGGCAGAAACTTCTCTCGTCGTTTCAAAAGAGGAGAGAAACTTATTACCTTGGAATGTTCACCACTCAGCAATGCCGAGAAATAGAAATTATTGAACTCACCCTTGCGGGAAACAAATGTATATAGGTTTGCCAAGCTCGTCGTTAGGTACTAAAGGAAATAAAATGAGTGCTGGCGCTACTATCCGTGAAATCAAAGGTATAAAATACAATCTAGAAAGACGACCATTAGGTTGAACACCAGAGTGATATTGTTAATAGATTTTGGAAAAGAAGATAGGTATCTATGTCGTTAGAGTAATATATACTTCGGTTTCTTATGTAAGTTTAAAATGAAATTTCGAATATAGAATTACACGGCTCACTCAGAATTTCAACTAATTGTTTCTAAATCTCTTCCTTGGACTAGTAGAGACGTGTCGTCCGCATATAAACATATTACTGTGACCCTTGCAAATTAATGTATTTAAGAAATTTTCGAAAGATCTATATTTTTAAAAATAAGAGATAGGAATGTTCACGCAAGTATCTCAGGAAATTAGCATTATGCTTATTTGAGATTATATCACTTTGGAATTTGAGATAGTTTTTGTTTTAAATAGGATAAAGGATTTATTTTATTATACAGGGCAATCCAAATTAAGTGTTCACCATTAGTAACTTTGTTATTATTAAAGATACAAGATTGTTTAAATTAGCAAACTTGTAGTAGGTACTTTTAACGCTCTTTAAGATGGAAGAATAAAAAAGACAAATGAGCAACGCGTTTTCGAGTTTTGCCGAAAAATATTTTTTTTTCAAATGGAAACCCCTGTATATTATATCATTTCCTGCTAGAACTTTAATTTTTAAACAAAAAATCTTATAAGAAATTTTTTACTGGGATTAAAAATACTTGAGTTATAATAAATAAACGAAAACAGCTAAATTAGTTTTATAAACTTTATTTTATACATAAACTTATCATTAAAAGAAAATAAAAATCACTGATTTTTTCATAGAAGTCCAAAAATACCACCTTGTAGTTCAATACATTTTTGTACACGCTTCCGAACTTCTCGAACTGCCTTCAGTATGGTCCTACCATCTATTTGGTTTATCTTTTCACTAACTGCAATCTTTAGGGCGTTTACGATTTCGTACCTTTGCTTATAAATCTGGTTCTTTAAATAACCCCATAAAAAAAAATCAAGCGGCGTTAAATCTGGCGATCGGGGAGGCCACTGAATAGGACCATTTGTTCCTATCCATGAAGTGTTAAAAATAGTATTTAGAAGTTGATGAGTACCTCTGTAGTTGTGCGCAGGTGCGCCATCCTGCTGAAAATGCAGATTCTGTCTACTTATGAGATCCAGATCGTCTAAGAAATTATTCATAATTTCAGTCAAAAATTCTATGTACCTTTCACCAGTTAGAGTGTCCTCATAAAAGAAAGGACCAACAATCCATGAACTGATTAAATCGCACCAAACATTAAAACTGAAACGGACTTTCAGATTTTTCTTTGACCACTAATGATGATTTTTTTTATTGTACATTCCAGAATTTGAGAAATTCGATTCATCGGTCCATAAAATATAACAAAAGTTGTTTACATTTTGGCGACAAAAGTTAAGATACCAGTGGCAAAAAAACATTCTTCTCTCTGGATCACCTGGCAAAAAAACCTGAACTGGTTTGTACTTATAAGGAATGAATTTGTGTTTCTTCAGAATCCTATGCACAGTACCGTGACTCAAATCAGATTCATTGACAATATCTAGTATGGAATTCTCACGGTTGGCCTCAAAATATGCGATAACTGCAATTTGCGTGGCCTCGCTTTTTATAAAAGTCCTTTTTGTCCTTGTTTTGGCAAAAACACTCTCATTGCCTCTAAATTTTCGGTAAAGTCTCAGAAAATATTGCTCATGTGGTTGTGTTCGGAGTGGATATAATTCAGCGTAGTGTTCTTTTGCCCTCCTAGAGGATTTTCTGCACACTAAATAAGATTCTAACATATCACACTTTTCTGAATGGGTAAAAATCATTTTTTTGTCAAATTAATAACTAGCACAATGAAACTTATGAGTGAAAAACTAATAAAACTGTACTAATATTTGACGTTTGGTAGAAAGACTTATCGTCGTTTTCATAGATACATAGAAATGCACTTGACTTAGCTGTTTTTGTGTATTCATTATAACTCAAGTATTTTTAATCCCAGTAAAAAATTTCTTATAAGATTTTTTGTTTAAAAATTAAAGTTCTAGCAGAAAATGATATAATATACAGGGGCTTCCATTTGAAAAAAAAATATTTTTCGGCAAAACTCGAAAACGCGTTGCTCATTTGTTTTTTTATTCTTCCATCTTAAAGAGCGTTAAAAGTACTACAAGTTTGCTAATTTAAACAATCTTGTATCTTTAATAATAACAAAGTTACCAATGGTGAACACTTAATTTGGATTGCCCTGTATATATAAAAATACCCACACGCGATGTTTGGGTTTAAAATTATTTAGGTGTGATGATTTATATTGGAAATAAACGAGGTTGGTATAATTTTCTTTGTTTAAAGTTAATGAATATATTCAAAAGTTCATTTTTTTTTTTTGTGCTCATGCATTGAGGTCTGACGTGTTACGGACGTAGAGTTAGGGATGTTTACAACGAGTCATATAATTAATTAAGTCGTAGTATGTAGCCCTAATTGATCCTAAGACACGAATTTGTGCTGAGAATCTCATTTAGAAGCGAGAAAAAACATTTGAGTGAAATTAACATCAGCGCAGAGTCAGTATTTTAAAGCACAATTAAGCACTTAAGTTTGAGTTTTTTTTATATAACATTAGTGTCTGGACGCGTTATTGCGTAGGTTGGGGGTGTATTCAATGAGCCATGTAATTAATTAACTCATAGAATGGAACCCTGATTGACTAATTGACGTGAATTTGTTTTGGGAATATTGTCTAGAAGCGAGAAAAGGCATTTGGGCAGTATTAATATCAGAAAAAAGTCCGTGTTCCAATGCGTATACGATCATAACCGATGGGATTTATTTTATTTTATTTAACACATCTGGTATAAGTCACTACAATTAATGAAATCTGATTTGTAAGATATATATTTTTTTTGGGTTGTTGATTGCACTATAATAACATTATTAGAGCTTATTTTTTTTTATCATAACATAAAATTGGTTTATTGAAATGGGTTTATTCTGAATATATATTTTTTTATTCTCGTTATATGTAGGTATATATATTTGGCTGATTTAATGTGTTTAATAAATTGTATTATAAATAAGATGTTTCTGTATTTTTATTTAATATATCTGACATGTTAAGAACTGAAGAGTACCCTTTTTTGGAGAAAGGATATTAACTGAGCTAGTGAAGTGCGAAATTGTCTAACCCACAATTCTGCAAATAATAAGATCCCAGAATAGCATAGGGCTAAGTGTCTGGGATATATGCTTGAAACCTCTTAATTTTAAGATTAAAAGGTTTTAATAATTTCACAACTTTATTAATTTACAAGGGTCACAGCAATATGTGCTATCATACTCCAATACAATAAAAATAACAAAAGTGAAACAAATGAATGTATACATATTTATATATACATTAATATACATAATTAGTTGCCGCTTCTTCGATTGCTATTTTGTGTTTTAAATAAAAGAAAAAACAATTAGTGGAAGATTCATAGTTGACTGTGGTGCATATTCTAAAAATACTCTAAGCTCTGACACACTTCCGGTTTCATCGGAAATTCACGGAACGTAATTTTTCTAAATGACTCACCCTATATAATTTTGGATTTTCTAGTACTGCTGTAAATTGTCTATTCAACGGATTTTTCTTTTACGAAATTGCAATAGGTTTTGAGTTATTAATTTTTTTTTGAAAATATTTGACCAAAAAAAATCATTTTCTCATTGTTTTTAAAAGCAAAACATGAACTTTGGCGGTGCTTGTAGCCAAGAAAATGTTGCATCATTTGGTATAAGTTGCACTAGACAATACCTCAAACAACTTTGTTTTTTCAAAGTCTACTTTCCGAAATTTTCACATACCAAAAATTTATTTTTTTTAATGGAACACCCGATATTTTATAATGGCGTTTTGTTCCTTTTTTTATTCCCTTTCATTTTTGTTAACAATGTCCTATACCTATCTTTTGTAATTTCTGAAATAATCACTATAGGAGCAATTAGCGGTCAAATGAGGAACTACGAGCGCTGTTCTATGCACCCAAATATTTGTTCAACTTACGGAAGGCTGGAATGCCGCCCAACTTCCTTAGTCAACTGTCAAACAAAGTAAAGGTTAAATCCAACTATCCCAAAAGTAATAATTTTACAAAATTAAGGGCATCGGATTTCAGTTTTTTAATTCTGGCAATGTCCAAATGTTCATTTTTTACACTGTTTAGTCCAGGAATTTTAGCACCAAAAACGGGGTTCGCTCCGCAAAAAATGCTATCACTTGATTTTTCGATTGGATTATGTCAGAGGGTATCCCCTAAGTATAAAACCAAATTTGTGTCGTCCAGAACCGCGAGCGTTAGCCGCCATCTTGAAAAACGCCTTTTTGCAAATATCTCGAAAAAAGTGAGTTTTACGTTAAAAATTGTAAGAACCTTTTTTGTAGAAGATAATATTTTCCGTCTTTTTTGTTTGAAACCTTTTCCCCTATTGTCAATATTTGCCAAGATATAGTCGATTGAAGAAAACGATTTTTTGTTTTTGGAAAATATCTCGATAATTTTTGGAAATACAAAAAGAAATGTAATTATCGAAGTTGTAGAGCATAATATTTTCCACAATTTTTGTATGAAACTTTTTTTTGTTCAATCGACAGTTGCTAAGTTATAGCGCATTGAACGTTGCTGTCAGGTCTAGGAAAACAGCGATTATAATTATTGGTAATACGTTGCTCTAGCATGCCAAGAACAAGTGTAAGGAGACGCGACATCTTGGCGGCAAGGATTGCAGGAGGTAATTAGTACACGTCTGTGTGTTCTTTAACAATAAGGATATATGGATATTCATTTATACATGTATATTTATCGATTTTTAACCATGAATATTCTATTTGAATAGAATACAGGTATATAGAAAAGTAAGCAGCTGCACGGTGCTGGGTGTCTCCCAACATAGTCTATGCCTAAAAAAAATAAAAAAATATCTATTTTCGCAAGCCCGGAAAAGGACGCACTCCAGAATCTCTATGCAGCCCACGTTGTCTGAAGCCGGAGTATGGTGAAAATTTAAGAGAAAACATTCTATTTTTACATGCATTCAGCGGTTGCGACACAACGTCAGCTCCGTTTAAAATTGGAAAGTACAAAACTCTGACGACATTGAAGAACGACGAAGAATTGCTGACGGCTGTGGCATTGTTCAAAGATAGGAGGAGCGATCCCAACATGATTGCTCAAGCTGCTTTGTATGGACGTAATAAAACCGAACCATCCATCGACTCTCTCCGATACAAGAACTTCGGCAAGTTAGCTCGGAACACCAAGCTGAACTTATCCATTCTACCACCGACGCAGGATACAGCCCGCTACCATTCCTTCAGGGTGTATCATCAGGTCCAAAGTTGGCTGGGAGTTCACCATGATCCGGAAGAATGGGGCTGGAAGCGCGCTACGGATCGCTTATCACCGATCACAATGAAAAAAGCTCCCGCGCCGCAAAATTTGCTACAAATAATATCCTGCAAATGCAAGACAAATTGCGGAGCTGCCTGCGGATGCCGGAAGAGTGGCTTAAAATGTTCCGTTATCTGTTCAAACTGTAGTGGCCAAACATGCGATAACGCAATCCCTACAGCTGACGAGAGCGACGAAGAGAATGCCCACAATGAATCGTTTTTTGATCCTTTGACTATTACTGACTCGAACATGGAAGAGCAACATTCGCGAACCATCGAAAATCGCCCTTGCTGTTCTAAATAATGGAAATTGTTTTAAACCAATCATCGAAGTTTGAAATTTTGAAACAATATTTTTTTATTGATAAAAATGTTACACTCCTCCAGTGTAGATTAATCTGTGAAAAACGGTCTCTAGGAGCCAAAGATGTTCAAAATTCGTGTTAAATCATAATCTAAAATAGTTTAATAATTTTAGATTAAGGTCCTAGAGACGTTTTTCACAAATTAATTTTTTTAATTATTATAACAAATAATTAATATGAACAGTAGATGAATACATTTTCATGTCTTTCTCAAACGATTCGTCAGACAGTTTTTATTGCGCAAACTTTTCTCCTATCGCCCATATCTCTCCTATTCATGACAAATATTATTTTTAGCGTCTCTATTATAAAATTCTTTGATTACACTTGTTCTTGGCATGCTAGAGCAACGTATTACCAATAATCGTTGTTTTCCTAGACCTGACTGCAACGTTCAATGCGCTATAACTTAGCAACTATCGATTGAACAAAAAAAAGTTTTATACAAAAATTGTAGAAAATATTATGCTCCACAACTTCGATAATTACATTATTTTTTGTATTTCCAAAAATTATCGAGATATTTTCCAAAAACCAAAAATCGTTTTCTTCAATCGACTATATCTTGGCAAATATTGACAAGAGGGAAAAAAGTTTCAAACAAAAAAGACGGGAAATATTATCTTCTACAAAAAAGGTTCTTACAATTTTTAACGTAAAACTCACCGTTTTCGAGATATTTGCAAAAAGGCGTTTTTCAAGATGGCGGCTAACGCTCGCGGTTCTGGACGACACAAATTTGGTTTTATACTTAGGGGGACACCCTCTGACATAATCCAATCGAAAAATCAAGTGATAGGATTTTTTGCGGAGCGAATATCTAAAAATCCTGGACTATGTTGGTTAACAACGAAATCAAATAAAAATTGTGTTTACTAACATATTTCAAGATGCCGTCCCACTAATGAAACAATGCTGCTGTCTTCAATTTAATTTGCCTAATGGCTCGTATTCTTTCATTGTTGAAGCTCTTCATAAGAGATGGCTGTAGTTTTTCAAAATTATAAATTGATGTATTAAAACTTTGATAGAAAAAAATTTAACAACAAAAAAACGCAATTTAAGTAACCTAAAACTATTGAGCAACGTAACAACAATCAAAAGTAAGAAAAATCAATTTCATTAAAGAATATATTCAGCATAACCACAACTTTATGCAATGCACGTGAGGTATTCTGTTTTCCAAAGAAGTACTAGCGTTGCGTAAAACGTTTCGACATATTCTTGTAAACGCTTTTTTGATTTCAATGTTCATGACAAGTGTTGAAATCCGTCCGTAGAAAACGAAAATACTCTTCTCCATTAACATTTTCATCAAAGAAATAAGGTCAAATTATGTAACTACCCACTATTCCTCCCCACACATTTAATGACCAACGATTTTGAAAGTTTGCAGTGAGGGTTTTTATGTGTTTTAATAAGGAAAATTGTGACGATTAACGTATCCATTTTAATAAAAGGTTGCTTCGTCGGTAAACAACAAAAAAGTGAAAAGGTTGATTTATCTGCTGCCCATTAACAAAAAATGTAAGGAATTCTGAATTTTTTTTTCATCTAACCCTGTGTATGAATATGCTACCGATGAATTACATATTTCCTAATTATTCTGGATTTGACTTACATGTAACTGACGACTAATTCTCGTATAATATAATAACTTATTATCCTCACCAGTTATTAGTCTGCTCTTTTTTGATAATTAATACTTTCTGTTCACTCGAACCTTTCCTTTATAATTACCAAGGTTTCTGGCTTCCGTTGACTTCTACCAGGGATTGCTGTGCATAAGGTATGGATGCTAGCAAAGATTTTCTTTCAGATTCACCCAAAACGTCAATCATATCTATTAACTCTTCATAAGAATAATTCATTTTGATGATAACTATTAGCGATGCTTTTATAAATTTGACATGAATATTTACCGACTTTCTTTAACAGTTCACTGAGGCAGTCGGTCGCATTCCAGCATTTATTGAACGAATATATAGGTGCATATCACAGCGCTCGTAGATCTTTATTTGACCGCTGATTGCTTCTATAGTGATTATCTCAGAAATCCGAATATCGTCTAGCTCCACCTACTCACACCCCCTTGCGTCTACCCGTCCCGCTAGTAATATAAGTTGCATAACTTTCTATTTGTTGGTAAACGCCTCTCTTAAAAGTTAAAGTAAACTTTTTTCTGCCAAAGTGATAAAATAATCTCGATTTATAGGTTTTCCTACACATGCATTAAATTATCAAAAAAAATTGCGATTTATTTGTTAGGACACGTAGTTACCGAACCACACTCGTATAGCAACCAATGTTATCGATTATGCATAATTAACTATATTATGTTTACTAAACACAATTAGTGATGGTGTCGTTTATCATGATTCAACAATTCTACCTGTTTACAGATCAGAATAAATGTTATTAGAATATGTTTGCTCGCAAATAGAAGATCAAACTGATTTTATCTATATAAAGAAATTAAGCAATTTTATTTGCGAAAAACACTGTTAACGGAAAGTATATTAGAAAACTTTGCTGTATATAGTTAACAACGATCAATTTGAAGTTCGTGCTATCTCCACAAATTTGCGGATACCGATGGCTTCAGATAAAAACACTCCTGTCGTGCCTGGAATTTTAGTATACCTACTTCTCCTCACAAATAGTTTCTGTATGAGGGGTAGAAAGCCTATATTTCAAAGGCAGTAACGACAGGTCTCGCTTCGGATACGTTCGTTAAAACAAATCTGGATCGACATTCATTTTTCGGTTTTATTACAGTAGGGCAGACGAAAACAAGCAATTTGAATATATCAACTTCACTTTGTGTTGTAATATAAGTGATAGCTATTTACATACATATTATGCACAATGTTACTCGAAATAGTATAAGTATATCCTATATATACCTATTCCGTTTCAAAACTGAAGATAACGAGTTAGTTTTTCAATACCCATTTATAAAAACCGAGGAAAATGGAAAGCGATTGCTTCTTTTCGATAAATGGAAATTTGGCATTATTGCAACATCCTTGTTTCAAATCATTAGACAAATTGTTTTCTTTTGTATCTATGTGAAGACAATGAAATAAACAAATCAGTGTCTGTTCAACTTTGTTATATGCTAACTCCAATTATTAAAAAGTATATGTAACAATAATAAATAAATTGCACACCATAAGACTCTTTAACAAACATAAGCGGTCCGATTTTTTTTAAAAATTCGCTCTGAAATTGTTCCAACTTAAGTTTTCAATATATTTATTTTCTTAATAAATCTTTTCGGGATGCCTAATTACAAAGATATTTTCAAAAAAAATGGCTTTTGATAAAAGTAGTATTTTGAAAATTCTCGTTTACAATAATTTTTCCAAATTTAACTCGAAATAATTTTGTATTCTTAATAAATCAGTCTAGAATCCACAAGTTCTGCAATATTTGCAAAGGGATACTTTATTACTTCCAGTCAGAATTTTGGATTTTTCTATTCAAAATTAACATTTCAATTCTTTAATTATCGCTACGCAAAAGCTATTCCAAGTTGCGTTTTCAATACTCTTATTTTATTTTTGTTTATTTAATCAATGATGTCCAATTATCTTTAGGTGTAGGACGGGTACAAATCCAAATATTGTACACAATTTTCTAGTATCCTGTTTTTCATCATTTCTATCCTGCCCCAATTGTCTGGTCTCCACTCCAGTGGATCCCTCGCTTCTAAGCCTCTTGCCGTATCTGTTCCTCCCATTTTAGGGTATGTGCACTAAGTAGCTGTGATACTAGATGATAGCAGGGATGATAGATCAAAGAGTAGAGTACAAGCGCTGATGGGTGTGCACAACGGAGCTTTACATCATAGTTGTGATAGTAGTTAGTGAATTTGAAAATGTCTGATAAAGAAGACGATTATTATTGCTGTTCTGCAGCCACATTGTGGTTTATCCTAAATAGAAACCGCAACGTTTCGGCTAGAAAATATAAAGTGCATCCCATTAATAGAAAACGATCCAAACTGGGAGAATTTCATCACTTGTATAAAGAATTAAGATTTCATCCAGATCGTTTTTATGAATATTTACGAATGGAGCCTCTCACCTTTGATTATATTTTGGGGAAAATCCAAGCAAAACTTGTTAAACGGTGCAAAAATTTTCATAAAAATCCCATATGTGCAGAGGAAAAATTGGTGATAACAATAAGGCAAGTGTTTTTTTTTTGTAATAATATTTTATAAACAAAATTATAAAGAAATCAGAAGTTCTATAACAAAAAGAAACTGTATATTTTACCATAGATATTGATTAAAATTAGGATCCGTCGTTGGTGTATTTACTTCAGGTGAGAAAGTTGGTTGTGAATAGACGTACAACATCACGAGTCCTTGAACTTTCGATCTAAATTGCATTTTTTGAAGTGGAACCAATTTTTATACATGGGGTAAAATGCTTTCGAAAAAACATCTATCTTCATCCAAGAGCTTTTCGATAGGTGCTTTCTCTTTGTTCTGTAGGAGGCGCAACTTTTCTTTTTCTACATTTAAAAGAGCTTGGCCTATTAAATCATCAGGTCTTTTCATCTTTCTGCTGGGAAGTGATACAGAAGGTTCATTCGAAGATGATGATAGCGGAGTGGACGCCCAATCACAATAATCTTGTGATTGGGACTGCAATCCCTGAATTCCATCTATTTCGCCACAAGCAGTTATAGGTTCCACTTCACGATCAAGTAATTCGACCTCATCCACATTATCAGAACTGTCTGTTCCTAACGGCATCGAATTTGCGCAAGACGAAGTGCTTGCCAAATTTGCGGTAGATGTCCGGGGGGTGAATTGGTCTTTTAAAAACAGCAAGCTTTTAAAATACGACGACTTTGAGGATATCACAATCCCCCCCTTCATAACCAGATTTTCGTGTAGAATGTTTTGCCAATTCCTTTCTGAAAGTATCCCTCAGATATTTCTATTTATTTTTTGCACCATCCTCTACAAACAATTTTATTAAATAAGTAAATGCAATATGTAGGTACCTAATAATAATACTGCTTTTATTAAACTAGTAAAACTCTAAAGAGGTAATATTATGCCTTTATGCAGGTGTTATTTTTTTCAGATATCTAGCAACTGGGGCATCTTTTAGAAGCCTGGCTTTCTCATTTAGAATGGAACTCAGAAGCCATAGCTAGAACAAATAGACAGTCCCAAATTACAGCTGCAGAGAAGAAGCTCATGTAAACTTGACAAAACAGCTTCTGATACATTACATACTCCTCTGAAAAGGGGAGATAACATACCGGTTCCCGATGTGGGCAGAGCAAAAGCTGACCTCTGCAATATTATTGGAGTGGTTCTTCAAAAGGATGAAGAAGGTTTGCACATGATAGGAACGAAATATGGGATACTCGACAAATTGTATTGCAGGTATGCATTGTAGAATTTGTTTCAATATCGTCAAATGTCAAACAAATGCCAAGTGTCACAGTTATTTCATTCGGATAGCTTTTTCAGGTTGGAATTCGAGTATGTAAGAAGGCATGTAAGTCAAATAGGAGCCTTTGCAAGAAGAAAGGCAATCTGTGCAACTCAAAATGCCACGACAGCTTGTCTTGCAAGTAACTTTACTTAGTATTTTCTTATATTTATCTTAGCTGACTTTGTTGACCGTATGAGACTGACTAATTTGCTTGTATTTTGTGATTATTTTTGTATTACTTTTTGCTCAAATAATTTTAGAATGTGCCTTTACTGTAGGTATAATTATTTTTGTATTACTTTTGAGTACCAAAAATTAATTATATGTCTGTGTGACTTGTCAAAATAATGTTAAAATGTGGATTTAAAAGTATCCTATTAGGTTATACCAAATATTATATGATGTATCCTCAATAAATACTAGACAATACAGATAGTTTTAATTCACAATCAACATCTTGGATTGCTTCTAACTAATAAATTTCACCCAAACAGTTTTTCCTTCTAAAAACTAGTCAACTAGAAGGTCAATAAATTACGAAATTATGCAAAAAACGAAAAGCAAAGATGTAATAAAGAGTGTGAAGGCCCAATGACTAATATGGTACTGACATATTGCCGTGGTTCTTGCATATTTAAAAATAAGAATAATATTTAGAACTAGTTTAAGTGTTGAAGAAAACATTAAATTTAAGTTTAAGGATGTTTACTGAAAATTTCAACATCATACAACACAAATAACACAAGGGTATGATGGGTTGCATATATTTAAATATAAAAAAATAAATAAATATGATTTATTTATTGTTACATTATAGGTTAGATAAGTATTAAAAATTAAGTATTAAATAGGTACAAAATAAAGACAAAATAAGTCTAAGCAATATATTTCTTTTGTAGAGAAAATAAACAGGAGGTATGGTTTGTATACACTGAAAAGCAACCCTTCAACTTTTCACAAGGCGTGAAAATAGCATTGAATATTTTAAATAATGGACCTTTGTTTAAAGACAAAAAGATACTTAAGCAAAAATAAGAGAAAGAGTCATGTTGAGGGATGGAACGGTAAAGAGAGTGAGTCATTTAAACGCCATCAAACTATATGAAAAGGGTCAAATTCGTTTTGCACGAGACGAAAATATTGCAGAATAAATAATATGAATTTAAACGTGCACAATGTGACAAATTTTATAAGAGAGATTTTAATAGATCATACTTAAAGAATATAAAAGTTACCTCAAACTTATGACTATAAATAAAAAAAGGATATAAGTTAAATATTCTAACATGATATGGTCAGCAATAATGTTTTATATAAACAACAGCTGAATGAATAAAAATGTACATTCATGAACTTGTATGTGTAACACAGAAGTTTCATAGACTGTGAAAATCTTGTACGGTTTTGAGACCTACAAAGAGAAATATAGTATAAACTTTGTTTACAGTTTCTTGCAGATAAATGTATTACTGTGGGAAAAGTCCTGGGTAGAAATGAAAGACGACGTGGTGGAACTGACTAATCGTTGTAATGTAAGTGATATGGGAAGAAGAATTCCTGTCATCTGCAATGTGTTTCCGATTTTGCCTGGACCAGACATTTCTAAAAGAAAATTAAGGATTATGTTAGCGAATGGGAGAAGAAAGTATCTAACAAATAATGAGAAAGGCAATAAGTTTATAAACAAATACAAGGAGGGACTGTATTAAGAAAAGTACACCTACCGTTGGAGATACAGAACAATTTAGGGAAAGACTTTTAAATAAGCAAACGGTTTGAAGTGTTGACGTTTGGTGAATGAACTATCAAAGACAATATGTGCGTGTGTGTTAGTGTGACAACGACAACTTGCAGAAAATGAACAGCAGAGATTTCACCGAAGATGCTTTAATACCAACCTAAAGTTCAGTTAAAAAGAGGGCGCAATGAATGAACATGAATTAATTCTTATTTCGACTTCCGAAGGATAAAGACAATTTTGAAAAGCGAACAAAGCATTTTAAAACGTAGAGTTGAATACACTACGATTAGACGCATAATTATTTAGTTTGTATTAGTATAAAATTTCAATTTTTATTTTTAGAGTAATTTTCTTTTTGATCATTTTATATTTGAATATGAAGATGCCTAAGGCAGAGTTTGAAGAAATATTTGATGAAACAAAGTAAGTTGTTCAATTGTAAAGGATTATTAATGCTGCAATGAGTTTCTAAGAATACAACAGTTTTTTTTTATAATACAGAAAGGATCATTAATGGTGTTGGGTGTTTAGGAGAATACAACGTGCGAATGTTTATTCTCGAATACATTGTCAGGCATCATTAATTCTCGCATTTTATAATTGATTTAAAATTTCAAAATATAATAATATATTTAAAAAGGGGAATGTTTCTGTGTGGCAGATATTGAAACGCTAGCAACAATACGTGCGAATGGTCGCGGCTAGTGATCAATTCGGGCCAATCTTCGAACATTAACCATTGCGAACTTCTAGATTATCAGGGCATTACGTGGAAATATAATGTTTCTGGTAAAATAGAATTAGCTCAATACTAACAGATTACCTATTGGGAATCGAGTTTTTCGTTGTTTAAAACAGGATAAATATCTCATGACTACTATTATAAATATGTATATATTCTATAAAACATTATAACCGAAAGATAGTAGAAATGTTTTCTTTCAATTACGTGTATTATAAATTTTAATGTGGATATAGTATAGCGATGCTACCTATAATTGATTTTCTAATAAAAATATACAAATATGATTTCTATATGAACTTAGACTTTTCTTTAACAAAAAATTATAACCTTATCCCAGAATAATACTAAGCAAGAGATTTACCAGGAGATAAAGGGGCTAAATACACTGCTAGAACTCACAAGTACTTACAATCTACGTGCTGTTGAGAAATAAGTTCATACATCGAATATAAAAATATTACATTTATATTTAATAAATGATACCGGTACAGCACACAGCAATATGCAAAGAAAGCAGGCAAACACGTTAATAACAATAGAAAAGCGCAAGGCAAGGGAAGACCAACTGAAAGTATGCAGTATAAGCCTAGAAATACTGATACCTTCTTGATTTTTGGGTTAAAAAACCTCGTCGCCATCGTCAGACCTTATACTACTGCGACCTATACCAGTCTGTTTCAGGTTAACGCAGTAGTGGAAGGCCTGAAGATGTACCTTAGAATAATGGACGAAACGTCGGCAGTGGAAGCGAAGACAAGGACGCGATTTCATCCCAGAAACCAAGAAGATATCAATCACAACTGTGAAACCCTACGACTTGGATTCGTAATACAGATATTATGTTTATTAATTAATTGAAAACATTAACATGTTAAAACACAAAACATTAACAAACTTATTAACAAATATGTACATTATATTTGATAAATATTATAGGTACAGTAACTATGCAAAAAATTTAAAATTAATTGGTAATTGGGCAACCCAGCAAATATATAAATGTAGCATAATATTCCTTGTTATATTATTTAGAGGTAAGCTATTAAGTACCGCGTTGTTTTTTCTTATTTGAATTAGTTCTAAAATATTTCTAGTTTTCTCATTTTGTTCTTTACTTACATTTTTATGTTAGTAAGTTATGTTTTTTCTTACTTATATGTTTTTCTAAGTAGTATCGTTTTTTTTTATGACATGATTTGACCTATATACAGACCATTACAATTTCCACACGGAATTTTGTATGCTACATGTGTTTGGTTACTAAAAAGATCTTTATCCTAAATTTTAGTGAACAAATATCTCAGATTATTACGATTTTTATGAACAACTTTTATATTCCAAAAGCGTAATACTGCTTGACTATATTTTTCTGATAAATGTTCAACATATAGAATTGTAACATTGATTTATATATACTCTGCGTTGAGTTATTATTATTTAATTTTTGATAATAGAATTTATAAAACTTAGAGGATATTCGTTATTGATTAATATGATTAATATTTGTTTTATGATTTGTGGTCTATATTTAGAACTTGTTAAGTTGAGTTGAGTACAATTCTATCTATTTGTGAAATAACAGTTTTCTTAATTTACGAGGATTGGTATGAATTATAATCTAAATATCTATCTGAAGAAATTAGTTTTTGATAAAATTTTGTTAAAATTTAATTATGTATTTTCTTGAAAAAAAGTTTATTTCATTGTTTTTTCTTTTTATATTGTGAACTAAGGTTTTAAAAAAGAACTATAAAATTTTTGTAAAATATATATCCGGCTTTGTTTGCTGGTAAAAATAAAACATCTACGTAATATTTATAATCAATTTATCTAAAATTAATCTTCGAGTTGGATGTTTACATCTGTCAATTTCTAGCTCTAGTCAAAGGCTTTGTTTTGCGTTACTAATTAATTCAATATCAGTCCTTCAATTTTAAGTTCATTTAACTGACAGATGCAGAACAAGCTTAAAGCTATTGTTCTTGCTAATTAATTAATATGAAAAGTGATATGCTGTTGTTAAATAAATCATTTTGATAAACACTATGAAATTAATTTGGTAATTTTCTATTAAGAGGGGCGTTTACTAACAAACAGAACCTTATGCAACTTATATTACTCGCGGGACGGGTAGACGCAAGGTGGTGTGAGTAGGTGGAGGTAGACGATATTCGGTTCTGTCACAGGGCTTCGGTTTTATTCACAGATTCTGTCATAGATAAAGGAATACTATAGATGGGAAACATAATGTATAAAAAATGAGAACTTACGGAACTGTTGATGTTGTTGATGTTTTATAATAAGCCAATTTTCGCTTGCCAATAACTATTAGGTATATTATTATACACTCGAATATTATAGGTATATATGACATTTGTAATTAAACTGTCACTCGCATTTAAGTCTGCAATAGCCGACCGATTCCGATAGATTTTCGTCTTCCTTAGGACCGGTAGAGATACCGTAAAGTGGGAATAGACGACGCGATTAGCTTGGAAAAACCTCGTGTAAAATGTGTGTGACAATGTTTACTGTTTAATGTTTTTTATCTTTAAAAATAATTACATAAATTTGATTTTTTCTTTATATCGTACATCAAATGTGCAACTGGCGCGTAGTGGTCGTTTTTTTCTTTTTTATACTATCCTTAGTTAGTAGACATTAATCAAATTCATGCATTTTTGTGGTTATTTCTAAAACACATAACTTTCTTAAGAAAATAAATTAGTACAAAAACTGACCTTGACATTATAAATTTATGCCTTTTGCATTACTAACCCAAATTTGAGGTTCTAAAATTACAAAATATGTTTAAAAAAGGCGAAACGGCGATGCCTTAATATTCGATAGGTAAACGCTCCTCTTAAATACATACATCTAACTTAATTTCGATTTAATTCAAACGTGAATATAGCAGTTTTTAGGTTAGGAAACAGTATTGTAACAAGTTCACTCCTCGGCGGTCCCTTTGATGTTCGTGTACCAGTTTTATTTTCTTAGGACGACTGCCCATTGAGCTGCGGACAGAGAGGAAGTGAATATACAAGGGTACCTATATTTCAAATTTAGAGTTATGTAAATGTAAACAAATGCTCATGTAACTGGACCAGAAAAATATAATGTGCATTGTGCCACAGACATGTATTTTACGGATGGAAGAGCGAGTGGATTTACTGCTGTGTACTATACTGTGGAGTAAATATTTATAATATTTACTTTAATGAAATTCAAAGAGAAGTAACTCAATCAGTTCGTTGGATTACAAAGCGTCTAGCAAAGGTGCTTCACTTCAGCCAAAAAATTATAGCTAATTACCAAGAATTTTTCTTATACTACTACATTTCGGATAATCAATTCTCATTTTCCGAAGTACCTTGAAAATTACTTGCCTTTTAGCACCGATTATTTTGATAAGAACTAAATGATCCACAACAGCCACGTTTTTTCCGTGTAAAAACTAGATATAGTTTTCTACTGGTACTCGCCGTAACTTCCATAATATAGTAAATATGTAGCACACATTGAATGAAATGGCTGAATGTTTGTAGCATTAGAATTTAAGCAGAAAAGTATAGACAAATTAACGTCAAATCGATCAAACGTCAATAACACTGGGCTCGATATAATCCAATCATATTGCATATTTTTAGCATGTGATTTTGAAAATACTCCAAGTAGTTATTGGTGTAATGCTTTAAGTAAATGACGATACTTAAGAATCGATATTTTGAGGTTACCAGAATCAGAAAAATCTGCGCAGCGATAACAAGATCTAGCTTGCCTTGCAAATCCTTATGATTTTTAGGAAGTGCTAACCTTCAAACTATACGTGAAAAAATTTCGTGACAATCTGAGTTTTAGTTCACAAGTTACAGTGGTTTTAATAACGCTACTTTTCTAATTTACAAAACAATGGATAAATCGGAATTTTGCTCCATCGAGCCAAATGGTAGAGAAGTGGTTTGCTGATTTTAAACGCGGCCATACAAGCACCGATGATGGTGAACGCTCTGGTTGCTTAAACTCGATAGTTGTATACCTAAAAAACGGCCTCAAAATTGTTTTGGTCATTGTAATTTTCTAAGCCAATTTAAACATAAGACCAAAACATCTGGTCAAATTACAAACAGTTTATCTAGAAGCTTTTGGAATAATATAAATGTAAAATTTTTGGTACTACTGAAACCAACCCTAATTTACTTGTATCCTAATTGTTTATATTTTGTGGATTGTTGTTTGATTCAGCCAGAAATCCGCCACACAAAGAAAATGACGAGTTCAGAAAACTGTTGTTTTTGTGCAAGCAGCTTAACCAATGGACAATCGCGTGTAGTGAAAACAAAATGTTTGAACACTTCTATAAGACTTAGTGTTAAGCATTGGGATGAAAAGGATATTCCGCTCGAGGAACTAAGCAGTGTAACTGTGCGAGATAGTTGCCGAAAAATATTATACAAAAAACAAAAATGCGATAACATTATTACGATGATGTTAAATTAACTTGATCATGAAGTGCACAAACCAATGTTTACGCTTTCGATTTTAAACAGAAATGTCTGATCTGTACAAAAGTAGCGGCTGAACACTTTTTAGAAAAAAGAAAGCAATAAACTGAAGATAAAGATGACGACTGGAGCAACAAATTGATTTACCTGTTACAACTGTTGCCCCAAATACAGGTACAAAACGAGGTTATCTTGACACAACGAGATTTGCTTACCGCTTTTTTGGAAGCAATTAATTAATCTAACTAATAATCGGATTTAATCCAATTTTCTTCGATGACAACAAACAACATGCGTTGAACGTACGATATTTCTACTATCGGCGGCGATGACAGACCGCGGTCAGCGTGGGCGGCTCAAAGTATTCACCATTTTGCATGAAGTTTTTTCCATGAGAAAGGTCTATTCGAAGTGGACAACCGCATTTGCTTACAGTCGTAGAAAAACAATAACGCGTCGACGATTCAGAGTGC
Source organism: Amphimallon solstitiale (assembly GCA_963170755.1). NCBI lineage: Eukaryota > Metazoa > Arthropoda > Insecta > Coleoptera > Scarabaeidae > Amphimallon > Amphimallon solstitiale. The sequence goes on from OY720679.1 coordinate 137,952,331, forward strand.
TATTTAGAGCTGTTTTAGCACATTAAAAAAAAGTGGACAGCAAAGGGGAAAAACCGTCCAAATCAACCAAAAACGCAAATGTCCGCTGGTAAGGTTTTGGCCTCCGTTTTTTGGGATGCACACAGTATTTTATACATCGATTACCCTGAGAAAGGAAGAACCATCATCAATAGCAAATATTATATGACGTTAAAGGAAGATTTCGTGAGAAAACGACCCCAAATGAAGAAGAAAAAACGCTCTTTCACCAAGACAATGCACCATGTCACAACTCGATCGCAAAAATCCATCTTATTCTCGGGATCTGACTCCAGCGACAACTATCTGTTTGAAGACTTAAAAGGAATGCTCCAGGGAGAAACATTTGGCCCCAATGAAGAAGTAATTGCCGAAACTGAAGCGTATTTCGAGGCCAAAGATCAATCGGCATAAGAAAAATCACATGACAAGACATTTAAAGTTATTTTATTTGAAAGGGCGGTTAATATATAATTTTAATAAAAATAGTAGTTTTTCAATAAGTTTTAAATCTTGGATTAAACAAAGCCTAAGAACGCATTTATATGGAATGAATACCATAGGTAGGTAATAAATAATAAGGCGGTAACTGTTCTTCTTTATAACAATAATAGTGCCGTCATTAAAATATACTCCAAGAATTCAGAACATTTTACTCTTATCTAAGAGTATATTTTACCCCTGAATTCTAAATTTCAAACGTTAAAACTCGACAGCTATCACTAATTCTTGTCTCCTAAATACATAACAAAATCAGATAATAAAGAAACTTGTGTAAAATCAGATAATAATTGCCAACAAAAACTTACCGAATATCTTTGTGAATAGACAACAATTTCGCGCAACACTAAATATGCATGTTTTGTCTTCTTTAAGTTTTTCAAAATTTCACTTTTCGTATAACAAAATTAATGAAAAAAGAACTAATCTGTTTTATTTAGAAAGTTCCGATTAATTTACTTCATTTAGTTTCTGATCAGTTTTCTTTTATCCGAAGAAAATTCGGCACTCGCGCTTCGAAATAAGCGCACTTTCGCGGTACAGTTCCGCTGTTAGTTGCAAGGAAAAGCGCGCGGGTTACTGATAATAAAAGTCCCGGCGTCGGGACGTCCAACGAGGAAAACGTTCCCACAACCCCCACCACTCCCTATACATTTCATTCAGCTCCAGGGTAATTTGTCGGGTATTGTTGAGTTTCTAAGGGTGTGAATGAAGTGTCATATATAGGAAATTAACATTTTTAGTGTTAATAGTTAAACGAATAGTCAATATTCATATACTAGAATAATGTTGGGCGATTTCTTTAAAGTGTTGATATAAATCTTGGCTCTAAACTTACCAATTACTACGTTTATAAGGAATAATGCCTACATATACATATACAGGTCTACCTTAACAGGTGAAGAACAAAACTGTTGCTTCTTTTATTATACCAGTAGTCAAATATGTATCAAATATTTTTCATTTATGATTTATTGCATGATAACTAGGGATCGGCAGCCAGGGTTACATTGCAGGACTGTAATATATAAAGTTCAAATGTACATATTATACGAATTTTTTCAACTCTGACAACGCGATGCAGCTGGCTTCCCCCTCCTTGCCTTCAATAACGATGTTTACAAGTTACGATATGTATGTATAACAGTAATTGCATCTGTCGCGGCGACTATAGACGACGTTGAAAGCTTTTGCGCCGAAAGTATTTTAGTTAAATTGTAAACGCTGTGTATAGCAGGTCGATCTATTGTCTACTTTTATTAGTTCTATTGTGTAAATATGTCCCATCCATATCCGTCGCGAGATACTGTTGAAAGCTGGATAGAAGATTTGCCTGCGCTAAAATTCAACTGTATTCAACTCCGATGCTAAATTTGCTATGTATTACTGTCGTGGAAGGCGAAAACCCTTGTAGTAAAATATGTGTCGTCGGATACACATAAAACGCGTATTGCTGGCTCTGCAATCGCTTATAAACGACAGAAAACATTTAATTCCGATCTACTTAAAATGCTAGTAACGTGTAGCATTCCATGGAATACGGTGAATAATCCTGAGTTCACTCATTTTTGACAAAATTGCTAGCAGTTTCAAGAAGACGAATTATTTGGCCTATATCTTCTAATGAAACCATAACAACTAAAAGGTATCGAAATGAATTATTACAGCCTTTATTAATGAACTCCATGATGTTGAACTTACGAAAGGATATTTCCAACAAGATAATGCACCATCGCGCAAATCTCGAGAAACAATAACTTTTTTGCAACAATTTTTCGATACAAGATCTGCGGATATTTAAAGAATACCATTTTCAAGACCAGACATCACACAATCGAAGAGATTCGTATGACTATTGTGAATTCTTGTGCTGACATAACCCAACAAATCCTAATAAATGGCTTTGAAAACATTAAGCGTAGAGTTCAAACTTTATCTTCAAAATAATGGTCGACATTTTCCACTTCTGCTTTAGTATTCTTTTCTTTTAATTTTGACTACTGTAATGTAAAAATGTTGTAAAATTTTGTAAATGTTATAGTAATTTCTATAAAAACTATGCGTTTTTGTCTGATTACATGCACTGTCACCAACCATTAAAAAACAGCATGGCCGTCTCTAACAAGAAAATTATTTGAAAGCACTGTACCGTATTCAAGATATAAATATCAACATATGGTTCCAACATGATGGTAATCCAGCATATAATTCTACAACCGTAACCCAATATGTAAATTGTCTTTCCCAACACACTATTAGCTCCAAGAGGAAATATACATACCATGACCAGCAAAAACGATTTCTTTTGTGGGGATATATGAAAACACAAATTTACAATATACGGAAATACATTAGTGAATTACGTGATGATGTTCAAAATTCTTTAGCAAATATTACACAAGAAACACTAATAAATATGCAAAATACGTTAATGTTAATAATAATATAATTCTTCCTATAATAAAATTTAATTTATTATTTTTGTTTTATGCAAAATGCAAAAACATGCTTAATAATATAAATAACCAATTCAACGTAACATTTGACACATGTATCTGTTGCTTTTTTGTGGGTAGGGGAAGCAATACTAGAGGTCATGTATAGTGGTGGTGGGCGATGTTCCCCTTACAAGGTTTTTTATAATATTCAATCATTCGCTAATAAATGGATGCTCGTATTAAACTATTTGCTGAACAATGTGAAAACACAAATTTACAATATACGGAATATTAGACCAAATACATTAGATGAATTACGTGATGATGTTCAAAATTCTTTAGCAAATATTACACAAGAAACACTAATAAATATGCAAAATACGTTAATGTTAATAATAATAAAATTCTTTCTATAATAAAATTTAATTTATTATTTTTGTTTTATGCAAAATGCAAAAACATGCTTAATAATATAAATAACTAATTCAACGTAACATTTGACACAACGTATTTGTTGCTTTTTTGTGGGTAGGGGAAGCAATACTAGAGGTCATGTATAGTGGTGGTGGGCGATGCTCCCCTTACAAGGTTTTTTATAATACTCAATCATTCGCTATAAATGGATGCTCGTATTAAACTATTTGCTGAACAATGTGAAAACACAAATTTTCAATTTACGGAATATTAGACCGAATACATTAGATGAATTACGTGATGATGTTCAAAATTCTTTAGCAAATATTACACAAGAAACACTAATAAATATGCAAAATACGTCAATGTTAATAATAATAAAATTCTTCCTATAATAAAATTTAATTTATTATTTTTGTCTTATGCAAAAACATGTTTAATATAAATATCCAATTCAACGTAACATTTGACACATGTATCTGTTGCTTTTTTGTGGGTAGGGGAAGCAATACTAGAGGTCATGTATAGTGGTGGTGGGCGATGTTCCCCTTACAAGGTTTTTTATAATATTCAATCATTCGCTAATAAATGGATGCTCGTATTAAACTATTTGCTGAACAATGTGAAAACACAAATTTACAATATACGGAATATTAGACCGAATACATTAGATGGATTACGTGATGATGTTCAAAATTCTTTAGCAAATATTACACAAGAAACACTAATAAATATGCAAAATACGTTAATGTTAATAATAATAAAATTCTTCCTATAATAAAATTTAATTTATTATTTTTGTTTTATGCAAAATGCAAAAACATGTTTAATAATATAAATAACCAATTCAACGTAAGATTTGACACAATGTATTTATTCCTTTTTTGTGGGTAGGGGAAGCAATACTAGAGGTCATGTATAGTGGTGGTGGGCGATGTTCCCCTTACAAGGTTTTTTTGTAATACTCAATCATTCGCTATAAATGGATGCTCGTATTAAACTATTTGCTGAACAATGTGAAAACACGCATTTTCAATTTACGGAATATTAAAGACCGAATACATTAGATGAATTACGTGATGATGATCAAAATTCTTTAGCAAATATTACATAAGAAACACTAATAAATATGCAAAATACGTTAATGTTAATAATAATAAAATTCTTCCTATAATAAAATTTATTATTTTTGTCTTATGCAAAATGCAAAAAACATGTTTAATTTAAATAACCAATTCATCGTAACATTTGACACAATGTATCTGTTGCTTTTTTGTGTGTAGCGGAAGCAATAATAGACGTCATGTATAGTGGTGGTGGGCGATGTTCCCCTTACAAGGTTTTTTATAATACTCAATCATTCGCTAATAAATGGATGCTCGTATTAAGAACCTCTTAAGTCCTATGTCGTGCTTACTAGTCTTTTTCTAATGCTCTGCGATTCGCTAATAAATGAATGCTTGTTATTAAGACCCTCTTAAGTCCTATGTAGTGCATGGCTTCTAGTTTTTAGCGTATGTAAGTTGCTTACAAGAATTGTATTTGCCTGCATTTGCTGAGGATTTACAATAAATTTGTTATTATTTTGAGAATAAAGTGTCTTTCTGGTTGGTTACTTTTGCTTAATTTCCTTAAATTCCTCTCAAATAAGAAGTTCTATCAGAGAGTTCGTCAATTGTGTGTCCTGTCTGACCATCGTTTCTTGGAGAAATCTTCGAACCACCCCATCTCCGCACGCGGAAGAAGCGGCGTCGAGAACCTGTTATTAAGAAATGTTGGAGGCATATCCACAAGTGAACACTAGACCAAATTGTTTATGGTATACAAGTAAGGTATATCGAAGTACGCGTCAAAGCTAAAACTAGATGGTCAATATTTCAAAATACCATTTGTGTATTTCTTAGCAATAAGCGTATTCTACTGAACTAATATCGAACATTGCGCATACCAAAACTATTTGATGAACTCTGATCCGTGGTTCAAGTAATTCACAGTTAAAATACCTACCATAAAACAGGCTCTTATGCAAAGCTACTAATTTTACAACATTCTACCTCTGCTGTTTAATATACAGGGTGAGTCATCTCCGCGGGTAAGGCCGATTATGCCTTTATGAGTAAAGATATTTCGAAGCGGTTTTTTCTTGTGATAGCTGCTTATTAGGAGCACATTTTAAAAATATTTTGTATTATACAGAGTGTTCCATAACTTGGTGGCTGACCATAGTTATAGTTTTGTAAATGGAACACCTTATATATTATTGCATTTTTGTATTCCTCGTATAATTTTTAGTCAAAAAGAAATAAGATAGTATACATGACGTTTTTGCATACAAGTCAATTTTTTTAAATGGAACACCCTGTATATCAGTTCATTTTTATTGTAAACAATACTGCAAAAAAATTTGTCCATCTAATATGTCGTTTTCGAGAAATATAATATTATACAATCATTGAATTTTTCAGAAAAATGGGAATAAGTCGAAAACATTAGACTTTAGGCCTATACAATTTTATTACTTTTTGACCAAAAATTATACAGGAAATACAAAAATTCGTAAATATATAGGATGTTCCATTTAATAAACTATAACTATGGTTAGCCACCAAGTTATGGAACACTCTGTATAGTACAAAATATTTTTCAAATGTGCTCCTAATGAGCAGCTACCACAAGAAAACACCGCTTCGAAATATCTTTACTCATACAGACATAATCGGCCTTACCCGCGGAGATGACTCACCCTGTATATGTGTATGGGAAAAATGGGTAAATATAGGTTAAAATAATACAAGTTTAGGTGTTTTAATATTATTTTTTATTGCGCCTTCCAATTTCTTACAAAAGAAATAAATATTCACATAGATAGTAATTATTATAGATTTAAAAACTGTAATTTCCTATAAGCTCTGGACTTTCTTTTATCTTACAAATATTAAATGTTGCATAGAGTTAAAAGGAGAAATTAACAATTTAAAACTTAAGGGGTAATACTCATATCAAGCTTAATATCTTTTCTCTTCATAAAAATATCATTTCTCTTCCTTTCACGTTTCACACAACATATAAATAAGAAAATTAAGATGTAATAGTCACTGTAAAAGAAATTCTTTTAAAAAAAAACAAATGAAACCTAATAAAAATATATAAAAAATTGCTTTCCAAAAAGGTATTATTTATATATCACCAATAATAATTCGTTTCAGATTTCGAGCCTGCAAGATATTAAACTTAAAATTATTACTGTATATGAGAGAGAGAGAGAGAAAATTATGGATGAGACTGTATTAAAAATACATGACTTCATATTATTATACTGCTTATTATTGTACTTTCCTTCTAATAAATAAAATTAAAATAACAAATTGACCTCTTAGTAAGTTCCTTTCTATGTATCACACGTTTGTAATTTGGTGACCCATCAGAGTGATTGATATATTTTCATGAATTTTCTACTATCCAAGGGCTTCCGACAATCCATGTATCATTTAGAAAATACGAAAAAGTCTGATTTCTGAAACAATTTTAAATTTAAAAGTAAAGTATCAGCATGATTTCGTTTTGTCTTATCTTAAAGTAAAGAGCCATTACCTATTAAATAACACGGCCTGGCGGCTGTGTCGTATTTAGCAGGTGAGCACTTGCTAGTAGTCGTAACACAGAGAGGCAGCGTGTTTGTATAGCATTTTGTTGTGTTCAATGTTCACAGAAGTAGGTGTTATTTCAGTTCAGTTTTGCAAAAGCGTGTTAGTAGGAGATAATAGTTAAGTAGATAAGAAAAGAAAGTGTTAATTTTCTAAAATCCAGTTGATATATGATAAGCAATTGGTTGTTGAAAAACATAAGACTTTAATTAAAAAAATGAATCGTAGGGATCCATCGTTTTTTGATGTATTGGCTTCGTGTAAATTGACGACATATTTGTTTTTTTTTTTTTTTCAAAAGGAAAGACCACATTTCAATTTTATATTTGGATTCTATATTGAATTGTGAGTTCACAACATCCCAGTTCTCAAGAAATAAGAATAATCAAAAATATATGTGTATTCGAAATTTATTTAAAAAACATATTGGATTAAGAGATGGTAACCGCAAATCAACATATTAATACACTAATTATTTAGTTTAAAAATCGTCAATACAGAGATAAGTTGCATAGTTTGACATTTGATATTTTCTCCAAATTCTACAGTCCTCGAGGAAAAACAACATTTCTGTCAATTTATGTCACAACATGCTCAAAATACATACATTTTGATAACAAAAGTGGTCCTAAAATTCAATTTTACGTGTACAATACAAATGGTAATTGCCATTAAAAAAAAACAAAGTTTCTGACAATTTTACTTTAAAAAAATTCTTATAACAGCACAAAATATTGCTCAAATCATTAAGAATGAAATAAAAAAAAATTAATCTGGTAACTTTCAGTGGTTCAAAATTTATAAGTTTTTTTAAAAGACACTTGGCAACACTGACTGTTTAAGAAAAATGTTCTGAACTCAAAATTTATTGTAGAATTCAAATATCGCATTGCCGGTATTTTCGAAAGTGTCGCAATTTTGGATGTATGGGTTGTCACTGAGGATTCAGTTCACGACTGACAACCTTACTTAAACAACAAATCCTCATTTATAAAATTTTCAATATATGCATATGGAAACTGTCCGAGCAAAAGCCAGTAGTCGTCCATATGGAACGCATGACTACTAGTAAACGCGTCTCGGACCTGCTGTCAGGCCTTGTTCCTAAGTAGAGAATGAAACAACGCCATTCACTACCTAGCACTAACATAAATGAACACATGAAGACGACTAATTGCACTCATCCAGTGACGACATATACAGCATGTGTAAAAACATATTGGAGATAGGACATATGTATACTAGGCATACCGGCAACAACCCCCAGTCGTGCCGGTAGTGAAGTACGATTATAGCATTTCAGTCGGATACAGTCAACCGATGGATGTACATGTATTCATCTAAGCATTACACGCTTCGTAAATACATATTTACCAAATAAGAATTCAAAATACTTCTGCGAGTTTGATATACTGCTTATACAACGCAGTAGGAAAATAAAAGCACAATTCTAATTAAACATTAAATCTTAGTAAATTATTTTATAAATTTACTAAGTACATAAAAAAATATGCAATGATGCAAATTCATTTTTTATAAAAATCTAATTCGAATGTAAATTATTATTTGAATTATAAATTACAAAGTATTTGTTTTGATTTACATAATACCGTTCCAGAACAGTTTTATAATCATCCATAATTGCGTTGTATACGCAATATAATAAAACTCGCAGAATTATTTTGAATTCTTATGTACATCCATCAGCTGACTGTATGCGACTGAAATATAATCATACTTCAGTACGGTCACGACCTGGGCGTTGTTGCCAGTATGCATAATATACATACAGATTGTCGTAGTTAAAAGTTAATATGCATCTTCAAATACACACACATAAACATGTACCTATGTATAAGACCGGTGGTGTGAGAAGATAGTGGGGAGATCGAGAGCGGGGACAACACATTCGTTCCGTAACTTTAGAGCGTGAACGTGTACATACATTGTATCTGAGCAATCTCGCAAATATTAATACCGCTGAAGGAAATAGAGCGATTGATTTGGATGGCTTAAGAGAACAAATTCTTAACGCCATACAAATGATTACTCCTGAAATGCTATCGAATGTACGAAATGGGTTTTATAATCGTTTAGGGTACTGCTTGATGCAAGAGGGACAGACATTTGAACATCTTCAACATTAAATTTTGTATAGTTCATTTAATATTTTGTTTCGTTTTAAATGTGAGAATTTTATTTAATTTTTTATAAGAATTTTATTTTAGTTACAAATTTTATAGAGTTTTGTTTCAGTTCAATGTTAATACATTATACATCAGTTACCAAAATATTATACAAAAGCCGTAAAGAGCGTAGCAATTCCTTAAAGCAAACGTCTAGATACTAACTTTAAACGTTTTGCACTAAAGCCTGGGTACCCCGGTGTCCCGATATGAACTCATCTGTACTCCCCTACTATCGTACCCCTCCATTTCATGTTTGCATGCACATGTGTGCGTGTTTGTATTTCCCTATATCTACTTTTATTTCAGTCAAACGGTATATCCTACCCCCAATATGTTTTTACACATGCTGTATGTATATATACATTTGGTGAAGCCGTACTGGAAAGCTTCCTAAATGCGGAAGCTCAACGAAAGTAATATGTGAACGCCATACGAATCATAGATATACTAAAACGCACGAAACAATCCAGCTTTGTCATCAAAATCCATGACGTAATAGTTTTAGTACGTCTATGTGACAACCGAACACTGTAAATCTACTGTCAAATGATTCACTAGCGACGTGTAATCGAAGTTTCATGTACGCCAATATGACTTTTCTTTAATTAATATTAACCATTAAAATAATTGTGTAATTATTATTATATACATATAATATATTCTACATTAATAAAATATACTATAAATTTAGTAATATATAAGGTAATGAATTATTTTTGTTGTTATGAGATTGGCAATACGGACGTGATTATTTTTCGTTTATGACGAAAGTTGATTATTTCGTGCGTTCTACTGTAGTAGTGGAAGATGTTAATCAGCAGCTTATTAATAAGGGAGCATAACTGATCATAAATTTATAATCAGAATACATAAAATGCCGATTTTTGCACCACCTTTTTCGCATGTAATTATACAATAATGTTATAATATTATTAATCTGCATCACTGTCAATCCAAATGCGGTAGTTACAAATCAAATTTGTACACCTTATAAAACTTCTGGCATTGATCTTAAATTGCGTGAACTGTCAAAATGACATAACCTCGGAATATTGTTAGAATTAATGTAATAGGCATTTTCATTGAATATGTCCTTTAATGAATATCATACAAAAATAATACTTTTAATTAAGGGGGCTTGCGCAGAGGTGCCGACTAACTGATGTAAGGTAGGAGGTAAGGGGAAGGCGCCATATGCTCTAGTGCTAATTCCGCCGTTGTAAGGTATTCGTTCGAGTGAAACAACTAGCAGAAATTTTTGTTGTTCTTATTTTTTTGCATTAACTTGAATACAAAGAATTAATGAAGGATTTTTTGGGAGTATTTTCTTATAATTAAAATTATTTACTCCTACATTTTACCCTCAACGTTGACCAAATTTGCAACATCATAACACAGTTTCAGAAACTTTATTTTAAAAACTAATTCCAGTCAAACATACATTGAATCTTTGTTTATTTATGTTTTGAATTTCATTTTGATATCTCATAGGTGAAAGCTGTACTACTGCTTGAACATAACCCTTTAACGTCGTGCGTTTCGTCATTGCGTGGGGCCTCTTAAATAAAAAATATTGTTCACAATTACAATAAATGACTTGTACGACGTACAGTTATAGGTTGTTCTCCGCAATCACGCATTAAAGTGAAGTTATCTTCAATTTTATTATTAACTGTTATGATTGTGTTTCATTGGTTTATTTCGTCAACACTACTGCATTGTTGTAGACCTTTGTAATATCGGCATATCATGTATCTAGTCCCAGCCAACCAATTACTCATTATATAACGTTCTTCTAAAGTAAGTTCCCAGTTTGAAATCGCCATAAGGTTGACAAATTGCCAAATATGTATGTAATAGCACTAATTTGTTCATAAAGAAATGGGATTAATTATAACAAAGCATAGGAAAAAGTTAAATATGACCACCATATGTTCAATAAGTAATTAGTCGTTATTCTATAGTACCGCAAAATCAAAAAATATATTGATAAAGGTTTGCCATGGAATGTAAAACGTCTGTCTTATGTTATGTCGTTAAGTGTCATACTGTCATTAATATTTGTCATAATAATAATAATAATAATAATAATAATAATAATAATAATAATATTAATAATATTAATAATAATAATAATACAATTTATTGTCCAACAGATAGAATCAATTTACAGAACAAAACAATAGTTAAAGTATAGTACAGTGCAAAATATCAGTATATTTCCAATAAAAAAAACAAAGTATTATATTAGCACATAAACGAATACAAGCTGAATAATTAGTTAATATAGGCAACATATATATCGGAATATATTGCCTGGTATTGTAACCATTAAGCACCCTGACCCAACTTAGATAGTGACTGGAGGTTATAAGTAACAATTTTATAGGTTAGAAATAAGGCAAAGCCATTATATTAATGACAGTATGACACTTAATAATATAACTTAAGACAGACGTTTTACATTCCATGGCAAACCTTTATCAATATAATTTTTGATTTCGCGGTATAATAGAGGTTTTTCTACTATTAATGTGTCAATTTTATGTGTCAGCAAATTTGAGGCAACTGGTTTAGTTACCGATAAAAAACCATCGGGTAGACCGGAATTAGTTAATAACGCGGTGAATGCAGCTGCAGTTTTACAAGAAGTGAAAATTCAGAATATAAAATTCCTAGTGCTAATAAAGTTGCAGCGTTTGGAAATAAGTATGAGGAGACATATTCAGCTCTATCCTTATAAAACAAAAATGTTATCTGAACTCAAAGAATGAGATAAGCTGATTCGTGTAACTTTCGCTCTGCAAATGTTAGCAGAAATTCAAAATAACGGTAAATGGTTGGACAAAATCTTGTGGAGATTAGGCATTTTTTAAGTTAGAAGGTGTCAACACACACAACTGCTGGATGTGGTCGAATAATAATCCAAATACGATTGTTCAACAAGTATTACATGATGTCATGGTTACTGCCTGGTGTGGTGTTACATCAAATTTTAAATAACAGGGAATGCTTGGACAAAATCTTGTGGACAGATGAGGCATTTTTTGAGTTAGAAGGTGTTAACACACACAACTGCTGGATGTGGTTGAATAATAATCCAAATCCGATTGTTCAACAAGAATTACGTGATGTCAAGGTTACTGTCTGGTATGGTTTTACGTCAAATTTTAAATAACAGTGAATGGTTGGACAAAATCTTGTGGAGAGATAAGGCATTTTTTAGGTTAGAAGGTGTCAACACACACAACTGCTGGATGTGGTCAAAATAATAATCCAAATCCGATTGTTCAACAAGTATTACATGATGTCAAGGTTACTGTCTGGTATGGTTTTACGTCAAATTTTTAATAACAGCGAGTTGTTGGACAAAATCTTGTGGACAGATGAGGCATTTTTTGAGTTAGAAGGTGTTAACACACACAGCTGCTGGATGTGGTCGAATAATAATCCAAATCCGATTGTTCAACAAGGATTACGTGATGTCAAGGTTACTGTCTGGTGTGGTTTTACGTCAAATTTTAAATAACAGTGAATGGTTGGACAAAATGTTGTGGACAGATGAGGCATTTTTTGAGTTAGAAGGTGTCAACACACACAACTTCTGGATGTGGTCGAATAATAATCCAAATACGATTGTTCAACAAGTATTACATGATGTCAAGGTTACTGTCTGGTATGGTTTTACGTCAAATTTTTAATAACAGCGAATTGTTGGACAAAATCTTGTGGACAGATGAGGCATTTTTTGAGTTAGAAGGTGTTAACACACACAGCTGCTGGATGTGGTCGAATAATAATCCAAATCCGATTGTTCAACAAGGATTACGTGATGTCAAGGTTACTGTCTGGTATGGTTTTACGTCAAATTTTTAATAACAGCGAATTGTTGGACAAAATCTTGTGGACAGATGAGGCATTTTGTGAGTTAGAAGGTGTTAACACACACAGCTGCTGGATGTGGTCGAATAATAATCCAAATCCGATTGTTCAACAAGAATTACGTGATGTCAAGGTTACTGTCTGGTGTGGTTTTACGTCAAATTTTAAATAACAGTGAATGGTTGGACAAAATGTTGTGGACAGATGAGGCATTTTTTGAGTTAGAAGGTGTCAACACACACAACTTCTGGATGTGGTCGAATAATAATCCAAATACGATTGTTCAACAAGTATTACATGATGTCAAGGTTACTGTCTGGTATGGTTTTACGTCAAATTTTTAATAACAGCGAATTGTTGGACAAAATCTTGTGGACAGATGAGGCATTTTTTGAGTTAGAAGGTGTTAACACACACAGCTGCTGGATGTGGTCGAATAATAATCCAAATCAGATTGTTCAACAAGGATTACGTGATGTCAAGGTTACTGTCTGGTATGGTTTTACGTCAAATTTTTAATAACAGCGAATTGTTGGACAAAATCTTGTGGACAGATGAGGCATTTTGTGAGTTAGAAGGTGTTAACACACACAGCTGCTGGATGTGGTCGAATAATAATCCAAATCCGATTGTTCAACAAGAATTACGTGATGTCAAGGTTACTGTCTGGTGTGGTTTTACGTCAAATTTTAAATTGCAGTGAATGGTTGGACAAAATCTTGTGGAGAGGTGAGGCATTTTTTGAGTTAGAAGGTGTCAACACACACAACTTCTGGATGTGGTCGAATAATAATCCAAATACGATTGTTCAACAAGTATTACATGATGTCAAGGTTACTGTCTGGTATGGTTTTACGTCAAATTTTTAATAACAGCGAATTGTTGGACAAAATCTTGTGGACAGATGAGGCATTTTTTGAGTTAGAAGGTGTTAACACACACAACTGCTGGATGTGGTCGAATAATAATCCAAATCCGATTGTTCAACAAGGATTACGTGATGTCAAGGTTACTGTCTGGTGTGGTTTTATGTCAAATTTTATAATAGAACAATATTTCTATGCAGAAATGGACGAATGAAAACAGTAACGGTAAACGGACAGCAATATTTTCGAATGTTGCAAGACTTGTAATACCAGGATTATAGAATCATGATATTGAAAACATTATTAAAATGCAAGATGGAGTTTCGCCTAAGTAATTAGTAGGCATTTTCCAACCAGTTGGGCTGCTAGGGCACCAGACATAAACCCGACTGACTACTACTAGTTATGAGTTCACCTCAAAGAACAACACTTCTTCTTATATCTTCTTGTTATAATAAAATCCCGTTTCTTTATGAACAAATTAGTGCTTTTATTTTTGTACATATTTGCCAACCTCATGGTTATTTCAAACTGAAAACTTACTTTAGAATAACCCTACATAAATATTTTACTCTTTCATATACAGGTTTATTACTTTTCACTAAAAATATGTCAAGATTATTTTAGGAAAACTACACATTAACCATGTATTTTCAATACAGTCAAAAGTTCGCCAAATTATATAACATATATTCAGGGACGAATTTGTTGGTACGAGTAAACTATTGGCTTTAATGTTATTATTATGTACTCGATTATCTGTTTTCAGTTATATTTTATTGCGCTAACCAGGTAATTATGTTTTCGGCGGATAAAATTAGAAGGAAATTATTTTAAGGAACTCTTATATTAGTATTTCATTATAACATTTTAATTAGCAAATGATAGCGCAAGTACCAACAATTTAATGTATATTACTATATAAGTCAATATCACTCATAATAATTAGCTCATAATTTTTATGCACTTGATGTAAAAGTGAAAAAATATCAAAATATTAAGTCATACCAACAATTTCTTCCGACTATGCGTTAAGTTTCTATATATTCACATCATATCATTCATATAAAAGATATAAAGTACAAAAATCGTGGATTCATTCATTAGGCAAAGTCCAGAGTCACGGAATTTCTCTTTTAATGTTTATTTCTAATAAAATATGTACAAAATATTATCGATTTATACACGCAAATCTTCGTCGAAATTGACATTTAATATTATTATTATTATTATTATTCGTACCAATTTCGATGAAAACCCCTGTATACGCGATATCCCAGTTTTCACGTCGCATACGATATCTACAGGACATGATGACATCTGTCAAAATGGCATAGTAGTATAAAAAAAATATAGGAATACATATTATAAAATAAATTAGAAAATATGTCGAAATGATGACAGAATCATTCATAGAAAGTTGAGAGAAGAAGTGACATTCGTACCAAACATAACTGTTGCTTATAATTCCGCCACCAAGTGGATATCATACAATTCAATGAATTCCTATAACGATCTTTGACGTCTTTAAAGTCTTTTAAAAGTAATAAATATTAAGTAGAAAAAAGACGCTTCAAATATCGAATTCGAATTCAACATATTTACTCAACAAGTTACATTTTAACAATAAGTCTACTTTTTGTTTACGAAAGTTATGTTAGAATATTACATTTGAACCTCGCTAAACAAATTTATATACAGGTGGTACCAGTACAACAAAACTCCCAGGTTAAATATCTCGGAATCGAATAGATATTTGAATTTTCTCAAAAGCAATTACTAGACCGTTTTTGGCGTTAGCGTTTGGTGTGGAATTTTAAACGGATATATCATAGGCCTCCATTTCTATCATGAAACATTAACTGACCTGCGCTACTTACAATTTCTAAAAAATGACTTACCACTAGTTTTGGAAAATGTACCAATAGAGCTGCGAAATAATATGTGGTCACATCAAGACGGGGCACCCATAATGCCAACTGACTATTTTAATCAAACATTACCACGTCGTTGGATTGGTACTAATGGCGTCATCAGGTGGCCGGCTCGTTCACCGGATTTAACCCCGTTAGATTTTTTCTTGTGGGGTTACTTGAAAGCTGAAGTTCACAATGAACCCATAACTGATACGGGCAACCATTATAATAAAATTAATGCAAATGTTCAAAAAATTAGTAGAAAATAGTTATTTACGATACAAGTGTTAAAAGTGCGATTTTATTTCACGAGTAAAAGTTTTTTACGAGTGAAATAAAATAGCATTTTTAATACGTGTATCGTACAATATTTTATCGCCAACCGTCAATAAAGCGACGCATTACCATAGCGTTTTACGCAGGTAAACAAGCAGTTTATCGTACTGTAAAATAAAATACTTTACCTGCCGCTAATATCTGTCAACGTATCTATGACTGATAACTTTAAACACAAATCCTTTATCGTTGTCATAAAATCTCATTCATTATATCTTTATGTTTTAAATCGCAAATTTTTGCGGTTGGCGATAAAATTTTGTATGCACCACGTCAGTAGAGTGCCTTTATCGAACTCGTCTGTTACTCGCCTCGTTCGCTTCTCTCATAAATAGACTCATTCGAAAAAGGATCACTTTACTGACTTGGTACATAAATAACTATTATCGCCAACCGTCAGTAAAGTGATGCGTTACCATAGCGTTTTACGGAGGTAAAGAAACACTTTATCGTACTGTACAATAAAGTACTTTAACTGCCGCTAATATCTGTCAGCGTAGCCATGACTGATGACTTTAAACATAAATCGTTTGTCACTGTCATAAACTGTCATAAGTTATTATATCTTTATTTCTTAAATTAACAATTTTCACGGTTGGCGATAAAATTTTGTATGTACCACGTCAGTAAAGTACCTTTACCGAACTCGTCTGTTACTCGCCGCGCTCGCTTCACTCGCTTGGCTCGTAAATCAGACTCGTTCGATAAAGTATCACTTTACTGACTTGTTACATAAATAACTATTATCTATCTATTTTAGAATCTAAATCGATTCTAAAATAGATAGATAGTATTATTATCACTTAGCGGGCTCAGCGTAACGTCACAGGTCATGTGAGAAACAATAGTCGTTAGAAAGGGACAGCCAGATAAACATTCAAGAAGCCTCCCAATTAGCTTGAAGCGCTCACAAACTATAGTTGAATCGCCGAACAGATGCAGTAGCAACATAGCATTGAAGTAATAGCTTAAAAAGGAAATTCACAACGCTTAACGCATAGACTTAACCAAAGTATCACTTTACTGACTTGTTACATAAATAACTATTTTCTACAAACACAATTTTTATTATAAAATATAATGAAACTCCACTGACCAAATCTGACAGCTCATGAATACGTTTTGACACAACTGGACGCAACCGTTAAATTACGTCAAATTAATTTGTCACAATTTGTACAAAAGATGAGTTCTGTTGTCAATTTTGACAAACTGTCATTTACTTTTAACACTAGTGTTAAAAGTGGCCTTTTTAACACGCTACGCTATAAAATCGCATTTTTAAGTGAAGTAAGCCGTGTCAAAATGTCAACTTTTAACGGTGTTTGTAGAAAAACATTGTTAAATGTTTGCGGAAAAGAAGTAATAAGGCGATATACGTAATGCAGCAATCAAGAAGGCAACAGTTTTGATCATCTTTGTTAGTTATATTTGATCCATTTAAATATTTAAACAAAATAAAGACAACAACTGAAATTACTCTTACATTCTTTAAACACGAATATCTATGAAACACAAATAATAAAACTTACATTAATTTTAACATTCTTTCAAATAAAAAAAAACAAATGAAGATTATGGCGATCAAAAAAATTCTTTTCATCGCAGCGCCACCTATATATTCACATAATAAAACACAATTGTGAGCGCAAACTAGGGTCTATCACATTCTTTAGTAACAGCTTCTTACAAAATTCAAATATCTTTATCCGTTTCCGAGATATTAGACCTGGGAGTTTTAAGTGGTACACCAGAATCACCTTAGCAAGTTACGAAATACAGAAGATGTATTATTGTTAATAATACTTTTGTTCAGGCACAGCCAAAACTTAATAATAATTAGTTATTTCTTTGTGTATTCACTTAATAAATAGCAAAATATATTGTGAATTGACTAGGTACTATTGCAAAATAATTCTAAGTTAATTGACTGCCTAGGTCCTGCGACCTCACACCTCTTACATTATTTTAAATGGTACTTTTTAATGGAAAGAGTTTACGTTGCCTCAAATTACTGGAACAACTTCGATTTCACAATATTCATGCCAGTGGAGACATTCGACAGAATCTCTACGAAAATGTTATTGAAAGTTTACGATAAAAATGTGAGCATGCCAAAGAAGCAGAGGTCACTTGCAGGGCAGCATTTTTCATTATTAACCCCAATATTTGTTCTTCAAAATAAATTATTTAAGTGCAAGAAATTAAATCAGAAGGTCAAAGTGTATATTACATATAGTTTTCAGTTAACTTCACAAATAATATTATTTACGAAAAATTACATTAAATCTAGAGTATCTATTTGATATTCAGATTATATTTATCGATTTCCATCCATTCATGATGTAAATCCAATTTGACAGACGTTATCGACATATTTTCAGAGGTTATGTATGTCCGAATTGACAGATGTCAAACACAAATCTATATTATTATCTAACCTACATTACTAATTAGTCACAAAAATATATAAAACCAGATACAGCACATAAACTGAGATACCCAGTATATCCACACGTGTAATAGAACATTTGTTTTTCTTTTAATTCTGTTATATCACAATACTCTCCCTTACCTTAAAAGACACATATAACATACACATTTGTCAGTTGGTTTTCCTCTTTTATACATACTAATAATGAATAATTACTAATACTTAATTCGCTATCATACGGCATAATTTATACATACAAAAAAAACAAAGTCATATTAAAAAAAAACAGCCTCTAAGAAATACAAGAAATATTATATATAAATATGTATATTTATATGTGTATGTATATATATATTTACAGAGTGGGTCACCTAAGTGTAATTCGTTGATAACTGTATTGTTTAAGATATACAGTGTCTAAAGTGATGTGATTTCCTGAAAAATTATTTTAATATGAATTTTAGGGAATAAACTTATACTTTATAAAAAAATTTGATTCTTTTGAAACCCCTTTTGGTAAATAAAAACACAATAATCATTTAAGATAAGATAAAAAAACTCGAAATTATATCGAGCTGTTGATTTTAAATGACTGGCCGATTGCACCATCGCTACTTAATATCAGGTTTAGTTAAGTGACACAAAATTAAAGGTCGGCTTAAAAACAAATGCATTGCATCAACGGTTTAATTTCGCTACTTAGTTAAGCTTGCTAACGTATTTGGCAACATCGAATTTTGATGAAACTTTTAGTTGTTATAGGTTTACCATCCTGTAAATTTAAATGCATTTTGCCATGTTCATGTTTTATTCCTTTGTAGGTTTTTCCAAAGATGCATTACGAATGCACGGTGCTAGTAATATATTTTATTGATCCATCTACTTTGTCACTTTGTGTGGAATTTTAAATAATTTAATATCTACACCTACTACTTTTGAAGGAAAGCAGGAAAAGAATGCATCCTGGTGTGCTCGCCGCAGAACAATAGCTAATTCTTTAACAAGTTCACAATTAATGGAAGTTTATAAAGATCTAAAAGTGAAATTAGTTAATTTAGAAATTTTACAGAGAAAATAAGAACAAGAAATTAAAAAGGAAGAGCATCAATTAGAAAAAGAAAGCCTAGAAATAGATATTCAAATAAAGTTATTAGAACTTGAAAAAAATATATACAGTTATAAATACAATTACTCAACAAGCAACTGTAATATTTGTATAAATTCTTAAATAAATAATTTTGGGTTCGAATTTTTGATTGCCTACCTATTCATTCTTCATTGTAAGTTTAATTTTCATTAACATTGTTTTTGTTTTATTTATTGCTTCAGAGAAATTCATATGAAAGTGTAAATGTAAATAACATGATTTTATCCATTTTTAAATTTTAGAATGTCACAAAAACAAATTTATATGTAAAATATCTTTCCTGATAGATGGATTGAATGACATGGACCAATGTATTGGCCAGCTCGGTCACCGGACTTAACTCCCATGGATTCCTTTCTTTAGGGTTACCTAAAGCAAGAAGTGTACAGAGAAACAATGGGAAATAATTTAAATTATCTATCTATAAGCAACATGGGAGGTCATCAATCAACTCCAGGGACCATCAAATAAGAAATCTTTCAATTTAGATGATTTCATTGATAATTATGAAAATGAAAAGGATATACTAACATCAATTAATAACTATTTTATAGATTTCCCAAGAAACGTCAAAAAAGATGACGAAAGTTTATTAAGCCATGTGAAGCATGTTCCGGAATCCTTTGTATTATACTTGACTAATCGAGAAGAGGTAATTAGTGCTATATACAAGTTGAAGGATACAAGGGCGACTGGTGTGGATGGGGTTCCGGTCTCTCTGCTGAAGCACTGTGGGGAATGTCTGGCGGTTCCGATCACACATATTATAAATATCAGCTTTGGATTTGGGGGTTTTCCTGAGCGTCTGAAATCCACAATAGTAAGACCTATTTACAAAAAAGGAGATAAAACTGACTTTAACAGCAACAGACCCATTGCGCTTACAAGCAATATATCTAAAATCATAGAGTCTCTCTTATATAACAGAATGGTTCAGTTCTTGATAAAGCATAATACTTTCTGTAGCAATCAGAATGGGTTTTTAAAGACAAGGTCTACAACTCGTGCTACATTTCAGTTGATGGAAGAAATTCTGGCAGGATTAAATAACAAAAAAGTAACAGCTTGTGCTTTGGTGGATTTGACCAAGGCTTTTGATAGTGTGCACACCATCATATACTTTTGCAGAAGCTTGAATGCATGGGCTTTAGGGGTGTGACTTTGGACCTATTGAGATCTTACCTCACTGGTAGGAGGCAGTGTGTGGCTGCCCGTGCGGCGTCTGGGAGACAGATTGTCTCGTCTTATCGTTCTATCATGTATGGAGTCCCGCAGGGTTCCATCCTTGGACCACTTCTGTTTTTACTATATGTGAACGATCTACCTGAAATCATGGAGGGCCTGACGGTACTATATGCGGATGACACCTCGTGTATTGTGCGCGCACAAACTTGTGAGAGGGTCAAACTCAGTATGGAACAAAACTTCCGGTTAATGGATGAGTGGTTTGAGATGAATAACCTAAAACTTAACTCTGGAAAAACGAATATTCTAACTTTTAATGTACATCCGGAAGATCTGGTCATTGAGCACAAGGATGAGTCACTTTCATGTGTCGATAGTGCGCGTTTTTTGGGCGTGGTGGTGGACTCTCGGCTGTCTTGGACACCTCATATTGATGGTCTCGCGAAGACATTGGGTGGCTATTGCTACAGTTTGAGGGTTGTGGCTCGAAGTGTTGATGCGGAAACCTCTTTAAGTGTATATTATGCATGCGTACAGTCAAGACTACGGTATGGTGTTATCTTTTGGGGAAATTCACTGGATGTGGAAAGAATCTTTAAACTACAAAAGGCCTGTGTTAGAGCTGTTTTCCAATTAAGATCTAGAGACTCATGTAAATTAGTGTTCAAGGACTATAATATACTTACTCTCCCTTTGCTGTACATATTGGAGTCTGTTACTTTTGTTAAAAATCATTACGAAGAACTCTTTAAGAAATACGAACTTGAACATGGTCACAGTACCCGGGGTAAGGCCTCTTTGCATTTGCTTCCTCCACACACTCGCTTGGCATGGGATACAGAAACAAACCATCTGGCAATGCATTAAATTATACAACTGCTTACCACAAACTCTGAAAGTCTTACCGCCACAAAAATTTAAAGCGACATTAAAGAAATTTTTGACGAGTAAGGCCTTTTACTCAACTAATGATTTTTTTAACTCTAATTATGTATCATGATTTTATTTATTTATTGTTTGTTTGTTTGACTCTAAATGTTCTTTAAACTTTGTGCATGTACTATGTTTATATTGCAATTGACGTGTTCTATGCTCAGCAATATGGAATAAACTATATATTATTATTATTATATTATTATCTAAAAATGCAGATTACGGAGGCTGTTCGAGAAATTAATGTTGAAATGTTGAACAAAATTTACAAACAATTTAGAGAAAGAGTTGACAGTTGCAGTGGATGTGGAGCAGATTATGTGGAATAATGTTAGAGTATAGTGGTCGACCTTTTTTTTTACAAACACAAAAACAATAAAAGTTTTATCGAAAAGACATTTGCCTTTTGTCTACAATTAATAATGTTTTAACAACTAGACATAATTTCAGGTTTTTTTATCTTATCTTAAATGATTACTGTTTTTTTGATCTACCAAAAGGGATTTCGATACAATCAACATTTTTTAAAAAGAATAAGTTTTTCTCCCAAAACGCACTGTATATAAGAAGAAATATTTAACATAAAACGCTTTTTAAAAAACATGCAGTGTCCGTTTTGCACCTTCGCAATACGAAAAAAAACTTATTTTTCGTTTTGCGCATGTACTAAGTGATACAAGGGTACGGTTTTAGCAAATGATTGGATTAAAATAAACACGTAAATATATCGGAAACTGTTAAGAGATAAATGCCAAAAACGTTTAATAAAATCGAAAGAATTTAAGAAAATTAATGTATCTACCATTAGTTTAGTAAATAATTATAATATTTACATAATAAATAAATTATGATGCAATGCTAGAGGTTTTTAGCACTACGCATTTTAGAAAATATGATTACTAACTTAGTTTGTAGGAAATAAAATGGCATACTTCTTATTTGTATAATCTTTGGAATATTACATAAACTAAACTAATTAAATTGTAAATATATACAAACTGAAAATGAATTTGTGAATTTTGGGAGCTTAAAGTATAGATCATGCTCTTAATTTACCTCAATTAGTTCAATCCGTGATATTATCGTGCATTGAGTAGGCAGCGAAATTTTTGTGGGGTTTCGTAGGGCAGCCAACCGCGAAAGTTAAGTAAAACCCAGTTTTCGTAACTGCGGATGTTATCACTCGATGAAATTATTAATGTAATTATTTTTTTGTTTCATTTCCGTAACGGTGTTGCCGACAAAAATTTTGTAAAACGCAAGTTTGCAATTCTAGAACCATTAACTTTGATTAATGACTTTTCAAGGTAAAACTGATAATAAACGAGGAGATACCTATTTACACTTTCATACCTGTCATAAAAATATTTCTTTGCATTCATCTTTTTTGCTCTTAACTTTTTTATTATCAATTTAACCTCGAACGGTTCTAATCAAAGTTATAGATACTTGTATGAAGTACAATGAGATCAATCTCAAATGAACTGCGGTGGTATCTTAAAAATCCCTAGATTAGGGTATTTTCTTGTTAGACAGATACATACAGTTTCTTATTCTGAATTGTATGTATCGCTGTCATTTTGTTTCAATTTGTTGTCGTTTTACTATCACATTTTACTTTTTATTTCCATTCATTCTTTTTACTCATTCTGATATACCATAACAAATCTGTCAAAACCATATGTGCATATTGGTCGCATTCAGCAGACATAACAGATGCACAACAGTTCAGAGATCGGATTCAGAGGATGTACGCTCACTCTGAACATGTTGCGCAGCGGTCGAAAAAATTCTACGTTCACTTAGTGAGCGTATTCTGCACGCTACGCCGTTAACGCATTCCAATACCAACGTAACCCATAACTTTGAAGAAAGTGACTAGAAAAGTAAGACAAGCAAATTAAAGGTGTTGTGCAGAAATAAATGTATTATAATAATATTGGAGTTAACCGAGTATTTTAATCGGGGTTACAAAAACCGGCCCTTACACTAAAAACTACGCCGAAATTAATGCAGAAAAACATTTATTATTATTGTTTATTCGGTTTAATCTGTATAATTCTAACATACCGCGGCAGTGAAAAGTGCCAAAAGGAAGGTGATCAGATAAAGGTGAACGGTCCTGTCCGGCGAACACTCAACTGTTGTCTAGTGAACAGTTGGAGCGGGAACGGTTCCCTATCCGTCTGCTGAATGCGACCACTGTTACGGCTATACACAGTACCTATGCACAAGTGTTTCCCAATATTACCAACTAGTCATTGTTGCCAACTTAAAGATGTCAGCCACGCAACCTTCACTTGAGATTGATCACATTGCACAAAAATACTCTTCAGAAAATTTTTGTCAGCATCAGCGTTACGGAAATAAAACAAAAACTAATTACATTTTTAATTTCAATATGGCGGACGAATGAAAGTCCCCCAGGCTCGGAAAATCAGTTGTTCGCACACAGCCGACTCCATACAAAACCTCCTGAAAAAATCGCTGCCTACACAAAATGTAAGGTCGCTCTTTTAGAAAGCACTGATTGACTGAACTAAATGTGAATCGTCACGGGTTTACTATCACACGTTTCGGTAAGACAGCACGGTATTATCAAAGAGAGGAGATGTCTAAATTAATACGAACATGGCGAACCTATATAGAAGGTATTTACGAAACGTGACATAAATTCAGGGCAGTATCTCTTGGGCTATTTTAAGATTTTTTTGGTCCTTATATGATTTTCGAAAAGACGTTTTGTTTCAAATATACAGGGCGATTCATGCTAGAGAAAAATGACAAATTACAATAGAAACGTAATTAAGAGCGCATGAAATCTAGGGTTAAAGTAGTGCGGTTTTCTATATCCACATTAACATCATGTGACTAACAATAACACCCGTTTGTTCAAATTGAAATGGCATATCTTGTATTCAGTAAGCTCTCAGTGCAGTACACCAGTTTTGTTAAATGTGCATTAATAATTTTAAAAATATCCAAACCTTTCTCACCATATACTTGCGTAACAAAATAATCTTAAAATATCTCAAAGAATTACCCCCTTAATTTTTGTCGAGTGTGAGATAAATCATTTTTAATCCATCGTCTACCAAAACAATGCTGATATGTAATAACTTAAGGTTAAAGGCGTGTCCTGAAGAGTGGTAACTTACGACATACCATAACCGTGTTATGCATGCAAGCAATAGAGTTATCTAAGAAAAGCGTAAAGATGTCCCATCCTGTGTATATATACATATACATATATATATACATAAATAAAGCGATGGCCTCGTTTTAAAGACAATATTATTACAATATTTTTCCTTAATTATCATTATTATCGTTTTCCTTTTTTTTATTGATGTCATTAAATTCTTATTAACTGTTATTTTGCTAAGTGTGATTAGAAGGTACTGAACGGGACCTACCGATTTGACGACACCAATTCGTTTTGTGATGTGTCGACGGTTGTAATACAGCTCGTCACGATAGAGCTCTCCATGGTTGACTTTGATCGCGACAAAGTCGACTGTGAGGTAGACGGTGTCCCGTGTCTGTGTTGGTGTTCGACTGTCGACGGTAAGGCAGCCGGTTGGCTCTCAGACATCTGATTTGACTGATGGCGTGATACGGTGGCTTCGAGACTCCTGGCCGCTTCTGGGTTAAAGGGCTTAACACTAACTCGATAGAATTTTGTGCCTATAGGAACTTTATAACGGTTCTGGGCCTGCGAAATAAAGAGATAACACTTATTTCTTTCTTTATTGAAATTTAACAATTTATATATTTTTACTAATACACTTGTAGATATTATACACGGTGTCTATGAAATAAAGGGACAACGTATGAAAAATGGAAAGATGTAATTTTATTAGACTTAAATCCCAAATATTTTGTGCAAATTTCCTCGCTGACGCGAGAAATGAATTTGGAAAGATATTTTTAAAATATTCGTCACGCCACTGCACTTCAAGACGACTGGAGCATAAAGAGAGGGGGTAGGTAGCAATACACAGATGGAGTGCGCGGGCGAACGACTCAGTCCAGTGGTGCCAAGTTAGGGAATTTTGACCTAGATCTAGGGGATTTGTTACGTTTAAAAAGCAGCGGCGAACATTAATTCACTTATCCCTGTATATTACATGTCAAATATTTTTAGTTCCGTATTAATTCAACTTGTATTCTACATTCCAAATAAATTACGTCTTAAAATTTTCAACATTGATATCTGCGTCGCATATATTTCATCTCGAATATTCGATTCAAAATATTCAGTTTATAAACAGTGCTTTGTTCAATTTCAGAGACGCAATATTTACATTTTAGTTTTCTTATCTAAACAATTCCCACCGTCTCCTATTGCATGAAACTGCGTACCTTGCTTATTCTACTAGCGTCATCGAAATAAGGGGAATACCCGTGTTAAAATAACGGCGTCTTACTGCCGCCAATTTCTTCCGAAAATACCCCTCTACACGCCCGAGTCTTCAAATAGGGGCAAGCGCGTCCAAAATTATTATTATTCGTCTATCGTTCATTATTAGTACATCATTCATTGATATATACAACACAGTAAGTGGTGGTAAAACAGTGACAAATACCGGTCCCCTTCGTCTAATGGTTCGTTAGGCTGCGGTAACAATATATATATCTCTGATAGATCGAGGTCTAAATATCCAGAAGTTTATGGATACGCTGTTATGCGATCTGCCTCTTTCTATAAATAAATAATTGTGGAGCACGTAGTGTCTTGCAATTTACGGAAAGTAATCCGGATCTGAGGGATAATTGCTCACCGCTATCCACCATCTAAGCCCGAGACGCGGACCGAAAAGACAAGCGGGGGCCATCCGTCGGAACTCTGCAAATAAGACAATTCCACCTACCAGGTACTTACATGTTCTATCTTTTGTTGTGCCGTGAAATTAGTTGAAACTGTCTAATTTCTTTGTATATATTAACGTAAAATTTAGTCAAGTACGACAAACAAAGCACGTACACCAAGTCTTTTTTCTGTTTATCTATATAGGTATATATCATATCTTGTGTTCAATATTTATTGTTTATATTTTTGTTTTCTTGTACACTTTATCAACTTATTTTATTCGATTATTTAATCAAGTAGTGTTTAATATACAGTATGTCCACGGATCGAGTTCCAAAGAGGAAAAACTTTTTTATTTTGCATTTTACAAGAAAAATGTATTCTTGATAAAAGTTTTTGCATGTCTCGAAACGACCAAATCAGTTTTAACCTTTTCAAAATTTCTTTTAGTTTAAGATAAAAATCGAAAAATTGGTCGTTTTATTTGAAATTTTTTTAAAGTCCCAGAAATTAAGTTGCGTTGTCATGGTAATTATCCATATTTAATTATCTAATTAACTGTCAGTTAGAAAAATCAACCATAATAGTTGAAAATATTGTCAAAAGACCAACGAATTTACCTAATTCAATGCTATGGCAAAGGTAATAAAGCGATCCGTCTAGTTGTCGAAGAATTTAATCAAAAGTTTCCGGATATTTACATCTCAAATAGAGGTGCACGAGCATTGGTCAAAAAATTCCTATCCACTGGTTCCATACTGGATGTAAAGAAAAAAAATATAGCACGCGATGATGAGGACGCCGCCACTCTTCTTGTAATGGATTCAGTACGGAACTATCCCAAACTTTCTTTGCGGCGCAGATCAGTCCATCTGGGAATTAGTAAATTGCTCATTCAAAAGATTTTGAAACAAAGGAAGTTCCATCCCTACAAGCCCATTTTTAATCATGCATTAGAACCCGGAGATCCTGCGAAACGTTTGTATTTTTGTCTGTGGATGGGCGCTCAAATTATGGATAATCAATACTTTTACCGAAATATTATTTTTTCTGATGAGGCCACGTTTTCTACTAATGGTACTGTTGCATCTCAACATGTGAGATATTGGAGCGATTACAATCCGAATTTTCGCATGCCTCACAATCGACAATATTCGGCAAAAGTTAATGTGTGGTGTGCAATTTCTTACCATGGTATCATTGGACCATATTTTTTTGATAATACTGTCAATCAGCATACGTACTTGGATATGCTGCAAAATTTTGTTGATGAACGTTTGGACGATCTACCGATTAATTACCTCGCAAGGTGTTATTTCCAACAAGATGGTTGTCCGGCTCATTATGCTAGGATTGTTGTTGAATGGTTAAATCAGCAATTTGGACAGAATTGGATAGGTCGAAATGGTCCCGTGATATGGCCACCAAGGAGCCGTGATTTAACAATGGCTGATTTTTATCTTTGGGGTCGTTTGAAGCAAATAGTTTATGCAAATAATCTTCCTCCGAACGTAGAAGATTTAAAGGAGAGGATTAGAGACGCTGTGACGTCTTTAACTCTCGAAGAAATTCGAAGAAGTTATAGAGAATTGCGCCGACGGCTAGAATTGTGCGTTGAAAAGGGCGGTGAATGGAGTGAGTAAAATAGTTATTAGTTATATCATTTTTGTTTTTGAGTTTATGAAAAAATTTTCTAATAAAACGACCAATTTTTCGATTTTTATCTTAAACTAAAAGAAATTTTGAAAAGGTTAAAACTGACTTGGCCGTTTCGAGACATGCAAAAACTTTTATCAAGAATACATTTTTCTTGTAAAATGCAAAATAAAAAAGTTTTTCCTCTTTGGAACTCGATCCGTGGACATACTGTATATAATAATATTTAGTTTATGAATTTTGCTAAGTTAATTGGTGCACCAAACGTAATCAATTAGATTATTAGTTAAGTCAAAACCTATTGTTTTCTTTTAACGTACCGTCTCTAGAATTCAGTGTTTCTTTGTTTTGTAAATAACGACAATTATTAATCTCCGATCAAATAACTCTAGTAATTTCTTTCTTTTTACGACAACAAAAGTTAATAATTATTATAATCATATCTTTGCTATAATATTTTTGTGACATAAATATTTCAATTTTATAACATCTCTACGATACCGAATTTTATATTCCACATTTACCATTGTTATTTTAGTCAATAAATTGTTATTGTTTTAATAACTTGTGTGTTTTTCTTGAAGATAGGCCTATACCGTAAGCGTCAAATTTTAATTTCGGTTTGCACTTCTATCATATGCAAAAGATGATCTTATCCTATGCAGCGATGCCTGCTTGCTAACAGTGGAGGGAGAGCAACGGAGTGGCGGGGGACCCCCACGCCTTACAAATGTCCAGTGTGGCAGCCTCGCTTATGTCTATCTTTAGTTTAATTCGTCGCGCTCTTTTCCACTTACTACTTTCCTATCAGAAATTAAAATATGACGACCTCGGTATATTATTGTAGTGCAAAATTTCCCATTTTTATTTTGCTATACAGCAACAACAGTGACCTTGCCTCTATAATAATAAAATGGGTGGCGCAAACGGGCATTAACATCTTTTAGTAGTAGTCTCAAGCTCTGAGCTAGATATATAGGGTGGGTCACAAATATCAAAAACATCAACCGTCTGCTTCAAGGGTGACAACTAGAATTGGAAACAATAATATTAATCATAAGCGATTAATAATTATTTTTAAGGTAAGTGAATGTACTGTTCTAACACACACACACTCCTCATGCACCCTGAATTTTAGTTTATTTATATTAGGGGTTTTTCCCTTAAGTAACATTCATTAAGTAACATTCTTTAAGTAACAATTTCTTGATCAAATAGGGAAAAAGGGAATTTTACTCAAAATTTAGGGAATTTTGGACAAATTTAAAAGAAAATAAAAAATATTGCTCAAGTTTTATTGTCTAAATTTTTCGATTTTTCATAGTTTTCTACTGTTTTGCTCAGTGCCATCTAGTGTATCATAGTGTTTGATTTGTATGGAGTATAAAGGGTAGGTAGGTAACTAATTAACAAGTACGCCAAAAGCGGGTAATTTGTTCAAATAGGAGTATGAACACAGGGTATTCACGGGACATCTCGTCCCTTGTCCTGTGACCTGTGTTTGTTACTTTTTCGTCGAAGCGGGCAACTATCGACTTGATTGTCGTGATTTACAGTCCCCCCCTCTCTATATTAGATTTCAATATCCCCATCCCCGAAATTTTACACAATATATTCCTTAAAAAAGGCCGCATTCAGCAAACACAACAGTTGCGCAACAGCTCAGTGATCGGATTCAGAGGATGTACGTTCACTGTGAACATGTTGCGGAGCAGTCGCAATTTTTGCGAGCGGAAAAATTCTACGCTCATTTAGCGAGCGTATTTTGTACGCATGCGCCATTAACCCAAGTTACTAGAAAAAGGGGATATGCAAATTAAAGGTATAGTGAAGAAATAAATCTATTATTATATTGGAGTTAACCGAGTATTTTAATCGGGATTGCAAAAACCGGCCCTTACACTAAAACCTACGCCGAAACGTAATGCAGAAAAACATTTATTATTATTGTTTATTCGAATTAATATGTATAAAGGAGATGTCTAGGGAAATCTAGGGAATTTTTAGAATGGCTTCTGGGGATTACCAACTCTATACTACTGGCACCACTGACTCAGTCTCGTTCGATTATTACATGTGGATGTTTCCAGTATAGCTTATACAAAACACGAACTTTTCGATATGATGTACATTTATGGGTGAAACGGGTGGAATGCGCGTCGAAGTTGTCGTACGTACAGGCTGTGTTTTCCAAATCGTCGAGCCCCGTCTTACTTAAGTGCATAATGGATGTCATCTTCAGACGGGGCAACCCCACATTTTTCACGAGCAGTATACGACTTTTTAAATGTCACATATCCTAGATGGATTGAACGTGGCGGTCCCAAAACGTGGCGTCCCCACAGCCCAGATTTAAATCCACTAATTTTTTTTTGTGGAGTTACATGAAAATCCATGTCATCTCATCTGAGCTTACGACTAAATTCATACCTTTCACCTGTTTACAAATCGGTTCTTTTCAGAAAATATTTTTCTAAAAAAAAAAAGAAATGAAAACGAGCACACTCTAACTGTGTAACAAATAAACCATCTTTATTTAACGTTTTATTTCATTTTTATTGCAATCAAATAATTTAGGATCTTTTTTTTAATTCACTAGCAATCATTTAAAATAAAAGTTTCTTGATAAATTATTGACAGCTGCTATTTGCGTACGTATCATATTAGAGGGTCGTTGAACCCTTAGCATGTAAAATTGTTTTAAATAATAAGAATAATATATCTTTATTAGCAATACTCTATTTACATACACTTACATTATTTATATAAATTTCTCTAAAATATATAATGATAGTTGTCTCTTAAACCTATTTAAATTACTACAGTGTTTTATGTCATACGGGAGGCTGTAAAACATTTTAAGCCCATTAACAAAAACATTATTAGCCGTTGATGACCTACTTACTCTTTCAATAAAGAAATCGTTGATGATTCGTGTATTATATTTATGTGTGTCATGTATATAAATCAACTTCTAACTAATATACGATGGCGTAACACCTTGTTCACTCTTATAAATGAATAACAGTGTTTTGTACGTTATTCTTTGTCGCACATTCATTAATTTCAATGTACTCAGCATTAATGCAACTGGTGTATATTTGTTACACTTTAAAATTGTTCTCATAGCCCTATTTTGTATTTTTTGCATTTGCTGAGTTTCGTAATTATTTAACTTAAAGAGGATACTTGAGCAATATTTCATGTGTATCGAAATGAGCGATTTATATATAGACAGTTTAATATATGTAGACATATTTTGACCTATTCTACTTAAATAACCTACATTTTTAGACATCTTATTTAGAATATGCTTTGTATTTTCTTTAAAATTTAAATGGTGATCTATAATTATCCCTAAATATTTTATACTATTTACTCTTTCTAAATAATTATTATCTATTTTTATATGAATATTGTCATAATTAATTGTGTTTAATTTATATGCACTACCAATGATTATAAATTTAGATTTACTTATATTAATAGTAAACAATGCTATCTTTGAGGTTTTTATAACATCGACAGCTGTTATTATTGCAGTTATGTATGCGTGTTTAGTTCGATGGAAATATTATTTACACAAATCCATAGTTTTCAGGGGGGGTTTAATTTTGGCGTTCGTGTCGTAATTGACTGACAATTTTTGGAATATATATTCTAGATAATTGCATCTTTTCATTGTCCCCTTATTTCAAATACAGCCTGTATATACTATAATTAATTTTTTTCTACACAACCTCGATGAGTGTCAAAATAATATGTTCTTTTACTACCCACCATGTTGGGTGTCAAATTAATATGATCTCCCTCTAGTAGAATAGAGTTACCAGTGGTTACTTCACTACTTTAAAAAAAAACTGTTTTTCTTTCAATCAATGAACACCAAATAAAATTCTCTTTGTATTGTTTAATATTATGAACGATAATCAATATCTGTATTCACAAAATAAACTAAAATGCATTTTAATCTTTTGTTAAATTAACTTTCTTTATTTAAAACAGGAAATTAGAAGTTTGATAATTTTGAAACTTTAAACATGGGTCTATGTGATACCAGCTTAACTATTTTCACAAAATAATCAATTTTCTATTTCATAACATGTTTAATAAGTCAGGGTTTATGAGATTCTCTTAAATCAGAGCTTTGAGTTTTATTAAATATATAGAAAAGGGGAATTTCCTTCTTCTATTTATTCAAACAATCAAATTCCACTTGAAATTAAAATAACTAGTACTGTGTAAAAAACGGTCTGTATTAATTTTTTAATAATCACCCATTATTTTCTTGAAACAACGCTGTTGTCTGTGACATTTTAATAAAAATAGGAATATGGCAAGTAATATGTATATTTAAAATTACTGTAAATTTTGTAAGTCGAGTGAATAGCTGAGTGATTTCGACAAGTTTATTATAATAAAAGGGCTAAGTGTATTCTTTCGATTTTATGTTAACATTACACATATAAAAACGCAATGAAATTACGTAAATAACACACACATCACTTATTGCATTCTAAAAGTCATTAAGTTCAGTTTTAATTTAATCTTTCTATCAATACTGTAAATCTATTTTCTTGATCAACTTTGTTTTGAAGTTGTATTTCTAAACCGTTTGACTGAAATAAAAGTAGATATAGGGAAACACAGACACGCACACATGTGCATGCAAACATGAAATGGAGGGGACGATAATAGGGGAGTACAGATGAGTTCATACCGGGTACCGGGCTACCGGGGCTTCAGTGCAAAACGTTGAAAGCTAGTATGCAGACGTTTGCTTTAAGGAATTGCTCCGGTATTTTGGTGATTGATGTATAATGTATTAACATTGAACTGAAACAAAACTCTATAAAAATTGTAACTAAAATAAAATTCTCACATTTAAAACGAAACAAAATATTATAATGAACTATACAAATAAATTTTGCACGTCCTGTACGAATTATCCTTCGCATACCATAACACAATCTCTATTTTTCCTAGACAGTTAAGGGCATTTTATTTTAATATTTGCGAGTTTGCTCAGACACAATGTAAGTTCACACTCTAAAGATACGGAACGAATGCCATGCGCGCATGGTGTTCGCGCTCTCGGTCTCCCCACACCACCGGTCTTATGGTGGTGTGGGTAAACCGAGAGCCACATTCTTGAACTGTTGTATATACATACATGTACAATTGCTTTCTTTTGAAATGGCCGGTGTAAATTGAAAATAGATCCCCAAGTTCTACGATAGTAACATTCTAATGTTCGAGTTCAGAACGGGACAAGCAAAAAACATGCGTCGTAAATCTTATAAAGCATGAATAAGCCATTGTACTTCATATGAGTGTGGTTTATATTTTCTGAAGTTTTTAAAGACTTTATTCTACAATCTGCACGAATATATACATGTCATATATATAGTAACGAATGAAACACATATTTTGAATGCAAATATAATTAAATGTTAAATACAATTAAAAGAAAAAGATTGTATTACGCTATGTATTAAATTGCTTTGTAAAAGAAACTACATCGGCCATATACTATAAGCCAATATATTTGAAATAATTGTGTTTATTCATAATAATTTATTGTCTGATAACGTTCATGCTAGGTACTTTATTAGAAAATATCATTTTTATGTTCCTCAATATCTTTCTGGCTTTTATTTTATTCTTTAGCCTTTTATTTTAATTTCAACAGGGAGATCCACTGTTTTTCATTCAAATCTTGGTTTTATGGAACCTTGAACTTGTTACTATTCTTCTGGGAGTGATTTGTATTTATTTTAGATGTTGAAGCTTTTTCTTTATAATAACAACGTTTAACTGAATACTAAAATAATACTTAAAACAATTTGGTATTATAACAATCCATGTTTTTCTTATAAAAAGTAAAAATTGTTATATTCTCTAATAAGGAAATGTTTAGAATTATTAAAAATTATATTTTTCCCGATCAACACTGATATTTTGAATTAGTTTACTTCACTGAAATATTAGCTTACTTCACTAAAAAAATCAAAATTTACTAATACGTCGTCAACTACTAAGTTTAGAGAAATTTCTAAAGAATACAAAAGTAGGTACTAAAATGTGAATTTTAGAAAGGCTTTTTTTTCGAAATTTCTACCGGAAGTAGGCCTTCATATCTAAACCGGTTTTTAGCAAATATCTTACAAATTATTGATTCTTTACAGATTTTTCTAGAATACGAAAATATTTAGAGCCCGAATTTTGTATAAAAGAAATTTGAAAATTCGAACCAGACGTAAGACTTTACTCTTATCGAATAGCAGTTTTTTTTATACATTCTATATAAATGTATTATAACTGCAAAAGTAATTAGAGCTACATTTGGAACAATTTTTCTATAAAAGTAATTTTAAAATTTGGACCGGAAGTAATGCTTCTACTCATCAAATAGCGGTTTTTTGGAAAATCTCACAAATTTTGCATTCTAGTCAGATTTATTAAAAATACAAAATTGTTTGAGCCACATTTGGAATAATTGTTATATAAAAAAAAATCAAAATTCGGACCGGAAGTAACACTCTTACTTTCTTTTATTTTTTTTATTTATTTAACGAAAATAACGTAGAAGTATTTGATTGGCCGGCAAAATCTCCATATCCGAACCCCATTGAAAATATATGGAGTGCTATGGTGCCGAATAGGAATGCTAATAATGATAGAGTTCAAGTTAATATAGAAAATATTACTCAATATGCACAATCTGTATGGGAGCATTTCAGAGGAAGTATAGCTATATTTTGAGACAAAAAAGGAGAAATCAGCATGAAGTCAGTGAGATAGACATAGATTTCGCTACATATGAAGGGTTAAGGACCAACTTGAAAACATTAGTCCGTATTTAATTTAGTTGCACTTTGTCTATCGTAGTGTATTACTTTCGATACCGATGTTTTTAACGCACATGATATATATTTAAGCCACACCTTTGCGCATCCCAGGTGCCATCAGATGTTAACCGAGCTATAACTTATGTGAAACTGTAATAATTTCTATGCAATCAAGAATGCAAGAGTATATGGACGATAATTGATTTTATATGTCGTACTAAGGTTTTTATTATTGCGAAAAGGAAACAAACTATAAGACCAAAATCGCATAACCATTTTCTTCAATTTTTTTATTAATTAATTACTATTATATATTAATTATTAAAAATTTGATATCTGCTACAATTCTTGTTTTAATTTATTATGGTAAAGGTTAGAGTAATTAATTTTACAATCCTAATTAAATTTTATTACATGATTACCCATTAATTGCATAGTTCCAACTACACCAGACTTTAATTTTAATTATTCAAATTTTGTCTAAGGTATTCTTACTTTCAATAAAATTTTCGATAAAAGATGTATGTTTATTAATTTCACGATATAATATTTACGATTGCAGCGATTTATTTAATGAATATAATTCTTTAAAAGAACTATTTATTTTGGCTAATCAGTTGTAGAAAAAATTTGCGATGCTACTAATGATATACTTTCACATGTGCACAAACATCATGGATATTCATCATGTTACAATGTAACAATCCATTTAAAAAAATGTGACGTGACCGCACATTTTCTTCACAATTTTATTAAATGTCCTCTCCCGTCTACTTTAATTTTATTTTAGATTAAAACTTTTCGTTTTGAGAGTTTGTGAGAAATTGAACACAGATGTTCAAGCATGGGACCTTGTATGTATACCGGGTGTCTGTTTAAGCTCGGCCACCGGCCATATCTCGGCAACCGTTTATCGTACAACCTCGTGGAAAAAATCTTGATAGTAAAATAGATGACGGGAATTACAATAAAAATATTTTAAAATTTCCAAAATGACCGCAAGGGGGCGCAATTCTCAAGATGAATTAAAAATTCGATAATTTTTCATTAGATTCTAGATTAAGATAGATTAAAAACTTTACTAGCAAAATTTTTAGACGTTTTTATACAACTTTCATTTAAAACTTTTTGATCTAACTCCCATACGAAGGGGAGAGTGGAGGGGGGTATGTCTGCGCACAAAGGTAGGTATAACTTTGGTTTGCCCCAACGGATTTTAATGTTTCTGGGCTCATTAGATAGAGAATCTTACACAGAATTCAAGAACATGTAGCACGAAATTACGTGGTTGTCAAAGAAAATAACAGGGGGCGCTGTTCTCAATGTATGTATATTTCTTGTTTTTTCTTTAAAAGTTCAAATAGAACGGTATATTTTTAATATCGTAATATTGAAGCACATAAAAAACTGAAGAGAACGATGAAAACCGGAAGTTGCTACCTTTTTTGTTGACGAAGATATAGTCATACGAAGACAATCCAGAAAAATAAAACTCTTTAAATATAAATTTATTTATTTATTAGAAGTAATAATTTTATTTCAATTTTAATAGGGTCTCTAGACAGTGTATAGTACGTTTTCACTTGAAGTTTCATCATACTCTTCGCTAAATGTATTTATTTCAATCTTCTTATCGATTTTTTAATTCATTGCTTATGTTACGTTAGATTCTTCTTTTAAATGTTTTTAAATACTCTTGCTATTATTTTTTACATATCATTTCTTATCCTTTCCAACATTGAAATAAAATAATAATAGTGAACAGTGTAGTTTGCTTTCTTTTTTTAAATTTTCATCATACAACATGGCATGCACAGTGATACTAAATTACATTATGATGAGAGTTCCAAGTTAGGCCATGAAAATCGAAATGCAAAGATATTAGTGTCACTTGTAGTTAAACTTTTTGTATGTATTTAGCAAATTAAGCCTTTTTGGACGCCCGCACATAATTACTAAGTTTGTAAAATGTCGTGTTCTAACTTTGAAGCTTATGACATGAACAGAATGTATTTTCAATGCTTTGAAAATGCATTCTTGCTTCGGGGAAATATTCCCTAAATTATCCCGAAAGAAGACATTATTGAGTTTTGATTCACCTTGCCAGATGTTCTTGATGTTTATTTATGGGGCAGAATAAAAGACATAGTTTATCACAAAAAGCTGAGAACAACAATTGCTGCCTCCGAAATGGAAGTAACTCTGCTCTCTACTAATCGACAAGTAAACGTGTATTGAAAATGAAGGTGAACACTTTGAACATTTGTTAAGTTGAAGTTTTTTCTTGTTTTTTTTTTTGTACTTTCTGATTTAAATATATTTTCTTTTCCTTTATATTACTTGGTCAATATATTTTCTTATTTGTGTTTAGGCATATAATAGGTTCTTTTATTTACTTTCATTTCAAGCGGGGATGATTTAGATATCAATTTGTGTACCCTTTCATTACTAATGAGTAAATGATTTGATTATAACTTATGCATTATATTATATTGTTTTTTCTCTCTTTATTGTCGACTTAGTTCATGAGTTATGGAAATTATTTTTGCTGTTTTCCTATAATTAGATCTACGTATATCAGTTGGGTGATAAAGATATATTATTATTATTATTATTTTTATCATTATTATTATTATTTTATTTCAATGTCTAAAAAGGCAAGACATGAAATTTAAAAATAGCTAGACAATTTAAAAACATTTAAGAAGAGCATCTAATGTAACATATGCAAGAATTAAAAAATCGGGGAGAAGATTGAAATAAATACATTTATGGAAGGCTATGATGAAAATTCAAGTGAAAGCGAACTATACACTGTCTAGTGACACTTAAAATTAAAATAAAGTTATTACTCGCAATAAATAAATAAAATTATATTAAAAATTGTTTATTTTTTCTTTGAATTGTCTTCGTATGACTATAACTTCGTCAAGAAAAAAGGCAGCAAATTCCGGTTTTCATCATTCTCTTCAGTTTTTTATGTGCTTCAATATTGCTATATTAAAAATATGCCGTTCCATTTAAAATTTTAAAGAAAAAACAAGTAATATATAGATACATTGAGAACAGCGCCCCTTGTTATTTTCTTTGACAATCACGTAATTTGGTGCTACATGCCCTTCAATTCTTTGTAAGATTCTCTATCTAATGAGCCCAGAAACATTAAAATCCGTTGGTGCAAACCAAAATTATACCGACTTTTGTACGCAGACATACCCCCCTCCCCTGTTCCCTTCGTATGGGAGTTAGATCAAAAAGTTTCAAATGAAAGTTGTATAAAAACGTCTAAAAATTTTGCTAGAAAAATTGTCAATCTATCTTAATCTAGAATTTAATGAAAAATTATCGAATTTTTAATTTATCTTGAGAATTGCGCCCCCTTGCGATCATTTTGGAAACTTAAAAATATTTTAGTTGTAATTTCCGTCGTCCATTTTACTATCAAGATTTTTTCCGCGAGGTTGTACGATAAATGGTTGCCGAGATATGGCCGGTGGCCGAGCTTAAACAAACACTCGGTATATGTATTATTTTATGTTATAAACTTGTAAGAATAAGTTTATAATATCACGACATACATTAAATCATGTTATAATGTAATAATTAATACGAAATGCAAAATTTTGCTGTTTTAGAATATATTTTAATTTTTTTTAGTCTAAAAATGAGGTGAGACGTTTGCCAAAAACCACTTTTTCGGTATCAGGCGAACTTAAAACGTGGACATCTGCATCATATTTCCTTACTACGTATAAGAAAGTAAAAAGGCAAATATTGCTTTAATTAATAAACCACAAGACAACGTGTTAAACTCGTTTTTTTTTAGTTTCTTATACGTAGTATAAGGAAGTATTGTGATGATGAATATTACAATATAATCTCCCTCTTGAGATCTGATTAGATTTTCAGTAAAATCGGCAGACCGGAAGTAGTAGTTCACTTCAGTGAAAAGATCGAATGTTGCCAATATTTCGTCAACTACTAAGCTTAAACAAATTTGTAAAGAATTCATATATATTCAAAATTAAATCTGAGAAGAATTTTATTAAAAAAGTTTTTCGAAATTCCTACCGTCTTTTACTCTTATCGAAAATCAGTTTTTTGCAAATATTTCGTAAATTATGCATTCTATATATATTTATCAAGAGTATAAAAGTATTTAGAGTTGGATTTGAAATATTTTTTGTATAAATGAAAATTCAAAATTCGGACCGGATATAATACTTTTACTCATAGCGAGTAGCATTTTTTTGCAAATATCTCACAAAGTATGTATCCTGTAGAGATTTACTAAGAGACTGGAAGTACTTAAAATAGAATTTTGAATA
Source organism: Amphimallon solstitiale (assembly GCA_963170755.1). Classification (NCBI taxonomy): domain Eukaryota; kingdom Metazoa; phylum Arthropoda; class Insecta; order Coleoptera; family Scarabaeidae; genus Amphimallon; species Amphimallon solstitiale. The sequence goes on from OY720679.1 coordinate 137,991,882, forward strand.
ATTTTTGTATAAAATAATTTTTAAAATTGTGTGATTTGAAACGCTCATACGTATAAGAAAGTCGTGTGGTGGCCACACCTCATTTTTTTTATTTGAATTAATTTAAAAATAAGGTATGTGTTATATTAATAAAACTAAGGATATTTTTCAAAAGCATTTGGGTATATTATCTGTTGTACTAAGCAAATAGAAATAAATTTAGTAAATCATGGTCACCTTGTTATTTAAATTATTTTAGAAAGCTAAACTAGTTCGTTTTATAATCCAGAATATATTTTAAGAAATAATATAGAAGTGGAGGAGAGGAGTGTAAATAAAATATTATACAATAAGCAGCATTCAAACAAATATAAATATTCTGTGGAGATATTTATTTAGTGTGTTTTCAAGACCTGTCATCCATACAATTAGAATGTGACTATCGACAGATACGCGCAGCGTTTTTAAACTCACACCGGTCATTTCTAAAGAAACCAATTGTACATGTACATGTTTATGTGTGTGTATTTGAAGATGCATATTAACTTTTAAATACGACAATCTGTATAGAAATGTATTAACCCTATTCTGTATAAATTTGTAATGACAATCTGATTTTAAACTTAAACAATAATCAACTGTATTGTAAAGATACTTTTTACACAAACACAATTTGCCTTTATAAAAAAAATGACTTTCTTTAACTAGAATGTGATGCAATTACAAATTATATGACCAATAAACAGTACTTATCCAAATCCACTCTACGTCTCGGGATATTTGGTTTAGAATCGATGATAGATCTGGAAAACGGGATATCAGGAGAAAAGGTCAACTTCTGGTAAGGTTTATTTTCTTAATTTAGTTAGGTATTCTTCTATAAATAAATACTTTTACTTCTGTTTTCAAGATTCGTTCAGATTAACATAAACGTAATTATTCTCGAAAAAACTTCCCAATGTACATTCAAATTTTAATGGTGTTTCAGATATTTCAAACTACATTTTAACTTTATTCTTTTAATACAGTAAATAAATATCTTAGCATCGTTTTGTGGCATCGTTTCGGGTAATTCTTTTTTTAAATTCGCGCCTAATTGTTTTTTCTCGTCGATACAATACTATCTTGTTGTTATATAATTGAAATATAGATATATTATACACAATCACTTATGTGTTGAATAGCATAACAACAATATATCATCAATATCAGTATAAATTTTGTCAATTTAACGCCGTTCTTAAGACGTTAATTTTGTTTTAAAACGCATAAATCATTAAGATATTTACCTTTTTAGCATGACAGAATTCTTTGTTCGTAACTTGGCCCACAGAACACCGTTTCGGGTCATCGTCAGCCTTCTTCAAACCCAACAACTCCAAACAATCCGAATGTAGAAAGTACAACGTACTGCTGTCTTGCAGGATTTTGTAGTTTTCATGTGCCGGTTCCCAGAGGACCAGCACGATGTCGCCTACCATACACGAATTCACACTGAAGTTGCCCGATTTTAACAAAGACATCTGACTTTTTGTAAGTTTAGTTTGATGCCTAACGGGACTGGTCGCGGCATCTATTCGCCCTGCAAGAAAAATCAACGTGGATCATCTAATCATACTCATACAGCTAAAAAAAAGCAACCGATAATAAAGTAATACACGAAAAATGTCTGTTATGTGTCCCCAGCTTTCGAAGTTATTTTCAAGTCTTCATCAATATTTGAAATTTCAATATTACCCTCTAATTTTTTCAAATTGTAACAAATTATTATGTCGACATGTTTTATTATAATAGTTCGCTAATAAAGAAAGAAATAATTATTCCAAAATTGATTAGTTTACTCATTGGTTATTCTATTCAGTATACTTATTTATGCTTTATGGGGGGTACTTACAGCAGTATAAAACTCATTTTTTTTAGAAAATAGCTAAAACTATTTCTAAACATTAACATTAGACTTTAAACCCCACGCAAAAGTTTATAATATAACAGACTGGTATCTAGATTTAATATTCACAGTATATATAAATAAATTTGTGTAATATTCGCGTTTAAAATTCAAAATTACCTTCAAATAATCCTACTGAAGCCACCATTTCATCTGTTTTCTTAGTTTCGGTGATGGAATCATTCTCGTTTTGATGTTCTTTCAGTATTTCAAGTTCTGATTTTAACATGTTCAACATGCGTTCTTTCTCCTCATTCTCCCTGAGGAGTAGCTGCTTTTCTTCTTCCTTTTCTTTGGTAATTTTGGCTATAGTATCCTTCAACACAATCTCCCATTTGTTCCTTTCTTCCAGGACTGCGCTTTCAACGGCTTCGGCTTTTTTATTTTTAAAATCCTCCCTGAACTGGTCCAGTTTATCGTGGCTCGCGTCCGTAGGACTCTGATCCATCATCCACTTAAATCTGCTCCGTAAATTGTCTATTTCCGCCCTGTGTTCGCGAACCAACGTTTCTCTCAACTCCTTGATCATCTTCCCCTTTTCCTCTTCGAACCTTTCGAGATTTTCAGATACTTCCGCCGATTCCCTCTCTCTGTCCACTCTGAGTTTATCCATTTCGTCTTTCAAACTTATATTTTCCTTCGAACAGTTATCGATTCGCATTTCGAGACAGGTATTTTTCTCATGAAGGCACTTTAGTTCCTCTGTTTTGACTTCCAAATCTCTCTTGTAATTTACTAACTCCGCACTTTCCAACAAACATTTTTCGAGATTCATTTCTGTCAATGATTTCGTCAAACACTCGTGACTCTTGGCGAATTCTTCCCGCTCTTTCGTTGTAAAATCCTTCAGCGAACACAGTTCATCTCGTAAACTTGGTAAGGCTTGAGATATAAGTTCCGATAGATTGTTTAATACAGCTTTCAGTCTGTCATATTCCGTCCTCGACGTTTGCAAGTTGTCCTAAAACGATATGATTGCGTTAACTGTAAAAATCGAGTTCGAAGTATCCTGTTTTCTAATTCTCAAGGAGTCGCGAATATACAAATAAGATAAATCAAATCAAACAAATAAGTAAATACAAAAAACTAAATACAAAAATGAGAAAATATCGTCATGCTCAAACTCAAAATTGTACTGTGTATTTATGTATATATGGTAGGATGGATGTAAAGGTTTAGAAAGATAGGATTAGGGAATATTCAGGCCACCAACAATTTACTGCAAACCAGAAACTCGTCTCGTCTAATAAAATTACCTGCAATTCTTGAAGAGCAAAATACGTCAGGAACTACTTTATTTATGTACTAGATAAAATACAATAGTTAAAAATCTAAAATAAAAGAAAATATATGCACTCACAATAAAACATTACACAACGTAAATTCTAAAACCAGGTTTGATAGAGAATAAGCAATTTGTACAAAAAAAAAACTAATGCTTCAGAAAATATTTCGTACTTTTATACAGGATGATAAGAAAATTAGATTTATTTTTAACAAATATAAAACTCTATATATTACTTTTAAATTAAGATATAAATTTCGACGTTAGGCATGCATATTAGATCAATCCGACACGATAGTGTTTTGTGTTAACGTACGATGTACAATGTATGCGAAACGTAAGGGAGGTTTCATCGTTGAACGAGAATATTTCATTCGACGCAGTCTTAAAGCAACTAAATAAAACAATTAAATTATGTAATATTTTAATCTATAATCCTTTGAAAATTTTATCATTTCTTTTAAATATTACATTTAAACAAGAACACTTATTTCCGTTTCTCTAAGAAATAACATTCGGAAAAATATTTAGTTATGAAATTTATTCTTAATATTTAAATTTCATATTTGTTGTGACTTTGAATAAATTTTTATTTTATTTCAAATTAAATATTACGTGCTTAAAAACAACGTAGTGTAGGATAAATATTCGTGTTTAATTTAATTAGAGATTTATTGGATTAAATATTATTTTTATTGAATATTATTAAATTTTGAATATTTGAATTATTTTTTTGAAAATAATAATTACAATTATTAGATATGTACAACAGTTTTCAATCAGAATTTGATAAAATATACGTTAACCAAAATACGTATTGAATATGTAACACATTGTACATGATATTAAATGACTTTAATTGATTCAAGTTTATTTTATATTTGAAATAATTTGTACTCACAGTTTTGTTATTGAGCGCGACCGTGATATACATACCGCTTGTGTCAAATATCATTAGGCATAGGGTATCGTATACATATTGCAGTGATCTTGAGTTTGGTGGTAAATTGTAAATAAGCATAATCAAGATTTAATCTAGATTTAATTTAATTAATTACTATTTTATTTATTTTATCATGATCAAGTGTATATAAATATTTATTAAGTTAGTATATTGGCAAATTTAATTTTAATTTAAGTAAAATAATATAAGAATGTTATCGTAATTTTATTCAAGAAGCTAATATTAAAATAAGCCTGGTATATCAAGTAAATATTCACAAGAAAGTGTTCCCCGCAAGCTTCAGCGCAAGAAAATATTATGACCGAATACGTGCAATGAATAAGCCCGGCGAAACAATATTCCCCGATACTATTAACAATCACAAACGTAAACAAGTCGACATCGAGATGGATGTTCGTTTACATTTTTAAATAGATAATACATCACTATACCGATAGGTGCAGCACTATAGAAATGCAATAGAAGAGGTGGAGTCGGTATCGTGCCGAGGATAACCGTACGTTTTTGTGAAGAAATATATGCATATAAGTCGGGAGATGATGAGAAAACGGGAGATGGCTGGTGAAAACCGCTCTCTAAAAGAAAATAATTAAAAGTAGGTGGAAACCTCTTCTTCCTCTTAAACACAGGGTGTTTATACTTAGAAATATTTTCATGAATTAACTTTATACTCTGAACTATTTTTATGAGATTTTGCTATGAATTAAGTTTTGTTAATATTTTAAATAAATTAATTTTATTTTGAACTTACAAGAATTATTTCTTTTGAATTAGGATGTTTTATTCTTACACGTGGTGGTTTCATACCAAGCGTTATGGTGAAACATTCTTATTAATTGTTTATTAAGGGTTTATTTAAATTTTATTTTCTTTTATATAAGTATAGACACTTGATAATTTATTTTTTTTGAATTTAAATTAAACATTTATTTGCTTGTAGTATATTGTGTTATTTGGAATACGAATTGATTTATTTTTGAGATATGGAAGAGTTTGAAAACCTTTATGAGGAACTAAGGTTAGTTCGTGTTATATAAAATTTTGACAATTATGTATCTAGTGTTAAGTAAGTTATTGTGTGGTGATTTCTGCTGGAATTTTGTACGAGGTTGGTAATTTTTATTATTATTATTATTATTATATATGGATTCACAATTAAATTTACAGTTTTTTTTTTATTTTGTGTTTGTGTATTAAAATTTGACGTGTTGGGTCATAAGTCAGGGATGTGTGCATTGAATTAAACAGGTGATTAATTCATAGCATGGAGCCTTGATTAATCCTAAAACACGAATTGATCTTGGTGGTACTGTTTCGGGAGCGAGCAAAGGCGCTGATCAGAACTAATCAGGACTAAGTCAATAATTGTGAATACACAGAGGCATTTGATTTGAATTTTAAAGACATATATTCATTAAGGGATGAGCACATTGTTGTGTATGTTAGGGGTGTGTTCAACGAGTTGAAAGATATACTCGTGGGATGGAACCCTGGGGTACCTACCCATGTAAATCTGTCATTTGGTGATACTGTTCGGAAGCGAGAAAAGGCGATGAGCAGAATTAATCAAGACAGAGCCATTACCTTAGTGTTTATATATTTGAAACCGATAAGTGATAAATTTTTATTATTTATTTATAATCCAGTATAACTCATAACATATAATAATTTTTTTTTGATATATTGATTCTTTTACAATTAAATAGAAATAAATTAAGTAATGATGAATGTTTAGTAGAATATTTACTGATAGTTTTTTTTTTATTAATATTATTTTGAATATAATTGTCATATTTATCATATTATGTTATCATGACATGCAAAATTTTTAACATAACATTTATGATATGGTTAATTATAAAGATATTGGTTTTATTTGTAAATTAGTAATTTAATAAAGTATATTATAAGGTATATTTTGTATTTTTATTTAATTATCTGACCTGGAGACAACTTGAAAGCATTCATATTGGAGAAGAAACATTGTTATTATTTTCTGCCCCTGAGAAAATTTTTCATTAGTAATTTTAAAACTCAGCTAGTGACGTGTGAAATTGCTAAACCTACTGTTTTGCAGAAAATTATAAGACTTTGGTCTAGCATAAGGCCTAGAACTAAAGCATATGTTTGATTCTGCCCTTGTTTATTATTTAAATTAACTAATATATTTTCTGCAATCATTAATTCGCAAGAGTCACAGCAATATGTACGATGTATACGTACATATGTGTATGTCAACCTGGTAAACCTACGTATGTACATACATACGTATACGTATACATTGATACCGTATTATGTTCCCTATGCCTAATGTAATTTGACACATGCGGTATATGTACTCAAATCATTCTTGTATTTAAAGGAACTCATACATATAGTGACTTTAAAATTAAATACTCCTGTGAAATTTCTGCTGAAATCCATACGAACGTGTTGTATTTGTAAATTCAATGTTAACATTTATCTAACTGTAACATGTTTTTAGAAAATATAACAATCTATTTTATTATTAAAATTCTTGCTATACTTATAATGATTAGAATTTTAATTGTTGACATAGATACTAGGTAATATATTATTATATAATTGTCATTTGTTATTTGTTGTAGTTCTAATAACAATTATAGCAATATACAAGGGTGATCTAAAAAGTGTGATAAGTAATACAGAGATGGCACCACAATGAACACATGCCTGTCACTTATGATATTTATAACCTTTAATTTAGCAGTTGTGAAAGTTTGAGTCAAATACGTTAGGTCATTTGAATTGTAATTGTAATTATTGTGAGATCAAAAAGGAGTTAGATCGTGTTCATGGCGAATCTGCACCATCACTTAAGACAGTTTTTTTTTTGGGTGAATGAATTTAAACGTGGTTATAGGAGCACCGAAGATAAAGTGGCTACCACTGACGGAATGATAACGTGTGATAGCCGACACTCTTGGCATATCAAAAGTACGTGTCGGTCATATCCGTTTACTAAATGTGGACTAGAAACGAATTCGTGTAACCACTTCATAGATTATCTTTATAGATTATCCCCAAAAAGGCAAAACAGCCACATGAGTATACTACGCCTCGCTTTTGGAACAGCTGAATGAAAAATTAATGGAAAAACGACCGCATTTGGTCAGAAAAAAAAGTTTTGTTCCATCACGATAATGCGTGATATATTTAAAAGTTTGAAATATTACTATTTTACTTTAGTAGTTTTATAATATGTCACATCTATTGTAATATGCAATAATCATTCATTTCAGCATTGATGTTTGAAATATCAATATAATACATATGTATATTCTAGATTTAAGAGTTATCGCATTCTTTTGTAACTATTTTTTTATTTGGTGAAATAGAATGAATGTGAAAATATCATCATATAAGTTGTGTAATGGTGGGTATATTAAATTTAACAAATTCCGGAATATCTTTTGTATCATTTATTTCTAATTGTAAGAATACCCTATACGCAACTTTTTTCTCAATCACCTGTCGTTAAAAATAACTCCAACTTTATTATCACCTGTGTAAACCAAGAAAATGCTAATATTTGTGGTGAATTTAGTAAAGCACAGGTGCAAATATATTCAGCTTATTTTTCCTTTAATTTAAGAATAAATTAAAAATGGAAATTTTTAAATTAAAAATATATAACAAAAATATATTCTTAAATAAAAGTTCTGCCAAATAGCAAATAAAAGCAGGATGTAAAAATAAATAATAAAGGTACTCTCGATATAACTTTTTTCAAGAAGATCCAAGTAGAAAACAAGTTGGAAATTCCGTTGTTAGATGGTTGTTATTCATCTGTTGAGGCCTTTAGAACAAGGTAAATTATACCTTGTCTAAAAATAAAAAGAAGTGATTTAAATATCGCACCAGAATGGAACATATTTTTAAGAGATTTCATTGGTTCTCACATAGGCAAATTAAATATAGAAAAATAATAAATAAAAATATAGCCAAGCCTTAACCTGTAAGCATAGTGTTACATTTTTGCCTTAGTTTACTACATTTTACTGTGTTACTAAAGATAATCTGTACGTTTAAGTACTTCACGAACATTAGTTGATCAGACAGGTCCAAGCACCGTATTAAATTCACTACCCAAACAGCGTCAACAATTGGTACACTTTAGCCGACGAAAAACAGTTTTGAATATGTCCAAATTAACACTACAAACTCCAAAAATGAGAACAGTAATTGTAATGATCACCTCCAAAACACTAAGTAATATTACTTCAATTACAATACATTATAAGACTACGATATTTAAAAGAAAATATCATGAAAAATTTACATGCTCGAGTTTAGAGTTTACCAGAATAGGTTATGTCAAACACCGCATTCAATCCTAATTTTGAGTAGATTTTAAATGTTAATACAAAATATTACTATATTCTCAACTGGTTGAATGTCATACAAAACTGTTTACTACATTTTAAGCTGTGTTCCGGGTTTTGGCGGGATATTTGAATCACTCCTTCTTATTCTGGCATTAGTAAGTTTTTGACACTCTTTTTTGTTTTGATCAGAAATTGATATTTAATTATTAGAAAAATAGTTCTTGGTAAATAGGCAGTATCAAGAAGAATATAAGAAACATTGCGATGCAGCGCCTCTTTCGCTGTTGACTTGACGAAAGCTAATAACAGAAGCCGAAGCAACACATAATTATAGTATCACTTTTTTTGTATTATTATTATTATTTTTAACAATACAATCGGTAATATTACCATCAATTCGCATAAACATTAACCTTTCATAAATGCATACCCAGAACCCGCTGTAACCAAATAATTGATCACCGAGCATCTGTATCATTCCCTCTCACTCTTACTCGTAATCGTAACGCGGTAATTAAAGCTCTAAGAAATAATAAAGAACGTTAAACGCTGTTATTTACAATATTGTTCCTGTTAACGATCTATTCCCGCTAGATAGGATATTGCAACTATCGTCTCCACTACTCATTTACAAGTTTATTTGAAGTGGAATCAGCTCGAACTGCTTTTTATAATAATAATTGGCGCCAACAACGTGGGGCCCCTTTTAATTATAATAACTGGCGCAACAACGTGGGGATCTTTTTAATTACAATATCTTAAACGTACAGCTATCTATATTCATTTGAAACATTCGCACCGCAATAGTTCCTATATTCACTCGATCATGCAAAATTACATTAGTTATCTGCATTACATATCTGTGTTACTAGTAGGTGCCATTTTTTATGGAGGAGTCTATTATATACACCCATTGTTCGCCCACCAATTATAAGTAACTCTGACTGAATAAGTCTACAATTATTATTTCAAGACAATCTAAAATGTAACTTGATCTTCAGAGTTTATCAAATTAAACTAAAATGCAGATTTTAAGTACAGGGTTATTGACTATATTTGGACCAATAGATAACATTGTTATTTGAAGGATTAGAAAAACGTTTAAATTAGGAAAGTTGTAGGATTTCAGTCAAGGCGCTAGAATTTGATATCAGAAAAAACAAACGAACGTCGTAAAGCCGTCAAAAACGGCTAACTTAGTTTTTTTTAAATGGAATGCCCTATATAATGTTACATAATCTGATTCTAAATAAAATTTCGAGTATATTCCATTTATATAACATATACCTACATTCAACTGTTTTCGCGCTATCGCTGATTGAAAATCTACTAATATGTTTTCTACACTCTTCGTATATGAATTTACGTAAGTCATTACGGGGTTTCTATGGAAACATCGGTAAATGTACGATTTTCAATCAGCGATAGCGCGAAAACAGTTGAATGTAGGTATATGTTATATAAATGGAATATACTCGAAATTTTAATTAGAATCACATTATGTAACATTATATAGGGTATTCCATTTAAAAAAAACTAAGTTAGCCGTTTTTGACGGCTTTACGACGTTCGTTTGTTTTTTCTGATATCAAATTCTAGCGCCTTGAGTGAAATCCTACAACTTTCCTAATTTAAACGTTTTTCTAATCCTTCAAATAACAAAGTTATCTATTGGTCCAAATATAGTCAATAACCCTGTACATATAGAATTTTCGATTGCACAAATAAGCATGGGAACAACGTTGTCGTTAAAAATAAAACAAAAAATAAAGAAATTTGAAAGAACAAAACCAAAATAAACATAAGAATGGTGATTTTTAAGAGAAAGTGAGATAGACAGATCAAGAGCGAGAGAAAACAAATAAAGAACAGAATTCGAAGTGAGTGTTGAAACCTGGAGCGTCTACATAAAAGTATAAAATGTATGTATTTTAGGGTGCAACAACGTCAATTTGGTTTACGATACCTGAAGAAGGGCGACAACATTGTTCGCCGTGTCGAGCTGCTTGGCAAACTCGCCCTGACACTGGCCACCACCAGCCGCTTCCATGCTCAAACTCGACGGCAAACTTTCGTCAATGTAATACTCGTCGGTCACAAATTCAGCGCCGACCTGTTGGTGAACCTGAACCGGGGAAGTGGGTGACTGCTGTTCGTGCAAGTGCACATCTCTAGAACTCGAAGGCGTATGAGGAGAAGCAGATTTAGAACGGGGAACGTTTACGGAGCAAGCACTCTCCCCATCACCACCAGCTTCACCGCTGACGTTAATGTCAACGTTGCAAGTTCTTGTCTGTATTTGTTGTTGTTGTTGTTGTTGTTGTTGCTGCTGCTGCTGCTGCAGCTGCTGATGGTGATGGGAATTGTAACAGCTTTCCATGGTGACAGGAAGATTTTTGAAACTGGAAAAGTCATCCATAGAATCTAGGGATGGATGTTTGATGTTAGTGAAACTGTCGGTAGTGTTACTCTGACTGCCGCTGTAACTGAAGGTGCGCTGCTGTCCGTGTGCGGAAACGTTAAATGGGGAAGTGGAAGGATCGACGGGAACTTGTTGTTGTGATGTCACGGAGGAATGTTGGAGTTTTTGGAAAACACGCGGGGGCTTTTTGGGTGGTAATTGGCCTCTCTCACCGACCTCCGTTAATGTGGCGACGTCATGCGTTTTCGTCCTTGGCGATGGCATGTCTTTGTCGAAGTGAATGTCTAGAGGACTCTGGCAAACTTTTTCGAATTCTTCTGTGTCAGTCTCTGATTCGCAACCCCTGAAATTTTATCGTTTTAAGATGAAGCTTCTTGTCATCATCATCAGAAGATGAAAAATTATCAACACAATAATTATGGCGCCCAACGTGGGGCCAAATGAATCCTACAACTGATTTGAAATTTATGTTCAGCACGGTGTAAAATACTAGAGGTGTGATAGTATTAGTTTTATAATGAGTATTTGAATGACAGGACAAGTATTTATATGTAGTAAAGACATGAGCAACAAATGACAAAATTGCGATAGTGTATAGAATAGAATAATTTACAAAAAGAATTAAAAAAGAAGGAAGGAGATACTTGTAGGATTGTTATTGTTGTGCATATTAATTATGATATAAATTTATAGTGTTCATTCAGCAAAAAAAACTTGTTATTGATAAAATTGGATTTATAATATTAATTTAATTGTAGATTTTAAAGAGTGTATTTTTGCTGACAAACTGGTTTATTTAATTTAAAAGGAAGAACATCAAATTGTAATGGTTATCAAGATGAAATATAAATGTGACAGTGACATATGTGGAATAATTTGAAAAGTCTGCTAAAATATACAATACTAAATTAATAGAAGAAATGCAATCCTCCCCTGAAGATGAAAAATCATAATACGAAAATTATGGCGCCCAACGTGGGGCCAAATGAAAACCAGAATTGATTTGGAAGGATATACTAAGATGTAAGGAATACATTTAAAGTATAAGTTGAAGTTGAGTTAAGTTTGGTAAAGAATGTAAGGAGTTTCGTTTAATTGTAAATGATAAGAATGTTCACGAAAAACATTTATTTTCATTAGGATACAAAATGCTAAAAGTGTGGTAGTATTAGTTTTAAATGATGATGATGTTTCCTTCAAACCCTGTTACAAAAACCTATTATTATTAAACATAATCGCATTAGAAAATATTTTACCTGTCAAGATCCTTAAGGTGCGGCAAACTGGGCGCTATCAAGCATGACTCGTTCTCCACACCTTTCAAAAGGCTCTGTTCGTTAGTAGCCGAGAGTCGCATATCCTCGACAGCTTGCACCAATTCGTCTACGCCGCCTATGTTGTCCTCTTCTTTGTCGAATTTACCGTCCGATTTAGAATCGAAAAACTTCAGTATGATCGATAAGTCCGGTACCACTAAGTTATCGGCCATTTCGGGTAGAGATTTTCGAAGCGTTTCCATGTCATCGAGGGTTATATTCGGCAAACCGGAGTCGAACACGGACGGCGCTTGCGTCGCGAACGACGGAGGTAAGTCGTCCATGCCGGGAAAAAGAGAATTCAGGAAGTGTCCTTCGAACTGCGCATGGAAATCTTTCCGCCGTGTTACTTCGTTATTGTGAATTGTTAATAGGTGACATGCTAATTCAGATGCCCACTAGAATAAGAACATATTTGATCATCAGATTACTAATTTAAAAAAGTATGATTCGTACCACTAGAAAAGCCTGCGAAAAAGTTTTTCTCCTAACGACTTCCGCCACTGCTGTTAAGTATACTGCCGGTGTTAGGTGTATCTGCTGCAATACTTCCAAGTGCTTACGTAACCGTTTCAAGTTTTCGTGATAAATAAATAACCTATGACTAGTTTCTAATATTGTGTTCTCAACGAACATGACCCATTTAAGCCGATAATACAGGTTGCTGATTAATTCTTCTTTGGCGTTGGTGCACCTACGTCGTATGTCGCACAGCTGTTTGTGATTCTTCATCATAACTAACAGTTGTTTCCTATGGGAGGCGCACAAGTCCGGAAGAACTGACTTATCGCGCAAGTTTCCGGCTCTATTTTGGTTCTGTGAAAGTGTTTACAAAGGATACAATATACACTGGAATCAAATAAATGTAAATAATATAATTTAATTTCTAATTAATTTACTTCCTAACTTTTTCTAAATCTAAGTTTTATGACAATTTTGTTTTTAAACTCCAACATTGACAGGTTTGTGAATGTCACAAATTACATCCATTTGTGATGTCCATTTACTTTAGAAATAAGAAGATAATTCAGAATTTTTTTTTAATGTGATCAATAATGAAGAAAAATTTCAATATTCCGCACATTTTGTGGTATTCCCTGTATAATTTTTTTTATCAAGTCTAGATTATTATGGTTGAATAGTTTTGACAACCGATGCGGCCAAAGTACGAACTAAAGACGGCCATTCAATGTCATTACAAATACCCATCGACCGAAACAATTTCATAATAATAATATTAAACTAATTAATTAATATTTCAGTATTATACATTGTGTCTACTTAAGTTGGAATCATATGGAAAACATTTTTATTATGCATTTTAAGAAAAAAAAATGAGGTGTGGCTACCCCACGACTTTGTTTTAAATATTATGAGCGTTTCAACTTATATAATTTTAAGATTTTTTTTATACAAAAATTATTAAAAACCCTATTTTAAGTATTTCTATTCCCTTCATAAATCTCTATAGAATGCATAGTTTGCAAGATATTATAAAAGAAGTGTACTCGCTAAAAGCTAGGTCCGAATTTTGAAGTTTTTTTTTTTTACAAAAAATATTAAAAATTATGTTTTAAATACTTTTATATTCGTAATTTACGTGCCTAGAAAGCATGACTGGCGAGATATTCGCAAAAAACTAATTTTCGATAAGAGTAAAAGGCCTACTTCCGGTAGGAACTTCGAAAAACTTTTTTAATAAAATTCTTCTCAAATTTAATTTTGAATGCATATGAATTCTTTTTAAAATTGTTTAAACTTAGTAGTTCGATATTTTTACTGAAGTAAACTACTACTTCCGGTCTGTCGATTTTACTGAAAATCTAATCAGATCTCAAGAGGGAGATTATACTAGTAAATACAAAATTTGGAATTGATAGCTGTAGCGGTTTGACCGCTATCCTGGTCACACACAGACACACACAGCCAGAGACATTTTTTAAAAACCACTTTATTCAGGGGACTTCAAAACGTGGACATCTGCAAAAATCTCTTTACTTCCTTATACTACGTAATAAGAAAACAAAATTACTCTTCCTAAAAAGTTTTGCATGGTCTAGAACCCGAAGAAAATTAATCAAATATCAATTTTTTGCAGTCGTTTACGAGGTGTGTCAAAAAATATGAATTTTGTTCAAGAGCAAAGTACCTTTATTTTTGACATTATCGAATATTTTTATAAATATAACAGATTAGATTTAAAAACTACATTCAACTATATCATTACATTTATCTACCATGAAAAATCAGGTTTTGTTAATTTTTTTTATCTTCTGTTTATTAAAACATAATAATCTTTCCGTTTCTTAATATTTGCAACAATTTTTCTAAACATTGATTGAAAATTTGCTCTATTTACATTGCATTGACAAGTAATGTTTGATGTTTGAACGTCAAAACGAGTTGGTATTTAGAAATTAAGAAATGAAGAGTTATTAACTCGTGAAAAAAAAATTTAAATTGTTTTGGTTGTTAGAAAACTATAAAACGCATAGAAAATCAGCAGTTATTTTTAATAATAAACAACCTAATAGAAGTATTAGTCAATCAACAGTTACGAAAATAGTAAATAAATTCAAGACTTATGGAAGTATTTACAACAATTTTCATAAAAACGCCGAAAATCGGTTGCCAATGCTCCAAAAATATCATTGCGCAAAAGGGCATCTTTGCTACACAATAATGTAGGTAGAGATACAGTGGTTTATGAAAAGAGGGTAGATATGTCGAGGCAAGAGCGGAATGACTTAAGAGGGGCGTTTACCAACAAATAGAAACTTATGCAACTTATATTACTCGCGGGACGGGTAGACGCAAGGCGGTGTGAGTAGGTGGAGCTAAGCGATATTCGGTTTTGATCACAGCGCTTCGGTTTTATTCACAGATTTTGTCATAGATAAAGGAATGCTATAGATGGGCAACATAATGTATATACTGTTATATTATTATACACTCGAATATTATAGGTATATATGACATTTCTTTTGAATTACAAACTGTCACTCGAATTTAAGTCTGGAATAGCCGACCGATTTCGATAGATCTTCGCTAGGACCGGTAGAGATACCGTAAAGTGTGGATAGACGACGCAATAGCTTCTAAAAACACTCGTGTGAAATGTGTGACAATGTTTACTATTTAATGTTTATCTTCAAATATAATTACATAAATTTGATTTTTTTTATATTGTTCATCAAATGTGCAGCTGGCGCGTAGAGGTTGTTTTTTTCTTTTGTGTACCAGCCTTATTTAGTAGACATTAATCAAATTCATGCATTTTTGTGGTTATCTCTAAAACACATAACTTTTTTAAAAAAACAAATTAGTACAAAAACTGGCCTTGACATTATAAATTTATGCCTTGTGCATCACTAACCCAAATTTGAGATTCTAAAATTACAAAATAAATTTAAAAAACGCAAAACGGCGATGCCTTAGTTTTCGAAAGGTAAACGCTACTCTTAAATTAATCATTTTTAGTTCTGTTTATTAATGTATTATTTGTATGGTTTTCCTATATGCAAACTAAATTACTGTTATGCATTCATTACATATTTAATTTGCGAAATTGTTGCAAACATTATGAAACGTAAAGATTATCATGTTTTAATAAACAGAAGATATAAATGTTCAGTATTTAAATTTACAAAAATAAAAGTAATTTATGTTTTTAAATAGAATCAATTTGTAGAAAAATTTGTAAAAATTAACAAAACCTGATTTTTCATGGTAGATAAATGTAATTACATACTTGAATGTAGTTTTCAAATCTAATCTATTATTTTTTATTACAATATTCGATAATGTCAAAAATAAAAGTACTTTACTCTTGAGCAAAATTCATATTTTTTGACACACCTCGTATACGACTGCAAAAAATTGATATTTCATTAATATATTTTAGGTTCTAGACCATGCAGAACTTTTTACGAAGAATAACTTTTTTTCTTAAAATTAATAATAAAAAAGTTTTCCATATGACTCCAACTTAAGTAGACACACTCTGTATATTTCCATTAGTAAAATATTATTAGATATAAGCCAGTTACAAATTGAATATTATAAATAAAGTTATTAAATATTTCTTTTCTATACCTATACTTTATTTAATACTTGGCTATTCTCCGTAGTAGGCAAGCATTGTTGACACATTTATATTCTTTTGATGATAATTACAACAAACATCAAACGGTAATTATGACATAAATGTCAAAAGGTGCATGAATATTATTATTTAAACAGTCCTGATATGCTTTTTGTAGGTTATATTTCCTGAAAGGTAAAATTTTGCAACATCTCAATTTGACGCCACTTTAACTTAGTGGCGCATGTCGGTTGCCAAAGCGATTCAACTATAACAAACAGCCCTTGTAAATTCAATGTAGATTTTTCTGACAATGTCCATTACACTGCTAGTTTAAATTTATATTAAAGCACTTTTATAAAGTTAATATTTTTAATGGTCTATACCCCCACTCACAAAAAAAAAATACCCTCAAACTACCTGTAATAATGACTGTGCTAGATCTCCTTGTTCTTGAACATATCGCTTAGCTTCTATCATCAATTGTTCTAAACCGAAGAGTCGATCACCAATGCCTCTGACTTCTTTCATATCAGGTTTACCGGCATGATCTAGTGCGCCCTGTATTTCTACGCGGATGGTATTGTAGACGTTGTTGTCGAACTGTAAAATAGATATATCAAAATAAAAAAATGTGTATACGAGTAAGACAAATAACATCAAAATAATAACAAAATTTTCCAGTGAAAAATTCATCTAGTTTATGTACTTTGACAATCTATGAAAACAAAAGATAGCTAATAGAAGACGCGTTTTCTTTTTTCGTCTGCATCAATTAGCAGGAAGCAATCACTAAATTTGTTGCAGTATCACTCCAGTTTGTTGCATTTTGTTATTTATTTCATAATAAAAATTTTAAATTTATGCTATGTACACAGAAATTCTCATATGCAATATTCACAAAATAAATATATAAAATAAATAAAATGAAATTTCTAACTATCTAGAATATAATCTTTAAAAATGTAAAATAAGGGCAAAAAGCACAAAGAACAAATACAAATGTAGAAAATAGCGCAATGTTATTAGAGCAAAATATACTAATTTAGATCAAATACACTAGCAAATAGGTTGTTAACTTTGTATTATTAAATCCTTAAACACTGTTTATATAATCGGCGTATTTCTCCGCATTGAAAAATGCCGATTAGAGATATTTCATTTACACTTTATAATTTCAAAATAGTCCAATTTAACCTTTAAAACACCCTCAGTACCCCCCCCCCCTCCGAGTAGGCTGTTTTCTAAGTTTTTAAGTAATGAATGTTGGTGTACATGCTAAACTTTTGAAAACTCCAAATGCAGACAGTTGTCATACTTAAATTCCAATTATAGACGCTTATTATTACTTACATGACATAACCAAACTATCAAAATTATGCACTGTCACCAACAATTAAAAAACCAAAACATGTCCGTCTCTAATGAGGAAAGTATTTGAAGGCACGGTATAGTATGTAGTTAAATTAATGCATACTTCCAACGTATTCCGAGTGTATCAAAGACAACTAGATGAATTTTTCAATTCGATATCTGTTAATAATACCTGTTGTAAACCTCTCAAACACAATTCGTATAGCTGATCCATTGAATTTTTATTATCAGACGCCGATATCCATTCTAGCAATGTAATGTTCTTTTTACTATCTTCGGAAGTTTGAGAGGCACCGTCACTTTTCGAAGACGCCACAGCTGACAACGTATCCTCGAGCAACTTTTCATTCTCCAGCAAGACGGGCAGTAGTGGGATACGCGACAAAATCTGTAGGTCTTCCTGAAAACTACTATCGCAATTTACAATTGCGTAATATCAAAGAAAACGTGTTGTCATCACCAGTAGCACTGTGCTACTGATGATGACAACATAGTTGTCGAAATACGCTTCCAGTGCTTTAGTGTGGTGCAAGGTGTTTTTCTTAGTGTTTTTGTTTAGTATCAAGTCACAGACTTCCATTAAGTCATAAGCACTGGAAGCGTATTTCGACAACTATGTTGTCATCATCAGTAGCTCTGTGCTACTGATGATGACAACATAGTTATCAAAATACGCTTCCAGTGCTTTAGTGTGGTGTAAGGTGTTTTTATTAGTGTTTTTATTTAGTATCAAGTCACAGACTCCAATTAAGTTTCTTAATATGATTGAGAGAATTGATAATTTTTTAAAAGGTACAAATGTATTGTATTGTATTGTATTGTATTGTATACTTTATTCGTAATTTGACCATTACAGAAATTGTCACAGTGCTCAAATTTTTTTTTTTTTTTCATCACAAAGAAATTGTCATATATAAATAAATAGAGATAAACATATAAAATATAAACATGAACCAGCATATGGATGCATTTGTCAAAAGCTTTGAATAAAACATATAAAAATTGTATAAACATTAAACATTAAGCAATTAAACAATATACACAGCTCAAGTATTTGAGGGTTTCAGTGGGTATGTTAATATGTGGTATGGTGCTCCGATTTCATTCCTTTTATGTGTGGAATACTGGTGATGATCGTCAGTTATGGGCAACGCCTGTTGTTCATATCATGTTTGAGCAAAGTACTCATCCATGGAGTAGCACTCCTTTTCCAAAAGCATGCCTTTCACCCTCCCACCGAAGAGATCCACATTCATCGTTTTCCACTCGGAGGGAAGACCATTGTACAGCCTCGGCCCCCAGTGACTCACACCTTGCTGCGTCGACACCAAACGGTGATATGGGACACCAAATTCGTCCCTGTGTCGAGTGTTATATGCGTGGTGGTCGCCATTTACAGGAAACTGGTGTCGATGTGTGTGGAAATATTTCAATATTTGCAGGATATACATCGACACCATGGTAAGTATACTTTCTCTCCTAAAATATCCCCTACAGGATTCTCCTGGTCTCAGGTTGCACAGAGACCTCACAGCTCTCTTCTGAAGCAGGAAGACCCTAGCTGCACTCGCTGATTCACCCCAGAAGAGGATGCCATAAGCCAGATGAGAATGAAAGGCTGCATGGTAGGTTAATTTTGCAGCGTGGTGGGTTGCAATTGATTTAATTCTTTTGATGGCAAAAATGCCTGATGTTAGTTTTTTTGATAGCTGATCGATGTGCTGTGTCCATTTCAGGCAATCATCCAGCGTAAGTCCAAGGAATTTGGCTGTATGGGTTTCACTACTTGGTTTAGTTCTAAAGACAAGTTCTTGTGTTTTTTCTGTATTTAATTTAAGTTTGTTTGCAGTGAACCATTCCTCTGATCTTCTTATTGCTGACAATGATCTTTGTTGAGCATCAATTTGTGTCATTCCATTTGTTAGAATGGAAGTGTCGTCAGCGTAAAGGCATATTTCAGCACTAAGACATTCCGGGATATCATTCATAAATATAATAAACAATAATGGTCCTAGAATCGAGCCTTGGGGAACTCCACAGCTTACTGGATGCATTTTCGACTTCTCACCCCTCCATTCCACTAACTGAACTCTATTTGTTAGGTAGGATTTGATAAGGTCCAATGGCTTTCCCCTAATCCCATAACGTTCAAGTTTCTGTAGCAAGATCCCATGATCCACCGAATCAAAAGCCTTACTTAGGTCCAGCATATTCATTTGTACGTACTTTCTCTTGTCAAATGAGTCGTGTATATAATTGATAGCATCCATTATACCACTCACCACTGATCTACCTTTACGGAAACCGTGTTGCTTTGAAGATAGTAGACCGCGCATCTCAAAAAAGCAGGACATCCTAGTTGCTATTACCTGTTCGTACACCTTTGATATGGTCGGCAGTATGCTGATGGGTCTGTAATTGTTGCACACCTTTGTGTCACCATTTTTATGTATTGGTAATACCCTAGCCACTTTCAGAGGTTCAGGAAATACTCCCTCATTCATTGCCCCGTTTATACATTCGGCTAAGTTCCTACATATTTCGGTGGCAACTTCTTTTAGAATGTATGTTGAGATATTGTAGATATCTTCAGTCTTCTTATTTTTTAGGCGTTTGATTATACTCAAGATTTCCACTTCTGTTGCTGGATGGAAATAGCATGAGGTGATTTGGTTTTTTCCTTTCATTAGTGAAATTGGTGAGACATCACTGTTTAAATTGTTTGCAATGTGAACTCCAACACTACAAAAATATTTATTTAGTTCCTCTGCCGTTAGTTCGGACTCCTTTGCTATTTCCCTTGACTTGATATTATTATTTATAATTTTCCACACAGCTTGCTGCTTATTGTCGCTGCTTTCAATATAGTTAGCGTTTCGTTCTTTAGCAATGTCTGTTGTTAATTTCAAGTACTCCTTTTTTTCTACTTTATACATTTCATAGTATCTCTCATCCTTAGTAACTTTAAATATTGTAGCCAAAGCATCTAACCTGTTTTTTGATTGGCCCAGTTTTCCCTGATTTGTGGGTGTAACTTTACTGTTGTTACTGTCTCTACTTATCCTTGTTTTTATAGGAAAAGCTAATTCAAAGGCCGCTAGAAAGATACCATGAAATTTGTTGAACATAGCAGCCGCTGTATTCGCACATATTGGCAAGTATAGTTTGCATTGTAGCAGTTCCCTAAACAAGATTACTTGTTCCTGATTATACGTCCTAGACGTTATTATATTCTTATTTTTGGTCTCGATCAAGTGTGGGATTTGACATTTCAGTAGTTGAGCCTTGTGGTCAGATATATGGAACTCAATAGTTTGTATGGTGTGCTTTGAACTATTAATATTAGAGAATATATTATCAAGACATGAGTCACCTCTCGTAGGTTCCTTTGATAACATTTGTAAATTGTACGATTCAAATATGTCAGTGACCATCTTCGCGGATTTATCGTTTGACAAGAAGTTTACATTGAAATCCCCCATAATAAATATATGCTTACTGTTTTCATTCTCGAGAATGTATACTAATAGATTAATTTTCTCTTCAAAGATTTCCATGTTTGCTTTTGGTGGTCTATAAACTGCTACGATTATTATGTTCAGATCGATAATCTCAGTAGCAGATACCTCAATTATTGCCTCAACAGAAAGTTGCTTAATATCCTCTCTTTCACTACTTTTCAAATGTTGTTTTATCAAAATTAATGATCCCCCATGGATATATGTATCCCTACAGTATGCACTACTGATGTAGTAGCCTTTTATATTTAGTTTATCGAGTTTCTCATATTTTAAAAAATGTTCCGTAATACACATAACATCAATATCACCTTCATGTGCAATTATTTCCATGGCATCAATTTTATTAGTTAATGATTGCACATTTAGATTTAATACATTAAAATTTATTATATTTGTTTGATAATTTGTCCTATTATCTAACATATAAATATTTACTTTCTTACTTTTTGTAATAAGTTCGTCTGCCAGAGATTTGTTTTGCATGTGGTTTGCTATGTTTTTGTTTGAAGCTCCGAAAAAACCTTACTTGAATGTCGCTTGGCCAGCGCGTAGAGTCGAAGAGAATGCGATCATCGATAGACGACGGAAAGCCAATTTTATAAGCATTATATTTCTCTTTTGTTTGATAATCAGATTTTAATTGTACTTCTAATATTATGTCATCCGTATTAAATTTGCTAATAAGTAAATTTTTCATATGTTCTAGACTAAAATCCGTTCTGAAGCGATCCGTGTATAACCATTTTCGCTCTTGTTTCTTAAATGCTACATTTTCATTACTATTACCCGTAATTGTTTTAATATTCATTTTTGATTTATCAGCGTTTTTGTATTTATCCCTTTTGTGCGCTAAGTTAGAGTTTTCTGAATGTCTATCATCTTCATCTAATATTCTATTTATCGCAGGTTCCTTACGGTTTGTTATAATGTTATCATCCTTTTCGTTCACAGATGACTCTACAGACTTACTATTGTCAAGATTTTGTTTACATTTGCCTGCACTATCTTTTGTTTTGTCGGAAAATTCAATTGCTGTGGTTTGTTTTTGTGATATTAATGATTTTAATCAATGTTTGTGATCATCAGGAAATGATATATTCAGCGTCGTACGTCGTATTTTTGACTAGTTCTCCTGTCCAACAACAAGCTAATGATACTTTTGACATTGCATCCTGTGACCGGAAGTTGCGACTTCGCATCTCACCTTTGTAAGAATTTTAAGTACGACTCGTGCTCGTTCATGTAATCACTAAATTGTTTCTCGCAAAGATCAGCCCGCTTTCTGAATTCCATCGTGATGTCGTCCAAGTTCGCCACAACAGCTGCCCATCCCTGCTGCTGGAGGTGTTGATCGTGCACCAATTTTTTGCATACTTTCGCTTGTTCCTTCGCCAGTTCGTAAAAGCGTTGCGCCAATTGCGTTCTGTGCACAACGGTAGCGTAATCTGATGGTAAATCTTTCGTTGCTTCTTCGACTTTTTCCAGGAACTCTGCAAAGGAAAATGAAAATAATTTAGTACCATACAGTATGAAAGAATGAAAACTTGAATTTTGAAAATTTAAAAAGTAGCAAGCGCCTGGTAAAGACAAAATTAATGCAGAAAATATCAAAATTATGAAACAGAAAAACACAAAAAATTTGTCAATAATAACAACATAACCTTGAATGGGGGGAACGAACTGTAGAATACTACTGATTGTGTGAATTTACATAAAGCAATTAAAAATTACGCAAATGATCTGTTCGCGTAATGCTTTTTAAAATGGGTTCTTCCTGTTGTGCTTCTAGTTACAGAAACCGATATCACGAGAGAAACATCACATCTTTCCATTTCTGAGTTATGATGAATAGGCATTACATGTTGTATATTTATAGAGAGATACTTTATTTATAGATTTCCCAAATATCTAATCTTATAAGGAAGAAATGGATCAACCGTATTCTTCTCCTATTCAAATACAGTAGTACCCCGTTATCCGCTGACTCCGTATCCGCGGTTTCAGATATCCGCGATTTACCTATGATGAGCAGAAAACGCGTTATATCAATAAATATAAAAGTTATTTTTGTCGATATATCGTCGTATATATGAGTCAACCCCTGAATTCGGCGCTCTCTTATGATAAGTTAAACAAGCCTTGAAACCTTTGGAGGATTTGTTTATTGAAATGAAAAGACAAAAACGACAACTACCAATAACAATTTACTTTGAAAAAGTCGAGAAAACTATCGATAATGCACAGCCATCAACATCGTTTGCTTCGGATCTAAAGTAAACAATCGACTGCTAACTTGGACTTGGAGGAAGATGAATGAATATGTAGCTCACGATGATAAAGTTTTTCTTGTTGTATATTTTCTTGTTTTGTATGTAAATATGTACTACATATATGTACATATGTATGAACTTATATATTTATTAAACTTAAATTCTATTTGTGCCACAGCACAAGAATATTTATTTATTTATTGTTTATTTATTGTAAATAAATATTAAATAACTTATTTTTTCTTGTTTCATTGTTTTAACATTGCTTCATATTTCAAATTGTACTCGAAAATAAAGCGTTCGCTACTATCCGCGGTTTTCAGTATCCGCGGAAGACCACAGAACCATACCCCCGCGGATATGGGGGTACTACTGTATTGTCAAATTGTAAATCATTTTCTATTACTTATGAAGTCATGGAAAATATTATTAGGAAATCACACGGTTATTGTTGTATAACATGTTGCCTTTGACGATTTTACTTTCTTATACGTAGTATAAGGAAGTATTGTGATGATGAAAATTTTCGATCTCCAGATTTTTGCAGATGTCCACGTTTTGAGGTCCCCTGATACCAAAAAAGTGGTTTTTAAAAAATGTCTCTGTGTGTGTCTGTCTGTCTGTCTGTCTGTGTGTGACCACGATAGCGGTCAAACCGCAGGAGATATCAATTCCAAATTTTGTATTTACGTGTATAATCTCCCTCTTGAGATCTGATTAGTTTTTCAGTGAAATCGGTAGACCGGAAGTAGCAGTTTACTTCAGTGAAAAAATCGAATTTTGCTAATATTTCGTCAAATACTAAGTTTATACAAATTTATAAAGAATTCATATGTACTTAAAATTAAAATTGAGAACAATTTTATTTAAAAAGTTTTTCGAAATTCCTACCGGAAGTAGGTCTTTTACTCTTATCGAAAATCGTTTTTTTGCGAGTATTTCGCATGTCAAGCTTTTTAGACAGGTACGTTACGTGTATAAAAGTATTTAAAACATAGTTTTCGATATCTTTTGTATAAAAAAGATTTCAAAATTCGGACCGGAAGTAACACTTTTACTCTTACCGAATAGCGATTTTTGGCAAATAAGTCGTAAATTACGCATTATATATATATAAGTACAAAAGTATTTATTATAGAGTTATATTTGCAATATTTTTTGTATACATGAAATTTCAAAATTCGGACCGGAAGTAGCACTTTTACTCTTAGCGAGTAGCACTTTTTTTCGAATATCATCATTCTATATTTCTTATACATACAGCTGCAAAACCAACTTTTTAAAACAATATCAAGTCAAAAAAAAGTTTTGACATTTAATTTATAAATTAAGAAATAAATCGTACAGTTTTTTGACGAATTCTGTAACACAGTCAGCAAATTATCTTAATACAATACAAGGAAGAAATACGTAATACATAAATATAAACATAGACAGACATGTTAGCTTTTCCCATAAGAAAAACGCATATTTACAAAACAAAATTAATTTGTAATAATTTACAACTCCAAAGTCAATACCCGCACTGATAATTTTATCTTTGTATACACAAATAATGTCTACAATACCTACTTGATTTGCTTAATGATTTATCTATGCATAATAAAATGCCATGATAATTCCGTATATATTTTGTAATTTATCAGTTACGAGGAATTAAAACAGTCCACGTGGGAATTATTTAAAAGTTGAGAAAATTGCGTTAGACAAATTCATTTCTTGTTTTGTCTTTCGACACTGAAGGTCGGACGTTGCGAAAAAGAGAAGCTACGTGCAGATACACAAAGTGCACATAAGAAAATAAATATTTGAGATGCAGGAAGTTTTGTATATACATACAAACACTTTTTTACCTGCTTTCTTCGAGAGGCTTAAATTTTTATGACATCTGGGTCGCACAGCCCGGGGTGATAAGCTGTTTAATTGCCAGGCATTCTTAGAAATTTGCATAGGCCTTGCAAATACATAATTCGTGGGGTTAGAACAGAACTATCCCAAGTCCAATTTTATCGAAATTGAGTTAAGCTAAGTGCTCACTATCTGGACACTCAAAAAATTGTCCGCAGAAGTACTGTAAGTCCACGGTTTGAATTTACCGCCTAAATTGTTGAAAAACTGTTGGTATCCTAAATACAAATCGTTTCAAATATTGAGAGCAGAACTGTCGTATCTACGATAATTTCAAAATATGTTGGTGCAGAAGTATCCTATATCACTTGTAGTGAGACTTGGGTTACTTCTGCTGTTAAAAATTATACGCAAATTTGATTTCATTTTCATTTTTTGTGTGAGTTGACAGTTTAAAAGAGAAACAACAGCATGTCGCGAAGTGCAAAAATATTGGAATTAGCTCGAAAAGAGTTTGATGAATCAGGTAAGAACATCATTTTTATTTTTATCGGTAACATTATAGTTTTGATCAATTACTAATAAAGCGTACTATGTAGTGTTAATTAATTAAATTGGAGGTTATGTTTTGGGGGATTCCCTAAAAATATGCTTTGGGTGAAAGACATAAAAACTGTCAATAGCAAGGAATATTGGGCGGTTAATCATAAAAACTGTTCTATAAACTTCATTTTGCTGGTGGGTTACTAATAAAGAACTAACCTTAATTTTTGCAGAAGCACCATTTCTTGATGTCGGACAAGAAGGGACTAACAATACAGATAATATAACTATTTTTGATGGATTGGTGATACCAAACCAAACCGTAATTGAAAGTACGACACTTTTGAATTCAGACTTTATTGAATGTCAATTTCTAAATAGTCATGAGCCCGATCAAATAGATGATGCACTAGTTTTCACAAAACCAAGACAAACAGTAGGTACGTTAAATTACTTGAGTTTGTACTAGTCATTTTGACAAAAATAATAATACTTACCTATCTTACAGCAGAGAAAAACATTGAAAATGTAGAAAAAATGGAGTGTATAGAAGCTGAAAAGAATAAAAATTTATCATCATCAGGGATTCAGAAAACAGTAGGTGAGAGTATTTTTTAAAGGTGTTAATCACTTGTTTTACCAATAAAATCTAATTTACAATAGAAAACGAAAATTCAAATTTTGAAGATATGGAATCTGCAGAAACTGAAAGTTTTGAAGCTAAAAATAATACTGAGAATTTTGAGACTCTGAATTTAACATCAGAAAATGAGAAAACTGGAAACGATGAAAATGATGACAAGAAAAGAACAAGAAAAAGAATTAGAAATGAATCACAATGGCGCAGAAACAAAATTCGCATAAAAAGAAATAAAGGAGAATCATACATCAATTGGAAAAATAAAGAAGTACAAAAGCGAACATTGCGGAAGGGTTGTATAGAATGCCGACTCAACTGCCACACAAAATTTTCCAATGATCATCGAATGTCTATACTTCAAAATTACTGGGATATGGGTGATGTAGATCGACAAAGAGATTTTATTTATAGACACATAAAAGTAAAAACGCCACGTCGGAGAAGACCAAGAAAGTCAAATGATAAAGTTGATAATCCCAATCAAGCTGCAACGACCAAAGATTGTAGAAGAGAGCATGCTGTGTCTTATTTTTTACCTTCTGACGACGATTTAGAAGAGACTAGGGTATGTCAAAGATTCTTTCTCGACACACTTTCTATATCAAACCAAGTGATTAAAACGACCATTAAAAAATCTGATCCAGCGGTTGGCTCAGTAAAACAAGATATGAGAGGTAAAAATATTTGTACAACTAAACTACCAAAAGCTGTTGAAGAATCAGTAATTGCTCATATTAAAAGTTTCGAAAAGGTAGAAAGTCATTATTGCCGCAGAGATTCGACAAAACAGTATTTGCCTTCCACTCTCAACATTAAAAAAATGTATCTGCTTTATTTAGAATTCTGTAAAGAAAGGCAGATAAATACAACAGCCAAGGAGTCAATGTATCGGCACATATTTTGCACCAAATTTAATTTGTCTTTCTTCAAACCAAAAAAGGATCTGTGTTCACTTTGTGATAAGTTTAAGAACGCTAGTGTACTTGAAGCACAAAGTATGCAAACCGAGATGGACACACATATTTCTAATAAAAATGCAGCACGCAGCCTTAAAAACGAACATAAAGAGAGAGCCAAAAATGATCCTGCATTCTGCGCAGCGGTATACGATTTACAACAAGTCTTGCAGTGTCCAAAAACTGAAAATTCATTGCTGTTTTATAAGAGCAAATTGGCGGCGTATAATCTCACTGTCTATGAATTAGGGAGCAACACCGGTCACTGCTACATGTGGTACGAAACTGTTGGGAATAGGGGATGTGCTGAGATAGGAACCTGTGTTCTAAAGTTTATTGAAATGAAAAAGGATCAAGGTGTGACAGAATTCTCTTTTTTTTCTGACAACTGCTGTGGTCAAAACAGGAACCAATTTATTTTTGGTATGTATTTGTACTGTGCTGAGAACTGGAATGTTAAAATTTCTCACACGTTCTTAGAAAAAGGGCATACCCAAAATGAGGGTGACTCTGTACATAGTTCTATCGAAAGACACAGTATGCACATTCCTATCTACATTCCTAGTCAGTGGTATACCATCGCAAGAGCTGCTTGCCGGAAAAAACCTTATGCTGTAACAGAACTCACAAATTTTTATAACTTAAAAAAGCTAACTACGGAAACTACAAACATGGCAAAAATTAAGTTGAGTCAAGTTAAATCTATAAAACTAGAAGAAACGAAACCAATTAAGGTAAAATATGATTTTTCCAAAGATTTTGAAGAAATAGAGGTCTTAGGAAAAAGGAAGAAATCACAAATTAAAGGATATGAACTCTCTGATTTATATGACGAAAAACTTCCTATTTCTACAAAAAAATTTAATGGGTTGAAGTACCTTTGCCAACAAAAGGCAATTCCTGAAGAATACCACGAGTTTTTCTTAAATTTAAAACATAGTGTGAGAAATTCCGATGAGGATTAATAAAAAATATTATTTTATTGCTGGATTTCTTCTAATCCTCAACGGAATTGTAGAAAACTTGTTCATTTATTAATGTTTGTTATTTTCACGTTTTCATTTGTTTATAATGTTTATTAAATAAACTGTAATAAAAATATTTTTTTTCAATTAAAAAATTAAAGTAGTTTCAGATAATAAAAAAGAATGAATTATTCAGTGCAGCACTAGCCGTAAATACATTATTGGACAGATAGAATAAATCTGCTCCAACTTACTTAGTACAGTTCTAGCCTAAGTCCGGTAATCTTTAATTTATAATTAATTTTGTTAAGAATCGCTACAGATGCCTGTCTTTTAACATTGCATTCAACAATATTAAATGTACCTAAAGTATAATGCTAAAAAGCTAATGGGCAGGTTTATTACTAGACCAAATAATATTATTTACAACTTTAAAATAGCTCTACTGATTATTCAACTATTTGGACTTGGGATAGTTCTGTTCTAACCCCACGAATTATATGTGTTATTTTTTAATTAGGCAATTTGTAAAGTAGGTGTACAAAAAGATTTTCTTCCGGCATTTTGATATGTTCCTTTCTTCTATTTTTTTTTTTGCGGAAATAAATACAAGTAAGCGTAATACACAGTATAAATACACAAGCTAGGCTATCTGGGCATGTCTCCTTAATAAATCTACTGAGGTTAGAATACAAAGAAATATTAAGATAATCAATTCCACATTTTAAAATCATTATCCAGGGCTGTTGGCAGTGTTAACTGCTTTCAATATTTCTTCTGTTTTTTTGGCTTAGGAGCTCGAAAACTGTCATTTAAGGAAAGTCGGCCGCGATGAAATTCATTCCGTGCGTTCAGGGAGTTACGGCGCCGCTAGCGCTGAGCTGTGCTAGGTCGAGCGGTGTCCTGAACGCGACTGCTGAGTGCCGGCGCTCGAGCTAGCGGTCGCCATCTTGCCTAGCGAAAATAAATTTCGCTCGATGACCTAGCGGCGCTAGAAAGAAGTGGGGATAAGCGGTGAATATTCAAATATGAATTTAAAAATTCAAACCCACGGATTAATAAACATATTAATTTATTAATTGTAGTAGTAAATATTATTTTTACGGTTGCTGTTGTACTTGTTGTTATATTTAATGTTATGCGAAAGTTATAGGTAAATTTATCATATAAAATAGATGTTGATAAGTACTATTATATTCGGTTTGCATATAAAGTGAATATGTTTATATAGGTATTGAAATGTATTTTGAAATAGATATAATTAACAAGTAATGTCAAACAGCATAATTCCTTCTAATTTGGCACTAAATTTAATCAAAAATATTAAGAGCTGCTACTGAAACTAAGGAGCTATGTAATATTGTTTGTTTTTGGGCCTTATCTTCTTATTATATTTTCGTGTTCTAAAATACATTAGTATTGCATGCATAAGTATAGATAGCTACATAGTCTATTAGGTAACGTAACTTAAGAGTTTTACACAAGATCTACCATCAGATTCCAGTACGATAAATGTTGTAATAATATTGCTTCTTCAACCACAACAATAAAACAACCACACAATATTATCAGTTTATGTCATATTTATTTATCAATAGGATAGGCGATTTATTTATACACTTATTACAAAGCAGCATTCAGAAAATACATCAATTAATTAAAATTATTCACAGTGCCGATAAGTATCTCAACCAACACTGCTAATATAATAGTGTTAATCGTTACATCATCTTCAACTAAAACCTCAAAACATTCCAACGAATTAGCTAACATCAGATTTCAATAAGTTCAATAGGTAAGTAATAAAATAAATACACAAAGTTATTTCTTTGTAATAAATTTATGTATCCGTTATAATTCTGTGGTTATACCTACTCTTACTGCAACATTAGCATTCAGAAAATTCATCAACTAATTAAAATTGAAATGAATACTGTTCACAGTGCCGATAAATATATCAACCAAAACTGCTGATATAATATTGATAATAGATTACACCAACTTCATCGAAAACTTCCACATAATCCATATTATAATACAGTGTAAAATGTAGTATTAAATATTTAGACACACTTTATATTATAATAAATAATTTACCATCTTCTCTGTCAATTCTAAAATAAGGATTTATATTGCTATCATATATTAGTTACACACCAAATACGTTGACTTTATTTTTAGTTTAGATTTTAAAAGTACGTATGTCACGTCTTCATACTTCAAACAATAATAATAATAATTAAATTAAATAATAATAAATTTCAGAACGCCATATTGCCGCTGTCTGACTTCAGAAGTAGTAAAAGTACGCATGTCCAAGCAACAATTTTAAAATGTACTACTATGACCCGTTCAATGACTTCAGGCGCTGGCCACAAGCTCTAGCGGTATACGCTTCCAGCGCCGTAACTCCCTGAACGCACGGATTGTACCACCGCTTTACGGTAACGAAGCAACACTCGATTGATTTCCTCTTTACGGCATAAGGCGAAAGGTGGTGGCCAAGTGACGAGCGGCTAAATCACAAGTTGCGTTCCGTATTCCATCTCTTTTTAATTATGTGTTTGTTCATTCTTTGAGGTTATGTTTATTCTAATTCCATAGTCTACGTTTATTTGTGGTTTGGTTTCCTCTAATTTTTCAGATGATCATAATTATTTGTTATAAATATTCTCTTTTTCTTTTTTACCGGCATTTTAAAGTTTATTACACATATCTATTGGTTTTGTTAGTGTAGGTATTGTAATATGATGAAATAAATTATGTAATACATTCTCTATATTTTTACTTCAAAAAATTTTTAAGAATAGCTAGAACAAATTTTTAAAAGTCTTCTTTTCACTCATTTGCTTGATTAACTTGGGCTGGGATCTTGTTAATCAATCTGCAAATTCGTGAAAAAAAATATGACTTTCAAAACTAGTTGTACTTACAAATAACTATTACGTAACAAACACCCTAATTAAAAGAAAAGGCTATTAACACCTTGTTTTTCAAAAACGAAATATTTGCGAATATAGTTTTTTCCCTTATTTTTTAATGTAGAATTCGTTTTAGAATTCACGAATCAATGTTTTGCTGCATATTATTTTAGATGTACCTACATACCTACCTATGCTACCTACCACAATTTAAAAGATAAGTTTATTGAAAAAAAAATATTAAAAGAAAGATACAAAAATTATTTCCGATCAGTTACAAACATCAAAATACAGTATTTTAAAATACTGAATTAACTTTAAAAAACCTTCACTACGACGACGAGATCTGTGACTAAGGCGAATATCGCCAATCAATCATCGAATAGAACGACCAATTGGAACATGGAACGCAACTTGTGATTTAGCCGCTCGTGCCAAGTGTGCAAGAGAGATAAAAGTATCGGAAAATTATTCCCGTTTTTATAAACAAATTACAAAACCTATTTCCTTTTTTAAAGTAGTATATGACTTAAAACGCTCTTCTAAAGAGATGCAACATCTTACTTTTTTTTATTACTTTTATAATAATTGAGATATTTTGTTTCATTTCGGCATTTAATGTTTTTTTAAAATTCTGAGAAAGGGCGCATGTGAAGAAAATATTTTTAAATATTATCCAAAAAATAAAAAATAAATCGGATGACAATTACCGCCCCGAAACGCAAATAGTAATTTTCTCTCATGCTTTTTTTTCATGTAGTTTTTTTATAGCGAACGGTCAGTTGTGGTTCTGTTCCATTATGCGTGATTATGAGATAGGGAGGTGTGGAAATGTCTACGTAAATATTTAATGGATGGATCGTTTCATAATTTTTAAAATTATACAATAGTAAAAGAAGCAAATATGGGACAACTGTTTTGAGTTACTAAAATAGAACAGTATGACTTGACACTAATGGAATTAATTTAAATTAATTAATTAAATAAATAGTGAAGAAAAATACGTCATATGATGAAAGTCCAAAAAGGCTATAGCCAGACCAATTACCGGCTTTGAAAATCCTCGTTCGTTTCGCACTCGGGTTTTCAAAACTAGTAACTATAGTATGTTTTATAAGAGTTTATTGTCAAAGCGTGTTGTATACTATAAGAGGGGTAGATAGGTTGGTAATTTTTAAATTAAATGACAAAAACACCGTGATATACGTATAAGGCCTGTCAGAAATCTGACTTATTGTCATGACGTCATTTTCGAAGCAGCAAGTATGGTTTGTTTTCATGTTTGGGTATTTATGTACATATACACTTGGAGGTGTACTTGTAGTGGTAATTTATTAGTTATTGCGATCGACTCTTATTAGTTATTATTATCATGCGATGTTGTGCAGTTTTTGGGTGCTCAAATTACAACCGGAAAATTAAGGGGACTAGTATACAATACTTTAGTTTCCTGAATTGGCAAATAAATGGATAAGAGCCTGTCAGTTAAAAGATAAGTTCAATTTAAAATATAGGAGTGTTCAGTGCTGTCAAATAATTTTTATCCAAATTTGTTGTATTACACATTCTTACAGTGCCTGTAATTTTAATATTTTTTTATTTTAGCATGCATTTGTCCAAAACACCACTAGTTTTGAATTTCGTCTGAAGCAGCATCTATTGAATTATGAACCAGAAAATATTCGCAAAATAAAAAACAATGCCAGTCGACACTTTGTTTACTATCCTCATGGGTAAAGACTTTGACAAAAACTACATTCCGAATAAACAACATTGACAAAAGATATCAACAGAAATTAGGGCTCCACAGAAGCTGTTAAACTTTGATGGCAAGGGTGTTGGTGGAAAATTGGAAGCAATCAATTGTGTGGTTCCCTTATATTCATACTCCTGAATTTTCTGGGGTTTAAAATTCCAGGCAAGAGAGCTTTTTCAAAAAAAAATTATCTATTTTGGAAGCATCTTGTTTTCCCATAGTTCCTAGTTTGGAAAAGTTCTTTCAACATGTATGTCTTTCGGGATCCACAAAATTCACAGAATTCTTTTTTTGTTACATGAAGTTGCCCCTGTACCTGGTGATAATAATCGTGTTTTTTAAACAGGTACCTTACGAGTATAAAAGTATATAGAACTTAATTTTAAATACCTTTTGTATAAAAAAAACTTTCAAAATTAGGACCGGAAGTACGACTTTTAGTCTTATCGAATAGCGATTTTTTGCAAATATGTGGTAAATTATGCATTCTATATATATTTATCAAGAGTACAAAAGCATTTCGAGCTGACTTTGGAATATTTTTTGTATAAGTAAAATTTCAAAATTCGGACCGGAAGTAACACTTTTACTCTTAGCGAATAGCAATTTTTTTCAAATATATCGCAAAGTATGCATTCTATAAAGATATGTTGAGATAAAACTATTTAAAACAATTTAGAACAATTTTGTATGATATAGAACGCTCATACGTATAGGAAGAAGGTGGACACACCTCATTATTACATTTGGCACGTCGAAGATGGTTTCTTCCCTTAGTCGAATATCTTTTATCCATGTATCCTGCCTGGTTTATCACTACAGAACTGAACTCACACATGCGAAAACTTTAAACCGATAACTTGTACTGCATCCGG
The DNA here is from genome assembly GCA_963170755.1 of Amphimallon solstitiale. Lineage (NCBI taxonomy): Eukaryota > Metazoa > Arthropoda > Insecta > Coleoptera > Scarabaeidae > Amphimallon > Amphimallon solstitiale. The sequence goes on from OY720679.1 coordinate 138,025,898, forward strand.
TACGTGACAGTTTTGAATCAAGACATGTGGTCACGACCGACCATCTTGATCTCGCGCGTTCGGGTTGGGAAGTGGTGGGGGGTGTAAAGGGACGTAAAAATGATGAAAATATGCGTTTCGGACGTTAATATTCATCGTAGAAAAACAATAAAAACACTAAAGTACATAAAAATTAACTCTACAACGTCGCCCTTTCTCGAATTTTCTTTTTGTCTGTTTTTTTGGAGGTTATTAAATATATTTTTTTGGTAGAATATAATATAAAAAAAGTAAAACATTGTATCATTTCTAAATACACTTAACTATATATACAGTCAATGAAATTCATAATATATTGTATAGTTTTTGAAAAAAAACGGAAAGAAGCGCCATCTTTCGCAGCACAATAAATGCATATCATCTTTCGCCTTAAGCCACCACGCTTGAAATTGTAAAAAATCACCGCATGATAATGTTATATGTTCAGTTCCATGATTTATTGGCAAAAGGAGTACTTTAAACTAATATAACATACAAACAATCAGGTATATTTGACAACTGTCGCTATAATTAAACTTGTAAGCAACTGATTGAAATTGTCATACGAAAATATCATCGCCTACTAGATAGGCTCAGTGGAAGGAGAACATCCCTCGTATTCAGATAAAAACGCCCTTTTTATGAATTGTCATACTACATATAGCTCACTTCCATATTTCGGGGAAAATATCTTGTCATGCAGAATAATTATCATATACACAAAATATACAAAAAATAATGACATAAATACATATTTCTATCATGAGAACACCTTGTAATTCTCTTGCAAGACATGAGGCAACACAAGAACTAGACTAGGTCGGGCAGCCCTCAATCACATTAGAACATGAAAATGTACCTTGTATAGACCGCCAGGAATATAGTTTTGTAAGATTTTTAGTATTTCATTCGGCCTAAGCTGTAACTATTGTGAATAAGTTGAATACATATATAAAATAAATTGTTGTAAAATAAAGTCCATTTGTGCTAAAGATTAAGGAGCACCCTTTTTTAATCAATTAGTTTCAATTATAAAATAGGTATTCATTTGAAAACAAATAACATACTTATAATCCCAGACTTTAAAAAAATGAGAGGTATACAGGGTGTTTCAGGAGGAAAAAGAAGTACTTCAAGAGTATATTAAGCGTATCAAAATAAGTAAAATAAACCAATATATTTAAGTCCGATTTTTAACCATTACAGAAATAAATAATAATTTAATATTTAAAGTAGAACATTTATTAAAAATAAATCAGAGGTTATTTTTGAAAATACCACCATCAAATTCAATGCATTTTCTTGCTCGTTTATTAATTGCCCGTGTTGCATATTTAATTGATCGGCGATTATTTCTTCTGGTAGCTGCAGCATTAAAAATACGACCCAATAGTGCCTCTCTTGTGTCCACTTTTGATGCATAAACTAAAGATTTTATCCAGCCCCTCAAACAATCCAAAGGGTTAAGATCTGGTGACGTCGGTGTCCAATTTTGTGGTCCACCTCGACCGATCCAACGATTGGGAAAATGAAGATTCAAAAAATTTCTAACATTTGCACTAAAATGTGGAGGGGATCCATCGTGTTGAAAGTACAACCGTTGTCTAACATTTAATGCTAAATTATCCATAATTTCTGGCAAGTGAACGTCTAAAAATGCCAAAAACAGTTCGCCATTAAGGCAACCATCCAATACAAATGGACCAAATAATTGACCGTCCAACATATCACACCATACGTTGATAATGAAACGATTTTGAAAGTTTCGCTAAACTGTAACATGTGGATTTTCGTCTGACCATCGATGCTCTCCAAATGGCCGTGTGTCTAGTTTGAAATTGGGTTACAAGACGCTTCGTACTTATATCAGGATTCTCTTCCACCATATCGAAAATATTTGTTTCAAGTTCCACATCTAAGCCGCAATCCCTTTCAGAAATAATCTTTGCACTTGGAAACATTCCTCTTTCACCAGCAATTGCAAATACATTTTGAAACACCTTTCTGTTTGGAATTCTTCGAGTCGGAAAGCGACGTCGATATTCATCCACTGCATTAGTTGCGTTGCCATTACAATAACCACAAACGAAAACCATGTCGGCATACTCTTTATGACTAAATGTTTGTGGCATTGTTTGCTTCTAATCGTCTATAAAAGATGTATTATGTCAATTAAGTTTAATGAAGTAAACGTCAAACTAAATTGTCAAACGTTAACAAATAATATTATTTCAATGCTACAATGATTAAAAAACAGAAAGTAAATTATTTCTATAATGGTTAAAAATCGGACTTAAATATATTGGTTTATTTTACTTATTTTGACCTTCTGAATATACTCTTCAAGTACTTCCTTTTCCTCCTGAAACACCCTGTATACCATCACCAGAACCAGCAAAGGCAACAAGACAAAATTATAAATATTTTTCCTACAGATTAGCATAAACAGATAAAATAGGTGTTTGTACTTGTTCTTAATAATAAATAAGAACAACCACCTAATTATAGCTTGCGGTGGTATCTCATTGCTGTGAAAACAAACAAGATAATAATAATTTGCTGCTTTTTCTTTATCCTTTTCATGCGGGTTTTGTTACTATGTAAAAAGAAGGATTATTTTTCTTGGGTCTGATTAAGATGTTGCCACAAATATACGGTAGATCATAATAATTTTTCGACGCTGATTATAACATAATTATAATTGTAAATTATATGAATGCGTATTTAGAGAGACGCTTAAACTTCTAGTTTAGTTTCCAACATATAGCCGGTCACAAAATATTTTGTTAATATGAAAATATTGAGGAAAAATATTTGTTAAAGTAATTGCTAGAATAATCAAGTTTTTAGACAAATAAATAAAATCTGGTGTAAATAGTGACTTAACATTGTAGACGATCGTTAAACAATAACGAAAAAAACACAAAGTACCTGGAAACTATCTGTGTCGGCTTAAGGGTATTAAGATATTGAAGAAATTAACTTTAATTTTTAATATTAACATTCAATTCAGCGATAATATCTCTTACAATTAACAGAATAAATTAGCCAGCAAAACGTATTGCTGTATTTAACATAGTGTAATTGACATTTCGTATAAATATATATTCATATTATAATACACATACACTTTTATTGTTCTAATCAAATATTGACAATACGGGCCTGTAGCGTGTTTCTCACATCGATTACTTTAATTGCATACCACCTGCCGTGTTCAAGCAACCTGTAGGAGCTTGCATTCGCACTATATCTTGACACAGACGGTTTCAAGATCTTTCTATTTACACGAACAAATGTCTGGATTATAATGGACAAGTTGAAGGTTAGATCCTTTTTCGAAAGACGATAATGCAATAAAACCAAGCCCCTTCCGTTGCTTGTCTTATTATTATATGTACCTATATGGTTATTCTAGTATAACATATTCTTTCTGTCATTTCGTTTGTTTATTTCGTATTTTCAATGTTCTTCTATAAACATTGCGAACTGAGCAGTACATAGGTGAAATTCAAGTAATTTGAATATATTTATCTAATTTCAAGTCGATAATAGTTATTTATGTAACAAGTCAGTAAAGTGATACTTTACCGAACGAGTCTGGTTTACGAGCCAAGCGAGTGAAGCGAGCGCGGCGAGTAACAGACGAGTTCGGTAAAGGTACTTTACTGACGTGGTGCATACAAAATTTTATCGCCAACCGTTAAAATTGTTAATTTAAGAAATAAAGATATAATAACTTTTGACAGTTTATGACAGTGACAAACGATTTATTTTTAAAAGTCATCAGTCATGCTACGCTGACAGATATTAGCGGCAGGTAAAGTACTTTATTGTACAGTACGATAAAGTGTTTCTTTACCTCCGCAAAACGCTATGGTAACGCATCACTTTACTGACGGTTGGCGATAAATATATTTACGATTTAATGACAATATGAAAGAATAGATCAAATTACATTAAGTTTTAATGCCTTATCTTTAAATTTCGTAATGTTGATGTTTTTGTGTACATTTAATCACATTAAAAACTATCACAAAGCTACCTTTCACAATAACCTAACATGTAACATTTCGCTGGGAACTGTATTTAATTATTTAAATGAAATTATGGCTCTTGATTGTGCAACCATAACATATACTATATTTATATATATTTATATTAGTATATTTGAGTTTAACACCATGCACGCGTGGTTATAGTAAGTTGCCTGCAACACAATTAGCACCCAAACATGGGGTCGTTAATAACAAGTGGCGCCCAACGTGGGGCAACTATAATTGTACCATTTCGCTTGTTTCTTACCCATGAGAATAAGAAATATATAAATACGTACGTGAGACTTTAGAAAATAGTTTATTTTAGTTTATTGATAAAAAAATCCTTACAACAAAAATTATATAAAGTTGTAGTGATTGTATGCGAATCACTTTACCGCTGTTTTTGTAAAGTTCTATCATACATATAATATAACGGATGTCTGTAATTGATTGACACATTGCTATTTAGAAATGTTATTGAGCTGGTAACTTGGAAACGTAAATTTAATATATAAAATAAACATTATTTTATAGTCATATGATCATATTTAAGTGTAATTATAATGTGACTGTAATTGATTTGCATTTTCGCGATTTTCACACTTTACAATTTCTACACTTGTCTAAATTTACATTACTTGTCAAATTTGACATTAGACCCTCATAAGCACAGTTTAAAAGGTGTTTTAGCAGGGATTTTAAAAATTATAGGCATGAAAAAATCAATATGAATTTGAAATTATGGGTTATTAGTGCCATTTCAACATATTAATGTTATAATGACATATAAGTATAAAATGTTATATTGAAAATTAAATATTTGGACACGACGTTCCCAAATTGCCGCTTTAATAACATGAGAAATTTCTAAATCTCAATGCGTAACATCGATAACATGATGAAATAGCACTGATAAGGATTAATTTAAGTCGATAATTTTCAAAATCACTACTGAAAAACACTTCAAACTGCGTTTATGGGAGTACAACGTCAAATTTTATAATTTTATTTCAAGCAGCAGTGGAAATTGTAAAACGTAAAAATCGCTAAAATTAAATGGCGAAAGCGCGAATCTTACACACACATTAAATATTATTGTTAGCAAAGCAATAATTGCATATTTTAACATGAAAACGTAGCTTAGCGCTTTAAATTTGACTCATAGATCAAACTTAATAGCAACTGAAACAAATTATGTTTGTGACCTTGCAGATTGAAAAACAGACAACTAATTTAAAATTATAAGTAAGCAAAACAAAAAACATCAATTTAACAAACTCTTCATTAATGAACATGCTATATACTTTCAGAGCATTGAACCTACTCATTTTTTTTCTTTGATGGTGCTTATAAGGAATAAGTAGGTAAATTAATTAGTTGATATGACATTAGATATTACTCATAAATTCCGAAAAAGGCGGTATGAATTTAGTTTCAATGCTCAAAAACAGTAATATTTCTACATTAGAGACAACAATCAAATTACTTTCGGAATTTCAGAAATTGCGACTGCGGGGAATACGCATGAATTATGAGGTTTCATGTCTCTTGCGTTTATACGATACACGTGTAGTTTTTGATGCGGCTTAATAACCATTTCGTAATACATTAATAATATTGAGTCATGCATAGTTACATGGTCATTAGCTTGTAACCAAATGCATGCATTTCAAATGCAAATTAATTATTTAAGGTATCAATGTTTTAATAATTAATTGTACATTATGTACCTATTATGAATAAAAGTCACTGAGAAAATCAACACAGAGACAAAAAGGTTAAAGAAAGTTTAATTTAAGCATTTGCATGAATTACTTATGTAAATATTTTTGCAAATAAGGAAGGAAAGTATATTCTACACTAAAGGATTTTTTTCTCAACACAAAATAAACATGATTCATATTGTCCTTATCTCAAGATAAGCTAATAATAATCTTTTACCTAATTATGTAAATACAGCAAGTGAATTATAATCTTTTTAACAAGAAAATTCTGGAAATTACAAATAAGAAATTAAAGTTTTTTAAATCATTAAAAAATATTTTGCAAGGTATTGGCTACAGTAGGTACCTATTATAAAACAATAAAATTGCAGTGCAAACTATTATTTAAGTATAAATAAACATAAAAAATTATTATTCTCTTACCTGCATCAGATTCATATTCCACATTTGCAGAAGGACGTGTTGTTGATTCTATAACAGACTTGCTAAATAGGAATATCGGATTTGTATCTGTTCCAGCAGAATATGAGCAAACCCGAGATTCTGGATCTAAAGATTCGCCACCACTGACTAGCAACACCTGTTTATCACAAGGTATGTTACAAGTCTTTTGTATATACTCCTTTAAATGGTTCACGCTATATTAAAAACACAATACTAAGATCAGCATGTATGTTAAGAACTGTTTCTTGTGCTCACCTTTCCAAAGCAAGATTCATTTCGAAAGTCATCATTGTTCCAGTGTCTACGTGGAACACGTACAACATCTTAATAAATTATATGTACAATGTATAACTAACATAGAAGACAAGTTGGTTACCTAAAAGTAAATGTCATTTATGAATGATGTGTGTAAAAGTTTGTTTTGTCTACTGATAACATTATCAAACTATTGCAAATTTAATTCACTCTTTATGAAAATATGGGTCAATGCATTTTTTTTTGTTGTTGCCAGTAATATTTTTAGTACTACTCGCGACAATCATGCCAAAATTATTGTCATGTGTGTGTCACTTTATTCAAAAATGCGTGATTGTATACACAAAATCAGATGGTAAATTAACAACACAATGAAAGTAAAAATTATTTGACCCATACACATGGCAATTCGCGTAAACAAAGGAATTTCAGCCACGGGCAATAAAATTAATGCGACATACTATATATTTGAACTATCCAAGTGATTTTCTCGTTCATAGTTTTCTGACATTTTCTCAGCTGATGTTGACAATATTCATGATAGTGCTGTTTACGTTTCAGGGCATCTTCGCATTTGCACATAGAATACTGTACGCACTAATACAAAACCACTAGGCGAAATTATTAACACATAATACACTTTCAATCGGCACTATTGAGGAATTGTTTTGGAAACATTAACAGAAAAACATTTCATTAAACTCAAGGCTATTTACAACTTTTTCCCCTCCCGAAACACGCAATGCATGCAACCACTACATGTTCAATTCCATTTCACCCTACTCCACTCGCAAACTATTCTGATTTCAGGTGTTTTGTTTGTGTGGTAATATTATTAATGAACAGCAGATGTCATTGCTCAAAGTTGACCGAAAATATTTATTGGTAATTCCCTGCATTATAATTATCACATATTATCAATCATAGATGTCAGCCTATAATAAAATAAAAGCGAACTTTATTCCTAAAGCTTTTTGAATTATCATATTTTCAGTTATCAGCACTAGAAATTATTTACAATTTATTATAGACACACTGACCCACATCTAACATAATTTTCAGTCTTTCAATGCCTTTCTCAGTGCATTGCTTCCAAATATAATATATCTCTCATTTTTCATTTTAAAAAAACTCAGGTATGAAAATATTACAGAGAAATGATATAATAATAACAGCAAAATTAATTAAAAATCAAACAATTAAAGTACTGAAAATGTTTATTTTCTTTTTAAGAAAGATTAACAAAACTTAGATCACTTATATCATAATTAAATAAAAAATATCATTCAGTAATGATTGGTTACATTTGGACATAACAGTAATTAAAATTATAAATGTGAAAGAAATGAATATTACCAAATATTAAGTTTTTGCATAAGTCTTAACAAGATGAACAGAAATGATTCTAAATAAAAAGGAGCAACTAACAAATACACTTAAAAAGATTTCAGTTCACTTATTATGCACTACCATTGATGTACAAACTAATAGCATAATAAGAACCGAAATCCTTGTCCATTATATACAAAATAACACCAGTGGTTCCATACCTTTATTTCTTAACTCCCTCACGACGAAATTAGACTATATATCATTCTGCAACAGATAGACCAAAATTTAATTATGATGGATTTCGGTTCTTACTTATACATAATTATAAGAAAACTATGTACAATTAAAAAAACATAAAACTTTACAAAAAGGTAAAGTTCAATTTGGAAGTCATTAATTTGAACAGGCTATACATGTATACAATACATAAAATAAAATAAAACAACCACTAGATTCATGGTGTGTGAAGTTAATTAGAAGCTATACAATAGTAGAATATCACGTTACATGTTGTTCATGAGCTCTTTCCAATGCTATTACATACCCATATAAATAATAGAAGAATGAGAGTAAATAAAATGCTAGTTTAATCCAGCCTTCACGTTGACATCTTGTTAATACATCAGAATTCATTATGCTCGTGGGGTCGTACAAGCCCGGGCCAGACATTACAGGCCTTGTTCTGTACCTATTTATATGGTACGCAATTAGTGGAACGTTTATGCATAAAGCAAACCATTCTCCTGCGGCCGCAAATAGAAGATTGAAGAATAAATGTAGAATATATTCGGGTAACACTAGCTAAAATGAATACAGGAGGATAACATTTCAGATAAGCATAAAAAATCATTCTACTTACTGGATTCAAACTATTGCACTGATCAATTGGATTTTTATAATCTGTTTTCAGTTCATCAAAAGCTATAACATGGAACAATGAAAAGAATATCAAAAACGCGTCTACGATTAGGGCTATGATGTAGGATAATGCGGAGAAATTGAACGCCATAATTATTTCACAAATCGAGGATGAGAAATCAAACTAACGTCAAGTGTCTACTTCATCGGTAAATTTTTGAGGTTAAAAATAAGTAGGAATATTGAAATATAAACTATAGCAGTTTGTTTATTTCAAACAGAGATGTCACTGTAAAAAATCGCAACCGACTTGGCAAAGAAACCGTTTTTTAACTGAGAAAAAACTGATGATGTGGCATATCGAGCTTAAATATATGAACCAGAACCACTAACAAAATCTTTGCTAATATTTTGATATCGCAATCTTTCTAATTGAGTCAATCATCCTCAGCACATATACAGCAAGAGCGCGCGAGGTATGATCACCCGATGGTATACGTAAACTCGCATCTAAACGTGGTCCGATAATACATATTAGAGTAACGGTACAATATACTAGCATTGCCTGCTCATATTCGAACTCATAGTGATCTGATTATTTTTTTGCAGATTGACAAAAAGAACAAATTAAATTTTCTCTTTAAGTGATGACGATTGCTTAAATAACTAAGTCGATAATAACGCGAAGATTGTAATACTTATAACGTAATTATGATTATCCTAATGAAATTAAATAATAATGTAGTTGTGTACAAAGTTATAGCAGTACAACTGGGTTTTAGAATGAAATAAAAACAACCCGCCTGAAACATCTGCAGAATAAACTAAGATGTCTAGAGAAAAATAAATAAATAGAAATTTCATGGTAAAAAAAAAACTATAAATAAGTATAACAGGAATACCATAAAATAACATAAAAACGACCCTTGAAATAGAAATTAAAATTAGAGATTCTCTCCAATAAATATAACGAAATAACAACTCTGGAAAAATAAATCTATATATCTATATCTGGCGAACACAGCTAGAGGAGATCATTTGCCGAATATACGTCCGAAGAATATCGACTAGCATCGGGTGATCATACCCCGCGCGCTCAAGCTGTATATATATATATATATAGGTACCGTAGTCGACATATTTTAATTTCTGATACAAAAGTTGAAAGAGGAAAAGAGCGCGACGAAATAAACTAAAGATAAACATAAGCGAGGGTGCCAAGACAGTACACTCGATCACTCGACAAACGTTTCACTGCGTTGCTCTCCCACCACTGTTAGCAAGCAGGCATCGTTGCATATTATAAGGTCATCTTCTGCATGGGATAGAAGTGTAAACCGAAATTAAAATTTGACGACTACGGTATATATATACTTATATATGTATAAGTAATATAGAAGAACGAGTTGGCTTATTTTTTGTCGAACAAGTAGACACTTCATTTAAGATAAGTAGAGCTTCTTGTATTAACCTTTTTTAAAATTGTGATTACCTTCGTAACAAATATGTATATCATTAAAAACAAATAAGGTAATTAATTTAATAGAGATTTGAGTTCACTGCAAGATTTTTGCTTTAGGTACCTATTACTACCTAAGACCAAAAAGATTTCTTTCCTACACCAAGGCCATTGAAGGGAGACAGCAAGGAAGGAAAAATGAAATCATCATTAGGACCGATTCCGCGAAAGTTCCGTAATCTCAGATATGCAAGAAGTGATGACGGTGTCATCCCAATAATGAAGTGTGTACGAAAGTAAAAAGAACAAAATGTTGGGGGATCCCCGGCCAACCGAGCTAGTAACATAAAAACAACTGTGTATGTGTGTAAACTATTTTGTGGCAATACCGACTGGAGTTTTTATTTTTTTCACGGTCGGGTGTTACCACTATAACCAACTGGCACCTATTGCCGGACAGCCCTTCCCCTCCCACCCAAAGCCACTACATGTAAGCACAGTATATATAGCTATATAATAGAAACAGTAGTTACAATAGAGAGAAATAATTCTCCTCCGTCAAACCGACGCGTGCGTGAATGCGCAGTAGTCATCAATCAGCTGTTAAGTCGTGGCGGGATTATTTTGTGTTGTACGTATAATGTGTGTGTAATATGTACTTAATAAAAAGCAAGTTTTATCCTCTTTTTTTGTGTTATTGATATAGCTTTTTCATAATTTTAAAAATAGATTAACATAATTTTCTCATAAACGATTTGGTTCTGACGCCACTGGTTTATTCCTGAATAGAAGAATTGGCTGCGCGAGCGTAAGGTGCGCAGTACCATTGTTGGACACAAACATCAAAGGTGCCGAAAGCGATTGAAACTACTGTATCTCTACAGCTCTATGCTGTGATGTAAGCATGATCATATTATTACAAAATGGTGTCCGTTTTGTAAATGGAGATATTTGGACACAGCATTGGCGGTAGAAGAAATTCAAGGTGTCAATTTTTTTTATATAGATAACGCCCTCTAAACTGTAGTAGCTGAACTAGACTGTATATCAACTAGAGACCTTTATAATTAGAGTGATGACAAGGGATAAGAAATCAATAAAAAATAGGAATCAAATCAGGCACTATTTGGGTATCTGTCAAATAGTATTATAACAAATAATTCAATATTGTTAAATATGCAAAGCTACAGTAATCTATAATTTGCGTTTTAAGTAGATACGTATTTAGAAAAACGTGATAAATAAAAAGACTAACTCTAAAATACAATTTTGCACAAGACGCCATTATATATGTACAATTTGCGTCAAGCTATCAGAACTAATCACTGTCATCACCCTCTCTTTTATCTATGGTCATCACTCTGATTATAAAGGTACTCTAGTATGAACCATAATAAGTTAATATATCGCTTAATGTAGTTTGGCTATTAATGTGGAGATAACACCACATAATATATTTGAAACGATTAGACCATTTAGGTTGTACTATAAAAAAAAATGATATGTTATCAACCGTAATACTTAGATTGATATAACGTACCTACTAGCGGGAAGATGATGGCACATAAAACATGTTTTATTTCTATAAAGTAGGGATGGGCGATAAACATCGATATTCATTGAACATCGATATTTTAGGTTCGATGTTTTTGCATCGATGTTTGCAATTTAAAATTATCGATAAACCATCGATGTTAGAAGAAATATAGTGAACATCGAACTTTTAAGCTTGACAAAATGAATTAGCACTAATCACAAAAATAAAACAGCGTCCTCTGTTGACAAATACAAACATGTTTCCAAATAACACCTCACAAACAGGCACACATACAGGCTATTGTATGTGACTATACTATCCCAGAAACATTTCAACATGGACTATACTATTGACACAAGCCTCAAGACAAGCATTATGCGTAATAAATAAGACAGCTGTCAAAAGAATTCAAACGTTATGGTTAGACACACAAATAAGAGAGTGAGACATAGCCACTCTCGCAACAGTATTTTAAAATTCAAGGACAAACATTAGATGGCACTGTTTAAGAGGATGTTGTGACCTCTGGTTGTGACATTGCTTTCTACCGATAGATTTAAGATTGTCTACGAATAAAAGAAGTATTTAAATTTCACAGTGGTATACCATATAAATTCGAATATTTCATTTTAGGCTCTTTTAAATATTACTCAGTATAAATATTTAAATAATATATAATTAAATACCTAAATTTATAGTACTTTTAATGTGCAGAATAAGAGTTAAATTATGTATGCACGCAGAATGAGTGAAGGAGGTAAACGTATTTTCATAGAATAAGAAGGGAGATAGACACTACCGATGTATACCTCTTCGGGGAATTCCCTAGTGCCTACAATCATACACGTATAGATGCAAGATGACACATTAGAAATATAAAACCATAACCATATGTATCTCGGTATTTAACAGCGTAGTCAAAAAAAATGCAAGACTATAAAATCCCAAATAGAAATCGTTCTCTTAAAAGTTTTAATACACGTAAATGTATATATTTTTTAAGTATCAGACGATTTAAGTCATGTGGTTGTTTGATGCGTAATTGCATATTGTTTTTTTATATAGTTTTTTTTTGAGTAGTTTCTAACGTTAACTACATATTATAAATGTATATGAGCCACGTTTCTTTCATTAATTTTATGAATAATGATATCTTTTATATCATTTTTTAAAGGACGTAAATTAATTAAAGTTTTCGTTTAACTGCCAAAAAATAAATTATAAATAAAAGTATCGATGTTTAAAAACATCGATGTTGATCAACGATGTCCCATCCCTACTATAAAGCGCCAGTTAAACTGGAATAGCTCATCTAGAAGCCAAAATAAGTTACTTTGATCGATATAGTTTAGCTACTAGTGTGAAGATGGCGCCACATACGAAATAAGATTTCTGATAGGCATTCAAAAAAATTCGAAATAAAAAATCCCATGTCCTAATTTAACGTCTATGATTTGTATTGAATATTAAATGTAAACTGTTGTGTCAATAATTATTTTATCTCAGACGACTTTTTAAGGATTACTTCTTCGATTTTTTCTGAACGCCCGTTATATTATTGGCTTCTTTATAAAATAGATGTTTTTGCATTTTTGACGGGTTGCGACGAATCGGTAAACTTTTACATACATTTTTAGTGAAAAACATATGCTCGTCTTTATTACGTATACTATAGCAAAATAGGGTTTTCACAGATGTTATAAAAAAAAAATAGGGTATATAATTATTGCTTTTCCAAAAAAAAAATACAGAAAAAATATGAGGCCCATTTGTCACTTTTAATATAGGTATGTGATATGTATGTACATGTAAATATGCATCGTGTCATAAACATCACTGACGTAAAAAGCCTATACATTTTAAATATAGTAAGTATGTTCAATTTGATTTCTTTTTGAGGCGTAGTTGTGCTGTATCTCTACTTTGAACGTTCTAAATTTATCGATCAATGAAATATCTATCTAATCAGTTTATAAGATTGTCATTTTATTTTGGTCAGTTATAGTCGGTATAATCAAACTTAATCTTCACTACCAAAGCAGAAATAAGAAATTTTTATTCTATTAATTTTGAAAAATAGATGTGTGCACTTTGAATCATAAAGTGGATCAGTAATAAATAATTCCAAGAATAACCATATGGGACGCCTATATTAAAAGATTACAGTCTCTTATTTATCGATACGATTTGAAAAAGGCGACACCGACACATACCTCGACATTGTCGTGTATCGCAAGAGCGGCGCTGACAAATTTTTGAATATCTGTACAACTAAACTGCCATACAAAGACGAAAACGCGAGCAGAGAAACACAACAGGGCTGTATTAGGCTAAAGAACACTATAGAGTCTAGTCTATTACGTCCTATATTTTATTACAATTTCGCCTAGGTACAGCAATTTAGTTATAAGTAAGCGTTAGATAAACAAGCCAAAGAAAATCAAAATGAGACATTAATGAAATTCATATATCCAAATCCTAAAATACACTAGATTTACCGTAGCATATTTTTCAGATTTAAATGATGTAAAATATGGAGTACCCAACACTACAAATAACAGAAACTACTAAGGTGTCAGTAGTTGAGGCAGTAAAACAAACATACTGATTAAAATATTTTTTAATCTAATTAATGATTTATTGATGTATGTAGTAGTAGCTTCAACAGAACGCCCACTATTCGGATCTATAACATTCAAATACAATCACTGCACTCTGCACAAGTGCTTCAGTCTAACTTATTAGGCACAGTGTTAAAAAACAGATGGCATACCCATTATGCTATGTTCAAAACTACAGCTTCACAATATATGTAATATATAAACATTATACGTACAATTTTTTTTAATTTTCTGCCACATTTTTTTACAACGCATACATTTTCATCAATGCACGTTCCTTTACAATATATGTACTTACTTTATACATCATTTACAAAATAGAAAATATTAAATAAGATATAAATTTAAATGTACATTAGGTGCATAGGGCGCAACTATGCAATGAAACTAAAAAGAAATTACAATCTTCATTTTATTTATATAAATTGAGACAGTGTGAAACAAAAAGTACCAATAAATATTCTTCCCAACATAGGTAATTCTTCTACCAAATTGCTTTAACCAATTTACGCATTTTACATTTGTCTCCTAAATCGTATTGGTTAAAGCAAACGAAGTGTGAATTCCAATACATTAAAATTATATTTTAAAAAAATGACACCCTGCTACAAATAGATATTGACAAATTTATTTAGTTAAAATACAATCTAAAGTATTAAACTATAATTTATTATTAATGTATTAACATATTTATAATTTTTACAATTTTATTCAAAATTCTAACAAAAAAAATAATTTATAATAAATATTTAAATACAATTACAAAAAGGAATGGAGCAAATACATATTTTAAATTAAGACATTCAGGAATTATAAATGTCTCCATTTTTTACTTTTCTGAAAATATCATTTAAATAAATTAAAGTATAAATT
Organism: Amphimallon solstitiale; assembly: GCA_963170755.1. NCBI lineage: Eukaryota > Metazoa > Arthropoda > Insecta > Coleoptera > Scarabaeidae > Amphimallon > Amphimallon solstitiale. The sequence goes on from OY720679.1 coordinate 138,041,059, forward strand.
TAATTTACGATTATGATAGATAATATTTACATGTTATCTGCATTTTTATCTAAAATCTACTAAAATGGTTATACATATAGAATTTATATATAAAAATACACAACCGCAATTTGTTAATTAATTAAATATTTTTAGCATGTCCAAAACGGTATATTTCAAACATACAGGATGCACCATTTCGTAACTTGATATACACCATCATCGTATAAGAATGCCTTGTATATTGCTAAGAAAGGGAGAAAGTAGTCAAACTGTCAAAATGTCATTATCTAAAACTGGTAAATTATAGATTCCGACGAAAATAACATCCATATTATTGAAACGTTAATACTATTCATGCATACATACATTTTTTGAATTGATGACAGCTCACAGAACGAGATGTGGTCGGTGAGATTCTTATAATATTAATGCTAAGCACAAGCAATCCTCGAAAAATTACCAAGCGTTAGACATCGAAGTGCTGTATGCTTCGCAGAATATTAGAATTTCTTATCTGTATTTACTCCTTTGTCCGGCTAATAATGAATGCAGTGATGAAAAAATGTTATCATTTCTTTTTTTCCGAATACTTACTCTGTCTGACACTGACCCATACCTCGCGCAGCCACGATTTCTCCCACCGGCCAGGCCACGTCTCGTTCTGTGTACTGTACATACATAGTTATATACAGCTAGATACATTATTATTACCGCAGGCTAATCGGGGAGGATAAAAAATCTGAGCGGATCCAGTTTCTATCGTATGACAGCCTATACATGTGTGTGGATAATTACACGAGTAGATAAATGCTTTAATCCCTGAGTTTACATGGAGAACGCACCGAGTATTTGGCAAAATTACCAGCCAATAAGCAGAATTTATACGTTATAAATAGTTAATAACTATTACTATACTTTCCTTCTTTGAATCATAGCTTATCGTTAATAAATATTAATTTGAAATATTTTCCCGAAAATAAATCTTAACAAATACATCTTTAGTCACTTTGAAAACTTCTCCCTTACATTTAGCGATTTCTTCAGAGATTTTATATTGTGTAATGTAATACATCAAAATCACATCAATTTATTATTAATTATAGAATTTGTTCGATTTTTCAAGTATTTATTTAGTAAATTACATAACCAGAACGGAGAAACTTTCAAATGCTTCTACTTGAAGTATAAAAAATGTATAATATATTATAATTAATAAATAATCGAGAAATATAACATTACTCATTTCAAAAAATATCTATACAGTCTGTCCCAAAAACATACCGACAAACTTTAAGGGGAGGTTGGGGACATCAAAACAATCATTTTTTGTTTAATAAACAATGTCCGCAAATGAACCATATTAGCATAAAAGAGGAAAAATTGTTTTGGTATTATTTTACATTAAAAAAAATTAGGATGACGGATTTTTTCCTTAGGGTTTATATAAAATCTTAAGTTTACGAAACACTTATTCGTAATAAGGAAGATCTTCTAGCAAGACTAATGGCGAGTTGTTCACATGTAGAAGCTATTCCCGGATTATTCCATAGGGTCCGCGAGGCAATAAACCGAAGAAATCAATCTTTGTATTGAAGCTAATAGTTGACGTTTTCAACAATTTTTGTAAACCATCATTTAATTGTCAATAAAACAAAAGATTACATGAACAAAACCTGATTTATTAATGTCATTCTAAGCTTTTTTTTTTGTAAAATAATCTTAAAACAATTTTTCCTCTCTTATGCTAATATGGCTTATTTGCGGACATTGTTTATTAAACAAAAAATGTTTGTTTTGATGATCCCAACTGCCCCTTAAAGTTTGTCGGTATTTTTTTGGGACAGCCTGCATATAAAGCGGGTATCTAATTTTTATAATAATGCATCATTCTGCACTCGTGCAAGATGAAACATAAAAGTGTTTATACTGCGCATGTGCAGAACCATAAAAGATATTGTTTTATTAGGAAGTTGGCACAAACCCATTATTAAGCCATCATTTATGGCGATTCTCTATTATTATTTTTATCAGAATTTTAATTCCAGTTACTTTCCCAGGCCTGCCGAGACTGAAACTAATTTTGGCAAAAAATTGAAACGACATTATCAACATGTCATACAAAATCTACTACAAGCAAATATCGCTTCGTATATAGATAGCTGCCGGAGAGTGACAGGAATAATGTTCAGTGACAAGCAATCTCATGGGCAGATACAAGAATCGCCAAATTACTATGTTTTTATTATATGAAAACAATTTTATCAATACAGTTTCGTTATTTATTCTGTCTGTAGGGGACTTAAATCGAACACATTCATTATAAAAATAGTTTAAACTTGACAGATTTATCTGAAACAATTGAAAAAGATTTCGGTTTTGAATATGACAAACAATACATTAGAACTTCCTTTAAGTGGGAAATTCTTTGTTATTTTAAAACATCCTTATGCAGTCCCAAGAAATTTTGCATTCATTATCATTATATAGATTATTGTCGTTGAAATACTTTTAATAGTATACTGCCTACTGCAATGCGATATTGTATGATGAGTAGTTAGAAATATGACCTGTGACGCAAAGTGAAATATTTCATATAAATTTTATTTCAATGAAATATTTCAGACTCCTTGAAATATTTCATAAATTTCATAAAATTTTTTTGAATTTCGCGCTCAATAATTTGGATGAGCCGCCTCTCAACCACACATAAAAATACAACATAACCCTAAAAATGTTGTTTTTGTTTTGGTCAGTTTTGGTTGAATACTTTGTTTTTGTTTCCTTCTTATATTTTATTTTTTTGCATTCGTTAATGCAGTATTTTGTCTATCCGAACTTCAAACAATCCGCAAAATGTGTCTTTAAGGGAGTCAGTCCGCAAAAAATTCATTTTGCGGATTATTTTCAGTTTTAACTCGTGAAAAAAAAATCGAGTATGTACCACGTACGCAAATGGTTCTCGGGGACTCATCTCATTAATCACGATTCGTCCCCTAAAACCCCATTCTGCATACTTGATACATAAATATTAGAAAATTGTTTTATTGTTTATTGTATTTTTATGTTTAATTGTTTTTTTTAATGACTTATAAGAAATGCATTTTTCATTGTTTGTTGCTTTTACATAAGGAGTTTTTGTTTCTCAATATCTCAATATTAACATTTAACAATTGGCATACAATATCTAAGTCAGGTTAACATTAACATAACCTGTGATTGTTGAAATATTTCAAAAAAATAAATTTCATGGAACTTTACAACACTAGATATGACATCAATAAATGAAAAAATTAATCGTTTAGAGTACATAATATTAATAATATTTTCAGAAAAGCAATAGCAAATTTATAAACAAATTATTATCCCAAAATAAATATTAATTACATTTTTTTAATAATAAAAACAAACAAAAATTGCATATAAACAACAATATACAATTTATATATTCAATATTTCTTTGTTCTTTTACTTCAGTACAGCTTAGATTCAATTACAATTTATATTCCTAACATGAAATTTTCAACAATTTTAGATTCTTATAAATAGTACTTAACAGAGCTCATTAAAACCAATAGGAGATTATATTTTATATATATTTAATTTTGGAATTCACTATTATAACAACAAACAGGAAAAGAATATGTAAATTAACTCGTAGCTTTTATTACAAACGCTCAAAAAAAAAAAAAAAGTAAAAATAATTGAATATCAACTTGAACATAGCATTATTGGTTGGTAGCCTATAATTAAACTATATATCAATCATTTCAACAAATATTTTTATCTTTGTTCTAAACAGATACTGTAATGTCCACAAACCTCTTCATAGTCGAATTCGAAAAATTACAAAATTGGAAAACATTTGTTAAACTGCAACATATATATCATTAGTTATCATTATTATTATTATTATATAAACAAGCAAGTGTTCGTTATTTCTTTAACTAAACAGTCAGCCAATTTGTTGTAAGTCCTTTAGTTCATAAAAAGTTGAAGTGATTTTTTAAACACAATCGCACAGCGTAAGTTCCTTTCTTCTTCTTCATCTTCTTATATATTTAAAATGTCGAAACATGATAATTCCACTGATGATGTTTTCTTCGTTGCCTGTCTATATCACTCGAGTTCCCCCAAAACACTGATTATAAGTTATATGAACATTCGTTTGTTTAATTGTCCGGGAAAAATTAACACTTTTTATTATTATTTATCATTATTAAAAATTCGAACTATTTTGATTTGAGTAATCGTTCATTCTATTTTGTTCCGTTTATAACTTTTTTCTTACCGCAACTTTCTTCGATTTTTTCTTTTATTACATTTTGTACAATCTAATTTTTAAAATGTTCACTTTGTATGTAAAAAATTGTTTTAAATAAAATTGTAGCACTGCACAAACATTTTCGTCGTTTTTTTAATTAATTATTTTTTTTAAGTTTTGATTGCGCCTAGCCAATGGCCTAGCCCGATCCGAAGAGTGGGCTGCTATATTACAACTATAATTACTATATGATCCATATACCAGAATTATGTATTTATTTTTTTTAAACAATTATTTTAAAATCATTTTTTCTCATTTGTTTATTAATTCCCACACAGTAAAATTATTAAATCATTTAATATTCTCTTTTCATTTTTTTATTATTAAATTTACTTTTAAACTCCATCTTCATTGGATGGTCAGTAATGTACGTAGCTTCCCTTAACAAAGGCGGAAGGAAAAAAACACCACATAGACCCAGAAAAGAAACAAAAAAAATAGATTGCAGACACCTAATAGTTCTTAAAATCATGCTTTTTCTTCGAGTTTATAACGAACTTTTATGTTTTTAGGCTTAATGACATCAAGAGCACAGTGTAATGTAATGAAAACTAGGAAAAAAACAAAAAAAAAAGATCAGATGGATTAATATCTCGTGATCAATCTATCGTTAAAATAAGCAATAGAGGGAATTATTCAAGCAAATTATTAGAAAATTTCAATAAAAACATTTTTCAACTTTATATATGTTCTGCGTATATGTATATATAAAATTAATATGAGTGTTGCTGCTTGTTTTGATCTTCTTTCTGCTAAACTATATAGACACATGCAACCCAGAGTACGAAATAACTAATTTAGAAGTCTATGAGTGATGAATAATAAGCTATATAACAGATTATGCTACGATAGAAGTAGCAGTATTATAAACAAGTGCACACTTTTAATAAAAGAGATACGATGATGTTTTCATTTTTGTTTGTTTTGTTTTTTAATTTTAGTTCCGTCCTCCGCGACCACCACGACCCCTGCTACTCTCGTTCCTTTCCTGAAACAAAGAAAACAAATTTCATAATTGTATTTTTCTGCCTGGCACTGACAACTAGGGTGCGATTCTCGTAACGCTTACGGTTCACATCAAGGGTTTTTTAGGTTAAGGGACAATGATACTTTTCTGTTATGGTTAAGTCTAGACTTATTTATTGGATAACTGTTGTCTAGAATTCTTCGATTTTGCCTCAAATAAAACATAATATACCGAGTGACCCAAGTTTTACCGCAAAAAGGAGCTTATTTATAAAGAAAAAAATGAATCAAATCTTGTGTAAAGTTCGATTGAAATGTACACTACATACTTAATAAAAAAAAATGCAAAATGTTTAAATTGTGTCAGAGACAGACAAAAAACAAAACATTAACGAAATCTTTTTGGAAGCGATTTTTTTCCCATTATTATGATGCATATAAAAAAATTAGAAGTCAATAATAATTAACAAAAATTAGATGAATAACAAACAAATCATATTCATCTAAATTAAAATCGAAAATTTAGCTTAGTTTTCCTAAAATTTGAAATTTATTAGTGGAAAGCATTTAAAAGTCCATTTATAATTTACAACCTGCCTGCACTATCGACACAGTAAAGTTTGAAAGACATTATTCATGGCCGACTTGATCAGTTTCTCGACTTGATCAAGTTTTTAGTGATTTCTAATAAAATTCATGTTATAAAGTTTTTTGCCAACTGAGTAAAATGTAAACACAAATGCCATTTTAGAATGTTGTTTAAAAATGACATGTTAATTTGATACATCTTGAAAGAATTGTGTGCGTAAATTATTTATTTTCATTTGCATCTCCTGTGCAGTTATTTTTACATTCAACATCTAACACAAATCTTCGGTAATTTTATTATTTTTTTTTATTTCGTACTTTTGCACTATTGGTACTACTAAATTCACCTAAAAACTTGGTGAAGAAATTGATAAGCGTAATACAGCCCTATGGTATTACAGGTTTCGTCAATAACTGATTTCGTCATACCTCTTTGATTAAAAACTTGCTTAAGATTTGGCGTACCGCAAGGGTTTATTTTGTGACCTACTTTTTTCTTATTGTTTCTCCTCTCGCAGTTCTTACGCTTTAGGCTGATTTATTTTTTAAATGTGTCGATGTCGAAGGAACCTTATGTACAAATCAACACCAATTTAGCGTCAGCTTGCTAACTAACTATCATTATGTTTTTTAAGCGACTAATGGCTTTAGATGTAACAATTGAGTACACCTCACAGTGCGAGACTTAGTCGGTGAGATGCCCCTCCCACAAGGTGTGCAGTTGATTCTTATAATATTACGATAATCACGAGCAGTCTCGAAAAACTGTCAAGCAGTACACATCGAAGTGCGGTATGTTTCCTATACAGTGTGTCAATAAAGTAAGGAACAAACACCCTAAATATCAGCTTTAAAACATATCTCTAGCAAAAACGCTCAGACACGTATTTTTTTATTTTTGAAGGCGCATTTTCTTAGATTAAATTGAAGTATACAGGGTTATCAAAAAAGAAGACATGACGTTATCATGTGTTTTTTTAAATAGAATACCCTGTATATTTTTAAGAAAATCAAAAGAGCTTCTCAAGAAGATTTCAACGATATATGAGTTGTTGGGGATATCTTTAATATTTACTTGTAGAAATTGAAAAAACACTTTTGGTGGAACAACGTCATAAAATAATTACAATAGAGTTTAACTTGTTTATTTTTAAATCTAAAACAAAAATTTACTTAAGTAAATGTTCAAATTGCTGCCCGTTCACAATCTGACAGTAGCCTAGGCGAGAAATAAACTCATTCTGAACATTGCTGATTACATCTGGCGTGATTCTTCGGATCTCTTGGCGTATGCGTTCTTTTAAATCATTAATATTTTGAGGTCTATTTACATAAACTTTGCTTTTTAGGTAACCCCACAGGAAGAAATGTTGTGGTGTTAAGTCAGGGGAGCGAGCTGGCCACTCAACAACCCCACGTCTGCCAATCCATCGGTTATTAAAAATCAAATTTAGGTAGTCACGCACAGGTCGAGAATAATGAGGTGCCCCATCTTGTTGGAACCAGATTTCATTACTAGGGCTGTCAGGGGTATTTGGATCAGGATAAAGTTCCACAAGCGCAGAAAGAAGCTCTAACTGTAAAAAATTCAAATAGATATCCCCATTTAAATTTCCATCAAAAAAGAAAGGTCCTAAAATCCTATTTTTTAGTATTCCAGCCCAGACGTTCACCTTCTGAGGGTGTTGACCTCGAGCTTCCTGCATCCAGTGAGGATTATGTTCTGTCCAGTATCTACAATTTTGTCGGTTAACTGTTCCGTTTAAAGAAAAAGTTGCCTCATCTGAAAATAAAATGTTTCTAGCAAACATTTCATCACGTTCACAAAGTATTTGCAAGTTTTCTGAAAACTCCAAACGGCGATCAAAATCATCTTCCGACAATTCATGGACAAGATGCACTTTATAAGGATGATATTTCTGCTTATGCCAAATTTTTCTAACAGTCTCATGGCTGCAATTAAAGTTTAAAGCTGCTTGACGAGTAGCACAATTCGGATTATCTTGCACTGTCAAAAGAACATTTAACTTAGTTTCATCATCCACTTTTGGTCGCCCAGTTTTAGGTAGATCCCTAACATTTCCGTACTCCTCATACTTTAGAAGTATTTTACTTACAGTTGAGCGAGTTATTGGTTGCCGATTAGGATGCGCTGCATTAAATAGTTCGCAAACTTCCACTGTACTCCTTTTTCGGTCACCATAACCAATCATCATAAGAATCTCAATCCGTTCTCTCTCACTTAGACCCATTTTTATCAAAAGAAATGGCAATTATAAAACAAGCAAGGCCAAACAAACTAACGGTGGTTAGTCACTGTCTAATTAGATAAGACGTCACCTTCCATACTGACAATTCTGTCATGACAACGTTCAAAGATTAAAATTACCAAAAATTATCATGTAGTTCCACCAAAAGTGTTTTTTCAATTTCTACAAGTAAATATTAAAGATATCCCCA